>CM053791.1:523667950-526240450 GCA_028749045.1 Cupressus sempervirens | reverse complement strand
GTATCATATAGGACTAAGGTCCCATGCAAGATAGGAGGTTTTCTTTCCTACCTGTGCCCGTCAGAACGGGGAAACACTTGTATTTTATTCAATTATAAATAAAATGTATCAAGGCTTAGGCCGTTTACCGAGCAAAAAAAAATAAAAAAATTTATGTTTTAAAATTAATTTAGATTAATATAAAATAGTGACATAAATGAAAAATAAAATTTAAGGGTTTTGAAATAATCTTCACTTTATATTCCTATTGAAATTTACTATAAGGAAGTACACGCCACTAGGTGGCACTTGTTTAGACTTCGAAAACAGTGTATAAGACTCAATTGATTTCAACTAATCATATCATCAATAAATAAATAAAATTTATAATATATTAACTTAACAAGTGTGCATATCAAGTATAGTAAATATGAAAAAATGAGGATAGAAAAATACATAATGGAGATTGGTCCCAAAAAGTTCACTAATTAAGGCTAGCAAAGGCAAAGATTTCTTACATTTTCACTTGACTTTGATACCAGGTTATTTTTTAGGATCATTGCAAATGTCCTAAACACAACATATTTGATATTTGTTTTCCAAATGCAACAACCTCTTGTATTTATAGTGAACATAAGTCATAAAGAGACATGTCCCTTTCATGGGACATGTCTATTTGATAATTAGATAGTTAATATAATAACAAATTTAATTACACACATATAAATTTATATATGTGTATTATATAGATTTCTCTCATTTAATAGTAAAATTACATTTCAAATATAATAAACACATATATAAATTATATCAAATTAATCATTATATATTTATAGGTTATTTACTTAAAGCTATCATACATCCACAGTCTTTGACACTTATTGACAGTGACAAAAAATTGGGTAAAATATCAAATAAATTCTGACAAGAATATTAATTACATTGTTTTCCTTTAGATTTTCACTGCATATTAAATTTAATTATGATTTTATTGACTCAAATATATCAAATGAATTCCAAGAACATTAATTACATTCTTGGAAGTTTGAGATATTAAGCTTCATAAAATATATTTACTTCTTTAGATTATGAAATATGTCAACATGATAGGAGAAGGGTTCACTTTTGTTTGGCCTTTTTTTTCCCACAACTCTATGAGGGCTCCAACAAAACAACGTATTAAAACATTAAAAAAACATGGAATTGATTGGTCTCCATACATTTTGCTTCATTTAAGATTATTAAACAACTCTTTCTGTCTTTTGGGTTGTAGCTGCGACGGTGTATTCTCCATAAAATTCATGATTTTTTTTTGTTTGATTGTATATTAAATTATAAATTTAAAGTTCTACAAATCTTGAAAATTTGTGTTAGTTAAAATAAAATCAAAAGTTATCATCAAAGTTTTTATGATTTACTTTTATTTTTTTTTTTCAAAATAAAATAAAATATTTTTTAATAGATTAATTTTAAATATTATGAAAAGATAATCTAACATTTAAATTCATATCTATTTTATTTTTAATGTTAATTTTTTAAAATAAAGAAAATTAAAAAATTAAATTTATTGACTAGATGGCATGTAATATTTTTGAAAGAAAGGATAGTAATGTTCTATTATATGAATGTGCAACTTCTCAAAATAGTGGTACAAGTGCCACGGCTAACTACTTGTCATGAATATTATAACAAAAATAAGAAATATAAAGTTTTTTTTTAAAATTTTATTATAAAAATTATGAATGTAAATTTTTTGTTAATAATGTAATAAAAGCTATATAATGTTATATTAAATAATTTAATATTATAAATATTAAATGCATTAATTCAAATTTATGTTTAATATTATAATTACATTGTTATGATAATAGTTGAATTTAGAATAAAAGATGTTTCATATTAAGATCCAAATTAGGGTTTAATAGGATAAATGTATGCAATACAATTTAAAAAGGACATTAAAGTCATTATTTTTAATATTTTGAAACCTGTTTATAAGACTCAATTGATTTCAATGAGAAAAAATACTTAATGGAGATTGGTCCAAAACTAATTAAGGCTAGCAATCCAAAAATTGATACAAGAGTACTTAGCAGCAAGTACTAATAAGTAAAAGTGTTTTTTAAAAATAAAAATAAAAATTTGGTTTATCATGGTTGTCCATTATACATTAATTTATAAATTAATATATTGTATCTAGCCAAAGAAAAACTAAGAACAAAAAATTTCAAAGAATATATATTTGTTAGTGGAGTCTGTATTGCCATGAGCCCACACTACCATGCATTAAATATTAACACTGGACTTTCGACCAAGCATTTGCATACAGTTCCCTTTGTTATTTTTTAGGATCGCTCCAAATGCACTAACCACTGGCTATTTAGTATGTATTTTCCAAATGAAGCAACCTCTTGTATTTGTAACAAGGATAACCCATCAAGAGGAGGGACATGTCTATTCATTAATTAAATAATTAATATAATAATAAATTTAATCATATATGTGTATATTTATCATTATCATTTTAATTTCCCTCTTATAATAATAAACTTATTGTTGGAAACAATCCTTCAAATTGTATGCTGCCATTGATGTTACACAAATGTCAGTATTAACCGAGTAGTCAGGCAATGAAGAACTTGAAGTATTATCCAAGCATATTCAGTATCAACTGACAAGTCGAACAATGAAGGGTATTCAGGGTTAATTGAGTAGTCAAGCAATGAAGGATATCTAGCTTCTAGTATTAACCGAGTGGTCGGGCATCAAAGGACTTCTAGTGTTAACCGAGTGATTAATTCTAGTATTGATCGAGTGTCAACAAGTTACACTTGTTAATTATTTAACTAATTGAGGTCGACTAGTTGGATGTTTAATGGTTATTTGAAAATATATTCAATTTGACTTGACAAAGCCTATTATACATAGGAAAGGTCAAAGAAGTAAGATATGTAAGATGTGGAATGAGATGAATTGTGATCGAAGAAAAATGAAGAGTAGGAAAGTGTGGAAGATAAGCTACAAAGAATATTCTGATAGTGAGGATCCAAAGGTCAAGCCAAAATAGAGATCTAAATCTACAAAAGAAGTTGTTTCATAAATTAGGTCAAATTACAGTTACCTTCTAACCATTGTAGTGTAAGGAAACTCAGGTGCGAAAACAACTTCCTACACTAATCTCTTAAGGAAAGCATGGTGCAAATCCTTTTAAAATCTTTTCACTTACAGATTCAATATCATGTAAACAACAATATTGCAGCCAACCATGCATACAAAAAATAGATAGAGAAAGAAACACATAACACAAAGATTTGTCAGTGGGGAAAAACCTTTCGGTAAAACAACCCCACCCCTTCAAAACCTGCACAATGTATTGTCTTCAACACAAGGTTACAATACACTTGCAATGCAAGTTTAATAGCAACAATAGAAGACTCCAGCAACACCTCAGTACCTGCACACTCTCCTCTTCCTCTCTCTTGCATTTACAACATGCAATACTACTTTTATGAAAATCTTAAGACCCAAAAAAATGCCCACAAAGGAGTTGGGCATTTTTCATGGCTCAACCACCAGAACCATGCACAATGCCACATGTACATGCAATACCAAGAAAAGGGTGTCCATCCCTTGAATAGGCAATGACAGCTTGTCATAGAATTTACCAAAAATAGCGGTCACAAGAGAAGTGTAAGCGAATCCGTCATACCAACCTATTTTTGGCATATTCTCTTACACACACCAACCACTCATTCTTGGGTGCCCAAATAGGCCCCATGTCATAAGATGCTCTTACACCTGTCATAACTCATTCCTTAAATAGCTCTTATGCTTCATAGGAATCCGTCATAACCATTTCAGCCATGATCTCCTTCACACACTTCAAGATGTCGACACATATAAGTGATCAACATGCCAACTAGACATGTACACTCACATTTACATATTATTTGCAAAAATACATTTACAAGACAAATACTAATAGGAATAGGAATTATACAAGGTTGAGACACCTTATTCCTAACATGTAGCAGTGAAGAAATCTCCTAACAAAGTTGACTTAACAGTCATATTGTAAATCCTCTAAAAAGGAGACATTTCAAGATTGAAGTTTTTGAAGACCTCTAATCAGGCCACTTCTAGTAGGGTGATCTAAATCCTCTAACAAGGTCATACTTAACAGTATGTATTGTAACCTTTAACAAAGTTGACTCCTAGTAGGGCTCACTTCATAAGAGTGAAAATATTGTAACTAGTTGCATGGTGGTTTTTCCAAATTGGGATTTCATGTTAAATCTTAGTGTCATCTATGTTCATGTCATTTGATTTTATGCTTTAAGTTTCTGCAACTAAGTTCAAATAGATTAATATTCATAAGAATATTTGTTAACTGGGTTACAACAAGTACTTAGTTTTAATCGAGTTGGATAAAGTATCTCATTATCAATGAAAAGTTTGATTTGACATCTAAGTTTGAACATTTAGAACACTATGATGGTGGAAGTGTTAGGTTTGGAAATAGTGAACCATGTTATGTAAAAGGAAAAGGATTCATAGCATTAACTAGAGGAATCAAATGTGACAATGCCTACTAGGTCGAAGGACTAAGATGCGATCTACTTAGTGTGGTACAGTTGAACAATATAGGATATAAGGTAGAATTCATGAATGACAAAGCTAAGCTATTGGATGGTAAAGGAAGCCTAGTTGGAACCAACAATTAGACAAAAGGTAACTTGTTTTACCTAGATCTCACTAAAAATACATGTTTATTAGCACAAATAGAGGAAACTTGGCTATGGTATAAATAGATGTGTCATATTAACTTTGATAACTCAGTTACCATATGCAAGAACAAAAGAGTAAGAGGCATACCAAATTTGAAGAAACTTGAGATGGCCATGTGTAAACAATTTCAAATTGGAAAAATGAGTAAAAGAAGTTTGATAAGTAAGTCTTTTAATTCTAAAGAAGTTTTGGAACTAGTTCATATAGATCTTTGTAGACCACTAGGTATAGAAAGCTACTATGAAGACATATACTTTATTCTATTTGTTCTTGACTATTCTGGGATGATGACTATAATGTTCTTAAAAGATAAATCGAATGCTTTTAAAATGTTCAAATGGTATTTGGCTAGAGTTGAGAAGGAAACAAGAAAGAATCTAAGACGCCTTAGATCAAATAGAGAAGGTGAAATCATCCAAACAAATTCAATGAATTCTATAATGAAAGAGGAATCAAAAGACACGTATGAACACCTAAAACACTAGAGCAGAATAGTATAGTAGAAAGAAGGAATAGATCCATAATGGAGTGTGCAAGAAGACTAATTATTGAGAAAAATGTTGCACCAAAATATTGGAGAGAAGCAATCAGCACAACAGTTCATACACTAGATCGAGCTAAACTGAAGAAAGAAGAAAGTTACAAACAAAACACCCTATGAATTATGGTATGGATATAAGCCTAATGTTTTTTATCTCAAAGTATTTGGAAACAAATCTTATATCTTGAAAGATATAAGGAAAAGAAAAATTGATGCAAAAAGTGATGAAGATATATTCCTAGGCTACTCCAATAAAAGTAAGGTATACAAATGCTTGAATCTTTCTACTCACAAAGTTATAGAAAGTGCACAAGTGGAGATTGATGAGTTTGCCAAAAGAAGTGAAGAATAGAGTAGCAAGGAACCTAAAGACTATAGAAATTTTATTTACTATGAGGAGGAACCTAAGACTTTACCACAAACAGTTGAACCCAAGAAACAACAAAGTGAACCTACCAAATCATAGATAGTGTAATCTGAGTCACAGGCAATACAACCTGAGTTAAAGTTAGATTAGCTAGAGGAACCTGAGTCATGGATAGAAAAGACCAAGAAAAAGATAGAAGATCACAAGCATGGAGAACCAAGTGAACCTAGTTTAGAAACAAGAAGGAAAGAACCAAAACTTGCAAAATATGTCAGAAGACACATATGGCATACTAACGAGGAACAAATAAAAAGGTGCAAGATTTCTTAGTGAATTTGAACCTAGATCTGTAAAAGATGCTTTAGAAAATGAAGGCTAGATAGAGGCAATGAATGAAGAAACTGAGAAAATAGAAAAGAATAATGCTTGGTCTCTTTTACGTAGACCTAAGGATAAGAATGTGATTGGTACAAAATGGATATTCAAAAATAAGTCAAATAAGAAAGGAGAAGTAACAAGGAATAAGGCAATGCTAGTATGCAAAGGTTATGCACAAAAAGAAGGTATTGACTATGCAGAAACATTTTCCCCTATTACAAGACTTGAAGGAGTCAAAATACTACTAGCATATGTTGCACATAAATGATTTAGAGTATATCAAATGGATGTAAAATCAATTTTCTTAATTGGAATCTTGGAAGAAGAAGTCTACATTGAACATCCTAAAGGTTTTATTGATCCAAGCAAAAGAGACATGGTATGCAAACTGCACAAAGCTCTAAATTGATTGAAACAAGATCCTAAAGCATGGTATGAAAGGTTGCATGGATATCTAGTAAGAAATGGTTTTGAAAAGGCAAATGATAATAGTAATTTGTATATAGAGGAAGGACCACAAGACAAGATACTACTAGCATAAATATTTATGGATGATATCATATTTGGAGGACATGAGATGTTATGCAAATCATTTGCTGAAGAAATGAGGAAGGAATTTGAAATGTCTATGTTTGGAGAAATAAAATTCTTTGTTGGCCTACAAGTTTTTCAAATGAAGGATGATATGTACATCACTCAGATAAAGTTCATCAAGGAAACATTGAAAACATTTGGAATGCAAGATTCCAAACCAATTGGAACACCTATGCCTACTGGACATAAAATTACAAAGAATGATGATTCAAAGGAGGTAAATCAGACTACCTATAGATCAATGATTGGGAAACTTTAGTATGTGGTACACACTAGACCTGATATTGCATTGGCAATTGGCATAGTTGCAAGGTTTTCTATAAGTCCCAAAGAAAATGACATTATGGAAATAAAAATGATTCTAAGGTACCTAAAAGGAATTGAATAATATGGTTTATGGTATAAGAAAGAAGGAAAACTTGAGTTAAGAACCTTTAATGATGCAAATTGGGTAGGAAGCATTGGTGATAAAAAAAGCACCAATGGAGAAGCATTCTTTCTTGGAAAGAGACTAGTGTGTGCACCCTAAAATGGTTGCCTAGACTATGGGCCTCCATTTATTAATTTATCAATTGCATGAATCAATGTCTTGTAATATTTTATCAAATCAATTCAAATCATTTTCCTTGATCTAATCAAAATTAATTCAATTATTTCAATATTTCCTAAGGTTTGATCATTTTATCCTAAGTCTTATTTAATTAAAAGAAATTTTCTCTTTTAATTAAATAAAATAATCTCATTTAATTAAAAGAAAATCTCCCTTTTAATTAAATAAAATAAATTCCCTTTTAATTAAATGAAAATCTCTCTTTTAATTAAATAAATAAAATCCTCACTTAAATATCTCTTTGTGATGTAATGGGACTCAAAATTGCCTTCCCAATTTGAGTACCATTCCAAGCTTTTGAGCCCTTAAAGCGCATTTAATGCATGCATACCTGGCTGTCCTTTTGAGGCCTAAGAGGTGTTTAATGTTTCTAATACCTTGTATTTAGTATATTCATGCATCTTATATTAGTAAATTTCCATTTTGAGTCATTCTCTGAAGCTCCATTTTGAGCAATGTTTAGTTTTGTATTTTTGCCTAAGTGTCAAACAACGATAGGTAACCTAGTTTGCATTTGAATATCATGCACCCAATAATGTTTCATGACTCCCCACTCTGGGAGTGTTGTGATTTGGAGCCTAATTAAATTCAGAGGTTTATTCAGTGTGATTTCCCTCCAGATTATTTCTAAGACAAGGTCAAGGGGCAACACCCCCGCAGTATAGGGTGGGGTTGAGGGGCAACACCCCTACGTGGGTTTTTAGGGGCAGCACCCCTAAAGCCAAAAATGACCATATATTGTAAAAGGTGTCAGGTACAATTTTTATATTATTCTAGCACTAATTTTTTAAGGGGCAAAAAACTTGTATAAAAAGGCTTAGGATTAGGGATTTTCATAATGTGTGATGTGAAAATTGGTTCTTGCGGCGATATTGAGTTGTAAGGGATTATGGATTGTAATCAGGTTCTAATCACTGGATAATAATAATATTGGACTTGTTGTTGGTGGATGTAGCCCAGGGTTAGGGTGAACCACGTTAAATCTTGTTGTCTTGTGTTCTCTTATGTGAGATCTTTTTTTTTTTATTAGTTATATTTGCATGTAACTGTTATTTATGTTTGAGGTTATTCCTAACAAGTGGTATTAGAGCCAGATGGTCATCATTTTTTTTTTGTTTTTTTGTTTTATCTATCTCTACGAGAATGTCTCACGGTTGAATGGACTCTCACGGTTGAGTAGGAGCGATATCAAATGAGGGTAAGTAGAGAGTTGACAAGTTTAATGGGTAGAACTTTCAGTTTTTGAAGATGCAAATGGAGGACTATCTCTATCAAAAGGATTTATGGAAGCCATTGGTAGAAAAAAGTAAAAACTAGGTTACTATGACAAATGAGGAATGGGAGATTTTAGACAGAAAGGCACTTGGAAGCATTCGGTTATGATTGGCACCATCAATGACATTTAACATTACAAAAGTGAAGACAATGAAAGAGTTGATGGAAACCCTAGCGAAATTGTATAAAAAGCCCTCTGCTTCAAATAAGGTATTTCTCATGAAGTGTTTATTTAATATGAAGATGATAGAAGGTTGATCCATTGTGGATCATTTAAATGAGTTTAATACTATTACTAGTCAATTATCTTTTGTGGGTATTCATTTTGATAGAGAAATTAGGGCTCTCTTGATTTTGTGTTCTTTGCCTGAAAGTTGGAATGGCTTGGTAATGGCTATGAGTAATTATGTTTTTGGATCTAATACCCTAAAATATTATGATGTGATTGGTGTTATTTTGAGTGAGGAAACTCATAGGAAAACCTTAGGTGGATCTACACCAAGAAGTGCTTTGAATGCAAAAAGTAGAGGAAGGATGACTAAGAGAGAAAATAATTCTGGAAATTGTGGGAAATCAAGAAGAAAGTCAAAGAGGAAGAGGTCTCAATCCAGAGGACCGAGAGATCGCTGGTACTATGGTAAAACAAGGCATAAGAAGAAATATTGTTGGACTCGAAAGAAAAATGAAGGAGATAAACTAGAAGGGAACAAGGAGGCAAATGTGGTAAGAAACAAATCTAAAGAGATGTTTTGCTTCTGTCTTTAGAAAGTGTTGATGATTCATGGGTTTTAGATTATGGTGCTTCATTTCATGCTACACATCATAGAGATTATTTTATGGCATATGTCCAAGGGGATTTTGGTTTTGTTTATTTGGGGGATAATGAACCCTATCAGATTATTGGAAAGGGAAAAGTTAAGATTAAGTTGTAGAATGGGAATCATTAGCTACTTGTAATGTCTGCATTTCCAAGATCAATTTTAATAATAGAGTTAATATAAGGAATAAATAGATATAATATAATTATAATTGCATTTGATAAAGTTAAATAAATAATAATACCATTTATAAGGTTGAATTTATAATACTAATAAAAAATGATAAATAAGTATTATAACATAATTTAATATTATTACATATATTACTTTTATCAAATTGATATAATACAATATTATATCAATTGCTATATGATAGTACTATGAAAATAGTATAATATAATTAACTCTATTGATAAAACAACATAGATAAATTCTTAAATAAATACATTATGAATGATAACAATAAATCTATTATTATAATATGATTATCATACATATACAATATATAATATAGTGAATTTTATTTTTATATATATAATAAATCTAATTATAACAAAATATACATATATACTAATCAAACATTTTTATGTATAGTCATGACCCTTGTCACGTACTCATATATTAGAGAGGAAGATGACTAAAGCAAGGGGGAGGGATAGACAAAACAAAAAAGAATAGAATAGAAGGAGTTAGCTACACAATAGAGCAGATTATCAAACATATACATGGAGATCATAAGATATTGTGTCGTAATTATACACAACAGACTATCTATTCACCTAAATGACATTAGTAATAACATATAGAATGCAGTCTTTTAAGACCTATGTTTGGAGTATAAAGGCAACGATTCATCAAATAATCACAATACTCATGATGGGAAGATATCTAAGAGATAGAATAAAATGACCAATCTATAGCAAGCTAGCAGCCATGGAAGACATCACAGTGAGCATCAAGGGTTATCCATGACTTATAGATGTCATATACACAACATGGGAAGGGAGATTTATATATACAATAGTACAAGATATACCCGAGTAGAAGCACATAATTACTTGAGGGCATATTATGATAAAGACAAATTGCACTCATAAATTAGAAGAGCACTAAACCAAACATAAAAGGAGATCACAAATATCTATCATATAGGGAACAAATCAAGAATATTGAAAGTCCAAGTCTATGGAATGGATTGGAGTGAAGAATAAAGGAAAAATAAAGGTGAATCGACAAATATAAATATGACGAAAAGCATCACAATCAATGCTTGATAATACAATCAACTGGCAAACAAACAAGGAGAAGATCGACATCCCAATCGTTAGTAAGTAGAATTAAATCATAGAACTTATCCTTGTACTCAAACAACGTCAGGGTTGACTATTAGAGGAGTAAAAAACCATATAAGGTGCCTGTAGTAGTAATAGGGAACTATAAAATAGTGCCTACACTGCTATATCTAGAACATCTGCCAGCATCCATTCATTATACTTAGCTAGTGACTATTAGAATCTCACTGTAAGGTTTTCTAAATTTCATTCTCTACCATATACATTCCAAAGGGCATTAGAATCAATCAATCCATAACAAAGATCACATAGATCTTTTGCTTAGCATTATCCATTATTATTATAAGGAAGGATATTACAAGTTGATTGTTTAATTGTACATAGTATCAATACTATCATAGTGAGAAAGGTCATAAGGGAAATAAGTCTCTGCAGATGATGTTATTAGAAAATTGTTCTGATATTCAAAAGCAACTTAAGAAGGGGACATATTGTTGGATACGATTGGTTAATTATGTGTTGTCTTTGATGTTACAAAAATGTCATAATCATTATCAGTCAGTATATGTCGAGCTCACTCGGGTAGTGAAGATAGTTCTCAGTGTCTACCAAGCGTTCTTATGTTTGTCTAGTTTAGAAGGCAGTGTCTACCAAGTTCACTCAGGCGTCGAAGGAAAAGTCATAGAAAGCAAGTGTTAACTAAGCTCACTCGGGTAACAAAGAAAAGTTGGATGGAACTAGTGTTAACCAAGCTCACTTGGTTAAAGGATTTTTGTAAGTTTGCAGTGTTAACCAAGCTTTTGTTGGTTAACAAAGGAAATCATTTAAGAGTTAGTTTCTACTAAGAAGGGTCGTCTAACAAAGGATTTTCCTATTTTTTTGTATTGATTTAATTGATCTGTCTATTGAGTCTAGTCGACTAAGGTGATGATTATTAATTATTGTAAGTTGTATTTGAGCTAACTTGACAAAGTGGAAGGTAAAAGTATAAGGTCAAGTTATGATTTCAAAGTGTGCAAGCAAGTGTGAAAGTGAAAGTGCAAGAGAATGTGTGAATTATGATGATGTGATTTAAGATCTATTAATGAGCAAAGGAAGCAAATTTGAAGGTTCAGCAGAATATCCTTGTGGTGCAGTAAAGCCATATTCGATCATGAAGGATCAAGTACAAGCTAGAATAGAGATTTGAAATTAGAAAATTAGTTGCATTCGAATTAGATCATCTCATTGTTACTCTCTAACCATTATAGCAGTTATCTAAATCTCTTAACAGAGTTGGCTTAACAGTTATTTGTAAATCCTCTAACAAGGTGGCAATTCCATTTAATTATTCTCAAGACCTCTAGCCAAGCTACTCCTAACAGGGTGATTAAATCCTTTAATAGGGTCACACCTAATAGTGTGTTTTTTAACCTTTAACAGGGTTGGATCCTAACAGGGCTCACTTCAGAAGAGTGAAAATCAGTAACTAGTTGTTATTGGTGGTTTTTCCCAAATTAGGTTTTCATGTTAAATCCTGGTGTCAAAATTCTTCATGCTATTTTCTTTATGTGTTTGCATCTAAGTTAAAGTAATTGTAATCACAGATAACATCTAATGGTTTATATGTTAATCTTTTACCAAGCTAATCCAATTACTACCAAGTTATAGCATTTTGTGTGTTTACCGAGCTTCAATAGTATTCAATTATTTGTTTGCATTTTGTATTGACATCAAAAGGGATTTGGGATTTTTTTTTGTAGTAATTGATTCACCCCTCCTCTCTCAGTTACTCCTCTTATATTTCCAACAATTGGTATCACAGCTTTTGGTGCTTGTAGAGAAGGTTTCAAGGACCTAAGCTAAAGATCAAGTTGTCTTGCAAAAGAGAGATTCCCGAGTTGAACAGAGACAATTTTGCAGCATGGCAAGGACTTATGAGATTACATCTGGCTACCATCAATGATTTAGGTTGCAAGTATCTTGATTTTGAATATAAGACTCCCCTTGGAACATTACCAATTGAAGACATTGCTGAAAAGAAGAATCATAATATCATGATGATTGACATTGCATCTGCTCTCAGTTATGTTGAATTTGATGAGGTAGAAGATTGCAGAACTAGTTTTGAAATGTGGAACAAACTGAAAGATATCTATGGAGGAGATGACAATGTAAGAAGAGCCAAATCAGAAAGCCTTAGAGGACAATTTGATCAAATGAGAATGAGAGAAGATGAAAACATTGAAAAATATGTGGAAAGAATCAAGGCTAGTGTAAGTGCAACCAAAGCATCTGGAGGAGACATCAAGGAGGAAACTATTGTAAGTAAAGTGCTCAGAACTCTTCTTCCCATTTATGCAATTAGAGTATCTTCTATTCAAGAAATGAGATGTGATCCAACTAATAAGATAGGGTTGGATGCTCTAGTTGGAACATTAATAGCTTTTGATTTAGACAATTACGATAATTATGATCCTGCTTCAGAGAATATTGAATATGCATTTAAAGCTTAAACTCTCACTCAAAGAAAAGGGTAAAATGTAAAAATCTAGTCAACTAGGAAGTGAAGAAGATCAATCATCTAAAGAAAGTTCAGACTATGATCTTGAAGTTGTTGAAGCCCCACTTGAAAGGAAGTATTTCAAAGGAAGAGGAAAGTACAAAGTTAAAGTTCCTCTGATCTACTTTTCTTGTGAAGAAATTGGTCACATTTTTGTTAGGTGTCCAAACAAGGAAATGAAGAATGAGAAGAAAAACAATAAGCATAGAGGCAAAGAGGAATCCAAGAACTACAAGAACTTCAAGGACAAAGGTAAGAAATCTTGTTTCATAGCTAAAGATTCTGATAATAGTGAAGATGAAATGGTTTATATTGGTGTGAAAGATGAATCCGATGATGAAGGAGATAAGATGGCACTTATCTCTCATGTTAGCAAAAATGATATATGGATTATTGACAGTGTCTTCTCACATCATATGATTGGTAAAAAACAAAATTTGAGCATATAGAATATTATGATGGAGGTAGTGTAAGATTTTGAAACAATGAACCTTGTAACATAAAAGGAAAAGGTTGTATCTTGTTGACTAAAGAACTTGTGTGTGACAATGCTTATTGGGTTGAATGATTAAAGAATAATCTACTAAGTGTGGCACAGCTGAATAACATTAGATTAAAGGTAGAATTCATGAATGGACATGCCAAATTGTTGGATGGGAAAGGAAATTTGGTTGGTTCTAACAAGAAAACAAAAGGTAATCTATTTTATCTTGATCTCAATGATTGTTCATGTTTTATTGCTTAAGTAGAGGAAAGTTGGTTATGGAAAAAAGGTGATGTCATGTGAACTTTGATAATCTGGTTAAGATAAGCAAACATAAAAGAGTAAGAGGTATTCCTAGTTTGAAGAAGCCTGACATGGGTCTATGCAAGAATTGGCAAATTGGTAAGATGGATAAGACAAGCCTCAAAAGCAAAGACTATCAGTCAAAAGAAGCCTTGGAAATTGTTCACAAAGACTTATGTGGACCTATTGGAATAAAGAGTTATAGCGGAGAAAATATTTTTTTCATTCTTTTTGTTGATGACTACTCTAAAATGATGATAACAATGTACCTAAAAGAGAAATCAGAAGCCTTTCCAAAATTCAAGTGGTATCTTGCAAGAGTAGAAAAAGAAACTGGAAAAAAGCTGAAATGCCTAAGATTAGATAGAGGTGGTGAATTCATTTCCCATGAATTCAACAATTTCTACATTGAAAGAGGAATCAAAAGATAAGTATCTGCCCCTAGTACACCACAACAAAATGGTATAGTAGAAAGAAGAAATAGATCTATCATGGATTGTATAAGAACCCTAATGATTGAAAAGAATGTTGCTCTCAAATACTAGAAGGAAGCTATCAGTACTATAATTCATACCTTATCAGCTATGGTATGGCTACAAACCTAATGTAGTTACTTGAAGGTATTTGGCAGCAAATGTTACATATTGAAAGAGTCTAGAAAAGGAAAATTTGATGTAAAGGGTAATGAAGGAAAATTTCTAGGATACTCCTACAAAAGTAAAGCATACAAATGTTTGAATTTATCCACTCACAAAATTATAAAGTGCACATGTCTAAATTGATGAATATGCAGAGAAGAGTGAAGAAGAAAGTAGCAAGGAACCCAAAGACTATAAAAGATTCATTTACTATGCACCTAATACCCTTTCTAATCTATCTGAAAGAAAAGATGCTTCAACTCTGAAGTCCCTAAAAACTTCAATAGCTACCGAGTTGAAGATAGTGCAACCTAAGCTGCAAGGACCTAAGTCACAATCAGAGTCTACCGAGCTAGTTCAAATCGAGCCTAATGCACTTGAGTCATAGACAAAAGGACCTGAGCTTGAAACTGAAATTCAAGAAGAAGATGGTGGAACTCATTCAAATACCAAGGAGCCTATATTGGCAAGATATGTCAGAAGACACCATGCACCTGATCAGATCACTAGAGATAAATCAGATGGAACAATGACAAGAAGCAAATTAAAAGGTACATGTTTACTTGTTGAATTTGAACCTAGAAGTGTTAAAGATGCTCTAGAAAATGAAAGTTGGATTGAAGCAATGAATGAAGAGATAGAACAGATAGAGAAGAACAAAACTTTGACTCTTGTTCCTAGACCCAAGGATAAAAATGTAATTGGTACAAAATGGGTATTTAGAAATAAGTTGAATGAAGATGGAAAGGTATCAAGAAAAGAAAGATTGGTATGCAAAGGTTACTCTTGAGAAGAAGGTATTGACTATGACAAAACTTTTGGTCCTGTAGCAAGACTTGAAGGTGTTAGAACTTTACTAGCATATGCAACACATAGAGGATTTAAAGTATATCAAATGGATGTCAAATCTGCATTCTTTAATGGTTGAACAACTAGAAGGTTTTGTAGATCCTAGCAAAGGAGACATGGTTTACAAACCAAACAAAGCTTTGTATGGCCTCAAGTAAGCTCCTAGAGCTTGGAATGAAAGACTCCATAATTACTTGGTACAAATTGGTTTTTAAAGGACCAATGATAATAGTAGTCTAAATATCAAGGAAGGACTAGATAAGAAGATTGTGTTAGCAAAAATATTTGTTAATGACACTCTATTTACAAGAAATGATGATTTATGCAAAGCATTCTCAGAAGAAATGAGCAAAGAATTTGAGATGTCCATGTTTGATGAAATAAAATTATTTGTTGGATTGCAAATACATTAGAAAAAGAATGGTATCTACATCACTCAATCTAAGTATTTTAAGGATATACTAAAGAAATTTGGAATGGAAGATTCAAGACCAATTAAAACCCCTATGTATATTGGACATAAGCTTTCCAAAAATGATGATTCCAAAGAAGTAGATAAGACCACCTACAGATCAATGATTGGAAAATTGTAGTATATTGTATACACAAGGCCTGATATTGCTTTAGTAGTTGGAATAGTGGCAAGATTCTCAACAAATCCCAAGGAAAATCACATGATGGCAATCAAGAGAATCATGAGATATCTGAAAGGTATTGAAGACTATGGCTTATGGTATAAACTTGGAGGCAATTTAGACTTGAAAGTATTTATTGATGTTGATTGGGCAAGAAGTCTTGATGACATAAAAAGCACTAGTGGTGGAGCATTCTTTCTTGGTAAAAGATTAGCATCTTGGACAAGCAAAAAGTAAAATTGTACTTCTCAATCCACAGTAGAGGCAAAATATGTAGTAGCAACAGTTAATTGCTCTAACATTGTTTGGTTCAAAAAACTATTGGAAGGAATGAAGGTAGAAATCAAAGATCCAGTTGTCATATACTATGATAACACCAGTGCAATCAACATATCAAAAAATCTAGTAATGCATTGCAAAACAAAACACATCGATATTAAGTATCACTTCTTAAGAGAGTTGGTGCAAGATAAAGAAGTTAGATTGGAATATGTGAATACAAAGGAACAGATTGTAAACATATTCACCAAGCCATTACCTAAGGATGCATTTTTGTATATAAGAGGTAAGCTAGGGGTCATTCCCCTATCTAAAATTCATTAAATGAAGTTTAGTGAATGCATCAACCAGAACCTATTGAAGATCAATCAGTTGGTGTAGAATTGGCAAGGGCATTTTGCAGATGAATTAGCACCTAAGGTACATTGGAATTTACAAAGTTACTGTCTTTGGCATGTGTTGTCAAAGAGGGAGAAGTTTATTGTCATATCTCTGAGAAATTTTTGGAACTAGAATAAAGTTAGAAACCAGAGAGGGAGAAGTCTTCTAAAAGATGAAGTATGTTGAAAGAGGGAGGATGTTCTGAATGAACATGGTATCAACCATTGCAAAAAAAATTAAGTAAAAGGAAGAGCTCATACTGATAGAGGGAGTTTTCAAATCCAAAATTTCATTGTGCTATGACATGTTGTATTGCCATCAATGCCAAAGAGGGAGACTGTTGGATACAATTGGTTAATTATGCATTGTCTTTGATGTTACACAAATAACATAATCATTATCAATCAATATATGTTGAGCTCGCTCGGGAAATGAAGACATTCCTCAGTGTCTACTGAGTGTTCTTGTGTTTGTCTAGTTTAGAAGGCAATGTCTACTGAGTTCACTCGAGCATTGAAGGAAAAGTCATAGAAAGCAAGTGTTAACCAATCTCACTCAAGTAACAAAGGAAAGTTGGAACTAGTGTTAACCTAGCTCACTCAATTGCCAAAGGATTTTTGTAAGTTTGCAGTGTTAACCAAGCATCTATTGGTTAACAAAGGAAATCATTTCAAAGTTAGTTTCTACCGAGTAGGGTCGGCTAACAAAGGATTTTCCTATTGTGTTGTATTGAGTTTAATTGATCTATCTATTGATTCCAACTAACTAAGGTGATGATTATCAATTATTATAAGTTGTATTTGAGCCAACTTGACAAGGTGGAAGGCATAAGTGTAAGGTCAAGTTGTGATTTCAAAGTGTGCAAGCAAGTGTGATAGTGGAAGTGCAAGAGAATGTGTGAATTATGATGATGTGATTGAAGATTTATTAATGAGCAAAGGAAGAGAAATTGAAGGATAAGTATAATATCCTTATGGTGCAGCAAAGCCATATTCGATCAGGAAGGATCAAGTACAAGTCAGAATAGAGATCTAAAATCAGCAAATCAGTTGCATTCAAATCAGGTCATCTCATTGTTACTTTCTAACCATTGCCGCAGTGATCTAAATCTCTTAACAGAGTTGGCTTAACAACTATTTTTAAATCCTCTAACAAGGTGGCAATTCTATTAAATTGTTCTCAAGACCTCTAGCTAGGCCACTCCTAACAAGGTGATTAAATCCTTTATTAGGGTCACACCTAACTGTGTGTTTTGTAACCTTTAATAGGGTTGGCTCCTAACAGGACACACTTCAAAAGAGTGAAAATTAGTAACTAGTTTCTATTGGTGGGTTTTCCCAAATTGGTTTCTACATTAAATCCTGGTGTCAGAAGTGTTCATGCTATTTTCTTTATGTGTTTGCAACTAAGTTAAAGTAATGGTAATCGTAGATAACATCTAATGGTTTATATGTTAATCTTTTACTAAGCTAATCCAGTTACTAGTGAGTTAAAACATTTTGTGTGTTTACCAAGCTTCAGTAGTATTTAGCTATTTGTTTGCATTTTGTACTGACATCAAAAGGGATCTAGGATTTATTTTTGTAGTAATTGATTCACCCCTCCCCTCTTAGTTACTCCTCTTATATTTCCAACACATATCACTTCTAATATCCAAAAGAAATCAATAATATCGAACATAATGGATAAAGAAATATAATTTAAACCACCAATTACCATTTTGTGAATTACAAAATAACAATCCTTTAATAGGGGTGGAAGCCTTCAAAAAGCTGACACAATTTAAAACCAATACAGAGTCAACTGATAAATATAGAGAAAAATATTAATAAGAGGTCCTAAGGCAGGGTGCAACTACTAAGAGACATAGCACATAAGTATAGATTGGCATCTACTATAGAACATTGCCATTTAAAATGATCTGTAATTGGCAGAAGAAAAATCTATTCAAAATAGAGCCTTTACATATAAACTCCATTACCCCTACTTACCAATATAAGCATTCCTTAGTTGTTAACATGTTGTACGAGTTCATTCAATCATACTATCGCATTTAGATAATTAATGAATTACAATAATATTATATAAATTGTAATCAATTTATAGAGGATCTTTGCACACCATATAGAAATTATCTTAGGAGAAAAATAAAATAAGTTATCTATATAGAACTAAGAACAAGAAGAAAGTAGAGAAATTGGTATCTTAACAAAAATGAGATATCACAACAAATGAGAGTTCAGTAAATTGATGGTTATTCTTCATAGTCCTTATTGGGGACATTATAGTGGTATTACAACATGATCTTGCCATCCTGTGGAAAAATAGCGAACCCAAATCTATGATAGAGAAAATGATAAACCAAATATTTACAAGAACAAAATATGACAAGAGATGTTAATATGTAGGATAGCCATGGAAAAGAATTAGCATTTTATTTCAAATTAATGATTATTACAAAAGCCTATATTATATCTACAAATGTAAGGGAAGATGGCGCTAGTTCAAATGAGAAGCATAAAGAGGATAACAACAAACATATAAAGAATAACACCTCGAAAGACATTGATGAACCATGTAAGAGAGCACCATAGTCTAAAAAAGGAAAAACCAAAATGCATGAATTGTAATGACAATTTTATGGCATGAAAGTAGGAAAAAAGACATCAGGAGAATTGTATGACACTGAGTCACTATGAGACTTAGAAAGAGATAAAGTCTCTCCCAATAATTATAGAGATGGATAATCCTAAAGGGATATCCATAAAGGCCTTACGATGAGATAAAGTCTCTCCTAAAGATTACAAGGGGGATAATCCTAAAGGGATATCCATAGAGGCCTTGGTGAGAGATAAGGTCTCTCTTGAGGATTACAGAGATGGGTAATCTTAAAGGGATACCCATAGAGGCCTTAGGATGAGAAAATTCTCTCCTAAGGATAAAATAGAGAAGGAAAATTCTAAACGGATACCCCTAGTGACTTGGGATGAGATAAAGTCTCTCCTGAGGATCATAGAGATGAGTACTTCCCAAAAGGATACTCATAGAGGCCTTACGGTGAGATAAATTCTTTCCTAAGAATTATAGCAATGGTTAATCCAAAAGGGATAGCCATATAGGCCTAGGATGGGATAAAGTATCCCCTAAGGTTTACAATTGCATAGCAAAGAGGGTATCCATAAGGATTTGGAAGAGATAAAGTCTCTACCAATACTTATGAGGATTACTACTCAAGACTTGTCATGGGTCAAAGAGAGGGAAAGGAAGGATCAAGAAGTACACTATATATAAAGATAATTTCCTCTTTTAAAATTGATCTTAATAATTTTAAAAGCTAATCTTGTAATATTTAAATTTATATTTTCAACTATCTAATCCCAAATTAAAATTGTTGTTGCAGGATTGTTGACCAAATCATAAGGAGATAGTATTGAATTTCTTGAGGACAAGCAATTTTGGGAAGGGCAGACTGTAATGTCCCCATTTCCAAGATCAATTTTAATAATAGAGTTAATATAAGGAATAAATAGATATAATATAATATAATTATAATTGCATTTGATAAAGTTAAATAAATAATAATACTATTTATAAGGTTGAATTTATAATATTAATAAAAATGATAAATAAGTATTATAACATAATTTAATATTATTATATATATTACTTTTATCAAATTGATATAATACAATATTATATCAATTGTTATATAATAGTGTTATGAAAATAGTATAATATAACTAACTCTATTGATAAAGTGACATAGATAAATTCTTAAATAAATATATTATGAATTATAATAATAAATCTATTATTATAATATGATTATCATACATATACAATATATAATATAGTGAATGATATGTATATATATAATCTAATTATAACAAAATATACATATATACTAATCAAACATTTTTATGTATAGTCACGACCCCTGCCTCATACTCATATATTAGAGAGGAAGATGACTAAAGCAAGGGGGGGGGATGGACAAAACAAAAAAGAGTAGAATAGAAGGACTTAGCTACATAGTAAAGCAAATTATCGAACATATACATGAAGAACATAAGATATTGTGTCGTAATTATACATGACAGACTATCTATTTACCCAATAGACATCAGTAATATCATATAGAATGCAGTCTTTTAAGACCTACATTTGGAGTACAAAGGCAATGATTCATCAGATAATCACAATACTCATTATGGGAAGATATCTAAGAGATATAGTAAAATGGCCAATCTATGGCAAGCTAGTAGCCATGGAAGACATCACAGTGAGCATCCAGGGTCATCCATGACTTACAAATGTCATATGCATAACACAGGAAGGGAGATTTATATATATAATTATACAAGATAGACCCGAGCAGAAGCCATGTAGTTACTTGAGGACATATTATGATAAAGACGAATTGCACTCATAAATTAGAAGAGCACTAAACCAAATATAGAAGGAGATCACATATATTTATCATATAGGGAACAAATAAAGAGTATTGAAAGTCCAAGTCTATGGAATGGATTGGAGTGAAGAACAAAGGAAAAATAAAGGTGACTTAGAAAATATAAATATGAGGAAAAGCATCGCAGCTAGTGCTTGATAATACAATCAATTGGCAAATGAACATGGAGAAGATTGACATCCTAGTCATTAGCAAACAAAATTAAATCATAGAACTTACCCTTGCACTCAAACAATGGCAAGGTTGACTATTAGAGGAGTAACAACCCATATAAGCTGCTTGCAATAGTAATAGGGAACTATAAAATAGTGCCTACACTACTATATCTAGAACATCTGCTAGCATCCATTCATTTACTTAGCCAGTGGCTATTAGAATCCCACCATAAGTTTTTCCAAAATTTCGTCTCTACCATATACATTCTAGAGGGCATTAGAATTAATCAATCCATAACAAAGATCACATAGATATTACTCTTAGCATGATCTATTATTATTATAAGGAAGGATATTACAAGTTGACTATTTAATTGTACATAGTATCAAGATTATCATAGCGAGAAAGGTCATAAGGGAATTAAGTCTATGTAGATGATGTTATAAGAATATTGTTCTAATATTCAAAACCAACTTAACAAGGGAACATATCACTACTAATATCCAATAGAAATTAATAATATCGAACATAATGGATAAAGAAATATAATTTAAACCATCAATTACCATTTAGTGAATTACAAAACCACAATCCTTGAATATGGGTGGAACCCTTCAGAAAGCTAACACAGTTTAAAACCAATACAGAGTCAACTGACGAATATAGAGAAAAATATTGATAAGAGGTCCTAAGGTAGGGTGCAACTACCAATAGACATAGCACATAGTATAGATTCACATCTATTATAGAAAATTGTCATTTAAAATTATCTATAACTGGCAGAAGAAAAATTTATTCAAAATAGAGCCTTTACATATAAACCCCATTACACCTACTTACCAATATAAGAATTCCTTGGTTGTTAACATGTTGTACAAGTTCATTCAATCATAATATCTCATTTAGATAATTAATGAATTACAATAATACTATACAAATTATAATCAATTTATAGATGATCTCTGCACACCATATAGAAATTATCTTAGGAGAAAAATAAGATAGGTTCTCTATATAGAACTAAGGACAAGAAGAAAGTAGGGAAATTGGTGTCTTATAAAAAATGAGATATCACAATAGATGAGAGATCAATAAATTGATGGCTATTCTTCATAGTCCTTATTTGGGACATTACACTACTACATGAGGTAAGACATGTTCCAAGGCTGAGTAGGAATTTAATTTCAGTAGGGAAACTCGGTGATGAGGGTTGTGTAGTTACTTTTAATGATAAAAATTGGAAGGTTTCAAAAGGTTCCCTTTTAGTAGCAAAAGGTGTGAAAGTAGGAACCTTATATCTTTGTAAAGGTCGTATTGTTCCTTCTACTTTGATTGTTTCATAGAAAAATGAATAGTTAGGAATAGTTGATGTAGTTGAGTAGGGAGAACAAATAGTTGTAGATTCTGATATAGCACTATGGCACAATAGAATTGGGCACATGAGTGAGAAAGGTATGAAATTACTTCATTCAAAGCAAGTTTTATTAGGTTTGAAATGTGTTAGTATGGATTTCTGTGAAAGTTGTGTGTATGGAAAACAAAAGAGAGTGAGTTTTGTGAAGACTTGGAAGGAAAATAAAAGTAAGAAATTAGAGCTTGTGCATATAGATGTATGGGGACCAGCTCAAGTATCTTTCCTTGTTGGATCTCATTATTATGTTACCTTTATTGATGATGTAATTAGAAAAGTATGGGTTTATTTCCTTAGATAGAAATCTGATGTATTTCAAGCTTTTAAGAAATGGAAATGCTTGGTTGAAAATGAGACTGGTAAGAAATTAAAATGTCTTAGATCTGATAATGGTGATGAGTATTGCAGTTATGAATTTGAAGATTATTACTCCACTAATGGTATTCATAGATAAAAAATTGTTCCAAGGACTCCATGGGAAAATGGAGTGGTTGAATGCATGAATAAGACAATAATGGAGCATGCAAGAAGCATGAGGTTGTATGTAGGGTTGCCCTTAAACATGTGGGTGGAGGCTGTCAATACTGCTATATATTTGATTATTAAAGGTCCCTCTACTCCTTTGGGTTGTGGTATTTCAAAGGAAGCATGGACTAGTAAGAAGGTGAGTTATTCTTTTCTTAGAACCTTTGGTTGTGAAGCATTTGCACATGTTGATTCTGAAAATAGAACCAAGCTAGGAGCTAAGTCAAAGAAATGTGTATTTGTTGGATATGGCATTAATGAATTTGGTTATAGGCTTTGGGATTTTGAAAATCATAAAATTGTAAGAAGGATGGATATCATATTCAGTGAGAAAGTGTTGTACAAAGATTTTTTTCAGCAACATGAGAAGAAAGAAGATGATTATGTAGTACTAGATGATACTCCAAAAGTTGACATTCTAGCAAATCCTCATGATCTACAACAACCACAATAAAAAATACCCCACATCCCGGTGAATGTTAGACAGCCAACAAGGCTAAGTAGACCTCTAGAAATATTTTCTCCTTCCTTGTATTCTATTTTACTTATTGATGCTGGTGAACTTGAATGTTATGATGAAGCTATGCAAGTGGATACAAAGATTTAGTGGGAGTCTGAAATGAAATAAGAAATGGACTCTTTGTTGAAAAATAAGACTTGGAATTTATGTAAGTTGCCTACAGGTAAAAGTGCTTTATAGAATAAGTGGGTTTATAGGTTGAACAAAGATGATGGAGGTAATAAAAGATTTAAAGCCAGGTTAGTTGTAACGGATTTGCACAAAAAAAGGGAATTTATTTTGGTGAGATATTTTCTCATGTTGTTAAAATGACTTCTATTCGCATTGTTTTAAGTAGTATGGCTACTAAAGATTTTCATTTGGAGCAATTTGATGTTAAACCAACCTTCCTTCATGGTGATTTGATGAAGAGATATATATGGTATAGCCACAAGGATTTGAGGTCAAAAGTAAGGAGAACTTAGTGTGTAGATTGAAGAAAAGTTTATATGGCTTGAAGCAAGTGCCTTGGAAATGGTCTCTAAAATTTTATAGTTTATGCATGAGCATGGATACAGTAGGTGTCATTCAAATCATTGTGTTTATTTTAAGAGGTTACATGATGACAACTACATTATTTTATGTTTATATGTTGATGATATGCTTGTAGCCAGGTCTAACATGGATCATATTACGGGGTTGAAATGCTACTTAGCACATGCATTTGCTATGAAAACAACTACTTGGTATGAAGATTTGTAGAGATAGAAAGATTAGGAAATTAACATTATCTTAGGCTGATTATATTGTGAAGGTGTTGTAACGTTTATCTATGGAGAATGCTAAAGCTATCGGCACACCTTTACTTGGTCATTTGGAGTTGACTAAGAAGATGTGTCCCAAGACACAAGAAGAGGAGGATAAGATGTCCAAGGTACCCTATGCTTCATCTATAGGAAGCTTGATGTATGCTATGGTATGTACTAGGCTAGATATTGCATATGTAGTGGAAGTTGTTAGAAGGTCTATGAGTCATCCAGGAATTGAGCATTAGAATGCAATTAAATGGATTCTTAGATATTTGAGAGGAACATCTAGTAAGTGTCTACATTTTGGGGGCTCTACTACTAATTTATAGGGATATTTTGACTTAGATTTGGTAGGGGATATTGATTACAGGTGGAGTACTGTAGGTTATGTATTTACTGTTGGGGGGGCAATAGTGAGCTGGGATTCTCAATTACAGAAAGTTAATGCTTTATCCACTACAAAGGCAAAGTATGTTGCTACTACAGAGGCAGCCAAGGAGATGATATGGCTTCAGTTGTTCATGGAAGAATTGGGACACCCACAGAGGGATAATTATTTGTTTACAGAATAGCCAGAGTGTCATTCATCTTGTAAAGAATTCAGTTCTGCATTCAAAGACAAAACACATATAGTTGCAGTACCATTTCATTCGATCAGTTTTGGATGATGAATAGTTAAACCTAGAGAAGATACATATAAATGATAATCCAGAAGATATGTTTATAAAGGTTATGACAAGGGAAAAGCTAATTTCCTCTTCAACTTTAGTTGGTCTTCTAGACTAAATAGAATAGAAGAACAATAGAGTCCAAGGTGTTTTGATATTCCAGTGGGAGCTAGAGGTTTAGCAATGCTATGATTAGTCTCCAAGTGGGAGGTTATTATTATGGAGTCTGATCAGTCTCCAAGTGGGAGATTGTTTTTATGTGGAGTGTAATCAAACTCAGAGGTTTATTCAGTGTTGTTTCCCTACAGATTATTTCTATGGGGGGGTTTAAGATAGGGTCAAGGGGTAGTTCCCCTGTAGTATAGGGTGGGGTTGAGGGGCAATGCCCCCACGGGGGTTTTTGGGGGTAGCGACCTCGAAGCCAAAAATGACCTTATATTTTAAAAGGTGTTAGCTACTATTTATCTATTATTCTAGCCCTAATTTTGTAAGAGGCAAAAAGCTTGTATAAAAATGCTTAAGGTTAGGGATTTTCATAATGTGAGATGTGAAAATTAGTTCTTGTGGTAGTATTGAGTTGTAAGGTATTATAGATTGTAATTAGGTTGTAATCATTAGATAATGATAATATTGGACTTGTTTTTGGTCGACGTAGCCTAGGGATTGGGTGAACCATGTTAAATCTTAGTGTCTTGTGTTCTCTTATATGTGATCTATTATTTTCAGATATTGGTTATATTTGCATGTAACTGTTATTTCTATCTAAGGTTAATCCTAATAAGGAGTGTTTAGTATGAATATTAAAGAACCTATGTTTTAGATTTCAAGTCATTTTGACATGTTTTGGCTAGGTTTTAAATCCCTCAAAGTCGGTTGTTTATTGTTGTCATGTTGATGATAATTGTTCAAAATTTGGGAGACCTTCTTTGATTGGTTTTAGCTTTGACCCAGATGACTAAAATGATAAAATTTGTTTTGAATTACATTATAGAGGTCAAATACATGCTATGTTTCAGATTTGAGCCTATTACATATCCATTTAATCAATTTTTCAACACGATTCCGCATGCAATTTGTAAAGTTTTACTGGTGTCAAGAAGTGCAAATTGATTAGTACCCCAGTTCAGGATATCATAACTCTAATTCTATGATTGATTGAACCAAAATGATTTTACTGTTGTGTTCTACTCTAAAAATTCTTTAAGTTTGCTAGTTTTCAAGTCTTGACGAATCCTTCTGTACACTTTCCTAGGTCCATTCCATTTGTGAAAATAACTTTTCTGCCAGTGTTCCTAGTTTTACAAATCTAAGTACCCCACTTTGATCTCTCACCAAATGCATCCAATTATTTATCATGAGATAAAATCACATATTTATACTCTCCTCATCACAGTAAACTAGTGCCCCTTTTTTGTGCCCCCAAGTGTCAATTTGACCTGTTTTCAAAGCCAAAATTAAATGCAATTTATGGTTTTCTAACATGTTTGCTTGTAGGCAGTTTTGATTGAGCAACTTTTATGGTCGATATCTTTTGACCTAGGTGTTTTCATGACACAAGATCTAACAGGGTAAGAGAATGTAGAACAAAGAGTGGGTTTGCCTAATTTCAAAGCTTAGTTAGGTGTTTTTGTCAGTTTTTAAGGCCGGTTAAAGAACCCCTTGGCATGAAGTTGGTAGACTAAAAGAAAGAGGTTTAAAATGATTTTAAAGGTTTTATTCAGTGGTCAAAATTGATTTTAGTTAGTATAAAGAGTTGGACAAAGTAGTTTAAAATGTCAGTTGTTTCAAAGCGAGAAAAAAAAATTAGTTAGACCCACTTTAGGGCTTGACTAAATTCATCAAATTACTAGAAGGGGTGTAATCTTCTTGGTCTAATGTCATCAGAATATGCACTTATCATCAAGATATTGCTTTCATAAGACACTCTGGTCTTCTTTAAATAAAGTTTGAAGTGGAAAATAGGTTCCACTATTTCAAAGGTAAATTTCAATATCATCCTAGATCAGAAAGAAAGATGGGTGGAATTTGATATTAGTCTGGTGAATACAGATTTAAAGGATAATGAATTTTCAAGTGTTGTCTGAAGCAAGAAGTGAGGAATTCATTTTCAACTTGGCAAGATTATTCATGATGATGCCAAGTAACTCACATCTCAAGGATGCAATGAATGCATCTTGCCTTTCTACATTACATAACGGATTGTGGAGAATGTATGTGATTTTTCCGTCCTAGCCCAAGTGTGCCTCCCATTTTGTATGCAAGCAAAAACATTTCCTCCACATCCAGGAATGTATGAAGCAATTCATAGATTTTGTTCCCAATCTAATCTCTATAAGGGAGAACGTTCAAGCCTTTCCATAGCCCATTAAATCAATTATATGCAAAAAAAATTAACTATAGATGGTGTAGATGGCAAAATATTTTGGTGTGAATTCATGTGCAAGTATATGACCAACAAACCTACAATTTATAACAATGGCATGAGGCTACACACACAAGGTTTAAGATTGATTATTGCATTTTTCCTCCAAGGTGCAAGAGGTCAAATTTTCAAATGAGGCATGTCAACTGCAAAATAGGGCACAACATAGAGAGGAGCAAAAAAAAATGTCTTGGTAGTAGTGAACAAAGGTTTGAGTTTCATTTCCTACAGAAAAATTAGCCGACCCTGCCCCTATTGCTCTTAATTTGGACCAAACACAGCCTTTGGATTGAAAGATGTAGTTAAGAAGAATATGCAAGGAGCATCTCCAATTCCCATCCAACAAGAAAACATAACAAAGATGGTTGCCATAATTGATAAGCCCTGATCCACGTGAAATGAAGAGCTAGTAAGGGTTTTAAGTTGCCTTTCAAATTTAAAAATGTGTTACAATCAAGGTTTATACGTGGTCAGAAAGCACATGGACGGAGAAACTCTGAGCAAAGGAGAAAAATAGTGAAAAGGGGATTTTCATTATTTTTATACACTATCACATACTTTGTAAATGTCTTTGAGACACATGTCACTTGAAGGCAAGCTATGCTCATGTGAGGGGCCACCCTGGGTGTGGATAGCTAGTAGCATATGCAAGATAAATTTTGATAGGCAAACTGTAGGTAGAGAGGATGGGAGTGATGACATCATCGAAAGAGGCCATGTGGTGATCAGGTGCGGCTTCGCAGGGCTAACTATGCAGTTAGAGAATAACTACCTGATATTGCAAAAATGCAAAAGGTAATTGTTTTGCATGGTTGCCATAGTTTACTAACTCAAGAAAAGTGGTGTGACCATGTGAAATGGTTTATTTTGCATGTTTTCTAGGCTTAACCATAGTTAAGGCCAGGAAGCTCTGACGCTAAAAAAATGAGGTAAATCACCCGATCATAGGAGGTAAGGAAAAATCAAGGGTTAAGCCCATGACAAAGCGAGGATGTGACACATGGTAAGGTGTCTAGTGAGGCAGTGACATGGCAACAATGATAGTGTAGCTCTAGTGAATCACATGATGCCATATGGAAATCAAACAGAGGTTGACTCGGATTAGAGAGAAAGGGGGATATATGAAATTAAGAAAATTTGTTTTCTTTTCTTTTCTTTCAATTTGAACGTACAATCTTAGAAATTGAAAGATTTAAATGTTTTAAAGATTTTATATAGTTCAAACTATATAAAAATTTTCAAATTTTCAAATATTATACTTTGTTCATGAACTGGGGATTGAAATTTTAAATGCATGCCAGAGGGGTATTTTTCATTAAAAATACAGAGTGCAGTATATTGTCGAAACTGGGAGAAGATGAGCTATCCAAATTTGGAATTAGAAATTGCACAGGTATTCTCTAATATACGTTATAAGCAATTTTGTGTTTTTAGGGGCATTCTTAGTCAAATGGGCAGAATTCATCATTGAGCATCAAAAGTAGTTGGAAGGCAGATGTGAAAGTTTGTTGGCTCCAGATTTGGAGAAAAATGATTCTGAGAGTTTATTTTTAACTCTAGAAGTCATTTAACAAGTGTTTTTGTCCTTATGGTAATATTAGATCTAGCATTCAAATCAGTTACATGTCTTATTCATTCTAAAGATATTTTAAAAGGCATTCTCAAGTAGCAAAGAAAAGATTTGATTTGTAGTTATAAAGAGAGAGAGAGAGAGTAGAGAGATGTTTTTGCATTTGTAGATGCAGGTTTTCCAAGTAGACAAATGATAGCATCTGATCGGATCTGGGATTGCTTCATTTCATTTTAATGTCTTATTTTCTCTTTCTCTAGGGTGGTTCTAGTTTTTGGAGAATTTTCTCATTTGTTGTGATACCACAAGGTTGGTTGTACTTTTTCTATGATGCCACAAAGTTGGATTCAAAACTATATTTCCACCATTCCTCGGCATTTCTCTTGTAATGAACAAGTAATAAGAATACAGATAGTTATGATCTGTTAGGAAATTTTATGATTCAATTTCATGCATCTTATTGTATTTGTTTCAAGGAAATAAATAGAAGTGGAGCGGCATCAATTTAATCTTCTATCTAAATTTTGTCTCTTGTTCATGCTATTTGTGATTTTCTGTGATATATGTACAAGGTGCATATTGTCAAGTTGCAACTTATTTTAGGTTGTATGTGTTGATATTTTTTTCTTGTGATCCAAGGAGTCATGTAAATGGTTATTTTATCATCATAGGGTTGCAGATCTCATGAAGGGATAAGTTGAGTATGAAATTAAGATGTCAAATTCAAAAGGTGAATGGATAGATGAAGAAAGTCTTGATGTATGCGATATGTCAATGACTTTTAGGGATGTGTGTTAGGGGTTTGTGGGATTTCCCAATAGATAAGGCATAGATCAGCTACAGGATCAAAGAGTTATGTTGTTTATGTCTTGGTTTTGCTAATCAAATATATTTTCCCTTTCACATTGAAGAAATTGAAAAGTGTTTCCCTCACTTGGCTTATTAACTTCTTAGGTCATGTTATTAGTTATTTCATGTCTAGGATCTATTCATAAGTGTTAGAAGATTAAAGGGTTTATCTTCTTTGTTAGATTCAAGTGTATGCTTTTGAACACTAGTACCATATAAATGAATCTAAGGTACACTGGCCTAGGTTTTGCAGAGCCTGAAGTAGAAGAAGGGTCTAGCCTTATAGTTGGTCTAGAGTCTAAAAGGGTATGTTGTAGATGTGAAGTAGTTACCCCTTTATGTATCTTGTTCTCATTGGGATAATTTGACACTATGACGTTTCAAAACACTAACATGATGAAAAAAGGAAATAAAACAAATAAAGTCCTTTTTCTCTACACTTCAATGCACATATTTCTAAGTGGGATTCTTTTTTCATCTTTCCACTTTCTTTTGAAACACTTCTCTTTTCTCATTGGTGGAATTTTGTCTCACATGGATCAAACCCTATTATCTCATATTGGTTGTGAGAAGCCTTCCACCTCCACACTTGACTATATAAGGAGTCCTCTCCTTCTCATTTCATATTAATAAGTTTAGTGGATATAGTATTGTTATGCTACAGGTTTGGAGAATGATTTTGGAGAAGGAGTTTGAGCATTAGGGTTTAGACATTGGAGCTTCATTGCAACTTCTCTCTTCTTGTCTTCTTCCCCCATGCATCCATGACTTCCATCATCATGTTTCATCCTTGAATTTTCATATTAGCTTAGAGTCATATTTGTTTTCATGGATTAATCTTGCATTGTTATTTCCTTTTATAGATTAGATTTCATTTTTTGCATTGTTTTGCATTGTTATCATTTATATTAGTTTATCTTCATTTGCATGCATATTTGATGATCATGGAAACTAGCACTCTTAATTTTTCTCTTTGAATATACTAAAGGCCTCCATTACAAACTCTTGCACTCCATGAATAGAGAGCTATGAGTCGTCATTTGAGATCTCATTCTTGAGAAATTTTGGATATAATGACTCATAGAAGTGTGTCAACATTTTAGCACACATTTTTTGGCACCCACCATGGGGAAACCTACCTTTACATGTTGGTTTTAGCTATTTTTGGAGCTAATCACCTTGTGCAAATTTTTTTGGAGACAAAAAAACCCTAAATCTTAAAGATTTGATCATATCTCCCAAACATCTTGGTTTTTTAGTCTAAAATAATTTTTTTAGATTGGTGGCATATCAAAGAAGCTTAAATAAAAAGATTGGATTTTTTTTTGAGGTAATTCGTATTTTTTATAATTTTTTCTTTATTTTTCATAATAAAAAAATTGGCCTCAAATTAGAATTTTTTTTAGAAAAGACTACATTTTTGGAATTGTTTTTAAATTCTAAATAGGGTTGTTTCTTTGTGCTTTGAGTTTAGAGATCAGATGAGGGCTCAAACACTTGATTTAAAAAAACTAGTATGTTTTGACAAAATGAGTCACTAGGGCACAAATGAAAATATTTTTCTAAAATTATGACATTTTTGGAAAGTTCTCTATTTTTTAATAGGGGTCTCTTTTCTATATTTAGGGTTTTGGGTCTGAATTCATGTCATATAAGTCCAATATTGTTGATTAGGTCAAAAATCAAAATTAAAAAAAGGCATTTAATGATTAACTTGCATTTAATTTTCACATTATTCAGTGCATGATGTGAGTTTTCATTTGGGTTATTTTCTAGTTATTATTACTCCTAACAGTAAGATTTTTTGATCTAACCCTAGGGTTTGCATAAGACATATCTATCTTGTATTGGTTTGCTTGTTGTTTGCTTGGAGCGCTTGCTTGGTTTGTTAGATTAGTGGAGTGGTACACACATTGCGAGGATTACTATCTATTTTGTTACATCTCTATAAAATTTGAATTTTGGAAGTAAAAAATGAACCTATCATGTGCTTGACTTGAGTTTTACATGCTTTCATAGTTCACATTTTGATTTGGGCTTTAAGAATGAACCTAGATTTGCTTTCTCACATATATGTTTCACATGAACACTATTTGTGGCATTCTTGAGAGAGTGGGCTTCCTTCACTTTCCTTACATGTGAATCTTTTCTCAACGATAGATCCCCTTGTAGGTAGGGAAGGATTTGATATCATCTCATTGTCCCATTTTTTTTAGTGAGTTGATTTTAAATTAGTGTGTCAATTCATCTACTTGCTATGTTTGGGTGAGGTGAAGAGGCTAGAGGAGTATGCTTTATTCCCTTTTCGACAGATCAAAAACTTGGAACCCTTGAATCCAAACTAAGTCCCCATGTGGTCCATATTGTGAGTCTTCCTTGTTAGAGAGGGTTAATTGTAGTGGGGACTCTCTTTATTGGGTAAACCACGTGGACAGAACCTCAAGCAGTATTAGCCACTTTTGTAGTGGAGAAACAACTGATATATAAATGTCCTTGTGGAAGAAATCTCCATAGATGTGGTCTCTTTTTGGGCTGTCGAATTTTCTCAACATCTCCAATTGACTAAATTCTCATAATGTGTCAAAAGCCTAGTGCACTAGGATTGGATTTTGCCCACTTGAGATTGCAAGAGTTACAGAGTTGACCATTACTACAAACCATAGTGCATCCCACTTTTTTTTTTATAGGAATATGTGCATGATTGGAAAACACTTCGAGGACATACACAAGTAGAGTCCTTAAGGAGTAGAGTACTACATCACTAATCTTGTTCTTATGCAAGGTTGTTTTGTCCCTTACCGTTTGTTTTAATACATTGTTTGCTTGAACTCCCTAATTGTTGTCTTGTGGTCCTAATTAATGATAAAAATTTGTTGATGCATCTAGTTGATCAATTAAAATGAACAAAAAAGTTGAGTTCCCGTGCTGAAACCTTGTTGATTCATTATTGCCTAAAACTATCAACTTGCTTGATTTACTATCCTACCATTTCTAATCTTCTTTGATCGATCTAGGTCAAAGTAAGTCACTTACCCCATTGTTAGAAGCTTGTTTGCATGTTGTATTGTTGTGTTTTAACCTCTTGAACTGGTAATCTTTGATTTTGTGAGTGACCTTGTTTGGAGCCGGTGAGCTAGAAACCATCCTTGTTGAGAAGATAAACCTTTGGATTATCTGATAACATGCCTCAAGAGTCTTAGTAATATCTTGTCCATTCACTTCCATATAAATTCAAAATCAATCAATTATAATTTGGGTAAATCATCCTCATAGTCCATATGTGTTAGGGTATTCACCTTTATTAGTGGGCACTTCTATGGTAGTGTTGGTTTACACCTATTACAAAATTATATCTTATCACTTTTCTTTTGGACAAGTGTGTGTTTTTTCTATCTTAGTTTGGTACCAAGGTTTCTTAGGGTCATCCTATCACCTAGCACATTTTCTTTCATCACCAGTACAAAAACAACAAAATATGACTAAGTAAACTACTAAAAATTATAGATATATGACTAATTTTAATCATGTGACCAATGGTAGTTTATTTCCAGACATTTATCTCATGATCAAATTTATGACTAAACTATTTTAATCATTGATTTGGTCATTTATTGTTGTTACCTGGTAGTTTATTTGGTAGTTTATTTGGTAGTTTATCTAGTAGTTTATTTGGTAAATTTTGTAATATAATTGGTAGTTTATTTAGTAGTATATTTGATATTTTATTTGGTATTTTATTTGGTAGTATATTTGATAGTATATTTGGTAGTGTATTCAGTGTTTTCATTGGTAGTTTATTTAATCATATTAGGACATGATGGAATTGAACCACCACCCTCCTACTTAAAAAGTTGGTGCTCTTCCATTGAGCTAGTGCCCTTTAACTAATAATTATATACCATGTATCTTGTGTCACCCCTCTAACCTTTTCATGAAGACAAACAAGATGCAAGTGAAGAACATAAGAGGTGTTGTAGCTAAAGGATAGATTACAATCCTAATTTATTTGAGAGAAAATTATTAACCTAAAAAAATCATAAGTAGTTCTATTCAAAGAATATTATCTGAACAAGAGACACAATGTGCCAAAGTTCATGTCACTAGTGTAAAGCTTTTAGAGTTAAGTTGAAGTGAAAGATTGAATAAATTGTAAGAACAAGGAAGAGGTAAAAAGCCTTTTTAATATAATTATTAACTAAGTTTAGAGGTAAAAAGCCTTTTTTATACAATATTAACTAAGTTTTAATAATTATGGAACACAAAAGTGATGATTAGACAAGGACAAATAAATGTTGCTATTGTGAGGAACATATATGGTTGAGAAGGCAAAATAATAATCAACTTACCACAAGGTGTGATCTTTATTTAGGAAATTAGTTACTATAAGACATGACTCCTTGACTTGATCTTGTTAGATAGTGTATGCAAAAGAGATCATCTTCTCCAATACAACTAATTTGTATACCAAAGTAAAGAAAAGGGAGTATACATACACTTAAGGCATTCCACTTTAGAATAGCCTTATCGATTAATAACATTCTAAAGTCAAGTGGTTATTCCTAACATTCTACTTCAACTTAGTTAGTTGATATGGGAATGTTTATCATTCTTAACTTATGTTTGTGATTTTTGCATCAACCAGACCTAATGATGTTTTAATCCTAACAAAAGGAACAAAGCCAACATGAATCAATACAAAATTATGTTGCCTAGAAAAATGTTTCTTACACAAAAAAAATGATTAGATATAGTTATTTCTTACAAAAAACCAAACATTAAATTATGAGTCAAACATACTCACTCAAAACCCTATTTGGAATTATTCTGATGAAATTGGGAAACGTTCTTTTTTATCATTATAACAACATGCATGCATGGAAATATTATTTTGGTACTAGTGGAAAGCTAAGGACCAAAAATGGTTATATATAGACTTTCTTATAAATATATAAATGGAAATTCAAAGTTGGGAGTATTGCATTAGTAAGTTTGAAAACTTTCTTATTCTATCATTATAATAAATGGTACATGGAAACAATTTTTTTGATACAAGTGGAAAGATAAAATATTCAACTTCTATAAATCCATATTTTATATCCAATAATAAGCAAGCATAACATAGTGTACAACACAGTTATTCATTAAATCCACCAACTAGAACATAGTGCATTCTATTTATCCTTACATGATGCCTATTGATGTTGTAAAGTTTGAAACCATTTACCTCTATTTGTTATTGAAAATTTACCAAATTAGTATATTTAAGGTGAGTTCAATCTCTATGTATGGTGGACTAAATGATGTCTTAGTTTAAATTTTCATTTTGTGTCATGAAATTCCCTAACTATTTGCATTCGTGTGCTAATCATGAACAATATAAATATGTGACAGCTAGAACAGTTGAATATGACCAAGAAATATTAGATGAAACTATTAGTTAGTTGAGTTAAATGTGTACATGTATTGCATATCTTCAGCACTCATCAAATTTAGTTTATAGCTTGACCTCAAGTGTCATGCTCAAAGTGAAACTTAAACCTTATTTATCCATACATCCAATTACATTTACCATGGCAACACAATATGAAGATATAGAAACAAAAACAAATTAAACAAAATGCTTGTTTACCTTGGAAAGCCCAATTTCGTGAAAACCAACATGAAATGTGATTTGAGGAAGCCTGATTATTTAACTATCTAAGTAGAAAGAAGATAGAGGAGAAATGAAAGTGAACTTCAATTTGGTTGTAGTCCTTATCTCTTCCTACCATACTGTAAAGATTTTCCAAGGCTACACCCCCAATATACCTTTTTTTGTATAATGCCTCCTTAGATACTTTGCCATGAATTACCTCTCTACTATCCTTTTTGTATAACATAACCTCATTTCTTGAATGGTTTCATAGTAGCAGCCACATCTATTTTCTTGAGCATAAAATAATCTTTGAGGGAGGAGTATTGTCAAGGAAAGTCCAAATATATCAACTTGACAATGGCTTTACCAAACTGCAACACCAAGCTTGGTCTTATTGTGGAGCCATGTGATAATATGTCAAAAAATAGGTAGAAAAAATAAAATGTTAAATATGAGTGTCTTTACAGCTCCCTTGGTGCACACACAATATCCCATTACATGATATGTTATGTCCTTGTATTGTATGAATATTTCATATGCAAATAGCCATGGTACTATATAAAACACTACACAATGTTTTTATCTGTAAGAGTTATACCACTAAACAACCCAACTGCCTAAAGTCCATGGAATATATCCTTAGTATTAATTTTATACTCTGATTATGTTGGATTTATCATTTAAATATATCATTAATCTTGATTTTATACTCTCATTTTGTTAGATTTTTTATTTGTGCAACCCAATTTCTATCATAGCATTTGGCTCAACTTTTGAGTATTGTTGCCTGGCTTGACAATTTCACCTAAACCTTGTAGCAGAATCATCTTTAAACTTGGAACTTGAGAAATTACAACAAATTTTTAGTTAGATATTTTGAAAGGATTAAAATTCCTCTTCTTGCTATAGCTTTAATGAACTTTTATATTGCTTTAAAAAAATGGGTAAAAAAATTGTACAATATTTTTGTCTGTTAAAGCCATATATTATCACATATATTTCCTCAAATTGTGCTAATAGCCAATCTCATCGGTTAGATAATTAATATTGATTTTATTAAATGATAACTATTGAATTATTATTATTTGTGAGAGATTAGAGTATGCAGGTTGTCATCAAATGGAACTGCAATACCAAGCTTGATCTTTGATGGAGTCACAACCCAAGACCAGAATGGACACAACAGGAAAGGGAAACTTTATTAACTATGAAAATATGCCAATACACTCAATACAGAGAAAATAGACTCCAAAACTTGCCCTATGGGCTTACAATAGTATAAATCTGGAGATAATTTCTTCTTCCAGTACCTTCTCTCAAACTCCACTTTGAACTGCCTTTTACAATGCTAGAAATGTTCTTAAATAGACCCCAAAGGGTAGGAATACATTCTAGAAAGTGCTAGTTTCCATCAACCACCAAAATAGAAGGCTCTAGAAGTCACTTTAGAAGTCAGCACAAAATTAGAAGAATCTAGAAATGGTAGCCAAACTTCTGAGAGGCGTAACTTTTGAACTGTAGCTTTGATTGACGAACCGTTTACATTTTTGGAAAGCTCTCAGAGTGCTCTATAGCCCTATGGACCAGATTTTCTCATCCCCCATTTTTTGGACCCGTATGAGGTCATTAAGCACCTCAAACCTGACTTTGAAGCATTCTTAGGAGGTCTCCAAAAATCAAAAAACTACAATAACTTTCTAACCGTGGAGCCTTTTGACCTGATTCTTTTTCTAGAATGTTCTAAATTACAATTATAATCATCCCTCCAATTTACACCTTCTAACTCACCATAATTATGGCTCAATTACATAGTCCTATTTTTTTGACATTTACATGTATCCCAAGGTGCTTTAAAACTCTAACTTAGAACACTAATAGTGAAACTGTGAGAGTTGGAATCTTTATTTGACCCAAATGGGTATCCAGAAATGAAAACATATGAAACAAAAACTATGTCTAAGTATATTTTTTTGGGTGACATAGGATTGCCCTTACACCACTGGATGCTCCTACATCAGACACCCAGGGTAGATTGAAAAGTGACCTTGTCACTTTATGGATGGTAGAGGAAAACCCAAATGGGAAACCTTAGCTGCTGATATCCAAGTTGAGTCCTCTATCAGCCATCCTTTCCACTTAACCAGGTACTCTTCATACTTCCTATTTCTGGTACTCTTGCCCACATGACCATCCAGAATCTCTTCTATCTCCTTCTTAGAAGTAGGAATTGGACATGGCTCTAGCGTCAACCCCTCATCTGCACCATCATCATGATACTCTATTAAGTCTACAATGTTGAAGATAGGAGAAATGTGAATTCCTTTTGGCAACTCCACCTCATATGCATTTCCCAAGTTATGTTTCTTCAGGAATTTTGCAAGGGCCAAATTTCTTCATCTTTAGCTTGTTGTAAGTACCTATTGGAAATATTTCCTTTCTCAAGTGTACCATGACTAGATCCCCTACTTGGAACTCCTTATGTCTTCTCCGTTGATCAGCTCTAGCTTTATACTGTTGATTCATCTTGGTAATGTGTGCCTAGACCTCCTCATGTAGGCACTTGATATGTTTAGCAAATTCTTCTGCTTTATCACTTGTCCTCTCTCCTTGCTCCATCTTCCTCAATTTTGGTGCAGTCCTTGGGCTACTTCCATATACAATTTGGAATGGTGATCTACCAGTACTCCTATTTATAGAGTTATTGTAAGCAAATTCTGCTTGTGGTAGAATCAAATCCCATCCCTTGGGCTTATCCCCAACTAAACATCTCAGCAAATTGCCCAGACTTCTATTTATCACTTTTGTCTGTCCGTCAGTCTATAGGTGATGTGTAGAACTGAACTTTAAGTCTGTTCTCAACTTCTTCCACAATGTTCTCCAAAAATACCCCATAAAATTAGTGTCTCTGTCAGAAACTATACTCCTTGGAAGACCATGTAGTCTTACCACCTCTCTAAAAAACAAGTCTGCAATATGGACAACATCATGAGTTTTGTGGCATGGAATGAAATCTGCCATTTTGGAGAACCTATCAACCACCACAAATACTAAATCATTACCCCTTTGTGTCCTCGGCAATCCAAGAACAAAATCCATACTTATGTCCTCCCATGGCTTTGATGGAATAGGCAATGGCTAATATAGTCCAGTATTGTGACTAAATCCCTTGGCCGCTTGACAAACCTGACAACTCTATACAAACTTCTTCACGTCCTGTGAACTTTGAGGCCAAAAATAATATTCTCTAAGAATGGAAATGGTCTTATCTCGACCAAAATGTCCTGCCATCCCTCCATTGTGTTTCTCCTTGATCAGATTTTCCATCATGGACTCCTTGGAATGCACAATTGACTACCCTTGAACAACATACCATCCTAAATCAAATAGTCTAGCCACTTGGTTTTGTCTATAGCAACAGGTTCTTTACAAGCTTTCCACGCTTCAGCAAAGTCAGGATCCTTAGGGTATAGATTCTTGAGTTCATCAAACCCAACTACTTCAATCTGCATTACCGTAAGCAATAACTGCCTCCTACTCAATGCATCTGCAACCCTATTAGACTTCCCACTTCTATGCTTCAACACAAATATATAGCTCTGCAAGAATTCTACCCACTTCATATGCCCCTGGTTTAATTTACCTTGGCTATTTAGGTACTATAATTCCTAGTGATCAATATATAAAACAAATTCCTTTGGCAATAAATGATGCCTCCATTTCTTTAAGGCTTGAACTATTGCATAGAACTCTTGATCATAAACAGAATACTTCTTCGCATCATTCAATTTTTCACTAAAATATGCAATAGGCTTACCTTCTTGGCTCAATACAACCCCAATAGCTCTGCCACTAGCATCACAATCCACCTGAAACACCTTACTAAAATCAAGAAGTGCCAACACAGGTTGTTCTGTCACCTTCTTCTTCAGCAATTCAAAACTTCTCATAGCTGTGCAGTCTATTTGAACTCTTTTCTATCCCTCCTTATTGTGTCAGTTAGGGGTGCACATATGCCACTGAAATTTTTAATGAACATTCTGTAAAAACTAACCAGACCACGAAATGATCTTACCTTAGTAGCAGACCTTGGAGTAGTCCATTTCAAGATGGCTTTTACCTTCTATGGATCCATTTTGAGACCTTCAGGTGATACAACAAACCCCAAGTAGACTAACTTTTTTTTAGCAAAGCTACACTTCTTCAAATTAATCAACAGTTTCTCTTCCCTCAACCTTTCAAGGACACTAAGAATATGCAATAAATGTTCTTCCAAAGTCTTGCTGAAAATTAAAATATCATCCAAATAGACAATAAAAATTTTTCCCAAGAACTTCTTAAGTACCTCATTCATAAGCCACATGAAGGTGCTTGGGGCGTTCTTCAATCCAAAGGGCATGACTAACCACTCATAGAGACCCTCCTTGGTCTTGAAGGTAGTTTTTCACTCATCTCCTTCTCGTATCCATATCTGGTGATAGCCACTCTTGAGATCTATCTTTGTGAAGTACTGAGCTCTACTCAAGCAATCCATAAGATCATCTATTCTTGGAAAAGGAAATTGATACTTGATGTTTATCCTATTTATAGCTCAAGAGTCTATACACATTCTCCACTCTCCATCCTTCTTTGCTGCCAGTACTGTAGGTACTGCACATGGACTTAGGCTCTCTCGAATCAAACCCTTCCTCAATAGCTCTTGAACCTGTCTGTTTAGCTCCTCAATATTAGTAGGAGTAATCCTATGAGTAGCCTTGTTAGGCAAACTAGCTCTAGGGATTAAATCTATCTGATGACTAATTTGCCTTACTGGTGGTAATCCTTCTAAAACATTATCAGAGATGATATCTCCAAACTCACTTAATAAATTTGAAACTTCAAGTGGTATTTCACTACTACCTTCCTTATCTTTTCTAGGAATTAAAGCATAACAAATACGTTGATGTTTCATGCCATCTAAAAACTTTCTTCCGTCAACAAGATATATCTTAACACTACTGCATACTTTTTCACCTTGTTTTATCATGGGCTTTAGTTTGTGGCGAACTCCATCCTTTGTCAGAGAATATGTGTTTGCATGACCATCATGTACTGCATGCCTATCGAACTACCACGATCTTCCCAACAATAGATGGCAGACATCCATTGGAATAATATCATAGAGAACTTCATCATGGTAACTCCCAATTTTGAACTTCACTAAACATTGTTCACTTACTAAGACCTTATGATCATCCTTCACCCAAGTGATCTGATAGGGCTAGGGGTGTTTCTCCCTCTTAAGCTTTATCTTAGAGACCATCTCTTCTAACACCAAGTTGTTAGTGCTACCACCATCAATGATCACATCACAACATTTATCCTCCTTTGTCCCAGTTCAGTCTCACCACTTAGTAGGACCCTTTCATTTACTAAAGTCTCTGATGAGTGTGCATCCTCATCCACATGAGCAACCCTAGCTTGACCCTCAGCTCTCCTATCTGTCTTTCCTTGTCGTTGAGGGCATTCAAAGGCATGATGACCTTCTTCATTGCAATGGAAATAGGTACCACAAAAGCCTCTTCTTCCTAAACCTTGTCCATGTCCTCTACCTCTTCCTCTCTGATCTCCAAAGTTTTGATCACGGGAGTGGTTGAAATCCTCGTTCCTCTGGTTCCTTTTAATACCCACATCTTAATTTTTCTTTTGGGTCTCATTTTGACCTCCAGATGACTTTCCACTAGCCCTTCCTCCTTAACCACACCCTCCTTGTCTCCCTTCAAACCTTTTATTTAGCTTCTCTTCAACTTGCAGGGAAAACTAGTATGCCTCCTCAACGCTGGTCATTCTTACCAGACTTAATTCCTCCTAGATGCTAGGTCGCAACCCACTGAGATAATGAGCAACCTTCTCCTTATCTGCTTATGCATGCCCTGTTCTAAATAGAAGTCCGTAAAACTCCTCCATATATTCTTGGACTGATTTTCCTGCTTGTTTTAACCCATGCATCTTCTTAAACAAATCAAGCTCGTAGTCAACAGGAATGAACTACTTCTTTAGTTTGTCCACCATGTGATCCCACCTTGTGATCTTCTCCTTCCCTCTTCTATTTCTTTCCAATTGAACCTCTTGCCACCAAATTTTGGCATGGCCTTTTAGTTTGGCCTTTGAAAACTTAACCCTATCTAGGTCCCTGATATCCTCATACTCAAAGTACTCCTCCAGTTCATTGATCTAGTTGATCAACTCATCCAGTTTCAGATTTCTTGAAAATATACCCACATCAATTGTAGGTTTTTTTCCAAACTTAGTAATGGCCCTAAAAGGCCTCTCCTCTACCTGATTCAAAACTTCTTCTTCAACTTCCCCTTCCTATCCAATTTCTTCTTCTTCATTATCATCCTCACTTTCGTCACCTACGACAACATTTGTTCCTCTACAGAGCTCCTCCTGCAATGCTTGAACCTGCCTTTGGAGGGCTCTAACCTCCTCAAGATCAATAGCTCTATCCCTTCCACTATGCTCTCTTGATGGAGGCATCTTCTTAACTCAAACCCACAACCACACAGTCCTAGTGCAAATTGCTTCACAATTGACGCTCTGTCTACACACTCAGGAAAATCAGCTTTGATACCACTTGATGGAGTCACAACCCAAGACCAGAATGCACACAATAGGAAATGGAAACATTATTAACTATGAAAATATGCCAATACACTCAGTATAGAGAAAACAGACTCCAAAACATGCCCAATGGGCTTACAATAGTATAAATTATGAGATAATTTCTTCTTCTAGTACCTTCTCTCAAACTCCACTCCGAACTGCCTTTTACAATGCTAGAAATATTCTTAAATAGACCCCAAAGGGTTAAGGGTTAGGAATTCATTCTAGAAAGTGCTAGTTGGCATCCACCACAAAAATAGAAGGCTCCAGAAGTCGCTTTAGAAGTCAGCGCAAAATTAGAAGAATCTAGAAATGGTAGCCAAACTTCTGAGAGGCATAACTTTTGAACCGTAGCTCCGATTGACAAACTATTTACATTTTTGAAAAGCTCTCAAAGTGTTCTATAGTCTTATGGACCAGCTTACTTGTTCCCCATTTTTTGGACCTCTACGAGGTCATTAAGCACCTCAAACCTAACTTTGAAGCGTTCTTATGAGGTCTCCAAAAATTGAAAAACTACAATAACTTTCTAACTGTGGAGCCTTTTGACCTTATTCTTTTTCTAGAATGTTCTAAATTACAGTTATAATCATCCCTCCAATTTACACCTTCTAACTCACCATAATTATGGCTCAATTACATAGTCCTATTTTTTTGGCATTTACATGTATCCCAAGGTGCTTAAAAACTCTAACCCACAACACTAATAGTGGAACTATGAGAGTTGGAACCTTTATTTGACCCAAATGGGTATCCAGAAATGAAAACATATGAAATAGAAACTATGTCTAGGTATTTTTTTTGGGTGACACAGGATTGCCCTTGCACCATTGGATGCTCGTGCATTAGTCTTACTATAGAGCCATGTGATGATGTTTTAATAAATAGGTAGAAAAATCAATGAAATGTTAAATTTTAGTGTCACAATGTATCTCATCACATTAAATACTACTTTCTCCTTCGATTTTATGAATTTGACTGCAAATACAGATGCTACTATAGAAAACTAGAGGTCCAAAACCTATACACACTTCCAATTATCTTCCACAAAGTATTTTGTCTTTTGCCACCATCTTTGAATTGGATTTCTGATTTTTGTGTGAGCCAATTTATGGCTCAACATATGAGTATTCTTTCATGTCTTGACAAATTTTCCTAGACCCTGTAGTAGCAACATTTCTAGACTCTGAACTTGAGAAATTAAAACAACTTTCGTGGTTAGATCTTATGGAGAAAATGCAGACTGAGTTGAAAAGAAACTACCTCTGTGCAATAAGACTCTTTCACCTAACTTTGAATTTGAAAACATAATTAACTTTTAAAAGATTAGTATCCAACCAAATAAAAAACTTTAAAACTATGAACAATTAGGATGATTTCAATTTTTTGAAAAAATGGAAAATTATGCTCTCTGACCAAGTTTGGGGCCTGAATTTGTTTGCAAACTCGATTTTATGGTTGCTCCCAAATACCCAAATGCCTTTTTAGGTCAAATCTCTAAATGCTCAATCTAATTTATAAATGGGGTTGAACTCTTCAGATCTTCAAATTGGTTTCCATAGATCTTGTCAAATAAATCTTTTATTGCAGTGTCATTAAGATATAAATTGTATATATTTTCACATAAGGATGTAGTGCCTTAGATAGAAATTATTATCCCAGCTCCAAGCACACAAACCCTAGTTTTTACAAAAAGTATCTCCAAATAAAAAAAATGCAAAAAATTGCAAATGTAAAAAAAATTACGTTTGTAAAAAAATATACCTGCATCTGCATCATTTTCTTGTTGAAATAATGGATCAATGACCTGAACTTCATCACCTTGTGCCAAGATTCCAATCATAAGCTACAATTGATATTTTCAAATTGGATTATTATGTTGTTTATCAAAATAATCATTTACAAGTATTATCATCACCAGATGTGTGTAAGAAATGGGAGGGAAATTATATGGCAAGAACAAATTATATGATTATGGGAAGGATGGCTAAAATATATGATTATGCCAAAAATTTAATTATAGAAATAATTGAGATAAAAGTTCTATAATTAGGTTTTGGTTTTAACTATTTAAGGGTTAGGGTATTATAGTTGAATTAGCCTTATAGTTAAATTAAATTTAAGGTATAATAAAGTTTATTATTCTAAGATATTTAGTACAATTATAAAAATATTTGATGTTAAATACTTATAAATTTTCAAAAAAATCTTTCTATTTTATAAACTTATAAAAATCTGGAATTTTCTGATAAATTGTTAAGATATATTTCTAATATTAATTCTTCAAAAATCAACTAAAAAATGTAAAAGCATATTTATATGATACTTTCTAATCTCAAGACACATAAGATTTAATTTATTAGAAACAATGTGTGTCAGGCTTTCTATTAAGATAATATCTTTAATATCTTTATGAAGATATTATCCCCTTAGTTAAATACTTTCCATAATGGTCAACTACTTGTCTATAGTTCATCTTTCAGTCTAGATAGGAATGTTTCCTATCCTGTCTCTTTTATCTTCAGTCCAGATAGGAATGTTTCCTATCCTGTCTTCAGTTTTGTTTCTAATTTCATCTTTAGTCTACGGTGTTTCTTTTAGAAACAACGTCCTTATAATTCTTTAGAAGGAACACATTTGTTCCTCTGTTAATCAATCAATCATCCAAAAATCCATTACTTTTCTAATTCTTGAATCTTGTAACATGGTATCAGAGAAAACACTTCAAATTTTTTTGAAAAAATTACAATTTCTATTGAAATTATTTGTTAAGATTTTTCAAAATTATTTCTGGTCTTTCACAAACAACCTAGCTAGGGTTTTTGTTCAGACATCCAATCATGGCTAGGGTTTATGTTTGGTATTTGATTTTGAAAATCATGGGTTTGTGTTGGCATCTAGTTTTTTCTTTTAAAAAAATGCGGGTTTTCTTTGAAAAATCACAACCAAAGTGGAAATTCATGGCCTAAAAAAATAGCGTTTGAATAGTGTTTAGAGTCTATTTTTCTAGTTTGTTGGCATCCTTTTTTTTGGTGTTTGGCATCTCACATGTAGTCTACATCCCAGCAAGCTCACACGTAGTCTACAAGGCCTGAAATCATGAGTTTTTTTTGGCATTTTTAACTTTCATTTTTTGTAGACAAGATTTGGCACTTTCATGCACCTACAACAATAAAATGGAGTTTTTTTTGGCTCACACTTCTCTCACATAGTCGTCTTTGGTTGAGGGACTCCTTTTGCAATAAAAATTGACCATTTTTATCAACAATATGCCATTTTTCCTGCAAATTTTGACCTTCCAAGCAACCGGCTAGGGTTTTGCTCGAAACCCTAATTTTGGGAATTTTTTTTTATTGCAAATTCTTGGTGGGTATTTTGAGAGCTCAATTGGGTTGTCGTCCATTTTTTTGGGTGCCTCATTTTTCATACCTCAATTTTTGAGCCAATGGATCCAGAAAATGACAGCAAATTCCTTCTGGGTTTTGTATCAATTCTTCTAGGTACCTATTGATTTTTCTGGGTCAACTAGGAATTTGCCTTGAAATCCATGCCTGTTGAATTTTAGTCTTGAATTTTGTACCTAAATTAGTTGAAATGGCATCTTTGACTAATCTAATGTTAGAGGGTAGTCTATGATTCAATGGCCACAATTATAACCACTAGAAGTAGCGCATGTTAACCATCTTCGAGTATCATTGTTTGTATGAGCTTCTTCTAGGGGCAAAGACTCGTTTGACCTCTGACCAAGCATAACATGACAAGTTTGATGATCGCAATCGAGAGGCTATTATGCTTCTCAAGCTCTATGTTATTGATGATCAACTACTGCAGATTCCTTCCAGCAAATCAATTGTAGAAATCTGGAAATATCTGAAGGAGCTGCATGAAACATTTGACAAAAGTCGGGCATTCTTTCTAAAGAATCAGTTGTTCTCCATTAGAATGGATGAACGTATGTCCTTGCAAGAGCATCTGACAAAGATTAAGGACATTCAGGATCAACTCGAAGCTATTGGTTAGAAAATGGAGGAAGAGGATATGGTAATCATCACTCTGAAAAGTCTACCATCGTCCTATGAGCACTTCATAGAAACACTCAATATTAAATCAACTAATGTTGATCTAAAGTTTCCAGAATTATGCACCAAACTCCTGCAACAGGATAGTTGGAAACAATAGTTTGGCAGTAGTGCTTCTACAACCTCCTCAGAGTAGGCATTTGCTGCAAGATCCTTTCAACAGAACATCGACAACCATTAGTCTTCTCATCCTTTCTAGCATCAACCTTTTGCTCAATCTCTGGATGGCTATATGAAGTAAAATGTATAGTGTAATTGTTGTCACAAGTTTGGCCATATGAAGTTCAAGTGCTAGAAATGTTTGGCTGCCCAAGCAAGGCAAAATGCTTCCCAACCAACAGCACAAGTTGTTGAGTTTCCTGATCAAGGCGAAGCTACATTTTTTGCATTCTAAATCCGTTTCTATTTTTATGGGTTTGTTGATTTTTTCCTTAAAAATCATTTCATGTTGTCTGTAATATGCAAGGTTGTGTGAGATTTTGGGTTTTACCATTTTTTCCACAAAAATGAAGTTTTGTAATTCCAATCTATTTTGAGTCATAGCACTCTTTTGGCAAAGCTTCTTGGTTTCAACATTCTGTAGATCTAAGGAGGGTCTCAGTTATCTCAAAATGTTTCAAAATTAATATGTTGACCATTAAGGGAGGGTATTAAGATATTATCTCCTTAGTTAAATACTTTCTACAATGATCAACTACTTATTTGTAGTTTGTCTTTCAGTCTAGATAGGAATGTTTCCTATCCTATCTCTTTTGTCTTCAGTCCAAATAGGAATGTTTCCTATCATATCTTTAGTTTTGTTTCTAATTTCATCTTCAGTCTACGTTATTTGTTTTAGAAACAATGTCCCTGTAATTCTTTATAAGGAACACATTTGTTCCTCTGTTAATCAATCAATCATCTGGAAATCTGTTAATCTACCAATTCTTGAATCTTGTAACACCTTCTAATTCCATGACACATAAAAGATAATTTATTAGAAACAATGTGTGTCATACTCTTTAATTTCATGACACACAAAAGATAATTTATTAGAAATAATGTATTGCATTTAGTATTCAAAATTAAATTTTATGATTATGAGATAAATTTAGATAAATTTTCTATATTTCTTAATTGAATTTGATTTATAATTTTTAATATCTTTTAAATTAAATTTGGCATGACTTGATATTCTTTTGAAATATTAGTGTCTTTCTAAATTAAATTTGATATGTTTTGATATTATTTAAACATAAATATTTATTGTCATTATTTTAATTTTAAATTATTATCATTATAATCATATTAAAATATATGCAAATTTTTGTATGTTTCTAAATTAAATTTGATTTATATAATTTTATAACACAATAAAATTAATAAAATTAAACATGATAATATATATATATATATACCTTGAAAAAAGAGGGGGTAAAAATTTATTCAACCAGAAATGAAGTACAAAGCAAAGGCACGAGGCCCAACAAAATTACATGTTCATATCTTCCAAAATCAGTTGTTCAATAATCCTACTAAACTCAGCAGGTAACTCCTCCCTTCCACTAATATCCCATCCATCCACATTCTCTGACGCCCACTTCGCCAAACAATCAGCCACTCTATTCCATTCTCTAGGGATATAACAAAAGGAAACAAAGTCTAAAGAACTATGAAGGCTTAAAATCTATCTAACCAAAGTAGCCAATTGCCAACTAACATTTTCAAAGCTTTGACTATTCAACATATCCACAACAATCTGAGAATCAGACTCAAAGATGATCTTCCTCTAGCCCAACGAACAACCTCTTTCAAGTGCAATCTTAATAGCAAGGGCCTCCATCAGATTATTAGACTACTGACCTTTATAGGTAGAGAAAAAGAACACCATACCACCATCATTATCTCTACCTATACCCCCAATACCAGCATGACCAAGATTCCCATGAGATGAGCCATATGTATTGATCTTCAAAGTCCCAGTAGGGGGGGAGACCACCTCCCATCACGACAAACCCTTTGTTTGCCTTGGCGCGATCTTGTTCTAAGAGTGTGACCCCATTTGTTTTCTCCCAAATCCAAATTTTGCACAATAGCGAGATCCCCAGGAACAATCCTTTCAGACATATCACACTTTGCAGAGATGGTCTCTTGAAGCCTGCCAAGAATAATTCTCCATAAATGCGAACTTTCTAACTTCAAGTTAGAAAAATTTCTGCGGTTTCGCTCTAGCCAAAGGTTCTAAAGAATGAGAGATGGCCCGACCATCCAAGCTGCTCACAAAAATGAAGTCTTCATAGGAGGGCTGCCCAACCTCTCCCAAAATTCTATTAAAGAGAAAGCATTAACACAACCCTGCTGCCAAGCCTCCCACCATCTGTGCCATATCTCTCCCAAATAAGGGCAGCCAAAAAATAAGTGAGATGTACATTCCTCATTGTTTGAATAGAGGAAATAGATTGACGGTCCCTGGAAGCCTCATTTGCGAAGATTTTCCCAAGTGAGGCATTTTTTTTGAGCTAGCAACCAAAGGAAAAAATTACATTTTGGCCAATCGAGGTTAAACCAGACCTTCTTCCACCAGTTCACCTCTTTTGGACCATGCAGGTTCCTATCAAGCATAGCATAACCTTGAGCCACAAAATACTTGCCTTTTGGGCTAGGACTCTAGGCTAAGACATCCTGATCAGGAATAGAGCTACAAAACCTACTTTCCAAAGTTTTAGTGAGAGTAGCCCGGTCTTCCTCAGAACCACCCGCTGGCCACTCCTAAGCATCTTTCCAACAAGTCAACTCCACCTGACCCAAATGCTTGACTGTCTTATAGTGCTCCACTATAACCTAACCATCATTAATAAAAATGTGGCCAAGATTCTAAAGCTGAGGGAAGCTAGAGAAAATGGGAGGATGGCCATCCCAAGAGTCCTTTCAGAAAAGGGTATCAGAACCATTATTACAAATCCAAAAGAGTCCCATCTTGATAAGTGGAGCACCCTTCTTAAGAGTGTCCCAAATACAAGAACCTTTACCCATCAAAGCAAGCCTTGGTATCTCAAGATAATCAGCACTTGGAAAGTACTTGTGAACAAGAATCTTGGCCCAATCTTGGTCCTGACATTTACACCATCTCCAATTCAATTTGGCAGCCAAAGCCGTGACAACAAGAGCCATTAACCTGAGACCAAGGCCCCCAGCAAATTTTGGCCTACACAAAGAATCCCACTTCACAAGGCTCCATTTCGAAGAAAGAAGGTTTCTAGACCAAAGGAATTGCCTAGATAAAGCATCAAAATCCCTCACAAAGTTGGAGGGGGGAACCTGAATATAGCATTTGTAAATTGGAAGAGACTACACCACAGTTTGAAGGAGAACCACTCTCTCGACTGAAGATAACCATCTGTAAGTCCAGTGACTAACCTTATTCCAAAATTTATCCAAAATCCCCTGCCAGTAGTCTCTTCACTGAGAGCCTAAGACTAAAGGAACACCCAGGTACATCAAAGGAAGAGATCCGATTTGAAATCTAAAAATCCTTGCAATCCTATTTTGAATAAGATGAGGAGTATTAAAGAAGTAAATAGAAGACTTATCCTCATTAATACACTGTCCTGAAGCTTTCAAATAGATATCCAAAGCCCATCTAAAATTCACTACCTCGCTGATTCTAGCCATGCCCATTAACCCAGTGTCATCGACAAACTATAAGTGAGAGTAAGGGGGAAGATTATTATTCCAGCTCTGACCATGGATAAGACCCTACCTCACTTATGACTTTAAAAATCTACCAAGACCCTCCGCCATGATGATGAATAAATAGGGAGATAAAGGGTCCCCTTGTCGAAGTCTCCGAGAAGCCCCAAAAAATTTAGACAGTTCTCCATTAATGAGAAATAAGAAGGAGGAAGAGGTCACATAGCTTAGCACCCAACTCACCCACTCCTCATCAAAACCAAAGGCTAGAAGAATTTTCTGAAGGAACTCCCATCTCACCTGATCATAAGCTTTAGCCATGTCGAGTTTAATAAACATAGCTTTCTCCTTGGATGACGACATTGAGTGGATTGCCTCCATTGCAATCACAACCCAATCCAAAATTTGTTTACCTTCAACAAAGCCACCCTGTTCAGTAGAGATTAGAGAACCAAGAAATGGTTTAAGTCTCTTAACAATCAGTTTGGTAATAATCTTGTAGACAACATTACATAATGCTATAGGCCTGAACTGATCCAACTTGTTAGCCTCGTCCTTCTTAGGTATAAGAGTCAATAAAGTAGAATCCAAAGACTTCAGCATCTATTTATTTCTATGGGATTCCTGTACCACCTCAAGGAGATCAAACTTTATTATTTCCCAGAACTGCTGATAAAATTCAATTGGGAAGCCATCTAGACCAGGAGCCTTGCCTTTTTTCATATTAAAAACAACTTTCTCAAGCTCGGGTAACCTGATAGGGCTTAAGAGGGCTTCATTCATTTTAGTAGACACCAAGAGGGGGATACAGTCCAAAATGGCCTATTCGTCAGCCTCAGTAGAAAGGGCTTCCCTAGTAAAAAGATTAGAAAAATAATTGACAGCTTCCCTAGAGATTTCTCCACAAGATGAGATCTTATCACCATCAGAAGAAACAAGAGAGGAAATAGAATTACCCTATCTCATAGCCTTCACCGAATTGTGGAAGAAAGCAGTGTTCCTATCCCCTTCCTGTAGCTAATCAACATGAGATTTTTGCTTCCATAAAATCTCCTCCCTAAGCTCCCACTCCTCCAAATCTTTTAGGGTCGAGCTCTCAGCTTTACTTAAATAAATTGTCATCCCCTGATCTCTAATCTGCCAGGTAATGCTATCTATTTTGGTCTGAGCAACTACCTTTTGATCATGAAGATTCCCAAAATGATGCTTATTCCATCTCTTAATCCTATACTTCACATATTGAAGCCTCTTACTGAAGGTGTACATCCATGCTCCATGGGCCGGCTTCCCCTCATACCACCAATCCACCATTAGGTTAGGTAAAGACAAGTCTTTGAGCCACATCAGCTGAAATTTGAAAGAGGGACGTTTGGTGACACTGTAAGAGGTGATAGAAAGCTTAATGGGCCAATGGTTAGAGCCCCTCCAATCCAAAATTTTAGAGTTAGTAACCCACCGATTGCTCATCCAATAGCAGGAAACCAAAAATCTAGCTAGCCTTTCTGAAATAGCCTCGCTCCCACATCTCCGATTATTCCATGTAAAGACACCATTGGATGTCTTCACATCAATGAGATTTAAAGAGCCAATCATATCTCTAAGCAAGTTTGAAGACGGATCCAGCCTGGCTAGCCCACCACATTTTTCCTCCAAACTGGTGACAGCATTGAAATCTCCAGTCATAATCCATGGGAGAAAGGGATCCAAGGACCAGATAAATCTAATATGAGCCCATAAATGTGATTTACCTGTAAAATTAGTTGGAGCATATATATTGGATAAAAGGCACCTTTCTCCAGTTTCAAAAATTGAAACAACCAAAGAGATGGAAGACCGACTAGAAATCCACCATAAGGGGGAGACTTTTCTAGGATCCCAGAAACAAGCCACCCCACCCGAACTGTTCAAGGCACCAACTCCCTGCCAAGAGCCTTGAGGCCAAATCAGTGAGGCACAACGAGCCAAATCCTCCACTAAAATCTTAGTTTCCTGAACACATATCACATCAGGAGACTGAGACTCAATTAATCTATGAACAACCTTTGTCTAGGGATGTTGTTCAAACCCCTTACATTCCATGATAACACAATCATTTATGGGGGAAAGAGAAATGTGAATCAATGGGTCACACAGACCCCGACTCAACCAAATTTTCACCCATTATCTTCACCTTCTCCTAATCAATCTTCTTGCCACTCTTTAATGGTCCAAAGATCCCTTTTTGAAGGATTTCTGCTGTATACCTAAGACAAGAGGAGACTTACTAGCCTTTTTCGAGTCTGAGGATCCCTTGGGCCTATTGGGAATAGGAGCCACCAAGATATGACTCATCCAGCGCTGTGAATCACCATTATGTCCAACATCCTGTACAAGTGGAGGCAACTCAATATCTAGCTGTCTAGCTTGTTGTTCCTCTATAGTTGGAATCTGATCCTCATTCTGCAAATCCCCAACTTGGATCCCCTGCTACCCATTGGCCTCCAACAAAAGCACATTTGGGATACCTTCCTCTTGGGCTAGTTCTTTAAGAGCCTCAAACCTATTAAATGTGTCCTCGATTCTCCTGTCCCTCCAAGTTCTCTTCTTTCTTTTTCCTCTGTTATGAGACTTGACTTGAGTAAATCCTTCACTATCAATAGGTCCCATAGATGAGGTAGCCTTCCCCTTATCCAACCCAGAGGATCCAGGAGCAGCCATGGAAGTTGCCTTATTCCTGGGGCAATTACGATATAAATTCCCATATTCATGACAAATTTTGCATCTGAATGGAAGGGTCTCATAGTCCAGTTGTTGGATCCAAGATGATGATCCCATGCAAATTTCCATAGAATCTGGTAATGGATTATTTAAATCAACTTCTACATAGATGCAGGCAAAAGAAATTACCTTATGATCCTGTGTCTGTGTAGCTGAACCCACCAGTTTCCCAAGAAGCAATGAGATTGAGTGAAGAATATCATCTCTCCAGAATTCCAAAGGCAACCTTGGTAATCTGATCCATACTAGAACCTGAGAGGGAATTTCCTTCATCAAATTAAAGCCCATATGCCAGGGCTTGATGAAAAGCCCCACCTGGTTAAAGAAATACGGGCCCCCTTCAAAAGCCTTATTTTTATCTAACATGCTTGAAAAAGTGACTATAAAATAGTTATTGGCAGCTAACAGGATTTCCATGTCACCTTCTAAGTTCCACATCTGACGAGCCCAAGAATCAAGTATGGGCAAGGACAGGCAAAGGCCCAAAAACTTATAGATAAGGGCATGATTATTCCAGTATTCCACATCTTCTGAGACTTGTTTAGGTTGTATAACTAGAATTGGTCGGTCCTCGGCTCTCTGCAAACACCCATTCACTTTCCTTAGTTAAAACCCTCCGATTGGAGAAGAATTGTCCTCCCTCAATTGCGGCTTACCAATCAGATCCTTGATACTAGCATGCATTGAAGACGAAGGCTCCCCCATCACTGCATCATCAACGGGAACTTGGGAGGAAGGTCTGTCTCTATCCTTCATTCGAAGCAAAGCCTAGCTCAGAGAAATTGAGGAGGGACTGGGGCCACGCCGCACCAAACTCCCCCACCAAAACCCCACCAACAACAGCAAATAGCACTATTTTAAAATAGCTAAGCGCCCTCCTACGGGCTGGAACACGCGGCCACCAATCCTCCCATACAGACCAGGGTAGATAACAACTGACCAGAGGCCAATAGACCTCCAATCGACCCAACAATGGCCAAGAGTTGTAGGGGCTAGGGCACAAAAGCCCTAGTGCGAGCTAGAAAATGCACACAGTCTGTCCATGAATCGCATCCTACTATTACCATTCAAAAAATCTCCAAAATATTCCTATATATATATAATTAACATGTTTTAATCTAATTTATTTAGAAAATTATTTATTAACAAATCTAAAATTTAGATGTTAAATCTTTTTTTATTAAAAAATAATAGTTTTATTTTAAAATAAACACGATAAAAAAGAATTAAAAAATATGAGTGTCTTATAAATGATCACACAGCGTGATCTAACTCATGAAATGAACAATAAATATGAAAAATGTTCATTACTCTTATAGTTGCAGCAATAATATATACAATTGTAAAATATATTAAAATTTATATTTAGTGTCATTATTCAAGGTAACATTGAGTATGAAGCATTGGCTACTCAATAGTTATGTGCTTGCAACAAGAGTTCAATACTTGTGACAATTAAACTTTTGAAGCTCTTGGTCCCTTATCACGAATATAACGCTTTACCATAAAATGGTAGTTTAGTGGGTTGATTGTTCATCTTTTACCTATCTATGAGATTAGTGAGTTGTAGTTCACAAGGACTCTCTGCAACTTTCTTTATAATCACATTCCATTCTTGTACCAAATGATATGTACATATTGACATGATATCAAAAGAGTCCTGCAACACGTTGTTTCTCATGAATATTGACCTAAGATTTAAAAGCCCGCAAAAATAAATTTACAATGTCTAGAATGTATCATATGTAGAAATTATATATGAAAGTAAAGCTAATGGGGGAATGAAGTGATCACACTAAGATTCTCTAAATGAAAAGCGTGCTAGTCAAAATACTTACAATGAAAATAGAAAATTGTCCTACGATTATGTGCCAGTTAAATTAAGTGGGAAACTTATTTTTAGAGGGAGTATTGCAATTAAGAGTTGTTGATATTGTGTAGGCCAGGCCCTAAAAAAGGTTGAGATAATCAAAGATGATTCATGAGACAATAGGAGCAAAAAGAATTGGTACCATTTTAGAAATCTAAAATGAACTAAGGAATTAACAAGAAGAGGAGTGTCAAATACAACACCCACATATGCATTCTTATTTTGAGTGCATGGATGATTTTTATTTTCTTTAAGAGTTGATAGAAAGATTTTGAAAGTGAAAATTAAGGTAATTTTGAGATCATTTCTAGTTCAATATTAGTTTCTAAGACATTCAAGGAAGTTAACTAGTAATGAAGTATTAATATCACACATTTTTTATGAATGAGTAATAAAAGTTATAAAAAAAGTTTTAAAATATATTAATATGATAAAAAAATCATTAATTATTCATTTAGTAATTTATTTGGGTGACTAATTATTAGTGAACAATAATTTATTCATTTGTTTGATTATTTATTTAGTCACTTATCTTTGTCTAACCTTATAATTTTATATGATGACTAGAGTAGTCATTTATTTAGTCACATATACTTATAGATTGCAAAATATTACTAGAATTTGATCACTTGTAGTCATGGGACTAAAAAATTTAGTCACATAGTCATTTATTTGGAAAATTTATACTAGTGCATGTTGGTTACAACAAGATATCAAGAAGACCAAGGAAAGTGACCTCAAGTGGTCTTTAAACAATTATCCTTAGTTCAAACTTGCCAAAGACATAAGGGAAAAGAACCTATATTTGATCAATCACCTAGGAAAAACTTAGAAGTTTGGTTTGATCCCAAGAGTAACCTTAGTGAGTTGAGTACACACTTAGCATCTTGTCGCTCAGATATCGATACAATTTACATGATGACTCAATGAGAGAGGGAAGAATTGGATGAATGCCTTGATGACATATTTGAAAAACATTGAGATACCATTTTGTTTGGAAGTTCCTTTCATGAAAATTGACTAGTCTCACCCCTTATATCAACTATATATCTAGATGCACACCAAAGGGCTGAAAGAGATGAGAGGCAAGCCTATCAAGAAGAATAATCACAACATGAAAACCAAGACAATTAACCTCATGGAACGTATGTGAATGCAACATACACCAATAACTTGTTTAGACATTCAAGACCAAGTTCATCGCTCAAGAAACCTTCAAGATACATTAGTGTAAGACTTAAGAGAATGTGACAAGAAAGCCTTCTAGATGAACAAGATACAAAGGAAGAGCAACTTAGACTCCTAGAGTTGGAGAGACAAGCCTTTTGGAGATAGAATGGAAAACCTTCCAAGAAGAGCAAGATAGACTCTTGGCTCAACAACTTAATGATCAATTTAACAACATGCATGTTGGTGGCAAAAATAAATCTCCTCCATCCACCCCTCCTAAGACTCCGTGAAATGGAAGATGTTCAATAACACCTTTACGTCTTCTATCCCTAGAGGAAGAAGGGCTTCGAGACATGATCATTATAGGAGACAAACACCTCCTGGGAACTCAAGACAACCTTCATAACACGCCCACCATGGTTCAAAATATGGGGGTAGTAACTTGCATTTTGACTACAATTCCCAAGACTTCATGAGGATGCAACAAGACCCACATTTCCAATAGTATGTGGAGAGATATGTAGAGAAAAACAAAGATGCGTTCTTGTAGAATTTAATCAACAAGGCTGCTAGAGTCCCCTACAACTTTGACGTGGACAAGAAGATTAAGAAGAAAGGTCAATCTATAGAAGAAATGATCAAACAAATGTAGAATATGATGGAAAAGGTGATGGCACCTGAGAATTCATTCTCACTTGATTCAATTTTTCCTGACCCTTTTGAGAAGAGTGTTAACATGAAAGTTTTCCCTAGAAAGGTTGAGATCCCCCAATATGACAAGTATAATGGGAATGGAGATCTGCATGATCACATACATCAATTTTATACTATGAATCAAGATTATTCATACCTCATGAGATTGCTTCCAAGGAGTCTTAAGGATTAGGTGATGGAATGGTTCACCAACATAACTCCCCTTGTTAAGACTTTCAAAGATCTCATTCAGAGATTTGTTCAACATTTTGTACACAAGCTTTCAAGATCTATCACCTTGTTGGACTTGTGCAACACAAGTCAAAATCAGGAAGAATCCTTTTTCACTTTCTTGTAAATATGGAGATTAAAATGCTCTCGGTACTCTAGGATTATCTTTAAAAAGGAGAAGATTTAAATCCTTACTAGCAACTTGGTTCCCGAAATGCGGTATGAAGTTAAGAAGATGGTTTTTGAGTCCTTTGACACCATGGTTGAAGCCGCATTTAGGATTGAGGATGTTTTGAAAGAATGAGGACTTTTGACCAAGCATGGAAACAACAAAAACAATGGTCAAAATAACAACAACAAAGATAAAACAAAGAACTCATATTGGAATAGGAACAAACAAGTAGTCAATGATGGAGTTATGGACTCCTCGAAACCAAATCATCAAGTTGGTCTTCACTTGTCTAGTGCTAATCAACAAGGGAACATGCCAAAATACCAAGATAGGCCTAAGGGAGAGAAACAAGAGTTTTCAAAACTTGGTGATTCATATGAGGATATATTGAAAAAATTCATTGCTAATAGCCTTGTCCATCCTCTAAATCTTGTGGAGTTCTGTATATGTGAGGTTAAGCCATATTGGTGGGATGAGAAAGCCTACTACAAGTTTCAAAATGGAATTGGACATGATATTGAACATTGTGGGAGACTCAAACATATCATTCAAGATCTTATTTGAGAATGGAAAACTTAAAGTGGATGAATTGAACACTAACACCAATTACATGACCTTTAAAGAACCTTTGCCCAAGTATCAGAAGGGGGAAACCTCTAAACCTAAGAATGGCAAGGCTGAGACCAATTACACTTATGCAAATACAGAGAATTTTGTCAACATTCTTGAAGTGGTAGAAGAAAATGTTAACATGATGAGAGATAAGATCCTTATGGTTATGATCTAGATGTGGAATCTCCTCCTATCTTTGATGCAAAACCCATCCTGGTGCTAAGGGGTCCTCACTCTAGAGTGTCATCTCAATGTCTCAATGTTGTCACACAAAGTCAAGGTCCCCTTGTCATTAGAGGACCCATTTCAAGTCAACCAAGTGAACCAAAGCAAGTGGCATCCAAGAATGTTTCCTCAAAACCAATAGTCCTAAATTGAGTTATAATCTTATTGATCAGTTACAAAGAACCACAACTCAAATTTTGATCTTTGAACTCTTAGAGTTGTCTCTGAGACACAAGCAAGTCCTTGAGAATGCTTTGCGCATAGTGAATGTCCCCAAAAACTTGAACGTTGACCGATTCTAGGCCATGGTTAACCATATTGCTAACGCTCATTACCTTACCTTTTTAGAGGATTATGATAAATCTTTGAGCCACCCACATAATTTTGCTCTTTATATTAAGGTCATGATCCACAAAACCCGTGTTAGGCGCATGTTGATAGATGGGGGTGTTGGGCTTAATATTTGTTCCTTGAGTATTTTGAATACATGGGGTTATTCTAAACAAGCCATAGATACTAGAAGAAAGATCACTATCAAAACCTATGATGAGGCAGAAAGAAGTTCTAAGGGGTTGGTGTCCTTCCTATTAGGAATGGCCCTATTGAAAAGGATATTTTATTCCAAATAGTTGATGTTGGCCCCCTTGCATACAACATCTTTCTTAGTAGACCATGGATTCTTGATATGCAAGTAGTTTCATCTACCTATCATCAGTGTGTTAAGTTCTGTTTCAATGGAATGAAGATTTGTATACTTGGGGATAACACTTTATCTATTAACTTAATTTTAGTGAGTGCTCATGTTCCCCTCAATATAGAAGCACATGACTTCGATGCATCCTTAGTTGCATGTAAAGACAAGTTCAAGTCAATAGACCTTAGCATGGAGGGATATCAAATCAACTCCCTCACAGTACTACCAATTTCACCTAGGTCTTATGACAAGCCTTCACAAGAAATGAGACCTTCCTCTCCAACTATGACTTTATTTAGCATATTTGTAAGCTCCTCAAGGCCTCATATTTAGCAATATTTTTAGTACATTCAAAATTCAATAGAAAAGCATACCTGAATACTTTACACCATCCTTGGCATGGGGGGATATCAAATCAACTCCCTCGCAACACTGCTAGTTTTACCTAGGTCTTATGAAAAGCCTTCACAAGAAATGAGACCTTCCTCTCCAACTATGACTTTATTTGGCATGTTTGTAAGATCCTCAATGCCTATTCAAGATGAGAAACTAGACAAGATTGTTAGAGACTAGATTTATAAAGAAGAGAAGTACATGTGCAATTAGAACTTCTCTCCCTCTCCTAAGGCTTATGCAAGAGGGTATAATTTTTCTAAATAGATGGGCTATCTTGGACATGACCCTCAAAGTCATAAATTGGATGCTATAGCCGAACCCCTTGATCATGTTCTTTTTGGATGCAAGTCTAAGGAGACAATTGGCCTAGGATTTACGACTCGTAATGAGAACACTGCTCCTATCCTTGATAAGTCAGATAGTGAAGAAGAAACAGAATACATACCTAATTTGGAAAATCAAAAAGACATGTGTGAAGATAGGGTTCCTTGCACTAATCTCCTTTGGTGAGATTCAGACAATCTAGTCACTCATGAGATAGTTGCAACCATGGAACAAGATGAATCAGATGTAGAAGATCCTATTGTATGCACCCTAAAATGGTCACCTATACTATGGGCCCCCATTATTCAATTTATCAATTTCCTGAATCGAAAGTTTGCAATATTTTATTAAATCAATTCAAATCAATTTCCCTAATCAAATTTGATTATTTATTTTTATAAGGTTGATCATTTTATCCTAAGTCTTATTTAATTAAAATGAAATCTCCCTTTTAATTAAATAAAATAAGTCCCCATTTAATTAAAAGAAAACCTCTCTTTTAATTAAATTCATCCACATTTAATTAATTAAGAGAAAAACCCCTATTTTAATTTAATTAAATATTTCCTATTTAATTAAAAGAACTTGCTCCTTGGGCGGGGGCCCTAGCTCGGTTGGCTAAATCTTCCCTGTTGCAGGGGGTTGGTCACGGATTCTAGTCTCCTCCGTCCTCGTGGTACCGGTGGGCGTGTCGCGCCAATGCTACCCGTCACATTAAAAATTTTACCAGGTGCACTGTAGTTTATAGGGGGGCCATGTTGCACTGATTCTTACAGTCTAAAAAAAAAAGAACTTGCTCCCTTTTAATTAAATAAAATTTTCGCTTAAATATCTCTTTGTGATGAAAAAGGAAATTGAATAAATAAAAATTAAACCCACTTGAAAAAGGAAATAAAATAAAATAAATCTTTTTAAATTTTCTCTACACTTACATGCACGTATCTCTAAGTGGGGTCCTCATTTTGGACATCCATTATTATGTTATTGTTATGTTGCAGTTTTGGGGAGCAATTTTTGAAGGAGTTTGAATACTAAAGCTTTTTGTGGAGAACTTATATCTTCTTGTCTTCTTCTCTCATGCATCCATGGCTTCCATCATGAGGTTTCATCCTTGCATTTGTATATTAGCTTAGATCCATATTTGTTTTCATAGATTAGTATTGCATTGTTATTACATTTCTTTTCTTGCCTTGTTTTGCATTGTTATCATATAGATTAGTTTTCATCTCCATTTTCATGCATTTTGGATCCTTCAATCTCTTGTTTCATGGTGTAAACACCCTAGTTAAAGTTCAAAAACAAATTCACATGAGTATTAATGGGACTCCTTCTTGGAGCCTTCCATAGTTGACATGGATGTTGATGTCATCCATACTTATAGTTCTTAATTTGAGGTAGCTGATGAGTCACATGTAGGATTAGAGGATTTAAACTCACATTTTGCTTTAGTGGATGATTCTTCACTTGTTAGGACAAATCCCAATTTGGGTAGCTTAGGAAGATACTTGATGGACTCTGACTCTTTGGTCACCATAGATGATATCATTCACATTTGTACAACCTTGAACCATTCATTGACTTATGTCTTGGTCATCCTCACCTTATTGATTGATCCTAATGCTATTAAGAACCTGAGCTCTTAACATTTCAAAATGATTATGAGATAGCCTGTTACTTAAATGCCATTGAACCTGTAGTATCTTCCACTAGTGAATTGGCTACCTGCATGACAGTGCTAGACATCAAGTACCCTAGTCATAAAATAAAAAGAATAGGAGTTTTGATGGCGAAAACCATTGTGTGGTGGTGTTAGAACTAAAAAAAAGTAACAAGAAAGGACATATCCAGGGGTGAAAACCTCTCTAAGGTGCCTAAAGATAAGGTATTTGATTTTCTCCCTAGATACTTTCAAGATAGATCTTCAATGCTTATTTAACCAACACAAGCAGTCAATTTGAGTATAGATAAGGCTCCACATATGGTATACTTGGCTCAATCCTTGCCACCACAAGAAAAAGAAGCTTACACTAAGTTCTTACAAAAAAAGATCAAATTTGCATGGACTTATTCAAATATACCAAGGTTGGATACTAATCTTATCATGCATCACTTATCCATAGCTCTATGTGTCTAACCGATTAAATAGAAATTGAGGATGATGCATCCTCACATAGCTCTCCTAGTCAAAATAGAATTAGATAAAATCCTTGCAAAATTCATAAGAGCTATTAACTATGTTGAATGGATATCAAACATTGTACTAGTTTCCAAACATGAAAAAATCATTCGAGTTTGCACAGATTTTAGAGATGTCAATAGAGCAGCCCAAAGGATGACTACCCACTTCCCAATATAAACATGATAATAGATATGACTACGGGTTATGAGATTTATTACTTGATGGATAGTTTTTTTGGATACAATCAAATTAAGATAGCTCCTAAAGATCAAGAAAATACTACTTTCACTTGTGCATGGGGTACCTATTATTGGAACATTATGCCTTTTGGATTAAAAAATGTAGGATCCACCTATCAACAAGCTATGCCAACCATTTTTCATGACATGATGCATAAAATCATGGAAGATTATGTGGATGACACCTTGGCCAATTCTAAGAAAAGAGAAACACACTTAGATGATTTAGAAGTCATTCTATATCACATGAAACAATTTCAACTAAGGTTAAATCCTAAAAAGTGTGCATTTGGAGTCATCTCTAAAAAACTAATAGGATTCATCATTTCAGCAAAAGCAATAGAGGTAGACCCTGAAAAGTCCAAGCAATCATAGATATTCCACCTCCTAGAAATATTAGTCAAATGAGGAGTCTTCAAGGATGTCTTCAATCCATAAGGAGATTCATTTTACAGTTGGCAAATAGAGCTCAACCTTTCAAAAAGAGCTTACACAAAGGAGTCAAATGTGTATGGAATGAGGATTGTCAAAAGAGCATAGATCAAATCAAGAAAACCATAGCAAATCCTCCCATTTTAATGCCTCCTACCCTAGGGAATCCACTTATTCTATACATTTTAGTGACATAATCTCCCTTGGGGGCATTACTAGCTCAACTTGATGAAATGGGAAAGAAAGAGCAATATATTTCATTAGTTGTAATCTTGTTTTCTATGAGGTTAACTACACCAGCATTGAGAAAGCTTGCCTTGCAGTTGTTTTTACTTCCCAAAAGTTGTGACATTAAATGCTTGTGCACACTATACACCTCATATCAAAATTAGGTCCACTCAAATATTTACTAGGCAAGGTTGCCCTCACAGGTAGACTTGCTAAATGGATGATGATCCTTTTAGAGTTTAACATAGAGTACATTGAGTGTAAATCGATCAAGGGACAAGCCATAGCAGATCAATTGGTTGATTTCCCAATACAAGATAATGTACCTATTCAAGTTGACTTCCCAGGTGAGCACTATTAGCAATTTTCCCTCCTGCCAAAATTTTAATTTTTCTTGTCAAGTGTGGCCAACGGTCATATCTTTTCAAATATTCAAATATTATAATATTCTAATGTTATAGGGATACATTAAAGAGTCTTAATTTATCCTTGTATTCCTAAGTTTCAAGCCTCTCATGATATGTCCTGGTGAATTTTTCAAGCCATGACCATGCGATTACCTCCCATCACCTAGTCGCAGGCTATCATGTCCTGACCATCAAATAGTCGCGACTATGTGATAACCCTTCATTGCCTAGTTGCACACAATCAAGGCTTCTCCATCCTTTTAGTTATAACTAAGTGATGGTAGTCTCCTCAATAGTTAGTGCATCATAGTTTTAAAGTGCTAACATCTAGCTAAGAGGGTGACACAATGATTGCTTTGATCACTTGGTTGTGAAGGGTTAAGTCTAACCTAGGGTTCATGCTACAAAATGGTGATCTTCTCTATTCACACCATTGTTGAGGGTTAATGTTGAACCATGGTTAGAAGAGTGTCACAATGATTGCCTTGATCTCTTGATTCATGGGGTTATCATCAATCTCAATTAGTTAAGTTGCAACTAGGTGATCAATAGTCAAGAGGGCAGCCATCACTAGGTCACAAGCATTTGATGTCAGCCAAAAGACAAGTTGCAAACTGAAGACCAAGTTAAAAGAACATGAGGAACCTTTCACTCACTCAGTCACAAAGCAAATTTTTTATTAGATAAGACAAGTCATGACCCTTTGAAGTCTTGAATAGGTTATAAGCATGGTCAATGGTTTCTCAATTGCAATGGATTAAGGGTAAACCATGGTTCGAGTTGTGAAGCCACGAACACCTTATTGCATGGTCACAATGAGTTAAGATTAATCTTGGGCAAGGTGGCAGAATGATAAAAATGGTTGGTCCACATGGCAAGATTAGATATTCAAATCTAATTGACCGATGACATGGCTAACTTGGCATGTTGATAGAAAGAAAGAAATAACTCTTTGTGGCAAATTTGTTCTTCTTGATCATCCACAACCACCCTTGAGCATTCACCATGTTTGGTAAATGTAAAAGGGCACTCCATCACCACCTAGTTATCCATCTACTTGGTTAAAGCATTAATGGCCATCATTTCTATCTTCTCAAGGCCATTCTTGATGAAATACATGGATTTCCTGCATATGAATGTGTACCAGAATCAAATCTTTTTCAGATTTGCAGTGATTGTTCTCTGCAACCTTCAATGCAGTTGTTGAGATTTTTCTTAGGGTAGAAGTTATATAGGTTATGCCTACACCCTATAAAGGCAATTTTTTTTGTCATTCGTCATTTCTCTCTAATATGATCTTTTAGAGATGCTCTCTGCATTTATTTTGCCTCTGTCTTACTAGAAATCTCCTCTTTCATATGCATTCTCTATCAGTTAAGTTTGTGCACTCTTGTGGCCTCACTTGTTGAATGTATTTTGACAATTTCAATATAATATGATCATGTTCATCTTTGATAACTAATTTGATTAAGTGAATCCACTGTATTCCTTCTCCGGTTTTGTTATCTCCTTGGCTTATCTAAGACATTGATATTGAAAAGATGTAGATAATGGTATATCTTGAGAGATCTATTAAATTCTAGTGCATGTTATTAGAAAGGAAGTATACCTATACATTATTTGGTGTATCACCTCCTCTATATAAGATTAGTTAGTTTTCTTCCATGCATTCTTTCTTCCTTTTCCCCTCAAGAACTAATTAGGTGCACCTTGATAGTAAGTGAGTTGACCTTCTCCAGAGATTCAATCTCAATTCACAAAGTCCCACACTTTAAACATTGTTTCCATGTTAGACGAGGTTGCCTTCAGGTAAGACTTTAGGAAAGGGTGCGAGATTTTGTGTCAACAATTTTTGGCATGCCTAGTGGGACTAACATTCAAAGCATTCTAAGTCTACTAGTTCACTAGTGTCAAAGAGAAGAATTTCAAATATATGATGAGAAGATAGTGCTACTCTCAGTATTTTGGGCCTACAAAGAGGGTTATTTTCAAGTACTTGGTGACTCCATCTCTATATTATGGTTTCTAGACCAAAGTTTCTATGGTTCATGCCCAAAGCTCACACGAGAGCATCTTCTAGAGTTAATTTTCAATACACTAAGCTTTCATTTTCAAACCCTAGAAGAAAGAGAAGTAGATTATCTCTATCACTAGTTAGGAGTGCAACAGTAACACATACACCTGCAAGATCTCTCTCTACTCCTCCTGTTGCTAGATCATATCCTAGGTTGCCATCTTTTCATTTGAATAGAGCATTATTTCATATGGCATAGCCTAGAGTTCCTTCTTTTTCCACCTTCAATGGTGGAAGTCCCCTCATTTTGGCTTAGAGACATGATATCCCAGTTACTGCACTTAAAAGTATACCAGACTTCACCAGTGAAACTTCTATCTCCTCCCTTAGAACATATTCAAGAAATTTCAAATATCTGCAATATTCATGGTATTATAGAAGATGATGTTGCTTTTAGACTTTTAGCTTCATCACTAAAAGGAAAGATCTTGCAATGGTATAGAGGATTGCCTCATAACTCTATTACTAACTAGGATGAGTTAGGTGAAAGGATTTGTAAACATTTTGAGGACAAAAGTGATCATTTATCACTTTTAGAGCAGTTAACAACTATTAAAAGAGCACCCTGTGAATATATGACAAATTTCAATTACAGATTTGAAAAGACATTGGATAAAATACCCACTACAATAAAGAATTCCCCTGATAGTGCTTTTTTTTATTACCTTAGAGCCTTTAATAGTGATATTGCTACCACTTCACAATCTATGGGAGGTGATACTCTACCAGCTACCTATGAAATTGTAATAAGGGTAGAGAATATCTTGATTCAAGGAGGGAAGTTAGCTCCAAGACCTCCAATGCCTTTCTTTCCTAACATGCCTAATCACCAACCTACAATAGCCCTGATCCATACTTCTTGTACAAGTCAGTCCCTTGCTGTAGTCCCAATAGCTTCCACATCTTCTAATGATGTTGATAAGCTTGAGGCTATGATGCAAATGTTGATGCAGAATATAAACAAGAAGTTTCAAGATCAAGAAAGGAAGATGGAAGACAAAAGTGCAGTGATGCAAAAAATGAGTAATGAATTGGTGACTTATAGAGGCAACAAGCTCAAAATAATAAGCCTCACCAGCTCCATTATCAGGGTCCTATGTACATTAGGCCTCCAAATTAAAATCAGGGTTGTACTCCACCTAACCATAATAGACCTATTGGTACTACCCCTATAGCAAATACAAATACAAACCCAAACAGAGCATTAGTCCCTTGAAATAATCTTGCTCAAGATCAGGATTTTTGTCCATCTTGCAACTATTCACATGGTTATTGTATGTGCCAAAAAGAAAAGTTTTTCTTATCATTGACTACACAAGAATAAGCAATAGGGCACCAATATAATGTTGGTCAGCCTACTAATGCTTCTCATTTACATCAGCAAAATGATTGTTCTTTCATGAACCATCAACTAGAGGAGCATTCTCATGCCAGTCATGATGCTATAGCTCACAATACCAAAAGCAAAAGGAAAGCCACTTAAGATGATACACCCTCCACACCAAATCAAGCTTCAACTTCAGATGTTGCTCCTTGTGTGCCAGTGATGAATGCACAACCAAATGTTGCCCCTAAACAGAAGCAAGATATGGGCAACAATAATTCTATTGCACCTTAGACTTTTCAAACTCATCCACTAATCTCTATAGCTTTGAAAGCTCCAACCAAAGAAATAAGTGCTCCTCTTAACATTGTAGATCAAATGAAGAATACTACCATTAATATCTCCATATGGGATGTTGTTGTTGCTATACCATCACAGAAGAAGCTACTGTAGTAAGAGCTAGAAAGCATAGAGGTGAAAGATCAACTACCTAGAGAATAAAATACAACAAGCCTAATGCAACCAAAGAAAGAAGAAGAAACAAGTAAGAAAAATAGACCTCCCCCTTTTTATGTCTCTCTAATCATAGATGATAAGCTTGTCCATAATTGTATGATTGATTCTGGGGCTAGTAGTTCTATAATGCCTAGGTGTGTAGTTGACCTACTTGAATCAAGTATGAGCCATTGGTTAGGGATGTGCTCCAGTAGACAATAGGGACCTTAAAAGATGTGGAACTGACATTGCATGCTTTCCCTGGTTGTACTATCACTCAAGATATATCAACAATTGAGGTCAAGCACCATTTTGCCATCTATCTTTCCAAAGACTTTACTGCACAAATAGGTGGCTATATTTATTCTAATTGGTCTTATATGTTTTTTAGAAGAAGGTATGGAACTAAAGCTTCCATAAGAGTAGAGCCTCTATCCCTTAATCATATAGAGACTTATACTCCAAGCCCTATAAACATGAATTGTTCTATTTTTGAAGAAGAAGATGGAGACATAACAAAGGAGCCCGCTACTTCCTTAGCAAAGGTACCTGACTATTGCTTGGATGAATGGGCCACTTCTTATCAATTTGACATAATAAAATAAACTAGAGAGACTAGTCTTGGGACCTATTGTATATTTGAAGAGAATATTCATATCCCCAATCTTATAAAAACAAAAGAAGATACAAATGGATAGTGGAATATGTTCTTTGATGGCACAAGAAACAAAAATGGTTTAGGTGTTGGTGCCATGTTGATTTCCCCTAAATTGGAGAAGTGTTATTTTTCTTATAGACTCTAGTTTAGTTGTCCCAATAATGTGGCAGAATATGATTCCTTGATCCAAGGTCTGCAACTTGCACAAAGAAGAGGTATTAGGCTCTTAAGGGTATATGGGGACAATGAGTTGGTTGTTACTCAGATTAGAATTTAGATTACCACAAAGAAAAACCTTCTTAAATCATACAAACATAGAGTGTGGGATCTTCTTGCAGCTTTTCAAGCATTCAATATCCAAAGTGTTCTTAGGAAACAAGAACAAACATACTAATAGACTTGCATCTATTGGTGCTCATTATGATATACCAAAGCATGTTGCTAATGAAAAGGAGCAACTGATCAGAATTTTTGTTAGGCTTGTTGTTCCTAATAATTGCACAAATTGGCAGGTGTTTGACTCTTGTAAATTGTCAATTTCTTGCAAAATGAGGTAGAGTTCTCTGCAAAAAATTAGTCTAAGCTCCAAAGTCAATATGAGGATTAGATCATAAGCCTAAACTCCAACAAATTACCTAAGGGTCTTATCACTTTGGAAGGCATTTTCAACTCTGATGATCAAGCAAGGAGCAAAGGTTTGAATTTGACCACAAGTAAGGATGACTACACACCTATCACTATTGTTGATGGGAGGAATTTCAACCTAGGAAAGGTATTGACTAAAGCTGAACAGGATATTTTTATTAAAATATGTCAGGAATTTAATGATGTTATTGCTTGGATATATGAAGACTTAAAGGGTTTTGATCCAAGCTTATTTCACCATACCATAGATTTAAACCATGATGCTAAGCTTGTTAGACATAAACAAAGGCCATTCAACCTCAAGATTGAACCATTAATGAGGAAAGAATTGCAAAAACTCCTAAAGGCTATCATTTTTCCTATCAAACATTCCTCATGGGTAGCTAATCTTATCTCTGTTAGGAAAAAGAGTGGAGAAATTAGACTACGTGTAGATTTAAGGGGCCTTAATAGGGCTTCTCTTAAAGATCACCACCCCTTTCCTTTCATGGAACAAATCCTATCCAAGGTTAGTGGTTCAAAAAGATTTTCTTTCTTAGAATATTTTTTCAGGCTATAATCAAGTACTTATCAATGAGTCAAACCAACATAAGACAACCTTCACTACCAAATGGGGTACCTATGCCTATTGTAAGATGCAATTTGGACTAACCAATGCAAGCATCACATTTTATAAGGCAATGGAGATGGCTTTCAAGGGTGTACTAGAGAAATTTGTGCTAGTGTATCTTGATGATATAACTGTTTTTTGAAAGCATGCAATAGATCATTTTGATCATTTGAGGAAAGTATTTGTTAGATGCAAAGAATATGGTGTGTCCTTGAATCCAAAGAAATGTGTGTTTTATACTAAGCAAGGAAAACTTCTAGGGCACATTGTGTCAAGAGATGAGTTAATAATAGACCTAGAGAGGGTAGAAGCAATTCTTGCTCTCCCACTTCCCACCCATAAGAAAAGGCTGTAAAGTTTCCTTGGTAGAATTAATTTTGTAAGGAGATTTATTCCTAACCTTGCTACCATGGTCAAACCTCTTATAACCATGTTCAAAAAGGAATATGATTTACATTTGGACTAGGGAAGGGAGGGCTAGTTTTGAAGAAATAAAGAAATCAATTGCCTCGGCTCCCACTCCTATCAATTCTAAGTTTGACAGAGACTTCATACTTTACACCCTTGGAAGGGGGTCAAGTATATCAGCTATTCCAACATAGCTAAATGATGAAAATTTGGAGCAGCCCATTGCTATCTTTAGTGAAGGGCTTAATGATTATGAGGGAAGATACAAATATGTAGAGAAATAGGTCCTTGCTATTGTCAGGGCTCTCAAAAAAAATAGAAATCTCTTGACTCACAAAAAAGTCTATCTTTTAGTTCCACATGCAAGTGTGAAGGATTTCCACTTGATCAAAGATATCAATGGGAAAAGGGTTAGATGGGTTACAAGAGTCATGGAATATGAGATTGATATCAAAATCACCAAGTTGCTAAGAGGTAAAGTTGACTACATCTTTTGAGATACCTGAGGAGACTACCCTCTTGATTCAAGGTGAGCAACTAGTAGAGAATTAAGGTAAGTCTGATTGGTTGCATAATATGACAACCTTCTTGTTAGAAGAAAGATATCCCCAAGGTCTAGATAGATCAAAGAAATGACAATTCAAATTACAAGCTATTCTCTATGTCTTGGTGAATGGAATATTATTTAGGAAGGATTTTGATGGAGTCATATTAAGATATATATAGATTGATCAATCAGCAGGTGGTTGAAAGAATTCCATGATGGCCTTGCTGGTGGCCATTTCTCAACTAGGGTTACTACAATGAAGATAATGAGGGCTAGCTATTATTGGCCATCCCTATTTAATGATTGCTATAAGTGGATAAGGAAATCTGAGAAATGTGCTATCTTCTCAAGAAAGCAAAGATTGGTCGCCCTTCCTCTTCATCCCATTTAGGTTGATCAACCTTTTACTCAATGGGATTTGGATTTTATTGGCTCAATAAACACACCCTCTAGTGCTGGTCATAGGTGGGTCTTGGTGGCTATAGATTATTTCACAAGGTGGATAGAGGTAGTGGCTCTGAAGGATGCAATAGAGGCTTCTATAGTTGAATTCCTTGATGGGACTATAACCAAATTTGGTGTTCCATCAACCATTATATCTAACAATGCCAAATCTTTTATTGGAGCTTGTATATGCTTTTGGGCTCTAGAATATGGGATATATTTGAGCACTTCTTCAAACTATTATCCCCAAGGCACTAGCTTGGTTGAATCCTCCAATAAGAACCTCATCAAAATCATAAAGAGGAAAATTGAAGATAATCAAAGGATTTGGAATGCCAAGTTGAAAACTGCCCTTTGGGCTGACAAGATTACACCCAAGAGAGTAGTAGGGAATTCACCTTTCATGCTGGTATATGGAAGAGAGGCTAGGCTTCCTATTTCATTGGAGTTCCCAATTAGAGCTAGAAGAAAATAATCCCATGACAATTAGGTTAGATAAACTGATTGAATTAGAAGAAAAAGGCAACATGCTATACATACACTTAAGGCTCGTCAACAACAGGTAAAAAGAATCTTTGAAAAGAAGGCTATAGCTAGAATTTTTACAGAGGGAGACCTTGTTCCCAAGTGTGATGTAGACATGGCTAAACTAGGTAGGCACTCCAAACTTGATGTTATCTAGAGTGGGCCTTATATTATTTCCAGATGCAAAGAGTCCATCACTTTTCAACTATCCAGGCCTAATGGTGATGTTCTACCCATTTAAGTTAATAGGATTTACCTCAAAATCTACTTCTAAAGAGGATTAGGGTTTTTTGTACATATTGGTAGCTTTTCAAGTTTTCCAAGAAGTATTGAGCACAAGGTTATCTCCCTATAAGATAGCCAAGTTTTAAAGTTTTGCAGTTTTAGAGGATAAAGACAGAGCTATGGTTCACAATGCAAAACAAATCTTCATTTTTCATGACTCCATAGCCTAATGGATGCTTAAAGATCACTGGTTAATACATAGCAGGCTAGCATCCCCTCTAAGTTGCCAAAATTGTTAGCCATTTTTGCCCTCCTGCCAAAATTTGAGTTTTGCCTGTCAAGTGTGGCTAATGATCATATCTTTTCAAATTTTCAATTATTCTAATGTTATAGGGATACATTAAAAAGTCTTAACTTATCCTTATATTCCTAAGTTTCAAGCCTCTCATGATATGTCTCGGTGAATGTTTCAAATTGTGACCATGCAACTACCTTCTATCACTTAGTCACAGGATATCATGTCCTAACCATCAAATAGTCACAACTATGTGATAACCCTTCATCACCCAATCCCACACAGTCAAGGCTCCTCCATTTTGGTAGTTGCAACTGAGCAATGGCAGCCTTTTCAGCAATTGGCGCAGGGTTGTAGTTTTAAAGTTATAACATTTAGTTAAGAGGGTGATGCAATCATTGCTTTGATCACTTGGTCATGAAGGGTTAAGTCTAACTTAGGGTTCATGTTGTGAAATGGTGATCTTCTCTATTCACACCATCGTTAAAAGTTAATGCTCAACCATGGTTAGAAGGGTGACACAACAATTGACTTGATCACTTGATTCACAGGGTTTTTATTAGAGTCAATGAGTTAAGTTGTGACTGGGTGATCAACAGTCAAGAGGGCATTCATTGCAAGGTTGCAAGCATTTGATGCCAGCTAGAAGACAAGTCACAAATTGGCGACTACGTTAAAAGAACATGAGGGACATTTTACTTGCCTCATCGCAAAGAAAATTTGTTATTAGCTAAGATAAGTCATGACCCTATGAAGTCTTGAATAGGTTATAAGTATGGTCAATGGTCACTCGGTCATAATGGATTAAGGGTAAACCATGGTTCGGATTGTGAAGCCACGAACACCTTGTCGCATGGTCATAATGAGTTAAGGATAATCCTGGACAAGGTGGCAGAATGATAAAATGGTTGGTCCATGTAACGGGATTAGATAGTCAAATCTAGTTGACCAATGACATGGCTGACTTAGCATGTTGATAGCAAGAAAGAAACAAATCTTTATAGAAAATTTGATCTTCTTGATCATCCACAACCACCCTTGAGTGTTCTCCATGTTTGATAAATGTAAAAGGGGCACTCCATCATTGTGTGTTTATCCATTTACTTGGTTATGGCATTAATGGCCATCATTTTTGTCCTCTCAAGGTTATTTTTGATGAAATACATGGATTTTCTACATATGAATGTGTACCAAAATCAAATATTCTTCATATTTGCAGTTATTGTTCTTTGCAACCTTCAATGTAGTTGTTGAGCTTTTTGTTAGGGTAGAGGTTACATGGGTTATCTCTGCACCCTATAAAGGCAAGATTTGATGTCATTTGTCATCTCTCTCTTTTCTAATCTTTTAGAAATTCTCTCTATATTTATTTTGCCTCTTGCTCAATAGAAATATCCTATGTCATATCCATTCTCTGTTAGTTAAGTTTGTACACTCTTGTGGCCTCACTTGTTGAATGTATTTTGACAATTGCAATATCATATGATCATGTTCATCTTTGATAACTGATTTGATTAAGTAAATCCATTGTATTCCTTCTTTGGTTATGTTATCTCCTTGGCTTATCTAAGATATTGAGATTGAAAAGGTGTAGATAATGGTATATCTTGAGAAATTTGTTGAATTCTAGTGCATGTTATTAGAAAGGAAGTAGACCTATATACTATTTGGTGTATCACCTCCTCTAGATTAGATTAGGTAGTTTTCTTCCATGCATTCCTTCTCCCTTTGCTCCTCAAGAACTAATTAGGTGCACCTTGATAGTAAGGAAGTCAACCTTCTTTGGAGATTCAATCTCAAGTCACAAAGTCCCACACTTTCAAGATTGTTTCCATGTTACACAAGGCTATCTTTAGGTAAGACTTTAGGCAAGGGTGAAAGCTTTTGTGTCAACAAGAACCTCATGTATATCACTAAAAGAACATGGAAGATGTTCTTTGATGGATCCTTTATGCAAATTGGTTTAGGAGTTGGTTTGTTGTTTGTTTCTCCTTGTGGGTATACAATTCCTAAGCCTTACAAGTTATTGTTTCCATGTCAAAACAACACTGTTGAGTATGAAGCTTTAACAAATGGACTTAAGATGGCTATAAAATGGAGAATCATAGAGTTACACATCTATGGGGATTCACATCTGGTAATCAACCAAGTCAATGATGAATATCTAACAAAAAATGAGAAACTAGTACCTTACAAGAAGATGGTTGATTCCTTGAGATGATACTTCACATTTGTCACATTTCAACAAATCCCTTGAGCAAAAAATAAAGTAGCAGATGTAATGGCTACACTTACTTCACTTCTTTAGTTAGGGTAACATGAATCCAAATTTGAATTCTTGGCGGAAGAGCTACATCACCCTATCTATGACTCCTAAGAAAGTCATGTCATTTGTACCCTGTTGGTCATGAGCCATCCCGTTATGGTGTCATTTACTCATACCTTCATGACAGTATTATACCTGAAACTGTAGTACCTACCCCTAGTTTACTTTCCAATTATTATTGTTTAACTCTTTTAGGCTAGCTTTATGTTTATGATGTATGATTAGTGATTTTTGTTTTCTAGATTGTTGGATATTATTTTCATACTCAGTTGATTATATGATGAGTTACCTTGGTATTAGTTATATCATGTATGCATGATTATTCTTTCAATGATGATAGTTAGATGGATTATTTATATGCATTTTCTATGGATACTTACCCCATAGTTGCATGTCTATGGTGTACCTGTATGTTTCACTTTATGTATGCTATTTCTAATATGGTTGAGGGAGGGAGTCGTAGTCACCTACTAGTCAGGATCTGCATGATGTACCACTTTCCACCATTGCCTATTTACTTTAGATTATATCTGTATATACATGGATGGATTTTATGCAAATTGTAAGTACCGGGTATTGACTTTCCTGAATTACCACGATGAGCGTACCCTATCACAGTATCTCAATGGTAAAAGAGGGGAGATAAATTCTTGAGTCTAAATCCTAACCTTCAACCATTTTTCCTAAAAAGTAGGTAAAGTATTTGAGTTGTTTACCTTTCAAATTCATCAAGTGACATAAATTCATGATTATAACCCTTGAGTTTGATCTAGTTTTTTGTACTTTATTATGGGTTTTCATATTTAGTCTTATGGGTCTGTGATGATTTTTTGTTATAATTAAATCAAATTAAAAGAGTATTTAATGATTTAATTTAATATAATTTTTATCAAGAAAATTCAATATTTAATTATATTTAATTAATTTATAAATTAATTAAATAAAAGAATTAAATTTAAAGATGTATTTAAAATTCTAATTTTGGCGTAATCATATTTATTTAATTTAATAATAAAATATTTAGGAGTTCCATTTTTTAAATAAACTCTAAATATTATTATTAGCTAAATTAATAAATATTTTATTAAAACATCTTGAGAGTTAATTAAAGAGAAGAAAGAAATTAATCTAATAAAGATATTTTAATTAAATTACAAAAAGGTTGCACATGAAAATTAAAATATAATAAAAGATAAAGGGTTTTCGCGTGATTGTACAATTGAAGCCCTAAATTAGGTTTGAAAATGTCTTTATTAGATATTTAGAGTTCATTTCTCGAAAACAAGGTTTTGGAGGAACAAATTTTCTGAAAAGAAGGCTTTCAGAAGAAAGGGGATTACTTGTGTGCTTCGTGTGTTTGTTGTATTAGCATCAAATTCAAGTATAATTTTGCGACTTATTTGCACAATAGTTTTCTATTCTCTAAATTCCTATCTTCTTCATGTCTGGATAAATTTGTTTTCTGAATTTTAAATTTGGTTGAAACCCTTATGTTGAAAATTGTTGTTCTTTATTCTTGAATATGTCTGTGAGCAAATTAATTAAATTGAAACCCTTGTTGTAAATTTTAATTGCTTTTCATTCTAAGATTTTTTGTGTATGAGAATTGAGAATTTAGAAACCCTCGTTATGTTAATTTAATAGAATGGTATTTTAATCGGGTAGGGTTTGGAAGAGAAATCGATTTATAAAATGCAAAATTTGATTGTTTCTCTGGGTTTTCCCTATCTGATTTAATTTCAAAATTTTTATTAAAAAAATTATAAATAAAAAATAAATCTGAAGGGGGGTGAGTTGGTTTGTTTTTTAAAAAACAATTTAAAAAAAAAATACATAATGAGCGGGGCCACCAACCCCCCACCCACCTTCCTTCTCTCCTCTCCACATCGGAGGTCCTCTGATTGCGTATTCAACAAATCTGTTGTGGCAGCAATAGGTACTACTACTAACACAATAGTACTCTGTTGTATCCATAGGAGACTACTAGAGTAGCAACAGGTACTGTTGTTGATGCAGTAGTACTTTGCTACATCCACAAGAGACTATTGTGGCAGTAAATGTACATGTCGTTGGGCCTTAAAAAAATGCTTCTCCACCTTTTTTTATCATTATTTTATTTTTAATAAATTTTGTTATTAATAATTTGTGTTTAAAATTATTTTTAATTTTTTATAAAATATAAAATATTTAAATTATTATTTTTTATTATTTTAATTAAATTAATTAATATTATTATTAATTAATGAAATTATTGTTGACTATTATTCGATAAATTTAAATAAATTTGTTTTATTATTAAATAATAATTACAGTTATTAGTAAATTTTTATTATTTTATTAATAACTTGTTAATTACTATTTAATAATTTAATGATTATTATTTAATTTGTTTTATACCCGTAATAGAGACATTAATTTTTGTAACTTAGTGGTGATTGTGTTTTCAAATTTAAAAGTGAAAATGGGTTCAATTATATGGGAAATTTGTAAACTTTACCAAATCAAAAACTTATAACGAAATGTAAATTGAAACCTTCTTGTTAAACTAAAACTATATATTTTTAAAAACAAACAGAAACTATGAAACTACACTGCTAGTTGTATGTTTTCTCGTGTGTTTGGGTTTGGGGTTGATTTAGAGTGTTGACCAATTTTAAGACATCTACTAGAGGTTGGGATTTTTTGTGTGTGATGTCATGGTTTTGTATATGTGTACTTGATTTTGGATCAGTCTTGTCAGGATGATCATATTGGTGAAATCTGTGATTTTTTATTAGTGATATTTCAATGCTTCCAATTGTTTCTTTAAGAACTGATGTGTATTTTATGGTCGTGTGAGACCTTATGCTTTTACTGAGCTTAGGGTAGGTTATCTATATGTCATGTTGGGAAGTGGCTTGCAATGAAGGCCAGATCCCTAAAGAGGTTACTTGGGTAACCCATTGTAGGTTATGTTAATAAGTGACAAAATTTTGTTAACTGAGAGTAAAATGAATTAATAAGAATCATGATTTTTCCTCGCCCATGCCTTGAGTGCTAGTATAAGCTAGGGTGGGAGTAGAGAGGATGCTTGGTTGCAACCTTGCCTTGTTAGTATGAAAGGATACTAGTGTTGCATAGAGTCACTAGGGGGCCAAAGTCCAGTGAGGCTACCAGGGTAACCTTAGAGTTGACTCATGCGATGACACTTGCCCATTTACATAGTAGATTTCCTATGTCATTGTTGCCTCTAGGTTTAGATGTCATTTGTGTCTTTGTACCTTTGAGTTAGATTACTTTCAAGTTTTTCTTGACCTAGATTTTGGATTTGACTTTTGAGTTTGTTACCATGTTTGGGACTTGATACTATCTCCTTAGGGCGGTGAGAGTGAACCATTTAGGTTTCACAAGGTTGGGTGGTAGTGCTCTTTAATTTTACCATTAAGATCCAATAGTTCAATGTTGTGGTTGGAGTTCCTTATTCTATATTTCCTTTCATTTTATTCTTGTGTACTATGATGGATAGTTATACCTATTATATTGTATTTTATTTCATGGATCTTAAGAGATGATGTAATCTATTTTATGATGTATAATTTTTTAGCCTTTCATACCCTATGGCCTTTACAATGGATGATTATGCATTCTAATTATTGCCAAATGGCATTCAAAATAAATGTATATTATTTAAATAGATTTGTACTTGTAGTTATTCTTTAATGTGGATGTGTTATGTATTGGTTTTAGTATTAGTTAAACTTAAATGTGATTCAACATTGTGGGACCCTTAAGAATTGTAATATGTATTAGGGTATGTATTTATGTGTATGTTATTGCTTCTGCTATATTATATCTGTTGTTGGTAAGTTATTATCTTTATAAAAAAAAAATTTATCAAACTTAGTGAAACTTTAGGTTAATTTCTTTTGGGTTCCCTAGCGGGGTGTTATAGTAAGCTTTAACCAATCTGAAAGTAGAAACCTTATCTGAAACACCTCTCTCCATTTCCTTATCTCTAGTGATTTATATAGGAGTTTAGATGGAATGCTCTTAGATGCTTAGAAAAGGAAGAACCTAACCAAGTGTTAGTTGACATCCATGAGGGCATCTGTGGGGGAAATTCCAATGGTCTTTCCATGGCCCAAAGGTTATTTAGGGCAGGGTATTATTGGCCTACGATGTAGATTGATGAAGTAGCTTTTGAAAACTCATGTGAAAAATGTTAAAAACATGGTAACGTGATACATGCTCTAGGTAGGGAGCTCATTCCTTCTATATCTAATTGGCCATTTCAGTGTTGAGCCTTTGATCTTGTTGGGAAAATTCATCCCAACTCATCAAGTGGACACAAGTTTATTATCACTACTACTGATTACTTCATTAAATGGGTAGAAGTTGTCTCATTTTCTATTGCCTCAAGCAAGATAGTTTTTCTATTTATTCTAAACCATATCATTTTTCGATATAGAGTACCTTCTGAAACTATCACTAACAATGGAGACCAATTCAAAAATAAGGACCTTAAACAACTCTACAAGAAATTCAAGATTAAACAACATTGGTCCTCCATTTACTTCCCACAAGGAAATGGTCAAGTAAAAGCATCAAACTAAGCCATTCTTAATATCCTACATAGAATAGTTTGCAAGAATGGTAGAGATTGGCACTTATAGATAAATTTGTCTTTGTGGGCCTATAGAACGAGTATTCATACTCCTACTGGGGCTACTCCTTTTTCCCTTACATATGGTGTTGATGCAGTGTTACCTTTAGAGGTTGAGATTCCTTCACTTAGAGTTTCCCTCAAAGGTCTAGTTACAGATGAAGACTATCGCACCATGAGACTTCAAGAGTTAGAACTTCTAGATGATAAATATCAAGCATCATTTGAGCATATGAGGGTTTATCAAAAGCACATGTCAAAAGCCTTCAACAAAAAGGTTTGCCCTAGAGAATTCCAAGTGGGAGATCTTGTCCTATGTGAAAATTCTAAGAATCAACAACATGGAGATGAAAACAAAAAATTTGAACCTAATTGGCTTGGACCTTACGTCATTACAACAACTTTTAGGTCAGGTGCTTATTTACTGTCTATAGTAGAGGGAGAGCAACTCCTTGATCCCATCAACGTCTTGCACTTGAAGAAGTTCTATCCATGATGCTTATTCTATCTGGGGCACCCTTTGTACATACTTATTGATCCTGGAAAAATAAATGATATATTGTAAAAAAAATCTAAAAACTAGAAAATGTCCTAAAAAAATTATCATCTTAGTGAAAACCTAGTAATAAGAGCTTTGATGTGTCTCCAAAAAACTATATATTCCAAAAAAAATTAAAATGAAAAAGTGCCTTGATGAAAACTTGAAATCAAGCACCTTGGTAGCAAAAATACAAAAAAAATTATATTGTAAGAAGTCTTGAAAAAAAAAATTTACAAAATGGAAAAATTTAAAAATTGTAATAAATCCAAGTGGTGAAAACTTGGAAACGAGCACTACTTGAAGCCTTTGTACGCCTATTCCTTAGCGTGTGTCCTCGACACTTAGCCTTTCTCCATCATGTCTTGTCCTTGTTGTCTTGGTTTGGAATTGGTCTTTGTTTTTGTCTAGGGAGCATAATAGTGTTAGCTTTGGTCTCTTGGATGTGTTAGTCTTCAGGACACCTTATGAATGGTGTTTTTTCAACACCATCACCAACTATATTTTCAATACAACCCCTAACATTGAGTGTTCTTCAATACTTATTTTTTTGGCCCTACCCAATTTTTTCATGTGATCTTACCTACTTGCAAGCATTCGTTCCTTATCCTCAGAACTTAGTATCAATTCACACACTTAAATTTTTAAACACAAATACTTAGTGCTTGAGCTATGTCATGCTCTTTCTTTGTGTGCTGACTGTTATTGATTTTTTTTTAGTGTCCTTGTCTAACACATTTCTTTAATATGCATAGCTCGAGGACTTGGGTCATGGGGTTTTTTTTTTTTCCTTTCTACTTTTGGGTGTGGTCTTGAAACTCTAGAGTGTCTCTTGTTGTCCCCTTGAAACACTTAGGAGAGTTGAGGCATCATCCTTGATTATTGTTGCACAATGGTTCTTATGGTCATCCTCACATATATGCCTTGATGTGAGCATAGTTTTGCTACACTAAATTGGGTAAGCTAATATCGAAGTCATCTTGGCCTTTATGTATTTGATGCTTATGTTAGAATATTTCCACATTCCAATTCGATATATATCACATTCATATCTTCATAGTTGCACTTGTGACTAGTGATGATTGTGTGATTTTTTGGTATCTGTTAATAATGGCCCAATGATGAAAATAAGTTCCTTAACATTCTCTAATGAATGATGAACACAAAATCCTATGTTATAGTTTCTCTACTGCAAGTACACCTTTGCATTTTCATGTAATTTGCATTGTTATACTTCATGTTAATTTGTAGTTTTAGGTTGCATTATGAGTTTGAGAGAGTTTTCCTTCATCTTTCTTGTGGACTTTTAATTAACTATGGTCATGTTTGATATTCATTTCCTTATCTTCTTTCGTGATCTCAATCAAAAATTTCTATCTTAAATAGTTGATTGATTTTGGGGCATTCTCTTTCTTCTTGCCATTTCTTTTCACCTCTTTCAAATTTCTATCTTCCATTCACTTTCACTCCACTTCTTTTCTTCTAATTCAACTTTGGGGCATAATCTTTCATGCTTGATGATCTACCTTGGTTCTATGATCCTTATATCTTTCATCTTACATCAAAAACCTTATCTTTAGTTTGATTTAATCAAATTTATCAATTCGTTGTTTCTCCTCTATCTTATTTCAATTTTGATCATGAGGGGGAATACCTATCAAACTTCAATCCTTGATTCAGCTTTATCAATCTTTGCTTTTCTTGGGGCAACATTGCTTGATATTCTTATCTTGAACATACCAATTACCTATTTACAAGGGTGTTGACCTTGTCTTTTTCAAATAAAAATTATATTCTTTGTCCTGATGTGTTCCCAAATCAACCACACATTAGTCAAAGAGAGGCAAATGTATGCACCCTAAAATAGTCACCTAGATTATGAGCCCCTATTTATCAATTTCTTGAATCAATGTCTTGCAATATTTTATCAAATCATTTTCCTTGATCTAATCATAATTAATTCAATTATTTCAATATTTCCTAAGGTTTGATCATTTTATCCTAAATCTTATTTAATTAAAAGAAAATTTATCTTTTAAATAAATAAATAATAATCTCATTTAATTAAAAGAAAATCTCCCTTTTAATTAAATAAAATAAATCCTCCTTTTTATTAAATAAATAAAATCCCCGCTAAAATATCTCTTTGTGATGAAAAAAAGGATATAGAACAAATAATAAATAAATAAATAATATTTTTCTCTAAATTTAAATGCACATATTTCTAAGTGGGATTCTTTTTTCCTCTTTCCACTTTCTTGTGAAACACTCCTCTTTTCTCATTGGTAGAATTTTCTCTCACATGGATCGAACCCTATTATCCCATATTCATTGTGAGAAGCCTCCGACCTCTACACTTGACTGTACAAGGAGAAATCTCCTTCTCATTTCATAATAACAAGGTTAGTGGATATGGTATTGTTATGTTGTAAGTTTGGAGAGCAATTTTGGAGGAGTTTGAGCATTAGGGTTTGAGTCTCAGGATTTGGAAATTGGAGCTTATTGCAACTTCTCTTTCTGTGTATTCTTCCCTCATGCATCCATGACTTCCATCATCATGTTTCATTCTTACATTTTCATATTAGCTTAAAGTCGTATGTGTTTTCATAGATTAATATTGCATTGTTATTTCCTTTCATAAATTAGTTTTCCTTTCTTGCATTTCTTTGCATTGTTATCATCTAGATTAGCTTGCATCTTCGTTTGCATGCATATTTGATGATCATGAAGACTAGCACTCTTGCATTTCCTCTTTAAATCTCTCATTTTATGGTGTACTTGCACGGGCACAAACTAGGTCAAACTAAGGGCCTCTATTACACACTCTTGCACTCCATGAATAGAGATCTATGAGTTGCCATTTTGAGATCTCATTCTTGAGAAATCTTGGATATAATGATTCATAGAAGCACGTCAACAATTAGTATCTTGGATAAGAAGAAGAAAAATTGTATTTCTTAATCAAGAACAGAGGCAGAGTATGTTGTTGCAATAGTTAATTGTTCTAACATAATATGGATCAATCAATTATTGATAGTAATTAAGGAGGAAATCAAGGAACCAATGGTTATCCATTGTGATAACACAAGTGCAATCAATATATAAAAAAACCTTGTGATGTACATACAAAGACAAAACACATTGCAATCAAGTATCATTACCTTGGGGAATTGGTTTAAGACAAAAAGGTGAGATTGGAATATGTGAACACCAAGAAGCATATAGCAGACATATTTACAAAGGCATTACCTAAGGATGCATTTATGTATCTAAGAGGTAAAACTAGGTGTTATTCCCCTATTTGATGCCCACTAAAGCACAAGATAGTGATGCATCAACCAAGTTTTATTGAAGATCTATCAAGTTGATGCAAATTGTCACACTTTAGGTGTGAAATACATAACATATTGCATATGAATTAGTACAAAAGGTACATAGTAACTTCAAAGTATGTATCCTTTAGCATTTGATGTCAAAGAGGGAGAGTTTTAGTATCTTAGAAGGAAAGTATATAGATGATGGAATATACAACAAAGAGGGAGAATAATGACAAAAGTGCATAGCAAAGTGATGATAGATGTAAGAGGGAGAATTCATTTGGAAGTGACTGAGACAAATCTAGGTAGAATCACAGAGAGAGTTAGTATGGATGAGAATCAAAATCAAACTAAGGATATTATCAAATTTCTCATACTTTTATTAGTGTATGTTGACATGTGTTACCATCAATACCAAGGAGGGAGATCGTTGGAAATACTTCTTCAAATTATACGTTTCCATTGATGTTACACAAATGTTAGTATTAACCAAGCAGTCAGGCAATGAAGAACTTGCAATATTAACCAAGCATATTCACTATCAACTGAGCATTTGGGAAATGAAGAGTATTTAGTATTAACCAAGCAATCAAGAAATGAATGATATCCAACTTCCAGTATTAACCAAGTGTTCAAGCATCGAAGGACTTCTAATGTTAATTGAGTGATTAATTCTAGTATTGACAGAGTGTTAGCAAATTACACTTATTAATTATTTAACTGAGTAAGGCCAACTAGTTGGATGTCTAATGGTCATTTGAAAAGGTATTCAAGTTGACTTGACAAAGCCTATGATATATAAGAAAGGTCAAAGAAGTAAGATATGTAAGATGTGGAATAAGATGGATATGTGATAGAAGAAAAAGGAAGAGTGAGAAAGTGTGGAAGATAAGCTACAAAGAAAATTCTAATCAATAAGGATCTAGAGATCAAGCCAAAATAGAGATCTAAATCTATAAATGAAGTTTCTTCATAAATAAGGTCAAATAATTATTATCTTCTTACCATTGTACTAGTGAAGAAATCTCCTAACAAAGTTGACATAACAATCAGATTGTAAATCTCCTAATAAGGTGACATTTCAAGATTAAAGTATTTGAAGACCTCTAACTAGGCTACTCCTAATAGGGTGATCTAAATTCTCTAACAAGTTCATACTTAATAGTATGTATTGTAACCTTTAATAGGGTTGGATCCTAATAGGTCTCACTTCCAAAGAGTGAAAATATTGTTGTTGGAAATCTAATTGAAAAGGTCATTGTTGAAGATCAAAGAAAGAGATTATTGCAAAGAAGGAAGATTTTTGTAAAAGAATGTTTTCAATCAATATTTTTTCATTGATGTCAAACCTGCTATTTGTGGGAATGATATTTTCTTATAAGATCCAAGTAGTATCACTTAGTTGATTGATGAAGAGCATTTGATCAACAAGACGTAACATGAGAACCTAAGGGAAAGGTTGAGTTATGATGTTGTAATGAAGTGCAAGGATCAGTTAAGACAATGGCTAAATAATGTATTGATAGCATACTCAAAGATACAGAGGTTGGTCACATTTAGAAATATTGGAGCAAGAAGTTGTAACAAGTTTGACTGCAAAGCTTAAACTAAGATCATTAGTAGGTGTCGAGCAAGTTAATTGAAGCCAAGAAAATTCTCAATTGGAGCTGAGCATCAAAAAATTATAGTGTGTGCTAAGTGAAGATCAAGTGTTGAGCATCAAAAAATTCTTAGTTGGTGTCGAGTGATCTTCAGGTGCTGAGCATCAGGAAAAACATAGTTGATGTCGAGTAACATAGTATGCGTCGAGCACTAGTATTTCAATAATGCCGAGCTGCTGCATTGTTTCAAATGATGAAGATTTGCCAAATCTGAGCTGACAAAGTGTTTACCTTGAATTTTGTGAATGAGTTGGAAGATAAGGATGATGAGTTGGTGCCATAGAATTTTATGTAAACCGTTTTTGGGCAAATTTTAAAGGATTATTCAAGAAGTTTCTAGAGGAAACAAAATATGGGTTAGATGCAATGAATCCTACCTAATCCATATGAATTGAAATTAAAGAATGGGAGAATTGAGCGGTAAAATAAACTCCAAGACTTCTATTTAAGGAATCATAGACCAAGAAGCAAATGTTGCTGATACTATTGCTGCTGAAGAGCCAAATCTGCAAAGTAGTTGGAAGGGTGTCAAGCAGAAGACATCTAGGAGAAGGAAGAGCATAGAGGCTCTGCTTTTGTAAATGGTCATAAAGAGATGATTGCACTAGTACATTGAGTATGGAGACTTAACAAGACTAGCTTGAAAAGAGGGCAAGCTGTCAAGAGTTGCAAAGATTGAAGGCCAGGCAAGAGTGTGAGCTAAGAAGTGATCTGAGATCTGCAAGATAAGTTGTATGTTGTAGTCAGGTCAAGATTTTCTAATACTCTCTAGCAACTGTATTATATTTGAAAATCCTATGGACTTAGGTTGGTTTAATAGCCACTTGTAAATCCTTTTACAGGGTGGCATTCCAAGTGAATGTTCTAAAGTCCTCTAACCAGGCCCACTTCTAATAGGGTGATTAAATCCTCTAACAAGGTCATAGTGTGTTGTAAGCTTTTAATAGGGCAGGCCTTTCATAGGGCATCACTTCAGAAGTGTGAGAATGGAGTAGAATGTTACTAGTGGTTTTTTCCAAATTGGGTTTCCATGTAAATCATTGTGTTATGTGTTATGCTTGCATGTTGATTTATAGTAACTTGTTGGTTAGAAAAGTTAAAGCTTAGATGAATTAATGGTTGAATGGACTCACTATAATTAGTGAAAAGTTTGAATAGGACATTTGGACCTTGAATAATTGATTCACCCCCCCACCCTTTTAGTTATTCTAAAGTATTTCTAACAATTAGTATCAGAGCCCTCCGCTGATTTAGTTTCAAGGTACTAGAAGTAGGAAGATCAAGATGTCAAAAAGAGAAGTTCCCAAGCTCAAAAAAGATAACTTTGTTGCATGGCAGAGTCTAATGAAATTACACCTTGGATCAATAGGTGACTATGCACAAACCTCAATTCGGACAGAGCATGTGAATCCAGCATGACTTCTTATTGCAAATGATTTAAATAAAAAGAAGGAGCACAATCAAGCAATGTTGGAGATTCCCTCTACACTTAATTATGCAGAATATGATGACATCAAAGATTATGACATGCATTTAAGATGTGGAAAGCCTTATCAGATATCTATTGTGGAGATCAAAATGTCCAAAGAGCAAAGAGAGAAAGTCTAAGAGGAAAGTTTGATGACATCAAAATGGAGGAAGGTGAAAATGTTGCTCAGTATGCTGCAAGAATGAAAGAAGTGGTAAGTGCAATAAGAAGTCTAGGTGGTCAATTGGAAGAAGAAATTGTCATTAGCAAATATTTAAGAACTCTGCTCCCTATCTATGCTATTAGAGTTTCAGTCATCCAAGAGCTGATGTGTGTACAAGGAAACACACTAACCTTTGAAGGAATAGTGGGAAGACTTACTGCATTTGAGCTGTCTAATTTTGATAGTTACAGACCTGAGAATCTTGAATCTGCTTTCAAGGCCAAGATGACAATAAAAGACACTGAGGAGGAGACATCAAGAAAGAAGAGAAGAAAAGGAAAACATGCATCTAGTGATAGTAGTGTAGATGAGGAAGATGTGGAACAGTTTGAAGCACTACTGGCTAGGAGATTTCGTAGAGGCAGAGGTAAATTCAAAGGTAAGCTCCCTATCATAGGTTTCAATTGCAATGAAGTAGGTCATATTGTTGCAAGATGTACACATAAGAAGAACTAAAAAGAAGGAAACAAGAACAAGAACAAAAGAGAAGATGATAGAAAAGATTACAAGGAGAAAGGAAAAAGATGCTACATTGTTGAAGAAGATTCTGATGAGAATGATGATGAAGTAGTCTATGTAGCCATGAAGGATGAATCAAACAAAGAAGAAGATGAAGCAACAACATTGGTTACCTATGTGAACAAGAATGATAAGTGGATCATAGATAGTGGATGCTCACATCACATGACAGGAGATAAAAGTAAGTTCATTACCTTTACTCAATATGATGGAAATAGTGTTAGATTTGGTAATGATGTTCCATGTCAAATCAAAGGAAAAGGCTCTATTAAGCTCATAGAGAAAATTTAATGTGATATTGCATACTATATTGAAGGATTGAACTACAACTTGTTGAGTGTATCATAGTTAGGCAATGTAGGTTGCAAAGTTGAATTTGGAAACAAAACTGCTAAGATCTATGACACTGATGGAAAGCTGATAGGAAAAGGTGAAAAAATTATGAGTAATCTGTTTTAGCTAGATATGGAAGATGCAATATGTCTTGTTGTTAGACTTGATTATGTGTGGTTATGGCATAAAAGGTTGTGTCATGTTAAATTTGATAATCTGATCAGCATAAGCAAAAAGAACAAAGTCAGAGGGTTGCCCAAATTGAAGAAACCTGAAAATACAATATGCAAACAATGTCAACTAGGGAAGATGACTAAATCTAGTTTCAAAAGCAAAACATACACCTCTAAAGAAGTACTAGAATTAGTCCATGCAGACTTATGTGGTCCAATAGAAGTGCAAAGCTACCTAGGAGACAGATACATAATACTATTTGTAGATGACTATTCTAGGATGATGAGTACTATGTTTTTGAAGCAAAAATCTGATGCATTTCAAATGTTCAAGTGGTATTTGGCCAGAGTTGAGAAGGAAATAGGAAAGAACCTGAAGTGCCTAAGGTCAAACAGAGGAGATGAGTTCACATCAAAAGAATTTGAAATGCTTTGCAATGACAAAGATATCAAAAGGAAAACATCAACACCAAGAGCTCCACCATAGAATGGTATTTGTAAAAGAAGGAATAGGTCAGTGATTGACTATGTTAGAACCTTGATAATGGAGAAGAATGTTGCACTAAAGTACTGGAGAGAAGTTGTAAGTACTGCAGTCTACGCACTGAATAGAGTTAAAGTCAAGAAAGGTACAAATGCAACACCTTTTGAATTGTGGTATGGTCACTCACCTAATGTTAAACATTTCAAAGTATTTAGTTGTAAATGTTATATTCTAAAAGACACTAGAAATGGAAAGTTTGATGCAAAAAGTGATGAAGGCATATTCCTTGGATACTCCACTAGAAGTAAGGCATATAAGTGTTTGAACACTAACACTAACAAGATTGTGGAGAGTGCAAATGTAAGTATTGGTGAGCATGTAGAAGTTTAGGTTGATGAGTCCAAGCAATTGGATGATTATAGATCCTTTGTATACTTCTATGAAGGAATGACTATTGAAGACAGTGCTACAAATCAAGTTAGGAATCAGCAACAAATTTTAATATCTACCAAGTCTCAGCCTATGAACATTGAGCTGCATTCATAAGTTGAGCTACAGAATGTAGAAAATGTACATTCTGGTTTTCAAAATAGTATACATGAGAGGAATGATGAAGTGCCAGAAGAAGAAGAAGAAGAAGAAGAAGAAAATGATTCTAAAGTTGAAGGATCAAACATGGAAAGAAGGATAGAACTAAGGTTAGCCAAGTATGTGAGAAGACATCACCCTACAGATCAAATCATTGGTGACAAAGATGCGAGACCAATGACAAGGAATAGACTCAAGAATGAATCATGTCTACTAAGCAAAGTTGAACCTAAAATAGTGAAAGATGCACTACGAGATGATGACTGGTATAAAGCAAAGGAAGAGGAGATAGATCATATTGAGAAGAACAAAACATGGTCTCTAGTTCCTAGACCAGCTGATAAGAATGTGATTGGTACCAAATGGATGTTTAGAAACAAACTTGATCAAAATGGTGAGATAACAAGAAACAAAGCCAAACTAGATTGCAAAGGCTATGCACAAGAAGAAGGACTGGGTTATGGGGAAACATTTTCCCCTATTGCAAGGATGGAAGGAGTAAGAACATTACTTGCATATGATGCATACAAAGGTTTCAAAGTCTACCAAATGAATGTGAAGTTTTCTTTTCTGAATGGTATACTAGAAGACGAAGTCTACATAGAACAACCAGAGGGATTTTTTGATTGAAAGAACAAGAACATGGTCTGCAAACTACACAAAGCACTTTATGGATTAAAGCAAGCACTTAGAGCATGGTATGAGAGGCTGCACAAATATCTTGTGAAGATAGGATTTGAGAGAACAGATGACAACAACAACTTGTACATCAAAGCTGAAAAAGGTAAAAACATTTTGATATTAGAAATTTCTGTTGATGATATAATATTTGGAGGAAAAGATGTCCTATGCAAAGATTTTGCTGATCAAATTAAGCATGAATTTGAGATGTCAATGTTTGGAGAAATCAAATTCTTTGTTAGATTACAAGTACATCAATTGAAACATGGCATATTTGTGACCCAATCCAAATATATCAAGGAGATACTCAAGACATTTGGGTTAGAAGATTGAAAACCAGTCAGCACACCAATGGGAATAGGCCATAAGTTATTTAAGAATGATGAGTTTGTTGAAGTAAATCAAATATTGTACAAATCAATGATTGGAAAGCTGCAATATGTTGTACATAGTAGACCAAACATTACATTAGCTGTCAGAATAGTGGCTAGATTTTCTACAAATCCAAGAGAAAATCACTTAATGATAGTAAAGAGAATACTAAGGTATCTAAAAGGAACTGATGACTTTGGTGTGTACTACAAGAGGTGTGCAAATTTTGAACTAAAAGTCTACACTGATGTAGATTGGGGAGGTAATATTGATGATAGAAAAAGCACCAGTGGAGGAGCACTTTTCTTAGGAAAAAGCTTGAATACATGGACTAGTAAAAAGCAAAGTTGCACCTCACAGTCCATTGCTGAAGCTGAATATGTTGCAACTGCTATAAATTGCACCAATATTGTATGGATTAAACATTTTTTGCAAGGTATGAAGGAAGAGGTAACTAAACTTGTGATAATTTATTCTAATAATACAAGTGTTATCAACATATCAAAGAACCCTGTAATGCATGCTAAAACCAAGCATATTGCAATCAAATATCACTATGTAAGAGAGTTGGTGGAAGACAAACAAGTGAAGATGGAATATGTTAGCTCAAAGGAAAAAATTGCTGACATCTTCACAAAGGCACTACCTAAAGATACTTTTGAGTATCTTACAGTTAAGTTAGGGGTGATACCCCTAGCTAAGGCTACTTGAAGCAAAAGCAAGAATGCCCTATATAAATGAATTGATTGTTGAAGATCTTACACATTGATGCAAAGAATGTTTACTTTAGGATTCATGCCTAAGTAGTAGAAGTGCTGAAGTCCCAAATCAGTCACAAGCAAGGTGATAGAGGGAGAAATTAAATGAACTTGTAAGAGTTGCATTTGCATACTAAGATACTAATATGTCTTTGGCATTGTTGTCAAAGAGGGAGAAATAGTAGAAAATTGATCAACAACTGTTGAAGATGAAGAATTAGAAAAGAGGGAGAAGTTGTGAGATACTGATCACATGCTGATGAGCTGATAATCAAAAATTGATCAAAACAGTAGAAGATGAGCAATACAGAGGGAGACGGACAAAGAATAAGGATATAGCAGCAAAGAGGGAGAAGCAACAATCAGAATAGTAGAAGGAGATGTGAAGATACAATTACTTTTTGGCATTTGACTTACTATTCTAACCTAGTAAGCTTGTGGTTAAATAGTTTAGTCTGATGGTTGATCAGTTTGGTTTTCCATCAGATGGTTGACCAGTTTGGTTTGCCATCAATGCCAAAGAGGGAGATTGTTGGAAATTTGATTGAAATGCTCATTGTTGAAGATCAAAGAAAGAGATTGTTGCAAAGAAGGAATATTGTTGTAAAAGAATGTTTTCAATCATTGTTTTGTCATTGATGTCAAACCTCCTATTTGCAGGAATGATATTTTCTTATAAGATCTAAGTACTATCTCTTAGTTGATTGATGAAGAGTATTTGATCAACAAGATGTAACAAGAGAAAATAAGGGAAAGGTTGAGTTATGATGTTGTAATGAAGTGCAAGGATCAGTTAAGACAATGGCTAAATGATGTATTGATAGCATACTCAAAGATACAAAGGTTGGTCACACTTAGAAATATTAGAGCAAGAAGTTGTAACAAGGTTAACTGCAAAGCTTAAACTAAGATCATTAGTAGGTGCCAAGCAAGTTAGTTGAAGCCAAGCAAATTCTTAGTTGGAGCTAAGCATCATAAAATTCTAGTGTGTGCCGAGTGATCTTCAAGTGTTGAGTGAAGATTAGGTGTTGAGCATCAAAAAATTCTTAGTTGGTGTCGAGTGATCTTCAACCGAGCATCAGGAAAAACACAGTTGATGTCGAGTAACACAGTATGTGCCAAGCACTAGTATTTCAATAGTGTCGAGTTGTTGCATTATTTTAAATGATGAAGATTTGCCAAATCTAAGCTAACAAAGTGGTTACCTTAAATTTTTTGAATGAGTTGGAAGATAAGGATGATGAGCTGGTGGCACAAAATTCTATGTAAACCATTTTTGGGTGAATTCTAAAGGATTATTCAAGAAGTTTCTAGAGGAAACAAAAGATGGATTAGATGTAATGAATCCTACCTAATCCATACAAATTGAAATTAAAGAATGGAAGAATCAAACAATAAAAGGAACTCCAAGACTTCTATTTAAGGAGTCATAGACCAAGAAATATTGTTGTTGCTGAAGAGCCAAATCTATGAAGTAGTTGGAAGGGTGTCAAGGAGAAGACATCTAGGAGAGGGAATAGAACAAAGGCTTTGCTTTTATAAGTGGTCATGAAGAGATGATTGAACTGGTACATTGAGCATGGAAACTCAAAAAGACTAAGTTTGAAAAGAGGGCAAGCTATCAAGAGTTGTAGAGATTGAAGGCCAGGCAAGAATATGAGCTGAGAAGTGATCTGAGATCTGCAAGATAAGTTGTATGTTGTAGTCAAGTCAAGATTTTCTAATACTCTCTAGCAATTATATTAGATCTAAAAATCCTATGGATTTAGGTTGGTTTAATAGCCATTTGTAAATCCTTTAATAGGGTGGCATTCCAAGTGAATGTTCTAAAGTCCTCTAACTAGACCCACTTCTAATAGGGTGGTTAAATCCTCTAACAAGGTCACATTTGACAATGTGTTGTAAGCCTTTAACAGGGCAGGCCTTTCACAGGGCATCACTTCGGCAGAGTGAGAATGGAGTAGCATGTTACTGGCGGTTTTTCCTAAATTGTTTCCACGTAAATCACTATGTTATGTGTTGATTGCTTATGTGTTATGCTTGCACGTTGATTTATAGTAACTTGATGGTTAGAAAAGTTAAAGCTTGGATGAATGAATGGTTGAATGGACTGCTATACTTAGTGAAAAGTTTGAATAGGACATTTGGACCTTGAATAACATATTCAAACACCCCCCCCCCTTCAGTTATTCTAAAGTATTTCTAACAATTGTAACTGGTGGAATGGTGTTTTTCCCAAATTGGGTTTTCACATTAAATCTTGGTGTCATCTGCGTTCATGTTATTTGATTTTATGCTTTTTATTTTTGTAACTAAGTTACTAAAGGTTAAAGCATGTTAATATTCATAAGACTTCTTTGTTAACTAAGTTACAACAAGTGCTTAGTTTAACCGAGCTGGATAAAGTATTTTATTATTAATGAAAAGTTTGATTCGACATCTAGGGATAGGGAATTATTTTTGTGTAACTAATTCACCCCTCCCCCTCAGTTACTATTTTCATTTCCAACACTTATATCTCAAATATGTTGAACACACACACACACACACACACACACACACACACACAATATTGTGTTTATCCTCCCAACCTAAGAGGGAGTATTGATGTTTATATATTGTATCTCATATATAATTATATATTCATAAGTTTATCCAAATGAAGCTACCAAACATCAACACCCCTTCTTAGCTTTGGTGGATAAACACAAGACAAATATTGCACCATTGGTAATATTAGGAATGACAAATTTTAAGGATATCTTTGATAAGAAGATATCCACCATTTTGATACCACATTTGATATCATGAGTATTGGCCTATCAAAATATCAACACATGATATTCACCAAATGATACTCACCAAATGCTTAATAAGGTAATGGCCTATGGAATATCAATGCATGGTATTTAACAAATACCTATTACATATCTATACAAACAACTCATAGACCATCAAGTGAATGACATATAACACTTAGTAGTTGAATCACAAGATATAATCCATCATGATCTATTTCATCATTTACATAAAATGGATATCATGACTTAAGCTATTATAGGATTGTCACCATCCAATAATTCCTACAAAGATAAGTGATGATCATTTGAAAGTCATCACTTCCTCATGATGTATAGAGAGGGTAGGCCTATTAAATCATGCAATCACATGCACAATACCAAAAAAAATTATGAAGTTGAAACTCCCTATGATTCTTATATGATCAAGATCTTCAAAAATTAACTGAAACATATCCTCCATATGTTCCTTTAGGTAGATGCATCAGACTCAATCTGAACATCAATCTTCTAAGGTCCATTACCTTTGAAGAAGTGTTAGACTCCCTCTAATCTGATACCAATCCTCCTTTTCTCACAAGAACATTCTTCAAGGATAATATCAAGGCACATAGCTCTTATAGTGCATATAGAAATACAAATGAGAATGTTAATTTGAATGTTAGAGATTTATCACATGATTATTAGTAACAATAATTATAACATAACTCTATATTTTATATTTTCAATGATAGAAATAAGAATACTCAATATCTACCTTTCAGGCTCCCATAATGAATCTCTTTGTTATATCAAATTATTAAATATCATTTTGAATTGGTTGTTATGTTACCTTATATTATTGGTAACATCATCTTACTTCTTAATACATAACATTATAACCTCTTCATCAAAATATTGTCTTCCTTTTGTACTCTCAAATTCAAATTAGTTTACTTATGTAAAATAGTCATTTCATTGTATTGAAAATTGAATAGACCTTTATCCATGTCCATTATGTCATTTGGAATAAGGTAACTTGAAATGAATATTTTTAACTTGAGAATTATCAAAATATATAAATAACCATAAGTAATATATTATATTACCTTTTATAAGAGAGTTAGATATCGATTCAACTAACCTCATTTGTTTATTTGTCACTTACATGTATGGATTCCTTATCTCCTTATTGACTGTATCATGGGTCCCACCTTCCAGTACTTGTTGACCCCTCTATATATTTTTTCACGCATTTAATGGGAATCAATTTAGGCACCTTCCTTGGTGAATCTTCTCTTCGATTGTAGTCACTGATGTAGAAATCAAGCTACGTGGGTGAGGTGTAATTGTTCCCTTTTGTCTTATGTGGAAGTCCATGTTTCATTCAGTATAAGGAGCGGGTTTGAAACAATATTTTGGATTAATTGTTATTTCCTTTGATTCCTACTTTTAATAGTCATTCCTTCCTCATGCACAAATTTTTTTGTAACCTACGATGAGGTAGTTGGTTGTGTATACAGTGCTGACAATATATGCACTAGCCTTTACCATAATGTATGTACTTTACTTCCTTAATCTTGTCACAGGAGTCCAATTATTTTTCTCCATTTGATAGATAAGAAATACTTGATATATTAGGTATGGATTTCTTAAATTTTCTCTTAAAATCAATCTTATGAGATCCTTTACCTTTGAAGAAGTGACAGACTCCCTCTAAATCTAATATCAATCCTTTTTTTCCTACAAGAACATTCTTAGAGGAAAAGATCAAGGCATATAGCTCTTATAGTGCATATATAAATACAAATAAGAATGTTAATTTGACTATTAGTGATTTATCTCATGATTATTAGTAATAATATTTGTAACATAACTCTTTATTTTATATTTTCAATAATAAAAATAAGAATACTCAATCTTTAATACACAACATCATAACCTCTTTATCAAAAAAAATAATGTCTTCCTTTTCTACTCTTTATTTCATATTAGTTTACTTATGTATGATTATCATTTCATTATATTAAAAATTAAATAGACCTTTATTCTCGCCCATTATCTCATTTGGAATAAGGTATCTTTAAATGAATGTTTATTACTTTAGCATTAGTAAAATACATAACTACCCATAAATAATATATTATATTACCTTTTTATAATTGAGCCAGATGTCTATTCAACTGACCTCACTATTTTGTTTGTCACTTACATGCATGGATTCTTTATCTCCTTATCGATACCACATATCCCCCCTTCCAGTACTTGTTGACCCCTCTATACACTTTGTCATGCATCCAATGGGAATTAATACAAACCTCTATCCTTGGTGAATCTTCCCTTTTATCGTAGTCATTGATGTGGAAGTCAAGCTACATGGGTGAGGTGTAATCATTCCCTTCTTCCTATGTGGAAGTCCATGTTTTGTTCAGTGTCAGAGTGGGTTTGAAACAATATTTTGGGTTATGTGTTATTTCCTTTGATTCCTGCTTTTATTGGTCATTCCTTCCTTGTGAAAAAATATTTACTGTCACCCACGATGAAGTGGTTGGTTGTGTATATAGTGCTTACAGTATGTGTGTTGGCCTTTACCATAATGCCTATACTTTCCTTCCTTAACCTTGTTAAAGGAGTCCAATTATTTGTCTCTATTCAATAGTTAAAAATACCAGATATATTAGGCAAGGATTTCTTACATATGTAGTTGGCTTTAATACCACATTATTTGTTATGATCATTGCAAATGTACTAAGCACAACCTATTTAATATGAGTTTTCCAAATGCAAGAATCTCTTGTATGTATAATGAACATAAGTCATGAAGATACATGTCTATTTGTTAATTAGATAGTTAATATATATTTTTTAAAAATAATATATACACACACTCATGCATATATATATAGATATGTGTGTATGTAATATATATATATATATATATATATATATATATATATATATATATATATATATATATATATATATATATATATATATATATATATATATATATATATATATATATATATATATATATATATATATATATATATATATATGTATATGTATGTACATATATAGTATATATATGTGTGTGTGTATACATATATATATGCATATGTATGTATGTATGTATATATGTATGTGTGTATATATATGTGTATGTATATATATATATATATATACATACACATATATATACACACATACATATATACATACATACATACATATGCATATATATATGTATACACACACACATACATACATACATACATACATACATACATACATACATACTTATATCTCAAATATAATGAGCACACATATAAATTATGTCTTATATATTATTATATATTCATAGGTTTATATGGTTGAAGCTACCAAACATCAACACCCTTTGGCACTTATTGATAGTGACAAAATTTTGTGTAAAATATCAAATAAATTATGACAAGAACATTAATTACATTCTTTTCCTTTGGATTTTCACTACATTTTCCAAAAAAAAATAAAAATGATATATGTCTAGGAAAATAGGTTTTAACCAATCAAGAAAAGGGATTTTGGATTTGATAAATGAATTTTAAAATGTACAATATATCACTTTAAGAATATGATGTTTGCTGATAGGCAGGAGGGTAAAAAAAATTTGTATAATTGTAAAAGCAAGTCGTGTATATAGTATAATTTATTTTGGATGAATTAAAGTTATGGTTGTTGGCATAAAGTTATTTTCCATTATTGACAACACTCATCTCACAGTTCTAACCAAGCACCGAGTAATACAGTTTAGACCGAGTGATGGCAACTCAGTTCAAACTAAGCACTGAAGACACAGTTCAAACCGAGCGTCAAAGATACAGTCCAAACCGAGCATCGAAGACACAGTTCTAACCAAGTGAAGATGCACTTAGTATTAACCGAGTGAGGAAGCACTCAGTGATGACCGAGTGAGGAAGGACTCAGTGATAACCGAGCTCAAGAGGTTAACGAAGAAGTTAGTTTCTACCGAGTGACACTATATCTACCGAGTCACCAATGGTTACCGAGTTCCAGGCAACGTTGTATGACTAGTATGAACTGAGCCCCTACCTCTACCGAGTGCATGACGATGCCGAGTAACGTAGTGGATGCCGCACATCAGAAGGTCATCAAGTTTGTCTGAAGAACTCGAGTTTATTTTACTATTTGGTCGACTCAGTTATATTTTGTTTACTTGTGTTTGGCCAACCTTGCATGAATAATTATTGGAATGGTATATATATGTAATGTATTATATCATTCAATAGATAGATACAAGGAAGATATACAAGATATAGAATATTGCACAAAAGAGGGACATAAGATATGATATGCGAATTCATCAGCAGTAAAGAATACTCAGCAAGGTCTACAAGGAGTAGAAATGATTTCATCAATCACAGAAGGTGATCTACAATAAAGAATCCAGTCAAGTTGTAAGTTGATCTGTTGGTTCATCCTAACAGGTGAATCATTCTTGTAAATCCTTTAACAAGGTAGACTTAACCGTCTTTATTCAAATCTCCTAACAGAGTGCATACTTGTAAAGTATGTTTGTAAATCCTCTAACAAGGTGGATCTAGCAATCCTCTGTGCTCCTAACAGGGCAGATCACCAGAAGTGATCATTGTAAGCCTTAACCGGCCAACTTCATACTGCAGTAATGAAGCTTTATGGGTATCATCCCCACCCCAGTTTTACTTTCTATTTTGGAAGGTTTCTGGGTCACCAAATCTCTGTGCATATATGGTTTAAATGTTAGTAGTTCTTTTATGCAGCAGGTTAGATGAGTAAATGTTGTATATGGTTATTCTGAATTGACTTAAAAGTTTTATTGTTACTGATTCACCCCTCCCCTCTCAGTAACCTATTATATCTTGAATATTTCCAACAATGGTAGTTTCCTAATTTGTTTGTTTATTTTCGTAGGTCATTCTAATAAAAGTAGTATTGAAATGCATGGAAACACAACAAAAAAATGTTATATATTTAAATGGAAATCTTTTTTTACATCCTCTTCTTAATCAACCAGTATGCACTTGAACAAGAGAAACTGCTATAGTTGATAAACAAAAAAAATTCAAGCCGTCTATAAACATGTAAATTTGATAATGTATCTATCTCTAGGCATTATCTCCACAACATTCACACCTCCAATAATTAAGACAAAATTAACATGATGAAGGTCTAGTAACAAATTATATATGTATTTACCAAAGGAATTTACATATTATACCTAAAAGCATTTACATATCATATCTTGGGTACTAAAATTATTTTTATTGTCTTTCTTTTGCACTTTTCTTACAATTACAACTTTTTGTGACCACAAATTTATGTAGAAGCAACAATATTGTCAAATCATCATATTTATAATGTATTATCTCAAACTTATATATTGTTCCAAGAATTATAATTTAAATGTTTGTAATAATTTGATCCTTCATATTTCAACTATAAAGTGAGAATAATCCCGCATTTTCTTAGCTAGCTAAAAACAAAAAATAAATAAAAAGAAGAATCCTTTTGTACCAATTAATTGATGTGAAGCAGTAAGGATAAACTTAAAATTCTTCATGTTAGCAATTTGGTAAGCACTTCTTAAAATTTAATCCAAATACTTTGTAGTTATTTTTTGTACAAAGTATCTTTGAGAATAAGATGAATTTCATCGACAAAAAAGTATGAAATAAACCTTCTCCCTCTTGTTATTCGTTGGGAATGTACATAATCAACACTCATCCATGCCCCTCTTATTACTTATTTGGAATGCATTTAATCAACAATCTATTGATGTAACCCACGTAAAGGAACAAAAAGTAATGATATGTTTTCTTCAATTGAATCATTTCATTAATATAGATATTTTTATTTTTTTACACATTCATTGTATGTGTATTATTGGGTTTGAAATATAGTGGAACTACCTTGATTTGTCTTAAATATAATTTGAGATTATTACTTTATCATAAACCTCGTTTATAAGTGAAAAGACTAAATTTTTTATATTAAATCTACATTCAATAATATATATAAATCACTTATAATTTAATTTATTTGTTATTGCTAAAAGATCAGAGCCAAAAATTGTATTGTTCATTTATAAAGTGTCTACAAGGCTCCTTTGTTCAAACGAGCATTGAAAGGAAATAAAGAGTCAAAAAAACTATAGTCTTACCCAAAGACTTATGTCCATTAAAGATACAAAAATTAACATAGGGACATTCCCCCAGTTGCAAAATTAATATAAGGATTATTCCTCAATTCACTCAATTTTAACTTTTCCTTTGTATGTTTCTCTCTATAGTTTCCTTTTTAGTAGCTCTGTTTTTGTTGCTTTGACTTTGTATTCGATTGTTTTATTTTTGCTTGCACACACTTTACTCTTGACCAAAATAGTTGTTAGAAGAAATCAATTAGAAGTCTTAAAATATTTATCTAAATTAATTTAATTTATCCATATGACATGTGAATCTTAGTCTAAATGATAAAGGAAATTTAATCTAAATGCTTCAAAAGGTTAAGTTTTTAATTTACTTTAAAGAGAAAGCTTCATGTATATTTTCATTTTAATGGCTAAGTATTTTGATCTTGACCGTACCCTTATAATCAAGTTGTAAAATTTATATTATATTAAATAAACCCATTGTAAACATGCATAGTTCATAAGTACATACCATCACCAATTAGTCCTCTTAATTGAAGATTCTCATGATTAATCATATTGCTAATTTATATACTCAAGTATTGCATAAGGATAATAGATACAATGTTTAGAATTAATTTAAAATTTATTATACATAGTGTCATTTATCCTATTATAAGCTTACTTCATCATATGTGGCATTCTCATTTTTTATCAATTACATTATATCCTCCCTAATTACTGTAGTATCATTTGTAATTACTCCTTTATCATCATAAAAAATCAAACTTATTTAATGTTTAACAATATTTTAGCCACTGATGGATTATTTGTGCATCGAATAATACCTTCAAGTTCATATCCTTCTTTAAAATGGTAATATTAATAATCTTATTAAATGTTAATCCATGTGTTAATACAACCCAATGAATTGTGTGATTGTATTATAATAGGATTTTTTTAAAAAAAAAATTTAAGGTTATAAGTTTATGAATGGATGACTTATTTATTCTTTAGGAGAGAATTCTCGCCATCTATTCCTTTGTTGGTTAATGTATCTGCTTCTTTATTTCCTTCTCGATATATATATATATATATATATATATATATATATATATATATATATATATATATATATATATATATATATATATATATATATATATATATATATATATATATATATATATATATATATATATATATATATATATATATATATATATATATATATATATATATATATATATATATATATATATATATATATATATGTTTAATACTAATTTCTTCAAATTTATCGACTATCTTTAAGACAAATTCAAGTTTGTAATTTAATATCCAATTAGGATTACTTTTTTTTTATTGGTCCAATTAGGATTACTTACTTTTCTTGATGCATTTAGAATAATTTGTGAATCCCCTTCAATGACCAACTTTCTAATGTCCATTTCCAAGCTAAGCTTTAGACATTTGATCAAGGCCTCTGATTTTGCTAGGTTATCAAAGAGAACTCTTGACGGGTTGAAATGTTTAATAATTTAAGAACCTTTGTCAGAATGTATAATACATCATAATCTGGAAAGTCCTGGATTGCCTTTTGAGGCCCCGTCAAAACCAAGTCTTGCTAAACCAACTAGAGGGGGTTCCCATTTGCAATCTACCCTAGCTTTTTTATTTGCTTTTGAGTAGATCAAAGGTGGGTTAATAACTTTAAACTAGTTTTTGCACATTTTTTTTATTCCGCTTGAAGAAAGAGCCTTCTTCCTTGTGAGAATTTATGAGGTTATTATTTTCTACCTCTACAATGCATGCTTCCACTTTATTGAGAAACAAGGTTAAATCCATACTTTCATTAGAAAATATTCTTCTATTCCTCTCCTTCCATGTTTCCCATAGAATTGTGGATAAAGAAATTTTCAAAAAATCGCCATAGACCCTAAAATTCCCATGTTTAGGCCAACTATTTTAAAAATTCCTAAAGTTGATAGGAAAAGTTGTTAGCCAATTAAGCTTCTAACATAATCATTCCCAACATTTTTTAGCAAAGGGGCATTGGAATAGCAAGTGCTCAATCATCTTAGATTTGTTTTCAAATAAAGACCATCTTGAATACCCCTCAAATCTCATCTTAGTAATCTTATAGTTATTAAGATTCCCTTTTGCAAAGTTGTCCAAAGAAAGATTCATGCCTTGGGAAGATATGTTGCATCCCAATAGAGATTGAGGAGAATATATTTCTTTTAGCATTGATGAAATTTAACTCTCACTTCATATCCTCTTTTGGCATTATATTTTCTACTCTTTGAGGCACCCCAAATTAATTTATCTCTCCTAGCTTTGTGATAAACTTGTCTATTTTCAAGAAATTGTTGTTTCAATGGACTTCCACTTCAAACCTCCACGTTGGTCATCAATAATAATATATTTTTAGTCACTTGCATGGTGTCCCCATAGATTTATTAGGGCATTTTTTATATTAGCTGGTTAGTTAAGGGTATTAGGCAGAGCAAACCCATCCCATGAATCTTCCCAAAACAGAGCATCCTAACCTTGGCCAATGTTCTAAGACAATTGGATATAAGAGGACAAAAGTGCATCATGAAATTCTAGGCTTTTGAACATTTGGGCAGGTTTCTAGTTTGAAACAAAGATAAAGGATCTTAGCTATTCAAGTATTTATGAAATAAAAAAAATCTCATTTGCTTTTGTGTTCTTGATACAACCTCCAAATTAATTTTGCTCCTAAAGCTTCATTTTTCCAACTCCAGATCTTTATACCTAGACCTTAATATTGGTGAGGTCTGCATATACTTTCCCACTTGATCATTATTTTTTTCTTCTTCTCTTTGCTTTCTTTCCATAAGAACATCCTTAACTTGCTATCTAGGTTTCCTTTTACTCCCTTGGGAAGTGGAAGACATGACATCTAGTATGTAGGAATGGAAGTTAAAAATGTTATAATCATGGTTGCTCGTCAAAATTTAGTTAACAATTTCCCTTTCAAACTTTTTGTTTTTTTGTTTAAATTTTTAGATATAAGATTCTATGTTTTACCTTCTCTGGTACCTTTTTCGAATTTAATATCAAGATATTTACTATGAAAAGTTTATTTTATGTATCCCATCGTATTTCACATATGTATTTCTATTTTGGGAGGAGTAATGAGAAAGAAAATCTCTGATCTATCATAATTTACTTTTTTCCCACATGCTTCCTTATAAGTTTTAATTATTTGTTTAAAGTTATGGTCCTCTTCCATCATGCTTTTTCCCAGAAGGATAGTTTCATTTGCAAATTGTTGATGTGTTATTTTAGGGGCTTCCTCTTTTATTGTGATTCCTTTTATTTTTCCATCCGACTGTGCCTTTTTTATGGCTCTATCAAATGCTTCAGCCATTATAGTAAAGAGGAAAGGAGAAATTGGGTCTCCTTACCCAATACCTCTAGAAATGCTAAAGAAACCTTCAGGCATGTCCTTAATAAGGAGGGAGATTTTGGGAGTTGAGATACATTTATATATTAAATTGATTGATCCAGGGGATAAAAATTACTGAAAAGTAAAATGTCCCCAATGCTCCAAGAATCAACATCATTACAAAGTGTTCACAATTTTGACTCCAACATAACTCGAACGAGCAAAATTGGAGTTCAAGTGCAAAAATTATGACTGGTCAAAATTTGGTCAAACTGGGACCAGAGGTCATAAAAGGGTGAAAAAGTAATCATCTCAAAAGTATTTGACAATGGATTCCAAATGAAAGAGCTCGTCAAAAGCTTTCTAATGGCGTTCGTTTCATCAAGAATGGAGATTAGATACAAAAGTTATGATGGTTTCAAATTCTAGTAAAAGTATGGATTTTGATGACATCAGCATGACATCACGAAATCATAAAGAGAGGGAAAACATTAAAATTAAAATTAAAATAGCTATTTAATTCAAATTAAAGGAATGAGATAATGGGAGTTGAACTCCTAACCATTGGCCTCCTAAAATTGAGGCCAACCAATGAACTATTTATGGTATATAGAATATTAAGGGAAGAGTTGTTATCTATCCATAACAAATCTGCCCAATCTTATCTAAATAAGGGTATTTGTTGAAAACAAACCCTTAATTTTGGTGTGCGATCATAACAAAATAATGGTAAAAGGGGTAAATTCGAAATATGTAACCAAAATGGGGGATTATGTTGGTTAATTGTTTTAGCCCATTTTTGGCTAAATTTGATGTATAAAATGGGGGTAATAGGCTTTGGAAAGGCATCCAGGTGATGAGAAGGAGATTATGATCTTGGAGACTTGATGATTATTCCTGCACATTAGAGAGTAATGCTGCAATTGTGCTTGAAGGGAAGATCTTGAACACTTGTAATTAATTTTGGAGCAAATCGGATCGGTCCCCCTATTGGAGCTGGACTCGGAGACGTAGTCCTTCCCGGATGAACTCCGTTATCAATTGTGTTTTGTCTTATGTCTCTCTACTCTCTTTCTTTCAGCCATTACCTTTTTATGCTTTGTTCATTTAAGAATTTAAGTTGTGTTAATTTTCTAATTAACGCTTTGAAATTTTACTTTATGTAATAATGTTAAGAATTCCTCTGTAATAGTCCTAGATCCTAATCAGATCATTGATCCACTGGAGTGAGAAGCCAAAGGCTTCCGTAGTTTTACATAAAAATCTTCAATCTACTTTATCCTAAGCCTTGTGAGTGTCTAAATTTATTAGCATATATGGTTCCTTATTGATTTGAGACAAATGTATTAATTCTTGGATAATAATTATACCATCAAAGGTTGATCTACTAAGATCAAATCCAATTCATTCTTCTAAAGTTAGTTTAGGTAAGACTATTTTCATCCTATTTGCCAATGCTTCAGAGAGAATTTTATAGATGGTGTTACATAAATTTGTGGGCCTAAAGTTCCCTAATTTTTCATGTTCTAATTTCTTTAGGATTAATGCTAGAGAGGTATTATTAATCTTAGTTAAGAGAGATCCCAAATTGTTGGTTGCTCAATAGACTCCCATAGATCATAGCCTAAAATATTTCAACATTTTTGAAAGAAAAAGGCTTGAAAGCCATTTGGTCCTAGAGATTTATCTAGATCGAGGTTAACAAGTGCTTTTTTTATTTCTTCTAAGGTGAATTTCTTCTTTAGATATTGGTTATATTCTACTATTAATATTTTGGGAAGTTTACTTTTCATCTTGTTCTTAGCTATTAGATTATGTGATTCAAAATTATATAAGATATCAGTGTAATAATTAACGAAGACTTTTGCTATTTTGCTTTTGTTTTCTATTTTATTTCCAACATTGTTCTTAATTTTATAATCCTATTTGTGTTCCTAAGAGTGTTATTGTAAAACAAAATTGTGTTTATGTCCCCTTTTGTTAACCATGTTTCACATGATTTATGTTTCCAATATATTTTTTCTTTGGCTAGAATGATTTTATGTTTTGTGAAAAGTTCTTTTTTCTCTGATATATTTATCATTATCCATTCCATCTCTTATAATTTCTTCGTTAAATTTTTTTAGTTCCTCTTTATTACGTATTTTTTCTATAAATATTTTGCTAAAACGTTGTTTTATTCCATAAAATTACTTTTTATTTTATTAGTTTCATTTTTTCTACAAAATAGAACATTTTTTTACCCTTCAAATTTACCCTAAAGCCACCATTGCTTTATATTTTTAAGAAAATTATCATCTAAGTACCACATTTTCTCACATTTGAAAGGATTCCTAGATGGTTTATTTTGTTTTCCTATTTCTAACCTAATAGGAAAGCAATCAGACCTACATTTGGAAGTATGATAACATTAAAAGAAAAAATGAAAGTTCTTAGATCTCCATTATAAATAAATATTTCTAGTCCTTTGACTATGTGGTAGAACCCTATTCTTTTGTTATTCCAAGTGAATATTCCATTATTGGTAGGGCTATCTAGTAGATTATTCTTTGAAAACCACTATGTAAAATCTGCCATCACCTGCATTACTGTTTGAGAGCCACCATGTTTTTCTTCTAAGTTTATGAGAGCATTAAAATCTCCCTGTAAAAAATAAGTTCTTTGTAAGACTTTCCTCAATGAAATTATTGATTTCATTCCATACTCCTTTCTTATATGTTTTGGATTATGGTAAAAATAGGTTTTGAGGGGACCCAAAACCCCATACAATCAACAAAAAGCTAGATAAATGAGATAAAAGTCCCACCAAGTTTTACAAGGATCTAGAACCTAAAAGAACAACAACATGAAAGAAAAAAAAAGGTTTTACAAGGACCTATAACCTAAATTCAATGAAGCATGTAGTATAAAAGATGGAAAAGAAAATTGCAAAACATCCAACAAAAATAGCCAGGACCCAAAACCCTAACCAACAACCAAAATATGCAATAAAAAAGAAAAAAAACTTACACGATGTCCTTCATTGTCTTAGTCAATTCTTTACTAGTATTGACAACCTCTTGAAGGAGGTCTTCAACGATTGAACCAAGACCAACTTCAATGGCCTTTTTCATGCTCTATCTTGTCCTCTTGCTTTGGCAACTAGTCAACTGGGCAGCCACAGAGGAGATGATTTCCTCATTGCTTCTCCTACCAATACTCATCATCATCACACATAGGCTAGAGATAACCATATCCATTTGTTGTCTGTTGTCCTTAACCAATTGCCTTAGTCCTACTTCATAGCCATGAGTTTCTCTAGGATGCTCCCAACTTTACTTTCTAACTCAATTCTTTCAGTTTTCTCATTTTCCAGGTTGTCCTTCAATTCTCTAACATTTTTCTTCAAGGAGATGATCTCATTATTAAGCCAAGAATCAACCTGAAGGGAGGCACCAACCTTCAATTTGGCTTTGTGGAGAAACATAATTCTTCTACTGATCTTCACCTCCCCATTGTCCTCATCAATAGTATTATCCTTGAAATAATCAATGTCATCATGGACATCGTTAGGCATTAACTCCCTCTCCACAACTGAAGCCCTGTTTCTCATTATCAACCTTCTAATCAACATCATCAGTTTTTGGCTCATGAGTAATAAGAGAAGTATTCACATCATTTTTGTTAGTATTAGTTTCAACAAAGTTCCCCTTATCCTGACCATCTTTAGGGGTCGATAATTTCTCTTTAATAGTCATGTCTTTGTCATTAGAGGAGTTCAAAGACTCAGTCTATTCCTTTGTTTCCAAAATTTGAGTACCCACATTGCTTCCCATACCACCAAAGTCAACTGAAGAGTCACTCTACCAAAATACCCTTCATTATTTGAACTATGATTTTCACTCTTCGTCTCCCTCTCCTCTTCCTCATTGTTCTCTATCTCTGAAGTACCCTTGTCATCCTTCGAGATTTCTTCAAGTCTGACATCCTTTCTTGTCTTTTGTTGGTATTGGTCCATAAACATTTATAAGTGTAAATTGGACTTCACTTTTAAAACTTCTAATTCTCTCACCCCACTCTGACTATTTTTAGTTACTTGTGGAATAAAATCAATCTTTCTTGGATCCCAAATAATTCCAATTCCTCCAGAAGCCCTTACTAATTCTACCATTTTTATTTTCCAAATTCCCAATGTCCTTAGTTTCTCTCCCTCTTCTTTATTTAGTTTAGTTCTATATCAAGGGAAATGTGAATTAAGAAAGTAGCCCTATATTCATCACATAACCACAAACACCTCAAAAGGATGGAATCCAAGGAAAGAGACTCTTTCAAGCTAACCCTCAATGGTGTTAAATCTTAGAAGGCTAATGCAATCTAAGGGATAGAGGAGCATCAAATAAAGCTAAGATCCAATTATTATGAAGGGAGGAAAAGAATGACACTTTCCCTTGTGATTTAATCTAGTTACTTCTAGATCTAAACAAGATACAAAATGTAACATAAAAAAATGCTTAAATGAAAATGTAGAATTGACAAAAGAAGATAGGAAGGTACTTATCTTTGAGATTTTCAGCCTTAATTATTTAGAGTGGTATAATTTTTAGGAGTGAACGGAACCAAATATAGACCTAAAATTGAGAGACAGATGAAACCCATAAAAAATTCAGCAATCTATTAGGGGTGAACAAGTGCATCAGAGGTCTTTTGATATCTAAATGGTGGGATATTGGGTGGCTATGCAGGGGTTTGCCTTAGTCAACCCCCTATTTTGGTAGTTTATACCTCCATGAATAGTTGATTTGAAATGTAATGTGTGATGCTCGTGTATGAGCTTTGAATGTGCAAATGCAAGGATATAAACCCAGAGATTTGAAACCCTAGCATGAAGTATTGTGCTTCAATGCAAATGAAATAGTAATACATAGATATGAGGATAACATAGAAAATATACCAAACCTTGAAGGCTAAAGTACTTTAGGCCATACTCATGATATGTATTCACTACTCTATGATTAAAACTTCAATTCTTGAATTGAATGTGGAGAGGGATATGACAAACTATCTTGCTTCAAAGGATATTTCCAAGCCTCCTTGCTTCCACCTTGCAAATGTGTTCAGACAAATTGGGATGTTCGCAATGGCTTGTCCACATGAGAATGCTTACTTGATTGTAAGTATGTTATCTCGCTTGATATTCCATGCGCATGCGATGTATCTTTGTATTATGTCAAATCAAGTAATTGAGGGTGTTTATATAGGATTTGGATTAATTTTCTTCCACATCTTGATTGGACTTAAAAACCTAATTCCAGACCTAACCCCAAGAAGTTTCTTACATTCAGGACCCAAAATGGGACCAAATTAGGGATTTGTGCCCCCTAGTGGGCAACATCAAGGGAACACTATGCCCTTGATAATCAAGAACATAATCCTGAGGACTCCAAAACATGTCTTAAAATCCATAAATCGGGTCAAGGTTCTATAAAAATCCTCTTTCATTATGAAAAGGCATTATATTTATTGAAGAGAAAGGAAAGGGGAGGACCTAGATGAATAGTTCCTACCTTGATTTTTGCGTTGCAAAAAGGGAATGCCAAGGAGGACTTATTTGGTCCTACCTAGATCCCATTTAAGAGGACAGTAGGTGAGGATACTTAAAAGAAAATTTTTCATTAAATTATATTAAATATGTGCTAAAAATCATAAATTGAAGTGCTTCCAATTTTGAATGGTGCATTTAGACCCTACTTTAGCTAAATATGACACTACATGAATATGCAAGATAAAGCAAAGAAATTTTTTTAAAGGATATAGAAAAGTCCAAGAGCCATGATTATGCAAGAAAGTGTTATTAACTGCAACCTGCAGAACACATGTTAGTGGAAATTCAAAATCACCTAGATATTGCTAAGAACGATTTTGTGAGGTTCATAGGCACCCATATGCTCCCATGTTTTGGCTTTCTTTTTCAAGGAAGGTGAAACAGGGAGATATAGCTAACCCTAGGAATGAGTAATGCATAGTGATGGAAAAGGCCTTTAAAATTGGTGAGGAATTTATCAAAATTTCTCCTAACTAAATTTAAAAGTAAGATAAATGAATCACAATTCCAATGCTTCTAACAACAAGAAAATTGGAGTCATCTAGCTCAAGTTATGGTGAAAAGAGTAGATACCTACTCTAAATGATTAGAAAATAAATCCTAAATAAATCCTAATTTTATGTTGAAAAACACTATAAATAGGGACCTTACCATTCATTTATTACCTTTTCAGTTAGAAGTATTGAAAGATAATTGAAGATGAAGGAGCTCGAGCCCATGAGGATGGAGGTTTTGAGAGAGGTCATCACAACGAAGACTTGCTTCCTAAGGTGAGTATCAATGTATATTGATTTCTAAGTATTTTGATGCATTTATTTAAGTCTTTAGTTGAATTTAATGTTAATTTTGGGTAGGAGTTCATCCTTGATGAGGCAAATTGACATCAATTCAGGGGAGGGCAACCTTGATGAGGGAGGTCAACCCTGATGAGGTAGATCGACCCTAATTCTAGGGAGGTTGACCCTAATGAGGTAGGTCAATCTTGAATCAAGGGATGTTGACCCTAAATTAGGGAAGTCAACCTTGACCCACCATGATTAGGTTGACTCCCAGTATGATACTAATGTTAAATATGATGTATTATACAGGTGTCAATGTCACTTTGGGAGCATTAAATATCACATTTGATGTGATTCAAACATGATAGCTTTTAGAATACGAGTATGGAAGACATTCAGCTACTTTAAGGATATTGGTCTCTACTAGTCAAGCTAGATTTCATACCTTAGGTTCCATCGAGGCATGATCCTAGCACTAATAGAGCGATGGGATGAGGATACCTATTCATTCCATCTTTTGATTAGAAAGATCACTATGACATTAGAGGATGTTTACCGCATATTTTACCTTTTGATCAGAGGGCTTCCAATGAGACCTCGTTATGGGAGGAGCGTAGAGAAGATATTTGAGGATGAAGAGTGTTGGACCAGTTAGAGATCATTGATGAGATCTAGAGAAGATTAGATTAATCTTTGTGATATCATCCTAGTTGCTACTCCTTTGGTGAGATGATGGATATGTTGTGTATTGAGTTGCATGATGACCTGCAGTGGTAAGGGGACAATTATTATATCACCTTTTACACACTTAGTACGAGTAGTGGAGAGAGATTGGAAAGTGTTGGCATGGGTTAGGAGTATGTTGGCTACTCTATATTCAAAGATGAGTAAACTCACCAGGTACCAAAGAGATAGCTTGACAATATGTACACTCTTACAAGTATGTTTGTTCGAGCATTTTACATGCACCAAGCTAGTATGAGTTTCTTTAGCACTAGATTAGAGCCTTCTAAGATTTTATGCATATCCCCTTGTGTTATGAAAGTTCAGAGATATATTGTACTGGAGAGTGACATTTGATCACATACACAATATTAAGATTTGATCGCATACTTAGTATTGAGATAGTGAGGAGGCCATATACCCATATGGAAGAGGGGTTTGATACTGCACACTAGATGAAGTTTTCATAGAGGAGGATATTACTAGAGGGATGACAGAGTCATGTGATCATGCCATACTATTTTGGCGTGAGACGTTATGGCTTATGACAAGGTGTACCAGGAGTAGTACCTTGGTATGCCTATTGTCGTACATTTTGTCAACACAAAATATAGGTAATAGTATACAAAATTTTCAACTTTTTTTGCATTTCTCAGAGATTAGTTCATTATGTAATTGGTTAAAATTGATTAATCAATTAATCAACCCCAATTGGTATAATGAATCATTTTACTAAATGCTTTCATCAAGTCCTTTTCATTTTTCATTTTAATAAGCCTATGCTTTATTTTTAAGCCTTCAACATCCTTTTCACATTTTTAAGTGTGTTTATTTTCTTTTAATATTTTGGTTTTGTTCAACCCCTTGCTTTTGGTTTTCCCTTTGGTTCGATATATATTAGGGCTTAATTGGACTTGGTAGTCAAAATATATGATCATTTAAGTGCCCAAAAGTTGGACTCTCTAGATTGCAATTGCATATTTAAAATATCATGTTATATTTTAATGTTGACATTCACTTTATGTTATATTTTAAAGTTACTTTATCACTTAAATGACTATAGAACACTTTATGTTATATTGTCAAGTTGTGTTGCTTTTAAATTTTTCACTTAGGTCACTTTATTAACTATATAGTTTGAATTTTTGTTTTGAGTTACTTTATGTTTTATTTCAAAACATCCAAGTTAAATATTTATTTTTGAATAATATTTGCACATGATTTATTAACTATATAATGTCAAATATTATTTTTGACCTAATTAAGTGATATTTCCACAAAAATAAATTAAACGTGTGCTTAATTGACCACTTAAGTTGTGCAAAATTAACTTTCAACATATTCATATGTTTACATGTAATTGCCTTGAGAGAGTGCAATTTGCAATAGAAAGGAAATTTTAAAACACTCTATACAACTAAAAGCCAAGTTTTTAAAACATGTAATTGACCTCGAAGAGTGTGGTTTGCATGAAAATGGTCTTTTACATGTTAAGTGTCAAGTGTAATGCCCTTAAGAGAATATGATTTGCATCAAAAGGCTTCAAAACATGTAAATTTTAAAACATGCAAAAGGGATTGGATAGTGTGATTTGAACTTCATTCCATTTACATGCAAATGAGATACATGCATTGTGCCTTGGAGAGTGTGATTTATCCTCTCAACCTCCAAAGGCACAATTTTAAAACATGTAATAGAGTCTAGAGAGTGTGATTTGCCACTTGACTCCATTTTTATGCATTTAAAAACATGTAAACTCTAGAGTGTGATTTGGCATTGTGACTCATTTGTTTGTCATTTGAGACCATGGGTTTGTGTCCAAGGCCAAAAATAGCCCATGTCCATGCATACAAGGGCACATTTTTGTTAAGAGCGCTCATATTTCTTCATTTCAATCCATGAAACCAATCTAGATAGGGGTGCTTGGAGTTTCCTTGCCAAATTGATTAATTTCAAAGCAAAAGTATAGCACACTTTTGTCCGAAAAAGCCCAAATTTGATCATTTTATGTCATTAAATTCATCAAGAAAGGGGCATTTTTTTATATAGTTTTTATGCATATTAATGCATTTATGGATCATGGTTTTTCCATTCCTTGCCAAAAATATTTCATATTATTGCATTTGAAGAACAATTTGTTTGCCCATAAATGTCCAAATGATGATGATTTCTAAAATTATTTTTGTATTATGAGCAATGAAATCACATTTTTAGGTATTGGTATACAAAAACACCTCATGCATTTCTCATCAAAGCCATCACTTGAAAGTATTGAAAAGGTTAAGGAAGTTGTTGGAAATTTAAAATAGGTGGAGAAACATTCTTCTAAACCTATCAATCCTCTACATTTGTCTCTTTGATTTCTAATAAACTTGAAGTTTTCAAGTCTTTACTATTTTGTTGCATATTTTGGCTTATCATTGTACACTTGTTCAAAGATATACCATGTATTTTGCAAAATTCCTTTAAATAAGATGCAAGCTTTTGTTCTCAAATGCTTGGAATTTCCCCAAATTTCAATTTTGAAATTACAAATAGGAGAGCAACTTGATACTTTGTCATGTTTGAGTCAAAAACCAAAGGTATGTTTTTGTTTTGTGCATAGTTTTGTTTGTTGTTTTCTTGTTTTTTTTTCCCTTCTCCAAAAAGGTTAAGGATTATTTCCCAACAACAAGAGAGCATATCACTCCATTTCACTTTCCACTTCTTCATGCAAGTACATCACATCTTTTCACCAACACAGGTCGAAGCATATTGCATTCATTTCCCAATATATGCAATTACATCCCTAAATAAATTACATGTATCTCCATCCCCCATCCACATTCCCCTATAATCTCATCTTTCATCCACATTTACATGTAGTTACCTTCATACCCACTTATATGTAATTCCATCCTCTGAACCTTATTACATGTTTTCATCAAACACAATTTCATGTAAATCACTTTACATGTAATTACATGTAGAGAGCCTAATTTTGGTAAAAGGTCACTCTTTAAATACCAAAGTCATCATTTGCATCTATTTTCATGCACCTAGCTTATATTCTTGAAGCATTTATATGCAATCCATCTTCCTAAGTACTATTTTAGCCCTTTGTGTACTTTCCATGTCTTATTCAATTCATTGCATATGTTCCATAACTATTTAATCAATACTTTGAACACACTATTCTTTAGAGATCCATCATTGCCAATATCTATCCATATCTTTCGATGATGTATTCATCCTTTGGAATTTTCAAGTTGTAGCACAATACGTGCCCACATCTACGAAGTCCAAAGGAAAGATGAAATACCAATATGACAAGGAGTTAGCTCATACATTTGTACCTCATGTCTCATCTCCTCTAGATCAAGTATTTGATAGAGATTGGACATGTTGCCATGGTTGATTTCTTACAGATGGTTGAAACTCCTTCAAATAGAGAGATGTGATGCGTCAAGAGAAGTAATATTCATTTGGTGTGTACCTTCCCTATGACTTCCCTAGAACCATAATTTGTCTTAGGATGTACTCAACATTTTAGTCCTAAAACCAAATCAATCAAGAATGGAGATGGTAAGATCGTCATTAACTTGGATCCAAAAGTTATTGAACAAATCTTCTAAGTTTCCTAGAGTGCAGAGTGTGTAGATATGTCAAAGGAGACATCTTTGGAGTTATGGAATGAGAAGAAGTCAAATTATCAAAGGTATATAGATGCATATCGGTTGGATGTTTAAAGGAATAATTTTCTGAGATAATCCAAGCATTCACCGATCTAACTTAAAGCCATAATTTAAGGATTTTATTACTCTCCTTAGTAGAGTATGTAACCTCAAAAAGTTTGGAGACTTTAAACCATGGATGTACAAGTTCATCTTTCAAATTTTTGATAATGACAAACTTATCTTCTAGGGAGAACTTATCAATACAACACTATGTGAGCAGTTGCTCAATGTGGGAACATCAACACCATTTTACATGAACTCATACTTGATCTACATTATTGCATCTATAGGGTTTTTCTCCAGACTTTCAACTAAAAGTGATTGACTTCAAGTTCCAATTTGGAACTATTATGATCAAATCACATTGACAGAAAGAAAATATCGCCAAAGGAGAGTTCAAGATGCATTTTTTGGATATTTTAGGTATCACTTTGATAAACAAGAAGCCATTGCGAGATTACCTAATGAAGCTTGGAATAGGGTAAATCAATATGGTTGCATCTTTTTGCAGTTTCCAACTTTTCAATTATCTAAGATTTGGTACTTTCAAAGGAGAACCATATATCTTGCCAAGATATGCTATTGATAAAATCATTCTAATGGAGTTAGCCAGATAGCTCGTGGAGGTGTCGACATATCAAAATACTCAGCACAAACCAAGATTCAATATCACTACAACTAAGCCCTTGGTGATTGGTTAGTATATGATTAATTCAAACTACAAGGTAAAAACTATGGAGGCACAACTTTAGCTTATCACATTAAGGAAATTTAAAGCTAGGTTTGATTTTGACTACCAAGGAATGCATTAAAAAATCAAAAGGACATTCACCCATGTTTATCACATAAAGGACATATGGATTAACATGCGCACATAGATGGATACCATGAAGATGGATTATTGTAGGCTCACGTTGTAACAAACAATTAATCTTAACTTGATTGAGACCCCACCCAATTTTAGATTAAAGATGATGGCAACATTCTTGATCAAGAATATCATCAAGTTAGTTTTGACAAGTACTGTAAGAAAGTGCTTCTATCTTTGATAAATTTCAATCCATCTTGGAAAATACTAAGTGGCTAAAAATAAATTGCCTCAAGAGATTACATCCTAAGCTTGGGGTAGATTGTCATCATTTTGGACTAGTTGTTCAAGGAAAACTCAAGTGGAGATTACAAGCAAAGATGGTGCATCTTCCTCATAACCAGCTAAATCTCTCTTAATGGTGGAAAGGGATCAAAATCAATTCAAGAACCCTCTTGAGTGCCTAGGAAAGCTCAAGAATATGAGGAGTTTGAAGAAGATCAAGAGGAAGAAGCTTGGATTATGATCATATCTCCTCCATGGCCAGAAAACACTCAAGGTCAATCTATTCAAGAAATTCCTTTCTTGGATTATATATACAATGATGTGGATCCACTCTCCAATATTTTTACATTTACCATCCCTAATTTAGAAGTGAACATGTTAGCACTCCCTATCTCTTCAACGACCCCTGCTATTCTCACAACTGAGAAGTGTGAGAATTTGGGAAATGCATTTGAATATTTCCCAACTCTCATGGAAGGTCAGGTTTCTCAACTTGATGCCTCAATGGTTGAATTTGATTTGTTCATGACAAAATCTTCTCATCAAGCACCCATGAATTCAGTCATGCAAATTGAAGCATGCATGGTCACAAAAAAAACACAATCAAGATTAATGTCTATGGTAGTCACTATCCCTGTATCTACAAATAAGAATTTTAGTTTGCTTGCGTGGTTGGGTAATATTAGTGTGAAGAGAAAGAAAATTTTCATACAATTGGATAACCTTCCTATTAAAAAATAAGTCTAAATCTCTGAAAGACAAGACTGTTTCAAGGATTGTGGTTATTTTGAAGATATATTGCTGCTATGTTGCTCTTTCAATCATTTTTGCTTCTATGTTGCTCTTTTAATCATTTTTGCTACTATGTTGCTCTTTCATATGAGATATATAGTAAAAGTTAATGCTAATATTGATTTTGAAGAATTTAGATCACACACAATGAACAAGTTTGTTGCATACAAATCAGTAGCAAAGTGCCTATGGGGTTATCTTTCAACAAATTACAAGGTTATGAAACAATCATATGTCGATGCAATCAAAATTGAAGCTATATCAAAGGTAATGGAAATCTCAAATTTTCCTATAGTATGTGATTGTATTACCAAGTACAAGGCCCTTCAAAATAATCCCTATGATTGTTTTAACTTTCTTTTATCTTCTTCCTTCTTTGGTTTTCATATTCGTAGTTGGAGATAATAAATTGCATGAAATGTAATTACATGTAATTCAATTACATATCCTTGTGACATGTAATCCAACAATTTCTCTCACCTAGTTTGAACAAGTCAAAGTTGGTTGAGTTACTCCCACTTTTCCTCCTTTTTCTCACTTCTTTTCTTATAAAAGGAGTGTCTTTCTTATTGTAGAGATTATCTTTTATTGTATGAAATAAAGCTCTGAATAAATTGTGGAAGCATAACTTTGATTGTGTAGTGCTATTTACGATGAAAAGTGAATACAAAGAAACAATTGGAGTTGAACTTTGATTGAGTGCAAGTGTGATTAGTGTAAATTGGAAGCTTTGGTTATAATTTCTATTTGTCTTCTTTGATTCATGCTATTATTATTTGTTTTAAATAATTGAGCAAAAAGAGTTAATAAACAATTATATTTGAAACTTTGACTAGAACTGATTGTGGTAATACATAGACTAGGAGCTTTGACTGCAGCTTGGACTACCTTCTTAATTCACAAAAAAAGATAGAATTCTCTACTTTTGAAAGTCTTTGAGCCCTAATAGTAAAGGTTATTCTTATATAATAAATTAAAACTAGACTTAGAGCCAAACTGATACGCTTTCAACTAGCCTTTGAGTTAGCATTGGTTTATCGATATCAATGTTTCCAACTTTAGATGGAAGTGTAGTTAGATATTTCATCTTGCCCATTACTCACTCTGTGAGTAAGTGGTTTCTTTCCTGAAAGTTAAGAGGAAATAATATTGGTAAATATCCTTTCAAGATCTCTTAACTTATTTCTTACCTTTATTTGATCCAAGAAATACTAAGAAGGGAAAGCCTTTCCTTTTAGGTAGGAGAGACTCTATCTCATACGATGTAGCTAGTCATCCTATTTTACGACTAGATTTTCACAAAAAATGTCAGTTGTAAAATATCCACCAATCAATGCCCACCCTCAGATATATATATTTAGAGAGATGGGGCCAAATAACAACATATAGTAGCTGAAATTACCTCTAGTGGTTCCAAGAATTGAGAGGACATTCCCACTTCAATAGACCTATATGTAGGTTGTACAAATGAGTACATTGAGTACTGGGTTATAGACGAAGTGAGACCCATCTTCCCACTAGACTACCCCATAGGAGATCCTGATCCCTTTTACAGAGCTTAGAGAGCAGCTATCAGAGATGATAACGAGGCCATGGGAGAGGGTGAGGAGATGGAGGATGAGGAGTTATAGGAGCCACCAGTAGAAGAGGATACTGCAAAGGAGAGAGTAAAGGAGATGCCCTCACTATATTATGTAATGGATAGGGAGACTCTTTCACTATTCATGCCTTACCATTATGATCATGATAGTCACGATCCCAAAGTGATACCCCTTTCCCATGACATAGTCAACAAGAGCACAAGAGTATGGAGAGAGCAGTTAGTCCAAGAAAGGAGGAGATAGAGAAAAAGCCTGGGCGGCTGAGTTGGCCTACCCTACAATAATGGTGGTGGGGTGAGGTAGTGCCAAGAAGCACGGTCGGGTGCAATATCTAGATGTTCACATGCCCCCACCTTCAACACCAGTGAAAGAGATAAAGAACTCTTAGGGGATACCCAATCGAGATTTATTTATAGAATTTATAATTTAAATTGAAAGAAGGAAAACATAATACTAATGTGATTCTATGATTGTAGAGATAGAAAATGAGTGGAGGATATTTGTGAGTCAGATCCTTAAGGACCTAATTATAGCTTTGAAAGTATCATCCACTCATTGTCATAAGGTTAGAAGACAAAGAGATCCAGACTGTAAACATGTTGATATCTTTGTATATGTTTCTCTAGAGCTAAGACTGAGACAAGAGAACAAGGAGAGACTCCAGCATCACATAGTAGAGCTAGAGATTGAGCTACAAGTGATATGAGAGCACATGATGGAGTGTAGCTTCTCTTGGATCCATACTCACAACACTGCATCTTGGAGACCATCCTCTTCTCATCATGGATGAGAGAGATCAGAGTCATCACCCAATGGATCATTGAGATAGCTTGATATATAAAGGCATACTTTGCATAATGTCTTCCATGTATATGAAATTTTGATGATATATATAAAAGAAATTGTTATTTCTATGATTAATGTTTGTAATTAATTGCATACATATAATAATGATTAAGAAAATAAAAATGTTTCTAAAGTAATATTTTGGGATTTGAATTACTACACAGTAATAAAATGAACTTTCATTCAGAGAAACATAAGTTAAACATAGTTATGACAAAGATCTATAATATTAATAGGCTTCTTGAGAGGAACACAATCCATATCAACAATCTTATATGCACCAGATCCATAGACTTCAATAACCACAAAAGGACCTAACTAATAAAGAGTACACTTTTCCTTTTAATCTAGTAACGCAGTAACATTTTGTTAATTTTCATAAAGAAAAAGATCACCTGCATTAAATGAGAATTCAAGTAATTTATTATTATAGCACTTTTAAAGAGATTTGAGATATGCTCTTAAATGTTCCAATGCATTGATTCATTGTTCATCCAAAATTTCTAATTCTTGTAAGCATTGTTCTCTAAATGCATCACTATCAATAATTTTATGAAAAGAGATTGTAAGAGAAGGAATTTTTAATTCCAATGGCATAATAATGTTTACACCATATACCACATTATAAGGAGAAGTGTCGGTAGTAGTATGTACTCCTATTCTATAAGTCCATTAAGCATATGTTAGTTGTGTGTGCCAATATTTTCCATGCTTATCACCAATTTTTGTAAGATTTGCTCAATGACTTTGTTAAATGTTTTAGCTTGACCATTAGATCAAGGATAATAACATGTAAAAAATTGTTGATGAATACGATATTTCTCCATAAATTTCTAAGATTCCTTAGTTTGAAAAAAGGTTTTATTATAAAAAAATTATAGTTGAAGGAACACCTGATCGGGAAATAATATTTTGAAGAAAGAAATCACATATAATTTTTGTTGTAGTAAATCGAAGAGAAACAACTTCAACCCATTTAGTAAATTAATTCATAAAATGTAGGCAATGTTAGCATGAATGCTAGTGGTATTCCTCTGGGGGAGTATCCCAAGCATTGGATTAATGGATAACATGATTGACATGTTACATTCATGGATTATGTCAACATAGTATTGTTTCTATGAAGACTAGTAGAGTAGCAGACAAAGAATGAGGTCGTATAGACTGTGTATTGACGATCAGGTCAAGTGCAATTAAGGATGTATTATATATCAAGTGTCCTAATAAAGTGGACAAGTGCACATGCACAGAGTCAAAGAAATGTAAAATTTATTCATGAATTACAGAAGATAGTGAACAAACAGAGTTCCTAATAAGTGGTTTTTGATGATTGATTGGTATCTCTTAACTAAGATAGAACCATGATGAGCGAAGTTAGACTATGATAGTAGACAGGCTAATGATGATGTCAACAAGTGCACGAGGTCAGATGTTGCACATGGGAGAATTTATAAAGAATATGAGCCGGCATTGATTTGTAATTATGAAAAGATGTAATATTTTGTAATATTTTAATGAGGTCCTATTATAATTAATTGAGAAAGCCTCAAGGCCGAATCAAGGAATTATTTTGAAGATATTGTATAAAGGAATATTATTTTACTTTTTTGTGAAGAATGTGTTCAAGTATGATTGATTTATGAAGTGTGAATTGTGTAAGTGATATACAAAGTTGGTAAATGTGTATAAGCAATCCAAGGGATTATTTGGATGCACAAAGATTGTGATATGGTATTGAGATCAGAAGAGGTATGGTTCGGTCAAGAGGACAAAGAAGGAGTTGAGGTTATTCATTTTTTATTATTCAATACAGAGACTAGTTGGACAGTGAGTTCAGTGGTCTTGCCTCTGAGGCTATTTGGACAGTGGGTCCATCTGCCTTCTACAAATCCTAACAAGGTTGGCACAACTCCTCATAGGGTTAGAATATCCTAACAAGGATTCAAAGTCTCCTAACAAGGATTGATATGTATTGAATGTATTTTATTGGCTCCTAATAGAGTCTATCCTCTAACAAGGAACTTTTATATTAGTACATAATTTTGTGGCTACCATATCCATTGTGGTTTTCCCTTTGATCGAGGGTTTCCCTAGTTAACATATCTGGTGCTATCGTTTATGTATATCTTCTTATGGTTGTTGATTATATTATTCGCATGGTTAAGGATTAATAAGGTTAACAAGCATCTTAATAGTTGGATAACTGGTTCAACCCACCCCTCGTCATCTTAGTTATCTTGGCGGACTTGACTTTCTAACAATTGGTATCAGATCATCAGGTCCTTGAAGAAAAAACTTAACTACTTGAGGAGACCAATGATGAGTTACTTTAGAAAAGAAAGTCTAGAGGTGGAGTTCCTTGGTGAGATATCATAATTATGTACAAAACAAGACGTTGAGTTTCCAAATCCATAATCTATTTGTTGCATACAAAAGGATAAACCTACTAATGCAAAAGATAGATCTAGATCCAAAGAAGACAAGAAGATCAAAGAAGGAATTTCTCTGCTTATGAAAAGAGAGTTAGAAGTTATGAATTTTATTATTTGTTGGACATGTAAAGAATTTGGTGATTTTTCATCTAGATGTCCTAAGAAAGTAAGGAAAACTAAAAAGCCACTTTTTTATGATGATGAAGAGTTTAAAGCAAGTATGAAAAGATTCTTGAACTACAGTAATGATCATGAGCTTGAATTGATTGAGAAAGAACAAGTAATGGAAGAAATAACTTTAGTAACTATTGTTGATGATGAATAAGAAGATAATCATAAACCTCTTAGAGAGGATATTGAAGTTTTCTTTGAGACTAACAATGATTTGAGGAATGATGTTCAAGATGTTGAACAAAGAGTAACCAAGATATGAACCTAGAGAAGAAGTAAAAATTGAAACAACAACAACTACACTAAACAAGAATTTGACATAGAATCATACTACTAATTAGATTATTGTAAGCATAGACAAAGGAGTTATGACAAGAAATAGAGTACATGAAGAATTGTATCTAATTTCTCAAGTTGAACCAAAGAGTGCAGATGAGGCATGTAAAGATGATAATTGGGTTCTAGCAATGAAGGAACTAGATCAGATTGTGAAGAATGAGACATGGGAATTAGTTCCTATATCTAAAACAAGAATGTTATAGGAAATAAATGGGTATTCAAAAATAAAATGAATGAACAAGGTGAGGTTGTGAGGAAAAAAGCAAGATTGTTATGCAAAGGATATTCACAACAAGAAGGCATACACTATGAAGATACGTTTGCCCCTATTGCCAGACTTGAAGCAATAAGAATGTTCTTGGCATATGCAACAAGTAAGAAGCTTAAAGTGTATCAAATGGGTGTAAAGTCAACATTTCTAAATGGAGAACTTAAAAAAGAGGTCTATATTCAGTAGTTTAAAGTATTTCTGTTGATAGAAGAAAAAGACATGATATGCATATTGAAGAAAGCATTATATGATCTAAAGCAAGCCCCTAGAACACAGTATGCAAGATTGGTAAGTATTTGGCAAAATTGGGATTCACTAAAGGTACAACATATAGCAATTTGTATTTGAAAGAAATTGAGAATGGTTTGTTGATCATTGTGATATTTGTTAATAACATAATCTTTGGAGGAAATGATGGAGCAAGTGATAAATTTGTTGATGAAATGAAGAATGAGTTTGAGATGAGTATGATTGGTGCGATGATTTTTTTACTAAATAATGATGAAAATTTCTTATCACAAGCTAAGTATTTGAGAGACTTTTTGAAAATATTTGGCTTGGAAAGTTGTAAGCTTATTAGTACACCTATGATAATCAGTCACAAGTTATCTACCAAATATGAGACACCTACTGTTGAGTAGAAGAAATATAGATATATGATTGGAAGTTTGCAATATCTAACTCACACCAAACCAGGTATAACAAATGTTGTTGGGATAGTAACAAGATTTAAAGCTAATATTAACAGATCAAATTATGTGGAAGTAAAGAGAATATTCAAATATTTGAAAGGTACACGTGAATTTGAATTGTGGTATGACAGATTAAGTGATTTTACTTTGTGTGCATATACTGATGCAGATTGGGCAGGCAATATGGATGATAGAAAGAACACCAACATGAAGCATTTTTCTTGGGAGGAAAATTAGTTTCTTCAGTAAGCAAGAAACAAGATTGTATTTCATGGAGTACATTAGAAGTAGAATATTTAGCAATGATAAACAATTGTAATCATATCATGTGGATGAAGCAAGTGTTAAAGGACATTGGGATAGAATTTTGAGAGCCTATTATCATACATTGTGATAACACAAGTACAGTGAGTGTGTCTAAGAATCTTGTGTTGCATTCTAAGACTAAGCATATATATTTACTAAGTATCCTATTTTGAGAGAAAAATTTGCAGAGAAATATATCAAATTAGAGTACTTGAGTACAATAAAGTAGATTACAGATATCTTTACAAAGCCTTTGCCTAAAGATACATTTGAGTATTTGCAAGGTATGCTTAGGGTTATGCCCCTACTTACTTCTGAGTAAATGATGTAGAGAATGCATCAATCTAGTGGTATAGAGTGCTATTGTTTATCTAGACTAAATGTTGATGCTTCCTATATGGGGAAGTGTCTACGATGAGCAGAGGCATCAAGGACTCTTGGTAGTTATAGAATAGTGTCTTTGGACACTTGACTTGATTGAAGACTTTGAGTAGATGATTGACATAATGAAGACTTTATAATTGATGTCAATGGGGGATAAGTATATATTAAAATATATTTTCTAGGGAGAAATGTGTATGAGTGAGAGATTGTAACAATGGGGAGAAATAACATTGAAAGTAATTTATTTCAATAGGGAGAAACATTGAATGGGGGAGAAGTACAAAAACTAATAACCATCCATGTAAGATAGATAAGAATGTAGAGTTGTTCCTGAGAGTTAGAGTGTGAACAATTGATGTCGATCCTAAGAATAAGAAAGCACAACAAGAGAAGTGTTCCAATGAGTTTCAAATTTGATTGATGAAGAGAGATATTGTTAGCATGAATGCTAGTGGTATTCCTTTCGGGGAGTATCCTAAGCATTGGGTAAATGGATAGCATGATTAACATATTACATTCATGACTGTGTTTTTCATTGATGTCAACATAGTATTATTTTTATGAAGACTGGCAGAGTAGCAAACATAGAATGAGGTCGTAAAGATTGTGTATTGACGATCAAGTCAAGTGCAGTTAAGTATATATATACCCATGAACCCAAATGGAATTTTTTTATCTGAACCCATGAACCCAAACTCAAACTCAAATCCATCCCTGAAACTAAATCGATAACTTAAAAAATAATATCCATACAAACAATGTATTGAAATCATTGTGTATAGCATGATTCATAATATGATACTAAAAAAATAGGAATCTAGACAACATTCCTAATCTCACAATGTAAAGCATATAGTATGATGATAAAATAGGAATCTAAACAACACAGGGTGGGCATCACACATGTTACGAGGAATTACATAACTAAGTCATTTCAGAATGATCAATCATATACTAATCTACAATTTGATAGTAAAGTAATTAAGAAATAGAGGCCTAATTTTAATAAGTCAATGTTTGTTGAAATGACTTTACATTCTGAAATAAAGAGCTTGTTAATTTAATAGTGGTTATTATAGGAACATGATAAGTGAGATATTACAAAAATTGACAAATTGAGTAGCTATAAAGGTGTCAGTGTGAGTTTTGTTGATGATTCTTCAAAGAAACCTAAAACTTTGGGTTCTTTAATGGTTAGTGAGAAAATGTCTATTTATGATGTGTATTATGTTGAGGGTTTGAAGTACAATTTTCTAAGTGTTAGTCAAATTTGTGATATTTGAAGTTGTGTTTGATGATCATGGTTGTCAAATCAAACTTAAATTAGGACACTTATCACCATCAAGTAAAATATTTGTAGGGAATGTATGCAACTTAAAAGATGTCACAAATGCAAATAATCATGAAGATGCTTATCTTATGGGACATGTGAATGAAAGTTATGACACAAAAGGCTTGGGCATTTGAACTTTGATAACTTGGCAAGAAATGGTAAGCATCAAAAGGTAAGATTTATGCCATGCATAAATAAGCCAAAGAAAGCTATTTGTCAAGGGTTAAGAACAAGAGTGGGGGTTTTACCCCTCTCTTCTCTTATATAAGTTAACAAATGAGTGGTGGGTTTTAGGGAGAACATTTTTTGATAAATTATTCACACTCTAAACTGGGTATATCTCCTTTATCATTGATGTCAAAGCGGGGTGGGAGCACAAAGAAAACATGATTAATGAAGTTGTAATGTTGATAATGTTGATGGATTCTATATAGGTGTTCTACACATACTTGATGTTGATAATGTTGATAATGTTGATGGATTCTATATAACTTTTTTTTTTTTTTTTTTTGTGGTTTCAAGTTGTAATAATTATATACTTTAATGGTGAACAAATACACATTTGAATTCTCAATGTTTGTGAGGAAACTAGTTGTTGATTTCTCAAGAAGGCTAATAGTTTGGAGATCATTTAATCAACTTATATTCTTGCATTCAGATTTATGATCTTGTTATCAAATTAAGCGATTCATATCAGATTGTAAGTTTCTTGTTTTGATAAAGATCAAATGTAAAGGAATATTTGAACATATAATTGTTGTTAATGTAAAAAGACCTAATTTGTAAGCAAGAAAAGTAGTCCATCCTAAAGAGTGTACTCAACCTGGAGTTGAATTATTAATTCACTATTTGTATTGAAATATAGGTGATCCTTTGATTTTTTTTGCATTCCTTCATTTTCAGAGTTGGTGCTTCTCTATTTCTTGGTGTTAGTGCTTTGGGTGTAAGGGATTTTTGTTTCTAAATAACATGTTTGTGCTTCCTAAAGTTGTAACTCTAAAAGATTTTCTCAAGAGGCTAATAAAATTATAGATTCAAAATTTTTTTAACCCTAGGGGGTTTGCCAACATAAGTATTGTGTACATTATTCTTCTTGCATATCTTGTTAATTTTTCATAACTTAATGTTATAATTGTAAAAGTTGGAATTGTAAAGTTGAAAAAAGCTCTTGACATAATTGATTAATGATGATGATTGAGGAGTTTTTTGATGATATCTGTTGGTATAACTATTGAAGAAATTTCATGAGGAGATTGTTGGCAATGATTGAAGATGATATGATGAATACAAGAACACAATTTGATAATAGATAAATTAATTATATGGTTTTCATTGATGGAAACTATTTAACTGAGTCTATTAACATATTAGATCACATACTCATTGGAGAAAAGGATGAGTTGCAATGAGAATTAAGTGTTTCTATCCTATAGGAAGGCTAATCTATTTGTTATGATGTTATGTTTATGTAAATAATTGAGTGAGTTATATGTGATGGAATCAAACTGGGTATTTGCCATAACAATTGGTGATAAGTGGTTAAGTGATTTGATTGTTAATTTAGATCAATGATTTATTAGTTGGATCTATCATGGGACAAGGTTAATGATGATGTCAAAATGATATATGGTTAAGATATAACCTTATAATGTGCATAGGTAAAGGTAGTTTGATAATTTGGAAGCGATGTTGACATGAATAGGTAAACAATAATGAATAGGTGAACTGGATAGACAAGTAAATGAAAAAGTCATAATAAGGAATAGCTTGTAAAGATTTGAGGAGCGATCATGTTTTTTTAATTTTTTAGTGGGATCAATGATTGTTTTGAAAGAGTCAAAAGGTATATGCATGATTTGTAGACAAGAATTAACTACACATTGATTGATGAATGAATTTGAGAAGGATTATTTGAGAAATTTCTATTTGGTCAAAAGGACTTATGGAGTTGGAACAATTTTCATGGTACAAATTGAATGTGAGCCGACAAGGGTAGGATAAAATAATAAAAAATGGTTGGATGTTATTTGTGATATTATCATTGATTTGGATCATTGGATTTAGGTTTTGTTAAGGTGGTGGAGTGAATTTCTATTTAAGGGCAAAATAAAGAAATAACCAATTGTTGATTGCAAGTGGAATGCAAAGTTGGAGAAGGTTGTAGTGGATTAGTAAGTGTGATCAAGCCAGGGTGTGTATGGTATGTTGTTGAGTTACAACACATAATTTAATTTGGTATAATAGAGGTATTGTAAATTATGAAACATTTTTTATTTGTTCCTCTTACCAGGTGGCATTCTAAATAATGCTCAATATCTTCTAACAAGGTTTACACTTAGCAGGGTAAATACTTTGATAGGTCTTGAAGTAAATCCTTTAATAAGGTATCATTTAACATTACTTTTATAACCCTTAATTGGGTAAGCTCCTATCAGGGTGTATTCCAGAAGAGATCACAATTTTTTAGCATCATTTTCACATTGTGGTTTTCAACCTAATCAAGTTTACATGAGATAGATATGGTGTCAATTTTGTGCGGATAATTTTTATGTGTTTGAATGTTACTTTAAATTTATTTTATCTATTGCTTTTATTGGATGCTTAAAAGGGTAATGTATTTATTAGTTTGACTGGATGAGTTTGAGTTTGGGTTGGTGATTGTTGATTCAACCCCTTCTCCTAGTAATCATCCCTAATAAGAAGAACAAGTTCTAAAAAACCACTGATTCGTCACCCCCTCTCAGTAGTGTTTGTATTCCAACGTAGATTATGTAGGAAATAGTTTGATCAATCTATATTATTTCCAAAAAACATACTTTTATACAATATTACACATTTTCATGCATATTATCTTATCACTCTTGATTGTCTTTTGTCTTACATTTTATTTATGTGTTCTTTGAACTCTTAATGAGGTCAAGTCTTCTTTATTTACAAGGAAATTACCTTGGTTCGTGTTCCTATTCTTTGACTATTTTGTTTTCAGTTTGTCCATATTTATTTTTATTTAATATCCATTGCGCCATCTTAAATTGGAATTAATATAATTTAATAAAGTTGTAGAACCTATTTTATGTGAGATCATTAATCTTCGTACAATTCTTCTTCTTTCTTCCCTATTCTATCCTTTCTCCTAGGTGAATTGGGGTAAAACGTAATAGATCCTCTCTACAACTCTTATTTTCATGGTGTTAAACATGAGGTAGGATTTATCCTCCTAGATCCTCCCTTCCCCCATCTATCCACTTGGATTTTACCCTCCTTATTGAAGTAACTCTATCTTAGACTATGTAGCTAATTTATGGGACCAGAGACCTATTTTAGGATCGCAGAGAGATCCAGAGGTTCCGAGACCTAGTTGTCAAGGGCACACTTTTCCTCTAATCAATTAGGTGTGCACTTCAACCCTAATCAATCATGGTCATAATGCACTATTAATTAGAACATACTTTGGGTCTTTTGTTCGAGCCATGTGTTTGGATATCTTTAAGGTGTTAATTCCTAGGTAGGTCATCCTATGGGAGTTAGTAATTCCAAGCTCTATATGAACCCTTCCATTTTCTCTATTTCTCATCCATAATCAATCAAGTTCATGTTCAAGCACTCGCGCTCAAGCTTTCAAGTACTCAAGCCTTCAAGTCTTCAAGCATTCTTCAAGTAATTCCTCCATTCAAGATCAAGGATTCAAGTATTCAAGCAATTGTGGGAGCCATCTTCAAGATCTCCTTCAATCCATTAAAGATCCTTTGTTGCATCTTCTACATTTATTCATCTTCTTGATCCAAATAAATTGGTGAAGTAAGCACACTACATTCAATTCAAGAGATCCTAATATTGTAAGGTGAATTCATACATTTGCCTTACATTTATGCAATTCAATTATTTCAATTCAAGGTTAATTCCTAAACTGGGGTTTGACCTATGCAAACCCCCCATCAAAAACAAAAACACTTCTTCTTTTTTTATTGCAGGTTGCAGATATCAAATTAGCAAACTGATTGTAGATCTAAGTACCCTTTTTGGTTCTTTACAAAATTGTGAATTCATAATTGACATCACTCCCATTCCATTAGGGCTAACTCTAATGCTCTAGATCGACCTTAATGCTCCATTTTGCCCCTGATTACCCAGGTCAACCCTGATAGATTGCCAAATGATTTATGGGTTTTTTCCATAGTGCAATTTTCTGTCTAAATTTCAAAAATCAACCCTTTGCGAGGTCATTTGACAACCCATTTACACATTTACATTTCACATAGAAATTTCCCATTCCTTCTTTATTTCAATATACATTTCATTTCCTTGATCTTAACTCTTATATTGTACAACTACTTAATTCCTTTCCATAACTCTTCCTACATTAGGGTTTTAAGGACTTTTCCATTCATTCTCCAACCATATAACCATTAGATATTTGTTTAAATTAGTGCTCCTTTATCACTTAGTTGACACTAATCTTCCTAGATATAGTTACCGTAGAGTTAGGATTGAAAATATCAATCTCCTTAGCTTTCCTTTGAGGTAAAAGGTTAATCAACCACCCCTTGAAGTGTGAAGTAGTTGAGACCTATTCCAATTGCTTCACATTTCCCCTTGCACATCCACATACAATCTTAATTCCCAAGCCTTGAGTTGTACATGCACATCCTAGACTAGGCTGAAAAATAGTATGTGCACAACGCAATATCTAAAACCTAACTCATTACATAAACACAATATGTGCATGACCTACAATTTAAACCACAAACCCTTCATCGACCTTGTCAAGTTGACTTGTCTCAAACTCTAACCTTATGTCTTGGCACACTCCTTGAAATCCTAAACCTAAAAACATATACGAAATACACGTAATGCCCCACTAAGGAACCCAAAAGAAATTAACCTAAAGTTTCACTAAGTTTTCCAAATATATAATTTTTGGAAAGATAATAAACAACAATAGATACAATATAGAGGAAGCAATAACAACAAGAGATAAAATAGCGGAAGCAATAACTCATATACATACAATCATCATAAACAAAATACATCTCCTAAGGGTCCCATGACATTGAATCACATTTAAGTTTTATTAATTTACTAAATCCAAAAAATAACAAATCCACATCAAAAAATTATAACAAGTACAATGTTGATTTAATAATACACAATTATAGGATGCCACTTGGAAAGAAAAAGAATGCATAATTGTCTATTGTACAAATCACATGGTATGAAAGGTTGAAAGAATATACATCACAAATAAAATACATCATCTCATAAGATCATTGATAATCAAATACATAAAAAAAATTATAATCATCCAACCAAAATACAAGATCAAAAATAAATGATCAACTACACAGGTACATCCAGTAATGAAATCCAATGATTAGATCTCAATGGTATAAGAAAAATGCACTACCACCTGACCTTGTGGAACCTAAATGGCCCACTCTCGTTGTGCTGAGGAGATAAACTCAAGCCCCATATGAATTCCAAAACAGAAGTCATAACCAACATCTAGGTTAATGAAACACTTGAAAGCAAACTATCTCAAAGAGCACCAAGACACAAGTATCATCTAAACCTAGAGGCAACAAAGACATATAGGAAATATAATATGTAAATGGACAAGTGTCATTGCATGAGCCAACTCTAAGGTTACCTTGGCAGCCTCTTTGGACTCAGGCCCCCTGGTGTCTCTATTCAACATCTGTATCCTTTCATATAGACAAGGTATACTAAAAAGTCAACTCTAAGGTTGCCTTGGTAGTCTCTCATGACTTCGACCCCCTAGTGACTTTATGTGGCACCGATATCTTATTAATTCATTTTAAACCCATTCAATGAAATGCTATCACTTATTAAAACAACATACAATGGGTTATCCAAGCAGCCTCTTTAGGTCTCCGACCTCCATTGCAAGCCACTTCCTAACAAGACATACATATAACCTACCCTAAGCTTGGTAAAAGCATAAGATCTCATAAGATCATAAAATACACATTAGTTCTTAAACAACTAGAAAGCACTGAAATATCACTGATCAAAATCATAGATTTCACTAATACAATCATCCTAACAGGACTGATCCAATATCAAGTATACACATATACCAACCCATGACATTACATGACATCACCAAAAATAAATCACAATAATCACCTCGATCCTAAACAAGCAACTGGAAAGCAATCCAAAGATAATTAATTGAAGACTCAACTTGGTTACATCGAAAAAACACACCATACTCCTAAGTTCTATACAAGTAACTGGAAAGCATTAACAAACAATGATCAAAACTCATTGTAGAAAAAATGTGATGCATTACCATGGTCAGGTATAAAAGATCGTATAAATAACTTCATCACAGAACAAACCCCCAAGCCTCTGGTAAACATCCTGATTTGGTCAAAGAACTAAGACCAACCTAAAACCCCCTCCAATAACCACACATCATCACATAGAGTACATACAAAAGTAACTTTCATAACTCATTAGGTTTTGAAAACCCAAAAGTTTAATCTTCACTATTAGTTTTCAAATTTTCATTTTTATTTTAGTTCAATTTGTTTGAAAACACAAAACTTGATATACAATCAGGGTTTTAGTTCTCATTTTCAAGTATTACATTTTGATAGGATTTTCAAAACACAAGAGTGTTCGATATACAAACAAGGTTCTAGTTTCACCTTTCTCAAGTATTCTGTTTGTTCGATTTCTCCAAGTTCACAATAAAATAAGATTTATTTTGTATACAACTATTTCATAACTAAATCTTTTCTAGAATAGTGTTCTTCATAACAAAAATACTCTTAATTACAAAAAGGGAAACACCTATTCATTTGTTTTAATATATAATTATTTATATATAAATGAAACAAATAAATAAAATATTTTATTATCAAATTTTAATAATAATTATTAATTATAATATATATATATATATATATAATAATAATAATAATAATAAATATTATTGGAGGTTTTCTTCTTCGTTCTTTCCTAGCAGTGCCCATTTGAACAAATATACTCTAATGTATTTTTTATTAAATTAATATAATCAAAGGCTTCAACCCTTTACCAATTAAAAAAATAAATAAATATTAAATTAAATAATATATTAATTAAATTATTAATATTAATTATCATATAAATTATAAACTATAACCATAATTTTTATTTAATAAAAATTATAATTTAAAAAAAAAAACTAAGATCTCAAAACTATGCATTGTGATTCATATCGCATATCCCTTTTTAGGAAAGCCGCCTAGCGGCTTGGCTGCCAAGGTAGCCACTGCCTTAGCAACATTTTCTGCTATGACAGTCAAGGGGAGGGGAGGTCATTGCCCCTTCCCTTATTTTATATTATTATTTTAAAAATAATAATATATAAAACAATAAAAAACAATGCCCCGATCCATTTAAATTTGTATAGTCTGGATTTGTATGGTAATGTTCAACAACACATGTTTTCAATATATGTATATAAAATTATCACATTAAACTACTATGGTAATTTTACATTATGTATATACATTTTTAATCAATTTACACAATAGATCCAATAGAACAAATACGAATAACCAATGAATTTTTACAACTCAAATCTTGATTTCTTTTTCCAAACCTTACCCGGTTTTAATCAATCAATTCACAAATACGAGATACAAAACAAGGGTTTTAATTAAGTAAATCGTTCACAGACATTTTCAAGAATGAATAATAGTAAATTTCAACACAAGGGTTTCAAAATGATGAAATTCACTCACAAATATTTTTTTGAAAACGAAGAACAAGAAAGACACAAACAAGGGTTTCAAGTCAAATATAATCTAAAATGATTTCAATCAGACATAGAGAAGACAAATAATTTCACAGATGAAATACTACACAAAACTCACAAGATCCTACCTGGATCTGATGCTAAACAACAAATGCATAAATCACACAAGATTTTTCCTTTTCTTTCAAAAACCCTCTTCCCAAAAATCAACTCCTCCAAACCTATTGTGTGGAGAAATGAATGAGCTAGTTTCCTAATAAAGAGTTTTTCCCCCGAATTAGGGCTTTGATTTTGCAATCACACAAAAATCCTTTTCTTAATTACTTTACTATATTTTAATTTCATGCACAACCTTTTTGTAATTTAACTAAATAAACTTTATTAAATTAATTCTTTTCTTTCTTATTAAATCACAAGAGGTTTTTAATAATATATTTATTAGTTTAACTAATAATATTATTTTTAGTTTATTATTAAAATAAAAATCCTAAATAATTATCATTGAATTAAATAAATATAAATAAGTCAAAATTATAACTTTAAATATATCTTTTAAATTTAACTATTTTATTTAATTAATTTCTCAATTAATTAAATATAATTAAATACTAAATTTTCTTTATAAAAATTTCATTAAATGAAACCATTAAATTATCTTTTAATTTGATTTAATTATAACAGAAAATCACCACAGACCCATAAAACTAAATATGAAAGCTCGACTTAAAGACAAAGCACAATGTCAAACTCCAGGGTCAAATTCATGAATTCACATCATTTCACGAATTCAGACCGGTAAACAACTTAGATACTTGTCCTACTTTCTAGGACAATTGGCTTAGGGTTTAGGATTTTAAGCTCATCCTGGCAATTTTAGGAAGTCGATACTCAATACCTACAATTTGCATAAAATCCATGCATGTACATACTCATATATTCTAAACTAAATAGGCAATGGCGAGAAGTGGTGTGTCATGTTATTCCCAATTAGCAGGTGACTACGACTCCCTCCCTCGCCCGCATCAAGAATGTCAATCATAGAGTAAAACATACAAGTATGCCATACACATGCAAGTATGGGGTAAGTAACCATAGAACTGCATATAGATAATTCATCTAACTAATCACCATGAGATAACAAAAATCACTAAATGAACATACATATATCATCATCAAATTAATCCTGAACACATGAAATAACTAACTCATCACATAAATCAATTGAGTATGAAATAACATTTAATCAAATCTAGTAACCAAGTATCGATAATCATAAAACATAATCATAGAATAGGCCTAAAAGAATCCAACAAAACAAATCTGAAAATTCAACTAGGGGTAGGCATTACATCCACTCCCCTTAGAGTTAGTCTTACTCTTGGAAGCTTACAAGAATAAGATACTACAATATGAAAAGTAAACTAGGGGTAGGCATTACAATATGCAACCTAAACACAAGTCACTTTTAAAAATCACAAACCCTACAAACTAGTATTTTCTAGAAACCTTTAACTCCTTGACAAATCTCAAACTTATCATTTCCACCTTTTCATATACTTGTATCTCCATTTTGCAAGCCAACTTCTAATAGAGTTGAGTGACATCAAAAGAAGTGATATTAAAACGTCTAGAGGTTATCTAAGCTATAGTACATGAAGTATAAGCCCTCTTCACTTCACTGAGATATTTGCAACAAATCTATCTTAGCCAAGATAATCTTATTGACTATTGTGTCCACTTAACTATAGAAGAATCCTAAAATGAGTGGGAAAATTTAAGTAAAATAAATAATTATGTTTTGCTAGCCTCAGCTGATAATGTTGCTAATTTACATGAATGAGTCATATTAGATTTTATAGTTATTGATGTCAAGCCTTGGTTGGTTAGACATTATGCTAATTCAATATAGTGCCATGATATTGATTGTTCAAATATTTATAGATGATATCCTATTTGGTAGGAACGATCTTTGTGCAAATCATTTGTTGATCAAATGAGTAAGGACTTTGAAATGTCAATGTTTGGTGAGATCAAAATTTTCATTGGTTTACAAGTTTATCAAACAAATGATGGTATATACATGACTCAGTCTAAGTATGTTAAAGTGATCTTGAAAACTTTGGTATAAATGAGTCAAGGCCAGTCGATACACATATGATGAGTGGATGCAAACTATCTAAAGAAGACACTACTACTAAAGTGAATGAGACACGATATAGATCAATGATTGGGAAGTTGCAGTATGCTATGCATAGTAGACCTGATATTGCACCTGCAGTTGGTATTGTTGCAAGGTTTTCCTCTAACCCTAAGGAAACACACATGTGATTGTTGTTAATAGGATATTCAAATACTAAGTATGTGAAAGAGATCTTGAAAACTTTTGTTATAAATGAGTCAAGGCCAATCGATACATATATGATGAGTGGATGCAAACTCTCTAAAGAAGACACTACTACTGAAGTGAATGAGACACAATATAGATCAATGATTGGGAAGTTGTAGTATGTTGTGCATAGTAGACCTAATATTGCACCTGCAGTTGGTATTGTTGCAAGGTTTTTCTCTAATCCAGAGGAAACACACATGATTGTCGTTAATAGGATATTCAAATACCTTAAAGGAACAAAAGAATATGGATTATAGTACAAATAAGAAGGTGATTTTGAACTCAGAGTCTATATTGATCTTGATTGGGTTGGAAATGTTGATGATAGAAAAAGTACAAGTGGTGGAGCTCTCTTTTTAGGAGTAAGACTGATTACATGATTGAGCAAGAAATAGAGTTGCATATTACATTCTATAGTTGAAGATGGGTATGTTGTTGCTATAATTAACTATTCAAATATTATTTGGATTAAACAACTATTAGATGGAACACAAGAAGAAGTTACCAAGCCTGCCATTATCTATTGTGACAATACAAGTGTAATAAACATATCCCAAAATCTCGCGATGCATGCAAAAACAAGCATATATCTATCAAGCATCACTATTTGAGGGAACAAGTACAGGACATGCAAGTGAGGCTTGAGAATGTGAAATCTAAAGAGAAAATTATTGACATTTATACAAAGTCATTGCCTAAGGATGTTTTTAAGTATCTAAGAGGTAGTTAGGGGTCCTTTCCCCATCCAAGATTAAAGCACATTGCACAAATTTATGAATAATTAGATATATCTTTTTGGAGTTGATGCAAGAATTCAGTCTTTAGGGACTATTTACTAAAGTTGTGAAAAGTGATTGTAATGACACTGATATAAACAATGCATGCAAAGTACAAGGTGTAAAGGTTTTATTAGTTTCACATTGGAACTTATAGTTACCTTTGGCATTATTGTCAAAGGTGGAGATAATCAATAAAGATAAGAAAAGTCAAAGAAGTGAAAGTTGATATGAAGATGTTGTTGGATGGAAAGAGAAGTACACACAAAGGGGGGGAACTTGTCAAGATGAAGTTGCTAAAGTTACGAACCGAGTGAGCCTAATGCTAAATTTGCTACAGAGAACCTGAATAAATTTGGAGAGCTAAAAATATGTGTTATTGTCAATACATACATTTGATTATGTTATGATGTAGTGTTTTATAATGTAAAATCTCATGTTTATGTGTTGTCATCAATGTCAAAGGGGGAGATTGTTAGCCCTAACTGATAATGTTGTTAATGTATGTGAATGAGTCATATTAGTTGTTATGTTGTCAAACCTTAGCTGGTTAGACATTATGCTAATTTAGTAGAGTGCCATATGATTTGATTAGTGAAGAGGATTTGTAGAAAGTACGATGAGTTAGAGTGTTGATATGTGTATGGTATTCAATGAGCACTTGAATGAGTTGGACTTTGACAATATATGTTAGTTTGATTGCTTTACATGATCTTTAGCAAGAAGTATATGCAATACTAGTTAGTCAGTGAATGAGTAAATATAATGTTAACCAAGCTACTATAGTTGTCACCAAACACCTGATAAAGAAATGAAGAAGTTTAGTGTTATCTGACTCAAGTATTGACTAAGAAAGTTGTAATTTTCAGTGAACATGAACAAGAAGAACAAGTTAAGAAAATATTCAATTTGAGGCTAACATTTGATAAAAATCAAGAATCTTTGAGAAGTTTCAAGGATAAGGACAAAGTTAGTTACGAGATCAATGATTGGAAAAATTCAAAGAAGATCTGATGAAGAAGAATTAACAATTTGAAATGGAGCACAAAGTTCAAGAAGGATGTCAATTTTATGAGTCTCTAAATTCATTGAATTCGAGATCTACGATCGTGGTTAAGCAACAAAATCTAGAAGATTCTGGAATGACAAAGTTTTCAATTTAAGGGGATGAATAAGATATTTCTTGTTGCTGATGTTGATCATTGGTGATTTTTGTTGAAGATTGTTAAAGAAGAAAGAATACATAAGGGGTACCGAAGAGATAATTCAGAAGATCAAGCAGAGGAAGTGCTAAGTTGAAGTTTGAGTGTGTGAATTAGTTAGAGAGAGATCAAAAGGAAGAGAGCAGAAGAAAGAGTTTTCATCATTTTCATGAAACACACAACTAACCTCCATTATTTGCGCAAATAGAAATATAACTCGTGACAAGGAATATTTAGTGAAAATAAAGATCAATTCTAAAAAATGAAGAGAACTAAAATTACCTAAAATTTAGATGATTTACCAATAGATGAATTATTACATAAAAATGTATACTGGGTTCCAACACAATGTATACCATTTATACATTTACCATTCATTAAAATTGTTGACATAAAAATAACACAAAATGAAAAAATAATGAACAATATCATCATTAAATGATCACAAAAATATGAATTTGTTGACGAAGATTCACAACAAGAGCTTATGTAGAGAAAAATGAAATGACATTTTGTTTTTGGAACTCCTAATCTCTAGCTCGTTTGATCTCAAGGGTGTCATTAAAAGTTCTTCATTCATATTGATATTCTAAAACTGAAGTCTCTAAATACTTTGCTCGAGGAGGAATAATTTGTCATGATGATAGATTACCTAAGAAGAAATTCAATCAACAAAGATTAGTAGCCACTTTGGATTTACTTCTAGATTGGTCAATTGATTCTCCAATGATCATTATGCTATTCTAAATCCCAAATTTCAAATTGAAGGAAGATATTTTAATGTCATTTATAAGACCAATAGTTTAAGAAAGCAAGAATCACATTTTAAGCCATCTTCATGTTCTTCTTGATATCAACCCTTTGGTTAACGATCTTTATCAAGAAGTTATCAATTTTGTGAAGACTTGCTTCTTCAAAAAAGTTGGTTTATACATTCTTAAAGTTGTTGTTATATTTATTGAAAATACCTTGACGAGTAATACATTCAAATGTAATATGCCATTCATCCTTTGATGAATAAAGTGCATGTTCTTTCTTCTCAATCTTCTTTATAATTTATCCATCTACTTGTTCCATGCCTTAAATAGTAAGATCCAATTCCTAATTACATCACTAACATATCTTTCCATCCTTCTCTCTCATCTCGATGATGGATCATAGAATGTGATTACAAACATACTAAATAAACACACACAATCAAATCTTATTTTTTTCTTCAATATCTGAATTGTGAAAATCTAATAATGTTGATATAAATTTAACCTTAACCTTAATGAACAAAAGAAAGATTTTAATAACTTTGACGAAGCCAAAAGAATCGAGAGAACCATCTATGAGAAACATACATCTCAAATAGAATGTCAAAACTTAAGACTTTTTGAAAATGCCTCCTTAAATCGGCTATTTCACAATGAATTATGATCATCGTCATCATAAAAAATCTTCTCTCCCTCCCTTGATTCACACAACAACGTTTGTTTGCCTTCCAATTTTTTTTTAATAATTGGAAGAAAATAATTAATTGCCCAACATAATATCCATAGTCTTTAGTCTTTGATCATAAAAAATCTTCTCTCCCTCCCTTGATTCACACAACAACGTTTGTTTGCCTTCCAATTTTTTTTTAATAATTGGAAGAAAATAATTAATTGCCCAACATAATATCCATAGTCTTTAGTCTTTAGGGTTGGAAGGTGAGCCAAATGTTTTGGACTCTAGCCAAAGGTTTTGTGATATCTCTCACATGTTCCAATTCTGCAAATGCGAGGAAATCCATTTGCGCTCAGTTTAGCCACGTGTAAGTTCTGAATTGGCAGCTGCTTCAAATTCTGGCTTGCTTCCCTTTCCACAGAGAAAAAAATAAGACTAGAATATAATTACGTTTACGCGCTTCACAGTGGTTCTTGCATCGAACGGTTCAGAGATGCCCCCAGGTTATCGGAGAAACTCTACTCCGTTGGATGCGTGTCAGGCAAAACACGCCGCTGTACCTTACACTGTCAAGCTCACAGGTTAAACGCTCCAGATGGCAGATCATAATATATAAGTCAAATTGGCCATCGAGACTTTCAAAAGATGTTTGAATGTTAACGAGGTCTGTGACTGGTGCGGTATTCAGTAACTGGTAGGCGGAACTATTTGTCAGGGGCGGCGGGAGGATATAAGCAAAGATTTTGCTGAATTTGAGTTCAAATCAATAAAGGTTGGTTGCAACTTTGACATCATTGGTTTATTTGGGCGTTTCTTTGTTCTTTTGTTTTCGTAGTTTAGACTGTGCATGCAGCCTTCTTTGGAAATGTTGGAAAATCTTTTTCTTTCATTTTAAGCTGAGAATTTGTGCATTTCGATACAGATCCTCTCGCCAAGTGCTCCCAAAAAGGAAGCGTTGCATCTTATCCAGGTGAAACGGAATTTCTTCCTATTGCAAGGCATTTAAGTTGATGTGATTATTCTGTTTGTGAAGTTTTTGACATAAATGAATGTTTTACATCCCAAGTTTACTTATTTTAGTCCAGCGTATCATTTTCACGCGGAAATGATATTTTTTCCCAAGATTTTAGTCATCTTAATCTTCCGTATAGCTGTGAGGATTTCTCGGAGTTTTTAAAATCTTAGTTGTAGCATTGTCATTTTCTTTTGTCTGTACTGTATTTGTTGGAACGACGAGTCGCAGAGAATTCCGCTGAAAGAGTTCATTTGTATGTCATTTGTCAGAACACTTTGGCAGAGTCTTTGACCCATTCAGGCACATTTTCTTCATTTTGCTCCTCCGAGTTCATTTTCCAGTCGTGTTGTATTTGAGTGCAGTTTCTGCAAAATTTATACCCGTATCGTTTGATAATTTACTATTTTGTGTTTTTGAAGTTTTTTGTCCTTTTGCTGTAATTTTACAGAATAGTTCGTGATGGCCGGCGCCGTTGCGGCATCTCAGTTGCCGTCTTTGAATTTGAATCGGCGGGGCGTAGGGTTTAACGTCACAGGGGTATCATTTCGGATTGGCATTTGCCCCAAGGTTAGCTTTCCGTCAGTTGAAGCATTCGGCGTCTTGGGAGATTCCAATGTTTGTCGTTTGAGAAGGGAAAATGTGGTTAGCAGGTGCGAAAGCCGAAGCACAGCGGTGGTCGAGAAGACAGAGAGTGGAAAGAAGAAGAATGAGGAGCAACAGTTGAGCTGTGTCATGAAATTTGGTGGTTCTTCGGTCGCATCAGCTGACAGAATGAAAGAAGTTGCTGATTTAATTCTCAGTTTTCACGAGGAAAGGCCTGTTATTGTTTTATCTGCCATGGGAAAGACAACTAATAACCTCCTCCAGGTAGATAATAAATATTTCATTTAAGTTGTTCCTCATTTTGTTCTTTTTTATCACGTACGTGGATAAATTATTTTGGGCTTTTCAACCTTGTTTGCTGGTTAGGAGAAGGCCGCAACAAGCTAGAGTTTGGATGCTGTGATCTATTCTTTTTCGTACCCATATTTGCTCATGAGCTTATTCCATCTGTTTTGGCTAGTCCCCGAGTTTCCTTGGTTAGCTATTCTATCTTATTAAAATGGGTCCGCTAAGTTGTTTCACAAAGCCCTAAAGGCACAGTTTGGGGGCCTTACTAATTGATTGCAATTTAGAAAGAATATAGATTATTGTATAGCGTGTTAGTCACAGGAGGCAGTGGTTCAGTGCATACTAATGTGATTTTTTTCTTCCAAATTTTCTGTGCTTGTGAGTTTTCTTCTCCAGTTTGTTTTCATTTAACATAATTTTTTGATTGTGATCAAATACAACTAAATTTTTCGATAATGGTTCCAGTGGAGAATTTATAATCTGTAGAATAGTTTTGGTAATTAGAGAAACCAAATGTAACTTTTGTGTTCGAAAGTTGATGAAAACTTAATTTTTTCTCTGACAACACTAATTTCTAAGTTTCCTCATCATCGAGCAGTTATGGATAAAATGATTAGTGCATGACAACTTTTCTTTTCCTGATAACATCAGCTTCTTCATCGTCTTGCAGCAGTTGACACATAAAATGATTGTGAATTTGAGTATTCTTTGTGCAAGATTGTCGGTCATCTTGAGCACACATTGATAACAGTACTGAATTATTTTAGCTCGATTTTGTCTCAATTGTGAATTGGCAAGCATTATTCAAAACAAAGCATGAGCAATTGTGTGCAAAAGTGCATTGTTTCTGATAGATGCAGGAAATGTTGGTATTGTACACCCACATCCTCTTCCATATCCTGCCTCTCCAAAGCATAGATGTCATCCTTAGTACACAATGGAGGTTGCTCTTGTGCTGTCCAATCATTATAAGGATCTATATTATCCAAATCAATAGGACCACTTCATATTTCCTCTACCTTTCTTGTGCGCATTTGAAGATTACATTGCACAAAGACAAGGTCATTGGGACAATTTGAGCTAATTTATTAGTCTTCTTTGTGTGGATGGTCTCGAACAAGATCCAATTGCACACATAGCCGAATGAGCTATAAATCTTCACTCATTTACAGAAAATTGCTGCAAATGAGGATGTTTTTTCATGGAGCTGCAAAAGAAGTCAGTCAAAATGAACTTAGAATGAGCTTTTTGTGTCCCAGACATTATATTCTTTTTGTGCTGTTTTTTTTTGAAAAACTTGACAAAAACTCAAGGAGTTTTGGGTAAAAAACTTGGCAAGTAATGTATTAGAATTTTGGCAGAAAGAAGTGGCTTGAAAAAAAGACTTCTAAGGTTTTGAACTATGGTTAAATCAACTCCATTAATTATGGAATAGTTCCTATAATGTAGGAACCAAAACTAATATAAAGATGTGATATTATCTAATGATTTATGCAATTGAAAAGAATACGTTATAATTTTTGTTTGTAATTTTGAATTCCAATATGGTATCAAAGCATTATTGTTTATGTGCCTATTGTTTAGTGATATGATTTAATCCTTCTATCATTAGTGTGACACATTTGTAGTAAGCTTAGTGGAGGAATAGGCATGTATTATGGTACATCAAGGGGCAAAGATGTAGTATATAGGTTGAATGTCAACATCATTCTTGAAGAGAGGCAAATCATATCATTTATTGAATTGATCTAACTACAAGCATAAGGAAAGGCAATACATATCACGAGGCAAGTCTGAGCTGATTTATTTTAGCCTGATCTTCTACTAAGTTTGAGCCAATTCATTTTTCTTTGATATTAGATCAGTGTAGCTTGTTATAGAAGGTAGATATTCTGGCATGTGGGGGATTTCATGCCTTTGAAGAACGTAATTGATCGAGGCACATGAGGAACTAGTGCCATGTCTAACTATCCCATCTCGCAAGTTCTTTGAGTGGTACTACTTGGGTGTTGAATTATTTTGTGTATTGAGCATCCTTCTTTGACACAACAAGGGACATATGGAGGTGTGTGGCAACATTGTGTCTTTTGATTTAGATGTGTATCAAGCAACCATGTAATAAGAAGAAGGAGGACATCTTAGCACTATGCATGCAAATTTAGCTGAGGAGTCATAGCATTTTTGAAATCTTCATATGAGGAGGAGCTTCTAGAACTAGAAGCCTTGCAAAGGAGCCCTGAGCGGTCACATGCTACCCCATGGTGATGAGAAGTTGAGAGAAGTATTGAAATAGATTATTGATAACTATGCTCCACGAAGTCTTTGAGACAATGATTTTTTAAGGGTAGGGACGTGTTTCTTGCATGGATATGTATTGAAGTCAAAATTTAGGGGATGGGACCTCAGGGGACAAGGATTAAAAACATAAGGAATCTTTTGTATATAGAGACATAATTCAAATATGCATATCATAACATTGATAAACCATTCACTATAGGTATTTTAGAAGATCAATACATAGAAAATTATCAAATGACAAATACTAAGTACTTCCATTACAATGATATAGCATACATATAACAAAAATCAAAATGCTTAAAGGCTCTAAGTATTATGCATGAAATCAAAATGACATAAAGAGAAGTCCAACTAAGATAGTAAATACTAAATACTAAATACCAAATGCAATCTTTCCTCACTGCTGCTCTTATGTTTTTCTTCCTCTTAGCAAGTATGGAAAATCTAAAAATGAGAAGAAGAGTTAGTCTTTTAATTGAACAAAAGGGTTTGCATTTTTTTTAATGTCCTTAAGACCACATGGAGCTTGCGCAGACAACAAAAATCAATAGAAAATGATTTTTTAGGAGTGTTTTGAGGCCTATGTGGCTGGAAAGAAGGGGATGGCCAATAGTGTCAGGGACAGATGAAGGATGACAAAGCTGTCCCTGAAACTGCTGGTCGTCCCCAAGTTTCCTACAAAACAAAGTTTGGTCATTTCAGGGATATTTCCAAATATGGCAAAAAAGCGACGAGTCTGGGGACATCAAAAATTTGTTCTTGTGTCCTTGTTTCATCCCTAGGATGGGCACAACCCCAAAATGGCAAGGGAGACATCGCCATGGAACTTAGATTGGTAATTGTAGTTTGTGGACATTATTTTTGGAATTCACAAACTTTGCTCTTCCAAAGGTCATTTGCACATAGTTTTTTGCAAAAGTACTTTTGTAGATTTATATGGAATCGCGCCACCTAAGGAATCGATGGTCTTATAATTGCTCGGCATGATCTGTGTACATTCTTGCGTTGTAGTGAAATTCTTTAGGTTGTCTTATAATTGCGAGTCTCGATAAATGCAAGGTTGATCTCTATATGAAGGGTGACCATATCAAACTTAAATCGAATAACAACATAGATTTTTTTTGAAATCGCATGGTCAAATCTCGGCTACGTAGATTCAATTCTTATGCCTTGTATGAATACCTATTGCTTCCTACATAAGTAGTCCATTTGATGACCTCATACATTAGTTTTATATTTTGAATCTTTCCTGATAGTGCAAAAAATCAAGGTCATAATTTCATTTGCTTTTGTGTATTAGTGTTCATTATTGACTTGGCTTAGTTATAGATTCTTTTTGTTTATGCTATCAAGATATGGGCATACATGTTTATTTTGGGTTGTAGGTTATATTTTACGATGCTTTATTCATCTAAGAAATGGTAGCATGTGTAAAGTTGAGTTTACTTGTTTTGCATTAAGTCAAATCAAGTAATCTTATTTGGTTTAAAATAGGTTTTATTTTTTCGTCATCAATTATCATTTTATAAAAAGAACGTCTATATAAATTTGTGAGTGCAAAAAAATTAAAATTGTCAAAAATAAAAAATTATTAATTATAATTGGAGTGCATCATAGGTGGTACTTGACACTCCTTGTAAGAAGTTCGTAACAAGGGGAAAGTATATTTTCTTTCTTTACAACTAATGAAATGAGTCTCACTCAAAGTTGTCTTTGGTCGCAAAGATCCAAGCCTTGTTGCTACTAGAGTCACAAAAATTGACTTGCACTAACAACGATGTTTGAAGTCGTAAATCCTTATACTTTGTGAGTTTAAGAATCACATAAGGATTGTGCTAATATAAGAGAAGAGACCAGATCTTGATGCCGATGATTATGACAAGCGTCACGACTCTTAACAAAGCCTTGTTGATGGTAGAGTTGTTTGTTGGAGATGACTTAATTCCTAAGATTCGCAATGAAGAATCTGTTGCAGATTTGTGGAACAAGTTTCTTTGTAAGTACCAAGCTTCAGAAGCAAGCTTGTCTTTGAAGAATCATCTATACTCCTCTCAATCTCCAGAAGGAGGGTTTAGTTTTAGCCTATGTCATGAGTCTTAAGGATGTGGACTATCAATTAGTGTTTATGAAGAAAAAGATAGTTGAAGATGTGCTCAACTTAGCATGAAGAGGGTTGCCAACATCCTAAGGAGCTTTTGTTGTATCATTGTACTTGATTGCAAAACTCAAATACTTGACTTCGACAAACTATCATATTTACTTCTGCAAGACAAATACAAGTTGAAGGTTTTTATTCAAAAGACATAGAAAACACATTTGCAACTCAATTCAAGGTACATCTATTCAACATGAATCCATCAATCAAAGTGAGAACATCAATAGTAAATCTAGAGTCCCCATCCAAAGATTGTCATACATGTTACTATTGTAACAAAAATGGTCATATTGAAATCAATTGTTTTTAAAGGGCTAAGGACCTGTAATGTCCCCTTTTTAGCATTCATAGCATGATGTTGTCGTTAGCCTATTTCCCCACGGTCCCGTAGGCTAACTAGGACATTAAAGGGGCTTAGAGGCCATTTGGCCTAGATAGTTTCAGTTGCAGGTCTTTCTGAGGGGTTTTGAGGCAACTTTGGGCATACTTACTATTTATAGTAAGTCATCTTGGACTTGGGCGGACATCCAGTGGCAACGGTATGTCGATGGTAATTGTTTAAAATCGACAAGAAGACTTGTTTATCATTGATAAGATTTGTTATGCATTGATAAAGCTATTTTATAAAGTTAAATTTAAATATTTAACTTTATTAATGCATAGACTATAGTTTGTGGGAAATATTTAAATTAAAAGTCCCCTTTATTTTATAACACATTGGAGACATAAGTTACATAAAGGGAGTTATGTTTTATCCCACATTGAGAAAACGAAGGATGAAGCTCTTGTGAGAACACTATAAAAGAAATGGAAGAGCTTCTTTTAAGCATGGTTGGAAATATCAAAAAAATTGGAGAATTTTCTGGAGGTTATGTCTCAATAGTTTGAAGGACGAAATCCCTTCAAGCTGAAAATCTTGACGCCATTGAAAGATATGGTCTTGAGATTCAACAGGGTAGCAATCCGAAAAAGCGGGAACGAAAAAACAGTCCGAAAAAGCGGAACCGAAAAAGTAGGCGGAAAAAGCGGAATCGGAAAAGCAAGCGGAAAAAGCGGAATCGAAAAAGCAAGCGGAAAAAGTGGAACTGTAAAAGCAAGCCGAAAAAACAGTTTGAAAAAGTAAAGCAGAAGGGGCAGCATTGAAGGAAAATTATTACAGCCATCTACAACCAGGTTCCTTTGTTAGTATTTTTTTTTTTGGGGTATTATAAGTTTCAGCTGTAAGTGTGCATTATACCAGCATTGTCATTTTGTAATCCATGTAAATGCCAAAGTCTTGGCCATATTTTATGAGCATTGTATTAGAAATTTGATTGCAATCAAAAAGATAATAGTTGCTGGTGTCATTTAAGCAATTCAATCTCATTATTTATCAGCTAGATAGTTTGCATACCAACTGTTTGCAAAAATGCCAGTTGGCTGTAGGTGTTCTTTTCTCATGCTTAGATCATAATATATGCACTGAATATTGTCAAAATTAGGAGCACAATCATGTTAGGTCATTGTGTAGTCCATTTTGAGTCTTCCAGCACAAGTTTCTCATTGATGCAAATTGAAAAAAAAGTCATTTAAAGCAAGCTGAAATACTATATCAGTCATATGTCTCTTGCATGTGAATTGTTTGACAAAATTCTTTGAGCCTTCAATCAGCATCTTTGAGAGCAGATTTGAGGAGGGTTATTACAGTGGTATCAAAGCTTGCTTGCAAAGTGTTTGACGAAATGTCAAACAACTGAAGTATAAAGATTTTTGGTGTTGAAGAAGTTATAACCTATTGGGGTTATTACAGGACCTGCTAAATGGGAAAACTTAAGCTGGAAGCATCAGTGGCAACCAAAAGCATCAAAGTGTGTGACATTGATGAAGGTGGTGATGATGATCCTCAAACATTTGATGAGGAATTTGGATTTTGAAATGTCTATTGGTGAGTGCAAGTGTTATGACTTGTTTCTAAAAGGTGCTTTAAGTGTTAGTTAAAGTCTATTGCTAAGTCTTGGTGCACAATACTGGACAAAATAGGTATTGTACCAAATCTTAGCCCATACATCAAACGCTAGGAAGGTATGACATTGGTAGGTGTACGTGTATTCTAGCTTGATGTTGAGATAGCATATGTGTAGTTTGACAGTTAATGAGATTTGTTACACACTAAAATTTCCACTCTTATTTAATTGATTTAATTAACAAAATAACATTTTCTTTCAGAATCATATGAAAGATAGTTATAACGACCAACATATCACATTCACATGAAATATAGTTACAACATCAAATTATATATTCAAATGAAAAGGACAACAGATTTAATAGATTAAGTGATTCTTAATCCATTGAAAGAATAACTAATTAAACTATAATAGCCATCTAAACATACATTGAATAGAAATGCTGTAACAATAAAAGTAAGGTACCTGAAAAGTAGTTATTTTGCGTGCAGATCATATCCTTGTGTCGTGCAAGCCTTGGCATCTGGAAGAGAGAAGCATTGCCAAGGGCTTAACCTCCCAACTATGGACCCCTAAGTATCCCCACACAATCTCTACTAAGAAAGGCCCTCCTTGCCTTGGGATTAGGCTTGGGACATCACTGTCTTGCCACTGAGCATCCTAGTGTTAAGAGTGTCGGCTAGGTAGCCAATTGAGCTTTGGATACCTTCCATCAACCTATATGCCAATTGTTGGCAACCTTGACCTCTAGTGATTATAGCAGTAAGCATGTCACTAACTACCCTGGCCAAGGATTTGTGTGGGCACTACGTGTTAATGTTTGGTAGCTTCAGTTCGATAAACTCATGAGACTAAACTGAAGTTTTATATATGTGTGTGTGTGCGCGCGCTCATGCATGTGTAGTTAAATAATAAACTATTATATTAATTAAATATTAGTGAATAGACATGTCCCATGTCCATATCTCATCCACAATATAAAGGGAGATCTCTCCACTTGGAACACACATACCAATAAATCAGGCAATGCTTGGTATATTTGATTTCTATATGAGCATTTGCCTTGATTTTTCCTCCGAGAATGCTATTGCAGGAAAAGGGAGCTGATATCAGATTCAGAGGGAGTCTGACATTTCTTCAAACACAACTTTGGATGAGGAGTTCAAGAGATTGAGATTCAAAGGGAGTGACATTTCATTAGAGGCAACCTTGAAAGAAAGGGAGCAGATAGAAGATATGATTCAGTTAACCTTTGGTGATCTCAGTCATATTGATTTAGTGAGAGTAAACCATGTTGAGATGGGTTCTCTATTGATCAATAAATTGTAGCAGTCAAGAGAAGTGTGATTCATGAATATACCTCATGACTATGTCATTTTTATGGGCCTACCATCTTGTGTACATTATGAGGAAATGATGACTTCCTAATGATCATCACTTGTATTTGCAAAATTTATTGAAAGGTGATGATCTTACAATAACTTAAGTGTTTATTATGATGGATATCTTACGATGTCTATGTAGATCATGATAGATTATACTTTGCATGGTGGATGTTTATATGGTATGCATTATGAGAATACGTGTGCACATACCTCATAAACATTTTTTTGGGTGCGCATTATGAGAATGCGTGTGCACATACCTTATGCAAATTGATGTTCTGGAGACCAGTACACAAAGTACTTGGTGAATATCTTGCATCTCAACATTTTGGAGGCCATTACTCAAAGAGTATTTGGTGAATATCATGCAACTTCATGTTTAGGAGGCTATTACACACAGTACTTGGTGAATATCTTGCATCTCAACATTGTTGAGGCCAAAGAGTATTTGGTGAATACCATAAGTTGATATTCTGGAGGCCAATACTCATGTGATATCAAAATGGTGAATATCAAATGTTGATATTCTACAGACCATTACCTTATTGAGTACATGGTGAATATCGTGTGTTGATATTTTGCAGGCCATTATTTGGTGAATATCATATGTTGATATTTTGGAGACCAATACTCATGATATCAAATGTGATATTAAAATGATGGATATCTTTTGATCAAAGATTTCCTTAAAATTATGTCATTCTGTATATTACCAATGGTGTAATTTATGTATTTATCTTCCCTAGCTAAGAGGATATTTGGTAAGTTTAGTTGGATATATTCATGAGACTAAATTGAAGTTATATATATTATATATGTGATATATATACGTGTGTGTAGTTAAATAATAAACTATTATATTAATTAAATATTAGTGAATAGACATGTCTATACATATCTCATCCACAATTTAAAGAGAAATCACTGCACTTGGAACGTACCTACCAATAAATTAGGCAATTCTTAGTACATTTGCAGCTATCCTCCAAAACTAACACTATGTACCCAATCACCCATTGCTCGACTTGACAAACAAGACCTATACATTGGACTACTGTGAACTGACTTAGTATAGAAACATTTTTGTTATTGGCTTATTAGTTACTGATTTTCTTTCTCTTATCATGTAGGGATAATTCGTGGTTCAATAATTATCAGTATACACCCTTCATCTCAACCTTGCTGGTCTTCCTTGATGAATTTCTAGGGTGACTATCTAAGCATTGTAAAATCACAACCAACTACATTCTACTCGATTTGGGCTTAAGGCTTAACAAAAGATTCATGATGCTTTGTAATTTATTTCTAGTCTCTACATGAGTGTTGTCTCTTATCTCAAGGGCATATGGAAGATGCCCCTGTATAAGCTTTTGCACTGATTGGATCTCTTTTCGGAATAAACAAAGTTCCGATAAGAAATCTAATCATGAATATGACAAGTTCTTCAACTCTTAAGTTTATATGCACAACCAAAACATGAGTAAATAAAAGACACTCCTTTTGGAGCTAGATTTTATCTATGTTTATCAATGCTTTTCTTCCCTTCCCAAGCTATGAATTCAAAACCTCTTATATCAAATTGCAAGGAATAGAATCTTAGAAAAAGTGCATGATCTGGTAAGATGTTGTGATATTTGGACAATATCGTTAGCACTTGCTAGAAGTTGTGATTGTGTAGCAGAGATCTTATGAAGTGTAGCCCTTGAATTGGCTCATGACACTGTATGAAAGATTCACACCAATAGTGATGCACATTGCTGTAATAAGAGGCTAAAAATAATGGATCTTTGCAATGGTATGAAACTGAGAAACAATATGGGATGAGTTGCAGACAAAATGTGACTGAGGTACAAAATGGAATGATCTTCCGATCAACCTGCGACTATGCATTCAATAATGCTATTGTGATTTTAATAAGCGATTGTGCATTTGATATACTACTGTGACTATAATATGCGGCTGTGATGCGCTAGGCGATTGTGAAAGCAATATGCAACTGAGATATGGATTATAATTGTAGAGCTATAAACAATTGGAAATTGTTAAGGAATTTGCCCTTATTTTGGCAAAAAGAACCATCATATATAAAACTTGCTTCTCTTGGGTGCATGCTTGGTTACGAGCAAGAAGAAAGAAAGGTGGCAAAATAAGTTACAAAAATAAGTAGCCATTCAAACATATGTAGAATGACATAAGTTTAAAATGGCCAGCGAAAGGACATAAGAGCCTGCTGAAGAAAATAAGAAATATGGCTGCCCAAGATATATTATTAAGGCCATACCAAAGTTGGAAAAGAAATAATAACTTCATCCTCCTAGTGTTTTGATACAAGGACATCATTGTACCTATCTATACCTATACATGTACATACACATGCGTAAATCCTAAACATATGTATCTTATGTATACGTCAAATCTAAAGTAGGCATAAACGTTCTTGTACAGCTTAATTGATTTACGCACATATACATATATATGTCTCTACAAGTATATAGGTATCATGGTGTTGTTATATTAAAACATGCTTGACACATCAAGGGGCTCCCAAAATATCCCAAATTATAAAGGTAACAAATTTGTTTTTAGTTAAATTAATGCTTAGTGTTTTTCTTTTATTACTTAATGATATACACATATTGCATTGGTTAGCTCATGGTTGTTCATAGTATACTCTTGCTTGCCTAGCCGTTTACCCTTAGCCAAAGTGATTAGAACTCATACTTGTTGGCTCATTGGTGTATTGGTGCCTCTTATTCAGTTCCCTCTTTGGCAATGCTTCCCCCCCTTTGTTGCGCTCCTGCAAAACAAGAATTATCACGATAATAACATACATCTCATTATAAAATCAAGTTACTATAACAAGTGATCATTTCATAAAACTTCATAACATTTAACATCCATTTCACTTTCCAAGAAATTTTAATGAATAACAAACTTTTTCATTTCACATGAAACCATAATGTTTAACTAGTTTACTAGTCAACCGTTTTCACAGGAAATCTCAACGGCCATAAGAGTATTTTTAAATTAAGCAAAAATTTGGGATGTAACAAGATCTTTTGATTTTATCCGATGTTCAGGGGAGACAGATGACAGATAGGTCCATAAGAAGAAGTTGCTTGGTAGACTGCTTTTAGACTTTAGGATGGTCAAACTGTCTACGAGTTTTAGGATGGATTCATAGAAGCGAACATGTCCAAGTTCATCAATACGAGTGTGTCTGTTTGAGTTGTTAAAAGTTAAAACATCTCTAATAATTAGGGACTAACTCCTATAAAGACGTAATATGATTGAACAATTTGTGCAGTTGATAAAATATAATATTATTGTTGTGTGTAACTCTTAATTCCTGAAGGAAATTGCCTCTGAAGCAAGCTTGAATGTATAAGTGAATTAGATTTTCCGCTACCTCTGCTACCTTCCAAGTTTAGATCTGGTGATCCAGCAAGCTGAAATTGTTATGTCTGTTAATGAATTTCAAAATAATTGTTTATTACTTATGTCTTAGTATGTGGTTTTGCTTGTGTCACACAAACTCTTTTTTGGGAGATTTATAAATCACAACTCTTATCTAAAACATAAACCTGATCTTGGAGGAGTTAGAACTGGAAGTGCTTACCAACTTCTTGTGAACCAATTTAGTCAGAGTATACTAAGTGGAATTAGGCTTACATTGATACCAGAAACTTTTTTAACAGCATTTTAGTGTACTTGATTTTGATAGTGGAACTTTCCACACTTAAAAGGAAGTGATCTATAAATACTAGGTGAATCCATCTAAATGATTTCTTTCATTGGAAATTAACACGATGAAAAAATAATTGACCATCATTTTTCATTGTTAACATAAACCATGACAATCTCTAATTTACCTTTAGAAGTTTTTATTTATATAGTTAAATTTCTTATTTTGCATGGTGAAGCTTTCGGAAACCACTCCAAACACATTACCATAAAATCAGCTGTTGACATCCATATGGTGTAGCCATGAACCAAACTATAAGCGGTAGTACCCAATGTGATGGTGATAAGTTTAGAAGTTAGAATGGATGTTTCTTCTCATGAAATCGTCGTGGATCAATCTATCCAATCTATTTTTTTTTCAGCTATAGAAATATGTGTATAGGAGGTATTAAAGATAGCATATTTTCAGTCTGATTTTATATCTTTTATCTGATTTTGCATAAAGTTTATAGTGAATAAATTTGTTAATTTTAATATTTTGACCATTACTGCGTTCTTTCAGTCTTGTTATGATTTGCAGAAATCACTCATTTTAGAACTTAGCTTCAGGATTGTAGAGGTAATTAGTTAGATTTGTCACAGATTCTAAAAATAATTGACTCTCGTCTCCTACTGTTAATTTTGTTCCTCATTTCTTTAAGAATATGAATGAGATCAATGCTACCAAAATTGCAAAGACAATATTTCAGCTGTATATGGACTCCAAACAATTTCTTCCAAAGTCATACAGGGAAAACTTTACCTTAAATATAACCTATCATGTACTTTAAAATTGACTGTACACGTTGCCATCTCATGCCAGCATGCATTTCTCTTCCCTGTAGCCATTTTTGCCAAGATTATATGTTGCTCTTGGCTTCAGCTTAATACTACTGTATTCACGATACAAGAAACTTCTCCTGATATATACTGTTTTGACATCATCAGTCTTGAAGGTTTTGAATAACTAAACATAATGTGTCATAGCCACATTCCTGGGTCTTGCTTTGAACAGCATGGATGAGTATCCAATTCAAACTGGTTTCCGATCCCAGGCTGATTTGTGTTTGGAAATGGCCTGGGCTACCCTGCACAATTGCAACCTGTGTTTGATTAGACAATCCAATGATATGCCTCAGCAGGTTATTCTATTCTATGGTCAAACCTGTCATATGCTCACAGTCAAACCTGGGTTGTTCATGTATCAAAAGAAGAGAAGGTTCTTTTATATGAAAAATTTAAAAACGCTAAAAAATTAACACTAGAGCCTAACATCATAAAGCTAGCCTTAAATGCTAAAATGACTTTACGGGGACAACCAGAAAGCAAACAACAAAACCTCTCTCATTTCACACTTTGTTTTTTTTCAATGCCAAGGGCTGAACGCTAATCAAGTAACCATTCTGCATTCATTCTTCTAGTGTTTCTTTAACTTTACGAGTGCTCATTTGTTGCCAAGGAAACTAAGGAGCTTGCAGCCAGGAAGATGTTTGTATTTGTCTTTGAACTATCAGTATTCAATAGGGTTCCTGCTGTATATTTTGGTTTTTTTTGATGCCAAGGGCTGAACCCTCATCAAGCAACCATTCTGGATTCATTCTTCTGGTCTTCCTCTACCTTTACGAGTGCTCATTTGCTGCCAAGGAAACTAAGGAGCTTGCAGCCAGGAAGATGTTTATGTTTGTCTTTGAACTATCAGTATTCAATGATGTTCCTGTTGTATATTTTGTCTATTTGGTGTGTGTGCTATATTTGATTTTGTTTGTGGCTAGAACATTATTATCTTTAGAAATTTTAAATTTCTGTACACAAGCAGTAATAAAGCTAGGGCTACAAAGGGGGTGAATCATTTTACCTGAACTTATGCACAAATTTGCCGCATATTTTCTCATTAACTTTTTGAATATAAGAGATTTTTCAAATACTTCTGGCAAATGTTAAATAAAGAATTGAATAATACAAATATTTGAAGAAAATGACAAAAGTGATCAAGCATCTGGCACCTCCAGTAGAAGGAATGTTGATTAGTTTGTAAATGCCAATGATTTTGTTATCTTCAGTGGTGGCCTACCAAATTGAAAGAAGAAAGCATTGACCAGAGAGCTAAGTCATTTTGAATTGGCCAAGCAAACCTGTTGTACACTTAATTTTCTTTATCCACAATAAGTGTTACTAATGCAGGAGCATCATGCATGGGAAAATTTAAATTAAAAAAAAAAAAAAAATTGTGGAGGAGAGAGAAAGTGACGAAAATTAGAAGAAAAAAATAAATAAATAAAAAGGGAAAAAGGAGAAAAGAAAAAAAAAGAGATTTTTATTTTCGAGGTGCATAGGTGGCTTAATAGAAAAATAAAATAAAAATGGTTGTCATTCCATTTATCAAAGTGTGTAGGTGGTATCTTAGAAGCTTGTGGAAAGATCCTTAAATCATGCATTTAATATTTGTTGTGATCCACAAAAGAAATGTAATTTTCTAATTGGGCCACGTGGTGGTGTTTAGTTGTATTTAGGTGAAATTCTAGAAAGTTGTGGATATTGTAGAAGGTTGTAGGTGGAATTCTAGAAGGTTGTGGATAAGTCATGCATTGGGTGGTAAGTGCCTATTTAAGCAAGGCATATGAGCATTTCTAATCAAGCTTTGGAAGGTGAAAGCTTCAAAGTATGAAAGTTGTGAAAGGTGTGAAAGCTTGGAAAGGTGAAAGCTTTGGAAGGAAAAGCTTCAAGGTGTGAAAGTTGGAAGGTGTGAAGGCTTCAAGTTGTGAAAGAGAAGGAGTAAGTGAAGAGTGAGTTTTCCTGAGTCTGTGAACAGAGCGCCGAATGTGAGGCAGTTTACAGTAGGATTATGGTGTAGTTGTGAGTGTGTAGACAAAGCGCCGAATGTGAGGCAGTTTACACTTGGATCTTGGATAAAGTTGGAGAAGAGCTAGTGACTGCGGTTTAGAAACAAGGAGGTTGCTTGGTGGCTTGCGAGCACAAGTTGAGATCTCAGAGGTTTCTACCAGAGTGTGGATCTGGACTAGCTTGGGTTTGGATTGGATCTTGAGAGATCTTGCAGAAATGTTATTGTAATTGCTATTGGATTTTCAAGTATAATAAAATTGCTTGAGAAGCATTTTGTCATCTCTTGTCTCCATATTGTTGCATTTTTGGTTATGAGTTGGTAGGGTGGTGTGGCCCTTCATCAAGTGGTATCAGAGCGTACCTTCATTAGTGGTATCAGAGCTACCTGCATCAGTTACTGTATTATTTTGCTCCTCGACCTTCAAATCTGTAAACTTAGTTATCTCCAAATGCTACAGATTTTGTGAGAAGTGCATCTTTAATTACTTCATTAAACAAATTTGTTACGTTACTCAACAATCTTAATAAATTGAAACCAGATTTTGTGAATATAGGTGGTATACAAAATGTTCGATATTAAATTCTTTTGAGGAACTCACCTTTTCTTGCTTCACTGAACAAATTTGTTACATCAGTCTATTAATTGGGTTATAAGATTTTTTTTCTTTTTAACAAATGCTAAAAATGGCAGCTGAGGATGTGTCATAAGATGCATCAACAACACTATTATACAAAAACAAACTTGATTAATTTTGCTATTTTTAGTTTTTGGATTTAACTCTGTTTTTTTCATGAACATTTTGCATCCCACTCAGTGATCCATAATCAGGATGACTATAGAAATGTGGACATGATCGTAGATTTAGCTAACTAAATATGGGCACATATTAAGGAAAGAGGTGGAGTGGTGGGTATCAAGCGAAAAGATACTCATGGAAATAAAGTGTAGAAGAAAAAAGAAACAAATAAAGAGGAGAAAATTGAATTATACAAAAATTAAAAAAAATAAAGATTACAAGGAAAGATAAGTTAAAAAATAAAAAATTAAAGGATGAAATGATAGAAAAGCAAGAGAAATAAATTAAGATAGGTTAGCATAAAAATAATAAAGGAAAAACTAAGAAGAAAATAAGTGCAGAAGAAAGCTGTTGGTAAAAATAATGGAAATAAGAATAGGAGTAAAATATAATTGAAGGAAAATTAAATAGTCACAAAGAAGGATAAGCAAGATTATAATGATCAAGAGGAACTAGATCTAGTGGTAGGGATGATTCCTTTTTGGAAAAGAGGGAAAAAGAGATGAATAAAAAATAAAGAATAGTAGTATTAGTATAGATTAGAAAAAGAAGAAAGCAAAGTAATGACAAAAAGTGAGAGAATAAATGAAGGGTTTGCCTCTCACCCAGTTTCTTTTTTCTTTCCTTAAGCCTTCTCTTCCCACCTGTGCTCTCTTTCCCCTCATGGCTTCTTATGCTTCTCTCCTCCCCCACCTCGTATTCTCCTACCTTAACCCCCAATTCCCGCACAAAATCCCACCTCTATATCCATGGCCCCTCATCTTTCTCCCTCTCCTTTGTTTCCTCTATACCTTCTTGTGTGCTTTCCCTACCCTATCTCATTGGTTGAGCCTCTTTTTTAGTTCTTTGCCTCCTTCACTTGTTTGTTCCTTAGTTTTTGTTTCCCAAGTCTCCTTCTCGCTTCTTCAATCTTCTCTTCTTTGTATGGGCTTTTATCTTTCTATCTTCTCTTTCTTCCTTTCCTTCGGTTACCATTACATTTTTGCTCTAAAGTTTGTTTCTCTCTTTCTTGGTCTTTCTAGAAAGTGACATCCCTAAAGCTTCAAGGAGGTTTGTGGCCCTTGTGAATAGTGGAAGTGGAAGCCTTGAAGTCAAAGTTCACGCCATTTCTTTCATAGAGGTCTTTGAGTCACAATGGTTGTCTCCATAGGAAATTGAAATGAATGCCGTAGTGACATCCTTACCTAGAAGTATAATATATATAATACCTATATGAATTTATCATGTATGTATTTATTTGTAAATAATATTTATATTATATAGATTATAAGATATAAAATATAATAGAATAATATGCCTTCCTTTTGGTCATCTTCAAGTTCTTAGGTCAAGGAGGAAACTTTTCCTCTTCCCACTAAGATTTCTATCTCGACGATCACTGTGGCAGAGTTGAGACATTCCCAGGGGCTTGTTGTGGAGGCTGAGGAGAACAAGAAGTGAGTTGTTATTAGGAACCTCAAGGTTGTTATTCAGAATTTTCTTTTGTCTTGATGAGAACTGAGGTTGGTTGACAAGACCAAATGATGGTCATGATGGCAGTTGGGTATGATGGGGCCTCTTAGTGGCTCCCTGCTTGTCAACTACCAGAATGACAATGGTACTCTATAATCCTTGGTGAGCCCTTTTCAGATTGCACTTGGTTCTATTGACTTTGTTACAAAGACCCACAAGAGCCCCACCCATCTTTTGCCTGATATCTTTAGTTATCAGTGGTTGTCTGATTTTACAGATAAGGTCAGATGTTCTGGTGGGGTCAAGGGGTATGGTAGGGTTGCTTGTTTGGTCAGAGATTGCCTCTTTAACACTATTTTTTGTGGTTCACTCTAATAGTCTCACCAAGTTCATATGGATCCGCATTGGGTAGGCAATGCCAAATTACAAGGACATTTTCATCACATTATGTTATTTTCTGCTGGCTTCATTGTACTATATAGTTCACAACATGAAGGGAGGTGACCCTTTTGAGGACCTTCTTGAGCACATTACCAGATTCTCAACTGTGGGTGATATTGTCATTTTTGGGAGGCATTAATGTACACACCAGAGACTTCCAAACCCTCCTCTATGACTGTGGGTCTGATTCGGTTTGTACAGTTGAATCGGATTTAGACACCTTGGGATCACAATGCTTCTTTGAGGACAACCAGGGACCCCTTATTAGGTATGGCCGCCATCTACTACATTATGCGATTCCTTAGACTTGGTGATCCTGAATGGGCTTTCCTATTTCCCTAGTTTTGATCTTTTCATTTGCTAGCCTCATTATGGTTGATGCAAGTGTTGTTGACTATGCTCTCTTTGGTGCTTTCCTTATTTTCTTCATCAGTCACTTCACCATCTCTTGCATTCCCTTGGCCAACCGTATCCTCCTTAGCCTCACTCTTAGGGTCCACCCCCTACACCCCCTTTGTCCCCTCACCACCCCTTGCCCCCTATGGCAACCTCCCCCCTTGCACCTCCTTTTGCTTCACCGTGAGTGATCGTGACCTCTTTCTCTTTCTCCACCATCTTAGATGGCTCCTTCGTAAGGATTTAGGGATCATTGATTTAGGGATGCTCCATCCATGTTTGATTCGCTCACGTACATGCTATGGAGTCACTGATTTTGGGTGTTTTTTTATGGGACTTTTGCTGTTGTTTGCATTTTTCCATGCAGCCTGGTCATGATATTTGATCAAGGTTTTTTAAGAACGTTTGTATTTTTGCAGCAATATTCCACTGAAACCCTAATAGAAATTGTAGTGTTGAGGGTTTCTTGTTCGTTTTTGGAATTTGGTTGCGTTTTGGAAATAAGGTTTTATAGCCTTAAACTTGTTTAGGGTTTTTTCCTGATCTAAAATTCTAAATCTGAAACTTGGATTTCAAGTCGTGAGTTTTGTGGGGTATATAATTTTTTCCCATTGAAAAATATTGTTTGTTTGTCATCAATATTTAGTACTTACAAATTTTTTGGGGTTTTCATATTTTTTTCCTTCAAAAGTTATGCAAGGGTTTATAATATTTTTCCAAATGTTAAAGGTTTGCTTTTGTATACCTGGTCAGGGTTTCTATAGTTTGTGAGGGTTCTTTGATTTCTGTTGGGTTTTACTATTTTTCCATTTTCGTATGCTGATTCATGACTTGGATTTTTCGCTAGCTATGTGTTTGGTTTTGATCAAATTTTCACCTCAAAAAAAGCTTTTGGTTTTTGAAATTGGAATTTTATGTTGTGGATTCCCATTTTTAGTTTTTTTTTACACTTTTTTTCTTCAAAAAAGCAATATTGCTTTGTAAACTTCAGCTTAAGGGTTTGTCACTTTTTACCATTGAATCATGGTTTCTTGTAGTCCATTTTGAGTCCTAGTGCTCATCTACAAAAAGTTCTTGGCAAATCATGGTATTAAGTTTTAGGGTATTGTGCTCATTTGCAATAGTTTGGAGGGTTTGCTGTTTTTTCTTGCAAATCATGGCAATTATTCTTGTGTGGTTTTGGCTACCATCAGGGACAACTTTGTTATCTGACTTGAGGTGAAACATTTTATGATGATTCCTCGTCAGAAATTTCGTAGATTCTGGAGGACCTAGGGGTAAACCCGTCTCTGCATTAGAGTTAATAGCAGGCCTGTCTCTTCTTGCAAAGCATTCCGAACAAGGGAGCACCCTTCTGTGTTCTCTTTAGGATGGGTTTTGGCTAGTATTGGTCGTTGACATTCTATAGATCCAGGGAGGGTCTCAAAAACTATAGAATTTTTCTGAAGAATTTATGATCACATGACATGTATAATCTTCAATAGTGCAGTTGATAGAATGACCATTAAGGGAGGGTATTAGAATATTTTTAATATCCTAAGTTCTTACTATGTTTGACTCTTTATTCTAGAATCTTAGCTAATGGTAACTTGGGCTTTGTTTTTAGTTGTCTTAATTTTCTCAATTTTTAGATGTTGTCCTTATTTAGATAACCTTTTTTTCTCTCGGGAATGTTGCTTTTTTGATTGGTGCTTTGAACTAGTGGGGTTGCATTTGGGGGACTCTATCCCTGTGGTATATTTGTGAGGATGTCGAGGTTTTAACATTTCCTAGATATAACATTCTCTTTTTCAACCGCCTTGAATGAATCCTTATCTCTCCAGTTTGAGTGTCACCTTATCTCTCCACTACTCAACAACACCTTATATCTCCTTATATCCCGCGTGAATAATGGTAACACATCCCCTTATGTCTCCCTATGTAAGTACTATCAACCCTGTTTGACACCACCTTATCTCTTCAAGGCCAGCATAGAAATCCCTTATGAATCCCTCTATGGACAAACATCACAGGTCCACCATTTCAGAATACAAGAATCATTAGGACTCCTTTGTTGCTCATGCTCGACGTCATCATCCACTTGCTACTACCCAATGCATGAATTATGATGTTGGTGGTAAACTCTTAACAATCCTTTTGTGAACAACACTAATTCATTCGTCCTTTTTCACGTGATGGGAAAACCTAGTTGGCGATGCAATCATGTGCACACATAATACTACTGAATGCATTCCATGCTCTCTTGTGTATCGAAATTGCGACCTCCCTCAACCAAGCATTCGTGTCTTTTTGCCGTCATGTTGTGGGCTGAAGCCCTAGCAACTTTTCTTTTAGCAATTTTTGTACTGCCTGGAAACTCTATTTATTTGTGTGATTTTGTTAATACAATCATTCCATTTTTCAAAGTCTCAATATATATATATTTAGGTTCATGATTAAATTGAAAATCATTACAATCAGTCATTATGGGTTTTCTCAGTTGCACTTTATTGAATTTTATAGATGTTGAATGATAGTGGAATCTCATAGTAGTCAGAAATTCCTTTGTCCGTCATTGGGCACGCGTATACCCGTTTTTTGATTTGGATATGTATCTGATGTGACCTGGATACACGTTAAATATTGTACCCATGTGTGCCCAAAAAGGTTTGATTTCCTACCTTGCCAAATTCTATGTGATTTGATGTTTTTAAACTTTGAAGTTTGTTATAATATTCCCAATTTTTTATTTAAGAAAACTTCATTTATGCAATCTTTAATTAATTTTTCTGGTATAAATAAAACTTGCACTAAATAGGGAAGAAGAATGAAATGTTTTTCTATTTTGGCAACCCTTTTTTTGGGTTATCTTCCAATGCAACTCCACTATTTTTGCATATTGTAAAGCGTTAAATTAACATATTATTATTGATGTAACATTTACATGTCCATATTTCTTTTGAAGTAATGAAAATCTCCTCTTATATCTTAGAAAATTGTGTTAAATATGTGTATGCATTTTTAATTAATGTTGTATCCAACCATTTCCATATTGGGAGTCTTAAAAAATAGATAACCATATCTAATGTCGTATCCGTATGTATCCATGCATCTTTGTCTTAGATGTGGGAAAATGTGTGTGAAGATTTTAAATCCTCCAAATTAATCAAGCTTCTCTACAGAAGGGAAATATTGTCCACGTTAATGAAAATATAAGTGGTACTTTGTTCCAGCATCAAAAATATATATTTTGGCTGGGATGCTTGCATGTGAGATTATTGTTTATATTTAAAACATTATGCCTCAAAGGTGGCTAAATAATATTTCCATGTGTAAATATAATATAATGTCATAAGGTTAAGAGTTGGCCTAATTAACGCCGCTCGATAATATTATGAGTGAAAAGGAAGATATCAAGGATTTTCTAGCAATATATGGAAAAAAGATTTATTTATCATACTTTGGTAAAGGAAAGTCATGGCAAATAGAGGAAGGTGAAAAAAACAGAGACATACTCCCAATATTGGGCGGGAACAGAACTGGAATTTTCTACCACATTTTCTGAATCGGCCCTACATCTTGTTCAACGGTATTAGCATTGAGTGGGTGTGCTTGGTGTGCACTCTGTGTGCGCCTTAACATACCTGTGTGTGTGCACCAGCACCCAAACACACCTGGACCTGGTACATTAGTGCAGGGTGCATCCCTGCATCTTGGGTCAAAGTTACTTGAGTTATTTGCTATTGTGCATCTATTGATATTTTAACTTAGTTGAACCCTTTTGTAATTTATGCAAATTTGACTGTCAGTCACAAACTAGAATCTGTTTGTGTGCAGATGATACTGGGTGCTTTCTTTTAATATTACATATTCCTTTACAGCATACATTATAGAAGTCTATTGTGGTTAATTATCTTCATTCTTTTGTTTATTTTGTTCATTTCAGTCATCTTTGCTGTTTTTTAGCAATAAAGAGTTGTGACACTCTTTTTCAATTTATAAATGTTTCATCATGGTTTACCGTTGATGCATATTATTATAAATTAGTTGAATCCTGTAATTTATGCAACTCTGAAAATTGGCTAGAAACTTCAGGAGAAAGCATCTTCTACTATAGATTTTTATGTTTACAGATAAGGTAAGATTAGAATAGTAAATTTATTGTAATTTATATGAGAGATTCACCTGCCAAAACAATTGTTTATATATAAACCCCAAACATTTGATATAGTTTGCACTTATACATTGGGATACCTTTTTACCTCAAAATGAGTTATAGCATGTGAGCTTCTAGATTCAACATTAACACAGTTAACCAGAAGAATTTCCTTAAGAGCCAAAGCCAATATGAACTAATTGTTGAAATTGTTTGCTCTCTTTAGTTGGTAGTGTTGATCTCTAATTTTGTGAGAGCAATATACGAGCCTTCCTTTTTATATTTAATAATTTATGTATTTGAAAGATGCAGCTTTGCTGCTCTCTTGAAAGTTGGTGGTGCCAATTGTTAAAGTTTTGATATGTGTGTCAACTACACAGCTTATTATCCTGATCAATTAATAGGCGGCAATCATATTAGTTTTCATTTTTTACCAGATTTTAAGTCAGTGTGGGATTCATTTAGTACAATAAAATCAAAAGCTCTTGTTCTACACTTAATAAGTGTGAACCACTTTTCTTTGTTGAATGAGAAATTAAAGATAGGTATATTTTAGATTCACAGAACAAGCGAAGTATCTAATAATTTTTAAGCTTTTTCTATAGCATCTCAGGAGTTTTTTTACTCCACGCTAAGGACATTTTAGGTTTTTTCTTTCACTTGTGATGATTTCAGCCCATTCCAGTAGATTATGATTCAACTTCTAAGATGATTTCAGCCTTTTCCAGTAGGTTATGATTCAAGTTCTGAAGTTGTGCTAACCTGTATAAATGCTCACTGATTCTTGTACATTATTTCTGTAGGCCGGAGAGAAGGCTGTCACCTGTGGTGTAGCAAAGGTCCCTGGAATTATGGAATTAGCATTCATAAAGGATCTACATTTATGGTAAGAACTGCATCATTACGACATTGTGGCTGTAGTTTAAGCATTTTATTTACCATAGTAAAAAAATATGTTTCTAACTGAAATTGATACTTGCTCTTTTGGTAGCACTGTCGATGATCTTCGAGTTGACCAGTCAACTATATCAGGTGAGAATTGCACATTTTGTATCAACAGAGTTTGATTGCCCATACAAATGAAATAATGCTGTTTAAACTAAGATATGCTTTCTGCTAAAGAACAGCCTATAAAGCAAAATATTGTCTCTTCTTGAAAGTAAACTTGTTAATCCTGTTAAAATAAGAAAGGAAATAATAGCATAATGCTGAAGCTATGAAAATAACATAACTGTTGATTCTTTTATCTGAGTATTGGTAATTGGCTGGCATATGCATATGAGTTGATTCTTTCTTAAATAAGATTAAAATACAAGGCTTGTGAATTCCGACAACAGAAGTATTGTCCTCTTTAGGGTGATTTGATTGTGAAGCAATAGTATTATAGAAATGTTAATTCATTTAATGTTTTGAAAAGATTGAATGAGATTTCTTTTTCTGTTCCACCATGTCAACCAAAATATTTAGTTGAACATATAGTACACTCTAATTATGAATTATAGTTTACTTTCTGATAATGGAATTTATGGGGACCTGCTGCTGTCTGATATATTTGTTCTATGTTGCTCGATTTGTGTTTTTGGCTCTAGGTATGGGTTCAAGTTTGGTTTGGGTTCGCCCTAGGGTTCACCTAGGGTTTGAACCTGGGCTCCTGGGCTCAACCTTGGTGAATGTGGGCATCCAAAAAAGGGCCCTACAACTTTTAAAGAGCTATTGAAAAATTAAAAAACTCCCCGCATCTCCCCCCCACTCCCATTCCTATCCCAACTTCACCCTACCATTCCTTCTTTTTGTCATTTCACATCATTTTTTAAACAGAGAATCCTTCATTCTTACCATTTTTTCTCCTAGCTGGTTTTGAAGATTACTGATTTGGATGTTACAGTTGCACAGCTTGCCCAAATCTCTAAAAGGTGAGGCAGCTCTTGCTCTTGATATAAATATAGTGAGTGCGAGTGCCAATCCCTCCAAATACATTTGAGATTGATTTGCCTTGATCTCTTGAAGAAGCATGATATCTGTTTTTTATGAAATTTAAAAGTCTCTTCTCAATATATTTCCTTTCTGCAGATTCCAATTCCTAGACATTCCCATATATACAATTTAATTCCATGCACAACTATTTATGTGGTAGTATCCATTGATGCCCTAAATGTATTATAGCAATTGGGTAGTTGCCCAACTGGCTTAGGGATGACATGTTTCTTGTTAGTTGCCCCAAGGGGCCTTCCCCTCTTTAGAAGACTAGAGCCTTTATATGAGACCAACCATGTGGCCTTGGGTGAACAAAGGTTTGGTTGGGCTCCCTTGCTTTGCTTGAGCGACAATGTTTTTGACACCATTTTCAGGACACCAAGTCCAAGATGTCCCTCATGGATTCCCTAATTGGACCAACTATTCTTTATGATTCTGTGGTGTGGGGCCCCTCCCTTCTTGCTTCCGACTGGATGTATGTGGAGCGCGCTCAAATCCTCCTTCGGCGCATTATCAGGTGCTATCAGACTACCTTCACTAGTTTTATTTTGTCTGAGTTTGGTGCTCACCCCTTTATGCCTAGGATCATGCTCGACTTGACTTGGTTCCTTCATCAGCTTTATGGGTTTGTTGATTCTATTGAGGGTTAGGACAAATATTCTTACTTGGCGTATCGATCTTCAGAGGCGATTGTAGCGACTAATCCTATTGGTCGGGCTCATTGTTGGTGTGCTCAAGCTTTGACTCTTCTTGGTTCTATCGGCATCGAGATTGATAGTCTCCCTCCATTCCAGTATTTGCTAGATGCCCCTGCTCATCTCCTCCCTACCTAGTTAGAGTTGAACAAACACATTTAGATGGACATCTATAGGTAATATATCCACACAACATGGATCGATCCCTTAGGAGACCTTTGCCCCAGGATGGCTTTCTATGCTGAGCACTACATTGACCTTCAGGATGTGGGATCATTGCCCATCCTTCCTATGTTGATTGACATTGGACTCATGCTTTGCGTATCCTCTTGGGCTCTTTTAGGGTGGGCTCCCATTGGCTTCGCATCCAAACCGACCACCAAATTGACCACATGGATTGGATTTGCTAGCGTTGGGATGCGGGTTTAGTCGAGATAGAGTGACACTTCTTATTCCCTTGCCATATTTATGATGAGTTCTGAGGGAGATTCCATTGCCTCTTTAGAGACTACTAATCCTTAGCTTATTTCTTTAGGTACACCGACCAACAGTGTCTGGTGTTTTACATTTATGAGGTTACAAGTCTTCAGGATCACACTTTACAGCTTTGGTTTCCCTTGGTTCATGGTTCTGATTAGCTCATCACTTCTTTCTTTTTGCTGGTCACCCCCACCTGAGGCATCGAGTGTTCACTGGGCCAGTCCACTATGGTTCATACTAGATTCGTAAGACCCCATAGAGATCATATGCACAGACAACAACCCTCCACCCCTAGGGGTACTTAGAGATGATCTCGGATATCTTGTCGGCCCAATGGTTATCCTTTAGTTTTGGGTTACACCTATTGGTTGATTGACTTATTTTGTTATTCTTCGCTGTTGTCTACTGTCATGGACCTTTGGGTGGTCCCTCTCTTTGTTCTTTTGCTTTGGTTGTTGGTTAGTTCCTTCCCCGGACACCATTTGGCATGCTCTTTGCTACTATATCTTTGTTGTAACTTTCATTCCCTTAGACCCTTTTGGTGGTCTCTTGTTGGACATTAATAATTTATTTTATGTACTTTAGGAGCAGGTGGAGGGAGCATATGCCCTTTTTTCTTGCTCTGGTGTTTTTTCTTCTTAGCACCCTTAGGTTTTCTTTTACCAGTAGCATTCGTGGCTTCTACCACTTAGTTAACACCACCTGACATCTTATAAGGTACAACGGCCCGTTGTTTCCAATCGTCTTTACCACTCTCCAAGGAAGATCTAGTGTGAGAGTAGACAAGAGAATGTATGAGGTCCAAAATTGTACTATCAAGGCTAAATGGAAACTTGAGAGGATGACAAAAGGGAGGGATGAGAGGACTTGCAGCCACAATAGTCTCGAAAAGAGGGACACTTGAATCATAGGTCCTTTCGACTGAAACCAATGTTTCATCAAGATCAATGGTAGGAGCAACATGAGTCCTTGAAATAACAAAGCCATCCAAGAAATTCTCCCTCATGTGCATCACCTCAAGTGTACCTTTCGTTCTGTCTAGATAGTTTATGACACCATTTATACTCTTGTCTAAAATGGGATCAATGGGTGCGTCCTCTATGGAGTGTTAAACCAAAGATGGATCTACAATTGTGTCAAGACTCAAGATCACTAGCGTAGATCAAGATACTTTTTAACTTTTTCCTTGATAACAACCTATTTTTCTAACCAAAATTAACAATTATATCATCATTTAAATTACGTTGCTTTCCATTTTCACATGAAGGTCAGTTATAAAAGATGTTTTACATATTCACATGAAAGGAGAATTAACGACTAAGCAAAATAACTGAATTAACCTTCACTAACAAATAAGAGAATATTCATAACTAATAATTTACTTGATGGAAAGAGAGCTTATACAACACCATCTAAATATGATAATTGTAAAGAATAATATCTGATAATTGTAAAGGCTTAAGAAGCAAATCTTGACTTAGTCTTGTGCAAGTCTTGGCATCTAGTGGAGAGAAGAAGCAATGCCAGAGGCTTAACCTCCCAACAATGGACCCTAAGTATCTACACACAATCTCAACTGAGAAAGGGCCCTCCTTGCGCTGCACTAGGCATGGGACACTACTTGTCCTCCCCCTGAGCATCTTGGTGTTAGAGTGTCAACTATACAACCAACTAGGCTATGGAGTCCTTCCCATCAGCCTATCTCCTCAACTACAAGCTATCCTGACCTCTAGTAATCATAGCAGCAGGCATGCCTCTAACCTACCTTGGCCAAGGGTTTTCGTCGGCACTTTGTACCCGATTACCCATTGCTTGACTTGACAAACAAGACCTATACCTATTGACCACCAAGAGCTGACTTAGTTAAATATATTTGTTTATGTTTATTTATTGATTAGTTTAGAACTGATTTTCCACCTCTGTCTAGCAGGATATTTCCCACATTCAATGGTTATCAGCCTACACCCTTTTACTCAAACTTGCTGGTTATCCTTGATGAATCCCAGTGTGGTTGCCCATGTTTCTTGTTTAAACTTTGCTCATTACAGACAATTTCTTTGCCCATCCCGGGCCTTTAACAAATTTAGAAATAAAGTTCATGGCGTTTCCATAACAATTTCATTAACTCTCTAATGATGCCTTTTCTTCATCTTAGAGATATATGGCTTATGCTCCTGTATAAGAATTGCACAGTACTGAATGTGCTGTTTTATTTTAAATTCTGAAAAAGAAATCATATACAATAGAAGAATTTGGATTGATTTTATGTACTTAAACAATCAACTATATAGTCATAACATCCAAATTGGAACCCTAGTCCATCTAGTTCTATTCATGATATTAACATTTATTTATGCTAAGTGCTTAAACTCAGAGCCTATAATCAGAAATAAAGAAAAGAGATGTACAGAAAGAATGCATGACCTGGCTTGCAAACAGAGCTTTGGTCACCCTCAAGTGTTGGTAGGAATTTGTAATGCCTGGCACGACTCCTTGACTGTAGAATATGAGGCCTCTAGCAATTGCAGGTATGATAACAATGACTAGTAAGAAAATTGTAGGTAGGAAATAATCACCAATATGGGGGCAATTGCAGATAGGAATCAACCGCAGTATGGATGCAATTCACAGATAAAGATCAACGACACTATGAATGCAAACCATTGATATGAAACATTGGCAAAAATGAATGCAATTGGATATATGAATCAACGACACTATAAATGCAAATCACTGATATGAAACAATGGAAAAAATGAGTGTAATCGCAGATATGAATCAACGACACTATGAATGCAAATCACTAATATGAATTTTAGTGAACAGATTGTCCTCCAAGAAAATGAGTGCAAATATAACCCTGAATGCCCAAGTGAGAAGACTAATCAGCACCAACAGTTGGACAGGTTATCATTGGATTGATAACCTTCCTCTGAATTTTATCGGGTACAGCTCCCTGTGTAAGATATACAACGAATTCATTATGGATGCTTTTAACCAGAAAGCACAAAAGGACTTCAAACATCTACCTGTAAACACAAAGTAGACGCGGCAAAAAAAAAAACTAAACAACTACAAGAAAATAAACGGCAAATGACACAAAGTCCATTCACCCTGACATGTTTCAAAGGATGAAATCAAGAAACACATTTTTCCATCTCCTTGAGAAAGTGCAGAAACAAAGCCACAAGAAACAGCGACAGTAAAAGCACATTTAGAGAAAATTGAAGTGACACAAAGGTCACAATTAGTGGAAAGAAGATCGCTCAAACTCCAAGTTTTGATATACAATCAACTTTCAAGTCTCCCTTCCCTAAAGCATAAAAGATACAAAGACTTTATTACGCATTTGCAATTACAATCACCATTAAAGAAAGCTGTAACCAATCAAAATTCTCCTATTGCTAACACATAGTTCAGAACAGGAAAATGATAACTTGCTCTGCCTCCCATAGCTTCACAAGAAAATGGAATAAAATTGGGAAAAACTCCCCTCCCTGCTGTAGCACACAGTCTCCAGTATCAGAGAGGAAGATGGAACCCCTCTTACGCTTTGTCCTCCTCCTTTTATAGAATCTTGGAAATCTTCTTTCAATCTCTGTAATCTTCCCTTACCGATGACATCTGTCAATTCCAATAATTGATTCTTGGATGGTGGTTCTTTTCACATTCCCGAGAAGTTTTTCATCTTTCCTCGATTGGTTTACCTTGATAGACTTATTAAAGCTTATGTTTATCAATAATAATCTTTTTCAAAAAGATATTTCGATGACCTCTCAATTTTGCAATATCTCTATATGTGAGAAAATCTCCAAGGATTACTAACCAAAGTATCAATATCTTTATATGGCTGCACCTGATTTGGACAAGTGTACAGAATTGATTGACAGATGTCAATTAATGATTCTTTCACATTTATTCCCTATTTCGATTTCTCATGAGATTTTGAAATTGCATCTTGGCCTAATGGCCTAACATACTTCTCTTATAAACAGTGATCTCTTCTATGTCGAAGATCAACCGTCTACACTTGGTAGACTCGGATTTTATATGGATTCTTTTAACACTTCACATTGCACCTTATTGAGCTTGAATTTGGGCCACTTTCACATTGCACCTTATTGAGCTTGAATTTGGGCCACTTTTAAGCATTTGAATTTCTTTTATATGCCTTTTCACCGTGGAGCTTTAATTTCTCTTTGCCTGTCATTTCTTGTCCATGTATTCTTGGCTTTCATCTTGCCTATGTGTTTCAATTCACCACTTCTATATCACCATTTTGATGAGATTCCCGTTTCATAGCTTTGGGCTTTTGAAAACATGCCTTTGTTTATGTTGATGCTTGGCATCTTTCTTTGCACGTATTCTTTGTCTATGACAATCGTCTTTCATAAGAATGGCATTCGGTCGAGCATTGCAAATTTTTCATATAAAGTCTTCTTTGAGTGCTACATTGTCCATCGAATGTTATTCCCTTCATATGTTGTGTAGTGTGCTGTAGAAGATCTGAATCCCTTGTCAAAACAAACTTTCATAAAGTCGGATATTCAAATGATAACCATCTGCCTAATGACGAACTTCACCTATTATGACATTTCATTACTTGTGATTTGCGCGAGGGAAATTTATACAATCCGCATGAATTCTTTTAATGTTAATGTGTACCCATTGGTGAATACACCTCATGGTCCTGCGGGCTTCCATACTCCCTACAAACCATAGCTAAACTCCGTATTCACTTCCACAGGTGATAAAGATTTTGGCGTTTTTGAATCATTAGGTCTTACAAGAGTGCATACTCGGGTTGTCTGTTGCTATGATGCGCATCCAAACTTGTTGGCAATTCTTCAATCCGAACATATTACATTTTGGAAACTGAAGCTCTTTTTGCACTTTGCGGGCATGAGTTGGCATAGAGAGAGACGCATATTCTCATCGGGTTTCCATTTAGAGAGAAGCTAAAATTCGACAAGGAGGTTCAACTGAATGGCAGGAGTGGAGAATAGCAGGATTATCCAGTAACAAAACATTACCCTCCAATATCAACCTACCATAGATGTGTCAAGAGAATACACGACCTCAATATTTCATGGCAATTCAACAACGTAGACCTGTGCATAAAAAAAACTGCTGCCCTCTATTGGCTGCCATGGCTTTGATTTTCATATTGGCTCAACATTCAAACTTTTTGACCAATAATTCACCATGCATGTTTACATATTAGATTGTGTTCTTGCCATGGGTCGAATCGCATTTATAAAGGGAACCCAATTCATATGATTCTTAATTGTTGGCATGAGCTTTGAAGAGCTTACAAGTCTGAAAAAGCAACATTTAACCATTGAACATAAATGTCTTCTTTGTCACATTACTCGCATCTTCTCGGGTATGATAAAGTGACGAACTTCATATCCCTTTAGACATCACGACTTGTCCTTTTAATTCTGAACTTGTTCAACTTCCTGGATCTCTGAACCACTGGACTATTTGACTTGTCACAACCATGAGTTTTGAATTCGGACCATGAGGTGTGGCCAACAGAGTGTCTTTAATGTTGAAACTATTGAATCTATGACAAATCTGCATATCGAACCATGAGTCTGAACGCAGTTTGTGTTGAACTTGTAGGATGACTTATTTGAAACTCTGAAAATAACTTTGAAGATTCACTATGATGGTATTTTATTCTTTGATTGAGGGGCATCTCCAAAATATGACCTCTGAACTTCTGCACTGAATCATTTAACATGACAATTTGAGTTTGGACCTGAATTTGCATGTTGAACCAATGAACCACCTTGAACTTCTGAACCACTTTGAACTAAGTTCGAAGTACTTTAGAGAGGTTCAGAATGTAAAACTGGAAGTTTGAAAACTGGGTCCATATGTGTACTAACAATGAAACAATGGCAAATATGAATGCAATTGCAGATATGAATCAAGGACACTATGAGTGCAAATCACTGATATGAAACAATGGCAAATACCATCGCAAATATGGAAGTCCTCACTGCTATGAAGGCAATTCACAGGTATAGAGAAACTTGCCACTGAAATGCATGCACGATACATACATATGCTCTCTCGAAGGGAGTTATGAGCAAGATAGAGGAAAGGTGGCGAAAATGTGAGTTACGTACAAGAGTTACAACAAGAAGGCCGATATTAACACGACAGATGAAGCAATGACATTATAGGCTGTTGGAAAATAAAAAGCCCTGATGGAAGAAATAGAAATATAGGCCACTGTAAAATAACAATAAAGGCCAATGGAAACAAATATTATTAAAGTGTTGGCATAAGATGGAATAATAATAATAACTTTACTCTTCATGTTTTATTATAATGGTGCATATTATAGTTACATATATTCGTATGTGTAGGTACACACACACACATATATACACTTAATATTCTAAATATATGCATTTTGTGTATACGTCATATTTTAAGTTTACATCTACCTACATGTACGTCATATTTGATTATACACATATGTACATATATATGTATGTATATGTACAAGTGTATGTAAGTACTGTGGGTACCATTATACTAGAACATGTCTGATATGCATTGAAGGATTGACCTGATCCTTAAGGTAGCAATTGTCCTTAGTTTGTTCATTTTTATCATCTTATTAGTGTGTTGACCTTGTTAGCTCATGGTGGGCACTTGGTATATCCTTGGTTGCTTGGTTCTTTTCTTTGATCATGCTTGTTATGACTCATACCTGTTGACTCACTGGTAGGTTCGTGCCCACATACCCAATTCCCTCTTTGGCAATGCTTCTCCCTTCATCGCGTTCCTGCAAAAAAGAAATTTATCATGGTAATAACATATTTTCAAATCATTTAATCAAAATCAAATAATCATTTTGGCTAAACCATTTTCCATTCATATAACATCATAACGAAAACCAATATTTCTGATTCTCATGAATCATAATGATTAACCATCTCTTCGTTTCACATGAAACCATAACGAACAACCAACATTTCATTTTCATATGAAACCAAATGAATAACAAATTTTAACTAACCAACTCAATTTTGCTTGAATTCTCAACAGCTATAACAAAAATTTTTAATTAGCAAAAATAGGGATGTAACTCTTGACTTTAACAAAATTCTTGATTTTTTGTAGGGTTAGCCATTGGGCATTTAAGGTCCTAGAAGTAATGGGTTCAACCAGCAGAGGGGCAAGAGGGGAGGACGCTACAGATGGGATTTATTTCTTTTTTGCAAAAGCATATTTTGCTTTTATGTTGATTTTCTTTGAAAAAATACTTACGCTTTTAAATACTTTTTTTTTTCTTCTTTTCGGCACAAACAACCTTAATTAACTTAACTTCATTTTTAAACCTTGGAAAGTTGCCTTATAATATAATTAAAAAATAAAGTTGGCCAAGCTAAGACAACTCAATTTAAGTAATTAAGAGTTTCCATAGTTACATTGCCTTGGGGGATGAGGGGACGAGGGAACGGGGGGACAAGTTTTTGAGACAAGGGGACAGAGGGGCCTTAATTTGGGGACAGTGGCGAGACAATGGTGAGGGACAAAGGGGGTTTGTATATACCATACATATGGTACTTCAAATGCTAGTTATGAAAAGATGTATTGCAATATAAGATATAAAGATGTAAAGAGTAAATACTTGAACATTGCATTGAATTGAAACATCAAACATAAATAGTCGAATTAACAAATAGTCAATGCAAGGATGTCCCCCCATTTTCAGCAAAGGTGGTAGAATCTAGTGGCAACTTTGGGGATGGGGGACAAAGTTCCCAAGTCCCCAGTGCGTCCCCGTCTTTGAGATGTGGGGCAAAAAGGGGCGGATGCATCTCCGTGTTACTATGGTTATTTCCTACACAACTACCATTTTAATGGAAAATAATTAAAAAGCCCAAAATATGATTTTGGAATCATGATCATATCTTTTTTTCCTGAAATAAGTGTTTGGTAGTGAAACATGGGGACGTGTCCCCCTGCCAAAACTGGGCTGCACACGAGACAAGGGGATGTCACCTCGGCGTCTTGGGCGGCGCCACTTGGAGCGCCATCTCCGCCAGAGACAACGAGATGTCCATGTTACAAGATTCAAGAAGAGTTGGCAGATTAACGGATTTCCGGATGATTCATTGATTAACAGAGGAACAAATGTGTTCCTTATAAAGAATTACAAGGACGTTGTTTCTAAAAGAAACAACGTAGACTGAAGACGGAATTAGAAACAAAACTAGAGACAGGATAGGAAACATTCCTATCTGGACTGAAGAAAAAAGAGACAGGATAGGAAACATTCCTATCTAGACTGAAAGACGGACTACAGACAAGTAGTTGACTATTATAGAAAGTACAAGATATTATCTTAATACCCTCCCTTAATGGTCAATGTACGGATGTCGGAACATTCTGTGATAATTGAAACCCTCCCTGGATCTACAGAATGTTGAAACCAAGAAGCTTTGCCAGAAGAGTGCTATGACTCAAAATAGGTTGCATTTACAAAACTTCTTTTTTGTGGAAAAAACGGTAAAACCCAGAATCTCACGCAACCTTGCGTATGACAGACAACATGAAATGATTTTTGAGGAGAAAATCAACAAACCCAGAATCTCACACAACCTTGCGTATTACAGACAACTTGAAATGATTTTTGAGGAGAAAATCAACAAACCCAGAATCTCACGCAACCTTGCGTGTTACAGACAACTTGAAATGATTTTTGAGGAGAAAATCAACAAACCCAGAATCTCACGCAACCTTGCGTATTACAGACAACTTGAAATGATTTTTGAGGAGAAAATCAACAAACCCATTAAAAACAGAAACAAATTCAGAAGGCGAAAAATGCAGCTTCGCCTTGATCAGGACCCGTAGAAGTCGGACGCTGCGTAACACCCAGAACAAGTTGATCGGTGTTTCGATATTCGAAGATTGCGATGATGCGCTGCTTCTAGGTTCCATAATTGCGACCATTGAATTTGGAATTATGTTTGAGCAGAATATTTGTCAGAGATGCCATGGCACGTTTTTCAATGAAAAACTGTGAAAATCTGTGAAGGCACGTTTTTTGAAGCAAAAATACAAAAGACCCAGAAGAATCAGAGAATGACCCAGAAGAGAGCTCGAAAAACCCAGAAGGAATTTGCTGTTGTTTTTTGGATCCGCTGGCTCGAAAATCGAGGCACAAAAAGCGAGGCACCCAGAAAAAACGGACGACAACCCAGTTGAGCTCTCGAAAAACCCACCAAGAATCTACAAACAAAATATTTTTTCAACCCCAAAAATTAGGGTTTCGAAAAAAAAAGGCCCTAGCTGAAAAAAAGCTTGAAAAAACTTAAGATTTCTTGATAAAAAATGGCAGATTTTTCTTCAAGGATCGATGTGCATGGACGAATGGGGCTAGAGTGTGCTGAACAAACACAGGTAGACCCGAGTTCGGGAATTTCTCTAGGTCGAAAACCCTAAGCGGGTTTTAGAGAAATTCAACAGAAATAATTTTGAAAAAATTTAAACAAATAATTTCACGAAGAAATTATAAATTTTTTCAAAAAAATTTAAGTAATAGCTCTGATACCATGTTACAAGATTCAAGAAGAGTTGGCAGATTAACGGATTTCCGGATGATTCATTGATTAACAGAGGAACAAATGTGTTCCTTATAAAGAATTACAAGGACGTTGTTTCTAAAAGAAACAACGTAGACTGAAGACGGAATTAGAAACAAAACTAGAGACAGGATAGGAAACATTCCTATCTGGACTGAAGAAAAAAGAGACAGGATAGGAAACATTCCTATCTAGACTGAAAGACGGACTACAGACAAGTAGTTGACTATTAGAGAAAGTATAAGATATTATCTTAATAGTCCCCATGTCCCTTGTTGGTGCAGGGGGGCGTGATTGCATCCCCTTTGGGTGCGGGGGGATGCGTGGACGTCTCCCGTGGCAACAAGATGGGGCAAATAAAAAAACATAAAAAGGCATTATTTTAATATTTTTTTGTTTCTATTTTTGTTATAATGGGATGTGGGCCCCATTCCTTCCTCCTCCTTTGTTCAAAATGTTTGATCATGAATCATGATGTTCCAGTCCAAAACTTTAATGTTTAAATTTTTTATATCTTCATTTCTTATATTGTAGTATATCTTTTCATAACTAGCATTTTAAGTACCATATGTATTTTATATACACCACTGCTCCCCCAACAACCCCCCCGTCCCTTCTCCATCCCCAAATTAAGGCCCCTCTGTCCCCTTGTCTCGGAAACTTGTCCCCCTGTCTTGTTGTCCCCCTGTCCCTTAGGGCAGTGTAACTATTGTGTTTTGTAAACTTCTCAACATGATCGGTGATGTTGACATGATATACCCTTTGGCCCAATGTGAAATGCTTTTGACTTAAACCTATGAACTGTTGTGGTCACAAACGAGGAGCCTAATCCCCAATTGTCAAAGTTGAGGTTCAGACCTGTAAGCACATTGAATCAGCAAAGACAGGATCTTGTGATCACAATTGCCAAATGGTGGTCTAAACCTTGTTGGCCACAACAACACTTAACCAACACATTTTGGGAGAAATCACACTCATCATCATATCTCTAATGCATAGGAAATCAATCCCCTTTTTTCCCAACCCAAGTGTCTTTATTAATTTTATATTCTAAGTCTTGGGAAGTTGCTTTATTAAAAGTTAATTAAATAAAGTTGTTCAAGATTAGAAAAATTAATATAGTTAATTAATAATTTAATTATTTCATTTACAAATGCCAAGCTATGGAAAATAATTGAATAGCCCAAAGTACAAATTTTGTGTCATTATCAATATTGTGAGTGGCTAGGAAAGTGATCTTTGTACATGTTGGCATTCATTGAAGACAACACACTTCTTGGATTCTCCAAGAAGTGCAAAGTGTTCTTAGATTGTTGGATTTACACAAATACAATACCATTATACTCGCATTGGTTCTCAAATCTCTTTGCCATTATCAAAATACTCCCAGTATTGTTGCTGTCCCCAAGAAAAAATGGGGTTTCCAAAGATGTTGGAATGGACTAGAAAAAGGACATGATATAATGATAATTTAATGGAATCTCTTAATGTAGAAATCATTGTTTCCAATATTACATTGTTATAATATTATCGATTTAGAACTATGATATTGCCAATTGAGTTTGGCACTAAATATATTTGTTTATGAAGTACCACATTCAATTTAGTAACTAGTTAATTGTCAATACTCTGAAAAATTCAACAATACTTAATTATCTTCACATTGCCATTCATCAAGCGCATCAAGTTCAACACTTTTCAATTTCATATGAATCACATTGAGCTATAATGCCACTTGCATTATCCATGTCATTCCATCGAAAGATATTTTTGGCAAGCGGTGGAACATTAGTGTCTGACACACTCAAGAACTAGATCTCGACTCCTCATTACCGCTCATTGTAAACAAGTTTTTAATGTGATGGAATACCAAAAATTGGTGGGCATTGGAGTGGAGATAACAGGGATGAGGAGCTACAAACACATTTGGGCATGGAAGGGTTCAATAGAGTTTGGTAACATAAATTAATATATTCCTATTAATATAATTTATATTTCATCTTTATATTGAAAAGACAAGTAATTTTTCCTGAGATTTGATTGATTAATTGTAGACATGAACTATGACTATTTGATAAATATGGAGCCTTCCAACCGCTTCTATAAAATTTGCAATTTTTCATGGGTGAATAGACCTAGCTAATTCTTGATGCAAGGGGTCTCTCCTTAGATCTCTGCTAATGGTGGGCCATTCAGAGTTGGTAAGAATTGATGAATGGTTGCTTAACTGTTGTTTTTACATTACTAAGGTAACTTTGAATATGTCATGCAACTCTTCCACAGTTAGCATTAGTCAGTTTGCATCTTTATTGTCTTCCCAATGTTTGAATGTTGTTAATCTTTATACAATGACCACCTCTTTCAAATGAGTTTTCTTTACTAGGAGTAAGCTTACCTTTCTCTTTCATCTTTACATTTTCTTAACAATGTTATCCTTTATTACACATTTGGGGGTTAGTGCTAATACACACCAATCAATTGTATTTTATGCCAACATGACATATGAAATAAATGGATATTCTTGAGTGTGTAGAATTTTGAGTAGGCATACTCTTGGATTCTAACAGCTTATCTTGATATCTTGCTTTGATGGAAACATTCACTAGCATTGGGATCATATGGAAAGTTAAATGCAAGCAAAGCTTACTTATTTGACAAGTTGCTTAGCAAGCAGTGTGGATCTACACCTCACTCTTGCCAATTCCAATTGAAGTGGAGAAAAGTTTATAACCATCCATGGAGTTTTTTCTGAACAGGGCTTGAAAAATAAAATTATACACACCAATGAGTAACTTGGAAGAAAGGTACTGTCTGAAACCAAAAGGGAGTCTGATATTATGTTTATAATCAATCTTCAATAAGACTTCATTTGTGAAAGCAGTTCAATTTTAAATACTTTTGAGTATCTCTAATACTATGAATTTTCCTGGCATCTACAAGAGGTCCACCTCAGCTTGGAGTCATGCCATTAGACAGTACAAAAAGCCACAACATGGAGACACAACATGTTTGGAAGCCTTATGTTTCGGCCATTTTGAAACGATGAACAACGACAAAGAGACTTTATGCCATTAAATCAAGAAATTACTTGGCAGCTGGAAAATCAAAGAAGTGTCAAATTATAGGGGAAGGACTGAAACATCCATCCAGGAACCATGGGTAGCTCTGATGCTTCAATATTCTTTCCTTCTTTTTCACTTCCTATATCCCTATCTTTACTTTTGCTTTGCTAGAGAGAGAGGTAGGAACTAGAACTTGTCGGAGGCTCCCCATTCAGATCCATTAAAAGGAAAAGGAAAGGTAAAGAAACTTCGGTGAGGGAACTGAGGGTGAAGGAGCCAAAAATATAATGACACAAGGCCATGGAGAATGAATGAAGGAAAGACAAAGAAATGCAAGTATGGTTGGTGGTTCCTAGTTAGTATGGAACTTTAGACAACCGGCAAAGTGTTAGCCGACTAGATGGTTCCGGCGGTATTTTGTATTCTGTAGCCGACGGTCCGGCGATGTTTCTGTAGCCGACGGTCCGGTGATGTTTCTGTAGCCGACGGTCCGGCGGTGTTTCTGTATTCTGTAGCCGACGGTCTGGCGGTGTTTCGGTATTCCGTAGCCGACGGTCCGGCGGTAAATAGTTTGTAACGGATAGAATAATTGTGGCCGACGGACTCCTTCGGGAAGGTTCGGCAGTAGTATTTATATCCCGTCCGGGATCATTGTAAATCATCATTCATCTACTATTGCGAATATAATTCTGCTATTCTGCTATTATTGTCTGTATGTGTTGACTTCTTTACCTGTACGGTAAACACAAAGAACATAGAATGAGCCAAGCCACAAAGAGGAAAAGAGCAAGGCTAAAGAGGTAGTTGGTGAAACCTCTTGTGGTTTCCGAAACCAATGGAATCTTTTTGCTATTACAAGAATATTTAGGTCTCCAAGATATTGCAAGGGTTTTAATGATGTTGAATTATATCCATATCTTGACTGGAGTTTTTCCTTTTCAATTGACTTAGCAAAAGATCATTTGTCTTGATGGAGGCCACGACCCCACTTCCTAAAGTGGGTCAATCTTTTGCAGTGCGACTTGATGAAGGAAAATGACAAGATTGGAAGAAAATAAATAAGGAAAAACAAGAGAGGAATAGTTAGCAGAGCTTCTGGTGGTTCCTAGGACTAGGTAAATGTCCACTTGGTTCCAACAATCACACTTTTGCCAATTCAAGTTATTTTCTCCATGTACTCCTCTAGGGCCCTTAACAGGTTGCCACTCTTGCAACTGCCCAAATTTTGCTTCATAAGTGTCCATGAAAGTCTTCAATGCATTTTGGTGTTATTTTTGGGAGAAAGCAGTGCCACCCTTTATTTATTGCTGCAAACTCACTGTTATGTTTCACTGCCATTCTTGGTCCACAATTTTCAGCACATTTTGTGTGGTTTTCTGCACTTGTCAGAATCATCAATGCAGGACCATTGTTGCGGTGTTAGAGTGCTTTCTATACCCGCAACTTGAGATTTTATGTGCACACATCTTAGATTTTGGTAGAGTCACAATTATGGTCACTCCTTGCATAGCCCTCCTTTCTCTTTGTGAGTGATGTGTAGTGTAAAACCTTCTTAACTTCATATTTGAACAAATGATGTACCATTTTCTATGTTTTTATGTGGTGTTAAACTCCTTTTTAGGGGCTACCTATGGATCTTCAATTCCCTCCTAGCATTTGTCAAACCCTAATTTCTATACATGCCTTTAGGAGCTAGTTTAACAAAGAACTATGTGATTTTATCCCGCAGTCCAGTTCATTCTTTACGTCTTAATGAGTAGGAAGAAACTCATTTAATCTAGGTGCATCACCACCCACTTCTTTTCTTTCATTTTGCTCTCCCATTCCCTTTGCAAGCTGTTGGATAAAGATTAGTTTGAAGGTTCATTTGGTATTGAGTTGGATCAGTACTCTACAGCTAGGTTATATAGGAAGCAAAACTTATGTGTAGGTTTGATCTCGTCTGTAAAGTCCCACACCTTGAGATCATTCTTATTGTGTCATTGGAATGCTGATCAGTTTCAGCATGGTCCAAATTTTTTTTGGCAACATGAAGATTAAGAGTTATTTGTGTAATTTTCTGTTCAAAATGTAATGATATCGCTGATGCTTAAAATATAGTTTCATATCTGAGCTATGTAATATCTGATCGAATTGGAGGGCTTATAGTGATGTTAATCAAATAATTGTTTGTGGAAGCTTACAAATCGGATTCGCATCATTACCTTGACCCAAGACATTACATGTTAACATTAATTCACTTTCTGAAATGTTTTGCACCCTAATGACTAAGTTCATGCTCTACCTTTATTCATCTCTTAGAATCTATGATAGGTTAGTATATCACCACGGTGAATTATTGTTCTCCTTTTTCACTCATGAATCTTGTAAGGTGTTCCATTCAAATACTAATTTGTGAAGTGCAATTATTTAAATAGAGGTAAAGTCTAATCATGTTTCGTTTGTTTCACTGAGGCTAATAGTGGAACTAGATTAAATGTCAAATGTGATGCCTTGGTCACATATCCATCTGGGAAGGTGAATCCATCTACAGAGTGATCCGTGGAGCATAATTTTCTGTGCTGTAGGATAAAGTTGCCTCAGGTCTAGCATTACACTGGGCCTTGTCTCCACCTCTTGGTCTTCTCTTGTCCATGTTCTTTTCCCATAAGAGTATATTTTCTTGCATTGTTTGTGGAGGGTGGAGTAAGGCACAGGAGGGTTGCTTCTAGATGTCCCCTTGTAGTCGTGTGTTCTGATGTCCACTCCAAGAGGAGGCTTGTTGGGACTTTTTGAAAGTTCAGATTGAATGACAATTTCTTGATCTTGTCTTTAAGTAAGATTTCTATCTTGACATTTAGCATTTAATGCTTTAAAGCTTTCCTTGCTAGTGACTGGCAAATTAGTTTCCATCTTTGTAATTGTCAATTATGCTTTTCGTGAAGTCTAAATTTTTCTTACAAAATGTGTGTACCTTTGTATTCATATTTTATTTTTCTGGGATATTTTCATAAATCATAGATCATAGACCTATGACTTGGATGATGTTTTGTTAAAATGGTTTATAATTATTAAAATCCTGCTTAATTTGTGATATCTTAAGAAAATATTGATAGCTTTAAATGTTTTAGTTGATCATTCGTTCTCATCTTCATAATTTGTCAGTATAAGGAGTTAGATGCTAGATAATTTTACTTTTTGTTATGGCAGAGCTGTTGGAGGAGTTTGAGCAACTTCTGACTGGAATTGCATTGATGAAAGAATTGACACCACGTACAAGAGATTATCTAGTTTCTTTTGGGGAACGCATGTCAACAAGGATTTTCGCAGCTTATCTAAACAAGATTGGTGCAAAAGCTCGGCAGGTGTGTCATGTTCCTTGCTGCTGGATATCTTCACTTCAAATGCATCATGTGTTTTGTTGGGAAATTTAGTGTTCAGCATGGGTAGATGGTTTGATTTATTATACAAAGTGCAACCTGTAGCACACATTTTTAAAAGTTTACTTATCTTTGGGCTTTCTGTCAAGTTTTAGTAGAATGTTTGGAAATGAATATGATCTTCCTAGTTGAATAATACACTTTTTAAATGGGTAAGTTCTATGCTTAAATGAAAATCAGGACAATCTACCCATTACACTTATTTTCTTTTCTTGTTTTCAATGTCTCTAAAATAGGCTGGAAATGTTTGCTCTTAAATTAAATTTGCTGAGCTCGAGAAAGTTAATATTTGTTATTGGAAGATTTTGAAGTTGATCCTAGTAAAAATAATTTTGAGAAGATCCATTGTTATTGGAGCATTTAAAAGTTGATCAGATAAAAATATTTTTTGAAAAATTCATGGGTTGGTGATGCTTTTTGCTTTGTAGACAATTTTTTTTACTGCAAATGTTTATGAAAGAGAAGTTGCAGCTGGTTCAAAATGAAAAGTGGTGTCTGGATGCATTTGATATTGGATAAATGATTAGTGAGTATGCTGATAGCTTAGAATTAATTTATTGTTCTATTTCAAATTAATCGGCTTATTACTTTGAGTGTCACTGTGTGTTTATTTTTATTTTTGATCGGTAAATGGCCAAAGCCTAGATTAGTTTTTGTTATTTGTTGTAATTAATTACTTTTATGTGTTAAACGAACTTGAACCCAAGACCTCCCACATGAGAGGCTCACAAGCTACCATTGTGTTGTAGGCTCTTGCCTATCACTGTGTGTTATTTTGTCTTTATGTACTTTTATTATTTTAATTCTAGGGTTCTCTCTGCCTATAACTTTACCTTGTTAATTGTTATAACAGTAGTCCCATTTGCCTACTTTTGGTCATCTGCAGGCGTTAATATAATATTTTCTTCTTTCTTTTGAGTCTTTTCTGTTGTATTAAATAACAAGAAGATAATCTGTTATTCTGACCTGGAAAATAATGTGCAGTATGATGCTTTTGATATTGGATTCATTACAACTGATGAGTTTACAAATGCTGATATTTTGGAGGCAACTTATCCTGCTGTGGCGAAAAGATTACATAGTGACTGGCTAAAGGATCCAGCAATCCCCATTGTGACTGGTTTCCTTGGAAAGGTATTTCATCCAGTTGGCTCAAGTAGCTAGAGCTCAAGTTGAGCATTATAAAGTAACAGAAATATTTGTAACCAAAATTATATCCATGGTGTCAATTAAATTTGAGCATGTCTTACCAATAAACAGGGCTGGAAAACCTCTGCTGTCACCACCTTAGGTAGAGGTGGGAGTGATCTAACTGCAACAGCTATAGGCAAAGCTTTAGGCTTGAGAGAGATTCAGGTGGGTTTCATATTTTATTCGAATGACATGCTACATATGCCTAGGTGTGACAAATGAAGCTTTTGATTACCGCTGCATTTGGACTTTATGGCATTCTGTAATATTTGTCTGAACATATGCACCAGTTGAATAGAATAGAATAGAAGAATTTTAGTGTGCATGAGGCCAAATGTAACTTATGAGACAGTTTATCTTGTTATTTTATCTTTCTGTACCACTGAATTGAATGGCTAATATACTTCCAACATTGATATCTTAGACTTTATTTTATATAACATATTCACATGGAGTATGATTATGCCTCTGTGTTGTTCTTGGTCATCTTTCATAGAAGGATGAAAAATTCCAATGAGTGACTGTAAAATATTTTCGTAGTGCGCAGGTATGGAAGGATGTAGATGGAGTACTGACATGTGATCCTAACATCTATCCTAAGGCAGAGCCTGTACCATTTTTGACGTTTGATGAAGCGGCAGAACTTGCTTACTTCGGTGCCCAGGTAGGCATTGTGCTCGTGATTTACTGGTTCTTGAAATTAATAATGGATGTAAGATGAAGTTTAAATGTCTGTACTTAGCAAAGTGTTGGGACTTGTGCTTGGGTAAATTTGTGATATGTATTTTCTCTTAGACTCTGTTGGTACTATTTTCTGCCTTCTTTTCTGATGTTGATGTGCTCCCTTGTGGCTTTTGGTAACCCTATCATGCATTTCACTTTCTAGATAAGGTGCTTATGGTTCTTTCCATTTTTAGGATTTCCTGGTTTCCCATTTGGGCCATGGGGTTGGGTTGAGCCATTTTTGTGTAAGCAGATCCCATATGTGCATCTCTTTGGTTTTGCATGTTTTGAAACTTGCTCATAATGACCAGCCAAAGGCTTTCATTATTTTGGCATGACTTTTCATCCATCTTGTGCTCTTGAGGGTGGCGTCTTATCTCACCATGGTTTTATGGTGTACTTATATGCCTGAAGTTGTTTCTCTGGTGCCTGCTCAAAATGTCTCATATTTCTAGTTTAGATTACTTTGCTTTAATAGTGGTCCTAGTGCCTTAATTCTCAGTTCCCCTTTGTTCCCACTTCCTTTGGCCCCATTTGGTTGCAAGAATTGGGCGGGAATAGGAAAATCTAAATACCCGCATTCGCCAATTTGACGTTTGTTTGCAAAATACAAAAATGGAATTAGAATTTGCCTGTCCTAATTTGACCCCAAAATGAGCATAGTGGAATTCTTGAAAAAAGGTGGAATAAGAATACCTTATTCTTATTCCAGTTTTTAATAAACCCAATTTGATGGGTTGTTAGGTCTGCGACTTTGTCGTTTGATTGTATTTTGCCACTCAAATGCATTTTTTGGACTATTTTCTCTGTTCATCATGAGATATAAAGCAGGTCTAACATTATTTAACGTTTTATATATATATAAAATAGCAAAAAAGACTAATATCAGATTTGATATCTTTTTTGAACTTTCATAAAATTATCTATACAAATAAATCTTGTGTTTAGTTTTATAATTAAAACTATGTTGAAAGATCATTTAAATATCATATAAATGATCTCGACTTATTTGAATTTTTTATTTTCTTTAATATATTTAAAAATTGATTTTAGTTTTGATCTTATACTCATTAAAACAATTTGATTTAATTTAGATTTAAATTTAGAATACACAAATATAATGTCCTTTGAATTTCGATGAATTTCAAAGGTTATGGTATATCGTTCACTTATAAAGTCAATTTTAAAAATAAAATAAAGGCTAATTTGGCTTTAAAAAACTTAATAAAAAGTCAGTTTTTATAAATAAAAAATCTTGGTTATTTAAAATATTACCAAACTTAAAAAATAGTTTAATTATTAAATTTTTAAAACAAAACTTATTCCAATTCTTGTTTTGATTGTTGCAAACAAACATGGAATATGCATCTTTCAACTCCTCTTCCAGGTCAATCAAACAGGTCCAAGTGATATTCCAGAACTTATAGAATGCACGAATACCAGAAGAGAGCTTATTCCATAGATGAATACCGTATTCAGCAATTATTGCAGCCAAATGGGCCTAGGTTTTGTTTTGGTGGAATTGACCTGGAATTGGCATTGCCAAAGTCCGACATTGAAATTTTTTTAAAGTTTGGATTCAAAATATAAAAAGGAATAGGGATTTGTTAATTCTCTTGTACCCCCAAATCTTGGATTTAAATCTTCTATTTACATAGGTGGAATTGGAAAATCAATTCCAGTTCCACTAAAATGAGAATTGGGTATAAATTATATTGTAAACTTTTTGAAGTCTGACCTATTTCATTTTTGCCTACCATGGGTTTCATTGTTGTCAAATTCATGGGTTTGAGGATTGTCAAAGATTTTTGGTCACACATGCCTTGCACATTCCTTCTACTTCAAAATTAATTCCTCCACTTTTTGTGAGGGGTCCATTTGACCCAAAGTCCTAACAAAGCTTGATTAGCTTTGTACCCATCTGAGTATTTGTTGTTTGGGCTAATAATCAAACACATAAATTGGCTCTCTCGGATAGTTTTCTTTCAATGTCCACATTAACAATCCTCTTCCTGTAGCTATTTCATCACACGTATGTGCCCAACTTGTCATTTTTTGGGTAATGGTGGTAGAACAACCATCCTTGCTCCCCCAAGCCTCATTAACCGTTCTTGTACCCACTTGTGAGCCATCCTTCGTAGATTTTGTGGTGGTAACATCTACACAAGGGTTTCGTGATGATTCACACAACAAAAGTGTATTGAACTCAAGATCACACTTTTGCCGCACTGTTGCACTAATCTTTGCAGGAAAAAGTTGTTCGTGGGTCATTGAATTTAGTTGTAAGGATGTACAATACATATAGTCGATTCTCAGCTCACATTCCATGCAATCTTCCTTAGTCTTAACAACACAATGTAGGTTGATTGTGTAGCGAGGCAATTTGTTATACGAGGTGTCTTCGAGATTCTTGTTCGCATCCCATGAGACTCATGAAGCTTCCTAGATAAATTACACAAAAAATCACATTTCATTCATGTTTAAAATAATAAAGAAAAAAACCTTAATGAGGTTGTATTCCAATTCAAGAAATATGAAACCAGATGTAGAAAATGCATCTCATTATGAGATCCAGGTGAACCAAATGGTTCGAGCCATATTCTTAAAACCATTTTCTGGATTTAAATCCTCTAGCATTGTCAAATACTGGAATTGACAATTCCAGTATTATCTAATTCCGTCAACCAAACAGATCTTTTAGTGGCCCAACATTCATCATTGTTTTTCTATTCAAACCCGAGCACTTTATTTCAAAGTTGTTGGACTTGGTAGGACTTGGTGAGTTCCAAGCTGGGTTACTCTGGCCGAGTCTGGGCCGGACTCAAGCTTGTATGAGTCCCGAGTGTGTCTCGCCAGTCTCGTGGACTCAACCCAGTCCCAACAAGTCTTGATCCCTGGCTTTGGCATGTAGAAACAATTCGTACAAAAACCATGACCTCTGCTATTTGGATTCCTAGTTGATTAACAATAAGATCACAATAAATCATTCCAATATCGCTAGGAGTTGGTAGATTTTTGAATTACCCAAATTTAATTACACAAATTGCACCATGCATGATTTTGGGACACAAACTAAAGGGTTCTGAGCTTAGCAGTTGCTGTCCAACAGAGAATAATTCATAAACAATTGCCACAAAAGGTGTGATATTAAATTTTCAAGAAACAACATGGCCTTTCCTTCCATACTGTCTATAGAATTAGAAACACCTAATGTCTATTCCAGGGTCCTCCACAAAGGTTTGGTGTAGTTCTATTTTGCTGATGATTAGAATAAAATACATGGACAAAAATTTTTCCAAACCCATTGTAAGGTCCTTTGTAGCCTTATTATGCTGCTAATATAGATAAATTCCTTGAATTTCCACCTAAAATGCTATAATGAATCTCTAAATTTCTTGGATTTTTTCGCTTTGCAGTCTTCCCAAGTTATTGCTGGGTCTTGAGTCAGGTCACCCTTGCCGAGTCTGTATTGAGTCCAAGTCAAATTTCTATGCTTTATTTCTATTTTGATGTAGACCCTTCAAATACTTGTAAGTAGACAATCTATAGCATGTGTTTCATTGGCTTACATTAAGCCTATTGCTTGGTGGGCAATATTCTATTATGCTAAGTTGCTGGTTCAGATTTGGGTTCCAAATTTGTCCAAATATTTTAAGGGTTGGGTTCGGGTTCGTTTGGGTTCATCTCTACAATTTCTCTTGTTTTTGACACACACACACACACACACATCTATGTTACCTGGGGACGTGTTTCCACCCCTAAACCCGAAGTTTCGGAAACGGGGACTGGGGGACAGCAGGGGATGTTTCCCAAACATCCCCACTTAGAGAAGAGAATAGGAAATGCGTCCTCGAAACTTCGGAAACAATCAACGAGTTTCCGAACCACGTTGACCGTTTTTGGGACTGTTTTTCCGTTTCCTAATGTCCCGGGGACTGCATAAAAAGTTTCTTATTAAAATTAATGATTTTTCAGTCATCTGCGGGCCCGAACTTGTTGAAGTCAAATTTTTTATAAAATATATTATAAAATGAATGATTAGGGACAGTTGTCATAGTATCTTTGTTTTCATTTTGAAGCTCAGGATGATAGTGATAGTGACTTTGATATGGATGATTAGGGGCAGCTGCTTTAGTATCTTTTGTTTTGATTTTGACTTTGATCTTTCAGAATTTGGAGTATTTTGTCTTGACATTATAATATTATATGATCATTGATAGTTGATACATTGATGGAATGATTATATATCAATATGATCATTGATACACTATAGTTGATACTTTAAAAGTTTAAAACTTTAAAGTTTGAGTCTTTATCTATTCAACATTTCCATTTTATTGAGAGTTGATGTTTTTCATTCTCTCATTTGATTCATTTCATTATGTACTAATGGTATTTTAAGTACTTAAATGATGATTGAAAATGTTGCTATTTAGAATTTTCTATGATGATTTGATTAGGTGCTGATCGTTATGCTCTATGATCATTGATGAATGGAATTGATAATGTTAAACTATGTTGCTGTGATGAATATAGAAGTGATCAATATATTTGAAAATTCATATATATATATATATATAAAGCTGTCCCCTGTTCCGGCAAAAAAAAAACTTCCTGGAAACCCATTTCCCCATTCCCTTGTCCCTTCGTCCTAGAAATTTGGGGTAACATATATATATATATATATATATATATATATATAACATTGTAAAAATATGCTGCAACAAATAAGTTCATACACTAGTATGCTAATATTACAGCAACCTAGCGAAATACACCACCGCTTATATTAATGGCAACAAATAAGTTCATACACTAGTATGCTAATATTACAGCAACCTAGCGAAATACACCATCGCATATATTAATGTTTTAGTTCAAATGACATACCAAAATACCAACACACCACCATATCAATGTTTCGGTTCAAAAGCAATAATGTCAACATCAATAATCAGTCATAAGTGATCAAATATCATCAAACAAATCTTCATCATTTTGCTGTTGCATATTACAAGTAAAAATAGTACCACTAGCATCAATGCTAGCAGCCTCAGGATCAACCTCAACATCACTAAGCAGCCGGCGATCACCATCATCAATTACCAGTGCATCAAAATGGGCTTCCAACTATGTAGACTCTGGTTCAACATCCCAATGCTTTGCCTCCCCATTTTTGTAAGTATAATCTTTGTGTTGTGAGCCTCAAGTTTGAATGCACAAAGACCAAGTTATTTGCCTTCTTGGAGTTTAGTTAGTTGTGTTTTATTGAGTGGATGGGGTATGTACTCCAGTTAGATGACGATGAACTGACAATTTATCAAGATTTGCAATTTTGAAATTAGAGAGTTAAGAGTTTTGAATATAATTTTTAAAAATATAAATTCAATATTCATCAACAAGAATTTAGAAGTGATAATCTTAAGAGTAAAGACCGAACTTGTGATAAAACTTTGATGGCAATGGGTTGCAGGTGCAGGTACACTTGTCCATGGAAGTACCACCATTTATGAGTATCAACATTGTTCTTGTCTTCAAGATCTTCAAGACCACAATCTTTGGTGCTTGATAAACCCATGAATTTAGGCCTGACTACTGGTCATAGGTGCTCAAGAAAGAGTCTTTGAAGGGTTGCCTTCTACCCTCGAGCTACTTTAGGATCTCCGTATAGGGCAACTCTAGTGGTGCTCCCCTTGAGGATCGATTGGTTATAGAACTTGAGGCTCACAACAAAAGCAAGTAGATGGAAAAGGGTAGTCATTTTGTTCCATCTCTCTACGATAATTACCTATAGCTCCTAGAAGAACTTTGCATTTGGATCTTCCTTATCTCATTTATGATATTTCTAATATGCTCAATCATGGAGTCAATGTCATCATATACTTCACTTAAGAAAGGCCTATCCATTTCAATGTATCAGATAATGCTCAATATAGCGTTGGTGAACTTCAAAAGGTACTCAACATGATCCCACAGAGAGTCATCTAGTATCAATGCCTTAATGGCATCTACCTTGGCACTATCTGATTGCCTCCACATGGTCCAATTAGTATTGATTACCATTCTAGACAATGCCTCTATAATTTTGACAAGGCTCCTTAAAACAATAGTGTTGGAGGCAAAGTAGGTCTTAACAACCTTTCAATAATAAATTAAAAAATGAAGATAAAATCTTAATCTAAAAACATAGTTTACTAAACTAAAGTGACTACATTTCTAAAGCATGTTTAAATTTTAAACAATTTAACTTAACTTTGAAAGCTCCAATTTCAATAATTTTCTAAATATGGCTTGCATCATATGGTGGTTCATGACAAACATTTGGATCTCCTGCGTGTCTTCATACATTTATTTAATCCACTCATTCTTAGTGCCAATTTTTTGCAGCATTAGGTTAAGTGAGTGCACAACAAATGGGATCTAAGAAATGTGTTTGAAGTGCTCCTCAACCAAGAAGTCGATAACCCTACAATTCTTAGCATTGTTGGTTATTACCTTAACAAAATTTTAAGGGCAAAATTGCTCAATGGCTTGGATGAGAATGTTTCCAATGAAAGGTCCTTCAACTCTCCTTCGTAGTCCACAACTTTTAAAAAATTGCAGCTCTTGTGGACATTGCAATAACATTCACCAAATGACGATTTCTCACATCTTTCCATCCATCAGATGATGGCCTGCATGGAAGCCTCTACACTGGTCATCTCTCCTTCCAATAAAGCGGTGGGTACCTTCTCATAACTAGAGGACCCTTGAACCCCTTTGGAGCCTCATTAATTGCTCTCACCATTTTTTGCCATTACGGTGAGCAAACAACATTAAATGTCTATTTGCATAGATGCATCTTGCTATGACTTGCTTGGGGATATCTCTAGCTTCATTTTGAAATGATGTTCCCAAGGGCCCCATTGCTCTCTTATTTCCAATTGGTTCTTAAGGAGGACGTAAGAATTGATGGCCCTTTGTAGGTGGTTCATTGGGAGTGGAAGTTGAAGTCAGAGGATGTTTTTGCTTTATTTTTTCTAGCATTTTGTAACAGATGAGAATTCGCCCTTGTAGATGCTCCTTCTGCTTGTTTTTGTTATTGAATATATTTGTGCACAATGTGGTTTGGAAGAAAAGTTTTAGCTCCTCATCAACTCTTGGCTTCCACGTACAAAATATAATACTGGTTTGAAGAATAAAGCACAACTGTGCTTTCACTCTACTATAAGAGCCACTAAATTCCTCTTTGCAATGGCTGCAAATCCACACATAACCTCCTCCACTTGTATTGGTTGAACCATTTCCACATATTTCCATAGTGGAGAGCATCTATCTATTTTGAGGTGGGATTTTCCAGTGCTAGAAGCACTTGCAGCTAGCCTTTGAATCTACAAAGAACACATCAAAAAAAACAAAAATGAATTTTTTTTTTGAGGAGCTCGTTTCACTATGTAAAACCAAGTAGTAAAAAAAATGTAATTTAAAAAAAAAGTTCACAGGCTCTAGATAAGTACCTTAAGAGGAGATGTAAGCTCACAATACCCTGCTTGTGAATGTGAATGCCCGTGAATGCAGCTTGAATGCACCACTAGTGTTGTGAGTGTGTTGGTGTTATGAGTTTGAAGGACAAAAATCAAAGCTATGAAGGTTGGTGCTTGTTGTAAATTTCTGCAAATTCTGTACTAAATAATTCAGATTTGTATAATATCCTTGGTTGCTGAAAATGAACTTCTTAATAATCTGAAGTATGGAAGAGTTGTCAAACTTTTATTCTGAACTGAATGTTATTTATATTTGCAATAAATTTGACTGGGTATTATTACTTGAGGGAGCAGACTTGTTATTCTTGTGTGTCCTCAAACTACAAAAACAACCTCCTTTAATATCATGACTAAAGGGCATGTCCCTCAAAGGGACATGACCCTCCCTAAGTTAGTTCAAACTCCTCTCCCAGAAATTGACGACTAGCAAAGATGTTTAACAATAAACAATAACTAACACAATGTGTTAAGTTGGTATTAATACCAATCTATCTCATATATTGTTGCCCATCACAAGAGGTGTAAGTTATATATTTAATGCCTTTAAATGATATTAGAGAGGAGGAGGACTAAGTGCGGTCTGCACTCTTAGACCAATAGATTATCACTGTTATAAATATAACACTCACTCTTAACTTGATAATCATACTGAGAGATAACATATCTAGTATCATCAATTACGATGAATAAACATAGATTGATACACTATATCTATTCGAATCTTCTTGAGAAAATAGCATCACATGATACTAATTCATATAACTATCTTGTGATATGACTCATCACTTATACTAGTGATGTTAGTATTGCACATAATGCAATACACAGGATAAAATCCGAAGAATAATTAAATTCCTCATGTATCCAGGTTGTGACTCATAGGAATTGGTAATCCTATATCACAACTTGATCTTGAGTTAAGATCTACCAGAAAACAGGATAAAGACTGAAGAATGAATTCTTCCTTTATCCAAGTTGTGATAAATAGGTATAGAAATGCTTATTTCACAAATGATCTTGAACTCGCCCAGATCTAACAGTAGATCTCTACTGTTCAATACATTATCTGAGGGATCATCATCTCTCATAATGTCTTTTATACAAGTATTCATTATCTCAGAGGTCGTCACCTCTTAAATAATGAATACAGATGGTGGAGCCCATAACAATCAATAGCCTGACAAATAAAATTATTTTATTAATAATTAAAAAAATGCAAATGGGTTATAATTCAACCATACCAAGTCTTCTCTTGAATTATCTATCTTCACTATAGATAGAGGTTTGGTGAGTATGTTTGTTGTTTGCTCTGCAGTGCAAATGTATTATAATTTTATAGTATTCTTGTCTACCATATCTCTTACATAATGGTAAGGAATTTCAATATGCTTGGACCTGTCATGAAAAACTAGATTCACTGAAAGCTTGATGGAACTCTGATTATCACAATGAATAATCGTAGGATTCATAGCTTTGCCCAAATAATCCCAGAAGTAACTTCCTTAGCCAAACTGCTTTTCGAGAGGCCATTGCTGCTGCAACATATTCGGCTTCTATGGAGCTTTGAGCTACTGAAGACTGCTTTTTGCATATCCAAGATATCATTGCTGATCTTAAATTGAAACATCCCAAAGTACTTTTTCTGTCTTTAACACTTCCACCCCAATCTAAGTCGATGAATCTATGCAAATCTAAATCAACTTTCTCATATTTGAGCCCAAAATTAAGAGTGCCTTGTAAGTATCTCATAATGTGTTTAATTGCAACTAGGTGAATCTCCTTTGGCTCACGCATAAACTGGCTTAAGGCATTAACAACATGGCAAATATCAGGCCTTGTATTTACTGAGTACATAAAGGACCCAATCATCCGTCTGTAGAGAGTAGAATCTATGGAAGGTGATTTTGCTGTTGCTTTTTAAAGTTTATGTAGATAAGTCTCCATTAGAGAAGACATAGACTTGCAATTCGACATTCCAAATCTCTTCAAAATATTTGATGTATACTCCCCTTGATTAAGTATGATACTGGTAGAATTATGCCGTACTTCCAATCCTAGGAGGTAATGAAGGAGTCCCAAGTCTTTCATCTCGAATTCTCTAAATAGATCTTTCTTGCATTGATCTATGAGATGATCATCACCTATTATTAGTAAATCATCAACATAAAATATCAAAATTACCATATCATCTTTATCTCTTCTATAATATAAAAAATTGGATCAGCTCCATTCTTGGAAAATCCTAAGTTGGTGAAATACTTATCAATTCTTTCATACCAAGCCCTTGGAGCCTGCTTAAGCCCATAGAGAGCTTTCTTGAGCCTGCAAACAAAAACATTAGGATCATGAGTTTCAAATCCTTCAGGTTGCTCCAAATATACTTCTTCTGTAATCTTTCCATTTAGGAATTTTAAATATCCACTTGGAAGAAACAACAGATTTTTCTTTAGGTTTTGGAACAATTTCCCAAACATTATTCTTCATAATAGATTGGTATTCTTCTGTCATAGCTTCTTTCCAAGCTGTATGTTTAACAACATCTAAAGGATTGGTTGGTTCTGTTTTGGACAAATCATTCATGTTTGTTGTATAAATAGAAAATCTTTTAGGTCTTTTGCTTTCTTTGACTGTTCCAGAAGGTGCAGCAAAGTCTTGTGCTTCCTTGATTGTTTTAATGGCCCAAAGTGATCTTTTCTTTGAATTTTAAATTTCCCAAGATTTAGATTTTGAATTTCATCTTCAATTTTTTCTATGTTCTCCCTCTGAGACTCAGACTTAGTATTTCTTTTAGAACTAGGTAAAGGAGAAGGTTCTTCAAAATTTAGGGCTCTTTTGAATGCTAGATCTTCTTCAATAATTACAACCCTATTAAGTTCAATATTTTTCTGTCGAGGTATGAAAATCCTATAAGCTTTTGAAGTTTTACTATACCTTGCAAAACTACCTTTTCTCCTGGAGGGTTGTAACTTAGTTCTCTTTTCTTTTGGAACATGGATATATATAGGGCACCCTAAAACCCTAAGATGACTTATATTGGGTTTAACCTTAGTAAAGACTTCTTTAGGAGTTTTATCTCTAAGATAGGAGTGAGGGCTTCTATTTTGAATATAGACAATAGTACAAGCCCAAAGATAATAGTTTAGATTTTGATCAAATATCATAGCTCTAGCAGTTTCTATAATTGTGCTATTCTTTTTTTTTGCTACCCTTTTTTGTTCTGGATTATAAGGAACAGTGTACTCCCTCTTAATTCCTATTTCTTTACAAAACTCTTTAAACAAATTTGAGGTGTATTCTCCTCTATTATTAGTTCTAAGAGTTTTAATTTTGTCCTGATAAGTTTTTAGTTAATATTTTGAATTCTTTAAATCTCTTTAGGATTTCTTTTGATTCTTTGCACTTTTAAGAAGTAAATCCATGTTTTCTTAGAGAAGTCATCTATGAACAAAATATAGTACCAGAATCCTCCAAGAGAAGGAATAGACATAGGTCCACATAAATCTAAATGAATTAATTCCAAAACATTATTTGTTTTTCTAGTGCTATCATGAAATGGACTTTGGTGTTCTTACCCAGTGCCCACCCTTTGCACATGCTTGAGTGGTCTTTATTTAGTTTAGGTATACCAATAACCATCTTCTCTATAGTTGATAAGGTTTTGAAATTTAGATGTCCTAATCTTTTGTGCCATATTTCATTTATGTCAGTAGCTTCATGAATCAAAGCTTGAATAGGTCGACTAGATTTTGAATTTAATTCATACAAATATCCTTTTCTCTGACCAATCAACTTCGCTTTCTTAATTGAGGAGTTCTTTTCCTAGGTTATTACTTTACCGTCCACAAATGCAACATTATGCCCATCATCTTCAAGTGCTATAAATGAGATTAGATTTCTTTTTATTCTTGGTTTGTAGAGTACACCTTTGAGAAGAAGAGAATTTTTTGATTTTAGTTTCAAGGTGCAATTTCCAATTCCTTCGATGAAATGTGCTAAATTATCACCAATGGTGACTTCGCCATTAACCTTTTCAGATATAGACTCTAGTGCTTCTTTGTATCCTCATATATTTCTACAAGATCCACTATCAATTACCCATGCTTTACTTGAGATTTCATTTGATAGTGACGAATACAATACACAATTCTTGGTATCATAGTTATCTTCTTCCATAGTAACATTTGTACAGTTCACTGCTTGTTTAGAATTCTCAGAACAATTATATCTGTAGTGTCCAAACTTTTCACATCTGAAATACTTTATTTTGGATAGATCTTTGTTGGGTTTTCCATTCTTTTGATTTCCCATTTTCTTCTTTAAATGCTTCTTCTTGCCCTTATAGGAGTTTGTATGAAGAACATGAAGTTCTTCATCTTCTGTTTTCAGTTTCTCTCCTCTCTTTAATTTTCTAGATTCTTCTTGAAGACAATCTCCCTTAAGTCTGTTGAAGTTAGGAAGTTTATCTCTGGCACTTATTCCTTGTGCAAAAGTTTCCCATGAATCTGGTAATCCATCTATAGCCATCAGTGTTATTTCTGTGTCACTAATAATGGTTCCTATACTTGATAGTTCATCTTGTATACCGACAACCCTTAGGAAGTAAGAATTTATTGATTCTCCTTTCTTTATTTGTATGTGAAATAATTGCCTTTTCAGTGCGAGAACTCTAGTTGCATTGTTGACCTCATATGCATTTAGCAATGCATTCATCATATCAAATGCTGTCTAATGTTTTGTTAGCATAGGTACAATATCATTCTTTACTCCATCTAATATGATCTGAATGGCTTTTCTATTTCCTTTACTCTATATAGTTTTATAAGGTTCATTATTAGGTTGTTTGGATGCTGAATCAACAAATTGTTTTACATCATTTTCTTCAAGAATCATCATGATTCTGAATTTCCAGGCATCAAAGTGTTCTTTCCCATCAAACTTGTCCTCGGGTTTGATTGTGTATGCCATTGAAGATAGGAGAAAGGTGCTAGATATGTTTAAGGTCTGATTACTTAAATTTGTAAAGCCTAGGTTCGGCTACCAGAGCTCTGATACCATGTAAATTTCTGCATATTCTGTACTAAATAATTCAGACTTGCATAATATCTTTGGTTGCTGAAATGAACTTCTTAATAATCTGAAGTATGGAAGAGTTGTCAACTTTTATTCTGAATTGAATGTTATTTATCTCTGCAATAAATTCCACTGGGTATTAATGCTTAAGGGAGCAAACTTGTTATTCTTGTGTGTCCTCAAACTACAATAAATCTCCTTTAATATCATGACTAAAGGGCATGTCCCTCAAAGGGACATGACCCTCCCTAAGTCGGCTCAAACTCCTCTCCTAGAAATTGGTGACTAGCAAAGATGTTTAACAATAAACAATAACTAACATAATGTGTTAAGTTGGTATTAATACTAATTTATCTTAGAAGTTGCCGCCCATCACAAGAGGTGTAAGTTATATATTTAATGCCTTTAAATGATATTAGAGAGGAGGAAGACTACGTGCAGTCTGCACTCTCAGACCGGTAGATTATCACTGTTATAAACTTAACACTTGTAACCACAAAGCATGGGTGGTGTTTAGTTAGTCAATAGTGCCATTCGTATAGTTATTTCATCTAACCTTTTGGTACCCTTGAGTTTTCAGTTTCCGGTAGATGCAACTTTGCATTGGATGACTATTCCTAACTTTGTTGTGAGTTATCAACCTGTCGTTTATGTTGTGTTGTGAATACTTCTAGCTTTGCTACTGTTATTATAAATTTATAACTTATACTTTATAAATTATAAAGTCTATTTGTCTATTTATAAGTTTTTTCCATTTGCTTTAGGGCTGACATGGCAAGGAAAAATATATAGAAACTTCTTGAAAACATTGGAATAAAAGTCAAATTTGTTGCAAATTCATACGTCGAAAGTTAAAGTCGTTTCGAGCTTAGAGAAAAAAAAAGTGAATTCCTTCCACATTTGTGGCAAATTCGTCTAGTGTCCCACTGAGCGAATTTGCCACAACTTTCTTAGACTGGCACCGACTTTCAAGCATTTTCGTATCGCACCCAACTATAGGACTAATTGAATTTCAAATTTGACCCTTTGTAGTTGAATATGGTAACTTAGCTATAATATACAACTTCCCTAGCCATTCTCAACACTTTACTTCATGCACTTACTTTTTGCTGCTAGGCCATTAGTGGTGACCTTTGGTTTCCTTCTGCCTTTGGTTATTGCTAAAATCTTGTTGCTTGTTTTCCTTTGGTCACTTCTCTTTGTTTAACTCTACTTGCTACTGTTGCCTACACATTGGCTATGTTTTTATTCTTTTTTTGTGGGTCAAGCTTACTTTACAGTGACCCATTCCCTTTGGCACACAAGTTCCTTTGTGTGTCGTGTGTTTACTGTATGTTCTTGTCTACTTTGCTTGGTTGCTTTAATATACTATGCTTGATTGTTATGCTTTACTATGTTAGTTCTTTCCTTGTGGCCTTTGTCTTATGCGTGACACTCTCGCATTGGTCCATATGTATTTCTACATCAACTTGGTTCTGATATTGTACATATGGGCCAACTATATGGTGCTTGGTGACCTTGGTGTGATGTTAGTGGTGGGCGGTTATTTTTTCATCTATAGTTGGATGATTCTTTTTTGTAGCTCCTTTATCCTCATTCACGATTCATGGTCCCCCACATGTTGCCTTTGGTGTTGGTGGGCCCTTGGGTCTTGTTGATTTGGTGTGCTCTTCTTTTTGGTGGATCTATTGCTTTTGTATTCTAGTCCATGAGTGCTGCATGTTCTTCTTGGTAGGGTGTAGTTTCCTTTTGTTTCCACTCTTGACTTTTCTATGCATACTGTCTTTGTTGTAATGCTCCTCCTCGCTTGAGTGTTCGATGCATAAAACCTGTAACAATCGTTATTATATGGAAAATATAGCATAAACATATAAGAGTTTGAAACAATTATTAGCAATTAACAAGATAAATAATTATTAAATCATCTAAGTAATTATTCCATACTTTACCCACCTAATCCTAGAAGGAGGCTCTACACACATTTACCTAACCCTCTGATGAGATTATGTCTTAGGCAACCATCATGTTAAGAGCACCTTCTAAGACCTTTGGGATCTCTATTAATGAGTAAACTCATTAACAACACATAGTTTGCAAAGATCCCACCTCTAACCAAGCCTCTTGTCTCTACCATATGCATATGATTGACCACTCCGATATATATATTGTCTCTAAGAAATTCTCTACAAATCTCTCTCCGTGTTCCGATTTGGAACCCTAACATTCAATTGAGAATGCTTTCTAATCTCCGAGTTCTCTTAAAGGTATACTCAACATTCTAATGAATGCCCTCTACCAAGTTCTTACTTGATCTCTATGAGAACTATAGAGTTCTCTTCTCAAGCATGATTATTGATCCTTGATTGATAATTCTGTCTACCAAATGATTCATATTTTTTTTTTGGTATAAAAATTATCAAATGAACAGACCTCTGATTCCTTTTAATTCTGTACTGTATTATACTTCACATAATATATATTATTTTAATTCTCTATATTTCTCAAAATCTTTATTAATTTATTCTCTTTTTCCTCTACTCTAATGGTTCTGCAATCCAACTCTCTTTGACTTTAATTGTTTTCCAGTCCTCACATATTTTATTTGTCATCTCCGTTCTTCTGAAAAGTCACAACCTTTCATAATCTTAATCCTTTTGAGAAGTCAAAATCCTTCATAATTACAAGCCTTTTCAAGAGTCGCAACACTTCGTAATTAAAACCTTTTCGAAGAGTCAGAACAGTAAATTTTAGTGATCAGAGGTAACAGTAAATTGAAAATAGAGAGATAAACACAAGAATACAACATGATTACCCTAGGAAAACCTTCTAATAGGAGGGAAAAATCCAGCACCAAATTAGATCATCTATTATTGCCATTTTATCAATTGAATTACATAACATGTATCTATTGATTTGCTGAAGATCACTAATCAATGAAGCAAATAAGTGATATCGTTAAACAAGGATGTATCGGTAATGCATAAATAGATGTAGTCCTCAGAAGAATGATAGATATGAAGAGATGTGTACCCAGATCTGACCTTATGTTGCAGCCCTAGATCTTGAATTTAATTCGCTGTCAGCGTAGCTTGTAGGTATATCACATTCACTGCTACCTTTGAGGAAATTGCATCTCTTGCTTGGTGTATATTAGACTAGATTGCTGCCTTATATGATATTCACTGCCTTCAATATAGATTGCAGGTATTTTGCACATTACATGTTTACAATATCATGCCTCATATATATAGGAGGGCTTTACAAATCCAATAACAAAGTCTGCCCTTTTTGTCGCCAATAGATTTTACAATTTAAATTTAACTTTAGGTTTAGCCCATTCTGTTTATTATAATAATAGATAAGTTGTCTATTATTAGTTAATGGCTATCTATTGTAAACATCTAATAAGCTTCAGTTTGCTTTCTCTAGAATAGAATGTTTCTATTCTATATGATCGTTTCCTAAGGAAACATCGTCTCATTCTTTTGTATAAATTGACCTTTTGGTCTCTGTTAATATCAAGCAAGTATTTTACCAATTACTTCCTTAATATGGTATTAGAGCTAATAATTAAATTTTTTCGAAATTTTTTATAATTTCTTCTTGAAATTATTTGTTTAAATTATTTCAAAATTATTTCAGTCGAATTTCTCTACAACCCACCTAGGGTTGCTGCCTTAAGAAATTTGAATTAGATCACAATCTCAAGCTAGGTTTGAACCCTTTGTGAAAAAATGCGATTTCCATCAGCTACGACTTTGGTCGTTTTTCCTGCTCGCGTTTTTTAGACAAACTCTTCTAGTTTTTTGGCCGCTGTTTTTTTCAGTCTCAATTTTCGTGTTTGAACAGCTTGGGATTGGGCGTTTTTTGTTGAGGAAGCAACAAACGTCTCCTTTTTTGCGTTTGAACAGCTCGGGTTGGGTGTTTTTTGTTGTGGACGCAGACAAAAGTCTCCATTTTCGTGTCTGAAGCAGCTCATGACTTCTTGTGTTTTTCAGATTGTTTTACCACCATTTATTGGTTTGGTCGTGTTTTCAGAAACCAAACATGACTTCATCTACAGTGTCCAAGAGTTTGCAGAGACGTCAAGGCATCAAATACCTTCATTCTGCATTTTTTTATGCATTTTTCTTCTTCTATTGTTGCCGGCTAGGGGTTTGCTCGAAACCTTAATTTTTGGGTGCATAAATTTTTTTGATTGCAAATTCTTGGTGGGTTTTTCGAGAGCTCAACTGGTTTATCTGTTTTTTGGGTGCCTTGATTTTCATGTCTTGATTTTCGAGCCAGCGGATCTAGGAAACGATAACATATTCCTTCTGGGTTTTTCAAACTATCTCCCGGGTCACTCTTCGATTCTTTTGGGTCTTCCGTATTTTTGCCTCGAAGAACGTGCCTTTACATATTTTCACAGTTTTTCATTGAAAAACATGCCATGGCATCTCTGACAAATATTCTGCTTGAGCATAACTCCAAATTCAATGGTCGAAATTATGGCACCTAGAAGTAGCGGATCATCGCAATTTTTGAATATCGGAACACCAATCAACTTGTTTTGGGTGTTACGAAGCGTCTGACTTCTTCGGGTCTTGATCAAGATACATGGGATTTGAATAATCGAGAGGCAGTTATGCTTCTCAATTTTTCTGTGGTTGATGATCAACTTTCTCAGATTCCATCCGACAAGACAGCTGTCAAGATTTGGACACATCTCAAAGGTCTTCATGAGACTTCTGACAAAATCCGAGCCTTCTTTCTGAAAAACACTTTGTTTTCTATTGTCATGGATGGGCGCACCTCGCTCCAGGCACACCCAAATCGGATTTAGGAAATCCATGATCAACTACTTGCCATCAGTCACAAAATGGAGGAAGAGGATATTGTGGTTATCACTCTTTGGAGTTTATCCAAATCTTATGAGCATTTTATCGAGACTCTCAACATAACATCTTCTGGTGTTGATCTGAAGTTCACTGATCTTTGCACACTACTGCTTTAGCAAGATCTGTGGAAACAACAGTTCGGTAGCAACTCCAGTTCCACCTCCACAGAGCATGCCTTTGCTACGAAATTCTTTCAGAAGGATAAGGGCAAGTTTCAACAACAATCTCAACAGAAGTCTTCTGCTCTAGCATTAGATGGTTCTAGAAAGAACATTCAATGCAACTATTGCCACAAGTTTGGACACATGAAGGTTGAATATTGGAAACGCTTAGCTGCACAGTCTAAGCAATTAGGTTCGTAGCCCAAAGCGAATAGTGCAGAGCACACTGAGCAGGCGGAATCTGCCTTTTACGCCTTCATGGCTAAAAGACTTGTAGATCATGTGAAGTCATTTGCCCGATACATTGATTCAGGTGCCTTTCGTCATTTCACTCATTGCAGAGAATTGTTTACTGACTACCAGTCTTATTTAGATTCTATTATTTTTGGTGGCGTAGAAGTGTACATGGTTGTCGGTAAAGGCAACATTCAAATTCAATCTGTTGGGAGGAATCTCATATTCCTTGATGTGTACTACGTTCTAGGGATGGAACTAAATCTACTCTCAGTCAGTCAGTTGTTGCGACATTCTCCACACTTGGCAATCACTTTCAGTTCACATCAGTGCACCATCATTGATCGGGCGACTAAGTCTGTTGTTGCAATGGGTCTTGAGGATCATGGTCTTTTCAGACTTACCAATTCTGGTGATTCTCAGGACTTAGCTATGGCTGCTTGGTGATCTTTTGTTAGCACACTTTGGCATCAGCGAGATGGGCACTTAAATGTGCATTATCTCTCACAGCTTGCCAGGGATGAGCTTGTTCTTGGATTGCCAGAGATTCAAATTCAAGAGCTTGGAGTTTGTGACGCATGTCAGGCTGGGAAGCAACATCGCACACCTTTCACCAATGGCGATTCATGGCGAGTTTCTCAGGTGCTTCAACTTGTTCATGCCAATATTTGTGGCCCTATGGCCACTCCTTCTGTTCTTGGGTCCAATTATTTTCAGTTGTTTGTTGATGATTTTAGTAGAAAAATGTGGGTGTATTTACTTAAAAAGAAATCAGATGCATTTCTTGTATTTCAGAAGTTTAAACCCTTAGTTGAAAAAGAGTTTGGGAAATCTATTATTACTCTTAGATCAGACAATGGGGGGAATTTTGTTTTAATGCTTTCTTTAGATTCTTGGATACACATGGCATTAAACGTCAGTTAACCACACACCACAACAGAACAATGTAGCTGAACGTTGGAACAAGACAATCACCGAGATGGCTCGTTCCATGCTTGAACATAGACATGTTTTGAAGCAGTTTTGGGCAAAAGTAGTTAACATTGCAGTTTATCTGTTGAACCGGTCACTCACATTGGCGGTGAAAGGTAAAACTTCGGAAGAGGACTGGTCAGGTCACAAACCCAGAATCAGTCGCCTGAAGGTTTTTGGCTCTCTTGCTTTTGTTTGGATCCTTGATGTCTCATGCACCAAGTTGGATGCCACGAGTCAGAAACTCATGCTAGTTGGATATAGCAATCTTCACAAAGCCTACCGCCTAATCGATGTTGAGACATCTCGTCTCATCTACAATTGAGATGTAGTCTTTGATGAGCAGCGAGGACCATTCATGCTAGTTTCTCTTGTGCCTAATCCAGCAGACCAGCCTATGAGGGCTCATGATTTGGGAGTTCGGCTTCCATTAGGTCCACTTGATGGGAGGGCTCTAGTAGCTCCCACAACTCTAGTTATACCAGTGATACTTGTACAGACACCTTCAACTACTCCTGCAGGATCACCTCGCTTTATAGATGCTTCACCTGAGTTTGATCTAGATTCTTCTGATGAGGATCTTGCTGATCAAGCATCTCCTAGTACTACTATTGGTCATTCTCCTATCCAGCCTAAGTGGTAGGCTAAGACGCTAATCTTTGTGATGATGAGCTCATTGATGGGAGAACTGCTCGGAAAAAGAGCAAAACTATAGATACTATTAACTGTGCTTTCATGGCCAACATTCATAGTGTGTTTGAACCTCAAACATATTTCGAGGCTAAAGGAATTCCAGAGTGGGAATAGGCCATGACATTTGAACACCAGAGCTTGTTGAAGAACAACACTTGGGTCCTTTCTGATCTTCCACTAGGGAAGAAACCCATTGGCTGCAAACGAGTCTACAAAATCAAATACAAATTGGATGGTACTTTAGATAAGTAGAAAGCTAGTTTAGCGGCGAGGGGCTTTTCTCAACGTTAGGGCATTGATTATGAGGAGACCTTTGCTCCTACTGCAAAGATGAGCACCATTGGATTAGTTCTAGCCATGGTAGCACAATTTGGCTGGAAAGTCCATCAGATGGATGTCAAGAGTACTTTCCTGAATGGTGATCTCCACGAGGAGGTCTATGTGACGTGGCCTTCTGGTTTCAAGGTTGCTGGTAAAGACCGTCGGGTTCTCAAATCGGTAAAAGCTCTCTATGGCTTGAAGCAGGCCCCTCGGGCATGGTACATAAAGATTGATAAGTACCTCAGTGATCAAGGCTTCAAGAGGAGTTCTTCAAACTCAAATTTGTACATCAAGACTACTGACAGTGACATCATCCTTTTGGTTATTTATGTGGATGATTTGATCATCACTGGCAGTTCGGCATCTTTGATTTAGGGAATCAAATAGAATTTATGCCAGTCTTTTGATATGATTGACTTTGGGCTCATGCATTATTGCCTAGGTGTTGAAGTTTGGCAACAGTCTTCTAGTATATTCATCTCTTAGTCCAAATATGCTAGGGCCTTGTTAGACAAATTTCGAATGCAGGATTGCAAACCTACATCTACACATATGGAGAAAAGTCTCAAGTTATTAGCAAAGTCTGATTCTCCTTCCGTTGATGATACTACATACGGGCAACTAGTAGGCAGCCTCATCTACCTCTCTGCTATTAGGCCTGATATCAGCTTCACAATTAGCTATATTTCACGCTTTATGACAGCTCCTAAGGTTGATCATTGGATGGTAGCAAAGTGTGTGCTTCGTTATGTGAAGGGCATTTCAGATTATGGACTTCTTTACTCTCGAAGTTCTAATCCTAAACATGGTGGGTTCACAAATTCAGATTGGGCAGGCTTTGTTGATGATTAAAAGTCAACATCTGGATGTGTTCAGTTTGGGATCCGGTGCAGTCACATGGATCAGCAAGAAGCAGCAGGCAGTTTCTTTGTCTTCTACAGAGGTTGAATACAGAGGGATTGTTAAGGTAGGATGTGAAGCTGTTTGGCTTTGTCAGATGCTTGGGGATATGCAGATGTCACCAACAGGACCGACTACTTTGTTTGTTGATAATGAAGGCGTTATCAAGTTAGCACAGAATCCAATCTTCCATGAACGAACCAAGCATGTGGATGTTCACTATCATTACATACTGGTTGAATACGGGACTATAGATTTGCAATATGTTCGTACCGCAAATCATACTGTAGACATTCTCACCAAGCCTCTTGGTCCTGATAAGTTTGTCAAATTCAGACGACAGCTTGGTGTGTTAGATAGATTAACCATAAAGGGAGGGTATTACAATAATAGATAAGTCGTCTATTATTAGTTAATGGCTATCTATTGTAAATATCTAATAAGCTTTAGTTTGCTTTCTCTAAAATAGAATGTTTCTATTCTTTACGATTGTTTCCTAAGGAAACATCGTCTCATTCTTTTATATAAATTGACCTTTCAGTCTCTATTAATATCAAGTAAGTATTTTACCAATTACTTCCATAATATTGTTTGCACAAGGTGATATACGGTGTGCACATATTTGATTGATAGAAGGTCTTGATGATGTAATCTAGCTAGGATTCGAACTAGCTATACTCAACACCCCCTCTTAGCCAGGGAGGATACTAAAAGCATCATGGACTCCTTCCATGATATTTATCATGCATTGCCTGTAGAGGATAAATCAAAAGAGTATCATCATGGACTCCTTCCATGAAGTCTATCAGATTTACAGAATCCATATGTATATATTCTTTTTGGGATTGATTGTGTGAATAGCATCAACCTTCAGATCATACTACATGATCCCTCATTAGGATGCAAGAGAGCAAAGGAACATGATGCCCATCATGCATACCTGCAAAGCATGGATCCACCTTACATTACCCACAAAGGGTGGAGGAGGTTTGAGGGCTTAAGCTCTCTCTCAAAGAAGGTCAATAAATATGCTACCACCTTGCATTGCTTGTAGAGGGTGGTTCCACCGTGCATTGCCCACAGAGTGGGTGATACAACTAGGTGTATCAATGATGCTAAGACTCCCTCTTAGCGAAGGTTGTGTTTTCCACAATTCCAAGCCTATCTTTGAAGTACTCAAACATTACCCGAGTAAGAGTTTTGGTGAGAATATCTGCTATCTGCTCCTCAGTGCTGACATATTTCAGCTGAATGGAACTTCTCTGTACCTTGTCTTGAATATAGCGTTGATGAGTTTCCACTTGCTTTATCCTGTTCATAAAATATCAAATTGACGAACATCTTAATACAACTTTGATTGTCACAAGGAATGATTGAAGGATCCAAAGAAACAACCCAATGAGGAGCTTGCGAAGCCATACCACTTCCCTTGAAGCAACAATAGCAGCAATATATTCTGCCTTAGCAATACTCATAGCAACCGAGGATTGTTTCCTCCAGGCCCACAAAAATCATAGCGGATCCCAAACTGAAGCATAATCCTGAAGTGCTCTTTTTTATCGGTAACACTACCTGCCCAATCTGAATCACAATAACCTTCCAAGGTAATAATAGTGTTGAAAAGCACATCTCAAGCCATAACTAGTAGTTCCACACAAATATCTCAATATATGTTTGGTTGCAATGGGACGGACATGCCTTGGTTCATTCATGAATTGGCTAAGAGAACTTACTACATAGCATATATCCCGTCTAGTGCTATCTTGATACTTCAAAGATCCGATCAATTGCTTGTACTCTATTGGGTCTGCAAAATCAAAATCAGCAGCACATACACTCAACCTTTTCAAGTTAGTTTTTATAGGGGTTAGCATAGGCTTGCAATCCATCATACCAAATCTTTTCAAAATATCTATAGTGTATTTTCCCTGACTCGGGATAATTTCATTAGATCTTTGCCATACTTCTAACCCAAGAAAGTAATGCATTAGAACTAAGACTTTCATTTCAAATTCAGTAGTTAATTTTTTCTTACATCTAATGATAAGACTTTCATTACCAGTTAGAAACAAGTCATCCACATATAAAATCAGAATTAGCATTATATCATTAAATACTTTGAAATAAAGATTAGGATCAGCATCACTCTTACAAAAATACTAAGCTTACCAAATATTTGTCAATTCTTTCATACCATGCTCGAGGGGCTTGTTTGAGTCCATTATGAGCTTTATTTAATCTAAATGCATGCGATTCCCTTTTATGGATCTCATAACCTTCTAGCTGCTCAATGTAAACTTCTTCCTCAATGGTGTCATTGAGGAAAGCAGTCTTTACATCCATTTGGTGTAACTTCTAACCTTTAGCTGTAGCAATGGCTATTATAGATCTAATAGAAATATATCTAGCTATAGGTGTAAATGTTTCCTCATAGTCTATGCCTTCCTTTTGAGAAAAACCATGAGCTACAAGTTTAGCTTTATATTTCTCCATACTACCATCACTGAAATTTTAAAATTTAAATAACCATTTGGACAATACAGTAGACTTACCTTTGGGTCTTAGTACAATCTCCCATGCATCATTCTTGATTATGGATTCATACCCTTTATCCATGGCGTCTTTCCATGCTTGCTGGTTCATGGCTTCTTTAGTGCTAGGTTCAAACTCGATAAGATTGCCATCGATGCAATCTAATTGGATAACTTTTGAGGTCTCCTACTTTTTGTGAAGCTGCCTTGGGGAGCTGTAAACTTTTCAGCTTCTTGAATGGTGTTCGTCACCCAAAGTGGTATTTTCTTGCTCACTTTCATGTCTCTTGGTCCATTAGTAGGATCCATGAGGGTTTTGCATACTCCCTTTGAAACTCAACATCATGGTCAACGAGCATATCTTGATTATCATTGACATCATTTTCATCCTCAGTTAATGAACCTTTAGATTTCCTAGTTCAAAATTCTCTTAAAAATAACATCTCTACTTACCTCAATGTAATTCTGTCCTAGAATGTAAATTCCAAATGCTTTGGAATTTCCGATGTAACCCACAAGTATACCTTTCCTACCTGAAGGTTCCAATTTGGTTCTCTTCTCCTTGGGAATGTGAATGTAAACTGGGCTCCCAAAGATTCTCAAATTGCTGATGTCTAGTTTGGTTTCTATGAGGGCTTCTTCCATAGTCATATCTTTAAGATACTGTGAGGGCACTTGTTCTGAATATAGATAGCAGTCCTGCTGCTTCAGCCCATAGAAACGTTTGTAGGTTTTGATCATGAATCATTGCTTTAGTTGCCTTGATAATGGATCTGTTCTTTCTTTCAGCAATACCATTTTGCTGAGGATTGTAGGGAACACATAACTCCCTCTTGATCTTTGCTTTTACAAAAAATAATGAAAGCTACCCGAGGTGTACTCATTTCCATTGTCAGATCTAAGAACTTTAATTCATTTCTGGGATAAATTTATAGCTAAAGATTTAAACTCTTTAAATCTATTCCAGACCTCATTAGATTCTTTTGACATTAAGAAATAAATCCGTGTTTTCCTAGAAAAGTCATCTATGAAGGTTACATAATATAAAAATCCACTAGGAGATGCAACAAACATAGGACCACATAAATCAGAATGAACAAGAACTACTTTCTCCTTAGATCTAGATTCACTTGTATGAAAAGAGCCTTTAGTGTTCTTTCCTATGACACAACCTTTACATACATCATTATGAACATAACTGTGTTTGGGCATACATTTAACCATTTTCTCAACAATAGGAAGAGCCCGATAGTGCAGATGTCCAAGTTTTCTATGCCATAGATCGCTAGACTTGTGTGATGCATGAATGAGAGCTTGAAATGGTTCAGCTGAGAGCTTGTAGAGACTTTCAAACCTATTACCAATTACCCGAGCTGATTTGATGTTGGAATTCTTAGGCCATGCAAGCACCCTTCCTTCCGTAAATGCAATTTGATAACCTTTATCGTTTAGAGCAGAGATAGAGTGTAGATTTCTTTTAAGTCCCGGTACAAATAAAACATTAGAAAGCTGTAAGGAAATTCCAGAATCAAGTTAAGAGAGGTGTTACCAAAACCTCTTACAGGATATTGAGCATCATCACCTATGACAACATGAAGGTTAGATTCCTTTTCAATCAGATCTGAAAGTTTATCTGTATAATCAGTAATATGGCTAGATGCACCACTATCTATCAACCAAGTATCACTATTAGTAGGAATGTTACTTGATAAAGTAGAAATAAAGAGGAAGTCTTCCTTATCTTCTTTGCCGGCAACTTCAATTAGGTTTGCCTCTTGCTGATCAAGTTGAGCTGGACATTCCTTAGCATAGTCACCAGACTTGTCGCATCTGAAGCATCAGATATGAGAGAGATCTCTTGGTTTCTTCCTTGAGTTGCTAGCATTAGTCTCAAGATTGTTTTTCCTTTTGAATTTATTTTTCTTCCAAGGACTACTTTTCTTCTTGACTGATTGGCCAACAAGGACTTGAATTTTCTTCACAATGAGAAGTCTTGATTCCTCTTACTGTAAGCCTAGATTCTTCTTGAATCAGCACGGAGAAGATCAAATGTAGGACGTTTACCTCTTCTGCTTAGGCTTTGAATGAATGTCTCCCAAGAGTGCAGAAGACCATTTAATTTAGGCATGACAAGATCCTTGTCCACCACCTCACCATCAATGGCATTTAGCTGATGTTTCAATTCTGAAATCCTCACGAAGATTGCCATGACAGATTCACCATTTTCCATCTTGATTTGAAGCAATTGTCTTCTCAATGTAAGCGCCCTGATCATGTTGTTGATCTTGTACATTCCTTCCAACTGTCTGAACATTTCTCGGGCTGTGGACATCTTGGAAATGACAGGGACAATATGGTCTCTGACTGAATCTATTAGAATCTTCACCTTGATGCCCAGAAAATGCTCTTTGTTTTTTGGCAATCAGTGGTACAAGTTCTTGAACCTTGTGTCAGCTTGCAAACTCATGCCCTGATAATCATTCTTAGTAATTGTTCCCATGTTGCTTGTGCATAGCATTTTTCCGTCTTTGCAAAGGTACTACTTCAGCTATTTGGCAATATCAAGATAATGATCTACAGTTGTACTGCATGCAGGCTTGCTTTCAATTGTAGGTTGGACGTCTATATGCACATAGGAATAATGCCAAAGTCCAGGGACCAAATGCTATGCTGTAGAGGATTTATTTTCATAGTGTGAACAAATTGATGATTTTCCTGCCCTGGTATATTCAGTGTAAGACACGAGACATGCAGATTACCCCTTTCCTTGCTGTAGCTCTATGTTACCACTTTTGTCCTTTCCTGATTTGATAATTGTTTGATAGGCCTGGCTCTAGGCCCTTTTTCCCGCAGTATGACCAACTGCAGTTTATTGTCCTGGGCTGCAATTTCTGCTGCAGGAGCTTGATACTGAGAGGGGTTTACTTATAGGTCTGGTGATTTATCTTCTCCCCTGTTCTTTGTGGATTTTCTCCAACTTCTGGATGCAATCCTCTCTTCCATTGTATGCTCATCAAAACTTGTAGCTACAGAAACTTCCCAAAGCGCATAAAATGGCGTTTTGTCTGATCAACTACATCTGAGGCTGATTGTAAGTGAAAGTTATATCTGCATGGATGCAAGATGCTGTGGGGATGGTTGTTGAACCTGTTCTCTGGCCGTGTGTATCACACAGTTGTGTAGGGCTTTCAAATATTGCAAGTTTCAATGCTGTAAGGAATGTGGTCCATCAAGATGAAGGTATGACTGATTTCGCTATGATCAGCAAGGATATTGCAGAATATTCAATGAGAAAGTCAATGGGTTCATCTTAGCCACATTTGCTGGCTTGATTGTAGTGAGGAGTAGTTTGTGGGAGAGCACTGTAATAAGTTGTGAAGCTTTTGTGATTCGCTTCTCTTTGTAAATGGAATACATTGTTTCACAAGTGATCTTGAAGTAGATTAGTCATCTGGGTTTCTTGATCTTGGAGACCTGCAAGCCTTGGTCCTTTTGGTTCACAGTTTTCCTTTTAGTTTTCCTTGCAGGTACTGCCTTTGTTGCCCATCTGGAGTGGTCACCAATTCTGATTGGTGAGAGGCCAAACAATTTCAATAAAATCACATTTCTCTTCCCTGTAGTCGTTGGATAGACTAAAGTTCTTCCATACATCTGTGAACTGATAATTTAACTTATGCCTTATCTCGTGCAAGATGAGTTGATAAAGGTGTAGAAGATCAACCAAATGTGTTTATTCTCGCATGTGTATACACTGCTAAATGGATTCACTTGTGGAAATATTTATCTGCTGCCATATTTTTGTGCACATACGAGAGTTGGTCATCATCTTAGACAGAGGTTCCTTGAGTAGCCAGTATGCCATGAACTCAGTGACAAATCTTTGGTTTTCTGACTGGTTTAGTCATGCTATTTTATTTTTTCTTAAGTTGTCCAGTTTAGGAATCCTTCAGGATTACTTATTTTGAAAGTTGAATAAGTGTTGCTTTTAGTACTTCTACTACCCCAAAGGAGGAGAATTAGAAATTAAGGAGTCCTGCATTATAGTTTTTGGAGGATGGAGGTTCAGTCTGACTAGATATGGCTGTGCAAGGCAAAATGACTTTGAAGAGAAAACATTGAATCTGGCACAGCATCTAGTTTGTTACCAGCATTTGTGGGACCAAAAGCCTTCTAATTAGTAAGATGTAATCACAGCTTGAATCAGTTTTTAGTGTTATTAGTTATCTTAGTTACATAATGTTCTCAAAACTCATCCATGTACTTCCACTCTTTAGATGACCCATTTAAGCAAGGAACAAATTGAACCAGAGTTGCAGCAACCAGGTTGTTATGGCAGAAAAGAGGAAAATGTGCACTGACTGATCTGGATGCTCAAGATATTGAAGTTAGACAAGAGTATATAGCACAAGTGATGGGTTTGAACGCAGTTGACCTCATCATAGGACGGGATGGGTTCAACTGCAGTCAAACTTGTCCCAGACTGGAGAGGAAGAGAAAGTACATGTTATTTGGGAAGATAAATGATCCAGAGTCATTGAATTTGGTTCCAAGTGTCCCTTGGGCTGCTTTTTGATGCTCTAGTTCTCTTGCTTCTCTTTTCATTGAATACTTCTAAGAGAGGTCACTTTGTTCTTTCATTTTTGTTAGAGAATTTGTTGAATGAAGCTATTATTGCTTCAGCCTATGATTGTTAGTGGATTGATAATGTGATGGAAGTTGTGCAATATCAATTTGGAGTTGTATGACATTTGGAAATGGCTGATCATAGAAACGAGTGTCAATGAAGGCCTTGAGAAGGTAGCAAACCATTTGTAACAGTTGATGAGATAGTGGCTTGAGTTGACACTCATTCTTTTTGATTTGTCACCTGCATTGCATTTCTTCAGGTCATATGGGTCTTTTATTTCAATTCTCTCTTGTTATTACGCTCTTCCTTAAATTACTAAGCACACTTTGATATTTAGACTTGTTACCATAGGAAATTAACATAAGGTTTGTCTAAGTGTACTTGAAGCTCTTTAAAATGCTGTCTGAAACAATTGTGTATTTGCTAAGCACACTTACATTACTAGATTTGAGATCCTAGGAATTAGTTTGGGGTGGATTTCACAGACCATGAGATACCCACTCGTTTCAGGCAGTAGCTACTGTAGATTCGTGAGAACTGTTTTATTAATTCTGCAAGAGAAGACTGACTCTGTCAATCAATTGAGGTCAAAAGGGTTCATGCTGGTGGAGAAAGGTGTGGTATATGCACTCCGTTTATGAATCACTCAGTAGGATGTCAGAGTTCTTGAATTTGAAGACCATAAGTTGAAAAGGATAAAGATATATTTTTTTGTGAAAGTTGATTAGTAAAATGTGCGTTTTGGCACAAAATACAGTCTTATGTAAATTTGATCACATTATTTTTTCACTAGGTAAAGTAATCATTTAGAGTTGAGCTATGTTGAATACTATTTTAAATTTTTTTATTGGTCAGTAAGTTGAATAAAAAATTCCATTACGATAATTTATTCTATTGTGTTTACAAACCAAATCAAGAGTTGTTTATATTACGTGTAGTTTGAAATGAGAATTCACAAGGAGTGTAATTTTATTATAGATGGAATGCTTGCCGAGTAGTGAAAAGCCTGCAATCTAATTCTCGGCGAGAATTTGACCACTTCTACTTCCCATAAAAGTTTGCCGAGTTTTTTTATTATAGAAGGCCCAACATGCAAAAATGTGCATTTAGACTCATTTTTCCGTGCTTTCTTTGAGGCCCAAGTCACAACCATAGCTTGTTCAAGGTCAACGACATAAAGAAGAGGAGCAAGTCAACTAATAATCGCCTTAATGACCTTGCCTTCGTGCAATATAATTTTCGTTTGCACATAAAAAAGGTAGAGAAAACACCATTTGGCTCAATTGATTTGGATGATGTTGATCTTTATAGTCATTATACATCACAAGAGCAATGCTCATTGTTTACAGAGGATGAGATCGATGATTTGGAGAGGCAGGCTATAGAGGCTAGGGGTTGATTTGGATTCACATTGGATGGTGTTGAGGAGGATGAGGAGGTTGAGAATGATGAAAAGTCATTACTACTGCCAATAACATCTACTTCCAAGATGGAGGTTGAGACACAACCAGTCATGCTGAATCAGGAGGCATAGCCACAATAGATTCCTAGGACTAGGCTTTCTAACTTTCCGTTAGTTTTGACTAGACATGTGAAGAGAAAGTTGTAAACTATTTTAATTTTGTATTTATTTATAGTTTTACAAAAAATAATTTGCTATTTTGAATGAATAAATGGAAGATATATTGATGAGGCTAAGGAAGCCTATGGGACTTGCTAACTAGCACACACCCTAAGAGTAGGGTGCCAATAATCTTAATCAAGCTATAACTTAAGCTGTCTGCCTCTAAAATATCCACATATCTAGAATGGATGTCATTGTATGTAGAGCATTCCATGACAAAACGACTCTCTTTCTCTACCACATCCATGTTGCAGAATAGGCACATACGCTTTCCCCAATTCCTTTTTTGGTATCAACCATTGGCCTATCTTGGACCTCAAACGGTTAGAGCTAGTTCCAAGCTAGGTTAAATATTTTAACAATATATTTTTTTCGTCCATTTGCCTGGACCATAAGATGCTTAAATTTTTCCCATGCAAACTTTTTTATTTCTTCATTGTTGTTTGGACACTTTTAAATGCTAGCATCTTAGTTTTTCATCCACTTGTCATTTTGCTTCATCCACATGTTCTTTCTCTTATCTAGTCTTCCTCCATAATCAACTTAGATCAATGGTGTTTTCCATATTTTGGGTTTTCTTTATATAACTCAACAATCAAATTATTGCCAAAGCCTCTAATGGGAAGATGCCTGTTTGTGCCAATAAGATCCAATAAGGTATTGTTGTTTTAGTTTTGAGGCTTCTGATGATAAGATGTTTCCAAATTATTTTACTTGTTTCCATTTCTGATTTGACATGCTGCTGCTCCAAATTTCACATCTATTAAGGATCATTAGGGTGACCAAAACCCAAACAACATTTTCTTGGTCTTCTAATTTCACAACTCAACAATCCTACACCTATTTTCTAAGGATTACACTGCTTTCCAACCCCCTTGAGTTCTTGTTTTGCCTGTTTCCCACTCAGTTTGTTCTGAAAATTAATTCCCAGATACTTGAACTCATTCACAATCTCCAGTGAATTTCCTCTAAAAAAGGAGCATGTTTGGAGTCTTCCTATTTCTTTTCAAAGAGCAGATCATCACTTCGGTTTTACTGGTGTTAAATTGTGTCGAAACCTCGTGATAAAAGATTTCAAAAATCTTAAAGTGTTCTCTCATTGCATTGCTACTTTGGCAAATAAAATGAGATCGTCTGCATAGAGAAGTTGTTTTATCACATAATTAGCGAACTGGACTTCCTTTCCTTTTGTTTTGTTTAGCCATTCTTCTGACTTATTACTATAGAGCCCAAACGAGGTTGGAGAAAGTGGGCACCCTTGTTTGGCCTCAATATCTCTACCAAAGCATTCTAACATCCCATCTATGCTTCTGATCATAGCCTTGACTTGCCCATAAAGTCTATGTACCACAACACCATCCTCCTTAGGAATATCTTGTTCTCCCATTCTATCCCAAAGCTTGTCGCATGGTATCATGTGAAAGGCCTTTTTGAAGTCTACAAAATAGCAATAGGCCTCTACAGCTTGGGTGTACCATAATTTTCCAACAAAGATTCTAAGGGTAACACCATGATGGATAGTGGAATGTTTTGCTCTAAAATGAGCCTGCCCCTTAGCCCTTTAACCTTCTATTTCTGCCCATCTGGTGATTTTTTGTTCTACCATGCTACCAAAGAGCTTCAAAAGGAGGGGATTAACCATGTAGTTTGGCAATTTGATGGGTTATTTATGTCATTGCTTTTGTGAAGGGGTTTCACAACTCCAATTGTCTAGTTTTCGAGAAATCCCTCTTTATTAACATCATTGAAGGTATGATTGATATGAGGTGCAAGAATATCAATTCCCTATTTTAAATGTTCAACTTGCAGTTGGATATCTTGTACTTTTCCCCCAGCCAACCTGTTTGTGCCTTGATTAATATCTTCAATATTGAAAATTTCAGTTGTGACATTGATTATCGGAGGACTTTGTTCACCTTGTTCACGCTCATATAACATCTTTGCATACTCAAGCCATTGAGACCTAGTGATGCTATTCTCTATTTGCTTACTTTTTCGTTGCAGTCCTTTAATAAATTATATAGGATCTTATTTGCAAGATTAATCAGCTCTAGCCTTCTTAGGTGAGCACCTATAGGAAAGAGTGCACATATGCAAAGAGAATAATTTTTGTCAAACTATGTCATCACTTGTTAGGTGCATGTTTGGTTTGGTGGACATGCCTCATAAAAGAGGCAAGTTTATTTTGAAAACTTAATGCTCAATTTTTAGGTGTGTGCTTGGGATGAAGGATACACCTCGATAAGTAAAATTCAAACCAACTTCAAACCCATTGTGGTTGCCGAAGGGCATGGGTGCATCTTAGTAAAGGAGAAATCAAATATTGAAAAAATCATAGGGTAAAAATGTGTCTTGTGTGCACCTCATCATAGGGATCTTTCCAAATTTCAAAAATTATGTTATTAATTGTTTTACATATCTATACAAGAAAAACTAAAAGTGGGAATTTAATATTTGTTTTCAAGTATATTGGTGTGTGTATTTCAAAGTATGTGCTAATCAAAGAGATCCAAAATGTCAGAGTAAATTTATCAAGGCTCTTTATAGGGTTGCTCATGAGTGTATGTAAAGTGAAAGTGTATGCTTATCAAAGGCATTTAAAATGTCGAGGTAATTTCTCTAGATTTTTTAGTGTATTAGTCATGATTAGGGGAATATTTGTAGAATCATCGAAGTGATTTAGAGTCGCCCACTCATAAGTCTATTTTTGGCTGTGTTTTTTTTGTGTGTGAAGAAAATAGCATAAATTGGATATCTATTTTTAGTTGCAGCTATTCATAGCCCTTGCTATTTTAACATGGGGAGATTCTGCTATTCTTACCATTTGCATATTATACCTCTGAGCAAGCTATTTTTAGATGTGTTGCCATGCGAGAGATTTGAACATAAAGTCATACTTCATAATAAATCCAATCTACAATTTAATTGGAGGTTGCAAAATTTTATTTTAATATTAGAGGATAGAATTTTATAATAAAAATTGCATTCCATGCAACAAATTATTTTTAGAGTAGAAGTAGCGATTAGCTTTTTATTTATATTCATCAATAGCTTTTTAATACAATATAAATAAAGGCTAATTTGTACGTCATTGGGAATGGTAATTGGGTTTGCATAGTGTTAAAATTGTTGTTCATCGAGGATTGAATGTTACTGCTGTCCAACATTTATCATTAACTCAATGAAATTCATAACATCCATCTCACTTAAAATGTTTATTGAGATCAAAGTAATGAGACTCGGACTCGGCAAGGGTAACTCGACTCGTGACTCGACTCAGACTTAGCAAGGGTAACTCGACTCATGACTTGGCTCAGACTCGCCAATGACTCGGCAAAGTGATAAAACCCTTGAAATTTTGAGATTTTTTAGGATTTAAAGAACACTCCATGCACCCATTATTAAATAAAGCTTAAAGACAACAACATCATGAAATCGAAGGTAATTTAATCACATACTTAAACATACATCGATTACATAAGTACAAAGGTAAATTGCTAAATACTAAATAGTAGCTGAAGGAAATAGAAAACATAGATATATAATATCCATGAAACCCATCAAAATGTATATCAAATCCATGAAATCCATCACATCAATAGTCATCATCAATGTTCCAATCATATGTTAAACAAAAAGTTAAAACAAGATTATGACTATGGCGCCTAGTCCTCATCCTCAGCCTTAGTTAATCTATAATATGCCTCTTAGTAAGGCGTCTAAGGTAGGTCCTGGATGACTGACTAGCCATAGCCTCAGCCTTTGAGATGCCTCTAGGATCAACTGTAGTCTTTGCCAGTGCCTGTGAGGTGCCACAAGGATCAACTATAGCTCTCTGCTCCTCTGTTGCCATAGCCACGACCTCAAGATCTCTGTTTTCCTCGTCAACCCGATCTAGGTCCTCATCATCAAAAACAGGATCAGTAGCCTCAGTAATCCACTCAGATTCTAGATCAACCTCGTCTATAGTAATCAGAGAGGTGTCACTATCCAAAATCTCCCTAGTCATAATGTGCGGGTTGTGATGCACAAAGACTAGTTTATTCATTTTTTTCATAGAGAACCTGTTATGCCTCTTCGAGTGGGTGTGCTCGAACATGCTCTAGTTGCGCTCACATCTAGAAGCGCTACTTGGCTGGCTCAATATGCGGATGGTGATTTGTTGAAGGTTTTTGGTTGAAGGCCCAAACATTTGCCACCATCTATTTGAACGTTGGAAAAGGAAAAGAAAAAAATATTAGTCTCATTTCAACCTTTAAAGCTAGAAAGTTAGAAACTAGATAGTATATATGTGCATCACTGCATATTGTATAAGGTTTAAGTTGCAATTTTTACCTGGCTGCAATTTTGTACGACCTTTGCAAATTTCACCTGAAAAATTGGGCCCTGTTGCATTATTATAGGCATCCATCTCACGCAATATATTTGTGGCATTAGTGGCCATTTTCGATATCACACTGTATAGGCCACTAAGAACCTCCTCATCTGCCTTGAAATCATCATGGAAATGGTATGCCAGATTGAGGTAATATGCTATTGCATGGATGGGTCTATGAAGCTTATTTTGCCATCTCTTATCAATTATGTCCCAAATAGGGCCATACTTGTCCTCAACTCCTACATATTTGGCTCTAGTAACCTCCTTGGCCCTATCCATGCCCTCATATATGTAGCCCATAGCGGGCTTCTCCCTGTCAACAACTCCTAGGAGGGCTACAAGGGGCTCAATGATCTACAAAACAATTAAACTACAAAACAATTTAGTGAACGATGAAACATTGCAAAGTTGCACAATGAAAATAAAATAAAAATATGTATGAGATAAATTAATTTATAAATTAAGACCTAAGCTTTTAAAATATAAATCACCTCCGCAATCTCCTTACATGGCTCCCAAAAACCTTCTTCATCATGAATGCATTTTGTTGCATCTATCCCTGTAGGGGTTGTGGCAAAGGTCGAGGAAGTCCATTGTGGACTAACAAACATTTACCTCAAAGGTAACCTTGAACTCAACAAAGATTTTAGTGTGATAAAATTAGAGGCAAATCTTGTGATACCGGGATGAGCCAAGTCCTTTCCCTCCGTGTATTCCCTCATAATGCTGAGGACCAAGGTATGATTATAGATGAACTTGCAAAGATTTTTGGCCTTACCGCGACATGATTTCACCCATTCAATCTTGCCAATATCTTCTAATATGAGGTCGAGGCAATGGGCTGCACATGGAGTCCAAAAGATTCTTGGGTGTCTCTCTTGTTAAATCTAAAGCCTAGAAATCAACGGTGATAAGCAGCAGTAAGAAGGAGCCAAAATCAAACCAATAAACACCAGAATTATTCTCGAAAAACCCAACCACACAACACAAATATATCTTTATTGATAATGAAATGTTCAAGTGTACAATATCCTTTGCTTGATGCGAATATATAAAATATGAGACTCTTCACATTATAACCGAAAGGTCTCTTGAGATTCCCATAACTCCTATAATTAATCATAACTCTTCAAATATTCATGCCTCGATACATGTGAATGACACATGTCATTTGCATTTAATATTACACATTAAACATAAGTGTCCTTTTCAGTTGAAGGTGACAATAACAGTAATAACATCCAAATTTTGAGAGATAAAGATCTCTATTACAGCTACCATCTTCAACACTCCCTCTTAGCCAGAGAGAGATCTTTAGCTGAACGGTTACACAAAGCTGCAACCAAAAAATTTCAACGATAAATTCTGATCATACGAATTCAAAACATAATTCATGGAGTTACTCAGTATGAAAACTTGTAATAATGAGTCATATTCATGGAATCACTCAACATGAAAACCTATAACAATTACTCATATTCATAGAATACTCAACATGAAAGGATTTGTAAGAGTCACAGCTAAGCCTTTATTCACGGACTCTCATAACGTGAGCTGTCAGGGAATCTTTCAACATGACATCCAACTCCCATCATGGAATCTCTCAATGTGATGACATCATGGACTCTCTCAACATGATGTTCACTATTGCATAGTGAAAGAATTATCATAGCCAATCTTACAATCTCATTTATTCACACAAGAATAGAGATAGGCATAATAAAAGCAAGACTTGGTTCTATTTAAGTCTCAAATTTATAGATAACACAAGTATCACAATCATAAATGAGAATGAAGGGGATTTCTTAAGCACTTCCTCTTAATTATGAAGCCTACCTCTAAAGCTAAAATCTCCCTCTAAGTTCAACATCTCCCAGAGCAACCTATTGCCTTTCTTGTTGCATCCTGCAACAAAGAGAGATTAAACGAATTTATCATAAAGATTAATTGAAGACTATTTTGATCATTAGAAAACAGCAAAAGAAATCTCCCTCTCAAGCTGAAACATTTCCCTTCGGATGCAAAGCAACACTCTCATCTTAATACATCTTGTTGCATCCTACAACCAAGAGACAAAAATCAACATACTATTTCAAAACATTATGATCTATATAAAAATATTTTTCCTCTATCTCTATGTTGGTGAGAAACCATTATTCTCTTTCTACAACTTCATAATTATAAAATAACCTACACTAATCAGATCAATATTCAAGGAAGAAAAGCTTAGCCCTTTGATTTCCCCCAATGTTATTATTAGCTTTATTAACTTTTGATAGGCCTTCCTCTGCAACTTTATTCAATGCATCAAAATCCGGAACTCACAAGACACATATTGCTGATTTCAATGGCTTTTTATATAGATTCTCCATTTTAATCCCAATTCTTTACTTGACGTCTTTCAAACATATTTGCTTTCGAAATCATGCAGATCATGCATGTCCCAAAACATTAAGAACAATAGTCATATCATGAACAAGAGTCTCAAATAAAACAACCACCATTAAAAACCATATATAGGAAAGGTAGAGATATTATAAAGACCCCCCCTCTGCAACATCTACTACTAGGCAGTCAAATCTTACAACCAGTTTCTCGTCAATTACCATACAACTGAACGCACAAAATGACCCGAGATCTTTTCTGATGAATGACAACACTCACAGTGTTGAAAATAAGGAAAAGGTCTGACTATGAACATTAAGTTTAAATGAAAACTTGAGACAATCAATGCAAATGAAGAGACAAAAAATGTCATGCAGACACACGACACCTCAATGCAATTGAAGTGTTGTACACAGAAGACAAAAAACTTACCAAAACACACTGCCTAACTATTAAAAATGTAGCAACCATACCTCTTGCATGCGTAATGAGCACTTTGCCATGCGAGCTAATCCTCGATAATCATAACCAAAGATGAGCTGGCAAGGACCAAGAATGATAATATTTGTAACCGATGAGGACAAAAAAATCGATAGTCTCTATAGACAATTGTCAAGGATGTCATGATACAAACAATAATATAGAAATATTAACAAATACAAAAGAAAAATTGGCACATGAACCTGGCAAGACGTTAGATGACAACAAATAGCTCACAATGCAATCATCCTTCCACATCCCTGAGATGAGTATGTAGGAACATATCTGAAATGAATAGTCTTTCATGCTTGAAGCATTTCTTTACTTCACCAATTCTGCAGATAGATGCAGATTAGAATAAAATGTATTTGAACTTAGTGCTCAGGCTTTTCTCCACAATGAACTGCAAAAAAAAAATGAACAACACAGAAAAAAAAGGAGAGAAGGAGAACTTCAAGCCATAGAAAACAAACACACATAGTTTCCAGAGGGAAATCTGAACAAGGAAACCATCGATAGCTATCAAAGATAATCAAAGACTCAGAATGATAATTTCATATTCACTGACACAATCCAATAAAACATGTGATCCTGCAACTTCAAAGCCAGATTTAGTAAGCTAAACTACCAATACAAAATTCATGTTTTCACATAACTATGAGATCATGATCAAGGTAAACATTCAAAAGAAGCAATCACCATGCACACAAAAATAGATAGCATGGATTTTGCAGAAGCGCCTTAGCTATCATTATTGCCATTTGATAGCGTCATCAATTGATAGTGACACATTTCTCACAGGTTTGACTGTTAGCTTATGTTGTTGTTCATTCAAAACACCATGCAAGAACCCATAAAACTTTCAATCGTGCCTGGCCAATAAATATCTAAAGACACAATAAAGAAAAAAATGTTAACCTTTCTAAGCTGTTATCTAGGCTAGCACTGATACCATGTTAAATCTAAAGCCCAGAAATCAATGGTGATAAGTAGTGGTAAGAAGGAGTCAAAACCTAACCAATAAACAACAGAATTATCCTGGGAAAACCCTTTGAGAATGAAGGGAAAAACCCAGCCACACAACACAAATATATCTTTATTGGTAATGAAATGTTCAAGCATACAATATCCTTTGCTTGATGCGAATATATAACAATAGGAGAGACTCTTCACATTATAGCTGAAAGATCTCTTGAGATTCCCATGACTCCTATAATTAATTATAACTCTTCGAATATTCATGCCTCAATGCATGTGAATGTCACATGTCATTTACATCTAATATTACACATTAAACATAAGTGTCCTTTTTAGTTGAAGGTGACAACAATGGTAATAACACCCATATTTTGAGAGATAAAGATCTCTATCATAGCTACCATTTTCAACATCTCCATCAGAAGTTTTCCTGCAGCAATTTTAAATTAGTTAGTAAACAATTAAAATTTAGATGTGTTAAAAAAATTATAATTTTCAAAATTTAAAATAAAAAATTTAGAAACTTAAAAGCTAAAATTTTACCTGCAAGAACATAATTAGCTGCATTATCAGTCACCACCTGGGCACCATTCTCTTCCCCCACCTCGCTTATGACCTCCTCAACACCATTCTCTTCCCCCACCTTTCTTATGACCTCAATAGCCTCACACAAGTATTTTGCATTTTTGACATGTAAAGAAGCATCTATGGACTTCAAAAACATGGGGGATCCTAAAAGTGAAAATAAAATAAAATAATAATCATTGAATAATCAATAAAACATTAAATTTTAGACTTTGAGTAGTAGAGGATGATGAATTACCTCTGCAGAAACAAGAAAATTTAGGAGAGTCCTATTCCTCTTATTTGTCCATCCATCCGTCATAATGGTACATCCCCTTTGGCTCCAAAGCTTTTTATGGTCCTCCAACTCAAGTTTCATCTTCTCAACCATTTCTAGTAAGAGGGGGCCGCCCAACTCATCTTTAGTGGGGGCTTTAAACCCCACACCACAGATGAAAACCGCATCAATAATACCTTGCCAATAAGGAGTCCTAAATTAGAATATTTCAACATCAAGTAAAAATTATAAAATTTTATTTTCAAAGTTGAATTTAAAAAATTAAAAGTAAAACTTAAAACTTAAAACTTAAAACAATCAAATATAGATGAGGTTGAACTAATTGGCTGCTATAAATGGAATGTTGCAAAAAAACCAAATCTTGCAAATTGCTCTTCTTCCAGCTTAATGGATCTCCCTATTCCTGCCTAAGCGCTCAAGTGAGGGTTGTGCACCAAGAGTGGAATGTGGTACAAAAGAATTGTCCAACCTAGATTTTTTGACTCTAGGACGAAAGGTAATGCCAATACTACTATCAGGGGCAGCGCCACTAGTAGTGCCATGAATAGATGTAGAAGTAGTAGCACTAGTAGAAGCACTAGGACGATAAGGGGGAAGGGAAGAACTTTCTCCAACACAACCAATTGAACCTAGGGGTGTAAATGTAGATACATAAGTAGTTCTAGAGGAGGGTGGATGGGAAATGGAACCAATCTGAGCTAACTCTGCTAATTGTTTTAGTTTTAATTTCTTTTCTTGTTCATATTTTTCTAAGGCAACATAACAAAAACGTTGAGCCTCAGTAGTTGCAACTTTACAAGGCTCAACATCATGACCCTATATGCCAGTAATATGGTATTTCAATCTATCTTTTCCCCCACTATTAATGGTCTTACAAAATAAGCATTTTGTTTGAATTGTACCTCTACCCAGAAAGTCTATGGTGTATTTCCAGCACTCGTCTTTTTTATTGCCTTTAGAGAGCTTGGGTTTTTTAGCTGGAGGAACCATTATGAGTAAGGAGGAATGTCAAGGTTGCTGCAATAAGACATTTTAGACCAAAACTACCATTTAAGCATTGTATTTTGTGAAGATCTAAAGTAAAACAAAACCCATAAATGTATAGAAAAAAATAATCCAAAAAACCCATAAGCATAGAGAATTTTTTTTATCTAAATTCAAAAAATCAACTCTTATCTCTTTGAAATGAGTTGATAAGTGTTGAGAAGAGCTCCTATAAACTCCTTGATGATGTAAAGGCAAGTATATAGCTGCTCCAATGCCACAAATGCAAGCTTTTCTCCTCTTCCTTTCAGCTGGTTGCAAAACAATGGCACTCTATTTCTCTTTCTTCCTTTCTCTCTCTTTCTTCTTCTCACAATAGTGTTATGAAAGCGCTTTTAGGGTTATAAGGAAAAGAAAGACAATTTTTTTTTTTTAAAAGCAACTATTTAAAAAAAATAAATTTGTCAACTCCAACTTGCTTGCTGCGGCCGGGTCACGACTGTCGTGTCCCGTGACTCACAAGTTAGGCAAGTCACTTAACTTGACGTAGCAAGCCAAGGTCACGGGTCAATTTGACTCAGCAAGCATAACTCGACCTGCTGACTTGGGGTGAGTCTCGTTACTCTGATTGAGATGTCTTGTTATGCATACAAAGGGCTAAATTTCTTAGGTGAATTTGCAAGCTTTTTACCGGGGATTGGTTTGAAGGTGTAGATCGTGGCTTTGTACTAATCCCTATATTAATTTACTGCAATGTCGTGTTAAGGTGTTTTAATTATATGAATCTGTATGTATACTTGCATTGTTTAGTCTCTGCTCTAAAGTTCTAAACTAAACAGTATGAATGTGAAACAATAGAGATTTCTTTCAGTCAAAAAATCCGGCAATCTCATATCTAGTGTTGATGTGCTAAATTGCTTTGTGCTCTCAATTACAAAAACAAAAAGAATGTTTTCTTTATTGTGTTACTAATTCACAATAATCCCATAGAACACTGACAAAGTTTGTAAATAAGTACATATTGTGAAGTTCAGGATAGTTGTTAGTTTAAAGAGATCTTCTTTCTATAATTTGAACGGTGCTTTTACGACATATCTGCTTCCATTTTATGTTGCATTGAAAGGTTCAAGTTTTAAAACTAACATGTCATCACAAAACAGAATGTTAAGTTGAATTGGTTATAAATCAAATGGTGATTAATGGTTGATGGCAGTGCTTATTTATTCAGACAAGTTTATCTCAATCATTTTGGGATTTATTTTCTGTCAACATGATTCCAGGTTGGATTAATGTTTGACAAGTTTATTGTCCTATTTATAATATTGATATTGGGCAACTTTTAGCTGTGCATCAGTTTGACTATCCACTGACCTGAATTTTGTTTTGGGCTTCATAGTAAAAAATACATGCAAGATGTTGATCATTGGGAATAGGAGACGCGATGAACCAAAACAGTCTGGCGACATTTGTTGACTGATACTAGATGGAAGGTTTTGTAACTTTATCGATTTAAGTTATTATCACCGATTTATATATGTGGTGATGATTCTTGAATTTGATTGCATCTTATATTTGAGAATTGGGTTGTTATTTTCCCATTGGTGAGATTAGAAGTCTGTTTAAGATATCTGAATTTTTGTTAGGTGAGGGGAATAACAATTTCCCTTAGTTGATTTTTGTAGTTGCCCTTTTTCCCATTGATTTGAGTTGTTAGTTTAGGGGTAAGTAAGTAAAATCTTCAGTTAACTATTTTTTAAGACGCCATAAAATTGTGTATCTCATTTTGTGTTATTCTCTTATTATTGTCTGCAACTGGTTGACAGATCTGACAAGTTTTATTGTCTTGTTATTGATTCCTAGCCAATTTTGGGAAATTGACAATTGTATTTTTATTGTGTTTCCAAATCTGGAACTGAGCCTTGTAAGCAAAAGTCTGGCATAAAAAACTAGTCATTATGACAGCATAGTGAATGGCTTTTCCCTAGCGGAAGAAGTGACAGTAGCGGATGACAATGATCTATTGGAATCTTAGGTTATTTAGGAAGTTATGATTTTCATCAATTTTTGATTTATAATTAGCAGAAGAAATAGTAATAATTATAGGTCATGGTTAGGGAGAACAGCATAATGATAATAGAAGTTTAACTAACTTTTTTGTTGATTTGTCTAATCTGTACAGGTCACACTCTTGAGTAAGATGCATGCCTGCCTATCTTTCATTATGTACATCTGTGCTATAACATGTGATATCCATTTATCATATTAATGAAACAAATAAGTAGACACAATGTTACAAAGCAAAAGACTAAAGAGATGTTGTGTAATGACCCGTACTAGTAGGCCACTAAACAAACCCTAAATTTAATACACTGCTAAAATATATTGCTGGAATAAAAGGAACAATAGTGCCAATGTATCCATTCAATGAAAATCAAATGTTTTTACAAATGATATGGCAAATTTCAGCACCAAAACATTATGACATAGCAGATTACAAAGAAACCCTAACTGGCTGTATACAATTGAGAACTTGTTCCAACTACAGATTGAAATAAAGAACCTGGATTGATCAAATGGTGGAGACTGAATGCTGTAGATGATATGGTGAAAGTGCAACTCCACTGGAAACTCCAAATCAGCAATTAAGCACAAATGAAAGGATTGAAATATCATTCCCCCAGCTGCAATAATTCAGGTGATCTCTCACACCCTCAAAATTGCGTACCAATTGAGAGTTTTCGTTCTCAATGGCCAATTGTGACTATTTGTAGAAACCCTAGGCTCCACAACGCACATAAGTAAAAATCAATAATAAATCTCGATGATAGGCAATGAGCCCTCAATGCCTATTTATTCTTTTCTTTGATAGGTCGGCCTCCTTTTTTTTAAAAATTTTTTCTCCGCTTCTTCTAGCAACCTCTAGAAGATTTTTATTTTTATTTTTTTAATAAAGTTACCTTGTAATCGATAACTTTATAATTAACTCCTCCAAAAAAAATGGGATATTACATGTTGTGAAAGTTGAAACAATTGAGCTTCCTTGTGACTCTTTATCTACAATGAATAAGTTAAACAATATCATGATGGCCTCTGTGGACTGTTACAAGAGTTGAAATGATTGATCTTCTCTATGATTCTTTACCTTTTGACAGTCAAGCTTAGCAATGTCATACCAGGGTGTATCTGACCTCTAAAGTTAAGGATAAAGCTAGTGTCACTCTCCATATGTAGAACTTGATGTTTTGGTCTTTAGGTGGTTGTAATGCTAATAAATTCAATGAGGAAGATCACACAAGTTTTTTTGTGCACTTGGATGGTTAATGCCTGATCTACATAGATCGCCCTATCCCACTAGAAGTGTGTGCGCAAAATCCAGTGGAGATGGAATGATGACCTTTGAACTATTGTGGACCTTTTGAAAATATCCTAATTATTGCAGACCAAAAGATGTTAATCGGCATTACTACAAGCCATGTGAATGAGCTTGCTGGTATTATTCAGTTGTATTTTGAGAATCCACCTGCATCAATTATATCATTGTAGAGTCTTAAGTTGGTACAATTAATTTGATTGATCCAAGACTGTTTATGGGTGCTCAAATTTTCTCCTAGGATGGCTATAGCCAAAAAGAGTTTGTGGACTAAAATAAATTTTTTGATCTGGCCGGATTGAAAGCAATTCTTTTTTACTGGTCACAAACTTCTTGTACCATCAAGATGACCTTTTCACTACATTTGAAGTTGAAATTTCAAATGAATGTGACACTTTCATAATTGTACCATGGCTTTTTTTGAGTGCTTACTTTGTGTTGGATCTTGCTATTTTAAGCGCAGGGCTGCCCCGATTTTTCGTCATTGCTTTGCAATGAGTTTACAGGTGATCGCAGTACAGTTTCTTTTATCCTACATAACTGGGACAGTCTTACCTTCTAGGTTTGATTTGACCGTTCCCTTTTCCACTGGTTTTGTTGGAATGACCTTCAAATTAGTGCTGAAATGGTTGGCATCCTTGAGGGTACTTGTTGTTAAGAGTTCCATCTTATTCTGTATGTAGCAGAAAATATTGCATCTGTTATTCTTTTGTATGGATTTTCTAACTTGTGAGATGTTAACACATGATTATATTAGAATGGAATGGGGATTTGCTGGCTTGGGTTTTGGAAGACTTTTAAGCTTTGTTTTGTAGATCAGAGAAAAATATTCTTTCTATTTTGCCAATTTCAGAGGCAGTTTTAGTCATATTTTTCCTCTCCAATTGTGGTGCTTACTCTTTTCTATACTTGCACGTACCTTGTAATCATCTTGGAACCTAGATTGTACTGATCACTTCAAAGAGACAGGTTTCCTTGCTTACATGGATGTATTTATAATGCTCAAGTTGATTTATTGTCCAGTTTAATACATGTTTTGATCTGACAAATATGTTTCCAATCTTTCCTCATGTGTGTTCTATTGTGTCATTCTGCCCTTAATATTTTGTAAATTGATGTTTCTGAAACATAAGATGTGTCTTTTGACAATTGAATTACAAAATTATGCTCCCACCATTGAGACAAATAATTCTTAAATTGTAACTTCAAGGGAGTGTCAACCCACATGTTTGATTCTTATTCAAATTCCTCCTTGCATGAATATGTTCATTTTTCTTTGTGTAATGTACCCTTTTTGGCTTCACCTTATATTTGCCTTAAATTCACAAACTCAAAGTGGAACAAGAGTATAATACAGTTAGAGATAGACTTCTTACTCGAGAATAAGATAAGATAACCCTGTTATGGAAACCTGCAACCAGATTAGACAATAATTTAGAAATAACTCATAAAATACATCAAATTCTAGGGTTAGGACAGAATTGTCAATAAAACTTTGCTTTTCCCTAGGGTTAAAAACATAATTATATGATATAAGTAATCTCATTGATGGAAATTTCTTGGTATTTTCTTCAAAGTGAGGTTTTCCATCATATAACCCATCATAAAGTCATCTTGGCTCCTAGAGGGCACCAGTAAACTGCCCAGTCCAACTAAGCTTGAGAGTAAGCCATATTCACAATATGGCATACTTGCCCCCATCCCACAAGCGGCAGGAATATCCAACAATGGACCAATTCGTCCCCTTAGGTCACAAAATCCACAAGCAGCAGGAATATCCAGCAAAGAAGCAATTCCCCACCACTCCCCTGCCCCGGGGTCAAACATTCCACAAGTGGCACATTTATCCATGATGGATCATTTCCCCTCTTGGGTCAAACATTCCACAAGCAGTAGGAATATCCACTGATGGACAAATTCCCCCCTTGATCCAACCAATTGACCTCTTGGCCCACAAGATGCAGGCATGTTAAATGATGGACTAATTCCATCTCTTGGAGTGGTGTATTTTAGTTCAGAAGAGCCAGCAAACCACATCTCCCTATCTTAACTTCTCCAACTCATATGTTCCCTCTCTCTTTTCTTGGTTGGTTTCTGGCAACCATTTGCTGTTCCTGTTGTCGGATTTCCTTTGTATGTTTCCTCAGTCCCTTTGACCTGTTTGTGGTCACTCATTGGACATTAATAAATTTAATCTTTATCTTTATCTTTATGGAATAAATATATGCACATATGTAACACTTGATATAAGTTTTAACCATATTGCAATCAATAGCTGGTAGTGCATATAACAGAGTATCTAATGCACTATTATCTATTACTGCACACAGGCAGATTGAATGCATAAATTCTTAGGTTCCATACAGAATTATGGATGCAATGCCAACAACTCTATTCATATCTGAAGTCTGATTTCTCATATCAGATTGATGTCTTAGATCAACCTCTTTTATCAAATGGATTTATTCTGCTTGGTCTGCCCTTAGCATCTGAATCCTATTTTTCTGGCCCTCTTTCCATTTAGAATCCTTGGGTCTCTACATGAAGGGAGGCGATTGCATAAAAGGGAGGTGTTGACTCAAAGGTGATGACTCTTGTCTACAACCCTTAGCAAACTTAATGTTTCCATCTCTGAATGCTTGATTGCTAATTGTTATGCTTGACTTTACCGCCTTATCAACCTCTATTGCTGCCTTGTAAACACTTCCTTAAACATCAATTGCTGCATATTATGATTGCTTCCATCTTATGGAATCGCTGGCCTTTTTCTTGTCTGACTATTTTTGCTCAAAAATCGTATCTGGCCGAATGTCCTTATGTCCTTCTATTGGACTTGGAACCAGGAAGGTTATGACTACCCTAAATTGCTGTTGTAGGGTCTGATTTGTTACTGCCTTCTGCTGCTGATTAATTTGTGTTTTTCTGTCTGATGCTGCTTGTATTATCCCTTCTTCTTCCTCCCTTCTTGGAGTCTATCCTTATATCTTTTCCCACAGAATGGAAGAGGCAGGTCCCTTCCCGTAGCATCTCATCCATCCTCTTAACCACACCTCTTTGTTAACATAATTAATTCTTAGATTTAATTAACTGTTATTAATGGGTTGGTATCCATTAACCACTCATATTGATAGTGGATCATCCTTCATTAATCTCTTCTTCGTACTAATGGATTGGCCTTAAATAATCTTAACTGCTGCCAACACCATTTAGGATTTGTTATTCTTCTGTTGGAACTGACCATGTGTATGCTGGGTGAAGTTTGATTTGATAAAATTGTGAACTCTTAAATAAGACAATTTCTTAGAGAAATGTCTATTATATGTCTGGGATATGATGCTTTGGTTTATATCTGTTCAGCATTTGAAACACTGGGTTTTTATGCTACTAATTGATGACAAGCTTCTGAGGATGTTTTTTAGTTGTATGAGAAAATCTAATTCTTTAATAACTTTTGTAATTTACCTTTAGGTTTTGCATCCACAATCGATGCGGCCTGCAAGAGAGGGTGATGTTCCTGTAAGGGTCAAGAATTCTTACAATCCACAAGCTCCAGGCACACTTATCACTAAAAACAGAGATATGAGCAAGGTAGATTGAATATTTTAATTTTTTGATGTTTTAGAGAAACATTTAAGATTGAATGGCATTAACAGATGTAGCTAGAACATGAAAGGAATCTCTGTTATGCTTCCTTGGGAAAATGTAGAGATTTACACATAAGTGCCTCTAATATGAATTGTGTTTACCTTGCAGGCATTGCTGACAAGCATTGTGTTGAAGCGCAATGTTACAATGCTCGACATTGTAAGCACACGCATGCTAGGTCAATTTGGGTTTCTTGCAAAGGTAGGCTGTATAACACGTGAGTTAATAGGAGAAATCATACATTGCATATTTAAATGTTGCTTAAATTATTGCTTCGTTAAATGCTGCTGAGTTTAAGAAAGTGCTTCTACCTTTTCATGCTATTTATCCATTTAATGTAGGTATTCTCTATATTTGAAGAACTGGGTATATCAGTTGATGTTGTTGCCACTAGTGAAGTCAGCATATCCCTCACATTGGATCCATCAAAGATTTGGAGTAGAGACCTCATCAAGCAGGCAAGACCTCATCAGGTTTTGTGCATTTTTTGTCATAGGAGATTGTGCTTTGTGATTATTACTACTAGACTTTTTATTGTGAAGTTTGGAATATTAATCTCAAGTTGCCAAACCCACTACACCAATGGTGATTTAATTTTTAGCTCTTGTTGATATTGGAAAGGGTAACTGAGATTCTTGATTAGTTTTTATATTGTTTGGATTGTTTTCAGGCATAGTAAGCAGCATAGTGTTTCCTTCACATCCGGCTTTTGTTTTATTTCATTGAATTTATGGCTTTTATTCCATGCTCGTGATAATTTCATAATATGACTCACTGTATACATATTTTGTCTATCTGTTGTTTGTGATGTATGTAGTATCTCTCCTGTGTCTTAACCCCTTTTTTGTCATGTATTGAACATCCTGAGACTATATATGGAAGTTTCATATCAACTTGGAAAAATTAGGAATGATTGCTGTTCATAAGTTTGTTCCATGTTGGTGTATATAAATCTTGATGTGCAGAAACATAGAAAACATTTTGTTTTCTACTTTTGTTTTTGTTGGGGCATATCTCCTGATGTATCTGACTTGACAGGAATTGGATCGAATGGTTGAAGAACTTGAAAAAATAGCTATCGTGCATCTTGTTCAGAATAGGTCTATCATATCTTTAATTGGAAATGTTCAACGTTCATCTCTCATACTGGAGAAGGTTTAATCTCTTATTTGAAGCTCTTATTTTGCATATTTTGTCTTCATGGGATAACTGCATAGAACTTTTAGGTCAGATAGGTTGTGCTTGTAAATCCTTTATATACGTATTCAATGAAATCTTGGAAGGGTCCAATGAAATAAGCCTTTATAAGATTTATTTAAGGGACGAGTGAAAAGTACATCACAGGACTGGATGAAAATTTTATTAATTAAAAGATCAAAGCTAACAAATGAACTTATCGAGCAGCATTCACTGCAACATCTCAATGGTTTCTTATATTGTAGTTTTGTTTGAATTTGCAGGTATTCTGTGTGCTTAGGTCCAAGGGAGTAAATGTACAGATGATTTCTCAAGGAGCATCTAAGGTCTGATATTCTTACTGACAAATGACCTCATTTTTTGTTGTCTTATTGCAAGTCTGTGGTAGCCATGCTTAGGATTTATTGACTTCTTGACTCTTTGTTGCAGGTAAATATTTCTTTGATTGTTAACGACTCTGAGGCTGAACAGTGTGTCAAGGCCCTTCATGAGAAATTCTTTCATCGAGACGTTCTTTTGGAAATTGAAGAAAATGGCAATGGAAGCTGCCTGTCTTGAGCAACAATAAACATCGGCCACTTGCATAAATGTTTGTTGGCAATGTAACCCAGATAAAGAATAGCTTGAATTTTGGAATTGTAGAGTCTTCTGCAGAAGCAGCAATGCTTAGGAGGGGAACAATATATGAAATTTTTCTTTAACTCAATGACAGTTTTGAAGTTTTTCATTAAATATTATTATTGTCTGTGCCTTATATTGGCATCAGCGAAATTTTTTGGAGCGTGTTCGATCGGAATTGGCAGAAGGCGGGTGAGTACTTACTGGTGTAGTTTGAAGGAATATGATCTGCGATGTATGAAATAATATTCCATTTTATTGAGGAATATTACTACTTGTCACTTGACTGATGCTCTTTCTTATTCATTCATGGTGTATTGTGGCAGATTGTATGAACGTTCACGATTTAGATGAAATTGCTGCTTTGCATACTTCTATATTACGATGTATTATCTTTATTAAGGCTTGGCTATCAATATTACAGCAATTTCAGCGTGAGCACTAAACAACTGTGTTCTATCTATAGGATTGATCTATGGCCAAGTTGAAAATGATACCAACGTATCATGTTTTTTGATGTTTGATACGATATTCATTTTGGAAGTGTTTCACTTATCTTAGTAATTTCTTTTCACATTCAGGGTTTGTTATTTGTGCCACTCTTCTGGTGGTTGACAGGATTTCCTCCATGCGGTGCTTTAGTCACACGCGTCCCATTGTGATGTTGATGTGGTCTTTTATGTGGGTTATTAATCTTTAGCATTGGCTGAAATCCAATGTTTTCATGACGGGCATGAGAGAAAGCATTGGTTTTCTATTAATTTGAGGGTCGGATTAGCCGAAAGAGAACCGAGAAGATCCCTCTTTTCTGGGTTCAACTCTCAATTTATTACCCTTTTATAACCACGTGCCATTACATTCATTCATTTACTAAATGTGATAACCAGCTAAATTGAAGGATAGCTTAGAAAATCTAGTGTAACAATATGTCAAGATGGGGCAACAGGCCTCAATTTCAGGATGATGGGATTCTATACATATACAATTTTAAATGTTAGTTATGAAACTATGTTTTAGTATAACATATCAAATTGAAATATTTGAACATTACAAAATTGTAATGTGAACCAAAACTATTGAACATTGAACAAAGAAGCATATCACATAACCAATAGTAACATTCAAAAGTCATAGAAATTAATTACGTACCCAGTAGCAGCATGGTTGTAGAATGGGGGTGTGGGGACGTCCCAAGGATGGGTACCTGGAGGTTTTTATTATATGAATCTCAACACCAATGTTAATAAAAATAAAATTAATTGTATCAATAATTTCAGGGGTTCATTTTTTTGTATCATTCACTCTCAAATGTGAGACTATTAGGTGCATTGTGAAATTAGCTATCGTCATAATTTTGTTGTTGATTTTGATAACTTAGAGGATTTTGTATGTATTTTTACTCAATCCAAAGTTGCATTCAATCACTCTTTTACAAGTCCACATAATAATTAGTTTAAAGTGGATTAATTTTGTTTCAACTCTTATAATATTCTGTACCTAAAAACTACACATTTACAAAACAGTGCCAATATAAAACTCTGATTTATATTATGCTATGAAGTACCATTGGTCAAGATAAACTAGCAATTGCACCTATGGGTGCAATGGGTACACCGAAGATATGTAGAAGGGGACCATTAAATGTGAATTTCAAATTATATTAGTGTTTGTAATGCTGAGAATTAGAACATAGGAATGATGAGTTGGTCAGAAATAAAATAAATATTGAGAAATGTAAAGTCTATATCTAACATTTACTTATATAAAGTGCAAATAAAATTGCTAAACTTTCCATGTTATGTTGCTTTAAATACAAAACCCTTTAATATTTGTCATATCACTTGGGCAAACAACATAAATGAGAATATAATAAAAATAGAAAAGAAATACATTGGGTTGTTTGTTGGAAATGTAAGAGGAGTAACTGAGAGGGGAGGGGTGAATCAATTACAAAAAAATAAATCATTGTCTTTTATAAATATCAATACAAACTTGTACTAATCATGCAAAATTGGATAGCTCGGTTAACAAAATAGTCTTTAAGATTTATTAAACAGTTTTTTCATTTAATAACTTAGTTGCAAAAACATAAAACATAAGTAAATAACATGAACACAGATGACACCAAGATTTAACGTGGAAACTCGATTTGGGAAAAACCATCTTACAACTAGTCATAATAATTTTCACACTTCTGAAGTGAGCCTTGTTTGGAGCCAACTCTGTTAAAGGTTACAAAACATATTGTTAAGTATGACCCTATTAGAGGATTTAGATCACCCTGTTAGGAGTGGTTTGGTTAGAGGTCTTCAAACACTTATCTTTTGAAATGTTACCTTCTTAGAGGATTTACAAGAATGACTCTTTAACTTTGTTAAGAGATTTATTTACTACTACAATGGTTAGAAAGCAACAACAATTTGACTTAATTTAAGATTCAACTACCTTTGTAGATTCAGATCTTTGTTCTGGCTTAACCTTTGGATCCTTCTTGATCAAATGTTTCTTTGTGATTTATCTTCCACACTTTCCTGCTCTGCCCTTTTGCCTTTGCTCACGTATCCATCCTTTTCATATATCATAAGTTTTCTTAAGTCAACTTGAATACCCTTTCAAAACATCAATAAACATCTAAATAGTCAACCTCAAATAATAAAATATTTTACAATTTCAATCTATTGTCACTCGGTCAACATTGGAACTGAACACTCGGTTGACACTATAACTTCTTTATTGCCCAACCACTCGGTCAATATTGATCTCCTTTGATGCTCAACCACTCGATCAAAATACTGCAAGCAGGTTCCCTTCCATTACTCGGTTACTATTGGAAAGTCTTCATAATCCAACTGCTCAGTTAATACTACAAACTTTGTATTGCTCGGTTAATACTAACATTTGTGTAAACATCAATGACAATATATAATTGAATGATTGTTTCCAACAAACTCCCTCTTTGGCATTGATGGCAACACAACATGTCAACATAATCTGATAAAAGTATGAGCAATTATATAATATCCTTGGTTTCATTCTAATTCCCATCCATACTAGCTCCCTCTGAGATTTTGCTAGGATTTGTCTCTATTGCTTTCCTGTCACTGCTCTTCTGTCATTAGTTGTACACTTCATCATCAAGACTTTCCCTCAATCTCATTAATACTGAACTTTTCATAATCTACCATGTCACTCTTCCATGTTGCCACTAAAATCTCCCTCTTTGACATCAATTGCCAAAGGATACATACATTTGAAATTGCAATGTACCTTTTGTACTGATTCATATGTAATATGCTCTGTATTATATTGCATCAACTTGATTGATCTTCAATGGAGCTTGGTTGATGCACACTATCTTTTGCCTTAGTGAGTATCAGATAGAGGAATAACCCCTAGTCTAACTCTTAGATACATGAATGCATCTTTGGGTAAAGCTTTGGTAAATATGTCTGCTATTTGCTCCCTGGTGTTTACATATTCCAATCTCACCTCTTTGTCTTGAGCCAATTCTCTTAAGAAATGATATTTGATTGCAATGTGTTTTGTCTTTGAGTGCATCACTAGATTTTTGGATATATTGATTGCACTTGTGTTATCACAATAGATATAACACTGGTTCCTTGATTTATTCCTTCAATCTTAACATCAACTGCTTGATCCACATTATGTTAGAACAATTAATTGCTGCAACAACATACTTTGCTTTTGTTGTGGATTGAGAAATACAATTTTGTTTTTTGCTTGTCCATTACACTAGCCTCTTTCCAAGAAAGAATGCTCCTCGACTAGTGCTTTTTATGTCATCAATGCTTCCTGCTCAATCTACATTGGTAAATACTCTTAACTCAAGATTTCCTCCTTTCTTGTACGATAACCCATAGTCTTCAGTTCCTTTGATATATCTCAAAATTCTTTTGACTGCCATCATGTGATTTTCTTTAGGATTAGCAAAAAATCTTGCAACTATGTTAACTGTCAATGCAATATCAGGTCTTGTGTGAACCACATACTCAAGTTTCCCAATCATTGATCTATAAATAGTTTGGTTTACCTCCTTTGAATCATCATTCATTGAGAGCTTATGTCCAGTAGAATAAGTGTTCGAACTGGTTTGGTATCTTCCATTCCAAATACTTTCAATGTTTCCCTGATGTATTTTGATTGAGTGATGAATATCCCATCCTTCATCTGATTAACTTGAAGAGCCACAAAAAAAATGATTTCTCCAAACATAGACATTTCAAATTCTTTCCTCATTTCTTTAGAGAATGATTTACACAAGTTATCATGTCATGTAAATCAGATATTATCTACAAATATTTTTGCAAGCAATATCTTGTCTTGTGGTCCTTGATATACAAATTTCTATTATCATTTGTCTTTTCAAAACCAATTTTTACTAGATATCCATGACGTGTTTCATACCATGCTCTTAGAGCTTGCTTTAATCCATTTAAGACTTTATGAAGTTTACATACTATGTTTCTTTGGCTTGTATCTATGAAACCTTCGGGCTAATCAATGTAGACTTCTTCCTTTAATACTCCATTCAAGAAAGTTGATTTGGCATCCATCCGATAGATTTTGAATCCCTTTTGTGTTGTATATGCTAGAAGTCTCCTGACTCCTTCAAGTCTTGCAACATGGGCAAATGTTTCCCCATAATCAATGCCTTCTTCTTGAGCATAACCTTTGCAGACAAGTCTTGCCTTGTTTCTTATCACTTCACCTTTTTCATTCATTTTATTTTTGAATATCCATTTTGTACCAATCATATTTTTATCCTTGGGTCTAGGAACAAGAGATCCGATTTTATTCTTTTCTATTTGCTCAATCTCTTTATTCATTGCTTCAATCCAACTTTCATCTTTTAAAGCATCTTTTACACATCTAGGTTCAACTTTAGTAAGTAAACATGTACCTTTTAATTTTTTCCTTGTCAATATGTCTTCCTCTAATTATTTGATTAGGTGCATGATGCCTTCTGACATATTTGGCAAGCCTTGGATCTTTCTTTCTTTCTTTCTTTCTTTGCTCAGAACTTGGTTCACTTGGTTCTCCAAGATCTTCATCCTTTTCCTCAGGCTCCTCTAGCTAATCTAGCTATAACTTGGGTTGCATTGCCTGGGGCTGCTATTCGGGTTGAACTATCTATGAGTTGGGTGCGTTTGTTTGTGACTCAAGTTGAACTGCCAGTGAATTGCTAGGTGCACTTGGTTGATGATTGGATTCAACTTTCTAAGTTAAGGTTTCAGGTTCCTCTTTGTAATATACAAACCTTTTGTAATCTTCGAGCTCTTTGTTGCTCTGTTCTTCACTTCTTTCTACAAACTCATCAATTTTTACATGTGCATTTTCTATGACTTTGTGAGTAGTAAGATTCAGACATTTGTATACCTCACTTTTATTGGAGTACCCTAGGAATATTCCTTCATCACTTTTTGTATCAAGCTTTCCTTTCCTTACATCTTTCAAGATATAACATTTGCTTGCAAATACTCTAAGATAACAAACATTGGGCTTATACCCATACCATAATTCATAAGGTGTTTTATTTGTACCTTCTTCTATTGAACTTGGTTAACTATATGAACTCTTGTGTTGATTGCTTCTCTCTAGCACTTTGGTGCAACATTCTTCTCTAACAATAATGTTCTTGCACTTTCCATATTGGATATGTTCCTTCTCTTTGCTATTCCATTATGCTATGGAGTTCTAGGTGTTGAAACCTATCTTTTGGTTCCTCTTTCATTACAGAACTCATTTAATTCATTTGAGATGAATTCTCCTCCTCCATCTGATCTCAAACATTTCAGACTCTTCCCTGTTTCTTTCTAAACTAACTTCTTCAGAGTTGTAGGACTTACTTTTGAAACTTCTTTTACTCGTTTTACCAATTTGACATTGTTTGCACTTTCCCACCTTAGGTTTCTTTAGTTAAGGTATGCCTCTTACTCTATTGTTCTTGCTTATGGAGATCAAGTTATCAAAGTTAACATGACACATTCTTTTATGCCATAGCAAATTTTCTTCAACTTGAGCTAACAAACAAGAACTTCATTGAGATCTAGGTAAAACAAATTACCTTTTGTCTGATTGCCAGTTCCAACTAATTTTTCTTTCCCATCCAATAGTTTGGCTTTGCCATTCATGAATTCAACTTTGTATCCTATATTGTTCAACTGCACTGCACTGAGAATATTATGTCATAATCATTCAACCCAATAGGCAATTTCACATTTAACTCCATCTGTTAATGCTATGATTCTTGTTCCTTTTACATAACATGGTTCATTGTTTCCAAATCCAACACTTCCACCATCATAGTGTTTAAAATGTTCAAAATTTGTTTTATCACCAATCATGTGATGAGAACAACCACTATCTATGATCCATGTATCATTTTTGCTAACATGAGAGATAGGTGCGATCTTATCATTTTCCGCATCATCAGATTCATCTTTAACAACAATATAAACTACTTCATCTTCTTCATCATCACTATCATAATTTTTTGCAATGTAATGTGATTTCTTACCTTTGTCTTTGTAGTCCTTATAGTTTTTCAAGTCTTTTTTGCCTTCAAACTTGTTGAATTTCTTTTCATCTTTATCTTCTTTGTTTGGACAAATTGCAACAATGTGACCAACTTCTTCACATGAGAAATAAATCAATGGAATCTTTCCTCTGAATTTTCCTTTTCCTCTTGCTGCCCTTTTTGCTATGAGAGCTTCAATGACTTCAAGATCCTCATCTGAATCATCTTCATCTTCATTTTCAATTTGTTTTCCTTTTGAGTTTCCTCCTTTACTAGGGATTAGTTTTGCTTTGAATGCAAATTCAAGATTGTTAGAAGAAGGAACATAATTATCAAAGTTATCCAACTCAAAAGGAGTCAATCTTCCCACAAGAGTATCTAGGGTTACATCATGTGTTGGATTACATCTCATCTCTTGAATAATTGAAACACTAATTGCATAAATAGGATGAAGAGTTCTTAGTACCTTGTTGATTACTATCTCATCATCAATTTTACTTCCTGCAACTTTGATTGCACTTACACAATATGATCATTTCACTGTATTGAGAAATGTGCTCACCTTCTTTCATTTTCAATCGGTCAAACTTTCCTCTTAAACTTTTTGCCTTAGCTCTTTGCACATTTTTGTCACCTCCAAAGACTTTCTTCAACTTTTCCCACATTTCAAATGTAGCAAGACAATCCTTGACTTCATCAAATTCAGAATAGTTCAAAGAGGATTCAATATCAATCATCATAATATTGTGATCCTTTGCTTCTTTTATTTTCTCCACAGTCATAAACTTAGGTGGTGGCACATATTTGTTCTCCAGGCAGAATACACCAATATGATTGATCCTTGATATATGAAGCTTCATCAACTCCTGCCATGCTGAAAAGTTTTCTCTGTTTAGCTTAGGAATCTCCCTTTTGTAAGACATCCTGATCTTTAGCTTAAGTCTTTAAAACCTTATCCTGCAAGCACCAACTTCTCTGATACCAATTTTTGTAAATGTAAGAGGAGTAACTGAGAGGGGAGGGGTGAATTAGTTACCACAAAAACAAATCATTGTCCCTTAGATGTCAATACAAACTTTTATTGATCATGTAAAATTGGATAGAATGGTTAACACTATAATAATATTGTCACTTAGTTAACAAAGCAATCTTTAAGATCTATTAAACTATTTTATCTTTAGTAACTTAGTTGCAAAAATATAAAGCATAAGTAAATGACATGAACACAGATGACACCAAGATTTAGCGTGGAAACCAAATTTGGAAAAACCCACCTTGTAACTAGTCACAATAATTTTCACTCTTCTGAAGTGAGTCCTGCTTGGAGCCAACCCTGTTAAAGGTTACAAAACATACTATTAAGTATGACCCTATTAGAGGATTTAGATCACCCTGTTAGGAGTGGCCTGGTTAAAGGTCTTCAAACACTTTGCTCTTGAAATGTTACCTTCTTGGAGGATTTACAAGAATGATTGTTAAGTCAAATCTGTTAAGAGATTTCTTTACTACTGCAATGGTTAGAAAGAAAAAACAATTTGACCTGATTTAAGGTGAAACTATCTTTGTAGATTCATATCTCTGTTCTGGCTTAACCTCTGGATCCTTCCTGATCAAATGTTTCTTTGCAACTTATCTTCCACACTTTCCTGCTCTACCTTTTGCTTTCATTCACATATCCATCCTTTCCATATATTGTTTTATCCTCACAAATTAACCTTTCTTATATATCATAAGCTAGGAAAATTCGGCTTAAATACCCTTTCAAAACATCAATAAACATCCAAATAGTCGACCTCAAATAATAAAATATTTTACAATTTCAATCTATTGTCACTCGGTTGACACTATGACTTCTTCATTGCTCGACCACTCTATCAATACTAATCTCCTTTAATTCCCAACCACTCAGTCAATACTGCAAGCGTGTTTCCTTCCATTACTTGGTTACTACTGGAAAGTCTTCATAAACCGTTTACTCGATTAATACTACAAACTCTGTATTGCTTGGTTAATATTGACATTTGTGTAAACATCAATGAAAATATACAATTGAATAATTGTTTCCAACATTGTTGTCATCTGAGCTCCTTAAGTATTGATTTGTAATGCCACTATAAGCAGAGGAATATGTAAATTAAAATCACATATGGAGTATTAAAGAGGATATATCCAATTTGCAATATCTTGGTAATATAAAGTGGTCCAATTTCTTTAAATTGAACTTCTATCAGTACATTAAACTCACAATGACAATCCACATTTGAGTGTTGACAATAGCCTGGCATAAGTGTGTTCCAAAATATAACATAAGATAGTAAAGGCCAATGCAAAAGGTTCAGAGCTCGCATTTACGACAACACCAACATCAATCCTGCATTTCCAGCTTCACTCAAGGTCATCTATCCAAGTACATGTGACATTGGAGATTTCAATCTTTCTCATTTGGATATTCAAACTCTATTTATTTTTCATAATAACTATCATGAAAATCTGATAAGTAAGACAAGGCTTTTTCACTTTGAGCAAGAGGTATTTAATGGAGTTAATGTTGATTCTTAGGGCATGGCCTATTCTATTCTACCAATCTAACACAATTCTTTGTAGATTTTGAAAATGGGAAAAATCATTCCTCTCACTGGCAAAATGGGAAAAATTGAAAGAATTGTAGAACACTGAACTAAATCTAGTTAATATGTAACCAAGTTATTTTATCCTTCGTTACGATCATTGAAATTAGGTCATGCCTTCATTTAGTATACATTTGGCTGATCAGCTTACTAATTTTTCTATAGGGATAGATAACCCCTAGTTTATCCTTATGTTCTATTGGATAAATAAATAGACCTCATTTATCCCCCTTTTCTTAAATTTTGCATAATTGATTAAACTAGGATTAATTACATTGATTCCTTCCAACATGTCACAATTATGACATTTTAATTCATTCTTTATTTTCCTCCCTTTTGGCCTTCAATTTTATAAATTGAGCCTCTTGGGCCTCGTTTGAGACTAACCACTCTTTGAAGAACCACATTCCTAGTGCTCTCATGCTATCATTTTGCTTTCAAATTCATAGTGTATTTTGTCAAGAGAATAACGTTTATCTCATCCCAATGGAGAAGGAGATCATTGGAGCATCATTTGAAGGAGGTATTTTGAGTGTGTATGCTTTTGTTTATTAACCTTTGTTTCAATGGCTTCAATAGTAGAATATGATAGTTTGCATGTGTTTTTAAGTTTTTTGATTGACCGACAAATATGCAACATGTTGAACTGGACACCAACAACAATTGGGGCATACTGTCAGGTTTTAATAGGTGCAATCCTTCAACGGGGCCATCCCTCATTTGGGACTAACCACTCTTTGAAGAACCACATTCCTAGTGCTCTCATGCTATCATTTTGCTTTCAAATTCATAGTGTATTTTGTCAAGAGAATAACGTTTATCTCATCCCAATGGAGAAGGAGAGCATTGGAGCATCATTTGAAGGAGGTGTTTTGAGTGTGTATGCTTTTGTTTATTAACCTTTGTTTCAATGGCTTCAATAGTAGACTAGGATAGTTTGCATGTGTTTTTAAGTTTTGTGATTGACCGACAAATATGCAACATGTTGAACTAGACGCCAACAACAATTGGGGCATACTGTCAAGTTTTAATAGGTGCAATTCTTCAACGGGGCCATAAAATATAAGATATGCACTATGCAGTAGAAGATCAATGAAACAAATCATAAGCCCATCTCAATTAAGTTCTCTAGTGACTGGTCAACAAATAATTAATATATTGAAATGGTTTCCAAGTAATACATTGATTTTGTAATATGACTTTCTAATTTGGACAATTATCTATACTAGGCCTAAAATGACAGAAAATCACTGGTTTCTTGGGAATTTGATTTAAGAATGTGGTGGTTCTTGACTCTTCCAATTTTGGAACTATTAACAATGTCAGGATAGCTCTTTTCTTCCATTTCTTTAATGTGTTACTATCTGGAATATAATTCCTACCAAGCATACAATATATTAACTTTAGAGCAATACTAAGATTGCCATCTTTGTAGAAAAATATATGATATGACAAGTATAATCATTAGGTATGTGCCCTTTGCTAGTGAACTCATTAAAAAGATCAATAGATACTTCTATTCATCCATCTGTAGGCATTACATGATGTAGATAATGAGATAGAGATACAGATAGGGAGTGATAGAGAGATATAGATGGTGAGATAAGGATATAAATATGGATTGATAGAGAGATATGGATGATGAGATAAATCAATGGAGAGATGGATATATAAGGAAAGGGGAGTGGTAGAGAGAGATATAGCTAAAGAGATACATAGAGAAGCAAACAAAGAGAAGTAGAGATTAGAAATTAAAGGTAAAATTAGAAAATGAGAGTGATGAAGAGACACCATAAGATAGATATGTGGATGGGGAGAGAGGGAGATAGATATGGAAAGGGGGGAGAAGGAAAAGAGATATAGGTGGATGAAGAGATAGAGGAGATGGGTATATGGAGAGGAATAGATAGAATAGGAAGAAAGCAATAAGAAAGATGAAGATACAAGTAGAGAGAGAAGAATAGGAAGGGGAGAGGGAGAGAACAAGAATAAAGAGAGAAAGGGGAATACATGTAGAGAGAGAAGAATAGGAGGAAGAGGGGGAGGTATATAAATATATACAAAAATAGAGAGGGGAGGGGGATGCTATATGAAGAGAGATAGGGAGTTAGGGAGATATAGGTAAAGAGGTGGATAGGGAGAGGTGTGAGAGGGAGGGAGAGCACACAAAAATAGAGAGATAGAGTATGAGAGAGATGGAGTGAACATGAAAGAGAGGTAGAATATATAATAGGATATAACTGGGGGGGTAAGGAAACAAAGTGGCAAGAGTGGGACACAAAGATAATAGAGAAATTAATAAAATAAAATTTGAAACATGATAATTGGTGGTTCTCTACATGATTTAGTTACAATCGAACATCATATTTATTTTTTCGTATTATATGTAATATGTCAAATGTTTAATTTTTGTGTTCTATTTATAAAATTAATATATTAAATATATTTGTTATTATAGATTATCTTTTATATAATATAAATTATTAAATAATTCCACTTTCATCACAAGAAAAATATACGTTTAATCAATTTTTAAAAAGTAGGCAAGCTAATTATAAAGATGAGAAAGATAAATTGACTTAGGCCTCAAAAGATGAAAATTATAAAGTCAAACTAGGGTATGAAAAGATAATAAATTTTCAATAATGGGATAAGATTCACACCCCTCTAAATCTATGGTGGGATGTGGCATGTCTTTTGAAAGCTAGTATCTTCCTTTGAGCTGCTCTCAAAAGAGAATTCTAACAATAGATAGGTTTACAAAGATGGGTTTTGAAGGACTATTTAGATGCCCACTTTGTGAAAAAGAATCTAAAACATTTGAACACTTGAACACTTTCTTTATGACTGTCCTTGTGCTAAGAATCACTAATATTTGTTATGTAAGAAATTAAATTGGCAAACCAAATTCCCTAATAAGATTTTTTTTATTTAAAAAGTTGATTGAAACATGGTTGTTCTAAGGTTTATAGTAATTTATGGAAAATATCCCCTTCCATACTCCTATGGGAATTATGGAAGAAAGGAATAGAAGAATTTCCTGTAAGAAAAGATGGATCTAACATCTATTTTAATAAATTGGAGGCTTGTATATTATTGAGGTAGCTAACAGTAATCTCAATAACTCATATAAGGAAGAAGGTTCCTTTTTAGACTGGGGTGTAGAGATGCATAAAAATTGGTTTAAACTAATTAATCCACCAATGGTATACTCAAAATCCAACAAGATCGTTAAGAAAGAATGTAAATGAGAATTTTCTCTTGTAGGGTGGTCAAAGTTAAATTTTGATGGGGCTCTAGAGGTAATCTTGGACCAGTAGGCTTAGGATATATTATTTGTTCAGATAACGGTTCATACCTTACTAAATGTGTCAGACCTTTAGGAGTAATCTCTAATAACTTAGTCAAATTAGAGGCCCTGATAGAAGGTTTAACTCTAAGTAGAGAGATAGGTATTATTAAATTAGTTGTTGAAGGAGGCTTGCAAATTATCCTAAATGTGTTAAGAAAAAGAGAGACCAAATTGGATCCTTAATTCTAAACTTGAATATTCCCTAGCTATCATTGATCAATTCAAAGAAATAGTCATAAAACATACTTATAGGGAAGGTAATAGAGAAGCAAATAATCTCGCTAACAAAGGAGCAGATGGAGAAGAGATTCTAATGAGACAAACTCTATGATAAGTACAAGCTAGACACTTGTTCCTGAAGTGCAATAGGTGTAGAACTTTTATTGTCAAAATAAACATGTTAATTTTAGCTGATATCATGAAAGTTTAATATTAATAAGAGACATGTTTTTGGTTATTCAAAACTTTTCCTTATATACTATTTGACCTTAAAGTTAAAGCTATAGGAGATAAGTTTCATTTTTTAAAAATGAAGCATACTTATTTTTGTTCTAACAACTTGATCATGGCCAAGTTTAATTTTCAGGTTATATTCACAAAGAAGTATATAAAGCAAAGTTATAAATTTGGAAATAAAAAACTAGCACTAAAACTAGTTAAATTTCTCTGAGATATTTATGCAAGGGCTACACCAATGATACCTATCCATCTCTGATCTTTGGTGCCCAACTGAGATGGTTTTTAAAATCTAAATAGAATATTGGGCCTCATGACCTTTTACCTATAAAAAATAAAAAAATATAATATAATTTAAAATTTTGATCTAATTTTTAATAATAAATATAATAGTAAATATAGTAGACGTTTACGATTATGTTGTTTATTATTAAATATATAAATTTTATTAGAGAAATATATTCAATTAATATTTTTTCTTATATATCTTATAATGATAATAATCTTTTATTTTGAAGGCTAAGAAGCTCTGAAACTTCTAATTAACAATAGTTATTATTTTCAATACTTTAACATCTAATATTATTTAATATTTTCATCTAAATTTTTGGATTGTGGGGGCATTTTGTTGAGGTTTTAAAGTTTTTTCTATTTAGAAATTTGAAAGAAAAAATATTGGACGAATAAAAGATAACCTAGAGATTTTATAGGCCTCTAAGATTTCAAAGCATGGTACTCTCTTCAACAGTTCACATGTCATGGTTATTCACATTCTCCATACTAATGGAGACATAGAGAATTGGCTAAATTGGTGCCTTTTTCATTTTTTGATCTCATCTTGTTTCCAAATTTCAAAAATGATGTGGTGCATAGATTGAAAGTGACTGGTAATTTGATCTCATCTTGTTTCCAAATTTCAAAAATGATGTGGTGCATAGATTGAAAGTGACTGATAATTCTACTCGTAATTACACAACCACACTTTGTTGTCCAACTGACAAAATATGGCAGTTTTTCTCATTGTGCGGTGTTAATGTATCTTATGCTTATCTCTTATTATTAGACATTTGAAAACAAATTATTATCCATTAAATGATTATGAACCAAGATTTATTTTTAGGGTTTTTATTAGGTAGTGGAGACTGAAAAACATTCTATTCATCCATTCTCCTCCTTATAAGCTGCCAATACTCACCTATGAATTATCCATGGCCCATCAATGCATATCAATGAATGAAATACAATAAAGACAAACATAATTCAATGAATGCAAAACCAAAAATATCTACAATCAAGATGGATGCAATCATCTTACATCGCCTCGTAGACAGTCTCCACAATGGATATTCATACCTAGCCAATGTATTTGAAATAAATGTGTTGACAATTAGTGTAAATACTTGTTGACTACCAGAAAATATTAAAATTGAATATGCTAAAACACTTAGGGTTTGATTGGTTACAAGAATTGTTGAATGTGAAATTCATCTATGCTAGAGTAAGCTCTCTTCTAGTATTCGTGCATTCTTAAAATAACTTCTAGAATATCATTTGGACATGTTTAGTTGACCTAGAAGAGGATTCGGAAGATGCATATTCTCTGTTTGGTTGCAACAATTGAAATAAATTTATTGTTTATTTTAATATTTTTTTGTTAAGTTTGGTAGTATTTTAATAAATAAGATTTTATTTATAAAAATTGGCTTTATTATTATTATTTTAAAAGCCAAATTATTTTAAGTAGTTTGTATTTTATTTTTTAAATCAACTTTATTAGTGAAAGTATACTACAACCTTTGAAATTCAAAGAACATATTATATTGTAAATTATAATTTTAATTATAAATTAAATCAATTTATTTTAAAATCATCTTCAATATTTTTTTATATCTACTTAAATTCTAAGTGATATTTTTAAATATTTATGTTTACTATTTAAAAAAATGAAAAGTTAATATTTTAATTATAAATATTTGATAACATTTTCTAAAAATTTAAACATTGAATATAAGTATAAATTAGAGTATAAGATCAAAACTAAAATCATTTTATTTTTAAATATATCAAAGAAAATAAAAAATACAAATAAGTCAAGGTCATGAATATGATATTTTAATGATCTTTCAACATAGTTTTAATTATAAGACTAAATAGAAGATTTATTTGTAAAGATAATTTTATGAAAGTTTATAAAAGATATCAAATCTTATATAAATCTTTTTTGTCATTTAAAAAAAAATTACATATTAAACTTTAGATAATGTTGATCTAGTTTATATCTTATGATGAATGGAGGAAATAGTTCAAAAATGCATTTGAGTGATAAAATGCAATCGAGCAACAAAGTTATGAACCCGAAAACCCATCAAATTGGGTTTATTAAAAATTGGAATAAGAATAAGCTATTCTTATTCCACCATTTTCAAAGAATACCGCTATGCTCATTTTGGGATCAAATTAGGATATACGAATTCTAATTCTAATTTTTTATTTTTGCAAACAAACATCAAATTGGTGAATGTGGGTATTTATATCTTCCTATTCCCGTCCAATTCCTACAACCAAATGGGGCCTTACTCAAAACAGAGGAATAATATTATCAATAAAGAGAACAAAATTCGATGGCTAGACATGGTACAATCATCTTGTGCGCTCTTGCATAAACATGGACCATTGATTTAACATTTTAGCACTTGCATTTCAAATGTGAAACGCCTTTGCTGTAATTATTGGTCACTAGTGGTATATCTCCAAGGATAAACTTAAGGGCCAGTTTGGTTGCTAGGATAGGAATAAGAAATTAGGAATATGTTTTCTATTTTTCGTTTGGTGCGCCAATTGGAACAGGGAATATGAATATATATTCTCATTTTGCCTCTAAAATGAGCTTATGTCCATTCCAAAAAATAGTTTTTATTGGAATAGCCATTCATATTCTCAATATCCATTCTTGTTCCTGCAACCAAGTGGGCTCTAAGATTTTATAAATATTACAATTATGCTAGTATATTTTCATTATCGTAAACCAATCAAACAAGCATGCATCTCGTATCATTGTGAACTTTTTTGGTTCACTGCTATAGAAAAACGTACATTTCTTCAAAGAGTTTATTATAATAACATTTTGGTTTCAATTTTAGCAAAAAAAAATTGAGTTTCAACAGTGAGAAGATTCAACTTTTCTAAGTTTTATCAAGTTAAAATGACTCTTTGCCCAATGGATTTGCAAAGGGTCGCTAGTTTAATATGTTTAGTAGACAAACATTCCTAAGATATTGCAAAATGTTACTTAATTTTTAGTACAACTCAAGTTAGGTAGAGCTATAGATGTGTTTCAAGTTTACCAAATCATACACATTTTGATCAAATATGTTATGATTTCTAGGTTATTTAAGTGAAAACACAAGAAATTAATTTGACATTCAAAGAAAATGTATTTTTATTATTTTATATGATCAAATGTACTTCCCACAAAAGTTGTAAAAATGACTAATTTAACATGCTTTATGAAATATAAATTTACATTTATAAAGATAACATAGAAGAATAAGAGGGGACTCGTCATTGTCTAATGAATGACCCATCCGAACTTGAAGTCTTTAGTCTTCAACTCTTCATTTAATACTTGTTTGCCATGTTCACATCACTTGCAGGGAGAAATAAGATTGTGTTAAGAGCACATGGGTCCTCATTTTGACATATGCAAGATGTATATTAACCTTTCATAATGTATCAAGACAGATTGAAAAAGGAAACAAAAAAAATTAGAACTTCATCGTTTTATGTTAATGAGTTTGTTTAATGTGAAGGTTATGGTATCACCATTCACCATTGTAAGATCTTAGGTTTATACCATAATAAGTAGCATGTGGGTCAAATTGGGCTCCTATAAGGGTTGAGCCCATGATGTTCTCATTAGTACATTGATCTTGCATGAAACATGTTATTATAGTCTCATCAAGAAAATATATATCATTCATGACATCAAATTATCATGATTCACTATTACAATCAACACATTTTATTGATGAGTCTATTAAGCATGGATGATGCTATCATCTTGTCAACATAAAAAAGAATCCAAAAGGCTAAAAGAGGAGTCAAGTAGACAATGTTTCCAAAGAATGGTTAAGGAGCATTAGTCAAAAGGCTTTTATTAAGTCAAAGACACGTTTAAAAAGGGGTGAGGTCGTATTCCATTATCATATGAAAGATAATTTCCAAGTTGAAATGAAGGATATGCTAGGCAATGCCAAATCCTTTCACCATGGAATGCTTTATAAATGTTGCTAAAGAAAGACAAAAGATGGTGTTATAATAACCATGATATAAAGGATCATTGATTCAATTGTCTTTGAGAAAAAATATCTACTATTATAATGATTATTTTTAATGGAGCATAAAATTCATAATCTTCTTGCAATAACATGCATGCATAATTATATATTTTTTTAAAGATATTACACATGACAACAATGATTAAATTGTCAAGGTACCTCTCAAAAAAAAGGAAACTTGGTACATGGTGAAGAATTTCTGTGCAATGATATTGCAAAGGCAATAAGTTTCTCTCACGAGGCTGAAATGAATATTGATTCGTTGACATAAGATATTACCAGTTGTAGAGGATGTAATATGGATAACAAATATGAAGATGCATTTTTATAGTATACAAATGATCACAACAAGTGGAGTAGATTGTAATAAACAAGTCACCTTGGATATAACTTTACATTTCTCATAAAATAATGATTCCTATCCATGAACAAATGCATTTAAAAGAGAGACATACCTCTATAATAGAAGTTGCTAGAAGTAATTAATGAAGTACATTCATGATAATTTAAAGAATTGGCATTGACCTTGTTGGTGTTTCTTAGGGAAAGTTGTGATAACATGGATGATATTGAAGGTACAATAGAGATCACCAAGGAAGTGATTCAAAATGCATGATAACTTATTATTTAACATAGAATCATGTCAATTATACGAATAGAGGTGATAAAACATGAACAATAAATACAGCCAAAAGTGCCACGGTTTAATGATAGTGACTTCATCTAATGGATAAATCTTAATAGTATATCACAACAAGGTGATGTGATGTATAGAAAATGAGTAAAATGACAACATTACATGTATTAAAGAAAGAAGGTGAAGATAATGAAATATGTAATAGAGCAGTGATAAAGTCTATTTGGTAAAAAATTAATATGGTGCCCAATGAATAAATTAGTGAAGAATAATAAAAGACTACAATGCATGTTTTCTCATCATAGAGAGTAAAAGGAGATATAAGAGGGTCAAACCTATCATAAAAATATATTACACTATCATCATGATGACAAATAATGCTATTGATCAGAGCTAATGAGAAAATATTATTTTGTATCTCAACAATATCTAAGAACATAATCAAGAGGACATGAAAATACTTATTACCGTGGTGACAAATAGTTCATGAAATATAGTCCAAACAATGAAAGAAAAGTCTTATGACAGTCATGGCTTATGAAGAATAGTATGTTGGCAAGAGATTCTAGCAGGACATGATATGTTGTCATTAATGGCAACTACTATTCTATTCCATGATCATTTTGGTGAGAAGATAATTTACCAAAGGATTTACATTTAGAAATATTTTAGTTTAGTAGAAGTTTTATGCAGACAAATACATATTAGTTCAGTGTGACCATAATTAGAGGAGTTAGGGCTTGCAGTAGAAAAGCATTGTAGCAAACATAGTATGTTGTCTAATTTGACCATCACAAGGTCCAAGGAGATTTCATTTTGGAGATGTTCACTTATGAGTATTGGGTTGGCAATTTTTGTTATGAATAGATAAAAATTGGTAATGATTATTAGCATGATAATTTTTGTGAAGGATTAGTTTTAGATAGCACTATAGTTTGGATTGAGCTAGCAAAAGAGTCAGTTACTGTGAATAAACATCATTGTTTTGATGGATATTCTACATGTTACACTTTATGGAGCCAACACAGCTTGTACTTTTAATTAAGTGATATAGACCAGAGATGAGACCTAATGCTAATGGTGGAAACCTTGCATGTCACAAATACAATAATCTTGGACACATTATGAGGAATTACAAGTTGAGGACCAATCCAAAAAATCATAGGTATGTAAATTAATCTCATTTGTTTCAGATGCAATACTTAGGGGCATATTGCAAGAATTGCAGATATAGAGATAATGAAACAAGAATTAATGGTTTGGTTAAATTAAATAATGTTTATTAATGATAATAAGAGATAAAATTAATGGATTCATGTTAAAGGATAAAATGAAGAAAACATTGGTTAGAAAAGAACAAATTGATTCTATTGGATATATCACACCAATATCTGGTGTGAATTCTTTATTGGTAGCCTAATTAGGTCAAAGACATATTGAAGAGAAATTAGCAAACAAATTATAAGACCCATGGAAATGGCATCATCTCTTGATGTGATTAGAGGATAGTTGTAGAATGTTCCTAAATTTCTACATCATGGATCAAAGATTGAGATATGGATGTATAGATGATAGTGGGATATTTATCTCTAAACTAGTTTTTATCATCCTAATGAAGGTTAGGTTATAAATAGTATTTATTAATCAATTTGATGAATAAACGAAGGATTTTGAGTCTTGCTGCACACATTGCGACTTGAAAAGCTTGGAGAGAGTAACGTTAAGGTAATTTGGCGATTGAATCAAGTAGTTAACAAATCAACAAGCAAACCCTAGTGGTATTGACAAGAAAACCCTAGTGGTATTGATAAGGATTTGTAGCAAATCACCTTTATCTTTCACCACAACAATGGATACACCATAGATTGTTATTGTTATGGAGAAGCCAATGCACAGTTCAAGCTTCACTTTTGTAAATCTATGGACAATGACCTAGAAGGTGCATTTGGTCATATACTACATGTAGTTATGAACATCGAACACATTCGAGCATACATTCATTAAAAATTGGAAGAAATTGTCATTTTAGATATTGTTACAAGCAATATATCCATGTGTGTAAATAGTAATTTGAAGGATTAATTCACGAAATTGAAAGACATCAATTTACTTTAGTACATCAACTTTTCAGAATTCAAAGAGTTGAAGTGGATAAGAATCTTCTTGATTAGGTTACATGATTGTGCTATCAATGAAAGCTCAAATCCAAAATCATCAAAGAAGAAGATTATGGAAGAGCTTAAAAAGTATTAAAATGATGGAAGAGGGATGAATATGAATGATATCATTTAGTCGAATGCCAAACTCACTTAAATAATTCTATGGTACAAGTTATATCATAGTAGATGAACAAAGTCTATTACGGTTATCATTATACATATAGGATATCAAATGTTGAAAGAGCACACTATGTTTGATATTTGTGAGATATTGCACACAATTTTTTTGGAGAATTTAGATAAGAAAAAGAATGACATATGTAAAGTTTTCAAGTATAGTTCATTGATTGTGCATATGTTCATATATATGATAAACTTTGTTCCTAAAGTTACTAGGAATAAGGATTTACTGACTCGTCAACAAATCAAATTATTTTACCAATCACATGACAAGGATTGAGTAGATATACTTTTATCTAGGGAGCTCAAAATGTTTCAAAAAAAAAATTGTTGAGGAAAAGATATACACTATTTGATTTATGGTTGACATCGATCAATGGTGTATAAAGGTAGTGGAACTCAAAGAAACGTGAATACAAACATAGGACTATGAAGTTATTTCAAACACTTAAGCTAGATATGTTGAATAGTCCAATAAATTTGAAAGTATAAAGGTTTTGAACTTGTGAAGAAAAATATTTTTAGGAAAAGACAAATTTGTCAGAGAAGGAAAGGATCAGAAAGATGGTTGATAATGCAGCAAAGAAAATAGGGATAAGCATGGACCAAACAAAAATAGATTCATAAGGAGAGAGAAAAGGCATAATCAACACTAATTATTCTTAGTGAGGAGCTACCAACTCCACCACCTATCTCAATCCTTGGGATAAGGAGTTTTGCAAGGGCTATGTCTTCACCTGTGAAGAAGTCTCATACACCATCTAAAACCATTGAAGTTAAAGGTAAAAAATCCAAACTAGAACTTGGAAAGAGAAGGACCAAGAAAAAGAGTGAACGATAAAAGGGAAAGAAGGGTAAATATGAAGATTCCTCTACAAAATTTGATCAGTCCAAGAAGAAGTAAGGAGTGAGTGACCTACTATAACTAAAATTGTCACTTGTAAGGACATTTACCATGTAGATAAGATACTTTAGAAGGTAGTGAAGCATGGAATCCTAGTTCAATTGAAGAAACATCACTATTTGTTTCATAATATGTTAGCCTTAGATTAAATATTTTCTATTGTTCCTTGCATGGTGAACATTACAACTTGCTCTGTAAACACTATACTTAGTTAAAACTAGACTTAATTACTTATTCATTAGGTGCTCAAGGATAATTGTAGTAGCTCGGTTATAATTGTGTTCCTTCATTCACCGACCAAATTGTCTTGCTTATGCATGATTCTATAACTTCATGTAAAACAATCAAACCAACATTATACTATCGTATTCCAACTCATTCATTACCCTTTGAATAGTGTATTCTTATCAACACTTAAATCATCATACTTTCTTCAAATCCTCTCCATCAGTCAAATGATATGACACTCTACTATATTAGCACAATGTCTAACCAATTAAGGTATTGACATCAATGACAACATAACAACTAATATGACTCTTTCACATACATTAGTGACATTATTAGCTGGGGCTAACATATATGTGTATGCCAAGTATATAGGATTTTGGTAGATATTTTTGGATTTATCCCTTCCTTTTCCATTGATGTCAAAGTTAAAGAGAATAGGTAAAAAATGAAAAAACATTCTAAGAGGGATAATAGTGTGGAGAACTTAGCATATTTTGGATGGATGCTTAGCCATTTTTTCACTAAGTATTGTCATCAATGCCAAAGGGGGAGATTTTTGGCGAGAGTGTCTAGTAGGGTGTAGTATGTTTTTGAATAAAGCAACAACAAAATAAGGGGGATGAAATTTTTACAAATGCAAGGCCTATCAATAGAAAAAAAAGGCCATCAACAACACATAGATAACACAATGTTGGCATTAGGGGTGCTAACAAAAAATACAACTAAAAGAACAAGGGCATGGTATGTTGTCATTGATGGAAACTACAATTTTATTTCATGTCCATTTTTTGAGAAGATGATTTACTAGAGGACTTACACTTACAAATATTTCAATTTACATAGTATTGTGTCTAATCCAATCATTGTGAGGTTTGAGGAGATTGCATTTTGGAGATATTCACTTATGAGTACCAGGTTGATAGTTTTTGTTAAGAATAAGGAAAGTTATGCAATGATTATTGATATGATGATTTGTGTGAAGGATTAGTTTTGTTAAGTAGTATATTTTGGATTGAGATAACACAAGATTCTTTTACTCTTGATGAATAATATTTTTGTTCTAGAGATTCTACATGTTACAGTTTACAAAGTTGACAAAACTTATGTTTTAGGGTAAGTGATCTCATATAAGATTAGGTATCAATTGCGATGGAAAGGTGGAAGTATGGTTGTCTATTATGATGTGTGCATGCGAGTTGTATAATCAGAGATTGTGTATGATCCATAAATTGTATCTAAGCTTCATCATAAATTTCCAAGCATAGTAGATGCTACTAGTCAATTTGGTAAAGGATAATAAGTCCATTTTTTTATTGTATTTTGATCAATGAACCCAACTAGGGGTCAGATCATTTTGTATATGAGTAGTGAGCTCTAGGCATGTGCCTAAATGCAAGTGCATTCCCAAAAATTTATTTTATACTTATCCCTTTAATAGGGAACTAATTACTATAGTAGTGAGATCTTTGTGGGTACCATCCCTGCTGGGGTTTTTCACTTAACCAAGTTTTACTTGAAAATAGATCATGGTGTTATAAGTTTTTTTTATTGCTTGTGTTATGCTTAACTTTACTTTTCATATATTTTGTATGATACTTGAGCAATTAGTTTGATGTTACTAAAAGTGGTAGAATAATTATTCAACCCCCTCTCAGCATTCTTCAATCCTAACACAATGCATGAATATGATAACATAGACAACTAAAATCCAATGAAAAGAACCAAAAAGAAGTCATATGTGGTAAGGAGTAGTATACCATAACTAATAATGATATAAAGTAGATGATAAAGTGATCTATATATGATGATAATGGAATAATGCTATCATTTCCAAAATGATAGAAGAAAAGTTTGATTCTAACACACAAAATCAAAGCTCAAAACCCAAACAGAAAATATTACATAGAATGAAAGAGGCACACATAAATTTTTGTATAGACACATATTTTCAAGATGCATAGGAGAATCAAAAGGTTGCAAATAATAATTTGCACTTGCATTTGACAAAATCCCTACATCAAAACATAGATTCAAGCTTGACAATACAAAACATAAAGTTGCATAGGGGCTTTATTTTATTCATGTTTGCAAAGCTTTGAGATCATAAGAATCATGGTAAAGTCCTACTTCCAGTTTCATAATCAAATACTTCCAAGAAAATCTTCAAGAAATAAATCCAAAAAAGAGCTTCACCAAAAGTTTCATTGAAACCCTAAAGTACATGTTGGTGATGCCCATATATCACAAGAACATTAAAAAGGAAGTGAAAATGAAATATTAAATTTTGAGATTAGAGTTTGTATACCCTAAGGACCACTAAGGACAAATGAATTTTTGTCTTTTCATATTTTAAAATGTCTTTAGACCTATAACCCCTATGGGGTATTCAAGACTTTGATACCTTGTGAGAATAATATTTATACATTTTATGTCGATATCTATTTAGAGATGTAAAATACACCAATGTTTGCACCATATGGGGTGCAATGGTATAGATGACGGTGATGTATAATTAGACATGTTTAAGAATACCATACCCTTCTCTATTGTAGTTGAGTAGTCAAATTTAATTTCAATCAATAACAAAAATTGTAAAATTATGAATCTAACTATAAAAATTGCTTAATTTCTACTTTCTTCAATTACTTTAAGTAATTTTCATGCATTGTATTTACCTCTAACTTGGTTTTCTAATGCTAAGAATTTCTTAAAGTAAATCAAAGTATTTTACTTCCCACCCTCAAGTTATACAAGCCTAGCATAATATATGATAGATTTGTTGGAGAATTTGGGATTTGGATGGATTTGTTTATTAGTCTAATTGAAGACTTTTTTATCCTAAAAGGATTAATTTGTATTAGGGATTGTATTCCCTGGTTGAAGTGGTTTTATCTACAAGGGTGTGAGAAGATTATGAAGAAGCTACAAAAGAAAATAATTTTATATGTAGATAATATTGGATAAACAAAAGGAGAAAGAATCAAAGTATGGAGGAGAGATGGAAGACTTTTATTTGTGTGTTGATCTTGTAGGAACAGGGGAATGGTAAAGAAATTATTGGTAAAGATGAATTTTCTAAGGAAAACTCTATTGTAAGTGATGTTTAATTTTCTAGATTTGTTAGGACATCTTCTATTGCAAGTATTTTTTTTATTTTTATGAGCCTTGTTTAAGTCTCTTGTGCAGACTAATAAAAATTAGATTACACCCATAGTTTTAATTTCGTATTGAAATTGCATTAGTGAAAGTTCCAATTATTTATGATAAAATCTTAATAAAACTTTTACATTACAACCAAAAAAGAAATAATTGTATTAATATCAAATCTGCAAACACATTTTTTTTTATTTGCTTCCCATCAAATTGATTCATATTACTGTTTATCTATGTTTGGGCACCTATAGCAACCAAATACCATTTTAGTTTGATGTTGTTTAACATGATATTCATGATGATAAATTTGGTAATATCTTTAGTGCTTGTATTATGATCAATTTTCATTTGAGATAGTTGTTAAATTTTCCTTCAGTACACTTTCCATATTACAATGAACTTTAGTGTTCTCCTTACGCATTTTAATCTCTTATTTACTTATTTATTTCACCAATGTAGTGAAATACTTTAGCTCTTGTTTTGGATGTTTTTGGTGTTGGTTATGGTTGTCTTTCCATGTTTCTATTTTTGTACTTTCTAGGTTCATAACCATGTTTCAATTGATTGATCGATGATTCAGTCTCTCTTCTCATTTCTAAGTGGATTATTACTCTCTATTAGAACCCACTTCATCTAATTCCAAATAAATCATAAGTTCTTTGATACATGGATTCATTTCCTTGAAATGTGGAATTATTTAAATATATATTTTTAAAAAAATAGAAACTTACTCTGTCTTATGTTAACGATTTGTTTATGTGTTGGAAAAAGAATTGTTGTTTGAAATTGGGGATTGGGTTAGTTACAAATTGGGTTTTCCTTTATTAAAGTATGGCTATGAAAATTGGAAGGACACACGGTACTGGAGGCAATTGGAGAACTAGTGAACATGAACAACAATTAGAAAAGAGTGTTGGAAGTCATTTGATTTTTCAAGATTCTTTTCTTACTATGCTCATGATGTTGAATTACACATCTTAAATTAAAGCTAAGAAATAGGGATGATTTTTGTATGTTCTTATTTTCTTGGTTAATGTTTTCTCTAGAGGAATTATGAAGATTTTTTTGATCTTGAGGTGGCTAGGGTGTGCATATTTTTATGATGTGAGTCCTATGATTTGAAAGTGATGTCATCTATCATGTTTAGTGTGGAACATCGTTAGGATGTTTAAGGGATTAGATTTTGAAGAACATACATTCTTCCTTTTGCATTAAATTTTTGTCATTTATATATGAGATTTGGAAATCTTACCTTTCAGTGTGGGTGTATAATGACTATTTGGGAAGGATAAAAATCGATATAGTATGTTTTCTTTCTTTCTATCTGCCAATTCTGATTAGAAATGGATACAGTGTGTTTTGTTTCTTTCTCTTAGTTAAATTTAGATCAAAGTTCTTTGGAAAAAGCCATTTATTTTACTGCATATGTGTAGATGTGTTGTTACTTTATTTTCCTACCACATTCTATAATTAGGATTCTTAGACATGTTTGGAAGGTAGTATGTTTCATGACTACTATAGATACCTCCTGATTGGGCTACTTAGACATATGTGGAAAGTAGTATGTTTCAGGGTTGAGAATTCTACATGTTAGGTAAGATCCCAAGGAAGTGTAAGGCCTCATGGTCGGGTAGGAAAGCACCTCAACCATATTTTGGCCTCATGGTTGGGAAAGAAAGCACCTCAACCATATTTTTGTGATGATTGAATGGTGAGAAGGTCATACATCACAACTTTTGCTTATATGTTAGTTAAGCACACTTACATAATGAAACTATGAATGCATATTAAATGTTAAGATTTAATATTTGTTGACTCAAATTTGCCTTGAAATATTATGGTGACGAGATGGGCTTGAGGGCCAAGTTATAGAAATGAGAAAAGTATGGATCTAGTAATCTTCATAGGGTTTTACGAGCATACCTAGATGATTTCCAAAAAATTGTGTAGATCACATGATAGATGGTATTGTACTTAAATGATGTACTTATTGATTTGTCGCTGATGTGCAGGTTGACATTTTATATGATGCTTATTGAAGTATGATACTAAAGATTGTACTTGATATAAAAATATGATGAAATGAAGTTTGACATGTAGGCCAATTGCTTTAGTATATTCATTTATGGCATATCTATGTGATGATATGAAAAATTGTTCGATAATTGGCCTATGAAATGTAATTATTATTGTATCTATCATTTTAGCATGTAGGTCAAAAAAACAAAATGAAGTGGCATAATTAATTGGAAGATACTTTATTTACTTATTGATTTGACTATGTGTAGCCAATTTTTTATTTCGACCTAACTTGACTTTTTGGCCTATGTGGCAAGTGTATGGAGATGTGGTCTTCCTATGATAATGCAAAAGGTTATGTATAAATCTTTCTTTTATCTATTTTTGAGAATATATGGCATTGGTACTCTGTATATGTCATGATTCACCATGTGTGACCTCTAATTTATAGAAAGTTGACACATTTTACTTAGTCAACCTGGTTGATGAATGTCAACTGACAATATGGTTGTCTTGAGATGTCTATTAGACTCTTAGTTGATATACTGTTCAACACATGATTAGTCATTTTGTATTTAACTTAGACTTTTGGTCAATGTTACTTTCACATGAATGACTATGTGACCTTTATATCATCCATTTATTTATCATATTGGCTAGATAAATGTTGTTAACTTTGAGATAAATGATGCATTATGATTACACTAGATGTAAACTTTTGCAAACTTTTTTATGCATAATGGTGAATCAAAGAGTGCATTGATAATGTTATATGTAGATATGATTATATCTCATGATGATGAAAATGTTGTAATAGGATTGCATTACCTAATTATGTTGTGTAGACACTGACCTGTTGATGTGGAGACTTACTTAGTGAGCACCATGTATGTTAGATGGTACATTTTTTTTTTTTGTTACTCATGATCAAGGTGTGATTAAAGATGAGTTTAAAGGAAAATGTTGATTGTTGATACTTAAACTAAAATGTTATCTCCTTGAGCTATTGACATTGTGAATGAGCTAAAGGTATTGTGAGTATATGCGTATGAGTAATAGGAAGCGGATATGAAGTATCTACTAGTAGGGTAAAATCCATGGGATGCTAGGGTATGATAAGTAAGAACAAGTATGTGTGTGATATCATATGATTTTAAGGAGGATGTTACTTAATTTTGATGATCATTCAGATAAGAAAGTGTTTGATTTGATATTTCATTGGATGATTTATTTTATTTATGATATTTGATGGACTGACATTTTGGTGGTGTTCCTGTAATGTAGTAGAGGGGATGACACATCATAAGAAAGGGGGAATATTGTCAGAGAGAGGTAACTCTAACCTTGTAAAACTAGAATAGTAATGGAATTCACACACTCACCAAGAGAATGTTCTTGAAAATATTAACTAGTACATGTGCTTATTTTAAGTGTGTATTATCATCTTTTAACTATGTTTACACAAATCTGTGTTAGTGAGAAGTTGTGTACTTATTTTATTAGAATGTAAGTTAGATTATGATCTTGTTATTGGGAAATAATTAAAATGATTGGACATGAATGCAATTTTTATATCATAGCATCGTGGATGATGCATTTTCTAAGTGGGGAGGGATGTCACAACCCACTTCATCTAATGACAAATAAATCATAATTTCTTTGGTATGTGGATCCATTTCCTTGACATGTTGAATTATTTATATATATATTTAAAAATAAAATAAAAAACTAGAAACTTACTTCATCTCATGTTAACTATTTAGATATGTATTGGAGAAAATAATTTTCGTTATATGAAATTGGGGATTGGGTGAGTTATAGATTGGGGTTCCCTTTATTAAAATAGAGTTATAGAACTTGGAAGAAAATATGGTACTGAAGGTGGCTAGAGAGCTAGTGAATGTGAACATCAATTAGAAAAGAGTGTTGGAAGCCATTCAATTTTTCTAGGCTCTTTTCTTATTGTGCTCATGAGGCTGAATTACACATCTTAGATTAAAGCTAAGCAATTGGGATGATTGTTGTATGTTCTTGCATTCCTAGTTAATGTTTTCTCCAGAGGAATTATGAATCTTTCTTTGATCTTGATTAGTGTTTCAATGTGTGAAGGATGTTATGAAAAAACTCTGAAAGTTAGTCTTCTTTTCTTTTCCAGCTGTTTTCACCATTTTCATGATACTCATAGTGAATGTGTAGACCAGAAGTTATGTTTTAACGTTCAGTATTTTGCATAATCCTCCCCATTTTTTCCATAATAAATTCCTTTATAGGAAACTTAATTCTATAAATATTGTCATCTAGTATGCTTGAAAGGTTATCAGATTGTTAATTGACACAATCCCATACCGTGTTCCTTGAAGTGAGCCACTTTGATTTCTCTACTTCTATATATTCTAGGTGGATCAACCTCATTAAACATGTTATAAAAACCCAGTAACCGAGTCTCACGACTAAAAGTTATGCAAATGTGGCGTAATTTTTAAATCTCACAATTTGATTGGTTTCGGTATTTCACAAGCACAAGGTAGATTTTCTGTGGAAAAAAAAATGTTCAACTACTACATTTTGAGTATGACTACGTTAATTTGGGTCCTAATATATACGGTTGTGATCATAAAAATGCCAAAGGGCTTTATACCAAATATTCAGGTTTCCATATTATTATGTGCATGTTAAATTCTAAAATTTGATACTCTTAATAGCGGTTTATGATGCTTCCTTGAATGATGATGGTTGTATGATGCTTCTTCGGTTGTTTATGTTTGTGGATGGGATTGTGATAAATCTTGATATTTATTTATTTCATGTACACTCAAGGAATGTTTTTTTTTTTTTTAAACATCTTTTGAAATGTCGATGTGTAGATAGCGCATTTGGAATTCAATTTTAAACTCTGCACTTAAATGATCCTTGATCTTCCTATGTAGTTGCATTTAGATTTCCTTATGGTTGGATGTTCCTTGAACTTCATTATGAAATATGGTGCTTATTATGATTATCAATGTACTTTAGGAAAATGAAAGAATGTTGCTTTTGTTTCTTTATGATATGGACATGATTTATTTTAACCACATAGTTCCATTACGTCTCTTGGTATTACTTGGTTAGACTTCCTCGATGTCAAGCTGGATATCTTTCATGGAATCATGTCAGGCAGATTTTAGGTAAGCTTAACTATGTGGTAGGGTGGTAAAGCACTCCTACAATATTATTGCCCTTCTATTTCTTGAGCAGGTTCTAGAGCTAATTTCAGCTTAGTCGTCTTGTTCAAACTATCTCGGTATTTTGGTATCTAGTATATGTTTTTCTTTTAAATTTAATAATAATTGATTAATTTTGACTGGTCAATATTCAAATGACCTTGGTTACTATAGACTTTCCATATTTTATGGAGATTGTTGATGTGGCATTGGTTTTCACACCCTCTTTTCATCTTGGATGACTAGATTAACACTCCCTCTATTATTTTTAGCTTCCATAATTAGTTTGCGGAAATCTAACAATGTGATCAACTTCACTAGCAAGAAAGGGGTGGGTAATCATAGAGACAACATATAGTTGAAAATTTTGTAAGAAGTCCCAAAAGTTGCTATTGAACAAATAGGATGCATGCATTGAATAGAAATGATGATAAACATGTTTAAAATATACATTTAAAAAATATAAAAATTAATTCTTGAAAATTAAGACATAAATATAAAAATATAAAGATAAGACTATGAGAAAATTGTAGAAGATAAATTGTGTATAAAATGACTAATGGAAGGCAATAAAATTGGGTTAAGGTCCAAACATGTTGGTCTTGAAGTTAAAAACTCTAAAGTAAAATCTGAAAAACTATGTATAAGATCTAATATAAAATAATTAAATGAATATAAGAGTTGAATATACATTTTAGAAATTAAAAATATAAGAAGAAAACTTATAAACATTAACTTATTCCTAATAGTTGTTGGTCCAAACAATATTGGTTATATTGAGAGTGGGGTGAATCAGTATAACACTGAATAATTCAAACATTACCTTTCTCTAGTCTGTGATATTCTTACTAGTCTCTCAAACACTCATCAAATAAATAATATAACATGCAAGACATAAAGGCATCCACACATAACACCAATATATCTCGTGGAAACCTGATTAGGGTAAAAACCACAATGTGAGACGATGCTTAGAAAGCTTGTACCCTTTTAGAGTGCACTTGGTCAAGAGCTTATCCTTGTTAAATGATTGAAAATAAATTATCAAGTGCCACTCAGTTAAGGGATTTGAGAGATACCCACTAGAGTTGTTACCCAATTGAAGATATTCTAGTTAAAGGATTTAGAACACAAATGAATCCATTACCCATTTAAGGGATTTAATACAAAAGACTTGTTAGAGTCTACCTTTGATGGGATTTAATATTATAATATCAAGAGAACAACATGATTGTTGATTCATGAAGGATAGCTACTTATCTTAGCTTGATTCAAATCACCTTGATTCTCATATACTGGTCTACAACTTGCTTGACTCTCCTCAGCTCTGCAAATCAAGCTTTATCACTCTAGTAATTGGCTCTTCTCAGCTTCAACATTTCTACTCAAATATGTGTTTGAACCCTTGGCTTAATGCAAAACAAATCACTTTAACACTCAACACCTTCACCCTTCTCTTCCTTTATTTTTTGATTGCTTTGGCCTAGCACTTTGGCATTCCAACTTCTCAAATGTGCAATCTTACTCATCCTTTCAAAAATAAACCATTATATATGGTTCTTACTAAATCACCTTTAAACCCTAATTTTAGAATTCAAAATTTTAAATTCATTTCCCTCTATTATGCATCATTCTTGCAAGTTATGTGTGATAGGTGTACTTTCCTAACACAGAAAGTCATAGGTATCTTACAACTCCTATTTTCTCACTGGAAAGAATTCAAATTTGAATTCTTCTTCCTATTTTATCATTGGAGCTTCATTTGATAGCTCCCTCTCCATTATCCAAGGTGCTAGATGAATTATACATGCTTTGTGTAATGTCCTATCATGTGTTCCTTGACTATGTCCTTTTCGCTTGATGACTTCTTCACATCTAGTCTGTATGACAACTAGTCTATGCTTCCTGCCCACCTATCCTAACTTTTGATCAATGCCAAATTTCACTTAGCCTACTTTTTCTAAGTGAGATTGTGAAGATCACTCATCTTCAACTATCCATTAGCACCATACTATAGTCCTTGTCTAACTAGAATTGCAATTGTATCATTCCTTACCTCACTGGTCTCCTTTCTCATATTGGTTGATACTTAACTCTTGCTTGACATCAATGACAACCATCATATAACTAGTCTTATTGGTAACCTCCATAAGTCTCTAACTCTTTCTCTTTTTAGAAATATGTCAATAATCTCCCCCTTTGACATTTATGGAAACTTTAACACCCTTTACACCTTTTAATGCCTTATTACAATCTTCACAATGTCTAAAGAAATTATTTGGCTACTACATACTTAGAAGAATGTTTCATTAAATTTTTCTCTTTTACCTTTAACATCTCCCCCTAAGATAGTTGACTCCTTTTGGTGCTCCATCGTTGTTCAGACTCTCTCTCTCTCTCTCTCTCTCTCTCTCTCTCTCTCTCTCACACACACACACACACACACACACACACACACACACACACACACAAATTCATTTCCCCTCTTTTTTCTATATAGGTGTACTTCCCCTATGTCAGGTTACTTTGCTAGGGTCACTTTTCTTTTTTCTCTTCTCTTCATGTTTCTCGCCCTTTCATAGTGCAATACTTACTACTACTCTTCCTTTATCTTCTCACTTCAACTCTTTTCTCTTCTCTTGGTTCTCACTGCTTACTTCTTGTCATACTTCTCATAGTAATCTTCTTACTTCTCCCACTTTGGAAACAATGCCAAAGGTGTATATCTACTACCTTTATCTCTATAACTACATAGAGTAGTCTTATTTGGTCACTAGTCCAGTGTAAGTTTAATCTTTAAATATTATAGATAGACATCCAACCTTTCTACTCTACTTAAGGCATGATAACAGTACGACCCCTAACTTTACTCTAAGATACCTAACTTTACTCTAAGATACTCAAGTATCCTTTTGAAGAGGTTTTGTAATGATATCTGCTAGCTATTATCTAGGTGAAACATATTCAAACCTAACCTCTTACACACTTTCTCTTTTAGAGAGTGATACTTAATAGAGATGTGCTTTATCTTTAAGTCCATTACTGAGTTCTTTTAACTGTTGATGGGAGTTGTGTTATCATAGTTTATTACCATTGATTCCATCACCTTTTCCTGAATACCTTCTTGTAGTTGTTTGATCCATACTATTTGTGTGTAGTTTACCATTGCAACTACATATTCAACTTTTGTTATTGACTGAAAAATATAATTTTTATTTTTATTGACCCGAGCTACCAGTCGTCCTCTAAGAAAGAATACACCACTACTTGTGCTCTTTTTTTCATCTATATTTCTTTTGTAGTCAGCATCTGTGAATATAGTGAGTTCAAGGGTTTCTTTGTGAGGATACCATAATCCATATTCCTTAGTACCTTTCAGGTATCTAAAGATTCCTTTTACATCAACCATTTGTGTCTCTTTAGGATTGATAGAGAATCTTGTCACTATCCCTAGTATCTATGTAATGTCTAGTTGGTTATGCATTGCATACTATAGTTTACCAATCATGGACTAGTAAAGTATTTCATTTGACTTCTGGGCTTTTATGCAATGAAGAATTTTATATCTTCAATTATGGACATCTCATATTCTCTCTTCATCTCTTCAAAAAACTCCTTTCTCATCTTATTATCGCCTCCAAAGATGATATTATCTACAAATATTTCTTTCATTAGTAGTCCAACTCTATTTCTTTCATCAGATAGATTTTTTTTGTTGTTTCTCACAAATCCAATCTTGATTAAATATGAGTGAAGTCTCTCATGCTATGCATGGGTGCCTATTTTAGTCCATATAGGGCTTTCTTTAGCTTTCATACTTTTCCCTTTCTATTTTCTGATATAAACTCCTCAAATTGATTTATGTACGCTTATTCCTCTAGGAATCCATTTATAAATGCAGACTTTACATCCATTTGATATACCTTGAATTTCTTGTATGTTGTAAATGCTAGGAGTGTCATGACTCCTTCCATTCTATCTACTAGTGGTGAAAAAGTAGGTGAGTTTCTTTAGTAGTCAAATCAAAAGGATGAGATTAGAGAGGTTATGGCAAGTTTACAAGTCATAGGGGTGTGGTTAAACAAGTTATAAGGAGACTAGACATATAGGGAGGTTGATAGGAGTTTTGATCGTGTAGAGAACATGTAGGAGTCATTGTTTTACTTTTTGGAGGATTTGATAGCATCTAGGAGATATTTTTTCATGCCTTCATGAAAGACTATCAATTTGAACTTTTTCAACACATTGGAGCTCTTTCAAGGAATATTTAGTTGGTATAATTTAGGCTTAATGGAGGCATCCAACCGCAACTAATTTCTAGTTGTTTTCTTGGTGAATTTTGGAGAAAGGTAGATATAATCATTGGACTCATTTTGTGAATTAGTGAATTTTTTGAGTCCTTTGATGGTTTTGGCATTTATGTAACTCGTCTTAGGACATGAGTATCATTAACAACCACATGAATCAATGATTGACTTAGTTTGCCTTCTAGATCTTCTATTTTATTATATACATATAATTTATTGATCAAATTACCAATGATTATTTATTTGTTTTTCTTGTAATTTTTTCTTGTCCTAAACACCTTTTGAAGGAAATTGTTCTTGTTGCAAGTTATAATCAATGTAAAGAATGGAAGTTATATTTTGAATGTGAATATTTTTTCCTCCTAAGAGTCTACATTGGGGCCTCTTTATAAAATACTTATATAAGGATACAAAAAAGGTGGGTTATGAAGTTCCAACTTAGTTATGGAAAATACGCTTATAGATTTATGGTTTTTATAGTCCCATTAATTTTGGTGTACTGCACTTATTTTAATTTCTAGTTTTTTGAATTTCACATTTCTTTCTAACCCTTTCTCCTAAAAATAACTGTCTAGATTAGTTTGTTGGAAACTACAATTGGATAAATTATTGTCACTGATGTCCAACCTATTGGTAAGAGAGAAAGTCAAACCTACTGGAGAGAAATTTACTAATAGTGCAGAGTGCCATATTATTTGATTGATGAAGAAGATTTGAAATGAAGAGATAACAAGGTGAGCTAGTGAGTATTGTCAGTGATGAGAAGTTAAGTATAATGGAAATACAATGGGCACTTGATAAGTTAGTCATTGACATGACACTTTTACTGAAGCAAAATTGGTGTAGAATTTTCATTGTCAAAATAAACATCTTAAATTCAGTTGATATCATGGAAGTTTAATGTTAATAAGAGACATATTTTCAGTTATTCAAAATATTTCCTTATATACCATGTTGGAGTTGATGAAAAATCAACCCCACAACTCCCAAGAATCACTTACGTGCAAACACATGTATCATAGAAAAAAAGAAGCAAAAGCTATGGAGGCTGAAATTTCCAGATCCACAGATGAGACATTTATGATGAGCAAAAAGATAAATTGCTATTATCAATAATGAATTATTTCAATAATTACAAAGAGAAATCATCCTTATAAAGGATATCAAAACCCTAAAAAGGTCTAACCTAGGTTGCATCATAATAATTAATAAAAGAATTAATTATTAGATACCTAAAGTTTAGCTTAAGTAGATTAGAGTTAATTAGAAAAATATCTAATTACTCTAACACCCCCCTTTAAGATAAACTTAGGGACTAGCTAAAAATCTAAAAACTACTACAGAAAGAAGATTTGGGTCCCAAAAAAAAAGCCTGATGAGGTACCCAAGAAAAACCAAATCTCTAAAAAGAGAAGAAATAGAGAAAACCACATGGGAAAGACCCTACTCCAAAAAGAGATGGCAATAATGCTAAAAGAAACTAGTGAAGGAATGAAGAAGCCTCCAAACTAGGGAATGTCCTAAAAGATAGGAACATGTAGAAGCTGCAAAGCTTTGTCAAAAAGTAATTGTTGATATGAAGAACCTCCACTGAAATAGAACCTAACTAAGCAGAGAAGATTGTAATCTACATCGAACTAGGAGGCACACAAAGGCAAACAACTAAACTTGAAGATACAAATGACATGAAACACCAAAGCTTAAAGAGTTGATCAATCAAACCAAGGAAGCATGAGAAACAACAGGAGAACCCCCATAATGCAGACAAGGGTGAGGTGACAAGCAATTGGAAAAGTGGGCCAAAAAAACTACATGTTAAGTAACCATGATCAAGATGCATAAAATAGTACAAATGTGTGTACTGAGGTGATCAGTCTCAAACACATCATGAGACTAATGTCATGGAAAGGACGCTCACTAGACAAAGGAAGATGGCAAACAAAGGCAAAGCATCAACCCCCCACGATAATTTAATCATGAGTAGTGCATGTACAATAAGGCACAAGACATAATGAATCCCAAGAATACAATAATCTGCATGAGTGTCCTTAGATGACACTACTCAAATCAGAAGGCAAAACAAGGAAAAATAACACAAACAAAAATACAGTTGCAATATGGCACTTTATCTCAGTGTCTTTGCAAGAATGCATACAAATGATATCTAAATAGACCAAAAGAGACATAACACTAATACAATAAATAGTACAAGTCATGATGAATCATCTGAAGCAACGAAATTGATCTTCAAACTTGAAAAAATCAAGACATCTACCAGAATGCAAAAATACAAAAAACTAAATAGAATATGCCTCGAATAGAATTTGGAAAAACAACCAGTATCACTAAAAAGATCTCGAAAAGACATTTTCAACGATATAAAGAATTCTCAAATTGGATATCGGATGCTCAAAATATGTTTCTTAGAGTGCAAAACTATACCCTAATTTTGATAGTACAAAAAGCCATAAAAAATGAATATAAACTGAAAATAAATTGTACCACTATGACAACCTCATAACTAGCTTTTTGGCAATATCTTGTTTGTGGAAAACAGAGTTTGTATGTCCGAGATATGAGCAAAAAAGTGAAAGTAGGTCCAAACAGAGTCTAAGGAGGTGATAGGTACGCTAATGCAATTCTGATATGGTGCTGATGTCAGCAAGTGACGAGCCCAAATTTGACAGTCAAATGATTGTCAAGGCAAAAAAAAAATGCCAAAAAAACCCCTATTGGAAAAAAAAATTACGATCGCAAGAAATACATGTTGGCCGGTGTCGGAAGAAAATTGCGGTGGCTAACAAAGATAGAGTCGCTGGAGAAAAACAGGATCGCCAAAAAAAACACGTCAGTAGCAAAGAGCTAGAGCTGGTAAAAAAATAATCGGTGGCCATGAAAAATTCATGTGTTTGAAAAAAACACCAAATTTGCCAAAGAGTTCATTCCCTTCACCTTCTGGTTTAAGCAATTGACGAACACATCGAAGTGCTATAAAGAATAATTCCTGAATTTCAATTGGATAACCGTATATTCCCATTTTCCCTTTCGAGTTGTTGGACTTCAGAGCTCCTCTGACCCGTCTGAAACCCAAGTGTGGAAGACCGCCAACATCTTCAAAATAGAATCTCGATTCAGGAGACAAATGGAGAGAAATTTTTCATATTCCTCTTTCTCTGATTGCGATTGCAATTTATGGGGGAGTAAAATGCCTATTTTGGAGAAATTAGAGGACAGAAATTGTTAGAGATTGAAAGATAAGATTTTGATGCCAGCTAGATTGGAATATATTGATCAAAACTGGGGAATCAGAATCAATCTTTAACATGGCTCTAAATCTGTGGTAGTCTGTGTTAGATTCAAAACACGTCACTCATCAATATTTGTTTTGCAAATTTCCTGATAAGGCGATGAGTCGATAAGGATAATGAGATTCTTTGCAGACCCCGCATGTTCATGATTCATAAAAGAAATCGTTGTCCAATAATGGAAACAATGAGCGTCGACTTCTCCTGATCGCCAAAGACCAAAAATAGAAATTGGTCCATGCACTGAACATGGCAAAAAATTGCGGCTAGAGCCAAAACACATGGCTCCAAAAATGGTGGGTACAAGTGCAGTCATAGGCATGAGAACACAGAGCCAGCTGGGGAAAAAGCTTTCAACCTCCAACCTTCATGCTCAGTCAAACCTCCTTTATGGATGCTGAAACCACCAAAGATTGTGAGTCGTGAAAAGTGCATCCACACATGCATAAAAAATGCATGCTTAGAGTTCTCATGCATTGATGTGGCCAGAGATAGGAGCGAGATGCTCAAAAGAACTGTTGGATATTGGTGAACATCGTAGGGGGCATGAATCAAGGACGATGCATGCCAATTAAATCGACTTTGAGAAGGCCTGTTGAAACTAGTGGTGCACTGACATGGAAGCGTAGCCCAAGGAGCATCCATTGACCACGCATGACCCATGGGGCAATCCCACAAAACAATGTCAAAACTACCAGTTCAAAAATAAAATAAAATTTGATACCTTCTTGAGTGAGCCCGGAAAAACACCATTTACATGTTCAAATTACAATTTCAGAGGTAACAGGGATGCGTGAGAGTACAGTCAACATTACTATGTGGGATCAAATTTCATTGAGTTGTGGCTCACGACACATCCTCCCTCGTCACTGATTGAAACCCAAGGCGGGGCACAAAACCATGGAAAAACGCAGGAAATAACCAAATGCCACAGCTACAAAATACTGAAAACCAGTCAGAGCTTGAGATCGTGATAGCAGCTCTCGCTCACAATAGCAATCGACATATTGCAGGTGGATGACGAAATGGCGTGACGCTTGAAGATGTTAAGCGAATTCACCCACCCATAAATCTGAGTCCACAAATCAAGTCGAGTCCATCCAATGCACAATCCAAATCCACTAGTTTAAATCAACTCCCAAACCGCTGAGCAGACGTGAAGAGAGGGCCAGATGCGTTGTGTAAAACAATGCAGGTACCAAGGGCATAACACCCATCAATGTAAAGCCCAGTGCGCAAACCAAGGCACTCCAAACTAGTCGGCAACGTCTATACAGCCACGAAAATGCACTTCCATACGAAGGAGAGGAATTAGTTAATTTTTTAAAAATTAGAAAAAAGCAATGTAAAGGAAGTGCATTTTCGGGGCTGTATAGCTACGGGCAAACTAGTCATTTTATAGAAGGGGTGCGACAACCGAAAGGGGCCAATTTCAATATGGAGCGCTTGTAGTACAATTTTTCATCCAAAAAGATTTTAAAAATTGTTGCCTCGATTTGCGTGCCCAGGTCAAAATAGGTGAAAAAAATTGCCCCAAATTTAATAGCATCCAAATTAGATATATTTTATATGGAAATGAAGGTTTTTGAGCACTTTGAGCTCAACGGTGATGTTCGTTTGGACTCAAAGTGCCTAAAAAATTAGTGACCCCCCAATCTAATAAAAAAATCTTCTTAAAGCTCAAATCTGAAAATTGATGCCAAATCTCTCACTAACAAAACATGGGTATGAAGATTTCGGATTTTGATACCATGTTGAAGTTGATAAAAGCTCAACCCCACAATTCCCAAAAATCACTGGCATGCAAACACCTATCCCAAAAAGAGAGAAGCAAAAACTATGGGGGTTGAAATTCTCATATTAATAAATGAGACATGCTTGATGAGAAAAATATAATTTGCTATTATCAACAATGAATTGTCTCGGCAATTACAAAGAGAGATCGTCCTTATAAAGGAGATTGGAACCCTAAAAATGTCTAACCTAGGTTGCATCATAATAATTTATAAAATAATTAATTATTAGATCTCTAAAATTTAGCTTAAATAGACTAGAGTTAATTAAAAATTAACTAATTACTCTAACATACTATTTTCAATCTTAAGATTAAAGTTAGCAGGAGATAAATTTCATTTTTTATTATGAAGCATATCTATTTTCGTTCTAACAACTTGATCGTAGCCAAGTTTAATTTTAAGGTAATATTCACAAAGAAGTATAGAGAGTTAAGTTAGAAATTTGGAAATAATCGTTCTAACAACTTGATCGTAGCCAAGTTTAATTTTAAGGTAATATTCACAAAGAAGTATAGAGAGTTAAGTTAGAAATTTGGAAATAAAAAGGTAGCACTAAAATTGTTTGAATTTCTCTAAGATATTTAAGGGTTACACCAAGGTTACCTATCCATCTCTGACTTTTGGTGCCTAATTAAGATAGTTTTTAAAATATAAATACAACATTAAGCCTCATAGCCTTTTACCTGTAAAATATATATATATATATATATATATATATATATATATATATAAATAAAATTTTAAAAATTGATATAATTTTTTATAATAAATATAATAGTAAATGTAGTACATGTTTACTATTATGTTACTTATTATTTAAATATATATAATTTATAAGAAAAATATACTCAATTCATATTTATTCTTATATATCTTATAATGATAATTATCTTTTGTTTCGAAGGCTAAGCTCTGAATCTTCTAATAACCATAGTTATTCTTTTCAATACTTTAAAATCTAATATTATTTGATATTTTCATCTAAATTTCTAGATTGTGGGGGCATTTTGCTAAGGTTTTTAAGCTTTTTCTATTTCAAATTTTGAAAGAAAAAACATTGGACGAATAAAAGCTAACATAGAGATTTTAAAGGCCTCTCAGATTTTAGAGCATGGTGCTCTCTTCAACAGTTCACATGTCATGGCTATTCACATTCTCCATATTCATGGAGACATAGAGAATTGTCTAAATTGGTGGCTTTTTCATTTTTTGATCTCATCTTGTTGCCAAATTTCAAAAATGAGGTGCATAGATTGAAAGTGACAAATAATTCTACTCACTGTAATTACACAACCGCACTTTGTTGTCCAACCAACAAAATATGGCATTTTTTTCTCACTGTGTGTTGTCAATGTATCTTATGCTTATCTCTTATTATTGGACATCTAAAAACAAATTATTATCCATCAAATGATTATGAACCAGGATTTGTTTTTAGGGTTTTTATTAGGTAGTGGAGAGTCTGGACAACACTCTATTTGTCCATTCTCCTCCTTATAAGCTGCCAATTCTCCCTCATGAATTATACTTGACCCATCAATGAATATCAATGAATGAAATGAAATAAAGACAAACATAATTCAATGAATGCAAAACCAAAAATATCTACAGTCAAGATGGATGCAACCATCTTGCATCACCTCTTAGACAGTCTCCACGATGGTTTTTCATACCTAGTCGATGCATTTGAAATAAATGTGTTGACAATTAGTGCAAATACTTGTTGATTGCCAAAAAAAAATATTAAAATTGAATATGCTAAAACACATAGGGCCCGTTTGGTTCCAAGAATTGTTGAATGTAACATTCATCTATGTTGGAGTAAGCACTCTTATGGTATTCATGCATTCTTAAAACAAGTTCTAGAATATCACTTGCACATGTTGGTTGACTTGAAAGAGGAGTCAAAAGATGTATATTCTCTATTTGGTTACAACAATTGAAATAGGAATTGGAATAAGTTTATTTTTTATTTTAATATTTTTTTGTTAAGTTTGGTAATATTTTTAATAAATAAGATTTTTTATTTATACAAATCAACTTTTTTTGTATTTTTTTAAAACCCAAATTATTTTAAGTAGTTTGTATTTTTATTTTTTAAATTAACTTTATTAGTGAAAGTATACTACAACCTTTGAAATTCTTTGAAATTCAAAGAACATATTATATTGTAAATTATAATTATAATTATAAATTAAATCAAATCATTTTAAAATTATATTCAATATTTTTTATATCTACTTAAATTCTAATTGAGATTTTTAAATTTTTATGTTTATTATTTAAAAATAAATAAAAGTTAATATTTTAAATTATAAATATTTGATAGCATTTTCTAAAAATTTAAACATTGAATATAAGTATAAATTTGAGTATAAGATAAAAAATAAAATTATTTTATTTTTAAATATATTAAAGAAAATAAAAAATACAAATAAGTCGAGGTATATGATATTTAAATGATCTTTCAACATAGTTATAATTGTAAGACCAAATACAAGATTTATTTGTAAAGATAATTTTATGAAAGTTTATAAAAGATATCAAATATGATATTAGTCTTTTTTGTCATTTAAAAAAAAATTACATATTAAACTTTGTATAATGTTGACCTAATTTATATCTTATGATGAATGGAGGAAATAGTAAAAAAATGCATTCAAGTGATAAAATGCAATCGAGCAACAAAGTTACAGACCTGACAACCCATCAACTTGGGTTTATTAAAAAATGGAATAAGAATAAGCTATTCTTATTCCACCATTTTTTAGGAATACCGCTATGCTCATTTTGGGGTCAAATTAGGATAAACGAATTGTAATTGTAATTTTTTATTTTACAAACAAATGTCAGATTGGTGAATATGGGTATTTATATTTTCCTATTCCTGCCTAATTCCTACAACTAAATGGGGCATTACTCAAAATAGAGGAATAATATTATCAATAAAGAGAACAAAATTCGATGGCTAGACACGGTGCAATCATCTTGTGCACTCTTGCATAAACATGGACCATCGATTTAACTTTTTAGCACTTACATTTCAAATATGAAATGCCTTTGGTGTAATTATTGGTCACTTGTGGTATATCTCCAAGGACAAATGTTAAGGGTCAGTTTGGTTGTTGGGATAGGAATAGGAAATTTGGAATATGTTTTCTATTTTCCATTCGGTGCACCAATTGGAATAGGGAATAGAAATACATATTCCCATTTTGCCTCTAAAATGAGCTTATGTCCATTCCAAAAAATAGTTGTTATTGGAATAGCCATTCATATTCTCAATATGCATTCATATTCTTACAACCAAACGGGCCCTAACATTTTGCAAATATTACAATTATGTTAGTATGTTGTCGTTATCGCAAACCAATCAAACAAGCATGCATCCTTTATAATTGTGAACTTTTTTGGTTCACTGCTATAGAAAAATGTGCATTTCTTCAAAAAAGTTATTATAATAAGATTTTAATTTTAGTTCTAGCAAATTTTTTTGAGTTTCAATAGTGAGAAGATTTAGCTTTTCTAAGTCTTATCAAGTTAAAATGACTCTTTTCCCAATGGATTTGCAAAGGGTCGCTAGTTTAATATGTTTAGCAGACAAACATTCTTGAGATATTGTAAATTGTTATTTAATTTTCAATACAAGTCAAAATAGGTAGATTTGTAGATGTATAAATCAAGTTTATAAAATTGTATACATTTTAATCAAATATGTTATGATTTCTAGTTTATTCAAGTGAAAACACAAGAAAGAAATTTGACATTCAAAGAAAATACATTTTGATTATTTCATATGGTCAATTATACTTCCCACGCCAGTTGTAAAAATGACTAAGTTAACATGTGTTATGAAATATAAATTTAAATTTATAAAGATAACATAGAATCTAATAAGAGGGGACTTGTCATTGTCTGATGAATGACCCATCTGAACTTGAAGTCTATAGTCTTCAACTCTTCATTTTATACTTGTTTGCCATGTTCAAATCACTTGCAGGGAGAGCTAAGGTCATGTTAAGAGCTCATGGATCCTCATTTAGACATATGCAACCTATTTAAATTTATATTCACTTTTCATAATGGGTAAAATCACAAATCTATGTCACCTTTTATAAAGAAAAAGGATACAAGAACACAAACTTTTCAACTTTATTGACGTAAAATTGGTATTTGTGTTTAAAATTTGAAGATGATGTAAACTGATGAAATGTGTGAAATTGGATGAATTTTATGCCTATAATTTATTTGATTTTTTTGAGTCAAAATTTGTTCATATTTTTTAATTTTTAAGTCCTTTTTTAACTGGAAAAAATATAGGGTATAGTTCTCATCAAACAAGTATATACAAATCGTCTTTTTTTTGCTCTAATTTAAAAATATGTTATAGATGACATGTATAGCTAGGGAAATATATATATATATATATATATATATATATATATATATATATATATATATATATATATATATATATATATATATATATATATATATATATATATATATATATATATATATATATATATATATATATATATATATATATATATATATATATATATATATATATATATATATATATAATTTTTAATATATCTTTTCTTTGGTATAAGTACTCGAGGTTGACCTTATCATAAACAAATAGTTTTTTCCTCCCATTGAAACTTCCCTACCAAATCTACACCTTTTTCAAAATAAATTACATATTCTTCAAGATGACTCTCTCTTCTAGGGATAAATATAAAAAAAAAAAAAATTATATGATTTATGATTTTTTTTTTTCCTTTTTTGAGGGAGCATCTTCTCAAATATTAAAATATCTTCTTATAATATTTTGAAATTATAGGAAATTATAGCTAATTAAAAAACTATAAAATTTATATAATGATGATACTCTGAGATCTAAAAGTTTATTTTTAGTTTTTGAAAAAAATTGAGTTTTGATAGAGAAATGAGATTTGGCCAAAGTAGGTTTTGAGGTCCTAAAAAGTGGCACAAATATGTGCTTTTACTCTAATGCATCAAAACAGATTGAAAAAGGCAACAAAAAAATTAGAAATTCATCTTTTTATGTTATGATTTTTTTTTACTGTGAAGGTTATGGTATTACCATTCACCATTGAAAGATCTTAGGTTTATACCATAATAAGTAGTATGTGGGTCAAATTGGGCTCCTATAAGGGTTGAGCCCATGATGTTGTCATTGGAACATTGATCTTGTATCAAACATGTTATTACAATCTCATCAAGAAAATACATATCATTCATGACATCAAACTATCATGATTCGCTATTACAATCAACACATTTTCTTGATGAGGCTATTAAGCATCGATGATGCAATCATCTTGTCATGGTAAAAAAAAAAAAATCAAAAGGGGAAAAGAGGAGTCAAGTAGACAATGTTGCCAAAGAATGATTAAGGAGCATTAGTCAAAAGGTCTTTATTAAGTCAAAGACACATTTTAAAAAGGGGCAAGGTCATATTCCATTGTCATATGAAAGATAATTTCCAAGTTCAAATGAAGGATATGTTGGGCAATGCCAAACCCTTTCACCATGGAATGCTTTTAAAATGGTGCTATAGAAAGACAAAAGATGGTGTTATAGTAACCATGATATAAAGGATCATTGATTCAATTGTATGTGAGAAAAATTCTCTACTATTATAATGATTATATTCAATGGAGCATAAAATTCATAATCTTCTTGCAATAACTTACATGCATAAGTTTTTTAAAAAATTAAGATATTACACATGACAACAATGATTAAATTGTCAAGGTGTCTCTAAAAAAAATGGAAACTTGGTACATAGTGAAGAATTTATGTGCAATGATATTACAAATGCAATATGTCTCTTTCACAAGGCTAAAATGAATATCATTCATTGACATAAGATATTACCAATTTTAGAGGATGTAATGTAGATAACAAATATCAAGATGCATTGTTATAATATACAAATGATCACAACAAGTGGAGTAAATTGTAAAATACAAGTCACCTTGGATATAAATCAACATTTCTCATTAAACAATGATTCATATCCATTAACAATTGTATTTAAAAGAGAAAAATATCTCTATAATAGAAATTGCTAGAATTAATTAATGAAGTGCATTCATGATGATTTAAAGAATTGACATTGACCTTCATGGTTTTTCTTAGGGAAAGTAGCGAAAAATAACCATGCCTCTTGTGACTTCTAGAAAATCATAATTTAGAGATGAAAGCAAAGAAGTTGATGATTCTAAGTGAAACTGTGATAGTATATGTTTTTCTTCAATCCTAAAAATGTATCACACTCATGAGTAACTACAAGATAAATCAATATTAAAGGTGCAATGGAGACCACCAAGGAAGTGATTTAAGATGCATGATAACTTATAAGTGAACATATAGATGTGATAAAATATGAACAATAAATAGTGCCAAAAGTGCCATGGTTTAAGTAGTGACTTCATCTAAAGGATAACTCTTAATAGTACATATCACAACAAGGTGATGTCAATTATAGAAAATGAGTGGAATGAAAACACTATATGTATTGAAGAAAGAAGGTGAAGATGGGGAAATGTGTAATAGAGCGGTGATAAAATCTATTTGGTAAAAAAAAATTAATATGGTGCCCAATGAATAAATTAGTGAAGAAGAATAAAGGACTACAATACATGTTTTCTCATCATAGAGAGTAAAAGGAGATATAAGAATGTCAAAGCTATCATAAAAATATATTACACTATCATCATCATGACAAATAATGATAGTGACCAGAGATAATGAGATTTTTTTTTTTTGTATCTAAACAATATCTAAAAATGAAATCAAGAGGACATGTATATACTTATTACCATGGTGACAAAATAGTTCATGAAATACAGTCCAAACAATGAAAGAAAAGTCTTATGACTGTCATGGGTTATGAAGAACAGTATGTTAGCAAGAGATTCTAGTGGGACATGATATGTTGTCATTAATGGAAACTACTATTATATTCCATGGACATTTTGGAAAGAAGATAATTTACCAGAGGATTTATATTTAAAAATATTTGAGTTTATTATAAGTTTTATTCAAACAACTACATTTTAGTTTAGTGTGACCATAATCAGAGGAGATAGGGATTGCAGTAGTAGAGCATTGTAGTAGGCATACTCTTGTGTCTAATTTGGTCATTACAAGGTCCATGGAGATTGCATTTTGGAGATATTCACTTATGAGTATTGGGTTCACAATTATCAATATGATGATTTTTTTGAAGGATTAGTTTCAGAGTCTTTTACTCTCAATAAACATTATTATTTTGATTGAGCTAGCACAAGATTCTTTTAATCTCAATAAACATTATTATTTTGATGGAGATTCTACATGTTACACTTTTTGGAGCTGACATAGCTTACATTTTTAGTTAAGTGATCTAGATTAGAGATGAGACCTAATGCTAATGGTGGAAATCTTACATGTCACAAATACAATAATCTTGGACACATTATGAGGAATTGCAGGTTGAGGACCAATCCTAACAATCAAAGGTATGTAAATTAATGTCATTTGTTTCAGATGTAATACTTGTGAGCATATTGCTACGAATTGCAGATATAGAGATAATGAAACAACATTAAATGGTTTGGTTAAATTAAATAATGTTAACAATGATAATAAGAAAGAAAATTAATGGAATGATATTAAAGGATGAAATGAAGAAGAGATGGGTTAGAAAAGAAAAATTGATTCTAGTGGATATATCGCACCAATCCCTAGTGTGAATTCTTTATTGGCAGCCTAATTAGGTCAGAGATATTTTGAGGAGAAATTAGCAAAAAATTATAAGACCCATGGAGATGGCATCATCTCTTGATGTGATTAGAGGATAGTTGTAAAATGTTCCTACATTTCTAAATAATGGATCGTAGTTTGACATATGGATGAATAAATGATAGTAGGATATTTATCTCTAAACTTTTTTTAGTATCTTTATGAAGGTTAGGTTACGAATAGCATTTAATAATCAATTTGATGGATAAATGAAGAATTTTGAGTCTTATTGCACACATTGCAACTAGAAGAGCTTGGAGAGAGTAACTTGAAGGTAATTTGGAAATTGAATCAATTAGTTAACAAATCGACAAGAAAACCCTAGTGGTATTGATAAGGTAATTTATTTATTTTTGTAGAAAATCACCTTTGTCTCTCACCACAACAATGGATACACCATATATCGTTAATGTTATGGAGAAACCAATATAAAAATTCAAGCTTCACTTGTGTAAATCTATGGAAGATGATCCAGAAGGTGCATTTTGTCATGTACTACACAAAGTTATGCACGTCTAACAAATTCAAGCATACATTCATTAAAAATTGGAAGAAATTGGCACTTTAGATATTTTTACAAGCAATATATCCATGTGTGTAAATAGTAATTTGAAAGATTAATTCATGAAATTGAAAGACAACAATTAACTTCAGTATATCAAATTTGTGGAATTCAAAGAGTCAAAGTGGATAAGAATTTTCTTGATTAGGTTACATGATTTGTGCTATCGATGAAACCCCAAATCCAAAATCATCAAAGAAGATTATGGAAGAGCTTACAAAGTCTTAAAATGATGGAAGAGTGATAAATATCAATGATATCATTTAGTCGGATGTCAAACTCACTTTAATGATTCTAGGATACAATCTATATCACACTAGATGAACAAAGTTTATTCTAGTTATCATTATACATATAGCATACCAAATGTTGAAAGAGGACACTAAGTTTGATATTTATGAGATATTGCACACAATTTTGTTGGATAATTTGGATCATAAAAATAATGACATATCTAAAGTTAAAATTTATGGTTGACACCGATCAATGTTGTATAGAGGTAGTGGAACTCAGAGAGATGTTTATATAAACAATGGGCTATGAAGTTATTTCAGAAACTTAAGCTAGATATGTTGAAGAGTCCAATAAATTTGAAGGCATAAAGGTTTTGAACTTGTGAAGAAAATATGTTTAGGTTAAGAAATAATTGTTGAAGAAGGAAAGGATCAGAAAGATGGTTGATAGTGCAACAAAGAAAATAGGTATAAGCATGGAAGAAATGAACAGAGATTCATAAGGAGAGAGAAAAGGAAGAATCTACACTGATTGTTGTTAATGAGGAGTTACCAACTCCACCACCTATCTCAATCCCTAGGATAAGGAGTTTGGAAAGGGCTAAGCCTTCACCTATGAAGAAGTCTCATACACCATCTATAACCATTGAAGTTAAAGGTAAAAAATCCAAACTAGAACTTGGAAAGAGAAGGACCAAGGAAAAAAGTGAAGGGTAGAAGGTAAAGAAGGGTAAAGATGAAGATTCCTCTACAAAATTTGATTAGTCCAAGAAGAAGATAAGGAGTGAGTGACCTACAATAACTAAAATTGTCACTCATAAGGACATTTACCATGTAGATAAGATACTTGAGAAGGTAGTGAAGCATTGAATACTAGTTCAATTGAAGAAACATCACTATTTGTTTGATGGGGATGAAAACATGGGATTAGAAAATGGTGTCATTCAACATTTACTAAATTTTAGGAGTACTTTAGTTGAAATAAAGGATGAATTACTTGAAGAGTTGTATAATAGTTTAGAAGATAAGATATTGATGGTAGTGGAAGAGGATCAACAAATAAGAGAAGTGTCTATTACTAAACTACTTTAGGAGATGAGAAATGGTGACATGGACTATATCTTAGAAAAGGCTAAGAAGAAGCTTATTGCAAAGAAAATGATAAACATGTTAATGAGTGACAAGATAGATGATGTGATTGTTGAAACTAAAGATTTGTTAAATAAATTGATTATTGAAGTTGGAGCAAATATCCATGGCAGGAAGGAACCTAGAACAAAGAGGAAGGAAGATAAGTAGTTTATTAATGAGATATTCATTTCTACAATGAAGGAACTAGATGCATTCATTGCAGGCATCTTGATTACTATTGATACACAAGATTATATATATTTCCACAAGAATGAGAAGAAGAAAGATCCATTTGAGTATCCATCAAAAAATTCCAATGAGAAGGAAATCAATGGTGTAACATTTGGTGAACAAGTGAATACAAAGATAGAACCGTATATTGTTGTGCATGATGTTAATATATTGGAAACATAAAGAAACTTTCCCATAAATACCTTTAAGGAAGTAATGGGAGAGACTATACCTTATAATCCTACAACTGACAATACCCCTACCGGATTGGGTACACTAAGTGAGAAGACATTGTTGGTAAGAGATTATTTAGAATCGCTAAAATTGTTGGAGCACACTAGGCCATTGGTCTTGTGATCATAGATGAGGAAGATCTAATAAAAATTTTAATACTGGCATAGGCCAAAGCCCATGATAAATCCCTTAGTAAGAAAGAGAAAGGTAGAAAAATTATTTCTAGGGTGGTTGAGTTATTTGGGAATGTGTTACCAAATATTTAGATCATTGTAAAAATTCCCCAATTGACTAGTTAGAAGTATTATTGGATAATTTTGATAATCATTTTTAGACTCTAGAAAAATATGTAGAGAACATAGTACAAAAGGAGTTCAAAGCTAAAAGCTATGTGCATCTATGTACCTTAATTTCTAAAGATAAACCTACTTTAGATGAAATAATTGATCAAAAAAGGAAGTTCATTGATGCTAGTACAAGTATTTTGAGAGCTTGCATTTATCCTTTTGACAAAGTACCACAATTTGATAGACTAGTTAAGGAAAGTAAGGATAAGCTATAGAGAAAAGAAAAGGCCTTATATTTATTGAAGGTATTATCTTATGATTATATGAATGAAGCTATCAAATCATATGATAATAATGAATCCTTGGAGGTTGAGAAGAGGAAAGCATATGGAAGGTTTTCTGAATTGAGGAAACTCATTGTTCCTAAGTTATATGTTTTGTAACACAACTTACATGAAGAAGTTACATTGAGTAAGTCTCTAGAATTACTAGATCTTTTACATGGAGAGAGGACATCATATGTATTATGTGGTCAGATTCAAGTTCTTGATAGCATTAGGAAGACTTGGATAGCAGATATCAAACCATTAAGGAGTAGTTATTCATGTATGTTTAAGATGTTGTAACTATTTGGATCAGGCTTGTATATATTGTTAGATAACTGAGAGGAGGTTGGGGGGGTTGAATCATTTGTAAATAGTTATCTTATAGTCCTTAAAAACACTTATGTACCAACTTAAATAATTTAATCTTTTATATCATTAACTCGATGATAAGAGAAAATGTTGTAATTCAAACTAATTTCATATTTGCATCAAACTAGTGATATACCTTATTGTTTCTAAATATACTAAGTATCAGAGTGATCTTCCAGTGTATACTGAGTTGTAACAATAAACATAAAGCTTGAAACAAACATGCAATATCATAAACATTCACATAAGTTTGACACAAGCATTTAACATGGAAACCACGTAAGGGAAAAACCACCTCAGACTAGAAACCCAAAGATTTTCACAATTATGAAGTGAGCTTGGTTATGATCTAACCTTGTAAAAGGTTATAAACACATTGTTAATGTGACCTTGTTAGAGAATTTTAACCAAAAAATCATCTAGACCTTATCACTCCTTGATATTTCTAAAGAGTGGCCTGCTCTAAAGGACTTCCAAAACATTACTATTGAATGTTACCATATAGGATTTTACGAGTCTATTAGGTCCATTTGGTTAAGATATTTTCTACTAGTGGTTAGAAATTTCTACTTTGACTCACACTCTGATCCATTAATTTTGCCACTTAATTACAATTTCCAGATCTTCATCAAGTTCAAATTTATTGAATCTAGATGCATGGTTAATGCTTTTTCACCTTAAAGTTTGTACACCATTTGAAAATAACATATCCCTTTCATTATATCTTCATTGAGTTTCTCCTTTTGTTGGTCTCATAACTAACTACATCCTTATCTTTAAATATTCTTGAACATTTTTTATTTTCATAATATGTCGGCCTCAGAATAAATATTTTATTTTGTCCCTTGCTCAGTGAACATTAAAACTTTCTATGTAAACACTATGTTTAGTTAACACTAGACTTAGTTACTTCTTCATTAGGTTCTTGAGGATAACTATAGTAGCTCAGTTATAATTGTGTTCCTTCATTCACCAATCAAATTATCTTTCTTATACATGATTCCATAACTTCATGTAAAATAATCAAACTAACATTATACTATCATAGTCCAACTCATTCAAGTACCCACTGAATATCATATTCTTAATACTTACATCATCATACTTTCTTTGAATCCTCCTCGTCAATAAAATCCTCTTCATCAATAAAATGACATGGCACTCTACTATATTAGCACAATGTCTAACCAATTAAAGTGTTGACATCAATGACAACATAACAACTAATATGACACCCAAGGTCAATATTTTCTTATGGATCTTTTTGCAGAATAAAGTCCCGACTCTGGATAATCTTTAAAAGAGAGGGTTTATCATTACTAATAGATGTGCTCTCTATAAGAATGATGGGGAATCTGTTGACCGCATCACTTTGCATTGTCCTTTTACTAAGAAGATTTGGGATAAAATTTGTAGCTTATTGATTGTTGAATGGGTGTTCCCATCCATTATTTAGTTGTTCTTTACTAGTTGGAAGGCCCCCTCCAAGAATACTCTGAGTGCTAAACTATGGGATTTCATTCTTTTGTATTTAAGATGGGGTATTTGGAAGGAGCACAATGATAGGATCTGTAGAGATGTGGAGTCCAGTCCTAATCAGGTCTTCCATAAGAGAAAGATCCTTATAATTAAGAATATTAAAACTATTGGTTTTGAACAACAACCAGGTAATGAGTGGGAAGACCAAGTTCTTCATAATTGGAATTTGAAAAGTTTGTGTATGGTTGTTCAAATACCTAACCCCAGGGAATATGCAAGATGAGATTGTCCTCCTAAGAATTTTTTTAAGATAAACATTGATGGGGCTTCAAAAGGAAACCCGAGAAAAGTAGGGTGTGGTATTGTGATAAGGAATTTGAATGGTGATAATATGGGAAGTGTGGCTATCCCAATCAGAAATCAAACAAATCATGTTATTGAGGCCTCTGCTACTCTTCACGGTCTTATTTATGCTAAGAAAATGAATATGAAAAAATTATGGGTGGAAGGGGACTCACTCAATATTATTAATTACCTTAATTAAATTTCTATACCTTTGTGGATAATTAGTAATATTATAAATGAGGTTATTCACATTATAAAATCCTTTGATTCTTGTGTTATAATTTTAGAGAAGCTAATTTACTATAGACTGGGCAGCGAACATAATGTGCTTTAGTGATCATACTATCATTAGGGAACATTATGATCCTTTACCTCTAGATGGATGCCAATTCTTTCATCATGATAAATGGAGGTCTATGCAAAAAGAACTTTAAATATGATAGTGTCAGTACCATGTAATTATGTGGGGATAAGTGTCCGCGGGTGTTGGGTCATGATTTTCAATGATATGAGCATTTACTCGCATAGATTCTAGGTCAGTTTTGCCATTTTGCTCTCCATTTTTTGTGAGACTCTTATTTTTAGCTTCATTTGGTGGTTCTAGAGGAAGACAAATTGTGATTTTGGTGATAGGAAAATGGGAGGTAAGAGGAAAAGGGTGGAACCAGGTAGTTGTTTGGAGTGGATGAAGAAGGAGGAGGTGTGGGATATTCTAAGTTGTGGTAATTTTACTGGGTATATGGAGAGGCTAAATGGTAATAACCTAGTCATTACACAGTAGTTCATAAAAACTTGGAAGAAGGGATTGGTTATGGTGGGTAATCAGTGTATGGAGGTCATTGAGGATGTGATTGATGAGGCCATAGGCTTGGAGCTAGATGGTATTAATTTCTATAGGGAGAAAAAACTTTCAGATAGAGCAATTGAGGAATTTGTGGAGTCTGAGCATGAGAAGAGTCGTCTGATCAAAATAGGTAATTCCTATATCAATCTGGCCTCTATTCCTCAGCCATGGCATTTTGTGTTGTTTTTGATAATGGAATACCTAACTCTTGATGGGAGATTTACGAAATGTTATGGGTACCATTTCATGTTGGCCAACCACTTTAGGCACAATGTTAAAATTAATTTTCCTTACTATTTAAGGTAGTCTCTTAGCATATCTATCCATGCTATTCAGAAAGACCTGAATGGTGAACATGTCTACCATGAGGGTCTTATGGTTCTCATTGTGAATGTCTTAAAGTCCAAGAATATTGTGAAGCCTAGAGGCTCTCTGAAGGCTGTTGATTATGATATGGAAGGTAGCATTCCAGAGAAGGGTTATGATTCTTAAACCTAGGATGAAGCCAAGTGGGGTGAGGAGAATTTGAATAAGGGCTTTGGAGGTAGTTCAAAGAAAAAGAAAAAAGTGATTGTTGACTCTGATTCAAATAAGGAAAGTGATTTTATGGAGGATTTGGTGAGGGATTATAAAAAGAAAAGTGGGAGTATGGGTAAGAGGATTAAGGGCATTACTGCAGTGAGGGCTTCTTCCTCTTGAGATGATGAACCTTTGGCCCATAGGATGGAGAGGAAGAGATATCCCTCAAGACATCAGGAGAAGAAATTTAGGCATAATGGGGAGGCAGATATTGAGGAGTCTGATGAACAGGGGCTACATCTTAATTTTGTTGATAAGTATAAAGGTTTTCCAAGGTCTACTAAAGGATTGTATGGTAACCCTGGCATAATACTAAAGGAGATTGGGGCTATGAAAAAATTAATGTAGGTGTTTGGAAGGGATATGCAAGCACTTTTGAAAGAGGTAGAGCAAGCTAGCAAAGTGGCTTGTGGTGAACACACACTTGGACAACATATTGATAGACTACCGAAGGTGATCAGGAATGCAGAACAAGTCAAAAACCTCATGCAGAAGATCTTGTAGCTAGAGGCAAAGAACAAGGTGATGGACAAAGAGTTTAATGCCAACCAAGGGAAGATCTCAAAACTGGAAGCCAAGATGAGCAATTTGGAAAAACTGTTTAAACAGATTGCTGAAAATGTGAGCACTCTGTTGAAGAAAGTGAAGAATGAGAAAGGTCAGGACTCCCCTAAGGTTGTTGAGATTCAGGGTCTCAGCAAGCGTACCAGGGCTCACTCAAAGAAGACTGAGGACACGAGAAAAATGGATGAGGTCATGGTCATGGCTAAAAAAATGCATATCCTTGTGAACTAGGTGCTTGACCTGATCAAGTCCTCTTAGCTAGCCTTTTGCTATTTCTTTTGCTATCCTTTTTAGCAGTCCTTTGAGTGACCTCTTGGATGTATTTTTTGGAGTTTTGTTTCATGTTTTCTCTCGATAGCTCTCTCTGTAGATTTCTTCTTTGTTTCTCTCTAGACTTTTTGTAAAAGGTTTTGGATCCTTTGAAGCCTATTTTTACTTAATGAAAACAAATAATATGATTCTTTCACATACATTAGTGGCATTATTAGTTGGGGATAACATATATGTGTACACCAAGTATATAGGATTTTGGTAGATATTATTGGATTTATCCCTTCCTTTTCCATTGATGTCAACGACAGGGAGAATAGGTAAAAAAATGTAACATCATTGTAAGGGAGGTAATAGTTTTGATAACTTGACATATTTTGGATGGATGCTTAGCCATTTTTCACTAATGTTGTCATCAATGCCAAAGGGGGTTTTTTTGGTAAGAGAACCTAGTAGGGTGTTGTATGTTTTTAAATAAAGAAACAACAAAATAAGGGGGTTGTCCTTTTTACAAATATAAGGCCCATCAACAGCAAAAAAAAAGCCATCAACAACACACGGATAATACAATGTTGACATAATGGGTGCTAACAAAAAATAGAACTAATTAAACAAGGGTGTGGTATGTTGTCATTGATGAAAACTACAATTTTCTTTCATGTCCATTTTGTTGAGCAGATGATTTACCAAAGGACTTACACTTAGAAATATTTCAATTTACTAGAATTTATATTTAAATAGCTACAAATTAGTTCAGTGTAAGAAGAGGTAGAAAAATTAAGAATCATGGTAGAAGAGCACTATAGTATACATAGTATTGTGTCTAATCTAATCATTGTGAGGTTTAAAGAGATTGTGTTTTGCAGATATTCACTTATGAGTACTGGGTTGATACTTTTGTTATGAATAAGGAAAGTTACACAATGATTTTCGATATGAGGATTTGTGTGAAGGATTAGTTTTGTTAAGTAGTATATTTTGGATTGAGATGACACAAGAGTCTTTTACTCTTGATCAATAATATTGTCATTCTAGAGATTCAACATGTTACATTTTACAAAGTTGACAGAGCTTAAGTTTTAGGGTAAGTGATCACATATAAGATCGGGTACCAATTGCGATGGAAAGATGCAAATTATGGTTGTCTATTATGATATCAGGATGTGAGTTGTATAATTAGAGAGTGTGTATGATTCATAAATTGTATCTAAGCTTCATCATAAATGTCCAAGCATAGTAGATGATACTAGTCAATTTGGTAAATGATAATAAGTCTATTTTTTAAATTGTATTTTGATTAGTGAACCCAATTGAGAGTCAAATCATTCTGTATATGAGAAGTGAGCTCCAAGCATGTGTCTAAATGCAAATGCATTGCCAAAGAATTATTTTTTATGCATGTCTTTAATAGGGCACTTCTTACTGTAGTGTTGAGCTGTCATTTTACATGATACTTAACAGCAAGAATTCTTTTGAACTCCTCTCTTGAAAATCTGATCTAGGATCAACTCGAAGGTTTTAGGCGATCTTGCAACCTATTGGAATCCACTCAGTTGAAGATAAATGTGAGTTTTCATAAGGAAGCCTTTGTTGGTTCAAAAAAATTTGGATAAGATGTTGAATCTTCTTTTTATTTTAAAAGAATAAAACACACAAAAAGATATATATATATATATATATATATATATATATATATATATATATTAATGATGAATGCAATCTAACAATGCAACTATATTAATTCCTAAATTAACCAATTGTTTGTAAAAGAAAATAATGAAGGTAGGGTAACAAGAAGTTTTAGAAAATAACATGAAAGTAATCCTAACGGACATAAGCCATGGAAACAATGCATTTGTGAGTTAAGCCTTTAAAAAGATTAGTGGATAAACAATGAAAATAGGAGCAACACTTCCTTAATTCCACTGATGCAATTGTCGATGGGAATTCAATAACTGTAAGATGTTTCACTTTTCATCAAATCACAAGGCCATGAAAAGTGTGCTCATGCGAGATGAAAAGCTATGTAGGAACAATATGGTGATCTCTTCTCGAACTAAGTATGTCAGCAAAATTTGTAGGCCCATAGAAAACACCAGAAATAAAGGATCACACAACTAGAACAACATAATAAAACTATTGGCTCAATTACACTTCATGAACATACATCCACAAAATATAACACACTTAGGAAAGAATTACTACACTCCAAATGCGAGCACCAATAGCATATATTATTGCATCAAAATAATGGCGGCCCAAAATACATATTACATTCCTAAATTTATAAGAAATCTTCTCCTCAATTTGTGTTGAGAATGAGAGATATCTTTATGCAATCATATGCTTCTAAACTAATAAAACAAATCTGTTTATGTACAAACTGACTCTTTAACTATTGCTTAGTAGGACTCCATCCATATTTATATCATTAATTGGATGCATGAGCCTTTACATGTCTTAAAAAAAAGAAAACATGAGAAAATAAGAAAGAGAAAGCCATTAGATAATGTAGGAGTATCTGGGAGTGACAAAAATAGAAGCTCCATCTTCACTAGGTGTCTGTAGGAGTTAAATTATTGTCAAAATGTGTTTCCAATGCATGAAAAGCTCTAAATTTAGAACTAGCAGTTAACTATCTGCATACCTCTAAATTCTTCAAAATATTCTAGAACACCATTGAAAAAGTGCACCTAGCGCACCTACACACCTAGCATACCTGTGCACCTTGGAAGCAGGTTCAAAAAATGCAAAATTTCACTAAGTGTCAAAATTCAAATTCTGGCTTCTAGGTTTTGTTCTTCTTTATATCAGAGCTATGTCTAGGTATTTGTCCTTGAATTTCTCAATTATCTCAGTGACTTGAGCTTCATCTAGAAAATATAAGGCCTCGTACTTGTCCTTGAATTTTTGTTTGTAATTTCCCACCTCAGTGCAAGTCTCCACAAAATCTCTGAATTTCACATCCAACTCTAGTAATGCTTCCTTTGTTCTGAATGCTTGTCTGATGTCATCATCATTGGAAGCTTCTTCAAAAAATTTCCAAAACTACTCAACTGCTGCCTCTACAACTATTAACTTATCCTTGGAATCATCTTCAAATGTCCAAACATGCATCACTATAATGTTTCTCTGCCTCCAAAATTTTTTGTTGGGTTTGACCCTTGAGCTCATGAATCTCCATGTGTAATGTTCCATTACTTTATTACCATCTGCAATCTTTTCTATCCAATCATCAATTTTATCTAACTCTTCCACTATATATACTTTCATTAACATCTGATACGTTTGGCCTTTGATTGTTTGTAGTGTTTGCAATTCCTTGCCCCAGGTATGTACTTCATCCATCAAACCAAAATCTTGATTCAAAATGGCCACTAACCTATCTGCATTATCCTATATATGATGTAGCAACTTGAGATTTCTCTATATAATTTGTACACCTTTCTCCTTAAAACTTTCTCACCATTGTTGACAAGCTTTCAAAAATGGATCTAACTGGCCTACGCCCTTGTCCCTTCTCTCCAGTGTTGCATTCAAGGTTTCCTCAGGATTTGCAGGATCTAAGGGACCAACAACTTCACTTAGATTTCCTTTTAGGATTTCATTTTGTCTCCGAAGTGTTATCAACTATACCCCATCTTGTTCCAAGTGCCTAAACACTTCTTTGATTCCTATTGTGACCATCAGCTTAGTAGTATCCAATGTAAGCTTTCCTAGCATGACCTCCTTGATCTGATAATCTCTTGGAGTCAATTCTTCAACATTTTTATGCAAAGGAGGGATAGCCATGTGAGAAAATAAGTCATGGTACTGATCACTCATGATGAAGGCTAATGCCCATGCAACATTTGGTGGTGACTCAGGCTTCCTTAGAATTCAATTAATTTCATCTTATCCTCTTCCTTAGTGGTAAATTGCTACCTTTTGTTTCTAATGACCTCTTTCCTTAGTCATCTTGGTACATGCTCTGTCGGGGATTTACCTTTTGAGGATGAAGGAGTTTGCTCAGCTATGCTCTTTCCCTTATCTCCCCTTTCTAGAGTCCTCTCGTTTTGTAAGAGATCTGCACTGGGAGTCTCTATATCCATGGAGTCCATTGTACTCACCTTTGTGTCTTGGGAAGTTTGTTGAGGTTGCTCACTTATTTTCCCTTCCTCTGTCACTTCATCGGTAGATACTTGTTGTGGCTCTTCCTCTTGTTCTACTTGAACCTATCCTTCTTTGGTATTTGGAGGAAGAGGGGTAGTTTTTCCCTTGTCTACACAAAACATAACATGAACAAGTGATGATGAATCTACTTTAGGCCCTTGTGGCTCTAGTGCCAACTAACTCCAATCCTCTTGTTGAAGTCAATTAGTTGGAGTATCTCTAATTTTGTCTCCCACCAATTTAGTGCCCACTAGCATAAATCAAAATCTGATATCTTGAAGACATCATTCCCCTCAACATCTTACTCATCTATTCATTATTGCATTTCATCCTCATAGGTTGTAGACTAAATGGGTTGCTCAGGAATGGATGGTAGTGTGATTGTGGAACTTCTTCTTTGTTCTGATTTCGTGGCTCTTGCAAGATGAGTCTTGTGGTTCAAAGGTAGGTTATCCTATTTTTCCTCATCATCCTCTTCTTCATCTTCTTCTGGGATAGCTTCTAGGACTGATGGGAAGGGAATCACTCTCCTAATGACCTTTTGCCTCCTTTTGACCAGAGTCTTAATCTTTCTTCTCTTAGGATTGGAAGGGGAGGCTTGTACCTCTTATTAAGGTGGGGACACCTCTTGTACTTCTATTTCAGCTTCTCCTTAGCCTTGTTTAGCTGATGGCACTTGAGGATTCTCTTGGGCTTGTATGGCTTCCACAGTCTCTGACTTTTGTACATTTTCTTCTCCTGTTCGTGGAGGTGCTTGAGTCACTTCCTCTTTTGGCTCAACTTTTTGAGGAGAAGTTCTCTTCCTCTTACCTTTACCCTTTTGAGCCCTATAATATCCAACTTATCTATCAAGTTGGTGCACCATTTATGGTCTCACTAGTGACTAAGCTATAAATGTAGGTATTGTGACCTTAGATCCTTGACCTTTAGTTGGGTGGACTTGAGCATGGAAGACTACCACTTGAGGAATTGGATCAAGTTTGAAAGGTTTCTTGATCCAATCCTTTGTCAATTTGATGACATGCTTGGCCCTGTGATTAATGTTTGAGTTTTCTTCCTTATCAACCTCAACATTCATGATGGGTCTATCACCAATCTTGTCCCTATTAAACAATGGATCGAGAAGATCCTCCATATCATGTTGCACTGCCTTCAAAGGAATCTTTATCTTTAAAGCACTACCTACTAGATAGAGAGTCATCCTACAATAATCCCTTATACAAACATTGTAGTCATCTATTGTGTTCATCCAGTGATCCTCGATTGCATCTTCATGCTGAAATGTCTTGCTAGCCAAATATTATACCCTCCCAATGTTATCAAAATAGGGTTGAGGAGAATTATATTCCTTTAAGGCATACTGATCTCGTTTAGGCTCAAAAGATGGAATGTCTTGTCTTCAAACCACACTGAAAGGTCCTATAATAATAGGCCATACCCAACATATTGTGTGCTACTTCTTGACTCTTTCGTATGCATACAAGAGTTGTCGAGCAATCTCTAGTAGAATGAGTCTATCATTGGGATACCTAGGGAGCTTCTTGGGGTTGATAGTTATACCTGCTACCCTCAAATATGTAAATGTTCAAAACTGGATGTAGTAGGCTCCAACCTCTTATATCTTAGTTGCTGCCTCCTCTAACATCCTCTTAGCATAATCCCCTTCAATGAACCAAATTAGAATATAAATGCATCATTCACTATTTTGTATTCCTTGTTGTGCTCTGGAAGCTTCTTCTTCACTAGCTGAGGATATACTATATAGGGCCATGCATTTGCATGTTGCATGCTACCCTTTTTGAAGAGCCCTGGATAATATGTCACCCTTGTAGCTAATAAGTACACCAAATATGATGTCATGTAAAACTTATGGTTATTCTTAACTGCCACCAACTTGTCACCCAAGTTCTCACTGAGAACGGAAGCCTAATCAATCGGCATATTTTCCATCTTGATAGTCTCAATGAAATGCACCATCCATATGTTCAAGTGCCCTGATGCTGGCAACCCCGTGACTCTACTCAAGAGTATGATCGAATATTTAATATCTTCCTTCATATATCCTCTCTTCATGTCAAATTTGCCTACATTATGGCCTAGAGGAGTCTTCTCAATAAGGTACAAGGACTAAATGATTTTAGAAGCTTCCTCAACATGTTCCCTGTACCATATTTCTGCTTGGTGATAGGTTAATATGATGAATTGATCTACCCTCAAAAGATGGAACACCTTCTCTATGTTATTGGGTTAGAGATCTAGGATGATCTCTCTGGTTATGCTCTTCACAACCCTTTCTTAAGAAACATAATTCTCCATTAATGTCATGATCAACTTTGAAGATTGTACTAATACTAGATGTGATGTTGCGTTAACAAGCCCTGAGCGAATCAAATTGGATATCATTGGAGATCTTTCTATCAATTTGTTGCATAATGCCAAGAATGCGCTCAAGTGTGTGTGACCAAGTTCAGTGTCCTGAATCTCTAAATAGTCATCTTGAAATTGTGACTTGGTTGAAACACCTTGAAACTTGAACACCACGAGTTTTGGAACCATCTTTGCAACAAGGGAAGATGATGAAGAGGCCATTGAATCTACAAAAAGGAATGCATATTAGGCTAGGGTCAAAGAAAAATTGATTAACTCAAGCCCTAATACTAGCATAGAAAAATAATAGAAACCGTAATTGCTTGAAAACACATTAAAAATATATATTTTCATCCTCTATATGCAAACAAAGGGGGTGCACCTGGTGCACTTGATAGGTGTACCTAGTGAACCTTATGCTTTGCAAAAGCTTTTAAAATTGGATGTGTAGCAGCACACCTCATGGGGTGTGCTAATGTGCATCCCATTTTTTACTTTGGTGCAAAAATATGCGCATTTAACGCACCTCACAAGGTGTCCTAAATGTGCACTTTTTGTGAGGAATGAAGGGTAGGGGGTGCACAATACCTAGATAGGTGCGCTACTGCACATCGAGACTCAAGCTTTTATATATTATTATTTTTTTTAAGTTTTTGCATTAAAATTAGGTGCGTAGGTGTGCAGTTGTGCACCTTTATTGGTGTCTTAGTTTGTTATGTTTTGTGAGTGCAGGTGGAGGACAAGGCGAGGAGGCACACCTTAGGAGGTGTGGTGTTGCAATTTGGAGCTCAAAGTGAAGAAAAACAAGTAGGGAGAGGGGTGGGGGTCCCTGAGTTTTATAGACCTAGGATCTAGTGCACCCCTTAGTGTTGCGTAGATGTGCTGCTACACATCACCAAGGGGTGATGCTTTTACCTAAGTGCTTTGGTGCACTAGCGCACCTGGAGAGGTGCACTAGTGTGCCATTTCCTTTTATAGAAAAAAAATGTAGCCTCTCAGATGATTTTGGAATCTAATTTTCAAATGGGAACCTAGATTTGGTCAAAAAACACTAGATAAAACCCTAAAAAGGACTTGGACCCCAAACTAGGGATTCAAAAAGCTAAAAAATAAAGTAGGGGGTCCCCATTTCGAGGCAAAATGGGGCATGTGTTGTGAAAACCACAACATGTAGTAGTGAGATCTTTGTGGGTACCATCCCCGCTAGGGTTTTTCATTTAATTGGTTCTTACTTGAAAATAGATTGTGGTGTTATAAGTTCTTTGATTACTTGTGTTATGCCTAACTTTACTTTTCATATATTTTGTATGATTCTTGCACAATTAGTTTGAAGTTACCAAAAGTGGTATAACATTTATTCAACCCCCTCTTAGTATTCTTCAATCCTAACACAATACATGAATATGATAACATAGATTACTAAAATCCAATGAAAAGAACCAAAAAGTAGTCATATGTGGTAAGGAGTAGTATACCAAAACTAATAATGACATAAAGTAGATGAAAAAGTGGTCTATATATGGTGGTAATAGAATAATACCATCATTTCCAAAATGATAGAAGCAGAGTGTAAGTCTAACATACAAAAATCAAAGTTCAAAGCCCAAATGGAAAATATTACTTAGAATGAAAGAGGCACACAAATTTTTGTATAGCCACATATTTTCAAGATACATAGGATAACCAAAAGGTTTCAAATACTAGTTTTCACTTGTATTTGAAAAAATCCCTAGGTCAAGACATAGATTCAAGCTTGTTAGAATACAAAACATAAAGTCGCATGGGGGTTTTATTTTATTTATGTTTGCAAAGCTCCAAGATCATAAGAATCATGGAAAAGGCTTTCTTCCAGTGTCATAATCAAATAATTCCAAGAAAATATTCAAGAAATAAATCCAAAAAAAGATCTCCACCAAACTTCACTAAAACCCTAAAGTACATGTTGGTGATGCCCATATATCCAAGAACACCAAAAAGGAAGTGCAAATGAAATATTGAATTTTGAGATTAGAGTTTTTATACCCTAAGGACCACTGAGGACAAATGAATTTTTGTCTTGTCATATTTTATAATGTCTTTAGAACTATAACCCATGTGGGGTATTCTAGACTTTCATGCCTTGTAAGAAAGATATTTATACATTTTATGTTGATATCTATTTAGAGATGATAATACACTAGTGCTTGCACCAGATGGGGTGCAATGGTGTAGATGATAGTGATGTATAATTAACATGTTTGAGAATACCATACCCTTCTCTATTGTAGCTGAGTAGTCAAATTTAATTTCAAACAATAACAAAATTTGTAAAATTTTGAATCTAGTTGTACAAATTTCTTAATTTCTACTTTCTTCAATTACTTTAAGTACTTTTTGTGCATTATATTTACCTCTAAATCACTTTTCTAATGCTAAGAATGTCTTAAATTAAATCAAAGTATTGTACTTCCCTCCCTTAAGTTATACAAGCCTAGCATAATATATGATAGATACATTGCAGAATTTGGGATTTCCGTAGATTTGTTTATTGGTCTAATTGAAAACTTGTTTATCCTAAAAGGATTAATTTGTATTAGGGGTTGTATTTCATGGTTGAATTGATTTAATCTGAGAGGATGTGAGAAGATTATGAAGAAGCTACAAAAGAAAATATACTTTTAATGTAGATAATATTAAGAAACAAAAGGACAAAGAATCAAAATATGGGAGAGACATGGAAGACTTTTGTTGGTGTGTTGATCCTTTAGGAACAAGAGAATGGAAAATAAATTATTAATAAGATGAATTTGTTAAAGAAAATTGTATTGTAAGTGATGTTTACGTTGCCAGATTTGTTAGGGCATCTTCTATTGCAAGTGTTTTTTTTTTAAACTTTTATGTGCTTTGTTTGAGTCGCTTGTGCAAACTCATAAAAATTAGATTACACCCATAATTTTAATTTTGTGTTGAAATTTCATTAGTCAAAGTTTCAATTCTTTACAATAAAATCTCAATAAAACTTTTAAATTTCAACCAAAAAAAGAAATAATTTTATTAATATCAAATATGTGAACACATATTTTTTTTTTTGTTTGCTTCCCATAAAATTGATTCATATTATTGTTTCTCTATGTTTGAGCACCTATAGTAACCAACTACCATTTTAGTTTGATGCCCTTTAACATAGAATTCATGATGTTAAATTTTGTAACCTCTTTAGTTCTAATTTTATGATCGATTTTCATTTGAGGCAGTTGTTAAAATTTTCTTTAGTACATTGTCCATATTGCAATGAATTTTGGTGTTCTCCTTACGCATTTTAATCTCTTATTTACTTATTTATGCTACCAATGTAGTTAAAGACTTTAGCTCTTGTTTTGGATGTTTCTGGTGTTGGTTATGGTTATCTTTCCATGTTTCTATTTTTGTACTTTCTAGGTTCAGAACCATGTTTCAATTGATTGATCCATGATTCATTCTATCTTCTCATTTCCAAGTGGATTACTCTCTGTCACAATCCACTTCATCTAATGCCAAATAATCATAAGTTCTTTGATATGTGGATTTATTTCCTTGACATGTGGAATTATTTAAATATATATTATTAAAAAACTAGAAACTTACTTTGTCTTATGTTAACAATTTAGTTATGTTGTGGAGAAAACAAATGTTGTTATTTGGAATTGGGGATTGGATCAGTTATAGATTGGGGTTCCCTTTATTAGAATACAATTATGAAACTTGGAGGAACGCACAGTACTAGAGGTGGTTGGAGAACTAGTGAACATGAACAAAAATTAGAAAAGAGTGTTGGAAGCCATTTGTTTTTTCCAAGTTATTTTCTTACTATGCTCATGATGATGAATTACATGTCTTAGATTAAAGCTAAGCAATAGGGATGATTGAAGTATGTTCTTGCATTCTTGGTTAATTTTTTCTCTAGAGGAATTACAAATATTTCTTTGATCTTGGTTAGCATTTCAATTTGTTAAGTATGTTATAAAAATATCTGAAAGTTGGTCTTCTTCTTTTCTTTTCAATTGTTTCCACCATGTTCATGAGACCTGTAGTGAATGCGTAGACTAGAAGTTGTGTTTTAACCTTTGGTAGCTTGCATAAGCCTCCCCTCGCTATTGGTTTCTCCTTGTAACACTTCATTGTGATGAATGCACAAATTCATCCTTTGGAAATATTCAAAATGGGGGGTGGGGGTGGGGGTGGGAGGACAAGCTAAACTCCAAAAAAAATGCACTAAAGACAAAACAATGTCAATTTTTTTTCCAAATTCATGAAACCTAGTGATTTTTTTCCAAATTTTTTGTTGTTTTAAACTACAAACTATGTAGATCATGAAGATCAAATGCTGAAATTTTTGGAAAAAATCCATGATGTTTTCAATTTTTTGAAAATTGGTCAGCTATACAATTTGTAGGAAGGATAGTCACATCCTAAGGTTGGGGATGCTCTTTTTTGTTCTAACTAACCAATAGCAAACCCTTAGGAAATGTAGTTGTGACACTTTCTTGGTGGCAGCTAGGTAGGTAGATATGCATACATCTTCTTGAAGTGGTTGTATTCGCATTTGGTGTTGGGTTTACATGTTAGGTCTATGCCTCAAAATGATGCCCCATTTTCTTTATACGGTGCTTTATGAGTATGTGTGCTATGAAATGACTTTGTATTTTGAAATCCTTACTTAAAACCTATTAGGCCCTTACCCAACAATGAAGGAATGATGTTTTACTGCTTTTAATATAGTGCATTAAATGACTCAATGTCATTTTTTGATAATAAAATATCATCTTTTTGGCCTTTCAAGTCAGCATAAATTCCTTTATAGGTGACTTAATTCTAGAAATATCATCAACTAGTATGCTTGAAAGGTTATCAGATTGTTTCCCCTAGGAATCTTTTAGACAAAACATACATATGGAGTGTAACTCCAACCATCAAAAAGAGCCATCACTTTAGCTACCACTATTTCAATGAAATTGATGGTCTATGATATTGTGGTGACTAATTGCTCACAATAATAAGAATTAGAGTCAGTTTTTTAACACAATCCTAAATTGGCATACAAGAAATTGTTTCTTTTGTTAAAAAGATATTCAATGAATAGGTTCAGTTAGTCTCTCTCTAGGTCTTAGGTTTTTTACCAACTTGGAATGCCCAACCCAAATATGTGAAAGATTTTAATAGAACCAGTTACCAAGCTATGCGTAACCATCTTCTTCATATCAATGTGGCCATGTTAATTGACATAATCCCATATTGTGTTCCTTGAAGTGAGCCACTTTGATTGCTCTATTTCTATATATTCTAGGTAGATCAACCTTATCAAATATGCTACAAAAACCCAATAATCGAGTCTCATGACTAAAAGTTATGCAAATATGATGTAATTTTTCAATCTCACAATGTGATTGGTTTCTTTATTTTACAAGCACAAGGTAAATTGTCTACAAAAAATCAAACAATGTACAATGGCTACATTTTGAGAATGACTATGTGAATTTGGGTCCTAACATATACGGTTATTAAAATTTTCTTAGAATAAGTTCATATCAGTAAGAATACCATAGAATTTATTTTGTAATCTTGTGATCATAAAAATGCCAAAGGGATTTATACCAAATATTCAAGTTTCCATATTATTATGTGCATGTTAAATTCTAAAATTTGATACTCTTAATAGTGGTTTATGATGCTTCCTTAAATAAAAAATTGATATAATAAAAGTAGGTTTATGGTATTTCCTTGAATATAAATTGATACAATAATGATTGTTGTATGATTCTTCTTTGGTTGTTTATGTACATAGATGGGATTGTGATAAATCTTGATATTTATTTATTGCATGTACACTCAAGGAATGAATTTTTTTTGAAAACATCTTTTGATGCTTATGTGTAGATAGCACATTTGGAATTCAGTTTTTAAAACTCAGCACTTAAATGATCCTTGATCTTCCTATGTGGTTGCCTTTAGATTTCCTTATGGTTAGATGTTCCTTGCACTTCATTGTGAAATATGGTGGTTATTATGATTATCAATATACTTTAAGAAAATGAAATAATGTTGCATATGCTTATTTACAAGATTGACATAATTTATTTTAACCACACAATTCCATTACCTCTCTTTGTATTACTTGGTTAGACTTCCTCGATGTCGGGTTGGGTATCTTTCATGTCAAGAAAGATTTGAGGAAAGCTTAATAGCTTCATAGTAAGGTGGTAAAGCACTCCTACAATATTCTCTCCCTTCTATTTCCTAAGCAGGTTCTAAAGCTCATTTCATCTTGGTCATCTTGTTCAGACCATCTTGGAATTATGATATCTGATATATGTATTTCTTTTAAATTTAATAATAATTGATTAATGTTGATTGGTCAATATTTAAATGACCTTGACTCTTGTATAATTTCCACATTTTATGGAGATTTTTTATATGGCATTATTTTTTGCAGGGGTAGTCTTTATATATGGCATCAGAGCTCTTTGTTCCATACTAGGGCCTTGAGTTCACTATGCTTAGTCATAACCCTATGACACAGAACTATAAGTCAACCAAGCATAGTTTAGTTTATGTGTGTATGTATTGGTTTCTGAGTTGATTACTATCTTTCTAAGTTATGATTACTTTTGACATGAAAGTATATGATGCTCCTTGTAAATGTCATGCTTATTTTCTTTTAAAAATCATCAAAATAGAAATTTAATGGAAAGATTGGTATTATATGTTAAGATAGTCAAATGATGGTTGATGAGTGTCCACAAATTCAAGATTTGGCTTGTGATAGCAATAAAAAATATATCTTTTATTATATAAAAGACATGTGCTACACATGTAGTGAGAGAATATTGATGCTAGATTCATGAGGTTCTTTGAGTAACCTGTTATAATATGTAGAAAGAGCGTGGATTTTAAGTGCAAAAGTATTGCATGCTACATTTTGTACTTGAAAATATGTGAGATTATAATAAGAAAAGATGTGATCATTAAGATGCATTGCATGAGATGCATGTTGAAGTTTGGTTATGTTCTTAGCGCTCCTTGGATGCAAGGTGTCGTGACAACTCTACTCCCTCTTCATGACTAGTGAGAGTCACTATGCTTTATGTGAACTGGTTTTCATTTATTAATGTTTAGTTTTCATGAACTTTGATGTGATGAGGCGATGGCTTGAAAAAAAATTCCTTGTGACCACCTAGCCACTAATTTCTTATGTGACTTATCTACTATGAATCATGCTTGCTTTTATTTTATTGGTTATATGGCTCCTTTTTGGACTTTGATTTGAGAATTGTGAATCTTGATCTTGATTTGGCTAGGGTGTGTGTATTTTTATGATGCTAGTCCTATGATTCAAAAGTGATGTCATCTATCATGTTTGGTGTGGAAACATTGATAGGATGTTTAAGGGATTAGATTGTGAAGAACATACCATTCTTCCTCTGCATAATTTTTTTTTTCATTTTATGTATGAGATTTGGAAAGATTACCTTTTGGTGTGGTTGTAATATGGATATTCGAGAAGGTTATAAATGGATACAAAATGTTTTGTTTCTTTCTATCTTCCAATTCTTGTTAGAAATGGATGCGATGTGTTTTGTTTCTTTCTATCAGTTAAATATGGATCAAAGTGCTTTAGCCAAAGCCATTTATTTTATTGCATATGCGTAGATATATCGCTACTTTATTTCCCTATCACATTTTGTGATTAAGATTCTTAGAGATGTGTGGAAAGTAGTATATTTCATAACTACTCCATATACCTCCTAATTGGGCTACTTAGACATATGTGAAAAGTAGTATGTTTTAGGGTTGGCAACTCTATGTGTTAGGTAAAATCCCAAAAAAGTGTAATGCCTCATGGTTGGGAAGGAAAGAACCTCAACCATATTTTTTCCGCATGGTTGGGTAGGAAAGCACCTCAACCATATATTTTTGATGATTGAATGGTGAGAAGGTCATACATCACAACTTGTGCTTATATGTTAGTTAAGCACACTTACATAAATGAAACTATGAATGCATATCAAATGTTAAGATTTAACATTTGTTGACTCAAAATTTTATTGAAATATTGTGGTGACGAGATGGGCTTGAAGGTCAGGTCATAGAAATGAGAAAAGTGAGGATCTAGTAATCTTTATAGGGTTTGATGAGCGTACCTAGATGATTTCCATAAAATTGAATAAATCACATGATATATGGTATTATACTTGAATGATGTACTTATTGATCTATGTTTGATGTGCAGGTCAACATTTTATATGATGCTCATTGAGGTATGATACTTTAGTTTATTCTTGATACAAACATATGATGAAATGAAGTTTGACATGTAGGTTGAATTCTTTAGTATATTCATTTATAGCATATCCATGTGATGATATGTTGTGTTTGACAATTTGGTTGATAATTAGCCTATGAAATGTGATTATTATTATATCTATCATTTTGACATGTAGGTCAAAAAACCAAAATGAAGTAGCATAATTAATTGGAAGATACTTTATTTACTTGTTGATTTGACAATGTGTAGTTTAATTTTCACTTTAACCTAACTTGAATTTTTTGCCTATGTGACTCGTGTATGGAAATGTGGTCTTCCTGTGATAATGCAAAAGCATATGTATAGACCCTGCTTTTATCTATTTTTGAGAATATATGGTATCGGTACTATGTATATGTCATATTCCACCATGTGTAACCTCTACTTTATAGAAAATTTTTGACACATTTTACTTAGTCAACCTAGTCGATGAATGTCAACCAACAAGTTGGTTGTCTTGAGTTATTTGTTGGACTCTTAGTTGATATATTGTTTGATATAGGCTTAGTCATTTTGTATTTGACTTAGACTTTTGGTCAATGTTATTTTGACATGAATGACTATGTGACCTTTATATCATCCATTTACTTATCATATTGGTTAGATATATGTTTTTAATCTTGAGCTAAATAAATACATTATGATTACATTGGATGTCAAATTTTGTAAGCATTTTTATGCATAATGATGAATAAATGAGTACATTGATAATGTTATATGTAGATTTCATTATATCTCATGATGATTCAAATGATGATGAAACAATTATAATGGGATTGCATTACTTGATTATGTTGTGTGGGCATTGACCTTTTGATGTGGACACTTACTCACTTAGCGAGCACTGTGTATGTTAGACGATATGTATGTTGAATTTTTTTGTTACTCATGATCAAGGCATGATTAAAGATGAGTTTAAAGGGAAATGTTGATTGTTGATACTTAAATTGAAATGTTATCTCCTTGATCTATTTTCATTGTGAATGAGCTAAAGGTATTGTGAGTGTATAGGTATGAGTATGACAAGAAGTGGATATGAAGTATCTACTAGTAGGGTAAAATTTATGGTATGCTAGGGTACAATAAGTAAGCACAATTATGTGTGTGATATCATATTATTTTAAGGATGACGTTACTTAATTTTGATGATCATTCAAATAAGGAATTATGTGATTTGATATCTCATTGGATAATTGATTTTATTTATGATGGGCTGACATTTTGGTGGTGTTCCTATAATGTAATAGAGGGGACAACACATCATAAGAAAGGGATAATATTGTCAAAGAGATGTAACTCTAACCTTGTAAAACTATAGAATGGTATTGTAATTCACACACTCACGAAGAGAATGTTCTTGAAAAGATTGATTAGTACATGTGCTTATTTCAAGTGTGTTATCATCTTTTAACTACGTTTACACAAATTTTTCTTAGTGAGAAGTTGTGTGCTTATTTTATTAGAATGCAAGTTAGATTATGATCTTATTATTGTGAAATAATTGAAATTCTTGGACATGAATGCAATTTTTATATCATAGCACCAGGGATGATGCAATTTCTAAGTGGGGAGGAATGTCACAACCCACTTCATCTAGTGCCAAATAAAATTGAAAGTTATTTGGTATGTGGATTCATTTCCTTGACATTTGGGATTATTTAAATATATATATATTTTTAAAAAACTAGAAACTTACTTCATCTTTTGTTAGCAATTTAGTTATGTATTGGAGAAAATAAAAAAAATAATTTAAAATTTGGGAATGAGTCAGCTACAAATTGGGGTTCCCTTTATTAAAATATAGTTATGAAACTTGGAAGGACACACGATACTAGAAGCAGCTAGAGAACTGGTGAATGTGAACAACAATTAGAAAAGAGTGTTGGAAGCCATTTGATTTGTCTAGGCTATTTTCTTATTGTGCTCATGATGCTAAGTTACACATCTTATATTGAAGCTAAGCAATAGGGATGATTGTTTTATGTTCTTGTGTTCTTGGTTAATATTTTCTCTAGAGGAATTATGAATCTCTCTTTGATCTTGATTAGTGTTTCAATGTGTTAAGGATATTATGAAAAAACACTGAAAGTTGGTCTTCTTTTATTTTCCAATTGCTTCCACCATGTGCATGAGACTCGTAGTGAATGTGTAGACTAGAAGTTATGTTTTAACCTCTAATATTTTACATAATCTTCCCCTCACTATTGGTTTCTCCTTGTATCACATCATTGTGATGAATGCACAACTCCATCCTTCGAAAATTTGCAAAATGGGGGGCAGGCATTCTTTTATGTTCTAACTGACCGATAGCAACCCCTTAGGAAATCAAGTTGTGACTTCCATTTGGTGGACGTTGTGTAGGTAGCTAAGCATGCATCTTCTCGAAGTGATTGTATTCAGATTTGGTGTTGGGTTTACATGTTAATTATGTACCTCAAAATGATGCCCCATTATCTTTATATGGTGCTTCCTGAGTATGTGTGCTATGAAACGAATTTGTACAATAAAATCCTTACTTAAATCCTATAAGGCCCTTACACAATAATGAAGGAATGATGTTTTACTACTTTTAATAGTTCATTAAATGACTTAATGTTATTTTTTCCATAATAAAACCTCATCTTGTTGGCCTTGCAAGTCAGAATAAATTCCTCTACATGTGACTTCATTCTAGAAATATCGTCAACTAGTATGCTTGAAAGGTTATCAGATTGTTTTCCCCCAAGAATCTTTTAGAAAAAACATGCATATAGTGTATAATTCCAACCATGAGAAAGAGCCATCACTTCCACTATCATTGTTCCCATATTCAATCATTTTCAAATGAAATTGATGGTCCATGGTATTGTGGTGAGTGGTTGCTCACATAATAATCATTAGATTCATTTTTTCTAACACAACCCTAAATTGGCATACAAGAAACTGTTTCTTTTGTCAAATAGTTGAGTAAATAAATGGGTTCGATTAGTCTCTCTCTAGGTCTTAGGCTTTTAACCAACTTGGAATGCCCAACCTAAATATGTGCAAGATTTTAATAGAATCAATTATCAAGCTATGCATAACCATTTTCTTCAAATCGATGTGGGCATGTAAATTGACATAATCCTATATTGTGTTCCTTGAAGTGAGCCACTTTGATCGTTTTGCTTCTATATATTCTAGGTGGATCAACCTTATCAAATATGTTATAAAAAACCTAATAACTGAGTCTCATAACTAAAAATTAGGCAAATGTGGTGTAATTTTTCAATCTCACAATTTGATTGGCTTTGTTATTTCACAAGCACAAGGTAGATTATCTGTAAAAAATCAAATAATGTACAACTACTAAATTTTCAGTATGACTACATGAATTTGGGTCCTAATATATACAGTTGTTAAATTTTTCTTAGAATAAGTTCATATCGGCAAGAATACCATTGAAACTATTTTCTAAGCTTGTGATCATAAAAATGCCAAAGGGCTTTATAACAAATGTTCAAGTTTCCATATTATTATGTGGATGTTAAATTATGAAATTTGATACTCTTAATAGTGGTTTATGATGCTTCCTTGAATAATAAATTAATATAATAAAAGTGGTCTTATGGTATTTCCTTGAATAGAAATTGATACAATAATGATGGTTGTATGATGTTTCTTCGATTGTTTATGTTCATGGATGGGATTGTGATGAATCCTTATATTTCTTTATTGCATGTACACTCAAGGATTTTTTTTATTTTTTTTTGAAAACATCTTTTGAAATGCTTGTGTAGATAGTGCATTTGAAATTTAGTTTTAAACTGTACACTTAAATGATCCTTGATCTTCCTATATTGATTCTTGTAGACTTTCCATATTTTAAGGAGATTGTTGATGTGCCATTAGTTTTCACACCGTCTTTTCATCTTGGATGACAAGATTAACACTCCCTTTATTGTTTTTAGCTTCCATAATTAGTTTACAGAAATCTACCAATGTGATCAACTTCACTAGCAAGAAAGGGGTGGGTAATCATAGAGACAACATACAGTTGAAAATTTTGTAAGAAGTCCCAAAAATTGCTATTAAACAAATAGGATGCATGCATTGCATAGAAATGATGATAAACATGTTTAAAATATATATTTAAAAAATATAGGAATTAATTCTTGAAAATTAAGACATAAATATAAAAATATAAAGATAAGAGTATGAGAAAATTGTAGAAGATTAATTGTGTATACAACGACTAATGGAAGGCAATAAAATTGGGCTAAGGTCCAAACATGTTGGTCATGAAGTTAAAAACTCTAAAGTAAAATCTGAAAAACTATGTATAAGATCTAATATAAAATAATTAAATGAATATAAGAGTTGAATATACATTTTAGAAATTAAAAATATAAGAAGAAAACTTATAAACTTTAACTTATTCCTAACAGTTGTTGGTCCAAACAATATTGGTTATACTAAGAGGGGGGTCAATCAGCATAACACTAATTAATTCAAACATTACCTTTCTCTAGTCTATGATATTCTTACTAGTCTCTCAAATATTCATCAAATAAATAATATAACATGCAAGGTAGGAAGGCATTCATACATAACACCAATATATCTCATAGAAACCCAATTTGGGTAAAAACCACAATGTGAGATGATGGTCACAAAGCTTGTACCATTTTAGAGTGTGCTTGGTCAAGAGCTTATCCTTGTTAAAAGATTGAAAATACACTATCAAGTGTCACTCAGTTAATGGATTTGAGAGATACCTATTAGAGTTGTTACCCAATTAAAGATATCTTAGTTAAAGGATTTAGAACACAAATGAATGTATTACCCATTTAAGGGATTGAATACAAAAGACTTGTTAGAGTCCAACTTTGATGGGATTTAGTATTATAATATCAAGAGAACAACATGATTATTAATTCATGAGAGATAGCTACTTATCTTAGCTTGATTCTAATCACCTTGATTCTCATGTACCGGTCTACAACTTGCTCAACTCTCCTCAGCTCTGCAAATCAAGCTTTATCACTCCAGTACTTGACTCTTCTCAGCTTCAACATTTCTACTCAACTATGTGTGATCCCCCTGGCTTCATTCAACACACATCACTTTAACTCTCAATACCTTCACCTTTATCTTCCTTTCCTTTGTGATTGCATTAGCCTAGCACTTTGGCATTCCAAATTCTCAAATGTACAATCTTACTTGTTCTTTCAAAAATAAACCACTATATATGGTTCTTACTCAATCACCTTCAAACCCTAATCTGAGACTTCAATTTTTTGAGTTCATTTTCCTCTATTATGAATTATTCTTATAGGTTATGTGTGCCATGTGAGCTTTACTAACATAGAAAGTCACAAGTATCTTGCAACTCCTATTTGCTCATTGAAAAGAATGAAAATTTGAATTCTCCTACCTATTTTATCATTGAAGCTTGATTTGATAGCTCCCTCTCCATTATCCAAGGTGTTAGATGAATTATACCTGCTTTGTGACATGTCTAGACATGTGTTCCTTCACTCTGTCATTTGACCTTGATGACTCCTTCTCATCTAGTTTTCATGACAACTAGTCTATCCTAACTTTTGATCGATGCCAAATTTCACTTAGCCTACTTTGGCTAAGTGATATTGTGAAGATCATTCATCTTCAATTATTCATTATCACCATACTACAGTCCTTGTCTAACTAGAATTGCACTTGTATGATTCCTTACCTCATTGGTTTCCTTTCTCATATTGATTGATACTTAACTTGTGCTTGACATGAATGACAACCATAATATAACTAATCTTATTGGTAACCTCCATCAATCTCTAACTCTTTCTCTTTTGACAGTTATGCCAATAATCCCCCCCTTTGGCATTGATGGAAACCTTAACACCCTTTCTACCTTTTAATGCTTAATTACAATCTTTACAATGTCTAAAGCAATTCTTTGGCTACTACATACTTAGAAGCATGTTTCATTAAGTTATTCTCTTTTATCTTTAACATCTCCCTGTGAGATAGTTGGCTCCTTTTGGTGCTCCATCATTGCTCTCTCTCTCTCTCTCTCTCTCTCTCTCTCTCTCTCTCTCTCTCTCTCTCTCTCTCTCACACACACACACACACACACACACACACACACATTTCACCTCTTTCTCTATATAGGTGCAACTTTTAGTTCCCTTAACTTATCTTACTTTGCTAGGATTGCTTTCCTTTTTCTCTTCTCTTCTTGTTGCTCCCCCTTTCATGGTTCTCTACTTATCAGTACCTCTTTTCTCTACTCCTAGTGCTCATGTAAGGAAACATGCAAGAAAGAATATAACCATTTCCACATAACCCATAATATATTTGAAATGAACATCTCTCTCTCTCTCACTCACTCTCACACACACTTCACCTCTTTCTCTATATAGGTGCACCTTTTAGTTCCCCTAACTTAGCTTACTTTGCTAGGATCACTTTCCTTTTTCTCTTCTCTTCTTGTTGCTCCCCCTTTCATGGTTCTCTACTTATTGATACCTCTTTTCTCTGCTCCTGGTGCTCATGTAAGGAAACATGCAAGAAAGAATATAACCATTTCCACATAACCCATAATAGATTTGAAATGAACATGGAATTAAAATCCAAATGCAAGAGAATAGACAACATACCGAAAAAAATGTGACACAAGATATACCCTGGGAAACCCTCATTGAGGGAAAAACCAAGCCTCCAAAAGCATCCATCACCATGTATTATTCAGCAAAAATACTATTGCAATACAACCATGGAAGCCTTCAAATCCATAGCCACAATCGAGAAATCTATGTGAACAAGCATGAATCCACACATCCCATGCCATGCTTCTAACCTTCATAAATGCTCCCTTGGCTAACCTATCAAGCCTTGTCTCACTCGACTCTTTTCTTTTTGTCTTTTGTCTTCTCACTTCTCTCACACCAACAACTAACCTTGTGGCTACTTATATAGTAGCAATTCCCACAAAACCACCAAGTGGTATTACATAAACCATGTGTTAAAACCATGTGCTACCTAACCCATTGACCCCACATTTAATATTGAAAATTTAATTTTTTTCCCCAATATTAAATAATTACATGAATTATTATCATAATTTTACAATGCAACTCATCAAGTATATCCCATGGGAATCTTTACATATTGTACATCCATCTAGGTGCTCCTAGATACAACATTACATAATAAAATAAAATAATAAAATATAACAATATTATGCAATGTGTGCAACACCCATTATCTCAATATCTTATTGCTTACTTCTTCTCATACTACTTGTAGTAATCTTCTTACTTCTCCCACTTTGACAACAATTCCAAAGGTGTATATCTACCACCTTTATCTCTGTAACTACTCCCCATGTGGAGTAGTCTTATTTGGTCACCTATCTAGTGTAAGTTTAATTTTTGAAGATTATAGATAGATTCCCAACCTTTCTAGTCTACTTAAGTAATGATAATGGTATGGCCCCTAACTCTACTCTAAGATATTCAAGTATCCTTTTGAAGAGGTTTTGTAATGATATTTTTTGGCTATTATCTAGGTGAAACATATTCCAACCTTACCTCTTTTACACTTTCTCTCTTAGAAAGTGATACTTAATAGAGATGTGCTTTGTCTTTAAGTCCATTACTAGGTTCTTTGATATGTTGTGTTGATAACAATTATTTAATTGTATATTTTCATTGATGTTACACAAATGTTATACTCTTACCAAGCATTTCCAGTTGAAACCAAGTTCAAAAGACTCCAGTATTCATCGAGAAAAAATTCAAATGAAGCCAAGTTCAAGAATTCATTTGTAAACCAACTCAAGTTGGTTATTAAAGTAGTTCAATGTTAACTAAGTCAAGTCGGGTTACCAAGGAACTCTGTGGTAACTGAGTGACCCAATTTCAGTCAACCTCCAGCATAATAGTTGGTTTATGTAAGATGACTTAGTGGATGTTATTTGTTTATTTGAAAGGGTATTCAAGCCAACTTGACATTGGATTTGATATATATGAAAGGTCAAGATGTGGATTGAATGGTGTGTGGAAGAGAAAAAGAAGATAAGATGTGAAAAAGAAGGATATTTGATTAAGAGTAGAGTATTCAAGGAGCTACAAAGAATATTATGATTAGGGAGGATCCAAAGGATAAACCAAAACAATGATCTAAATCTAGAATCTAGTTGCTTCATAAATCAGGTCAATCATTTTTACTCTCTAATAATTGTAGTAGCAAATAAATCGCTTAACAGAGTTGACTTAACAGTCATTTTGTAAATCCTCTAACCAAGTGGCATTTATAGATTGAAGTGCCTTAAGACCTATAACAAGGCCACTCCTAATAGTGTGATTTAAATCCTTTAACATGGTCACACCTAATAGTGTGTTTTGTAACCTTTAACAGGGTTGGCTCCTAACAGGGCTCACTTCAAATTAATGAAAAGTTGTAATTAGTTGCATTGGTGTTTTCCCAAATTGGGTTTCCACATTAAATCTTGGTGTCATGTTATTTTCTTATTGCTTTATCTTTCTGCAACTAAGTTCCTAAAGGTTAATACACATTAATATATCATATTGCTTTGTTAACCAAGTTACAATGTATATCTAGTTCTAACCGAGTTGTGAGTTTCAAGGAAGTTTGTAATATTGACATCTAAGCGATTTGGAAATTTTTTATGGTAACTGATTCACTCCTCTCTTCTTAGTTACTCCTCTTATATTTCCAACAATGTTGATGGGACTTGTATTATCATAGTTTATTACCATCGATTCCATCACCTTTTCTTGAATACATTCTTGTTATTGTTTGATCCATACTATTCATCTGTAGTTTACTATTGCAACTACATATTCATCTTTTTTTGTTGACTTAAAAATGTAATTTTTGTTTTTACTGACCCAAGCTACCAGTCATCCTCTAAGAAATAATACACCACTACTTGTGATCTATTTTTCATCTATATTTCTTTCGTAGTTATCATCTGTCAATACAATAAGTTCAAGGGTTCCTTTGTGAAGATACCATAAACCATATTTTTTAGTACCCTTTAGGTATCTAAAGATTCTTTTTGCATCACATGTGTGTCTCTTTAGGATTGATAGAGAATCTTGCCACTATCCCTAATACCTATGCAATGTTTGGTTGGTTGTGTACTGCATACTATAGTTTACCAATCATGGACCAATAAAGTGTTTCATTCACTTTTGGACTTTTATCTTCTTTTGATAATTTGCAACTGGTCACCATTAATATGCTCACTAGTTTGGACTCCTCAAGTCCAAAGGTATTTAGAATCTCCCTTACATACTTTATTTGGCTTATGAAGGTTCCACCTTTTAATTGAGACACTTGTATGCAATGGAGAATTTTATCTCTCCAATTATGGACATCTCATATTCTCTTTTCATCTCTTTAGGAAGCTCCTTTCTCATCTTATTATTGCCTCCAAAGATTATTTCATCTACAAACATTTCTTCCATTAGTAGTCAAACTCTTATTTCTTTCATCAAATAGATTTTGTTGTTGTCACTTGTTTTCACAAATCCAATCTTGATTAAATATGAGTGAAGTCTCTCATGTTATGTATGGGTGGCTATGTTAGTCCATAAAGGGATTTCTTTAGCTTGCATACTTTTCCCTTTCTATCTTCTTATATAAACCCCTCAAATTGATCTATGTATGCTTATTCCTCTAGGAATTCATTCAGAAATGCAGACTTTACATCCATCTAATATACCTTGAATTTCTTATATGTTGCAAATGCTAGGAGTGTCATGACACCTTCCATTCTAGCTATTGATGGTGCAAAGGTTTCCTTGTAACCAATTACTTCTTCCTATGCATATCCCTTGCAAACAAGTTTTTCCTTGTTCCTTATCACTTCTCCATCCTCATTTATTTTGTTTCTGTATAGCCATTTTGTCAAATGATATTTTTTTCCTTTGGTTAGGTAACTAAGGTCCATATATAATTTTTCTCTATCTACTCAATTTCTTCCTCCATGGCCTTCAATTAGTCTTCATCGTTCAAGGCTTCCATTGTAGCATTGGGCTCAACTTGTGAGAGTAGACATGTAATCTCTCTTACCTTTTTCCTAGTCATTACTCCAACATCTTTTTCTCTAATGATTTGATCATGGGAGTGGTGTTTCCTTACATATTTTTCTAGCATCGGTTCTTCTCCTAGTGCTTCATTAATGGGTTCTTCAGGAACTGCTTCTAACTATAACTATTCCTATTCAACTTCTATAGGTTCTTATGCTTTAGGTGCAATGAGGTGTGTGTACACAAACTCATTCTAGTATATTGGCTCATTTTTCTCCCTTCATCATTTTCTCAAATAAATCATCTATATTTACATTAACAGACTCCACTATCTTGTTTGTTTTGGTGTTCAAACACCAGTAAGTTTTTCTCTTTGTGGAGTATCCTAAGAATATTTCCTCATCACTCTTAGTTTCAAACTATTCTTGGTACTCATCCCTTTTCATGTAGTACTTGCTTCCAAAGACTTTAAAACAACTCACTGATGGGGGGTATCCAAACCATAGTTTATAGGGATTTTTGTGTGTACCTTTATTTACATGTACCTTGTTTAGGGTATAATTTTTGTGCTTAATGTTATATTTGTGCAATAGTCTTTTGTATCATGAGAGGTCTGGCATAGTCTAGAATTATCTAGTTTCTTCTCTCAGAAATTCCATTATGTTGAGGTGTTCTTGGGTAGACATTTGTCTCTTGATGTTGTGCTCTTCATAATAACTTACAAACTCTTGTAAGGTGAACTTGCCTCCCTTATATTATCTCAAGCATTTCAAGCTCTAAAAAGATACTATAATTTCTTGAAAGCGCGGTGTACTAAAAATATCTAGGAAAAAACTAGAGTTGTATAGTTTATCCTATTCCATAACTCAATAAATTTTGTGCCAATGATAGACTCAAGTAAGAAATGAGAACACCTTTTGATCGATGATAATATAAAGGTTCACTTATTTCCCATAATTTATAAAGCACTGATCATTTTGTTAAAGCTAATGCTAAATTTCTATGCATATTTTGTTGATGTAGAAAAATGAGCATTCACTAATTTCAAGAAAATTAGATCCTCTATTTTTTTTCCAACAAATAATAGATTTATAGTTCTTTATTGAAACCTTCAAAATATAGCATACACAAAAAAAAGGGGATTTTTGTTGACTACAAACATAAAGAGATGGGTAATAAATTTTACATCATTTATATGGCAAAATCTCTAATCTTTTCTCATACTTAAAGCATACAAATCACAACGTGAAATCCTTGTGGGTTTTAGCTACATAAAATAGAGAGTCTATGAATGAGATAAAAGAGAAATGTGAAGTCTTTCTTTTGTTATTTTTCTAATAAAGTGACATATATACAAAGGATTTGAGCCCTACAAATATCCAAATATGGTAGTTAACTAAACACAAAATTATTCCAAAGCCATGGTTTGCAAAAGATTTACAAGGATGGATCCTCATGTTCTTATAACAATAATAATGATAGTAATGCATAGAGTAGAAGCTTAGAATTACCAAAAAAATAGAAACATATAAACTACAGCTTGCTATAGATATTTTGACTTCAGATTTATTCTTTTTTCTTCAAGAAAATGAAAGTCTCAAACATATACATAGAAATAAAAGTTGGTGCTCCATTTCTAAAGCTATAAAAAAACTCAAAGTATGAAACTTGAAATATACATGAAAATAAAAGGCTATCCTCCATTTTTTTGTATGTAAAAGGCTTGTAAGGGTAGACTTTTGATGCAGGAGCATCTTGGGTTTCCTTGTAATCATGCACTTTTGTTCATTCTACCAGTTGCTGCCGAGTAACTAGTCTCCACTTGATGCCAAGTGACCAGTTTCTAGTTGATGCCGAGTGACCAGTTTCTAGTTGATGTCGAGTGACCAATTTCTAGTTGATGTTGAGTGACCAATTTCTAGTTGATGTCGAGTGACTAGTTTCTAGTTGGTGCCGATTTCCAGTTTCCAATTGATGCCAAGTCATCCAGTGGGTGTCGAGTTGTCTGTGTCTGGTTCCTGTTTGGGCTGACTTTGCTTGCATTTAATTTTGGTATAGGTAGTTATATTTGCTGAGAGCCGAATTGTGGCTTCTCTATGTTCTAGAATGTTCTATAAACCATTTTGGCAAGTATAAATAGAGTGCTTAGGCTTAGATTAAAGGCAGATTTTGGGGAGAGTTTAGAAAGAGCAAGGTATGAGTCTAGAAATGCGAATTTGAAGCTGGATCATGGATCTGAAAGTTGTATTCTATATCTGGTCATAATTGAGAAGGCCTTATAGCTAGGAATGTATGTTGTTTACTTGATGAATTAAATAAAGATATCTTGTTCTCTCTCCTTGGTGTTGTGTCTATGTTGTGTTTTCTGCTGTGTTAACTCTTGTAGAGTGGTTTGGATAGTTGGGTGAGCATTTGGCCCTAGTTATTGCTACCTCTTGCCTGCATCAGTTGGTATCAGAGCTTTTGGTTCATCCTTGTGGAGATTGGATCATGTAGAACCCTGATTTGGATTTGGTTGTAGGGTGGCAGATCTGTGGATTTGACCTATAACTTGCAGAGGGTTATGATCTTGTAGGAACCTGATTTGTGAAGATGGTTTGTGGTAGAGGAAATAATGTTGATAATACTATATTGGATCAGTTGAGACAAATTGTAGCCATATTACATGCTATGGAGATATCCCAGAGGAGAGGAGTACATCTTGATGATGTAAGTGATGATGAAGTAGTAGCACCAAACCCTAATCAAGAACCTGAAGAAGACCAAGATGACGCAAGATTGTTGAGAGTATTGTCTAGAGTGAATTCAAAACCTATTGTAGAAGTTGTTCCTTATGATGGAAAATTGGACACCAATGCTATGTTGGATTGGATCTATGATATGGAGAAGTTCTTTGAGTATGAAAACACTCATGATAATAGAAAGGTGAAGATTGCAGTCACTAGGTTGAAAGGTCATGCATCTCTATGGTGGGAGCACTTGCAAACTGATAGACAAAGAAGAGGAAAGGAGAAGATCAGAACTTGGCTGAAGATGGTGAACAAGGTAAAGAACAAATTCCTTCTTGTTGATTACCAAGTTAGCTTGTTGAGAAAGATGCAAAATTTGAAACAAAAAGACATGATTGTGAAAGAGTGTACTGAGGAATTCTATAGACTAGACATCAAATCTAGACATGTGGATGATGATGTTGAGAAAATTGCAAGGTACATTAATGGATTGAAATCTGGAATACAAGATGAAATAAGTTTTGTGAAGCTGGAAAGTGTAGAAGAAGCATATCAATATGTCTTGAAAGCTGAGGAGATCTTGACAAAGAAGCATGAACAAAGATAGAGAGGTAAAGGTGGTAGATTCTAGAGAGGCAGAGGTAGATCTTATGGAGAAAGTGGCATATCTAATAGTTCTATGCAAGATAAAGGAAAATATGAATGGAAGAATGATGACAAAGGCAAGACTGAATGGAAAAGTGGTAATTCTTACCGAGGAGGCACTAATTCTTACTGAGGAAGAGGTAATTCTTATTCTAGAGGTGGATTTCATGGTAATTGTTTTAGATGTGGCAAAGAAGGGCATAGATCCTTTGAATGTAGATCTTTTGAAGGTGGGCAGAATAATAGAAATGCTATGATTCAAGAAGACATTGAGAGTTCACCAAGTGGACCTAAAGCTAGAGAAAATTTGATGGTGAGAAGAACCTTATGTAATAAGGGAGGTGATGAGGAACTTGTTTTAAGGAGAATTCTTTTCAAGACAAGATGTAAGATGGCTGGAAAATGTTGTAAAGTGATCATTGATAGTGGAAGTTCTACAAATTTGGCATCAGAAGAGCTAGTTAAAAAGTTGCAGTTGTAAAGGTTGAAACATCCCAAACCTTATCATGTTTCATGGATCAAAGATGAGCATAAGATATTGGTAAGTGAGCAATGCCTTGTGAAGTTCAAAATTGGACATTACTTTGATGAAGTTTTGTGTGATATTATGCCCATGGATTGTTGTCATATTTTGTTGGGTAGACCTTGGCAATATGATAGATATGATGTACATGATGGAAGATTGAATCAATATACTCTTTGGGTAAATGGGAAGAAACAAACATTGTTGCCTTTGATTGAAAGTCCAGATGAGGTTAATTGTACTGCTATAAAAAATTGAATGGTTAATGGGAAACAATTTGAAAAGGAAGTGAAGAAGAATCAAGTTTGTTTTGCTATAATTCCAAAAAAATTGAGTTTTGTCAATGGAGACCAAGTGCCAGAAAATAATGGTAACTAAGTGCTAGTCAATGGTGACCGAGTGACAGCAGAAACCAATGGAAGCCGAGTACCAGGAGAAATTGCAGAGTTGTTGAATGAGTATAAAGGCATTATTGCTGAAGATATTCCTAATGGTTTACTTCCTATAAGAAGTATAAGTCATTGTATGGATCTGATTCCTGGAGCTAGTTTTCCAAACAAAGCACCATATAGATTGACACCAGAGAATGAAGAACTTAATAGACAAGTGCATGAGTTGTTGCAGAAAGGTTTGATCAGAGAAATCTTGAGTCCATGTGTTTTACCTGTTGTATTAGCACCTAAAAAGAATGGAGAATGGAGAATGTGTATTGATTCCAGAGCCATTAACAAGATAATAGTGAAATATAGATTTCTTATGCCAAAGATGGATGGCATAATGAATTGTTTGAGTGGAGCAAAGTATTTTACCAAGATTGATTTGAAGAGTGGCTATCATTAGATCAGAATCAAAGAAGGTGATGAATGGAAGACTACTTTCAAGACAAAAGATGGTTTGTGTGAATGGTTGGTTATGCCTTTTGGTTTGACTAATGCACCTAGTACTTTCATGATGTTGATGAATGAAGTTCTAAAAATATTCTTGGGTAAATTTGTGATTGTTTATTTGGATGATATTCTAATATATAGTAAGACTAAGGAAGAACATCTTGAGCATATTAGACAAGTATTGTAGAGGTTGAAAGAGGAAAAGTTGCTGATTAATCTGAAAAAGTGTTATTTTATGCAAGAAGAGATTGTGTATCTAGGATTTGTGATTTCAGTTGATGGATTGAGGATGGATCTTGAGAAGGTTAAAGCAATTTTGGAATGGCCTACGCCTGAGAATATGAGTGAGGTAAGATCATTTCATGGTTTGGCTAGTTTTTACAGAAAGTTTATAAAGAATTTCAGTGTTGTTTGTAATGCTATGACTGAAACAATGAGGGGAGATAAAAAGGAATTCAAGTGGACACATGAAGCTGATAAGAGTTTTGAGACTTTGAAAGAAAAGGTTGTTGAACTACCTGTATTGGCTTTACCTGATTTCAACAAAGTATTTTAAGTTCAATGTGATGCAAGTGGTAATGCAATAGGAGCTATATTAGGTCAAGAAGGTAAGCCTGTTGCTTTCTTTAGTGAAAAGTTGAATGATGCTAAAAGGAAATATTTTGTGTATGATCAAGAGTTTTATGCTATTGTTCAAGCATTGAAGAAGTGGAGACATTATTTGATGCCTAAGGAGTTTCTGTTGTATACTAATCATAAAGCTTTACAATACTTGGGAAGTCAACATAAATTGAATCAAAGACATATGAAGTGGATTGAGTATTTGAAGAGTTTTACATTTGTGATCAAGCATAAGAGTGGAGTTACTAACAAAGTTGTTGATGCATTAAGTAGAAGACATTCTTTGTTGACTGAAATGAAGGTTGAAGTTCTTGGTTTTGATGAGATGAAAGAATCATATGATGCTGATCCTAATTTTTCTGAGGTGTGGAGAGAGTGCAGAGCACCAAATCTGACAAATCACATAAGTATGATGAGTATTTCATTCAAGAAGGTATGTTGTTCAAAGGTATTCAGTTGTGTATTCCTAGAAGTCCTATGAGTTTTAATTTGATTAAGGAAAATCATAGTGGTGGATTAGCTGGACATTTTTGAATTGATAAGACATTGAGTTTGCTAAAAGAGAAGTATTATTGGCCACAAATGTATAAGGATGTTCAAAAATTTGTAAAGAGTTGTGGAGTTTGTCAAGTTGCAAAGGGAGTGAGTCAAAATACTGGTTTGTATACACCTATTACTGTTCCTGAGAAACCTTGGACTGACATTAGTATGGATTTTGTTCTTGGATTGCCTAAAACAGTGAAGGGCTATGATTCAATATTTGTTGTAGTAGAAAGATTTTTTAAGATGGCTCATTTTATACCATGTAAGAAGACATTAGATGCTGAGCATGTTGCTGAACTTTTCTTTAAAGAGATTGTGAGATTGCATGGATTACCAAGAAGCATTATTTCAGATAGAGATAGTAAATTTGTTGGTTATTTTTGGAAGACTTTGTGGTAGAAGATGGGTACTGAATTGAAGTTTAGTTCTACATTCCATCTGACATTCCATCCACAAACAGATGGACAAATAGAGGTTGTGAATAGAAGCTTGGGTAATTTTCTAAGATGTTTAGTTGGGAATAAGCCGAGTAATTGGGAGATGGTATTGGCACAAGCTGAATTTGCATATAACAATTTTGTGAATAGGAGTACAAGGAAGACACCTTTTGAGATTGTTACAGGAATGCATCCTAGAGGTATATCAGATTTGAGAGATGTTGTTGGTGAAGAAAAGAAAAGCATTGCAAGAGAAGAATTTGTTGATTTCATGGAATCTTTCCATAAGGAAGTGAAGTTGAGGCTAGAACAAAGTAATCAGAAGTATAAGGAGAATATTGATCAGTCTAGAAGACACCATGATTTTCAAGTTGGTGATGAGGTGATGGCTCATCTAAAGAAAGGAAAATTCCTAGTTGGAACATATAGCAAGTTGAAGATGAAGAAATTTGGACCTTGTAAGATCTTGAAGAAGTTTGACAATGGTAATGCTTATGAAGTTGAGTTACCTGATGACATGGATATATATCCTATATTTAATATTGCTGATTTGTATAAGTATCATGATTCAAAGGATGAAGTTGTTATACCAGATGATTATCCTAAGAAATAGATTGAGGAAGTTGAACAGATATTGGATCAAAGAGTTGGCAAGAGTACAAGAGGAAAAGATTACTATGAATATTTGGTGAAGTGGAAGAACGAACCTATTGAAGATGCTTCATGGATTTCTCAATTTGAGTTGGATTCAACTCAGGTTGGGACATCTCACTGATTCAGGAGAATCATTTCTTTCAACCCCAGTTGTCTGATGCAGGAGCATCCTAGGTTTCCTTGTAATCCTGCACTTTTGTTCATTCTGCCAATTGTTGCCAAGTAACCAGTCTCTAGTTGATGCCAAGTGACCAGTTTCCAGTTGATGTCGAGTGACCAGTTTCCAGTTGATGTTGAGTGACCAGTTTCTAGTTGATGTTGAGTGACTAGTTTCCAGTTGATGCCAAGTGACCAGTTTCTAGTTGATGCCGAGTGACCAGATTCCAGTTGGTGCCGAGTGCCAGTTTCCAGTTGATGTCAAGTGATGCCAAGTGCCAGTTTTCAGCTGATGTCGAGTCATCCAGTGGGTGTCAATTTGTCTATGTCTGGTTCCTATTTGGGCCAACTTTGCTCGCATTTAATTTTGGTATAGGTAGTTATATTTGCTGAGAGCCAACTTGTGGCTTCTCTATGTTCTAGAATGTTTTGTAAGTCATTTTGGCAAGAATAAATAGAGTGCTTAGGTTTAGATTAAAGGCAGATTTTGGGGAGAGTTTAGAAAGAGCAGGGTATGAGTGTGGAAATGTGAATTTGAAGCTGGATCGTGGATCTGGAAGTTGTATTCTATATTTGGCCATAACCCAGAAGGCCTTACAGTTGGGCATGTATGATGTTTACTTGATGAATTAAATAAAGATATCTTGTTCTCTCTCCTTGGTGTTGTGTTTGTGTTGTGTTTTCTACTGTGTTAACTCTTGCAAGGTGGTTTGGATAGTTGGGTGAGCCTTTGGCCCTAGTTATTCCTACCTCTTGCCTGCGTCAACTTTCCCTAATCTACACAAGAAAAGTTATAAGAAATCTGCAAGAAGTCTCCACTAACACACTCAAGAGTTTGTCTCAGTGGGATTATGAATACAAATATGTAGTTTGAAATTATGAATCTCCATGAATTCCACCAATCAAGTCCCCAAGAAGCCTAGATAGGATGAGAACAAGCAAAAAGTCCATATTAAATGTTTTTTTATATTTAAGGCTGATTTTTCCCTAAAAATGGCAATTTCTCAAGAGATTTTTTTTTTGTCTTCTTTTTTGTCAAAACATGAAACTATTTATTCCCATGAGTTATAAGTTATTAAAAAAATTCTTTGTAAATTATCTTATATAATATAAAATATCCAATAAAGTAATATAATTTTAGAAATTGCTTTGTTGAATATTATATATGTCATAAGATATTCATACATTGGCTATGTAATAAAGGGACAAAAACTATTATTTTTGCATCGATTAATCAATGTAGAATATTTTCTAAGTAATATAAATTTATTACTTAGTAAATAATATCAATAATGCAAAAGTAGGTGGTTGACTTTAGTAGTCAAGTCAAAAGGATGAAATTAGAGAGGTTATGACAAGTTTACAAGTTATAGGGGTGTGGTTAAACAATTTATAAGGAGACCAGACATATAGGGAGGTTAATAGGAGTTTCAATCATGTGGAGAGCACATAGGAGTCATTGTTTTAGTTTTTGGAGGATTTGAGAGCATCTAGGAGATATTTTTTCATGCCTTCGTGAAAGACTATCAATTTGAACTTTCTCAATGCATTGGAACTCTTTCGAGGAATATTTAGTTGCTATATTTTAGGCTTCATGGATGCATCCAACCCCAACCAATTTCTAGTTGTTTTCTTGGTGATTTTGGAAAAAGGTAGATATAATCACTTTGTGGATTCATTTTATGAATTAGTGAATTTTTGGATTACTTTGATGATTTTGGCACTTATGTAACTCGGCTTAGGACATGAGTGTCATTAATAACCATGGGAATCAATGATTGAAGTATTTTTCCTTCTAGATCTTCTATTTTATTATGTGCATCTAATTGATTGATCAAATTACCAATGATTTTTTATTTGTTTTGCATGTAATTTTGTCTTGTCCTAAACACTTTTTGTAGGAAAGTGTTCGTGTGGCAAGTTATAATCAATGTCAAGAATGCAAGTGTTATTTCAAGTGAATATTTTTTCCTCCTACGAGTCTAGCACTAGGACCTCTTTATAAAATACTTATACAATGATACACAAAAGTAGGTTATGAAGGTCCAACTTACTTACGGAAAATATGTTTATAGATTTATGGGTTTTATGGTCCCATTAATTTTGGTATATTGCCCTTATTTTAATTTCTAGTTTTTTGAATTTCACACTTCTTTTGAACCCTTTCCCCTAAAAATAACTATTTAGATTAGTTTGTTGGAAACTAAAATTGGAGAAATTGTTATGTTGTCATAGATGTCCTACCTATTGGTAATAGAGAATGTCAAACCTACTGGAGAGACATTTACTAATAGTGTAGAGTGCCATATCATTTGATTGATGAAGAGGACTTAAAAGGAAGAGATAGCAAGGTGAGCTAGTGAGTGTTCTTCAATGATGAGAAGTTAAGTATCATGGAAATACAATGGGCACTTGATAAGTTAGTCATTGACAAGATAATGTGTTGTTCAATCAATACATGAAATGAAGAAGATAGTTGGATGAAGCTTAGAGTTGAAACAAGTCATAAGGATAAGCTTGACTGGGTATCAGTGTTGGTTGGTCAATGAAGGAGCCAAAGTAGAATATTAAGGAACTTATATAGAAGTCGAACAAAATAATTCAAGGCAAGTGTTAGTTATTGTCGTACAAATATATGAAGAAGTGTTAGTAGCACTGAGCATAGTAATGGTCAAGAGATCTTGTTGATGTTGAGTGAGACACTATAGTGTACGTTGAGCTACACATTGATGACCAAGCATAAGACCACTATGATTTTAGAGTGACAAAAAAAGTTATAGTTTGAGTAAGAATCAAATTTGAGGCTGACACAATTGGAATTTTGAATATTTCAAAGTGCATAGAAGATAAGGATTGATGATCTAGTGTATTTGATGCAAGAGGAGAGTTTGTTACACAATCAAAGGAAAGGATTTGATTAGAAGTTTCTAGAAGAAGGAGAAAAAAATATGGAAGGATTCAATGAATCTGGCCTAACCCTAAGATCAACGGTCATATTTAAGCAATTAAAGATTGAAATTAATAATTTAAGGAGGCACAAAGATGTTTTCTAAGGTTGGTTTATTGTTGATTGACAATCTTAAAGAGAAGTTGTGAAGTGTAGAACAATCGAATAGAAGTGTGAAGCGTTTGGTGAAGAGTGATTCCTTAAGGAGATGCCAACTAGATTAGTGATAAAGATGTTAATGGAGGCCCATCAATGAACCAACAAATGAGAAAATAGTGATCTAAATTTTCAACGTGAGTTGTACTTTACAGGTCAAACCTACAATTCCATTCTAAGCATTGTATTGGTCAAAATCCTTTAATCAACATTGACCTTATAGTCATTTTGTAAATTATTTAATCAAGGTGACATTCTAATGGAATGATCTGAAGTCCACTAACAAGGATACACCTAATAGAGTGATTAAATCCTTTAAAAGGGTCACATCTAATAGTGTGTTGGATAACCTTTAATAGGGTTGGCTTGTAACTGAGCTTACTTCAAAAGAATGAAAAATTGGTAGCATGTTACTTGGTAGTTTTTCCCAAATTGGGTTTCCAAATTAAATCCTAGTGTCAAAGTGTTATTTTCATGTATGGATATTATTGTTATGCATGCTATATTTTACAGTAGTTTATTTACTGGTAATGAACACATATAGTAAACAAAGAGTTAAGTAATTGCATGAAAACTTAAATTGTCAATGATATGCTATATAGGTCGAGTGTGTATATCAGATTGATTAATCATTTTGAAGTTAGTAAATTTTGAATTGGTACATTTGGACCTAAGGATAATTGATTCACCCCTTACCCCCCAGTTATTCTAAATCATTATAACAATCGATATCAAATCTTTGGTGCTTGCAAAGAAAGTTTGAAGGACTCAAGCAAAAGATAAAGATGTACAAATGAGAGATATCTAAGTTGAAGATGGAGAACTTCCCAACATGGAAAAAATTGATGAGATTGCACTTATATAGTATTGGGGTACTACCTGGATAATGAATACATTGAGACGCCTAGACCTATGACTGTTGAACAAAAGAAAAAGAAGCAGGGGCACAACCAAATGATTATTGAACTTGCAACAGCCTTGAGTTATGCAAAATTTGATGATGTGAAAAAATGCACTAATGCAAAGAAAATATGGGATAAGTTGGTAAAAATCCATGGAGGAGACGAATATGTGTTGAGATCAAAGGTGGAAATCTTGACAGGAAAATTTGATGACATGAGAGTCAAAGAAGGTGAGACTATTGCACAGTATTGTGGTTGAATCAAAGAACTGGTGAATGTTATTAGAGGAGTTGAAGGAGACATATATGATGATACTATGATAAGTAAGGTATTAAGATATGTACTTCCTATCTATGCAATTAGAATATTTTCTAATTCAAGAACTAAGATTTACACCTGGTAATGATTTGAACTTGGATAGTCTAACTGGTAGACTTACTACATTTGAGTTATCATATTTTGATAATTATTCCCCTACTAGGGTTGAATTTACATTCAAAGCACAACTAACCCTCAATGTATCTAAGAAAAATAAGAAGAGCAACTATCTAGAAAGTGATAGTGGATCAAATGATGAGCTTGATGAGGTTGAAGCATTTTTGGCCAAAAGCCTACCTAGAGGAAAATGAAAATACAAAGGTAAACTTATATTATCTATTTACATGTAACAAAGTTGGTCACATTGATGTTAGATGTCTTGATAGAGATGAGGAGGAAAAGAAACACTTCAAGTACAAATGAAGAAGAGATAATAGAGACAACAAAGATTATAAAGACTACAAGGAGAAAGGTAAGAAATCATGTTACATTGTTGAAGAAGGTGGTTCTAATAGTAATTGATGATAATGATGAAAAAGTTGTTTATGTTGCAATGAAAGATGATTCTAATGAAGATGAGAAATCTACATTGATCTCACATGTGAGTAAGAATAATAGATGGATCATTGACAATGGTTTCTCACATCATATGACTAATGATACAAGTAATTTTGATAAGATAGAACATTTTAATGGAAGTAGTGTTAAGTTTGGTAATGATGCACCATGTTGTGTGAAAGGTAAAGGATCAATTAAATTGAATGAAAAGATTAAGTGTGACAATGCATATTAGATTGATGGTTAGATATATAACTTGTTGACTATGACACAGTTGATAAGTTTAGGCTATAGAGTTGATTTTTTTAACAAGAAGGAAAAGATCTATGATGCTACTAGCGAACTAGTTGGATGTGGAGAGAAACTAAGAAGTAAATTTTTCTATCTAGACCTATTTGAAGATACTAATTTATTAGCACAATGTGAATATGTTTGGTTATGGCATAAGAAGTTATCTCATGTGAAATTTGATAATTTGGTAAGAATTAGTAAGATGAAAAGAGTTAGATGATTACTAAGATTAAGCAAAGAACAAAGTCTAGGTTTAAGAGCAAGACCTATTCTTATGATGATATTTTGGAGTTGGTTCATATTTACTTGTGTGTTCCTATTGGAGTAAAAATCTATTATGGTGATAAATATTTCATTCTATTTGTTGATGACTTTTCTAGAATAATGATTGTGATTTTTCTTAAGGAAAAATATCATGCATTTCAAATGTTTAAGTGGTACTTGGCTAGAGTTGAAAAAGAGATAGGTAAGTATTTGAAGTGTTTGAGATCAGATAGAGGTGGTGAATTCATCTCCAATGAGTTCAAGATATTTTACAATGACAAAGGAATCAAGAGGCAAATGAGTGCACCTAGAACTCCACCACAAAATGGTATAGCTAAAAGAAGGAATAGATAAATTATGGACTATGAAAGACCATTGATTATGAAGAAGGATGTATCATAGGAGTATTGGAGAGAGGTTTTAAGTATTGCAGTCTATCCTCTAAACCAAGTACAAGTGAAGAAAGGTACAAATAAAACACCTTTTTGAACTCTAGTATGGATATGCACCTATTAGTGAATAGATTGTCCTTTCAACCAATTTATCAAGTTTACTATATGCCCAAAATTATGAAAAGTACAAAAGTGTTCACAATGGTTGTGAAAGTCTCATGTTGTTTAAATTTCTCTCTGAATTTCTAAAGGTACAGCTCCCTTATTAGATTTGCAATGAATTTGAGGTTATCTTTACACTTTTACCTTAAAGTGCATAAGGATCTCTTGACTACTCTTAGGCAGTGAGGTGAATATCAATGCAATTTTCTCAAAGAAACATCCATTCGAATTTACTCATACAAAAAACCTACTTCAAAGAATGAATGATACCACAAACTAACATAAATCATTCAAACATTAGAACTGAAATAAACTTACAAAGTGAATAGCAATCAAGATCCCGAATCGTCAAATCAACATTCACAAAGTAACAATGATTGAACACTCTGAACACCAAGTTCCAAAGTAGAATTCGAGGTGATTTATATATGTAAATTAAACCTTCCCATGCACACAGTCATTTGAAAGCCAAAAATCTATATATTATCCTTGATCATTGCTTAAAATTATCTACTTTAATAGATTTTTTCTACTATCTATTGCTAACCTCGTAGGTTCATCCTCAAACCCGCCAATTCTCAAATACATGAACTTGGGGAACTGTATAAAGTAGCTTCCATATTGCTAAATTAACCTTTGAGCTTCTAGGGATAGTCTAGGCATGGGCACTTCCTTCAGGGACATATAAACCCTTTCTATCAGCAGGTTATGAACCTTCCTGAAATCTTCCAAGACTCTACCTTTCTGTAGCAGAGGGAAATACTATAAAATTATCATTTCTTCACTCCACAATCCATGAGGAAGAGGGCTAAGATCACAAGTATAGGCAATATAGTAAGTTAAATAGGAAGCCATATAAAAATCCTCTCAGAATTCCTTAGCGCATCTGAGTTGAGACCTCATTGAACTGGCAATAATCTCTGCCCAATCCATCCATTGTTCACCCTTCAAAATGATTTCTATATACCTATACATCCATTCTTCAAAAAGAAGCACATCAGCTGAACCTTTTACCCTATGCAATAACACCACTAGATCATGAATATGGGGTTTTAGGTGATCTTTAGTGATGACCTTGGGGAGCCTAGAACCTCTGCCATACATGGTTTCGGTCCATTTCCTAGCCATGGTATTACCAAATTGATTTGGGGCCTCTTGGTATTCAACCTGGGCTTGAATAAGGGAGAATGCAGCATAGGTATTTTTTGGCAAACGCAATACAAAGGCAATAGTGTCTCTTGAAATCATGAGTATTGCATTGCCATTTTTACTTACAATACTCTTGCTTTTAACATCATAATGATCAATACAAATTTGTAGGAGTTCAGGACTCACAAAGGCTGAGGGGAATACGGCAGCCTCAACCAAACCACTAGTCAAGACTTCCATGCATCCATTCACTTCATTAGCATATTCAAGAAAATTTGCCTGTAAATTTTCCATTTTCACCCCTTGCAAATTTGTATCACAGATGACTAGTTTTCTACATTCTAGGCTTGAGAGATTACCAAAAAAATGTAATACTAACCTCATTCTCAACCAAACAACAAGGCTTCAAATAGATAAAGCTTGGAAAATGCAAAGATTTGTAGAATAAAATAAGGATTGCTAAGTTCTCACCTGTATTTCACTGAGAAATCAACAATTTTCCCTGTCTCCCTTAACAGTTCCTTCTCCACACTTTCAATTCTTTGCATGATAATTAAAAAGGAAACTGAACAAGTTTTTCTTAAAAGAAAGTGTTTACATGTGAAAGTACAAGATGATTATTAGGCATTAATGACACATCACCTCTTGTTAACCTTCACACAATCGAAAGCCTTGTTGCATGAATTTTCATTTAATGATTTCCTTTTTGGATGTATTGATAATGATTAGCTTAATGTGACATCCGATCACTTTTTTGGCTGAAGATTTCCCACTTTCCCCAATAATGATGGCTTCCTTCCTTGGAAATAGAAATATCCTTTTTATCATTATTCTCTAACATGATCATTAATTTTCTTGCAAGATGATGACACGTCGTACTTCAGGATTTGAAGTTGCCAAACACCTCCACCGTTGAACAACCTTGAACTACTTCAAACCGAGGCTCAAAGTGGTTCAAAGTGATTTAGAAGAAAGCTCCATTGAGTTGATGTATCACCAACCAAAAAAATTGTTAGTATAAAACCTTTGGTTGAACTGCTTTGAACTACTTCGAACCGAGGTTCGAAGTGGTTCAAAGTGGTTCAAGGGAAGGGACCATGACCGCGGGCACTAGTTACTTCAACCATTCACCTCGAGAGACAGTGAATACATGGGAAACTAGAGAAGGACTTAAATAATTGAATATGAAAACATTTGAAGGAAAAACCTTTGGAAAATGGAAATTCTATATGCAACTAACAAGGGCTCTGACTAGGGATTGTGTATGCAGAATACATAGAGAACTCAAAAAACAAGAAGCACAAATAGACCTAAGCTAACACAAAGGGAAATGCTAGGAAAAGGGAAAACACAACACAACAAAAAGGCTATGTACACAATGGGGGACTTCTAAACTTAGAACTTGATCAACTTCAAGTCCTACCCATTATAAGTAAAAGGCGGAACTATTCCATCTAGGTACTTCAAACGAAAGGTGTTTGGGCTAACAACTTCTAAAATAATGAATGGGCCTCTCTGGAGAGACTCAAATTTTCCATGTGCATCCTTCAGTTCCCTCCTCTTATCCCAAAGAAGCACTTCATCATTTTTGAGGAAATTGCATGGTCTAGCTCTCCTATCAAAAATTTGTTTCACCCTCATTTGATGCTTGGTAATGTGATCAACCAACTTGTTCCTTTCATCTTCTAGCTTATGAAGGTACATTATTCTCTTCTCCAATGAATCCTTAAAGAATTGATCTTCAATAACCGTTGGCAGTTTTGCAGTAGATAATTCTAGAGGAAATGATACATGGGCTCCAATTCCATATACCAATTCAAACGGAGCCATACCAATAGCTCTTTTTGGTGTAATCCAATCTACCCACAATGCTTCCTAAATTTTTTTATACCAGTCCTAGGAATTTTTAGACACTAGCTTTTTAATTATGGCTACCAATTTTTTATTGTTGGACTCTACCTATCCATTCCCTTGTGGGAAATAATCTGATGAATGGGCTAGTGATATGTCATGCTCATAACAAAAAAGAGAGATTTCCTCAGATGAAAAGTAAGTGGCATTGTCTAAAACTATCTTCTGAGGCACCCCAAATCTAACAAAAATATGCTCCATCAGAAAATCACATACCACCTGAGAGTTAGCTTTTTTGGTTGGAACTGCCTCCACCCATTTAGTGAAACAATCTATTGCTGTTAATATTTATATATGTCTAGCGCTAGATGGAGGACTTAATGGTCCAACAAAATCAATACTCCATTGCTAAAAGGGCTCATCAATGACAACAGGCCTAAGAGGTAGCGCTGCTAACTAAGGGCGTCCAGTAAAAAGCTGACGTTTCTCACAGTTCTTCACAAATTTATAAGCATCTTTGAACATGCCTAGCCAATAGAAGCAATTCTTGAGAATTTTTAAAGCAATAACCATGGATGAGAAGTGCCCTCTACAAGCCTCTGAATGATATGCTTTTAACAATTTCTCTTGTTGTTCTACATCCACACACCTTAAAAAGGTTCCATCAATTCCTCTTTTATGTAGAACACCATTTGAAATTACATACTTTGTAGCCTTTAATCTAAGGTTTCACCTTTCCTTGTGACTCATGCTTGGGGGACACTCATTGTATGTCAAGAAATATGCAATATCTGAGAACCACAGATCTATAAGGTTGACAAATAAGACAACAGGGGTTTCATCAGATTCATCAAGGGACGCATCTTTGTTCTCAACCATCATTTTACACAAACCATGCCCTCTCACCAAAGAAGTAGGCTTGATAGTCAAGTCATATTCTTGAACTTTAGCTACTCACACTACTCATTTATTCATTCCTACTTCTTGTTGAGTTAATATACTTTTGACTGCTATTTCAGGCACATACACAACAGAATGAGAATGTAGTATATAATATCCGAATTGTTTCAATGCCTTCACTATAGAAAATGCATGTTTTTCTGTTGGATTATAGTTTAACTCATGTTTCTTTAATGGAACACTCATAAAGGCGATTGGAGCCTCATTACTTTTATCATCCTGCTGAGTTAAAATATTGGATAAAGAGCATTCAGAAGCATAGCAATAGATAATGAAATCCTTTTCAAAATTTGGACTTAGCAGCATTGGGGCATTTGCAATGGCTATTTTAATATCTTCAAAAGCCTTTTTACTTTCCTCTTGCCACCTAAAAGGATGTTTTTCACTCATCATATCCAGCATGTACCTCACTTTCTCAGAAAAATTAGGAACAAAGCTTCGTACGAAATTGATTTGACCAAAGAAGGATTTCAAATCACTTCTATTGGTGGGCAGAGCCAACTTCTGTATCATTTTCACCCTCTCTAGATCAATTTTTATACCATCTTTAGAGACAATGTGCCCAAGCAATTTACCTTCTTCCACAAAGAACACAGACTTTTTAGGATTCAAGGACATACTGTGTTGTCTGCATCTACTTAGCACCTTTTCCAAGTCCTTTAAGTGATGTTTTCTTCTTTTAGAGTAGACGGTCAAATCATCAAGATATATCACAATTATCTTGTCTCACAGATCCTTGAAAGATGAGTTCATTGCTCTCTGAAAGGTCACTCCAGCATTAATCAAACCAAAAGGCATCTGATTATAGGCAAATGGATGCTAGTCCTCAGGTGCAACATTGATATGATTTTATCCCTAATAACCATCAAGCATAGACATTACTTTAGATCCAGCTACTATCTGCAAGATGTGATCCATAGTGGGAAGCACATAGTTATCTTTAAGACTTGCTTGGTTCAAGTTCCTAAAATCAACGCAAATCCTTATTTCCCTATTCTTCTTCCTCATAGGAACAATGTTGGCCACCCATGTTGAATGGTGTATGGGATATATTATACAAGCTTTCAACATCTTCTCCACCTCTCTGAAAATGGCCTTAGAAACCTTAGGATTGTAATTCCTGAGCTTTTCTCTAAAAGGTGTTGCCTTTGGTTTTAGTGGTATGTGATGTACAAATTCACCATTCCTGAAATTCTTCAGATCCTCATAACCCCAGGCAAAGACATCTTGATATTGAATGAAAAGTTCAGACAATTTCTCCTTTTCCTTTGTGGAACGAGTATTTCCTATAGAAATCAATTTAGGATTTTCCTTGGTTCCAATGTTTATTTTGTCATGTTCTTCCATCTTTTCTTTAGAATCAACATCTCTCTTCAAGGCGCTATCATATTTTCTATCGACCAAATGCTCCAAAGAAACCAACCCTTTAGGAATTCAATTTCCTTTGAGTTGAATAATCTCCCCAGATTCAGTTGATTCTTCTCCAATCGATTGACCATCATGTTCAGATCCTTCAAAGAAGATTTCAGCAAAATTTCTAGCACATTCTATGAATTCTTTCAATTTTGCATCATCATTAAAGACTTGTCAATGATTAACATTGTCTGGAACTCTAGGTCTGTAAATCATTTCAATTCTATAAGTGTCATTTTTGAATTATGGATGAGGCAATAGTAATGATGCTGAAACAACCAAAGAATTAGCCTTGGTGTTTTGGGAGCAATGAATGAATTCAATAGAAAATGCTTCAAATGACTCGATTTCATCCCAAACTAAATTTCTATAATGCTTCAGCCTATCATTTTTAATAGAAAAATGCTTTCTTACCTATTATAAAATAAGCTCAACATCGCCTCTTACCCTCAACTACTTTACTCCCTTCGCCTTGGCTTCCTATAGTCCCAAAAGCAATGCTTCGTACTCGACAGTATAATTAGTATTATGAAAATCCAATTTGAAAGAGAAAGGGAAAACATCCCCTGAGGGTGAAATGAGGACAACACCAGCACCTGGACCTGAATTTGAACAACTTCCATCGAATTCAAGAGTCCAAAGGGCTTCTTCATAGTTTATTACTTCATCCTTTTTACATTGCTCTTTAGGCAATATTACATAATTCCCAAATTGACATTCTTCATACAATATTTGTGCTTTGGGGTTATCTAAAGGTACCACTGCATGCTTGTTCTTTGGCTTAGGTTCCAACTTTATCTGCTTCTTTCCCACCAAAATATATGCTTCAGACAATCCAATTTGATCTCTCTGCCCATATCTTTACAAAAAGTCCTACTGAGTAGCATTCTGTAACTGGCTAGTATATCAGCCACAAGAATCGTGAGCTTCACTCTTTTCTTAGGGAAAGCATAGAGAACAACATGTACATCCTTCACTTGACCAACTAAAGGCACTCATTCTCCATCCATAGAATGGTAACACCTGAGAGTTTTGGTAAGCTTCAAGCATAGGGCTTGTGCAACAACTTTAGGCATGATGTTATCTAATGCCCTAGAATCAATAATGCAATTACTAAGTTACTAGCCATTCAACAATAGCAAAATATAGAATGGATTAGGCTTCTTCTCTTCTACCCCTTTTTCAACAGAATTAGTGACTGCTTCACCATAAGAAACCTCTGCTCTACCTCTTTTAGAAACAAAAACAGGTTCATTCTAAGCCTTAGAACTTTCAAATGCACAACTCAAAAATTGTGCATTATTGGTAGAACTTCTCCTCACATATTGAACCAATTTATCTAATTCTTTAGGATTAAGCTTTAAGTACTCAGCTGGAGAAATAGATATGGAAGAGGATTTGCATAATTCAATGATATCAAAAGCTAAAGTACTAGCCATTGTTTCTCTTTTGGACAAGATCCTTGGTTCAATAGTTTTTGCTAAATCAGTGTGTATATGTTCTTTACCTTGGAATTGGGCACATTCAGACTAACTCTTGGGTGAGGTTTTTAACTTCTCTATCCTCTAGTCATCACCATGCAAGCAAGGTCTTGGAGAGTTGTGAACATAGTACCTCCTCTTTCTGAATCATATTCATATTCAAGAAAATAAGCAACCAAATTTTCATTTTCCACATTTTGACTCTCAGGTGTTTGCTCTGTTGTAAGAGCATTCTTTACTAATTGAATACAATTTAGCCATTTAGGACAATCTTGTTCATCATGATCAGAAGTCATATGGAATGAACACATTGTCTCCTTGGGAGCTTCTTCAGTTTGCAATCTCGTTGGAGGAGGGGTCAAGGTGGGATTCTTACCAAAGTTTTGAGATTGTTGTCGTCTATAGATATCTTGGTAAGGAGTTTGGTAAGAGCCATGGAATTTGTTTTGTTTCCTCTTCACCATTGCTACATTTTTCATCAATTTTTGTAAGACAAGATTAGTAGAGTTTGAAGATGAAGGTGTTCCCAATGTTTGAACCTCTCACTTTCATTTACCCACATTAATAAATGTATCCTCTAACTGAATAGCCAGTCTCTGGGCAGCGACCAAATCAGTGCATGCATCTTTTATAAGATGGAAACTTATGTCTAGATGGATGGCATTAATGAAGAATGATTTCTAGTTCTCTGCATTAGGCCTAGATGCAGTGGGGATTCTTTGAATGAGTCTATTAAATTTAGCTACAAATTCCCTCATTGGTTCACGCATCTCTTTTTTTATCTGACTAAGTTGGAAAAATAGAGAACTTTCATTTTTAGGAGCCTTGAATCTATCTTTGAAAGCATTTTTCATATCATCCCAATTGGTGATGGAATGATGAGGTAGATGGTTAAACCAATCTACGGCAGCATCAGTCAGGGTCCGCACAAACAATTTTACAGTAACTTCTTTTGTGGGGACACTTATTATAGCACAAGCTGAATGAAAGGCACTTAAGTGGTCCTCCATTGAAACCTTGCCATCTCCACTAAATTTGGGTAAAATTTTAGTGGATCCTTTGGGTAATGGTGCTAGATTTACACCCAAGTTCAATGGCCCTATGTTTTGTCCCCATGGTTGGTTTGCGGCCATGATTGGTGGTATAGCTTGCAAAGGTTGGACGATTATAACAGCAGGGATAAGAGTATTCAATGGAAGTAAAGATTATATTAAAGGTGAAAGAGGAGATTTCTTAGGTGGTGAACTAGGCCTACTTTGAGATTTGATACTCTTCTTCTTAGGATCATTAAAATCTAGTAAAAACTTTAGATTCTTCAATGGCTCAAAATTTTCATCAAGAATCCCCTTTTCTCTTTCCCCCCTTGTGTATCTACGGGTAGCCAATTCTAATTTTGATTACAAGTTCAAGGTCTTGTGGGGGCCTAAGAAAGTCTATTTACAACTACTTCCTCTTGAACTTCCAGTATTTCTCTTAACAACTCGGCTCTTTCTTCTTCTCTTTCCAAAACACCCAATACTTGTTGGTATTGTTGATTACTTCTACACAATGCCCAAGCAGTTGCAACCAAGTCAAGATTATGTCTTCTTGAGTATCTTCAAATCAAAGGTTAGGTTGTAGTATAGGGAAGACCTCATTATGTGGAAGAACCATTTTTATACATGCTTATGAAAATTCAGGTTCTTTTACAAAGGGACTCTCCCCACTAGAGTCGCCAAAAATCTGTCCAAAATTATGAAAAGTACAAAAGTGTTCACAACAATTGAGAAAGTCTCATGTTGTTTAACTTTCTCTCTAAATTTCTAAAGGTACAACTCCCTTATCAGATTTGCAATGAATTTAAGGTTATTTTTACACTTTTACCTGAAAGTGCATAAGGATCTCTCGATTACTCTTAGGCAGTGAGGTGAATACCAATACAATTTTCTCAAAGAAACATTCATTCAAATTTACTCATACAAAAAACCTACTTCAAAGAATGAATTATACCACAAAATAACATAAATCATTCAAACATCAAAACTAAAATAAACTTACAAAGTGAACAATAATCAAGATCCCAAATCATCAAATCAACATTCACAAAGTAACAATGATTGAACACTCTGAACACCAAGTTCCAAAGTAGAATCCAAGGTGATTTATATATGTAAATTAAACCTTCCCATGCAAACAATCATTTGAAAGCCAAAAATCCATATATTATCCTTGATCACTGCTTAAAATTATCTACTTTAATAGAGTTTTTCTACTATCTATCTTCTAGCTATCTATTACTAACCTTAAACCAGTTCAATGCCCCAGCATTTATAGTTTTTCCAAATCTAAAAGGCCTCCATCAAAACCAAGCCATTTTGGATAATATAAGAAATAGTTACAAAATGAGAAAGCGGCTATTTAAAAAAAAGGTGCCAAAAAGTAACTAAAGCAATGGTTGAGTTCAGGTATCTTTGCCAGTTTTCTCCTCCTCACCGATGGTTTGACATACCAACTTCCAGCTTTGGAACGTGCTTATAAACTCTTATGTTGCTTGGGAGTGAGAGTTCTTTAGGCTCAACAACTGGGCCCTACATGCATCTTTCTACCACCTGTATTCCTTTACCTTCAAACTCTGACGTGGCATTAAGTTCTTATTGAGATGCAATATTGATTCAATACTTGCCAACATAGTGAAGTTGTCGGCACTTAGTGATTCACTATCTGTGATTTGTTCCACGGATTTGTTGAAGCTCTTGATTAGTGTCTCAGTGTCCATGTTCCCTTCATCAAACTACAAGATCCCTATGGGGTTCACAATCTTCATATCCTTCAAGAGCTCTTCGTGCATCTCTGCAATCTTGCTTTCAATATCCTACACTTCTTTGATTGTCTCCTTGTAGACTAATTCTTTCCAGCCCATATTCTTCTTCATAATGAACAACATATAAGGATCCACATTTTTCATTGGATTCTCATTTAATAATTTGAGGACCCTGAGCCGTTCAACTTTTGTTACTTGAAAAATGACTTCTTGGCATCAACCTAGTTTTGTTTCCCAAATTGGAACCAAGGTCTGAATTTCTCCTAGCAATGTCTCTCCCTCAATGTAGACACTAGTAAATTCAAAGATGAATTTATTACCTTCCTTTATTATGATGTCCACCCAGCTCTTCACGGCATTAGCTAACAGCTTTCCTCTCTGCATTTGCTTCATCAATTATTGACTTCCTATCGAATTGGGATCAAATGGCTGCGAAACCTGAACAATTGGTAAAGCTCCAAGGTTCATTAAGGAATCAATGTATGCAACCATTGTCATTACCATTCCCTTTAATTCCTTCTTCTCTTTACTATCTTTCTTAGATTGTGTAAGCATATGGTAAGCATAGAATTTAAAGAAATTGTGGCCAATGCTTCTATTAATAGTTCCCAATTCAACAGAGGTAACCTTAAACCCTTCATTATCAATATCCCTGGACTCCTTTTTCTTGTAGGTAGCTATTCTGACATTGATTTTTCCTATTATTAGATCCTTGGTAAGGTGAGCATCTATTTTCAACTTCTTTACCTTCGAACCTTTGGCTGTGTCCCTAATGATGATATCTTTCACTAGTGTGGACACTGGTTGCAAATTCCTTTTCTTGGTAATTGTGCTTGATAACCAAGAAGGAACAACAGGGTTCATGGATAGTTCCTAGGTATCTCTAGTTGGAGTTAGGAATCTAGGTTGATCTACCTTGGGAGCTTCAATGAATTGAACATTACCATCCACACTATCAGAGAAATTTAGGGCATCACCCAAATCTTGCCCCTGAGTAGACATTCTTTCTTTCTGAACTTTATGTTGCTTCAGGGCTTCAGACTTGGATTGAGACCATGTTCTTGGGGTCATAGTTTGCAAGTGAGGAGGCAACTTCTTCTGTTTATCTTGAACCAAAATATTACCTGCAACAAGAGAAAGTGGGATGTCAGATGGAAGTGATTCAAGGAAAGAAATCACCTCTACAAAAGGTTCATTGGCAATTTTCTTGTTCTTTCTCTATAACCAGTCATCTATGAAGGTTGGTATGAACCTAGCCCTTAAATTAATATCATCCTCTTCATCCTTACTCTAGTCGACTATTAGGGACTTCAATTCACTAGATTCCTCCCAACCAGGTTCAACTATATTTGAGCCATCATCAACTACTCCCTCTATTTTGAACTTCAACCTGAAGGAGTCGATTTGTTGCAAGGTTAGTCTTGAATGATCCTTCCTTAGAACTTCTCCTTCATCCTTGCAATCTTGCCAAAGGTCTTCCAACCATGGAGTGGCTAATAGGTTAACTTTAAGGCCGAGAATTTGGGTTGCATACCCTTTACTATCGAAATTCCTCCTGCTATGGTAGAAGTCGAGGTTGAACCCAAGTAAATTACTTCCAATGATGGAAGCGCTATCCATGCTATTACAAACCAATGAGCCCAACTTAATAGGGAAGGTTGTTTCCCAATCTTCATGCGGTAGATTATCTTTTATAACGGAGAAGAGCTATCTACATATTTCGGCCAAAACAAAATAGTCTAAGGCATACCGAGGAAACTTTGTAGGTTCATCCTCAAACCTACTAATTCTTAAATACGTGAACCTAGGGAACTGTATAAAGTAGCTTCCATATTGTTGAATTAACCTTTGAGCTTCAGAGGATAGTCTAGGCATGGGCACTTCCTTTAGGGTAATATAAACCCTTTCTATCAATAGGTCATGAACCTTCCTGAAATCTTCCAAGACTCTACCTTTCTATAGCAAAGGGCAATACTAGAAAACTGTCATTTCTTCACTCCACACTCCATGAGGAAGAGGGGTAAGATCACAAGTATAGGAAATACAGTAAGTTAAATAGGAAGCCATATAAAAATCCTCTCAAAATTCCTTAACATGTCTGAGTTGAGACCTCATTGAACTAGCAATAATCTCTGCTCAATCCATCCATTGTTCACCCTTCAAAATGATTTCTATATACCTATACATCCATTCTTCAAAAAGAAGCACATCAATTAAACCTTTTACCCTATTCAATAACACCACTAGATCATGAATATGGGGTTTTAGGTGATCTTTAGTGATGACCTTGGGGAGCCTAGAACCTCTGCCATATATGGTTTTGGTCCATTTCCTAGCCATGGTATTACGGAATTGATTTGGGGTCTCTTGGTATTTGGCCTAGGCTTGAACAGGGGAGAATGTAGTATAGGTATTTTCTAGAAAACACAATACAGAGGCAATAATGTCTCTTAAAATTGTGAGTATCACATTTCCATTTTTACTTACAATACTCTTGCTTTTAACATCATAGTGATCAATATAGATTTGTAGGAGTTCAGGACTCACAAAGGCTGAGGGGAAAGCGGCAACCTCAACCAAACCGATAGTCAAGACTTCCATACATCCATTCACTTCATTACCATATTCAAGAAAATTTTCCTATAAATTCTCCAACTTCACCCCTTGCAAATTCATATCACAGATGACTGGTTTTCTACATTCTAGGCTTGAGACATTACCGAAGAAATGTAATACTGACCTCATTCTCAACCAAAAAACAAGGCTTCAAACAAATAAAGCTTGGAAAATATAGAGATTTGTAGAACAAAAAAAGGATTGCTAAGTTCTCACCTGTATTCTACTGAGAAATCAACAATTTTCCCTATCTCCATTAACAACTCCTTCTTTGCACTTTCAATTCTTTGCATGATAATTAAAAAGGAAACTAAATGATTTTTTCTTAAAAGAAAGTGTTTATGTGCAAAAGTACAAGATGATTATTATTCATTAATGACACATCACCTCTTGTTAACCTTCACATGTTCGAAAGCCTTGTTGCATGAATTTCTATTTAATGATTTCCTTTTCAGATGTATTGATAATGATTAGCTTAATGCGACATTCGATTACTTTTTTGGCTGAAGATTTCCCACTTTCCCCAATAATGATGACATCCTTCCTTCGAAATAGAAATGTCATTTTTATCATTATTCTCTAACACAATCATTAATTATCTCACGGGATGATGGTGTGTCGTACTTCAAGATTTGAAGTTGCCAAACACCTTCGCCGTTGAACAACCTTGAATGACTTTGAACCGAGGTTCAAAGTGGTTCGAAGTGATTCAGAAGAAAGCTCCATCGGGTTGATGTATCACCTACCAAAAAGATCATTAGTATAAAACCTTTGGTTGAATTGCTTTGAATTACTTTGAACCAAGGTTCGAAGTGGTTCAAAGTGGTTCAAGGGAAGGGACTGTGACCGTGGGCACTAGTTACTTCAACCATTCACCTCGAGAGACAGTGAATACATGGGTGACAAGAAAAGGACTTCAATAATTGAATGGGAAAATATTTGAAGGAAAAACCTTTGGAAAATGGTGACTCTATATGGAACTAACAGCACCAAATATGAATTAGTTTAAAGTCTTTGCAAGAAAGTGTTACATATTGAAAGATACAAGAAAAGGTACATTTGATGTAAAAAGTGATGAAGGTATATTCCTAGGTTATTCCACTAAGAGAAAAGCTTAGAAGTGTTTGAGTTTTAACACTAACAAAATTGTGGAAAGTGCAAATGTTAGAGTTGATGAATTTGTAGAGAAAAATGAAGAAGAATGTAAGAAAGAACCCAAAGATTATAGAAATTTTGTCTATATCTATGAAGGTGAACCTAGCACCTTACCTAAAATAGAGAAGGTTGATGTCGAGCATCAATAGCTAGGCACTGTCAAGGTTCCACAGAAGAGTTATGTTGAGCACCAGGTTATAGGAGTTGAGTCATAGATAGACATTGCCGACCATCAAACAAAGGAAGTCGAGTTGCAGCCTGAGACAATTCAAAAAGTTGAACATGTAGAATCTAGTGAACAAAAGCAAGAAGAAAGAAGACATAAACCTGTATTGGAAAAGTATGTGAGAAGACAACATGCACCATATCAAATCATTGGAGATAAAGATTCAGGAGTCATGACAAGAAGAAGATCAAAAGATGATACATCTTTATTATGTGAATTTGAGCCTAAATATTTTAAAGAATCTTTGAAAAATTAAGATTGGATCAGGGTAATGAATGAAGAAATTAAGAAAATTGAGAAGAACAAGACATGGACATTGATTCCAAAACCAAAAGATAAGAATGCGATTGGTACTAAGTGGGTGTTCAGAAATAAGTTGAATGAGAAAGGTGAACTAACAAGGAACAAGGAAAGATTGGTTTATACAAGATATGCACAAGAGGAAGGGGTTGAATATGGTAAAATTTTGCCCCAATTGAAAAGTTGGAAGGAGTAAGAACTTTTCTTGCATATGTTGCTTACAAATGATTAAAAATGTACCAAATGGATGTAAAATCTACATTTCTAAATGAGATTTTGGAGGAAGAAGTCTACATTGAACAACATGAAGAATTTATTAATTTAAACAAAAATAATATGGTATGTAAATTACACTAAGATTTATATGACTTGAAGCAATCCCTAGAGAATGGTATGAAATGTTACACAATTATTTGGTAAAAAATGGTTTGCAAGAACTAATGACAATAGCAATCTGTATCTGAAAAGTGAATCTGAAAGTAAGCTATTGTTAGCTGATTTTTTTGTTGGTGATATCATATTTGGAGGAAATTATTTATTATGTAGATCTTTTGCTAATGAAATGAAAAAAGAGTTTGAGATGTCTATGTTTGGAGAGATTAAATCTTTTTGGAATTGCAAGTGTATCATATGAATAAAGGTATTTATATTACTCAATCCAAGTATGTTAAAGAAATTTTGAAGAATTTTGGTATGGAAGACTCAAGACCAGTTGGAATGCCTATGGTGGCTGGATACAAATTGTCAAAGAATGATGGTTCAGTTGAGGTGAGTCAAACATTGTATAGGTCAATGATTGGAAAACTACAATATGATGTACATAGAAGACCTAACATTGCATTAGTTATTGGTGTTGTTGCTATATTCTCTAGTAACCCCAAAGAAAATCATATGATCACAATAAAAAGAATATAAAGATACCTGAAAAGAATAGAAGACTATAGTTTATGATACAAGAGAAGTGAAAAATTTGAGTGGATAGCTTATACAAATGTTGATTAGGCAGGAAATGTTGATGATAGAAAAAGTACAAGTGAAGGATCTTTCTTTTTAGTAAGGAGACTTATTTTTTGGACAAGCAAGTCTCAAAACTATATTTCACAATCTATAGCAGAGGCTAACTATGTTTTTGCAATAGTAAATTGTTCTAATGTTGTGTGGATCAAGCAATTGTTGAAAGGAATAAAGGAAGAGATCATTGAACCTATTGTAATATATTGTGATAACACAAGTGCTATAAACATATCAAAGAATCTTATGATGCACATAAAGACCAAGCATATTGAGATCAAGTATCATTACTTGAGAGAGATGGTATGAGATAAAGAAGTAAGGTTGGAATATGTAAACACAAAGGAATAGTTATCTGACATATTCACAAAGGAACTACCTAAGGATGCTTTTGAGTACCTAAGAGGTATGTTAGGGGTCATCCCCCTACCTAAAGAAATCTAAGCAGAGATGTTAGATTGCATCAAATGTTTCAATTAGAATATCTTATAGATTGATGCAAGAGGTCACACTTTAGGAGTTGCCTAAAGGTGTAAAAATAAAGACATTGAACTATGAGTAGATGAAGCTACAAAGAATCATGAAACAAAATGTTGAAGTGATATTTCTATATTACTCAGAGTAGTGACATGAAGATGTGTGTGAATGGTTGATGTCTTTTGCATTGTTGTCAAAGAGGGAGAAGATTACTAAGTTACCATTCATATATTGAGGGAGAGAATGATTGTTGTCAAGAGGGAGACATATGTTGTTGAACTTGTGAGGTTTTGTATTAAATTGATAGAGGGAGCATCTTGATATTACATGGATGAGAATCAAAATAAAACTAACTAAGAGAGAACACAAACACATAAGGAGATGATAGTACAAGTATTCAATATTTTTTGATTGCATGGTAACTAGTGAGGTATATGGGGTGTTACCATTAATATCAAAGAGAGAGATTGGTGGAAGCTACAAGTGGAGCAATTTCTTTATTGTCGTTGATGTCAAACCTATTCGTAAGACAATATGTTAAACCTAGTAGAGACACATTTACTAACAATGTAGACTACCATATCATTTAATTGATGAAGATTATTTGAAAGGAAGAGACAACAAGGTGAGCTAATGAGTTTTGATGAGTGATGAGAAGTTAAGTATCATGGAAATACAATGGGCACTTGATAAGTTAGTTATTAACAAGATGATGTGTTATTCAATCAATACATGAAATGAAGAAGATAGTTGGATGAATCTTAGGTTGAAATAAGTCATAAGGATAAGCTTGACCAAGTACCAATGTTGATCAGTCAATGAAGGAGCTAAAGTAGAGGATTAAGGAACTTATGTATAAGTTGAACAAAATAGTTCAAGCCAAGTGTTAGTTATTATTGAAAAAATGTATGAAGAAGTGTTAGTAGAGATCGAGCAAGCCTATTGATGATGAGCGAGATAGTATATTGTATGTTGAGCTACATAATGATGACTGAGTGAAAGAACACAATAATTTTTGAGTGATAGAAAGAGTTACAATTTGAGTAAGAATCAAATTTGAGGTTGACATGGTTGGAATTTTGAATTAGTCAAAGTGTGTGGAAGATAAGGATTTATGAGCTAGTGTATTCAATGCACAAGGAGAGTTTGTTACATGATCAAAGGCAAGGATTTGATTAGAAGTTTCTAGAAGAAGAAGGAGAAAAAAAAGATGGAAGGATTTGATGAATTTGACCTAACCATAAGATCAATGGTGATGTTTAAGTTACAAAAGATCAAAATTACCTATTTAAGGAGTCATAGGCAATGTTTTCTAAGGTTGGTTCATTTTTTATTGGTGATCTTAAGGATAAGTTGTGAAGAGAAAAATAATAGAAGAGAAGTGTGAAGAGTTTGGTGAAGAGTGATTGCTTAAGGAGGTGCCAAGAAAATCAGTGATGAAGATGTCAATGGAGGCCAATAAATGAACTAAAAGATGAGTGAATGGTGATCTAAAAATGAAAAGTGGGTTTTACTTTACAAATCAAATCTACTATTACATTATAACCATTCTACCAGTCAAAATTTACAATTACTTTACAAATCAAATCTAGTATTACTTTACAAATCAAATCTACTATTACATTATAACCATTCTACATCAAGGTTGACCTAACAGTCATTTTATAAATCCTTTAATCAAGGCAACATTCTAATGGAATGATTCAAACTCATCTAATAAGGATACTTCTAATAGGGTGATTAAATCCTTTAATAGGGTCACATTTAACAATGTGTTGTATAACATTTAACATGGTTGGTTCTTAATCGAGCTCAATTCAGAAGAGTGAAAAATTGGTAGCATGTTGCTTGGTAGTTTTTCCCAAATTGGGTTTCCACATTAAATCCTGATGTCAAAGTATTATTTTCATGCGTGGATGTTATTGTTATGCATGTTATATTTTATGCTATTGTATTTACTAGAAATCGGCACATGTAGTAAATAGATAGTTAAGTAATTGCATGAAAAGTTGAATTGTTGATGATATGCTATATAGACCAAGAGGGTATCTAAGATTGATTAATCTATTTGAAGTTAGTAAAATTTGAATTGGTACATCTGGACCTAAGGATAACTAATTCTCCCCACTTCTCAGTTATTCTAAATCACAATAGCATAGTTTAGTTGAGTAATGTAAGAATAAACTTTTTCTATAGTTTAGCTTCCACTGTCTAACCCCATAATCTGGGAAGCATTCCAATGTTCACTAGTAGGATGATTTTACTCTACAAGGATGGACTATTTAGGTGATAATAAAGCCAAAACCATATCACACGCATTACATTTATTATTTTTATTGGTAACATAATGCAAAGGGTAATTGATGAGAGGATGTTGGTTTATCCCAAATTTGGCATAGTAGTTTCATGATAACAACCTAAACATTTTTTGTGTACAAGGTGAAATGTGAAGCAATTAGAATAGGTCTCAACTAATTCACACTTCAAGAGGAAGACAGAAACCTTGTACCTCAAAGGGAAGTTAAGGAGATTGATCCTTTCAATTCCAACTCTAAGGCAACTAGATCTAAGAAGATTAGTTCCAACCAAGTGATAAAAGGAGCACTAATGCAAGAAAAGATCTGATGTTTAGGGGGTTGGAGAAATAATGAAAAAGTCCTTATAACCCTAATGTAGCAAGAGTTATGAAGAGTAATTAAGTAGGCATGAAACGTAAGAGTTAAATGTAAGTAAGTGAGAAAATTTATTGAAAAAGAAAGGGAAAGAAAACTTACCTTGTGTAATACAAGCCTATAAATGGCTTGTCGAACGATCTCCAGAACTGGTGAATCTCGCTAGCTAGACCATAAGTTATGAGATCTACAAAACCTAGAAAGTGTTTGGCTATCTGACAGGGCTAAACTGTTGTGATGTGGAACCTAATCAAAATCAGAGGTTTATTTTGTGTGGTTTCCCTCTAGATTTTTTCTGCAGGGTTTGGGCCCAAGATGACTTCAAGGGGCAACACCCCTATGGGGTCTTGGGGTAGCACCCTAGGTGTGCTCCCTGTCATAGTATAGGGTGGGGTCGAGGGGCAATTCCCCCGTGGGGGTTTTTGAAGCCAAAAATGACCTTATATTCTAAAAGCCATCAACTGTTATTTTTCTATTATTCTAACTCTAATTCTGTAAGTGGAAAAAAGATTGTATAAAAAGGATTAGGGTTAGGGATTTTCATAAGGTGTGATGCAAAAATAGGTTCTTATAGCGGTATTGAGCTATAAGGAATTAAGAATTGTAATCAGGTTGAAATTATTAGATCATAATAATATTGGACTTGGTATTGGTGGATGTAGCCTAGGGATTGAGTGAACCACGTTAAATCCTAGTGTCTTGTATTCTCTTTTATGTGATCTACTATTTTTTGGTATTGGTTATATTTGCATGTAACTGTTATTTTTGTCTAAGGTTAATCCTAACAAGTGGTATCAAAGTCAGATTGTCATCATTTTTTTTAATTTTAGCCAGATCATTATCATTTTTTTTTAGCAATCCTCTGCAGGAAGGTCTCACGATTGAGTGGGAGCTATGGCAAACAAGGGTAAGCTAAAGGTGGAGAAGTTTAATGGGTAGAACTTTTAGTCATGGAAGATGCAAATGGAAGACTATCTTAGAAAAAGGATTTATGGAAGCCGTTGGAAGGAAAATTCAAGAAACAAGAAACTATGTTAGATGAGAACTGGGAGATTTTAGATAGAAAGGCACTTGGGAGCATTTGATTATGCTTGGTACCATCAGTAACATTTAACATTACAAAAGAGAAGAAGACAGAAGAGTTGATGGAAACCCTAGCAAAATTGTATGAAAAAGCCCTCCGCTTCAAATAAGGTATTTCTCATGAAGCATTTATTTAATATGAAAATGGCAGAAGGTGGATCTATTGCAGATCATTTAAATGAGTTTAATATTATTACTAGTTAGTTATCTTCTGTGGGTATTAATTTTGATGAAGAAATTAGGGCTCTCTTGATTTTGTGTTCTTTGCTTAAAAGCTCGAATGGCTTGGTAATAACTGTGAGTAATTTTGTTTCTATATCTAATACCCTAAAATTTGATGATGTGATTGGTGTTATTTTGAGTGAGGAAACTCATAGGAAATCCTCAGGTGGATCTACATTAGGAAGTGCTTTGAATGCACAAAGAAGAGGCAGAACGACTGAGAGAGGAAATAATTTTGGAAATCATGGAAAATCAAGAAGAAAGTCAAAGGGGAAGAGGTCTCAATCTAGAGGACCGAGAGATTGATGGTACTATGGTAAAATAGGGCATAAGAAGAAAGATTGTTGGACTTGAAATAACAATGAAGGAGATAAACTAGAAGGGAACAAGAAGGAAAATGTGGTAAGTAACAAATTTGAAGAGGATGCTTTGATTCTATCTTTAGAAAGTGTTGATGATTCAAGGGTATTAGATTCTAGGTTTTAGATTCTAGTGCTTCATTTCATGCTACACCTCATAGAGGTTATTTCATTGATTATGTCCAAGGGAATTTTGGGCTTATTTATTTGGGGGATAATGAACCCTGTCAGATTGTTGGAAAAGGTAAAGTTAAGATTAAGTTGTAGAATGGGAATCATTGGCTACTACATCAAGTAAGACATGTTCCAAGGCTGAGTAGGAATTTAATTTCAGTAGGACAACTCAGTGATGAGGGTTGTATAATTACTTTTAATGATAAAAATTGGAAGATTTCAAAAGGTTTCCTTGTAGTAGCAAAAGGTGTGAAAGTAGGCACCTTATATCTTTGTATAGGTCATATTGTTCCTTCTACTTTGATTGTTTCAGAGAAAAATGAATGTTTAGGAATAGTTGTTGTGGTTGAGTAGGGAGAACAAATAGCTATTATAGATTTTGATACAGTGTTATGGCACAATAGACTTGGGCACATGAGTGAGACAGGTATGAAAGTACTTCATTCAAAGCAAGTTTTACCAGGTTTGAAATGTGTCAATATGGATTTATGTGAAAGTTGTGTGTATGGAAAAAAAAAGAGACTGAGTTTTGTGAAGACTAGGAAGGAAAATAAAAGGGAGAAATTAGAGCTTGTGCATACAAATGTATGGGGATCGGCTTAGGTATCTTCCCTTGGTGGCTCTCATTATTATGTTACATTTATTGATGATGCAACTAGAAAAGTATGGGTTTATTTCCTTAGAAAAAAATTTGATGTATTTCAAACTTTAAAAAAATGGAAATACTTGGTTGAAAATGAGGCTGAAAAGAAATTAAAATATCTTAGATCTGATAATGGTGGTGAGTATTGCAGTCATGAATTTGAAGATTATTGCTCCACTAATAGTATTCATAGACAGAAAATTGTTCCAAGGAGTCCACAGGAAAATGGAGTGGTTGAACACATGAACAAGACTATAATAGAGCATGCAAGAAGCATGAGGTTGCATGCAAAGTTGCCCTTAAACATGTGGGTAGAGGCTATCAATATTTCTATAGGCTTGATTAATAGAGGTCCCTCTACTCCTTTGGGTTGTGATATTCCAAAGGAAGCATGGACTGGTAAGAAGGTGAGTTATTCTTTTCTCAAAACCTTTGGTTGTGAAGCATTTGCTCATAAAGATTCTAAAAATAGAACCAAGTTGGAAGCTAAGTCAAAGAAATGTGTATTTTTTGGATATGGCATTAATGAATTTTGTTATAGGATTTGGGATTTTAAAAATCATAAAATTGTAAGAAGCAGGTATGTCATATTCAATGAGAAAGTGTTGTACAAAGATCTGATGTAACAACATGAGAAGAAAGAAAATGATTATGTAGTGTTGGATGATACTCCAAAAGTTGATGTTCCAGCAATTCCTCATGATGTGCAACAAAAAATACCACACACCCCAATGAATGTTAACAATCAACAAGAATGAGTAGACCCCCAGAAAGATTTTCTTCTTCCTTGTATTTTATTTTACTTACTGATGTTGGTGAACCTAAATTTTATGATGAAGTTGTATAGGTGGACACAAAGATTTAGTGGGAGTCTACAATGAAAGAAGAAATGGAGTCTTTCCTGAAAAATAAGACATGGGATTTATATAAGTTGCCTTTAGGTAAAAAGGCTTTACAGAATAAGTGGGTTTAAAGGTTAAATTAAGAGGATGGAGGTAAGAAACGATTTAAATCTAGGTTAGTTGTAAAAGGATTTTTACAAAAAAAAGGCTTAGATTTTGATGAGATATTCTCTCTTGTTGTTAAAATGACTTCTATTCACACTATTTTAAGTATTATGGCTACTAAAGATTTGCATTTGGAGCAGCTTGATGTTAAAACAACCTTTCATAATGGTGATTTGGATGAAGAGATATATATATGGCACAACCACAGGGATTTGAGGTCAAAGGTAAGGAGAACTTAGTGTGCAGATTGAAGAAAAGTTTATATGGCTTAAAGCAAGCACCTCAGCAATGGTATTTGAAATTTGATAGTTTTATGCATGAGCATGGATATAACAGGTCTCATTCAAATCATTGTGTTTATTTAAGAGGTTGGATGATGGCAACTACATTATTTTATGTTTATATTTTGATTATATGTTTGTCGCTAGGTCTAACATAGATTATATTAAGGGGCTAAAACGCCAGTTAGCACATGCATTTGCTATGAAGGATTTGGGGGCAGCAAAACAAATCCTTGGTATGAAGATTTGCAGAGATAGGAAGAACAAGAAATTGACATTATCTCAGGTTGATTTATTGAGAAGGTGTTACAACGTTTCTCTGTGGAGAATGCTAAAGATATCAACACACCTTTACCTAGCCATTTGAAGTTGACTAAGGAGCTATGTCCCAAGACACAAGAAGAGGAGGACAAGATGTCTAAGGTACCCTATGCTTCAACTATATGAAGCTTAATGTATGTTATGGTATGTACTAGGCCAGATATTGCACATGTAGTGGGAGTTGTTAGTAGGAATATAAGTTATTCGAGAACTGAGCATCGAAATGTAGTTAAATGGATTCTCATATATTTGAGAGGAACATATAGTAAGTGTTTACACTATTATGTTGACTTAGATTTGGCAAGGGATATTGATATCAGGTAAAGTAATATAGTTTATGTATTTAATGTTGGTGGGGCAGTAGTGAGTTGGGTTTCTTGATTATAGCAGGTTAATGCTTTATCCACTACAAAGACAGAGTATGTTGTTGCTACAGAGGCAACCAAGGAGATGATATGGCTTTAGTTCTTCATGGAAGAATTGGGACACCCATAGAGGGATGATTATTTTTTCACAAATAGCTAGAGTGCCATTCATCTTGCAAAGAATTATAGCTCTACATTCAAAGAAAAAACACATACAATTGGGTACCATTTCATTCGGTCAGTTTTGGATGATGCCCAGTTAAAGTTGGAGAAGATACATACACATGATAATCCAGCAGATATATTTACAAAGGTAGTGACAAGGGATAAGTTGAACTCCTCTTCAACTTCGATTAGTCTTCTAAACTGAGTAGACTAAAAGAATAGTAGATTCCAAGGTGGTTTAAGATTCCAGTGGGAGCTACAAGTTCAGTAGTGCTATGATCAGTCTCCAAGTGGGAGGTTATAATTGTGGAGTCTGATCAGTCTCGAAGTGAAAGATTGTTGTGATGTGGAGCCTAATCAAACTCAGAGTTTTATTCAACATGGTTTCCCTCCTAATTTTTTCTATAGGAGTTTGGGGTCAGTGTCCCCAAGATAGAGTCAAGGGGTAGTGCCCCAGGTGTACTTCCTATTGCAATATAGGGTGGGGTTGAGAGGCAACAGCCCCGTAGGGGTTTTCGAGGGTAGCACCCTTGAAGCCAAAAATGACCTTATATTGTAAAAAATTTTGGCTAATATTTTTCTATTATTCTAACCCTAATTTTATAAGTGGCAAAAAGCTTGTATAAAAAGGCTTAGGGCTAGGGATTTTCATAAGGCGTGATGTGAAAATTGGTTCTTGCAGCGTTATTGAGCTATAAGGGATTACGGATTGTAACAAGGTTGTAATCATTGGATCATAATACTATTGGACTTGTTGTTGGTGGACGTAGCCCAAGGATTGGGTGAACCATGTTAAATCCTGGTGTCTTGTATTCTCTTTTATGTGATCTACTAATTTTTGGTATTGGTTATATTTGCATGTAACTGTTATTTCTTTTTGAGGTTAATCCTAACATGAACTAGAAAGGGTGACTTTCATCTATAAGGGTGACCTTTGCAGCCTTATAGAAATTTATCTTATGTTGATTCTAATTTCATAGTTTTGAAGAGAGTTGAAAAGGGTATCCAAATCTGTAGCATATTCGCCAATCTAAGATCCAAAATCAGAAATAAAAAAAGGTTTTTGTTTGTTGATGGGGGGTTTGCCTCAATCAAACCCTAGTTCAGGAATTAACCTTGAATTAAAATAATTAAATTGCATAAATGTAAATTAAATGTATGAATTCACCTTAAAATAGTAGGATCTCTTGAATCACATATACTTGTGCGTACTTCACCAATTGATTTGGATAAACAAGATCAAGATGAATGGATGTGGAAGATGCAACAAGGATCTTGAAGAAGATATTACTAGATAAACTCCTTCAATGGCTTGATGCTTGACACCTTGATCTTCAATAGAGGAATTGCTTGAATAATGCTTGAGGACTTGATGGCTTGATGGATGCTTTCTTTCTTGTAAATTCATGGAGTGAAAATGAGGAAATGGATGGGTCTATTAATGGCTTAGAATTGACTAACTCCCATAGGCTAACCCACCTAGACGTTAACACCTCAAAACATTCTAGACAGAAGACCCAAGTAATAGATCCAAATAGGGCCCAAACTAGAGTGCACTACATCCTTGACTAGTCCATCAAAGGTGCATTGCACCCCTGATTGGCCAAGGGCCCACTACATCCCTATCAACTAGGGACTAGAACCTTGGGGATTCCCTTAGGGTACTAAATCCCATAAATTAGGTGTAGAACTTGAGATATGGTTGTTTCAATATATATGAGAGATTATAAGTGATTGGATGAAGGAAAGGGAGAACTTGGGTGGTTAGATCCTACCTTAAGCTTTACACCATGAAAATAGGAGCTTTATTACATCTTGTCCCAATTCCACCTAGGAGAAAAGAGAAGAAAAGGGAATAAAAGAAGAGAGATGCAAGGAGATGATGATCTCACATTAAATAGGAGCTAAACCTTCATTAAAATCAATTAATTCCAATTTAAGATGGTACATTGAGCCCCCACTTTAGCAAGAGTGTGGAATCAATCCAAACTCTTGGTAAAGTAGAGCACAAGGCATGAGATAATCTTATTGCAATCAAGGAGACAGAGAATATATCAAGCCCCAAGGGATTGAGTCTTTGCTAACTCCAAGATCATAATAAGAGAGAAATCACTGACTAAAAGAAGAAGAGAGAGAATAGGTGTGATTAATTCTCCAATGAGAAATGCACATCCCACTGTGAATCACAAAAAAATAAAACAAAACATACGTTACCTGTGTATGGGACTTATCATGTTGTTCTTGAATGAATTACCTATATATGAAATTTAGAAAACTCTTATGCATTATCGATATATGAGATTCAGCATATATGCTTGGATGTGTTACTTGTGTACATCACTTAGAAAAAAATTATGCCTACCCACGTATGAGATTTAGCACATGTATGTATGAAGGAAAGAGAGACTCAATGTCAAGGACTCTCACTTACTAAATTGAAGGTATACTTGGAGAATCCATTCTTTATGATTGTGCATAATCCATAAAGGGATTCACGAGATGTGTGAAAAAAGAAGGAATGAAGTAGAAATGTATAGATTTGAGGATGACCTAGGAAGTATACCAAGCATCTAGGGCTGAAGTGCCCTAGGCCATGATAAAATTATGTATTTACTACTCCATGTGAATGATTTTAGAATGTGAAAGGATAGTTCAAATGGTCTAGCAAGTGTGCATGCAATGCTAGTCAACCAAATACGAGCATATAAAAATAAGGGGACCATGTATGTCCTTCCCCCCAACCCCCCCACCCCAAGATGAGAAAATTAATTACTTATTTTGGCATCTTAAAGAATTGAGGATAAAGCAGTTTCAACATCAAGATAATATCCACAAGCAAAAACAAATCCAAACCAAAGAGACCACAAGTCCTATGAGGTCATGGAAGGGTAGGATGTGATGAGACATTGTGTAAGAAGTGAAAAAATAAATCCTTAAAAATGATAATGCACTATTGTGAGGCTTCAAGGCAAGTGATCTATCTACCATGAAAACCCACTTGCTAATTACATAAAATTGGATGTGACATGGTAAATAAATAACACACATTCAAAGGAAATAATGGATCCTTGAGAGAAGGAGAAAGATGGATAGGGTTCCCTTACCCCCCAAGTGTAGGAATAAAGGGAAAAGAGGACCTATTATTCTACTCAAAAATAAAACCATGTATAATGATGATCCCTCAAAAGAAAAGCTAACAATGTTACATGGCATGGAGCAACATAATAGGGACTTAAATGTTATTTAAAGAAATTCAAATTGAAATAAAACTCATCACAAGAAGACATGTGAATAACATTATTATTAATGAGTTGTTGAATCTTAAAATGCAAAGCTCAAAAATCATTAGTAGAGTGATCATGATGATGATGATACATGCAAATAGAAGATGCATAAGTTTTGGATTGTGTTTCTTTCTACATTTAGGTCTAGTAAGCACCTTAGCATGAAGAAGCTTAGATAAAACAAGTTCTTGATTAATAGAAGAGGATAAAGGAGAGGATGTGGAAAAAGAAACAATTTGTTGTGCATTTCCTAATGTATGATAGATAATGGTATTGGAAGAGAGCTTATGCCCCCCATTTCCTATGAGCATACTATTTTCATCACTAGGTTTAATAGATTCACCATGAATGAAAGTAGAACCAATGTTAGTAAAGAGAGGAGTTGATCATTTTTTCATGAATGAAAGGTCATTGCTCTATACTCTCCAATAAAAGTTGGATTAAAATATAATGTTCCTTAATTATATTTGGATAAAGAATGAGAAGGGTGTTCTTTAGTTTCAAGTTTCTTCACTCTTTGTGTAGGAGGAGAAACCCAAGCATATTTTGTATTTAAATAAGGATTAGGCACATCATCAACATGAAGAGTACACAGAAGGTTGTTATAAAAATTCTAACCTTGTAGTGAAGAGTTGAAGAAATAACATGTATAGAATGCAACAAGGGTCTATTGAAGTTGAGGAAAGCTCAACCCATAGCTCCCAAGAATCACTTGCATGCAAATACCTATCACAAAAGGAGAAGCAAAACTATGGAGGCTTGAATTCAGATATCCATGAAAGAGGAGACATTCTTGATGTGAAAGAGAGAATTTTCTATTGAATAAAAAGGTGAATAAATGATTAGATAACAAAGATAGACCAATCCCTATAAAAGGAGATAAAAACCCCAAAAGGTAACTAACCTAGGTTGTATTATAGTAATTAATAAAAGAATTAATTATTATATGCCTAATGTTTATCTTGAGTAAAATAAAAATAATAAGTAACTTAATAATTAAATCAAAATGATTCAATTAATAGGAAAATACTTTATTACTCTAGCACTACCCATCTCCTCAAGCTAAACTAAGGGAGTAGCTACAAATCTAGAAAATACTACTAAAAGCAAACTTGGGTCCTAAAAACAAGGCTTGATGAGGTACCCAATCACAACCAAATCTCTATAAAGTGGAGGAATAGAGAAAATCACATGGGCAAAACTTTACTCCAAAAAGAGATGTAAAGAATGATGAAAAAACTAGTGAAGGATTGCATAAGCCTCCAAACTAGAGAATGTCCCAAAAGATAAGAACAAAGAGATGATCATGAAGAACACCACTAAAGCATACAAAACCTAAAACTATGTCAAAAGATAACTACTAATCTGAAGAACCTCCACTAAAATAGATATTGACTAGGTAGAGAAGACTACAATCCACATGAGTGCCCTCAAATGACACTACTCAAATCAAGATGAAATCAAAGGAAAATTAATGAACTTGAAGATACATATGGCATAAAACACCAAAACCTGAAGAGATAATAAATTAAACATGGAAGGTTGCCTCCAAGATAGGAATGAAAAGAAAAGTGTCTATATGGTAAATGATCCATCTCACTAAAATGCATAGGTACCCTACCATTGCATCTTTCTAGTACATAGGAACAAATAATGAATACATGGCTCACTCCATCGAACCAAGGAAGCATAAGAACCAAAAGGAGAACCCCCTAATGCAGACAAGGGTTAGGTGACATGAAATTGAAAAGGTTATCAATAAAAACTATATGTCAAGGAGTCATATCAATATGTACAAACAAATAAATAATAGTGTCATGAGGTGATCAATATTAAACACATCACAAGGCTAATTTCACAAAAGGGATACTCGTTAGGAAAGGTAGATGGAAAAAAAAGGAAAACATCAACCCCCATAACACTTAGTAAAAGTAGTGTACGTATAATAAGACACGAGATATAGTACATCCCAAGAATACAGTAATCTATATGAGAGCCCTCAAATGACATCACTTAAATTATAAGGCAAAACAAGGCAAATAACTAAAGCAAAAATACAAATGGAATATGGCACTTTATCTCAGTGTATTTGTATAAACATGCTACAAAATATATCAACAAATATCAAAAGAGACATATGGATAATGCAACAAAAGTACATCCCAAGATGAATCATCCCAACCAACAAAAATGATCTCTAGATCTAAAACACCCAAGGTATCCACTAGAGTGCAAAAATACAAAAAAAAAAAAAAAAAAATGTAGTTAGAATAGAATTTTGGAAAAATAACCAAGATTACTAGAAAGAGCATAGAACAAGCTTTCCAATGATAAAAAATTTTCCCAAAATGGAGATTGGATGTTCAAGATATGTCTCTCAGAGTGCAAAAATGAACCCCTGACTTTAACAACAAAAATAAATCATAAAAAAGGCATTTTTGGTGTAAATAAGTATTTACTTATTACCCTTTACTTAAGTTTACTTAGGTCAATGCATTATTTTATTATTATTAGTTTGAAACCTAGGAGTTTGCGTACTCTTATGAGATGTCATGTTGACAACACTGGAGTAAGCAACTCTAATTCAACACATGGTGTCTACAACACAAGAGTTTGCATATTTAACTAAGTTGTCATGTAGACAACACAATTATATGCACTATTAATTAAGCACATGGTGTCTACAACATTATTTTTTGTGCTACACCTTTGTAGGCTTATCCTCTCATCATTGCACTTACTCCTGTGCTTAATGAAGGATAATCCACTTCTGGTGGACATGTGCTTGGTTGTAAGACTTATCAATATGTTGACTCCTCAACATTCTAGAAGCATTATAGAGGCCTTTATATTTAGGCACTCCTAGTGTGTATGTATAGGAAGGATCAATGCAATGACAATACATCAATTTTGGATATTTTTATTCTGATCATACCTTGGTCTACTATTGTGCTTGTTCTTGAGTTCCTTGATCTTGGGTGATTTTTCCCTAAGGAAAATTCTTACATGGTATCAGAGCTAAGGGAACTTCTCTTCACATAGTCATTCGAGACCATTTTCTTGCTTCACCTCTTGGAGGACCTCGACCTAGATTTGGAGTATCATAGTCATTGGGAGTGTCTAGAGCCAAAGCGAACCTCGACATTGCATCTAGAATGTCAATTTGATGAAATTTAACTATAAATTTGTCTACCCTAGGCCATAGTCGACTTTGAGACAAAAAAAAATTTGTAAATCGGAACCCGAAGGCCCAATTTGTAGAATTGGTATGATCATTTTAGATCTCTAAATTTAATTTTTAGATCTGCATATTTTATTATTTCAATCTCTACAATTTCTCTACATTATTTTTTGGATCTGCGTATTTTTTTTGAATTTTTTTTGCCATTAGACCAGTAGGAGATAATTTTTGTAGGACAAGATTCGTGCTTGTTGGTGCCAATTAGATATTGACTATTGGAAATATAGATGGAGTAACTAAGAGGGGGGTGAATTAGTTACCACAAAAACAAATCCATAGATCCCTTAAATGTTTGATAAAACTAGTTATTGTTGTCACTCGATAAACATACAGAAAAATGTTGTAACTCGGTAGATGTAATGTATGTTATCTTTAATAGACCCTAAGCATTCATAATGATTAACATTTAAGCATCAAAGAAATAACATGAACACATGAGACACCAAATTTAACATGGAAACCCAATATGGAAAAAACCACCAAGTAACTAGCTACTGATTTTTACTTTCTGAAGTGAGCCTTGTTAGGAGCCAACCTGGGTAAAGGTTACAAAACACACTATTAGGTGTGACCTTGTTAGAGGATTTAATCACCTTGTTAGGAGTGCCTTGAAAAAGGTCTTTTAAACAATTTAATAGAACTGTTACCTTGTTAGAGGATTTACAAATGGCTATTAAACCAACTCTGTTAAGAGATTTAGGAATCACTGCTACAGTGGTGAGAAAGTAACAATGAAATGACCTGAATGAGATGCAACTAAATTGTTGATACAAATCTTTGTTCTACTTCGCTAGATCCTCTCTGATCGAATACAACTTTGTTGCTCCTCAAGGATATCTAATCATCCTTCAAAGTTCGCTCACACTTTCCTCTTCAAACAATCAACACACTTGCATGCTCACTCATTACACTTTAGAATTCTCAATATTGACCTTTCATATATACCTTACAAATTGTCAAGTTGACTCATTTACAACTTACAATTACCAATAATCATTACCTCAGTCGGCTGTAGTCATTACTTGAAATAATTAAACTTTATTTTCCAAAAGAACAAAAATCATTTATTGGTCAACAGTGCTCGATAAACACTATTCCTAAACTAATTTCCAGTGTTAACCAACTGAAGCTCGGTTAACACTATTAATCCTACAAAATCCTTTGAAGATTGAGTGAACTTGGTAAACACTGACTATCCTTTGTTAACCTTGTGAGCTTGGTTACCACGGACTTCTGCCACAAAATCCTTTGATGCCTAAGTGAGCTCAATGGAAACTTTTTTCTCAGAGTAATCTCCAAGAATTTTAAAATTTTCTTTGTTGACCAACTAAGCTCGGTAAGCACTGTCTACCAACTAATATGACATTAGTGTAACATCAAAGACAACACACAATTAAACAATTGTATCCAACAATCTCCCTCTTGGCATTGATGGCAACACAAAATGTCATAGCACAATAAAATTTGAAAACAAGTTTTTTTCTAATAGAATTTTCTCCCTCTTAGATTTTATGCCACAAAATTTTTTAATGCAGTAATCTCCCTCTGTAAAGGAATTACATAGCTTCTTTTCAAATAGAAAACTCTCCTTCAAACAAATTCAAATTTCAAAAATATATGACAATAAACTCTCCCTCTTTGACAACACATGCCAAAGACAACACATACTATGATGAATAGCAATGTACCTTAAGTACTAATTCATATGCAATATTCCCTTGACTATGTTGCATCAACTGATACATTTTCAACAAAACTTTATTTTAGTGAGCTTCAGATAGGGGAATGACCCCTAACTTACCTCTTAGATACAAGAATGCATTCTTAGGTAATGACTTAGTGAATATGTTTGCAATCTGTTCTTTTGTATGGACATATTCCAATCTAATTTCCTTATCCTGCACCAATTCTCTAACAAAGTGATACTTTGTAGCAATGTGTTTGGTTTTGGAATGCATCACTAGATTCTTTGATATGTTGATTGCACTTGTATTATCACAAAACAAAACAACTGGTTCTTTGATCTCCACCTTTATGCCTTGCAATAACTATTTAAACCAAACAATATTATAATAGTTCACTACTACTACAACATATTCTGCTTCAATTGTAGATTGGGATGTGCAATTTTGCTTTTTACTTGTCCAAGATACCAATCTTTTGCCAAGAAAGAATGCCCCACCACTTGTACTCTTTCTATCATCAATGTTTCGTGCCCAATTAGCGTTAGGAAACACTTTTAAGTCCATATTACCTCCAAATTTATACCATAATCCATAATCTTTAGTGTCTTTCAAGTATCTCAAGATTCTCTTGATTGCCATCATGTGATTTTCTCTGGGTTTTGCTGAAAATCTTGCCACTATACCAACTGCAAGAGCAATGTCAAGCCTTGTATGAACTACATATGGCAATTTTCTAATCATTGATCTATACAAGGTCTGATCTACCTCTTTTGAATCATCGTCCTTGGTAAGCTTTAGTCCAGTACACATGGGAGTTCCAACTGGTTTTGAATCTTCTATACCAAACTTCTTGAGTATCTCATTGATGTACTTAGATTGAGTGATGTAGATACCATTCCTGCTCTACTAAATCTGAAGACCAACAAAGAACTTAATCTCACCAAACATAGAAATTTCAAATTCCTTGTTCATTTGCTCTAAAAATTCTTTGCATAGATCACCATTCCCTGTAAACAAAGAATCATCCACAAATATTTCTACCAAAACAATCTTGTTATCTGGTCCTTCATTGATGTACAAGCTACTATTATCATTAGTTCATTGAAAACCAATCCGAATAAGATAGTTATGCAATCTCTCATACATGCTCTAGGGGTTTGTTTCAGACCATACAATGCTTTGTGTAATTTGCAAACCATGTCCCTTTTGTCTGGATCAACAAAACCTTCAGGTTGCTCAATGTAGACTTCTTCATCCAGAATATCATTAAGAAATGTAGATTTGACATCCATCTAATATACCTGGAATTCTTTGTGTGTAGCATATGCAAGTAGGGTCCTGACACCTCCCAATCTTGCAACAGGAGCAAAAGTCTCTCCATAATCAATTCCTTCTTCTTGAGAGTAGCCTTTACATACCAGTCTAGCTTTGTTTCTTGATACCTTACCATCTCCATTTAACGTATTCCTAAATACCCACTTAGTTCCAATCATATTTTTATCTTTGGGCCTAGGTACAAGAGTCCATGTTTTTTTCTTCTCTATTTGCTCTATTTCTTCATTCATAGCCTCAATCCAACTTTCATTTTCCAATGCATCTTTGACATTTCTAGGTTCAAAATCAGTAAGTAAACAAGTACCTTTTAACTTACTTCTTGTCATAGTACCTTCAGATTTATCTCCAATAATCTGATCTGGTGCATGATGTCTCCTAACATACTTGGCCAATATAGGTTCCTTGCCTTTTGAATGAATTGCATTGTCATCCTCTTGCACTTCAACTTTAGGTTCTGGGTACTCAGACTTAGTAGGCATTGGCTCGGTAGCATCAGAATGTGACTCGAGTTCTTGCAACTTGGTTTGAACTTCTTGCAACTTAGTGGCTAATGAAGACTCGAGAGTAGAAGTCTCTTGATTGACAAATGTGTCTAGCACTGTATCAAGTTCAATGAAAACAAATCTCCTATAATCTTTTGGTTCCTTTTTGCTTTCTTCTTCAGTCCTTTCTGCAAACTCTTCAACTTTCACATGTGCACTTTCTATGATTTTGTTAGTAGACAAATTCAAACATCTATATGCCTTACTTTTGCAAAAATATCCCAAAAATATGCCTTCATCACCTTTCACATCAAATTTTTCTTTTCTAGATTATTTCAAGATATAATATTTACTTTCAAATACTTTTAGGTAACTTACATTGGGTTTATAGCCATACCATAACTCATAGGGGGTTTTGAATGAGTCCTTCTTCAACTATACTCAGTTCAAGGTATGAATTGTAGTGATGATAGCTTCTTTCCAATATTTGATAGCAATGTTCTTTTCAATCATTAGAGTCCTTACACAATCCATGATAGATCTATTCCTTCTTTTAGCTATTCCATTTTGCTTGGAAATTCTAAGAGCTAATACCTGTCTTTTGATTCCTCTTTCAATGCAAAAGTTATTGAATTCATGGGAGATGAATTCACCACCTCTGTCTAATCTCAAACATTTCAATCTTTTGCCTGTTTCCTTCTCTACTCTGGCCAAATACCATTTGAACTTCTCAAACGCTTCTGACTTCTCTCTCAGATACATAACAGTCATCATTCTTGAGTAGTCATCAACAAAAAGAATGAAGAGCATTTCTCCATTATAGCTCTCAATTCCAATAGGTCCACACAGATCAGTATGCACAATTTCCAAAATTTCTTTAGACTGATTGTTTTTACTTTTAAAGCTAGTCTTTCCCATCTTGCCAATCTAACAATTCTTGCATAGACCAACATTAGGTTTCTTTATACTAGGAATATCTCTTACTTTCTTGAATTTTTTTATTTTTACTAGGTTATCAAAATTCACATGACATAACCTTCTATACCACAACCAACTTTCTTCAACTTGAACAATAAAACATGAGCACTCACCAAGTTCAAGATAAAACAAGTTACCTTTTCTTTATATACCTAATCCAATTAGCTTTCCTTTGTCATCCAGTAGTCTTGTCTTTCCATGCATGAATTCCACCTTGAATCCAATATTGAATAGCTATGCCACACTCAAAAGATTATGTTTTAGTCCTTCAAACCAATAGGCATTATCACATACAAGTTCTTTGATTAATGAAATTTGGCCTCTTCCTTTTATGCAACAAGGTTCATTATTTCCAAACCTTACACTACCACCATCATAGTCTTCAAAATGTTCAAACTTTGTTTTATCACCAGACATATGATGAGAACAACCACTGTCTATGATCCATCTATCATTTTTTGCTCACATGAGAGATAAGTGCCATCTTATTTTCCTCATCATTATCAAATTCATCTTTCACAACAATGTAAACAATTTCATCTTCACTATTATCAGAATCCTTAGAGTCCTTAGCCATAAGGCATGTTTTCTTACCTTTGTCCTTGAATCATTTGAAGTCTTTCTTGCCATTGCACTTATGACCTTTCTTCTCATCCTTGTTTTTCTTGTTTGGGCACCTAGCAGCAATATGACCAGTTTTCTCACATGAAATATAGATTAGGGGAACCTTACCTTTGTATTTTCCTTTGCCTCTAGAATAATTCCTTGCAAGTAGAGCTTCAACTACTTCAAGATCACTGTCAGAACTTTCTTTTGATTCTTCTTCACTTTATGATCGAGATTCTTTTATTTTCTTCCCTTTTTCCTTGAGTGAAAGCTTGGATTCAAATGTTGATTCAATGCTCTTGGAAGCTGGAACATAATTGTCATAGTTATCTAGCTCAAATGTTGTCAACCTTCCTACTATGACATCCAAATTTATCTTATGATTTGTTTCACATCTTCTTTCTTGAATTTCATATACTCTAATTGCATAAATGGGAAGCAATGTTCTAAAAAATTTACTTACAACTGTTTCCTCCTTAATATCTCCTCTAGAAGCTTTGATTGCACTAACACTTGCTTTGACTCTTTCAACATATTTGGCAATGTTTTCATCCTTTCTCATCCTCATCTAATCAAATTGTCCTCTTAGACTTTCTGCTTTGGCTTTCCTCACATTCTCATCACGTCCATAGATATCTTTCAGCTTGGTCCACATCTCAAAGGTAATTTTTCAATCCTTGATATCATCAAATTCTTCATAGCTTAGGGCTGATGCAATGTCTATCATCATGGTGTTATGAGTCTTCTTCTCAACAATGTCATTAACAAATAGTGTACCAGAAGGAGTTGTATATTCTTCATCGAGATATTTCAATCTTGTATCTCCAATGGAAGCCATATGGAGTCTCATGAGACCTTGCCATGCTAAAAAGTTATCCTTGTTAAGCCTTGGAATTTCCCTATTGTAAGACATCTCGATCTTTAGCTTAGATTCTTGAAATCTTCCCTGCAAGCACCAAAAGCTCTAATACCAATTGTTGAAAATATAGATGGAGTAATTGAGAGGGGGGGGGGGGGGGGGGGTGAATCAGTTACCATAAAAATAAATCCAAAAATCCCTTAGATGACTAATAAAACTAGTTACTGTTGTCACTCAATAAACATATAGAAAAATGTTGTAACTTGGTAGATGCAATGTATGTTATCTTTAACAGATCCTAAGCATTCACAATTATTAACATTTAAGCATGAAAGAAATAACATGAGCACATGAGACACCAGATTTAACATGGAAACCCAATATGGAAAAAACCACCAAGTAACTAGCTACTAATTTTCACTCTTCTAAAGTGAGCCCTGTTAGGAGCCAACCTAGTTAAAGGTTACAAAACACACTGTTACATGTGACCTTGTTAGAAGATTTAATCACCCTATTAGGAGTGGCCTTGCAAAAGGTCTTTAGAACAATTCAATAGAACTGTCACCTTGTTAGAGGATTTACAAATGGTTGTTAAACCAACTCTGTTAAGAGATTTAAAAATCATTGCTACAATGGTGAGAAAGTAACAATGAAATGGCCTGAATGAGATGCAACTGAATTGCTGATATAGATCTCTGTTCTGCTTCACTAGATCCTCTCTAATTGAATACAAATTTGCTACTCCTCAAGGATATCTAATCATCCTTCAAAGTTCGCTCACACTTTCCTCTTCAAACAATCAACACACTTGCATGCTCGCTCATTACACTTTAGAATTCTTTACTTGATCTTTCATATATACCTTACAAATTGTCAAGTCAACTCATTTACAACTTACAATTACCAATAATCATTACCTTAGTCGACTATAGTCATTACTTGAAATAATTAAACTTTATTTTTCAAAAGAACAAAAATCCTTCATTGGTCGACCCTACTCAGTAAACACTATTCTTGAACTAATTTCTAGTGTTAACCAACTGAAGTTCGGTTAACACTGTGAATCCTACAAAATCCTTTGGAGACCAAGTGAACTCAGTAAATACTAACTTTCCTCTGTTAACCTTGTGAGCTTGATTACCACAAAATCCTTCGATGCCTAAATGAGCTCAGTAGACACTATTTTCTTAGAGTAATTTTGAGGAATTCTAAAATTTTCTTTGCTGACCAATTGAGTTTGGTAAGCATTGTCAACCAATTGATATGACATTTGTGTAACATCAAAGACAACACATAATTAAACAATTATATCCAACAATTGGTATCATATTCAAAAAGTCAACAAACCACCAAATTGACTTTTGTTTCATCAAAATTAGACATCTAAGGTGAAATCTAGAGTCAATTGATTTTTGGAGGCATGGCGGTAGTGATTCAAAAAATAATAATTATAGAGGTGATTTTCAAACAGCAATATCTCCCTCGTACAGACTTATTTTTTCGAGCAATCTTTTTTGGGGTAGAATTTTGTGATCTACACATTGTTGCAAGATGTTTGAGATCTCTATTCCTAAATTTTTTTGCAAATCACAAATCCCAATTTTTGCAACCTCAAAGGCTTAGTACAAGCTCATTTGGACACATTGTTCAGGTTCTATTTTTTTTAAAGTGCTTAATTTTTTGTCTACTTTCCAGATTTGCAATCATAATATAGGGTTGTGTGGATAGAAATACCACTTTCAAAATTAGGTCCTTTCTTTACATTGTATTACTTTGATTACTTTTCAAAATTGTTTTACATCTGAGCTACAGTGCTTAGTGATAGATTTGAGTCTCAAAAGGTAGTTCTAAACAACAAAATTAGAAGTCCACTTTGTACATTTTGACAAGTGGCCTATTATACAAGCACTACCTATAAAGTGCTCAAATCATACATTAGGGGGGGTTGAATGATTTTTTGCATTTTAGGGGGTTCATTGATTTCTCTCATGGAGTCTTGTCACACATGTCAGTTTGATGTTAGATCAAAGTTGACAACACAGAACTATCACAGATGGAGTGCATTGATACTTGATTATCTAAGAGAACATCAGGAAGTCCTTCCTTATGTCTATTTGAAGATGTTGCCACCAAATCCTAATTAGACATATATTATAAACTTCTTCACTTTTTGTATAATAGTATGAGTAAGGAATGTCTTGCTCCTCTTAGAATGGAAACTTTTCCTCATGATATTTGGATGGCTCTTTGGGAAGCATATGGAGATCCACGAGTTCCTCCATTTCCAGAGAACTTTCTATCACCAGTCACTCCAGTTATGATAACTACAACTCCAGATGAGATCACACCTCCTGACGCTCCTATTGCTATTATTGATCCAATTCTAGCCACAGATGCTTATGATTCAGTGCAGTACAAAGCACTATGTCTTCCTACTTTAGCTTCATGGGATGACTTCCTTCCAAATATTATAGGTCTATTTGTGGAGTCTCACATTGAATATGTGGGAGACATCATTAATGCTATTCATCCTCTCTTTGTTGAGGTGAATACTTCATACATTGTCATAGTGATAGGTTCATGCACTTTAGCACAACAGGGTACACCTTGTCTTCTAGCTCAAGCATCAGTGGATGACTTCTTAACAAATATTTCAGGTTTTTTTCATGGAGTCACACATAGTAGATTTGGGAGACATCATTGATTATCTACATCTTCTCTTTGATGCAAAAGATCCTTCTTCAATTGTTGCAAGGGCTCACTCTGACCCTCATGTCCATTATCTACATGATCAGTCTTCACAGGTTGATATGATTGTAGATCCTTATGTACAGTAGTTATAGGATATCTCTTTATCATTTGAGGAGATACTTTGTTCTTTGGGACATGCTCTACATCCATCCTTGCTAGATTTGCACTCATTCTTTTCAATAGTTTTGGAAGGGGCAACCATCAGTATCGACACAAGGACAATTGAGTAGGTTTCTGAGGCACCATTCATCATTGGGATTCTTTCTACACACAAGGAAAACATCTCATCTGTGCCTCTGGCATTGTTTCTTCCAAAGGGGAGGAACATTATTCATCAATCATGGATTAGCTTCTACATTGGAGCAACTATTGCTGATTGGCATTGTACATTTCGGTGGGGGGGGGGGGGACTACCTTGTCTCCTTCTTCTTCTTCTTCTATTTTATGTAGGGGACTTTTTCCTCTTATGGGGTTTTTTCCTTCTACTTCTCTTTTGTATATACTTGATGTATGTCGTAATGGGGGGGTCTTGATTACTCCATCCATCCATGCATCTTGTCTTTTCATCTCTCTTTTTGGGGGAGGGTTTTTCCCATAAGGTTTTCCCTCTTCTTTGCTTTATGAGAGATTATATTGCTTTTGTACATGGCTACCTAACATGGCCTGGTAGTCAAAACCCATCATGCATTTCCATCCTAGCTTTTGTGAGCTTAAGTGCATTCCCCTAAGTTGCACTTAAGGGGGGTGTTGGTATAAATAAATATTTACTTATTACACTTTACTTAAGTTTACTTAGGTCAATGCATTATTTTATTATTTATTAGTTTGACACCTAGGAGTTTGTGCACTCTTATGAATTGTCATGTTGACAACACTAGAGTAAGCAACTCTAATTCAGCACATGGTGTCTACAACACAAGAGTTTGCATATTTAACTAAGCTTTCATGTAGACAACATAGTTATACACACTCTCAATTAAGCACATGGTGTCTACAACATTATTTTTTGTGCTAAACCTTTATAGGCTTATCCTCTCATCATCACACTTACTCCTATTCTTAATGGAGGATAATCTACTTCTAGTGGACATGTGCTTGGTTGTAAGACTTATCAATGTGTTGACTCCTAGAAATTCTAGAAGCATTCCAAAGGCCTTTATATTCAGGCACTCCTAGTGTGTATGTATAGGATAGATCAATGCAATGAGAATACATCAATTCTGGATATTATTATTCTAATCATACCTTGGTCTACTATTGTGCTTGTGCTTGAGTTCCTTGATCTTGGGTGATTTTTCCCTAAGAAAAATTCTTATTTGGTATCATAGCTATACCAAATTCTTGTAGGCATCAAAATTAAAAAAACACTTGTATTGCTATGATGACTTCAAAACCAACTTTTTGATAGTATCTTATTTGTGTAAAATAGATTTTGCATGCTCAATATATGAGAAAACAATTAAAGGTAGGTCCTATTGTGGTTTCACAACACACACCCCATTTTTAGTCCAAAATGGGGACCCCCTCTTTTTAATTGAGAGATCCCTCTCAAAGCACCCAATTAGGTGCCTCGATCGATCAGGATCTTCCTTTGAGTCTAGGTTAGTCCCCAATACCCGGTTAGGCAAGTTCGAGTAAAATTAGAGGGTCAAAAGGACAAATTTTGTTTCAAAGTGCAAACAAAAGTGTAGTTTCACACCTAGTGTACCATGCACATGTGCCCTAAGTGCACAAAATGCCCATTCACCTCTAATCAAAGAGGCACACGTGCACATATGCTCACCCTCAAAAGTATACGCCCTCTTAGACCATTGCCTATAAATAAGACCCCCTTCCCCCTCTTTCAATCACTTGTTCGCTTCACACCTTCAAAGACTGCACCTTCACACCTTCTAGAGCTTCGCATCTTTGCTTGTGTGCACGACTACAACTGAGATTGAAACCTTTTTTAAAGGTAAAAATAGGGTGTGAATATGCACACTTGCATATGTGTGCACATATAAAGTGTACACGAAATGCACAAACATCAAACAAAAGGCTTTTCTCTGGACAAATAAATTGTGCATGTTGTGCACATGCACATGTGGGTAAGGTGTGCAACATGTGCACTTATAACCTTTGCATTTTGATAACCCTTGTAAGGTGCACATTATGCACCTTGCGCACATGTGCAAGTGTGCCATGGGTGCATTTTAGGCATAATTAGGGGTTTATTTGTCAATTTCTTCTATTTTGTTAGGCTTTTGTCAGTCTGAGTCATGTTTTAAGGTCATTTTAAGTTTCTATCATTGATAATACTGATATTTCCCTTTTGTGGAGATAAAATGGCATCATCTTCATCCTCTATGGCAGTGAATATTGTGCCAAAACTAGTCGCCTTCAAATATAAAGGAGCACCTAAGAAATCATGATTTGGAGACAAGCACTCAGAGATCTAAGACACAAAGTTTGGACATATTAACTAGAATTCATTTCTACTACTATGTAATAAGCCCAATGAGAGGTCAATCATGGTATCAGCTTTGATTAGAAGTGGATTAGTAAATGTAGCCTCTCATATGATGTCAGCTCAAGCATTAGACCTGATTATGACTCTAATACACCATTATGTGCCAGAAGAGAAAGTGGTCAAGAGCATGACTGGGGAAATTGTCTTGGATATTAAACCCCAAAAAATTGAGAAGGTCTTCCATCTACCATGGGTACATCAATACTTAAAAATCACCTATGACATGGTGGATTGATAGTACATGGAAAACAAGTCAGAAGCAAAGGAGTTGGTACAAGGAAAGTACCTCATTGATAGGACACGGTTGAATAGGAGAAGTGGAAAGGTCAATATGACTCAAGGTTACATGATAGATGACATTGGTTACTCTATAGTCCTTCTAAGTAGAGCCATGGGCCTCCCTATAGCTAGTCACCTAGAGACATGGATGGTGCACTTCATAGAAACTATCAAAACAAGAAAGATGCCTATTGATTGGGATACTACCCTCAGTGACAATCTGCATGAACAACTGATTTTAGTAAAGAATGACCCTTGCTTCTATATGACTTCTTATATAATATATCTTCTAGTAGCAAGACTCATAGATTACCCAGGGTTGTTTAGGAAGGGAAGCATGCAGGATGCAAATGCTTGACCTTACATAGTTTATCCCCAGCTTGTGAAGAAGAAGCTCCCCTTAAATAGTCTTGAATATAGGTTGGTCAATGATGGAATCATATTTTCCATCATTTGGTTTATAGAAGGAGATTATGCTAAGAGAATGTCAATAGAAGCAACAACATAGATAACACAAATTGGAGCATCTTTCATCCAATTTAACACATTTTCTTATATCTGGGTAGTTGGTCCTCTCTTGTGCTTGAATAAGCTCACAAGGTATTGATCAGATATGCTACTGCTATTAGATATAGCAAGGAAATTGGCATTTTCCTGTGATAGGGTGAGAAAGCAACATAAGAAGACATGGGTCTAGCTAGTCACCATTGTGCCTTTCGAGGTTAAACAAAAGTAGGAAATTGCTACTTTTGACTTAGAATAGGACTAGTATCCTCTTGAGGATTATCAACCACTTCACCCATCTTTTGACAACATTGGAATGGTACAACATTTTGTGGGGAAGAAGTTTTTACCTGAGATGGCACTTGAGGATCATTGGATGAATTGTGTAGATGACTATGATGTTGGAATCAGGGAATATTCTAGGATGAGTCTACAACTTGCAGAAAAGGTGCTTAACCTAGAAGTACCTCTCAAGGCATGGAACAAGGATGCCCTTGAAGTGTTGGATACCTTATACAATGGGGATAAGATATACAAGGGGCCCATTATGAATGCAAAAATTGGGCGAGAGGGAAAAGATGATATTCGTCAAAGGGCTCAACATGCTATCAAGTTAACAAGGGAATGGGTTAGGAAACCTTTTCATTTAGACCCAATTCCTCAAACCCCAACCCTACACGCCACAACTTAACCCAAGAAGGGCAAGGAAACAAAATTCACGATTCCTACCTACCCAAAGAAGTCACCAATAAGGCCAAAAATGGTACATCAGCATGAACAAGAGGTAGACTACTTTCAAATAGAAATGGTAAAGAGTCAGAAGAGAAAGAGGGTCACCTGAGTGAGAGAACAACAAGAGAAATCCCAGGAAAAATCAACTACACAAGAAGAGGTTCAAGCAGAGCAAGAAGAGGCTCAACCCATAGGAGAAGGGGTATAGGTACAAGAAGACCCTTCAGCCCCTATGGAAGCCTCCCTGTTAGTGTCGAAAAGAGCTAGAATTCAGACAACCATGGTAGGTGAGAAGAAAATGAATTTAGAGAAGAAAACTTCATCACATTAGGTTCTAAAAACCATTCCTGAGGTACAAGATGAGGGAGAGGGGGAGAAAATTAAATATGTCCTACTTAATAAGAGGACTTGCTCAGTGAGATCTGTAGAAGAAGAAAGAAGGAGTAGTTTGACTTAAACACCACCTTCTATTCCCTAAGAACCCATCTGTGTAAAGGCCTTAGAAGAAGAAGAATAATGATGGACCATAAAGATGGGAGGAGAAGAAGCTAATGTCTTTAACATTTTAGACTTTGATTTCATTCCAATGGGAACTAAAATAGTAGGAAAGAAGATACGAGATGCCCCTCAAAATGAGTCATTGGGAGAAGATTGGGAACAATTTCCTCCTTTACCAAAAGGGCCTCTTTGTATACCTCCTCTTCCTCTTCAATCAGAGCAAGAATCAATTGCCTTACCTCCTCCGATAGTAGAGCCAGAAAGTCAGACCTTAGAGGAAGGGGAACAAACTCTTCTCAATGGAGAGACTAGGTCTTACACCCAACTAAAGTGGAAGCTCAATCAGTAGTCCTTCCTCAACAAGAAAAGACTCCAAAATGAGGCAATAAAGGGAAAAGACTAGTTTTGGAAACTACGTCTTCTACCCAGTACATGTCACCTATGGGAACAAATCCAACATGGTTTTAAAAGGAGGTTTTGATTAGGCAAAAAAGACTTATGGAGTTCACTAAAGAGGAGGGAATGATAGAATTGATAAAAGCAGTTAAGATGTCAAAACCGCCCAATGATGATGCTAAAACACTGGCTTTTATCGTGAAGAACCAAAATGAAGATCTTTTAGCACATATTTTCATTCTTCCTCCTCGTGTTGATACCAAAGAATTGACTCCAAAGGATTACCATATGAAGGAAAAAGTGTTGGGTAAGCCCAAAATGGATACAGCTAAGGTTTTAATCACCACAAGCCTTAAACAAGTATTCTCACACCTAGATAAAGGTGAGTTGGAGATCTTGGTTTTGAGGAAGCAAAATGAGTTGTTAAGGAGATAACTAAATGAGATAGTGGGTCCAATAGATCCTTATCACCCAGAGATTGCTCTAGGGGCCACATTGGAGAAAAAATAAACTGGAAAAGTCTCAGGAGAAACTGATTCATTTTTGGATGCTTGCAAAAGGTGGCATCATAGTTTTAAAGATAGAGGGGTATAGATCATAGAAGGTAATTAAAACCATCAAAAATGTACTTTGACAACAATTCAACTCCCAGAAATACCTAGAGAAGTCCAAGCTTTCATTTTTTAGAAGTTTCAATGACTTGCAAATCATCTCATGGCTTCTCTCTCCTTATCTTCTTCTTCTTTCATTGTTTTAAGTCATGTAAAGGCTCATGCACCCATTAATTGATATAAACAAGGGTGGAGACCTACTTAGCACCATTTAGAGAGTTGGTTTATATGTAATTAGTTTTTTTTTATTAAGTTTTTAGTATGAGTTTGCATTAGAAAGCTCTCACTCCTAACACAAAAGGAGGAGAGGATTTCTTTTAAATACATGGATGTAATATGTATTCAAGGCTGATATTTTGATGCAATAATAAATTTTTTTGGTGCTCTCATTCTAAGTCTAGTAAACTTTGTCAAAGTGTGTTATTTTTTGTGAATTCATGTTGATGAGTGGTAATGGAGCTAATGGTTTTATTGTGTTGTTAGAATTGTGTGATCTTTTAATTCTGTTGTTTGCCTTGTGTTAATAAATTCTGCTATTGTGATGAATTAGAGGCAGGATCACTATTTTCTTACATAGTGTTTTGTCTCATGTGAGAACACTTTCTGTGGCCTCATGATTTAATGAAACATGAAACATCTTTCAAATTTTTTTTTAAATTTCCATTGACGATTGTGTCAATGGAGTTGAGGAAGTGTTGCTCCTAATTTCATTAGCTTCCTACCAAATCCTTTTGATAATTTAATTTGTAGATGTGTTGTTACTTTGGCTTATGTCCTTTTGGAATTTCCCTTTTAGTAATTTGCTTTAAATCTATTCTTTTTTATTAAGTAAAACAAGTTTTAATGGGTGCCTAAAACTCAAAAATCAACAAAAGAAAACCAATTTAAAGTCTAGAGCATAAAGCAAAATAGAAAAAACAACCAGCCATAGAAGGCCACTAGAACCAGTCCTAAGATAAAAAAACCTCTAAAGGAGTAGGCAAGCCCATCAAACCAAAAAACCAGGGGAAAAATAGAAAAGCCAGGAGAACAAATCAGGGCATCGTATCTTTGACCAACTCTGTAGCCTTGAGCTCCAACTTTTCCATGGTCTATACTACTTCAGTCATCAATTGAATGTCATCTAGAGTGTCCTCACTATCCCTCTTCCTCTTGTTCGATCTCATTTTATTGCTTGGGCTCTCATTCAAGGGGTTGAGATCCTCTTTAGAAACCTTATTTACCTCATTGTCTATGTCATCTTTCCCTCCTATGCTAACCTCCATCATAGCTTACAACTATTTGATATTATCATTTAAGCCTTTGATAATATTGAGGCTTTGGTAGTAGAGCTATGGAGAGAGCTCGCCATTCTGTCCATTCTTTACTTTAAATCTCTTGTTACTTTATCTTCATTTTTTTTTTTTCAAACACTTGGTTAGAATATGAATTCATATAGTTGCATTGATTATAAATTGCATTCATCATAAAATAGAAAATACAAAAAAATATTGGTCTTATGGTTACATTTCAACAAAGTTGTGTACAATTGGTAGATGTCAACTGCAAAGGCCTCCTTATGAGCGTTCAAATTTATTTTCATTAAGTTACCCAACAGGTTGAAAAATAACCATCTAGAACCTTGGAGTTGGTCATTGATTAGCTTTTCAAAAGAGAGATTTGAAAGAATTTATGTCATTAATATCATGCAAAACAACCGCTCAATAGGTTCAAATAGAGCCAGAAGGGCTAACAAGCATGTTGATGCAATGTTGACATCAGTAGAAAGTGAGCCTAAATTTGATTACCATTTGACCATCATGGAGAAAAATGGTAGAAAAAATCCCCACATACTAGAAAACAAATCTAACTTGCCAAAAAAATCATGGGTCACTGAAAAAAACCACATACCTTAAAAATCTTTGAAACCACTAGTCAACAAAGTAAAAAATATAATTTAAGGTGAAAAACCACCAAGAGATGCCAGATTTGCCCATCAATATTTTAGAAACCACTATGCAATAAGTGAAACAACCTGTGAAATGGTCAAACCAATGTTTGAACACAAAAACCATTGTGAAAAAAAACCCAAAACCGCTGATGACATGAAAAACCACCTTCACAAGCTAGTACCACCTTTCACCATGTGCTAGGTAGGAAAAGAAAGGGCACAAATTCCAAAACCTAATGAGGTACAAACTTTGACCGTGTTGATAATAAGGAGGAGGATAGGGCTAGTGAGTTAAAAGAGCTTGCTAAACTTGGAAGAGCCACTAAAAAGAGCCAGAGGAAAATGTGCCCACTTCAAAGGGTGCACGAAGACCAAATGCAAGGTGGAACTCAATGTGCTTGCATGTAGGTCAGATCTCACAAAGGCACATAGGCCCTACATCAACAGAATTATGGGGCCCAAAGAAATTATCCTCCCCTTTTAAAAAAATGTTATGCTTTATTGAAAAGGCATTCAAACTTTATAGTAAAGGTAGTTTTTATTTTTGTTGATGAAATAATCAAAGTCTTCAAAAATAATTTTGATATATAATTTTTTGAAAAAAAAAGCATCATTTTAGGAAGCGTGCCCAGGTCGTACAACTTGGGAGAAATATTGGTTTGCCTTAGGATGCAACATCATCCAAACTAGACATATTTTATATGGAAATGTGGTTTTTGGATGCTCTAAGATCAACGTTGATGTTTATTTAGGCTAAAAGTGACCATAAACAAAAGTCCCCCCAAATTCAATAAAAAATCCTCTGAAAAAATATAGATCTGAAAACTAAGGCCAAACCTTTAATGAAGAGAATAGTGGTATGGAAGTCTGAAGCTTTGATACCATATTGAAGTTAAGGAAAGCTCAACACATAGCTTCCTAGAATCACTTGCATGTAAACACCTGTCACAAAAAGAGAGAAGCAAAATTATAGAGGCTTAAATTTAGAGATCCTTAAAAGCTTGTGGTGACAAATTAGGAAAGTATTGTACACTCACCATGTATCCTCGTTAGGTTTCAGGACTATTTTATTAGCTATTTTTTCTTGGGTCGACATGTTGTAATTATTCTAGCTTTAATTTTGTAAGCAAAAAAAATCTTGTATAGAATGGCTTGGGGTTAAGGATTTCATAATATATAATTGGATAGTAGCTTCTTGCAACAATATTGAGTTGTAAGGGATTACATGTTGCAATCAGGTTGTAATCACTAGATAATAAGAATATTGGACTCATTGTTGGGGTACGTAGACTAGGGATTGGGTGAACCACGTTAAATCTTTGTGTCTTGTATTATATTTTGTGTACTTTATTATTTTTTATATTTTGGATAAATTTTCATGTAATTTATATTTCTGTCTTGTTAATCCTAATAGAGGAGACATTCTTGATGTGAAAAAGGAAAATTGATATTGAATCAAAAGGTAAACGAATGATTAGATTATAGAGGGATGTCAATTATTATAAAAGGGGATCAAAACCCTAAAAGGTAACTAAATTAGGTTGCATTATAATAAATAATAAAAGAAATAATTATTATATGCCTAATATTTAGCTTAAGTAAAATAGAGATAATAAGTGACTTAAATTAAATAAAAATTATTTAATTAATAAGAATATACCTTACTCTAACAAGGTCTTGCTAACATAAGGTAATAAGTGAAAGGACCAGGCATAACATGTATGGAAGTACCCAATTTCACTAAACCAACTTTCATTGGTAGCATTTTAATACCCAAAGTGCTCTTATCAATGTTATCTAATCCTTGAATAGGAATGTTATCTGACAAAATAGTAGAAAGATCAACGTCCATGGCTTTTAACATAATAATACTACTAATATAAAAACTAGATCCATCATTAATCAAAGTTTTTCATATGGTAGTTTTATTAAGATATACTACAACCATAAGAGGGTGACGACAATCCTAAATCTCTTTAGAAGGAAAATTTTCACGAGTAAGCATAATTGGAGGTGGGACAAAAGTAGTATGCATGCATTGTTAAAAGGCATTGATTATTAGCATGAATGCTTGATGTTGTTGGAGGTATGACTTTATGTGGGAGATAATTAGTATGCCAGAGAAATGATTGAGTACTTATGTGTTGCATTCATGAGCATGTTTGTCATTGATGTCAACATATCCATTTTCTGGACAATTCAGTCAAAGTTGTAAAGGAAGATTTATTCGACAAGGTTCGTAGTTAGAGAGTTATGTTTTGTGCACTTAAAGGAAAAATCAAGGAAGTGATCTAATGTTGTGTTTGTACTCATAGAAAGATATATGCAGATTTGCATAAGCTACAAAAGTCTTTGTGGAGACTAATCTTAGAGTGAGTTTCTGGAAAGTGAGTTTTGGTAATTGTGTTGTATTTTTTTTGTGAGGCTGAAGATAGTTTAGTGGGATTGGATAATGGTTGAAGACATGTTCAAGATATTATGGTTAATGTGCTAGAATCAAATGTTCATTTTGTGAAGATTTGTGATGACTATTTAGTGTGTTGTTTCTAAGAGGTTGACTGTTGTTAATATCATTATGGAAAGTGTATATTACAACGTAATTTTTAATGTGATATCTTAATGTGGTCCTATACTATTCATTATAAATTTGGAAATCCTCAAAGACCAACTCAATGCTTATTTTAGGACTTGGTATAAAAGAAATTTTATTTCCTTGGTTGTAAGAGTATTTGTGTAACAGTCTGTCATATGTATGTTGTATTATGTGAGCTTTAGATGTGAATTGTGTTAGATCATAGCAAAGATTTGTGTTGTGGATATAACTATGAGATTTAAATGAATTGTATTGTCAAATAAGTTACTTTTTAGTCAATTCATGTACTTAGATATGTTATCATGAAGATTGTTTGGTGAAGTCAGTCTTATGGACAGTGGGTTCAGTTAACTTCCTATCAACTCCTAATAGAGTTGGTACACCTCCTGACAGGCTTGGAATCTCCTAATGTGGAGTCAAAGTCTCTTAATTGATTATATCTCATTGGCTCCTAACAAAGTCTATCCTTTCACAAGAAACTTTTATATTAGTATATCGTCTTGTGGGCATTATTCCCATTGGGGTTTTTCCTTTGATCAAGGGTTTCCCTAGTTAACAAATTTGGTGTTATTGTGTATGTTTATCTTTATGTGGTTATTTTATATTTTGACTACATGTTTCATATTTGATAAAGTTATTTTAAGCACACAACTGATTCACCCAACCCCCCCACCCCACTCTTAGTTGTGTTGGTGGATTTTACTTTCTAACAATTAGTATCAGAGAATTAGGTCCTTGAAGGAAAATTTTAACTTAAGGATATCCATGGCTTTATTAAGGAAAGAAATTCTAAAGTTTGATGGAGTGAATTATGATAGTTGGAAGGTAAAAATGAAGACTCATTTGATGTGCATGACTCTATAATTTTGGCTAGTCACACTCAAGAAGAATGAAGTAATAGATGAAGATAAGCTTGATTCATGTGAGCAAGATGTTAAAGACCTATTCAAGAAAAACATGCATGATAAAGAAGAATTGTTGCCAGCTCATCCAAAATTTTAATATATAGAGGTAAACACTTTAATGCTTGCTAATGAGATTTGGATTAGATTGCAAAGTATATTTGAAGGTGATTAGTATGCAAAGAAGTCTAGATTGCATAGTTTGATATGTATGTTTCAAAGTCCTAAAATGTAGGAAGATGAAACAATAAGGGCATACTTTAGTAGGATATCTAAGATTTTTGTAGGAATTAGAAGTTGTGGTGGAACCAAGTCAAAGATGAAATTTTATGGAAGATTTTGAAAACTTTGACACCACCTTACCATTAGAAGGCACAAATGATTGAAGAAGTTATTCCTTGCACACCTGACTTTTCTAGAGAATTTCTTCTTGGAAAATTGCAAGAATCTAAATTATGGATGAAATGGTATGAAGGAGTACCTAGAGTTGAGACTAATTTCAAAATGTAGAAATACATACCTATATTAACTAGGAGTGTGAATACAAGTTTAGACTATGCTAGAGATTAGGCTACTAAACAAAAAGAAGAAGAAGAAGAAAGAAATTTGAATGAAGGTATGTCTTTACTTTCAAAAAAGGAACCTAAAGGTAACAAAGTTTTTTCCTATTGGAATTATACAAAAAAATGGTCACTTTTCATTTGAATGTCTTAAGAGAGAAAAGAAGATTAAGCCTAGGAAGCCTCACAGGTCTAAGATTCCAAATCTTTGCTTCTTTGTTAATGAAGATGATGAACCTGATTTTAAGATGGTATATTTTTTAGATAGTGATGATGAGATATTATTTGTTTCTATTAAGAAAGAAAGTGATGTAAAAGAAGAAGTGAGGAAAGAAAAAGTCTTAGTATCACATGTTGAAAATAAAATTTTTGATTAGATTATAGATAGTGGATGTTCTCATCAAATGACTGGAGAAATGAACAAGTTTTTTGAATTCAATAGTTATGATGAATGGATAGTTAGAGTTGAAAATAATGCACAATGTCAATTAAAGGGAAATGATATATTACTTTTGATGGAAAGACTAACACTAAGGATATTTACTTTGTGCATGGATTGAAATATAATCTTTTGAGTCTTGGACAACTTGTTGACAAGGGATGTGAGTTGCAATTTACATAGAAGACTTGCATAATAAAAGACAAAGAAAACACATTAATTGGTACAAGTACAAGAAATTAAGGTAGTATTTTTCAATTAAATCCTATTGAGACGACATGTTTAGTTGCTAAATTTGACAACAATTTGTTATGGCATAATTTTTTTCTCACATTAAATTTGATAACATTATAAAGATAAGTACAACACATGTAGCAAGAGATCTACCTAATATTGTGAAACCTTCTAATGTGATTGGAAAAGAATGTGTGATGGAAAACCAAAATAAAAGTTCATTTCCAAGCAAAATATTTACCACTACAAAAAATCTAGAGATTGTGCACACAAATTTGACTGGTCCTACAAGAGTAAGAGCATTTCATGGTGAAAGGTACTTCATGCTTCTTATTGATGATTTTACTAGGATGATGAGGGTAATATTTCTTATAGATAAATTTGAAGCTTTTGAGAAATTCAACATATTTAAGAGTAGATTTGAGAATGAATCTAGTTTGAAGATTAAGTGTTTGAGATCATATAGAGGAGGATAATTTATTTCAAATTAATTTAACATAGTTTGTGAGGATAATGGTATAAAGGGACAAATTTCATCTCCTAAGATGTCACAACTAAATGGGATAGCAGTGAGGAGGAACTAGATTAGTAAGTGAAGCAATTAGAGCAATGATGTTTGAGAATAATGTATCACATATCTATTGAGAGAAGAAATGAACACCGCAGTATACACAATGAACATGGTGTAGATTAGACGAGGCACTGGTAAGACAGCTTATGAACTTTAGTTTGGACATACAACTACAATGAAATAAATTAGAATCTTTGGAAGTAAGTGTTATATCAAGAAAGATGATGATGTTTGGAAGTTTGATTCTAGAAGTGATGAAGGTATGTTTCTTGGTTATTCATTAAAAAGTAAAGAATATAGATGTTTTAATCAAAGATTGAAAACTATTGTTGAAAGTGCAAATGTGAGAGTTGATGAAAAGTTCAAAATTCGAGAGAGGATACTTGATTCTGATTTTGATGACAATACTAATCAAAGGACTAATAATCATAATGTTGAGAAGGGATTATTTAATGAAACTAACATTAATTTGCAGATTGAATTAAAAAGAGGAGAACCAAGAATTGAACCTAGATCAAAACCAAGAGCAAAAATCACAATTGACTGGGGAATGCCTAACATTTACATTACAAAGAATCACCCCATAGATTAGATCATTGCGAGTGCAAACAAAGGAGCTATGACAAGAAACAAGGTGAGTGAAGAATTATGTTTAATATCAAAGTTGAACCTAAGAGCATGGATGAAGCTTATAAAGATGAATTTTGGATAAAGGCTATGAAAGAAGAACTTGAGTAAATAGAAAAGAACAAAACTTGGGAATTAGTTCCTAGATCTAAAGACAAGAACATAGTTGGAACAAAGTGGGTATTCAGAAACAAGATGAATGAATAAGGTGAAGTACTAAGAAACAAGGTAAGGTTAGTATGCAAAGATTATTCACAACAATAAGGAGTTGATATTGACAAAAAATTTACACCTGTTGCTAGATTGGAGGCTGTTAGAATATTTTTAGCATATACAACTAACAAGAATTTTAAGGTTTATAAGATGGATGTTAAAGGAATATTTTCTTAATGGAGAGCTTGAAGAAGAGGTATATATTGAAAACCCTAATGGCTTTCCTTTGTCAAAAGAAAAGGACATGGTTTGTAGATTGAAGAAAACATTATATGGACTGAAGCAAGCACCTAGAGCTCGATATGTGAGGTTGGACAAACATTTGATCAGTTTGGGACTTGAGAAAGGTAATGGGGATAGTAACTTGTGTTTAAGAAAGAATGAAGACGGATTAATGATTATTTTAGTGACTGTGGATGACATCATTTTTGGAGGTAATGACAAAGATAGTGATACATTTTCAAATGAGATGAAGAATGAATTTGAGATGAGGATGATTGGTGAGATGAAATATTTCTTGGGATTATAGATTTTTTAGAACAAGGATGACATTTTCATATCACAAACTAAGTATTTTAAGGACTTGCTAACGAGATTGGGATTAGAAAATTGCAAGCCTATTGGAACACCTATGGTAAAAGGATGTAATTTATCAAGCAAAGATGAATCTCCTAGTGTATTACAAACAAGGTACATATACATGATATTAGGATTAAAATATTTGACACATACTAGACCTAATATAACTCATGTTTGGAATTGTGGCAAGATTTCAAGCATAACTTAAAGAAGCACATCTTGCAATTGCACTATCTTAAAATGGATGCACTTTCCTTTTAAGACCTTTTAGCACCCTTTCCATAATGCCTTTCCTAGATCACACATGGACATGTGCTCGGTGCTCCCTTGTCCTCGTTTCCTTCCACTTTCTACCTTATTCCTTCTGAAAAATTCCTAAGCTTTACGTGGCTCTCCTATTTGCCCTTCTAGGACAAAGTGGACCTTGGCCCCAGGGTTTATGGTGCCCAAAGCTTGAAGATTCTTAAGGGTTTAATTAGTTTAATCCTGCTTTTCAATTGGCTTGTATTATTTTCCCACCCAAAAAATCATATATAAGGAAGCTTGGAAGCTTGATTTTCATAACATACAATCCAATTCATCTCTTAGGTTCAAACACTCATACCCTTTTGAAGACAAGCAAGCTATTCTCTGCATTCAAGGAGTTCAAGCATTCAAACAAGGGAAATTTCTATCAAGCATTGAAGGATCCCTTGTGTGCATTTCCTCTTCAAGATCTATCTTATTGTTGGCCATCAAGAGAGGAGATCTACATTGAAGCATTCATCATCTTCTACATTGGCGCACACTTACATCTATGATACCATGATGGTATTGTGGTAGATTTGTTACAAATTATGGAGATATCCTACATTCCTATACCAAGTTCAAGGTCTACAACACACTACAAACAAAATCCTTATTGATAAGGGTTTTAAGCAAGGTGAATCCTAATATTTATCTTGCTTGTTATTTACATTTGAATTTATCATTTACAAGGTTGATTCCTCAATCTAGGGCTTGAACAAGGTAAACCCTCACCCAACAAATAACAAAAATCCTTCATTTTATGTGTATAGGAACATGACAGTAGAATTTTACATGTGGATTTGGAAATAACTCCTCGAGAGCTTCTTGGACAAGTTGGTTTGACTTTGTTATAGTGCCCTTGGTACATGTCAACCTCATGAGAATTCAACCCTCCAAGTTGACCTAGACCTTGCTATTTTTCTAGAGAAAAAATCTTTGGGTTTTGTTCCTTTTGTCACTCCATTTGGGAATTTAATGTTCGATATTCAAAAATAGGATTGGATCCACAACTTTTGGAGCTAAAATACATCTTCCACTACACAATTAAGGTGAGTATTGTATATATTTTTCTTTCATATCATTACCCTACATCTATATCTTAATTTGGCTAATTGTATTTATTTAACATCTAAATCTACCTTACTTAAGCAATTGGTTCAATTTAACATACACATTATCCTATAAGGTCCAAAGAGTGTATTTTCTTGTATTGCATTCTCCTTTATAATTTGAATTTAGAATTGACACCCTTTCTTTCTTGGGTCCTAGCTAATCTAATTTGGGTTATAAAGAGGAACCATATTAGGAAATTCCCTCTTTCCCTAACATATATATTTGAATGGCTTAGTGGACTAAGAAAGTGGAGATCTACATCTTATCAAAGTATCTCCCTTTTTCTCCTAAACAACATTAGTAAAAAGAATTTATAAATATTTGAAAGGAACTTTTGATTATGGGCTATGGTATGACAAACTACATGATTTTACATTATATGCATATACTATTGTTGATTGGGCATGAAATGTTGATGGTAGAAAGAGCACACATGGTGGATATTTTTTCTTGGGTGGTAGATTGGTTTCTTGGCTAAGAAAGAAATACGAGTGCATTTCTCAAAGTACAACAAAGGTAGAATATGTATGAACAAAAAATATTTGTAATCAAATAATTTGGATGAAGAAAATATTGAAGGATATTGGTGTTGAGTTTACTGAGCCTATAATCATACATTATGATAACACAAGTATAGTTAGTATGCCAAACAATCTAGTATTACATTCACAGGCAAAGTACATTTCAATTAAGTATTAATTTTTGAGAGAAAAGGTAGCAAGGAAAGAGATCAAATTGGAGTATGTTAAAAAAAAGGAGTAGATAGCAGACATATTCACATAACCTTTAGCTAAAGAAAAATTTGAGTACTTGAGAGATATGCTTGGGGTTGTGCCCCAACCCTCTTTAGAGTAGTTGATGTAGATATTGCATCAATCCAGTATCATCAAAGCACTATATTTTATTTGGATTGGATTCTTGGTGCTTCTCATACAGGGGAGTATCTATGTTTGAGTTGAGTCACTAAGGAATCTTGCTAATGGTATTCAAATAATGCATCTGTACACTTATTGATAATTTGAAAATTGGATCATAGATGATTTCGAGAATTGGCATAATGATACCCTTTGACATTGATGTCAACGGGGGAGAAGTATACATGAAAAATATTACTATGATGCAAAGTAAAACATTGTTCATGATTTTTTTTTGCAAACTATCTATAAGAGATTGATGTTCTTATACATTCACGAGCAACATGAATGGGGGAGTAAAGTGTTGATTTCAAATTGTTTAAAGCAAGATTGTTGAGAAAAGAGATTAATAATGAGGGAGACTATTGAGATTAGATTGATGGAACCTATCATGGAACAATCATTACTTTGTCAATGATGTCAAACCTGCTACTTGTTGGTGAGACAATTTCTTTTTGGTCTGAATGATATCATTTGTTTGATTGATGAAGAGGATTTGAAAAGAAAAGATAATAAGAGCACCTAGAGAAAGGTTGAGTTATTTGGTGTATAAAAGGAGCACTAAGACCAAGTAAGACATTAGTACCATAGTGTATTGTTTATCTACTTAAAGTCTATAATGAAAGGTTACCCAAGCAAACATTGGAAGAAGATTATGTAAAGAAACGTGTTTGCCAAGCTTGATAGAGTAAATAGTGCAAGCTAAGAAAATTTAGTTCAAACCGAGTGAAAATCAATAGGTGTCAAGCAAAGAAAAAATGTTAGTATATGCCAAGTAAAGTTTAGTTGATGTCGAGCATCAGTAAACTTTAGTGTGTGCCAAATGAACTAGTATTGGTTGAGTGACAAAATACTATAAGTGTTGAGTGACAACAAAATGTGTTAAGTCAAAGATTTGACGAACTTGAGCTAACAAAGTTGATTTCTTGAATTATGTGAAGCGTGTGGAAGATAAGCTTGATGAGCTAGAGACAAATAATTCAAGATAAACTATTTTGAGGCAAATTGAAAGAAGATTGGAGAGGAAGTTTCTAGAAGAGACTAAAATGGAAAAATGGGTAGATTCATTGAATCTTACCTAACCCTAAAATGGATGATTGTGGTTGAGCGATAAAAGACCTAATTTCTCTATTTATAGAGATAGTAGGCTAGAAGCAAAGGTTGTCATGTGCAAGAACCTAAGGAAAATAAGAAGTCTAAGGTGTTGCTTCATAAGGTAGTTGAAGGGATGAATCTGCAGCTAGCATGTTGAGCAAGAAGGCTTAATGAGTTGAATGCTTGAAGGGTGAACACGTTGTCAAAGATAAAGATGATGAATTCCAAGCATAATGGATGACTGAAACAAAGATCTGTAATTTGCAAGTGAGTTGTATTTTGTTATCAGATCAAGTCCTGTTGTTACTTTCTAACCATTTTATTAGTCTGGGTAAATCCTTTGGATTAAGGTTGACCTAACAATCATTTGTAAATCCTTTAATTGGGTGACATTCTAATGGAATGGTCTAAAGTCCTCTAACAAGGCTCACTCCTAACAGGGTGATTGAAATCCTTTAACCAGGTCACATTTAATACTGTGTATTGTAACCTTTAACAGGGTTGGCCTTTCAAAGGGCATCACTTCATAAGAGTGAAATTTTAGTAGCATGTTATTGGTGGTTTTTCCAAAATTAGGTTTCCATGTAAAATCCTTGTGTCAAAATGTGTGACTGAGTTTGTGGTGTTTTATGTTTACATTACTACAAATTTATTTTGACCTAGAATGAGAATATGCAAATGTTTAAGGTATTTAATGATCTAATGGATGCATGCATGATATGGGTATATGTATATGAATATGTTAAGTGCTAAAAGGTTTTATTTAGACATTCAGATCTTGGATAATTGATTCACCCCAGCCACCCACCCCCCTCCCCCCCCCCCCCCCCCCCCAATTATTCTAAAGAATTCCAATAATTGGTATTAGAGCTAAGTGCTTGTGAGTGGATAGTTTGAAGGTACTAAGAGCTAAAGATCAAGATGTACAGAAAGGAGGTACCCAAGCTTAACAGAGACAACTTTCTCGCATGGTAAAGTTTGATGAAGTTACACCTAGGAGGACTTGGAGATTATTCTCAGTCAACCATCACTACTGAACATGTTGATCCTGTTGGTGCCCATACTGCTAATGATCTGAAAAAAGAAGAAAGAACACAATCAGGCAATGTTAGAGCTTGCCTCTACCCTAAGCTACTCAAAGTTTGATGATATCAAAGGATGTGATACTGCAAAGAAGATGTGGATGCTATACAAACAATTTATGGAGGAGATAAAAATGTTTTGAGAGCCAAAGCTGAAAGTTTAAGAGGTAAGTTTGATGAAATGAGAATGCAAGAAGGTGATACCATAGTCCAATATTGTACAAGAGTCAAGGAAATTTTTAATGCAATTAGAGGAGCAAATGGAACCATTGATGATGAGCTTGTAATAAGAAAAGTATTGAGAATACTTGTTGCCTAGCTATGCTATTAGAGTCTCTACAACTCAAGAATTGAGGTGCACCCTTGATAGAAATCAAACTCTTGAAGGTTTGGTTGGTAGACTCTCTACTTTTGAACTTTCTAATTTTGATAACTTCAAATATGAGAGTATTGATTCTACTTTCAAAGCTAAATTGACATGAAAGAACCTAAAGATATGAAGAAGAAAAAGGTTAAGCATGTTTTTAGTGATAGTGGTACATATGAAGCTGATGCAGAAGAGCTTGAAGCATTGTTGGCTAGAAGATTCCACATAGGCAAAGGAAAATAAAAATGTAAGCTACGTATCATGTGTTTTAATTGTAATGAGGTTGGTCATATTGTTGCAAGGTGTCTAGAGAAGAAGAATGATATAAGTGGAGACAAATATAGAAGTAAGAGAGATGAGAACAACAAAGATTATAAAGACAAAGGAAATAAATCCTGCTACACTAATGAAGAAGAATCAAATGATGGTGACCATTATGATGAAGTTGTGTATGTTGCTATAAGGATGGTTTTGATAAAGATGAGGCATCTGCATTAGTGTCTTATGTGAACAAGAGTGACAGATAGATCATTGACAATGGATGTTTGCATCACATGAATGGAGACAAAAGTAATTTCATTACCCTTGAATATTGTAATGAAAATAGTGTTAGATTTGGTGATGATGCACCTTGTTTGATAAAAGGAAAAGGATTAATAAGATTGACAGAAAAGATCATGTGTGACAATGCTTACTATGTAGAAGGACTTAACTATAACTTGTTGAGTGTGTCACAATTGAATAGTTCAAGTTGTAAAGTTGAATTTGATAACAAGAAAGCAAAGATCTATGACAGTAATGGAAAACTGATTGGAAATGGAGATCAAACTAGATGTAATCTATTTTATCTTGACATGAATGATGCTACTTGACTTGTTGCAGAATTTGATGATGTTTGGCTATAGCACAAGAGGTTATGTCAAGTTAACTTTGATAACTTATTTAGTATCAGTAACATGAAAAGAGTCAGATATTTTCCAAAACTAAAGAAACCTAATAATGTGATTTGCAAACAATGTCAGTTAGGCAAGATGACAAATCTAGTTTTAAAATTACAACTCATGCCTTAACAGAAGTTGTAGAATTAGTTCATACTAATTTGTGTGGACCAATTGATGTGCAAAGCTACAAAGGTAACAAGTACATTATCTCATTTGTTGATGATTATTCTAAGATGATGAAAGTTATGTTTTTGAAACAAAAATCTGATGCTTTTCAAATGTTTAAGTGATACTTGGCAAGAGTTCAAAAGAAGATTGGCAAAAGCTTGAAATGTCCAAGATCTAACAAAGGTGGAGAATTTACATCAAATGAGTTTGAGATATTCTACAATGATACAACAATCAAAAGATAAAATTCTGCACCTAGGGCCCTTCCACAAAATGGGATTGCTAAAAGGAGGAACATATCAGTAATGGGCTATGCTAGAACATTGATGATGGAGAATAATATTGCTTTGAAATACTAGAGAGAAGCTACAAGTACAACTATTTATACCTTGAACCAAGTGCAAGTCAAGAAAGGTACAAATTCCACACCTTTTGAACTATGGTATGGATACTCACCCAATGTAAAATATTTTAAGGTATTTGGAAGCAAGTGTTACATTCTTATGGATAACAGAAAATTTAAATTTGATGCAAAAAGTGAAGAAGGTATATTCCTTGTTTATTCCACAGGAAGTAAAGCTTATAAGCATTTAAATACTAACACTAACGAAGTTGTGGAAAGTGCAGATGTAAAGTTTGATGAGTATATAGAGGTACATGAAGTTGAATTTAAGAAGGAACTTGAAGAGAACAAATCCTTTGTGTACTTTTATGAAGATATGCTTGTTGATGAAGGTATTGTGAACCAAGTTGTAAATCAACAACAAGTATCAATGATTGTTGAGTTGCATACAATGAATTTTGAGTTGTATTTAGGAGCAGAGCTGTCTTCAGGAGCCAAGTTACAATCAGAAGTTAAGGTACATTCTGATAAAGAGATCAATTTGCATGAAAAGAATTCAGAGTTACTTGATAGAGAAGTACACAATGATTTTGAGATTGAACTAAATGAAAGATCTAATGCCAAGGAAGGGGAATAGAGCCAAGACTATCAAAGTATGTAAGAAAACATCACCTTACTAAAAACATCATTGGAGATAAAGAAGACATACCAATGACAAGGAATAGGTTGAGAAATGAATCATGTTTTTTAAGCATGCATGATCCTAAGTCAATGAAGGATGCATAGGAGAATGAAGACTGAAATCATGCCATGAAAGAAGAAATTGATCATATTGAGAAGAATAAAACTTGGACATTGGTACCTAGACTAGAGAACAAGAATGTTATTGGAACCAAGTGGGTATTCAAGAACAAATTAGATGAGAATGGTGAAGTCACAAGGAATAAGGCAAGATTAGTTTGCAAAGGGTATGCACAAGAAGAGGTAATTAACTATGGAGAGACATTTGCCCCTATTACAAGATTGGAAGGAGTGAGAACTTTGCTTCCTTACTTTGCATACAAAGGTTTCAAAGTTTATCTAATGGATGTGAAGTCAACATTTTTGAATGGTATACTAGAAGAGGAGGTTTACATTGAACAACCAAAAGGGTTTGTTGATCCAAACAACAAGAACATAGTATGTAGATTACATAAAGCTTTATATGGTTTAAAGCAAGCCCAAAGAGCATGGTATGAAAGGCTTCACAATTATCTCATGAAGATTGGTTTTGAGAAGATTGATGATAACAAAAACTTATACTTGAGGATTGAAGGAGGTAAAGGGATTTTACTAGATGAAATATTTATTGATGATATTATATTTGGTGGACCAAATGAATTATGTAAAACATTTGAAAACAAAATGAAGAAAGAATTTGAGATGTCTATGTTTGGAGAGATAAAGTTCTTTGTTGGTTTTCAAGTATATCAGATGAAATATGGTATTTACATCACTCAATCCAATTATGTAAAGGAAATATTGAAAACTTTTCCAGTATGGAGGGATTCAAAACTAGTTAGCACTCCTATGGTAATAGGACATAAAATTTCAAAGACTAATGATTCTGTTGAAATGAATCAAACATTGTACAGGTCTATGATTGGTAAGTTATAATATGTAGCACATAATAGATATGATATTGCACTAGATGTTGGGATTATTGTAAGGTTTTCTACAAATCCTAAGGATAATCATTTGATGGTTGTTGAGAGAATTATGAGATAATTGAAAGGAACAAAATATTATGGTATATACTACAAGAAGAATGATAAATTTGAATTGAGAGCCTACACAGATGATAATTGGGCTAGAAATATTGATGACATAAAAAGTACAAGTGGTGGAGTATTTTTCTTAGGAGAGAGATTATTCTCGTGGACTAGTAAGAAACAAAATTGTATATCTCAATCTTTTGCTGAAGTTGAATATGTGGTTGTTGTAGTGAATTGTACCAATATAGTATGAATCAAACAGCTACTCAAAGGAATGAAGGAAGAAATTATTGAATCTTTGGTACTCTACTGTGACACATAAGTGTTATAAATATATCTAAGAACCCTGTGATGCACACAAATACAAAGCACATTGCAATCAAGTATCATTACTTGAGAGAGTTAGTTCAAGACAAAGAAGTGAGAATGAAATATGTGAATACAAAAGAATAGATAGATGATATATTCATTTAAGCTTTACCTAGGGATGCTTGTGAATATCTTAGAGGTAAGCTAGGGGTGATACCCCTATCCAAAGCTACTTAAGAAGAAAGAGTATTGTCTTGCATCAATTGAGTTGAATGTCATATTTTAAAGTTTGGTGCAGTGGATCTTAATTTAAGAGCTGCCTAAAGTAATGAAGGAGCCCAATCAAAACATTTATAGTCGCATGCAAGGTGATAAAGGGAGAACCTGAATTGATTTTATTTGCATGAAAAGATGACAAGTCTTTGGCATTTTTGTCAAAGAGGGAGATATAGAAAGGGAGACATAGGAAAGAGGGATAAATTCCTAACAAGAGAATATATAAGTCAGAAGGAGAAGATACATTGAAGGAGATTGACAAAGCTTACATTACCCTATATAGAAGAAGGGCATATACTAATAGAGAGAGGAATTTCAAAGATTTTTATTTTTAGTAATGTTTTTGATATTTGTTTGTTAGAATTCTTTAGAATAATTGAGAGGGGGGGTGAATCAGCTATTCAAGGTCCAATAATGTCCAATACAACTTTTTCTTTTAATCCTTAATGGCACATAACTGAAATTATCATGCATGAAATTAAACATTAAACAACCGTGAAAGAAAACATGCTTCACACCATAACACTAAGGATTTTGATGACCCAGAAACCCTCCAGGAATAAGAAGGTAAAATTGGGGTGGGGATGATACCCACAAAATAACTGCGCAATCGATTTCAACCACTTTTGATGGTCTACCCTATTAAAGGCTACAACACATTGTTAAATGTGACCCCGTTAAAGGATTTCTATACCCTATTAGGAGTGTGCCCTGTTAGAGGACTTAAGAACATTCAACTTGGAATGTCACCCTATTAAAGGATTTACATAGAGTTGTTAGGCTCACCCAAGTCCATGGGATTTATAGTCACCTTCTCAAAAGAATCTTTCATCCCTCTCTAAGGATCTCCTATCCTCCTCCTAAGGATCTCTTATCCTTCTCCTAAGGATCTCTTTATCCTTTTCTTGAGGATCTCTTTATCCTTCTCCTGGGGATCTCTTTATCCTTTTCCTGAGGCTTATCCACCTAGTTGTTAAGCTAACCTAGCAATGTAGGATTTCAATATCTAATACAATGGTAAGAGAGTATTAGAAAGGTTTTGACCTAATATAGATTGCAACTCTAACCTTGTAGATTTCATATCACTCTTCAGTTCTTTTCTTTGCTTGGCTTTCCTCCCTTGCAGTGCTGACAGCTTGTTCACCCTTCAAGATCTGTCCCCTTGAGTTCTTCCACTCGTTATGCCAATGCACTCCATGATCACTTGATCAACTTAGAGTCTTGATGCTCTGTATTTACACCTCACTGTGTCCCCCTTCACATTAGCCTTCTCTTGGCTTCAACCACACTTGTGACCAACTCCCCCTTCTCACACTTCTTTGATCTCTGACCTGTAGCTTCTTATAGAGAAGTTATGTTCTTCATTTCCCACTCAAATCTTGATTTGATCTTGAGAAAACGGTATTATTTTCCCTCCAAATTGCTTCTTCTAGAAACTTCATGATAAATCCATTAGCATTCGCCTTGAATTGGTTTGCATGGTTTACATAAAATTCAGTGACATCTACTCATTATCCTTATCATCCAACTAATTCACAAAATTTGATGTAACAACTTTATCGCTACTGATTTGGTGAATCTTTGACTTAACAAATAATGTAGCAACTTGGCATCATTGGTTTACTGATGCTCAACTCCTTTTGTGTTACTCAGCTTCTATTGTTATTTTATTGGCGCTCGACACCTATAGAATTTCTACTTTGCTCGACACTTGAAGACTTACTCGGCATCCATTACTTTTTTTTAATGCTCGACACCTAACCAATTTTGTGTTACTTGGTACCTGAAGGATTCTATGTTACTTGGCACCTGAAGGATTGCTCGACATACACTAAAGTTGAACTTGCTCAGCTTCAACTGAGAATCTGCTTGGCTCTCTCCAATGAACTTAGCTAGGCTTTACAAATGACTTAGTTAAACCTTACATCTTTGATGTGTCTTAGTGTGTCCATTCTCTTAGAGTATGTCATCAATACACTATTTCATTAGTGGCTTAGCTAGTCCTTATACTTCATTAAAACATCATAACTTCAACCTTTCTCTAAGTACTCTAGTTACATCTTATTGATTGCCACCTCCTTGTCAATCAACCAATTGATAGTATTTGGATCACTTAAGCAATTGTCATTCCTGCAAGTAGCAAGTTTGACATCAATGAAAAAATAATGATTGAAAACATTATTTACCAGTTCCATTATTCTTCATTCATGATCTTTTTAATCATTTCCAACATTGTTTGCCGTCAATGCAAAAGAGGGAGATTGTTGAGTTTAGATTGTTTAGAGCAAGATTGTTTAGAAAAGAGATCAATAATGAGGGAGACTGTTGAGATCAGATTGATGGAACCTATCATGGAACAATCATTATTTTGTCAATCATGTCAAACCTGCTACTTGCTGGTGAGACAATTGCTTTTTGGTCTGAATGCTACCATTTGTTTGATTGATGAAGAGAATTTGAAAATAAAAGATAACAAGAGCACCTAGAGAAAGCTTAAGTTATTTGTTTTATAAAAGGAGCACTAGGACCAAGTAAGACATTGATACTATAGTGTATTTTTTATCTATTTTAAGCCTATAATGAAATGTTACCCAAGCAAAGACTAGAAGAAGATCAAGTAATGAAATGTGTTTGCCAAGCTTGACCAAGTAAATAGTGAAAGCTAAGCAAATTTAGTTCAAGCCAAGTGAAAATAAATAGGTGCCAAGCACAGAAGAAAAGTTTGTATATGTCGAGTAAAGTTTAGTTGATGTCGAACATCAATAAAATTTAGTGTGTGTCAAGTGAACTAGTATTAGTCGAGTGACAGAATACTGTAAGTGCCGAGTGATAGTAAAATGTGTTAAATTGAAGATTTGATGAATCTGAGCTAACAAAGTTGATTTCTTAAATTATGTGAAGTGTGTGGAAGATAATCTTAATGAGTTGGAGGCACATAATTCAAGATAAACCATTTTGAGGTGAATTGAAAGAAGATTGGAGAGGAAGTTACTAGAAGAGACTAAAATGGAAAAATGGGTAGATTCATTGAAATCTTACATAATCCTAAAATGGACGATTGTGGTTGAGTGAAAAAAGACCTAAATTCTCTATTTATAGAGATAGTAGACCATAAGCAAAGTTTGTCATGTGTGAGAACCTAAGGAAGACAAGAAGTCTAAGGTGTTGCTTCATAAGGTGGCCAAAGGGATGAATCTACAACTAGCATGCTGAGCAAGAAGGATTAAGGAATTGAATGATTGAAGGGTGAACAAGTTATCAGAGATGAAAAGGATGAATGCTAAGCATAATGGAGGACTAAAACAAAGATATGTAATCTGCAAGTGAGTTGTATTTTGTTATCAGATCAAGTCTTGCTATTATTTCTAACCATTGTATAAGTTTGGATAAATCGTTTGGATTAAGGTTGACCTAACAGTCATTTTTAAATCCTTTGACTAGGTGACATTCTAATGGAATGGTCTAAAGTCCTCTAACAAGGCTTACTCCTATCAGGGTGATTGAAATCCTTTAACCAGGTCACATTTAGCAGTGTGTATTGTAACCTTTAACAGGGTTGGCCTTTCATAAGGTATCACTTTAGAAGAGTAAAATTTTTGTAGCATGTTACTGGTGGTTTTTCCCAAATTGGGTTTTTACGTAAAATCCTTGTGTCAAAATGTGTGAATGAGTTTGTGGTATTTTATGTTTACATTACTTCAAAGTTATTTTGACCTAGGATAGGAATATGCAAATGTTTAAGGTATTTGATGATCTAATGGATGCATGCATGATATGGGTATATGGATATGAATTTGTTAAGTGCTAAAAAGTTTTATTTGTACATTCAAACCTTGGATAACTAATTCAACACCCCCCCCCCCCGCCCCGCCCCCAAGTTATTCTAAAGAATTCCAACATAAAGTAGATAAGGAAGAAAAATAATTTGGTATTTTTTATACATTGACAATTCTTCATCTATGTTGCCATCAATGTCAAAGAGGGAGATTGTTAGCATGAATGCTTGATTTTGTTAGAGGTATGACTATATAGGGGAGATCTCAGACTGTCAGTATGTTGGAGAGATGATATATGCAAATGTTTAAGGTATTTGATGATCTAATGGATGCATGCATGATATGGGTATATGGATATGAATCTGTTAAGTGCTGAAAAGTTTTATTTGTACATTCAAACCTTGGATAATTGATTCAACCCCCCCTAGTTATTCTAAAGAATTCCAACATAAAGTAGATAAGAAAGAAATATAATTTGGTATTTTTTATACATGGATAATTCTTCATCTATGTTGCCAGCAATGTCAAAGAGGGAGATTGTTAGCATGAATGCTTGATTTTGTTAGAGGTATGACTGTATAGGGGAGATCTCAGACTGTCAGTATGTTGGAGAGATGATTGAGTACTTATGTGTTGCATTCATCATTGTGTTTTTCATTAATATCAACATATCAATTTTTAGATAGTTTAGTCAGAGTTGCAGAGGAAGATTCATTTGACGAGGTTTGTAGTTAGAGAGTTATGTCATGCACGCTTAGAGGAGAATTAAAGAATGTATTTTGATGTTGTGTCTGTATTTGTAGAAATAGATATGCAAATTTGTGTAAGTTATGAAAGTTTTTTACGAAGGCTACTCTCAGAGTGAGTTTCTTGAAAGTGAGTACTAGTAATTGTGTTGTATCTTTTAGGTGAGGCTAAAGATAGTTCATTAGACTTGGATTATAGTTTAAGACATTTTCAAGATGCTATGATTAACATGGTAGAAGTAGATGTTCATTCTATGAATAGTTGTGATTATTATTTAGCATGTTGTTTCGAGGAGGCTGAATATTAATAATATCATTATGAGAAGTGTATATTGTAATGTAATGTAATGTGTGATATATTAATGTGGTCATGCTATTTATTTTAAGTTGGGAAATCCTCGAGGTTTACTCAATACTTTGTAATGTCCCCACTTCAGTAGTTGTCTAGTTGTGTGACCATTAACCTTTTCTTTTCTTTCCTTTTCTTTTATTTATCCCACATTGCTTGTGAAAAGTGGTTGACCCTATGAAGTAGGAATAAAAGGAGAGCTTGTGGCTATTGTTAGGTTGGTTGAATATGAGAAGAAAATGGATGTGTGAGTTATAGATCTGTTATTGGCATTGAGGACATCTATCCTCTCTTGTGAAATTCTAGATGTCATTCCCTTGGGGTTTGGCCTTTGGAATTCATTGCTATCAGCTTCATCAATATGCAATTTGGTCTCATTTCTAGCTACAAGAAGATTTGGTGTTTGTTCGTATCATTCTTACTCCTTGTCTAATACTTATGCCACTATGAAGGGATGATTTTACATGTTATAATGTTGGAGTAATTAACATTAAAATCTCTATCAATAGTTGGTTCAGTTTTTGGGCATTTCTAGGGTGCCCATTACAATGTTATAAGAGCTATAAGTCCTACCATCTTGTGGAGGTCTTATTGGGAATTTGGAACAACTGGATAGAGGGAAAAGTGTTTGACAAAATATCAAGACATTAAAATTAGAAATTAAAAAGGCTAAGCTTTTTTGTTTGAGCATGCGACAGGGGCTTTATAGTTTTCGCAATACCAAGGAAAGATAACGTAAGAGTTCAAATTTGCAAAGCGAACAATCTAGTTCATTCGTGCAGAGGGGCATACAATCTAGTCATACAAACATAGAGGAGATATTCTTTGAACAAGACAATAGTATGGGTGACTGAGATGATAGGAATACAGGATTAGGTGGAGGCAGAAATACCAATCTAGATTAAGAGGAGGTAATGTTCAGATAGTTATTGGGTATGTTAGAGGAGGGGCAACGTATGCAATAAGAGCTGAACAGGTGAATGGATATGATGATGCAACTTATGGCTAGACATATGGGAGTCAATATTAATCCAAGAGATGCCAACAATGGAAACAATAATAGTTGGGGAAACGATAACAGTAGGGGCAATGATAATAATGGAGGCTGAGGCAACAATAATGGTCCTAAGAATAACATTAATGGTAATAATGGACATGGCAACAATGGGAATGAGGCTCGATAACTTTAGAGATATTGCATGCCTAGCTCAAATAGTGAACTTGAGACCTCTTCTACCCACCTTTCCACCCAGAGAGTCGGTTCAAATAGTAAATGAACTGTAGATTACCGAGTTATAGGACCAATTCAAGAGGGACTGGGAGGCTAGTTGACCAGAGTTTTAGGTGGATATTTCCCTTAGAGATTATATGGACTTGAGGATGAGACACTTGCCTAGATCAGGAGGGAGAAATCAAAACTTTGAGAGTTCAAAAAGAAAGTTGGGAAACTTTCTTTACCTTATTATGATGCTTCAAGGAAGATGACCACACGAGCTTGGGTGCAGAAGGTAGATACATACTTCCAACTAAATCCTATACCTAAGGAGGAGGCTATCAAGTATGCGGCTATTCATTTGATGGTCTAGTGCATGAGTGGTGGCATCATGGCATGGTAAACCTGGGATGTAATCATATCACATCTTATAAGGAGTTTACTAAGAGACTCATAGAGAGATTTGATACTAGAGATCCTGAGTTACAGTTTAAGGAGTTGGCACAACTCAAGTAGTGGGGATAAGTTGAGACGTATATTAGTGAATTTTAGAGGTTAGTTATGTTGGTCACAGATATTTTAGAGAGGAGGTTAGTAGTGTTGTTTATGGACGAACTCTCAGATCCCTTGAGGGGTTGGATTAAGGGGCATGACTTGGCTACGTTACAGGAGGCCACTAAAAAGGTTTGTGACTTAGCACCTTCTTCTTTTAGGAGAAGATTTCAACATAGGGATTCATCCATGAAGAAGGACAAAAAATATTTTCACAAGGATGCTCAACCGAAAAGGGACAAGAAGTTGGATAATGACACCCTAAATGAGTTGAGGAGAAAGAAGCTATGTTTTCATTGTAGAGAGCCTTGGGACATATCTCATAAGTGTCCTCTCAAGGCTAAGTGGTGCAGGAGCACCTAGGTAGGCTAAGCGTGAAACCTAGGTATTTCCTTGTTTTTGGCTTGTAGTGATGCTAGCCACATCACTAGTCTAATAATAGGATCAACTTGGTCCTAAGGTGAGGTTAGATAGGTTAGAAGAGCCCGACAATGCAATATTGCTCCTAATTGCTCAAAATTGCTCATTTCACTCAATAGAGAATTTTTGGTTTTTGAGGGCCAAATAGGGAAAGAAAGTGTTTTAGGGTCCTTATTAGATTTTTTAGATCCATCTTAAGCCTTTTGGAAAGTTTGGTAGCAAGTAGAATAAGTTTGGATAGATAATTTGCAAAATTGCAAAAATTGCTCATTTTTTGCAAAGTTGTCATTGACAACTTTTGTAACTTTTATGCAAAAAGAGAAACTTCTTTGTGGGATACCTTCAACCACTTAAAATAATTAGAAAATTCCATGCCAAGCCTATATTAGGTCAAACTCAACCTTTTCAAGAGGTTGGAAGAAGGAGAAATGAGAGTTTACAAATTGTAATCAACATTTTTACTTATTACAACAGTTTCTTGTTTTGAGTGTTTTTCATGCTTTGTACAGATCAGACTTAGGTTTTTCTGAGTTGGAAGTGTTAGTGGTAATTTTCCTTCATTTTTTTTTTATAGTTTTTGTGTTGTTACAGAGAGTTTTGTGTGTTCGAATAAATTATTTTGTAAGTTAGCAGGTTGCTATTCTAAAATGGGCAGCTAATAAAAAATGGAGTCTTAGGGCCTTTTCCCACTGTATAAAATGTATGGCCTCTTGGGATTTGGAACTAGAATCCTTGTACATTATGTACAGCAAAGGAGAGCCCATGGGAAGCACAAAAAGCATTTTTAAAGTGATGCCCTAGGCAAGCCAAATGCAACTTAGCTAGGAATCACAGTTGGAAAAATGAGCTATGGAGGGGATTGAACATGCAAACACCTCGATCTGATTGCACAGTGAGTAAGAAAAATATTTAACCTTGTTTTAGTCCAAAGGAGAGGTCTTGGAACATTTTCCAAGGTGGTTTTCCATCACAATAGCGATAAAGCACTTGAAATCCTCATTTTTGGCCTAAAACTGTACTTTGGTTGTACGGATAGTTTGGGGGTTGAACAATCATAGAATCTTGAAGTAATCTAAAAAGGGTATCCATAAATGTAATTTTTTTGTAGGGTTGTTAAGAATTTTTTCAAGAAATCTTGTTTCCAGCTATTTAGGAGGGCTAATTCCTAGTAGCCTTTTTGGAGCAATTTGGTGTATTTTCCCTAGTAGATTGAATGCACCTATGAAATCAGTATTGTTTAGAGTCATGGATGTTAGAAGGAGTCTAAGCAAACCCTGGATGAAGAACTAGCACCCTTGGGGCTATAGATGGACTTGAGGGTTAGTAGTGGACTGGAGTCGGCTAGGAAGAAATTTGATGTTACTTTGTTGGTGTGCCCCCAACTGAAGGATTAGGATCTCTTGAGCAAGGTCCTAGTAAGCATAGGGTGTAAAGAAGACCTAGTGGGTCTAGTGGTTGACCTAAGGTAGCCCTGTGAGAGCTTGGGGTTTGGAAGCAAGGTTGGGGTATTACATCACTAAGGCAAATCAAATGGAGTATTTCTCAACAAAGGAGTCACAATTAGAGAGGGAAGATCAACACTTTGTTTTAGATGAGGATAGCACTATAGAGGAGAGCAACATTCTTGAGAATAAGAAGTCATTGGCATGATTAATGGGGGCTCAAAAGGTAATCACATTTGAGGTTAGGGGTACTATCCAGGGGTAGAAAATGATCTCACTCATTGACACTGGGGCTACCCATAATTTCGCAGATGCACAATTAGTAGCCAAGAGAGGTTTACAGATCGAGGAGCATGTCGGGTTTAGAGTCATGATAGCTAATGGTGACAAATTATTATGCAATAAGAAGATATATAATCTTCACATAGGTTTGGAGATGGCTATGAGTTGGAGGGTGAGTTCTATGTAGTAGACATGGGAGACTATGATGTCATCCTTGGTAGGACATGGATGGCTTTGCTAGGCAATTTCACACTCAACCTAGCAAAATTGGAGATGAGGTTTTAGCATGAAGGCAGAATTGTTGTACTTAGAGGAATTTCAGATGGGAACTGTAGAGTAATCTCCTTGAGGAGAATGCAGAGACTATTTTGGCATGATGATGTAGAGTCTGTGACATAATGTTTTACTATGCTAGCTTCACAGGAACCGTAGGTGAAGAGTCATCCACTAGATATCCAGGAGATACTTGATAAGCATGTTAAAGTTTTTGGCGAGATTCTGCATAGGGTTCCTCTTGACAGGGAAATGGAGCATATTATTGAACTTAAGGAGGGAGCAAAACCAGTTATGATTATTCCCTATTATCATCCTAAGAAACACAAGGATGAGATAGAAAAGGTGATTAAGGATTTGTTGGAGATGGGGCATGTCAGGCCTAGTAAGAACCCCTTTGCTTTAGTAGTAGTATTGGTAAAGAAGAAGGATGGGATGATGTGCATGTGGATCAATTACATGACATTAAATAAGAAGACCATTAAGAGTAGATATTCCATCCCACATATAGATGAGCTGATTGATGAGCTGCATAGTGCATGCTTTTTTATGAAGATTGATCTACAGTCATGGTATCATTAGATCAAGATGAGGGTGGAGGACATTGAGAAGACAAATTTTTAGTGTCACCATGGCCACTTCGATTTTTTGGTTATGCTATTTGGGCTAACCAATGCCCCTGCTACATTTCAAAGTTGCATGAATCAGGTATTCAAGGGGTAGCTTAGGAGATTTGTCCTGATTTTCTTTGATGACATTTTGGTCTTCAATAAGACTTGGGAGGATCATTTACAACATCTTGAGATGGTGTTGTCCATTTTGGAGAGAGAGTCTCTATATGCTAAGGAATCTAAGTGTGAGTTCGGGTTGACTGAGTGACTATAACTTAGGCATATCATCAACGCATATGGAGTTCGGGTAGATCCCGAAAAGATTAGAGCTATTATTGATTGGCCTACTCCTACGAGCCTTACACAACTTAAGGGGTTCTTTGGTCTCTATGGGTTTTATAGGAGATTTATTAAGGGATTTTAACATACTGCTGCACCCTTGACAGACCTTACTAGGAAAAGGGTCTTCACATGGACAGGGGTAGCTTAGAGATGCTTCAATCATTTCAAGAAGGTAATGTCATCATGTCCAGTATTAGCTCTACTGGACTTCACAAAGCCATTTGAGCTTCATTTTGATGGGTCAAGTGATGGGATTGGGGCAGTCTTGATGTAGAAGAAGCATCCCATTGCTTTTGAGAGTAGGAAGCTCCGTGGAGTGGAAAAGAACTATTCCATCTATGATGGGGAGATGTTGGCTATTATGCATGCATTGGCCAAGTTTCGATCCTACCTAGTTGGTGGGAAGTTTGTTATCAAGACTAATCACAATTGCATCAAATACTTCATGGGCCAGTGTGATTTGAATGATAGCCAACAAAAGTGGATTACGAAATTGTAGCCTTATGACTTTGACATTGAGTTTTTCAAAGGTAAGAAGAATGTGGTAGCAGATGCTTTATCCCAAAGACTTCATATTTGTGCTCTAGTTGAGATCACCAAAGATTGGAGAAATATGATTACCCCAGAGTATGCAAGGGACACTTGGGCTTCTGGAATGATTGCAGGCACCATACAGGATGATCGTTATGTGGTGGTGGATGGATTGATCAAGTTCTAGGGTAGGATATATTTGGTTCCTTCATCACAATTTAGGGATGTAATACTGAAGGCATTTCACAATACACCTACAGTTGGACATCTAGGGGTCTTTAAGACCTACAAGCAGATTCGTGAGTGGTTCACATGGAAAGGGCTCAAGGATGATGTTCAAAAGCATGTCAGGGAGTGTGTAGTTTATCAACAAAATAAGGGAGAGCACACACATCCTGCAAGGTTGTTACAACCTTTACCCATTCCGAATAGAAAATGGAAAAGTATTTCTATGGACTTCATCACTGGGTTACGACGAGTATAGGGGAGAGATTACATCTATGTGGTAGTTGACTGACTGACAAAGTTTACTCACTTCTTTACTATTCCATCCACCTACACAACAACATAGGTGGTCAATCTTTTCTTCAGAGAGATATTCAGGTTACATGGGATACCTAGTTTCATTGTTAGTGATTGAGATAGTAAATTTATGAGTGTTTTTTGGCAAGAATTGTTTGGATTGTGTGGCACAGATCTTACACCTAGCACTAGTTATCATCTGCAGATAGATGGGTAGACAGAGATTGCGAATAAATTGGTGGAAGGATATTTGAGGAACTATGTGACTGCACAATAGAGAGCTTGGGTCAAATGGCTACATATGGGAGAGTACTGTTATAACACCACTTATCATATGTCCATCAAGATGACTCCATTCATGGCACTATACGGTTATGAAGCACCTAGTTTCATGGATCTGGTTTTGGGAGATAGTAGAGTGCCCAAAGCCAAAGATTTCTTAAAAGATAGTCAGTATATTTTGAGGGTGCTCAAGGAGAATAAATAGCAAGCCCAAAATCAGTAGAAATTGTATGCTAACCAACACCAGACAAAGTGCAACTTTGAGGTTGGGGATTTTGTTTACTTGAGGTTACAACCATATAGACAGTCATCACTCAAGAAGAGCAGAGCAGATAAGTTGAAGCCTAGGTTTTATGGCCCCTACAGAGTGATTCATAGGGTGGGTGAGGTTGCCTATGAGATTGAGCTTCCAGAGGGCAGTCAGGTGCATAATGTGTTTCATGTGTCGAGGCTTAAGAAAGTCGTCTGTTAAAGAGTTGTGCCTTCTACAAATTTGCCACCATTGGACGAGGAGGGGGAGTTCATATTGTTCCTGAGGCTATTCTGGATACCAAGGGAAGGACTCTGTAGAACAGGGTGATTAAAGAATATTTTGTCAGATGGAGAGACTTGCTAGAGGAAGATGCTACTTGGGAGAGTGAGCAATTGTTACAACAAATAGGACCGAGATTGCTTAAGGACAAGTAATTTCAAGGGGGGCAGACTGTAATGTCCCCACTTTAGTAGTTTTCTAGTTGTGTAACCGTTAGCCTTTTATTTTATTTATCTTGCATTGCTTGTGAAAAGTGGTCGACCCTATGAAGTAGGAATAAAAGGAGAGTTTGTGGCTATCGTTAGGCAGGTTGAATATGAGAAGAAAATGGATGTGTGAGTTACAGATCTGTTCTTGGCATCAGAGAACGTCTATCCTCTCTTGTGACATTCTAGACGTCATTCCCTTAGGTTTTGGCCTTTGGAATTTATTGCTATCAACTTCATCAATAGGCAATTTGGGTGCATTTCTAGCTATAGGCAGATTGGGTGTTTGCTTGTATCATTCTTATGCCTTGTCCAATACTTATGCCACTTTGAAGGGATGACTTTACATGTTATAATGCTGTAATAATTAATATTAAAATCTTTATCAGTAGGTAGTTCAGTTTTTGGGCATTTCTAGGGTACCCATTACATACTTATTTTAGCACTTAGTATAAAGGAAACTTTGTTTCCTTCGTTACAAGAGTGTGTGCGACAATGTATCATATGTATGTTAGGTTATGTGAGCTTTAGCTACAAATTGTGTAAGATCATAGGAGAGATTGATGTTGTGGATGCATCGTGAGCTTCAAAGGAACTGTATTGAGAAATAAGTTGTTGTTTAGTTACTTTGTGTACTTGGATATGTTATCGTAAAGATTGTTTAGTGAAGACAATCTTGAAGCAATTTCGACAGTGGTTTCAGTTGACTTCCTATCAATTCCTAACTGGGTTGTAATGATTTGATAGGGATTTGAAGTCTCCTAATATAGAATCATATGTACTGATTGTATCTCATTGGCTCCTAACTAGATTCACATGACGTTGACAAAATGATAATATTTTAAACTATAGAAAAAATACTATGATTTTTTGAAATAAAGAAAAACAATATTGCCTATGTAGATCACACCATGCAAAATGATTTCCTACCTTTGTTGCCCCAAAACTATTTTTTTTTCCAATATGGGTAAACTTATAGTTAAAATTTGTCAGATCAACCTCTCAAACATGGTGGTGAGCTCAGATTTCATGTAGGATGCTTCATAAACTTGTTTATCCCTAAAACTAACAAACCAATCACAAATGCACCAAGATCTCTTCAAGAAGACATACTGAAAGATGCTCCCATGACTTGGATACCATGTAAGAATTAGCTTATAACCCAAGATCTAGAACCTAATGAATAATACAAAAGGAAGAGAGAAGAAATTGACAAGAATAAATTGCATTCTCACCAAGATGCACTAATTTGAAGTGCATAATTGAATTGAGTATAATGTAAATGTGTTCGCTTATATATGTTAGATAATAGGATAAGAAATTACACAAGGATGATACGTAACTCAATGAGATGCAAGGTAGATAAAAATAATAATAGATGATTCCACTAAAGGTGGACTAACTATTCCACTATAAGTGGATATGAAAACATGATAATTAGATCACACTAGCAAAGGTGGAATTTCCTTTACAACCATGATATGTAATACCTTAAGTGCCCCCTTCACAAATCACTATGAAATGCATTATCCTAAGTTAAGAACAATTATACAAGAAATTAATTACACCAACAATTACGCTTGTCAGCTTATGATGAGATTATCACATTTGCTTTAATTTTGATTGATATGTTAGGTTGATAATAACTACAAACATAGTAGTACCCCCCATGCACTCACAATAAACATTATTGTACTCACATTAAAAAAATTCTTCATGAATTTCACATTTGAATTAGATGTATAGAGTTGAAATAATTGAAATATACTTGGCCTTTGTATGCATCACAGGAAAGCAACCTTTCCGTCTTATTCAACTAGTTATATGATTCTAAACATTAACAACCATATAAACAATAATGCAACATATGATATTGGCCATTGATATATATTACAAATCCAATAGAATGCACACCTTGAAAACCTTTAAAATATTTGATTTCAAAAAGTCACATTATACAAATAAAATGAAAATATATAATTTTTGGCAACACAAGCTTTCTCTTTTATCTTAATGCTTTTATACCAAAACTCTTGTTATTAGTTCAATGAGATTGATAGAAATGAATGAAGACACAAATACAATTATAATGATATATGAAATGCAAACAAAGTCCTATATGTTGCTACACATTTACTTCTATTGCTCTCGGATCCTCCCTTCATTAATACAAGGCACTCACATATGACAATCGTAGATATGTATAATCCAATTAGAATTTGTCCGTAAATACAACCCACTCATGTATGATAATCAATGGAAGCCAACTCACTTAGAATGCAAATACAAAATGAAAACCAATCCTTTCACACTAAGGAGAACAAAATCCAGGGAAATTCAAACTATGATGTGCCCCGCTCACACTCGCCAATGTAGCCATTGTATTAGGAGCATTGGGTCAAAGTGAAGGTAAGCAATAGAAATATGCAGTCCAATCAAATAGTTTCTCGAACAAAAAGGTTCAGTATCGAAGCTTGGGACTAACCGTTTTGGGTTCATGAAGGGGCGGGGCAAAGAGTCGTAACAGTAGCCCTTCCCAACCCTAGAGCACTAGATGATATTGGAAATAACAAAGCCCTTCATTCATCAACCCTACTGTATAGCAATGGTAAGCCACTGAAATCCAAAAAATCTGAAAACTTCAACTCAACAAAAGAGAAGCATTGACATTTAGGTATTTTGCCATTTGATCTCTTTCGGTGCGTAGATATGACAACATATCCAGAGCAAGGCAAAATGTCAACAATGCTTCCGAGTTATCTATATTCTTCTTGTTCATCTTCGGTGGGTGCTCTGAGAGGCCCTTCCTCATTTGTATCTGATCTTTGGATGGAGAAAAGTGGTGTGGTTGTGACAGAGAAACAGACGGTCAATGTCAATCCTCGCAAGACATTTGTGGTACCTGCTCCCAGCGAGCCCGGGAAGATCGCCATGTATTCCCCTGCTTTCTATGCAGCTTGTACCATGGGAGGCATCCTCAGTTGCGGTCTCACCCATACTGGTGTAACTCCTCTTGATCTCGTCAAATGCAATATGCAGGTTGGATATTCATCCATTCGTATAAATTCTTTCCCTATTCTATGAAATATTCGTTATTTCTTCTTACCACATTTTATTTGTGTTCTGTGGGGAAGCTTGGATCACATTCACGATCTGTAAACATTTGCTTGAATGCATCCTAAGATTGTTGTAAAAGTTTATGTCTTCCTATTCCAGTTAATGAGAATTGAACACGAGCATGGTTATTACACTTTTTTTACGATTGACGTTATACCAAATACCCCTGAACGGTTATCTCAAATGTTGTTAGTGAGGTTCAAATTATATATATATATATATATATATATATATATAGTTGGGCATTTGGTTGGTGCTTAATTACATGTGCAGAGACTTGCATCACGATAAATTTGTTGGGTTTACACCAAACTGAGCAAATGATGCGGTAATTACCCAATTTTAACATTTTATTATTAGGCTTCCTCAGGTTTGAAACCATTGTCACCTCTTCAAATGCTATTAAGGGCTATGCTTTGGGGGCTGCTTGTGTGTTTGGGTTAAATGTTGAAACTTAATTTTTGAAATGTGGACCTTTCTTTAGATCTGTATTTTGACATCTGTTTGTCTGCTGCTAGATCTTTTTTTACGAACATTGGTAAGAATATTTAATATCTCTCGAGCCTGTTCTGAAGCCTCAAGACCTTTGATAAAGTACATTGTTATGTTCTGCTTGGTAAGTCATGTTTAACTCAGCGTGAAGTAGTCTTAGATGGCTTTTCTAATACATATCATGGGTCCCATTGTCTTGCAGCTTAGTATTTTGCTCAAGTTATTCATAGTTTATCTCGCAAACACGGATTATGAAATTTGCTATATTCCATAGGAATGTACTCCAATTGGTTTGGGTGACGTCCTTGGGACTCGGGGAAATGGATGAAACTCCTTGTCTTGTCCTTTTAATTTTTTGGGAAGTTTTGGGGACATCCTGGGGATGGTTTTCTTTTTCAGGGACTTACATCTCTGAGACTTAAAAAGGAATGTTCAAAATAAAATAAAAAGAAATGCTAGTACGCATGTTAGTAGCAAAACTTCTTATCGAATGCAGCGTACGAAAAAAGTGGAGTGCCAACAGAAATTATTGAGAATAAAAAACAGAAATAAAAAGAAATCAGAGGGAATGTGAAAAAAAAAAAATTGTAATGGGCTGCTTTGGTTGGAAAAGATGCATTTTTCCTTGAGTTTTATCCTTTTTTGAGTAATCTAATTTTATTCCTGTTTGTGGCTTGTTGAGTAAATATTGATTTTGAGTATTGCTGGAAAGTATGCTATGGTATAAACCATAACATGAAAAAAATTAAAGAGAACAAATTTCCACAATCTATTATATTGTATTGATATGTTTCTGGATTTGATTGTGTTAAGATTTTTACCATCAACGTTTCGAATCACACTACGTGATCCATCATCAGGATGAAGAGCAAGAGAAGCAAACCAAAAGTACTAGGAGGAAAAAATTGGATTTTGAAAAAGAAAAAGTATATAAATTTTTTAAAAAAGAGACAAACTATTTTTTCAAAGCTTTAGGGCTTTTCCATATCATAGAGATATAGAGAGTAAATAAAATAGAGTTTGTCTCCTGAATTATAGAAAATATATTTTTGTTGTTTATTTACACTACTGTTTACATAAACAAATATACAGTTAACTTTATTAATAGGGCAGTTACCAAATAGTCTCCAAGTCTGAGATCAAATATTAGCTAAGTTTAAAGTTTAGGGTTTAATTTACTATATTTTTCTTATTATAAACTCCTGTGGTTCAATTCATTTACAGTTTTAGTTTCATGTGTCAAGACACATTTAAACACGTGTATTACCATTGCAAATAGACGAGTCTTATGTTGAAGACAGCTACAGAGACATCTCCAAATATAGGAGACATATACACTATTTTTTGAAGCTCAAGAGCATTTCCGTAGCATAGAGGTATAGAGAGTAAGTAAAATAGAGTTTAACCCGTGAATTATAGAAAATAGATTTTTGTTATTCATACCACTGTTTACATAGGCAAATATTTAGTTAACTTTTAAAGAGGGCTTCACCAAATAGTTGTCCAAGTTTGAGATCAAATATTAGCTATAAGCTTAGAGTTGAGGGTTTAATTTACTATGTTTTTCTTATTATAATCTTGTGTGATTTAATTCCATTTACACGTTTAGTTTCATGTGTCAAGACCATTTAAACTTGTGTATTACAATTGCAAGTAGATGAATCTCATGTTGAAGATAGCTACAAAGACATCTCCAATCATAGGAGACATCTTGCCCTACCACCATGTCTCTCTCTTAAAATCAATGCCAAATGATAGAGTTTATAATAAATGATGTTCCAAGTAGATTAGATAAATTGCAAAAGGTGAACAAAGAAAGCTAGGTTTGGATGCAAGCAACAATGAAGAAGAAATGATAAAAATCAAGAGGAGGAAATTCAACAGTCCAGATCAAATTAGTGTAAAGTGGGGTAGTGCTTGATGATACTAACAATGAGTGGTGAGAGATTTTGGGTAGTGAGTGGAGTTGATCTATTTCAAGGAGAATTCAAAAGAATGAAAAACTTAAAGAAGATCAAGAGGAGTTTGAAGATGATGATGTTTTGGACAAAGTAGAAGCAATGCTTAGCGTGGAAAAGAATCTTTTAGATAGATTTAAAAGCATTCAAGAAAGTGAAGGGAAAGGATAGAATTGGTTCCAATGATGAAGGAAAAGACATGAAATTTGTGTACTTGGGAGGAAAGTGAAGGATTAGATGATTGGGAAGACCAAGCTGTTTGTTTGGAAAGAATCAAATGGAAGAAGGTTTAAGAGGCATGCAATGTAAATAGATTAGTAGGGTTCAAATTTGATGGTTTCAAAAAGAATCAAGAACGTATGATTTGTGAAGGTTTAGTAATACTAGTACCTTTGGGGCTGCTCAAATGGTAGTATTTAGAATGGTAAGATTTTGAATGAACAAATATTAAGAGAAATGAGGTAGATAAAGATGGATAACTTGTGGTAGTTAAAAATTGGGAACAAATGTAACAATAGTAGTCATCTAGAAGACAAAATTGAAGATATAAAGATTGATGAGAATGATCGAGATGAAAGAAGTAGAGATGAGATTAAAGGCCTATAGCAATATTGTGAGGTGAAATTGAAGGAGAATGTGGCAGTGAGTCTGTGATTACTCACAATCAATAGTATAAACAACTTTAGAGCTGTCGGTTAAACACACTAGACATCCACATGAAATGTAAATATTAAGAACATAGAAACACCAACACAAAGAACACCAAGATTTACATGAAAACCCAAGATGGAAAAAACCAAAAAGAAGCTAATTGTCATGAAATGTGAAAGCATCTGTTGAGGTGATACTTGGTATGGTGATATTCATAGTGGCTGTTGGTATTGCTCACTACAGGTATAATAGGGTTCACTACAAGAATATTAATGATCACTACCAATAGGGCTCACCATTGATACAATAAGGCTCATTATTGATACAACAAGGCTTATTGCTTAATAGATATGAAAAGGGATAGATTCCACTACTAAGATCAACACATTGCTCTTCATGGATCTCCTTCTTTATCCTTGAATCCTTTTTGAGAGGATGCTAATTGATCTAAGATAGCATTGCTCTCACATGCCTTTGTTTTTGATCTCAACTTCTTTGTGATATTGCTATCAGGATTCAACTTCTTTTTTTGATTTTCTTATTTAATTTTTTTTAGATTGCAGGAATCATGTATAATGCACTCAATAAACTATAGTGTAAGCATTTTAACGTGATTAGTGATGTTGGCACGACATATCCTCTAGTGCCATGTGGGTTGGGGAGATTGGACCTCATGACCTTATGGTTCATAACAAGAAGATCTCGTGACCTCAACTTCTTTAGTTCCATCTCTAGTTTTTCATTTTGTTCTAAACTCTTTTTGATCATCTTCTTGAAATTCTCTCAAGTCTCTTTCCATTCTTCCATTGCCATTTTCAGTTCCATCGTTGCCAACCAAGCATTCTTTGATTTGTATCTCCAACTAGCTTTGTGAAATTCTCCCCTTCGAGTTCTTCCAGCTTACGCACAAGATCAACTATCTTCTCTCTTAGCTCCTAATTCACATTTGTATCAATGTCTTTTGTTTCTCGAAGTCTTTTAGTTCTTTTTCCAAAGCTGCAACTTTGTCTAAAATTGACTTCTTGATTGACCTCCTTATATGTTGCTTTGAACTTCTTAATTGATCTCTTAGCTTTGCAATGCAAGCATTTGCTTCCTTCAAGTTTTCTTTTAGCTCCTCATTTTCTAATTTTGTACCTTCAAAGTCACTCAACATGACTTGCCAATCTTCCTTAGCGAACTTTTCTCCTTCCATCTATTAAAAAATCCAAGATGTTCCTCAAGTGGTTAAGTTCTATCTGCAAGGGACTAAGCTCTGATACCAATTGTTGAGGAGGTCGAGTAATTGAGAGGGGGTTGAATTAGTTATTCCCACACAACTTTTAAAACTTTTCTTTTGTGGACTTATAATTAATTATGTAAACAAATTCAGATTTGTTGGTTAAGCACATTGGACATACACATAAAATGTAAGCATTAAGAACATAGGAACACTGATATAAAAATCACTAGGATTTATGTGGAAATAGACGATTAAAACCCATAGAGAAGCTAATTCTCATGAAATGTAAAAACACTTGTTAAGGTGACACTGATATGGTGATTTTTACAACGACTCACTTCAAGACTGCTCACTACTAGATTATTAAGGCTTATTGCCAATAGGGCTTATTGTGGATACAATAAGGCTCACTGTCTATATACTAAGGCTTATTTATAGTAGATATGAAAAGGGATAAAATCTACTACAGAGGTCAACACACTGCTTTGCACGGACCTCCTTCGCGTGGATTCATAGTCACTTTGTGTGCAACCCACATAAAATGCTTACTACCAAATCAATTGTATCACAATTACTTTTACTTCTACTACTTCGTTTACAAAGAGGTTATTTGTTTATACCAATAATTGGTCTTACATATGTCGGCTTCAAACCAAGTGCATGACAACACTGATGCAACAAATATTGCATTTACATTTAATGCAAAGCATTGATCCTAAATCTAGGACATACATAAGAACCATGTTACACCACAACCTCCAAACATGTTGTACTTAAGACATCACAATTCATATTACATTTACCAAGGCCATCTAAACGCAACAATCAAGACCAAAAGATGAAGCCATCAAATTACAGTTGCTACCAACTAAAAGATGTCCATAATATGCTATAGCCAAAAACATTGAAACCGTCGAATGAGAAGTACATCAACAATCACGAGAATTTGATAGGAATTGCCAGCACCAAAATCATACAAGAGTATTATTGTATATATAGAGCACTTGATAGAATAAGTATGCTTGTCCTTGAAACCTTTCTTGAACATAAAAAATACTCAACAAAAATTCATGTTGATATATCAAAGAACAACAAGATATACCCCATTTTGCCAACAACTAATTGATACTGTTAAAGTGTTGGTATGAAAGTTTTCACATCAATGACAATCAATGCCAACAACAACTCAATGAGTCTAAAACAATTTTGAGTTAGTATTGTTTAGAGAATGTAATTGCATGAAGAAGTTGCAAAGAGAAGCAAGAATAGTGAGTTGGCATATGGTTGTAGTGAAGAAATTTGATAATAAAAGTTGTATTTGAAAGAGTGAAGAGATTGCAAAAGGAGTCATACATAAAATATGGTACAAAAGCCACAAAGTAAAATTGGTGGAGTTTGTAGGAATAAGAAGTATCTGCTTAGTATAGTTGGAAGTAGCAATGGAATTTGTGGAATAAACTAAACCAAATGTAGGTCAAAAGACTTCCTTTAGAGCTATAGAGGATGAAGAGTCTAGTGAAAGGGAAATTAGTTGAAGTTATACATAAAATTTGGTATTGGTATTTGTGGCACTAGATAAGGATACATAATGAAATTGGAGAGGAGAATATTTTTGGATTTAAGGAGGATAAGATAGATGATTGTGCGCACTCGACTGCTTCATCGCCACCCCCATAACCAAGAGAATGGCGAAATGGGGGAGAATAATAAGGCCCACTCGAGCAGGCTATGCTTCAGCTTTCACCTCTGCCCCCAGCTTTGACTTTGCTTGACCAATAGGCTCTCTAGCTGCCCCTTGCTTTATCTATGGAGAAAGGGTGAGTGTGGTGGCAAAAGTAATAGTTATAGAAATAGCAACAATAATTTAGAGTTGATAATAGATAAAGAAATGACGTGTTTGATATAATTGTTTGAAATAAGTGAAGAATATGAGTGCAAAGGTGAGGAAGTGAAAAATTGGGCTGCGAATACAATTTATTTATTTATTTCTCTTCATTATTCGATTTAGGTTGTGTTCATACATTTTTCTGCACAATTTAATTTTAGAAAAATTGAAGTTTTCTTTTAAAAAATTTCATTTTATCAAATCACCCAATACCTAGTCTAGTTGGTGAATCAAGTTTTTTGGGGCACATGTGGGTACAAAGTCTGATGCATATTTGTGCCATGTTGTATCCGTATTGGGCATAGTGGAATGTGCCCAGATGCTATACCATGAGTAGTAACTTTGATGTGGTGACTTGTGACCTATTAGAGATTCCAATACACCCTTAGCAAAATGTAGGGCCTCTATCAAAGTCTAAGGCTATAGGACCTCAGTAGGAGAATTTTCATTGCAAATGTTTGTCCAAGAATAGGTCTCCAACCATTTGTAACTTCTTACAATGCTTGTGTGACTTTCCATATGAAATTGAGTTCCTAGTCATAAACTAGATAGCAAAAATATCCAATACCATACTTTATAACAGTATAGTACATCACTACTGCCATACCTGTAAACTTAAATAATTCTTACAAAGCCTAAGCAATATTCCTAGCATATTGTATTCTGCCGGGATCTTTAGATCATACATATCAATGTGCAACAACCTACCACCTACTTAACAATTGAAGCCTTATAGGCACGATTGTAAATCCAATATTAACACATATATTTATATGTAATGAGATTTAAAGGGGTTTATGTGCTATAGTAGACTTAGATTGTAAAAAGAGCCGACCTTATGGCTATATTTGGTGGTAATGAAGCATGAACAGCTCCCCTACTTGCTTCACAATCAGCGAGTGTATTTAAATGTGTTAGAGTTTTAGGTGACTCTACAACACCCCCAAGATCAAATGAAAGACCAAGATTAACTTCCACAAGATAATGGCAAGACAATTGCAATGAGATGCAAGAATGATCGCTAATAGACCTTATCAACTGCATTACAATTTCATAACTGATGGCTTGAATTGATTTCACTGGAATTGATCATCCAATGTAGATGCCCCTACTTATATAGGAAATAAGAGACTATGATAAGGAGTAGATAAGTTATCACCCACACAAGGTGTAATTACATGACCACCAAAGACAGATCATCCTTTATTGCACGAATAAATATGTGCAACATGTGGAGCATGATAATGTGACAAGTGCACTAAAAGTTGAGATCAACACATAAAGTGGAATGTGATAACTACTATCAACCAAAGTTGCATGGATACAGATACAAATACAGATACGGTATTGGGTATGGATGCAGCCATTTTTCAAGACCACCAATATGAATATGGCTGGACACAGCAGTAATAAATAAAACATACACATATATTAACATAGTTTTAAAGTTATTTAAGGAGATTTTCATTACTTCAAAAGCGATATTGACACATAAATATTTATAAGTTAATTTAATGCTTCACAATATGTAAACATAGTAGAGTTGCATTAGAAGATAACCCAAAAAATGGGTTGCTGAAGTAGAAAAACATTTTATTTGTCTTTCTCATTTTGTGGAGGTTTTGTTTAAAATTTAAATCATTTAAAATTTTTTGCCTTAATAAAGTTTTTTTTTGAAATCAAATTTAGAAAGATTTATGTCAAATCTTTTAAAAAGTCAAATCCCATAGTATTTGGCATGGTTGGAAAATCAAGTTTTTTTAGGCAGACATGGGTACAATATTTGATGTGTATTCAGGCAATATCAGATATGTTTTTTGCCAAATTGGATACGGGGATACGAGAGCCTAAGGAAGGACAAAGGAGTTTCCGACAACTCTGCTATCAACACCTAAAGTGGAATTTATCCTATACCATTTGCGAATAAAAGTGCAAACCCTAGGTGTCTCATATGCAAACTACTATGTAATCTAAGTAAAATTGTAATTACCGAATATTTAATTGCACCAACAAAATGGAATTCGCAATGATTGTGCCTTATACAATCAAAATTTTGATTCAATAATTATACCTCCTTTACATACCAATTCATTTTCTCGCTTAGCCACTTTTTGTCCCTTATTGGCGAGTAACCTTCCACTACTAGCTTAGATTGCTTTTGGGAGGATGTGTTATAATATATAGTCCACTGATATAACAGAGTTGGGGGGGGGGGGGGTGTGGATCAGTTATACGAATAATATTACCAATAACAACTTTAAACAATCTTAACCATATGAGTAATGTAAACTGAAACCACAACAAGATACTCATACACAATAACACCAGATATGTTAACTAGGAAAACCCTTGATCAGAGGGAAAACCTCAGTGGGGATGGTACCCACAAGATGATGTACTAATATAAATATTGCTTGTTGGAGGATAGACTCTGTTAGGAGTTTGTTATAACATTTAGTACATATGAGTCCCTATTAGGGGACTTTGAATCCTTGTTAGGAGATTCCAACCCTATTAGGAGTTGTGGAAGACAGCTGGACCCACTGCCCAAACAGCTTTGAGGGCAAGAGCAACGAACCCACTGTCCAAATGATCTCTGTATTATTCCTTGTAGATTAATAGAACTGAATTGTACTTCCTTCCTCTATTTTTGTCATGTCAACCAAACTTCTGCTCCTTCTCACCTTGTAACCAGATCACGGACTGTGCATACAATAATCTTTTGGATCGCTTACATGCATTCAGTCAATGCTATGCTCCTTTTTACAATTCACACTTCAACAACAACTTCAATGCTTCAAATCACACATTACAATTAAGGAAAACATCTTTCCTTTATACCATACCTTCATAATAATTCCTTCAGTTGGCCTTAGGGCTTTCCTAATTGATTAAAATAAGATATATAATTAATTACAATTACAATAATACTGTTGGCTCACAGTCTATGCAAAAATTTACATGTGTGACTCTAGGTATTGCGCACTTGCTGACGTCATCACCTGACTATCTTCTGTCGCTGGCTGACTGCGCATCACCTTATTATATCTTGGCTAAAAGATATAATGCAAACATCAGACACTGCCAGACAGATGCTCTTTTTCTGCACTGCTCACAGTAAATGATATACAACTGCCGTACACCTTCGATTCAGACTTCGTCCTCTTAACCACGTCATCAAGACACTCTCAGGATGTCCATAACTGCGCATCACTTAACCCTTTCTCAGTTATTGCGCAACATAAGATCTCTGACTGCTATTCTTCCATCTTCTATAGAAACACTGCTATGTTGATATCAATGACAAACACAGTCATGAATGTAACATATCAATACTCTCCAATGCTTAGGATACTCCCCCAATATAGTATCATCAGCATTCATGCTAACAGGATGCTCTCCTAAACCAGCTTTTAAAGCTTCTCATCCAGCTGTTTTGTTAGTTTAAATTCGAAAGAAGAGACAGCGACCATAGATCAGAGTGCAACTATTTATGTAGCTAAACTAGGATTGTCTTTTCACAGCTTCATTAAAGCATAATTTGAGATACCCTTCAGGTGAAAAGACTAATATTCCAGTCTCTTGCTGGTATAACTTGAATCCAAATTACATGCATTGTATTATTGCTGTGTAACACTTGAATGGGAAAGGTACTTGGGTGACTTTTAATGCCTATTTCAAGAACCTATTACAGAGGGGCTTGAAAATTTGATTTTAATGATCTCGATGTTGATTGAAGTATCTGTTGTGCATGCAAAATTTGGGAAAGGTACTTGGGTGACTTTTAATGCCTATTTTAAGAGCCTATTACAGATTGGCTTGGAAATTTTGATTTTAATGATCTCGATGTTGATTGAGGTATCTGTTGTGCATGCAAAATGAGATTTCTACAATATCCTTTTCAAACATCTGGGTATCTTTAAGTATCTTTGTGAATCATTTGGCTATCTCATATGTATTTTGTCAAGCATATGATTATTTATTTAAGGTACTTGGGTGACTTTTAATGCCTATTTCAAGAGCCTGTTACAGAATGGCTTGAAAATTTGATTTTAATGATCTTGATGTTGATTGAAGTATCTGTTGTGCATGCAAAATGAGACTTCTATAATATCTTTTTAAACATTTGGGTATCTTTAAGTATCATTGTGAATCATTGGGCTATCTCATATGTATTTTGTCAAGCATATGATTATTTCTTGAAATTTTGATTTTAAATATGAAAAAATCTGCTATAGTCCTTGGTGTTTGATATAGTTTTCATGTATGTAGCTAAGATCCTCTAATAGATGTTGATGTTTGTTAAAATTGTGTTTTAATTCAGATAAAATAATGTATTTTTATATAAAATACATATTACAAATCCCGCCTTTAGCAGCCATGTGGTCCCAGTCCTAGTCCAATATACTCAAGCATGGTATTTATGACCGAAGGAAGAATTTTTTTTTTTTTTTTTTTTACAATTAAATTTGTAATGCTGCTTTTGTAAGGTTTATAATTAAAAGAAGTAGCTGAACACTATGTTATTGTTTCACTCACCTCAGGCCCTGATCCTGGTCCAATTGTCTCCATTATGGGTATGCTTTTTGGTTTGCCACGGTTTCAACATCAGGAAATAATGCTGATTAATATTAAATGTATTTCTGCATCTGCTATCTGTAGCAAAAATAAAGAAAAAAAAAACATAAGTAAAAAGTCCATAGGTTGGTTGTCTATATTTTTCATGTTGGCATTTGCAATAGCTGAAAATTCAGGGCAGGTTGGATTATTGAGGACACTGAACATTAATGACACTATTGGAGTTGTTGGATTTATGTTCTTAATAAAAGCACCTTTAAATCAGAGGAGAGACAAATGAAAAGAGTATGCAAGGGTCAAGGAAGCTGCATCCTCCTGCTAGAGTAAGAAGTAGACTTAGGCTACAACATCAGGAAACGCTTTTTAATAAGAACAAAAATTCAAAGGAGACTGTTTCCTTTGAAGCTTGTGGAAGTGGCCATAGTTGGAAAACTCGCCAAAGGCAAAAACTCGCCAAGCCTTCCAAAAGTTTAATCGGGAAAAACTGGGCAATTTAAAAAAAAAACTCAGGAAAACTTGGGAACCTAAAAAAACTGCTGAAATTTAATTAAAAATACATTTATTTTGCAAAATTTAATGAGAAGATGCATCTAATAAGTTAATTAAAGAGAATACAAAAGAAACAAGCAGAGTTTAGATATATATAAATGCATAGTGCATACAAAATTGCATTCTCATGCGGAATGCTCATGGTAAGAAGCAAAATAGTAAATAGTTTCAATTTGTCAAACTAGAAGTAAATACTAAAAGTCTAAATACATCAAGATTCAATACAATCACATCTTCCTCTTTTCAGTTGCACTAGCAGGAAAGCGAGGGGGTCTAGTCCTCAAAGAAGTGCCCCGCACTGGGATAGGGCGTGAGTTGCGTGACTGTGAACTCTGTGGTTGTGCCTCCTCGCTCGGTGTCCTGGAAGAGGATGCATCTCCTCCTATATGTGGCACTGGTAATGCCTCATCCTCTAAGCCTGAATCATTATCGTCCTCGTCCTTGTCCTCAATGTCATCCATTGTGAAATGAAAATCAGTTCCAGCATCCCCCTCCATGGCTTGCCTGTCCAAATCAGTGATCTCATCTGATGTAAACAATGGACCTAGCTCTTGTGCTGTCCAATCAGAATAAGGATCTATCTCATCTAGATCAAGTGGACTAGGTAGTTCTGAACTCTGTGCTTTTTTTATGCGCAACTTAAGATTAATAGTGCACATAAACAAGGTCATTAGCCGTTTTTGAGTCATTCTGTTTCTTTTCTTTGTGTGGATGGACTCAAACAAGCTCCAGTTGCACTCACAATGGGATGAGCTAAAAGGTTGGGATAGGACTCTGAGAGCAAATTTCTTTAAATTGGGGGTATTGCCACCCCAACTTGCCCACCAAGAATCTACAAAACAAAATATAAAAAGTTATAAAGCAATAAAAAAAGATAATCAGAAACACAACTTATCAATTAGCAAAAGTTTTAAAGTTTGATGCTTTATCTGGTGCTTGAGTAGATCTTGCTCTCTTTGTTAGCATAGAAGAGAACAAATTACCCCTCGATTCCACATAGACTTGTTCGGTCACAATAAGGTCTCTCTCCGCTTCATTGGATATCATTCTCTCAATGCATTTAGAGAGACCTTCCATGACCTCTCCATTAGGACCTGAGTAGGAATCATCAGCCCTAAAACATATAGAAAATGATATCAAGTCTTACTACACAACCTTAAAAAGTAAAGTAAAATAAAGTCTTAGTAAAATCCCAACTTCAAGGACAATCATAGTACTTGAATTTGGGGTTGAGGAAGTAGCTTGCTGCATGAATGAGTTGGTGGAGCATTTTGTTCCACCTCCTATCAATTATTTTCCAAATGGGGTCAAATCTAAGACTGTCCCCATGATCGTAACTTCTTACAGCCTCTTTGGCCCTACTCGTGGCCTCATAAAGACCTCCCATTGGGGATTCCTACCCATTACAAATGCACAAGACTAGAACCAGGGGTAGAGACATCTACATTTGAAATTTGAAAAATACAAATTAGTTAATAACATAGTAAGTTATGAATTAATAACAAAACTTGAATAAACTAAAAATATAATGTTTTGATTCTTGAAGTTACCTCCACAATTTCCTTAGCCTTTGCAAAAAAACTATCATCAAAGACAATCCATGCCACAGCCTCTCCTTCGGGCTTTTTTGAGTAAGATGAAGCAATCCAATCAGCACACACAAACATTTGTTTCAGATCCAATATGTGGTCAAGAATATTTTGCAACGTCAAGAAGACCGTTGCAAACCTTGTCATAGCAAGTCTCATCAAATCTTTGCCTTTAGTGGCCTTTCTCATCATATTGAGAACCCATGGGTGATTATAGATATATTTGGTGACCTGCTTAGCATCTTCCACAACTAAACTCACCCAATCAAGTTTTCCTATGTCCTCCAAAAGAAGGTCAAGGACATGTGCTGCACAAGGTGACCAAAAAAGTGTGGGATGCCTCTCTTGGAGGATTTTGCCTAAAAAGATTAGCAAAAAATCAATAATTAGTTACAAACTTTCCATATTTAGTATTTACAAATTACATCAAATCTAAATTGAATAATACCATAGCATTACATTCATGATTCATATTGATTCAAACATAAAAAATTAAATTTACTTGCTGCCACATATGCTGCTGCATTATCTGTGATTATTTGTACCACATTCTCTACTCCCACCTCCATGACAACATTCTCTAACATTAAAGCCAATGTGTGTGCATTTTTCACTTTGTTGGAGGCGTCAACAAATTTCCAAAACACCACATCATCTTTGCAAGCAACCAAAAAATTAATAATGGTTCTACTTCTTCCATCTATCCACCCATCAGATAAAATAGTGCAGCCATACTTCGTCCACTCTATCTTTTGGTCTTCTATCAATACTCTTGCCCTACCAACCCCATTATCAAGCAACCTACAAAATTTAGGTGTAATAAAGTGTTAGAAAAAAATAGGAAATAAGTTATAACAATTAAGATTTAAAATATAACAATGAACTGAAGTGAATCACAATTATTTACAATTACTAAATAGTAAAATACTAACCTTCCACTCGTATCCTTGCGATTAGGCGGCTTGTACCCTTTGCCCGATATTGGAATTACATTCACCATATTGACCCAATAGGGACTATCAGCAACATTCATTGAGATATTGCTGAAAAACCAAAAATCAGCTGTTGCAATATCAGTTTGCTCATGCACCTCCTTGAACCATGTAGTGCTCTCTAATGATGGTTGTGCTCCAGGCGTGTTCCTGGGCACAAAATAACTCCCTATTCTTGATGCGGATGGTGATGAAGAACTAGGACTTATAGAAGAAGTGGAACCGGTAAAAGAGACATTTTTTTTGCGGATCCGTGGGCCACGAAGAGATCTTGGTATGTTCTCAAGTGCTTCTTCTTCTTCTTGCATATCAAAAGGAGCTCCTTGAGATTCAGCTATGGCTGCCCTCATAGCTAATTTCGTCCTCTTCTTATTCAATTTTTTCTTTTCAGCAGTTGCAAGTAGGGTATTGATGAATCTTTTTTCTTCTTCAGTTACCTTGAGACAAGGATTTGAATCATGTTTCTTTATGCCTACAAGGTGGTATTTGAGGCGGTTTATGTCTTTAGAAATAATTCTTTCACATGGAATGCATATCACCTTCCCAACATCATTTGGAGCTTCATAGGTATACCGCTATGCCTTATCTCTTGCATTTTTAGGCCGAGTGCCTATATATCCAGATGGGCATGGTGTTTGTGGCCACTCTTCTTGCGGGTTTGTCATGTTTTTTTAATGCTTGACCGCTGCCCTACACTTAAATTTATAGAAAAATGAATAAACAAAGTTAAAACTTAGAAGCTAGGGTTTCAAATGATTCAAAGTTCAAACATAGAGTTAAACTTAAAATGATTTTAAATGATTTGAAATCATTTACAAACAACAACAAAAACAAAAAAACATTTGTTATAAAACTATAAAAAATTTTCAAACTATGATAAAATGAACATACCTGGAAATAAATTTGTCTTCTAAAACTGGTTAGAATCCTCTAAAATCCACTTAAATCCGCCTTGAATCACTTGCAATCAGCTAAGAATGCCTCCAAACCTTCTTCTCTCCATGCCTCAAGGCTCTAGACAATGCAAATACAACAAACAATGAGCAAAAAAATAACTTTGTGCTCTTTTTAGCCGTCACAGTTTGCGGGCCAGGAAATCGCGAGTTTTTAGTTAAAACTCGCCGAGTTTTAGCCGAGTAATCGGCGATTAATCTGCGAGTAAATACCTTTCAGCCGAGTTTTTGATTTGGCGAGTTAAGTGGCCAAAAACTCGCCGAGCTGAAAAACTCGGCGAGTGTTTGAAACTCGCCGAGTACTCAGCGAGTTTTCCATCTATGGAAGTGGCAATACGACCACTGCCAAAAATCTGCTTAGGCTTATAGATTTGTCAATATTAGGTGAAAAGAAGATGTTGGAGGGAAGAGCATGTGTAATTGTCACACTAATAATTTTTTTATGGTTGTTTTCTTTATCGTATGCTTTTATGTTTTTGACCCTGAGCTTACTCCCTGTTGTTAGGCTAAAATGTGTAATGATCAGGACTTTCACATTTTTTTGTACAAATGTACCCAATGCACAAAATATTTTCGCTGTTTTGGCTTACACAAACCTGAACCCGAACTAGTTAACTCAGACAAACAAAGGTAGTAATTGAGAAACCAAAACTGTTTACTGGTGACCATGAAGAATAATAGTATTATCCTAAGAAGACTGAAATTCTGTGGTGCTTATGATGATGTTGACATCAGTACATCTTGATGCATGGATTTGAATCCGTTTTTCACTTTTATCAAGGGAGGTATGGATTGAGTGAGCTGAAAATGTAGGAAATGGGATATCAGGTTGTTCATCGTCTCAGATGGTTTATGCGATTAGTTGTAAATTTGAACTTTCTCCCAATTCTCTCTTGTGATATTTTTCCTCCAACTGTAATGTGAAGAAAGGTGCATCTGAAGAAATATGTCTGATACGAAAGAGTTATGCCTCTCCTCCCACTTTTCGTTTATGACTAACTGCAATAGCTTGGTTTCTTCAGGAATACAATTCAGACCTTGAATCTGAAAAGGTTGAATGGTAGCTTATTCAAATTCTTTTGTAAGTTTTATAATATTCATCTGCAGTTTTGCTTATATGCTTGTTAATATTCCTTAGCCTGCTTAACTTGATTTCCCAACTCATTAACAATGCTCAAGGCTTGCCTCTGTTATTGATCTTCAGGAGAAGGTTTAAGTTTCTCCTAGATAAGAATATTTTTCAAATCTACCCAAATCCCTTCCAATTAATTACTAGTGAACATGATTGACTTGTTCTTAGTCCAGCAACCTGTTCTCAAGTGCCAGATTAGGATTTTGTTTACATTACAGTTAATCTGATTTTACTTGAGGTGAGCCCTTTCTTCACATGAAGGTCAGCCGAAAAGCAAACTATTAGACTACCTCTGTGATGTGGGAGCCTATCTGACATTGCAATCTTTGTCTTAGTTCACCTTCATCAATGGTTTCCAATCCAAGCAGCCGCCTCAAAATTTCTTGAATTACTATCCTACTTAAGGCTTCTAATGTAGCTTTTCTAGTCAATTCAAAGCTCTTCTACTCCTGCTCTGGTCATAAAAAGTAGAAAATGTTATGAGATGGCGTGAATAGATTTTTCTTCTTTTAGGATACTCAACTCCAAGCTTGCCCTTTTAATAAATAATAATTGTCTCAAGAACAGTATATTTTCAGAATTCCTTAATCTGTTCTATGATTCACCTTAACCAGATTAGCTGGGTCTTCTGAGTCTCTTTTCCCTGATTTGCACCTAGGAGCCGGTGAGAACTAGCCTCTATGAGAATCCCTGACAGCTAACTAGCCTATAGAAGCTTGATGCTAAAAGGGTAGGGGCTTATTGTCGACATGATATAGTGTATTTCAATCGCTAGTGTCTGATTTGAGAAAAGATGGCAAGATTTTGCAGTTTAATGACATCAATATTAAATATTTAAAGAATCGGCAAGAAAAGGTTATTTTTTGATTTCTTCCCTTTTTATCTTTGATTTTTTCAATTACTTTTGTTTAATCTAGTTTCCTCTAGTTATAATTAGACACTGTTTTCTGGAATACGATGCAAGATTTGATTGCACTGCATTCATGTATGACAAGTAATTGCTGGATTTAGCCTTGTATTAAATAGTTCTTGTTGGTGCAGAGGCCTTCAATTGTGCAGTCTCTTAATTTGTAATGGATTAATAAACATGTTATAGTAGGTCTGACTTTATCTCTTTTAGCCTAGCTTATGTTTGAAATCAATCCTCTGTATCATTTTCTTGTGCAAGTGAAATATATATGGGAAAAAGTTTGTGTAAAGCTTAATGGAATTGTTTTATCTTGAAGAGAAGTTTTTTCTTTTTCTTTTCTGAGTTGTATTTTGAGAGTTATTCATAAATGCAGCATTCCTTCGATAAATTAATCTGATATTAAGGATAAAAATATGCATAATGTAACAGTCTTATGCATCCCTTAGTCAGCTTAATAAATTCTGTATGTAGTCAAAATCACAGACCTATTCAATTCTTATCACCAGTTTATTCACTTTTTTTTATTGCTTTAATTTTTAGATAAATCCTGCAAAGTACAAGAGTATTGCTACTGGCTTTGGTATCCTCCTTAAAGAAGAAGGAGCAAGGGGTTTGTTCAGGGGGTGGGTACCAACTCTGTTGGGGTACAGTGCTCAAGGTGCTTGCAAGTTTGGATTTTATGAGTTCTTCAAGAAGTATTACTCTGACATTGCAGGGCCTGATTATGCTTCCAAGTACAAGACTTTGATCTACCTGGCAGGTTCTGCATCTGCAGAATTTATTGCTGATATTGCACTTTGTCCTTTTGAGGCTGTAAAAGTTAGAGTACAAACCCAACCTGGATTTGCTCGAGGATTGTCTGACGGGCTCCCAAAATTTGTTAAATCTGAAGGAGTTCTTGGGTATGTTCATTCACCTTGTTAAATGTCTTTTCAGATATCCGTAATTAGGCTATATGTAGTTTTGAATGTTTCTGAAATCATTGTATCCTTTTGCTTGTTGCAGTCTATACAAGGGTATTGGTCCTCTCTGGGGACGACAAATACCATGTAAGTACAAAATATTAGTAATTCCTCTAAAGGTTACTGTATCTGATCATTTAGTGCACTTCTTTGGTTTCCAGGGTTGTCTTGTGTAATCTAGTGAACTTTTCAATTTTTTTGCTTGGACATTAATGCACTACTGCAAATGTGGTCAATGAGGATTCTCTTGGCCATTTTTGTATGTGCATAAAGCATTTTTGTTTGTGAATTTTAGTATCTGTATCTTGTATACTTGCTCTCATCCTTCAGTCAAGCCTGATGTGCTACTTCTCTCTTTAATTAGTCTTCCTCATACCTTTGACTAATTTACAGAAGTTTCCTTCTTGTTTATGTTTATCATTAGTTAGTTTTCCTGTACTTTAAAATCATGACTAGTCATATTATTTTTTTTCTGTTTTTTTGTCTCAAGGAGATTTCTCTCATTATGTGTTTCTTATCATTTGAAATAGTATGTTTGTTTGTTGTCAGTGAATTTACAATTTTGCAGTAGACTTTTAGCTTGAATTATTTAATATATATTGGTCATGTGTTGAATTTCTAGCAGTATATGGCTTTTGAGTGGTTCTCTATAATCTTATTAGAATTGAAGTCTTTTATGCTTTGGTTTTTCTATATGTATTGTTTCTAATGTCTAGTAACATATGTCTCTTATGGGGTTGCTTTAAATTCATTTAATGTATTTAGCCTCATATACAGGAGATGTTCAGGGGTATGTCAAAGGCTGTTATTTTATTTAATTGCCGTGATGTAGGATATGCTCAAATTTTAAGGATATATTTGTTTGTAATCACCATCATGAAGAAAGCGGGCCTTACCAGCCTTTTGCTAAATCCTTAAATGTATTTGCTTTTGTTAGGCAGACACTTCTTGAAACGAGACTTCTAGAAAAGCTGAAATTCATAAATGTCTGATTCTTATGTGTGACATGAAGCATTGAAACCATTTGAAGATTCGGTGACTATCTCCATTTTTGTATCATTGTTAATGTTTTGTTTCTGTTAGGGGGGTGGCTCTGAAATAACCCCAATAGGTTATAACTTCTTCCAACACCAAAAATCTTTATACTTCAGTTGTTTGACATTTCGTTAAACACTTTGCAAGCAAGGGTCCTCTGACTGATATAACTTTTCAGATTGCTGCAGTGATTCTTGTTTGGATTTGCCTCAAAGAGAGTGCTTACAAAAGACTCCAAATTGTCTAAACAATGACCTAACATAAATATGCAACTAATTTTGGCAATATTGAATGCATATATGAGTTCTAATCATGAAAATGATCACCTACAGCCAACTGTTATTTTAACAAACAGTTGGTATGCAAGCTAATTGGCTGATAAAAATGATATATTAACGCTCAAAGACAACTATTAATGACCAGCAATTGTATCTCCTTAATTGAGAATGAGTATCCAATACAATATTCATACTAAGTTAGTCAAGACTCTTGGCATTTACAAAGATATCAAAATATGATGATTGCTGGTAAAGTAATATGCACCTACAACTGCCAATGAAAACTAATGCAACACTAAATATCTAACTTAAATACTCCCCTACAGCAGTACGCTAATCACATGCATGATTAAATACAACTAAAGCCATGGATTGCTAATACCATTGTGAGGAATGTAAAAATGAATGATATATCTATTAATGAATGATAGGTTTGATACGAAATGACAATTACAACAACACTCTATAGTGAAAAACAACTATGAAAATACACATCAGACCTGGCATATGAAGTCGCCTTAGAGAATAGATGTATTGCAATACCACTGAACAGAAAATAACCTCCTCAAGTGCCCAAGTCGTGCCTCTCTAGCTGCCGCCCCTGATTGTAGATGGTTGTAACAATTTTCTTTGCTTTTTCGAATTTGCTTTTTCGGATTGCTTTTTCGGACCTGCTTTTTTTCGGTTCTGTTTTCTCGGCTTCCTTTTTTTTCGGACTGCTTTTTTCGAATTGCTTTTTTGGGTTGCTTTTTCGGCTTGCTTTTTCGGCCTGCTTTTTCGGCCTGCTTTTTCGGCCTGCTTTTTGTACTCAAATATTTTTCTCAATGTAGCACAAATAGAAGACTGAAGTATCTTCCTCCCAGCTACAATAATTCAAGTGATATTTCACACCCTCAAAATCGCGTACCGATTGAGAGTTTTCGTTCTCAATGGCCACAAATATTTTTTCTCAATGTAGCACAAATAGAAGACTGAAGTATCTTCCTCCCAGCTGCAATAATTCAAGTGATATTTCACACCCTCAAAATTGCGTACCAATTGAGAGTTTTCGTTCTCAATGGCCAGTTGTGACTATTGCAGAAACCCTAGGCTCCACAATGCACATCAACAAACATCAACATCAACAACAACAAATCTGGATGATTAGAATGAAGCCCGGGGTGCCTATTTATTCTTTTTCCTCCACTTTCTCCAGAAGCTTTTAGAACATTATTTTATTTTATCTATTAAGTTACTTTATAAAATATTTTATAATTCAAGTCACTTTATTAAATTAATTAAATATAAAGTTACCTTTTAATATTTATTTATTTGATGACTTTATAAATAATTAACTTAATACCACTTATTTATTTAATTAAAATAATTAATTAGTCATCCTCATAAAATATTCATTATTTTGGACAACCTAATTAATTAAATTAATTAAATCAAATTGCCTCCAAAATGGGACATGACAGTCCGCCCTTTCTGAAATTGCTTGTCCCCAAGCAATGGCTGAACAATAAACCAATCAATCTGCCTAGATCCCAAATGTAGTCATGAACTATACTACTGTCAATCAACACAGGCTCTTGTAATATCCTTTGCAATATAACCAAGAAGAATCCATAATCAAACTGACAATTACAGCTCAACCAAACTCCAAAATCACAACTGCCACAGTCAGAAACCCACGAGACACAAACTCCTAGAACATCAGAACCCAAGTAAAGTGGACAAATCAAACTGCCAACACAGTAAATTCCATCAATGCATCCCACTGGCCTATACAAAATGTACAATCCAACTCTGCAACAATGGTGATCACTCCCGAATGAAACTGTACCAAGTATGGAGAATCCACACACTGTACAACTCTTGCAGTCGACACAACTCTGTAGATCACCAGCCACTATCTCATATCCATAACTCCCATGCACCGTTGATGGCGAAAAGACATCACAAGATAAACAGCAAGGAATGGAACCCAAACCAAATTTGCCTACCATCAACTCCTCAACACAAGGATAAAATGCTAACTGATGTACATACCCTGCAGTATAATGCTGATAAAAAAGAACCAACCTTAGTCAACAGCTCACCATGAACAAGTGATACAATCCATTGTGATTGATCACCACCTAAGTCAGGAGATGTCATAGCCAAAGGAGTAGAATCAATAACAACAACTACTGAAGCATCACTCCCAAACTCCTGCTCTAAGTCATGTATTATCAAGCTGTCAACCGCAGAACCTATCGCCATGTCATGCCCATCACAACTCTCATCCCGAGGCATCAAATTGTCCCATAACTGATGACAAGCACTAGGAGCCAAAGTACATCTCCGTATCATCATCTCATCAACATGGTCATCAAAGGTAAATTGATGAGCATACCTCACCGTGTAATGTCGATAGAATGCGCCAATCTCAGTCAATGGCTCAGAATGCAATCCAGATGTAACTAACTGCAATCGATCACTAACCAAGTTGGAACTTACTACTACCTCCGAAGACATCGCCAAGGGAGTAGTATTACTAGCAGGAACCATGCCAACTGCCGGCTCACCAACATCACACATGATCTTTGATACAACATCTCTAGTCTCCGTGCCGTCAGTACTAGAGGCCACCACCATGTTAGGCATACCACAACAATCTGCTGCAGCACCCAACTCAACTGAACCTGACTCTAGTGGGAACGAACTCGATATGCCAATGTTAGTATCAAGGATGGATGCATCCCCATCTCCACTGTCTTTGAAAATCTCGACCATGGACATCCTCGGATCACCAGACACCATAGCTTGTGACTGTACAGAATCAGGTAAAGACTGTAGTCGCTCTAACTCCATGGTCACCTTAGCCAAATGAAACTGTGACTCCTCGAAAGCCAACTGTGTACTCTCAAGAATCTCAGAAGTCACCTCGAGCTGCTGAGTAAGCTCGCTCACCTCATCTTCCTTGGCCAATAATGCATCGTATGCTGTACTCCCCCACTCCATAAGATAATCTCTATCGGCTACCAACTGCATATAATTCTGTCTCAGGATCCGAATAGCCTCCCATAAAGAGTGAATCTCTGTCAAGGAAAGATAATTGCCTCCCTGCTCATCACTAGTAGGAGAACCCCATCCATAAACTGCTAACAACTGACGAGCAGCATCGAAATGCTGGCAAGCGATAGCAATGTCTCGCTCACTAACTCTCAACTGACTAGACACATGATGGCACTGGCTAGACTGTCTCCTACAAACTTCCTCTGACACACTGTCTAAGGGAGTATCCTCAAAGTTACTGGTCTCTAGAGTATTACCAACCATATCCTGCGAATAAACTCCAAAGCTCATATCAACATACGGAGTATCAAAAATTGTAGCACTGCTGTCCAACTCCTCTGTACCAAAAGAAACTGCCAAGGAAGCTAAGTCTTCAAAACTACCCACTGCATCCTCCTGGATGTCATCAAGGCCAATATGATCCTGGGACTCATCTGTACACATTGCCAAATATGAAAGATCATCAACACATTCCAGCAAGAATGGTCGACTGGATATATGAACAAAGCTCAACACCGGTGTATAAAAACTAATACCAACATCGGACAAGCTGCAGGCACAAGAAAAGACAACACCGTGCAATCTGCTAATCAAATCCATGATAGCACCCAAACAATCACTGCTACCAAAAAGTGATAAAGATCTCCAGTCGACTGAATCCCAAACGCCAATATAACAATCTCGAATCCATATCCGTAAACTAGAATCAGCTGGTAACTCAAGCAAACTCCTCACCTGAGTAATATGATTAATACCAACTAACTCCACATACCTGTCTGACATTTTCCCTATATCCTGAATGTGAATGCAAGATGAACTCACAACATTATCAACGACCACATATGATCCGCTTGCCGCAGAAAACTGAGTATCAGGAGTGCAAGATGAAACTAAGCTCAGCTCCATGCCATGCTCATTCCCATGTCTCTCCCAGTCCTGTAATGCCAATGGAGTATTCATCCAAGAAGCTTGAATGTCCTCAAGCTCGCGAGAAAGCTTGTCAACTTCCTCCTCCTTTCTCCTCAAGGCATCTGAATAGTCTCCGACAAGGCTAAGAAGATAGTCACGATCTGATAGAAGATGTAAATATCTCAACTTTATCGTTCCCATTCCTTCCCTAATCACCTGTAAGTCAACACAAGAAGACTTTGCCTGAACTCCCTTATGTCGACCCTGTAACTGAATCATCCGGATGTGATCCTCTATCATATCCCGCATTTTGTCATGATGAGATAATGAAGTCAAAATACTATCTTCGCTCACCTTGAGCTGGTTGGACAAATCCTGTGAAGTACTACCAGTCTCAACCTCATATGATGAAGCATCTATCTGTGCCTGGTACTCTGTCTCAGCAAAGTCATGAATGCTCAATGTCTGCTCATCTCTACCAAGTATCTCACCATCATGCACAACAACATCCTCATAATCATCATCTGAACCCACTACGTTGTAGTCATTGCCTGTTGGAACTAAACCATCTCGAGTACCTGTGACATCACCCTTTGACGACCTGTATACAATTGTCTCAACTTGAGTATCAAGTTGACCGTTACTATCAATTTGCGTAATATCCATTCCCACTACCTTTTGAAGTATTGTGTGCCCAACATCTTCCTCCAAGCTAGTCTGATTTTTGTCCTCCCTAGATTCGGCTATATGCTGGTCACCAATTGCTGCAAACTCCTTGTAGAGGTTTCTAGATACCTCACTTGTAGAGACCTCTTGTTCCTCTTTGTCTTTGTTCTGTGATGTAGTCCTCTTAAACATGGAAACCATCAATTCATTCATCCTTTTCTGACTTTTCTCCAACCTTTTCAAATTTTGTTTAAGCTTCTTCATATCCTTGTCCCACTGCTTCTGGGTACTTGAAGTAAACATGATTAACTAATTGATTCAATGTCCAATCTACCCAACAGGATGGCAGGTCAATAGCTCTGATACCACTGAAATAACCCCAATAGGTTATAACTTCTTCCAACACCAAAAATCTTTATACTTCAGTTGTTTGACATTTCGTTAAACACTTTGCAAGCAAGGGTCCTCTGACTGATATAACTTTTCAGATTGCTGCAGTGAGTCTTGTTTGGATTTGCCTCAAAGAGAATGCTTACAAAAGACTCCAAATTGTCTAAACAATGACCTAACATAAATATGCAACTAATTTTGGCAATAGTGAATGCATATATGAGTTCTAATCATGAAAATGATCACCTACAGCCAACTGGTATTTTAACAAACAGTTGGTATGCAAGCTAACTGGCTGATAAAAATGATATATTAACTCTCAAAGACAACTATTAATGACCAGCAATTGTATCTCCTTAATTGAGAATGAGTATCCAATACAATATTCATACTAAGTTAATCAAGACTCTTGGCATTTACAAAGATATCAAAATATGATGATTGCTGGTAAAGTAATATGCACCTACAACTGCCAATGAAAATTAATGCAACACTAAATATCTAACTTCAATACTCCCCTACAGCAGTACGCTAATCACATGCATGATTAAATACAACTAAAGCCATGGATTGCTGATACCATTGTGAGGAATTTAAAAATGAATGATATATCTATTAATGAATGATAGGTTTGATACGAAATGACAATTACAACAGCACTCTATAGTGAAAGGCAACTATGAAAATACACATCAGACCTAACATATGAAGTCGCCTTAGAGAATAGATGTATTGCAATACCACTAAACAGAAAATAACCTCCTCAAGTGCCCAAGTCGTGCCTCTCTAGCTGCCGCCCTCGATTGTAGATGGTTGTAACAATTTTCTTTGCTTTTTCGAATTTGCTTTTTTGGATTGCTTTTTCGGACCTGCTTTTTCAGCTTGCTTTTTTTCGGTTTTGTTTTTTCGGCCTGCTTTTTTTTCGGACTGCTTTTTTCGGATTGCTTTTTCGGCCTACTTTTTAGAATTGCTTTTTCGGCCTGCTTTTTCGAACTGCTTTTTGTACTCAAATATTTTTCTCAATGTAGCGCAAATAAAAGATTGAAGTATCTTCCTCCCAGCTACAATAATTCAAGTGATATTTCACACCCTCAAAATCGCGTACCAATTGAGAGTTTTCGTTCTCAATGGCCACATATATTTTTTCTCAATGTAACACAAATAGAAGACTGAAGTATCTTCCTCCCAGCTGCAATAATTCAAGTGATATTTCACACCCTCAAAATTGCGTACCAATTGAGAGTTTTCGTTCTCAATGGCCAGTTGTGACTATTGCAAAAACCCTAGGCTCCACTATGCACATCAACAAACATCAACATCAACAACAACAAATCTGGATGATTAGAATGAAGCCCGGGGTGCCTATTTATTCTTTTTCCTCCACTTTCTCCAGAAGCTTTTAGAACATTATTTTATTTTATCTATTAAGTGACTTTATAAAATATTTTATAATTCAAGTCACTTTATTAAATTAATTAAATATAAAGTTACTTTTTAATATTTATTTATTTGATAACTTTATAAATAATTAACTTAATACCACTTATTTATTTAATTAAAATAATTAATTATTCATCCTCATAAAATATTCATTATTTTGGACAACCTAATTAATTAAATTAATTAAATCAAATTGCCTCCAAAATGGGGACATGACAGGCTTTCAATTAATTTAAGGTATTTTGCCTCATATGCAGGAGATGTTCAGGGTCTTGTCAGATCTGTTCGTTTATAAATTGTAATCATCATCATGAAGAGTTCTGTCTTTTTGCTGTTACTATCCTACTGCTAAAGCCTAAATTCATAAGTGTATTTGCTTTGGTTAGGCCGACGCTTTTTGAAGTGTGACTTCTAGAAAAGCTGAAAGTCACAAACGCCCGACTCTTATGTGTGACATGGATCATTGAAATCATTCTATCTGCCCACCCACCCATTTTTTTCTAGGATATGTTCATACATTGTACTGGTGTTGCTTAAACATTATGAATTCACTTTATCGCTAGAAGTTGTAATGTTGTTTCTGTTGTTTGCATGTTGCCGTACATGTGTTTTCACATGGAAACAGTCTCATTCCATTGAGAAACCGTGTTTTCTAGAGGCAACAGAAGTTGTAATTGTTGTTCCTGTGGCTTAGGTGTTACATTCCATGTAGCTTGTGCTTTTGGGAAAATATTTTTGTGCAAATAAACAACCTGTATTTTAGATTCTAATATCATTTATTTGTCACAGATACAATGATGAAATTTGCATCCTTTGAAACTGTTGTAGAGTTGCTTTACAAGCACGCAGTCCCCAAACCAAAGGATCAATGCAGCAAGCCTTTTCAGTTGGGTGTTAGTTTTGCAGCAGGATATATTGCTGGTGTCTTTTGTGCTATTGTTTCCCATCCGGCTGACAATCTGGTTTCTTTCCTCAACAATGCTAAGGGTGCTAGTGTGGGCGAGGTAATCTATAAACAGTTCAGGACTTCATTGACTTGTCCTCTTGATTGACTCAATTATAAAATGCTTGGATACTGTATGGCTCTATGATTTTATTTGTCTTGCAATTTGTTCCATATTAATTTGTATTGTGAAAATCTAATATTATTAAAAACTAACTGTTAAATGTTTATGGAATCAGGCTGTGAAGCAGATGGGTTTGCTTGGTCTCTTTACTCGGGGTTTGCCTTTACGTATAGTTATGATTGGAACACTCACTGGAGCACAATGGGGTATCTATGATGCTTTCAAGGTGTTTGTTGGCCTGTAAGTTTCACCAAGCAGTGTGCTTTTGCTATTAAAGGAATTCATTCAGCTGCTTTCGAAAGTGTTTATGGCCATGTCAGGGTTTTCGACATTTAAAATGTTTTTATCGGTATCTAATAGTTGTTGCAATGTTATTTCACAGGCCTACCACTGGTGGAGCTGTACCAACACCTGCGACTCCAGAACTTGAGGAATTGAAAAAAGTGAGCTAAGTGGAGAAAGAAATTATGAGGTGAAGTTTACATGATAGGTTAAGGTTTAGTTCTACACAACTAATTTCTCATTTTTTGACCAATTCTGTTAGAAAATTGGAGCTCTATAGAACGTTGCTTCTCCTTGAAGCATTCCTTCTCTATAAAAGGCTTTCCTCTCTATTCTCATCCTTCACATTTGAGAATTATATTTGAATTCTTTAGAAGGTTCCTTCTTTTCTTCTCCACCCCTGTCAACTTGTCTAAATTCCTGATTGGGGAAATCACAGATGTCTGAATAAAAAACTTTATATTGAGGGTCTATTTTCCAGATTTTGTTCTTTAAATTCATTTCCATTTTTAAAACTTCAAGAAGTTAATACTTGGGGTAAAAAAATAGTTCTATTGATATAATTGAAACTTCAGATGCAAACAGCTTTAGAAGATATCTGCAACTATATGAGTTTTTAATAAGTTCCGAGATAATGAAACAAGGTTTGTGGGCCCTAGTTGAAACCTTAGATTCTTAGTGAGATTTATTGATGAAAAATGCTTGATTACTAGTTTACACTCCTGAGCAGTACATTTTATGCTATGTATGGACAGTTGAATTTGTTCAACTACTTGTCTAGTTAGGTATATTGAAGACCTGTTTGATTTATCTGAACTCAACCAACAAATATTCTTTTAAGAAGTAAATCTTGTTTAACAACAAACTGGATATCTATACTAACATGAGTGTAAGTCGCATGGTTTTCAGAGGAGTCTTTTACTAGGTTCTCATACACATGTTATTCTTTGATTCTAAGGCACCTGAAGTTCATATACAATTTCCATAAATTAGACTCAGCCCTCCTAACCAACAAGGCATTTCCTTCCATCATATGCTCTCCTAACCAACGAGGCATTCAAATATGACTGCTTATGAATCATATATATATAATGTTCAGCTGGCAAACTTTGTTTCGCTGGATTTATCTGCTGAGAATGTATGGACATACATTATGCATTCTATTTCTCTTGTAATCGATGTAGTGTTGCCAGCTTGTGAACATTTTACGCAATACAAATCTGCTTAGTGTATAATGAACTGATCATTCCTTTTTCAGTCCTGGTTAAAGTTTTGTCAACAAGAAATGCTATCATCAAGTTGTAATGATCTTGTTAGGTTCTCGAACTCAATTAAGCACTGGATTTAAACTTTGGGATTGAGTGATAATCTTGTTAGGTTTACGAACGAAATTAAGCACTGGATTAGAACTTTGGGATTGAGACATATTGAGTGCATGATAAATTGTTTGATTGAGATAATTTCAGGGTCATTAAGCATATCAAGAAATTACAAGCTGGTGTTTCACTGATTTGAAGTAATATTTTGACATAGGCATTCCATGGGTATCTGTAAAAGGCCTTAGTCGTTTTTAGACCAACATACAAAGTTAATTTGGAATCATATGGAATTGCCTTAATCCATGTTTTTAATCAGTAATTTGCCTTAATCCATGTTGTCTGCAAGGGATCTTTAATTTATATTGGCCACCAAGGGTTCTGCTGCTTTGGAAATTTGAATAACCTTCTTTCACTTGCTGCTCTGCTGCCATTAGTTTAGCTTTATATATCTGGTCCAGTTCTTTATTATCCTCTCTCGAACACCTTTTCTTTCTAACCTACATCACACACATAAGAAATATAGTCTACCACATAAGACATCTTGTTAAAGTGTTAGCATAAACCTCATCAACTCTCATTGATAGATTTCAGGTTAACCTTATCAGTTCCATAAATAGATCACTTTGCATAAGCTATACCAAACCATAATAATTTACTGCATCTCTTATCAAATTCACTAACCACAATTGTTGGGTCAGATAAGAAATGAGCTTAATGCTAGCATGTAACTACCTATTAAATTAATTTCATAATTTCCTGCAGTATTTAGCCAATGGCCGTAGGAGGAATCAAATACGCTCAATCCAAACCAGCCTTTCATCACATCATCTGCAGCATTGTGTTGCATCAGCATATAAGTGTATACATACATACATACATACATACATACATAGAGATGCATATATGTTTATAAAAATTTGTATGATTGATTGCATGGTTGTGCATGTATGTGCGCTCCACACATGCACTTTCTAAATCAAATTACACCCCTTTTGACTATTTAGATATTTGATTCATTTAACCCTTGCATTCTTCTAACTCTGCATGATTGATTTAAAATCTAGTGCTCAGTCCTTTCAATAGCAATTTGATCCAAGATCCATGTTGCTGTATCAGTCCAGCATATACATGTATATGTGTGTGTGTGTGAATAATATATAAACATATACATGTCAAAGCTGATGAATCCATACTCAATTAAATTAATTTAATCAAATAACTCGGGGTTTTAATAATTTCAAATCCCATGATCAGATCATTCAAAATCATAGATAAGTGACATATATAAGAAACACTTTTACCAAATAGTTCTTCAAGCAACCTCCTTTGCCATTAATAATCTCATTACTAGAGTATGCCCAAAATCATCAATAGTTAGAGTGATACATACGTTACCAAAGGTAGCCAAAGAAAAGCAGTTAAATTATTTTAACATAGTATTTGACAGTCAAAAACACCATATCTCGGCATTATTTGAACCATTAAACCTATGCTCTATTTTGCAACTTCAATAACCCCAAATGATAGCAAAGGGCAGTAGAAAGGGAGTTGCGAATTAAGACAATACAGAGAAAGCCTTCTACCGGAGTCATTCTAAAATGTAATTTTGTGAACACCCATTATCATAAAGACGATTTGCAAGGACTTGTAATGTTTTATCTGTGTGTGTGTTGTGAAATAATATAAGAGACACGTGTTTCAAAACATTCTGGAAAGCTTAATAGGTAGATACAAAAAACTATCAGTTGGGTTTCTAAGTTAAACTATCACCGTAATAGAGAGAGCGAGAATCCTTTTTCTATGAGCATTCCCATTCATTATCCCCCTGAACAGCGTAATAGGATGGCCTTTGAGATATGGAAATGAAGCATACACAAGTGACCCAAAGTAATATGTCAATATAACCAAAAGAACAGATGGAGTCTGACTATGAAATACAACCATATATAATATGAATGTGAAGCGAAATCTGGTTAGCATGGTCAGAAGCCTTTAGAGAAAGCAAAATAGTAGTCTACTATATTTATGGCTAGAAGAAACTAATTATAAACAAAAGCAACCCATATATGTACTGTCATGCTCTTCGGCTTCTTCCTTGTCTACATTCGCCTACTCATCATAATCCATCTTTGCCTTCAATTTGTAGTAGTAGTTGTACGCCTTGCTCCGACCCCAACCATTTTTGATAATGATAGGAGGTATGATCTAAATCTTGTCCAGATTGATATCGTGAAAAGGTGGAACCTCGTATCCTTCTTCCCTCCAATAATCCATAATCCAACGAGTATTTTCAGTTGGAATAATCTTTAGCCATTCGAGTAGGAACTAAATTTTTCCTTTCCATTTCTCCCAAGTTTGCCTGAAAGATGTTTTTACCTTTTAATACGAGTATCGACCTACACACGATATTCTCAAGGATTTCCATGTGATTGAGGTTAGCTCTCATGTAAACCTCTAAAAAAGGGATTTGTAGTCTATCATCTAGGCTTAACACAACATTCGCCAGTCCACCTAAGATTTCCTTTATAAACACGTATCTGTATAACTTAATATTTTCTTCTTTTTGGATTTTAGCCAGTGCCCACAAAGACAAAAAAATAAATTCCCTACAGCATCTCCATTAATAGTCACTGTAAATTCATAATCGAAATTTTGGTTTAATATTCCCTTTGAAAGCCATCTGTCTGATCTCATGGATATGGAATCTGCCAATGTTGGTTTCCGTGAATGACTGTGATATATATATATATATATATATATATATATATATATATACATCAACAAGAAGAAAACTAATATTATATATATATACATCAACAAGAAGAAAACTAATATTATATATATATATATATATATATATATATATATATATAAACCAACAAAAGGAAAACTGGAAGGGGAGCCCAGACAACACACGGAGACCAAGGGAAACAAATAAAAAGAACATAGAAACCATCATGGGGGAAAGGGCAAAAACCAAAAAAGTAGAGAGCCGAACCAATCGTTGACCAAAGCCAAAAAGGAGAGAATCCAAAAACAAAAACAAGATGAAAAGAGCAGCCCGAAACAAACATAAAAACAATGCTAAAGCTTCTAAACAAAAACAAAACATGATATAAATCTATAGTGGGTCTCTTCCTAAAACTAACAAACAAGAAGCCAAAGCCCCGTAGAAATGATACCTTCTTCCAACGGAAATAGAATATGTAAATATAAAATTTCATTAAGAACTTTGACCATCTCTCATGTCGGTCGAGTTGAGTCTAATTTGGTTAGTTCAACAAGTGCAGGGTAAACTTTGAGAAATTTTTTTGGGAAAAAATATAAAATATTAGGAATCTTTAATTATTTTGGAAAACAAAATTATTTCTATTGATGAATTTTACAATTTCTTTTATTGGAAATAATCATAATTTTTGTGTAGAAAATATTGATGTAACATTTTATGAGGGTTATTGCATTATATTTGATATATCTCTAAAGTAACTAATAATTATGATAAATATTAGTGAATTAATTTGAGTTTCTTCAATAATATATACTATTTAGGTGAATCAAATCTAATAATGTATCGAATATTGTGCCGAATCATTTTTTAATAAAATAAATTAGAATGATTTTGAATATTTGAGAGCTAAATTTTATATAAGTGTGGCAATTTATGTTGCATTAAATTTAACTTATTAGCCAAAAATTTCTAAAATTAGCCAATTGATGAATATTAATCACTAAATAAATACCTTGAACAAGTGTCAATTTTAAACCTTACAATTTATAAGCATGTTAGACCCTATTTCTAACTAGTCAAAATTTGACCTTTGTATTGACTCCATTGTGCAGTTCGTAAACCTCTCAAATTCATCATCCATGTAGAGGTCAAACTAATCAAACTTGACCAAAGCTAGTTAATACACATTTCTATTTGGGACACTAATTAAAAGAAAATGACGATTTTTACAAAGTTGGCAATATTTTGTTTGGATATAAAGCAGAAGAAGAGTGAAATTCAAAATGAATGAAAAGTCTCTTGTTGACACACTAGTCCAATTTGTGACCATTTTAGATTGCAAATACAAGTCCCATCTTATACAAAGAAGTGGATGCCTCATAGAAAATCATTTATAAACTGATTTAGAGTGGTTGCTAATTTCTAATAATCACAACATTCAATGTTTGGGAGGAAATCATTTGATCTTTGAAGATCAATAGATGTAAAGTGAATAACTTACATCCAGTAAATAAAAAGCTTTCAAAAGTGGCACCAAAGCACCAAATTGTTAATATCTTGCCTAGAAATAAGATAAACAAGAATTAATAAAATAAAGAACACTAAAACATAAAAAGACAACAATACTATCATGGAAAAACCCCTCCAACTTGAGGGAAAAACCCAACCACACCCAAAAATGCTTGTTTCATTAAATGATAGATGTTTGAGTACATTGCTTCTAATTGAATACCACACTTATCACACATAGCGATTATATATATATATATATATATATATATATATGAATTGAGAGACTCTTCATATCATATCATAACCGAAAGTCTCTTCGTTTTTCAAATCCTAGTTTCTTCATATTTTCAACCGCATCTCTCTTTGCATGTTGCATGTTTTTTTCATATTTCTAAACACATGTATATGAAAGAGCACCATTCAAGTAATCAAGAGATCTCGCACAATTGCAAACATCAATGCTCCCTCTTAGCAAATGAGATATCATTTGTAAATTTCATGACATCATGATAAACACAATGGCTACACCCATGCACATCAATAGTAAAGCTTTATCACAAAATTTCTCAACATGACATTCACCATGGCTATCCCCAGAGGGTAAAGAAATAGAAACATAAGTCATGAAGTCTCACACACGACTTCCACCATGTCTACTCGTAGAGGGTGGATCCACCATGCCTACTTGCAGAGGGTGGAATGAGGGTTCTCACCTCAAACTTCTCCTCGAGAAGAATGTATCTCTACTATGCCTACTCATAGAGGGTGGATACACCATACCTAGTTGCAAAGGGTGGAACAAGTGATTTCACTTTGAACTTTTCTCGCAAAGAACTCATTAACATGTGATTTCACCTTGAACTTCTCTCACAAAGAAAAACTCATTAACATGTATAAGAATGGTTGAGCTCTCTTTCAAAAAAGACCCCTCTCAATAGGGGCAACATTTTCACTGCTATGATTATTACAATAAGAGAGTTGATTCCAAGTTGACCAAGCATGGATCTTTTATAGTGACATTGCCATACAAGCTTGCAAACAATTAAACATCCTCCCTCTGCTATGCAAACTCCATATGAATCTGATTTTTGTAGTTGAACAGTGCCCCTCTAAAAATCATTTCTTCCTCTTCAAAGAAACTAATCACAATAACATGTATACGATCTTCCTCTTTAATGAAGATATGTATCACCAATTCTGTCCCTATGACTGCAAGTAGCATCTCCATGTTCATTTATAGGTCTCATGATTTTGCATGTAATCTCTCGTCATCCATTTACTTTTCGATCCATCCTACAACCAAGAGAGATTAATTATAATTCATAGAATCAACGTATCTTAAAGATACACTATTGCTAATGATATAACAAAAAATTATAATCATTATTCAAATGTATAATAATAGAATCTACAAAATAGAATACTTATCTCTTTGTAGTCTAATATTCCTCGGAGAACGCACACAAATATGGATCAACACACAATATGATCTTTTAATAATATTGAACAATAAACACATACCAACATTCACATCATGATCATATCACTTGCTAAATTGAATGTGACCATAACATAGAGATGCATGAAATAGAAAACGAGTCTTCATGCAGTGGGTAATATAGAAATAATGATCTAATAGACAATTTTGGTGTTGGAGTGAGCTCAATCAAATGTTTAATGCTTATCAATGGCTTTAGAACATCCCTTGTAAACATTTGGGTACACTAGTTCTAAATAACACACCTCCTTAGTTGTATAAGTCCATGGAAACTTACTCGCACGGCATCGCCGATTGGATCAGGATGCCACTTTGAGATGTGAAGGGCAAGTCTGAAAATAATTTATTTCGATACGAATTCCCATCTTCTCCATTGTTGTGGTTTGGGATGCACACATACACCCGATTTCCCTTTTTAACGCATACATGGCATAATAAAACTTATTTGCAACCATTATTTTAATACTGTTAAAATCTTGTAGAAAATAATCGCCGTTGAAGATGAACCAAGAGATTAGAAGAGAACATAGAATATCATTTTCATCAAAAGATGTATCATCAAAGATGTTACCTATATGCTGCAGTTTATGGCTCCCAACTTAATTGTTATAAAAAAATAATATAAATTCCAACCGACACAACAAGAGAGGCAAGGAGATCAAAATGAAAGAGTTGTACATTACACAACAAGCTCCAATATGAAATGTCACAAGTGTGAAATGTGAATGTCTGAGTACCTAAGGACAACATGAGGAAGGAAGATAATTGATGACAACACTAACAAGAATAAAGAGACCGTTTTCAATGAACTCTCCATCAACAATTAAGAGTCCACATGGATAGACAACATAGAAATGAGTATGAACAAAACATAGTCGCATAATAGAAAGAGAAGATACACATGAAGAGATGAACTTTCCACAAGGCAAGAGATGTAAATACACTGAAGCAAAGCAAAATTGAGAGAATCCTCAATAGAGTATAAGGTGTACAATGATGAGGTACCAAATGAACCATCAAAGTTTGTTCAGATAGATAACATGAACCAAAAAGAATCATTGATGAATGTGAACCAAATGATCTTTATCGTTGTTCAACACATATAGATGCCTACAAAAAGTCATTGCAATCTGTAACAAATACATGAACTAATGAACAAGAGAAACTCTCTTATTTGTTGTTATCTAATGCCCTCTAGTTTCATGTTAATGTTTTTCCTAGAAATAAAGACAAACAACAATAATAAAATAAAAAATAGTAAGGTACAACAATTTATCCTAGACAACCCCTCCAATTTGAGGAAAAAAATCCAACCACATCAAAAATTTCTCTCTTTTATTAAATAATAGAGATATAAGTACAATGCTTGTAATTGAATACCACAATTATAAATTAATTGATATTGAGAAATTATTCATCTTTTCTTACCATGCTTTTTTATGTAACAAGAATTAATTCTTTTATTTAAATCATTTTCAAATATCATTGTTTGAAGAAAGTAATAATGATTTTTGTGTATGTGTATAGGTGAGAAAATAAAATTCTAATTAATTTGAAAGAAAAATATAGAAATGGAAATTATGGAAAGTTAATTTGTTTCAAAAAGATTTGAAAGTAATAGAAATTTCAAAGTTATATTTTATTGTGATTAGATTTATATAAATACAATTATAAGATTTAAAATTAAGATCTTTTTTCAAAATTCATTAATTCATACATGGGAAATAAGAACACATTTTAAACTAAAATTAGTTAGAGTTTGAGTTTTGGATAATTGTTGACGAAGAATGCCTCATTAAATCAATTAATTGTCAATTAAATGTAACTAGAGTTGCATGCCAAGAGGAAACACAAAATTAATGAAACAAAATTTTGGGAAATGGTAAGACCAAAAAAGATGTGAAAAAGAAAGGGGAGAACACGCAGTAGAAAGAGGTGTGGGAAATCGCTACATAGAAGGGACAATATAGCTATTTATTGGACTATAAAATTTATACTATATCTTAGTTGCTTTTATTTATTTATTTTCAATTTTTATGTTGAAAAGGTAACTGTCATTGTAATTTTTATAAGGCATTTATAAATACCACAAACCATTTTCTCATATTATAGCCAGTGTAGGAAGCAATCAAGCGAGGGGCTCTAATTCTCAATCTACCTCTCAGAACTTACTTTTTTTGTTTTAAGCCTTCTAGGATTAATGATAAAAGCTTATGCTTCCAAGTGCATGCCAAGACAATCAATACTCCACCCATAATAATCCAAATTGAGTCTTCTTTCCTTAAAAGGTATAACAATGTCACCATTAGAATTGAATTCCAACTTGTTAGAAATAGAGGCTTGGTTGGCACTTGGGTGTACTACTTATGTGATCATGATAGACAATAATTTTTTTATATCATAGGGTAATTGCTAGCACAATGAAGTTGGCATATGACAAGTTAAGCTATGTGACCTTACAGTTGTGTACAAGGATGAATATAGATGCCATATCTATGTTTCTTGGATCTTATGTTGAGTTCTTGATAAGTTACAATATGTATTGAGAAGACTGGTAGCAAACCAATGTATATGAATTGATAACAAATATATTTTACTATATATTTTTTTGTATCTTATTAGCGAGGTGGAATTAGTGTTAGTGAGGTTGGATAGTGGTAGAAGACTTGTTCGTGCAACTATGTTCGTAGTAAATAGACTCTGGAATTATTCTGGAAAGGTCATTGTTGTGTAATGTGTAATATATTTTACTGGCAACCAACAATGTTGAGGAACAATTTATTGTAAAATGTAATAATTGTATTGTAACATGTGGGAACTATATTGTAATATTTTTAATGATTCTTAAGGAAGATTTAACAAGATGGCCTCATTAATTATTTGTGAGGGTATAAATGAATATATTTTTCTTGGTTGGGAATCACTAGTATGATCATAGTTGGTATTGTGGATGCAAGCTTTCATTTTGGATGATCAGAGCAGAGAAGTGATTGCATTGGTTGCTTGTGGTGAGATTCAAATGAACTATTTTGGCAAGTTGCAAATTAGTCAGTTTAGTATTTTGGATATGTTATAGTGAAGATTTGTTCATCATAGTTGTTGAAGCATTTAGGCAGTGTGATGCAGGAGCATCCTGGGTGTAAGGGAAATCTTGCATCACCCAAAAATATTTTATTTTCAGTCTTTTCTATTTTAATAAGGACTAGTAGACATGGTGGTTACTATTTATGGGAACTTGTTATTTTTAGTAAGTTTGTCATATGAGCTCAGAATGTTCTCATTTTCTATAAGAAGGTTCATTTTAGATATATAAGTCTACCATAAAAATCTCATTGCTCCAACTTAAGTATTAGAGAAGTTATTGCAGATTTTTGGTAGAAAAATCTTCAGGCTCACCATTGGAGGCCTTAGATTGTCCGGATGAGGTCTAAAAACTCAACGAAAGGGCACTGGCATGGTTTTGAGTCTGTAGATTAGAAGCTGGCATTTTTGAAAAGTGGTTTTAATAGCCAATTAGAGGAACGATTTGTGAGTTATGGCCTTTCAAAGTTGGGCTACCCGAAATTTCTAAAATAATTGTCAAAGATATATTTGGCCGACTCTATATGTTTTGTTAAGGTCTGTCTGCCCTAGGTGTTAAATTTGAGCATCTAGAAACTTCCTAGATGACATAAAACTTCCTATTTAAGAAAGGACCCAACATTGTTTAGCACAGCTTTGGGTGATAGTTCACAGCTTGTCTTGCAAATTATTGTACTAAAGGCACCCATGTGGGTTAGCATATTGTATTTATGAATTTTGTAATTCTGCATTTGTGGCACAAATAAGAAGTCCATATTTTGTTCTCGCATTTGCTGTTGTTTATTGGTTTTTTGTTATGAGTTTATGGTATTAAGGGGAGCACCCTACATCAAGTCGTATTAGAGCTAGAGTTCTTGAGTGTGTGTATAGATTGTTGACTGTGAGGCAATTTACTTTAGGACCGTGGTTTGGGCTAAGCGTGCAGACAGATCACTGATTTTAAGGCAGTTTGCACTAGGGTTTTAGCGGAAGTGTAAAAAAAAGCCTCCACGAAGAGAGCATGATGGAAGAGCTGTAGGTGTTACACCTAAGGGTTTTAGAGCCCTCTAAAGATAGATGCAAGCATTGGAAGAACAAATGCTAAGAGGAATAAATCTTCCTGTAAGAGATGAAAGTGAAGATGAGGACAAAGTAGAAGAAAATGCTGAAGCAGAGGCAGTTCTAAACCCAGAGGAAGAGAGGCTTTTTAGGGCCATATCCAAGATTGGAAAAGGACCCAAGTTTGAAGTTCCCACATTTTCGACAAATCTTAATCTAGAGGAGCTAATTAATTGGATCAATGAACTAGAGGAGTACTTTGAATATGAAGATATTGAAGATCCTAATAGGGTTAAGTTTGCGAAGGCAAAACTAAAGGGACATGCAAAGATCTGGTGGTAGGAGGTGCAGTTGGAGCGAAATTGAAAGAGAAAGGACAAAATCACCAGATGGGAACAAATGGTAACTAAATTGAATGTCAAAATATCAAAGAGATGTCGGATCTTCTCTATATTAAAACTAAATTGGTAAATATGAATGTAGTTCCCTCTTCTACAATGTGTATTATCTTTGTGATAATACTGTATTCTGCAATATATTTTCTTGTGCGATTATATTTTCTTCTGCCTCTATGTTTTTCGCATGTATTAGATGACCATTCATTAATATTTCCTAGCCTGTCCTTTAAATTATTTGTTTGATTGTTTTATTTTTATCGAGTCTAGATTTCTAGTTAAAAATCAGCTTCACAATTTTTTTTTGAAGGACTGCAGATTTGTTCACTATGATTTTTCTATTTAAATTTATTTGATTGTATATTTTATGTAGTCAGGTTTCCAATTAATGTAGCAATGTAATTTTTTACATTCCATATTTAGATGGTAATTAAATAAATTGATATTTGTTTATTGCATGTTTTATTATGGTTCATGTTTTGATTTTTCTTGCATTTATAAGGACCTAAAATTCAAATAAGAATATTGGACTTCTAAATCAGAGTTATATGTACTTGATTATTTTTAGTTGAAACACAATTTTTATTTTCTGGAAGTTCTTGCAATTATTTATTAAAAATAAAAGTAAATTTATCACTAAGGAAAATATTCTTTTAAAGAAAAAGATTTTGTTAAGATAACTAAAAGGAAAGTATATAAATTTCTATTAGCTTGATTAAAAAATCAAGGTTCATGTATATATAATAATATTTTTGGAAATTGTAGGTATTGTTCTTTTAAATCATTTCCTTGTGTATTTATATCTTTCTAAATTAAGAACAAAAAATGTAGAGTAATTCATAGTGTCCTATGTTTATTTGGAAATATGATTGAGATAATTGTTATAGTGTTTAGTTTGGAAATGATTAACCAGGAAATATAGAATTGTTTGGTATGTATTATTTTAAACTATTAATTTTATTTGAGGAAAAGATAACATTTGTGGTTAGATGTGTGTGATTTTAGAATTGGTGTATAATGTGGAATGGACAAAAAAAGGTAAATTGGATGTTTATTTACCTGCTAGTTTTATTTTCTTTTAAAAGATGCATTCACCAAAATTGCACTTCATGTATGTTTTGTTTATATGCTTGATTAGTTATTGTTTCTTTTCTCTCCTCCACCATGTGTTAAGAATTTCTACTTAATCTAAATATTGATAGGTATTTGGATTTATAATTACACCATATTCTTCTCATTCATATGTTTCGAGTTGCTAGGCTTCTCAAACAAGGTCAGTGTGCTCTACATTTCATGATGACCCCTTGGGGAGATAATCACTCTGTGGTTGGAAGGAAAAAGTGCCTAGAGAACACTCTTATATCAAGATTTATAGATGGAAGTCATACAATCCGATGACTTAGGAGACAAGAGCATGCAAATGGATGACAAATAGTCCAATGGTATAATATGAGATATTGTTCTATTTTGACCTTTGGGTCATGTATTTGGTGTATGATTGTACTTATGTGATGTGCACATGATCGAGATGTTGGTTGACATCCTTCATGATTCAAAATATAACTCGATTCATGTATTTATGTACATTCAACATTATGGTTGACTTTGGAATTCATATACTTGTAAAGTCATATAGTTTTGAATATTGAGATTTTGGTAGAATCTTGTAATTTTATATTTAAATAAAATGAAAGAGCTAGTTTTGACTACTCTTGACAATGGAATGACTTGTTTGTTTGATTTTGTGATATTTTATCTACTTTGATGACTTTGGCAGTTTGAGGAAAAGGTCATCTTTATAAAATAACACATTGATAAGGTAAAAAGGAATCGCTTAGTTCTAAGTTGCCCAACATACATACATACACATATATATATGTGTGTGTGTGTGTGAAAATTTAATTCCAAAATTCTTATTATAAGTTGAGAATATTTGGAAAGAAAGAACGAAGATTTTTTTCTATTGACTAAAAAAAATCATAAATCTACATGTTATCATTGAAGGCGGACCTTCTATGTTTAACTAGACCAAGGTGCAATATCCCTCTTAATAATTTTTTTTTATATGTATATAATAACTAGTTAATAATTAGACGAATAAAATAAAATAATTAAATAATAATAAGAAAACATTTGTCAAGGAAAATTACACTTTACCAAATTGATATAACTAAATCAATATTAAAATAATTCTCGACAATTATATGTTTATCAATAAACTATAAACAATAAAGCTGATAAAATAGACTACATAATATATTAAATAATAATATCAATTATTACCATTATAACATAAAAAAAAAGAAAAAGATATACTCATTTTCTATGTCAGTATATTACATTGACATTATCCTATTAATTACATATTTAAAGAATCAAAGAAAATTATTATTAAACGAGTTGTGACACGTAGACTCATCCATGAAAAAACCTATATATATCGATCGACAACAATAGAATGGGCATCAACGAAGTATAAGATAAGATAAAAAATGAGGCAAATAAAAAGGCTATGTACTATAAATTAAAGAAGGGCATTATTTCCCACTTTGATAATTTCATGAAGAAAAGACAAACTTCCAAGAAAACAAGAGGCACAAGCGCCAAAGTTCCTGCCAAATTTTGTGATTTCAAGATATTAAATGTGTTGTAGTCTAGAGATCTATGAAGTTGAGTTTGTGAGATATGAAATGTTTGTTTAGAAGTTTTATAATTTCTAAGAATATATTATGATTGTTCAATTTGCATTGTGCAGAAAAATAATAACCATAAAATAGGGTTGAATTAAAAATAAATATGAATATTATACTTTCAATTGCTTCCTTCAAAAGATATGTATAAGTTTTGCTTAATTAAATGTTCTAAAGAGCAAAAGTAGTAAAAATAGCAACAAAATTGGAAATAACAGGAAAATTTTAGAAATCTGAAGATTTTTTTAATTACTAAAATCACACTTATGCACACGAGTAGATTTTTTTGTACATGCAATTTAATGTAATATTTTCAAATCTTCAGAATCTTAGAAGCTGTGAGAATTTGAGAACTTTTTTATAGTAGAGTTATTGCATGATGTGGACATAATCAAGTTTTTCAAACTTTGTATTTTTTTTTAGTAATGTAAAAATAAAATACATGCATGAGAATTTTTTGAAAACCAATTTAATAAATAAATAAAGCACAATTTCTATTTAAATTGACTAATTACTAATTTACCAATTACTTTTACATTTAATTGACCTTATAAAATAGCGTGGGAAGCACTCAAACGGGTATCGAAGAAGGGATAAAAAACAAAGGTATTAAATTTACTTCCTAACTAATGCATAAAAATAAACAAACATAAATTAATTTAAAAATAATATTTATGCTTTAAAAAAACCAAACACATTTATAAAAATATCAATATAATAAAAATTATATATGTTAAATAAATGTATAATCTAATAAAATTATATATAAAAATTTAAAAAAAAAATCTATTAAAAGCATTCATTTAGATATGTAAAAATAAAAATAATTAAATTATAATTTAAACTATATATAAATTAAAATTAAAATAAATATGAAATTAAAGTATATAAAAAATAATTTTTAAAAATTGACAATTTAAAAGAGTTAAAATGTTATATTTAATTAAATTTTTTATATTTGAATAACATTTTACAAATGACAAAAATAAACATCAATTAAAACTATTATCTTCTTTTAAAAAGTTTATTCACTTGTCACAAATGTGGAAAAGATAAGATTGAAATTAATGCATTCATTAATAGAGATAAAGTTGCAATTAATGCTTGCATTAATAGGGGTGTTCAAAAAATAGTTGTATTTTTGTTGAAGGAAAATGAATTTTTTCATGGCCTTTTTCATCATGAGCCAATAAGATTTCAGTTTAATGGTATTTTGTTTTTTCATAAAATAAGATGAAAATGTGAACTTTATAATAAATTTTGATCTCAGAATAATTCTAAAATCTTATTGGACAAATTAATTGGTTTTAGAAATTGAAGAGATCCGATAGATTTCCGGAAGGAACTAATAATAGGATACTTGCTACGTAGAAGTGGAAGAATAATTAAGGGATAAGAATTATCTTTAATAAGGTACATACGATTCTCTTTTTAACTAATCTTTTCATGGACTAAAATGAACAAGTTAATAAGTCATATTAAAATTGGTTATTATTATGATTTATGAAGTATTTTATGTAATAAGTAATGAATAAATATAAATATAATAGTAAATAAATATTTAAAGTTGTATAAGGTATAATTTTTAAATGTTCTTTCTAATATGATTCATTTATAATAAAATATTATATTAACAATAGATATTATAATTTTGTAATTATATTGTGATAATGTTAATTTATATATGTTAATAATAATGTTAAGTTTGTATACATTTTATTAGGCATTAAGACAATTGTCTTTAAAGGAATAAAATATAAATAACTATCTAATCATCCTAAATAGAATGAGATTTCATTATTTAGAATCAAGTAACATGAAAAGTACAATATTTGTTAAGCAAATATTGTAGACCTTTTAGGAATAACTTTCGAGGATGATGGTTAACTAATCAAGGATTGTTCCGAGGAACACAAGGGGTCTTCATAGAGGATAATGAAGCCCGACTTGAAAGGTAGTTTCAAGAAGGAAGACCAAATAATTGAGGGTCATTCCTTAGGAACCTAGAGGATCCTCACAGATGGTTAGGTAGCCTAATCGGAGTATTCCTTAAGGATGTGTAGAAATAATGACATGCTAGACATAAAACATTAGATTTTAATTTAATAATTTATTGCTTTCAATAGTTTATATAGGTAAAGTTATCCTATAGAGTGGGAACATTACATAAGGCGATTCAAACATGCACATGTTAAGGATAACATTCACATGCCCAATTGCTACTTTTCTAGATCTTATTCACCTATGCCCATGATGTAGTATCATGCATAAACCCACAAGAATGGTCTTGACGTCCATGATTCTACAACTCAGTTGAGGGATGATGATTGGGGTCAATGTGGGGGAAAAACAAGATCATAAGTGATCATAAATGATTAACAAAAGGACCCAAAGGAAATGAATCTACCAAGAAATAATTGTCGACCACTTAATTTATAGTTTCACAACTTCCAAACTCAAAATCTAAGATACCATTTCAAATGTATTTGAACAAAAAATTAAAATAATAATAATACAAGTAAGAAGAAATGTATAAGAACTTGGTTGCTTCGATATTTGAAAAGAAAAGTGGACTTCTTGTCAAAAGTTTTGAGCACATTATATTACCTCTACAATACTGCTCCCTCTCCATATTTTTGTCCTCCTTCCCAAATTAATGCATAATCCCTATTACTTATTCCAAAGTTATCCTCCCTTTTCAATTGTGTCTAGCATGCCTTCCAACGAGCATACAAAGTAGAGTTTGATTTCAATCTTAGACTACTAGTTTTTAAATTTCTCACTTTCCCTTGTAACATCAAGTTCATTTGAAACCACTTAAAAAAAAATCTTCTATGTGTTTGAACATACCAATGGATGCATTGATTCCATAAATTGTTTTTGGATTTATTTTTTAAAGAAAATAATATGAACTCAAGGATTAATATATTCATATATAAGAAATAATCTATAGGTCAAATTTCTTGATATTGTTACTAAGAATTTTCAACACACAAATAGGACAACATCTACAGGCTTGAATTAGGAGAGTTACGAATCAAAAACTTGAGTTGGCAAAATGAAGCTCTGGGAGCTAAACTAGTATGGGGAATGTATCACGAGCTTGAAAGTAAATGGGAAAAGATATTATAGATCTAAAATATATAAATAGAACATACCCCTTATCTTTTTTCTGAACCAAGAATCTGCCTAAAGGATCCAAAACATGGAACTTTATGATGCAATGCAAACACATAATCAAGAACAACTTAACGTAGGATATAGGTAAGGGTGGGAAATCTTTATTTTGGGAGGATTCATGGGATGGGTTACCATCTCCAAACAATTATAACCTCCCCATAAACATTAAGAATGCATTAACTAATATCAGGGGAAAATATATTAGCAACTACAAACAAACAAAAAATGATGAAGAAACTGAAAAATGGAATGGAAAGTTGTAGAGGACACAAACCTGTCTGATAAGGAAAAACATTATTTAAACAAATTCTCAATCAAATGCAATCAAACCACAAAGAGAGGAAGGACAGATTAATTTGGGGTACCTCTAAAAATAGAAAATATAGTGTAAAAAGGGGAGATGAACTAATAATTAATTCAATTAGATGGGAAAGAGTAGACATCCCTTTAAACCTATGTTGGGATCAAGAATTCCCACCCATAGTAGGTATATTCCTTTGGGATGCAATAGAAAAGAGGGTCCTTATTGCGGATAGGTTCACCAAGTTGAGATTTGAGGGACCTTCAATGTGCCCAATTTGCAAAATAGACTCTGAGACAACTGAACACTTGTTATACCAATCTCCTTTTGTCAAATTTTGTTGGCAATGGATTTTCTAGAAACCTAACTTTCATTCAACTCTCCCCCAAAATCTCCAAGATCACCTTAAAAGCTAGCCCAAATATGGATACTCCAAAATACATAGCAACCTATGGAAAATTTCCCCTTCTATCAAAATGAGAGAATATTCCCGAATTAAGAAATGAGCATGGCCTCCCTAAAAAAAAAGGAAACCAATATAATTGAAGTAACAAATAATGACTAAAAGAACTCAACCAAAGAAGAAGGAACATTCTTTGATTGGGATGAAAAGACGCAGAGAAATTGGAGTAATCTCATAAACCCTCCATTTTTCCATCCCAAATCAAATAAACAAGTTAGCACATCAAATAAACAAATTAGAGAATTTTGTAAATGGGAACCACCTCCAACAAGATGAGAAAAGTTGAACTTTGACGGAGCATCCAAAGGCAATCAAGACAATGCAAGTTTAGGGTGCATTATTCATTTGGATGAAGGAGTGTGGATTTCCAAACAACCTAGACCTCTAGGAGTAACCTCAAATAACATTGCATAATTAGAAGAGGAAGAACTAAACCTAAGTTTAGAACTAGGCATCAAAAGAGTGATTATCGAAGAAGATTCTCAAATAATTTTAAATGTGATTAAGAAAAAGTACTCCAAATTGGAAAATCAACTCTGAATTTGAATTAGCACTAACTCTCATTGAAAAATTTGAGGAAACCAAGATTCAAAATATTTATCAAGAGGGAAATAAAGAGCCAGATAATTTAGCAAATAGGGGAATAGATGGTGAAGATCTTTATGTTAAAAATGATCATAACAATCCATAACTTATACTTAGAGTATATAAACTGGGAGGAAAAAGGGAAGCATCCTACTCTACTAATTAAAACATATCCATTCAAGATTAAGCGTAATGGGATTCTCCCATGTTGTAGCTCCCACCTTTACCCTCTAAGTTGTATTCTCCTTTTCTTAGCTCCTAACATGTAGATCATTCCCTCCAAGGAAAGTTAACACCTAATTTCTTTGGTTCTCATCCTTCTCGATAGCTCTTTATCTTTAAGATAATGTAATTTAAATTTCAAACTTCCCTTATTGCAGAGCATGTACCTCTATCCCCTTTAATAATGCCACATGATTAAAGATAATATTTATCAATATGGATGTAATGTTTTAAAATTTTAGGTTCAATTTGAATTCAACTATTTTGTTCTCTTTTAGATTATGAAATTTCAAGTTGAAGATAATTGTGTGTAATCCAAAGTAAGTAAAAATATAACAAAAGATTAAAGATAAGGTTAAAATAATAGAGAGGTTGGTAAGTATAATAGAGCAACTCACAGTCCGTAAATAAACATTAGAAATTTATGAAGCAATACCCTTCCTTCAGTCAAAAATGACTAAAGGATATCAGAATAAGATGATAATTAAAATGTAGTATGGAAATTGATTAAAATATAAAAACTATTAAAATTAAAACAAAGAAGTAAGATAGATTACCAAGAAAGATATCAATGAATAAAATGAGCAATTGTCTAAAGAAAGTTAATAAAGAAATCTCAATTTTTAATCACAAATTTTTACAAAGTGATTCTTACAATCTTCTCAAATATAATATATGGAAAGATTACTCCAATTAAACTTATAAAAATAAACTTGAAGAAGAGAAGAACATTTGGAATATAACTCATTTAGTCACAACATCACCAAAAGATTTGCTTAAATGTTTCATATAAAGCTTTTGAATTAATCATTTAAAATTAACCTAGAATATTTATACAACCAAGAGAAACACTTATATAGTACCTTTTTATATGGTTTTTGATGACTAACCTATTAAAGTGAGCTTGAAGTGTGATCAAAGTTGTAGGAACATTTAAATGAAATCACACCCAAAGAAGATAGCGGAAAGCTTATGGAGGAGGATTGTGTAAGGGACAAGGAAGCCAATATCTAATCCATAAGAGGAAAAACTAAGAAGACAAAGTTTAAACCAAATATATGTTTGATGTATTATCATTAAAGTTTGATTTATGAAATGATCAGAATAAACCCTTCTTAATGTATAAACATATGCTATGTAAAGGAAGGTATACCTTCTAAATATTCCCAAAAAAAGTAAAGGAAGAATTAATGTAAGGGAGGGTATGCACTCTCAAATTCCTTTGACTTGCAAAAAAAGTGAATGTACCAACTCATATACAATATACTAAATGCATCAAACAATACTAGGGGTTTTCTTCCCCATTCTTTTCCCCCTAGTGCTTGCACTTTGAACAGGGTAAAATTATTTTTAATTCATTTGAACATATAATAAGTATACGGCATTATTCCTTTTACCTATCAACAAAAAAATCATTCAACACACACCCCCACCCCCCTACTTAAAATTATTATTACTTAAAGAGGGGTACAAATTTTAAACAATGATTTACATATTATAATCATAGTCCATGTGCCCAAGCATTGGAAAAACATCCAAATTAATAATACACATATTTTGAATTAGGTGGTGTGTATTTGCAACCATTTTTTTCAGTCAACCCTTACCAAAGAGCTAGCCTCCTCTACCTCAACTACACTACCACCTTCAAGTTTTCTTGCAAAAACATCTCATTCCACTCGAGATATCATTAGTAGGTTGGTCCATAAACCATAATCAAAATATAATTGAATCCATTTCCATAGCAAAAATATACATCATTTTATCATTGGAAATTAATATATTAAAATTAATTCACCATCATAATAACATCATAGCATAAACAATACATTTTCATCATAAGGTCAATTATCATCATGACATAAAGTCAAAATCAATCACACATAGCAAATAACATGTATAACATAACCAATTAAGTTAGTGGTACATAACAAAGTTAATACAAGTCATAAAAAGTGGCTATCACATCCTAAATAATATGAGTTTGAAAGATTGAGTTATGATATCCATCCCTTCGAAGAGTATGCATCAACCCGATGTCTTATGAAAACATATACAAATATCCAAACAAGCATATATCATAAACGTAACAAAAATAAAGTCCAAGTAAATAATTATGGATTACACATGTATTCTCCATCCTCCCAAGTAGCACTATCAATAAAGAATTGGTTCCATTGGACCTTATATTGCACTACATCTCTATCGTGCATCTTGATGGTATGTTGATCAATGAGGTAGGTAGGATCTACTAGCACCAACCCCATATTCTAAACCTATGATGCATGCTAATCTAGGATATGAGATGTTCAAGATGGTAGGGTTTTGATAAAGAAACATGAAATATATTATGGATTTGAGCAAGAGAAAAAGTTTGTGGGCAACGATGTTGATAACCTCCAAGATATCAAATGGACCCACATATCTCAATGCAAGATTTTGAGACTTGTTAAAAGATGATCTCTTATGTGGTCTCACATAGAGGAACACCCCATCTCCTTGAAACTATATGAAAGTAAAATTCCTATCTACATGATTTCTCTGTCTATCAACTACTTCATTCGAGCACAAATCAGAGTAATTTTCTCTTCCCTCTCTTAACATATCAAAGATCAATAATGATCTTTTCCTCTATTCTATCCTAATTGATAAGAGTATGATACTTTCATCTGTAGAGTACCTTGAATAATGTCATACCTAATGAAGCATGGTAAGAATTATTATAAGAAAACTCTACCAATGAAAGACACTCTTCCCACTTGTAATGATGACCATACATATAGAGAAAATCCTTAATAACCTACTTTGATTTGTTAGTTAGTTTTTCTAAGGGTGATAGGTTGTACTAAACTTCAATCAAGTACTATAAGTAATCATTCAAGGTTGTCAAAGACTTTGATGTCATTTGAGTGTCTTTGGGAAATATATTGGTCTTGAGTACATTGTATAAAGGTTAGAATTCTTTAGAAAAATTGAGAGGGCGGGGGGATGAATCAGTTATCCAAGGTCTAGATGTACAAATAAAACTTTTCACAGCTTAGTGAACCGATATTCATAAAACATATTCATCGTGCATGCATCCATTAGATCATACAATCACTTAAACTTTGTAGGTTACTGTCAAATCAACTTTGCATAAATGTAAGCATGAAACATAATAGATTCAATAACTCATTTGACACAATGATTTTATATGGAAACCCAATTTGGGAAAAAACACTATTAACATGCTACTAATTCTCACTCTTTTGAAGTGATGCCTCGTGAAAGGCTAACCCTATTAAAGGTTACAATGTACACTGTTAAATGTGACCCAGTTAGACGATTTCAATCACCTTGTTAGGAGTGAGCCTTGTTAGAGGACTTTAGATCATTCACTTGGACTTTCACCCGGTTAAAGGATTTACAAATGACTATTAGGTCAACCTTAATCCAAAGGATTTACCCTAGACTGATACAATGATTAAAAAGTAACAATAAGGCTTGATTTGATAACAATTTACAACTCACTTTATAGATTAAAAATCTTTGTTTCATTCCTCCATTCTGCTTGGCTTTCACACACTTTAGCTTTGATAGCTTGTTCACCCTTCAAGCATCTATACCCTTAAGTCTTCTTACTTTGCATGCCAATTGCAGACTCTATAGTTCGACCATCATATGAAGAAATACCATTATAAAGAGAAATTAGATCTTCTGTCATTCATCCTCCATTGTCTATTTTAGAGTTAGGTAGGATTAGGCAGGATTCAATGAATCTTCCTATCTTTTCATTTTATTCCCTTCTAGAAACTTCTCCTTCAATCCTCTTTGAGTTCACCTCAAAACAATTCATCTTGAATTTTGTGCCACTAGCTCATCAAGCTTATCTTCCACATGGCTCACATAATCCAAGAAATCAAACTTTTGAACTTAGATTCATCGAGTTCATGATCTTTCTCATAATGTTGTTCCTCGGCATAAACTTGCTTTTGATGCTCGACACATAATATGTTGTTCGACATCCACTATCAAATCACTCGGTATGAACTAAAGTTTATTGGTGCTCAACATCAACTAAACTTTACTTAGCTAACACTGTATCACTCAACATATATTGAAATTTGACTTTGCTCGGCTCCAACTAATTTTCTGCTCAGCTTGCACTAACTCTGCTCAACACCTACTATCCACTCGGTCAAGCTCAGTAGACTCAATTCTTCTCTCTTGTTCTTCTAGACTTTGTCAATATATCCAACCTTTGCAACCTTAAGTAGATAATCAATGCACTATAATACCACTATCTTAATTGATCTTTGTACTTCTTCTTGTTATCATAACTCAACCTTTCCTCTAGGTGCTCTTGTTATCTTATTTGATCAAATCTTCGATATCAATCAAACACATGATAGTACTCAAATCATCTAAGAAATTTTCTTACCAGCAAGTAGCAAGTTTGACATCAGTGACAAAATAATGATTGAAAAACATTCTCATACTTGTATCAATTAGTTTTTCAATAATCTCTCTCTCTGGCATTGATGGAAAACTAGACTAAATTAGTACAACCAACAATAATATCAAAAAGAAAATAATTCCTTGTATTGAAATCTCTCCCTCTATCAACAACTTTCATCTTCTATATAGGTTTAAAAACTCTGTTCTAATCAACAAACAATCAACTCTTCCTTATGACTCCCTTCATCAATCATCCTATAGTTCTCTTATATCTTCCTTAGCACTATCTCCCTCTTACTAGGTAGATATTTAGCATAATTTCCCTGTTTGGTATCCTTAATTATCCCTCTTTGACAACAATGCTAAAGACTTGTCACCTTAATATGCAGATATGAACATTTTTTAGTTTCTCCCTCTGTCACCTAGCTTGTGACTAATTTGTAGCTCCAACTCTTTGATTACTTTAGGCAACTCCTAAAGTAAGATCCATTGCATCAATGTGTAACATATATCAATCATTTGGTTTGATGCATGGAACTTCTCATGCTTCTTAAATAGCCTTGGATAGGGGTATCACCCCTACTTTACCTCTTAGATACTCATGAGCATCCTTAGGTAATGATTTTGTAAAGATGTCATCTATTTTCTCTTTTAAGTTAACATATTCCATCTTCACCTCTTTATTTTGAACTAACTCTTGCAAGTAACAATACTTGATTGCAATGTGCTTAGTGTTTGTATGCATCACATGATTCTTTGATATATTTATAGCACTTCTATTATCACAATAAAGTATCGTAGGTTCAATGATTTACTCTTTCATACCTTTGAGTAGCTATTTAATCCATATAATATTTGTACAATTTACTGCAACAACAACATATTCAGCTTCAACAGTAGATTGCAATATGCAATTTATTTCTTGTTGGTCCAAGCAACGTACCTTTTTTCTAAGAAAAATTCTCCTCCACCAGTGCTCTTTCTGTTATCAATATTTTCAGCCCAATCAACATCAATGTAGGCTCTTAATTCAAATTTATCATTATTCTTATAGTATAGACCATAGTCTTATTTGCCTTTTAGATATCTCATTAATCTCTTAACAACCATCAAATGATTCTCTTTGGGATTAGTAGAGAATCTTGCAACTATCCCAATAGATAATGCAATATCAAGTCTTATTTGTACTACATATTGTAATTTGCCAATCATAGACCTGTGCAATGTTTGATCCACCTCACCTGAATCATCATTCTTTGACAATTTATGTCCTATCACCATAGGTGTGCTTATTGGCTTGGAATCTTCCAATTCAAAAGTTTTCAGAATCTCCTTTACATATTTAGACTAAGTGATGTATATGCCATATTTCATCTGATATACTTGCAAACCTACAAAGAACTTGATCTCTCCAAACATAGACATTTCAAATTCTTTCTTCATTTCATTTGCAAAAGCTTTACATAAAGTATCTTGACCTCCAAATACAATATCATCAACAAACATTTCAGATATTAAAATACCTTTTCCTTTCTCTGTCTTCAAATATAGATTATTATTATCATCATTCCTCTTAAATCCAATCTTCGCAAGATAATTATGAAGCCTTTCATACCATGCTCTTGGTGCTTGCTTCAAACCATATAAAGCTTTATGTAGTCTACATACCATGCTCTTATTGCTAGCATCAACCAATCCTTCTGTCTATTCTATATAAACCTCCTCTATCAATATACCATTTAGAAATGTAGATTTAACATTCATTTGATAAACTTTGAAACCTTTGTATGTAGCGTAAGCAAGAAGAGTTCTTTCTCATTCCAATCTTGCAACTGGAGCAAATGTTTCTCCACAGTCTATCCCTTCTTCTTGTGCATATCCTTTAAAAACTAATATTTCCCTATTTCTTGTGCACATCAATTGGTCCACACAAGTTTGTATGAAAAATCTCTAATATTCCTTTAGAGGTATGAGTCTCAATCTTAAAACTTGACTTTGTCATTTTGCTTAATTGATATTGTTTGCAAATTATATTGTCAATTTTCTTCAACTCAGGCAAACCTTTGACTCTTTTCATGTTACTGATACTAACCAAGTTATCAAAATTAACTTGACATAACCTCTTGTGCCACACATCAAATTCTATAATTAAGCAAGTAGCATCATCCATATCAATATAGAATAGATTAGCTCTAGTTTGATCACCTTTTCCAATTACTTTTCCATCAATAACCTGAACTATTTAGTTGTGACACACTCAACAAATGATAGTTAAATCCTTTAACATAATAAGCACTGTCACATAAAATATTTTTTATGGGTTTGATAGAACCTTTTCCTTTTATCAGATAGGGTGTATCCTTACCAAACCTTACACTATTTCCATCATACTAATTCAAGGTAATGAACTTACTTTTATCTCCAGTCATGTGATGTGAACACCCACTGTCAATGATCCATCTATCATTCTTGTTCGCACAAGATACTAGTGTAGTTGCCTCTTCTTCATCAAAATCATCCTTCATTATAACATACACCACTTCATCATCATGATCATAAGATCCATCTTTAGTTTCCTCCTCAAGAATGTAGAAAGGCTTCTTGCCTTTGTCTTTGCAATCTTTTTTGTCTTCATCTCTTCTACTTTTGTACTTGTCTCCACTTCTATGATTCTTCTTCTCTGGACATCTAGCAACAATATGACTAACTTCATTGCAATTAAAACACATGATAGGTAAGTTACCTTTGAATTTTTCTTTACATCTATGAAATATCCTTATTAGTAGTGCTTCAAGTTGTTCAGCATCCTCCTCATCTTTGTCACTATCACTGGAAACATATTTTACCTTTTTCCTCTTCTTTTCATTAGGTTCCTTCAATGACAACTTAGCTTTGAAAGCAAATTCAACATTGTCAGATTTGAAGTTATCAAAATTAGATAGATCAAAAGCAGTGAGCCTACCCAACAAACCTTCAAGAGTTAGATTAGAACCTGGTATACATCTTAGTTCTTGCATTGTAGAAAGTCTAATAACATAGATGGGCAATTGTGTTCTAAATTTTTTTCTTAGTACATTCTCATCATCTATCTTACTAATAGCTTGTCTTATGGCATTACAAACATCTTTTATCTTAGAGCAATATTCAACAACATTCTCACCCTCTTGCATTCTCATGTCATTGAACTTACCTCTAAGACTTTTAGATTTGGCTCTTAAAACATTTGTGTCTCCTCCATAAATGGCATGAAGAGTATCCCACATTTTCTTTGCACTATCACAACCCTTAATGTCATCAATCTTGACGTAACTTAGGGTAAAGGAAATCTCCAACATTGCCTGGTTATGTTCTTTCTTCTTTTTCAAATCTTCAACAGTTAGTGCTCCAGCAAGATCAACATGCTCAGTGGTGATGGTAGATTGTGCATGGTCTCCAAGACCTCCTAGATATAGCTTCATCAAAATTTTCCATGTAGGAAAGTTATCTCTATTAAGCTTGGGTACCTCTCTTTTTGACATCGTGATCTTTGGCTTCTAGTACCTTCAAAGTAGTCCTCTTAAGTAGATGGATCTGATACCAATTGTTGGAATTCTTTAGAATAACTGGGGGATTTGAATCAATTATCCAAGGTCTAGATGTACTAATAAAACTTTTCATAGCTTAGTGAAACCATATCCATAAAACATATTCATCATGCATGCATCCATTAGATCATACAATCACTTAAACTTTGTAGGTTACTATCAATTCAACTTTGCAGAAATGTAAGCATGAAACATAACAAATTCAATAACACACAATGATTTTACATGGAAACCCAATTTGGGAAAAGCTACCAGTAACATGCTACTAATTCTCACTCTTCTAAAGTGATTCCCTGTGAAAGGCTAACCCTATTAAATGTTACAATGCACACTGTTAAATGTGACCTAAGTAGAGGATTTCAATCACCCTGTTAGAAGTGAGCCTTGTTAAGGGACTTTAGGTCATTCACTTGGAATGTCAACCAGTTAAAGGATTTACAAATGACTATTAGGTCAACCTTAATCCAAAGGATTTACCCTAGACTGATATAATGATTAGAAAGTAACATTAAGGCTTGATCTGATAACAACTTACAACTCACTTTGTAGATTATAGATCTTTGTTTCAATCCTCCATTCTGCTTGGTTTTCACACACTTGAGCTTTGATAGCTTGTTCACCTTTCAAGCATCCATACCCTTAAGTCTTGTTACTTTGCATGCCAATTGTAGACTCTATAGTTTGGCCATCATATGAAACAACACCCTAGACTCCTTGTCTTTTTTGGGTTCTCACACATGCCAACTATTGTTTCATGCCTTGTATCCCCTTATAAAGAGAAATTACATATTTTTTCATTCATCTTCCATTGTACATTTTAGGGTTAGGTAGGATTCAATGAATCTACCCATCTTTTCATTTTATTCCCTTCTAGAAACTTCTCCTTTAATCCTCTTTGAATTCACCTCAAAATGGTTCATCTTGAATTTTGTGCCACCAACTCATCAAGCTTATCTTCCACATGGTTCACATAATTCAAGAAATCAAACTTGTCAGCTCAGATTCATCAAATTCATGATCTTTCTCATAATGTTGTTCTTCGACATTAACTTGCTTTTGATGCTCAACACATACCGTATTGCTCAAAATCCACTATCAAATCACTCGGCATGAACTAAAGTTTACTGGTGCTCGGCATCAACTAAAATTTACTTGGCTAACACTGTATCTCTTGGCATACAATGAAATTTGACTTTTCTCGGCTCCAACTAATTTTTTGTTTAGCTTGCACTAACTTTTCTCAGAACCTATTGTCCACTCGGTCAAGCTTGGCAGACTCAATTCTTCTCTCTTGTTCTTCTAGATTTTGTTAGTGTATCCAACCTTTGCAACCTTAAGTATATAATCAATGCATTATAATATAATTATCTTAACTGATCTCTATACTTCTTTTCTTTATCATAACTCAACCTTTCTTCTAGGTGCTCTTGTTATCTTATTTGATCAAATCCTCTTCATTAATCAAACACATGATAGTAATCAAATCATCTAAGCAATTGTCTTACCAACAAGTAACATGTTTGACATCAGTGAAAAAAAATGATTGGAACACATTCTCATACTTGTATCAATATGTTTTTCAACAGTAATTTCAAAATATTCTAGACAAACTTCTTGTCCCAAGCTAAAGACCCAACTCTTAAACTCCTTGGAATAAACTGTGCTACCTTGGTGAGTGGATCAAGTATAACAAAGATCAAATCATATTTGCATGGTGTCATGGGTAAACCCCATATAAAATCCATGTTGATGAATTTCCATTTATACTCTGGTATATCATGTGGCTATAATTATTCACTTGAGTAAACATGCTCAATATTGACTTGTTAGCACTCTAAACATTGGGCTACAAAAGTTATCACATCGCACTTTACGCCTAGAAAAAATACAGTGGTATCAAAATGATAATCATATTGTTAACCTATGGATGTCCTAAAAATAGAGTGTGATTTACCTCAACCCTTCTCAATCCAAGATATACATCCTATTTTGATATCTGATGATACCATCATTATCAAAATTTTATCTATCAAATCAATTATTTCATGGATATGTAATAAATGCTAATTTGATCATCTCATAATAGTCAACACTTAAAAGATGAAATGTAACACACATTCTCTGAATTGTGTCCTAGAAGTAGAAAGAGCATAAATGTGTCTTCTTCTTCTTAGAGAATAAACTAACCTATTTTCTTTTCACTTAATGTACTCAATGTCGAAGTCATACTCACTCAAAAACTCCAACCAACAAATTTGACTGACATTAAGATTAGGCTAAGTGAAGATATACCTAAGTCCTATGTAATCTATTTCCAACTCAAATGGCTTACCAAAAAGGTAATGTATCCATATTTCTAATGCATGAACTATTGTAGCCAATTCTAGGTCATGATGTGTATAGTTAACTTCATACATATTTATAATAGAAGCTAACTACTAATCAATAACATCAAATAAATAAGTGGATTTATACTATTACATCTTAGGGAGATGGAGGATAAACATCCATACAATGGAAAACAAAAAACCTGTTCAATAACATCAAGAGAAAATATGGCATCCACTACTTAGATTTTCTTAGAATTAAGAACATTCCTCTTGACTTGGTCTTTTCTTGGCTAGTACCATCTTTACCCATAGACAACTTCCATGACCACTTCTTTAGTTGAAAGATTAAGTCTTTACAACTATCTACTTCGACACCTAATGCTCATCTGGTTATTCTTTCTTAAAAATCTAATTTGCACCATTATTGTTAACAAGAAAAACACATATATAATATGCAATATATATCTATTTACCACATTATTAAATATTAATTCAAAAAATATCATAGATTACCATATATAAGTATATTGCATAATATCATAAGAGTATTAAGTTCAACTGTAAAACTTTAAGTATTTTGGGTTGTATGCTAAGGTAAACAAAGAAAAGTACGAGGACTCAAAAAAGGATCAACTTTGACAAGTATTGGAATTTTTTTTTAATATCAAAAACATGGAAAAATTATCAATTGTCACACAATGCCAAGATCCGTCTCTTATATTTGACAAACTTCTTGAGTTTGCAGTATATGTGAGCCAACATATTCCTACCCTATGAATATACCACTCAGTCCTCTGAACTATACATGCTAATAGTGTTGAAAAAATGGTGTCCTTTATATCAGGAGCAACCATAGTAACAACTATGCATACTAGAATATTTCTCATTAGGGGTAACTCTTATGTCACATGTATTATGGAATTAAACTTAATGTTATCTATGTGTGAATGAATCTAAGATTGGCCACAATAGTACATATGATCAATCTCAACATTTGCATCATCTTTATTCACTAAAGGTCTTACTATTTGTCCCTAGAGTTATAGCCAAAGAATTTTGTATACATCCTAACTATGTTGCTAAACAGATTTCTCTTCACACAAAGCTTCCAAAATAACCCTTATTTTTCCCAATAATGAAGACACAAAAAAACTACCAATAGTTGGGTCGCTTTGCCATTGGATTGTGCAATCGCCCTCTGAATTTTACAGGGTACATCTCCCTGATTAGATATGCAAAGAATGAGATTAAGAAATTCTTTTAACCTAAAAGCGAAGGCTACCCTCACTATTCTTAGATAGGGGCCAAATGACTATAACATAAATGAAATGAAACAATTTGTATATACAACAATGAAAACCCATAGTCACTTCACCCATATACGCATTCGGAAAGATCAAGAAATGATTAAGCACAAGAAAACTTCTGCAATAAATGAAACCAATAATAGAATATGATTCCACTACTCAGCCTTAATCCACACATAGATCAATAAAAAGATCAATTCAAAGCACACCATCTTCAAAACAGTGGAACTTTCATTCAACTAGAAATTATAAAATTTCTAAATATTACTAATAGTTTAGAATACTTGTAAAATATTGAAAAAGAAAACTAAATTAAAACTAACAACTTTGATTACAATAAAAATTGTCTGACTTGATTACAAACTATGATCCCCCTCTTTTGCAACATACAATCTATCAAAATAGTGGAACCAACTAGGACTCCCCATCGTCAAAAGAACCCTTATTTTGATGTTTTTCTATATATTTATCCTTTTTGCTAATGGGTGACTTTTATCAATTTTAATAACTAATTTCTAAAAAATTTCCTTTTACAATTTTATTGAGCCTAATGTTTTATAACATTAAAGCAATAAAAGTAATAGCGAGGTTTCTTCCAATTAAAAGGAAGATGCATACATATTATGGGACATATGGCATCTAATTAACTTGGTTATGAGGCACTAAACATGATGACTATGTATCAATAGTTGTCAAGTGTTCCTCCACTCTGCAGTCCATGTGCATAGATTCCTTATCTGACACTACTTTATTTATAATTTTTGAGGATCATAATACCACTCTTGAGAAAGGATGCGACTATCCTCCATCCAAATTGTACAGTTGACCAATATTCAAAAAATTGAAAACATCGTGGATTTTTCTAAAAATTTTAGCATTTGAGCTTCATGATCTACATAGTTTTTAGTCGAAAACAACAAAAAAATTGGAAAAAAATCACAAAATTTTCATGAATATGGAAAAAAAAAAGTTTGACTTTATTTTGTCTTTAGTGCAGTTTGGATGGAAATTAGTCTGTCCCCTTGAGAAATCTCCTTAGTAGGGAATCTTTCTTATATCTTTTTTCGTTATGCAATGAAATAAATTTGTTTCACTTGCATGTATCTGAGATGCTCTTTGACCCATTATTTCTACACCCATATTGAGCACGAATCAACTTTGTATATCATGGGTATATTCACATCAAATGTTGCACAGGGTTTTGATTGGTTTGAATAGGCTTTGACAAGCCCCTCTTTTTAATATGCTCTATGTTTCATTGTTGAGGGATGACACCTCAAAGATTATAATCCAAAATCTTCATAAAATAGCATATGCTTAGTGACCCCCAATAGGTTGTCCAGTTGCACTCTCATTGGTGCCAATATCTCCTATGTCGTGTCTTTAGCTACAACTTTCCCCAGTGACTTCCAATATGCTTTGACTCAACACATATCGATTTCCCCCTATGATGACTCAACACTTGGTACATTTATCAAGCATATCATATTCTTCCTTGAAGCAGGACAAACTGGACTTGGAGTGCTTGATTCTGACCTTTTAACTACATTGGCATTCAGTCAAAAAATTTATGTACATACTTGTTGTTAATTCACATTCTCCCATAGATGTCAGAAGGAGACTTGGAGAGTGTGACACACTTCTTGCGATTACTAATCCTGTAGAACTTAATTGCACCACTATGCAATCTCAAATGAGTTCCTTTATGTTGAGAACACAAAGGAGTATTCTAGATAAGTAGTTGAGAATGTTGCCAGACCATGGACATATATTTGATTGGATCTCCTTGTCAATGATACTACAACCAGAGGCTTGTACTCTTTCCATTCAAATTCAAACTAGGGACTCCAAAACTTTGTCAAAGCTTAATGATAAGAGATTATCACCATTTGATGCTCAACAACATTGACATTATGTCAAACAATTGCACAGGTCTGCCTCCATTAGATTTTACCAATTTTCTCACCTTTGCTTATGAGATTCTTGACTCTTGATAAACCTAGTGCCTCTTCATTGGTTCACCACTATTGACACAATGTTGGCTATTAGTTCAATCCTCATGTTTTCTCAAAAACAAGGCTCATGTTCCTCCTAAAGTTATTGGAAAAGATGCATGATCTCTAACTTGTGTCTATGACTAACGCCCTATCAATACTTGTTACTACACATGTAGTTGAATCTTTTTAGTGGATTTTAAAATTGCTACGCACCTCTTTTGATGGTCAGGCTATCTTATTAAGGTTTTAGATGCATGACATAACATGGGTGTTAGGATTTAACCACAAACAGAAATAACAATTACATGCAAATATAACCAATAACAGAAAATAATAGATCACATAGAAAAGAACACAAGGCACCAAGATTTAACATGGTTCACCCAATCCCTAGGCTACGTCCACCAAACAACAAGTCTGATATTATTACGATCTAGTGATAACAACCTGATTACAATCCATAATCCCTTACAACTTAATACCACCACAAGAACCAATTTTACATCACCACAATAAAATAATCCCTAACCCTAAGCCCTTTTATACAAGTATTTTTATGCTATTTTAGGGTTACAACATGTCAGCCATATGTATAGTACTTTCCTGATTAGTCACCACAAACTAACAATCTCCCACTTGAGCACTGATCAGACTCCACACTAGACAACAATCTCCCACTTGGAGGCTGATCCTGTAGCAATATTGCTACCACATGGGGTGTCCACTGGATCAAACCACTCTGGGCTTTGTTGTGCTTTTATTCAAGTTTAGTCTAGAAGATCAACCAAACCTGAAGATTTCAACTTCTCCCTTGTTACTACCTTCATAAACATATCTACTGGATTGTCATCTGTATGTATCTTGTCCAGCTTTAATCGTCCATCCTCCAAAACTGACCAAATGAAATGGTATCGCTATTGAATGTGTTTGGTCTTTGAATGTAGAGCTGAATTCTTGGCAAGATGAATGGCGCTCTAACTATCTATTAATAAATAATTATCCTTCTAAGGGTGTCCTAATTCTTCCAAGAAGAACTGAAGCCATATCATCTCCTTGGCTGCCTTTTTAGTACCAACATACTCTACCTTGGTAGTGGATAAAGTAGTAACCTTCTGTAACCTAGAAACCCAACTCACAACTGCCCCACCAACAGTAAAGACATAACCTGTAGTATTTTTCCTGGTATCAATATCCCCTACCAAATCTCAGTCAACATAGCATTGTAAATTAGTAGTAGAGCCCCCAAAGTGTAAACACTTATTAAATGTTCCTCTCAAATATCTGAGAATCCATTTGACCACATTCCAATGCTCAATTCTTGGATGACTCATATACCTACTAATGACTTTCGCTACATGTGCAATATCTGGCCTAGTGCATACCATAGCATACATCAAGCTTCCTACAGTTGAAGCATAGGGTACCTTGGACATCTTATCCTCGTCTTCTTGTGTCTTGGGACAGATCTCCTTAGTCAACTTAAAATGACCAAGTAAAGGTGTGTTGACAGCTTTATGATTCTCCATAGAGAAATGTTGCAACACCTTCTCAACATAATTAGCCTGAGATAACATCAATTTCCTGTTCTTCCTATCTCTACAAATCTTCATACCAAGGATTTATTTTGCTTCCCCCAAATCTTTCATAGCAAATGCATGTGCTAACTAGTGTTTCAGCCCCTTAATGTGATCCATGTTAGACCCAACTATAAGCATATCATCAACATATATACATTAAATAATGTAGCTATCATCATCCAATCGCTTAAAGTAAACACAATGATCTGAATGACACCTATTGTATCCGTGCTCATGCATATAACTGTCAAATTTTAGATACCACTGCCGAGGTGCTTGCTTCAAGCCATACAAACTTTTCTTCAATTTGCACACTAAGTTCTCCTTACCTTTGATTGCAAATCCCTATGGTTGAGCCATATCTATCTCTTCATCCAAATCACCACGAAGAAAGGCTACTTTAACATCAAGCTACTCTACATGCAAATCTTCAATAGCCACAATACTTAAAATAGTATGGATAAAGTCATTTTAACAACAGGAGAAAATATCTCATCAAAATAGATTCCTTTTTTCTATGCAAATCCTTTTACAACTAACCTGGCTTTAAATATTTTCTTATCTCCTTCGTCTTCTTTCAACCTGTAAACCCACTTATTATGTAAAGCCTTTTTACCTGCAGGCAATTTGCATAAATCCCACATCTTATTCTTTAGCAAAGAGTCCATTTTGTCTTTCATTGCAGACTCCCACTGAATCTTAGTATCCACCTGCACAACTTCATCATAACATTCAGGTTCACCAACATCTGTTAATAAAATAAAATACAAAGAGGGAGAAAATCTTTTTGGAGGTCTAATTTGCCTTGTTAACCATCTAACATGCATTGGTGTGTGTGGTATTTTTTGTTGTAGTTGTTGCACATGATAAGGAATGGCTAGAACATCATCTTGTGGATTGTCATCCAACACTACATAATCATTTTCTTTCTTCTCATGTTTCTGCAATAGATCTTTGTACAACACTTTCTCATTGAATATGACATCCCTGCTTCTTACAATTTTATGATTTTCAAAATCCCAAAGCCTTTAACCAAATTCATTAGTGCTATATCCAAAAAATACACATTTCTTTGACTTAGCTTCCAGCTTGGTTCTATTTTCAGAATCTATGTGAGCAAATGCTTCACAACTGAAGGTTTTGAGAAAAGAATAACTCACCTTCTTACTAGTCCATGCTTCCTCTGGAATACCACAACCCAAAGGAGTAGAGGGACCTCTATTAATCAAATATACAAAAATATTAATAAGCTCCACCCACATGTATAAGGGCAACCCAACATGCAACCTCATGCTCCTTGCACGCTCCATTATAGTCCTGTTCATGTGTTCAGCCACTCCATTCGCCTGTGCAGTCCTTGGAATAGTTTTTTGTCTATGAATACCATTAGTGGAGAAATAATCTTCAAATTCATGACTGTAATACTCACCACCATTATCAGATTTGAGACATATTAATTTCTTACCAGTCTCATTTTCAACCAAGCATTCCCATTTCTTAAAAGTTTGAAATACATCAGATTTCTGTCTAAGGAAATAAATTCATACCTTTCTAGTTGCATCATCAATAAATGTAACATAATAATGAGAACCTCCAAGGGAAGATACTTGAACTAGTCCCCATACATTGGTATGCACAAGCTCTAATTTCTCCTTTTTGTTTTCCTTCCCAATCTTTACAAAATTCACTCTCTTTTGTTTTCCATACACACAACTTTCACATAAATCAATATTAACACATTTCAGACCTGGTAGAACTTTCTTTGAATGAAGTAATTTCATACCTTTCTCACTCATGTGCTCAAGTCTATTGTGCCACAATGCTATATCAAAATTTACAACAGCTATTTGTTCTCCCTGCTCAACTACAATAATTGTTCCTGAACATTCATTTTTCTTTGAAACAATTAAAGTAGAAGGAACAATATGACCTGTACAAAGATATAAGGTGCCTACTTTCACACCTTTTGCTACTACAAGGGAACCTTGTGTAACCTTCCAATTTTTATCATTAAAAGTAACTACACAACCCTCATCATCGAGTTGCCTTGCTGAAATTAAATTCCTACTCAGCCTTGGAACATGTCTTACCTCATGTAGTAGCCAATGATTCCTATTCTGCAACTTAATCTTAACTTTTCCCTTTCCAACAATTTGAGAGGGTTCATTATCCCCCAAATAAACAAGCCCAAAATCCCCTTGGACATAATCAATGAAATAACTTCTATGAGGTGTAGCATGAAATGAAGTAATAGAATCTAAAACCCATGAATCATCAACACTTTCTAAAGATAGAAGTAAAGCATCCTCTTCAGATTTGTTACGTACCATATTTGCCTCCTTGTCTCCATCTAGTTTATCTCCTTCATTTTTCTTTCAATTCCAACAATCTTTCTTTTTGTGCCCTAGTTTCGCACAGTACCAACAATCATTTGGTCCTCTCGATTGAGACCTCCTCCCCTTTGACTTTCCTCTTGATTTCCCATGATTTCTAGAATTACTTTCTTTCTCAGTCATTCTACCTCAACTTTGTGCGTTCAAAGCACTTCTTGATGTAGATCCACCTGAGGATTTCCTACGAGTTTCCTTATTCAAAATAACACCAATCACATCATCATATTTTAGGGTACTAGATCTAGGAACAAAATTACTCACAACCATTACCAAGCCATTCAAGCTTTCAGGCAAAGAACACAAAATCAAGAGAGCCCTAATTTCTTCATCAAAATTGATACCCATAGAAGATAACTAACTAGTAATAGTATTAAACTCATTTAAATGATCTGCAATAGATCCACCTTCTGCCATTTTCATATTAAATAAATGCTTCATGAAAAATACCTTGTTTGAAGTAGAGGGCTTTTTATACAGTGTCGCTAGGGTTTTCATCAACTCTTCTGTTGTCTTCACTTTTTTAATATTAAATGCCACCAATGGTGTCATGCATAATCAAATGCTTCCAAGTGCTTTTCTGTCCAAAAGATCCCATTCATCATTTGACATAGATCCCTGATTCTTGGCTTTGCCTTCTAACGACTTCCATAAATCCTTCTAATAAAGATAGTCTTCCATTTGCATCTTCCATAACTAAAAGTTCTACCCATTAAACCTATCAAACCTCAGCTTACCCTTGTCTTCCATTGCTCCCACTCGACCGTGAGACTCCCACTCAACTGTGAGACTTTCCTGTAGAGGATAACTGAAAAACAACCTCGCTCTAATACCACTTGTTAGGATTTAACCATAGACAGAAATAACAATTACATGAAAATATAACCAATAACAAAAAATAATAGATCATACAAAAAAGAACACAAGGCACCAAGATTTAACGTGGTTCACCCAATCCCTGAGCTACATCCACCAAATAGCAAGTCTGATATTATTACAATCCAGTGATAACAACCTAATTACAATCTGTAATCCCTTATAGCTCAATACTGCTGCAAGAACCAATTTCGCATCACCACAATAAAATAATCCCTAACCCTAAGCCCTTTTATACAAGTGATTTTATGTCATTTTAGGGTTACAAAATGTCATCCATATGTACAATACTTTCCTGATTAGTCACCATAAACTAACAGTGAGTGCATTATCTCATATTTGGATTGGATAATATTTGATAGAACCCATGATGATTTTTATATGGAGCTATACCCAATTATGTATTTTGGATCTTTCTAAAACTTATCGAGTTCCATGGAAATCATACCAAAATCATGACTTTGTGATGCTTCAAATATATAATTATAGCCCATTGCGATTATCTTCACAAAGATATGGCATCCACTTTTAGCTTGGAATCTTGGTCTCACCAACATCAATTGGAATACAATTTTGGCCTTTGGATACTTTGGCTCTAAAACTAGTTTGAGCATCTAAACCTATCTGTGTTTCTCTTGAACCAGTGAATTTGCATCTTTGAATTTGAACCTCTGAACCATGGAATCATTAAAACTGAGCCTCCCAAATGGGTCTTACATAATTTTGAAGTCTTTTCCAATTTGGTTCGAAGCAGACCAACTGAACTTTTGAACCACTTGTAATTAGTTCAATGGGTACAAAGTGTTTCAAAAATACTTTGTACCATTTGAAACTATTTTCTTGATCTTACACTTTGGCACATGTGTCCTTTGGTTCATTGTTATGACAATTAATCTAAATATTTCCTTCATAAGACAAAACTTCACAAAGCACTTTTCAATATTGATCAGAGGAGCATCAAAGAAAACCAAGAAAAGACCATTAGGAAGATTGGATTTTCAAGCTCAAAATTGGGTTCAAAAAACCAACTAACACACTATAATCTCACTTGAGGGTAGATGGAATATACAAGTAACCTCATCCCATTACCATTAGATCTAATAACATTAAGCTCAGGAAATTCATATATGTAGAAGATAATATACCCAATACAAATCCACATCTCTCATAACCTAAATCTCCAATGGATTTAATGATGAGTACTAATCAAAAATGAATGCCATGGTATTTATAGATTAATACACCCGTAATTTTGATAACTCTTGTAATCACAGGTCAACAAACTGCATTAGTATATCATACCAATCAATCACAATCTATCAACCATACAAAACTATAAAAACCTATGTACAAGTCAACTTCCTAGATACATTTCAACTTTTTGGGTATAGGTCAAAATTATCCCTAGGTACATGTTGAATTCTTAGGTATAGGTCAAATTCTTGGGTACAAGTTAAATTTATGGGTTTCTTACTCAAAACAACATAGTTAAATTACTATAAATAACATTTTATGTCCACACTAAAAGGAAAAAGATGCTAGAAAATAAGGAAAACACATGAGAATTGGTACATACCCCATCCAAGGGCATGCACTCCTCTATAGCTAACCTCAACAACTCTAGCCTCATTGGCTCCGATAGTATTCTCCTTGGCATTTTCTCCTCTTCATTATTTTTCTTTTTTCTCAAGAGTACAAAAAAGGGAGAGTCACAAATGACTTCTCAAAAGCTAAAAACTCACTTATACCCAGTTTTTGAGTTAGCTATTTTACCTTTTTGTATGATATTAATGTCTATTTCTCTTTACTAGTATCTCCCTATAATAATTTGATCACAAATTGAGCTAGGAAGCTATGATTTCTACATCGTTATAAGCACTAGAGTCATTATTCAATGCCCTTTCTTTCCAAGTGTCTTTGAAACATTTTGAGTTTGTATCAAATGATTTTGAAAAGTATTTGTCACCACTCTACATTTATAGTTCATCATAGTATACATGATTCCTTTTTTTGCCTCCCTTTTAGCAAGATGAAATAGAAGGGGCATATAACTACCTACAAAATTCAATACATTCCTTAGTTAGTCCAATATGATTTTTGATTATCTTTGACAACTGGAATGGTTTCTTGTAGGATCTACATGTTGAGGACTTTGATATATCCATTTTTATTTACTAATGATCTTTTTATTTTAGCTTGCATACACACATAATTCCATATATCGCTAAAGTGAGGGATAAATGTATAATCTTAAATTATAAGTACTTGTGTACTCTACAATATAATAATTGTTTTAACACCCTACTTTGTGTATTTATATTTTAACACTTTGTACTATATTAAATTTCAATCATTTTCTCTCTTTTACTTATTTAAAACCAAGGTAGGATCTAATACATCCTCTATTTTATTTCTCTAACTAATGAAAAAAATGAGGCATGATCTAATATCTATGCATTCTCCTAGATTATTCCCTCTAATCAAAAAATTTATTTCCTTCTTGGGTCCCACTTTCAGATTCATATATCATTATCTCAGTCATCTTTTCAATTCTTTTCAACCACTTATACATATTAGATCTTGCAAATTCCATCTTAGAATTGATACCTTTGGATATATGTTGAACCTCATTTGATCCACACTTGGTATAGGTTAGATCTAGTTTAACCTAACCTTAGGGGTTTAATTTTAGTGGATTTCAGGACTTATGTTGGGATATTTCATTTTCCTACCAAGTTTGATCTGCTCTCACCAATTTGAACCGTGAAATCTCTATAAAATTAGCTCATTTGATTCACTTTGGAAAAAGGAATCAAGTGCAAGATGGACATCCCAATTTAATAAGAAATTTAGTGCAAGGTGGAAACCCTATTCTTATGTTATCCATTGAAGCAAGGGTTGATTGTTGACTTCTTCATTCAAGTATTTCAATCAAGCATTTACACTCTCAAATCAAGCAATTCAAGATATCATGGAGTTTCAAATGGATTGTGAAGATGGTTAGGAATACATTCTCCCTTGGGGTTAGTAGGATTTCCTTGTTATTTTTAGATCTACAATTTAGTACTTCATATTTACACATTTGCATAATTACATGCATTCATAGACATATTGATTGCATTTATATTCTAGGGTTTTCCTCTATTTACATATAGGGTTAGATCTGAACATTTGACTACTCTTTCATTTTAGACACAATCTAGATTTACATATCACACAATTTACATTTCATAACAACTATCCATGGAAGAGAGACTTACCTAGATACACTTTCAATTTTTTGTTTTGAATAGATTAGGTGTCGGTTGAATCTTTGACCTACACCTAGGTATATCTATAGTATTTTCAATTGTATATCTAGAAAACCCCATAGAAGAACTTCTATACCAAAATTTTTGTTTCTAATTCTTACTAACTCATCTCTTGGCTAGTGGATTTTGATAATCAAGTTTGCGATTTTCCCTAACTATTTTTCCTCAAATATGAAGTTCAAGTTGCTTTCCTCTAAAATATTTGCATACGTTGATATGATGTGATTGTACACTAAGCACTCCATAACAAAATGGTGCTCCATCTCAACAACCCCCATGTCACAGAATAGGTGTGTCCTATTTTCCCATTCCTCTTTTGGCACCTGCTATCTACCCATTTCACGTCTTAGTTGATGAGATCTAGTTCTGAGTTGGGCTATAATCATTTTTTATCTCCATTTACTATTTTCTCCTTTATGCACTTTTTTCCTTATGATTTGTTGTGGGATTAAATTCCTTGATATAATAAGAGTTTTTTTGCCCATTATGCTTTGTCCATATGATACTTTGAATTTTTTTACAAATATTCTTTTTTTTCTTCATTACTAAATAGACATCCTTGAATGTTAACATCCCATTTTTTCATACACTTGTCATTTTAATTCATCCACACATCTTTTCTCCTATCTAGCCTTTTTGTGGTGACTAATTTAGGCCAATGATGACTTTCCACACCCTGAGTTTTTTTTAGGTAACCTAGCAACCAAACCATTACAATGACTTCTAAGGGGAAGGAACAAACTTCTGCCAATAAGATCTCACTAGGAACAATTGGTTTGTTGATGATAACATGTTTTTGTAAGCTTTAAACCTATCTCCATTTCTTATCTTACATACTTCTATTGCAAATTCCACACCCATATAAGCTAGTCAGGGTGACTAACAAACCAAATAACATTTTCTTGGTCTTCCAATCCTAAAATTTTGCATTCTTACACTTATTTTGTAGAGAATGCAATGCTTCCTATGCCCCTTGAATTCTTTTTGTTTTGCATGTTTTCTAGCTAAGATTTTTTTGAAAATTGATTCCCAAATATTTGTACTAATTCACTACTCTAGAGGATTACCCTCAAAGAGAATTGTGCATGAGGGTTTCCTATTTCTCTTCAAAGAAATGATCATCACTTTGGTTTTTCTATTGTTCACTTGTATTCCCACTTCTTGACTAAAGATCTCTAATGCCTTTAGATGTTCTCTCAAACCATTGGTTGTCTTAGTGATTATGTTGAGATCATCCACATGTAAAGGTACTTTTATCAGATAGCTAGTTAGTTGCACCCCTTCACCACTAGTCTTATTTAACCATTCTTCTAGCTTGTCAATGTAAATCCCAAACAAAGTTAGAGATAATGAGCACCCCTACTTGAACCCAATATCACTACTAAATCATTCATAGATCCCATATGTAGCTCTAACTTTAACCTTAACATGCTCATATAATCTATGTACTGTGACCCTAACTTCCTTAGGAATTTGAACTCTTCCATCCTATCCAAAAAAATTGTCATACAACACTGTGTCAAAATCTTTTTTAAAGTCCACAAAATAACAAAATGCCTCAATCTCGTGGGTGTTCCATATTTTTTGTCTAGACATCTAAAAGTGACCCCATGACCAATATTGGAATAATTTGGTCTAAAACCAGCTTGCTCCATTGCTCCATTTCTTTTTATTTTTGCCTATCCACTAATTTTTTGTAAGGAAAATTGCAACAAATAATATAACCATTTCCAAATAGCCCATAATAGATCTTAAACAAATATGCAATTGAAACCCACATGCAAGAGAAAAGACAACATACCCACTAAAATTATGACACAAGATACACCTTGGGAAACACTCATTGAGGAAAAAAAAACCCAGCCTCCAAAAGAATCCATCACAATATATTATTCAACGAAAATATCATTGCAATACAACCATGGAAGCCTTCAAAGCCATAGCCACAACCAGGAAATCCATGTGAAGAAGAATGAATCCACACATCCCATGCCATGTTTCCAACCCTCACAAATGCTACCTTGGCTAACCTGTCAAGCCTTGTCCCTTGACTCTTTTTTTTTTTTTGCCTTTTGTTTTATTTCACACCAACAACTACCCTTGCGGCTGCTTATATAGTAGCAAGTCCCACAAAACCACCAAATGGTATTACATAAACCATGTGTTACCTAACCCATTGACCCCACATGTATTATTGGAAATTTAATTCTTTTCCCCAATATTAAATAATTACATGAAATACTATCACAATGTTACAATACAACTCATCAAGTATATCCCATGGGAATCTTTCCATGTTGTACGTCCATATGGGTGCAACATTACATAATAAAATAAAATAATACAATATAACAATATTATGCAATGTGTGCAACACCCATTATCTCAACATTTTTGTTCTTCCATACTGCGAAATAACTTACTGAGGAGGGGATTGACCATGCTAGTTAGATAATTACCACACTAGTTGTCTAGTATTGAGGGAAACCTTCCTCATTGACATTGTTAAAGATACGATTGATATGAGGTGTAAGAATATCAACACCTCATTTTAAAAATTCAATTGGTAGCCATCAATATCTTGGACTTTTCCTTCAACTAATCTCCTTATGACTTGAACAATATCTTCATTGTGAAATAGATCAAATATGGACTTAATTACTAGGGTTCTATGCTCTCCCAACCTATGTTCATAAATAATATCGGTATACTCTAACCATTAAGCCCCCATGATGCCATCCTCTATTTTATTTGTCATTTGTCACATATCTTCCCAAAAAAATTTGGGATTATTTTTCCCAAGGTTGATCAACTCAAGCCTTCTTAAGTCTACGTATTTCTCTTTTTCCACCTTTAACAAATTTTCATACTCCCTTTTGTTTTCCTTATCCATTTTCCCTCTCACATTCCTTTTTACCATCTTGCAATCATCATCAAACTAAGGGTTAGTCAGGAATGTATTCTTAATGTCTCTTTTGACCCTTAGTCTTTTACATTCCTCAAGAGCCTTGATAAAAATAGGGACAAGATTATCTTTGTCAACAAGGTGCTATTTTGGGGTATTGATATTATTTTCATAAGTATTAGACAACTAGTAAACATAATCTTTGAGAATTTTTTGATTTTCTTGTGTTATTAAAATCCTACCAATCAAAGGCACTTTCCTTCCTTAATAAGCAATTTTACCATTTTGTTGTCCTTTTATGTGAGTGGTTAGCTTTGATAAAATTGGATTGTGGTATAATTCAACCTAATTTAGCACTCCCCTATCTCAAATTCAACTATCTTTGAGGTGTAACCTTGAGAGAAGATGGTAAAGTCAACCACACATTTCTCTATTGTAGGTTTTACAAGTAATACCCCAAGATTTAGGCCATTTGTCCATACCATTGCATATGACTATATTGTAAGGGCTGTGAAAACCTAGTAATTTTGCCCCAAAGCGATTTACCTTGCACTTGTTGTGCTGTGATGAACTTTCCCAGTATTTTGTCAACTCTTCTTCTAATCATAATGGATTAATGCTTTCTTTGTAACTTCTTTTGAGATTGAGAGTCTGATTTTTTTTTCTATCGTAGTGTTAAAGTCACATATGATTACAATTTTCCTAAGGATCTAAAAGCAAAAATATCCTATTTGAGTGATGTGAATGGATCTACTCGGTCAAGATTATTCTTCTTATATATTTTTGAGCCTTTAGGAGCGAAGTAGTAGGCTGCCAACCTTACAGATACTTGATCTTCTAATATTTTCATCCATATGTATTGATTTTTACGTCTTCTTTCTATACACTTATAAATCTACCCCTTGTTTCCTTAATTCAAATGGTAATACCTCCATGCCCTTTGCCACTTTCAGTCCTTTCATTCCACACTGAGACTTTCTTATACCCCTCAAATTCTTGGACCTTACACACATCATGTTCATGTATCTTTTTAAGTAAAATAATGTAATTATCTCTAGTTATGGGCCTTAATATAGGTCCTCTTTTCCAAGGGTAACCTTTGCAATTATAGTTAACCATTGTTAAGTATTCCTAGCTAGGCCCAATTTCCTATATATCATGTGTTATTTTTTCACTAATTTGGGTTTCCCATTTTGTAGCTACGCCCATTTTCCACTTTCTCTTATAGCTTTTACTTTTCCAATTCTTTCCTTCTTTCATCTTGTTGGGTTATGGTGAGGTCTTTATCAAGATCTATACATGTATCTTTGAGAAACCTTTTGTTTCTTAGGATTTTATTTTTGTCTTCTATATTCCTCAATGCCACCCTTGTTATCCTTCATCCATTTTTCTGTTCTTTGTGTTTTTAAAATCACTCTATTCCAATCTAGTTGGTCTTCGTGGAAGTTTATTTTTAACTCTTTTGTGTTTTCTTATTCACTACAGTCTCTTATCCCTTTAATGATGATTTTTGCTACCTTCTCATTTTTGTCTTTCTCCTCCCTAATTTGTCTCCTTAATTTATTTTCTATGATGTCAGTAGGCGGGTTCACTAGCTCCCTTACTTCTTCAATTTGCTCTCTTAGTTGCTTCTTATTTGGTTCCATGGTGGCCATCACAAATTGGATTTCTTTAATCCATGGGTCATTATCTATATTTCTTTTGCTTCCCCCTATTGTGACTTCTATTTTTTTTTTTCATATCTCTCCTACCTCTTTCCTTAATAAAATCATTTCATACTCCCCTTTTCCATGTTAAATTGTAGTTTTCACACTTTCTCTCCAAGCATATTGTTCTATTATGTTAGTTTCTATTTGTTTTCGATGATCTCTTTTGCTTTAATATGCCTTACCTTTGGTAGATAACATTAGTATGGATGTTTCATTCTTCTCTCTTTGCCCATGTTTCATGACATCAATAACCAAGGTTTTTAGTATCAATCTTGGAAGTATAACTACAAGTTTTTCCCTTTTAGCATATTGAACCTTTCAAATATTTCTACGTCTAATTATTCCTTTGTATTGTTTCACATACACATAATTCCCCCCAAAGGTGACACATTGAATTAGGGAAAGCCCAACATGCTTGGTAGTTGAGTGCTACTTGCTTCCCTATGTTGTAAAACTTCCCAAACCCTATTGGATAGAACATCTCTAGAAAGATTGGAAAACCCCCTAATTTATCATCCCAAAGAAAGGATTTTGAAGTAAACTATTCCTCTAAACCACTTCCAAGGTGTTGAAACTAGACCCTAAACTATTATGCCTTGTAGCCTCCCTATGCCTATTTGTGGTTCTATTACTCATATTGATCAATCAATGTGTTTTGTTTGATAATAGTTTCAACTAGCTAAGGGCCATCAAAATTTGGTGTGTCTCCACCAACAATGACTAGCAAGTTTCATTGACGTTTTAAAGGTGTTTTGATTTTGTGTATATTTTCACACTTAAAGTGTAGAGATTATGTAGTTGTACATTGAGATGTGCAATTTTATGCCTTTCCTTAGCATGAGATAGAGGAACAAAAGAAAAGGTTCTAGAGGGGAAAACATGGGCCACACCTAAAACCCAAAGCCCCAAAACCTAGTACCTTATTTCTCTTGCAAGCCCTTGCCATTTTCCCCTGCATTGCTCTTGCTAACCCTTAAGTCACTCAAATTTGAATCAACATGCCTTGTTGAATCACCTCCTCTGTTAATGTTGTTGGATTCTTGTATGTGGTAGCTACAAAAACCCACCTTAGAAGACACACCTTCAAACCCCCAATGCTTGTTGGTAACACTGTTGTATTGTTCTTGGGTCGTTAGAAGTTCACAAGGCGAGATGAATTGATTAATGACCCTCCTTCACCACCAACGCTATTTTCCATTTTCTTTGACAAAATTTCCATGTTAGATGGATTCAAATGCCATTTAATTTTTTTGTAAATACTCATTCATTGTCATTAATTTTTGAAATATACAACATGATATTCAATTTGATAATGAATATTTTGAGAAAAGTTTGACTTTTAGACTTTGAAATGATGAATTTAAATTTGGAAGCAAACTAAATTTCATAAAATAATCTCCTTCAAGCTTAAAAAATTCTCCTATTTTGTTTGTCCACTATCTCTAAAATTAATCCCCTCCTCACTAAATATGAGGAAGCTTTTGGTTAAAAAAACAGTTAGCAAAAGTGAACCATTTTGATTTTTAATACCAAGTAATCCTTGAAAAATAAACTATTAGAGTAATTAGATATTTTCTAATTAACTCTATTATACTTAAGCTAAGCTATAGGCATATATAATTAATTATTTTATTAATTATTATCATGCAACCTAGGTTAGATTTAGGGATTTTATCTCCTTTATAAGGATGATATCTCTATGTAATCTTAATTCGATTAGTTAACTTTTGATTAATAACAATCTCTTTTTTGCTCATCAAGAATGTCTCATCTATGGATCTAGGAATTTTAGCTTCCATAGCTTTTGCTTCTCTCTTTCTATGACAAATGTTTGCATGCAAGTGATTCTTAAGAGTTGTAGGGTTGACTTTAATCAACTTCAACATTGTATCAGAGCTTCAGAGTTTCATGCCCCTTTTTTGTTCTTGAGAATTTTGGCATTGGTTTTTAGATCTGAGCTTTTAATACTTTTTTGTATTGGATATGGAAGGGACCTATTTATCAAAGCACTTTAAGCCCAAACAGACATTACCCTTGAGCCCAGATCATCCAAAAACCCCTATTTTGATATAAAATACATCTAGTTTGGACCTTGTTGGAATCAAATTGAGACAATTTTTATTTATTTATCAAAAATTGCCCCAATTTTTTTTTACAAAAAAAGCACATAGAAATCTTTATTCTTTCCAAGTGTTTTTGTTAAAATGGTGGCTCTTTTGTGTTAAAGGAAATGTGTTTTTAATTTTTCACTCTAGGAGGACTTTTTTGGGATTTACACAGGAGGACAATTTTGGGACCCACAACCATGTGGGCCCTTTATCTGTGCACCTTCAACATGATTGTACCTATACTTTGTCTTTTGGGAAAACCACCACCCTCCATATACTAGAAACCAACATTGCATGATTTTCATGAGGAGTGCATTACCTTGCAGCGCGAGCCCTCTCCTTTATCAATACCTACCCCACATCAGCACCTCCTTGGTTACTACATCGGGTTGTGGATGATATAGTTTTTTGGACTTGCAGGTTTGATGAGATGTCGACATTCGTAGTACTGTCAATGGTCTTCGTGAAGGTGTAATCTTTTTATTGGTGAACGTGCCACTTGAGTAGACTCTTTTGTGTGATTGGAGCAAATCTTTTGGAGCTAAATTTGTGATTGGGCTCGATTTTATGTGTGTTTTTGCATGCACATATATCTACCATGTGGGGTTCACATCATTCTCTATATGGGCTCTTTTTTTGTGGGGTACTTTATTTGATAGGCCTGTCCTCTGGCCTTTGATTACGCTTCACCTTTTTCCCATATGCCATGGTCTACCCAATCACGCCATGCCATGTGGAAAGAGTATATGATGCTAGTTATTTTGTCTTGGTACATTCTATTTAGTTTTTTGCATTTTTGCATTTTGGTGGATATCTTGGTTGTTTTTGGTCTGAGGATCGATTTCATTGCTTTAGATGTTTTGTCATGGGTTGTACTATCTATTATATAAGTCTTATGTCTCTTCTAGTCTATTTAGACATCTATTGTATGCATTCTTGTAAATACACTGAGATAAAGTGGCATATTGCATCTGCATTTTCATTTCAGTTGTTTTGCCTTTTGATTCAAGCAGTGTCATTTGAGGACACTCATGTAGATTATTGTATTCTTGGGATTCATTATATCTTGTGCCTTATTGTACATGCACTACTCTGACTAAAGTGTGATGGGGGGTTGATGTTTTACCTTTGTTTGTCATCTTCCTTTGTCTAGTGAGTTTTCCTTATGTGATATTAGCCTCATGACATGTTTGATATTGATCACTTTAGTACGCACATATATGTATTATTTTGTGCATCTTGATTGTGGTTCCTTGACATGCAGTTTTTTGGCCCACTTTTTCCAATTTCCTATTACCTCACCCTTGTCTACATTAGGGGGGTTCTTCTATTGGCTCTTATGATCCCTTGGTTCGATGGAGTGAACTATGTATTCAATATTTATTCCTACATATTAGGCGGATGCAATTGTTGGGTACCTATGCATTTCAGTGAGAAGGATCATTTACCATATAAACAATCTTCTTTTCACTCATACTTTGGTTGCAACCTTCCATGTTCAATTGATTAGCTCTTCAGGCTTTGGTTTTTTTATGCCATATGTATCTTCGAGTTTAGTTGTTTTCTTTTGTGTGCCTCCTGATTCATGTAGTGTCTTCTAAGAGCACTCATGTAGATTATGGTCTTCTCTACCTGGTCAAGTTCTATTTCAGTGGAGGTTCTTCAGATCAATAGTTATTTTTCATAGAGCTTTGCAACTTCTACACGATTCAGTGGTGTTCTACATGATCATCTCTTTTATTCCTATCTTTTGGGACGTTCTTTAGTTTAGAGGCTTCTTCATTCCTTCACTAGTTATTTCAGCATTATTTCCATATCTTTTTGGAGTATGGTTTTTTCATGTGGTTTCTCTATCTCTCCTCTTTACAGGGATTTGGTTGTGCCTGGGTACCTCATCAGGCCTTGTTTGCTAGGACCCAAATATTCTTTCAGTAGTAGTTTCTAGGTTTTTAGCTACTCCCTAAGTTTATCTTAAGGGGGGGGGGGGGGGGGGGGGGGGGCGGGGTGTGTTAGAGTAATTAGATATTTTCTAATTAAATCTTTTCTACTTAAGCTAAACTTTAGGCATATAATAATTAATTCTTTTATTAATTATTATCATGCAACCTAAGTTAGATTCATGTTAGGATTTTGATCTCTTTTATAAGGATGATCGCTCTTTGTAATCTTAATTTGATTCATTAACTGTTGATTAATATCATTCTCTTTTTTACTAATCAAGAATGTCTCATCTGTGGATCTGGGAATTTTAGCCTTCATATATTTTGCTTCTCTCTTTCTACGACAAGTGTTTGCACGCAAGTGATTCTTGGGAGTTGTAGGGTTGATCTTTTATCAACTTCAACACAACTTATTGCTGCATCTGGCTTCAAGGAAGCTTCTCTTCCAAGTTCATACCTAGATATTCCTTTCTTTATGAGAATAAATAAATGTAGTTACTAGTCTTCCATAATAGATAGGTTAAAGAAAAAGACAAGTAAATGGAATGCCAGGTGACTTATTGAAGGTAGATTGATGTTAGTAAAAACCTGTTTGGCTACAATTCTTAACTATATCATTTTAGTGCTTAATGCCCTGACCACAGTCATTAAGAAGATATAAAGAATTATATTTAATTTCATATGGAGAGATAATATGTTGGGAAAAATATGATTTTGCTGGTCTCCCTTAAAATCACGTCTCATGAAAATTTTTATGGGAGATGTGGTTGCATGATCCACACCTTAGGAATCAAGCTTTTGGGGCAAAGCTTACATGGAGAATGTACACATGTCCACAAGCTTTGTGGGTTCACATCATGCAAGAAAAATACCCAAACAACCCCAATAATGCACACATTTTTACAATGGCAAACCCCCCACATGTTTAGCCATGTGGAACTTTATTGTGCAACCATGAGAGATGATCATTTATTATATTACCTGGGAAATTCAGGTTGGAGATGAGGCTAACTTTTGGTTTGATTCATGGTCAAGACAAGACAACCCCCTTTGGATACAATCAGATGTATCCAGACTACAGTAGACATTGTATCATGAATTTAGGGCTCCAAAGTATGTAACTACATAGAGGTGGTGGAAATAACGTCTAATAAGATAATTTTGAAGGATTCTAATATCCTTCCAATTCCACTTTTTCATCAAGAGATGTTATCATGAATTTTTATCAAATGGGCGCCTTCCAACTTTGGTAATTATTTAGTGAAGGGGGGATATAACGATTTACTTTACATCCAAAACAACTCATCTTTGCAAAGGATGTTTAAATTCTATTAGAACCCATTTGTCGCCCCCAAGCTGGGAAGTTTTGCATGGCTGGCTCTCAAACAATGTGTTCTCACAAGTGATCAACTCTTGCGTTTTAATATTACTGCCCCTTTCCAATGTGTGTTTTGCAACTCTTAGGTTGAAAATGTTGATTATTTGTTCCTCACATGCTCTTTTGCACAATCATGTTGGTTGCACCTACTCAATAAGCTCAATATGGACCTCCCATTGCCTAACACACTTTAAGATCTTTTTGAGTCATGGCCGATGACACAACATGATTCTCTTTTTGCACCACTTTGGCAAATCATTCCAATAGCTACCATTTGGGCTATTTGGTATGAACATAATTTTAGAATATTCAGGCAATAATCTATACAGTTTGATTTCTTTATTCAAAAGTTGGAGCATTCTATTGTGGAAACCATGAATGCTCATATCTTCCCAAGGTCACAATCAACATCACCATTCTAGGCATGGGATGCCTCAATGAAAGTAAATTGGAAAGGGCTTTTTATTCCCATTGTGGGTTCAATCCCATCCTCGATCCCAACATATGAAAAATGTCAAAAGGTAAGATGGCAAGCTCCTCCCCCTTCTTTTGTGAAATTGAACTTTGATACCTTCTATGGTGGGGGGGGTGGTTGGGGGTGACTATCCCCATCTTGGATACCACAAATAACATGGTGAAAGCATTAGCATTGTTTAATGGTCTTAGGGGACGCTCTACACAAAGGCTATTGTAATTACCAAGTTGAAGGGGACTTGACAATTATAGTTCATGCTGCAAAAATTGGCAAACCTATCAACTGGAAAATCAGGTATATTATGAAACAAGTTTGGCAATCCCTGAAGAAGTTCAGTAACCTAGCAATTTATAAATGAAATAAATACAATAAATAATGTGAACAATATTTCTTAAAATAATTTAATAAATTAAAAGAAAAACCAATTTTTGTATAAAAATAAATATTTGTTAAATAAAATTTATAAAAAATATATATATATAGACACACTTAATTATATGAAATAGATCTTATAAAATGACTTTAAACTTTACTTTCTTTTTTTTTGATCGGTAAATGACCGAAGCCTTGGTATATATTTTATTAATCAAATTTCAGATATTTACATGTCCTCGTTCAAATGGACACTGGTAGGAAAAAACGAGAAAGAAAACCTCCACTCTTGCCCAGGACTTTCGTCCTAAAAATTACATTAAAAAACTAAGGAGCATACCCCTATTTCCAAATTACAGAATTAAATTTTAAACTTTACTTTCATCCTTAAAAAAAAAAAAAAACTAATATTATATAAGAATAATTTAACTAATATTATATAAGAATAATTTAAATCTTAATTGTTTCATTGATATTATTATAAAAACTCAACTTCTTGTAGTCAAATTCACCGAACCATGTTATATGAATGGAAATTCGTACAAACTCCATTCCTCATAATAACTAGTGCTTGTACCCCAACATGATCCAAGAGTACAGCCGATAGGCATTGGTGTTGCAATGTGCACACAGCATTACTCTGGACTTATTATATGATTGGATACAGGTTCTCCACAATTTATATGCAACATTTGTAGAGTGATGTAGAAATTAACTGCACAATATTTCTTAAGTCATGATTTCGATATAGATAAGATTCAAGCTTCATTGAACACTTGCAATAACAAAACAACAGATTCAACAGTAACAAAATGACATTGTCAACGTAAGAGGTGTATTAAGACCAAGCAAGAGTTTGATACAAAAGAGATCCAATACAAAATTTTCATTGCTTGAAATTTTTTGAAACCTTGTCAACAAAGCCATTTTTACGCGTATCTTATATTTTAAAAGTATAGCATCCAATGTTATTTTGTTATTTTGATAATTAGAGTTACATCTCTGTCTGCTGTTAATTTCTAAATTCTGTTCTGGAAAATCTATTATTATTTGATAGATTTAACTGTACTGAAAATTTTATTATTAATCGACAGATTTAAATGTAAATATCTCATTTCAAGTTTTGTTCTGCAAATTATATTCATCCTTAACTCATTCAAAATATTAACCAGTGATTCAAACTGCAATAAACCCAAGCCTGCGAAATAAGTATTGTTCCAAATTGCTGCCCAGATAGTTTGCTCAAAGGCCACTTTCGCAGGCACAACACACCAATCCTGGAAAGGAAATAGAGCCTGCATACCCATATTTGTTTGTCAAACCCTTTTTGCAAGGAAAACAAATATCATTCAAATTAAACAAGTATGAACTGTAAGAGACTAAGAAAGAGGGACAGGTGTTACCTCACAAAGATGATAGTAATAATGAGACAAAGAACAATGAAGACCAAATCCAACAAGATTAGATCTGAACATCCGGGTTCGATCAAATTCAAAAATTGGTTTGCTTTCTGTATCAAACTCTTGCTTGGACAGTGTTCTCAAATCATGACTTCAGAAATATTGTGCAGTTAATTTCTACATCAAACTAATGCTCTGTTGTCACCTCCACTTCACAATATAACAGCAACGCCTATCGGCTGTACCCTTGGACCCTGACGGGGTACAAGCGCTAGTAGATTATTACCTTAGATTTGAGGAAATTGAAGTCACAGCTCAATGGGTAGTAGCATATCACGCAAAGAGGCGGATATATGAAGAAACTGTAAACAAACAGATCTGTCAGTCCCGCATAATACAGATAAGCAAATCCATATCAAGATAAAAATAACAGGCCCTCCTTCACTCGTTTAGCCATCCCGATGATCGGTATGGGCTAATTCTGCAGCCATGGGCGCTATCAGCGTTGGCAGCAGCTGCTATCCCGCAACATCAGCCAGAGTTTTCAGTATACCTAATTATTTTCATTGTCATTTTCATGTTCGCGCTTCATTAACAACAAAGTTTCACGCTTCTCATCAAGGACTAAGCGATAGGGCTTGTTCCAGAGTGTTGCCATGTCCCCCCAGTAATGGTACGATCAAATTAATCAATAGCAGAACTTTGAGGGCGCCCTTCATATGCAGAGCGGACCTGGGAAGCTCTATAGCACAGCTGAAACTGGGGAATCGCCTAGAAACTGACAAATTGGCGTCGTCTGTAAGAGACAAAACTATGAAGGCGGTAGATGCTCTGGGAGGTCGAGTGACCATTGGCGACGTGGCGAGCAAGGCGGGCTTGAAGCTCAACGAAGCAGAGAAGGCTTTGCAGGCCCTCGCCGCAGATTCTGGAGGGTTTCTCGAGGTATAAACCATCCAAAACGTATATTTTCTTTTTATCTCTCTTTTCTATTTTTGCCTTAAAATATTAACAGATTCAAATTGTCAAAATATTTGCAATTTTGCTTGAATTGTTTTTACACCAAATATCATGTCAGCCATTGCTGTAGCTGGACAAGAGCCGCATAGGCTCCGCCCTCTCTGCATATGAGATTGTTGTGCTGCCCAGATTCGATCACCTGACCATTTCCTGCATAGATGAGGTCGTCGTTGCAGATTGTGGAGAGGCAGTGGGCAATGATGAGCGTTGTGCGGCCGATGGAAGCGTTACCTAGGGCATCCTGCACAGTCTTCTTTGACTTCGCGTCGAGAGCACTGGTGGCCTCGTCCAGCATTCAACTTTGACTAATGTTGGTTTCTGGTTGTTTTCGGACAACATTCAACACAACTATCATGACCCTTTACATATAAAAGGAAAAATTAGATTACATACCTATCCCCGAGTGGTTTTGTGAAAATCTGTTGGAGCGCAACTTGATCGTCCCTATCAACCAAAATCCCTGATTCCTCACACTCCATCTGTTTCTCTATCAACAAATCAGCGACCCTGTTCCTTAAGTTCTTATAATAAGTATCGGCAGCATCCCACTCCCCAACGGAAGACTCCTGGCAGCTCCCTCTGACGAGAAAGCAGCTCTCTGTCCCATGTTGGCTGCTCTGTCATTCGGAACCGCTATAAGCAGGTTAGTGTAATGCATATGCAGGAGGCAGGAAAACGGGGCCGCAAACCAAATTTTCTGTCCGGCGCAAGCAGCAACGTGAGGAATTTCCGGTGGGCTATCGCCCAGGTGAAAGCCTATCGGCTAATGAACGAGATATATATAAAGTTCATCGCATCTAAATAACGTTCAAAGAGGTAAACCTCCCGAAATAGCCATTCCGCCCTTGTTTCCTTTGGCAAACTGAGCCCCTGCGTGTTACATTTCATGGCAAGTAAGGCTTTGATTTGAATGGTAACTGAAATGCAAAGGTATGGGCCGGACACCTGAACGTTGTCAGCTTCTAGTATGCCGGTTAAGCCCGGCCGTAATGCTCATGCTCATGCTAAAATTGCCGCCAATTGGTAGTACAAATGGAACTCAAACCAGAAAACCAGACAAGTCTCTTTGCCGTTGTCTGGAATCCTATCCGCGTTTGGGGTTATCAGTCTCTTTGTCATTGTCTACTTTCTGGGTTATCAAATTCTTTGCCATTGTTTGGAATCAAAGCCATTTTTAGCCAATAGTGAATTCACGACCAGCAACTCCCGCCCATTCTTCTTCCCACCCATTGATAGTTGCAGGTGTGGCTTATAAGAAGGAATGAAAAAGTCTATTTCAGAGCCCGACCAAACGGTGCCCCCTTATCAGATTGAGCTTCCAGATAAGCTCAGGAAGAAAGTTGTAATTTTAGAAACTGAATGTGAGAAAGGCATATGCAAAGTTTATTTGGTTGGGACTCGTCACGTCTCTTCACAATCTGCAAAGGATGTCGAAGCCATTGTTAGCTTCTTGAAACCGGATGTTGTATTCCTAGAGCTGTGTGAAAGCAGGTCTCACTTCATGTATCCTCGAGGCCCGATAAAGGGACGCAAATTTACTGATGCTGTGGTTCATTTGTGTAAGAGTAACAAGATTGAACTTATTGATGCTGTGCATTTTTTGTTTATGAATGAATTGGTAAAAAAAACTTGGAGTTGATGTTGGCGCTGAGATGCAAAGTGCTTATCGAGAAGCAGAGAAATATGGTGGTAAAGTTATATTGGGCGACAGACCGATTGAGATAACAACGCAGAGTACATTGGCAAATATGCATTTCTGGTGCAAAACCAAGTATTTCTTTGCGTCTCTGTGTTCCTTAGAATGTCTACCCTTAGTTCGAGTGGATTCGATAAAGTCGATGACATCCGACATGGAGGCACAAATGGCAAATCCTAATCGGTTGAGGGGAATAGGATGTAGGGTGGAAACAAAAATTCACGAAAGGGATTTGTACATGGCCGCAGGGTTGTTCGAAGTTGCGAAGGAATGCGACTCGGTTGTAGCAGTTGTGGGAATGGCCCACGTTGCTGGCATTCGTCAAAATTGGAAGAAACCCATTCAAATAGAACCTTTAGTGGAAGAGGCAAGGGCTCCAAAGGGATGGCAAAGGTTCATGTTCTAAAGTAAGTGAATCTGGGCATTTTGTTTAAGCATGGTTTTTGTGATAACATACTATGGGAAACATATTTGTTATCCTTGATTTGAGGGTGGCCAGGCTATTTCATACATGTGTCTCTATATATGTATAGAATCTTAAAATTGAACATGGCTATTTACAGTTGGTAAGTACACTTGGTATAATTAGGTTTAAAAACCTTGTGAATTGGGGATGTGACTTGTTAATACCTTTGCCTTTGATAACTTCAATGACTACTGTCATTATTGATAATTTGTGAGGATAGTCATTACTAGACGAAACTGTCAAATGATTCCTTTGACTTTGTCACTATAATTACATTGCAGCATGTTGGTGCTTATCAGTGGATATTGTTTTTGTTACTTCACATGTAATTAGTTGTATTATTTAGGTAATTGTTTGAGAACTTGTGTTAGATATGGGCTGTTTATATTGTTGTATCAGTTGAGAATTTTGTCATCGTTATTGTGTTTCGACATGTCTATCCTTCTAGTTCTATCATTATTAATCTTGTGATAATCACTGTAATAGCCCTGATTAGAATAATTTTATCTTACTGTTGATATAATTTTTCAAATCACCAATGATTGAATATTAATTTCAATTAGATTTACTGCAATAGATAAATATATTTGACAAAATATGCATAAATGAATTATACTCTCGCAAAATGAACTCTTCAGTTTTTTGGAACAATAGCAGCAATATGATGATGGATCTATAACAAAGGCTGCTATAGAAGCCACCTTGGAATTATGAACCTTAGGCTCTAAAATAATTGCCATTAACTCTGACAATCAGGCGCTGCAAGAGTCGCCCAAACAACAAATTTGTGAAGCTCAATTACCTGTGTGGAATTGGTCATGACTGGTTCAGGGAGTTCCATTCAGTAACCAGCTATGGAAAATTAGAGGGTTTTTATATCGCAATCCATACTGATACACTGATAGACGAGCAGTGTCTCCAATCTACTCGAATAAAAGTAATGGATGAACAAAATTCCTCCTTTTGATCCCTTTCTTGACTAAATGTATAGTGTTCAAGTTCTTCCTTCCCTCCAAAATATACCTGCACACACGTCTTTGTCGAAAGTATTATTTTAAAAATAATTAGTTTGTTACATAGCACCCATGATCCCCATAATTTGGGCGCCCAATATAAACACTTACAGTTCCTAGTGATATGTTCACTAAGCCCACAAGAAATAAAAAATTGGCTTAGGGCTTGATCCAGAATCTTTGTGGAAAAGAAGATATGACTATCCTCCTTTCCAAAGATTGCTTGTCCTGCATTCAAATTTTGATGCTTCAGGATGTTATCTCCTTTCCATGTGGCATCTTCAATAGACAGTCTTTCCCACTCACCAAATTATTGTAGAACATATAGAAAGGCAACTATTGTATCTAATTTACCTTTCAGCTAACAAAAATTCTCGCAAAGCATTTTCCTTTCCATTCTATGATTGAACAAAGTAACCTGGTCAATGCTAATTATATATAATAATTAATATTTTTTGGAGAATTTCTCGTGAATTGATTTCTTTAGAATATTACAAATTTACAATTGCTCAATCAATAGACAAATAGATATCTTCTAATTAATCCTAGAAACATTCCTAAAAGAACCAAGCTATAAAATAATATTGTTATTCAATATACATAGCGTATACCTGAAACAACAATATGTCAATGTTCAAATCCTTATTTGATATCAATATCTATAAGCACGACTGAGTAGAAACTGAGTTGATGGTTGGTAAAGGGCAAATGAAGCCAAGCCAAGGACAGTAAGGACCCTACATATCAATATTCTTTAAAAGCTGATACATATTCAAGCGTAGTATCATCACATAATGTTCTTCTACTGCAACTTATTAGTCCCTGCCTTAGGTGGAAGTAATCTTTTGAGTTATCAGTTTTGGCATTTATAATTATTCTTATTGAAATTTGTTCGGTGCTAAAATATGAAAGGTTGAGTTTACTGTTTCTCAGTTTAATAAAATTAAAAAAGAGGAAAAAGTATTCATTATGAACTCTATATCGTAAGTTTCTTATGGCAATCTTTTGGAGAGTGGTGGCAAAATAGTTGAGGCTATCACATTTAAACAAGCTTACAGGTATCTTTGCAATGGGCTAGGAGGTTCTGCTAGACGGGTGGCATTCTGTATAGTAGTTCATGCGCCTTGTCTCTGCAACCACATTTTGCATATATGCCTACCATAACAGTTGCAGGGATGTTTTAAATCTACTTTTTGTTTGTTGTGAATATGAGAGGTTTCAAATCTTCTTTTTGTTTATTGTGAATAGATTGAAGCAACAGCTGTAGAGAGTTTTGTTTTGGTCCATCTTAAAAAATATTTTTTGTTTCATCTATATCCTCTCATTGCATTTTCATTCCATTTTAACTAATAGAAATAATTCTGCTTTAATCAATTCTCTCATCAACATTGTTACCTACATCCACAATTTGTGCAAAATCTTGATGTAAATCACTTGCCATGTTATCAGTGAGTTTATTTGAATCTGTACAATGAAAAATCATTTTAGAATGTGTTTAATATTTTTTATTTCATTCTCAAACATTATTTTTGTTATCTGCTAAGTGCCTTGTCTTTGCTATGACATTTTGCATACATGCCTAACAGAACAATTGCTGTTGGGTTTTTTTACTGTGAATATTTTGGATTGATAAGACAACGAAGACAATTTCTAAGAGGTACTTTTGGCCACAGATATATAATGATGTTCAGAAGATGGTAAGGAGTTGCAGAATATGTCAAGTCACTAAAAGAAGTAGTCAGAATGTTGGATTGTACACACCTTTACCTATTCCTTGCAAACCTTGGGAAGATATCAATATGGATTTTGTTCTGGGATTACCTAGAACTCATAGAGGTAATGATTTTACCTTTGTAGTGGTTGATAGATTTTCTAAAATGACACATTTCATAGCTTGTAAGAAGACATCAGATGCAATACACATGGCAAACTTATTTTTTCAGAGAGATTGTGAGACTTCATGGATTGCCTATGACTATTATTTCAGACAGAGACACTAAAATTACTGGTTGCTTCTGGAGGACACTTTGGTGGAAGTTGAATACTGATCTTAAGTTTAGTTCTACATTTCATCCATAGACTAATGGACAAACAAAAGTTGTAAATAGAAGTTTTGGTAACCTCTTGAGATGTTTGATTGGAGACAGACCTACTAATTGAGATTTGAATTTGGCACAAGCCCAGTTTGCATATAACAATTCTGTGAATAGAAGTACTAAGAAGACTCCTTTTGAGATTGCTAATGGAATGAGTCCTAGAGGAAATACTGAATTGAGAAGGTTGGACACTGCAGTGAAGAATAGTGCTGAAGTTAAAGAATTTGTGAACTTAATGAAGAGCTTGCATGAGGAAGTGAAAAGTAATCTACATGACAGTAATCAAGGGTATAAAGATAGAGCAAACACGAAGAGAAGACATAAGAACTTTTATGTTTGAGATGAAGTGATGGTACATTTAAAGAGGAACATATTTCTAGTTGGTACACACAATAAGTTGAAGATGAAAAAGTTTGGTCCTTGCGGAATCTTGAAGAAACATGATAGTGGTAATGCTTTTGAAGTTGAATTGCTTGAGGATACGAATATTTCACCTGTGTTTAACATTTTAGACATCTTTAAGTATCATGAATCCGATGAAGAAACATCTAATAAACCTAATTACCCTAAGAAGAAGATAGAAGGGATTGAAAAGATTTTGGATACCAAAATTAGTAAAGATCGCCAAAGGAAAATTGCGGTTTTAGGAAGCATTTACACATTGCATAATCACTCAAGCACCCAATCACAATTTTGGCGTACATTTGCATGTTTGTTTTTGCATGAATAACACAAGTATGAGGTCAATTTCACTTTTTAGGAGCGATTGCACATGCAAATGGGCAAATTGTGGTTTTCAGAATGGAATGCATATTTAAAATATCATGCGAAAACCACCCAGCCAAGTAGTTTTTGGCAAAAAACAAGTTTTTTATCAAGCCAATCGTGGTTTTGAGGATGAAAAACTTATTGCAAATTGAAGAAATATTTGATGTAATATGCATTTGGCCTCCAAAAGTGCAATTTTTCTCTTGAAATGGAGCAATCTAAGCAAAACCAGAATTTTTAGATGCAAACACATATTTAAAATAACACAAATCACACTTTTCAATTGCATTTGTATATTTTGTCAAATGTATATGTAAATGACCTATAAAAACTTGTTCTTTTTACTTGATTTCTAATTTTCTCATGTCTAATTGATCACACTTTTCAGGGTCCAGTGCATATTACACATGACATTTTATGTAGCATGTGTATATGGGTTGAAAAAGTGCACTTTTCACTTAAGTAATTTAAGTTATAACATAAAGTGCACGTATAATGTCGAAATAGATTAACTTCAATGACTTAAGTTATAACTTGGAAGATAAAAAAGTGTAACTTTATAACTTAAAAACACATTTTAAAGTGATTATAAGTTGTAAATATTAAGAAGTGCAACATAACATCAAAATATAAGGTTTAATATCAAAAATATGTAATTGGGGTTCTAAAGTCCGATTGCAAATGCACCTAAACCTTAATATCTTTTTCTAGACAACTCCGATTAGGTCCTAAGATAGCTTGGAACAAGTGTATGACTGAAAGCAAGAGATTGGAGGAAGCAAATAGATCAAAACAATTCAAACTAACATGCTAAAACTAAAAAAAGGATTTTGAAGGCCTTAAGAAATCAATTATATGCTACAGATTTAAAAAGTCTAAACAAGCTTCAAAAACAAAAGTAACTTGATAAGAACCTTCAATAAAAGGACTTACAATATGAATTGGGAAGGATTGCTTGACCAATTTTTGCCAATCACGTAGTGAGTTAAGTATGAAACTTTAATGACAATTTAGTATTGTTGCCTCCATTTTGGGTTTACAAAATGAAGGACAACTAGGGCAGGAGCACCTAGTTAGTTTGTCCAATTTTGGCTTGTAGGTGGTTTTAGCCAACCACCAGGGGTGAAGGACTCGAATAAAGTCCCATTAGTGTTGCATCAATAGGTTTGATTGATTTTATAGGTTTGTAGAGGTTACAAGGTCATTTGGGAAGTTTTTTGTGCATTTAAGCAAAAGTTGCTTACATAGGCCACCTTGGTCAAAGGATGGTCAAAGGGTGCAAGTAGTCATGGAAGTGAGTTGAATAATCTTATTTGGCAATAGTATGCCTTTCCTAGTCATATTGGGGGTGTGTGAAGTCAAAAAATCAACAAATTGTAAAAGCTGCAAAAGTTGCTCATGAAAACTTTGCAAAGTTGTCATGGCAACTTTGCATTCTAAGGGTAAAGTGAACAACCTAGGTGTTAGGGCATTGTCCAAGTGTGAAAACACGTGTGATAGGGCAAAACGAACATCATCAATCCCGAGGAGAGGCCAAGGACAAGCAGTTGTACAGACTGTAGAACGTTTTGGAGGTTTTTGTGAAGACCCTGATGACAGTTTTAGCAATCAATGGCTTTCTTTCCTAGTTCATGGAGTGGAATAGCCAAGTTTGTTTTGTGATTTGTTAGAACAATCAATCTTGATAAAAAATCTGCAATTTGAAGTTCTGGAGTTGAGTTTTCCTTTTGTTTTAAAAATCTTTTTGATTTCACCAGTCTGCTGCCAGGGGCAGAAGTCTTTGTACATATTTTGATGTAGGGGGACATCCATATGGTGGACCCTGTACTTTTCTTTTAAATATGGCAAGTAGGTTCCTAGAGCTTTGTAAATATGCTTCTTGTAGAATTTTAGGTGCAGGTTTGAGGTGGTTGCAATGAAGCCCTAGGCGAGAAATGGATACCTGGCTCGGGAACAACAGGCCTGAAAAATGCATGGTTTGAAACATTTTTACATTGAAGGACCCCTGTTTTTTACCTTGTTGGAAGGAGTAATGTTTGGAGAAGCTTTATGTGTGGAGAGAAGTTCTGAGGAGGAGTTTAGGGTGGTGAAAAATCAAACCCTTCACCAATGCTGATGCACATTCTTGAAACCCTCACTTTTAGCCTTAATTCTAGTAAAGTGTTGTACGGACAGATTGGGGTCCTGTAGCTTCATGAATATTTTAGTATGGTGAAAAGGGTATCTGAATTTGGAATTAGTCTGGCAAATTGTGGAAAGAAAGTGCAAAAACTCCATCAATAGGCCTAATTGGGGCTCTAGACCTACTAGGTCAAATCAGCAAGAAATAGAGTTTTAGAAAGTGGGTTTGTGAATGGTGACTTGGGATGCTTAGGGGAGTTTGAAAACATCATGTTGAGGACTACAAACCAACCCTAGATGCTGCACTGGGACTTGTGCCTATATTTGCCTAATAGAGAGAAAGTGCCTTCAATTCAAGATTGGGCTGACAAAAGTGGATAGAGACAATTGGTGTAAATAGATCCTGTGGAAGGGGATAGTAGGTCTAGGGAGGTGTCCTTTTGGGAATAGCGTCAGGAAGTAACCTTGTAGGCTCAATAGAAGCCATTGGACAGTTTGGGCATAGTGACTTGAACTAGGAAGTTTGGATCTAATTACATCAACAACAAAGCCCACATGCTAGGATTAAAGGTTCACATGCTGGATTTAGATCTGATTTTGCTAAATTGGGGCTGACTGATTGGTCAAAGTGTTCACACAATACAACTATAAGGTCTTTAGGTCTGATCATAAGAAGACCTTGCATCCACATTTGGGGCCTACACCTATTGTTGAAGGCATTTAGAGCCTATACATTTGTGATTTGCCTACATATCATAACAATAGGCTCACACTTTCATGTTAGGCCTGATTTAGGCCTTACCTTAATCAAATCTTAGCTCACGTTTAGGATTTAGAGCCACATGTTTTAGAAGAGGCCCTAGATGTTTGCATTTATCCCATACGTTAGCTATGAGGGGCTGCAAATTCGATGTTGAGTCCATACTCATGCAAAATTGGGGCCATTTTAAAGATTGTTCAAACTTAATAAATCAGCCTTGTAAATCTTGTAAATCCTATATGACTTTTCTTCACCTTCATCTCATTATCCAATAAATGTGTCTCATCTCTTTGCCACTTAAGGAAGTGAATTCTACCTTTTGATCTGTCAAGTTTACCACTAAAGGAAGTGGATTCTCCACCTTTTCATTTGTCAAGTTACTACTTAAGGAAGTGGATTCTACCTTTTTATCTATCAAGTTGCCACTTAAGGAAGTGGATTCCAACTTTTTATCTGGCAAACTTGAACAAGTAACATTTTGACGTTTGTTTTCCCTTTTGGTGATTTAACTAAGATAATTTTATAAGGCCAAATTATACATTGGTTTTGACATTGAAGGTTGTGACTTAAGGAAGTGGATTCAACTTGTTTATTTGGTAGCTTGCCACTTAAGCTGGTGTATTCCACCTTCTTATCTGGTAGGTTGGAACAATCTTCCTACCTAACCAAGTGATTTAAAACAAAGCTTTGCTCTTTTTTTGAATGCCATTAAGTAGCTTGACCCAAACATTTGACTCTTAACCTCCAAACAACTATATCCCCTTTTCAACAGTTCAATTTTAAGAAGCACTTGAATTTTTGCCAACCTATTCTATTACCTAAATCTACTAATAGGAATATAAAAGAAGGGGTCCCCATTTACAACGGAGTGATGGTGTTAAAACCTCACAACAAGTATCCCACCTCATGTGTACGACATGAGGCACATGAGGCCAAGGGGGATGTTATATCCACTCTTGAGTTTAGGGTAGGAGGTTTCTTGGACACCTAATCAAATCACCTTACCTTAACACTTCTATGGTTGGGTCACCTTAATGTTAATTTTAGTAATCTAATTAGTTGAAGAAGTTCAACCATGAAATATGATTATAAATAGTACACCCTAATTGTATTGCAGAGCATCAATCAAAGTGAAAGGTATATCTTAAACTCTAGGAAAAAAATTGTATAGTCATATTTTGTGGACATTACATTTAGTCAAGGTCTCGTGATAATAACTCATATATAGATGATTATTCAGTGTAGGATCTTCTCTACTTTGCCTTAGGTGGAACTCATAAATTTGATTCATTGACATCAACTCTATGGAAAGTGAAAGGTATCTCTTAAACCCTAGTTAATTGACAAATATTTTGATCTAGGGAAAAAATTGGATATTCATATTTTGGGAGATTACATTTAGTCAAGTTCCAATGATAATAACTCATAGACAAATGATTATTCAGTTTAGGATCTTCTCTACTTTGCCTTAGGTGGAACTCATAAAGTTAATTCATTGATATCGACTCTTAGAAACAGCTTAGATCTTGAGAATTATGTTTGAGCTCATTCTAGGACATGAGACCATTTGACATCAACATATGGTTGTACTCATGGGGCTTGAATGTTACATGGGCTATCATAAAGCACTTGCGTGCCACAATCAATTGGTTAATATTATCTATTTGATTCAATGTTATTAACCATTCATAAGGTATCATAAAGCACTTGTATACCACAATGAAATAGTTAATTTCTTCTTCATTTGATCCAACATCATATCCATTCATACTAAGGTCACATATAATTTCTCATTCTTGATCTTGACATAGTTCTTTACCAATGACCTTTGGTTTAACTATTACTTTATGATGTATCTCAACTTCTATAATTCATTGTTGGTTTCTGAGTCCGCATTTTATTTAGTTGTTAAGAAATCATTGTACAAATAGAGCATATAGTATTGCACCTATTTGTATTCAATTTACTTTTAGCTAACAAAAATTCAGTTGAAGCAGTTTCCTTCCCATTCGATCGATTAATAGAATAACTTGATCAATGCCAATTACATAAACTGATTATGACTACTTAATATCATATTTATTTGATTCGATTTTATTAACCATTCATGATTTATCATGAAGCATTTGTATGTTTCAATGAAAGAGTAAATTTCATCTTTGTTCGATCCAAAACCATACCCATTCATACCAAGGTCACATATAATTTCTCTTTCTTGATCTGGACACAACACTTTACCAACGACCTTCAATTTAACTATTAGATGCTGATATATCTCAACTTCTATAATTCATTGTTGGTTTCTGAGTCCACAATTTTTAGCTAACAAAAATTTAAAGCATTTTCCGTCCGATTCTATGAATCAACAGAATAACTTGATCAATGCCAATTATGAATTATATAAACTGATTATGATTTCTCAAGAATTGTTTGTGAATTGATTTCTTTGCAAAATTACAACTTCACAATCAATATTCAAATAAATTAATGCATATAATAGTAATTTATAAGACTGACACCCTACAATTATTCAGGTTTATTCCCTTTACAGTTTTCTCCTCAATAATCAATCCTAGCAACATTCATCAAGGATTTGGGATCCAATTTCCTACAACATTCTTGTTCAGTATACACAGTTTTACAACTAGAAATCAATAGGTCAACATTCAAACCCTTATCATGTAATAATAGATTTAGCCACAAGTGAGTGATAACAGAGTTGATAAGAGGCAAATGAAGCCTAGCAACAGATTTGATAAGAGGCAAATGAGGCCAAACCAAGTACTATGATGACCCTACATATCAGAGCATGGTATCACTTTCATTGCCCAACATTCACCCGCTGCGACCACTGTTTAGATGTATCTTTGCTTCATCAGCCACTTATTGTTTGAATGGAACTTTGTTTCATAATATGGATCACGATCTATTTGTCTCAGTAAAACAAGATGCCATCATTCAGCCCGGTCAGTATTGTTCAGACTCTTTGAGTTTCAAGTTTGAAACAGATGATTAAACTTTCTTGTCTTGGTTTGGAATCTTATGCACTATTGATATCTTGTAGTGTTAAATCCTTGTGGCATAGTGGAAATGGCTCCAATCCTGGAGTGTAGGTGACAGATTCATGTTTGCCTAATGATTGTACTTTACTATTTAGAATGAAGGATTGTGACTATCTATGCGCTCCCTTCAACATACCTTCTCTTGTAGATACTAACGTTCCTTTGTATTAATGCGTACTTTACAGTTTGAACTGAGATTTTGCTCACTCAGATATGTAATTATATCATGTATGTTGTTAGCATATCTAATGGTTTCAGTGGGCTTGTCATTTTTGTGTCAAAACTAAGGGGAACCTTGAAGAACAATTATTTTGTTAATATTCATAGTACATATATACAATTATAGAGTTGTATACAGTTGCATATTGAATGTGTTTGCAGATTATGAATAATATTTCTAATATTTTCATGTCAATATGTCAGCATATAATCATAAACAACAGCCTTTACTAAGAAAAGTAGATTTTGTATTGATGGATTTATGCTCCTGACTTTGTGGTATTACTTTAATGGGGTTTATGATCTTGGCATAAACTGCAAATGCATTTAATGTGCAGTTGCATACAAGTGTATGAATGTTATAAGGAACAAACAAGGAGGCAAAATCTGACAATTTTATCATGCCCTCAACACTGGTATACCAACTAGGCAATCTATCCAGCTATAGTGATGAATATTCCAGTTGTGGCTGCTGCAAACTGCCTGCAATGGTCATTCCTATTTCTCGTGTATTCATCTTTAATAATACTCTCTTAATTGATGTCTGTTCTAACTTTTGTCGTCTTTTTCTGTTGCTAGTAAGAAAAATGATTGTGAAGTCTGTATGACTGGATCAGTTATCCATAATTTCCAGGAGTTATTGAAGCATTGAGAAAGTATGTGTAACTGATCATAATAGCCCAATCTATTGTGAATAATAGTATGATCTCAAATGGTATAAGGAAATGGAGTTTCTTGGGCTAAAACAGAGGCGGTGTCTTAAGGTGTTGATTGACATTCGGTAAAATATTATTTTGAAGAAGAAGATTTTTACAAAATTAAGAAAATTCAATCTATTTTCAAATTAGAGCTAGTTTAGAGAAAACAAAGAAGGTTGCACCCAAAAGAGTAAAGAGCTCTCTACAAAAGAATAATATTACCAACCTTGCTTTGTAATTAGTTAATGCTTTTGTAGAGTTGAGGTTAGCTGTTTCTTTGCCTAGAGATGAGGTTCCTCATTTGTACCATGTTTTTATACTTATTTTATTTTTCAGTAATTATTTGTGATTTCCTAGCTCTGCGACTTTGCCCTTTTCAATCATTGCAGTACGAGCTGCATTAACAGCTGTGGAAAGAGTGATCATCTATTTAGTTCCACTGGTTATGATTTTCTCAAGATCTTCCTAAGAAATCCCTTTCAGATTGAGAAACAAGAGCACTTGTTTCCTTCTCTAATAAAAGTATAATGGTTTTTTCAATATGGGTTTTGGTAGAGTTATTCTTTGTGGCTGCCCCCCTAACAGTTGCATTTTCCTCTCTCCAACCTAGTTATTGTAAAAGGAATATTTAAATGTAAAAAAAATGGTTTTTAATCGGATATGTTTTAAGGAATCTAAAAATAACAATGTTAAAATCAGTAGATGTGCATTTTTATGAATTAATGTTGTAAACATTGTATATTGTAATGTGTTTCAGATTGGACAGGTTGAACATTAATTTATACTAAAGATATATAAAGTGAAAATTTAGGATTGGACTTATTTTGAGATGACTGTCAGAATTATTTCAGAAGTATAGTTCAAATTCTTTCTATATTCAAGCATTGAAATACACATTACTTGAATGCCATTAACAGGCCCTTTTTAAAACCAATGCAAAAATCAGTCATTAGCGATCTCAAGATGAGCCATAACGACTCCAAATATTAATAGTAAATACTATAGTTCGAAAAATATAGTGATTGATCAGCACATAGATATCTTCTTAACATTAACTAGAAAAGAGCCTCAGATCATGGATAAAAATCAGTCAAACATTTGATAAAATCATATAACACAATAAAAACTTAATTTTTCTTTGCAAATATACAGGCAAGAATAAGAAACAAGAATAGATAAAAAAGAACATTGATAAGGTACTGAGAAAGATTGTCTCGTACCTGCTTGAACTCTAGTTGCTGTACGACAGCACCATTGCAACAAAAAGTCTTTGTTGAAATCGTTGAGACTTTTGTTTTAATTGTAGTTGTTTCGAAGTGCTTGAATGGTAGTCAGGGTCTTTGTACGGTTTTTCTGTTGCATGCAAACATGAAGATGGTCTTTTACACCCAATCCAACATTGTTTGTTTTTGACTCCTTGATTGGGTTTGCAGCAGCAATATGTTAAAAGGAACTTGGGAACGTGCAATGATGTGGTAAAAAATTTCTTAGCTACACTACTTGCAAAGAATGATTTGGCTCTATTATTTAAGGTGGTGCCTGAGAAGTGCAAGGTCCTTTATTATTTAAAAGGGAGAGAATTTATGTGCCTTTTTCAAAATTAAATTTTAAACCAAAAATGTTATTAAAAAACCCAACCCTAAATGGGTGCACGGTTATTGAAGGTTTTATTATACAATCTAAAGACCAAAGCATGGTCTCCTCTGAAACCAATTAAGCACCCTATCAACCAAGTAGATACATGGGTCTTGGTGCAAGACTAGGACAATTTCAACGTTTCTTGCTCAATGGATGGGGCCAAGCAAAAATATTCAATATCATCTATTAATGAATCCAATTTTATAGACGTTACCAAGTAACCCCAAAAGCTAAGTTGTAGGGTTTTTACCTGTTGTGAGGTTTTAACACCATCACCCCCATTGCAAATTGGGATCCCCTCTTTTTGCTCGTAGTCATTATATTTTTGTAGTTGAGGCAGCAATTCAGAGCTCAAAAGATTGAGGTAAGGTCAAGTAATGAAGTTGTTGGGTTACAAGTGCAAATTGGAATATTGAGATTAAGCTTCTTGATCAAGTTGCAATGGGTTGATATAAAAATTTCTAAGTGGATAAATTTTTTGGCTAGTCAAATAGTCCAAACGATATTGTAAAGCCTAATTTTATGCTTAAGGGCCTTAAAACCTTTATAAAAATTAAATTTTCCATACTTCATACATGAAAAAATGTTGTGAAAATTAAAATTTCCTTATAAAATAACAAAAATCCAGATGCAAATAGAATTTTCCCACTTAAAATGATGAAAATCTAGAGGGAAATAGAATTTCGCCACTAGTTAAAATGATGAAAATCTGGATGAAAATAGAATTTTCCCTCTTAAAATTATAAAATCTGGATGGATGAAGAATTTCCCTACTTAAATCAAGAAAATCTGGATGGATGAATAACTTTCCCACTTTAAGAGATATTTGCAATAAAGAGAACCAAGTGTTGGAACAAAGCGAAGAGTTTAGATGTGGATTTTCCCCGTTGTCTTGATAGACATAATTTCCCCACTTCAACACTCACAAAATTTTTGATCTCCAAAATCAAGAAATTCGGATGAAGTATGAAATTCCCCTTTGTCCAGATAAACATAGAAATCCCCCTTATCTTGATGGAGGTCGATTCACCCCTTGAAGAATATTGAAGAGATGTGAAGAATTTTATTCTCCCCTTGAAGGCTATTGAAGTGAAGTGATCAATTCGAAGTATGGAGATTATTACTATCCAGATGAAGATTTATTTTCTCCTCTCTGACAAGTGAAAAAAAACAATGAATAATCCCTATGAAGTTCGAACTTCCCCCTTTGGGTTGGGTAAAGAGATGACATGGAAAAATAAAACAATCTTGATGGAGGTTGAATTTCCTTGACAACATAAAGTGGAAATTAATGAAATAAAATGGAAATACATTAAATATAAGCGGCATGAGTTTCAAAGTGGTATTTTTAATCCTACATTGGTTGTGAGAGGAAAAGTCCAGCCCCAAGCTCCTTTAAAAGAAGTATCCAACAACAACATGACAATGCAAAAACAATGGAGGTTTGACATTGAAGGTCAAAAGGGGATAAGAAGAAAAGCCAAAGAGCTGGCAAAGAAATCAGCCAAGGCTACGAAAGCTGAAAGGCAAACCAAGGAGTGAAGATAATACCGATCTTGACCAAAAAACTGATATGGTGTCATTACTGATGTAAAATCTGAAAAATTTCAGCCTCCAACGATGGAGTCCTCAAGGTAAGATGGAGAAATCCAAGCATGTTCAGATTTAAATCTGATTTTTTTCCCAAAACAATCAATTTTGGCAAATTTTAAAATTTCTACCAACTACCGAATCTGGCCATGTTTGATTGCAGGCTATGTGAGAGGCAAACAGGGGGCTGTAGGTAAGAGGTCTGCAGACCAAAATCTCAAAAATACCCCTATGTGGTGTGATTTTTTTGTAAAATCATAGAAAAAACACAAGCAAATAAATCAATCCAACTTTAATTGCAAGACATTTGGAAAGTGAATAATTGAATTTGCAGACCAAATTGAGGCATCCAAAGGGCTGAATGTGAGTGAGTTTTCGGACTTAGTCCGAAAATTGTCAAAAGGATCAACTTTTATTGGAAATTTTCAGGTTGTTTATAATCAAATCTGATCCACACTATTTGCTGATCTTCTTGAGAAGGAATTAAATCTATCCAAGTTTGATTGCAAGATGTTTGGGAAGAAAAAACTTGAATTTGAAGACCAAATTGAGGCATCCAAAGGGTTGAAAGTGAGTGACTTTTCGGACTTAAGTTCGGCAATTTTGTCAAAAGGATCAACTTTTATTGGAAAATTTCCAGGTTGTTTATGATCAACAAATCTGAGCCACATTATTTGCAGATCTTGCTGGGAAGCAATTAAATCCATCCAAGTTTGATTGCAAGATGTTTGGGAAGCAAAAACTTGAATTTGAAGACCAAATTGAGGCATCCAAAGGGCTGAAAGTGAGTGAGTTTTCATACTTAGTCTGAAAATTTTGTTAGAAGGATCAATTTTTATTGGAAAATTTCCAGGTTATTTATGGTCATCAAATTTGATCCACATTATTTGTAGATCTTTTTGGAGGTTAAATACGAATCCAAGATCACTTGAGGGTAGATAACACATTAGTCCTCAGACCAACTCTGAAAACTACCTAAATAGGGGAGATTTTTGAAAAAATCACAATAGATTCCAAACTTGCCCTATCTCTCAAAGGACTATTGCTGAGTGTGAAGGAGATGTCATTGTGCGAAAAGCACCAAACTTAAAGATGGAAATCATCCGGAAAAGGGTAAGCTTCAGACTTGTCTTCAGAATTCTGATTTACATCTTTTTATTAGAAGGTTTGTTCTTTCACTTCTAATCCTTAAATCTTCTTGTTGTGAGGTTCCAAAAAATTTTGGGGACCCCCTTTTCTTTGATCGTCTTGGCAAATTTTTTGAGTTGTCCAAAAAATTTCAATTTGATTTTTGAGAATTCTAAGTCTTGGACACCTTTAGGGTCAGAGGGGAGAGACTTAGACTTATTTTCACCCACTTTCAACTTGATTTTCAAGAATGACCAATTTCATCCTTAGGCCGGATAAAATTTCAAAGAGCAACACTTGGCAGGATAAAATTGTAAATTTTGTACTTAGACAATTTCTTTTGAAAATTTCGATGTAATTGTATAAATTTAGATAATTTTCAAAAAGTGAAATTTTGTTAGATTTGAGTTTTTTGGAAAATCTTGAATTTCTTTGGTTAAATATTTTTTTCCTTTTGTGAAGATGAAATCAAATTGCAAAATCGGTATTAGACTCTAAAGATGATTTATTTTTGCCCAAAAAAAAAAAAAAAAACTAAAATTGCTTGGCAAAATTGTTTTGAATTGAATTGCAAAAAATTGGCTCTAATGGATTAAAATTGCCTTGAAAATTTTTAAGCCTTCAATGAAGTTGGTAATTTAATATTGAAAAATGGCTTTTGGCTAGCCAAAATCCAATTTTAATGACGTATTAATTACTAAATTATCATTCAATGGAAACGTTTAGCATCTCCAAGGCATTATTTGCTTTCTTTTTGCAATTTTGGTCTAATTAGCAATTAAAAAAAGTAAATTTCATCTTGACAAAATTAATTTTGGGCTAAGCATTTAATTGGGGGCCAGTTTTGTGTGCTAATTAATATTTTTCTTGCTTCTAGGGTCCCAGTTGGCCAGCTAAGGAGAGTATAGGAATTGGGTATAAGAGGGAACTCTTTCCCCTTTTCTCCTCATTCCTCACTCCTCTTTGGTGCTTAGGCAATTTTTGGCTAAGGACAGATTTCTTCTTCCTTGGATGATTTTTGCAAGGGCAGATTTCTTCTTCATTGGACAGTTTTTGTAAGGGCAGATTGGTATTTTCCTTGGATGATTTTTTTGCAAGAGCAGATTTGCACTCTTCTTGCTTAGCGAATTTTGTGGGAGGTGAATTTTGTGGAAGCCAAATTTTGAGGGAGCCAAATTTTGTGTGAGCCAAAATTTGTGGAAGATAAAATTCTGATTTTTGCTTGGAAGTTGCAGTTTTTGCCCTAATTTGGGCGATTTTGTTTGGAGGAGATTATTGTGATCAAAGGTCTGATTTTTTGGGCAAAGGAAGGACAATTCCAAAAGCACTAAATTCTAATTTTTTCTAGCTAGAGCCTCAAGATTTGCAAGGGGTTTGAAATGCTCGAAGTTTGATCCTAAATTCCAAAAGGAAGACCTGACTATTGATAAAGGTAACTTTAAATCATTTAGAGTTGAAAGGGGTCATTAAGCTAATTTTTTTTTTTTCGTTCTTGTCTAGATATTGTCTCCCTTGGTTCTTCTTGCATTCATTATCCACCTCTTAACCATCCTATCATAGGTTGACGAGATGGTAGATGTTAGTGCAAGCAAGAGCCCTAAGGGAACAAACACTAAGAAAGACAAAGAGGATATGATGCCCAAAAAAACTTCCTTCTCGAAAATGAGGCGAATAACTGATACCAATGTCGGTATAGTAAACATGATTCAAGCAAAGGACAGACTAAAGGAAGGACAATCCCCCTTGGTAAAGAAGATATACAGGAGCAAAATTGTATACGCAGCGACTTTTCCTCCTACATTGCCCTGTCCAGGGTTGGTTATGGAGTGTGCATCCAGGTTTGATTTGATCAGTAAACCCATCATTTTTGGTGAAGGGAAGAGGGTGTTGGCCAATATTGGCGGACAAGCGTCAAAGAAATATTTGGCATTCCCTAGTATAAGAGCATGGCAATAGTGATGATGGATCAAGCAACTAAATCATTTCAAGATAACCAAGAGGCCTATTTCACACATCTAAAACAAGATTGGCTACACGAGGGAAAGAAGGGCATAACCAAGTCATCAAAACTTACAGTGGCGAACTTCAAATTAGAATATGGAGATCTTATTGTGCTTCTCAGCCGAATTATGGGCCTAGCTCAAGGTACACAATTTAAAAATTGGATGTACTTCTTTACTGATGAAATTGAAAAAGGAAAAAGAAGATTTGATTGGGCTAGGATCATAAGCGAGAATCCAGAGTTGCAACTTAGAATCGTACAAAACCAAAAGCAATTTTATATGGGATCCTATCTATTTTACCTAATTACTAGATTGTATAAAAATCTGGGGCTTAAGGCTTTAGGAGAAGTTGGCAATGGGCCAGGGCAATATTTTGTGCATGAGTGCTACCCACAGCTTCATTTGCATAACAACAAAGACTATAAGATATTTTGTGATGCCTTTTCCATGAAGACAGTAAGGGTACGAGAAGGGACACCTGCTAGGAGACTTTCACCAGAAGCAGAAGCAAAGATAAAGAAGTATGGGAGTTGGTTCATCCAATTTCTGCAATTCACATACATTAGAGTAGTAGTAAGCACAGTTTGTCCCAAGAGACTTCCAAGATACTCACCTGACAAGGTAGTTTTGATGGAATTGGCTAGGCAACTTGAGCACTATGATAGAATAACGAGAAACAAAGGTAAAATAGGGATTACCTTCTCATTCGAAATTGGCAATGATAGCTGCCCCAATCGTCCCACCTTTGCAATTGCGGAGAAGGAATTGGAATGGTATCATCTAGGATGGTATAGAGCAAGGCAAGGATTCGATCCTAAAGGCCTTATCAAGGCATCTCGTGAAAATACATTCAAACATATTCCCACTATAGAAGACTTTGGGGCCAATGCCAAAGATGACTTTCATGTGAGAAAGCTAGCTTTCTCAAGATTGTAGGTGAACATGATGAGAGAAATTAGATGGAGAGGCCTTGATATTTTTGATCAACTGGAAGATGATGGGGATATGCTGAGAGAAGATTATAATACAATAGAAGGAACATAATTGAATCCAGTAGATTGGGATTACCATCAGGATCCTTCCTTAGAAGCAGTCACAAGGGCAGTGGATTTGCATATCGAGTTGTGGTTTAATGAAAGATTAAGGAAGCTACGGAGCCAAAAGGTCCCCCTTACTTATGAGAAGATGAAGCCAAAAGAAGGTCCAACAGAATCAGTCGAACAGAAGGGTGAAGGAAGTAGTTGGCAACAAAAAATAGTTAGAAGCAAGAAGAGAATTTTGGAGGTTGAGAAAAACAAAGAACATTTGGAACCTCTAACAAAGAGACATCACACAACATCATCAAGAGAAAGCATAATTGAGGCTAGAAGCCAAGAGCTTAATTCAAGTGATAAAGGGGCCGTAGTAGAGGTGAGCTTTGATTCAGAATCAAGTGGTTATAGTGAGAGCATCGAGTACTCCCCTCTCTTAGAAAACCAACAAGGAGATGATATGGCAGTAACTAGTGGAGAAGAAGATGGGCCGATTGACATTGAGGCAATAAGTCAAGCACCCGAGGTCGTTGGTGATGCTTTGTTAGTCGAACCAAATCTAGATTTGGGGAGATGCACTGCACCACTATGGTTAAGGAAAATGCTTATGCTAAGAGGCGAGGTGGTAACTGCCTGAACAGTTGAAGACATCCAAGGATTAATGGAAAAGGGTGATAGCGAGAACCAGAAATAGATAGCAAAAACAATGGAAAGGGTGATTAGAAGTGATAGTGATGGTCACTAGAAGGTTTAGATTGCTATACCGATAGTTGACAAAGCAATGAATGAGATTGTAGCCCAAGAATATGAGATAGTGGAACATAACTTGGGAAGGAATACGAATGACATGGAACGTGAGGAGATCCAGGAAGGCATAGCTTTAATCAGGGAAAGATTGAGGAAGGCGAATGAAAGGATTATAAAGTTGGAGGTCGAGAACAAATATTGGAGAGATTGCCAGCCTATCCAACAGTTGCACCAGACATCCCTTCCTCAAGACAATGGGAGCAATATGGAAGAGATATCAACTCAGCTACATGAAGTCAAGGGTTGGATCCATGATACAATCCAAGATGGGTGAAATTTCTTGCCTTCCTTCATCTCGACATTCCGATCATTAGTGACTATTAGAAACAAGTTCAGATTATTTGAAGAGGAGTGGAAGGATTTCCTTCCAGTCAAGGATTTGGCTATTCCCAAGCTATAGGCATTCATCGGGCTACCGGAGGCATATTTGGAGAGGGCCAAGTTGGTTGATGAGAGAGGATTGGGTACGGTTGAATCTTGATTTTTTGCCTTAACTACCAGATTGAGAACACTCGCAGAGATACATAAGGTAGTTGCACAGAACAATGTAAGCGTCGACACTTCCATTTCAACCATGATGAGCGATGTTGGGTGGCACTTGATTTTGAAGACATCAGAGAAGATGATATCAATTAGACAAGACTTGGATCAAGATTGGATGAGTTAGGAAAGGTTGCTATCAAGAAGAAACATTTGAACACCCTTTCCTCCCTCAGTGCCTTTATCGAATTTGCAAAAGAGTATGAGAAGGATCATGAGAAGACACTACAAGCAGCAAACAACATGATGAAATTGGTAGAGCTCAAGAGAAAGCACACACCTTGTCCTCCCATTGAAGAAGTCAATGAAAGGCTAGTTAGGTTCATTGCCTTAACTAAAAGAATGAAAGAAAAGGGGAGAGTTATATTAAAAGATCATTTGATGTAAGCCCAAGTGGCGATTTCTCTTTCTTCTAGGGTAGGACAAGTGTCTAATTCTGATTGGCCGCCATTTTGGTGCCTTCTCATTGGTTGCCACTTTTTCACTTTTTTCATTGATTCATTGACGAGGTGGCACCTTCTCATTGGCCAATGGGGTGGCAACCCTAATTAGGGTTTCTAGGATTCAATCTAGATCATCAGTTTTGCCTTTTTATCTCTAGTGTTGGTTGTATGTTTTGGCCTCTATATAAGGCCATTTGTTCTCAATTGTAAGGGTCAGAGAAAATTGTTGCATAAGATAATGACGAAATCACTTTTCTTTCTCATTGTTGTGACTTGCATGGTGATTAAGAGCCTTTGTTATTATTGCATGATTTCTACTTCCAAATAGTTAGAGTAAAATTTATTTTCAAGTTGTTAAAGTTGGTTGCATTTCAAGTTATTAAGTAAGAGTAAAGTAGATGAATAGTTGCATGGTAGCATTAGTAGATGTTTGATAGGGATCAATACTAGGCCACTAGCATCGTAGCGACTTGTTGGGAAGCCTTGTGTGGTAAACTAGTTTATTTTTTTTTGAATCATTGCATCTATGGAGGTGGAGCCATTGGTTAACGGTTAACTTTCATTAGATTCGATCCCAGTCCATTTGCTAATCTTCCATTCATAGGAGTAGGAGTATAGTAGAAAGTAGTTAGGAGTTAGAATTTTGAAGAAGAAAGTTAGAGAGGCACAAGTTATAAGACCATTCACCCTCCATCACCATCACCTTCTCCATCAACATCATCTGGCACTCGTACTGAATCACCATCACCATCATTCCACCAAAGACCAAATTATCTTCGAATGGAAAATGTGAGGCCGCCTGCGTGATTACCAGCAAATCACATCGATAAAACCGAGTTAGTATCCACAAGTGTAAGGAACATTGGAGTTATTCTCATATCCCATGAGCATTAACTTTTCAAGAGAGGAATTGTGTGTTTAATACTTTGTATCAGATATACAATTTCTAATATGTTATGTGGTACAAAAACTCACATCAACACTTCTGTGGAATGTTCTCTAAATTAAAGGGATGATTTGCTGAAGCCTAAGTCACTAGTTCTAAGAATGTGTGAATGTCTTTAGATTGATTCTCATAATTTGTCTAAAAACCCATTCTAATCCTAAGACTTGTTCTCCATTATCAAGCCTCACAATGCATGTTTTGGGTGATATTTAGCAAAGTGGTGCATTGATTTCTAAGTTTTTGGATATATTATGGGTCTATGCTTAGAAAATCAGAGTTTGTGCATTAATGAAGAAGTCCAATACTTCAAGTTTAAAGTCTTAATAAGTCAATTTACTCATGTTTTGATGTCCTAACGATCTTATTGTACCTATTTGCAAACCATGTCTCCCGACTATCTTCAATTTTTTTTTGTAAAAGTTCTCCGATTTTAAAGTTTGTTGGGCCTATTTTATGCTCTTAAATTAGTTAGTTTACAAACTTGTTAATGTTTGGTAGCTTCAGTCGGTTAGACCTATATATATGTGTGTGATAAATAAATAAATAAATATATGAGATACTATATATATATATATATATATATATATTTGTTATTGTATAATTTTAATGGATAGACATGTCTTATGAGAAGACATGTCTCTCCATGTGTCATTTACAATACATATAAGAGGAGATTAATGCATTTGAAAAACATATACTAATATAGGCAATGCAACTACATCTGTAATCAATCCGAGAAACTCAACATGGTATCATAGCCAATTGCAAATATAGATGATAATATAGTTATCTCGACACATAACACAAAGAATAATTAATTTTGGTCCTGTACAATTGAGAACTCATGTGAATAGAATTAAAGCTTTAGACTTTATGAAATAAGGGATTGCGATAGAGATAACAATTTGAAAAAGCATCAAACTTTTATTAGACATATAAAGAGCCTACAATGACAACTCTACACCACCTTCAATGCAACATGAAGGTGCAATGAAAATCCAAAAAGATGTGTTGTGAATGTGCAAATAGAATCATCAAAATTTCATACAAAAGAAAAAGCAAGAATGGTTTCAATTGTTTCGTTCCATCACGTTTGGTGATTCCAGGATGTGCATTTAAGAAACAATATTGCTTAGCGTTTCCCTTGGCATCTAGCCTCTGATTGCAACGTTCTTAAATGTGCAAATAATGTGACAGTAAAAGTACATGATACGGAAAGTGAGAATGCCAAATCAAAAGGTGTCAAGGTTGATTGGAATCCATAGTAAGATGGGAGAATCCCTGTGCTTTCTTTCCAACATGCACACATATGAAATCTGTGAAGTTGGTATCAATGGTCTTTAGGCACAATCCACTAAGAGTATCCCACAACTTGATTGACTAGTCTACAAAACCCACACCAAATGCCAAGAGATTGTGTTGGAAAGGGCACCACGCCACACTGCATCACAATGTTTGTCCATCCTATGAAGGTACCGACTTCTACTAACATTACTTGAGGAGGAGGACATGCTCATGTCCCATATGTGAACCAAGCTATCACTCCCTCAAAATTAATCACTGGAAATCATATAAATACACACAGAGGATGAGAAAGAAGCCAATGCTTGAAGCAAAGAAAAAAAAGAAAAAGACAAGCATTGTCCAAGCTAAAAAGGAAGATGTTTAGGCTTGAGAACAAGTACCCGAAAGGTATGTCTTCCAAATGTTTATCTTTGCTAAATAATAAATGTCTTATAAATGATGATATATGAATGAATATCATAGACCAGACATGATTTTCAATATTTTAAAGAAGATATTTAAAATTTTAAATTTCTAATGTTCTTATAATTAAAGTAGAATTATTGGGAATAATTATTAAATGAAATTTTTATTATTATAAGAGGTATATGCCTTGATCTTTTCCTTTGAGAATATTATTGCAGGAAAAGGGAGATTGATTTTAGACTTAGAGGGAGTTTTGACACCTCTTCAAAGGTAAGATTGGATGAACAATTATGAAGATTGATATTGAGAAGTCTAAAAGTCCATGTGTGTGACTAAATGGTTTTAATGGGCTTGCCCCCTGTGTACATCATGGGGAAGTGACAAATTCCAAATGATCATCACTTGTATTTGCAGAAATTATTGAAAGGTGTCGATCTTTCAATAACTTAATCTATTATGATGGATATATTACAATGTCTATGCAGATCATGATAAATTATATTTTCCATGTGGATGTTCATATGGTAAGCATTATGAGAATGCCTGTACACATACCTTATGAACATTTTGAGTACATGGTGAATGTTATGCAAATCGATGTTCAAGAGGCCACTAAAAAGAGTATTTGGTGAATATCAAATGAGTTGACATTCTTGAGACCATTACTCATAGTACTTCGTGAATATCGTGCTACTCAACATTCTAGAGGCCATTGCTCAAAGAGTACGTGGTGAATGTCAGATGAGTTGACATTCAGGAGGACATTACTCCCAATATTTATATATTACATTCAGGTAATATATGGTCATATGTTTATCCTCCCTAGCTAAGAGGGAGTGTTAATGTTTGGTAGCTTTAGTCGGTTAAACCTATAAATAAATAAATAAATAAATAAATAAATAAATAAATAAATAAATAAATAAATATATATATATATATATATATATATATATATATATATATATATATATATATATATATATATATATATATATATATATATATATATATATATATATATATATATATAAGTGTGATATATATATACAAGTTATATATTTAATATATGAGATACTATATATATTTGTTATCGTATAATTATAATGGATAGACATGTCTCATGAGAAGCCACGTCTCTCTATGTGTCATTTACAATACATATAAGAGGAGATTAATGCATTTGAAAAACATATACCAATACAGGCAATGCAACTACATCTGCAATCGATCCTAACAAAACAACAAAACAAAGTCCTCGAACTTTGCTTTTAGGTTTTAATAGTTTCAGGAGTTTGATTTTTCTTTACAAAATCAATGCATTTAAGAATAAAATTACTCATTTTGGACTTTATTCAAATCCATATTTCATTTGCAGGTTATGAGTGTTAATTTCTTATGTCTTTGAATTGGGTTTAAGGATTAAATCAAATGTTTTAAAGGTCTGACATTTTTTCCTTATTTGAGTCCCTTAAACTGTATTGACTTAAAGCTTTGTACTCAGAATCATGTTTGGATCAGAGGCAGGGATAGTTGCATGGAAGTAAGAAAAATAAGGTGGAAGACAAGTTCAAGCTTAGTGCCAAAGATAGCAATGGAGGACTAGCCTAAAGCGATCAAGTTCAAAGGACAACACTTCAAGATAATGCAGGGAAGGAGTTAAGGAAAGAAGAATTCTACAAGGCAATTACAACATCGATAATTTCTCAGAAAGGAAAAAGGATCTTGATACATTCAAGGAGGAGACTTAAAGTATTCAAAATCAAGCCTTTATCAAGTATAGACATGCATTAGTTCGGATGTAAAACAAGGAGTCCATGGATGAGTTAAAGCTTAAATTCAAGGACATTCATGTGTCCCTATGCAAGACATTTTCCCACTTGTTAAACACTTGAAGAATAAGGACTATATAATAGGGAGATTGACTTGCCCTACTCACATCAATTTTCCATAAGTATCAAACAAGAATCAATTCAAGGATAAGTTGATAGGAACTTTAGTTTGTCCCTATGAGAGATCAAGGGTAAAGGATTCTGAGCCAAGGAGGTAATAGATAAAGGTATCAAGGATGTCATAAACAATGGGAGAAGAAAACCTCACCACGTGGGATGATCAACTTATGAAAGGAAGAAATGTTTCCAAATGAAAAAATAGCCCTCATCAAGTTTTCAAGGAAATGAAGGTTTACAAGTCTATGATCAATGGAGAGACCCATCGCTTCAAGAAATTGAGATATCAAGAACAATTTCAAGGACAAGTTCAATGATAGAATTTCCTAAAGGAAGAGGATGAAGAAGAAAAATTGAAACAAGGCCCAAAGATGGGCAAGGTGGGGTGACGTAAGTTATTATTCAACCAATTATAGAGCTTCAAGTTGACATCTCCAAGATCATCCAATTAGGACACGTGGAACATATTATTTTTTATTGGTTCATCCTCAAAGCAGATATGGAATGTAATTGTCTCATTGGCCCATAGGGTGGGTGGTGCCTCATTATCATTGGCTATGTATTTAATAATTGTAGCAACCCTGAGAAAGAACCTTGAGGTTGTCTCATTTGATCACACAATCTAGATACATTGTTTAGCATATGAACATCCTTATTCAAGAGAGAATTGGAGATTTGGTGTTTCATCTTGGGATATCAAGTATTTAATTCTATATGTTGTAGTGGCATAAAAATCACGTCAACAATATTGAAATGCCCCAAATCAGATTCAACCATGCACTATAGGCAAAATGGTCAACACTACCCTCAGGGTGCATGACAAGGGATTAATTGCCTCTAATGGATTCTACAAGTCTAGTGGCTATATCAAGCATTGATAGGTTGATCTGTTGTTGCAACGAAAACTGCACTTGTAGCAAGTGGTATTAGAGCTTGGCCAAAGGTTTGAATACCCTCATATAACGCTAAGGGGGTAATTGTTGATAAAATGGTAGCACTCAGCTTGGAGTTTGTGACAAGGGATGAATGGCCTCTTGTGGATTCTCTAAGTCTAGGGGTTGTATTGGGCATTGATAGGTTGATCTTTTGGTGCAATGAACAACCACACTCATACACACACCTAATACAAGTATGTCTATGGGTATGTGGGCACACACCCTACACAGACCTAGGTGTACTTATATAGACCCATGGGCCTCAACTTAAAAAAGTGTGCCCAAACATGATTAATTTTTTTTTTTTTTAAATTATTTTCTAAATAACCCTAAAAGAACCCAATATGTGGCCTTCAAACATACATTTCATTTTACCTCTCTTTTTTACCACTTTGGGTTCAAATGATGGTGATTATCTTGAAATTGCATTTGTTGCAAATTCAATAAATAATGATTATTTTAATTCCTTTGATGACTAATGAAAATTGAGTCAGAGTTCATGAACTACATTTTGTAATTTAGTAATTGTAATGATTTTCATTGCAATTGTGAACACATAAATATATAATATTATTGATATGGCTTATTTGAATATTTATCAACAATCAAGTTGCATTTAATATTAATCTTTGACATTGATCTATGGTCAAGTATCATACTATGAAACACTTTAATTTGATAATTCTATATATTTTTATCATTTTTTTGAATATATAATTTGTCTTAATGCACCCAAACCCCATTTTTTTTCTTCACGCACCCACATACTAGATTCACATACCTATCCTTGAACCCAAACCCAAACTGGTAACTTAGCCCAAAGGCAATATAATTGTATCATGGGTTGCAGGTGCATTCATACATGGATGTGGAGTACATATCAGATGAATTCCATTGTGTTCAAGAGATGATCTTTGATAAATTGGATGAAACCAAGGTGACCTCTCGAGGTGAGTATCTTAAAAATAAATATCCTACATCATTTTGTTGAAGAAAATAGCTTCAGTAATCTAAATAATCAATAGCACTCGAGTAATATTGATCTTGTTAAAACTAATTATCTCTAATATCAGATTGTATAATCTCATGAATTCAAGTATAGTGTCGATCTACACTCGCAGATTCTATCTTTGAAATTATTATTTCATATTCTTCACTTTTTGATTGAGCAATGAGAAAATGTTTGTTTGAATATAATCAGATCAATGTTTGATTATTCTTCATATCAGATCGGTGATTTGATATATATTGGTTAAGAGAAAACTAATGATAATCTCGATTAGTATTCGAACCCCTCTAATTAGTAAACAAATGGTTACAACAAAGAGGAATGTCATGGATGGACATGCCTCCACTTTGTAGAGACATGTCTATTCATGCACATGAATCTTCTGCAATTATATATGCTCAAACCAATTAGGCAAAAGAGCATTAAAATCAATAAATGCTCAAATTCTAATTACATCTTGCAGAATTGAATACAAAGATTAGTAATAATTAGATTCTAGAAGTTTAAAAGACATACAATACAGATTAAGATAAATCTAATCATCTTTAACATTGCATCAGAGCAAGGTTAAGGAAGATCTAATTAGATTTGATAACTTAGGTTATCATGTGCCTCGACCTTGGGGAACTGTTATATTTGTAGTGTCTATCCACGGTTGCAACTATATGATGTCAAATCACTAACACAAGGGTGACATGAATATTAAAATGAGCATGGAGATCACTACTCTATCTTTCAACGATATTAAAGTCATGGTGGTTTCTCTAGAGATGGCACAATTTTTGTATTGAGAGATGTGGATTATTATAGGCTAGTATAATAGATTTGGTCATTTCATGATGCACAAGTTATGGAAGGTGGGCTCTTTGAAAAGACTATCCAGTGCGCTTTGCAAAATTATAAGTTGTGTGATTTGTTTTTCTTCTATGAGTATTGCTCAAGGAAGAAAAGTTTCAAAGATTGATTTGACAATTCTGATGGACTTCTTAGCTTGCAAGGGAATTTAAAATTCTACATTAAATACTAAGTTTCTATGTATTCAATAATGGTTACAGAAAGAGGTATCAAACGACAAGGAAGCATCAAGGGAAAGTTACCAAAAGAGGCTTAATAGTAATGCTCCCATGCCAATTAAAGGAAATTCATTTGGTGGAAGCATTGATCATGATAAAACCAATGATCTAGTGCAATGAACTACTATTAGGCTCTCAGTCACATATTATTTAGGGAATGTGATTAAGTCTGAATCAACAGATATTTATGTTTGGGATAACATAGATAAGATAAGATAAGACAAATATATTAATGTCTGATGAGAGACCACAACGCGGGACTATGGGACTGGAAGCTTACAACTAATAAGATAGCACTAGACGAAACACCAAATGGTGCTAATAAAAGAACACCAAATGGTATTTGCGAAAGAACAAGAACAAAATCAAGAAACAAATGAAGAAGAGAGAGAGAGCGAGGGAGTGAGGATATGTGCGTGTGGCAAAGCTATATAGATTGTGCACATCAATTAGTCTTAGAGGCCGACCTCGACTCCCAACCAATAGGAAAAGTGTCTTGAATCATCGCCTTGAGGTTTCTGAACACTTCCCACTTACCCTCCTTCCGAGTAACCATAACAGAACCCAAGCCTACTTAAGTTCTGTCACTTGTGATCTAGTAAGATTCTCATCAAGATAAATCTTTGTAGAGAGAGGGAAAAGCTTCCTCTTTGCCCTAAGAACCTAAAGGCAGTTAGCAAGTGAGGGAAACTAGATAAAGATGGTGCTATCATGCCCAACCTAGGCACAATCTAGTGTGATGTCATTGATATCCAATTGGTCCTTGAGGAAAGAGTAACCCATTGCAAGATGCTCTGAAAAAGAAGAAGAAGAAGAAGAAGGAAGAGGAAGACTACAGACTCACAAGTTGAGCTCACGGGCGTGCTTGAGCCTTTCATCTAATATCTTAGTTTGGACTAGCTTCTCCACTCGAGGGAGAGAAGTGGAAGTGGAGATGGGGCTATTAAAAATAGATGCCCATGATTTCAACTGTTGTTCTATTTCGATTTTCAAGGAGGATTGTTTGTTGTCAAGTTTAGACCGTTTCTTCCTCAATTGGTCGATATCAGACAATTGCAAATTGATCATTTAAAGTTTGAGTTGACCAATATCCATATTAGTTGTACTTAGCATTGTAGGTACATCCAGGTGTATGCCTAAAATGTGAGCACACTTCTATGAGTGATTATATTCAAGATTTCTCAAAAATGAGGTCTCGAATGGCGACTCATAGCTCCCTATTCATGGAGTGTAGGGGTTTGTAATGGAGGCCCTCAGTTTGACCTAGTTTGTGCCCATACAAGTACACCACGAAATAAGAGATTCAATGATCTAATATGCATGCAAATGGAAATTAAAAAAAACACTAATCTAAATGATAACAATGCAAAACAATGCAAGAAATGAAATCTAATCTATGAAAAGAAATAACAATGCAGATCTAATCTATGAAAGAAAGATCATATAACAATAGCATAATAATGGGTGTCTCAAAAATGAGGAGAGGACTCTCCCTTATAAAGAAGATTGGACGATCTAGATTGAGAGGAAAAATATTTAATCAAGGGTGGATAAATAATGATCCATGTGAACTAAAGATCCACCAATGAGAAAAGTGGAGTGGTTGAGAAGAAAGTGGAGAAAGGATGAAGATAAGTCCCATATTAAGTGTAGATAAAAGATTTATTTAATTTTTTATTTGTTTTAACTCTTTTTTCATCAAAAAGAGATTTAAGTGGGATATTTTATTTAATTAAAAGGGAGCAAGTTCTTTTAATTAAATAAGAAATATTTAATCAAATTAAAAGAGAGGTCTTTCTCTTAATTAATTAAATGTGGATGAACTATTTAATTAAAAGAGAAGTTTTCTTTTAATTAAATGGGGACTTATTTTATTGAATTAAAAGAGAGCAAGTTCTTTTAATTAAATAAGACTTAGGATAAAATGATCAACCTTAGAAATAAAACAAATTGAATTTGATCAAGGAAATTGATTTGAATTGATTTAATAAAATATTACACACCATTGATTTAGGAAATTTGATAAATTGAATAATGGGGGCCCATAGTCTAGGTGACCATTTTAGAGTGCATACACTAGGTTCATTTGCATATGATAGTCAAGTTGAATCTTCAAATCAGTCAGTGTTTTTGAAAGTGTCTCAAATAGGGACTGCACAGTACACCAGAGAGATTGATTCTCAACTTCAACCTTAATCAACCTATCATTGAGAATAAGAGAGAACAAGGATGACGAAAGAGCTACGTCTTGCAAGGCCTTGTGATCAATCTCCATTTTTTTTAAAGAAAGAAACTATTTGTTGGAGTGTGATTGGGTCAGATTGGGGATCCATAGAAGATGGATAAACTTGCACTCGTCCAGGAAATGTGCCCTCCACTGGATGTTGTTGTTACACAACTTTCAACTAGAATTTTTTCAAATAGTTTGCAAACAAACTGCAAATAATTCGTAGATACTAGCACACCAATGGCTCTCTGCCCCTCTGAGTTAGGGACCAATGATGAACAACTAGGGTATGGTAGTGGATGGGAAGACTCACCTTAACAATAAGAGACACCAACAAAGAAGACCAATGAAGAAGAGCCCAATACCGTAGAATACTACAAAGAGAAGTAATGACTTTGTAATGGTGGCTATGGCTAGGGCAACAAGAACAAACCTACAGAATCAGTATAACAATGAATGTTATAACCATCATTCACGATTCACACTAGGGCTACAATGACACTGCATCATGATATTTAGTCAAACAGTTGACAAGTAACATTGACTCAAGTTGGGAGTAAGCAGTGGCTCATGGAAAAGGGGTAGAAGACCAAGTGCACAGCTTACAAACCTGGCACTCAGAGACCACTATACATGACAAAGACTCTACTAAGGATTTACTCACCATGGCTCTACCTAAATTGATGAATGTAGATGTGGGGCTTTACTTATGGCTCAAGTTCCTGCACACAACCCAACCTCATAGGAAGTCTACTCATGACTCATTCACAACACATGGCTTGGATCCCAAGTAGTCGAACAAATAGTAGAGAGCAACAGAAAATATCCCAACCATGGCAGTGCACAACTAGGGCATGGTAGCTTCACAACATGGCTAGGGCATGGAAGCTTCATGGAAGCTTCACGGTTGGGGCACAACAACTTCATGGTATGGATAGAAAATTAATGCATCTATCCTAGTTACATACCCTTATTTGAGGAATATTGATGTCATATACATATTAATACTATTTGATTACCAAGTGCTTGACTACTAGAGATAAATCTCAAACTTCCTTCTTTGACAAACAACATTGAATCTCATAAGCATGGGAAAAGATAGTAGCAGGAGTAGTTGAGATCAACAACATTACAAAGATGTGAAGTAGTTGCATGTAATCTTGGAGTAGATTAATTAAGTATCTTGGATGCCATTTGTTTATTCTTCATCCTAGAAAGTTAGAGTATACTTGAGACACCTAAAAATAAGAGGATGTAAACATCATTTTCATATTTCTCTGACCAAAGGAAGGCTTTGGGGTTGCATACATATAGACACAAGGTTAAGGATATATATTTATTAGTAATCTAGCATGTTGCAAACTCTAGACATAATGCTTGTTTGATTAGATCAATATTGCTATGAAACTATTGTCCATTAGATTATGAATCAAGCTCCATTACCCACACAATCATTCCAAGGATATGATGCAAGGGCAATCTAGTGAAAGCTCATATTTATTGGAACTTGTGTGTGATTTGATTGGCATGAAAAGGATAGCACAATAAAGACAAAGATGAGCCATGTTAAATGCTATAAGAAGATTTTAGAAGGGGATACAAATGTATTGAGAAAGTGCCTTGGCTTTCAAATTACATGTAAAAAGAATGCAAGTTGAAGGAAAAGATCACTCTTAGTGAATAAGTTCCATATTTGCAAATGACTAGACAACTAGGAAGTTATATTTGAGGAATCATCAGTCAAATATTACTTGTTTCCCTACCCTAATCTGATTTGGATTCAAAATAACCTTGAAGTTGATTCATTTAGATGGAAGGATTTCTTTGGCATATGAAATATTAGAGACTTTTGAAGCAACTGACATGAAACCCTTCACTAGTACATTTGGGTTCATTTTTTGACCTTTATTGGTCGAATTTTTGACCCAATTTTCGACCAACTTTCGACCAACTTCGACTAGTCCGTTGGTCGATATTTTTCTGGTTGAAATTTTGACCAACTCAATGGTTGGTCAAAATTTTGACCAATCTATTGGTCGAAAACCTACCAAAGCCATTGTATGGGTTCAAATAGGAATTGGTCGAAATTTTGACCAACAAAGGTAGAAATTTTTTTTCACGTTGGTGGAAATTTCGACCAACAAAGGTGGAAAAAAATGTAGGCGTTGGTGGAAATTTCAACCAATGAAGGTGGAAATTTCGACCAAGAAAGGTGGAAAAAATATTTAGATGTTGGTGGAAATTTCGACCAATGAAGGTGGAAATTTCAACCAAAAAAGGTGGAAAAAAAGAAGAAGATGTTGGTGGAAATTAAGACCAATGAAGGTGGAAATTTTGACGAACAAAGGTAGAAAAAAATTTGCACGTTCGTGGAAATTTCAACCAATGAAGGTGGAAATTTTGACCAGCAAAGGTGGAAAAAAAATTTAGACGTTGGTGGAAATTTTGACCAATGAAGGTGGAAATTTTGACCAAAAAAGGTAGAAAAAAATTTAAGCGTTGGTGGAAATTTCCACCAACAAAGTTAGAAAAAGCTCAGGAGTTGGTGGAAATTTCGACCAATGAAGGTGGAAATTTCCACCAATAGCTAGGTGTAAATTTTTTTCAGGCATTCTATAAAACAATTCACATGTCTTGCTTATGATATGACATTTTACATGCATCCTACACTCTCTCATCCAACTGATGATGAATTACGCAAAGTGATCTAAAACCATGATTCCAAAAAACACACAATCAAATCCAAAATGGACTTGCACTACAAATGGATTGTGGAAATCTGATATTGTTAATTTTGCATGCATGTCTACTAGGACAAATGTATGTTTAAGTTGTGATTGTCATGGTAGATATGCATGCAATTTTACCAATATCAGATTTCCACAATCCATTTGTAGTGCAAGTTCATTTTCGATTTGATTGTGTGTTTTTTTAGCATCATTGGTTTTAGAGGACTCTACGTAATCCATCATTAGTTGGATGAAAGAGAGTGCAAGATGCATGCAAAATGTCATATCATACGCAAGGCATGTGAACTGTTTTATAGAATGCCTGAAAAACACCGACAGTAACTAATATGAAGAATATATAATTAGTTATATGATTGAGACAAATCATGTACCAATGAGTTGGTCGAAATTTCAACCAAATTTTTTTTGACTAATGGGTTGGTCAAATTTAGTCAAAAATTGGGTCAGAAATTTGACCAATAAAGGTCAAAAAATGAACCCAAATGTGCTAGTGCAAGTATGCTCACCAAGTTGACTCTTTGAGTTTAGTCATCAAGTCACTCCACCAAAGTGCCTAATCAAGGTCAGTTGTTAGGTCCGCTCATCGAGCTTGCTCACCAAGTCAGCTTGCCATGTCGCGTCTCTAAGTGGCCTCGCTAAGTTGGCTCACCAACTTGCCCCATCAAGTTACCACTTTAAGCCCACTCACCATGTTAGATCGCCAGGCCAGCTCCCCAAGTCAGCTTGCCAAGTTGACAATTAAAGTATGCTCACCAAGTCGACTCTCTAAGTTCACTCACCAAGTCCGCCCCTTAAGCCAACTCTCCAGGTCAGCTCACCAAGTCACCCCCACTTGCCCCACCAACTCACCACTTTAAGTCGACTCGCCATGTCAGCTCGCCAGGCCAACTCCCCTAATATGAACTCCCTATACAAAAATAAATTTTATAATCAAAATCTACAAATCATGTGTATTTTTTCATTGACATTTTTGCAGTTTAAAGTTAATACTAGCACCACCTTTGACTGAAGATAACCACCAAATGTTTGTTGAATGAACATAGTCACATGTGCTATTAGATGAATGGCTTCCTCTCCACCAGCTTCATCAAGGCATATTGATTGCATAGTATCAACTGCAAATCTAAAAGGAAAAAGAAAAACAAGATATCAATCTGTGTGCGCGCGCACACATGCGAGCATGCATGCGTGTGCCATGTAAGTATGTTTAAGCACATCAATGGAGATTAATTTTTGTGTGCACATAATTTGTAGCATATCCTTAAATACTCCTTTCTATGAGCATTTCTATCTTGATATATGTCGGTATGATTTAAAAATTGAAAGACTCTAAGCACTTTGCAATTCATGTTACCTCAAAAACTCATGAGCATCTTCCTATTTTCCATATCCAAGGTGATTGCCAATTTTTTAATTCTAGAAAGTATTCTAATTGGTGATAAGGCACCATCTCCTCCTCTCACCCTTGAGACAAGAAACTCAAGCTCACACATGAAGCACCAATCTTTCTTCTGACCTGAGCAGACCCAACAAATAGTATAGGTTATTGTTTTTGCAAGCCGCAACTAATATTGCAATGCCTGTGTCTAAGGATAAATCTACTGAGAAATGATAATGTACATTTTTGAGAATGTGATCCATGGAGTAGATAGGCTGCAAGAGGTTTTGTGTATATCAGGCACTGAAGCACCACGTTAGCAAAGCAACTGCCAATAGACCAGTGGAAAGGCAAATATCATGAATAACAATCTACCCAAAAACTAATTCTTTACATTTAAAAATTACAAGAATTCACAAACAAGATGTACCCTAACCCCTCCTCAAATTGAACCTACAATTTAACCTATTATACTTATATTTCAATGTAAATGACACAAGATTATAAATCAACTCATGAAGATATTATCATTCTACCATTCTGAACTTTGAGATTGGTTTTTCTAACAGTCATTTGGATTGCCATAGACCATAAAACAAGAGGGAAAAGCATGTGCTCTCAAATAGAATAAAATGTTGGCACATACCTGTCTTCCACATTCCAATTCCAATGGATAAAGTCACCAACACAGATATTATGCCGAGTTATTGATAATAGATTCTAATGCATACATTCAAATGGAAAATATGAAAATAAAAAAGTGGAACAGCCTCAGTTATTTACCTTTGGGAACACCCAGTTTAGGGAAAACTCTAGTGCATGTTCTTGCTCTATTTTCTATGTACCTTTCTATGCAATAGTGTTCTCTCTCACATGTGAGGGTAGGGGAGACAAGGAGGCTCCTTTGTTGTCTCCTTGGCTGTGCAATAGTTTTGCAACACCCTACCCCCCCCTCTCTCTCTATGCAATAGTTCAAAGGTATAATCCACATTTGAAATGTGGAAAGTTACCAAATTTATTCTAGTTTACTCTCTTTTGTTCTTTTTCATGTAACAGGAGACCCTGTAGTAATGGAGTTGTGTTTCCCTAGCACACGATCTAATTCATCATTCAATGCAAGACCCTGACCAAGAAGCTCCTCGTCCTTGCATTAAATTTGAAATAAAGGTGAACCAACTAGATAATGGGCTAATAAAACATGCTTTATTGCTAGTGAGAAGCATTAAAAACTAGTTCACTTTGCATTTGTAACCTTGGGCAAGGTCTTAGCAACATGCTCGCATTGAACCTTTGATGTAAAGGAGAAGTACACAAGATCACAACCCTCAGGAAGGCTTTCTTAGATAAGAAGTTTCTGAGCAGACACAAATCCTCACTAATAATGCTGCTGCAATTTTCTTATTTAAATCCAAACAAAGTTGTATTATCTTGGGTAGAGGAGACTACTATTGTTTGTGGTTAAGGATCCTTTAGGTTAGTAGAATCACATGCAAACTGGATGTGACATTGCAGTAAGAAAACTGTAAGAAGAGCTAGGAGCTTGCCTAGAGATCAAGGCTTGAGACTGGACACTGCATAAAGTAGTTGTAGGCATTTGAGTCTCAAGCATCACCAGCTCAAAATCAAACTGAAAAGGAAACTTGGCAAATAAAACTAAATAAAAATAGTATTCTTGAGTAAGCATCAACATTGTATGAACAATACCATTACAATGCACTATACTTGGTACAAATATATTGTTGGTTGAGTATAAAGAACATTGGTGGTGAATTCAAGTCCAAGCTGCAAAAGAAAAGACATTTACATAAAAACTAAGCAACCTTGTCTGGCAAGAAAAGATATATAGAGATTTTCGATTGAAATTACAAATTGATGCTAAAAAACTTAAACTATAAGAATTGTTCTATAGAATAATAAAGAAGAAAGATGAAGAATCAAACACCTAAAGGATACAATGTTGATGCAGCTTCAGAAAGATCGTCTGAAAGACATCATATGCTCAGGCTGAAGGAAATTTGAGATTCATTAATACACTCGGAATGGGCTCATCTTCAATCTTCTGAAGACTAAAGATGAGTCCATTCCTAAGTGTAGTAATGAATCTCATATAATTCAACAAAGAAATAACATCAATGAGAGTAACCATGCCATCTCTTAGCATTCTTAGTATTACCATTGGCACATAAAGAACTGGGCTACACTTCACAATGCCAAAACCTTGAGCAGAATTCACTATGGGAAGAAGCAAGTTATGTTTCCTTGGCAACTGTTAGCTAGCAATCATTTCATATAACATATTATAAAAGAATTCCTAAAGCTAACCACATTTTGAAATGAGATAACAATTGATATATATCATTTCAAACTCAATTTATTCCTATTTGTGCATAAAAAATTTGCATAAAATGCCAACCAACCCCACTGCTTTAATATCAACATTTTCTCAGCAAAAACCTAGAAAAGCTTACCTCTGCATTCCTTATTTATGATTCTAATGATGCAAAGTAGTCTTGTTGGTGGCAAATATAAACTAAAGTTTGAAGGATACAATGTTAGAGCAGCTTCTGAAAGATCATTTGAAGGACATGATATGCTCACGCTGAAGGAGCTTTGAGGTTCATTACTACAGTCTGGAATAGGCTCATATTCAATCTTCTGAAGATTGAAGATGAGCCCATTCCTGAGTGTAGTAATGAATCTATAACCTTGAAACCCATCTCTTTGCAGACTTGCACACAGGCTTCAGAATACTAATGACACAATTCATTTGTCCATACTATTGGAGCAAAAATACTACCGTAGAATCCAAAAAAGTTAGGCCAAACAGGTAGATTACAGAATCATGAAATTGTGAACCATTACACACACACAAGAAGAATAGTACCTCAAAGAACTACTCATCAAATCTTCCTTAATAGGTGGGCAACTTAAAAAAATCAAGCATGTCGACTCTGAGAGGTCCTAATTTGTTTACCCCAAACTCAAATTAGATAATTGTAATCATAAAAGTTGAAATATCTGTATCTTTCAAATGGAATTGAAGAAATCTAAACATAGAATACTGATGAAAATTTTACCTAGAGATAGGTTGCCATTCTCTTAATGTTCTCAATGTATTCAAGAAGTGGTACATGAGGACCTAATCCTGAGGGGTGAGGATCCAAAGAATCATTTCCACTGAAATATACAATGATTAAAAAGGCCTGCTGCACTACATCCTTAGTGAGCCAAAGCAGTAAATATATTAGAGTGAGAATATCCAACATTTGCATATAGAGCAGCTGTAACACCAACCTCATAAAACCTATAAGGCAAGCATGAATCTCATAATCATAGGTAGTGTTACTATTTACAACCATTGAATAAATATGTTGACAACATACAATATTTATAAATATATCAAACTTCACACAAAATACTATGTAGTAAAAAGAAATAATAAAATAACTGTGCTAGAGGTGCACAGTTACATGACAGATCCATTTTTACTTATGAACAAAAAGAAACAAATAATAAACAACCCAACATATGTAGTTTTTCTACAGCATGGTGTTAGTCCTTTTCCATTATCTTTTTTCCAATAGTTCCAACAAATGCGTGCAATAGTGATTAATCCAGGCAAGACCTGCTATAAATTGCCTAATGGAGATCACACAAATCTTATATATAATTTGATAGCTGTAACATATGATCCATGAGAGAAATTTAGCTTAAAAGATGCACTTTCTAAGACTTCTATAAACTCAAGTTTGAGGATCCATGTAGTATCCATGGAAATATGTTTGTAAAACTACTGTATTGCAACTGGAACAAATTCATAGTAAAAAATTTAGAAAGGAACTTGAAGAACATATTAACCACTCATCTTCATCATGTTGTCCAGATGAACAGCTTCAGTAGCCATATGTTGAGATAAATGACTTTAATTGGCTAAATAACTAAAGATTTGCACCTCAACAAGTACCCCACATTTTCCCTGCACTACCGGTCTGCTATGAAACACAGATGTACTTCCTGTGGGGTGTATATAAGTATGCTCACCAAGTTGACTCTTTGAGTTCGGCCATCAAGTCACCCCACCAAAGTGCCTCATCAAGGTCAATCTTGAGGTCCACTCATCAAGCTTGCTCACCAAGTCAACTCGCCATGTCACGTCTCTAAGTGGCCTCGCTAAGTCGGCTCGCCAACTTGCCCCACCAAGTTGCCACTTTAAGCCCACTCACCATGTTTAATTTTGAATTACCAAAAATTGACATATTATGTCAACGATTAAATGGAAAATAGAGTAAGAAGGTATAGAAAATACCTTTTTTCCTCCTCCTGCTTTGATACTATGTAGACCAAAAAATTTAGTGATCAATGTGCTTTCATAAGTATGAACATGATTATAGTAATTTGGCAGCATACGAAGAAGTACCTGTAAAATGGTCACACTGGTAAACAATGAAGAAAAGAAAAACAATAGGATGTTGAAACCCTGTGGAACATTAAGGCAAACTGAGGAATCCCACAATATAAAATTTGTGTACCTTACAACTAGCATTAGTTGGCTACCACACCTAAATGTATAGCTTAAAGGACTCGTTTAGTTATAGCTAGCATCTTAAGATACAAAGATGCATCAATTTCCAAGGATGCTGACAAAAATTGCCAAATAAACTAAGAACAATAACTCCCACTTTCTTCGACTAATTGCAAAAATTGCATAGATGAGACTAAATTAGTATGCATGGTGTTTAAAATGTAAATCTCTTGTACACCCAAAACCAAGCGTGGAAAATTCAAAATTTTGTGAATCCAATATGTCTAGGGACAAACACACAAACTCAAGAGTATATTTCAATATAGTCTTCTTCAATAACAAGAAATTGACTAAAAATAAATACACATTTTAAAATCATATTGTTTTCATCATTCAAATATTACACATATACATTTTTCATTCTCTTGTTAGTCTGACTCTAAATTTCTTGTTAGCAAAATCAATAAACATTACAAGACATATCCATATAAATGTAAAATATTGAGCAAGTCGCTAGTCATATGCTTGAATATGTAAATAAATATGCGAACTTGATTCCCAATTGCAGATTGAGCATTAAGTCATAATTTTCGTGCCCTTTATAGATAATTTCACCCGGTCTCTTACTTTCATTTGGCTGCCATTTATGCCCTCTTTTCATAGCCTTGGAAGGCACATTTATTCTGGATATCTCATGAATCAAAACTCCTTGAACATATTCTCTCTTGACAACATATTGCACAGGAAAAATTTTGGGATCACAAGTTCTGACACCCTCATCATTATCATCAAATTCCTCACTACTTGAGCTTCTTATCCCATCAAAGGAAAAGGTTCTTACTATTCTGGATTCAAGGGTTTTTGAGGATGTTGTTTTGGAGCTAGGGGCATAAGAAGTATTCAAATAAACCTCAAAATTAGACATAGAAGAGCTTCTCTCCTTCCAACAAGATTGCTCATCAATAGAGAGATCGTCATGCTGATCCACATTGGAAGGCTAGGATTCCAAAAAGTGGCATAGCCTAGTCTGATTGCCACATGTAGGATAAAATGTACCTTTCCCATCTTTGAGCCCCTTACTCCAGGTCCCCATATAACAACTCCCATCTGCCCATCTGTAGACTCCATGGCCATGCTTCAACACATCAAGCCATTGCCCATCATATTTATCCCCATTGGTTTGACTCATAATCCCTATTCAATCATGGGTTTCCACCATATCTTCTAACTTATCATAAAAGGCAACAAGGTTAAGCCTGCTAAGGTTGGCATGAAAATCTAGCTTCTCTTTTTCTTCCTTGAAAATCACTTCTTTGAAGGCATCATAGTATACAATCTTCATCCTCACACATCTATTTCTATAATCTCTTAGTCTTGCCATGTGTCCCGCTTCCTCCAATTTCACCATTTCTGCCTTTAGCTTATTGATGTTCTCCATGAGCTTTTCCTCCACCTCCCTTTCCACTCTCAAGCAAAGACTGGCCTAGTAAGAAATAAAAAGAACAATTCTCAGTACATATTAATTTAACAAACAAATTGTGCATCACAAAGCTTTTCATAGTTAAACTCAGTTTCATATGTACCAATTTACTAAGGACTGATGTTTTCTACTTATGTATAAATATATTCCAACTATAAGACAATTATTAGGATTCAATTATATAATTTTTGAATCCAATCTATTGATTCATTTACATGAATAAATGATAGGCTGTATATAAAAATCTATGACTTTTTAGTTGAACTTATGAACACATTTCTCATGAGTAGCTGTATACAAGAATCTCTCTCATGAGAATGATGGTAGTAGACAGATGCAATAAAAAGACAAATAAAGAGGAAGGCAATAAATGGACAAGTTATTATGGATCAGTTAAGTGAGTTCTTATCACTGATTACTTATGAAAAATAGACCAACAAATTTAACTGAAAAACTACACAATTAAATTCTAGTTCTAGAAGTATCATAATTTAACTTGCTGTGAAAAATATCAAAACTTTACATACTAAATAGATAAAAGTAGTTTTCATTTTAGAAATTATAAAAAATAAATTAAAATATAGATCAAAGTCTAAATGCTAAATCCGCCATTCACTCTTGCAGGTTACATCATGGATCCAATGATAGGCTTCCAAACCCGATTGCTAAGTAATCTGTAGTTCTCTTCAGTTGGCTGAATTAACAATTTAACACTAAATTCTATTCTTCTAGACCCAATTCTAATCTTCTATCGAATCAAGAAAGTGAAAACTAAATTCTATTTAGGAAATTGCATTATGAGTACAATGAAGGATAAAAAAGTTCTTAAAAAACCAAGCAAGATGAAAAATTAGAGGGCATTTTGAAACTGGCCTCCATCTTTGCTTTTTTGGCTTGCAAATAATTAAAAAGTAAGATGAATAATGTGAAGAAGCTTAATTGAATTCCAAGCCCAAGAGCATCTAGTTGGACTTCCATGGCAGAAGAAGGTGCACCTTGTGATAAGGGAAGCATAGAAAGCCCTTCCAAGTTAACACTGCTTGTGTCAGCATGGAAGACTGCATCATACCCAGTGTGATTTGAAATATTAGCCTAGTAAATAGGGAATTCAATAAGAATGGTTGCAAACACAGAATTCAAGAAATGAATTTCATTGATATGTGTAACATTTTAACTGGTGATAAAAAACTCTATAAAATTACTAGGAGTAAAGGAACTTCCTTGATAGGAAGCTCTGCTCCAAGATCCCCTTGAGCTACCATAGCCTAAAGAAGAGGAAGGAAGAGACAACTGTTAGAATCCTAAACAACATACAAATACCATAAAAAAATCAATACATGCATAACTTGAATGAGTGTGGCTAAAAATGAAGGTGGCTATGACCATTCACATGCAAGCAGTGTGTAAATGCTTTTCATAAATAAACTAAATGAAAGAAAACATTCAATAATGTCCAAGGGACCACTAGCATATAAATATCAAAAAACCTCCAAGGAAGTACTTTCATAAAATTGTAAGCTTATACAACTGTATATTGTAGGTAGTAGCAGATAGAAGAAAAGGGAATAGAAACACATGAACAAGGATCCAAGAAATTTTTTATTCTGGAGAATCAAATGGAGCACTAGCATTCAAGATGGATGCTTCTACAGGATAGAGACTAGGACAAAGACACACAACTTATATTCACCACTACAGGTCACTTGCACAATATCTGGGTGCTCCAACCTTGTATGGCCATAAGAAATGGACACTTGCATTAAAGAATGGTGCCCTTCCCTCTGCAAATCACAAAATTGGACACATGTACTAAAGAATGGAGATCCTACAGACCAAGAACACAAACCATTTTGCAGAAACACTACTCCACGACAATTCTACACTCTGACACTGGTGTCTGGACAAATAGTGGAGCCCTGAATACTAAGAGATGCATGATCATTCACAATTTAATCAGATTGACATATAAACTACTATATGGACTCTGGACATCTGGAAAGCTAAATATTTACTTGAATAGGGACAAATGACAAGGGTTTTGTTGTTTGGGAGACTGTCTTAGTCAGTCCTCTAGGTGGTATCTTTCAACCTCAACTGAGCCGATTGAATATTTGGGTGTGTGAGATATGCTAGAGACTAGCCAAATACTGTTAAGTGGTGTTTACGAGAGACAAAACAACAAATCTTGGATACCAAGTTCAAAAGAAGGTAAAAATTAACAAAACAATAAGATCATTGTTTCTTAGCTGTTGAAATCTAACTTGTAAGACAATGTTTCTTAGCTTTTAAAACCTAGCTTGTATCCTATGTATTCAAAATCTAGCATCTCATACCCAAAAAAAAGGTGACAAGATGGAATCAGAGCTAGAATGAACCTAAAGCTAACCCTAAATTATTCTCAAGCTAGCACTGACAAAAATTATGGCAAATAGAAGATCTTTTCCCATGCATGGTATGACAGCTGCACAAAAATACCCATAGCCCTTGCATGCCACAACATCTCTATTGGGAATTGGAAAAGTGCATTTCCTCTCGTAGAAAAATGCTTCTTGACAGTTCACAACTTCTAAGACCTTTGTTGTGAAGCTAAAAGATGGAGAGGACAAAGATAACAAAGGAAAAATTTATGAGATTGAACTAATGTCAAATTTATGAATTATGATAGTAGAATCTGAAGAGAATACCATGTTTAAATACATACACTAAAATTTCATAAGAATAAGATACCAACAAGTCTTGCATGGGAATGTACCTAGTACAATCAATTATGAGAAATTATGATGACATAAAAATGCCCATTAGAAGAAAACAGTCTCAGAATGAGGAAGATGTCAAGATTTTCACAGTTGAGAGTTATGCCATTTTAACCAACTTATGTCACATTTAGAAAAATCTCCAAAGGCTATATGGCCTCACAGATTTTACTCACACAGGAAAAATATCACATTAATTTATTTCATGTTAAAATTATAGCATAAAGAATATATCTATCCCTCCTTTCAAAGTGTCAATTTAGATATTACTATCCACGTTTAAGTTTTGCTCTCTTGTTTCTTGACAGAACCATCTTGAGCTCTATGAGGAAACTACAATCTGAAAACTCAATAGCTAGGAATCAGTCAGGTAGCTAAATGATGGTCTCATTCTAGTTAACTTCACTGAATGATAGACAATCAAAAAAATTGATTTAAAAACATCTTTACTGAAGCTCATAGTCCTTGCCAACAATTTAAATAAGATTATAACATATTCACAAGTAAAGCTTTTATATTTTGTATTTTACATCAAAGCCATACAAAAACCATCAAAAACCAACAATGGAAAAGCACCAACATCCAAACAAATACATGCATGACTAAATAGTAAACAAAGTAGCATGTGCATTTAACTTTCTATATAATGCTTGACAAGCATGACTTCACATAATTTATTAACCCCATTCAAAGCAATATCACCAATCATTAAGTAACAACTTATCCAACTAAAACCTCTGATCTAGGGAGACTGTACTTACCCGATCTGATGCAGAAAGAATTGGTATTGAATCAGCACTTTCAATCTTCACAGTCACATGGATATCTGCACCACAACCTTCACATAATTACAAATACAAATGCATTGATATTTTATCACATTTTAAATTCTGATTTAAAATATAAATTAAGGGAACATGCTAGATCAAGCCCAATACTGAATGCAAAGGATTATATTACACTGGAAAGTTAAAATTTTGCTTCAAAGGTTTACTTTTAAGGTAATCTTTCAACTCATGCACCACCTTAGCATCTTTAACAAAGGAAACGGCATAATAGTCTATGCCATTCTCAACTCCAAATTTAATATCATCCCAATCTTTATCTGCGAAAAAAAAGAAGACAAGAAATAGATTTTATCAAATACCAAATTAAGCTATCTCAGATGCTGTGTTGGTCAAAACAACTCATCACATATACAAGTAACAACAAAATACAAATATTACACATATTTCAAGATTGATAAACATATCATTCAATTATATTCTAGGTAACTTCAATCAATCAATATTAGGTACAAAAAAGGGAAATCACAATGAAATCAAAGTCCCTAAGAAAGAAGTAGATTGAGATGTACATGTCAATAAGCAACAAAAATCTAATTTGCTATGCATGCCTGAGAGTTGATAAAATGGTCTTAACTTGTAATGGAAGGCAGGGTAGCACTTTTTCCACGCACATTTAAGTGTCATCATGATTTAAGCTCTCCTCCATCGATTACTTCACAAATTATAGAATCTGATGTTTTTGACTTCACTTGTAGTGACATCATCCCCCTAGAGAAATTCAAATAATGATAAGAAATAGAAAGCTATGAAAATGTTGCGAATAACATTAGTAACTCTGTTCTTTTCAGCTAATAAATGAATTTTCAAGCCAGCACAAGAGAACATACCATCAAGAAGTAGTGTGTCTCCTTTCTCCACAACATTCACAAAATCATCATAATTCATGCTTACACAGTCTTCAGAGCCCACTCCTCTTTTGATTATGAAAGTAAACTCTTGGCCCTTATTGAGCATGATAGGTTGTGGTAGATCTCCACTTCTGACTTCAGGGCCCTACAATAAAATGATCTTTTAATTTATTGTTTGAGCAAAGGACTAACTCAAAAAGACATATCAAAAAGGGGGTTATCTGATAAATTGTACCTAAAACACAAAAAGTGACTATTAATAATGTAGATGTATTTTAATTTAGGATGAAAAAAAAGTGAAACAGATTTCAAATCTACATCTTTTCTGATTGGCTAACAATGTTGCAATATGAAATTAACCCACATTATGATGTTTTCAAACGGTTAGTTGTAGCAACAACCTGTATATAATAAAGGAGTTTCAACACCTATGTAACTCTAGATGAAAGAAAATATTTTATAATCTTAAAGGTTTCATGCATATTGATAATATTCTCCTATTATAAGATTTCATGCATATTGATAATAATAAACTTAGATATCATTTATAAAACAAAATCTCAGACATTAGTGGTAGAAAATGCTTCCTATTTAAATTATCTGCCAACAAAATAAGCATCTCACATTGCAAATTAAAGCCTAGAAATAGTTATAGCAAATGCATAGAAATAGATCTGAGCCTAGATCAAGATAGCTCAAGTCCATACAAAATGTCTCAATGATTGAGTTTCTATATATAGTTATCTTATTTTAGGGCACGAAAATGGGTTTTATCCCATCACACAAGTAAATGATCTATTAAAATATCCTAGATTTGTAATTATAAAGCTTTGCTTCGAACAAAATGCCACAATCAAATTGTGAACTAGAGAATAGTGGAAGACCACACAGGCAATTACTTCCCACAAATACTATGATAAGAAAAGATAATGCTCATGTTGGGCTGATTTTTTGGGTATCAAATTTTCTTTGAATCATAAAAAAAATCAGATGAGAATCCTCGGGTAAGTCATAGGATTTTAGGTTTGTGTATAGTGTATTTTGATACCTTTGAAAGTCTGTGAAAAACCCTAGGTTTGGCTTTTAAAATTTACCCTGGCGTGAATTCTTTATGAAAAAAGGGGTGAAGAACGGATATTCTTCTCCTGCCTATTTGGATGTCATGGTTGAGTCTTATGAAAAAGGGTTTTCGCCCTACTGTCAGATTCGATTTGAATCCACGGTTGTTGCATACTCGCTATGGCAAGATGCTCATATGTTATGCATAGTGAGAGAGCGATCAACGAAAAATTACCCGTGATACTGAAAAGTGGAATCCGATGCCACGAAATGTGTTCACGGGATGATCTTATGACCACGTGATACATCCCAGATCTGTTAGTTTCAAGAAGGAATGCATGTGGGAAAAAACTTGCAAGTGGTGTCATTGGAGTTCAAAATTATCTGGCGATTTGCCAAGTCGCTAACGGGAAATACTTGCATTTTGCCGGTGGCAATATAGCTAATGCCCGGATACTAGCTAAATAGCCACGAAAATGCACTGGCTAAATAGCCTATGCCGTTACCTCCCTTACTTCCGTTAGCTCCTAAAAAATGTACTGCCTTGCACGATTTTGGACTGTGTCCTTTTAAATAGGCCTGGGTCAGCGTGAGGGTGGGGAAAAATATTTATGGAGCCCTGAGCCCACGTGGTTGGAAGTTGGAAGTTTGTGGTCGTGGGTGGTTAGTGTTAGGGGTTTGGGGTTATAGTGTAAGTTCTAGTTTTATTATAAGTTATATATATATATATATATATATATATATATATATATATATATATATATATATATATATATATATATATATATATATATATATATATATATATATATATATATATATATATATATATATATATAATTTAATTAATATGTGTCTTTTAAAAATTAGTTTAGAACTAAGTTAGTTTGTTTTTATTTAAAATTATTTTAAAAAATATTAAATTAAGATTAGTTTTAAATTTAAATTAGTATTAGATTAGTTTAATTTTAAGTTAGTATAAATTTAATTTAGTTTTTAGTTCTTAATTAAATTTATTGTTTGTGATAATTAATTTAGTTTTAGTTTAAAGATAGATTAGTTATTTAAAATAAGTTTAAAATTTTAATTTTAATTGTTAGGTAGTTTAATTTAAATGTTTTAAAACATTGAAAATTTATTGTTTGAAAGTTAAGTTAGTAGTGTTAATGTCTTAATTTTTATTTTTATTTTTTTATTAATTTTAGTATTATGAGTTGTTAATGAGTAGTATCAAATTTTAGATTGTTTTTAAAAAATTAAGGTTTTTAGTATGTTTTTAAATTAGGATATTTGGCAATAGAGTTGTTTGTTTTGTATTAAATAAAGTGTTAGTTTAAATGATGTTAATTAGTATATATATTTTTTAGTGGAATCAAATATAATTGCTTTAAAAGCATAGTTGTGTTAGTATTATTAAATAGTATCATTGTTAATTTATTTTTTAGGATTGTATCTTATAGACCAAATTCAACATATAATTATCTCTTCTTACACAATAATAAATTTACTTATCTATTTACCTTTATAATATATTTTGACAATTATATAAATATTATTAATTCTTATTTTCAATTAAATTTTATCAAAAAAAACTAATAATTAATATAGTGAAGTTGTAAACTTGTAATAAATTAAATTTTAAATAGGAAATTTTTGAAATAAATTTTCTAAAATTTAATTGATATAAAATCTTGGAGAAGTACTATGCTAAATCTACATGAATAGTTTTTTTAATAAAAAGTGATATAATATTTAGCTAAAACTTTAATAAACTTATTTTATACTCTAATTATTAAATTTAATTATTTTAAAAATAAATTTATACAATAAACTTCCCTATCTAAAATCTGATACTACTCATTAACAACTCATAATACTAAAATTATTACCAAATATCCTAATTTCCTATTTAAAATTTAATTTATTACAAGTTTACTACTAATGTTTGCAAGAGCAAGACTAAAAATTAGAATCCTAAGCAGAAGTTCATGGGTCACTGCCACAAATGCAAAAAACAAGGACATCAGGGACATGAATGCAAAACCAAGACTTTGAGCACACAAAGATTTGAAGGATACTCCTATAACTATCAGAAGTATGGAGATAGAGCATATGACTACAGATCCAAGCCTAAGTGGTCATCAAACAAATAGACAAAGGTAAATCACAATGGAAAATCTTATAATTAGGATTACAATACTAGGTATAGTTGTCACTACTATCAAGAGTATGGACATGTTCCTAAGAATTGCATAAGAACACACTTTAGAAGTGACTACAAAAAATGGTTGAGTCAACTACATGTTTTAGTTGGTTGAAGATTGGTCACATAAGTAAGAATTGCCCAACAAGGTCAAAAGTGCCAAGCAGTGATTCAACAAAGGCAAATGTTGAGAATGTCAAAGATGGAATGAAAAATACATGGAAGAGAAAGGAAGATTGCAGCACATCAAGTTCTGATGGGATCTCTTCACCCAATGGGTCAGTTGATGACACCACCTCCAACTAAGAAATCAAGGGGTATGTGTGGGACTGATATTTAAATAATATATCATAATTATTTCCAAGGACTTAGTTTTGAAAAGATTATATTTTCATGAAGAAATATGCAAAGTTTTGTTTAGAATCTTGAAGAAATCTTTTAGTTTTTTAATTTTCATGTTACTGTCAAGCATGAAAATTTTCACTTAAGTTGTTGAGTGAAATCTAGTTGATACTGAGCTATGATGAAAACCAAGAGTGCACAATGCAACTTTGGATCAATACTTGTATGTATATTTTTCTATGTGTAGAACACATTTCCTTCCTTTGGAAAAGTTTCATGGAAGAAAAACAAATCCATTGATGTACAAATAGGAGAATTCATTGAGAAAATGGGAGAGATCTTTGAGTCTATTATGAATATCTATTTTGAGGACTTTAAGTAGTCAATGAAACAAAGACGCAAGATACCAGTGTCACTAGTTGAGAAACATTTCAATGAGGTTTGCTTTCTGGTTGATACTGATTTCACAAATGTACAAGTTGTAGCTCCAAGGGTTAATGGTTGAGATCACTAGGATATGAAGTCAATGTGGATGAGGCATCTATAGTAATTGCATCCTTTCTTGCAGAAGAAGAAGTAGATAATAAGGCTACCGACTTTGTAAATTATGATTTTGCCAAATCAAAGATAACTATGGATCTAAAGACAACATTAGTGATAAGGAAGAAGAACAAGATTGTCAAGAAATTAAAAGAAAAATATGGTGAAGGGGAAAAGGAAGATGATGAAGATGATAATGATGATAAAGAAGAAGATGTACCAGCCCAAGCACCATTGGCCCTAACACAAGGTCAAGGAGAAGATCAAGGAGAAGAGGAAGTCGAGCTTGAAGAAAGTGTCAAAGGAGAAGAAGTTAGTGAAGAACCTATAGCCATAGAGAAGAAAAGAAAATATAAAGCCTTAGTAGTCAATAATTAAAGAAGGTTGTAAAATCTAAGCCTGCAATTCTAGCTACACAAACTAGCACAAGACCTACTACTAAGATAGCTCAAGAAGTAGCCAAGCAAAAATAAAACAAAGCTAGGAAAGCTATACAAGTTGATGTGTCTGAGAAGAGACAAAGGAGAAAGTACATTGCTCCAACTAAATCATATGAAGAGAGGATAAAATTTGATGATAATGGCCAATTCAAAGTGGTAAGTCACAGTCCTTTTGATTTAGATTATCTATGTGAAAATATAAAGAATAATGTAGATTTGAGTGGATTTTCACATATTGGATTTGATAGACTTGGAAAGCTAGAAATGGATAAAGTAGAAGAGTCAGTATATGCCATGATGGTAACATTTAAGATGACTCTAATTGAGATTTTGAACTCTCTACCAAATACCTTATATGATAGAGTTGAGAAAAGATGGAAATATAGTCTTACAATAGAAAGGAATATTAGAGAGACTACACTTGTAAGAGTGATGCCAGATTTAGGTAAAGCTAAGATGAATAAAGCCATAAAGAAGTATGCAGGGAGATTTTCTCCTAAGTATTATGCATTTAATATTCTCCAAACTAAAATTGAAGATGTTGTTCAGAAAAAGTACCCAAATCTGGAAGGTAATTTATGGGCTGACAACATCTAAGGTAATTGAGGAGAAACCTATTAAGGTAGGTGAAGATAAAGATGAGCAAGAATTAATTGAGGTTACTAAAGTTGATACTGAGAAGGATGAACATATGGAAGGCACTGAAGAATGGGAACAAAAATAGGAAATAACTGAAGATGAGTAGCAACTGGAATAGAGCATACCAGATATACAAATGTTGAGTACCAATCCACTACATGTGACAAAAGTAGACACTAAAATCATATAGATCAAGGATGTTTTTGACACTATGACTCAATACATTAATTCACTAATAGAGGAGGACATGAAGAAGATACTACTAGACACCACCACCAAGGAAAACTTATATAGTCACCCTATATTGATGAGTGTAGATGAACTTAAGGAGGCAGAGAAGACATTTATAGAGGTGGAAACTCGAGACATCAAAAACCCCTTAATTTACTATGATGCAACCTACATTACCCATTGTAGTGTATCAAAGGAAAGAAACATCCACCATGGCTAACATCAACAAATTGGTGCAAAATTTTTAAGTACCAAAAGTTTCTACTCAAGCACGGGATGGAACACAAGTTCAAACAAGACAGGTAGATACTCATCTACCTACAACACAAGTTCAAGATGCAATTGAAATTGAAAAGAAAGAAGAGGAAATATGGAAGATTCAAACTTGACTACATAGCCTTATTGGAAGATTGGAGAGATTTTTGGAATATTGGTTTGATGATAATATGTAACACTCATGACTGAGTTTGTCATTGATGTCAATATATCATGTTTGATGTCTTATGTGGTATCTGATAGAAGAACAATTGAAAGATCAATTTGATATGCTTGACTAGTTGAACATAACAACCACTCATGGTTATGAGAGATACATTTGAGTATCTAGCATATTCAGTTAACATCAGAAGTAGAAAGGTTAAATCTAGAAGAAGTTATGTAAGTTTTGGTAATGTTTGTTCTAAGATGGAGTTTATAGAGGCATGTTTGGGTAAACTTGTTATATCTCTTAGAAGATTTGATATATTGAGGATCAAGGTTGAGGACTTGGAGAAGACATGTTAAGGATGGCATGGCTAAGGTCACTTGTAATAATATTATGTGTACAAAAAGTTATTCAAGTTGCAAGGTGGAAGATTTGTGTTATCGCTAAGTGTAACATGCTCTTAATGTGGTCCTATAATAATTAATTGAGAAGGATTAACAACCAACTCAAGGAATTGTTTAATGGACTTGATATAAAGGAAGGATATTTTACTTTATCATGGCATGGATATATGTGAATTATGAATGTTTGGAAAATAGCAGAGAGTATGGAATGTGAAGTTGAGCAAAGCAGTGCTGAAGTAAAGGAAACTTCATTGCCAAGGTTTTTCTGAGTGATCCAAGGTTTGGTATTTGGATTTGAGGTTAATGACCTAGTCTACAAGGTCTAATAGTAATTGGTCTTGTTGATAGGATAGAGGAAAGAACAAGCAGGGAAGATAAATAGTAGTAAATTACTTGTTTGAGAAATGAGCTCTTCTCGTAGTTCAAATTGCATGTTTTGGCAATGGGATCTTTTTGCATACATTGTACCACAACTCTTAACAGGGTTAGCACAACTCCTAATAGGGTTGGAATCTTTTAACAAAGATTCAAAGTCTCCTAACAGGGACTAATTTTACTAAATGTTGTAACAAACCCCTAACAGGGTCTATACTCTAACAAGGAATATTTATATTAGTACATCATCTTGCGGGAATCATTCCCATTAGGGTTTTCCCTCTAATCAAGGGTTTCCCTAGTCAACATATATAGTGTATTTGTTTATGTCAATCTTTCTATTGTTACCATTTACTTTGGTTGAATGGTTAAGTTTGTTTAAAGAAGATAAGTTTTTTAATTATTGGATAACTAATTCACCCACAACCCCCCCACCCAATTATCTTGGTGGACTATTGTTCCTAATAAGCTTGAGGAGAAATTGTCAATAAAAACACAGGTTACCTTACCAACAACTACTACTCTTCCAAGTCAAGCACTTCAAAGGTCGAGTATAGAATTGACACCATTATAATCACCAAGGTATAGTACATCCAAGGTAGGTGAGGTTACATCATTTATTGATGTCAACTTGGATGAAGTGATTATCGTACCAAAGTTTGACCTTGCAATAATCACAATTGAACAAATGGGCATACTACAAGATGCACTTGCAAGGAAAAAGCATCAAGAGCTACTCAGAAGGGAGCATAGGTAGAAGCAAGCATTGCAAGACATCAAGAATATATTTATTGATGCATTCAGCCTGCCAACACCTGAAGAAGACAAGCCTATCATGGAACAGTTGGTATTCATTATAGAACACATCAATGATGTAGACCTAGATTCAAATGTCAAACTACTTGAATGGTCTGAGAGAAAATTTTAAGGAAAGGTAAATGACAAGGTATCAAGTTCTATTACACTTTTAGTCTTGGTTGAGTTAGCAACCAAGACTAAAAGTGTAAATAAAATCTTAGAGAATATTTTCTTACTTTACACCAATTTGTGTGATACAAATTTGTTCACACAAGAAGTACAGTGCCATATTGACAATTTGGAGGCAAAAATGAAGCTAACAGGTATTACTCTACCCAATTCTCTAGCTCAAAGTTAGAAGCACTTCAAGAATTTGATGAATTCCCAAGGTCAATTGGTTGACCTGCTTGCTCAAGAAGAAAATATTTGGGCCACACTGATTAGCATCCAATCCATGTTGACCCCACACATGGAAATACTTCACAAGGAGCTAGCCTTTGTAGAGACACTAATGCAAAAAGATCCCCATCTTTCTATACTAGAAGGCTTAGTTTATCTTGTTGCCAATTTGGCCATCCAAATCAAATCATTGGAGGTAGGTTGTGATGATTGGGATGTAGCTTTGAAGCTAATACTTGAGATCCATAAATCTTTTTTGGATAAACCCACTATTCAGGTATAACCCTTTGAAATAAGTGTCAAAAAGGGGGAGTAATAAGATAGGAGGAGAAATAAGAAAGGGGGAGCATAATAAGTTTTTTAGTGACATTGACTCCAAGTGATGAATAGATACAATTTTGGGGGAGACAAAATAAAGGGGGAGTCAAAGACATAAACAATGTATAGCATATGCATATTTACATAGCAATAGTATTGATTCAAGATTCAAGATATAATAATCAACTCAAGGGGATTTATAAGATTTTGAGGTATGATAGTAAAGTCAAGTTTTACAAAATTTTGAAATTTTGAAATTTTGTATTATACTGAGTAAAGATGGTGATTATCTAAGTTATGCTTATAAGTTAAAGATATTCATGCATGACGAAGTGTTTTTTCCACTCATGTCAAAGGGGGGGATTGTTAATCTCAAATTGGTTTTGACATATGAGTGTTTATACACTTAAGTCATTGACAAGATTAGTTCATGTCAAACAAGTAATATATTTGGAGCATAATATGTCAACTAGTGCATATCAAGTGAGATTCTTAGTGTATGTTGAGTAAAAAGTTGGTGCCAATCCAATCAAGTGTCGAGTAGATAGATGATGTCGAGTGATTCAAGAGCTAAGTAATCAAAGGATGTTGAGTTATTCAGATGTTGAGTTTTGGCATTGAAGTTGTAGTTGATGTTGAGCATCAGGGACTTCTAGTGTCAAGTTATATAGTTTTGACATAGTTGTTTGTAATGGCACAAACTCATATGTAAATTATTTTGGAACCAACTTAAGGATATATTTTGAGATCCTAGATGATAACAATGAATCTTGATTGATTATCCCAATGCAACACACACAACCAATTAGAAAAAAAGAGAAGGATTAAGTAATAGGTGAATCACAATTGTTGATTCATACCTAACCCTAAGTCACCAAGATCTTCATAAGGAGGGTAAACCCTAATATAGAATGTAAGTAAGGAGATGAGTAGAGAGAGAATTTTTTGCATGCAAAAAGAGAATCAAGGTGTGACTAAGGAATTGTGATCTAGAGACATGAATTATAGAATATGTTGGAGGAGAACATAGTAAAGGAGTTAGAGGATAGAAGAGATACATCTAATCAAAGAAGGATCAAGAATACATGCAAAGAGGTGATCTAACATCAAGTAGTAGAGTTCTAACAAAGGATCATTATTGAGACATTTTAATAGGTGAATCATTTAAATCTCTTAAAAAAGTAGTCCTAACATGCTGAGATAAATTCTTGAATAGGGTGCTTACTTCATTGTAAGTTGAAGTCCTCCTACCAGGCACACTTCTAATAGGGTCTTGAAATCCTTTAATAGGGTAAGACATAATAAGTTTTGTAAGCCTTTAACAGGGCATACCTTTAACAAGGTAGATCATATTTCATGATCAAACATTGTAACATTCATTGGATATATTTTATAAATGTAGTAGTGAAGATGTATGGGTGTCATCCCCACCCTAGTTTTACCTTCTTATTAGAGAGTTTTTGGGTAATCATATCTTGTGTCATATGTGTGAATGTTTATTTACTTTCAAGCTATGAATAGTTATGCTTAATTTGGTATTTTAGTTTACATGTAGAGATTGTGAGATGGATGTGTAGTGAATGATTTTAAGGATGAAGTTTTCAAGTATTTTATGGGACTTAGTATTATCATATATTTATTGACAAACCTCCCTGTAGTAAGTCAATTTCATCAAACACAAAACAAAAAAAGTAATGATTCACTTGACCCCATGTCACATGAATTCTGGGAAGGTTGGCGTCAGGTTGGGATTATAGGGATGTTAAGTGGATTAATGTTATTTGTATGGGGAGATGTATAAGTAAAGTAAAATGTAGTAAATAAAATATTTGGCTTAAATATTGTTATTTTTTAAAGGATATAAGGGTTAATGGCTAGTGGATAGGGAATTAGTGGTAAAATTAGATAAGGGGTGGTAGGAAGTAAAGCAAGATGTAAGGGATAGTTATAGTATAGTTTAGGAATGGTTAGTAGAAAATTTTAGGAGTAAGGAACTGTATATCAAATTACTAATAGAGATTATTTTGATTGATTGTGTCGTGTTAAGCTTGGTAAAGATGTGAAACTATTCTTCTATCATTCGAGAGAAATTTTAGAAGTTTAGAGAAGAAGAAGTTCAGAAGGTCAAGTAAGTACTCATATTATAACCTTTGTGGCATTCCAATTTTCTCAATATTGTCAAAATGCCTCCTAAGAAACCATTCTCTGAGAAAATTAATTATATGGATAGGAATGTCCATGATGATTTATTAGAATTACTCCCAGAATCTACTGTACAGCCTACAAAAGTTAAAACATTAATTTCCTTAAACCCTAGGCTTAAAATTGGTGATGGCCTATATGACAAGGGGAACTGGGTTAGGGATGCAACAACTACTCAAACTGGCCTTATCTTGTTTAAAAAGTGGTTTTCAGAAAGAAAGTTGTTTGCCCCACATGCTAATGTCTGGAATTTTGATTTGGGAAAGTTAGTAGTCCCAAGTGTTTTCATGGATTATGAATTGCTTGAAGCCATTGCTAAGAATTATGACCAAGCCATTAGGGTTGTAAGAAGAAAGGATGGTGTGCCTCTGGTCTCAATTACTCTTGAAGAAATTAGAGAGGTTTTTGACCTAGAACCATTGTCAGACTACCATGTGCAAATCAATTTGCTAGAATTAGAGAATGAATATAAAGCAAAGAAGGATGTAATTAGGGGAGGTGCACTAAGGGCACATATTGGTACAATAGGAACTTTGCCAGTAATTATTGCAACCTCTAGAGAGCCTTTTAAGAAGAGTCTTTTCACTTCTTAGGCTGTAGAGATATACAGGACCTTATGCCGAGTTTTTGGTGAAGATGAGAAAGAATTTATGCCCATTGGTTTCATGTACATGATAGTTCAGATTGCTTCCTTCGGTGTAGATGTTATTTTTGATTTGGGTTCCTTTTTGGCTGAATAAATTCACATTAGTTTAGTTGGGATTGTGAAGGGCAAGGTGGAAAAAACTTTTGGTCACTACTCTCTATTAATGCATATGTTTTTGTTCAAAGGAGTGACATATTTTGGTAATGAGATGGAACTAAATAGAGAGGAGAATGGGGAAATACTACCAGTCCAGTTGTGGAGTGTAGATATGACCTGGGATGCAAGTAATGCTAGTTTTGTCAGATTTGATAGATATTTTGCTGCTAAATTGAGATGCCTCATATTGAGTGACAATCCCAAAATCCCTAGGGTACTAATGAGTCTCATCAGGCCTATGGATAACCCCCATGACTTGAAAGTTTCACATAATTGGGGAGATATCATCCCCTACCCTGTTTCTACTATTTTTAGAATCTATGGTTTCAAGGGGAACCCTCATGTTTTTCCTTACCAAGTTCCTTTGAAGGTGGGAATGGCTGAAGTTTTATGGCAGTTAGGGGGAGTGGAAGAAATATTTTTTTTGAAAAGGCAATTAGGGTTAATTTTCCCTACCTGCACAGTGGCCTATCAGTTTGTGATTACAAAAGGGGGATGGATGTTTTTGCATAAAATTTTGGAGTAGTATATGATGGCTGTCTCTCATCCCCATTTTTATAATTCTGAGGGATTTTTCAATCAGATGTTGAGGCATAGAATCAAGTTGGGACCAGTCAAGCACAATTCTTATTATCCAGAGGATATTATAAGGAATGAATTCACATTGCAGGAGCAGGAAACTAAAAAGGAAAAATGGAGATTTTATTCTCGGGTCTTAGAATTCATTTATTGTTTTGATAATAAATATGATCCTTTGGATAATGCTATTACAGAGGCTGACAAAATAAGTAAGCTCATGAATACCTTCACTGAAATAATGGAGGTCATGAATGAAAATAAACAATTTTTTATTGATTCATATCCTGATAAGGCCAGAGAGGTCATGAGGAGGTTGGCTTTCACTCCAAATGTGAGAACTGATAAAATAATTGTACAAAAGAGGCCCAAATATACTATAATTCAGAATAAAAGGGTTCCTATAGACAAGGGCAAACAAATAATAGGACCTACCAGTATAACCCAATAGGAGAGACCTAAAGAGCCTAGTCCTAAGAGGCAAAAGGTAATGACAGAAGAAAGGCCTCAAGATGAGGAATATTCACCCACCCAGTCCCCTTTGAGGATTGGAGAAGAGCAGCTCACTGGTGAACAGGTTGAACAAATGGGATCACAGGGAGATATTTTTATTACTCAAGCAGAATTAGATGAGGGTAACCCTCTAGAACTTCCTCTCCCAAGTTTGGATCTAACAATAGCTAATTATAGAGGCAGGGAGTTGGACCCTGTATTAGAGCAAGCAAGTCATCAATTTTTGACTGATGACAATTTTGTGGAATCAAGGGCTTTTCAGCAGTTTGCATGGAGGACAAACATGAACGTTTTTGAGGAGAAATGTAAAAAGATGAAAACAGAGCATCCAGAAATGGATGAAACTTCCATGCAAAACCAAATTAAAGAAGAAATGATGAAGGAATTGCAGAATATAAGCCCTGAGGAGGGGAGGAAAATGATAAAGGCATCTAACATTTTATTATTGCCCAATTGGGATATTGCAGATGCATTAATTTTCAATTTTGTTTCAAGTAGATTGGAGTTGCAAGACCCAAATAGAAGAGACTTCCAAGGCACTTCATTCATTGAAGATCAAGCTGCATTGGTCAGTTGGTCATTGAGAAAGGGATCTAGAGCCACACCATCACAATCAGATGAGTCTAGGTTGATGGGAAATATACTTGTAAGAAGGGTTGCTGACACTTCACATGTACAGGCAGCATATTGGAATTTGGATTCTTTGAAGTTTGTGTTGGCCACTGCTAAGAAGGAGGAACATGTTATGTCTAAGTTACAGAATAAATATGAAACACTTCTTGAGGCCTATAATAGGGAGGTAAAAAGGAGAATTGAACTTGAAAACAAGGCAATGGGGAAATCCACAAGGCCAAGAATAACATACCCCCATCCTCCAGTGGAACCTTTTAAATCCACCCCCCTTGTAGAGATACCAGACACACCTCAAAGGCCTAAATATTATACAGATGAGGAATTTGAAGAAGAGAAGAGCAAACTATGGGCCTTACATGTAGAGTTAAATATGCAGTATGAGGATAAGCTTAGAAAGGCTCTAATGTATTTTGCAGACAAAATTGAGTGGCCCTTATTCTTTGATCAGTTGGTAAAAGTAATAGATATATGGGAGGAATTGAAAACCCATGATGATAACCTAAAGCCTATTGTTAATAAATGGGGAAGAAGGGAAAAGGAAATCACCCTTCTATATTATTTAGTTATAAAGTCTTCCAATGACCATGTTGAAAAATTGTATGATATTGCTAATGACCTGTCAGATTTTGATAATAGGAGAGTTTCTCTACAACCTAAAATTGTTTCTTATTTGAATAAGTACAAGAATAAAAAATCTGATCTATTTCCTTGTGCCTTGGATAGAAAGAAGAAATTGAAAAACAAGGAAGAGTGGAGTAAATAATTGGATGACCTTTTTTGCACAAGGATAAATAAAGTTATTAATGAAAAGGGGCATGCCTGGTGGGCCACCATGATAGAGGAATTGGTTAAAGTCCAATTATTTTTTGATTCTTTGAAGCAAGAATTTGTTGATTTTGAAAAGGAGGCTGGTTATATTTTAAAAAAGCAAAATGATATCCTATAGTTCAGTTGGCCAGATGATATACAATTTGACACTTGGATGGCAGATCTTTTGTTGGACAAGCAGTTAGAGGAAGATAGTTCAGATGATGATGAGAAACAAGAAGGCGAGGTGCAGGTTATTGACACCTCTACACCAGAACTGAAAAAAGAAGAAGTGGAAAAGGTAATAATACCTGCTCAGGGTGAAAGTAGTGAGAACCCACAGGAGAAAACTGATTTGGAGGTATCACAAAATCATCCTTCTTTGGCCAGCTTGGTGGCCACGTATTCTGAGGAGCCAGAATAATGAGAGACAAATAAAAAGTTGATGATTCACAACAAAAACTGAAACGGACCTACTTGAAGGAATATTTGATACGCTTGGCATTTTGTTGTGATTGTTTTTGTCTTTTGTATGATGCTTTGTTCCTTGGACACTTTTCAAATCACAATTGCCCTTTTCTTGTTGCAACTCATGCTATATAATTGAGTTTTCAAGGCATTGTGATGGTCTGAGACTTGTGCAATTTTTTGTTTCTTTCAAGAAGAGTACATATTCAGTCGGTCCAATAGTATGCAGAGGTTTTGAGTTTTCTTCCATTGTACTGTCTGATAAGAAAATTGAAATGATAGAAATGGCAATCTATTCTGGGCATTCAATTGGTTTTCTATTGGTTATTGTATTAGTCATTTGAAAAGGATAATACAAAGGGGTATTTACACTATATCTGTGTCATCAATTTCTATCTCCAGTTTATGGGTTTGTTTATTTTGAAGTCATTTAAATAAGGTTTATTTGGCTAAATGCAGTCTGGATGGGTTGTATGTTGGTTTTATTGTTGCTTTTTAATTCAAGTAATTATATAAATGCTTCAGTAAATCAGTAGGGTTTATGAGTTCATAAAAGGGATATTGCATAAGAATGGAGATGGGTGATTGTAGTTGATTAATTCTTATACAAGTTATTTGAATTAGATCTCTCGCCAATAGTGAATTTCTTGCCCAATGGATAAGGCATTGGTCCTATAAATCAGAAGTAAACAAGGATGAATTCTGTTGCTACATATCAAATCATCTTACAAAATCAAAATTATTTTCAATCTTGTTCAAGACTTATAAATGCTGGTCTCAACTCATTTATATCTAATTCCTGATTCTTAGGTAGCTGCTATTTCCAAGAATATTTGTAAATTTTAGGAGAATTATGACCAGATCTGTTGATAAGGGATGTGTATAAGTTTGAGAGAATTGAAGAATTGAAGTGAGCTATTTATGTATGTGAGGGTAATAGATGAGAATCAGAATGAAACTAAGATAATTTCATACACAGTTGCATTAGAATTATCCCTAGGTATACCCACCTTGGTTTAGCAGAGACAGAAGAGTAGGAAACCATCCTTTGGTTTTGTTGAAGTTGGGTTATAGTGATTCATTCATATAGTTGATATTGGGAATTGGCTAATCCCTAGATTGTGTGAGTCATTTCACTGTGATATTAAGCATTTTGTTGCTTGATAGTTTCAGCAGTTTGAAACACCAACAACTCACACACTACTTGAGATCTAAACTAGAACAAGCTTCAGCAATACATTGCAATATATATATATATATATATATATATATATATATATATATATATATATATATATATATATATATATATATATATATATATATATATATATATATATATATATATATATATATATATATATATATATATGTATATATACGTACATATATATATACATATATATATACATATATGTATATATACGTACATATATATATACATATATATATATACATATATGTATATATACGTACATATATATATACATATATATATATATACATATATGTATGTATATACATATATGTATGTATATACATATATGTATGTGTATATATATATACATACATATATATATACATACATATACATACATATATATATATACATATATATATATATATACATACATGTATATATATATATACATATATATATATATATACATGTATGTATATATATATATATACATGTATGTATATATATATATATACATGTATGTATATATATATATACATGTATGTATATATATATCTACATGTATGTATATATATATCTACATATATATATATATATACATGTATCTACATATATATATATACATGTATGTATATATATATATACATGTATGTATATATATACATACATGTATGTATATATATACATACATGTATGTATATATATATATATATACATGTATGTATATACATACATACATACATACATACATACATACATACATACATACATACATACATACATACATACATACATACATACATACATACATACATACATATATATATATATATATATATATATATATATATATATATATATATATATATATGGATCTTTTGGCACTGTTACTAAAATCGTTTACCTTGTAGGTAAGAACATAAGTTTGTTTCAATATACAAATATTCAAAAGGAATTTCATATACAAAAGAAAGAAAGTAACAAGAAATAAATTAAATTGTAGTGCACTAGGAATAATATAACACATAATGAATACTAAACCTCAATTGAACAAAAGAATATACAGTGGCTTCAATAAAACTGATGCTACACCTAAACCATCACTTGTAGCAAGCTACTTGAAGATATGTAGTACAAACCATCCTAGAGAACAACCTCTAATTTTTAAAAACTTTCGCTTTTACTGGGTGAAGTTTTATTTTTTGCCTTGGCAAAGTCAACCAGGTCTTCAAATAGCTTATCTTCAGGTTTAACTTGTTTGCTAGAAGTTAAAGATTGTTGTGGATATGCATCATTGTAAGTTCCATCATGAATGGAGATGAAAGCCAATTTTCCTGACTATATTCTTATAATTAATATATGAGAGCACTTTAATTTCATTTTTGAAATCTACTACACCATGCACTTGTAGAGATCCTTTCTTGTTCCTCTTTGTGCCCACCACTTAGCCCACATTATTGAGTGTCCTATACAAGAAAGTCTTATAGCAAGCAATTTACCCAAGATTCTTGGAGTTGTTCCACTATAAGATATGATGAAATCATGAACTAATTGCCTATTATTTAAGAAAATGAGAAACACTATAAGACACTTTGTAGTGCTGCAATAATAGCCAAATCACCAAAGTAGGCATTCTTTTTGGATCATATTCTCTCTCAGACACAAATGTAACATGCATTTTGGTTGCAGGTGATTTCTAGGAGCTTGGGGTTCACTATCAATTCCAAGACCTTCGACTAAAATTTTTGAACAAGTCAAAAATTGTTCCACTATAATGATTAATAATAAAATTTATCATTGTTTAGGTCAAAATTTTATCATTAGCAAAAATGGTAGATAATTTTGTTCATGTTCTCAAGAAAAACAAAGACTGCTTGACAATAGCAAGAAACAACACAGATGACTTAGAAATAGTCTATCACAATGAAAGACATATTTTGCCCATCATAACACTAGCAGTGCTCTACTATCTCATTTTTGGTAACAGAGACACCCCCCAAACATGAAGGATTCACCCCCCAAACATCTTCAAACATGAAATGATCCACTGTCTATTAGACTGGTGTCTAATCTAGGCTAAACCTCCATCAACAATTACCATCCAACACTGCACTTACACCAAGCTTTCCCACTCTCCTGCATTTGGTTAATATAGTACAAATAAATTATCACAACCTCATTGTCTCCTACCAATAACAATGACTACAGGTGGTAGGAGAGAATCTACATTAGAAACTTCAGAATAAGTACAATTGACTGTGCCTAACCAGTCACTGGTTTGAATGCACCAATTTATTATTCCTTACTCAACCCACAATGAAAATTAAAAGAATGCATGGATAAGATAAAAAAAATAATAAAATGTTCTCACATTAAATATTAGTCAAAATGCATTTGATACATCATAGGAACTCACTATTCCATGGGATAGATACTGAATTGTAGAGAACAGGATTATTTTATTGATTGAATTTTTTTCACAATGCCTTGTCTCACCACACCAACTCTAATTCTCCCCCAAACACTTGAAAAATCCCTTCTAAATAACCAAACAATAGTAAACAACCACTATTGTCTAACTATCTAACTGTTACCAGTTAGTTATAAACTGAAATTTGTTGTCTAAGTTGACACAAAGTGTCAACTTCGACAACTTACAATCATATATGCCTTTAATATATTTCACTAACCTTTTCAAAGGTTTTATAACTTCACTAACCCTTCCAAAGACACCTAAAACCCTTACGAGCTGTACTAGGCCTAAAGACACCTAAAACCCTTACAAGATTTTCTTTGCATTTTTTCTACATTTGATACTTTTCTTATAGGTGGACATGTCTTTCACAAACATCCAACATGTCTGTCCTTAGACTTCATGGCAAAAACCCTACAAAAAACACAAAAAAAATAAGGACATGAACCATCCAAACATCTCTAATAGCTTGTGGATATCCCAAAGATGCATAAGTGCATGACTTGTGAAAACCAAAAAGATAAGACTAACTTGTATAACAAGCGAATAACCAAAATGATTTTATGTCTGTGTTATGTTTGACAATGATAATGATATTTGGATTCAAGTATGAGGAAATTTTTATCAATCAATTCATTAAATATCATTTGAATAAAAAGAAGATTTTAAGAGATTCAAGAGCATAATTATAAGCCAAATTTGTGGAAGACCTAAATCAGACCTAAGTGAACAGACATGTGAAGGCTTATTTTGAATATGATGAGCAGATCTAAGGTAGAATTTTTATGGAGGTATATTCCAAGTTTAGAGCATTTATTGAAAAACACTATTTCAAATCTTGGTGGATTATTCATAAGTACAAGGCAGATTTGTTGAAGACCTTGAAGGAGATCTAAGGCAAATCTACCTACATTATAAACACTTTGCATTTCAAAGGTCAGTTTCTTCTGCATTGCAAGATTTGAGGTTGGTGTCTCTTGCTAATTGAGTCTACACATTTGTTTGAAGTTTTATACATACATACATATGTGTGTGTGTGTGTGTGTGTGTGTACATACACACACAATTCACCTACAAGGATTTCCATGCTAAATAGTATATGCATCTTGTCTTCTTTTGTTAGACATCAACTATGTGAATGCTTTCTACATTGCTTTCAGTTGACTAAATATATATAATAAAATATGCAAGTTTCTATGCCAAACTAACTCCAATGTGGACAAATATCTAATAATTGGGATTTAAACTAAGCAAGAACTATATGTTCAAGGAACCAAAATATGACTGCAATGAGACTATTACAAGCGAAAAAACTTTAGTCTCACTAAAGAGAATTGGGATGTGTGTTTGAAGACTTAACAAATTTGAGCTTCACTTGGTTTCAAGAACACTATAATATTCTCTACTTAACAAGGCCAACCACATGAAGGTGGAAGCTCATCTGGCCTCACCCCCCTCCCCCTAACACCAATCTAAAGTACCCATTATCATTTAATTACATACTTCATTCATTCATTCATCCATTTATGAACTATAACATTCAATCAATACAATCACATAACATTCATTAATATGATATAAAATTGATTAATACACAATACTAATCAAAACTTCATTAACACATAACAATATTCATTAACATAAACTAAAAATATGCATCATTCATACAAAATTACTTAAAACAAAGTTCTTTCATTATCCAACAAGGCTTATCAAAGAAGATTTTTAAAACATCATTTCTTTTTTTTGTTTTTCTGAGTTCTCTTAAGAAAAGTGCTCATTGGAGCATCCATATCTGCTTGATTCTCCTCCTCTTCTAGCATGTGTAATGTCAAATTGCGATGGCTCCTTCTTTTTGGAGGAGCAGGAGGTTGTTGCGCTAAAGGGGGCTCTGTTGCAAGAACAAGTGAATGGGATAAATTGGCATACTCTTTTTCTTTTTCTAATTATTACAAGTTTGTAATTAAGTATGAGTACAACATAAAATGCATTTTTTTTACCTGACAATGTCACATCATCTACATTAACATTTTGATCTGCCACTGCGTCAACATGTTGAACACTTGGAACATGGTCCACTACTTCAACATGATGTTCAACATGCTCTGAAATATTCAAAAAAAGGATACATGTCAACTTCCAATCGAAGATGTTAAATTGTATTCATAATTGCATAATTAATTTCCAATAGCAAATTAATACCTCCACCACTATAATGCACATCATGGCCTTTGTCAGGAGTAGGTTCTGTGGTAGGATATGAAGGCTGCAGTAAAATGTTATGCACATTGTTATGTAGTCAATTTACATTTAAAACTAATACCAAAAAAGAATCTTCTCAACTATTTAATTTCATTTGCTTTTCATCTAAATAATTTACCTGTGAGATATCATTTGGTGCACTAGATTTTTGGGCAAGGCTTATAGATTCTTCACGTAGGTGTGCAACCACAACTTTATAGCCTTCCTTCAAGGAAATTTTTCTATCTTCATCTGTGACCTCCACATTAAAATCTGTGCCCTGTGTTTTTTTCTTGATAACGTTAGTTTTACATGTATGGTTTTATTAAACAAAACTTTTTGCAACATTATATTAAAAAAAAATACAAAATTCATTGCTCTACTTACAACTCAAGACTGCAGATTCATATAGCCACCAGAGCCAAGTTTGTGTTGGCCAACCTTTTCTATTCTCGCTTTTGTAGCCACGGATGTGTCCTACAATCTATGAACAATTTCAAACATCTTAGATTATATATTTACGAATATCAATAATTAGTGCATGATTACAATGTACTTAATACTATAATGACATACCTCTTTTTGCCCTGTGCTGCTTCATTATCTCTATCTTCACATAGCCTTTTCTCCTTTGCATCTTCTATCATTTCATTCCACTCCATCAGTGGAATCATAGGAGGGCAGTCGTACTTTGGGTTATCCTTAAGAGCCCTTCTATATTGATCCCTCATAGTCTTTATATGCTTTGCTGCTCTTTTCAGAAGTAGGCCAGTGTCAAAAATGTTTTTCCCAAATTTCTCCTCAATGGATGCAATCAGTTGATTTTTTAATTCCACAGCTTGTAAATTCCACCTTTTTAAAAACAAATAGATTGTTAGAATAATAAATTTAATATATTACAATAAATAGAAGAACACAAAAATTATGTAGCAATGATATGAAACTACGTACCTTTTACGTATGGTGGATCCAAATAGTCTCAATGTCATATGAAAAAGATGTTCAAAGAAAGCGTTATTACTTACAAAATCATAAAGGATTTATCAGTCCAAAATGAGTAATGTAAAAGTAAACTAAATTTACACTTTAAATAATATCAATTTTAAAGCACTTGGAAGCTTTCGTTCTCTTAATGGAAACATAGTTTTCTTTTTCAGCAACAATGTCCCTCCATACGAACTAGTACTAATCACACGAACTGCTCCAGGAAATGGACCAGCTTCAGTAGTGCTGCTCTCTATTGCTCTATCAATTGAAACATCATACAATTAAATGACAATTTTAGTACTACTCTCTATTGGTCTACCTCCCTGCCTATGTCCATGTCTCTCTATGTGTGGCTATATATATATGTATGTATGTATGTATGTATGCATGGTGTGTGTATGCATGTGTTTGTGTGTATGCAAGCTTCTGTAGACATCATTTAAGCACTAATATGCTACTTCTTTGTTCATCAACTTGTAGAAAGACATTACAAAATATAAAACATTACAAAATATAGAAAAACAAGATTTTACCAGTTCTACTGAGCATAGACGATGATGTTTGCATGGTCCTTGTTGCTGACAATGCAACAGACAATAGTGGATTGCCAACTAAAGGAGGAGTCCGCACTTCATCATGAGCTAAAGAATAGAATATTATTAGCAAAATCAAATGGGATACTAGCGAGAAACATCCACAAAAAGAAGGTAAGTGTTATAATGTTGATCAAAACAAACAAAGTGTTACTTACACAAAGGTACTGTGCAACAATCCTGACCATATTCACCATGTGACCTCGCAACTGGCACATATGTCTATACAAGAACACATAAAATTAGAGATCATGATCCATAAGATACTATAAAAGATTAATATCTATTGAACTTCTATTACTGCTTACTTTCAAAGATTGGATTTTGCAGTCCAATTCTATTCTCAGTGCCTCTTTCTCCTCACTTCTGTCACCCTTGATGATAATTCTAACAAGCTCATCAGTGTATCTTTGCGTAATTTGTTGGGTGATGAATACAGAGTCAGTACTAAGGCCAATGTCATGTAGATATGATGCTCATATTTCAAATTGCATTTTATCAACGATCATTGTAGCTTTTTTCTATCATTTGTGAAATCAAATATTCATATACTTTCATCAAAATAATGCCAAAGCCATAAAGAAAAGAACATAATAATAGAACATTTGTTTCTATATTAACATTCAAATTTATAATAATTAATGTTTACCTCTATTGTCTAAGATGGTGCATCCATATCGCCCTATGAAAAAAATTAGTAAGTCTTAGAAATCAGTAGTGAAATTAAAGTAATAGACTTACCAAAAAAAATATTAATAATAAAGTAGATTGTATATGTAAATCATTTGTCTTAAGTTAAAAATTTAGCTTAACTAATGTTTATATCTAAAAAAATATTTGACATGTTCTACTTAATGTTTATATGTGCACATATGGTTTGGAAAGAAATATTTAGTCATACAAGACCCTACATAGTTGACATTGATCGTATCTAAAGATTTCATTGATCATCATGATCTTCATCCATGTCGTCATCATCATCATCATCAAACTTTTCACTTTGATCGTTGTCATCACCACCATCATCATCCTCTTGATCACTATCGTCATCATGACCATCATCGCCATGATCATCACCATCTTCATCACCATGATCATGATCGTCATCAGCATCATCATTGTCATTATCACCATTATCGTTAGCATGACCAAAATCATCACCATCTTCTTCTTCTTCTTCACTGGGTAACTGTCATTCTTGATAATAATTTACTTCCTCTTGTGCTTCTTCAATATCTTCTTCTTCGATCACATTATAATTTACTGGCCTTCCTCTTGGGTCATGTCTAACAACAAATGACCAACCTGGTTTGTCTGGAACACCAAAGTAAACCACTTGCTCGCATTGACTTGGAAGAACATAGGGCTCATCTCCGACTGGCTCAAATAACCTTGTATTAATCATAGTAAATCCACTGTCGTATTCAATAAAAGTCCTATTGGGATCATTTTGATTCAGTTGTAACCTAAACCATTTGATGAAAAATAGAACTATTTTGAATGAATCAAAGTCGCACTCAAGTATATCATCCAAAATGCCATAGTTTCAATTTTTAGATTGTTGAGGATGTATGTTAGTTCTAGATGAAATATTGGTGACTGCGAAGACAACACTTATCCTGAAATCACACGTTTTCTTCGTTTCATCTAACTTTTTTATGCAGAATTTATAGCCATCTTAGTACATAGCTTTGTGGTGTTTGACCTAAAATTATTCAAACATGTCAAGAATCTTCTCATTGATCTGTGAGTTGATATTAAACTTATGTCTCATGATTAGTAATCTTATGCATACCTTTGTATCTCTTAAGCCATATATTAGATCAAGTACCATTGGCATAACATTAGAATCTCCATTATGATGAACTTCTTTAACCAATGATGCAAAACCATCCCATCTTAATGAGCGATCATTTTCTTGAGATTGTTCAATCCACACTTTCATCCAATCAAGATTGTTTGCAATGTACAAGTGTAGTGCATCCCACTCACGACCAACTATAAAGAAGAAAATTACACCAGTTAGAAACAACTTATATATATTGATGATGGATAAGAATTGTTAAATTACAAAAAAAAACTTATAATTACCTGTCACTCTCCTCAATCTACCTTTCCCTATCAGGTACTCCCCTTTGAATTTGTCATTATAGTTGGGATCCCGAATGCGATCTACATGGATACCTGCTGCAAACTTTGGAAGATATTCACTGATATACACCATGTTCTGGTATATCATATATCCCTCTATCATAGAACCCTCAGGACGTGCTCTTTGTCAAACCAAACTCTTACATAAATTTTAAGTGCCTCTCAACCATCCACATTGATCTAGCTTGTATAGGTCCACACAATTCAATCTCCTCAACTTGATGTATGAGGTAGTGTTCTTGAGCATTGAAAAACGTTGGAGGTAAACACTTTTGCATTTCACACATAAGCTGTGGAATTTTTCTCTTCCAATATTTTATATCTTTTATATCAATTTCTTTAGATGATAACCACCTAAAAGAGATTCAACATGCAAAAACACATAGAGGAGATTTCAAATAAAATTATACAATAGATTTCAAATAAAAAACTACAAATCTAAGAAAAAACACTCTTCTAACCTCATGTATTTTCCAAGATCATATATAACTTGTTTAATACTATTGTCAAACTGTTGTAGAAGGGATAGAGGTAGGAAAAATTGCAATCATTAAAAAATAATCATTTCAATATATTATTAAATAATGCAACTGGTACTATATTCAATCTTACAAATATACTGTAAATAGAAAACATGACTTACCTCAAGGAAGGTATGCCAATCATGTGTCTTCAAACCTGACCCAAAATCACCTTTCTTTGATAGAAGAGTGCTTATATTTGCAGAAAATCCTGTTGGAAATTTTATTTTTTTGATGACTTCTTTTAATGCATCACTTTGTTGCTCCGTTAATAACCAAGGAAGGGTACTTGTATTTATGCGGTCTCCATTCCTATTTTGATTCAATGAAAACTTTTAGTGCATGATTAGATTCATGAATGTCAGTAAAATTTTTAGCAATTTTTTCTCTATCATGCCTTCCATCCAACATTTTCCATAGTGTCTTTGTTACATTCTTTCCAATATGCATAGCATCAAACAAATGTGCGATTGGGAGATCCTTGTAGTATGGTAACCTACTAAATTGAGTAGGATAACTTTTCATTCCTCTAGGAAGTTGGTCATTGATGCCTTGATGACCTTCATGAGCATCAGTTACAGCATTAGTAAATATAAGACAATATCAAAATACAATTTGTAAACTTCGAACGACCAATTGGACATTACCTTGATGATTTAGTCAATCGTATTCTGGCTTCCATAAATGAGGTGTCATTCTTCGTGGCCTTGATGATGTCTCTTCTTTCCCATTGAAAAGATGTTTTTCAAAAATTTGATACTTATGATTATGGTAGAAAAAGTGTCTAAACTCATCAAACACCTACTTTCCTAACTTTTCGAATGACGACATTTCATCTTTGGACCACAAACTAGACATGCAAATTTTCCTTTTGTCTGAAGACCTAAAAGATCATGTATAATTGGATCATGTACAATGATCATGTGCAACTTAAGAATTTGATAGTAATGTGTAACCACTATAACATACCAAAAATATGTAATCTTAACAATATAACATACCACAAAAATGAATTAGCCCAGGGGCATCATGTATTGTCCATACAAGCATTGCATGAAATTGAAATTGTCAATGTCCTATCAGTCTAGAGATGGCATACATAGTGATGCCATTCCATAACTTCAACAACTTGTCAATTAGGGGCTCAATATACACGTTCATATCTTTAACTTGGTATTTACCTAGCAATTGAATGAACATAAACATTATGTAATTATTATAACAATTTTCATGCACTATTTATAAATTAATTTAGATAACTATAAAATAAAAAAATAACTAGCACAATCATTGACAAAATTATGTGCTCCCTCTTTATGGACATCCAAGGAGGAATTTTATTGTTAATAACAAAAATAGGCCATACTGAGTAAACAGATCTCATATCTCCATATGGATTGACACCGTCCGCTGCCAATGAAAGTTTTAGATTACGAGGTTCTTCTTTAAAGTGTGACCATGTTTCTTCTATCTCTTTAAATGCATAACCATCGGCAAGCATTCGCATAATGTCATCCTGACTTCTATTGCATGCATGGTAATCTATAAATTGTGCCAAGCTAGTGCACCTGAATAATCGTTCAAGACATGGAATAATGAGAATGTACCAAAGAACCTTGTGAGGCACTTTTTTTGTTATTTGATCTGATCGATATCTACTAACATGATAATTAGGGCATTCTGTTGCAAATTAATGTTGTTTATGATATAGAATGTGATCATTGGGACACTCATGTATTGTCTGATACTTCATTCCAATCTGATCCAAAATGTTAGATAATTCTCAGTACAAACGAAGCAAAATGTTTGATGGTGGTAACAAAAACTCACTAATCAACCTAAAACAACAAATATGCATTGTTAATATAATGAATAGTAATTGTATGCTAACATTGAAGATGACAAAAATGACATACCTTAGCATACGTGACATTGCTACATTGGATATACTATTCATAACCTTTAAGTTCACCAACAACACTATAGCCGATAGTAGAGTTGTTTGGGAGCCTTCATATAAGGACTCGTGTGCCTTCTCAAGTAAAGGTATATCAAGACCATCTTCATCATTATTATCAGATTCGCTGGTACTATCATTGTGAGCCTCTTCATCACTTGCTGTTAGATTGTGGTGACTGATCAGGAAAGTACTGTACATACTTCATAAATAGTGGGGTTCGAGGCATCGCCCCGAAATTGTTTTTTTTGGAAGTAGCCAACATGGTAGCCGACATATGGCCGACATGTTATAACCCTAAAGCAGTTTAATACTTGTATAAAAAGGGCTTAGGGTTGGGTATTTCTTATATGTGGTGATACGAAATTGGTTCTTGTGGCGGTATTGAGCTGTAAGGGATTACGGATTGTAATCAAGTTGTAATCACTGGATTGTAATAAGATCGGACTTGCTGTTTGGTGGACGTAGCCCAGGGATTGGGTGAACCACGTTAAATCTTGGTGCCTTGTGTTCATTTTTGTGTGTTCTATTATTTTTGTTATTGGTTATATTTGCATGTAGTTTTTATTTCTGTCCATGGTTTATCCTAACAAGTGGTATCAGAGCCTAGTTGTTTTTCAGTTATCCTCTGTAGGAAAGTCTCACGATTAAGTGGGAGTCTCATGGTTGAGTGGGAGCAATGGAAGATGATGGTAAGCTGAGGGTTGATAGGTTTAATGGGCAGAACTTCTAGTTATGGAAGATGCAAATGGAAGACTATTTATATCAGAAGGATTTATGGAAGCCGTTGGAAGGAAAAGCCAAGAATCAAGGAACTATGTCAGAGGCTGAATGGGATCTTTTGGACAGAAAGGCACTCGGAAGCATTCGGTTATGCTTGGCACCATCGGTGGCATTTAATATTACAAAAGCAAAGACGACAGAAGATTAGATGAAAACCCTAGCGACACTGTATGAAAAGTCCTCCGCTTCAAATAAGGTATTTCTCATGAAGCGTTTATTTAATATGAAAATGGCAGAAGGTGGATCTGTTGCAGATCATTTAAATGAGTTTAATACTATTACTAGTCAATTATCTTCTGTGGGTATCAATTTTGATGAAGAAATTAGGGCTCTCTTGATTTTGTGTTCTTTGCCTGAAAGCTGGAATGGCTTGGTAATGGCGGTGAGTAATTCTGTTCCTGGATCAAGTACCCTAAAATATGATGATGTGATCGGTGTTATTTTAAGTGAGGAAACTCGTAGAAAATCCTCAGGTGGATCTACATCAGGAAGTGCTTTAAATGCACAAAGCAGGGGCAGAATGACTGAAAGAGGAAGTAACTCTGGAAATCGTGGGAAATCAAGAGGAAAGTCAAAGGGGAGGAGGTCTCAATCGAGAGGACCAAATGATTGCTGGTACTGTGGGAAACCAGGGCACAAAAAGAAAGATTGCTGGACTCGAAAGAAAAATGAAGGAGATAAATCAGATGGAGACAAAGAGGCAAATGTGGTAAGTAACAAATCCGAAGAGGATGCTTTGCTTCTGTCTTTAGAGAGTGTTGATGATTCATGGGTTTTAGATTCTAGTGCTTCTTTTCATGCTACACCTCATAGAGGTTATTTCATTGATTATGTCCAAGGGGATTTTGGGCTTGTTTATTTGGGGGATAATGAACTCTGTCAGATTGTTGGAAAGGGAAAAATTAAGATTAAGTTGCAGAATGGGAATCATTGGCTACTACATGAGGTAAGACATGTTCCAAAACTAAGTAGAAATTTAATTTTAGTAGGGCAACTCGGTGATGAGGGTTGTGTAGTTACTTTTAATGATAAAAATTGGAAGGTTTCAAAGGGTTCCCTTGTAGTAGCAAAAGGTGTGAAAGTAGGCACCTTATATCTTTGTACAGGTCATATTGTTCCTTCTACTTTGATTGTTTCAGAGAAAAATGAATATTCAGGAACAATTACTGCAGTTGAGCAGGGAGAACAAATAGCTGCTATAGATTCTGATACAGTGCTGTGGCACAATAGACTTGGGCACATGAGTGAGAAAGGTATGAAAGTACTTCATTCAAGGAAAGTTTTACCAGGTCTAAAATGTGTGAATATGGATTTCTGTGAAAGTTGTGTGTATGGAAAACAAAAGAGAGTGAGTTTTGTAAAGACAGGGAAGGAAAACAAAAAGGAGAAATTAGAGCTTGTGCATACAGATGTATGGGGACCGGCTCAGGTATCTTCCCTTGGTGGCTCTCATTATTATGTTACATTTATTGATGATGCAACTAGAAAAGTATGGGTTTATTTCCTTAGACAAAAATCTGATGTATTTCAAACTTTTAAGAAATGGAAATGCTTGGTTGAAAATGAGACTGGTAAGAAATTAAAATGTCTCAGATCTGATAATGGTGGTGAGTATTGCAGTCATGAATTTGAATATTATTGCTCCACTAATGGTATTCGTAGACAAAAAACTATTCCAAGGACTCCACAGGAAAATGGAGTGGCTGAACGCATGAACAGGACTATAATGGAGCGCGCAAGGAGCATGAGGTTGCATGCTGGGTTGCCCTTACACATGTGGGCGGAGGCTGTCAATACTGCAATATATTTGATTAATAGAGGTCCCTCTACTCCTTTGGTCTGTGGTATTCCAGAGGAAGCATGGACTGGTAAGAAGGTGAGTTATTCTTTTCTCAAGACCTTCAGTTGTGAAGCTTTTGCTCATATAGACTCTGAAAATAGAACCAAGATAGAAGCTAAATCAAAGAAATGTGTCTTTGTTGGATATGGCATTAATGAATTTGGTTATAGGCTTTGGGATTTTGAAAATCATAAAATTATAAGAAGCCGGGATGTCATATTCAATGAAAAAGTGTTGTACAAAGATCTGTTGCAACAACATGAGAAGAAAGAAGATGATTATGTAGTGCTGGATGATACTCCAAAAGCTGATGTTCCAGGCATTCCTCATGATGTGCAACAACCACAACAACAAATACCACATACACCCGTGAATGTTAGACGGTCAACAAGGCCAATTAGACCTCCACAAAGGTTTTCTCCCTCTTTGTATTCTATTTTACTTACTGATGCTGGTGAACCTGAAAGTTATGATGAAGTTGTGCAGGTGGATACTAAGATTCAATGGGAGTCTGCAATGAAAGATGAAATGGACTCTTTGCTGAAAAATAAGACATGGGATTTGTGCAAGTTGCCTGCAGGTAAAAAGGCTTTACAGAATAAATGGGTTTACAGGTTGAAAGAAGAGGAAGGAGGTAAGAAAAGATTTAAGGCCAGGTTAGTTGTAAAAGGATTTGTACAGAAAAAAGGAATTGATTTTGATGAAATATTTTCTCCTGTTGTTAAAATGACTTCTATTCGTACTATTTTAAGTCTTGTGGCTACTGAAGATTTGCATTTAGAGCAGATGGATGTTAAAATAGCCTTTCTTCATGGTGATTTGAATGAAGAAATATATATGGCTCAGCCACAGGGTTTTGAGGTCAAAGGTAAGGAGAAATTAGTGTGCAAATTGAAGAAAAGTTTATATGGCCTGAAGCAAGCACCTCGGCAATGGTATCTGAAATTTGACAGTTTTATGCATGAGCATGGATATAATAGGTGTCATTCAGATTACTGTGTTTATTTTAAGAGGTTGGATGATGATAGCTACATTATTTTATGTCTATATGTTGATGATATGCTTATAGCTGGGTCTAACATGCATCATATTAAGGGGCTAAAATGCCAGTTAGCACATGCATTTGCTATGAAGGATTTGGGGGCAACAAAACAAATCCTTGGTATGAAGATTTGCAGAGATAGGAAGAACAGAACATTGACGCTATCTCAAGCTGATTATGTTGAGAAGGTGTTGCAACGTTTCTCTCTGGAGAATGCTAAAGCTGTCAGCACACCTTTACCTGGTCATTTGAAATTGACTAAGGAGATGTGTCCCAAGACACAGGAAGAGGAGGATAAGATGTCCAAGGTACCCTATGCTTCAGCTGTAGGAAGTTTGATGTATGCTATGGTATGCACTAGGCCAGATATTGCACATGTAGTGGGAGTTGTTAGCAGGTATATGAGTCATCCAGGTTTTGAGCATTGGAATGCTGTCAAGTGGATTCTCAGATATTTGAGAGGAACATCCAATAAGTGTTTACACTTTGGGGGCTCTACTACTGATTTACAGGGCTATGTTGACTCAGATTTGGCTGGGGATATTGATACCAGGCAGAGTACTACAGGTTATGTCTTTACTGTTGGTGGGGCAGCCGTGAGCTGGGTTTCTAGGCTACAGAAGATTAATGCTCTCTCCACTACAGAGGCAGAGTATGTTGCTGCTACAGAGGCAGCCAAAGAGATGATATGGCTTCAGTTCTTCTTGGAAGAATTGGGACATCCTCAGAAGGATAATTTTTTGTTCACAGATAGTCAGAGTGCCATTCATCTTGCTAAGAATTCAGCTCTGCATTCTAAGACCAAACACATACAGTTGCGGTACCATTTCATTCGATCAGTTTTGGAGGATGGACAGTTAAAGCTGGAGAAGATACATACCAATGAAAATCCAGCAGATATGTTGACAAAGGTTGTCACAAGGGAGAAGCTGAAATCCTCTTCAGCTTCAGTTGGTCTTTTAGACTAAATGTGAGTAAAAGAACAGCAGAGTCCAGGGTGGTTTGATCCAGTGGGAGCCCCATGCGGTAGTTGTATTGCTACAGGATCAGTCTCCAAGTGGGAGATTGTTGTTTAGTGTGGAGCCTGATCAGTCCCCAAGTGGGAGATTGTTAGATTGTGGTGACTGATCAGGAAAGTACTGTACATACTTCATAAATAGTGGGGTTCAGGGCATCGCCCCGAATTTTTTTTTTTTGGAAGTAGCCGACATGGTAGCCGACATATGGCTGACATGTTATAACCCTAAAGCGGTTTAATACTTGTATAAAAAGGGCTTAGGGTTGGGTATTTTTTATATGTGGTGATACGAAATTGGTTCTTGTGGCGGTATTGAGCTGTAAGGGATTACGGATTGTAATCAGGTTGTAATCACTGGATTGTAATAAGATCGGACTTGCTGTTTGGTGGACGTAGCCCAGGGATTGGGTGAACCACGTTAAATCTTGGTGCCTTGTGTTCATTTTTGTGTGTTCTATTATTTTTGTTATTGGTTATATTTGCATGTAGTTTTTATTTCTGTCCGTGGTTTATCCTAACACTTGCCTCAATACCATCTTCTTCAATCATGTCCTCTGGCACATTATCATCTTCTTCCATGGGAGTGTTATCCTCAACTTGGATATTCAAACCTCCATGTTCCTCCAGTAGGAAATCCACATTCAGAAATGGATGAAAATCATGGCCCCCTTCAACATGACCATATTGCCTACAATGACTCTAGGCTATTGTGATTAGAATTCTTCAATTCTTTAAGCCCTTACACTTTTTGCAAGGACAATAACATTTATCAAGTTTTCTTCGAAACTGAGCCCACAATGTATCCATTGTCTCATTATTTTGTTTGGGTTCATATTGTCAGGCATGGTCTTTCTTCATAGGAAAATATATTTACAAATAAATTGGACATGTTGTGATTAATGTTTATATCTGCACATATGGTTTTTGTTAATTAATGTTTTCAAATGTAACTAAAATGATTACAAACATATCAAAAAGGACTTTCATAGGGTCTTATTACATAAACTATTCTAACATGGTCATGTTGGCTATCTTGAGACCTTAATGTCTTCTCATGCCTTCAACCTTGACCTTGATGCTCCTGCATCATTCTCCCAAGGTTCAAGGAAAGTTGGATCATCACGGAGTTGAGTAGGCAGACCTTCTAGGAAGTTGCAATACTTCAACCTTGTAAGTGTCATGCCAATGCAATGGGTACTAAACAAACAATTTAAGTTGATGAGAAATAGTTGTTATGAATTCAAATTGTAAGCGTCACCTCAATGCATTGGGTATTAAACAGACAATTCAAGCTGATGAGTATGGGTTTTTATGAACCACAACTCATGAAATATGCATTAAGTCCATACCTATTGTTTACAATGAGTATGGGTTTTTTTTTTCTAAGAACATACCTGTTGTTTACAATCAGTAAGTTTCTATACCCTCTAAGAAATTTATTATGTCAAATCAATGTACCCAACATCTAGCAGATAAATGTGCAATACAATTTGTGTGCTATTCACATTAAATTGTACAAAAATGATCCCTCAATTGAGGACAAAGTATCTTTTAATGAGTACATCAGATATGTTGGTCTGATTTTTTGCAAATCAATTTTTCTTAGGATCATAAAAAAATCAAATGAGAAGTTTTTGATAAGTCATAGGGCTTTAGGTTTTGGCATAGTATATTTTGATACCTTTGAAAAATCTATGAAATGCCTTAGGTTTGTCCTTTTAAGTTTTTCCTGGTGCAAATTTTTTTTTTAAAAAAGAAAAAAAAAACAACAAGGAGCGAATATTCTTTTCTCGCCTGCTTGATCGCCGTTGTTAAGTCTTTTGAAAAAGGGGTTTTAATCTTGCTGTCTGATCTGATTTGAATCTATGGTTATTGCATGTTTGCTATGGCAAGATGCTCATATGTTACGCATAGCGAGGTAGTGACTATCGAAGAATTCTATTGACCATGTACTATGTCCCAGACTAGTTAGTTTCAAGAAGAAAGGCACGTGGAAATATTTGCAAGTGGTGTCACCAAAGTTTAATTTTATTCGGCAATTCGCCAAGTCGCTAACTGGAAACACTTGCGACTTACCGGTGGTGATATAGCGAATGCCCAAAATTTTCAAAGATGACATCTTTCTGAGATCAGAAGTAATTTTAAGGATCCTGAGGAAGATATGCTACACGTTTCACTTTTATCCCTCTGCAGGTTATTGTCTTTTGTAGTTTCTTTTTCCGAGCATTATTTTTAAAGTGCTTATCGAAACTCACCATATTGCTAGCCAGATTTGTAGTTTTTATGTTAGTAGCGATGTAGCGATTGCTCAAAAAATGGTAATGTAACTGAAAAATCCTCAAAGGTGGGTCCCGAATGAGTGACGTGATAAGGCTGAGCTGTGCAGATCAAATTACATGGTGGCATCCTATTGAAATATCTTTGAGCCAAATAACTTTGATTCATCGGAGCTCGCCATGTCGCTAGCTGGATTGTTGTTTTATTTTCTGGTAGCGACATAGAAACCCACCTGAAAGTCATAAACACGGAGAGGCCCAAGACATGTGATGTCATCAAGAGATTTAAATATATATATATATATATGTGCCAGCGTGTTGAGCCAACTCAGCGACAGTGATATCATGGACCCACTTCCAATGTATAAAGTACAAAGATTTTTGATCATGAGATCGAGCCAAGATCAAAGGCCATCATTAGCTCACTATGAAGAAGTGGTTGGAAGTTATGTATAGTGAGTTGGTGAGTGGTGGCCCATCACTGTTGCAGTAAATTGCTGACCACAAGATCAAATCTAGATCGACAACGCTCGTTAACTCGCTATGAGGAGACATGCAATAAATAAATATAGCGAGTTAATGAGCAAGGGACCCACCATTGTGTTCTGTTTCAATTATCTGCCACATGATTAAAGTAAGATTAGTGGTTATCTCTAGCTCGCTATGGAAAGGTGCTCGAGAGTTATGTATAATGAGTTAGCGAGTTGATGACACGTGTCTGTGGTCATCCGTGGGCCCAGTTTGAAGCACCAACCTTGAAGGAAAGGTATAGATGGAGGTATTTCATTGGTTTGACTGCCAATGTGTTAAGAAGAAAGTTGAGTCAGCCTAGTTGTCATTCCTAGGTCGTAGGATTTTTCATGGATCAACGACGCAAGTTTAAAAAAGGAAATGCGACACCACTCTATTTTTCTATCTTGCACATTTATGATAAATGAAAGCTTCGTGTGTGGAAAAAATAGAGTATAATACAAGAGATTTTCATTAATTCCAGTCCCACGTGAACAAAGATTACAGATTTTTTGAGCACAAGAGCCTATTTATTTTTTTGTGTTAAGCTTGGTAAGAATGTGAAAACTATTCCTCAGTTGTTCGAGATCAATTACAAAGGTTCAGAGAAGAACAAGTTCAACAAGTCAAGTAAGTAATCATACTATAACCTCTGTGGCATTCCAATTCTCTCAATATTGTCAAAATGCCTCCTAAGAAGCCATTATTTGGGCAAATTAACTATATGGATAGGAATGTCCATGATGATTTATTAGAATTACTCCTAGAGTCTACTGTAGAGCCTGCACAAGTTAAAAAATTAATTTCCTTAAACCCTACGCTTAAAATTGCGGATGGCCTGTATGACAAGGGGAATTGTGTAAGGGATGCAACAACTACTCAAACTAGTCTTATCTTGTTTAAAAAGTGGTTTTTAGAAAGGAAGTTGTTTTCCCCGCATGCTAATGTCTAGAATTTTGATTTGGGAAAGTTAGTAGTCCCAATTGTTTTCATGGATTATGATTTGCTTGAAGCCATTGCTAAGAATTATGACCAAGCCATTAGGGTTGTAAGAAGAAAGGATGGTGTGCCTTTGGTCTCGATTACTCCTGAAGAAATTAGAGAGGTTTTTCACCTTGAACCATTATCAGATTACCATGTGCAAATCCATATGCTAGAATAGAGAATGGATATAAAGCAAAGAAGGCTTTAATCAGGGGAGGTGCATTGAGGGCACATATTGGTACAATATGAACTTTTCCAGTAATTACTACAGCCTCTAGAGAGCCTTTTAAGAAGAGTCTTTTCACTTCTCGGGCTGTAGAGATATACAAGACCTTATGCCGAGTTTTTGGTGAAGATGAGCAAGAACTTATGCCCATTGGTTTCATGTACATGATGGTTCATATTGCTTCCTTTGGTGTAGATGTTATTTTTGATTTTGCTTCCTTTTTGGCTGAAGAAATTCACATTCGTTTAGTTGGGATTGCGAAGGGCAAGGTGGAAAAAACTTTTGGTCTCTACTCTCTATTAATGCATATTTTTTTGTTCAAAAGAGTGACAGATTTTGGTAATGAGATCGTGTTAGTGTAGCTTTTTATTTTTTCTATTTTGCTAGGTTTTTCCTACACTTTTAATAATCTCTCTTGGGTTAATAAAGCATGTCTTATTAGGTGAATGGTTGTGAGGTGTCACCTTCCTACATGTGAGCATCCATTAGCTATCTTGGGAAGATACTTTGCTATCTTTAGTTCGATAGATGGTTGCTCCTCATTGGTTGGTGTTGCCACCTCCTCCCTCTTCCTAGCCTATATAAGCATGCTACCTGGCTTGTATTTGTATCTCTTGTTTTTGCATCCTCTTAATGCTATTTTGCTTCCAGCATTTGCATTACTCTCTTGGAGATTAACTCTATGATGCTATTTTGATTTTGTATCATTTGCATTCATAGTTTAGATATTTACTCTTTGCACTAGTTTTCTGGATTATTAATCTTTTCAGATTCTAACATGGTATCAGAGCTTTTCTATGTGCAAGAGTAGATTTTAGTTTCCTTATTTGAGAGATTCGGGGGGGGGGGGGGGGGGGGGGGGCAAATAAACTTTATTGTAGTTTTTTGAAAAATGAAGTATGCTCTTCTCTTGCATCTTTGGATGATCCTGAGAATCAGAAAAGTTTTGACAAAAAACACTTTCTGGGTTTTGTTCGTAGCCCCGAAAAACCATCTGGGTATCTTTTAGATTTTGCATGCAAGCTGTATATTTTTCAGAATCAAGCATGCAAAGCTACAGCCATACCCCTCTCCGTTGGCAGTCATAGATTTGAATGCAATTTTTCTTCAAATCAGGGGATCAGTGAATTTTTAGAGCACTTTGGGCCCAAACGGACATCACCATTGGATCCGGAAGGCCGTTTGCAGTCAGGATTCATATAAAACTTTTCGATTTTGGAGACAGAGCTCCGGGAGGCAAAAAATTTTCCAGGTCATTTCCGTACGGATCATACGGATTTATTTAAAAAAAAAAAAAGGTTTTAGGGCACTCAGTCGGGCGGCCACCCAACGGCCACCGCCGCACCACCCAGCGGCCGCCGCCGCGCAGCTCGCCGACCGCTGCCACCGTCAGCGCCGCCGCCGAGCCGCTGCGGCTCGGCGCCACCCCCGGGCCACTCTAGTGCCGCCTTGCGACCACCTCCTCTGGTGGCGATTCCTGGTTCCACCACCTCCACTCCGACTGCGGCCACCTGTGCCTCTCCGCTGAGTCACCAGCTACAGTCACAGCCCGCGTGGCATTTCTGCCAGTCCGCACCAGACACGTGGCACGGGTGCCACGTGGCACCTGCCACGTCAGCTTGTTCACCACATGGTGTCCTGGCTATTTTGCAGCGACGGCTGATGGGCCGTCAAATTTTTTCCCGTCAAATGATGACATCAGCGGGTGCCATCATCCTTGCTTGCACTCTCCTTTTATTTGGTTTTGGACCTACTTGTGGTTTTTTGGCCATAACTTTTGCATACGGAGGTATTTTGCTAATCTGAAAGAAGCGCCGAAAAGCTGGTTCTGAGACAAAGATGCTGGTATAGGTTTTTTTGAGTTTAGATTAGTTTGGTTGCCTGTTATGGCAGTCAAAGTTGGATGTTCTATTTTGCACTCCGGGAGGCGTATCTTGAGCTTCCAATCTCCGATTTTGGACTTCTTTATATCGTTGGAAAGCTCTTTTTGTTCGCTTTCCAGTGATGCTAGTTGTTGTTCTAGATTCTATTCCAGACACATCTTATTTAGTCTTTTGCATTTTAGCATTCTGGTGGATATTCTGTTTATTTCAAGTCTGGAGATCGATTTTGTTGCTTCAGTTGCTTCGTTTTGGGCTTTACCTTCTGTTGTTTCAGCCTTATGTTTTTTTTGATCATTGTTGATATTCACTATAAGCATCTTTATGCAACACACTGAGATAAAGTGCCACTCTTGCGATTCGGGATCCTTTTCATCATTGTGATTCGTTGTACTCGCACTATTATATAAAGTGTCATGGGGGAGATAGTTGTTTGCCGCTTATAGGCCCTCTTTCTCTAATTCCTCATGCAGTGTCAATGACACATGCATTTATTTGTGTTTGTACCTCACTCTCGATGAGTTTGGCTCCTGTGTTGTAGGAGATTTTTGGCCCATATTTTCAGCTGCCTGTCACCTCACCTACCTTAAGGGGAGGTTATATTGTTGTTCTATGCTTCTTTGGTTGATGGTTCGTTCCTTCTATTTCCATGGAGGTTCCTTTGGTTGATGGTTCGTGCCTTCTATTTCCATGGAGGTTCCTTTGGTTGATGGTTCGTGCCTTCTATTTCCATGGAGGTTCCTTTGGTTGATGGTTCGTGCCTTCTATTTCCATGGGGGTTCTACAGATCAGCATTTTGACAGAGTTTTGCGGTTCTTCATGCTTCAGTGATGCTGCTTCTTCACGATCACTCCTTGTTCCTATTTTAGGGGATAATTTCCCTAGTGGGAGACTTCTTCAGTTCTTCACTAGGTTCTTACCTCTTTTTGGGGGAGGGTTTTTCCCTTGTGGTTTTCTCTCTTTCCCCACTTTCAGAGGTTGCATCTTCTTGCATTGTACTTGGGTACCTAACATGGCCTCATTGCCGGGACCCATTTCTACATCCACCTAAGCTTCGCTTATGGGGGGGTGTTAGTGTAGCTTTTTATTTTTTCTGTTTTGCTAGGTTTTTCCTACACTTTTAATAATCTTGCTTAGGTTAATAAAGCATGTCTTATTAGGTGAATGGTTGTGAGGTGTCACCTTCCTACATGTGAGCATCCATTAGCTATCTTGGGAAGATACTTTGCTATCTTTAGTTCGATAGATGGTTGCTCCTCATTGGTTGGTGTTGCCACCTCCTCCCTCTTCCTAGCCTATATAAGCATGCTACCTGACTTGTATTTGTATCTCTTGTTTTTGCATCCTCTTAATGCTATTTTGCTTCCAGCATTTGCATTACTCTCTTGGAGACTAACTCTATGATGCTATTTTGATTTTGTATCATTTGCATTCATAGTTTAGATATTTACTCTTTGCACTAGTTTTCTGGGTTATTAATCTTTTCAGATTCTAACAGATGGAACTAAATAGAGAGGAGAATGGGGAAATACTACCAGTCCAGTTGTGGAGTGCAGATATGACTTGGGATGCAAGTAATGCTATTTTTGTCAGATTTGATAGATATTTTGCTGCTAAATTGAGATGCCTCATATTGAGTGACAATCCCAGAATCCCTAGGGTACTAATGAGTCTCATCAGGCCTATGGATAACCCCCATGACTTGAAATTTTCACATAATTGGGGAGATATCATCCTCTACCCTATTTCTACTATTTTTAGAATCTATGGTTTCAAGGGGAACCCTCATGTTTTGCCTTACCAAGTTCCTTTGAAGGTGGGAATGGCTGAAGTTTTATGGCAGTTAGGGGGAGTGGAAGAAATGTTTTTGTTGAAAAGGCAATTAGGGTCAATTTTCCCTACTTGCACAGTGGCCTATTAGTTTGTGATTACAAAAGGGGGATGGCTCTTTTTGCATAAAATTTTGGAGCAATATATGATGGCTGTCTTCATCCCCATTTTTGTGATTCTAAGGGATTTTTCAATTAGATGTTGAGGCATACAATCAAGTTGGGACTGGTCAAGCACGATTCTTATTATCTAGAGGACATTATAAGGAATGAATTCTCATTACAGGAGCAGGAAACTAAAAAGGAAAAGTGGAGAGTTTATTCCTGGGTCTTAGAATTCATTCATTATTTTGATAATAAATATGATCCTTTAGATAATGCTGTTACAGAGGCTGACAAAATAAGTAAACTCATGAATACCTTCCCTGAAATAATGGACGTCATGAATGAAAAGAAACAAATTTTTATTGATTCCTATCTTGATAAGGCCAGAGAGATCATAAGGAGATTGGCTTTCACCCCAAATGTGGGAGCTGGTAAATTAATTGTACAAAAGAGGCCTGGGTATACTATAATTCAGAATAAAAGGGTTCCTATAGATAAGGGAAAACAAATAAAAGGATCCACTAGTATAGCCCAAGAGGAGAGACCTGAAGAGCCTAGTCCTAAGAGGCAGAAGGTAATAATAGAGGAAAGGCCTCTTGTTGAGGAATATTCACCCACTTAGTCCCCTTTGAGGATTGGAGAAGACCATCTCACTGGTGAACAGATCAAACAGATGGGATCACAGGGAGGTATTTTTATTACTCAAGCAAAATCAGATGAGGGTAACCCTCTAGAACCTTCCCTCCCAAGTTTAGATCTAATTGTAGCAGATTATAGTGGCAGGGAATTGGACCTTGTGTTAGAGTAGGAAAGTCATAAATTTTTGACTGATGATAGTTTTGTTAAATCTAGGGCTTTTCAACAGTTTGCATGGAGGGAAAACATGAACATTTTTGAGGAGAAATGTAAAAAGATGAAAACAGAGCATCCAAAAATGGAAGAAACTTCCATTCAAAACCAAACTAAAGAATAAATGATAAAAGAATTGTAGAATATAAGCCCCGAGGAAGGGAGGAAAATGGTCAAGGCATCTAACATTTTATTGTTGCCAAATTGGGATATTGCTAATGCTTTAGTTTTTAGTTTTGTTTCAAATAACTTGACTTTGCAAGACCAGAATAAAGAGAACTTTCAAGGCACTGCATTCATTGAAGATCAAGCTGCATTGGTTAGTTGGTCACTGAGAAGAGGATCTAGAGCCACATCATCGTAGTCAGATGACTCTCGCTTGATGGGAATCTTAATTATGAGAAGAGTTGTTGATACCTCACATGTGCAGGCAACATCTTGGAATGTGGAATCTTCCAAGTTTCTTTTGGATACTGCAAAGGAGGAACATGCCATGTCTGAGTTATAGGGTAAATATGAAACACTTCTTGAGGCCTATAATAGGGAGGTAAAAAGGAGAATTGAACTTGAAAACAAGGTAATGGGGAAGTCCACAAGGCCAAGAATAACATACCCTCATCCTCCAGTGGAACCTTTTAAATCCACCCCCCTTGTAGAACTACCAAACACACCTCAAAGGCTAGAATATTATACATCTGAGGATTTTGAAGAAGAAAAAAATAAGCTATGGGCTTTATATGTAGAGTTAAATACGCAATATGAGGATAAGCTTAGAAAGGCCCTAATGTATTTGGTAGATAAGATTGAATGGCCCTTGTTTTTTGATCAGTTGGCAAGAGTAATAAGTATATGGGAGCAACAAAAAACCCATGCTAAAATCCTCAAGCCTATTGTTAACAAGTGGGGAAAAAGGGAAAAAGAAATCACCCTTTTATGTTATTCAGTTATAAGGTCTTCAAATGACCATATTGAAAAATTATATGATATTGCTAATGACTTGATAGATTTTGATAACAGGAGAGTTTCTTTGCAACTGAAAATTGTTTCTTATTTGAATAAATACAAGAATCAAAAATTTGATCTGTTTCCTTGTGCTTTGGATAGAAAGAACCAATTGAAAAATAAGGATGAATGGAGTAAAGAACTGGATGACCTTTTTTGCATAAGGATAAATAAAGTTGTTAATGAAAAGGGGCATGCTTGGTGGGCCACCACGACAGAGGAATTGGTTAAAGTCCAGTTATTTTTTGATTCTTTGAGGCAAGAATTTGTTGGTTTTGAAAAGGAGGCTAATTATATATTAAAGAAACAAGATGATATCCTATGATTCAGCTAGCCGGATGACATACAATTTAACACATGGATGGCAGATATTCCTTCAGACCAGCAATTGGAGGAAGGTAGTTGAGATAATGATAGGGAACAGGAAGATGAGGTGCAGGTCATTGACACATCAGCACCAGAATTGAAGGAAGAAAAAAGTGAAAAGGAAATAGTGCTTGCTCAAGGTGAAAGCAGTGAAAACCCACAGGAACAAACTGATCTAAAGGCATCACAAGATCACCCCTCATTGGCTAGCCTAGAAGCCATGTATTCTGACGATCTGGAACAATGAGAGACAAATCAGAAGTTGATAAGTACAACAGTAATAGGAACGAGCCTACCTAAAAGAATATTTGATACACCTAGCATTCTATTGTGACCTTTTTGTCTTTTGTGTAATGTTTTGTTCCTTGGACACCTCTCAATCACATTTGCCCTTTGCTTGTTGCAACTCATATCTATATAAATGTGTTTTCAAGGCATTGTGATGGTCCGAGACTTATGTAATTTTTTGTTTTCTTTCAAGAAGAGTACATATACAGTTGGTCCAATAGTATGTAGGGGTTTTGAGTTTGCTTCCATTGTACTTTCTGAAAAGAAAATTGAAATGATAGAAATGGCAATCTATTCTGGGCATTCAATTGGTTTTCTATTGATTATTGTATTAGTCCTATGAAAAGGATAATACAACAGGGTATTTACACTATATCTGTGTGCTAAAAGGAAGTATTATGTGTATGATCAAGAGTTGTATGCTATTGTTAAAGCCTTGAAGAAGTGGAGACATTATTTGATTCCTAAGGATTTTATGCGGTATATTGATCATAAAGCTTTATGGTATTTGGGAAGTCAATATAAGTTGAATCAAAGACATCTGAAGTGGGTTGAATACTTGCAGATTTTTACATTTGTGATCAAGCATAGGAGTGGAGTTACTAATCGAGTTGCTAATGCATTGAGCATAAGATGTTCTTTGATGATCAAGATGAAGGTTGAAGTTATTGGTTTTGATGAAATGAAGGAATTTTTGATACTACCCCTATTTTTCTAAGGTGTGGAGAGAGTGTGGAGCACCAAATCTATCAGATCAAATAAGTAAGTATGATGAGTATTTCATTCAAGAAAGTATATTGTTCAAAGATAATTAGTTGTGTATACTAAGAAGTCCTATGAGAGTTAATTTGATTAACAAAAAACATTGTGGTGGTTTGGATGGACATTTTGGAATTGATAAGACATTGAGTTTTCTTTTGCTTAACGATAAGTTATATCAACAAAATATGTATAATGATGTTTAGAATTTTGTAAGGATTTGTGGAATTTGTCAAATTGCAAAAGGAGTAAGTTAGAATACTAGTTTTTATATACCTATTTTTCTTCTTGAGAAAGCTTGGAGTGACATTAGTATGAATTTTGTTCTTATATTACCTAAGATAGCAAAAGGGTATGATTCCATATTTGTTGTTTTGGATAGATTTTCTAAGATGGAAAATTTCATACCATGTAATAAGACATGAAGACATGAGATGTTGTGCATATTGCTAAGATTTTCTTCAAAGATATTGTTAGATTGCATGGATTCCCAAAAAGTGTTATTTCTAACAGAGACTGTAAGTTTGTTGGTTACTTTTGGAGGACTTTGTGGAAGAAGATAGGTACTAAGTTGAGATTTAGTTCTACATTCTGTAGACACCTAAAAACCTTTAGAAAATAAAGTATTTTTATTTTCTGAAAAATTCTTGATGACATCATCATTAATTAATTAATTAATTAATTTTTATGCCATTAAATCCCTTTATCTTAATTAAAAATATTTAATTAAGAAATCCCTCCCAAAAATGTTTAAATCTTATTTAAAAATTATTTCCTTATTTATTAATTATTTAATTAATAAATTGACCAAAAAATCTAAAATAAATAAAAAATTTATTTTTTGCCCAAAACTTGGCCAATTTCCTTAAGACCACTAACCTCTTCCAAAATCTTCTAATCCTTCTTTAATTTTGATTAAAGGCTAATCCCATCATTTCCTACCCCTAATCCCAACTCAAAATATTTAATTAAGATTTAATATTAATCCTCATGTTTATTAAAAAAGTTTTAATAAATATCTCCTCAACCCAAACCCTTGAAATAAATAAAACTTTATTTATTTCCTAAAAATCTAATTTATCCTCATTCTAAGAAGTTCTAGACTCTTCTAGAAAGTCTTCATCCTCATCCTAGAAAATTCTAGACTATTCTAGTAAGTCTTTATCCTCATCCAAAGTCTAGACTCTTCTAGAAGATGTCTTTAAACCTAATCCTAATCCCCTCCTAACCTTGTCACATTCCCTAAAAATGGGTTAAGACTTACTAACCCAAGCCAAAGTTAACAAATATCTCCTCCTTCACCCACCCTCATTAAATGCCATCCACTTGCCTATCCCTAAGCTAATCCTAAACCATCCTAATCCATCCTCTAATCATTTGCACAATCCTAAGCAAGCTTAAAACCCTCCTAATCAAGCCCAAGTTGAAATTGCTCTCATCTCTCTCAAAATATTTGAACCATAAAACTTTATGAAGCCCACTAGGCCATAAATGACTCTTCCAAGCCCTTTTATTGCTCTTACAAGCCATTATGAGGGTTTTTATGAAGATTTTATCCCTTGAGCCTCCTTTGTTGACTCATCCTTCCCCTTTCCTCCATCCTCTCACCCTGTGACATTTGTCACTCCCTGATTGGTTGTAAGGAAGCACAATCCATGTGCTCTCTTCTCATGCAATCTGAGCCCTCCATGAGCTTTTTCCCATCCTTGCATCTTAGCCCTCAATCCCTCAAGCCTCTTGCCTATAAATTGGATCCTTCCCCTTTGAAAAATAACACAATCCATGAAGTAAAGTCATAATGACATTTTAAGAAGCCATTTTACATCAAAACCATACACTCACACCCAAATTCTAACTCCATTTGAAGCCCTTTTTGAAGCATAAGCTTGAGCATACATCCTATCTATTTAGACAAAGCCACTCAACAAGAGAGCTTCTTATTGAGAGAGCCCATTAATGGCTCATATTCTTAATTGAGAGCTCATCTTAGTCTATCTTGAAGTTTATAAATTTTGTTTAGTTTGTAGAAGCTTTATTTAAATTTGGTTTCTATTAGCATACTAACATTGCTCATATAAACATTCCATCTACAGATAGATGGAAAGACAAAGGTTGTAAATAGAAGCTTGGGCAATTTTTTGAGATGTTTATTTGGAGATAAGCCAAGCGATTAGGATATTGTATTGGCACAAGATGAGTTTGCATATAATAATTTTGTGAATAGGAGTACAAAAAAAACATGTTTTGAGATTGTTATTAGAATATAACCTAGAGGTATATCAGATTTGAGGGATGTTGCTAGTGAATAGAAGAGAAAAGGGGAAGAATTTTCTGATTTTATGAAGTCTTTTCATGAAGAAGTGAAGTTGAACTTGGAAAAAAGTAATCAAACGTATACAGTGAATGTTGATAAGTCTAAGAGACATCATGTTTTTGAAGTTGGTGATGAGGTGATGATTCATTTTGTTAAGGTTGTAGCTTCTGTTAGATTGATTTGATGGTAAGACATCTTTAAGATAAATATCATATATATTTTATATGTAATGTAATATATTTTTTATATAATATACATTATATATTATTATATAATAATATAATAACATATTACATATATGCTTAAAGATGAGTTATACATATAGTTATTTATATTATTAATATAATGATGATTAACTATAGAGACATGTCTCCTCCTCTCATATTTATATTAGATCCAAATCTGCATTTTGAAATCATTAATGACATTGGCAATGTTATTACATTCATAGAAAATGATCCATGTTACTCAACATGGTATCAAAGCGTAACTATAAATGCAAGAAAATAAAAGAATAACTTGAATATTATAAGCATCCTTTCTAGACTTCCCATCCAACTCACAAGTGTGTGAACTCAAGGATGCATAGGAGTGCTTCACTACAAACTACCTTAAAGGATGTTCGGTGTAATATTCTATATGAAGAACAAACCCATCTTTTTCAATACATAGCTCTAGTAAATGGATGGATAATGAACCACTTTCTTGTTCCTCTAAGAAGAGGGTTCCTTTAATATTTTTTTTAATGAATGATATTGGATCTCTACAATTGAGGTCCACAAAGGTCTATCTACAACATTTACAAAGAGTATTGTGGCAGCATTTGTGTGTTGCAACTTGACATTATGCATCATAATGTGGGTTAGAAACAAATGAATACTCATACCAAATGAATCCTAGTGGAAGATTGACACCAAATGGATTGCAGTGAAAGACTCTCACCTAATGATCGTGATGTGGTGTGAAAGGAATAAGGGACACACACACACACACACACACACACACACACACACACACACACACACACACACACACACACACACACACACACACACACACACATATATATATATATATAGCAGATGTAGATTAACAATATATAGAGTGGAAAGCAATAAGAATCACTTTAAAAACTCTACAAATTTTCTCTATTTTATGTAAACCAAGATGATGCCTGTACATAAAGATTATCATGCTATCTGATTGAATACGATGCAAAAAATCTTTATTTCATGCACTCCTATCACTCATTTAGATGATGTATTAGTTCCTCCTATATTATGAGAGACACATAAGGATGAATCACTTTACTCTCTGGCTAGTTATAAAATAAGTGACGTGTCATCATTAATCTCTTTAGTAAAGACAAGGGGAGGCCTTCTAACTATAATAATTGATATTGATGGTGAAAATCAAGGCACATTAAGGCACTTGGATTGGACCCATTTAAGGGTTTGGTGTTATATTCACATCATGTACATCATCCAAGTTTGCATGTTTAATTGGTCCTTATCATCTAGAATATAAGCATTCGGGTATATAAATTAAAAAAAGGTAGACCATTCTAAAAGTGACCTAAGTGTATATATGTTAGTAGAAAAGTACACTAGGTGTTTAACCAGGTGGTGTGGCCATACATGAGAAGGAAATAAGTTAGAAACATTAAAGGTAGGTAGGTATAAATGCATAATTTATTGCTAATGATCATTCCCATTCCTTATTTCTATTTAAATTTTTGCTAATGTCATGTGTGGGAGTATATATATTAACATATATATCTTGTGTTTAATATATTCTATATATTAATGAAAATGGAATATATGCATATATATTCAAAGTATATATTCTTATTTATGTTTTTTGGAAAGATCTTTATTATGCTAGAAATAGATAATACTGAGAGGGGGGGTGGTGAATCAATATTCTACAAAATTTTGCGCACAATGGGATATTGTTAATTACTTTCTAACTTGCATATGGAAGTAAACCATAATTCTTGAATAGTAAATATAAACATGCACATAGAGAACTCATAACACCATTATTTTTTAACTAGGGAAACCCTGGCCAAGGGAAAACCCTGGTGGGGACGGTACCCACTAGATGATTCACTAAACAATAGGATCCTATTAAAGGTATTGACCCTATTAGGAGTCTATGAAGTACATTTATTATTTCAAGTCCTTGATAGAGGACTAGACCTTGTTAGAAGCCTCAACCCTATTAGGAGTTACTACAACCTTGTTAGGAGTTGGTATAACTATTACACGCAAGAATATCTCACTACCCTAACATGCAATTATACAATTCAATTCCTTCAAAAAATAGGTATACATACAATACTTTCTTGGCTACTATAACTCAAAATTGCTCTGATCTTACATCAGATTTCACATCACATAAAATGTGTAGATATTTCTCATAATAGTTTGCATGTCACATCTAATCACACAAGTTCCTCCTTCTCTGCACAAGATAAGATCTTTACTTATACCTTTCACATTAACAAAACTCTACACTAGCAACCTTCATGTCTCCACATGCTTGACCTAATATAAAATAACTTATGGAATAATATCCACATAGTCAGCTCAACATAACTTAGTAATTATTTTGTAACCAAAATAATTCCTTAAGTCATACAACTTTGTTTACTGCTATGCTATGTTTTGCACTATTAAATACCCACACTTTTAATCTTACTATAACTTGTGTCGTATTTTTCATACACATATATGCAATGGAACACATCAGCATGATAATTTCATGAAGCTTTCCTCAACTACACATAAGATAACTCTCAACGCATCATCCATACTCTTAAGATCTATTCTCTGAATTTCTGCAAACTATTTAATACTTAAATAATTTCTATCTTTAAATGCATAAATGAAATGTTGAATGTATGCTTCCATAAATAAAAACCATCAAGACATATAGCTGACCATATTTCCAATAATCTCCTCCTTTGGCATCGATGGAAACATTTGGGAAAAATTTTCTAAGTCCCAAAATGATATCATACATAACAAAAACAAATAAAAGTAACTATACAAAAATTGCCTTCAGAACATAACAATTTTAGCTCTCTCTCTCTCTCTCTCTCTCTCTCTCTCTCTCTCTCTCTCTCTCTCTCTCTCTCTCTCTCTCTCTCTCTCTCTCTCTCTCTCTCTCTCCTATAATACAAAAAATTGGTTAGATAGTCCTATGGCTACTTATTTGGCTTTCTCTTCCTATTCAGTTTATAAATCTAGCAATCGTATTCATCCTATGTCTATGGATAAATGTTAGAAAACCTTAGTACCTTTGGATTAAAGGTATATCCTATCATTAAATTCATTGCAAATATATAAATGATGGAGATATACCTCTTTATTTAGAGGATAGTTATCAATCAATGATAACTAATCCAACTATTAGTGTATTTTGTCTTTCGTAGTTGGGCATGTTGAGTTCTCTTTTATTTTTCCAACCAAAGGACAAATCTGTTTACTAACAAGATGCAAGAATGAAGCTCAAAGAATGATAAATGTAAGTGGATGCTATGAAAAGGTGTAATCTAAGTCATGCCAAGCACTCCTAAGGTTACAAGTCTTCATATTTTCAAGGTTTCAAGTGTTTTGGAGCAAAGTTTACAATGTCTTGACAATGTTGAAATCTTTTGACAAGTGTTTGAATAGTATCCAAGGTGTAAATTTGCAAGTTTTTCTTTATCTTGATTAATGTTTTACACACACACAAGGCACAATAAGACAAGAATAGTTTTACATCACAACCTAGGAATTAAGACTGTATATTCCATTGAATTCCCACTTGAACCGAAGTTCATCCATGCTTATCTAGAATGGACAACTTAGAATCTTGGCACCATAGGCTCTCCCTTATAGTGAACTCACTTCTTGGGGCTACCAAGATTTGGTTCCCAAGGGGCATTACTTCCCTAGGGACTGTTGTCTCTACTAAGGATGTGAGAATATGGGATGTCTTCATGGGCATTAGTGACCCCTTGAGCTAGTGGGTAGAAAGGATTTTGGTCTCTAAAACAAGGTATTTAGTGTGGTCATTTTATTTGGAAAGTGAATGATAAACTTCCTCAAAAGGTCTCTGAGCCCTAAGAACTAGGGTTTGATACACCACACAAATACTAGAGGAGAGCTATCACACAACAATACCATTGACATGACATTAATTGTATCAAGTCTATTATAGTGGTTGGAATGTTGAAACCTAGTTTTGGCCCATCACCACTTCAAGGTCGCTCCCTGGGGCTCACCAAGTAATGAGTCTTGTGTCCAAGATAGGCCTCTCTATAGAAATTGCAAAAATATCTCTTGCACCCAAGATCTATGAATAACAAGGGGAGATGATATGTCCATGCAACTCCTAGGGTTCTAAACAATGCATAAACACCAAGTAGTATAGAAAGTTAATTTTGGTGAACCAAATAAAGTGTTATCTAATCTACAAAAACCATGCATAGAGTTTGAACAAGCACACAAGTCTTCAACAACATCCTACAAACAAGCATTAGTAGTTTTTCAATGAATGTGTTCTCCCAATGATTGCCACATATTGTAAATAGACCACCAGTAACAAAAAGTCATCTACTCCAGGTCTTAACATGAAATTGAAACCCTAGATGTGAATTTCGATCAAAATAGGTGCTTTCTGTGAACCAAATGAGCTCTAATAGAGTAGATTACACCCCAAAAGATCAAAATGACTCAAGATGCCCCTAATTGTGCTTAGAAAATGAATATTACATCCATGGTGTAGTTGGGGTCCTAAAGGGTGCAGTTGGGAGAGTGGAAGTATTCTGTAGGGAAATGGTGTCAAATAAATACCTAGAAACTTAAAACTTGAAGCCTGCTTGATTCATCAATTTCTATCTCCAATTTATGGGTTTTTTTACTTTGAAGTCATTTAAATAGGGTTTATTTGGTTGAATGTAGTCTGGATGGGTTGTATGCTAGTTTTATTGTTGCTTTTAATTGAAGCAATTATATAAATGCTTTAGTAAATCAGTAGGGTTTATGAGTTCATAAAAGGGATATTGCATAAGAATGGAGATGGGTGATTGTAGTTGATTAATTCTTATACAAGTTATTTGAATTATATCTCCCACCAATAGTCAATTTATTGCCTAATGGATAAGGCACTGGTCCTATAAATCAGAAGTAAACAAGGATGAATTCTACTGCTGCATATCAAGTCATCTTATAAAATCAAAATTATTTCAATCCTGTTCAAGAATTATAAATGCTGGTCTCAACTCATTTATATCGAATTCCTGAGTTTTAGGTAGCTGTTATTTCCAAGAATATTTGTAAATTTTAGGAGAATTATGACCAGATCTATTGATAAGGGATGTGTATAAGTTTGAGAGCATTGAAGAATTGAAGTAAGCTGTGTATGTATGTGAAGGTAACAGATGAGAATCAGAATGAAACTAAGATAATTTCATACACAGTTGCATTAGAATTATCCCTAGGTATACCCGCCTTGGTTTAGCAGAGCCAGAAGATTAGGAAACCATCCTTTGGTTTTGTTGAAGTTGGGTTATAGTGATTCATTCATATAGTTGATATTGGGAATTGGCTAATCCCTAAATTGTATGAGTCATTTCACTGTGATATTAAGCATTTTGTTGCTTGATAGTTTCAGTAGTTTGAAACACCAACAAGATACACACTACTCCTAATCAACACAAGCATGAGGGAAAAATGAATAATTATTTATAGCAGGACTATCTATGAGAGAATATAGCACGGCTTCAAGAGTATGAGCTGCGTCTTTAGCCAGAGATGATAAAGCAAATTGCTTCTTTTCTTCTTCTTTTTTCTCCCACACAAGCATACCCATTTGTATGTCATCTGCTAGAATCACTACATTACATTTTCTATTTTGGAGAAACAATTCCTTAAAATGGTACTACTAGATTGCACCAGGAAAGCTTGTATAACTTATAACAATGCATCTCATATAGTTTCCTCATAGTATTTACATTGCTGGGGCTCCAAACTCTACAATGGAGTTCTTTTGAAAACTTGCAAGCTAAGCTTCCTTTCTTCTTTAAATAAAGTAGTGAAAAAGACTCCTAAATCAACAAGGTCATGTTGTGGATGCAAGCCATACAAAAAGATGAAAATAAACTACTAGAATGAAGAGGAAAGGAATGCAGATATAGATGTTCTACAATATATCAATCCTCGCAAAGATTGAGTTCTTGTTTAATGTCTTGCAAATAAATCTACAGTAAAATGGCCACAAACCTATGTGAATGGGTATGGATCAAATTCTGTCAGAGGTAATGCTACTAATTTGAGTGAAAAAGAAAATGGGAGCAGCTATGGCATATTACATTCTTTGTTTCCGATCCAGAGTTTTCCAACACTAAGACATCTTGAGATTCCCTGCATGCAAAAGAAATACAAAAAATAAATAGTGCATTATATCAGAAATATAAATTTTCCACAACTTTATCCTTGCACTTAAATATATGCTAACCCTGAACCTAAACATCATCTATAAAACAACTTTGTGACCTAAAAGAATTAATAGTGGCTCTGTTTTTTAAATTGCGATGAGTAGAAGAGAAAGATAAAATGTAAAAGCATTGAATAGCTTTGGAATCTACCTCTGCAACTTTCTGATAGATAACAAACTTGGAATGATATCTAATGACTAGATTCTTACCTCCTTTCGCCTCTCCTATTGACCTTGCACCAAACTGTCGCCCATTGTAGTCACGGTGCGCCCCAAAACAAAATTAACACTGTCATGACCTTTTTTCTTATGTTCTAAAGGTCAAAATTTAGACAATTTTGCCATAGTCAAAATTTGGTCAAAATTTCAACCATATCGGGCCCATTTTTTCAAAAAAAATGAATTTAACAACCCAAGTAGGCCTTTGGTCGAAAATGGGTGCCTAATGTACTAGTGCTTTGACCCATACATTTTAATTGTTACATTTCTAAATTCACAATCTTAGAATAATAGTAGTTTATTAGTTTTAAGTGGTAATAGACAACATGGGTCACAAATGAGCGGTACGCTCAATATTCTTGGAAGTATCAATACTTTGACTAGGTATGGATACATTTTATTAACTTTTTAGAAGAAATCCCCAATGTCTTATCAGAGGCTAGTGGTCTGAGTGAAATTTTATTGAGTAGTATCTAGCTCACTGATACAATGCTCTAGTTTCTAACTTTTTTGTAGAGTCTAGCTAACTTTAGTGTGGATGACAATTTTCTTGATGGGCCTATTCCTGAGGTGGGAAAGGGTGTGTATTTTACCTATGGGGATAATTATCTCTATGGAAACACTTAAAAATTTTAATGGAAAAATAATGAACTGAGATTGGTCCACATTTGAAATTGCTTTAAAGATCAATACAATGAGTAAAGTATTTCAGAATATACTATGGATTGGAGCATGTGAACTAGTCTGACTTCTACATTGTTGAATGCTTATATCTATTGATTGAGGATAGACGAATAAGCACAAAGAGATATGTCTTTATTGTAGAATAATGCTCTTCAATCCTTCATGTTGTTATTAATTCATTTTATATTATTTGAATAGTGATTCATGAATGATTCAAGCATTGATATTTCTCTTAGACTTTTATTAATCCGTGTGAAAAGGTTTTAGGATGACACCAAGGTTTGAGTACCAAATGTGTTTGACTTTCCTTCTACCAAGGAGAAATTTCTTTATATAAGAGGAATGTAATGGGAAGATGTGAGACCGTGTAGACTACTTCATTGATACATTTATCTATATCTACCACTCTCTATAGGCAATGCAAGGTAGATCCATCCTCTATGATTGTGCAAGATAGTATCATAGAAAGACTCCATGATGTTCAATATCACTATCTGAGAATGTCATAGTGATTGTGTGAATATTTTGAATCTTCCTTAGCTAAGAGGAAGTACTAAAATTAGCTAAATTAGATTCTAGCATATTCAATTCTAATATTGTATAAATGTTGTCGTTGTTGAGAGGGAGACACCATTAAGAGGGAGTCTCACATATCTGTCATGGGTAAACTTAGAAGTCAAGAATTTGATGTATGTACTTGGTGCTTCAAGAAGGGAACCCCATTAGTATGAATGCCTAATATAGCCAAACTTGGGGATAAATTCACAATTTATTTTCACTCAAGTCACTATGGGATTAGACAAGTAAATTTGTGTATGAGAAGCTACTCCTACAAATAATGTTGTGATTAGAACAAATGGAGTTGCTAGAAGATCTACCTAGTGGATCATTGATGACTTTGATCATAGTGATTCAAAGGGAGTAGACCATGGAGATGGTTTCTAGAAGTAAATTATGATTGAAGAAGGAATGACTAATATTCTCATTAAGTACCAAAGTAAAGCTTGTGAATTTTGAAACTAGCTTGGAGTTGTGAAGAATGAAACTCTTGCTAAAAGGAATTCTTAGCATTAGTGATTTATTGAAATGTACTTTACTAGATTCTTTTTTGTGAGAGAAAAGCTTAAAGGGAAACCCTTGTTCCACTCTCTAGAGTAGTTATAATGGATCCACCCTCTAATATGGTTCTTGGTAGATGTCATGTGTATGATGCCATGACAAGACCAAGAGAGAGAATCTACAATGACTTCATGTAAAATATTTTATTGTCATATGTGTAACTCCATGAATTTATGGGCCCTCCTATGTAAATTATCAAAAGGTGGTGATCTTTTAGATAATGAACACTTATATTTTTGATATTTTAAAGTGACAAATTTACAATTATTAGTTTCAGTATCATGTGACTTGACATCTATGGACATGTCATAATAGTTAGCATCTCTTGGACATTTTGATAGATTTCATGAGACTTGATATTAGTTGAAGATCATTATGTTCCTTATGAGATAATTATGGTGGATGAGTGTTTATGTGGATATGCCATGATTTGTTATGATAGAAATCAATATGAGACTTGATGTCAGTGCACATACCGTAACTTAGATATATAAGAAGAATGTCATGTGAGTTGATATTCTTGAGCAAATTATATCCTTTGATATCACAAGTTATGTGATATCTCTTGTCATGATAGATGAGCCTATTGTGATATATACTTGACTAGATTCTTCATCTTCCCTAGCTAAGATGGAGTGTTGAAGATAATAGCTTTGGTTAGATTAATGATAATCAATAACATGATCTACATATGCATGTTATATATACACATAGATAGTTATATTACTTGGACTAATATCAATCTTATTAAAATTAATTAAATTTTTTATCAGATTGCATTATCTCATGAATTCAAGTATACTATCAATTTGCACTTGCATATTCTATGTCTAAAATTAAATTATTTCACGTTCTTCACATTCTGATTGAGCAATGATCAAATGTTTTTCATATCAGATTGGTGATATGATTTATATTTGTTGAGAGAAAACTAATGATGATCACAATTAGTATTCAGGTCTCATTGATTAGTAAATGAATAGTTACAAAAAAGAGGCATGCCATGAATGGACATGTCTCCACTTTGTAGAGACATGTCCATTCATGGACACAACTCTTCATCAATTATATATACTCAAACCAATCAAGTAGAAGAGCATCGAAAGAAACAAATGGTAAGCCCTTCAGAGTTTGGTGAGTACAAATACCAGATTCATAATTGATATTTAATATTCAATATTTGTCAAAATTGAATTGTCATTATCCAAAGATCAATTCTGATTACATCCTCTATAGTAGAATACATAGATTAGTAATTAGATTTAGGGAATTGAAAAGACATATATTTGAGATAAATATAGTCATCTTTAACACATTTATTGAATTCCACAAAGATCATGTCATAAACTCATTTAGACCTATATTTGGGTACTCTCACTAGACAAGGCCAACAAATCCTGAAAGCACCCTTAATGGGTGAGGCCAATTCAATTTGAAAGCACCCTAAACCAATAAAGGGAAGTCAATTTCAGATTATCCTAACTTCACCCTTGGGCCTAAATAAATGAGGTGCCATCGATTGATGAAACCTTATAAGGTAAGGTCAAGTGAACTTGATAGTAAAACCTAGAGAATAGATATTCCACTACAAAGAATCTTGGGCTAATTTGACATGAAAATCAACGTAATAAATATCATATTTGCCAATCTTAAAGTAAATTCAGTCGCACCATCAACTAATACAATCTAGTGACTTCTCACACATTCAAAATAAGATTTTGCATGCAATTATTGAGTGGAATTTAGATGAATTTGATTGTACCTAAAATTTTAGATTTGTGGAAATTTGATTGCATTCAGTTTAAATGAGGCTGGGTGGACATGGTTGTATGCTTAGAAGAGGAGGCCATGAGGATTACACCATAATTACAATAGAGAAGGGTTAGTACATGTGTTTGATAGAAATTCAACCCTACCTTAAACAATTCAACATAGGTAGGTTTATTCCCCAAACAATGATAAACCCTAAGTCTTAGATTATAGCTTCATCAGATGAGGAGAGGTTTAGTTCATTAAATTGTTCAATAAACTTCATAAATTCTTTAATTGGTCTAGGAGTGTCAAACACATGACAAAGAACCATTAGAGCTTATCAAAGGAGGGGATTACTTACAAACATTGATTAATGCAATGCTTGCACATTACAAAGAAAAATAATGCAAATGTGTGTCTATATCGTGGTGAGCAAGTATATATTTATTATATCGAGGAGGAGGACCCAAGATTACCATACTTTACATAGATCAAAAATACTTTTTGAACTCGTATAACCAATGCAACAAAGTTTATTGTTCCTTTAGATCTAGTACTAAAATCTCAACGAAAAGGGTAGAAAAGGAGCAATACAGTAAACATATACACAAATACTTTGCTCGTGTTTAACTAGATAACAAGGAAAGTTTGTATGTCTGAAATAATTCTTAGAAACTAATGTAAGGTTCTCAATTAAATTGTCAACTATAGACTGAAGTGATGGATAGCACAAAACAAATGTCTCCCAATAATTTTTTTGAAACAAAACTCGAATAGGTTTTATTGAACTTTCCTATCAAATTAGAAGACCATCACAAACTATGAGTATTCAAAACCCCACAGAATCAAGGGAAATCAATTAAAAAGATTGAGACTAATTAGAACTGAAAGCTAGAAACCTTCACATCCTCCATTTTTGTACAAATATTTTTTTTGCTAAATACTACCATTTTTCTATAGTGGAATTTGTGAGAAAGAGTTCAAAGCTACAATTAATTTTCTTGTTTTAATGCCAATGAAATTGTAGTCCTATTCTCCACGTCACTTAAAAAGTTAATAATAACGTACTCTAAAGTTTGATTGTGGTGATATAAAATGCACATGTGGAGAGATAGACATTATTCTTGAGAAGATATTTGTCTTTAGCTGGCCAAATACTAGCCTTTATTCTATAACACAAAATTTCATGGATTTTTGTTTCCTTAAAATTTCTTTTCTAAATATCTTTTGAAAATTAAAAGAGAGAAAACTCTACCAAAAAATTTATGTACCTTAATCAAGCCATTTAAATCTTTTAAGAGAATCTATTTTCATTTGGATGGCTTAATGAAATGTGGATGGCTTGCGCATCTTCATACACTTAATTCATATCATAGTGATTTTTTCTAGTTGAACTTTTTCTATGTTTCCATCTTCTCACCACAAATTTACAAGGAGAATGTGAATGTGAATTTAGGAGATAATAATTAGGGGAAATGTCTAGGCCAACTTCATGCACCTATAGTTCCTAATTCGTATATTAAAATTTGCCAATTTTCTTCGTGAACCTTTGTAGGTGATTGAAGAGCTTAAAGCTAACCTTTCAACTTTCTTGCATTTCCAAAGCTCTTTTTAGAACTCATAGAGTGCGAGGTGTGTTGATATTGTAGTGATTGATCATGTAGTGGGTGTCAATTTTAGAGGTTGCCCAAAAACACTATTTTAAGCAGTTGAGATGCATAATGCATTGTAATGTTGGTGAATATTTTTGCTGGATAATAGAAAGGTTGAAGGCTCTGTAGGTGGATGTAGCCCATGTTTTGGGTGAACCATGTTAATTCTATATGTTGTTTGTGTTCTTGGTGTTTTCTTCTATTGTTTTTGCATATAGTTGTTTATTCTTATATTGTCTCGAATCTGTCAAACCCTAAAAATTGGTATCAGAGCAAGGTTTGTTGCTATAGATTGACAAGATTTTCAGATTTGAGTGGGAGCAATGGAGGATTCCAAATTCAAGATTGAAAAATTCAATGGCTAGAATTTCCATCTATGGAAAATGAAAATGAAAGATTACCTGTATCAAAAGGATCTATGGAAGCCATTAGAAGGAAAAAAAATAAAAATAGGGAACCATCATAGATGAATATTGGGAGATCTTGGATAGGAAGGCATTGGGATCTATTCAACTTTTCCTTGCACTGTTTGTAATGATCAACATATCAAAGGAAAAAATGACAGTAGAGCTAATAAAGACATTGGATATGTTATACAAGAAACCCTCAGCTTTGAATAAGGTATTTCTTATGAAGCATTTGTTTAATATGAAATTGGGTGAGGGAGGATCTATAGTGAATCATTTAAATGAATTTAAAACAATTACTATTCAATTGTCGTCCATACAAATTTCATTCGATGAAGAGGTTAGGGCTCTCTTAATCTTATGTTCTTTTGTAGAAAGCTAGAATAGCTTGGTTATGGTTGTAAGTAACTCTGTCTCTAGTTCAAATATTTTGAAATTTGATGAAGTTGTTGGTGTTATCCTAAGTGAGGAAATGCAATGGAAAAACATAGGTGAAACTTTTAACTCATCAGGTTACACTTTAAACATGGAGAATAGAGGAAGAACAAGGGAAAAAGGAAAAGGGCCTTTCCATGAAAAGTCATGAGGGAAGTCAAAGAAAGAATGTTCTCAATCTAAAAGAAGGAAAGATTGTTGGTATTGTGGAAAGCCTGGTCACCTAAAGAAAGACTGTTGGTCTCAGAAAAACAAACAAGGAGATGAAAATGAAGATTACAGTAAGGAAGCTAATGTTGCAAGTAATACTTTACAAGATGCTTTAATCTTATGTTTGGATAATGTTAATGATTCTTGGGTAATAGATTCTAGGGATTCATTCCATGCTACACCCCATAGAAAATAATTTCAATATTATGTTCAAGGTGATTTTGGACAGGCATATTTGGGTGATGATGAGCCTTGTCCCACTATTGGGAAAGGAAAAATAAAGATCAAGTTGCCAAATGGAAATGACTAGATACTACAGGAGGTAAGGCATGTCCTTAATTTAAGAAGAAATTTAATTTATGTTGGACAACTAGGTAGTGAAGGCTGCATAGTCATGTTTTTAGACAATATCTAGAAGGTCACTAAGGGTTCATTAGTAGTAGCTAAGGGTGTGGAGGTAGGCACATTATATCTGTGTATTGGTAACACTTATTCTACCTTAGCTTCCACTAATAATGTTAATGCAAGGAAAGCTACTATATATATTGCAAGAACATATTCAAAAATTTGGCACCATAGGCTTGGGCACATGAGTGAGAAATGGATGGAAATCCTTCACTCTAAAAATCTATTGCTAGGACTAAAAAATATTGATTTAGAGTTTTGTGAAAATTGTGTTTATGGAAAATATAAAAGAGGCAGATTTCTTAGATTTGGGAAAGAAAAGAAGAGTGAAAAGTTTGAGCTAGTTCATTCAGATGTATGGGGAATAACACATGTATTATCTCTTGGTGGCTCTCATTATTATGTTATTTTTATAGATGATTCAACTAGGAAAACATGAGTGTATTTCTTGAAATAGAAATATGATATTTTTGAAACATTTAAGAAATGGAAAGCTTTGGTTGAGAATGAGACATGAAAGAAGTTAAAGTTTCTTAGATCCGATAATGGAGTGAGATTACTATTCTATTAATGGAATTTGAAGGAAGAAGATAATTCCAGGAACCCCACAAGAAAATGGGGTGTCAGAAAGAATGAATAAGACAATCATGGAACATGCAAGGAGCATGAGATTGCATGCTAGTCTACCCCTTTATTTTTGGGTAGATGTTGTAAACATTGTTGTCTGTTTGATAAACAAAGGAACTTCAACCCCTTTGGATGGTGGTGTTCTAGAGGAAGCATGGACAAAAAAATGGTAAATTATTCAATTTTGAAAACTTTTGGTTGTGAAGCTTTGTCTATGTTGATAAAGAAAATAGAACCAAGCTTGATGTTAAATCTCTAAAATGTACCTTCATTGGATATGGAGTAGATGACTATGGTTATCGCTTATGAGATTTTGAAAATCTTAAAATAATCAGAAGTGAAGACGTAATATTCAATGAGAAGATCATGTATACATAATAGTTGCAGGAAAAGAAGCATGAACAGGTCAAACAAGAATATTTGGTGTTGGATGAAACTCCTAAAACTGAAAAAGCCACTAGTACCTGATGCTCAACAAGAACAAGTTATCCCACAAACTCCTATAAGTGTTAGACAACCTATAAGGTCTAGTAGACTTCCTGATAGGTTTTCTCCTTCTTTGCATTCCATTTTATTGACTGATTCTTGTGAACTAGAAGAATATAAAGAAGTAATGCAGGTGGATGCCAAACAATAGTGGAAGTTGGGCATGAAAGAGGAGATTGACTCCTTATTGAAAAATAAGACTTGGGACTTAGTCTTTCTTCTTGAAGGAAAAAGAACCTTGTCTAAGAAATTAGTTTATAGGCTAAAGGAGGAAGATGGAGGAAAGAAAAGGTATAAGGATAGACTTGTGGTAAAGGGTTTTGCACAAAAAAGGGTTTAGATTTTGATGAAATATTCTCCCCTATTGTAAAAATGACTTCAATTAGAACTGTACTAAGTCTTGTCGCTATAGATGACTTGCATCTTGAACAACTAGATATCAAGAAAACTTTTCTCCATGGAGATTTGAAGGAAGAAATTTACATGCAACAACTAGAGGGATATGAGGTCAAGGGTAAGGAGAATTTGGTGTGTAGGTTAAGTAAAAGAATGTATGGCCTAAGTAGACACCTCGGCAATAGTATTTAAAATTTGATAGTTTCATGGTTGAACAAGGTTACCATAGATATCATTTTGATCACTATATATATTTTAAGAGATTGGATAATGGGAGTTACATTACCTGTTACTCTATGTTGATGACATGCTTTTTGTTGGGTCTAATATGCAACAAATAAATGAACTTATATAGGAATTAGCAAGGTCATTTTTTATGAAGGATTTGGGTGCTGCTAAGAAAATCCTTGGTATGAGGATTACACGGGATAGGAAAAATAGAACCTTGAATTTTTTCCAAAGTGATTATACAAAGGTGTTGAAGAGATTTAATATGCATGATGCAAAAGAAGTCAGTACACCTTTGGCTAGTCATTTCAAATTGACTATGGAAATGTGCCCAAAGGCACAGGAAGAGGTAGATAAAATGTCTAACATCCCGTATTCATCAGTAGTTGGTAGTCTGATGTATGCAATGGTATGCAGACAACTATATATTTCTCATGTAGTGGGAGTTGTCAGTAGGTATACAAGTAATCTGGGTATGGAACATTGGAATGCTATCAAATGGATTCTTCAATATTTGGAAGTTACTACTACAAATGAATTATGTTTCATAGGATCCAATTTTGCTCTGAGTGGATTTTTTGACTCTGATATGACAAGAGATATTGATACAAGGAGGAGTACTACAAGGTATGTTTTCACTGTAGGGGGTATTGTAGTTAGTTGGATTTCTAGATTGCAGAAGGTTAATGCACTTTCAACCACTAAAGTTGAGTATGTAGCTGCTACGGAAGCTAGCAAGGAGATGATTTGGTTATATTATTTTCTAGAGGAATTGGGTCAGAAATAGGAAGATCGGCCATTGTACAATGATAGCCATAGTGTCATTCATCTTGCAAAGAATTTTGCTTTTCATTCAAGGAAAAAGCACATACAACTCAGGTACCATTTTATAAGGTCAATTTTGGAGGATGTCCAATTACAGCTTGAAAAGATTCACACAAATGAAAATCATGCGGACATGTTCACAAAGGCAGTCCCCAAGGAGAAGTTAGTTTCTTGCTCAACTTCTATTGGGCTTCTTTACTGATGATCGTGGAGCTAATACAAAACAAAGTCTTTATCTAGTGGGAGTTACACGTAGTACATTGTCATTTGGTTTTAGTCTCCAAGTGGGAATTGTTTGGTGTGGAGCTTGATCAGTCTCCAAGTGGGAGATTGTTGATATTGTGGCAATTGATCATGTAGTGGGTGTTGATTTTGTGGCTAGTTAATAGAAAGGTTGAAGGCTGTGTAGGTGGATGTAGCCCAGGTTTTGGGTGAATCACATTAAATCTATGTGTTATCTATATTCTTTGTATTTTCTTCTATTATTTCTGTATATAACTATTTATTCTTATATTGTTCTAGATCTGTCAAACCCTAACAAGATGGTCTAAAAGTGTCATTTTAAAAAATTCACCCAATACCTCCCTCTAAGACCCCCCAATAGCCATTATAGTACTTTTTGGACAAGTGGACCAATCAACAATCAAGAAAACTGAAAAATGAAAAAAAGTGAATGGCTATTGTTGTTCATCGTGATTTTTTTTTGGCATGTTTTTGTGCAAGTACCAATTTTTTTTTGGCAGTAATTTGGGGGGGAGGGGGGGGGGAAGAAAACAGTTAATGTGGCGACATTGTGTACATGGACAACAACTGTCTCATTTCCCTATTAAGAAAAAAAAGACATGCTAAAATGTATGTTGTGAATGGTGTAAAGAGCACAAAACCTAATTTGAATCAAAAGATTTGATTATAGAATTTGGTAAGGCACCTGTCCTAATATTGTTCTAATCCAAGTTTAAGAAGAAAAATAATTATTAAGAAGAAATGAATTTAATTCTTGCTGTATGATTTGATACATTTTCATGTTTTTTTTGTTTTGACTCTAAGATGAATTGATAAGATTAGTTTATTATTTTGAATGATAATAGTCATAGTTGTAGAGTTGTGCTTAGTTTGAGTATTGAATAGATTGTAGGCTTGAAGAAATAAATTGATTATAGTAATTTATTTATTATTTATTATTTTTTTGGGGGTAAACACATTGACTTGGAGCTATGAACCAGTGAGGCCATAAATGGGGGACCTCATCCCCATTATATTTGAACCTTGATGGAAAGGATAACAACTCAACAACTTAACCATCACAACATGACACTATTGGCAATTAGAGTAATTTATTATCATATTTTGATTGGTATTGTTTTTCTCTATTATATTAGTTTTTTTTTAACTCATTAATATTTCTTTTTAGTGAAAATATTAATAGGTTTTTATTTTTTATTTTTTGGTAAAGAAAAAACCATCCAAAGTTTGCAAGCAAGTTACAAGCAACAAAAACTAATAGCTTCCGCCTTGTGAAGAAGCAATATGCAATTTACACTATGTGTTTGCAACAAGTGAAGTAGTACTATCTTCTCAAGCATGAGCTCCACAAGGATGTTGAAAGACATTTACTATAGTTTTTGTTTCACCATCAAGTTCTAAATGAGTTTGGTTTTAAATGCAGATTGAGAAAAAAAACTAGTGTTATGCCTCTTTTAAACTTATGAAACTTTTTTCAAGATCAATGAAAGGGGTCACTGTTTAAAGAAAAGCCTATTGTTTCCTATTTTATAATTTGTGAAGGCAATGTAATAGCTAGTTGTGAAAGTTTCCTTTCAATAAAAGATTCCCACAAGAGTCTTCTAAAAAGAGTGGAGTGCCTATCAGTACAAAATAATTGAAAGAAGTTTGAGCTTCTGTAGCTAGTTTAAAAAACTATCATTTGACAGAAACATTAATGGATAGCATATGAGAATTTTAATTAATGATAATATTATTGTTCTATCATTTGTATCATGAATCTTTTTGTGATGTTGTAATTAGGATTTAGTTGTGTAGTTTTTTAGTCAAATTCATTGATTTATGTTTCATGAGTAGTGGATTCACAAAAACCCATCTCTTATGAAAATGATTGGAACACTTAGCAGTCACTAAATCAATGTGATTTTCATAGAGGTGAAACATCAAGACTTCCTAGGATGTCAATCGTCACAATATTACTCTAGTTCAAGCACATTTTACCATAGGGCTTCCTCCAAGGGTTATGACTGCTTTGCTTGCAAGCCAATTTGCAAAGCCTTCTACAAGTATTGTGTCTTATGAACCATTTAGATCTTTTGCATTAGACAAGAGCTCAAGATGCAACATAGCCCTTATTTCTTGAATGTAACTTATTTTTTGCATTCAACTTTTGTTTGATTAAATAGTTTGTGATTTATGCAATTTTAGTTTCAATAAAATAAAATAGGAGGCAATTATTCAATGTCGTCAATATTGGTAGACTTTTGAGTTTTGATTCAGAAATAGATTATTGAATTTTATTATTGATGTCTTGTACTGCTTCATCATTGTGGCATAGTGTAAATGCCACAACTCCTAGTAATATTGTCTTACATTATATTTTTAAGTTGGTTGCATGTTCATAAATAGATTAAAATGATTGGTTTTAAGTAATTATTTAACATTTTACATTCACTATGTGCATTTGATATCTTCTACTACTCACAAATCATTCAATATTATCCCAATAAAATGAAAATAATAGAAGACAAGGGTTAATAAGTTTGACTCAAAAATTGTATAGTTAAATCTAGATATCAATATCACAAAATAAGAGTAGACAAAGAATTGCTGCTCTTTAACTTAGGGCCCGTTTGGTGACAAGCATAGGAATAGAAAATTAGAATAGGAAATAGGAATGAGAGTTAGAGTAGGGAATGGGAATGGAAAATGACAATCTCATTCCTATTTGGTTCACCTAAAATATATTTGAGAATTTGTTTGACAATCTTTCTTATTTCATTTTTTTGGTAAGGCGTCATCATTGAATTTCTTTTTAGGGCAGCTGCAATCCGTCAAAGCAACCATCCATCTAAATTCAACATCTAACCTTATGAAAAATTGCAAAATATAGAATGAAACTCAAAACGGATGAAAATTATCTTGTACTGTTTAGGCCGACATTTCTTAAGTATCTTCTGCAAAGACAATTAAGATGAGCAAACAAAACAATGAAAACTATTGCCAAAGCTATTAGAGTGGATCGTGGTATAGTAATTGCTCTCATAAGGTTGCATTTCCATGATTGCTTTGTAAGAGTAAGTATTCTCAAATATTATCATCCTAAATTCCAACCCTAATTTCATGATAAGTTTTTTATAATTGATTATAAAACCCCGAGTGTAGGCTTGCGATGCATCAATTTTGCTTGATTCCATAGTAGGTAGAAGATGATTCCATAAAAATAGTCACCCATGCTTTGCAAGAAAAACACGTCGGCTTGGAAGAACTACACAAATGGGGAAAAATAGTTTACCAAAAATCGGTCTTCCCCATAATAATCCTAATGGCTAACTATGTCATAAGTTTTTCCATGTAAACCCTAGCCAAATCCTATTCTCCATTCCAATAACTGATATTTTTGGGAATCGACTTATGCTCATTTTGGGCTAAAATGGGAATACGTATTCCTATTTCCCATTCCCATTTCACACACCAAACAAAAAATTCAAAAATATATTCTAATTCTTAATGATCTTTCCCATCATATTCCAGTAACCAAACGGGCCCTTATTGAATTGGGGCAAACCAAAGATGAAATTGATATGGATTTTGACCTAAATATCTTCATCATTTTCAAAACAATATGCAAATTTTATTTTATATGTATTAGATGGATTTGAGTCTCGTGTTTCATTGGAATAGTTTGCCAAATGATGGGAAATAATTGAAAATTTTCAACTCGTGAAACATGGTCAATGATTTTCAATAAAAACCCACAAAGTATCTTGATAAAAAAATGATTTCACAAAATGATTGAAGTTGGCTCAATATGATTTCACAAAATCATGAAATATTGAAACCATAGGTTCTAATTGTGACAAAAGTGGAAATACGTTGTAATGGTTGTACATATGTAAAATCTTAGTGTAAAATGTTTTCTATTAAAGTTGAGTTAGTGAAGATTTGATAAAATAGTTATATATTAAAAGAAATGATCTTAAACCCTAGTTTCAATTGAGGTTACTATTTTTTATGGAAGTGGAGATACACTAGATTGGTAATGTTAAAATGTTTTATGGAGTAACTTTAGAAAAAGAAATTATTAAGAGGTTAAGTTGAGGAATGATATGTATTCTTTATTGTCGGGATCCAAAAGAAGAGAAAAATGAGGAAGATAAAGAAGAAATATAAGAAAATAAAGTACTAAGATGAAAATAAAGTGATAGAAAATGAAGAAGATGAATGAGAAGAGCTATAGGGAGAAGGAAATGGTACAAGTGTTAAAAATTAAGGTCCACACACATAACTGAGTAATGGACACTGATTTTTTAACTATGGGAGTCCTTGATCAGAGGGAAAACCTTGGTGGGGATGGTACCCACAAGACAATGTACTAATATAAATGTACCTTGTGAAAGGATGTGACATTGTAAAGAGCCCATTACAATGCAATCAGTACAAAAGTCCATGTTAAAGGAAAAATCTCTATTAGGAGACTTAGAACCCTTGTTAGAAGGTTCAAACCTTGTTAAAGGCTGATAGGAAGACAACTAAACTCATTGTCCAAATTGCTTCAATAAACAATGAAGAGTAGATCTTCAGGACAACAAATCTAATATACTGAATTGACCAATACTGAAACTTAATTTCCTATACAATTTTGAAACTCAAAATCACACATCAACATCAAACATCTCTTTCTCTATTATGCTCTAATAAAACCCACACCCTCTAACCATATACATTGCATACATGATGATTTACAACCAAGAAAATATTCTTCCTTTATACCCTAGATCCAAATAATTGATTAGGTTGGCTTGTTAAGGCTTTTCCAATATAAAATTGATTACATGAGACCTCATTAAGGTATACATTCATTCTAAAGCATTATCACAAATATTAAAATAAGGTTCCTACATGTTACAATATGATCAACTCAATCTTAATAAGGATCAACATATTTTACCAACATAATTAATTGCCATTAAAATTTATTGAAAATTTACTTCTATGATCCTTCCAAAATAATCTCCAAGACTTTCTATCATAAATTTAGCTTCACAAACATGTCTTCAACCATCATCCTTCGCCCACCTTAATTCTACCCCGTAGGTAAGATACAACCAATTTTACAACAACTATCTTTGACAATATTTCCTGTACTCTAGTTTGCTAGAAGTCTTCACCAAATGAACTACAACTCTTCCAATACTCAATAGAAACATGAGAGAGCATAGAAGTAGAATCAATTGTGATCAAATTAAACTTGAATCCAACTTTAATGACCAAAACAATGAAGCATAACTAGAGATAAACCATGCACAATAATGTGTAATAATTTATTGACTAGGGGAATCTTGATTAGAGCAAAAACCCTAGTGGAGATGGTTTCCACAAGATAATGTACTAATATAAATGTTCCTGGTGAAAGGATGTGATCTTGTTAAGAGCCAATTATAATTCAATCAGTGCAAGAGTCCATGTTAAAGGATAAATCTCTATGAGGAGACCTTGAACTCTTGTTCGAAGGTTCAAACCCTATTAAAGGCTGATAGGAAGACAACTCAACTCATTGTCCAAATTTCTTTAGTAAAAAATGAAAAGTAGATATTTAGAATAAATAATCCAATATACTAAAACTCAATTGCTTATATAGATCTGAAGCTAAAAATCGCGCATCAACATCAACAAACTATCTCCAACTTCTCTGGAGTAGTAAATAACTTGCTAGGAAGTGGACTCTTCTTTTGTTTAACCATCACACATTCCTTGTACATAATGTCAGAGAGTTTCACAATATTGGGTAGACCTCTTACAATATTAGAATTACTTACCTCCATAATTTTATTAAATTTTGTGACAAAATCTACTATGTGATAACCAGTTGCCATCCACTTAAATAATCACTAGACAACTTATCTCAACAAGACTCAACTAAAAAGTACTACCTCTGGTTCTTGTACCTATACCAATCAACTTTCTATGTTTTTTCTTAATTTTACATGTCTTCTCAATGAATTGTAAAAGATAGCCCTTATCAACAAGTTGTCCAACACTCAACAAGTTATGTTTCAATCCATCAACAAAGTATACATCCTCAATGTTCATTTTACCATGAAGTGCAATAGATCTCTTTCCCTTAATAGGACATAAAATAATCTTACCCACTCTAACTACACTACCATCATAACTATTGAACTCAAAAAAACTTATCTCTATCATCTCTCAGGTGATGTGAGCATTTACTATCTATCATCCAATCAAATTTATTTATCTCAATTTTTGATACAAGTTTTTTTGCTTCTGTAAAATACTTTCTTCCGTAATAGAAATGAATCCTATTGCATCTTCATTATCATTGTCTAAGAAGTTTATTTCCTTAAATTTAGTTTTATCATCACTTGCATACAAAAAATCTTTTGGAATCTTTGAATTGTAAGGCTTCTTAGGATTAACTTCTAGTTCCTTCTTTGGACATCTAGAGGAAAAGTGACTAAAATTTTTGCGTACAAACACAATCTTTCTTACCTTTAGATTCTCTCTTTGAAACTAATCAAAAAATTATCAATCTTCCTTTCTTCTTCTTGAAGTTTTACCCAATCTCTAGCATAATTTGTTAGTATCCTTTTATCATCATGCATACTAGTTTTAAAAGCAATTTCAACTGTAGTAAAATTACCTTTTATTATAATAGACTCAAATTCTTGCAATTTTCCAATCAAATTCTATTTGTTAAATTCTTTTAAAAGAGGAATAACTTCTTTTATTGCAATCAACTTAGTATCATAAGTAGGAGTTGAAGATCTCAAAATTTTATAAAATACCTCATCTTTTGGTATTATTCCTCTAGAGCTCTTTATTCATGTGAAAATCTCAATAATTATCCAAATATATGATCTAACAAATTCATCTTCTTGCATTCTGATACTTTCAAACTTAGATTTCCAATTTTGTAACCTTGCCTTCTTTGTCTATTCATAAACTTCATAGTCTTTATAATATAATCCAAATTTCATGAGAAAGATCAAGCCCCTTTACCTCAATGAATTTTGATTTGGAGGTGCAAAGCTTAGTGCTTCTCTAACATACATAATGATTTTTTCATCATTTGTACAAGTGGGTAGATATTGTTCATTCTTCACAAAAAAATTAGTTTTTGTAGTCAATTCCTGTGTAGGTCAAATGAGTTTGCATCTTATACTTCTAACTGTCATAGTTATCTCCATCAAACCTTAGAATCTCTTTCCTAAATTCCATGGATCTCCTCAAGTTGCTAAGATTTCTTATCAGAGAGCACCTAATGCTCTGATACTAATTGTTAGAAAGTAAAGTTGACATACACAATTGAGAGAGGGGGCTAAATCATTTGTGACCAAATTAAACTTGAATCCAACTTATATATTATATCCAATTTTACAAACCAAAATAATGAAGCATAACCAGAGATAAACCATGTAGAGTTACACAATGATCTGTTGATTAGGGAAACCCTTGATAAGAGGGAAAACCCCAAAGAGGATGGTACCCATAAGATAGTGAACCAATATAAATGTTCATTGTGAAAGGATGCAACCTTGTTAGGAGCCAATCAGATTGTAATCAATATAATAATCCATGTTAAATGATAGATCTTTTTTAGGAGACCTTGAACCCTTGTTAGAAGGTTCAAACCCTATTAACAACTTCTAGAAGGACAACTAAACTCATTGTCTAAATTGCTTTAGTCAATAACAAAGAGTAGATCTTTAGGATAACAAATCTAATATACTAAATTGACCAATACTACAAGTTAGTTTCCTATACCATTCCTTTGAAGCTCAAAACCATGCATCAACATCAACCAACTCTTTCTTTTCCTTTTATGATCAAACTCGTATCCTCTTACCATATATATTGCATACATGATGATTTAAAACCAAGGAAAAAATATTTCCTTTATATCCTATCTCGATAGCTAATTAGGTTAGCTTGTTAAGGCTTTCCCAGTATTATAAAATTTATTACATAGTGTATATGTGAAAATGTGGCCTATGCTAACACGCACACTTCAACATGATCCTTATTTGTGGATTCATCCTGGGATGAACATTGGATTGTTCATCCGAAAATCAGCTGGCAAGGTGACCTGTTGCCTTCTATCTAAAGGGAATTGCTTGTTAGATATCCTCAGATTTGAGGTGTTTAAGCAACCAAACCCTCTAAGAATGAAGGATTTAAGAAATGAAATTAATCTATATGATTGTGCAGATTAGTCTAGTATGAGAAATGCATTCTAATCTAAGAACAAGTAAAGGAAACTAGATTAATCATATGCAAATTATGCTAAATGAAATTAAGCTAAGGATGCAAATGTATGTAAAATATGAGAAAATGTGAGCAAATGTGAGTATGAATTCCAACAGAAATTTGATGCAAATTTTCAATTCATCCTCTCCCAAAATGAAGAGATGAGGGTCTCTTAAATAGACTTTCCTAGAATCCATCAACAGTTGAGATCGATTTCAATCAACGGTCAAGATTAAAGGTGACATTAAGTCATAAAGGAAGATTCCCAAATTAAAGGGAGTTAACTGATTTAATTTGAGTAGAATAAGGAGTTAACTGATTCAATTTGAGTAGAATAAGGAGTTAATTGATTCAATTCCTTTTTGATCAACAGTGAACTGGGAATTTCTTTTTTTGAACTAAAGAGAGATTTTGGTGAGATATTTAATTTAATAAAATGAGATATGCTCTCATAATTACCTTTTCTATTTAATTCTATTTAATTAGTTAGAGATACTTTTCTTATTTAATTAAATAACTTCATTTAATTAATTAGGAATGGCTTCCCATTTAATTAAATAATTTTGTTTAATTAATTAGAAGTAAGTTCTCCATTTAATTAAATAATTTCATTTAATTAATTAAAATAGGCACATTTATTAAATTAAATAAATTTAATTCCATAGTACATTAGCCTTAGGATATAATTTAATTTAATTAAAGTATAAATACTTAGTAATTAAATTAAATATTAATCAATAGGTTTAATGTGACTAATTTGAGTAAATACTATAAGAATTAAATAATACGCATGATGAATGCAGATTATTTTCTACATCTAACAATTAAGTCAAGTAGCGAGTAGCCAAATAAGAATTTTCCTAATGGAAGAGGACTTTAGGATTAGTCAGAAATAGACCAGAATTGGTATCATGACAATGAGCCAATTTTGGGGTATTACATTTTGCCCCTCTTTGAATGAATGTGCGAGCAGCACGTTCAATTCAAAGAAAATCAGAAAGCATGATGCGAAGATGAGATTCGTTCCGAAGTTGATGACACGAAGACCAATTGATAAGATTTTAAGGACTATCTCTAGAACATAGCTTAATCCCAAGGAATCCAAGTAGAGAACCTAGATACCTAAGATTGGTAGCATTTAAAAGACTATCTCCATAATAGAGCATAATCCTTAAGGATCCAAACAAAACATCTAGATACCTAAAATTGATAAGCATTTAAAAGGTTTCTTCAGAATGAAGTTTAACCTTTAAGGATCCAGATAGAATGCCTAGATACTCGAGAGTAATAGCATTTAGAAGACTATCTCCAGAACAGAGCGTAATCTTCAAGGATCCAGATAGAACACCTAGATACCTGAGATTGAAAGTATTTCGAAGATTATCTCCAGAATAGAGCTTAACCTTCAAGGATCCAGGTAGAACACCTAGATACCTGAGATTGAAAGCATTTAGAAGATTATCTCCAGAACGAAGCTTAACCTTCAAGGATCCAAACAGAACATCTAGATACCTGAAATTGATAAGCATTTAAAAGGTTTCTTCAGAACAAAGTTTAACCTTTAAGGATCCAGATAGAACACCTAGATACCTAAGATTGATAAAAGATAACAAGGTCCAATCATGAGTCATAAAATCATCCCCAGAATGAGGCTTGATCCTCAGGAGAAGGAGTTTAGACTATCACAATACCTGTCCATCGAACTCTGAGAAGAGTTGTTATAAGGTTGATCAATTGATGAAAAGATAAGATAGATAGCAAAGATGCCAGATAGAAGGAAACAAGATGCCCCGAGTGATGAGATGCCCCAAGTGATAAGGACATAAGATGGGAACCAGATGCCCCAAGCAATAGGTATTTAATGATGTTAATCATCCTGCCCACTCGGGAGCGAAATTGAAAGATGACATACCAGAAATATGATTTGAAGTAGCATATCATGAGATATAGAAGAAATCTAAGATTCAATAGAATATAGAAGAGATCAGAATGATCGAAAGAAGATTCAGGGTTGATTTGAAATGATTGCGAAGTTGCAAAGACCAAGTTTGACCAAAAGTTGATTAGATTTAGCCATGGTTGACTTGAGTTGACTATTTTGAAAATGATTTTTGAAAATATGGAGAATGTAGAGATGAAAGGATTCCAAGAATCACAAAGTATCAGAAAGATTTGGGCTGCACAAGTGTTCAATCACGTCGGTCTCCAAAATTTTAAAATGCATTTTTGAGGCTCTTAGGTCTGTCAGATTTTGAATTCGATCCCGAAAATGGATCCAAAATAGTCCAAATAGCCAGGGGTGTGATTTTTGTGCAATTTTGAGCACTTTGAAAAATTTGGGTCAACAGCTATATAAGGGTCCAAGGGGTCATTTTCAATTCATTTGTGCTTTTTTTCTTCTATTGATTTGATCTCTGAGAGAGAAATGGCAGTTAGTGTGAGACATCATCGATTTGAGCACTCCAAACATCACAACCGCCCCGCAGACTATGGACCATCGGTGAATCATCGATTCCCCTCCTTCATACTTTCACTTTTATGAATTTTGAGGTCATTTATTGCACATTTTAGCATTTTTAGGGGGTCAAATCTCTCTTCGTGCAAGATCTATTGACTTTTGCACGAAGATCTTCTTTCTTCGTGTGAAGAAACAGGGTTTGTTGTTTCTTCACATGGGAGTCATTAGGTTTCGTGCGAAGAATGAGATTCTTCGTGCGAGGTGATTCGGTTCTCGTGCAATAATTCTTTTCTTGTGCGGATAGTTCTTTCTTCGCACAGACAGCTCTTTTTTTGCATGAAGGCATGATTCTTCGCGTGAAGAAAGAATGTTTTTGCACAAAATTGATAAAAATTCGCACAAGATTTTATGAATTTCACGTGAAATTTTGTGACAGTCATGTGTAAAAGTTTGATTTTCACACTCAAAAATTGCATTTTAATTTGTTTCGATGCATCATTTTGTCTTGATACTGATTGGTTTTTTTGTTGTTTCTTTTTGTGTGTGCAGGAGGTCTTTGGTGACATCGCATTCAGACCACACTATCCGCCATATGGAGAGTTATTGCAGAGTCTTGATGATGCTGATTGGGCATACATTGCTCGATTGGGTTTGTCTTCTTTGTGCCAAATTCTAGTCGTGATGGTGAATCACGGCCTTCTCACTGCCTTGGTAGACTGTTTCTATTCGAAGATGAACACATTCCATTTGTTGATGGCAAAGACGACCATCACTCAAGAGAACATATGGAGGATTTTGTGGATTCCTTTCCACGATGCCTAGGTTGTCTACAATACAGTGCCCCGAGCAGGGACAGAGGCACTGTCCATTGTATTTGGGAGGGAGCTACCGAGAGGCAGGGCTATCAGCTGGGATGAGATGATGCACACTTATGGACCCACACACAGGCTAGCATCAGTGCTGGCTATATTTTTGAGTTGCTTCCTATGTCTTGATAGAGGACAACATGGTTTGGAGTGCGGGTGGGGAGTCATGCTCTGCAAGATGCTAGAGGCACCTGAGATTTTTGGGTGGGGTCAGTGCATGGTGGCTCACCTTTTCCATGAGATGCAGGAGGTTGTCTTCCATGAGAAGAAGACCATGGTAGCTAGAGTTTATGTATTGCAGATCTAGGCTTGGGAGCATCTTCTCGTATGCACGCTAATTTTTGAAGATGCCCGAGAGCCCATGGAGTCCTATATTTGCAAATATCAAGGGCATATTACCCAGGCCCACCTGGGTAAGACAGAGCAGTGGAGGATACATCTTGATGGCTTTGTGTCTGTTGTATGGCAACCCTGGCGAGAGACAGAGGAATGGTATGATGCTCCCAGAGAGTTACCATGGATGTTTAGTTCTCCACCTCTGGTGGGTAGGATGACATCAATTATTGAGAGATTTGTGATATCATGGGTGTGGCGGTAGTATGGCTGACCACAAGATATTTTTGTCAAGTATTGCACCTATGCCAAGTTGCAGAAGGATGTTGAGTAGGGGTGGCTAGCATGGATGGATCTAGGGTGATCCATGATAGACATTCGCAACTTAGCTGTAGTTTAGTGGGACTACTTGCCAGAGGTAGCAGATGCTGGGATGACGCTTGCATATCAAAATTTTTTGATCAGCCATCCGTTCCCATGTTTTACAGATCTAGTGGGGATGGTAGGGCAGGCAAAGAGGTAGGCACCTCAGTAGCAATAGGCACAACCACAACCACTAGTTCAACCACAGCAGTAGTCACAAGTCTGGCACCGAGTTTAGCAAATGCAGATTCCCCCATGTCAAATGGGATCAGACCCAGGTGCCAGGGGTAGTGGGACTGGATAGAGTCAATGCCATAGGAAGAGGACAAAGGAGGAGGCCCCTTAGCAGGAGGCTCCATAGTAGCAGGTGCCACCACAGCTATAGGCACCTCCACAGCAACAGACACCAGAGATGGTAGATGAGGACATGCCGAATTAGCTGGAAAGTGGGGTACAAGACATGGTACGATAGTATCAAGAGTAGGTTTGTCAGGTCTCCCAACAATTGGGAGAGTTAGTTACATATTGCGGTGGCAGTCTGAGATGCGTAGCTGGTGGAGCGATAGCGGGACATTGATCTTTGGAGAGAGCGTGCCGACACTATAGAGTGGAGATTAGAATTAGCACAAGATGAGATCTGCTTCCAATCAGCTCGGGTAACATACTATTATGTAGCATATACAAGTGCAGTACCTGATAAGACACTTCAGGTGCAGCAATTTTCTCAGTATGCGCAAGAGTCGGGGGGCGCATGACCTCCTATCAGGCCAGATATGCCACCTCTGCCTCTACCACCTGCTACCCTTGCTCCTCCTAGAGGCGAGGGTTCAGGACAAAGTTAGATGCTCTATGCCTAATCTTTGATTTTGATCCCTGGCTATGTATCGATTGGTGCACTAGCACCACATGTATCATTTTTGATCGATTGCGCTTGAGTAGCGCCCATTTTTGTACTGACCCATTCTTTTGATATATATATATATATATATATATATATATATATATATATATGAGATCTTGAGCTGAGTATTCCTGTGTACATGTCGTTGTTTGTTTTTGCTTTACTTTGATGTACATAAGATGTATGTTGTACTTAGATAGAATGCATATGTATGAACTGACATCTCACGTAGTGTTGCGTGTTTTTGCTTGACAGTCACAGGTATTCCATTGACTAGCGTGAATCGACAAATCAAACACTTGTACAGCCATAGAGGAATCTGATGCATGTAGAGTATGAATAGAATGACCATCAAATTGCATGCTTATGCAAATGAAGTATGTAATGCAAGACTATGTTAAATGCAACCCTAGGTCTAGTTACCAAGCCTCAATATTTAATCATCATCGGATATAAAATAAAGCTCGTATGTTATACAATTCCCACTGACATTGCAATCATGGAAATATGAATATAACATACATTATTGGTTTGCCAGGATTAAATATAAACATTCGAGGCACAAGAAGCTAGAATGACCAAAACATTTGTCCCTTTTAATGTAGCAAGTTAACATAAGCATCAGAGCATAAACGTTAGGATGACCTGAATGTTTCTTGCATGATAGGCACACCAAACACATGGGAGATCCCTCTTATGCTAAGTATTTAGTATTCATTTTGTCCACAATGACCCGTGCATTCGTAACCTGAGACAGAATTGTGCTAGATATACTTGCAGTGACCCATACATTCACTTAATAGGACGAGTATCAGTATTTACTATAGCATGAAGAGTTCACTCCAACAAACAGGGAGAAGAACCAATGTCATTGACATATCTATAAAAAAGGAGTCGAGGTACACATGGCCATCCAATACAAGATGGAGGCTCTTATAGTGGACACCCCTTTTATAGGAACGTATCAACTTGTTGGAACTAAACTACAGACAAAAAGCCAATAAAAGATCATGCCCCCAGTCATTACTTTTCTAATAGAAGATGACATCATCTAGTTGCTCAAGGAGATATGATAAAGCAAAAAAAAAGCAAAAAAAAAAAAAAAAAGCTTAGCATATCCAAACAAGTATATCATTTTTGAGTTCAATGTTTTGGGATTGATGTCAAGTGTCAATGTCTAGAATACATTTGAAAGAAATCTCTTCAGTAGGGTGACAACAGTAGGCAGACGTAGTCAGAATGACTGGTGACTGAGGTCAAAGAGGAATCTTCACAATGAAGAACCTAAAAAGGACTGAGCAATAGTAGACAGACACAACTAGGATGATTGGTGAATGACGCAAAAGAGATCTTCCATAAAGGAATCTGGAGACATGAACTTAGCAATAGTAGGTAGACACAGTTGAAACAACTAGTGACTGTTGTGAAAGAGATTCTATGAGAAGAATCTTGAAGAGACTGTCACTGGCGACAGTACGTAGACACAGTGAGGACCACTGGTGACTGTCACAAAGGAGATTCTTTGAGGAGAATCTCAAAAATAGTGACACTAGCGACAATGCGCAGATGCAGTGAGAACCACTGGTGATTGTCACGAAGGAGATTCTATGAGGAGAATCTAAAAAATAGTGACACTAGCGACAGTAGGCAGATGTAGTGAGAACCACTAGTGACTGTCACGAAGGAGATTCTATGAGGAGAATCTCAAGAATAGTGACACAAAAGGGGAATTCCCTCGAGTTGTGACAAGACTCAATCCATGGATACATGAGTGAAAAGTAGGAAAAGCAAGAAAGAAAAATCATGGAAGCAACTGTACAGAATAGCCAGAAGATGCACTACAAGATGGAGCATTGGGAACAAGAGGCGCTTGTTTACCAAGTTTTCACCTTCTTGGCAAGATTTTTTTTTTTGCTACCATGATGCCTATTTCCAAGTTTTCACCAATGTCACTTTTTTGTTTTTCAATTTTTTTATATTTTTCTCTTTTTTTTTTTTTTTTTCTTTTTTGGACTTTTTCTGATTTTTAGATTTTTTCAAGACATATAGATATGTACAGAGAGCTTGCTAAGATTAAATCAACTGTAAGACTACTTCAGGTGGAGAGTGTTGACAGGCTCTTTAAGTACTTCTCCTTCGGTTGTGGAAAGTTGATAAGCGCTAGATCCATATACTGTAGTGATGATGTACAGACTTAGCCAATTTAGTTCAAACTTTCCCTTTTGCATTAGTTGTTGTTGATTCTTAGGGTTCTCTCTTAGGAAGAGGTCACCCAGCTGGAAGTCACATGGCCTGATCCTCTGATTGTAGCTTCGTGCCATTCTTTGTTGATATGCTCGTAGATGATCACATGCCACTTTTCGTTCATCCAGTAACACAAGATCTTGAAGCCGAGCTATCCTATAGTCATTATCAGTGATAAGGCCTTTCATAGAGATTCTCAAGGTAGGAATCTTGACCTCTATTGGAAGCACAACATTTTCCCCATACACCAACACAAAAGAAGTCATGCCCATTGGAGTTCTAATGCTTGTCCTATATGCCCACAGGGCTGGGTTGTTCTGGAGATGCTAGTCTCTCCCTAACTTACTGACTTTGTGATGAAGAATTTTGAGGATCACCTTATTAGATGCCTTAGCTTGGCCATTACCCTGGGGGTAATAAATGGAAGACCAATGTTGTGTGATCTTGAATTTCTAGCACAGTTCCTTGAGGTCTTTATTCTTGAACTGTCCTCCATTGTCAATAATGATGGAGGATGGTACACCATATCTATAGATGATGTAGTTTGTGATGAAAAGTGCTACAGTTTTTCCATCAACAACTATGAGAGGGACTACCTCTACCCATTTTGTGAAATAACCTATAGCCGTGATAATGAACTTATGTCCATTGGAAGAGGTTGGGTGAATCTTCCCCACCAAGTCGAAGGCCCATTATTGAAATGGCCATGTTGTAGTAGAGGGAATTAGCTCTCTAGCTGGAGCATGAATGAGATTCCTGTGTAGCTGACACTGCTTTCAAGACCTAGCATACTTAACAACTTCTTGCTCCATTTTATTCTAGTAGTAACCAACATGAAGGAGTTTGCAAGCTAGTGTCAGGGCATTGGAATGAGATCTGCAAATGCCTTCGTGAACATCAATTAGTGCACGTTTGGAATCATCAAGTTCTAAACACCTAAGGAGTGTTTGATCTAGACCTCTCTTATATAGATCGTCAGCAATAATGACATAATGTGAAGTGTTATGGATTAGGTAACATTTCTCATTCTGAGTTAGACCTTTCGAAATGGTTTGATTACAAAGGTAGGAATAGATGTGATGGTAGCAAGATGATTCTTGTCCTATAATAGAACAAATCATCTTGGAATTAGGTGTGTTATAGGCTGGGTAGTGTAACACTTCCACCAAGAACTCATGTCGGAGATCATTTTTTGGCATATGTAGCAGGGAGGCAAGAGTGGCCATGGCATCAACCACTTTATTATCTACACATGGAACTTGTTAGAAGGTGATGTGTGCAAAATACTTCATCAAGCCATCAACCATGCATTTTTAAGGAATTAATTTCTCACCCTTTGTTTGATACACATCAATAACTTAGTTGATAACAAGCTGAGAGTCACCAAAGATGTCCAACTGATCTACTCTCCATTTAGCTACAATTTTCATACCATTGATCAAAGATTCATATTAAGCAATGTTATTTGTACAAGGAAACATAATATTGTATGCTTTGGGCAGTGAGTATCTCATTGGTGTAATGAGGAGTAATCCAACACCTAATCCTTATTGTGTGAAGGACTCATCAAAGAACATAACCCATGTATGGTGTGTGAGTGTCAGAATTGACTCATCTAAGAAATCAATATTTATTGGTAGAAGACTCTGTATGGGTGCCTCGACCAGCTGGTTTGCAATTGCCTATCCCTTTATAGCTTTGCGCTCAACATATTGGATGTCAAACTCACTTAGTATCAAGACCCACTTAGCCAATCTTCCAGTGAGAGCTGCCTTACTGAGCAAGTACTTTACTAGATCTATTTTAGCCACAAGCCATGTAGTGTAGGCAAGAATGTAGTGTCTCAACTTCTAGGAAGCAAAGACAACTGCCAAGCAAGCTTTCTTAATAATGCTATAGTTTTTCTCATAAGAGACCAATGTTTGGCTCAAGTAATAAATAGCTCTTTCTTTGTTGTCATTGTCTTCCTAAGCCAACAGGATTCCCAAAGATGTTTTAGTGGCTAAAATTATAAAAGCAAAGGCTTCAAATGTATAGGAGGCATCAGGATTGGTGGATTGACAAGATATTGTTTGATCTGTGTTAAGCTTTGCTCACAATCTTGGCTCCAATTGAATTTCGAATCCTTATATAAGGTCTTTGTGAAGGGTTGTGATCTATCCGCCAATTGTGAAATAAACCTGTGAATAGATTGAAGCCTTCCTTGTAGTCCTCTCATCTGATTGGTGTTCTGAGGTGGTAGCATGTCCATTATTGCTTGTATATTTTTTTGAATCTACTTCAATTCCCTTTGCAGAAACAATATATCCCAACAATTTCCCCAATGTGACACCAAATGTGCATTTCTTAGGATTGAGCCGAAGATTGAATTTTTCCATACGATCTAGGATGGGACCCAAATCTTGTAGATGAGTATTACGTTTAGCACTTTTGACCAAGGTATCATCAACGTAGTCCTCCATGGTTCTATGCATCATGTCATGGAAAAATGTAGTAACAACTCGTTGATATGTAGCACCAACATTCTTTAAACCAAATGGCATCACATTCCAACAAAAGATTCCCCATGCACATGTGAAAGCCATTTTCTCCTAGTCTTCTAGAGAAATTTTTATCTGATTGCATCTAGAAAAACCATCCATAAGTGAGTACATCTCATAGCTAGCCATCATGTCTACGATCATATCAATATTAGGGAGAGAAAAGTCATCTTTAGGACATGCCAAGTTAAGATCATGGAAGTTTGTACAAACTTTGATAGATTTATCATGCTTGGAAACAAGAACAATATTGGATATCCATTCAGCATAATCAATTGCATGGATGAAACCATCCTTTAGAAGTTTCTCCAATTCGGCTTTGACGAGCAGTGCAACGTGAGGGTACATTTTCCAAGGCTTCTGTTTAACCAGTTTGATGCTTGGTGCTATGGACAAGTGATGCATGATAAGATTAGGATCCAATCCTGGCATGTCAGAATATGTCCAAGAAAAATTTATTTTCTTTTCCTTGAAAAATGCAATGAATTGTTCCTTCTCTTCAGGTGACAATGACTGTGCCATATGTATCACATGATGATGTTGTTCTATGCCCAAGTTAATTGGCTGCATCAGCTCTATTAACACTGATGATCTCTCCTAAAAGTGACTGGGAAGGACATCAAATATCTCATCCGCGGGTGCCTCAGAGAGGTTTTCACCCTTGGATACATCTTTTTCTTTTACTTTTTTGGGATCTGGCATTGCCACAATTTGGTTTTCACCATTGGACCTCTTGCATTTTTTCTTTTTAATTATGTGACTGAGATATTTGATGTTGGCCTTAGTCATGTTGATACTCTTCTCATTGGTGGAAGATGTTATAGGTTCAATAGCATTTAGGTAACAGGCAAGAGCATAGTCATTCTGAAATGTGGGGACTTCATTAGATGCATTGGGGTTCCAGTCTATAAGCTCGGGATGTGTGATTGAGAGAGTAGTGGCTGGTTCAATTGCATTCATAGTATAGTCATTAAGTGTGTGGACCACCAATTTGAGACCTATGGCAACCTCATCCACAGGTGTGTTCAAATGCCTTGGAATACTAACATCAGGAATTGATGACTTTAGGAAACTAGTTGGATCAGACCCCCGTGACCTAACCCTAGATGTTTCACCCACTTTGATTCTATTTTCATAGACATGTACTTGGTCAATGTCTTTATCAGTAGTCACTTCTGAAAGAGAGTCAAACTCATATTCATGAGAATCGGTGCTACATGGTGAGAGACTATAGAACTCCCCAATAGTGATAGGGACATAATCTCCTTCAACCTCTAGATTCTTACACAAATACTCAATACGGCATGATTGACTAGATTCTCCCTTTTCTAAATGATATTTGAGTTTCTCAGTATTGTCCTTAGAAGAATCACTAGTATCATCCATAGTGCTAACACGTGGCACAAAGTCATCTGGCTCAACAAAGAATTTAGCAAGATCATAAGGAATATGATGAGGGTAGGAATCCTCATCATCTGATTCTTCCTCTTGAGTATCTGACTCAGCTTGTGACTCATTGAATTGATTTGATCCAAAATGGAAAAGGACCTTCTTAAACCCTAGGCCAGTTGTATCACTATTGCTTCGAGTGAGTTCCCTTGTAACCAAAATGCTTCATAAGCCTAAGACTAGGTCCATATTTCTTAGGAGTGATTTCTCGAGTTGGTTCTGTTAGGTCCACTAGAGCCTCTTCTTTGTAAAGCCATGTAGTAATGGCTCTATTTTCACTTTCATCTTCTAAGAGAATTGTAGCCTTAATGAAAGTGCCATTATACTTGGTCTGAGGTGTCAGCACGAATGACTTCTTTGCCTCTGAGGGTCTGCCATAATGTCGAGAGGACTCTGGGAGAGATGTTAATGATAGCACTGGTTCAATGTGGTACTCTCCCATACTAGTTTCTTTCAGTTTGAATGACTGCTCATTTTGTTTTAGCTTATTTTCGTGACTATCAGTAGACTCACAGTTAGCAGGGATGAAAGTTTCAATAGCTTTGAGCATATTGCAGGTGTAGCTAGTAGTGGTAGAAATAGTAACTTCGGAGCCATGAAATGGGAATTTGATGCATTGGTAGTATGTGGATGACACAACACACATCTCATGTATCCATGGCTATCCCAACATAATGTTGTAGGCCAAGGGAATGTCAAGCACCTGATAGGTGACATCCTTTTCGACAGGATTTATGCGAATTGGTAAAACCACAAGACCTAGTGACTTTCATTCCACTTCATTGTATGCTTTAATAGTGATCTTTCATTGAGGATCAACAGAGTCCTTAGAATAATCCAATTGTCTAAGCAGAGCAGTAGAGACAATATTTAGGCCAACGCCATTGTCAATAAGTACTTGACGAACACGTGTCTGGTGGATCATAACCTCAATGTGTAGAGGCTAATTGTGTGGATGATTCAACAAGTTATCATCCTCCTCGGAGAAGGTCATAAGATAAGGTGAGGTCAGGTGACCTACCATGGATTGAAATTGCTCAAGATCAAGATCTTGAGGAATGTTTGCCTTAGTGAGGGCTTTGTCCAAAATTTTCCTGTGAGAAGGTGAGATTTTAAGTAGCTCAAAGATGGAAATCTAAGCATTAGTTCATTTTAACTGATTGAGAACACTATAACTGGTTGTAGTCAAGTTCGTTGTGTGTTTTGTACCTTTACCGGATGGACTAGCAAGGGCTTTGTCTTTGTGTTGTTCAAGATTTGAAGTAGGAGGTGTAGGGCCTTTGAGCACCAACTTCGTATGAGAGTGAGTAACAACGTTAGCACAATGTTGCAAAGATGCATTATCCATCTTATTGGATGTAGGGCCTCTCAAGACAAATGGTGTCTTGGGTTTGTCTTTATCTTGCTTGCCCTTTATGGTAATAATGTCATAGTATTCAGAATCTACAGGTTCAACCATGTGAATGACATTGTCATCATTGGAATATGTATAGTTGACCTTATTGTAGGGTTCTAGTTTTGAAGTCTCTCCTTTTTCATAAGCTGAGAAAGGCTCTTTGAACACCTTTTGGTCTGAGTTTTTGTTATGTCCATCTACCACAAGATCACCAGCATCAATCATGTCCTAGACTTTATGATGCAAGTTTATACAGTTGCTGGTTTTGTGTCCCCTTTTTTGGTGATACTCACAAAATGAGGTCTCATTCCACCATGGTGGACGTGGTTATGGATCATAGGGATGAGGGTTATCCATTGGTGAGATAAGCTTGTGTTGTAGCAATGTTTTGTAAACCACATCCAAAGGTTCTCCCAAAGGTGTATACTCTCACTTGGGTTGTGTTGTCCATGAGTTTCTCAATTTTTTCCTAGATGTCTTATTGTCAGGGGGAGGCTTCTCAGCATTTTTGGCCGCTTTGAGACAGTCTGTGAGATTAAATGCCATTTTAGCAGGTTTGGGTGTGACATTGTCAACAACCCCATCATGTACAATTTTTTGATTCTTTTTGACATGTTTCGTTTTATCCTTGTTGGAAGTGGAACCTTGTTTTGTGTCTCTCTAAAGAGTGAGCTCACCTTTCTTGACCATAAATTATTTGATATAGATAGCCTGTGTAATCATGTCTTCAAAGGTACGTGGACCTTGTAGTTGGACTCTATACCCAAAATCAAGTAAGAGGTTATTAGTGAAAATGTCAAGCTTCTCTGTTTCTAGGATTTTATGGGAATACTTAGTATATAGTTGTCTCCATTGTTGGAGGAAAGTGAGAAAAGGTTCACCAACCTTCTGTTTAAGGTTGCATAGATTCGAATATTTATAGGATGTTGAATGTTATGAGAATATTGCTGAACAAATGAATTGGAAATTTTGTCAAACATCTTGATACCAAGAGGTATATGTGAGAACCACTCCAACGCCTGACCACCTAGGCTTCTAGGGAATAAACGCATGAGGTATGTTTGATTGCGTATAAAATCCATAGACAGAGCACCAAATTCTCGCAAGTGATCTTGGGGATCAGTAGTACCAAAGTACTTGTCATATCTGGGTAGTTCTATGCCTCGTGGGAAAGGCGACATGTTTATACTTTTGTCAAATGGAAATGAACAAAGAGCATCCAATGTGTATGTCTTTGTGGGTTTCTCTTTCTCTTGCATAATCTGAGCCAATTAGTCTTGCATAATTTGCAATTTTTTTTGGAGTTTGGAAGTCTCAGTTTCTTCTTCAGTTTTGACAATGGTTTCTACATTGAAATGAGAAGGTAACTTTGCTCCCTCTTGGGAAAGTTTGAGAAAGTATTTTTTTTTCTCTTCATTGATTAGGATTCCCATGACCTTCTAAAAGTTTTTATCTTTTTGACATTTTGCTATGTGTTCAGGGAGGATTTCCACCTCTTCCTGTTCCTCATCAGTGTCATAGTCTTTCTCTTTCTCTTTGTCATCCCTAGGTGGTTCTTGATATCGACTATGACTACCATGTTCAGGTTCACGATTAGTCATTATAGGAACATGTTCAATTTTCTTATGTTGTGTTTCAAAAGGGTCTCTAGAGAAAGGATCATACATTGTGTTTGGGAATGCAGGATCTCTACCTATCTTAGTATCCTCTTGGTAAAAAGGATTCCTAATTTGTTGCAAATTTTTGGAAAATGTTTGTTGAACTCAAGATGACTTGGCAGGTGAGGGAGATCATGAAGATGCCTAACTAGCCGAACTGGATATAGATTGTGTAACAAAAGGTAAGCAACCTCTGCCACGATTATGACCCCTAGCATGACCACGTTTAAGGTTATAGGGATAAAAGACATTGCCACTTCTGGTTGTGACAGTCATAGACAAGGAAAAGAAGCTAGAACTTGGACAAGGACTACACTAAGACTGAGTCTCAAAAAGGACAAGATAATAGTAAGAATGTTGTTCACTAAGGCACAAATGGTTTGATTTAAAGGCTATAACAACCAGAGATTATGACCAATGCAACACAAAGTATGACAAGTATTAAGACAAAGACCAAAAAAATTACTTATGAGACAAGACTAGTCAACATGTAAGACACAAGTCTTCAGCTAAGTGAAGTGTCACTATTTTAGGACTGTTTGTAGATAGAGAGTGATAAACAGACATAGGAAAAGATAGTGTGCAAGTTGTAGACAACTAAAATAGACCCAAATTGGTAATGCTGACACAAGATCTCGCGTGAAAAACCTTTATAGGCCGCATGGAGAAGTTTCACAGACTGTGCGAAGAATTTTTTTGGCTCACGCGAAGGTCAGTGACAGTGGTTTAATTTTGCACGAAGAAGTTCACAGGTCGCGCGAAGACTCATAACAGTAGTTTAATTTCGCGCAAGAACAAAATGATTTTGCATGAGGACCAAATGATTTCGCGTGAGACCAAAATGATTTCGCATGAGAAGGAAGACTAGTTTTACAACAACAACTAATTTTGACAAATTTTGATCATTTTAGTAACCAGGCAGATAAACAGGCACGTAGAACAACAAGCAGGTGATTTCAAGCACGTCTAAAAACAATGAGCAAGGGAAAAAGCAACCTTGCACATGAACAATCAAGTGACTTAGTTTGTGCTAATCCCTATGAGAGCTATTTGTGTATGTTTTCAAAGAGTTTTGCAATCATTGCACACATTCCTAGAAAGTGAAAAGTTTGGCCTCTCTAAGGTTTTTAGTAATGTTTTGACTTTGCAACTTTTATGACTCACAAGGGTGGCCTCCAATCCTGGTGCACTGAGGTTTCAACACAGTTTGAGAACTTAATCTTCAAGAGCTGCTAGGGAGATCTGACAACCCACAATGAACCACACCCGTGGAGATTTATTCCACAAGGACATTTATATAGCGGTTGTCACTACCACATCAAAAATGGCTATTACTGCTCGAGGTTTCGTCAATGCAGTTTTCCCTGTAGAGGGATTGTCTTCTATGGTTAACCCTCTCTAAAGGTGACCAAATCACAATAGTGTACCACAAGGGGACATAGCTTCCAGATTCAAGGTCTTGACACCTTTTCACTTTTAGCCCAATCAAAGCAGACAGATTAATCTAACACGCTAAACTAAGAGTATCTCTTAAAGATCTATGATATCAACTCCTAGTGATCTATCAACCTCTCTAGAGAAAGGATGCCTCAATCAACAAGTTGAAGATTCATCTATCTACAAGATGCTCAAAGTATCCTCCCCACCTACAAGGAATCCGTCATAGAGAGGAGTTTCACTAGGAATCCACTCTCTCAAGATTCACAAATAGTGTTCATGGGGGTCTAATTACTATGTGTGTACAGATGTTAATTCCTGAAAGAAAATCTATCCAAAAGCAACCAAAGAGCACAAGGTGGTACACTTAATGATTTAACTAATGCAAGGTGAGTCCAAAGATGTGGAACATTTAACTCCTCACACAAGCCAAAATGAGTCCACAACTTAGAAACTAGTGAGTTTTAGAAAGCACAAAAGGGTTGCCTAGTGGAGCATTTAATGCTTCTTTCTTGTAGACCCCTCCCCTTTAATGTGGTGTTGATCTTGCAACCATAGGGTGAAATGCGGGGCCGACGGATTAGCGAGTCCAATAACCCAAGATAGCTAATTAGATCTATCCCTAGTAACTAAGCCTGCTAGATGAAACTAACAGAGATCACAACCTAGTATCAAATTATGTATGTCTTGTAAAATGAGAACATGGAAGGAAACACACACAAGCTTGACACAAGAGATGTTCATTTTAGGTCCAAATGAAGTGTTATCAATCAAAGAGAATTACCTGGTAATCCTCGCAACGTGCTTAGTAGATGTTTTACCTATTTTTAGCAACTTTATCACGCTTTTCCAATTGTCCCACAAATCGTTGTTATGCTGTTCCAAAAAATTAGAAAACATAAAAAAACTAGAAACAGTGAGCAGTTAGCAGAAAAACCAGAAAATACAAAAATCAATGCAAAAAATAACATCTGTCAACAAAGTCTCGCGCGAAATTCTTGACAGTCTGTGTGAAGAAGTTTTATGACCTGCATGAAATTATATTACGGCCCACAGGAAGAAGTAGGTGCCACACAAAGTTTCACGTGCTTAGGCACTTTCTTGCACGATACGAAAAGAATCTTCATGCGAAGATTCTGGATCCTCGCGTGAAAATAAATAGTCTCGTGTGAAGATTCTTGAATCTGTACGGAATAGTACAGACAAAGAACAAAAAAATGATTAGAGAAAATGTAGAAAGAGGCCAAAAAAATTAATTTTCTCTGCCCCATGGTGGGCGCCAGAAATGTATATGTGAAAATGCGGGCTATGCTAACACACACACTTCAACATGGTCCTTATTTGCGAATTTATCCCAAGATGAACATTGGATTGTTCATTCGAAAATCAGTCGGCAAGGCGACCTGTTGCCTTCTATCTAAAGGGAATTGCTTGTTAGATATCCTCAGATTTGAGGTGTTTAAGCAACCAGGCCCTCTAAGAACAAAGGATTTAAGAAATGAAATTAATCTATATGATTGTGCAGATTAATCTAGAATGAGAAATGCATTCTAATCTAAGAACAAGTAAAGGAAACTAGATTAATCATATGCATATTATGCTAAATGAAATTAAGCTAAGGATGCAAATGTATGTAAAATATGAGCAAATGTGAGTATGAATTCCAGCAGCAATTTGATGCAAATTCCCAATTCATCCTCTCCCAAAATGAAGAGATGAGGGTCTCTTAAATAGACTTTCTTGGAATCCATCAACGGTTGAGATTGATTTCAATCAATGGTTAGGATTAAAGGTGAAGTTCAATCATAAAGGAAAATTCCCAAATTAAAGGGAGTTAACTGATTTAATTTGAGTAGAATACGGAGTTAACTGATTCAATTTGAGTAGAATAAGGAGTTAACTGATTCAATTCCTTTTTGATCAACAGTGAACTGAGAATTTCCTTTTTTGAACTAAAGAGAGATTTTGGTGAGATATTTAATTTAATAAAATGAGATATGCTCTCATAATTACCTTTTCTATTTAATTAAATAATTCTATTTAATTAGTTAGAGACACTTTTCTTATTTAATTAAATAACTTCATTTAATTAATTAGGAATGGCTTCTCATTTAATTAAATAATTTTGTTTAATTAATTAGAAGTAAGTTCTCCATTTAATTATATAATTTTGTTTAATTAATTAAAATAGGCACGTTTATTAAATTAAATAAATTTAATTCCATAGTACATTAGCCTTAGGATATAATTTAATTTAATTAAAGTATAAATACTTAGTAATTAAATTAAATATTAATCAATAGGTTTAATGTGACTAATATGAGTAAATACTATAAGAATTAAATAATAAGCATGATGAATGTAGATTAGGGTTTTCTGCATTTGACAATTAAGTCAAGTAGTGAGTAGCCGAATAAGAATTTGCCTAATAGAATAGGACTTTAGGATTGGTCAGAAATAGATCAGAATTGGTATCATGGCAATGAGCCAATTTTGGGGTATTATACATAGAACCTCATTAAAGCATACACACTTTCTAAAGCATTATTACAAGTATTACAATAAGATTTCCACGTGTTACAATATAATTAACTTAGTCTTTAATAAGGATCAACATGTTTCACTAACATAATTAACTGCCAGTAAAACATATCAGAGGTTTTACTTCCACAACCTTTTCAAAAAGATTTTCAAGAACTCCTATCACAAGCATAGCTTCACAAACCAGTCTTCAACCAAAATCCAAGCTCACTCACCTTAATTCTACCTTTTTGATAAGATACAACCAATCTTCTAGCATCCATCTTTGATAATATTTCTTGCACTTTGGTTTGCTACAGTCTTTACCAAATGAGCTCTAACTCATCCAATACTATAAAAAAAAAATCAACCATAGATGTAGCATTTTTACCAATATGTAAACATAATTCTAAGTTCGTAGAGATTATCCCATTCTATGCCAACTTTATTGACCTCATAATCCTCTGTGATGCATAAAGTCTCTATCTGTCATGAACTCAAGAATATAAGTTGAGATCAATGAAAAAACATGTCATAGATACAACACATAACTCACATATCCAAGTGTCAACAAGATCTTTATTCCTTAAAAAAATTACATGCACTCTAGCTCAAATAAAGAATGATTCAATCCTTTCTAATGGATACATTGATAAAGAGGAGAAATTATTGTCTATATTAAAACTAAAGCATATGTTTATTAGCATGGAATTAACTACCAACTATGTGTACAAATAAATAACATTGAGGTCAATCAAATTCTAGGTATGGGATAATCAAATATTTCAAGATTTTAAATATCCCTTGAATAAATATGTTTTGCATTCAAAATTTAGTTATTGATGCGGTGGATAGTGTTCTTGGTCATCCTTGGTTAGAATATTTGGGAATAGTAAGTTCAATGTAATAATGTAATAAAAATGAAGCTTTGGTAAAGAAAAATGAATATTGTAATAATGAATTAAAGGAAAATCAAGAGGATGAATATGCTGAGAGAAATGAGGAGACACATAATTATAATAAGGAATCACTCAAAAGGTGGCATAAAATTATAAAGAAATAGGCAAGGGTCCATTGACAAAAAATGGTGCAATATATAGGCATCCAAGTTTTTGTTAGAGCAATGAATCATGAATGAAATGATTAAAAATAAATCAACAAGTCAATTATTATGAAATTGCATAGAATCCAAGAAACACAAAAGTAATAGTTCTTAATAAAGTGAAGGAAGACTTATTAGTATAAGGAATGAAACCAATTAACTAAAAAATATTAAAATCAAAATCCTTTAAGCCTAGTAACCAATTCCACCAATCTTCTAAACTATTGCATAATTCTTTTCCTTTGTTTCCCAATCATTTTGAAGAATTTATTTGTCATTAGGAAGATGAAATAACCCTTCAATAATTGGAAGGCCTAAGGAAGAATCTTCTTACAACAATTCTTTCCTTCCATTGTGGATATCCCATGTAATCAAATTAATTATTATTGATTTATGAGTGCTTATAATACTTCATAGCCTTGATCCCTTTGGAAGTTCTTTTATATGAAAAATCCAATTGGGATTAGTGTTGTCTAGATACGTATTTTTGAATATCTTAGTCCATTTAAGATTAATTTGAGCATGCATCCTCCAAATCAAATTGGTACTTATGGATTTGTTTTGCAATTTTTGTTTCATTTTAAATCAACTCCACCAACAATCATAGCTTTTCTAACCTTGTTCAAGGTGACAAGGGAAATGTTCTTCTTAGAGCCTCATTATAAAATCTTTTCATATTTTTGGTCATTATTCTTTGAGTATTCACTTTAATAAAAATCCAATACAAGATATTTGTTAATGACAAAGATTATGGTTTGAGCATCTTGACCCTTCTAAATTCATGAGTGTCACTTCCTTTTCCAAGGTGAAATTTTAGTGGAGGTTTTCTCTATCAAATCATCCTAGAGTTGATTCTTTCTCAAACCTTTTGTTGGAGGGAACCCCAAATCAATGCCGGAAGGGAAAATCCTTTAAAATTCTAAACTCTAATAATCTCTTATTCATTCTTATTATTGGTGGATTTGTATTCATTCACAAACTTCCCAAAGTATACCAAACACATCGGTGACATTCTTTTAAATTCTTCAACTTCCTTTCTCTTAACCAATCCAAAAAGTATGGTGTCATCAAATAATTGTCTGTGCATGATAAATGTTAAATTTCTTGTCACTTGAACACCTTCAAGAGTGTTGGATGTTGTAGCATTTTTAATGGACCTAACCAAGGCATTGACCATTTGAATACCCTGAGAGTATTCAAAGAAGCCTTTAGGGTTCCACTAATAAACATTGCATATTTGTGAATTTCAATACAATTGAAGGTCCAGTTCAACAATTATTTGTCAAATCCAAAAAAATCCATTACTTTATGTTGAAATTGCCAATCAACATAGTCATAAGTCTTCTTGATGTCCAATGTCACCAACATACACTAAATGTTTAAAGTTCGAATAGATCATATATATATCTCTCTAGCACAAACCCCATTTATTCTAGTATCTACAAGTTACTTCTGGATTTGATGGTTGGGTGTAACTAGAAGACTTAAAGCATTTATTGGTTTGATTTGTTGATGTGGGCCCTATTCAACTTTTCCTATTTATTGCTCCCATCACTATTTTATTTTCCCTTTATCATTAAGTATTGATCCTTGAATGATATACCATGAGGTGAATGTGAGATAGTTAGATTAGTTATGATATTGATGTTAAAATAAATTAGTACACCCTAGGATACAATGTGAAGTTCTTCTCATTTCAATTTCACATATATTAACTAGTTTTAGAGGGATGAGACAACCCAATTGGAATTTACAAAAATGCAATGGTCAATTCTATTTAATATTCTTAAAATGTATTATGTTTCCATGTCACTAATTTGCACAAACAACTTAAATACTAAAGATTACAATCATTTCCTAATAATGTGTGGAAGCAAAATAAGAATAAATTCAAAAAAATACTAAATTTTGATATATAAATACACTATCAATAAATCAACTACCACATACAACAGTTCAACCCAAAATTAAATTTCTTAAAAAGATAAGATGAGAAAAGAGGAATACAAATAAATATGACATTATCTATCATATTCATTCTATAAATAAGGTTTAAGCTGCAAAGAATAGACACAATCAATAGCTATGTCTCTGACCAAAATTCAGTATGCCTCACATCAATAATTTAATAATTTAACTTTTATTGATAATGTAGAACAAATCTTGAACAAATTCAAATGGGGATTTTCATCCAAAATATCAACATTTATACCATAATTGGTAATATATTTTTTTAAGTAACAAAAATTAGAAATCTCAATTGACATGAAGGTGGTTTATATTTGACTCCCTATCTACAAGTATGGAAATGGGGAAACATAGAATGATATATCAAAACAAATAAGCTTCAAATATTGTTCAATAATACCCGTGACCCAAATTTTTCTTCATTACTCTGAATGCAAATGTGTGATGTATGTCTATTTTCATATACAAGTTATAAGAATGCTAATAGAGATTGTAGACTCTAGACTTACATTTTCCATTAGCTTTGGTTGCAAGTTTGTAATCATTTCTGAGAAATAAAAATATATTTTGTGCATAGCTTACAATAAATTTGATTTGTGAGCCTAAATATGTCTGAGGCATATGCATGCCTTGTTTATGCTACCATATTTTTATATACATTATTACCTGATTAATATATGACAATGAAGATGAATTCAATGGATTCTCATACCAATTCCAGAGCCTTCGTGCTAGAAATAAATGGAAATAGGTGTAAAAATGAAATTTTTATGGCTGAAACATGTATCAAAAATTTATAGTAGGCGAGAGAAACAATTATTAAAATTAAAATTTTATGTGAGAATAACTGTGAATAAAATTTAGATAAATATATAACATCCATTTATCACATCTTAAGACTTAGGGATAGGGGATAAATTAATGGTTGTTTACCATTATAAGTATGAATTGATTGATGATCAATGATGAAAATGACATGATCAAAATGTTGAATTGATTATAAAATGTTTAGAAGAAATATGGAGGTGTTGATTAATTTAACAATATAAACTATATGAGATGAATTCATAAACTAACCATTTCCACACTAACATTTAATACAAGAGAAAGAGGGGCTTCCCAATATAACCCAAGTTAGCTTAGAGAAACCCAAAAGGATAAGGGGATGCTAATACTAAGACCAAATTACATCAAGGAAATACAAAAGAAATTCATTTTTCATGCAATGCAAATTTTGATAAAAAAATGTGTGAAAGTAAATATGAAATTGGGTTAATTAATTTAATGAAAAGAGTAAGATAGATCTACATTCTAAATATATGCAATCAACCTAATTAAGATATGAAAATATTTCTTGAATTAAAAGTTAAATGTATGATAAATTAATCACCTATAAATGTGTGGAGGAATGTATTTTTGCTTTGAAAATTGCATATCTAAACTTGTGATGAAACTTCTAATTATGTATTCATGATCACAACAAAAAACCCAAAAAATAATTTGTTTTCTAGGACCTCAAAAAGATGTTGACCTGTACCATCTTAAAAATGATTCACTTTTCACCCATTCTTTTTGGCATCTACCCCTTCTTTCTATAATACCTGGGACTTGAACTCCAAGAAGAGGTTGACTTCGATCGACCTAGTCTAGACTTGGTTGACCTAGTCCTCCTAGGTCAACCTATTCTTGGACTAGGTCTACCCAAGTTGACCTAGTCCTGATAGTTTTGAATCTCAGGACCCAAAAGGCCTCTGGGGTTTAATTAGTTTTTAACCATTACCTAGTCAACCTATATTTTTTCCCTTCCAAAAAATCATATATAAGGAGACTTGGGGGATTAATGTTTCATATCTCCAATCTCATTCATTCGTGCATTCAAGCTCTTACTCTCAAGTCCATATTTCTACCTTTTTATTCAAGGAGTTCAAGTATTCAAAATTTTAAAGCATTTAAGCAGGGAGATTTCTATCTAGTGTTGGAGGATCCATTGTGAGCATTTCCTCTTCAAGATCTAGTTTATTATTGGTCATCAAGAGAGGACATCTACCTTGAATCATTCATACACAGTCCCCTTATCCATTTCATATGTTTTTATTTTTCAAGTACACCATATAGAGTATACTAGCATGATACAACTTTCTAAGGCGATCTACTCTCTTTTTTATACATGTCTTGGATTGGTTAACTAGCATGCCACATGCACTTTCTAGACCATTTGACCTATCCAAGTGCATAAAGAAACCATTCTCATAATATAGGAGTACTATATCATGTGAGTGCAAGTTAAGTTTTTGGGATTGACCATTAGGCACACAAAGCTTCTATGGGTGCAATTAGACAAGACCTTAGCTATTAGACCATTCAATCCTATCCCCTTTTGTGTGATTCACAATAAGGAACACAAACCTTATTGGGAAAATTGATCACATCCCCTTATGTTTCTTTCTTTCTTTTAAATAATATTTCTCTTGTTGTGATTTTTGGATTTGATAAAGACTCAAGTTTCTTAGGGGAAAATAAGGATTCTAATTATGACCTAGAGTTCTTTAGCCTTTCTCGCTTGGTATGATTTCTAGGTTATCTTCAAATCTATGCATTGTTCTAGCTTGATAGTTTATTTGTCTCCTAAGTTGTGATAAGATCATCTTTTTCTTTTGATCTACTTTACTATGAATTTGAGGAAACTCATACTCCCACTAAAGTGGGGGCTAAATTTATTGTCTTAAAATGGATGCACTTGTCTTTTAAGAACTTTTAGCTTCCTCATCATAATTCCCTCTTTGGATCATGGATATGTTTGTGCTCAATCTCCTTTTTCTCCTATCTTCTTTCTATTTCCACCCTATTCTTTTTGGCACCTACCCCTTCTTTCTGTAGCAATCAAGACTTGACCTCCAGGATGAAGTTGACTTAGGCTAACCTAGTCTAGTCTTAGTCAACCCTGCTTGACCCAGTCCTCCCAAGTCAACCTAGTCTTGGACTAGGTCAACCCAAGTTGACCTCATCCTTGATAGTTTTGAATCTCAGGGCTCAAAAGGCCTCAAGGGTTTAATTAGTTTTTTATTGTTACCTAGTTGACCTATATTGTTTTCCCTTTAAATAACTCATATATAAGGAGACTTGGGGGATTCATTTTTTATATCTCTAATCTCATCCATTCATGCATTCAAGATCTTGATCTAAAGTCCCTATTTCTACTTTTGGAGTTCAAGTATTAAAGATTTTCAAGCATTTAAGCAAGGATATTTCTATCTAGCATTGAAGGGTCCATTGTGAGCATTTCCTCTTGAAGATCTAGCTAATTGTTGGCCATCAAGAGAGGATATTTATATTGAATCATTTGTCATCTTCTTCATCAATACACTTTTATATCCATGGCACCATGATGGAATTATGGCAGATCGATTGCAAAGAGTGGAAATACCCTACATTCCTAATTCAAGATCTACATTACATTTAGATACATACAAACAAGGTTGGGAGTGAAAAGGATTATATATATGGAACCTCCTATTTGCAATATTTCTGGAGTCATCAGTTGCAGATCACCAAACTACATCAACCTAGTCATAAGATGTCAACCTAGTCCTTTAGTCTCAAATTTTGGAGAGATTTTAGGGTTTTGTTCCTTTTGTCAGTTTATTCTCAAATCTTGAATACTTAAATTCCTTTTTTTCCTTTCATATCTTTACTCTATATTTACATCTTAATTGGGCTAATTGTCTTTATATAGCATCTAGATTTATATTATTTAAACAATTGTTCAATTTCATAGTTACATTATTCTATTAAGGGCCAAATAGAGTATATCTCCTTGTATTGCATTCCTCTTTATAATTTGAATTTAGTATTATCTCCCTTCTTCCTTTGGGTCCTAGCTAATCTAATTGAATTATAAGTGGAATAACATTTGGAAATTCCCCTCTTTTCCTCAAACACGTATTTAAATGGCTTATAGACCTCGTAAAGTGGAAGTATACATCTCATTAAAGTGCTTCCATTCTACCACTAAACATGATCTACGAGTCATGTTTCTAGAAAATTTAAGGTGAATTCACCATGTTCTCAAGACACAGTAGAAATTTTTTTCCCAACTTCTTTAGAAATGTTTCAGCAAGTAATCTCCATATCTATGGTTGCAATTCAACTATCTTGCTCCTACATAGTAATTTTGTTTTGTTTTGTTTTGGTGGATAAGAGTTTTCCTTGGTCAAGCCCTATAGTGGGGAAGCAACCTTGAAAGTGAAATGTAAATATGTAAAGGAAATCAAGATAAATTTAAGTATTTACCTTTCTTGTGGACACCCTTGTTGATAAGGAATTACAATATTTATGTGTTTTAGATGTTGAATTTGAAATGAAGGATGTAGGAAAGTTGCAAAAATGTGAATGATCTTCCAAAACCACATCTTGGAGCCATAGATGTAAATGTGCATCAATGAAGAAGATGATTAATGCCTATATGTCAATCTCTTCCTTTGATGGCTAGAAAAATGCTAGATCCTGAAGAGAAAATTCTTCCAAAGGATTCTTGAATATTTGGATGCCTTAAGTTCTTGATGGATAACTTCTTTCTTGAGAGTATGCCTTGCAATCACTCACATGTCCCTTGATGTTGATGGGTAGCTTTTAATATGAAAATAAGGTTTCTAGGCTTCCTTTTATACTATGTTTGGGCACAAAATCAAAGCAAGCCAAAAAGATTATACAATTTTACAATTTACAACCCCAAGATGAAATTGGCCCCAGGGTAAAATTCTCAGGGGGTAAATTGACCTATTCTAAAAGAGATTGACATATTCTAGGATTGACCCATGAGGAGAAAGCCCTAAGGTCTTATAAACTGCATTAATGAAAGTGGAAGGTATGACTAGGCATACTAGGAGAAAGAGATGATTGATCATGAAGCTATCCATTGTCCATAAGTCATTAAAAGATGGGTGCTTCTATTTTAAGATAGTACAAAAAATAAAGTACATCCTTAACAAAAATAAATGGATAATAACATTCTAATAATGACACAACATAAAAATATAGGAAAAAGGTTTCAAAAGAAGTGGGGCAATAGGCCTGGACCATTTTTGGGTATCTACACTGTCATACTCAACTATTCTTTTGTCATTTTTTAAAGTTGAAGGGATCCCATATTTAATAATTCTTCTATTCTTACCAACTATGGCTTTGAATGTGGTCCCTACTTCAAGTTTTCCTTGGTAATGGTAATAATTTCATATGTACTAAGTCTTCTGATAAATGCTTCTCTAGAAATCCTTCTAATTATTCTCAACTCTTCAATAAAAAATTTCTCATAGTAACATTTCAGAAAATATCTTAGAATCATGTCTATAACCTCATCTTCTTTCAAGATTCCTCCAACACATATGATTGCATAAATGAGATCATTTGTCTTCTGTAAGAATAATGAAATAGTCTCATTTTCTCTTATCATCATGTCTTCATATTTTACTTTCAATTCATACAACTTATCTTTCTTAACATATTTATCAACTTCGTAAGTACTTTCTAGTATAGTTTTTACCTTATATGGTATCCTCAATCCAAAGATTTGTGTATACTTTATGTCAAATTAGACACTGATAATAGCTACAATTTTCAATATGTTCTCTTTACATTTCATCTTTTTAGTTATAGTATCTTGTGATAAATAAATTGAAATAGCATAGTTTTTGTACTTTGTGATTTTCCTATATTCATCTTCCAAGCATACTAGGTATGGAGACATCCAATCCTTCCATATCAAGAAGTTAGTACCATCAAACTTTTGACCATATTTTTTCAAACTTTTCATGCTAGATCTCTTTCAAGTAGTTAAGCTTCTACAAAATAACTTGGCTATGATACTAAGTGTTAGGCCTAGAGAAGGAAAGCACAACTTAAAGTGGGTGGGGTGAATTAGTTGTAGTACCTAATGAGAAAATATATCACATGTAATACAAATATGAAAGATAAACATTTAATTAAAGATCCACAACATATAGCACTTGAACACACAATTTTCTCTTGAGGAAATCCATTAGGGAAAACCTCTATGGGAATCTAACCCAAATGATGATATAATATACTAAAAATATTACCCAATTAAGAGCATAAACTGAAGAAAAAAATTCTTAAATAAAAAAATTATAACCCAATTTGTAGGCACACTGGCAAGAGAACATTTCTCCGAATATAATCTTGGATTTGACCCTTAGTTGGGTTCATTGATATTTGCTTGAGTAAAACAAGATGGACAAGTAGTCCATTACAATTGAACTAATAAATAACATCTTCTATGCCTATAATGTTTTTATGAATTATAATTTGCATAATCTCCCATACATTATCCTCTCACATTCCTTACACACTCATTTTTATCTCATTACACATGCTAATTTACAAAGTTATCCATCATTTGTACCAATTACAAAGAATAAATGTCCACTAGCTACAAGAGTCGACCTAGTACAAAATAATATACTCAAACTTCAATTCAATCCAAAATAAATTTTTTGTTAATACTTATATAGGATCCAAATATTTAGCTACCAACATGCTACACCATAACAAATGTCGTACCAATAATCACAACATGTTATTCCATCAAGTTGTTCTCAACCAAAATGAAAAACACCCAACAATACCAAAATATAAATTATTTTCTCCTTCATCCATAGAAACTAATATCACATTGATTACTTTATCCATGAACACAAACAAGAAACATGAATACTATCCAACACCTTAACATTAATTTCTACTTACAATTCAAACTCATCTTCAGCAATGGTCATTAGGAACATTGTACCGCCAAGCTCTTTTATACCAAAGCATAACTTTCTATACGCTTAATCATGAATAGAAAGAGTGGACACAATGAAACTTCCATCTTTGTAACCTCTAAATCAGTAAATTTAACTCATACGAAACCAAATACTTAAGGGTAAAAGTACAAAATTGTGTCACCTTTCAGGTTGACTTATCAAAATGATTGAAGTTTGAGTATTTTTGTCTAAAAATCAATTTTAGTCAATCATATGATCTAGATATATTTATTCTAGTTAAGTTATATAAGTTCTCACACTTTTCCAATTGTGAATTTCTATTAAATGCAAATTTTATACTAGTTTGAGTCCAAATACTAAAGAAATAAAATTATTTTACAAAACTAAATTTTTAATAACTCTTACTCTTTATAATGATATCTTTTTAGTAACATATAAACACCATTTATTTTTTATTGATAAAAGGCCAAAGCCCTATAGATTATATTTTAGAATAACATAACCAATAACCAATATCTCTATTCAAGTAGGCACTAGTAGGAAAGAATAGAGAAAGAAAACCTCTAGTCTTGCCTAGGACCAAGCGTCCTATACATAATACAAAAATAAAAGGGGCATACCCCAGTGTTAATTGATGATATAATTTCTTTTAATTCTTAATATTGGGTTTCTCTTTTTTTTTTTCAGAAACCCTAAACCTCAACTTGGTTTATATAGGATCCCTTATCTATGTAGCCTTAGCTTTGGTTTTTTCGATTGACAAAATTATTCTCTATCATTGTCTTGATAGTCTCAAGTGATATGATGCTTGAATTTGCATTTTGTTTGAACTCCCTTGATCTATATAATCATAAATAACCTTGGCCACGATCTTTATTAGTAACATATATATTTCTGAAAGAGAGTTAGGTAAAAAATTGAATACAATGAGTTAATTTTTAGAAATTGCTAAATTTTTAGATAGTTCTAATTTGTATTACAAGAAATAAGTTTAATTAGTTTTGATAAAATAGATTCCTAGGTTGAGCTAGAGCTGATATAGTCTTAATGTCTAAAAATCCATGGTCTATACTTAAGAACCATCTTGTGTTTGAACCCTAGATACCCAATCTTGCTACTCAACTATTTGAAAGTGAATAAGGTTTCCTAGCTCAATTTAATCAATGTATAATCATATTTTACCAGTGCCTCTATGAAGCCAATTGGGTCAAAGAGTGAATACTTCATTAATTTAGCGATAGGTGTTTTGAGGAATTTAGCTATCTAGGCAGAGGTTTATAGATAGGTTAATTATCAGCCATGAGGTAACAGTGTTGGGATTATGAAACCATCTTGATTCTTCCTTTAATTGGTTTATTATTATTAACTTCTTTGCTGCTCTTAAATCTTGAAACCAATTTCTTACCTATTTGAGTTTAACTTCAATTTGTCTATGAGATTAAATGGTGCGACACTGTATTTCCATGGATATTTTTTGAGGGCCTGTAGAGATTTGTCTTTTGATCTGGTTAAATTGAGGATAGATTTTCTACTCCAAGCCTTCATCCTTGTGTATTCTTTAAGGGGTAAATTACATATTTATGGAATCAAGAAGAAGCTGAAATGTAGCTGATTTGATATACAATAATGATGAAGTAAAGTGGTTCATGGGTGAAAAATTGATGATTAGAAGGATAAATTGAGTCAGATATGTTAGCATTTGAATTTGGCCATTCTATTTATTATCGACCTTCATTAAATTAAAGTGAAGGATTGACAGTGGGAAGGTTAGTGGAAGGACATGAGGAGATAATACAAATTTGATTTAACTATTTTATTTGTGTCTTTGAAACTTAAAAAACTCTCCTACTTATAATTTTCCTTATTCTTGATCAAGGTATCAAGTCCATTAGCACCTAAATTAGCTAAGCGATCCACTTATTGCCTTATCGATAAATATGTTATACCTTGTACTCTTCAAAGTTATCTAAAAGAGTAAGGGATTTCTCTAGTTTGGAATTTAGAATCTGATTAGGGGTGCCTCTCTTCCTTAGTGTATTTAGGATTACTTGTGAATCACCCTCTATGATGATATTTTTGATCCCTGATGCTAGACTAAGTTGAAGACCTTCTATCAAAGCTTCTAGTTTAGCCAGATTATTGGATGTTGAGCCTAATAGTTTGGAGCACTTGACAATCCAAGATTCAGGAGAGGAAATAAAAAAACCTAGTCCTGTAATTCTTGGGTTGCCTCTCGATGCTCTATCAAAGCTAACTTTAGCCCATCCCAAAGGAGGCAATTCCCATCTATAGTTGGCTCTAGCTAGTTTACTAGCCTTTAGACAAAGCAAAGGAGCGATAATTAGGTTTTCCAATTCTTCCTCATTTGTGCATCCTGATTTGAAAAGGTCCCTTCCTCCTTGATGGAATATATGAGATTATTATTAAGCACTTCTATAATATTGGCTTCTAATTTATTAAGAAATCTTTGAAGAGGCTTTTCTTCATCCATAAATATTCTTTAGTTTCTTTCTTTCCAAATTTACCATAAGAGAATAGAGGGGATTAATTTCCAAAGGTTGTTATATATCTTGGAATGTCCTTCCTTGGGCCAACTTTTAATGTGTTCCCATAGGTTGTTATGGAGTGCATTTGACCAACTTAGTTTTTTGCATAACCATTGCCAATATATTTTAGCAAAGTTGCATTGGTAGAGAAGGTGATATGTGGTTTACAAATTAATTTTACATCTCAAAGGGCCCTTAAAAATAATGTTTGTAAATCTATGTGTAGTGAGATTTTTGTTTCGAGATGTTGCCCGTAGAATGATTCTTAGCTTAAGTAGACAGGTTGGGTCCTAACACAAGGCTAAGGGAATCTCAATCATGTCCCACCTCTAAGACTTTAGGATAAGTTCATACCCCTTTTTGATACTATATACTCCATTTTTTTGAATCTCCCCAAATAATTTTGTCCTATCTATCTTTGTGGCTAACAAGTATTTTTGAAATGAATGCTTCATAGAGGCATTTCTCATGCTTAGTTAAACTAGTGTCCATTAGGGTTTTCCATTTCCAATTCTCAATGTGATTTTCCTCCATTTTATACAAATAATCCTTTACATAGACTCCCCATTAGGTGGATAGAGTTTCTTTGATGGTTGAGGGTGAGAAGGAATAGTTGGGCGGATCCCATCCTAGGAGACTTCCCAGAATAGTACATATTTTCCACTTCCTAAACCCCATGTTAGGTTATTTCTTATTATTGGTCTACATTGTATCATAAAGTTCCAATTTTTGGATCCATGGGGAGGATTAATAGTTCAAAAAAGTGATAAGGGATTACTTTTTCTAAGGCATTTTTGGTATAATATTTGTGCCATTTACTATCCTTCTCCCTGTATATTCTACATACTAATTTTGCTCCAAATATTTCATTTTTCCAACCAAGATTCTTAACTCTTAGACCTCCTAGCTCTTTGGGTCTGCAGATATTCTTGCACTTGATCAAGAATTGTTTCTTTTTTTCCTTTTTTCCCTTCTAGAAAAAATCCATAAGCTTCCTATCAATTTTATGTTGCACTCCCTTTGGTAATGGGAGACAAGATATATGATACTTGGGAATGGAAAATAATACAAATTTAATCTTAGTAACTCGTCCAACCTTGGTTAGCCATTTACTCTTCTAGTTTTTAATTTTCTTTTCTAATTTTTCTAGAATTTGGTCCCATCTTGTACCATCTCTGACCCTTTTTCTAGATGGATACCTAGATATTTACATGAAAATGATTCTTTCTTGTATCCCATCATATGAAAGATGTTTCTTTCCATTTCTAGATTGATGTTTAGGAAGAAAATTTCAAAAAAAATTGTATTTACTTTCTTTCCTAATGCCTCAATATAAGTATTAATAATTTTTTAAAGTTCTTTCCTTCATTCAGAGAGCTTTCACCTAGTAAAATTGTGTCATCCACAAATTGTTGGTGTGAGATGTTGGTCACATTTTTTGTAATCGAAACCACTTTTATCTTAATTTTATGTTCGATCCTTTTTTATGGTTCTACCAAAGGACTCCACCATTATAATGAATAGGAAGGGGAAGACCGGATCCCCTTTCCTTATGCCTCTAGAGGAACTAAATTTTTTTTTGGTGTACCATTAATTAGTAAGGAGAATTTATAGGTGGAGATTTAATTGTATATGAGGTTGATCCATTATTTCGAGAAATCGAAAGATTCTAGAGATTGTGCAGAAACCTCCAGTCCAGTTTATCATAGGCCTTCCAAATATCAAACTTCATAAGCATACATGCCTCCTTTTTAGTTTGGGATAAATGTATCAATTCTTGTATGATTATGATCTCATCTAGAATGGATCTATTTTAGACAAATCATGTTTGTTTTGAGATAAATTTGGGGATGATTATCTTGAGCCTATTGGCTAAGGCCTTGGTCAATATTTTGTAAACAATATTACATAGAGATATTGGCTGGAAGTCCCCCAGCTCTTCATGGTGTTTTTTCTTAGGAATGAGAGATAGGAATGTGTTGTTGATTTCAGCTAAAAGTGAGCACAAATTTTTGGTTATTTCTATGGCTCACCAAAGGTCCTCACCTAAAACTATTCAACATTTTTGGAAGAAAAAAACTTAGAAGCTATCAAGCCTTAGAGATTTATCAGGATGCATGCTCAATAAGGCCTCAATTTTTTCTTTTTTGGAAAAGGCTTTATTTAGGAATTCATTATCTTCTTTCATGACTAGTTTTGGGATAAAGCTTAAAATAGTATTTTGACCTATGAAGTTTGAATATTCATAACTATTTAGAATATCTATGTAATAGTTCACAAAAGGTCGCAACTATTTGTGAAGGGTTGTCTACCATATTTCCTTCACTATTTTTGATTTTGGAAATTCTATTGATATTTCTATTTTTTATCATACTATTGTGAATTTTTTTGTGTTTCAATCTCCTTCTAGAAGCCATGTTTCTTGGGATTTTTGTTTCTAGAAAATCTCTTCTTTAGTCAGTAGACTCTTTCTTTTTGACATAAGTTCTTTCTCTCTTATATATTTGTCATTGTTCATTCCATGCTTAATGATATCCTCATTAATACTTTTTAGATCTTCCTCTACCTCTAGTTTCTCTTTAAAGATGTTGCTAAAGTGAGTTCTATTCGAATATAAAATGTTTTCTTTAAGTAATTTGATTTTGGATATAAAGAAAAATATTCTAGATCCCTCGAATTCCCCTTCATTCTACCATTGTTTGATGTTTTCCATTAATTTTCCATCCTGGAACCACATTTTTTCACACTTGAAGGGGTTTCTTTGTGGTTTCTATTGTGTTGTTATTTCTAAATTTGCTAGATAATGGTTTGAGCTAGCAAAGGGAAGAATATTGGATTGTGCCATATGATTGAATGTTTTAATATCCCCCTTGAAGATGAAAATGTCCAACCTTTCTGTGATCTAACGAAAACCCTTCCTTTTGTTGAACCAAGTGTATAATCAATTCATTGGTTGTATTTCTATGAGATTGTTTTGAAGGAGCCATTCTATGAAATTCAACACTGATTGTGTTGTTGTCTAGTAGCCTCTCTTCTTTTCTCCTAAGTCTCTAATTGTGTTGAAATCCCCTCCAATCCAAAAGTTTTCTATTGACTGTGAATCCATGAATGTACTTAATTCCTTCCATTAGGATTTCTAAATTTCTATTAGGGTTGGGCCATAAACATTAATGATGTTGAATTGAATATCAGTTTTATGACTCTTGACTCTTCCTCTCACCGAAATTTTCCTTGATGCTATGTATGTGAAATCATTTTTTCTTGGATCCCATATTACTCCAATCCCACCCAAAGCCCCATTTTTTGTGATGTGGAGCCTAATCAGACTCAAAGGTTTATTTGACATAGTTTTCCTCTAGATTAATTGTACGGGTGTTTGGGGGAAGCACCGTTAGGATGGGGTTGACGGAAATAGCTCTACAAGGGTTTTTAGGGGCAACAACCCTATAGCCAAAGATGACCCATCGTTGTAAAGGGCGTCAAATGCTATTTTTCTATTGGATGACTTATTCTAGCCCTAATTTTTTAAGAGACAAAAGCATGTATAAATTGTATATGAGCAATGTTAGTATGCTAATAGAAACCAAATTTAAATAAAGCTTCTACAAACTAAACAAAATTCATAAACTTCAAGATAGACTAAGATGAGCTCTCAATTGAGAATATGAGCCATTAATGGACTCTCTCAATAAGAAGCTCTCTTGTTGACTGGCTTTGTCTAAATAGATAGGATGTATGCTCAATATGCTTCCAAAAGCTTCAATGGATGATTGTAGATTTTTGGTGTGGATAGATGGTTTTAGTATGGATTTGGCTCTCAAAATAGCATTATAACTTTACTTCATGGATTGTGTTAAAATGGCTTGGAAGAGGATTCCTTAAATAGGCAAAGGGCTTGAGGGATCAAGGGCTAGGATGCGAGGATGGGAAAAAGCTCATGGAGGGCTTACATTGCATGAGAGGAGAGCACATGGATTGTGCTTCCTTACAACCAATCAGGGAGTGACACATGTCACAGGGTGAGAGGATGGAGGAAAGGGCAAGGATGAGTCAACAAAGGAGGCTCAAGTGATAAAATCTTCATAAAGACCCTTCATAATGGCTTGTAAGAGCAATAAAAGGGCTTGGAAGAGTCATTTATGGCCTAGTGGGCTTCATAAAGTTTTATGGTTGAAGATATTTGTGAGAGATACCATGAAATTTGAATTTGAGGGTTTAGGGGGGTTTTAAGCTTGCTTAGGGTTGTAAAAATGATTAGAGGAAGGGTTAGAGATGGCTTAGGACTAGGCAAGTGGATGGCAAGTGGATTGCAATTAATGAGGGTGGGTGAAGGAGGAGATATTTGTTAACTTTGGCTTGAGTTAGCAAATCTTAACCCATGTTTAGGGAATGTGACAAGGTTAGGAGGGGATTAGGATTAGGGTTAAAGACATCTTCTCGAAGAGTCTAGACTTTGGATGAGAATAAAGACTTTCTAGAATAGTCTAGAACTTCCTAGGATAAGATTTTATGAAATAAATAAAGTTTTATTTATTTCAAGGGTTTGGGTTGAGGAGATATTTATTAAAACTTTTTTTTAATAAACATTAGGATTAATATTTAATCTTAATTAAATATTTTGAGTTGGGATTAGGGGTAGGAAATGATGGGATTAGCTTTTAATCAAAATTAAAGAAGGATTAGAAGATTTTGGAAGAGGTTATTGGTCATAAGGAAATTGGCCAAGTTTTGGGCAAAAAAATTTTTTTTTAATTTATTTTAGGATTTTTGGTCAATTTATTAATTAAATAATTAATAAATAAGGAAATAATGTTTAAATAAGATTTAAACATTTTTGGGAGGGATTCCTTAATTAAATATTTTTAATTAAGATAAAGGGATTTAATGGCATAAAAATTAATTAATTAATTAATTAAATAATTAATTAATTAATTAAATAATTAATTAATTAATTAAATAATTAATTAATTAATTAAATAATTAATTAATTAATTAAATAATTAATTAATAAATGATGATGTCATCAGGGATTTTTTTCAGAAAATAAAAATATTATTTTCTAAATTTTTTTAGGTGTCTACATTTTGCCCCTCTTTGATGTGATGCCGCAAGTGGCATGGCATCAAAGATAAGAAAATAAGATGCCCAAGGCTAGAGCAGAAGAGGAGAGAATGGACTGTGAGATGCCCCCTCAAGAAGGCGGCGGGGAGAGAAAGCGAGGCTCGAGGGCTTCTTGAAAAGTACAAGAATCTCGGATGAGCAAGGAAACTCAGATTGGCAAAGAGAAGGGGTTGAATTAGCTCAAACTCTCACTATGGGAGAATGATAAAGGAGAATCAGATGCACAAGAGGAAGCAAGCTTAAGACTTTAGGGAAGGTGGAGGATGAAGGAGCTGAGCGCTATAAAAAGGAATCCAAGATAGGGAGATGGATGAGGGGATTATAAAGCTGATGCAATAGGATTTCAAAGAGTCAAATTGGCGGAAGATGGTTTTCGAAGATCCCTAGGACTAGGATTGTGGATCTTGAAAGATGAGGCTTGGTGGATCCCTAAGACTAGGATTGTGGATCCCTAAAGCTAAAGGTGGGAGTGATTCAAAGAGATACTGATGCATAAGCTGGGGTAGGAGAGATGGATGTTGGATATGGATGGGGGATAATGGAGATGAAGGAAAACCATTGAATCTTTTTGAGCGGGGGGATACTTCAAAGAGAAGTACCACCATGTAGTTGAGCACTAGATTTTCTATAGGACTGTTGGTTAATTGCCAAGGATACCAAGAACATCAAGGCCTTTTCACCAACTATCCAGAGGACTGATGAACTGACTCAAAACAAACACGCAAGGATTGCCCCAGTATCACACATGAATCCCAGAGGAAGCAGTGTGGAAACGACACTGGGTAACCCACAAACAGAAAAGAAAACAAGCAAAAGACATGATCAAGACCTTACGCTCTGATTGCCCCATTCGCAGTATACCATGATATGGAAGATCATGGCAAAGTTGAGGAGGGAACAAGGAGATTTCTTGGAAAAGATATTTCAAGACCCAACAGGAAAGAGTCCAAATCAAAAGAAAGCAAAAATCCAAAAGAGAACCATTTGCCAACGAGATGGGTAGGACGAGGTACTAATGGACCAAGATCAGACATGAGGAAAGCTATATCTTGCAAGGACCTATCAGAGAGCACCTAAGCTGGTGGATTTGGATGAGTGATGCATCTGGCAAGCTGAACTAAGAAAGATAACACTTTGGTGATAGGAAATCTAGCTAAAGGATGCATTGGAATAGCTAACCAAGATGTGCGATGGGTGCAAGATGTTGATCAAGGAGGAACTGACATGAAAGCTAGATAGATACAATGGTACTAAGCTAAAGAGGATGTACAAGTTGACAGACCAAGATATTTACAAGCTGAAGCTGACCAAGATAGTTACAAGCAGGAAAAAGCTCAGGATGATAGGATAGCAGGATGCTTCGATGTTGTGCAAGATGCAAAAGCTAAGGGTGGGGTGATAGCGAAAGATATGGATTTGGTAAGATGCATCCAATGATGACGAGAGATTTTGTGACCAAGGATAGCTAGAGGAGCAGGATGAGATGGCTAGATAGGATGGTAGATAACTAGGATTATGATGGATACAAAGAGATGACATTGGGTTTGCATGAGGATAGCCTAGAGCTAGATACCAATGACAAGAGAGGATGGAGAAGACAAGATCTCCAAGGAATATAGTGCCCCCAATCAGAAGATAACATGCGAAAGGAAGTCTTATGATGGATGTGATAGGATTGAAGCTAGGATGGAAAAAGCTGAAGGGGCTAGGGAGATGGATAATGGCTGGGATGGTTGGCTGAAGCTGTAGGAGATAAGTGGATGGTGTGAGATGGAAGATGGAGGGTGGAGGATAGGTGGATAAATTGGAAGATGGAGTTGGATGTCAAGAGATGACCAAAAGCATGAGGATGATAGGCAAAGTTGGGGATGGCGGGATTACACATGACGCTTGTTTGCCAAGTTTTCATCATGGTACTTGTCCAAGGTGCTTGAATTGCCAAGTTTTCACCAGTGGACGCTTTATTTTTCTTTACTTTATTTTTCTTTTTCTTTTTTTTTGACTTTTTGACTTTGGACTTAGCTGGAATGATTTTGGCTTTCTTCAGCTATTTTTGTCTCATAGATGTTGGTAGGATGGATGAAAAAGGATTGGATTGAACAAGTGGAATGGTGGGTGGGAGTTTGACAGATAATGGATGTGAAGACATAAGGCTTGTGGGTAAATTGATGAGGAAAATGGAAAGATCATCATTGGCACACACCTTGAGAGGTGATAAAGTAGTGGAAAAGATGGTTTTGAGCGAGGTTGAGGAGAAAATGGAGGAAGAGAAAGATAAGGACTAAAAGTAGAGTTGGAAGATGGAGGATGGGAAATTTAGGATAAGAAGCATATGGACTAAAAGTGGATTGGGAGGATGAAGGATGCTTATATGGGGATTTGGATGAAGGATGGATGGATGAGGCTTTTTGAGTAGCATGAATGGATGCCAATTGAGATTTTTCTTTGAGATGCATTTCTTTTATGAGCGTCTTGGGTATCCACATGATTTTTGACTTTTTTAGCTTGGGCTTTTGTGGCCTCTTGACTTTTTCTTTGATTGGGATTAAATGTTTCTTGTTTTGAACATGTATTTTAGAAGGGACATGTTGAGACTTGGATTTTTGTGGATTTTTAGATTTATGCTTTTGTATTTTGGCATCCAATATGCTTCTATTAGCCATGGGATGGGAACAAGAGCATGGAGGATATGGAGGGATAATTGATGGAGTGATAGGGTTTAAAGGTTGGAAGGGATTCAAGGGTGAGTGCCTTTGATGATCTAGTTGGTGGATTTGAGGGGATGGAAGGATCGATTGGAACATAGGATATGGATGGATATAATTGCCCAAAATGGATGGAGGGAAGGAAGGATATGGGCCAAAAATAGATGGAAACGAGGAAGGTGTAGGTCCGAAAATAGATGGAGGGGATAAAGGATCCATATTAGGTATGTAAGGACCCAAAATGGATGGAAAGGGTGTGGGTTTTAGATAAGGGATATATGGACCCAAAATGGAGGGTTGGAGATAAGGAGTAGGATGAGGGCCCAAAATAGATGCGGAATAAGATGGATGGGAACTTTGGGGTGGATATGGAAGGACTTGGGACCATGCAGGAATAGCAGGGATACCAACATCTAGAAATACATTTTCATTTCTTTTTTCAATATGATGTTCATTATTTGGAACACAAGATGTGAGTCCATTACTAGTTGAAGGAGTTGGAGCTTCAAATATGATAATTAGTTCTTCTTTGATGGATCTATCATCATGGATTATGGGAGATGTATGATCATGAAGCAGAGGAGATGGGAGGATAGGATCTTGAGTTGGGTAGGCTGAGGGAAAGGGATCTTGAGATGGAGTAAGTAAGATGGTAGGATTTAGATATGGAGGGGATGGTAAAAGTAGATCATGTAGGGGAATAAGTGGGATGGTGGGATCTGCTATTCTGTCGGAGGATATTTCAACATGCTTTTGGACAAGATCTTGACAGGAATGGATGGGAGTGGATGCATGAGGTTCATTATATGGGATTTGAATAATGCTTGGAGGAGGAGATGTGGATGGGATTTGGAGCGATTCAATGGGTGGTGGGATTTTGACGCTTGTGGGAAGAGGAAGGATTTTAAGAAATTTGATTGATGGTATGGGGATGGTAGCTATGGGAGATGGAGGTGATATTATAGATGGGGAAGCTTCATCACTGACTACTTCACATGGTTGGATTAGATTACATGGCTTATCGACTGTTGGAGGCATCTTTTCTTGTATTTCCTCTAGGAGATTCCTTGGAGACTCGTGTGTTAGAGGTGGAGGTGGTGGATTGATAGGAATAGATGATGTGATGAGGGTGGAAGATTGGAAGCTTGGTTGATTGGGTGATGGAGGAGAAGCTGGGATATCAGATGGCATGACTAGATAGTTTGGAATAACTCTTGGATTTTGTGGGATGCTTGGGGGAATGTTTCTAAGGCTTTTAATATACCCGTCATAGTCAACAAGATTTTCATCATCATTGGAATAGGAGGTGGCAGGAGCAAGGACAATACAATCGAACACATCATGATAGGTTTGGGATTTCATGTTTTGATGATGAGTCGGATGGGGATGGGGTCTTGCATATGGATTAACACGGAAGGTCATGGTTGGATTTGGATTAAGCACCAATTTTGGATTGGCTAATGAAGGATTTCCTAGGGAGATTCAAAGCTGTATGATAGACCTAACGAGGATTGGATAGAGATTTTTGGCTTTCCTGTGGATGGAAGACTTCAAGGGCATGCTGTCAAAAAGTGAGAGTTTTGCTTTCCTATGCGCTAGATTGGTGGAGATTGTGTCAACTTAAGGATATACTAATGATCCTATGGGCATGACACGAGATTGACCACTTGTGGATCCCAACCTTTAGCTCAAGGTGATGAGGGATAACAACTGACAAAGATAGATTACCCTAGACAAAGCTCTGTCAAAGGGATAACCTTGGTGAGGCTGGTGGATTGGTCAGATTGATTGGATAGCAAATTCTAGCAGAATGACAACAACTCTCTAAAGGCTTGGGTGTGATTTTGGATTGGGTTGCTAGCTAGCTGGGGGGGGATGATTTGGAGAGACTTTGGATTTGGGATTGTTCTAAAGCTTGGATGATTTTCTGATGAGGCAGTGACTACGCTAAGTATGCCTTGAGCTGGGAGATTTTTGCTTTTTTAGGATTTTGACCAAAGTTGGAAAACATTCATTCAAAAGCTATGAACAAACAAGCAAACAAAATTTTGGAGCAAGCACGTCAAACACACCAACATCCTAGGAAGCTTTCTACAAGGATGAAATTTGTTATAGCTAGGGAGTCCTTGATATACGCAAGGTACATGAGGCCCAAATCCGTAGATGAAACCAAAAAGATGTCACATAGCTGAGAGGAGCGGTAACCCACTTCTCCTCTTTCACTTCTCAAGGGTATAAAGTTCCTTGAGGCTTAGCCCGAGTGACAAAATCTTGATTCCAAGAGAGGTGTCTTTGGATTCACCTCCCAATTTTTATACTCCGCCGGAACGCTGGAGTTGAGGTCATCCCAAGGGGTGATGAAATCCCCAAGCAAGCCTCCTAAAAAGTGTAAAACAAGACCACATACATGATCTTGGGCTTTAAAAGACACACATTCATTCCAATTGATGATTTAGATTTTTTAAGCTATGATTGAAGACACTTGTGATTATGGCATACAATGTTCATTCCAATTTGACAGCGTCATTAGCATAATGAAAGTCGAGAGATCGTCAACATAAGAAATGTGAGCACCATTGAAAATGCATCCAAACCATGCAATGTTCATTGATTGTTAGGCATTCAAGATTGAGTGTGAGTTTGTTTTAAGCCCAAAGCAAAGATGTGTGAGACTCAATTTGTCAAGCGTGCACCCGGAGGCCCTCCACGTCAATAGTTGTTCAATTTTAGTACCCAAATGAAGTGTGATCGATTTAATCTAGATTTTTGGTCATTTAAGAATTTTGATAAAGTTAAAGCAAACGTTCAAAGACCAAGTGCGTGAGTTAGATTGTGGAACATTTAACACCTTTTTCAAGTAGACCCATCCCCATGAATGGCGCTGAGATTGCAACCAGTGGTTAATATTTGATGGGTGATTAGAAAAGAGGTGAGTCCAAGGAACTACTCAAATTTATTTTTGCAAATTTGTGTTTAACTTAACGAAGTTTCTTAAATGTCCAAAAATCAAATTTTTCCTAAATTGCACGTGGAAAAGAGATTTGTTTTGTTCAATTTTAAAAGCTCCAAATGAAGTGTTTGATATTTCAATGGTTAATTGATCCTTGGAATTCAAGATTGGATTTTTTATTTTAATCATGCATTCAAGGAAAATTTGATTTTAATCCATGGCATTCAAGAGTGTGTTTAGCAACATACATTCAAAGACAAGTGATTAAACATTCAAGTTTTTTCTTTTTTCTTTGAGCATTCAAGATTGAGATTTTGTGTGTTGTTTTAAGAACTTTGAAGTGCTTTGTTTTAACCTTAGATCATTCAAGATTGTTTTTGGACTCAAAAATGAAAATGACTCTTTGTGGACTTTGCTTTTCATTCAAAATTTTGTGTTCTAGTTTGCATGTTTTAAGCCCAAAAATGATATTCCTAGATTGTTTTGATGCATGAAAAACCTAAGAAACATTCAAGATTTTGCAACAAGACATTTGTTTGAAACAAATAACAAAAGTTTTAGGACTCTTAGTTTTCATGAGATTTTTAAAAGAACTTTAAAATATTTTCAAATGAGGTTCATTTTATCCTTGATTGATGCTTTGAGTTTGATTTAGATTTTAGTGTGCACTTAGTGTTGATTTTGAACCTTTTGAAATGAAAACTTGAAGTTCTTTTTAAATTTCCAAAAATGAAGTGTTACTAACTTTGCATGAATGCATCTAAAACCTTGATGTTGCAAGGATGCAAATGATTAGATTGGTTTAGTTTCACTCGTTAAAAGATTTTTTCTTTTTTTGCAAATTTTTCATTTTTTAATGGATTTAAGTATGATTTGGGGGTTCATTTTAAGCACTAAAAAGAAGTGTGTATGATTTTGCTTCCTTAAAAAAAAAATGGCCAAGATCTTCCACAACAAGAAGAAGAAGAAGTAGATGGAATAAGAAGAATATAGACAAGAAGAGGAAGAAGAATTTCAAGTGCTTTGTCCACCTATAAGCTTGAAAAATCTGCAAATACTATGAGATAGACTATGAGTTCCTTTGTCTTCTTCATGCTCATGTGGACCTACAAAACCAATTTATACAATCCTACCAATCACAAAAACAAGAAAAATTAGCCAAAATCAGCAAATGACATACAAAACTTGACTAAAAAAGCTAATGAAGATGACTCATGCGAGGTCCCACCGGGCGTGCCAAAATGTATATGAGCAATGTTAGTATGCTAATAGAAACCAAATTTAAATAAAGCTTCTACAAACTAAAAAAAATTCATAAATTTCAAGATAGACTAAGATGAGCTCTCAATTGAGAATATGAGCCATTAATGGACTCTCTCAATAAGAAGCTCTCTTGTTGACTGGCTTTGTCTAAATAGATAGGATGTATGCTCAATATGCTTCCAAAGGCTTCAATGGATGATTGTGGATTTTTGGTGTGGATAGATGGCTTTAGTATGGATTTGGCTCTCAAAACAGCATTATAACTTTACTTCATGGATTGTGTTAAAATGGCTTGGAAGAGGATTCCTTAAATAGGCAAAGGGCTTGAGGGATCAAGGGCTAAGATGGGAAAAAGCTCATGGAGGGCTTAGATTGCATGAGAGGAGAGCACATGGATTGTGCTTCCTTACAACCAATCAGGGAGTGACACATGTCACAGGGTGAGAGGATGGAAGAAAGGGCAAGGATGAGTCAAAAAAGGAGGCTCAAGAGATAAAATCTTCATAAAGACCCTTCATAATGGCTTGTAAGAGCAATAAAAGGGCTTGGAAGAGTCATTTATGGCCTAGTGGGCTTCATAAAGTTTTATGGTTGAAGATATTTGTGAGAGATACCATGAAATTTGAATTTGAGGGTTTAGGGGGGTTTTAAGCTTGCTTAGGGTTGTAAAAATGATTAGAGGAAGGGTTAGAGATGGCTTAGGACTAGGCAAGTGGATGGCAAGTGGATTACAATTAATGAGGGTGGGTGAAGGAGGAGATATTTGTTAACTTTGGCTTGAGTTAGCAAATCTTAACCCATGTTTAGGGAATGTGACAAGGTTAGGAGGGGATTAGGATTAGGGTTAAAGACATCTTCTAGAAGAGTCTAGACTTTGGATGAGGATAAAGACTTTCTAGAATAGTCTAGAACTTCCTAGGATAAGATTTTATGAAATAAATAAAGTTTTATTTATTTCAAGGGTTTGGGTTGAAGAGATATTTATTAAAACTTTTTTTTAATAAACATGAGGATTAATATTTAATCTTAATTAAATATTTTGAGTTGGGATTAGGGGTAGGAAATGATGGGATTAGCTTTTAATCAAAATTAAAGAAGGATTAGAAGATTTTGGAAGAGGTTATTGGTCATAAGGAAATTGGCCAAGTTTTGGGCAAAAAATAAATTTTTTATTTATTTTAGGATTTTTGGTCAATTTATTAATTAAATAATTAATAAATAAGGAAATAATGTTTAAATAAGATTTAAACATTTTTGGGAGGGATTCCTTAATTAAATATTTTAATTAAGATAAAGGGATTTAATGGCATAAAAATTAATTAATTAATTAATAAATGATGATGTCATCAAAGATTTTTTTCAGAAAATAAAAATATCATTTTCGAAAAGTTTTTAGGTGTCTACATAAATTACTTAGGAGTACGGATTTCATAATGTATGGTGATATTGTATCTACTTGCGATGATATTGAGCTATAGGGAATTGTGGATTGTAATCACTAGATAATAATAATATTGGACTTGCTATTGGTGGACATAGCCTAGGGATTAGATGAACCATGTTAAATCTTTATGTCTTGTGTTCTCTTCTGTGCAATTTTTTTTGATATTGGTTATATTTGTATGTAACCATTATTCCTATTTTTGGTTGATCATAACAATTGGTATCAGAGCTAGAATATTGTCATTTCTTTTTAGCCCAAATTGTCATCATTTTTTTAAGCTATCCTCTGTAGGAAGGTCTCATAGTTGACTGGGATTCTCATGGTTGAGTGATGGCAATGGTAGATGAGGGTAAGTTGAAGGTTGAGAAGTTTAATGGGCATAACTTTTAGTTATGGAAAATGCAAATGGAGGAATATATTTATCAAAAGGATTTATGGAAGCCATTGGATGGAAAAGCTAAGAAATAAAGAACTATGACAAATGAGGACTAAGATATTTTAGACAGAATGGTACTTGGAAGTTTTCAATTATGTTTGGCACCATCAGTGACATTTAACATCACAAAAGAGAAGACAATAGAAGAGTTGATTCAAACCTTAGCAAAAATTTATGAAAAGCCCTCTACTTCAAACAAGGTATTTCTCATGAAGTGTTTATTTAATATGAAGATGGCAAAAGGTGGATCTATTGCAAATCATTTAAATGAGTTTAATACTGTTACTAATCAGTTATCTTCTATGAATGCCATTTTTGATGGAGAAATTAGGGCTCTCTTGATTTTGTGTTCTTTTCCTAAAATATGGAATGACTTGGTAATGTCTATGAGTAATTCAATTTTTGGATCTAATACCCTAAAATTTGATGATGTGATTGGTGTTATTCTGAGGAAACTTGTAGGAAAACTGTAGGTGGATTTACATCAAGAAGTGCTTTGAATGCACAAAGTAGAGGAAAAATGACTAAGAGAGGAAACAATTATTGAAATTGTGGGAAATCACAAGGAAAATCAAAGGGCAAGAGGTCACAATCCACAGGACTGAGAGATTGTTGGTACTCTAGGAAGCCAATGCATAAGAAAAAAGATTACAAGACTTGAACGAACAATGGAGGAGATAAACTAAAAGGGAAGAAGGAGGAAAATGTGGTAAGCAAAAAATTCAAAGAGGATTCTTTTCTTCTTTCTTTAGAAAGTGTTGATGATTCTTGGATTTTAGATTATGGGACTTCATTTCATGCTACAACCCATATATTTTATTTCATTGATTACATCCAAGGGGATTTTGGGCTTCTTTATTTGGGGGATAATGAATCTTGACAAATTATTGGAAATGGAAAAGTTAAGATTGAGTTGTAGAATGGAGATCATTGGCTACTACATGAGGTAAGACATGTTCCAAGGTTGAGTAGGAATTTAATTTCAGCAGGGCAACTTGGTGATGAGGGTTGTGTAGTTACCTTTAATGATAAAAATTGGAATGTTTCAAAAGGTTCCCTTGTAGTAGAAAAATGTGTGAAATTAGACACCTTATATATTTTAACAAGTCATACTTTTGCTTATACTTGGATTGTTTCACAAAAAAATGAATGTTTAGGAACAATTATTGCAGTTGAGAAAGGAGAACAAATAATTGATGTAGACTCTGATACAATACTATGTCACATGAGTGAGAAAGGCATGAAATTAATTCATTCAAAAAAATATTTACTAGGTTTAAAATGTGTCAATATGGATTTCTATGAAAATTGTGTGTAAGCAAAACAAAAGAGAGTGAGTTTCATGAAGAGTGGGAAGGGAGAAAAAAATGAGAAATTAGTGCTGAAATAAGTATATGGGAAACAAGATACTAAGGGGTGGGTGAGGGAGGGGGGGTGAATCAAGATCTTAAATTTTTTTCATCAAAACCAATTTCATCAATTCATACCTAATTCATCTCACAGATCTACCATTAAAATTGAAATACTAAAACATAAATGAAATACATCACATCCATAAAAGTTCAACACATAACACAATGATTTGGTTACCCAGAAACACTTCAAGATGAAGGTAAAAATGGGGTGGAGATGAAACCCACAAATCTTCACTGTTGCAACAATAAAGTTAACCTGTTAAGGTTACAATATTTGACCATAAGATATGATCTACCTTGTGAGGGGTCTCCCCTATTAAAATCTTAAGAGACTATTAGGTTTCACCTTGGTAAAGGATTTTACACTCACAAAAAAGTAAGGACTCTATTAGGAGGTTTACATAGGCTTGTTAGGACCACTCTATTAAGAGATTTACCCTGTCGCAATTACAAAATAACTAATTTAGTACCTGACCCTCAGTTTTCTTTGCAAGCTGATCTTGGGTGCCTCTTTACTATACCTCTGATCTGATCTTCTTATTTGACACCTCAGTTCACTCCTTCACTTCTTTGATTTCTCTACTCGATCTACCATTGAACTTCACCTTCATTTCTTCACATGCACATACACTTTTATGCATTTCAACACACATTGATTCTAGGGGTAGAATCCTCCTTAAATAGATTTCCTATAAAGGTTCTAGATCTAGATTGATGGCTTAAACTTCATCATCTTTTTCCATTTCCATGTTTTTTCTTGATTGGTTGAATTATACACCTGGGGATCATTATCTTCTATAATGATGCATAATCAACATCTAATCTGGCTCTACAGTTATTAAATATCATGTACAAGTTAGTGAAAATGGTTTACATATGAGTTTGTGTAATTACAAAGTGACCTACTTAGCATTTGAATGCTTTGGCACTCAGTCATGCATAAACCTTTATGCTATTACTTGGTTTCTATATACGTGTCTTTTTGACACTTAATAACTTTTAAATATGTTTGGTCTTCATTGTATTGCTTGGCTCTTACTTTTTCTTCACTCATATATCTGCTCAATTTCTGCTGAATGTTTGACAACCATAATTTTGCTTGGTATAAGCATTGTATGCTCAACCTTTACTAGATAACTTGGTTGCAGTGATGTGTTAGTTTTAGAATGGTTTTTGACATTTGAGTTCCGACACACTTAACCACTTTCTACATTGGATTCGAGCACACTACATATGCCGAGCCACAATATGTGTCGAGTCAAGAAATCCAACAGGTGTGAAGTGATCTTCTAGTGCCAAGAAGCCTATAGGAGCCGAGTGAAGATCAAGTGCCGAGTAACTTTAGGTGCTGAGCATGATATAGGAGTTGAGTGATATTTAAGTGCCGAGTCACAGATGATGCCAAGCAAAATAGAAATGCAACAGGAGCTGAGTAAGCTAGTTTGTTACATGTGTCGAGCATCAGGAATCAGTAAGTGTCGAGTAACACAAAATGTACATATGAGTTTGTAACTTCACTAATTCAGATATAAACCATTTTCATGGCCGACATATGATGAATCTCGAAGGATTAAAAGGATAAGATTGAATCTTTTGTATTTTCTATGCAATCTACATGCAACCAATAAAAAAATGGAGGAAGCATGCAACCAATAAGAAAAGTACAAGGAATGAGCGAGAAACAGAGATTCAATATGGATTGTAGATCCATATCTAACCCTAAGTCTTCGAATGTCTTTATAAGGAAGATAAAATTTCATTATAAAAGAGAGGATGAAGAAGTGTATGGAAAAACTATAGTGGATTTCAGAGTGAAGAGTAAAAAGACTTAGAGGAAGAGAGCAGCAATGAAATATTCAGTTGATTAGAACAAAGCAAGGGATAAAAATGAGTATCAAATCTCAGAGGATCTAGATCAGAGTAAGTAGATCAAGTGCTTATATTCAGCAATCAAAGGATTGTAAGCTATCAGGTTTATTATACCTAATACTCTCTAGCAATTGTATTAGAAAGGAAACCCTACGGTGATAGGTTAGCTTAACAACTATTTTGTAGATCCTTTAAATAGGTGATTAAATCCTTTAGCAGGGTAACACTTCATGTAAAGTGTTTGTAAATCCTTTAACCAAGTAACTATTGACAGAGTGTAAAGCCTTTAATAGGGCAGACCATCAAAAGTGGTCAAACATTATTGCTGCAGTGCTTTTGTGGGTATCATCCCCACCCCAGTTTTACCTTCTTATTCTTGGAGGGTTTCTGGGTTACCAAAATCTCAAGTGTTATGTGATGATGCATATGTGTTTCTCATAATTGCTTAATTTTGATATGCATGCATGTTCATTTACAATAATATGTTATTAAGGGTTTGAGAAAAATAGGTCAAAAGCTAGTACATCTAATTCACACCCCCCCCTCTCAGAAGCATTCTTTCCATTAAGACATTCCAACATGATGACCTTGTAATCTTGCCTAGTCAATAAATAAGTGTTTGGACACTAATTGACAATATAGGATTAGAGATCAACAATCTCTCCCTTTGATATTAGTGGAAAAAACACTTTGTCATAAAATTATTGTGTTAAAAAAATGTATTCTCCCCTTAGACCAAAAATTGATGTTGTACAATCTGATATCTGCTATTTACCTTATTCTTCTTCTTTATTTCTTATATCCCCCTATCTCATTATTTCATTCCCCTTTATTTCATTCTCATCATCCCCCCTTGATTTTTTCACTAATGGAACTTGGGGCTATTGGGGTTAGCTGATACTTATCAAAGAATTTTTGATGACTTTCGACAATAATGCCATAGCTAGTATTCCATATTTCCTATACATGTTCCAAATTTTGGAATTAAATCTCTAGTTTGACAACTAGGTCAATAAAATTTTCAATATTTGAAAAGTTTGTCTCTTTCTTTAAAATTTCTCTAGCAACAAAGATTACCTTTTGAATTATCTCTATATGTGGAAATAATTGAAGTTGAATCAATGCCAGCTTGTTCCTTATCTCTACATCTTTAGTCATGAGCTCAACTAACCTCTTTTGACTGAATGTGAGTTCATTGTAAGACAATGAGCTTGAACTTGCATTCTTTCCCAATGTGATAAGACTAGCTCTTACATCCGCATACAATAGCTCTAATGAGCATGTAGTATCTGCTATAAAGAAATCTATATCACACAATTTCACATATAAAGAATTGATGGTCTTCAAAAAAATTTCCAATTGTGTAATAGATGTAGAAATATTATCTTGTCTTTGTACAAGCTCTTGTGAGACTTTTTGTAATACTTTATGCTCCATTCTCCTTTTAGACCATTGTAACAACTCTTCATTTTTCTCTATATCATCTATTTGAATTCTATCAACTACATACACTAGTTGGTACAAAATTGTATGCTAATTATTTACATCTATAATTCATCCTTGATAATATGAAGTACGTGTCTTCTCTTCTATTCTCTCTTTAGCTATTCTTATTTTACCTTACAACTCAACAAGATTTGTAATTCTTGCGTTTGTTATAGTGTAAGATTATTCAAATCATATTTAGGTAATGTAATTACCTCATAAAGATTCATTGGTTCATCATCTTCATCCTCTACATGAGTCACATCTTGAGATCTTGAGGGTGTATCACTTGGCAGTGATAATTGTACGTAATTCTTTCTCCTTTTCACTAGATCTCAACTTTAGTTGCTACTCTGGTGTAGAAATTACCTATTGCATAGGTGTTACATGTGTTGGTTCTACAACCTTTGCATTTGAAAATTTAATAAGAGCTTGAGTGGCCTCTTTCTCTTTCTATATCACTTCAATTTCTACCAATTTTATGCATGAGTATTTATCATAATTTTATCTCTTTTGCAAAATTGGCATACAAGTCATTTTTTTGTATATGCAATTAATGCCTTACCAAGTTTCTTGGTACTTATAGCCTTTATAACTGATGTGACAGTAACATGACTAGTCTTTTTTTCTTCAAGATTTGGATATTTAATTATCTATAACAAAATTGGGTTTGTACAGAGTTCTCTTGAGTCCTTCATCAAACCTTGAATTTTTTCTTTAGTCAGTATATTAGGATTAGGTGGAGGGGTGTCAGTGTCATCTTCAATTGGGAAAGTGTCTTTCTATTCATACCCACTGACAAGTTGATGAATCTCTACTATTAGCTCCTCCACTTCTTTCTTATATTCATCTTCAAATTCTATAACATCTCGACCTTCCCTCACCTCTACTATTGGAGTAAGCACTCCAAATGCATCTTTCCAAATTCTTATATTGTCTTGCTCAAATTCATGAGCTTTATTCTTCAGAACTTTGTATGCCCTATCCCTTGGCATAAACTTGACAAAAATTTAAGGGCTATAGATATGTATGCCTTCCCTAAATCTAGCATAACTTATGCTAATGTTGTCTCTTTTATTTGTTTTTCAGTGGACAATGCCCATTTCCACTTGGAATCCACTCTATTTTATAATCCCATTAAAAATCTAGTTCCCAATTCTAGGGGTGTACGCTTGAATTTGATCATCATATCAATCATGGTGGTTTCAAGCTAAACTTGATCATCATTGTCCAAAGAATCATACTGTAAGTCTTTGAGTGCCAAAATATTTTTTGATTCCACTAACTTTTCACATACCTAATCCATAGTCGTTAGAGGGAGTCTCTTCACTATCTAAATTTTTCTAGTCTCATCAAATTCAATCTTTTCTTCATCTTCCTCCTCCTCTTGTGCAATGATCATTATCTTCCTCGGCTTAGCTTGATCTTTTTTCTACTTCCTCTTCTTTGGTGGGATCCTAGATAATAGCTCAATAAGAGTTTGTGTGGACCACTGTCTAGTGATGATCACTGTACCCTTTGGCCTTTGTGGTGTTACCATTTCTTGCACATTTTTATTAAAGTCGACCATCACCATAAGTTCAATTATTACAACCTTTTTCTATTTTGTGGCCTTCAACTTCACAACCACAAGCTCTTTGCATTTTCCTTTCTCGACCTATGAGGGTTTTCAAGACCCTTCTCCTTGTTCTTTCTTTATAGTCTTGACGAATTTTCTTTTCCTTTTCCTTCCAACTTTAGTTGTGCTAGATTTTGCAGTTAGAATGGAAATAACAATTTTATATGTACCAAACTACTTGACACTAGCATCAATATATTTTCCCAATCATGTAGTAACTAATATCGTTACATCATCTAAATTAACCTAATAGAGAATTGGCCTTAGCCATGCTACCCTTAGTAACACTACCTATGCATACACAAAGTCCATGTCCACAATAAAATATATTTCATCATAATATCTATCTACAACTGATTTTGGAATTCTTAGTGGGTTCTTCGTTTTAATTTTGAACTCTTCAAAGTACTTATACGTTACTACCTCAAAATTCTCTCCTAACCTATGTACTAGGTCACTTAATTTCTCCATAGAAGTCCTATTCCTATCCCATCCAATCCTTCTAATGGTAGGAAAATAATTATGTACATAAAAAAATATGCAAACTAATAGGGAACCTAGTGCAGAGCACCTTCCTTTTTGGTTTTGTCAGTTGTAAGGATTTTATTTAAGAGTCTTATGTGAGTCTAATAAGTTTCAATCATCCTTGGAATCCAACTTGTCCTCCTACTTGTCCTAGTTTGTTTGTAAATAGCATAAAATTGCTCACAAGGTCCTATAATGGTTAAATGTTGTCAGAAGCTGTCAAATGGGTAAAAAGTTGCTAAAGTGGAGAAAATAGGGTATTTCATCACTTATAAGGTCCTATGAATCCTAGCTAAGGTCCTAAAATAGGCCTAGAGACATCCATTTGCTCATAACTTGAAAAGAGCAAAAATTGCTAAAAAGTTGTAAAATTGCTCAAAAGTTGCTTGACCAACTTTTGCAATTTTTGTAAGAATGTTGGAAATGAAGGTTAGGTATTTGAGTATGGGATTCATATGTTTGAAGGTTAAAATATTTTTTAGTTACAAACCACATGTGTGAGCAGGCTGTATGGACATTTTCCTTTTTTTTTCATTATTTTTGCAAAGTTGTATGCCCTTGTACGACTATGTATGGATTGGGATACTAAATCTGACCTCATGATTTTATAGATTATTGTATTATCTTTCCCTTGCATAATAAAACTTGATCTCAAGTTTCCAAGTTAAGGATTTGTTGATTTCTTTCTAGTGACTGGTCTGTGATCTTCATTCACAGTGCTGCTAATACAAAAATGGCTCTAACTTGATCATCCACAGTTGAAAATGTATGAAATCTTGTGGGATGATAGGTTAGACCTTGTAAATATTTTTTTTCCATTTTTTCCATTTATGTGATTTATCTTCTAGGTGTGGAATGATGCTCTAAGTTGACTACTGGGAGTAGGTAAGCTAGGACAACAACAAGAAGTGGTTGCAGAGCTCACCCATGATCTGACATGGGAAATATAATGGCATGGTTAGAAGACCCAAGGTTTTACCTTAATTAAATATGTGGTTGGAAAGGTTTGTGTAAGGTTTGAAGGTTTTTAGGAGTCTTTTTGTGAAAACTAGTCCATAGGCCTACAAGATAGCCTAGAAACTAGGGCTTGTAAGTGAATAGGCTTTTGGGTGATTTGGGACTCTATAATTTGGGATTCTAGAAGTGATAGGTGATAGATTTCATAATCATATGGTATTCCATAGGGCTGTATGGAATAAATTTGTGTAATTGATTAAAAGAATGAGACTAGACCTAATGTAATTAGGCCTAATTAGCCTTATTTGTGGATAGTGACATTTTGATGATTGTTAATGTGACCAAGAGCGTCAATTGTGTTCAAGAAGGGTTTGGAGGATATAGAAAACATTGGGAATGACCTAGGAATGGTGAGAGCAAGATTCTAAGTAAGGTTTTAGGATTTTAGGGGAAGGAAGGGCTAGTAGGACTAGTCTCTTAAATAAGAAAGACTAAGTTCTAATATCAAGCCAACTACACCTAGGAGGCAAGTTGGGGAAGGGCTCTTAGAGGCCAAAAATTGGTGGAAAGAACAAGTAAGGAAAGAAACATTGTATGGTTCAAGGATTGAACAATAAATAGAATTAGTTAAGCATTATAACCCTAGACCATTTGCATCAGAGTGGTATCAAAGCCTTAACTACCATTAGTTTGGTGTATGTCTAATGAGGGGGAGAGCTAACAAGTTGACACTATGCCACCCAAGGAAATGAGAAAGGGTGTCATAGTGGATTTTGTCAAGGATCTATTGGCCAAGGTGAATTAGGTAGAAGCAAGAAGTAAAAAGAAAGTCACAAAATTGGGGGATGAGAGTGAGGGAGAAGATGAAAGCCAAATAGGGGAGACATCTAACAAAGGCAAGGAAATAGAGATGGAGAAGGACTAAAATGTGTTCTTGGTTTCTTTTAAGTCTCTCAAAAAGGACCATATGGAACATATTCCCTATTATGGTTGCAGTTTGAATAAAGAAGATTTGTTAGACTGACTAGAGGCCATAGACAATTAGTTTGATTACAAGGAAATACAAGAGGAGAAGAGAGTTAATTATGCCAAGGATAGACTCAAGGGATCAACATTAGTATGGTGGAATATAATGAAGGATGACAAAGTAACAATAAGGAAGAAGAAGATAATGTCTTGTGAAAGGATGAAGACTAGGTTGAGAGCACAATTCCTACCTACTGATTATGAGATACATATATACCAAAAGTTGCAGAACCTAAGGAAAAGTGGTCTAATAGTAAGTGCCTATACAAAGGAATTCAAAAAACTAAGTCTAAGGAAAAGGAGATAGGAAGATGGGGTAGAAAGGGTGGAAAGGTACCTCAATGGGTTGAGACAAGGGATTCAAGCTGAGATCATCATGATGGTCCCTAATAGTATGCACAAGTGCTTTTAGTAATCCTTGAGAGAAGAGGAGAAGGCTAGGAGGAGACATGATTCCCAACAAAGGGGAAGAGGTAATAGAGGATTCAAAGGTACTGGTAACTTTGGAAGAGGAAAAGGTCTGAATAGGACAAAAGAATCTCAATCTACTAATAGCAAAGGAGGCAACCAGAATAAGGGCACATTTCAAAGGGGAGGATATAGAGGAAGAGGACCACCTAGATGTAGGTTTCAGTCCCAAGGTAGAGGCAATTTAGTGTTCACTAGCAGGTCTTATAATTGCAACCAAGTGGGCTAAATCATGGGAAGATGTCCTAAAAAAGGTTCTACCTCATCCATGGGAGAGAAGAGAACTTAGTTAGTGCAGGAAGAAGACACTCAAAGTGTCACTTCACCAATCTCCAAGGCAAGGCATGAGTTAGATGGAGAGAATCTCATGTTAAGGAGGACACTGTTTAAAGTTCTAAGTGTTGTAGATCTAGCTCAAAGGAAGAGCTTGTTTAAAACCACTTGTAAGTCATATGGGAAGATCTACAGGGTGATAGTGGACTCTGGGTCCATAGAGAACATAGTGTCAAAAGTGATGGTGGACAAGTTAAAGCTTAGGAGGATACTCACACTACAACCTACAAGGTGTCATGGTTAAGAAAGGGACAACAAATAGTGGTGGATGAGAAAAAATTGGTGGAGTTTGAAATAGGGGAATATAAAGAAAAAATACTATGTGATATAATGCCTATGGATTCTTGTCACCTCCTATTAGAGCATCCATGGTAATATGATGTAAAGACTATCCATTATGGGGGAAGAAACAATTATGTAATCATTAAGCAAGGCAAGAAATATTAGATGGATCCTTTGGAAGAACCTAGTGAAGAGAAGCATATAGGATCTAATGTGATGCTCTTGAGTGGGAAGGAGTTCCTTAAGGTCACGAAGAAGGAGAAAGGAGTTTGTTCTATAGTAATAATGAAGCCTAGAGAAGAGATTAAGGAGAAGGTAAAGATGCCTCAAGAAGTGCAACAACTATTGGAAAAATATCATGAGGTAGTGGATAATGTAATACCAAATTTCTTACCACCTATGAGGGATGTGAGTCCTCAGATAGACCTAATACTAGGAGCCAATCTACCTAACAAGGCAACATATAAAATGACTCTAAGTCAAAATGTAGAAATTGCCAAACAATACAAGATTTGTTGGAGAAAGGGCTTATCAGGGAGAGCTTAAGTCCTTGTGTTGTGCCCATTTTTCTTGCACCTAAGAAGGATGGAAAATGGAGAATGTGTACCGACTTCAAGGAAATCAACATGTTAACAATCAAATACAGATTCCCTATGCCCCAGATTAAGGATTTGTTGGATAATTTGTGAGGTTCTTATTACTTCTCTAAGGTGGATTTGAAATTAGGTTATCATTGTATCAGAGTTAGGTATGGTGATGTATGGAAGACAACCTTCAAGACAAATTAAGGGATGTATGAGTGGCTTGTAATGCCCTTTGATGTCATAACTGCACCTAGTACATTCATGAGGCTCATGAATGAAGTGCTAGCAGATTTAATAGTTAAATTTGTAATTTTTAATCTAGAAAACATTTTGATTTTTAGAAGGTCTAAGGAGGAGCACATGAAGCATTTGGAGATGGTCTTGAGGAGGCTTCATCAAGAGAAGTTGATGATTAACCAAGACAAATGTGAGTTTTTGAAAACTAAACTGGTCTATCTTGGGTTTTTTTGTTTCTAATGGATGTATTAAGATGGATCTTGATAAGGTCAAGACTATATTAGAATGGCCACCAACTAGATCCATAGGGGATGTGAGGATTTTTCATTGACTAATCTCTTATTATATGATGTTCGTGAGGAAATTTAGCCATGTGTGTGCACCTATCCTAAATACAATTCAAGGACGAATTAAATGTCAGTTCAAGTGGATAGAGGCAATAGGTAAGAGTTTTGACTTGCTGAAGAAAAAGATTGCAAAGCTACCTACCCTTATGTACCCTAACTTCAATTAGCTATTTGTGGTGGAGTGTGATACCATCAAACTAGCCATTGGAGTAGTGTTTAGTCAAGAGGGACATCTTGTCGCATTCTTCTCAAAGAATTTGAATGAAGCCAAATGAAGGTATTCCACCTATGATTTGGAGTTATATGCAATGATTCAAGCACTAAAAAAGTGGAGACATTATCTCTTACCAAAGGAATTTGTAGTCTACATAAATAATCATGCTCTTATCTTCTTGAATGGGCAAGAGAATTTGTATCAATTGCACCTAAAAAGGGTAGAGTATCTACAAGCATATCCATTTGATATCAAACACAAGAAAGGAGTTAGCTATAAAGTAGTAGATGCACTAAGTAGGAGGGTGTTATCTAGACATGAAATATAGTTGCAAAGTGTGGGAATGAATGACCTTAAAGATCTCTACAAGGAAGAAAAATACTTCAAAGAAGTATATGAAGTATGTGAGAAATTCAAACAAGCCTTTAAGGTGGAGTTTACTAATTACATGTTACAGGAGGGGATATTTTTCAAGGGACACTTGTTATGTATACCTCAAGGCTCCATGAGGGAGAATATAATCAAAGAAAAACACCAAGATAGTTTGGGATGCCAATTTGGAGTGGCCAAGACACTTGAGCAAGTGAATAGGCACTATTATTGGCCTAAATTATATAAAGATGTGAGGAATTTTTTGAAGCATTGTCAAGTATGCCAAAGAGCCAAAGGACAAAGTAGAAATACTGGTTTGTATCAGCCTCTATCCATACTAAAAAGACCTTGGGAGTGCCTGAGCATGGATTTTGCTTTAGGACTACCTCAAACACCAAGGGGACATGATAATGTGTTTGTAGTGGTGAAAATATTCAACAAGATGGAACACTTTATACCTTGTAGGAAAACCAATGATGCTTCACACATTGCATGAATTTTCTACAAAGACATAGTGAGACTTCATGGATTACCACTAAACATAGTGAGTGATAGGGACAACAAGTTTGTGGGCCATTTTTGGAGAACCCTTTGGAAAAATGTTGGGGACAAAATTTTCCTTCTCTTTAGCCTATCACCCTCAATTAGATGGCCAAATTGATGTGGTGAATAGGCCTCTAGGCAATCTATTAAGGTGCTTAACTAAGCAACATGGACACTCATGGGACCACATAATAGGATAGGAAAAATATGCCTACAATGACTCCATCAATAGGAGCATAGAAAGAGCCCATTTGAGATAGTTTATGGGGTTACACCAAGAGGAGTCATGGAATTGAGAGACATCATCTTGTAGGATAAAAGGAGTGCACAAAGATAATCTTTTGTAGAGAAGATAAAGGTGTTGACATTAAGTTCAATTTGACTATCAATGACTCAACACTTAGTCAAATGGTTGCATTGCTACCGAGCTCTACATTTTCTACCAAGCTTATCATTCATCTAGCCGTGTTAACCAAGTGTCTTAGTTGCTATCGAGCTAAATAGACAGTTTGCAATTCATGTCAAGCTACAAATTATCTTTCGAGCATCAGAGATAGTTTACAATATAGTCCAAGCATAGAAGTGTCTACCGAGCTATCCAATGGAAGTGATGGAGCCTCTAGTGTTAACCGAGCTCTATAGTGTTAAGCAAGTCCCATAGTGTTTACCAAGCTCATAGTGTTAACATAGTGAATCTAGTGTTGAGCGAGTCATGTAGTGTCAACCGAGTGATTCAACAACTACCTAGTTTCTCAGTGTTCACCGAGTCACACAGTGTTGAACAAGTTTGAGCTACTTGAAAGTGATTAGTATAGATTGAGCTTCAAGTTTAATGAAGTGCCAAAGTTTGTCAAGAGTTGACAGTGTTTTTCGTGTATCAGAACCTCACCAAGTTTGTCTTCAGAACCCATGTTACAGTAGTTGGGCCAACTTTGTGAATTATGATGAAATTGGTATTATGGCTAACTCTAGAAGGTAAGGAATTGGAATGATATATATGTAATGCATTGTATCAATATCCAAATAAGTATGTGAAGAATAATATGAAGTGCACGAGTGTGAATTGAAGAAGGCTACAAGCAGTATAAGGGAGAACAAAGATTTATCTATCACAACCAGATGATCATTGTAATACAAGGAATCTCATTCAACAAATCAAAGTTGCAAATTAGAGATCAGCCATCGATTCATCCTAACAGGTGCATCAATCAAATCCTTTAATAGGGTATACATAACAGTCTCTTGCTAAATCTCCTAACAAAGTGCATACTTTATTGTATGTTTGTAAATCCTTTAACAAGTTGGACCTCATAGTCCTTATTGCTCCTAATAGGGAAAAGCACTAGAAGTGGTCAATTTTAAGCCTTAACAGGTTAAATTTATACTGTAGTACTAAATCTTATGGGTATCATCCCTACCCCACTTTTACTTTCTATTTGGAAGGTTTCTTGGTCACCATATCTTGTATCAAAGTGTTATGAATGTTTTATTGCTTTCATTCTTTCATGCATGCAATTAGATCATAATAATATATGAAGGATTAATTGGTGATGTAAGATAAATTTTTATCAGTTTCTGATTTACCCCTACTCTCTCAATATCCTAGGCCACCTTATATTTCCAACAATTGGTATCAAAGCATTTGGTTCTCACATCATAAGTTTAATAGCTTGAGATAAGATCAAAGAAAATGGAGGTATATAGGCTAGATAAGGCTATTGTGAATGAAAAGTTGGACCTAGAATTGGCCATTGGATAACTAAAGAAAGAAAAGGAGAAAATCTCTCTATCATTAAAAAGAAGGAAAGATCTTGTAGTACAAATGGATGACAATCTTTGCATTGAAAAAATAGTTGAAGACTTATGTCTAGAAAGAAACTTAGATGAAGTTGATGCAACAATCAAAGACCTATTAGAAAAGAATTCAAATCTTCAAGAAGAAGTCAGAAAGTTGAAAAGAGAACAAGAAAGACAATCGGTCAAAATGTGTGAGGTCATGGAACAGAAGGACAAAGCCAAAGAAGAGATATAAGAAAAAGATAATGAAATCTATCAACTATCCCTTTAGCAAGCAAACTTTATCAATCAACCCAATGATGCAAATCAAGAGCTTATCAATCTAAGGAAAGAGAATGAAAGAATATAGAATGATCTCATCATTAAAAAGAAAACCAATGAGAGAATGATAAAATCTTAGGTAAGCATGAATCAATTGAATGAGCAAACTCAGTATAGACACAAAGGCAAATTTGGATTAGGATATACAAAAGAAGGTAAATCATTTTAGTAAGGAGCTCAAAAAAACAAAAAAGGCCTATTTGTAATCATTGTGGTAAGATAGGTCATATATCAAATAAATGTTGGAACAATGGAAAAGAAAAATACAATGGAAAGTGTTACAGTTGCAACAAGAATGGTCATAGAGCAAGTAAATACACAAAGAAACCTAAGTTTGAAGAAAAGTGACACAATTACAAGAAACAAGGACACAAATCTTTAGAGTGCAAAACCAAGAAGTGGAACCTAGTAGAATAGATTGTGAAAGCAATATTTGGATGGGATTGCAACACATGGTGTAGATGTCACTATTGTGGTGAGTTTGGGCACATAGGAGAAAACTGTGTGAAACATCACATGAGGAAAAGAGATACTACAAAGAGATGCTTTATTTTTACAGAACTTGGGCATCTTGCCAAGAATTGTATGAACATAGGAAGAATTGAAGATGAAAAGAAAGCCAAAGCTGACAATATTAGAAAATAAATGAGGTAGCAATGGGTACCAAAATCTTCAGCAAATGCAAGCCAAAATCATGAAGTGGATGAAACCCCAAGTCAATGAGTTGGATGGCCCAACCATTTCAACTTAGTTCCCTATGGAGATCACTAGAACTGATTCAAAAGAAGTCATCTAAAAACATTTCCAGCTAGCAAGCAGAAAGATCCATATCAATATTCAAGATGCACAAGGATCACCGAGTGATGAAAGAAATGCAAGACCTTACCAACTGAGGTTAGGTCACAAGACCTTATCGAGCATGGTTGGGTTACATATCGTTATATTATGTCGATGTAGAGTTGGTGACTCTATCGAGTACCAAGGTTAGATTGAATAATGGTGATATTACCAAGTTATGAAGTTCTTTAAGTTGGTAGTTCCTACCGAGTCTAGAGACCTTACTGAGTTGAAGGTGTCTTCCAAGAATTAAAAACCAAACCAAGTGGAGGACAACCTATCACTGAGTGAGTATGTGTACAAAGTATTAATGGTGATTGAAAAGAGTAAATTTTTTAAAAGGAAGAAATTGAATGCATTATTTCACATAATTTTTTTTCAGCATAAAGTGAAGAGCAAATTTAGAGTTTCTGAGCAATTAAAGAAATTTTTGTTGAAGATTTTTCCATTTTTGAAACCCTACCAAGTGATGGCATCTTCAAGAAAAAAAGTAAAGAAAGGATCAAAAATTTTGGTTTGTGGAGTGGATTACAAGGCTCCCACACTCAAGCCGAGTCTAGTAATTGCTAAGATATTGGACCCCACTAGAGCGCAATCACAAATTTTGCCCAAGGTACTTCTTGTCCATGATATATGTTTGTTCTATCACTATTCTATTCAAGACCTTCGAACCCTAAAAATGAATGAAGCATTCACTAAGTTGTGTGTGGATGGCATTCTCAAACTCAAACATAATCATTTGGAGACAAATGGATTAACACATGTTCTTCATATGTTGAAGGACTTTCAAGTCAAGTGGATCAAATTTATTCTGAGAAAAATACATAATGGATAGTTGTGGCTAGATTACCTCATATTGATCACAAAGAAGATGATACATCGAATCACTAGATTGCCAATGTTGAACAAGGCTAAGACCACTAAAACCCTAGGTCAGTCAGAACTGAAAAAGAAACTCTTGCCGATTGGGATGGAACAGGCATGAAGGTTAGTGGTGTGACAGGCATATAGTTAAAGTTTGGAATCCATGTGATTGCTTATAGGGTAAACAACTTAAGATGGTTGAACAACGTGTCATGTGAGGCTATTGATCTTGCATATAAAGTGGTGAAAAATAACTTATCTTTCAACCTTGTTGAGCTGCCCCTAATACAATTCAACAAGAATATGGAAAGCATTAGAGTGTCAAAGAAAAACCCACGTAAGTTTGGTTCTCTTTTGACATGTCTATTTTTCTTTGTCCAAAAGTTTTTTTCCCTTAAAAGGATTTTTTGCATGGAGAAAAGATGTTCTATTTTTTTACCAAATCAATGAGTACATAGCAAAAATGGATGAGAATTTTAGTAGCATTATGGAATTTTACTTTGAGTCATTCAAGGAAAAGATGCAAAGTAGATTTAGGATACCCAGGAAGCTTATAGAAGACTATGAGAAAGATATATATTTCATGGTTGACTATGATGAAGTATATATTCAAGAAGTCAAACCTAGAGTGGCATGGGTTAAGCCTCTAGACTATGAGGTAAACATTGATGACACTAAGGATATCATTGAAGCTCTATTGAACAAGCCTGTGGATCCTAAAGCCACCTATGTTGGAACCTATGATGAAGCCAAGGAAAGAATTGAACTTGAGATCAAGATACCTCAAGCAGTAAGTAGAAGAAGAAAGTGGATAGAAAAGATAATCAAGAATGACAAATCATCTAGTTCTCCTCTTACGCTTACCAAGGGGAAAGGAGATGATGTAAAAGATGAAGATGAAGAGGATGAAGCAGAGGAAATTGAATTTTATAAGGAAGAGCATCCCAAGAAAAAGGGGAAGGTTACTATTTCCATACCTGTTAAGTCCTCCCCTATAGTACTTACAAGAAGGGCAGCCAAATCCAAGAAGAAGTTGAAGCTAGGTGAAGATTAAGCTAAACAAATCATCTTTAAAATGTCTACACCTACACTTCAAGAGAAATTGAAAAGGATGGAAGAAGGATGTGACATGACATGTTCTAATTCTCTTGAGTATAGAACTAGGATTGAAGAAGAGAAAAAGAAGATTAAGGATATTCTCACAGACAAATTGGATAAATGAAAATATTCACCATATCAACTTTCACAACAAATTCCTAATGAAACTATGAAGGCAATAAAACCTAGATGGGAAGGTGGAATGAGGATTGTTAAGGACATCTGTGAACAAACCTTGAGACAACTTATGTCGAGTCTCAGTGAGAAGGAGGTAAAGGAATCCTTGAAGTTGAATGAGAAGAAGCTCACTCTCAAATTCAACACATGTATCATATTGCTTAAGGACATTGAATATGTGGTGAAGACAGCTACTGCCACATGGAAGAATATCTATGGGTTGCACAAACTTAGTGATTTTGTGGTGCATGTTGATGATAAGGATAGTGAAGATGAGGATACAGAAGAAGAAATAGAAATAAGAAATGATGAGATTAATGATGTTGATCTTGATGAGTAGGAAGGTCAAGCAGCCACTAAGGAAAGTCTTCTAGAAATACAAAGCATTGAGGAAACTAATGTAAAGAAGATTGCAACATTGGTAATGACTTCATTTTCTCACTCTTTGAGTAAAGCCTTAGTGCAATTAGGTTTTGAGAAGGCTCCTACCAAGTTGGTTGAGGTCAAAAATGCTACACCAAGCACCTAACCAATCTATGGATCTCTACTACCAAGTGTTACATTGACTAAAGTGCCTAACACTTCATTTGTTGATCAACAAGTTCCTCCATCATCAGGCCTGCCCGAGCAACAATAAGGTATTCTAGTTTTCAATGTTATTTCTACATTTATTGCTTTTCCATCTATTTCTACAATTGTTTCTATTCCAAGCGTATCCATAGCCAGTGCAATGACAATTGAGAATCAGTCTCAACCGAGCACTGAAGTTCTAAATAAGGGTAAAGAAATTGTTTCTACCATTACAAAGGTTAAGGGTAAAGAAGAAGAGGAAGAAATTGATCTAGATGAGGAAATTGTTATTCCAAATTGGGATATATTTATCCTCACTCTTGATCAAATGGATACCCTTGATGAAATTCTAAAGAAAAGAGCTAAGCAATAGAATCTCTGAGAAGAGAAGAAGAAGAAAAATCAAGTCCTTGAGGACATAAAGAGCATATTTGTTGATACTCTAAGTATTGAGATTGATAGAAAAAAAACTATTTTGAATCAGTTAACTAAAATTGTCCACAAATATAATGAACATTTGAATGGATAGGAAAAATTGCTGCAAAGAGTTCAAAGGAAATTTGAAAACAAAGTGTCAGAGTAGGTAGCACAGAAGATTGCAATAGATCAAGTAGAACTATCTAACATTCTTGATTCATTGGAAAAATTTGTACATAATGTTATTTCATTATTTGTCAAACCGAGTAACACATCTATCTTTACAAAGGATATCAAGGATAAATTGTCCAAGATAGATGAGGATATAAAGGAAAGTGCACACCAACTGTAACTTAATCTGAGTTGAAGTTCTGCACATTTCATAAAGATAAGATATCTAATAAATCTACAAGTAGAATTATTGAGGGAAGAAGCCAGAATCAGGGCCACACTTGTAGAAATTTAGGGCATGATTCTTCCAAACATGGATGCAATGTAGAAACACATTGCACATGTAAAGTCAGTCATCCATGACAAAAAATTCTCCATAGCTGACCACATGATGGAATTGTCAACACAAGTTCAAATAGGCTTGCATGCAAGTAAGGCATTACAAGAGAATTGGGACAAGACAATGGTACTAATTCTAAAGGTACATTCTAATTTCTTGTCACATTTTGGTATTAACTTGTAGATATTATACACCTTTAGCATTTATGTTAAAAGGGGGGAGAAGTAATATGCAAATGGGGAGAAGTAAATATGTTAAGATTATTTGTATTAAAACTATTGATAAAAGGGGGAGAAGTATACTATATTGCAAATGTCTGTATATAAGAGAGATATATGTATGGGGGAGTAGTATAGTAATATGTAGATGCATGTACAGATAAGTAGAAAATATCTTTACAAAAGCAATTTTGAAAATTTAGAATAACAAAGTATGTTACTGAGCTACAACAATAAGAAGTCAAAACTGAGTTGAAGACACAATATGGTGATAAAGAAAGTCTTGACTTGTAATTTTGAGTATTCAGATTTTTTTTGGTTTGATAAGCATTTTTGTCACTAATGCCAAAGGGGGAGATTGTTGATATTAAGGTCAATCTGTCTATCAATGACTCAACACTTAGTCAAATGGTTGCATTAATACTAAGCTTATCATTTATCCAATAGTGTTAACCAGGTGTCTTAGTTTCTACAAAGCTGAACAAACAATTTGTAGTTCATGTTGAGCTACACAATATCTATCGTGCATCATAGACAATTTGTAGTATAGCCCAAGTATAGCAGTGTCTATCAAGCTATCCAATGGAAGTGATGGAGACTCCATTGTTAATCGAGCTCTATAGTATGAACCAAGTCCTACAGTGTTTACCAAGCTCATAGTGTTAACTCGGTGAATCTAGTCTTGATAGAGTCATGTAGTGTCAACTGAGTGGTTCAGCAGCTACCGAGTTTCTCAGTGTTCATTGAGTCACACAGTGTTGAGCAAGTTTGAGCTACTTGAAAGTGATTAGTATGGACCGAGCTTCAAGTTCAATTGAGTGCCAAAGTTTGCTAAGTGTTGAAAGTATTTTCCACATATCTGAACATCACCGAGTTTGTCTTCAGAACCTATGTTATAGCAGTTGGGTTGAGTTTGTGAATTATGATGAAATTGGTATTGTAGTTGACTCTAGAAGGTAATGAATTGGATTGGTATATATGTAATGCATTGTATCATATCCAAATAAGTATGTGAAGAAGAATATGAAGTGCATGAGTGTGAATTGAAGAAAGCTACAAGAAATATGAGGTACAACAAAGATTTATCTATCATAGCCAGGTGATCATAGTAGTAAAAGGAATCTCATTCAACAAATCAAAGTTGTAGATCAGAGATCAGCCACTGATTCATCCTAATAGGTGCATCAATCAAATCCTTTAACAGATTAGACTTAACAATCTCTTGCTAAATCTCCTTAAAAAGTACATAATTTAGTGTATGTTTGTAAATCCTTTAAGAAGGTGGACCTCATAGTCCTTATTGCTCCTAATAGGGTAGATCAATAGAAGCGGTCAATTGTAAGCCTTAATAGGTCATCTTCATACTATAGTACTAAAGTTTGTGGGTATCATCCCCACCCCAATTTTAATTTCTATTTGGAAGGATTCTGAGTCACCATATCTTGTGTCAAAGTGGTACAAATGTTTTATTTCTTTCATTCTTTCATAAATGCAATTAGATTAGAATAATATATGAAGGATTGATTGGTGATGTCAGATTAACTTTTATTGGTTCCTGATTCACCCCTCCACTCTCAGTAACCTAACTTGCCTTATATTTCCAACAAAAGGAACTTCATGAATGGGTTAGGAGGACCTTGCAATATCAAATGTCAAAGTACAAAACTAGAGTAGATAAAACAAGAAGGGATTTGCAATTTAAAGTGGGAGACTATGTGCTTTCTTACCTTAGGAAGGAGAGATTTCCAAAGGGGAAGTCAACCAAACTACTAATGAAGAAGATAGGACCCCTAAAGATCTTGCACAAGTTTGGGAATAATGAATATGAACTGGAACTTCCTCCTAATTGGGTATCTCACCCATTTTCAATGTGAGTGTTCTATTTCCTTATAAAGGACTTCCTTCTAATACTAGTCAACATACCATTTCAAACTTGGGAGAAGCTGATTGCGTCAAGGATTTTCCCCACTTCCTAACCTTTGTAGTTAGACAACATAATGGACTCCAAGGTGATTAAGAAGACTCAAAAGGGCACCTAAAAAATTGATTTTCTAAAATGGAGAGCGTTTCCAGATGCTAAAAAAAATTGGATGAATGGAGCAAATATTCTAAAGCATGGAGTCACCATTGAAGACTTCCTAACTCAAGGGACTTGAGTTTTTGTCCCAGGGAAGTATGGTGTCTTTTTGGTTTTGTGAGTTTTTAGGCTATTAGTTAAGAGTCTTGTGTAAATCTAATAAGTTCCAATGGTCTTTGTAATCCAACAATCCTCCTACTTGTCCCAGTTTGTTTGTAAACAACAAAAAATTGCTCACAAGGTCCTATAATGGTTAAATATTGTCACAAGTTGTTAAATGGGTAAAATATTTCTAAGGTGGAGAAACTAGGGTATTCAATCACTTATAAGGTTCTATGAATCCTAAATAAGGTCCTAAAATAGGCCTAGAGACAACCATTTTCTCAAAACTTGAAAAGAGCAAAAATTGCTAAAAAGTTGCAAAATTGCTCAAAAGTTGTTTGAGCAACTTTTGTAATTTTTGCAAGAATGTTGAAAATGAAGGTTTGGATAGTTTTAACCATCCATGCTTAGGTATTTGAGTATAGGATGCATATTTGTGAAGGTTAGAATGATTTTCAGTTGTAGAACACACGTGTGAGCAGGCTGTACAAATATTTTCATGTATTTTTTATTGTTTTTGTAGAGTTTTATGCCCTTGTACGGATGTGTATAGATCTAGATGCTTGACTTGACCTCATGAATTTATAGATTATTGTCTTATCTTTGATTTTCATACTCAAACTTGATCTCAAGTTGCTAAGTTAAGGAGTTGTTGAAGTTTTTCTAGCGACTAGTCTATGATCTTCATTCACAGGTTTGTTGATACAAAAATGGCTCTAACCTAATCATCCACAGTTGAAAATGTATGAAACCTTGTGGGATGATAGGTTATACCTTTTACATTTTTTTTTTCTTTCTTTTTCATTTTTGTGACTAATCTTCTAGGTGTGGAATGATGCCCTAGGATGACTATTAGGAGTAGGTGAGTCAGGACAACAATAAGAAGTGGTTGTAGAGCACACCCATGATCTAACATGGCCAATCTAAAGGAATGGTTAGAAGCACTGGGGTTTTATCTTAATCAAATGAGTGGTTGGAAAGGTTGGTGTGAGGTTTTAAGGTTTCTAGGAGTCTTTTTGTGAAACTAGTCTAGAGGCTTAAAAGATAGCCAAGAAACTAGTGCTTGTGAGTGGACATGTTTGTGGGTGATTGGGACTCTGTAATGTGGGATTCTAGAAGTTATAGGTGATAGATTTTAGAATTATATGGTCTTCCATAGGGTTGTGTGGAATAAATTGTAGTAATTGATTAAAACAATGAGACTAGACCTAATGCAATTAGGCCTAATTAGCCTTATTTGTGGATAGTGACATTTTGATGATTGTTAATGTGACTAGGAGTGTCAATTGGGTTCAAGAAGGGTATGGAGGATATCAAAAACACTAGGAAGGACCTAGGAATAGTGAGAGTAAGATCCTAAGCAAGGGTTTAGGGTTCTAAGGGAAGGAAGGGCTAGTAGGACTAGTCCTTTAAACAAGAAAGACTAAGTTCTAACATCAATCCAACTACACCTAGGAGGCAAGTTGGGGAAGGGGTCTTGGAGGTGAACAATTGGTGGAAGAATAAGGAAGCAAAGAACCATTGGAAGGTTCAAGGATTAAACCATAACTAGAATTAGTTAAGTGTTAGAACCCTAGACCCTCCACATCATAACCAAACTTACAAGATGGGTTCTTTGATTTTCTCAATGATTCTAGGTTCTTTGTGAGTTGGTGAAGTTGTAGCTCAGAAATATCGTATGACTGATCTTTCTTCACAATTTTGTAACCCAAATCAACTACTACATAGGACATGTTCTTCAATCTACTTGATTGATAGAATTTTTGTGCAATCACATGAACATAAAATTCAATTAGTGGATCCTCAATGCTATCTATTGACATTCCATGATCATTCCACTTCATCTTTGTCAATTTTATAATCTCATTCTTTGTTTTGCTCCTTATGCTCTTAGGTCAATCGAATTTAGGGTGCCCAATTATCCTTCAGATGATTGCCTTGTCTTGATTGGCCCACCTTCCAACCAAATTTTCATTTCATGAATTCAGCTGAGCACAATCTTGATCCATTTGACCTTGACAATTTTAGGAAATCCTAGGACATAGGTAAGCCCTTTGTTAGCAACGATCTTGAATTCATCTTTCAGAATTCCATCAATGTATATCTTGTCATATGTTGCCCTAATTTCAAAATCTCCAATCCCTTAAATCCCTAATTGATAGTGTGATCTGATGCCTTGAATAGTTAAGACTTTGGTTGGAATTGATGACAAAACTCCAACATCATCAACAGGGGTTTTGATGTTAACTATTTTTTTGAAATTGGGTGGTGTTCTTTGGTCATACCTAATGATTTGTGCACTGCTATCCTTTATCATTTTACTTCTAGATGTCATTTTGAACTAGGGTTTTGAGTAAATGTTTTGACAAATATCTTCATTGAATATTATTCTTAGCACCAAGAATGATACTTACTTCACTTAACAAATTTGCTAACAACTTGCTAAGATTCTCTGCTTTAGTCATTGAAATCACTTTGATGGCCTTTAAATATTCTTGTGAGATCCTTGGATCGCTTAGTGAGTAAAAATGAATGTTCAAATTTGATAAATAGCTTGAATATTTCATTTTAAGTCTATAATTAATGTCTTCATGCTCAAGTGGTGCATGACAGCTAGCTCAATCTTCACTTTAGCACGGTCAAGGTTATTCATTCGGTCTCACTTGGTAAATATGTTGTCTTCCTTGATCACTTGGTCTATACTACAAGACTCAGTCACTACAGATTGTACCACTAATGCTCAATACTTTATGATTTTCAATTTCTAATAGTTATTAATACATATTTGTTTATGCAGATATGAATTTGATGCTTAGGAACTAAAGTAAAATATAACATTGAATATTTAGTTCCTACATACCTTCTTTATTTAGTGAGATGTGGTTTGATCACCTAATCCATTAGATTGGGTGATCATAGTGTCTTCAACTCTATTGTTTCTAGCTCTTACTATTTCTACCCAAGTTTTCTTTCATCTAGGTTTGTCATTTATATTCCTTGATACTGGTGTTGGTGTTTTGGTTTTGCAGTTTCTATTGATGTGTCCAACTTTGAGACAATTGAAACATACTATCTCTCCATTTAACCATTTCTTGTAATTTCATCTGAAATATGTTTTGATGCAATTCTCTGGAATGTGTCCATACTCTCCACAATTGTGACAACTGTACCATGTGTTGTAATCCCAATTCTAGGAATTGCCTTGTATGACTTTGTTTTTCAGGTGACTAGTGTGACTTTTTCTTAAGTTTGCACTCATGAGCTCTATGTCCATACTTTTGACAATTATAGCAATGACCTTAGAAATTAGATAGCTTTCTGGTTGTATCATTTTTTTTTGATCTACATTCATGTTATTGATGTCCTTCTCTCTTGCAATTAACATGATTACAAGTTGCTTTAGGTTTAGGAATTTTCTTACCGTTTTTGCTTCTGCAAATGTTGGTTGTGTGACCAATTTTCCCACAGTGATAACATGAAGGTTTTCCTTTTGATTTTACATTCCATTTCTCTCCACTTTTACATGATTCTCCTTCTTCAGTAGATGAATATTATTTGTTGTATCCAAGTCTAGAGGTGTCTTTTTCTCTAGGTGACTTCATCATGTCTTCTTTAGCCATGAGCTTATCTTCCATTGCTTTCTTCCTTTGCCTAATTTCTTTACATAGTGCAACTAATTGAATTTTATGTTCTATCTTGAGATATTTTACTTATTTTACCAAATTACTATTCTTGTCTAGAAGTTCTATCAATGCTCCATTATTATTACTAGTCTTTCCACTATCCAACAACCCTTCCGTATCAACTTCTGTGTATTGAGTGTCATTTAGCTGAATAGCCATCTCTTGTCTTCTCTTTAGGGATTTACTTAACTCATTTTTTTTTGCTTCCAATTGTTACAACACAATTAGGATTTCAATCATCAAATTCTCAATGAACTTTCCCATCTTATAGACTTCCATCTCCATGATATGATCCTCTCAAGTTTTTAGGCTTCCTGACAAGAGAACTAAACTCTGATACCAATTTTTTTTGAAGAAGTATATGGAAAATAAGATACTGAGGGGAGGGGGGGGGGGGGTTGGAATCAACATCTTAAAATTTTATCATCAAAACCAATTTCATCTATTCATACCTAGTTCATCTCACAGATATACCATTAAAAGTAAAATGTTGAAACATAAATAAAATATATCACATCCATAAAAATTCCACACATAACACAATGATTCATTTTATCTAGAAAAAATTTAAGATGAAGGTGCAACTGGGGTGGGGATGAAACCCACAAATATTCATTGTTGCAATAATAAAGTTAACCTATTAAGGTTACAATGTTGGATCATAAGATATGATCTACCCTGTGAGGGTATGCCCTATTAAAAGCTTAAGAGACTATTAGGTCTCACCTTGTTAAATGATTTTACACTCACAATAAAGTAAGGACATTTTTAGGAGGTTTAAAAAGGCCTATTAGGACCACTTTGTTAAGATATTTACCCTATCTCAATTACAAAATAACTAATTAAGTACTTGACCCTTGGTTTTCTCTACAAGTTAATCTTGGGTCTCCTCTTTACTATACCTCTAATCTAATCTCTTTATCTAATAACTCTGTTTAGTCCTTCACTTCTCTAATTTCTCTCTATTTGATCTTCCCTTGAACTTCACCTTCACTCCTTCACATGCACATACACTCTTACACATTTCAACACACATTGATTCTAAGGTTAGAATCCTCCTTAAATAGACTTCCTGTGAAGGTTATAGATCTAGAACGATGACTTAAACTTCATCGTCTTTCTCCATTTCCATCCATTTTTTGATCGGTTGAGTTGTACGCCTAGGGATCATTACCTTCTACAATGATGTGTAATAAAGATTTGATCTGGCTCTACAAATATAAAATATCATCTAAAAGTTGGCCAAAATGGTTTACATATGAGTTTGTGTAATTACAAAATATCATATCAAAACTGAACTACTCAACATTTGAATACTTTGACGCTCGGTCATGCATAAACCTTTATGTTGTTACTAAGCTTCTATATAACTTTTTTTCTCGGCACTTGATAACCTATCAATATGCTTGGTCTTCATTGTATTGCTTAACTCTTACTTTTTCTCAGCTCGTATATCTTCTCAATCTCTATTGAATGCTTGAAAACCACTATCCTGCTTGGTATAAGCATTGTATGCTTGGCTTTTACCAAATAACTTAGTCACATATGACGACCTTGTAATCTTTCCTAGTAAATGACTAAGTGTTTGGACACTAATCGACAACATAGGCTTAGAGATCAATAATTAGAGCTTGTGCATACAAATGTATGGGACCAGCTTGAGTATCTTCTCTTGGTGGCTCTCATTATTATGTTACATTCATTGATGATGCAACTAGAAAAGTATGGGTTTATTTCCTTAGACATAAATCAGATGTATTTCAAACTTTTAAGAAATAAGACTGGTAAAAGATTAAAATGTTTCAGATTTGATAATGGTGGTGAGTATTGCAATCATGAATTTGAATATTATTGCTCCACTAATGGTATTCATAGAAAGAATTTTTTTCCAAGGAGTCCACAGGAAAATGGAGTGGTTGAACGCATGAAGAGGACAATAATGGAGCATGCAAAGAGCATGAGGTTGCATTCTAGGCTTCCCTTAAACATGCGGGAGGATGCTATTAATACAACTATATAGTTGATTAATGAAGGTCCCTCTACTCCTTTGGGCTATGGTATTATAGAGGAAGCATGGACTGGTAAGAAGGTGAGTTGTTCTTTTCTTAGAACCTTTGGTTGTGAAGCATTTGCACACATTGACTTTGAAAATAGAACCAAGGGGGAAGCAAAGTCAAAGAAATGTGAATTTGTTGGATATGGCATTGATGAATTTGGTTATAGGAATTGGGATTTTGAAAATTGAAAAATTGTAAGGAGGGATTTCATATTCAATGAAAAAGTGTTGTACAAATATCCATTGCAAAAACATGAGAAGAAATAAAAGGATTATGTAGTGTTGGATGAAACTCCAAAAGATGGTGTTCCAGTATTTCCTCATGCTCTACAACAAACACCACACATCCTTGTGAATGTTAGACAATCTAAAAGACTAAGTAGACCTCCAAAAACATTTTCTCCCTCTTTGCACTCTATTTTATTAACTGATGTTGGTGAAATTGAATGTTATGATGAAGTTGTGGACGTGGATACAAAGATTCAGTGGGAGTCTGCAATGAAAGAATAAATGGACTCCTTGCTGAAAAATCTAACATGAGACTTATGCAAGTTGTCTATAGGTAAAAGGGCTTTAAAGAGTAAATGGGTTTATAGGTTGAAAGAAGAGGATGAAGGTAATAAATATTTAAGGCCAAGTTAGTTGTAAATGGATTTACACAGAAAGGGGGCATTGATTTTGATGAGATATTTTCTCTTGCTGTTAAAATGACTTCTATTCATATTGTTTTAAGTATTTTGTTTACTAAAGATTTGCATTTAGAGAAGCTTTATAAAAGAACCTTTCTTCATGGTGATTTGGATGAAGAGATATATATGGCACAACCATAGGGACTTTAGGTCAAAAGTAAGGAGATTCTAGTGTGTAGATTGAAGAAAAGTTTATATGAATTGAAGCAAGCACCTCAACAATGGTATCTGAAATCTGATAGTTTTATGCATGAACATGGATACAATAGGTGTCATTTAGATCATTGTGTTAATTTTGAGAGGTTAGATGATGACAACTATAATATTTGTGTTTATACATTGATGATATGTTTGTAGCTGAGTCTAACATGGATCACATTAAGGGGTTAAAAGAATAGTTAACACATTCATTTTCCATGAAGGATTTGGGGGCATCAAAACAAAGCTTTGGTATGAAGATTTTTAGAGATAGAAAAAATAAAAATGTGGCATTGTCTCAGGTTGATTATATTGAGAAGGTGTTGCAACGTTTCTCTATGAATAATGCCAAAGTTGTCAGCACACATTTACTTGGTCATTTAAAATTGACTAAGGAGATGTTCCCAAAGACACAAGAAGAGGAGGAAAAGATATCTAAGGCACATTATGCTTCATTTGTAGGAAGCTTAATGTATGTTATGGTATGTATTAGGATAGATAATGCACATGCAATGAGAGTTTTTAGAAGGTATATGAGTCATCCAGGGATTGATCATTGGAATGCAATCAAATGTATTCTCGGATATTTAAGAGGAGCATCCATTTAGTGTTTACATTTTTAGGGCTCTACTACTAATTTCTAGGGCTATGTTGACTCAGATTTGGTAGGAGATATTGACACCAGGCAGAGTACTACAGGTTATGTATTTACTATTGGTGGGACAATAGTGAGTTGGATTTCTTGATTGCAGATAGTTAACACTTTATCCACTACAAAGGAAGAGTATATTGTTGCTATAGAAGCAGCCAAGGAGATGATATGGCTTTAGTTACTCAAGGGAAGAATTGGGACACCCATGGAGAGATAATTATTTTTTTACAAATAACTAGAGTGACATTCATCTTGCAAACATTTTTGCTCTACATTCAAAGACAAAACACATACAGTTGCAGTACTATTTCATTTGATCAATTTTGGATGATGGATAGTTAAAGTTGGAGAAGATATATATATCTATGATAATCCAACATATATGTTTACCAAGGCAATAAAAATGCAGAAGCTAAAATCCTCTTTAGCTTCAGTTGGTCTTCTAGACTGAAGAAGATAAAAGAACAACAAAGTCCAGGTTGGTTTGATATTCCAGTGTCCAGAAGCTATAAGCGTAATGGTGCTATGATCAGTTTTTTATGGAGTCTGATTAGTTTCCAAGTGGGAGATTATTGTGATGTGGAGACTAATTAGACTCAGAGGTTTATTCAATACAGTTTCCCTCCAGATTATTTCTGTAGGGGTTTGGGGGCAATGCCTCCATAGGGGTTTCTGAGGGCAGCTCCCTTAGAAGCCAAAAATGACCCACTATTGTAAAAGGCATCAGATATTATTTTTCTATTGGACGACTTATTCTAGCCCTAATTTTGTAAGTGGAAAAATATTGTATAAAATGGCTTAGGGTTAGGGATTTCATAATGTTTCATGATATTGTAGCTTCTTGTAGAAATATTGAGTTGTAAGGGATTGCAAACTTTAATCACTAGATAATAATAATATTTGACTTGTTGTTGGTGGATGTAAACCCAAGGATTGAGTGTCACACGTTAAATCTTTGTGTCTTGTGTTCTCTTCTATGTCATTTATTATTTTTTGATATTGGTTATATTTGCATGTAACTATTATTTTTGTCTGTGATCAATCCTAACACCGTGTTATTCTATCATTAATATTTTCCAGAATCCAAATGATTTACTAAATCTCTCACCCTCTAGTTTATTTAACTTAATTTCTTGGATTATTATTAATTATGAGTTAAATAAGGATAGGTTGCACTTAAGTAAGCACTTTTTGTTAGGGGCATTGAGACCCCTAACATTCCATGTTATTAGTCTCATTGGTGCTTGGGAAGGACCTTCCCCTTCCTTGGTTTTAGAATGTCTTGTATCTTTCTTTGATTTTTAGTGTTGCTAGTAGATGCTCTTAGTTTTGCTAAGGATCTCCTTCCTCTTTTTTTTTTCATTATCCAACAATTGGGCATTTTGATTCCTTCTGAGTTCTGAGCCAAACCTAGTAGGTTTATGTTTTCACATGCATTTTGATAACCCCCGCCCCCCATTCTTCTCCTTGTTCTATTTCCTCTTGTCTTATTTCCTCCATTATCCTATAACTGACATTTGTTTTTTCTTCATCTAGAATTGTTTCATCCACATTAGTCCCTTTGTTGATGTTTCCTTTGATGCTATTATGATTTTCCTCCACTAAATCTAAAACTCCAAATTCTTCCCAAAAGCTTTTGGATGTTCATTTAGCCCTCCTTGAGTTCTCTAATTTATATACTTCATTCTCCCAAATATCTTTTAGGAATGTCTCAGCCTCTAATGGGATGTTGATATGATTATGGCATGTAGCTCTTTCCTAGTCTTCACCATGTGTGTCAAAGGGATCCTTTCTATTCAAGGGTGTTTTCCAAAACTTGTGGGATTTTCTATACCTTTTTTTTTCTTCTGATGGTCACTAGTTCTATCTTCCCAATTATAGCTGGGGGAGTGGAAAAATCTTCAAACCGCATATAGATTTTATATTTGGTTTCTATATGTTGGGATACTGAGTATGTATTCATTATTTTTTGGGGTGTCCCTTCAACATCTTCCATATCTTTTATCTTTTGGCTATGAGCTCCTTTTGAGCATTCATGTTGTTGTCATCTTCCATTTTTCTATCTTTGTCCACTATCTCAATAAATTCTCCTCTCGGCTTAGAAGTGTTGTCATCTTTAATTGGGGAGGTCTTATCTATATTTCTCTAATTGGGAGATTATTCCTTTGTCTTCACCCCATTTGAAATACAATCATTATTTGTTTGAATGTGTAGGGACTCTAGTTTTTTCCCCTTTTTCATGGTGTTCACTTTCAACTCTTCTATTATCTACTTGTTCTTTGGAGTAGGTGTGCCTACTCTATGTCGATTTGTAACCATGTTGTCAATGTGCACCTCTGAGAGTTTTTGTGGATTAGCTTCATTGGCATGGGTTTGATGAGCTTCCTTTCATAACAAAATATAGTCCTCTATATCACTCTTCATTAATAGCATGGTGTGTGCTAATCTATTGATGTTGATAATGTTTCTTTTTATCCCTTCATCAAATGAGAATTGACATGTTTGCACTGGGCACAACACTGAAGTTTTTCTATTCTTCCTTCTATGATAATTCTATCTTTGGAAATGGTCTCAATCAAAGTCTGAAATTCATCTTTTCCTATTAGTGGTTCCTCTTTATCCTAGTTAATCGGAAACTACTTTAATGAAATGACAAGCTCCTTAGTGGGTAATATCTCCCTTGCCTCCTCATCCATACCTACATGGTGCTCTTTCCCCTTAGGGGGTAGGTCCCTGATTATAATTGATCTCAGTCCAATTCTTTTATTGATCTTGATGTGAGAATGCAAAAATACTTCTTTTAGCTATAAGGTTCTTTTTGTGTGATGAGGGTTGTTGATTTTATTGGTTTTAAGAATCCCATTAATCTACCATTCAAACCTTGAAATATGGATGTTGTAAATTTATCTATTCGTGATCAGCTTGAGGGGTTTGATCTCTCAATTTCCTAATTTCAAGTTAATAAGAAACTTGACCTTATTTGAATATGCATAATTAGTTTCAATTCCTTCTACTATAGATGCTCCTATACGATTTAAAGTTTGAATTTCTATAAGTTTTGAGGGAAGAGTTTTGGTGATAACCCATGTTGGTATCAAGGTATTTTTTATCTTGGTTTCATTAAAATTGGTTCCCATTTAAGAAAGGTTAACGAGTGCGCTTTGTAAAAAATATGTTGAGCTAAAATAAATTTATTTCTAATTTGGCTATTGTGACAATGATTGTATATCAAAAGCTTAGAGAAGGTAGAAATGCTTACCTCGTCACTCCATAAATCTTCTGGCCAACTGATCTTAATTTAGGGCCCTTCTCCTTAGGGCCATTCTAGTTTGCAAATAGATCATATTCTTGATATTCTCTCCACTGGTTTTGACCCAACATGTTGTTTTGCCACAACTAATTCCTTAGATGCACTCTAGCCATCTCCTCAAGCCTATATACTCTATCCCATGATAACACTGTCATCTTTTTCTTCTCTGCCACTTCTTCCCTATATAACTTTCTAATTTTTGCAATGGTTTAAATAAGCATATTTAAAATTCTATACAAATATTAAAAATATAAGTATCTTTTGTTCATTCTTATCATTTCTTAATTGACTTAATACCTAAATCTTTCATTCATTCTTGATAACTTTACTCCATTAATAAATCTTTCAATTTTATTTTATTTTAAAAATTATTCATATCCACAAGAACAAGGAACCTCTTTCAAAATAAAATTACAGAAATAAAATAAGATAATCCATGATTATGTGTGAGATGATTATTATATCAAATAATTTTTTTCCCATGAAGAAATCCTACAACTAAGAGATTAAAAAATCATAATATCATTATTAGACTTCACATTCTCAATAGAACCCAAGATTGAAAATGTATACTTTACAAGAACTATGTGAATAAAATATCACTGGATAAAGATAGAATAGATGAATAAACTTCTAAAACATAACCCAAAAAACTCAGTTGACCTGACCTTCACATTTTATTTTAAGCTAAGTTGGAAATGAAATTCGCTCCTAAGTAGACAGGTCTCCCTTTCAAATCCATGAAGATTTGACATATGTTCATAAGTTGAAACTCACAAACCCCACATGAAAATGAATGAAAGAGCAAAATAGAACTTGGGAAAAGTTGAATATCTTTTTATTTCATAAGCGTTGATATTAAGCTAATAGAATTCCATAACATAAATAGCAGTAATAATAATAATAACAAGAAACCACATTTATCTGTGAAGTACAGGAGATTGATCAGGAGAAGATGCAGAAGAAGTGTGGCTGAAGCTCATACGCCTTGCCAATGTGTGAAGAACTTTTCCAGAGACACAAGATTTGGTCTTCACCGTTGAATTCTTCAAGCGAACCATAAACACCACAGAATGCCCAACCTTCTTGAATGCACTCTTTATTATCTCATTCTTTATCTTCCCACGTTGTGGTGGAATTTTCACCACCTTCTTATTATTATTACATATATTGCTATTGCATGGACTAATAATCCTCATCTTTCTCAACTCACCTCAACCAACGAGGAACCCAACGCACCAATATATAGATAAATACACAAACACAAAACCTAATAATCTTCATTCACATGGTTGGCATTTGATGTAAAGTATTTTCTTGTTTATTTCCACACAAGGGATATGCTTCAGTATAAAATAGGGACACAAGTATGCATTGCATTTGTCATCAACTTTTTTTTTCTGGTCCACCACATTCTCATATTGATGGTGCGGTGGATTATATATGCATTGAATTTGGGACCATCTTAGATTTTGATTTTATTGTTCTTTGAAAGCTTTAGATTTTTATCAAATGACGTGATCAAGGGAATATTAATTATCATCAGCTTTGGATGATCACTAAGCTTAAGAATAAATGGGCTGGAAATTGAGAAGATATTTATACATAGTCTCTCTTCTGGTTATTCTTATTCACTTAATCTGATCTTTCTAATGTGGGGTTGATGGGAAAGAATCTACCTTTTGATTTAATCAGCATCGTTAATGGTGTTAGAGTCACTTTTCCAGATGTCATTCCTAATGAAGGTTTATTGCACAACTGTAGGAATCATGAGCTAAAATTAGTGTAAGACTTAAGAAAAACACTTCTCCCTCTTTCTTTCTTTTCCTTTTTTCCATATATGAGCTATCCACTTTAACAAACATGCATTCAATGGCTTATATATTTATTATTTGATTGTAAAGTATGTTATCCGAATTGTACTTTTCAAAATTCTTATTTTGATCTATAATAGTTGAGACTTACAGAATGCTTGGACTAGGTTCAACACATATATGATTCAATGGAAGGAACTTTGTAATTTAGATGTAAGCTATTTATCTATACATTAACATATTCTCATTAAAAATATATATTTATTTTTATCCCTCCATCAGAATAACATAAGATTGGCATTACCTTTGGCCCCTAGATTTCGAATGAATTAAAGGTTTGAAAAGATGATACATCTCAATTATTCAATTTGGAATCCTCTTTTACATTTCACAGTCAGCCTCCGAATGAAAGGAGAACATTTTAGTTTTGTACAAAGCGAATGGAATTGCTATCAATCTCAGCTAATGATTCTTTTTCAGTGGTGGCAAAGCATCTAAAAAAATAATGATATGAGTTCATTTCTCTGGTGTGATTGTTCGTGCTGAATGCATAAAAGTAAAATTATTGCAGCGTAAAAGGACTTGATTCATATAGGACCTCTACTATAAGCCAGGAGAGAAAGAATTGAAAGAAAAAGTTAGGAATGATTTTTTCTCTTCCATATTTGCAACAATTGAAAAATAGTAGTTGACTAAACTGATACTTGTACAAAGGTACAAGAAATATTAATATCTAATCAAATCGAATGTATTCTATATTTTATATTCTATATATATTTATAAAATGTTGTATCTTCATTTAATATTTTATAACTATTATGGAACTCATGTAAAATTAACTAAAATTTTAAAATATTAATCTTTAGTGGGTGCCACTATGATAAAATTCAAACTTTAATGTTCAAATTTTTTTTTAAAGATTTATATTATGGGTATGTGCACCAAGTTGTAGTTTTTTTTTTTTCAATTTTCAACGCGCTTTTAAAAAAGTAAAATTTTATAAATGGGTTGCATACCTACAACCCATTCATTTTAACTCTTTTTTTAACCCTCTCCTCACAGCAGCACGTACACGAATTGGAGAAAATCAAAGTTTTCACCACCCGCCTTACCAATATGCCTCCTCGCCGGCGAAATATGAGATCACGAGCATGCCTATGTGATGTAAATTTCATTTTGCATTGTTTGATATGTTTTTATATTGTTTTGTAGATTTTTTATACTGTTTTGTAGGGTTTTTACAATTTTTCTTTAAATTTGTTTATTTATTTAGATTTCAATTGATTTTTTATTAGGAAATATCAATATTCAACCAACAAATCCCCAAGAAGCTCAAAACCCTCAAGAAAATCAAAACCAAAACCCTCCCCAAGAAGAACAACAAATTTCGCATGCTGAACCAATTGCAAGACCTTCGCCTGGCATACAAGAAAATATAATAAATGAAATAGAAAGAGGCAAAACAAAATTAGAAGGACTCATTGGTCAGTTGAAAGAATCTGGACAAACCAATCCAATGAGGGCTCAATTGGCATCATCCCTCAAATCCATTAAGACCTAGATAGCTTCAGTTAGTGATCAGTTAGATGTTTGGCGGGTTAAGAGGGATAAAAAAAAAAGATTTTATGCAAATAAATTGTCATATCAAGATGTTAAAAAAAAGAAATACCAAAAGGTAGAATATGTGCATTATTTAGAAAACTTGGTAACCAAAATATTGTTAGAGAGGGTACTAAACAGTTCCCCATCCATTGGTGCATACACGATGCTATTAAAAATAATTTTTGAGATAGATGATAGATGGTTTTTGATGCCTCTCCTTGCAACAATCACGAGGTCCCCATGTATTTTTTAAAGAAATTGTATTGAGAGTTTGTCCTTGGGGAGATCCCCAATTATTTTGATATATTAGACTCCCAGGGTAGAGGTGGGGGTTCATCATTTGAGAAGCCAGGGGCATGTCATGACCCTAATGTAGTTAGGGCACCTGTGGTCAAGCCACAGGGTGAGCATGTGACTCTTCCTTCAGTTGTGAAGGAACATGTAGAGGCCAGCACTCTAGGGACCATTAATACTTTGACAAAGACCTCATCCATTGCACGAGTTTATTAGTTGATGGGGAGCCTTCAGTGTGCTATGGTCACATGTGCACATCATGCGGATCCTTATGCACATTTGGCACTCATGCTAGAGATGGTGCAGATGATGGGCTTGTCACTTATCAGTTCCTGAATGACACATTGGCATTGACACATAGGTACATTACAATTATAATTTGCTAATTTGATCACATTTCATATGTATAGTGAATGATTAATTAATTAGCATCTATTGACATTGTTCAAAATTCAGGGTCAAAGTGTTGGCGGGCCTAGTAGCGATCCTCCGGCCCTATTTTTTGCCCCGTCCATGAGTCCAGAGATATGTATCAATTTAATCATTTAAATTAATACATATATTTATTAAGTAATCATATTAAGGATTGACAAAAAAATGATGCAAGTGCATCAATTCTTCATAGGACCATCGACATTTACTATGGACTCGGAGCATAGACATCATACAAGCTTGGTAGAGGTACATTTGTTTCATGTTAATTTAATTCATTTAATTAGATTTGTTTCATGTTTCATGTTACATGTAACGTGTATTGTATGACATGCAGCTCATGATGTTGGACATTCCTCATCTCTGACAGTCTGTCGATCGTGAAGTGGCTGCAGCTATGGCTAGTTCACAGCCATTGATCGAGGTATGAAAGAATTTTCTTGGTTTTAGTTGTTGTTTATAACAGTTAGTATCAAAATTTCTAATGTTATTTATAAGTGATTATATTGATTCAATTGTTGTAGGGTCTTGTCACACCTGATTGTCCACGAGTGTTTGAGGTGGACTTGCAGAGCGACTATATGATGGCGGTAAGAAAATAATTAATTTTGTGTGTACATATATTTGATTTCAATGTATAATAATTATTCATTCATTTCTACTTTTTTTGTATCAGCTCGAATTAGAGAAGAGCCTCAACAAAAGGACAAGCGAGCATGTGAGGAGGACCCCATCATTGCCACCATCTCCCTCCACACGACAATCAAAGGCCTCTAAAGATTTGTTTCCTTCCCCTTGTGAGAAGGAGAAGATATAGTTGATAGACATGTACATGTATAGGCATCAATGGACATATATGTTGGATTTTATGTTAGTGGACATATTCGATATTCATTTGATGTATATATGACAATTTATATTTGATGTATGACATTTATTTGATGCATGACATTATTAGACTTATGACATTATTGGTTATCATTTTATATTATATGTTTGTTCATGTATGACATTAAATTAGATATGTTTGTGTATGACATTAAATTAGATATGTTCATGTATGACATTAAATTCAATACCTAATCAGTTTGAAACTTTGATAGAATATTGATTAACAATAAACTTTATCACTGTTTAAGCATAAGTTTATCATTTCCAATATGTCATTGTCATATGATTTATGATCTTGTTCATGTTTAAATTTTTCCTTCTCTGTCATTTGTTTATCAAGTTTAATTCAATACCTAATCAGTTTGAATTTTTGATACAATATTGATCAACAATAAACTTTATCAGTGTTAAAATAGCTATTTTATCCCCTTGCTTATGTTTGAACTTGGTGTGGGGCCTTGTGTTATCCCCTAGCTTAGGGGAGTGGGTTAGTAAGGTTCCATGGTTGGGTGGAAATTCTTTTATCCATTGAGTATTTTTCCAGAGTTTTTCAAGAGCCTTTGATGATCTTTCTTCACACATTCCAATTTTGCATCTTTTTTTGTGTGTGACTAGATGTTGCAATATCATATTTTTGTATCATGACTATGATATAATACTTATGTATCCATTTTTTATAGAGATCATGTTGGAGGAGAAAAATGTTAGAAGTATATGAAAACATGATATATAATGATTATTTGCTCCTTGTAATATGTATATGTACACATGCTTAGTTGCAATAAAGAAGAATGGGTATATCAAGATGATTGTCCTTGGTATGCTTATGTGATTTTTACACTATCTAATTGTAATAATCGATTCAATCATTTATAATGAAATCTTGTTCATATATTTATGATAGTTTTTACTTATGGGAACTTACGTATGCGCTTCTAGTAGTGATGTTTGGGAACCTATAAGAACTTGGTTGTTGAGTTAATATAGAATATTCATATATTTAATCAATGAGATATATCAAAATATTTAATGTTAGAAGAATTGAAAATGAAATTTATGTGCTTCAATTTTGTGTTAAAAATAGGATAAAATTTATTCCACTTTTACCCTTATTAGTTATGTGATCTCTTAGGTTCCCTGTCAGGGGGATACAAGGAAGAATACTCTCTAGATTTCTTAGATTACTAGATGGATTTCTTGTAATATTGTGGTTATTGAAATTGAGACTTGTGATGCCTTTGATTCTTTAGGTGTAGATAGGCCACAAAACTTACAAGCAAGTTAAATTTACTACTAGTCTATTTTACTTTTTAAATAACTTATATATATATATATATATATATATATATATATATAGTGCAGGGTACTCAAGGCACTCAAGATCTTCATGAAGCATTTTCAAGGACTCTGCATCATACCACCTTTCTATGTAAAAGTTGATTTGGTGTTTAAATAGTCCCTAGAAGAGATCTTAAGCCCTGCACCTCATGCAGGGCCTCCCACTATTCCTTTAGGAATCACAACTCAACTCTAGGATTCCTTTGTACTCTTGGAATCTACCCAAGGAATATAACTATACTAGGGTTCAAGAGGAGGTCTTTGACTTTTTAATACCTTTCCACAACCATATCTAAGAGGTTATAACTCAATTCTTCAGTTTTTCTTCAAAACACCCACATTGCTACCTATGCACCTAGTGTACCCTGGTGCCTCCAACATACTGAAACCCATCCTAGACTTCACACCATGAACCCAAAAACTTGGTTCATCTTAATACATCCCATCTAACATGTTCCATCTCCTTGCAACCTCTCATCAACTCATCTCTTACACTTTCCCAATTTTGCCTATTCTAGGCTTGACTCAACTAGCCCTTGCCAAATAGTAATTCTAAGTTTTCTCCAAAATTTTCCATTGACCTTTTCAAACCCTTTAGTTTTCTAGAGAACCTTTATCCCCTTCTAAAACATACCAAAATTTCAACTATATTTTTTTTGGAAAGTATTTCTCAAATCTTGCTATCTCAGTTACACAACTAAGCCTAATTAGTGGCCATTTACAAAGCAACTCATATCCCCTTATTTGTTAAAACCTTAAAAACCTCTAAAATTCTTGTAATATGACTCAAATGAAATTATTTCAAAGTTTTTTTTTGGTCACTTTAGCATTTCTACATCCCCTTTCACCAAACCCTCACTTCTAGGCCCTTTACCCTAGGGCTTTCCCAAAAACTCATCTCCCAATATTTCTAGATCTTGTAAATGGATAAAACATACTTATAATCATCCCAATAGATGATATCAAACATAAAAATTATCCTTGTTTGGAGAAAACTCTTACTTCTCTACTTGGGGCAGTCACCCATGCCCATGCTCTTCATTGCCCAGCCAGTCTTTGGTTCTTTCTCTCTATCAAAACTCTTACCTTGCACACAAAATCATCATATATACATTCATTACAATTTTAACACCCTCTCCCACAAGTAACATCTACATCACAGATAGTGGAGGGGTAAATCCATTAATCTAGCCTCAAAATAGTGAAGGATTGTCACGTGACAGAGATAGACAGTGATGTAAAGCCAGAATAGGATTCTCAAGGTTTAGTTATGACGTAGAGCCTAATAGGATTCTCAAGGTGTAGTAATGATGCAGAGCCTAATAGGATTCTCAAGGTTCCATTAATTCCATATGTTAGATCTGCCATCATAGAATACCAATTGTAATGGGCACTCACATGTATATGTGCACCTCATAAATCAATCAATCTATCACCATTGAGACTGGATATCTATGTATATGCCAGGATATGTCAAATGGTCTAGCAAATTATGTTATTGATAAGTAGGCTTAGATCTTTTTTCACAAGTCAAATTGTGATAGTACTAATGGAATTCAAGTGTGTAATTTTTTAGTCAATCTCATTATCACATGTTTCACGAGTAGTGGGACATAAGAACCCATCTCTCGTGAGATTAAATAGAACACTTAGCACTCATTGGATCTAGATGATTCTCATAGAGTTGAGGTACATGGACTTCCTAAGATGTCAGCCACCCCAGTACTACTCTCGCTTGAGCACACTTAACTATAAAGTTTCCTCTATGGTAAAACCCACTCTTCCTGAAACACAATTTTCAAAACCTTCACCAAGTGTTGTGCCTTATGAACTATTCATTAGAATTCAACTATGTAGTATTTGAGACAAATTCATTGACCCATGTTTCATGAGTAGTGGTTTACACAAACTGATCTCTCATGATAATGAATAGAACACTTAGCACTCATTGAATCTAATTGATGCTTAGAGAGGTGAAGTACGAATACTTCTTAGGAGGTCACCCATCCTAGTACTACTCCAACTCAAGTGCGCTTAACTAAAAAGTTTCCCCCATGGTTAAAACCACTCTTCTTGCAACTCCATTTGTAAAAGCTTCATCAAGTGTTGTGCGTTATGAACCATTCATTAGTAATCCCCTTAAGCTTGTTAATTGATAAGTAGCATATATATTGAACAACATGTCAAATTGTGATATTTCTATCAAGATTCAACTATGTTATTTCTAAGTCAAATTCATTGACCCATGTTGCATGAGTAGCGGTTTGCATGAACTCGTCTCTCATGAGAATGAATAGAACACTCAGGTCTCATTAGATTCCTACTTATCAATTAACACTCGCCAATCCAAACAATACACTACACCATCCCCTCAGCTCCTAGAAGCAATAATTTGTACACCACACGCTAGCGATCATCACAACACAAACCAAATGAATTGTAAATCCCAAATCATGCACTATTCCAAGTCTTCTACCATGTTTTATGCTCCTAAACCTTAATTCTAGGTCACCAACAAGTTATAACCAAAATATAGTAACAATACTTGACATATTTCTCTATCACTAGCCTGCAACTAGTCTTTACTAAAACATCTGTAACTTACTCAAATCATTACATAAAGTATTGCAATTGTAGACATAAGGTCTATACTCATCTTACAATACATATCCAAGCTCACATATCCATGAACATTGTACACTATTTGTATTGTTCTAATCATTGACCTTAAAACTATTCATTTTGATAGGGTTTTCTTGGCCACCCGGAGCTAACAGAGTAGACAGTTTGATCCCACAAGGAAAGGTGAGAGAGATTTAGTAGTTGGCAACTTTGTACTGGCCAACATTACAAGTTTCAGCATCACCCAAGATGGCATCACAAAATCAAAATAGAGTATTATCTACAATAAAAGAGAGAGGTTAGTATAGGTGTGTGCAACACGGTCCTATAGGAACTAGAATCGCATCCATATCTCGCACGAGCTCCAAGATATGCCCCATCAAAAATTGCAGCTCTATGGCATTTAGTGACCCTTAGGGACATTTCGATTTGACATGCCCGAGAACATTCAAGCACTGAATGGGATGAGACAAGGTTGGGGATAGGGTTTACCTAGCCACCTCGGCCACCCGGAGCTAATAGAGCAGATAGTTTGATCCCACAACGAAAGGTGAGAGAAATTTGGTAGTTGGCAATTTTGTACTGGCCAACACTACAAGTTTCAACATCACTTGAGATGGCATCACAAAATTAAAATAGAGTATGATCTCTACAAATAAAGAGAGGTTATTGTAGGTCTCCACAACATGGTCCTAGAGAAACTAGAATCTCATCCATATCTCAAACGAGCTCCAAGATATGCCCCATCAAAGATCGCAGCTCTATGGCATTTAGTGACCCTCAGGGACATTCTGGTTTAGTGTGCCCAAGAATGTTTGAGTGTTGAATAGGATAAGACAAGGTTGGGGATAGGGTTTACCTAGCCACCTGGAGCTAATGGAGTAGACAGTTTGATCCCACGACAAAAAGTGAGAGAGATTTAGCAGTTGGCACCTTTGTACTGGCCAACACTATAAGTTTCAGCATCACCCAATATGGCATCGCAAAATCAAACTGGAGTATGATCTCTATAAAGAGAGAGACGTTATTGTAGATCTCTACAACACGGTCTTATAGGAATTGGAATCGCATCCATACCTCGTACGAGCTCTGAGATATGCCCTATCAAAGATCACAACCCTATAGCATTCAATGACCCTTAGGGACATTCTGGTTCAACATGTGCAAGAATGTTCAAGCACTCAACGAGATGGGACAAGGTTGGGGATAGGATTTACCCAGCCACCCAAAGCTAACATAGTAGATAGTTCAATCCCACGACAAAAGGTGAGAGAGATTTGGCAGTTGGCAACTTTGTACTGGCCAACACTACAAGTTTCAGCATCACTCGAGATGGCATCGCAAAATCAAAATGGAGTATGATCTCCAAAAAATGAGAGAGGTTAGTGTAGGTCTCTTCAACATAGTCCTATAGGAACTAGAATCACATCCATACCTCGTACGAGCTCTAAGATATGCCGCATCAAAGATCGCAACTCTATAGCATTTAGTCACCCTTAGGGATGTTCCAGTTTGACATGCCCAAGAATGTTTGAGCGCTGAATAGAATGAGACAACATTGGGGATAGGGTTTAACTAGCCACTCAAAGCTAACGGAGTAGACAATTTGATCCCACAATGAAAGGTGAGAGAGATTTAGCAGTTGGCAACTTTGTACTAGCCAACACTACAAGTTTCAGCATCACCCGAGATGGCATCACAAAATCAAAACAGAGTATGATCTCTAAAAAGTGAGAGAGGTTATTGTAGGTCTCCACAACATGGTCCTATAGAAACTAGAATCACATCCATACCTCGCATGAGCTCTGAGATATGCCCCATCAAAGATTGCAGCCCTATGGCATTTAGTGACCCTTAAGGATGTTCCTGTTTGGAATGCCCAAGAATGTTTGAGTTCTTAATGGGATGGGATGAGGTTGGGGATAGCATTTACCCAACCACCCAAAGGTAACGGAGTAGACAGTTCGATCCCACAACGAAAGGTGAGAGATTTGGCAGTTGGCAACTTTATAGTAGCCAACACTACAAGTTTTAGCATCACTCGAGATGGTATCACAAAATAAAAATGGAGTATGATCTCTAAAAAGTGAGAGAGGTTACTGTATTTTTCCACAACACGGTTCTATAGGAACTAGAATCACATCCATACCTCACATGAGCTTTGAGATATGCCCCTCAAAGATCGCAGCCCTATGGCATTTAGTGACCCTTAGGGACGTTTCGATTTGGCATGCCCAAGAACATTTGAGCACTCAACATGATAGGACAAGATTGGGGATAGGGTTTACCTAGCCACCTAGAGCTAATAGAGGAGACAGTTCAATCCCATGATGAAAGGTGAGAGAGATTTGGCAGTTGGCAACTTTGTACTGGCCAACACTACAAGTTTTAGAATCACCCGAGATGGCATCGCAAAATCAAAATGGAGTATGATCTCCAAAAAGAAATAGACTTTAGTATAGGTCTCTGCAACATGGTCCTATAGTAACTAGAATCACATCCATACCTCACATGAGCTCTGAGATATACCCCATCAAAGATCGCAGCTCTATGGCATTTAGTGACCCTTAGGGACATTCTAGTTCGGTGTGCTTGAGAATGTTTGAGCACTGAATGGGACAAGAAAAGGTTAGGGATACAGTTTACCTGGCCACATGGAGCTAACAAAGTAGACAATTCGATCCCACAACCCTTTTTCCAATAAGTTGCAAATTTGAGCAACTTTTACAACTTTCAACAATGCAACTTTGCACAAAAAGTGCAATTTTTACATTTTTCACTTGATTCCAATCCTATGAATTGGAAAAGGTTTGGCAACAGTAAAATAACTTATTTCCAAATGTTCAACGCTTCACCAATTCTCAAACTCCTACAAAGTTGTCGGCTTTTTTGCAATTTTGCTTTGACAACTTTTGCAATTTTTTGCAATTTTTGACATCTTAACTCCTAAATGCCTAAAACTTAACCTAAGGACCCTAAGGACCTTTATAACCTTCTAAGAAACCCAACCACTCCTAGTAATCCCCAATCACAAGGAAAACCTATCACAAAGACAACTAATCACTAGTTGCTCTTAAGGGCATCACAAGGCTTATTTGAAACAAAGCCCCACAAACATAAATAATGACTAGGGGTGAATTCCAAGCATGGAAAGGGTCTATTTAGATCCAAACTAATGTGAATCCAACAATAGATTCAAACTATGAAACTTTCATTGGCTAGTTGCTTCACAAACTCAAGACTAGGCTTGTAGCCTTGAACATGGAAAATCACAAACATCTCTTCACAAACCAAAGAAAAGAATCACTGATTTGGATAACCTTTTTAGTTTTGTACAACATACTAAAGCCTTCAGATCTCAAGAGAAGTATGCAAAAATTGAGTTTTTTAAGGCTAACTTAGGAATGTAGGCAATTAGGCATCCATTAACAAAGGAAGTACCCTACCCCTTGATAAAAACTTCAATCTAGAAATTGGAACATGAGGGGGATCATGTTAGATGATCACATACCAATTTTCAAGCCTCAAAACCTTCTCTATAGCGAGTTATGGAAGATGTTGCTACAAATTTCTAGCATGCACATGGATCTTGCATGTCTACGGCATCAAGTTTTTCTCTCAGCCTCATTCTTTTGACCTAAAACCAAAAGAAAAATAAAACACATTGTCCTAACTTAGATTCCACCAAGGGTCATTAATTTCCCATGGTGAAATCTCAAGATATGAGGGAAAATAGATGAAACCCTAGGTAATGGCACAAAATGGGGACAACAATTAGTAAAATGGGAATATCTTGAGTTGTAGAGAAAATTAAAACCTCATTCCCAGTGCAATAGAAAGAATATTCACAAAGATATCCAACCATACTAGATATCCATACTTATATGTGATCAACTTGACCAATGACTTAGTGTTTTTCATGAGTTTGAATATAATAATTTATCTTTTGTTATGATTGAGTTCAATATTTTAGTGTTCTTGTTGATTAGTGTTGAAAATTATTAGTGTTAGTGTTGATAAGTGGTTTTTATAGTTGGAGGACATCTATTTAAGGTTACCACAAGAGGAGAAACCCATTGTACGGACGGGTGAATAGCAAACATTAAATAAAATTCATAATTTTTTACCTTTTTCTCTATTGTTTCAATATTGTATGGCCTATATGGATTGGTAGGGATGAAATTTTGGTATGGTTGGATAGAGGATTGAGTTAATGTTCCATTTCATTTGGTTTTAAGTCTTTATCTTATCTACAACAAAAGTTACATCAGTTTTTGCAGAGGTTGGTCAAATTTACCCTAAATCTGAGGGTTTATTCAAGATGGCCTCCTAACTTGCAATTCCACTATGAGATTTCAATGCCACTTTGGGGAATGCAATTTAGGAGAGGGTACTTCAATATGGAAGAGATTTAGAACTATAGGTGTAGGTTACCTATTTTTGCCAACAAGCCCTAAACTGGACATTGCTATATGTCTAGTCTAGATTTGAAGAAGAAAGAAGGTTCAGGCTTCCAAATTGATTAATTTGACCTAGGTGAAGGGTGTAGGAGGATTAATTGGATTTGAAGAAGAGTTCCAAGGTGTGGAGTCAAGTCTATTAACCCATTTACTCATCCTTCCTTTGTAACCTAACCTAATTTGGCCAATTAGGTCTATGACTCAAAGTGGGTGTTAGTTGGTGCTGGAACAGAGTCAGAGTTTGATCTTTTGGAATCTCTAAGAAGTGGTTAAAGGGTGTCTAAAGAGGTGAAAAGATAGTGTGGCCCTTTGCAAATTTTGGGAGTTTGATCGAGAAAGCTAGGATTAGCCCTATTAGAAATGTTGGTAACAATTATGCAAATCAATTTTTGGGGGTTTGACAACTTTAAAGTTGGGTATTTTTGAGAGATTAGGTCCATAAAAACCTTTTCTATCGGGAAAGTTGAGTTCTAAACCCATCTAGGGAGAGTTTTCCTTTTTAGGCCTGTTGGAGAAGGGGAGTCCCTAAGAAGTTGTGATTGATCTAAGTCAGTTGAGAACCCTAGTGGTGCAGGGCACCTAAGGCTCTTAGGCATGAATTCAAGGTGTTTAGTAGGTTAGAATCATTAGGAAAGAAGTTTGATCCATACTTGTAATAAAAGACTCAATTGTGAGGTACAATGGCACATTGGTGTGGTTATAAGCCAAGTGACCATTTGTAACCAAGAAGTCATAATAGGTGTGATTTTGAGTATTTTGATATTTTTAGGATTTTTTAGGTGGATTTGAGCCATTAAGACACCTTTGGATTAAAGGTTAGTAAAAAAGTGCAAAAGTGCAAGAAAGTTGCAAAATGCAAAAAGTTGCTAAAGAGCAATTTTTGCAATTTTTGTTGTCAAACTAAAAAAAGGAAGTTGTACGGTCTTCCAACCATCCAAATGGAAGTTTTAACTATTGGAAGGCACTTATTTAAGGTCTCCACACGTGGGGAAGGTCATTGTACAAACAGGTGGACAACATTTGGTGAATAAAACTCAGAATTTCTACCTTTAAAAAAAAAATCAATTTTGTATGGCTTGTATAGATTGGTAGTGGCACAAGTTTCATATGGTTGGATAGAGGGTTGAGTGAGGATTCCATTTCATTTGGTTTGAAGTGCTTATCTTATCTAGAACAAAAGTTATAGCAAATTTTGTGAAGGTTACCCGGATTTACCCTAAATATGAGGGTTTCAGCAAGATGGCCTCCTAACTTGCAAACCCACCGTGGGATTTCAATGCCACTTTGTGGAATGAAAGCTCGGAGAGGGGTCTTTAAGATGGTAGAGTTTCAAGGTTGTAGGAATAGGGCACCTATTTCTACCAGCAAGCCCTAGACTGAGCATAGTCTTATGTCTTGTCTAATTTTGAAGGAAAAAATAGGATCAGACTCCCAAGTTGATTGACTTGACCTAGGTGAAGGGTTTATAAGGAAAAATTAAAGGTGTAGAAGAGATCCAAGGGGTTGAACCAAGTCTATGGACCCATTTTTTTATGTTTTCCTTGTAACCCAGCCTAAACTGGCCATTTAGGATTGTGACACAAAGTGGGCATAACTTGATGTTGGAGAAAAGTTTGTGATTGATATTTTGGAATCTCTTAGGAGTGGTTTAAGGGTGTTTAGTGATGTAAAAAAATTGGATGGTACTTTGTATGGTTTGGGAGTTTGACCATTGAAACTAGGAATTGTCCTAATAAGAAGTGTTGGTAATAGTTTTTGCAATTTGATTGTTGAGTGTGAGAAACTTCAAAATTGGGGTTTTCTTATTGGTTTTAGACTATAAAAAACCATTTCCATCAGAAAAGTTGAGTGTTGGAACCATTTAAGAAGTATTTGTCATTTTAAGCCTATTGGTGATAGGGAGTCCCTAAGTGTTGTGGTTGGTCCAAGTTGTTTGAGCACCCTAGGTTTGAGGGTTGGGCTTGTGAAGTGGAGTCCACTTAGAGATAGAGTCTACCTATGTTAGAGGTCTAGTGGATCAGTCATTAACCTTGGAAGAAGGCCTAGTTATTGTTTGATGTAGAGTAAGCACAAGGAAGCACCAAACAATCAACCTTCCACCCCACAAACCTCCAAACTCCACAAGGGTAAAGAAAAGCCTATGAATTACTTCCAAATGGATACTACTCTCATATTACAACTTTCCAACAGGTTTACAAACCCAACTCTCCAAAGAAGAAAAGAATCCAACTTCTTACTACTTCAATCAACAATGGCCTACTACCCTCCAACTTGGCAAAAGTGGGTTTATGGTGTTCCCAAGCTTTCTAACACCAATGATGGCTTGAGGCAACCTTAACATGACCAAAATAAGGCAAATCACTAAGTAGACCTACTGCAAACAACCCACAAAACATAATGCAGCATTTGACCTACTAGGCAACTAGGCCTCCTACTTCAATTTTTTAGCAATAACTCAAAACGCTTCCAAAGGACTTGCCCAACAAAGTATAGTTTTAGATACCCTTTTCCAAGGATTAAAAGACTTCAAAGTTTGAAAACTTCACTCCACTCCAGCATGCCTTAAACCCAACCATGCACTTAGGCCTAATTAGCAACTTTAGGCATGGTCTACAAGGCAATGGCCAAGAAGTGGGTTCATGGAATCAATCTTCCAACTCCAGAGTGTTCTCCTAACCCAGATAAAAGTGTTTTGCTAATTCACCAAGTCCTCAACTCATTTTCTTCACATTACGCAACCAAATTGCACAAACAAGGTCTAATACATGGGTAATATTAGACCTAGGACTTGCTCCCATAAATCTATATTTCAGCCTCCTATCTAAAGACCTTTAAAATATGATAATGCATTGCCCCAACTTGCTCCATACAAATTCAGAACAATTTACAAAGGTAGAGTTTCAAGTTAGGGCCATTTCTTTGGCCAAACCCTTGTTTTGAGGGTTTCACAGGGCAGTGACTAAGAAAAACCAATAACTTGATTATCCTAACTAATGGACACTTAAAATCAAAACCAAAACTTCATAAATAAGCAGGGCTATCAAATCAATACAAAAGTTTTGACTTCCCAATCACTGTAGGCTGTGTTGTACAAAAAAACCAGCCAAAATAGTCCAAAAATAGAAGATTTTATTGATTCTAAAGAGCAAGTACATATATTTGTTCATGTTATCTCTCCCCTTGGGTGTCTAGAGCCTTTATAGGTCATTACAAATGGGTAGAATCACCCCATGGAAGTTCTAGCCATTGGGAGTGGTTTTTTGAAAAAATTGTCAAATTATTACAAAAGTTGCTAATGCAACTTTTGCAATTTTTGCCATTTTGAAAAACCTTCTTCCTAATTTAATTCTAACCATTCCTAAATGTTATTCTAAGACTCAAAACACCTAAACTATCCTAAAAAACATAAAATAAACCAAAATTCCACCTTTTGGACCAAATGATGCCCAAGTTCATATTAACACCTTGGGGTCTTGTATCCATTACATGGGTGGATGGCCTTGAGGAGATTTTCTTAATCAATCCTACGGCCTTATTGCATTGAACAAAAAATAAAATTTATTAGGTGATCTGCACCACTATTTGGAGGTTGAAAGCAAGTTAAGGTGTTGATTGGAGTTTGGAAGGCCCGTATGATAGTTCAATTTTGGAGGACTTATATTTGGTTCCAGCACTTGTCCTTTTGAAGGTTTAACAAACTCCATGAAGGGTATCTAGAATGTCAACTGGTTGGGGAGGTCCTTTGGAAGTTTTTATAATTATTGCACATTTTGTCTTGGACGGGCTAGTAGCCTTAATTGCTGCATTCTCAAACAGTGCCATGAAACCCATGTTGAACATGCTATTTGGTCTTGATTCTTGGGCCTTGCTAACATATTGAATCCCTTATTATGCTCTTCAAATTTGTTTGTAAGGATCCACCATTTTTGGAGCATTGAGTCAAGTTTGAAGTTGCATGCATTAATGCTAAGTGCTGCATTATTTGGACAGAACTATGGAACCCTTGTTCAAGTTGTTATATGGCCTTGTTTTTTTGGTTTTGATGATATATGGAACCCACTTTACATGCCAAGAATCTTAATTTGTGAAGATCCACCATTTCTTGGGTGTTGAATCAAGTTGCTAGGTGTCAAGTTTATGGATTAATGTTGATCCATTTGTGTTGTTGTTGTGTCAAGGTGTAGAGGTTTAGGTGTAAGACCTGTCCTATTGAGTTGATATCAGCATTATGCTTAGGATTAATTAACCTCTACATCATTCTTAAGGACTCAAGTTTTATAGAAACACCAATGAGTCTCAAGCCTTTACAACTAGGCTAATATCAACTTGAAACTAGTCCTAGCATTCTAAAACATTATAACCTCCATCATGAGCCACTTAGGAAGGTAGTGCTATGAAGGATCACTACAATGTCTTGTGAAATGCCTTGTATTGTCCTTGTAGAAACTATTTTTGAAGGTGATGGGTATTTTAAGCAATCTAAGAAGTTTCCTATACCTATGCATGTTCTTCATATATTTTTGAAGTGAAGCCCGACTCCCAAATTCTACTAATCAGTGTGTGCACATGATCTCCATGCATTTTGCATTTTCAGGATAAATAAGTCAAATGCATGGTCAAGTTTAGTTTAAAACCAAAAATATTATTTTGGAGTTTACATACCAAAATTTTTTCATTTGAAATCCTTGCACATGTATCTAATGATATCCCTATTTGGTCCCGATCTATTATAGTTTTTACTTCCTTTACTCCCTTAGATTTTCTTCTACTTCCATTTGTAGGTGTGTTTACTATTTTTGCAAGTGATCATGGGCAATTAAAAGCAACATTAAGTACATAATAATAATAATAATGAATTAAATATAATTAATGCAAGGGCATTAAAAGAGCACACATTTGGAGTGTGGCAGAAGTAAAGGAACAGACCGCGGTCACAGGGAAGGTGCAGAGGTTCTTAAAAGAGGGTACTCACAAGGTAACAATATATATATTTATAAGTTTGTGGTGAAGTATATAAAGGTCCCACGTGGCTAACTTCCCTTGATTGTTTCAATTATTTTTATTTTACTTCCTGTTGGATTACTTTTATTTTTCCATCTCTTTCTTAGAAATAATAATAATAGTTGGCAAGAGTAGATGTGTATTGTGCATTATCTTTAGTGTTGAGATTGAGATCGTTGTTAGAGGAATGAAGATAACTCGAAGAAAAAGGGGCATCATTTCTAGGTTCTCTTCCTTGTTTTAGAATATACTAACTATATATCATATTGACCAACTCTAGAAAGAAGCTGATTTGAAAAGAATTATTTTCTGCAACACTACATCAATAATTTAAGAAAGGACACATGAGAGTGTCTTGTTTTCAAATTTGAACTCAAAACACTTAAGGCAATAAAAATTGTAAGAAGGAACAGAACCAAATAAATGTAATATCCTTGTTTGTTCTTTTCAAGGCATCTAAAGGATTGATGTCCTACTTGGTTACAAGTAAAGTACTTACCAATGAACACACTAGGCCTTCTTCCACTAGACCTTCCTCTACCATTGGATCTTCTGCCCCTAAATGTCCCTCTATTAGCAGACTCACTTTCAGCATTTGAACCACTAAATTCCTCTTGATTTTTATTAAAAGATAAAAGCATGTTAGTCATAATATCATTATTGGTAACAATGTTCCAAATGCAAAGAATTATTTGTTTGAGCTTCTAGCAATGATCAAGTGGCTTGCTGAACATGGCTTGATGAGTCTTGGAAAATTCTCCCATTGTATCCTTACTTTCACCAATTTGAAGTTTCTGGTTAGATGCACACAATCATGACTTTACATCAAAAAGCATTCACATTCCAACAATTTTCATGTTCTTTCATTACATTTTGATCTAAACAACAAATTCTAAACTTTCACTTATTCAAATGACTAATCTAAAAATGGGTCCTATTAAAGAATCTAATATAAATTCAAATAATGTATCTAGATTCTAAACAAATCAAAACATAAAATCTATGATTTAAACTTATCTCATCACTTACACATCATTACAATATGGTCCACCTTGTCATGTGGACAGTCTTGGGGGAGAGGTTGAAACATTGTATTTGGATCCAATTGATCACCCTTGTTCTCTCTCCCTCTCTCCCTATTCAATCTAATGAGCCAACTGGATTTGCTCTACATTTTAATGTCTCAAGTATTGCCTCATGGTCTAACTCGTGAACTTTCCAAATAATCTTATTATGTAGTTTTTCACCATATTTTATCAAGTCGACATTTGATGCGACAAGGTTTGAATAATGAAGAATCTTCCTCTCTGTTTGCCAATCCTCGAATAACCACAAGTTAGGATTCTTCATAGAATATCGTCTAAGCCATGTGCCAGTTACAACCACCACACTGACATGGTACTCTAAACCTTCACCATCTATAACTGAGTGATCCAATTTTTGTTTGGCTTGGACACAATGACACAAATAATAGTCTGTCCCTTCTTCATTATCTTCATGTGCAATAATAACAAAAACATGGCCTATAGTGACAAATGTACAAAATGCGGTCATTAATTTAGAAAATACTTAGCTAAAAGTTATAAAGTTACATATTGAAATTACAAAGATATATAAATATATATATCACCAGGTTGCATTAGATTGGACAAGTAGTCAAAGTCAATAGACGAATCCATTTGTACCATTTCTAGTGCTTGCGATAGGTGTCAATTGGGTCCAAAACTTGTATATCCCATTTGTCCACCCATTTAGTTGACTCACAGTCATCCCAATTTTCCTCTGCACATGATGGACAATAGCATGCCATTTTTCGTGTGTGGATACTCCATGAACCTGCATTAGTGCTTCTAAAAGAATACAACTCACTGGATCCTTTTAGTATGTAACAATCCTGCTATGGTGCAATGTTAGTATTATCTATCAACCAAAAAAATCTATGAACTATAGACTCACCTTCTTACCTGGACCCATTGTAGCGTTACACCACTGGATGATGGATTTTTCATCTATCAATATTGCTCCATCTTTGTACTTTAGTTATTCACAAGCTAAGGATCTTTTGATGCATGTGCCTGCACCATCATGCTCTCCCTTTCCATGACCAACCTCTATAAAATTCCACATATATTGAATTCTACACAACCTGTGCATCTTGCTTAACCAATAGAACATCTGTGCATTCTTGAATTGAGATGCGCAATTGTCTAACCAAATAATGTGTTGACGATATGTGATGCCCCTGTTAGCCAAATCTCCATAAAATAGTTGAAAACAACCCTATAAAAACTCGGTAGAATGTGATCAATCATCGTTGATGTGAAAATGGTACTCCCTCAAAATATTCTTGTCATCCTTTATACTTGTACGTGAATGCATGAATGTTATGTGAACAAATATGAAAACCTGTTGAGAAGTATAATACTTTGTTGCACCTCATTTTGTGGTTGTAGTGTGTAGTTCTTTGTGAAGTCTACAACTAAAATAATGGTATCCAATGAAAACGTATCCTTGCACAACTTGAGTAGAAAATCCAACCATCAAGCTCTATGTGTATGCCTTGCATCCTCGTAAAAAATCTTTTCACCAAAAATCTTCATGAACTCATACACTAGAATATTTTCAATGACTAAATCACATATTTTGCCCTATTTTCCATCTTTTAGAGCATATGTCACTGTCTTAAATTTTCCATAATCGACTATTTAATTTCCAATTGCATGTGTACTATCCATATGTTGACAAGTTGATAAAAGTTACAAAGAACCAAACAATAAGAATGTACCATCCAAGAATGATGTCTTGTAAAATTGTTGGTCATCCCCTATTTCACATAAAATGTTGGATATAAATTCCCTTGAAGATCTTGGTGGCTCATTCATGTCACAATCCTACAAAACAAACTTAGAATGCAAAAACACACATATATGCCTTAAAACATCAAAATGGTTAGAAAATTCAATATGTATCCTACGACAACAAGTTGTGCATGTGTGATTTATCTTGACATAAAAAGGTTTACCCATCTCAAAAAATCTTTGACTTATTTAAATTTAAGGATACATACCAATAAATTTTGCAAAAAATTGCGTCTAAGTTGAGTCCAAAAAATGTTTCGCATGTGGGTCATGATTTTGGCTACCAATCCTCCTTCTTACAACATCTCTTTGATTAGGGGAAACATGTGTGTTATTTTTGCAAAAATCTTCAATCAATGATTTCAAAGCTTCACTAATTTCTTTATCCTTTCATGATAGTCTACCGCTAAATGTCCATAACTCATTTTTTGTTGGATCTTCCAATCTCTCACGCCTTAGCATGGCTCTCCTTAGAGTACCTCTACCAATTTTTAATGTTTTGTCTGTCTTTCTCATGAGTCGAGCTTTCTTTATTTGGCTACTTACTATTGTCAATGTAATTATTTATCTTTTGATATTACTATCTTTGGTGTGTGATTTAGAACCCACTTTGTCATAAGCATTCATTAGATTCTTTACAATGCTTTTTTCATTTGAATTGTCCATAGTTCTTAGCCCAGGAATATTCATGATAGGCCTAAATTTCAAATTCCTCATCATTTCAACAAATAATTTGTATTGACCTATAATATTTAATTCTTCAAAAAATAATCTCCACATACAATTAACTTTTCTTTGACAAGTACACTTGCTAATCTTGTCAGGCGTTGACTTGAAAATGTTAGTATCAATATCAATCAAATATTTTGGTCTTCTAAAATGAATTCTAGAAGGTTTTATAATCTCTTCCATTCCCTTAACATTTTGAACATCAACATAAGGTTGAGTTTATTGCGTACCTTAAACCAAAGATGATGTGCCTTGGCAATAAGATGCAAGAGATGGAATATCACCTACTTGATGTGTTGATGTCGTGTCTTCAACATGACATGATGGAGTGCATACATTGTCAGATCTACAAATTAGTGTCTCTTCAACATGAGAGGATGGTATGACTCCAACATTGGAAGATGGTGTAGCTTCACAATTCAATTATCTTCTTAAGCGTAACAGTCTCATTTGTTCTCTGTGTCTTTCTAGTTCTTCCTCTTTGTTTCTTTGTATCAATGGTTCTTGATCCTCTTCAAAAGTCAATTCTTCATTATTGCTTTGCAATTTTCTTTGTTCACGTAGTAGTTTCATTTTATCTCTTTTCATTGCCAAATCTCTCTCCCTATCTTCATTTTTTTGAGTTTTTGGTTTCTTCCTTGGTATGATGATGATTTCTACATGTCAAATTATTCAAACATCTAAATTACTTATAGTGTGTAAATTATAAATTATTCAAATACATATAAAAATTATAATTATTTGAATGAATACACAATATATATCAAACAACTTGTCAAATTTCTAACCATTTCGAGAGAACATTTCATTCAAACATACAAATTTCAATGAATTCACTATATATTAAACATGTCAAATTATAATCAAATTTGTATCTATATATCAACAAACAATATTTAAAATGGATTGCACTAACCTTTTCTATACAAGGAACATTCAAAAAGTCTTCAAATCACATATCCAATGATCAAATTTGGTGTTTGCTAGCTTCAAAAAGTCTTGAAATAGTGTTTTCTATGTTGAAACCCGTGATTTCTGTCAGAATAACAGAAAGCACAACATACCAAAAGCAGAGATAGGATGAAATGGGCCCCAAAGTTGCTTTTTGACCATTTTTGGGTGATTTCACATGGCATGTATACACTATAGCACGTATGCACTATGTCAGAACACATCACTCTCTATCCTCCTACTCCCTCTCTCCCTACTCTCTCTCTCCTCTCCCATCCCCTACTCTCTCTCTCACTCTCCCGCTCCCATCACCTACTCTCTCTCACTCTCCCTCTCTTACTCCCTCTCCCATTGCCTACTCTCTCCCATCCCCTACTGTCTCTCTCTCTCACTCTCCCTCTCCCATCGCCTACTCTCTCTCACTCTCTCTCTCATACTCCCTCTCCAATCACCTACTCTCTCCCATCCCCTACTCTCTCTCCCCTCTCCCATCCCCTACTCTTTCTCTCTCCCCTCTCCCATCCCCTACTCTCTCTCTTGCTCTCCCTCTCCCATCCCCTACTCTCTCTCTCTCTCTCTCCCTCTCTCACCCTCTCTCCTCTCCCATCCCTTACTCTTTAGATCTCTCACACACACTCCCATCCTCCCTCTCCCACTGCCTATTATCTCTCTCTCTCTCCCCCATCCCCCTATTCTCTCTCACACTCTCTCCCATCCCCTACTCTCTCTCTCTCTCTCTCTCTCTCTCTCTCTCAAGCTACTCTCTCTTCCCTCTCCCATCCCCTAAACTCTCTCTTTTATAGATACACACTCCCATCCCCCTCTCTCTCTCTCCTCTCCCATCCCCTACTCTCTAGATCTCTCACACACACTCCCATCCCCCCTCTCTCTCCCCCTCTCCCACTGCCTACTATCTCTCTCTCAAGTTCTCTTTCTCCCTCTCTACTCTCTCTCTCCCATCCCCTACTCTTACTCTCTCTCCCATCCCCAACTCTCTCTCACACTCTCTCCCATCCTTTCACTCTCTCTCCCATCCCATACTCTCTCTCTTCCACCCCCTACTCTCTCTCACACTCTCTCCCATCCCTTACTCTCTCTATTATAGACACACACACTCTCATCCCCCCTCTCTCTTCTCTCCCATCCCTTACTCTCTAGATCTGTCACACACACTCCTATCCCCCTCTTCGTACTCTCTCTCTCACTCTCTCCCATCCCCTACTCTCTCTCACACTCTCTCCCATACCCTACTCTCTCTCTCTCTCTCTCTCTCTCTCTCTCTCTCTCTCTCTCTCTCTCTCTCTCTCTCTCTCTCCCATATCATTCTCTCTTTGCCACCTCCTACTCTCTCTCACACTCTCTCCCATCCCCTACTCTCTCTTACACACACTCCCATCCCCCTCTCTCTCCCTCTCCCACTCCCTCTCCCACCACCTAGTCTTTCTCTCCCATATACTACTCTCTCTCTCTCTCTCTCTCTCTCTCTCTCTCTCTCTCTCCCCTCTCCCATCCCCTAAACTCTCTCTTTTATAGATACACACTCCCATCCCCCTCTCTCTCTCCTCTCCTATCCCCTACTCTCTAGATCTCTCACACACACTCACATCCCCTCTCTCTCTCCCCCTCTCCCACTCCTTCTCCCACTGACTACTATCTCTCTCTCTCTCAATTTCTCTCTCTCCCTCTCTACTCTCTCTCTCCCATCCCCTACTCTTACTCTATCTCTCCCATCCCCAACTCTCTCTCACACTCTCTCCCATCCCCTACTCTCTCTCACACTCTCTCCCATCCTTTCACTCTATCTATCCCATCCCGTACTCTCTCTGTCACCCCCTACTCTCTCTCTCACTCTCTCCCATCCTTTCACTCTATCTCTCCCATCCCGTACTCTCTCTCTCTCTCTATCACTCCCTACTCTATCACTCTCTCCCATCATTTTACCTTGTCTCTCCCATCTCGTACTCTCTCTCTACCACCCCTACTCTCTCTCAAACTCTCATACTCTCTCGCATCCCCTACTCTCTCTCTTTCATAGACACACACACACAGAGACTCCCATCTCCCCTCTCTCTTCTCTCCCATCCCCTACTCTCTAGATCTGTCACACACACTCCCATCCCCCTCTCTCTATCCCTCTCTCCCTACTCTTTCTCACACTCTCTCCCATCCCCTAGTCTCTCTTTCACAAACACACACACTCTTAACCCCCCACTCTCTTCTCTCCCATCCCCTACTCTCTAGATATGTCACACACACACACACCCATCCCTCCTATCTCTCTCCATCTCCCTCTCTCACTCCCTCTCCTACCTCCTAGTATCTCTCTCTCTCAAGTTCTCTCTCTCCCTCTCTACTCTCTCTCCCATCCCTTACTCTCACTCTCTCTCTCCCATCCCCTACTCTCTCTCACACTCTCCCATCCCCTACTCTCACTCTCTCTCTCATCCTGTACAAGCTCTCTTTGCCACCACCTACTCTCTCTCACACTCTCACACTCTCTCCCATCCCCTACTCTGTCTCTCTTACACAAATTCCCATTCACCCTCTCTCTCTCCCTCTCCCACTACCTTCTTTCTCCCCCATCCCCTACTCTCTCTCTCCCCTCTCCCATCCCCTCTTCTCTCTCTTTAATAGACACACACCCCCATCCCCCTTCTCTCTCTCCTCTCCCATCCCCTACTCTCTAGATTTGTCACACACACTCCTATCCCCCATCTCTCTCTCCCTCTCCCACTCCCTCTTGCACTGCCTACTATCTCTCTCTCTCAATTACTCTCTCTCCCTCTCTACTTTCTCTTTCCCATCCCCTATTCTCTCTCTCTCTCTTTCATACCCTACTCTCTCACACTCTCTCCCATCCCCTACTCTCTCTCTCTCTCTCTCTCTCTCTCTCTCTCTCTCTCTCTCTCTCTCTCTCTCCCCCCATCCAATACGAGCTCTCTTTGCCACACCCTACTCTCTCTCAAACTCTTACACTCTCTCCCATCCCCTTCTTTGTCTCTCTTACACACATTTCCATTCCCTCTCTCTCTCTCTCTCTCTCGCACTCCCTCTCCCACCACCTACTCTCTCCCATCCCCTACTCTGTCTCTCTTACACACTCCCATTCCCCCTCTCTCTCCCTCCCACTCCCTCTCCCACTACCTACTATCTCTCTCACTCTCTCCCTGTCTACTCTCTCTCTCTCCCATCCCCTACTCTCACTCTCTCTACCTCCCCTACTCTCTCCAACACTCTCACACTCTCTCCCATCCCATACTCTCTCTCTTACACACCCTCCCATCCTCCCTTTCTCCCTCTCCCACTCCCTCTTTCTCTCTCATCCCTTACTCTCTCTATCTCTCTCTCCCCTCTCCCATTCCCTACTCTCTCTCTTTCACACACACACACCCATTCCCCCCTCTCTCCTCTCCCATCCCCTAATTTTTCTCTCTCGCTCTTCCTCTCCCACTCCCTCTCCCACCACCTACTCTCTCTCTCACTCTCACTCTCTCCATCTCTACTCTCTTTGCTACCCCCTACTCTCTCTCACATTTTCACAATCTCTCCTATCCCCTACTCTCTCTCTCTCTCTTACACACATTTCCATCCCCTCTCTCTCTCCCTCTCCCTCTCCCACTCCCTCTCCCATCACCTACTCTCTCTCCCATCCCCTGCTCTCTCTTGAGCTACTCTCTCAAGAGCTACTCTATCTCCCCCCTCTCCCATTCCCTACTCTCTCTCTTTCACACACATGCACTCCCATCCTCCTTTCTCTTTCTCTCCCTCTCCCACTCCATCTCCCCCTTCCTACTCTCTCTCTCGCCCATCCCCTACTCTCAATCTCTCTCTCCCACCCTATACTCTCTCTCTTACACTTCCTCTCTCTCCCATCCCCTACTTTCAATCTCTCTCCCCCATCCCGTACTCTCTCTTTGCCACCCCTACTCTCTCTCACACTTCCTCTCTCTCCCATCTTGTACTGTCTTTGCCACCCCTACTCTCTCTCACACTTCCTCTCTCTCCCATCTTGTACTCTCTTTGCCACCCCTACTCTCTCTCACACTTCCTCTCTCTCTCATCTCGTACTCTCTTTGCCACCCCTACTCTTTCCCACTTCCTCTCTCCCATCTCATACTCTCTCTGCCACCCCTACTCTTTCTCGCTTCCTCTCTCTCCCATCCCCTAATTTCTCTCTATCTCTCTCTCTCTCACATAGACACATAGCCATTCCCCCCTGCTCTCTCTTACTCTTGCTTTACATATTCTATGCATTATTTAGGTCTCAATAGTGCATGCGCACTATAGTGCGCATGCACTATTGAGACCAAAATTCAAATACTTTGAATAGCATGTGTGCGCTATAGTGCATACGCGCTATTGAAAGCTTTGCATTAAAACCAAGCCTAAGGCTTGGTTTTTCCTTGGAGATCCAAGCCAAAGGTTTGGAGTTTATAAACAGGTCTAAGATGTGTTTTCCAGCAAACATACAAAAAATGATTGATTTTTCTTGTGTGCTCTCCTTCAAGATTCCTCATGGTTGGGCATCAATAAGATCAGGTTACATGACATTGTAGGTCTCTATGTTAGCTATATAACCATATAATTTATTTTTAATTTGAACTATTTCAAGCCTTTCATCTATAATTTCTTTTGAATGTATGTTCATTTTTTGTCAAAAACCACCATGTACTAATTGGGCTATAGATTTTAGCTCATTCATCGAACTTTGCAACAACTCAGTTTTTTAGAAACTAGACTCCATTCTACACACTTTGAAAAAAAAAAGCTTTGATTTTAGATTAGTTTTCAATTATTTCTAGGGGGAGCACATAGATATTTCATGTTTTTGGGATGTGTCTAGTATAAAATTCATTTTTTTTTAAAAAGACATTATAAAATTACCCAAAAAATCTGGTATAAACTACAGTGTTAAGTAACTTTTCACTGGAGCAGTTGAAGAATTTCAAAAAAAAAGTTAAAATTTTAGGGGGCCCACACTTTGTACTGTGTTATGTTTTTTTGGAATAAACAGTACCACTTTTGTGGCCCCCTTTTTTGAAGACCTAAAACTAAACCATGTTGGAAAAAAATTAGTAGTTTAGAAACTAGATTCAAAGGACTACGACTTTTATTTTTGTCATATCTTAAAATTTTGAGCGTAACTATCTTCAAATTCTTGTTGAAGTTCAAAAATTGTTCAGTTCAGGAAAAAGGTGTCCACTTATACCCCATTTTGGCACCACAACTTGGTGCACTTACCCTTATATAGACTGAAAAAAATACACACTAATATATAATAATTATAAATTTTTCAAGAAATTCTCTTCAAAAATCTTTTAATGTTAAGGATAATTCAACCAAGTTGTCTCGTAGCTTTTCTAGAGGTATTTATTTTAAAATTAATTGCATGTGCTTTTGTTCATTAAAATCAGTCACCATTTTGTTATCTCATTATGCTTAATTAAGTAGTCATTGACTAGATTATTGTTATATCACATGTTTTAATCAATTGTTTAATCAATTACACTACTTCTGTTATTCTATTTAATTTTATTAATTAATTATTTGATTATAGTATACTCGTGTGCATTTATAATAGATTTTGTTAATTAATTAAAGGCATTGCAATCACCAACCAATTTTTCCATCCTTGTCTCTATTGAAGACATTGGCATATAATCTAATTATTTAATTAGTTATAACCTTTAATTACTTTATTCACTTAAGATAACTGAGTGTTTTTTCTACTTCCTATTAGGTTTCTCCAATATTGATCAAGTAAGTTAGTGAGTCAATCTTTAGATATTTGAACTAATTTTAGTTTCCTATATTTATATTAGGTTTCTTCTACTTCTATAAAACAAGTCATTCATTGATTGTAATCTATTTAATTTATTTATAATATGCATACTAGGTTCATCTTTCAATCAATTATTTCTCTCTTTTAGGTTGCATGACATCAATAGTAACTTCTAAATGATATGCATTTTCCTTATGTGATTTTTGGGATTCTTGGCTTGAACAAATAATTTCAATATGGTATTAGAGAACCAAATATGGTAATTTCCTATCCATTTAAGAGAGATCCAACCTTGAGAGAAAAATTGGGTCATCTTGGAAAAAAAATAAAATGTGCATTCTTTTCATAGCAATAAACACCCATCTAGGTTGCTCTTAAGTTTCTAACAATTGTCATATTTGGTGAGAAGAGGGAACATATTATAAATACTATAGAATTATATCAAATCAATATTTGGCCATAATTTTTTCTACATTTCCTTTAGAAAATGGTTTTTTGGGTTGTGTTCTTCACACCAAAAGACAATATGGGAATTTATAGGATATTTCACCAAGTAGACATCTATTGGCATTCAGCATGATTTTTTTTTGCATTTGGCATTAAAAAGAGAATGATTGATTTCTCTAGACAAGCCAAATAAGTAGTGGGTTGTCTTTGATGACACTTCAATGATAGAAGTTGTTGGCAGTGGGCTAGTATCCCTCATAGGATTTGCAACATGGCTTAATCACCTCCTGTGGTTCTATAAGACTCTTGGTTGTATAATGCATTGATAGGTCTATCTTTTGGTGCAACAACAACTCTGTCCTTTCTAACAATTGGTATCAGAGCTTGGTCATAGGTTCAAATCAAACAGGCCATGATGAGTGACACTGGAAGGGGGATTGTTGGCAGTGGGCCAGCATCCATTGCAGGGTTTGCAACATGGCTTGACTACCTCCTGTGGTACTATAAGACTATTGATTGTATTGGGCATTGACGGGTTGATCTTTTGGTGCAACGGCAACTCTGGCCTTTCTAACAAAAGCAACCAACATGATTAGTGACATGATCTACAAAGTAAGGAAAAGTATCAAGTCAAAGGAAGATTTTTGGTAATGCTGATAAGGAGGTACAAACCTATAAAAATGGTAACAAGAGAAGATGATATGGTAAGAAAGCCTATAATAGAATGTCATAATGGTGAAATGTAAAGAATAATCTACGTATCATAAGTTGGAAGCAAGATAGGTGAAGCAGATTTGGGAAGGAATCTCAGTAGGTCAAACATGTTTTGAATTATCTTGGGAATTATATATCAAGAGTTAATAATGACCAAAAGCATAGATTGAAAGTGTGTCAAGGACATATAGATATAAGAAGAGAACAATGCATGAGTGTAAAAAACATGTAATTTGAATAAAGGGATGAGATTAAGTGACAAAATAAGTTAAGAGGAAAAAGATTGAGTAAAGGTTAAATAAGGCAAGAAGTGAATAGAGAAAAAATAGAGCGAGACATAGAGAATAGATAAGCGGTGAACAAAAAGTAACATACAAAGATAGAGTCATGGAGAGAGATGATAGTGACAGAGTAAAATAGAGGAGAATATAGAGCACAAGTTTAGAGATAGAGAGGTGACTGCATTACAAGAGAAGAGATTGAGCAAAGGAAATCTATAGAGTGGGAAAAGAAAAAAAGGATGCGACAAGCAAGGAGTGCTAAAGACATGTCAATAAGCTTATTGTTACTTGATACTTTCACTAAGGGAAATCCTTCAAATAAATGGATCCTAACCATTCTATTTATTATAAATCATTTCATAAGGTGGACTCTTAGAAGGAACTCTAAATCCTCTAACAAAGGTAGATGCTAGAAGATCTTCTTGTACTCCTAAAAGTGTCTAATGAAATCCTAATAGGGTGAACCCTTAGAAAAGGTATTTGTAAGCCTCTAACAAGATAACCTTTTTACTACAATGAAAGTAAGGTGGGTATCATTCCCACTATGGGTTTTTCCTTCTTACAAGGCTTTTCTGCATAATCAAAATACTAGTGTTGTGTGTTATGTGTTGTAAATAATTGATGAACTAAATTTATTCCATTATAATAGTTATTTGGTTAATATTTAGTAGAATACTTTGATCAATAATTTTGAATTAGTAAATTCTATTGTATGGATTCACCCCAGCCCTCTTAGTATCATTTCATACCAACAATTGGTTTCAGAGCATAGGTCCTTGAAGAAGACTAGCCTAACAACTAGAGGAAAAAATTATTGAAGATGGATAGGTATAGGTATGAGAAAGGGATTGAAGAGAAAGCTAACATAATTTATGAACTACCAAAGAAGCTGAGAAAATCAGTAGCAATATGAAGAGAGATGAAAAAAAGGCTAAATGAGGGTTAGAACCACATTGAAAAAATTTCACAACTATCTAAAGGTTTTATGTCTAAGGAATCTAATAAATCTATAGGATAATTGATGGATAAAAATGGAAATATCAAGGATAAAGTCAAGAATCTAAAAAGAGAACTTGAAGGAAAAGATGTCAGTATATGTGAAAATCTTGAAGCAAAGAGAGATGGACAAGATGCAAAGAAGACAACAGAAGATGCATTTAAGGTATTGGAAGAAAAACTCAATCAACTCAAGAAAAAACTAGCACTAATACAAAGGAAAGATTTCATTGACAAAAACCAACAAGTCATGAATGAAAATGAAACTAAGAAATGAAATTAAAAATCTAAAAAAGGAATGGAAGACTAAAAATAGAACAATGAAAGATTGAAGAGGTATAATGAAATTTCAAGGAAGCTTAATGAACAATTAAACAGTCAAAGGAAACATAGGGACATAGCCAGTATTAGCTACACTACTCACAGAACATTTGAAGTTGGAGAATCATCAAAGCTAAAGGAAACTCTACAAGATCTAAAGATACAATCTGGCATAACTAGTAAAAAACCTATGTATTTCAATTATGGAAAAGTTTGTCATACTGATATCCATAGAAGAAGACTAGTGATTATTACACCAACAATACTTAAAGATCATTGCTATTATTGTGGAAAGCATGGCCACATTTCTTATGAAAGTAGATCAAGAATAAGAAACAAGTCAAGTAGAAGTAAAATTGATAGTTATTGTTATACATGCAACAAGTATGGTCACAAAAATGAAGATTGAAGGAAAAAAACAAGTGTTCCTTGTTGTCCAGCCAAACTGTTGATCACACTAGCTAGAGAAAGACAATTTTATATTGCTTGCTCAATATTTGGATATTATGAAAATATGGAAATCAAATATAGAATAAGAAGAATGAAATTTAATACATGACCTTGGAGGTCAACTAGTATGACATGTTTCATCTATCATAAGATTGGAAATTTGGCAAAAGACTACATGATGAACAATTGATCATCCAACTAGTTAGAGGACAACAAAGGGAAGATTTTTTTTTTATGTAGAAACAATGAGGAATGAGATGAAAAAGATTTGGAAAATGAAAGAAGATATAAATAAAGAGGTCAACATATAGAATCAAGATCCATCAACCTTAGGTGTGGTGGAATCTTCATTAGACTAAGTCAAGTATCAACTTAGGAAAAGTAATTAAATGAACATTCTTAATATATCCTCAAAATGTATGGAACGTATATTAAATTTTCATATAAAGATATGATGTAATAACTAGGCCTTTGAATGTCATGATGAGAGGTTAGTGAGAAATTATGAAGTGATAAGCATTAAAAGGTAGACACTCTAACCAGTGTCAGATAAATATTATTATGAGTAATAGATTTAACCAATGAAAAAAATTGATAGCCATTGGGAGAGCTACAATGACTATTTTCAAAAATAAATAAGGGAAAATAATGTTCATTATTCACATATCTATCTAGAAACACTCTTTAGAAGCTATCTATTTTGAATAACATGATTGTTACTGTAGTTGGTGAAAAAGTGCAAGGATGATTCAATAGCAAAGACGTGAGCTGATGAAGTCAAAAATATTGTTGAGAAAAGTGAAAGGGATAGAACTTTGAAATCAAAGAAAAAGATGGGGTACAAAGTTGATACCCCTATCTCGATTGATGTTATCAGGAAGGCACAACCAAAATTTAAGATTCATCCAATGGAAGACAAGTGAAATTGATATGACAAGTTCCCTATCTTTGATACCACTTGGTGTATTGTTAGAAAAAAAACAAGTTGAAGAATGTACATAGACATTTGGAAATGAAATTTTTCACATATATAGTGGATGTTCCAAACAAATTCCAATATGAATGGGTCATATATGTGTTGAGAAGGATTCATGAGGAGGGTTAGACATGCCATGTGTAATAACTGATGAAATCATCCATGAAGTTACATGAGTATGAATATTTGGTGAATTACCATCTATCAGAATCAAAGTCAGAAGCTTGATCACATGGCTAACAAACGAAAAAATCTGATTCTAGAGATATGAAGGTTATTAGTATTGAAGATGTGGAAGTGATTTTTTCATCAATGGTTATTAGCTACAAAATTTATCAATCAAATAGAATGAACAATGCACCTAACATAGAAATACACAGAACATTTAGAATTACTAAAGATGATGTTGTTTATGATCTGAGCAAGATGTTGATGAGTCAATTTTTTTCCAATATGGATAATATCAAAAGAGATAAGATGCAAGCATTCACATTTGAGATGATCCTGGTGTGTATATTTTTTCTATCTACAAAATTTATTTCAAGGGAAAGTCATAGTTCAATGGTCAAATGACAAACAAGTGTGGTTGTGAAAATCAATAAATTCATTAAATACTTGGGATACAATTTTAATAGTGTCATATGGGGTTATTTTAAAGAATTTAAGTCAAGAATTCATAGGAGGGAAAGAATTATTGCACATATAATTGATGAATATAAAGAAGATATATGCTTTCTTGTTGACACTAATGCATGTATAATTCAAGCATTTCAACCAGGACATTTTGGTTACTATTAGTAGGCTATGAATCTAATGAAGACATAATTAGAACACATGCTAATGAATTGTTATTCTAAACTTTAGATGTCACAACTAAAATATTTGGAACATGTGAGGAAGCATTTTCTAAAATCAAAATAGAACTAAAGGAACTACTTAATAATAAATAAATAAATAACTGTGAGCATGTTATCAAAAATATTTGGGAGTGTAGAACCTAGCACACCATTTTTAATGATTGAAGAATCTGAAAAAATAAAGTTCCCATTGAGTTGACTAGAGAAGAAAAAGAGAAAGATACACTCTCAACTAAAATATCATATCAAAGTAAAGGTAAGGAAAAGATACATGGACCCTAGGAACAAGGAAACCCAAAAAGGTATATAAGAAAGATGGCAGTAAAGAAGAGGAGGAACAAACAAGAAGGAAGAGATAGGTGAAAAAGCTATTGAGGATGATGAACTCGATAAATCCAAGGAAAGAGGTAAATAATACATCTACCCATGTAGAAATTATTGTAAAGGACATAATAAAGAATGACATAGAAGGCAACTATGAAATCTATGATGAAAATGACAAGAGAAAGATACATGAAGTAGCTATCATATATATGCATGATTTTTGTAAGACACCTAGTACAAAAAATTTGGACAACACCCAAAGATCTCTATAGGATATTTTATGTACTATAGAGAGTTGCATTGAAGATAAATACGGATATGATGTGAAGGGTACTTATGGAGATCACCGATGAATTGAGCAAATAAGAAATTTCAAGATGTTTGTTGAATCCAATAGATAAGATTCCGGTATAAAAATAAAGCTACAAAAATTGTGATTGGAAACACTCAGAGTGTACATAATGAAACTATAGAAAGATGGAAAGAGATCATTTCTATACAAGAATTAGTTGATAGAGGAAAAAAAAGGACAAAACTGATAAGAGCAAGTTGGATAAAAATATCCTACCTCAATCTTACATTCTACCAAAAGTGATTGGACAAGTCAAGGAGGATACATCTGGACAATAACATGCCAAACATGAACAAGAACAAACTAGTGATGAAATAAAAGACATACTCTATTAGGAAATTGATCACACACCTAAAGCTCCATATATCCAACTAGTTACAAAAATAATAATAAAGACTACAGAAGAATCAGTGACAAGGAATGTTAAGTTTTAACAATACATGTGAAAGAAAGAGGAGAAGACCTATTGTCAAGATTGTCATAGATGAAGAAGATGAAACACTTGAAAATATGGGCATTTCAAATTTGAAACCCAAGGACCTATGTGATTGTTTTATGAAACTAAAAAGAATGAAAATTAGGGACAAGTTAAATGATAAGAAGAATAAAAGTAGGATAATAGAAGCAACAAGAGACATTCTTGGAGAGTTAGTACTAGATGTCTCTTAAGATATAAATTCAAGAATCAGTGATCATATGGATATATTAATTAAATAAATTATAGAGAAATTTCTAGAGTTAAAGAAAACATCACTAAAGCTGGTAGAAGATAACTATGCTAGGAAGAAAATAGATAAACTAATGAGCACAATAGACAAGGCCATGGTCACATTACTTGAAGAGGTCAAAAAATAAAAAATAATATTTAAGGAAGTTGGAAAAATGGTGATCAAAGTATCCAAACTATCAAAATTCATAGAAGATTTGGAGAAATGAAAACATGTGACACAGAAGGAAATAAACTCATTGACTAAATGACTTGATCCAGTGTCAAGCTCACTATTAGAATACTACACAAAGGTAAAATTGATTACTCTAAAAATAAAACAAATGAAAGAAGAATAAAGGAAAAGGACAACTAAACTATTGGAGTTATAATCTTATTTATTACCTACATTATAGAAGACACACAAAGTGTTAGTAATGAAGATAGACTACTTAGTCTACCTTATATGAATACATTGGATTCAATGGAGGAATTGATAGAAGATTTACATGAGAAACTATTGACCCTATCATACTTGAAGAAGTCCTTAGAGGAATCAATAGAGAAAGACAAGATATAATTCAAGTAAAACTTTGAAAAATTGTTCTAAAAAGGGTGCCTCATGGCTAGAGATATTGGTGGCCCTTACAATAGTAGGGATAATGACACCCTAAGGTTAGGATTTCAAATATAATTGATGATGAAAAGGGCAAGAATGGCAGGAGTATGTAAATATTCTAAAGTAAATATAAGGGGGAGAATATTAGGAAAAAGAGAGAGGAAATACCCATAGAAGGAGATACAAGATGAAATAGGGAACATCTATCAAATGGAATTTTTTTGAGAAAGGTTTTTTCATCAATGCTAAAGGGAGACATTATTAGCATTTGACATGATATTGTTTGAATTTGACATTGATAAGAGAAGATTGATTGACTTCACCAAACAAGCTAAATAGGTGATAGGTTGTCATTGGTGAAAGATCAGTGATAGAAGCAACTAACATGATTGGTGACACTTAGTCACAATCAATAACATAACAAAAAGTGACAATTCAAAGGAATATCATTGGTAATAATCATAAGGAATTATGAACCTAAAGGAATGATCACAAGGGAAGATGATATGGTGAGAAAGAATATGATAAAATGTCATAATGGTAAAAGGTAGAGAATAATATCCATCTTAGAAGTTGTGAGAAAGATAGGTGAAGAGGATTCAAGAAGGAATATTAATAGGCCAAACATGTTTATCTTATCTTCGAAACTACACAAGAAGACTTAATAATAATCAAATTAAAATATTGAAAACATGTCAAGGACATTGAGATATGAGAAGAGAAAAAGGTATAAGCACAAGAAGGATGTAGTTTTAGTTAAGGGTGCTCTCCTTAATATCACAAACAAGTTAATACCAAAATGTGACAAGAAATCACTATGTACCTTCAAAATGATTGACATGGTCTTGTCCCAATTCTCTTGCAATACCTTACTTGCATGCAAGGCTATCTGTACCTCTATTGATAGTTCCATCATGTGATCAACTATGGAGAAATTATTATCATGGATGAGTTTCTTTGCATGTGTAATGTGATTTTGTAGTGCATCCGTATTTGGAAGAATAATGCCCTAAATTTCTACAAGTGTAGCCCTAATTATAGCTTCTTCCCTTAACAACTCTACTTGAAGATATGTTAAGTATCTGATCTTTGCAAAGTGTGCAAGGCTACAACTAGGATCAAGTGATAGTTGATGTGCACTTGCCTTCATATCCTCATCTATCTTGGATAATTTATCCTTGATTTCCTTTGTAAAGATAGATGTGACACTCAACTTGACAAATTAAGAAATGACATTATTGATAGTTGTTTCCAATGTAGCAAGAATAGTAGGAAATTCTATTTGATCAATAGAAATAATTTGTGCTACTTGCTCCAAAACTTTACTTTTAAATTTTCTCTCTACTCTCTGCAACAATCTTTCTTTTCCATTCAATTCTATATTGTACTTGTGGACAATTTCAACTAACTAATCTAGAATAGGTTATTTCTCATCCAACTCAATGTTTAGAGCATCAACAAATATAGTCTTTATATCTTCAAGGACTTAATTTTTCTTCTTCCTTTCTTCTCTAAGCTTTTGTTTCTTAGCCCTCTTCTTCCAAATTTCTCCCAGGGTATCCATTTGATCAGGAGTGAGGTTAGAGGTATCCCAATTTGGAATAACAATGTCCTCATCAAGATCAATTTCTTTATCTTTACCCTTTTTTGTTGGAATACATAATGTACAATTTATTTTCCCCTATTCAGATCTTTTGTGCTTGGTTAAGAATGAATCTCAACTATAATTGCACTCATCATGGTGAAAACAATAATTGAAAAGGTGGGAATAGCACCAAATGTACTAACAATAGAAATACTATTGACAATAGGAATACCTTGCTATTGCTCGATCAAGCCTAATGCTAGAAAGACTCGTTGCTTGAAAGATGAAGTGTTAGACACTTTAGACATTGAAACACTCGGTAGACTAATTACAGAGATTGGTTGTGTTCTTGGTGTTGCAAATTTGACCTCAACCAACTTAGTAGAAGATTTCTCTGAGCCTAACTATGCTAAGGCTTTTCTTGAAGAATGAGGAAAGGAAGTCATAACTTCTGCTACAATATTTTCTAGCATTAGATTTCTCAATACTCTAAATTTTTGGAAGACTTCCTCTAGAAGCTTTTTGTTCTTCTTCCTCATCAAGATCAACATTATCTATTTCATCATCTTTTATTTCTACTTCTTCTACATCATCTTCTTCATCTTTGTCATCTACTTGCACAACAGAGTCACTAGGCTTGTGCAAGTCATAGATATTTTTCCACATGGTAGTATTTGATTTCACCACAGATTCAATGTCCTTTAGAAATATTAGACATGTAAATTTAGGTGTAAGCTTCTTCTCATTCATTTTCAATGATTCCTTCACCTCTTTTCCACTAAGACTCAAAATAAGTTGTCTCAAGGTTTGTTCACTAATGTCTTTAGAAAATTTCAATGCATTATCCCATTGAGGTTTGACTACTTTCAGAATTACATGAGGAACTTGTTGTGTTAACTCATTAGGTGAGTCCTTCCACTTACCCAATTTTTCCATAAGGGCATCCTCAATTTTCTTTTTCTCCTCTTCGTTCCTAGTCTCATACTTAAGAGATTTAAAACATGTCATACTTATTCCCTATTATAGTTTCTTCAATTTTTCTTAAAGGGTAGGGGAAAACCTCTGAAATATAATTTTTTTAGCTTCATCTTCTTAACCCAACTTCAGCTTCATCTTATATTTGGTGGATCTTCTTGTAAATATAGTAGGGGAAGACTTTGTAGGTTTGGTTATTATAAACTTCCCTTTCTTCTTGGGAGGCTACTCTTCCTCAAGTTTTTCTTCCTCTGCATTCTCCTCTTCATCTTCATCTTTAGCTAAGTCATCTCCCTTACCTTTAGTAAGCATGAGAGGAGAGATTTATTTCTTAGTGTTCTTCATTATTTTCTCTATCCTTTTTCTTCCTATATTCACTGCTTGGGGTAACTTAATCTCAAGCTCAACTCTGGCCTTAGCTTCTTCATAAGTGCTAAAATATTTTGCCTTAGGATCCACAAGCTCATTCAGTAGAGCCTCAATGATATCCTCGATTTCATCTATGTTAACTTCATATTTTAGAGGTTTAACCCATGCCACTCTAGGCCTGACTACTTGAATGTAAACTTTGTTATAGTCAACCATAAAAAAAAATGTTATACTCATAATCTTCTACTAGTTTCCTTGGTATCTTAAATTTTCTTTGCATTTTATCCTTGAATATCTCAAAGTAATTTTCCATAATACTATCAAATTTTTCTCCCATCTCTGCTATAAATTCATTTATTTGATACAATATTGGAGTATCTTTCTTCCATACTATAGTTCCTTTAGAAGGGAAAAAATTTTGAACATAGAAGAATAAACATGTCAAGAGAGAACCAAAATTACACGGATTTTTCTTAGATACTCAGATGTTGTCCATGTTCTTGCTCAATTTATTTAGTAGCAGCTTGGCAAGGTTGAAGGATAAATTGTTCTTTACCACCTTGTATGCCAAGTCAACTGCTTCACATGATATGTTGTTCAACTGACTTGAGCTATAGATTTTTTGATCTATCACATGGATGCCAATCTTTAATTCCATGTTAGTTACTCAACTTAGTTTAATGCCTCTTCTATCTCATTCGACAAGAGTCCTTTTTGCAAATTCAACTTGACCTAGGGTTTTTGTGGTCTTTGTTTTGTTTAACATGGAAAATCTAGTAATCATATGTATCATCTTCTTGGTTATCAAAATAAGATGATCCAACCATAACTACATATTATGAACATGATTCAAGATTAATCTAATCCACTTCACTTGGAAGTCCCTCGACATATGTAAAATATGTGTCAAATCCTTTGTCTCCAAGTGTTTGTTCTTAGGTTTTAAAGAATCATCCACACAAATTTCATTGAATACCTCATTCATCTCTAGGGTTCCAAGTTCTTGAATAGAGAAATGATAAAATGATTGAATGTCATGAACAAGCAGTACCTTAGGTAGAATCTATGATTGTGGTCTAGTAGGGTCAAGTGCCCCTACAACTATTGGTGCCAATTTGAATATGGGATCCTTGAAATTTACTCCACAGCCAACATCTCAAAACCTTTCTTAATCTTGTTGCTAGAAGACGTCATCGCTCAATAAGGTTTTGAAGATGGGCAAAATCTTCAACTACAACTGCTTAAATCACTTGGGGCTTTAAATTCACTTTAAATTCACTCTTTTCTCTACGCTTTAAGAATTTTGACCACCTGGTTAAAGGATTTGGCTGATGCACTTGTTAGAATGAATTAGTGGCTAATCTCTAATCTGCAACTTTCATTTGTTGAATGAGATTCCTTGAATTGCAACGATCACATGACTATCATAGATAAGTACGACTTGTAGCCTTCTTCAACTCACACTCATCTACTTCTTACTCATTTCAATACATTCATATTCATGTTTGTATATGATACAACACATTATATACATATATCAATCCAATTAATTAACTTCTGGAGTTGGCTACAATACCAAATTCATCATAATTCACAAAGTTGGCCCATTGTTGTAACTCGAGTTCATAAGACAAACTCGATTGGAAAACACCATCAACACTCAACATACTATGACACTCGGTTGAAGTTGAATCTCAGTCCATATTGATCACTTCAAGTAGCAAGAACTTGGTCAACACTATATGACTCAATGAACACTAAGAAAATTTGTAGATACTGAATCACTCGGTTGACATTGCATGAATTGGTCAATAGTGGATTTTCTTCATTAACATTGCGATCTTGGTAGACATTGTAGAACCTGGTTAACACTACAGAGCTTAGTTAACACTAAGATCTTCATCAATTCTACTTGATAACTCGGTAGACTCTATTATGCTTGGGTGATACTATAAACTATCTTAGATGCTCAGTAGACACTGTGAAGCTTGGCATGAACTAAAATCTAATTTTTTAGCTCGGTAGCAACTAAAACACTTGGTTAACACTGCTAGATGAATGATAAGCTTGGTAGAAGCTGTAGAGCTCAATAGAAATGTAACCAACTGACTAAGTGTTAAGTCACTAATAGACAAACTGGTCTTAATGTCAACACTCATTTCATGTATTGGCACTATGAAATTACATTTGTTATTCATCTAACCATTCATACAAGGTTACTCATCTCTTGCACTAGCACAATAGTCATTCATATGGGGATCTCACTTCCTGCACTAATACTATGAGATTTCATCAAGTTATTCATATAGAGTCAACCCCAAATCCTAAAGTGGCACGAAGCCATTCATATAGAGATGGGAAAAACATATACACTGACAATATGAGAATTGATTAATTGCTTCTAATAATAAATTATAGTAATTAGTAATGAGTTATATCATATATCAATTAATTCTTACTTTAATGACTAAAATGTAATCCTTTAAGAGTTTCAAATCTAAATACTCTTCATGTGTGTGTGTGTGTGTGTGTGTGTGTGTGTGTGTGTGTGTGTGTGTGTGTGTGTGTGTGTGTGTGTGTGTGTGTGTGTGTGTGTGTGTGTGGAACAAGACTTAAAAATGTAAAATATTATAATCTTGTTTGTTTATATCTTGCCCAAGTGTTTATCTCCTTTGTGGTTAATCTGACACAACACCAGGTGGAAATCTAATCACGTGCTCAGTCCTATTGTTCATCTTATGATAGCCTTGCTTTGGTATTCGTGTGCAAATCCATGTCAAATATCTATGTTCACCCCTTTATCTTGGACCAAGCTTAAGACTTTTCCCATGGTGTTTGAAACTTCATTATTTGGATAGACAAGCCAAGGATTTCTTAATATTTTGATTCTTATATGATTATATCACATACGTGGCTAGTGACCAATACCCTTGTCTTTCTTATGTCTTCTTGGTAATCAATATGCTAAGAGATTATTTTAATCGATCTTTTTCTCCTCTGTGATGCTCCTAATTTCGTGTGGTATTCAATATGCTAAGAGGGTTTAGTGAGTGTGGCTAGGAAGAGACTTAATTAGGTATCCAAATATATTTTATATTGCATTTTATGTTTGTAGAATAGGATAGGGAGTAAGGTATTTAATCAACATTTTATCTTCCCGTGTCTTTCTTTCAAATATTTATATCGCTTGAGTTAGAGTATTTGAGGGTTATGACCCTTTACCATAACATGTCCTTCATATTAATACCCCTGGTTATTATAATTTATGTATGAGATAGTTAGTAAGTGTAAAGTTAATATGAAGATTATCATTACTAATAACATTATATATTGATTTGGTTTACTAATCATAGATGTCACTTGTATATGAATATGATCAAGGAGTCAATATGAGTTATAGTTGCTTGGTCCATTAATATCAATAGTTTATATTATTTTATTTTTTTTGATAGAGACCTTGTATATTTCAAATATATATTATATTATTTATACATAAATTAGGCTCTTTACAACCTAGTCCAATAATAGAAAGTGTTCTCACCTAATCCAAGTCTAGTTGGATGGGTTCTTAGTCTCCCTAGCTTGAGATGTTACAAATTCCACTTCTTCAATTTCTCTTCCTAGAATGGCCTCTAACCACAACCTGTTGCTTTTCAAATGGTTGGAATCTACCTAGAGAGGCCCACCCATTTTTATATATGAGTTCATGTGTACCTCCCACCCCATTTTTAGGGATATGGTTAAAAGGTGGTGGTTAACACCTGTAATTGGCTCATCCATGTACAGAGTTGCTAAAAAATTGGAGATCATTCAGAGGGAAGTTATGGGCTAGGAAAAAACTAATTTTAGGGACGTTTTCTCCTAGAAGAAAGATTTTTCTGCTACCTTGGATTTTTTTTTTACAAATGGAAAATGGAAATCATCTCTTTGACATACGAAACAAGGACAAAAATTATAGGAAAAAGTTTAAACAACTCCTACCTGATGAAGAAATCTATGGAAAGTAGAGATCTAAGGTGTAATGGATCAATGAGACAAACCATAACTCCTCCTTTCATAAATTAGTGACAAGTCACAAAAGAAGGAACACCATTGTGCTTTTACTCATTGAGGTTGGGAAGAAAATCTTTGATAAAAACCTCCTAAACCCCATAGCCAACAACTTCTTGAAGAACCTCTACTCTACCAACGGTAGAGGAAAACTGACTTTACAGGACCCTTTAACTAACCACCTCCCCAATGTGGTCACCAATGATGATATAGGTGCCTACAAAGTCAAAGGTCTGAATGGTTTCCCCTATCCTCTTCCAAGAAGTTTGGGATATTATTAGATTAGATGTTACTAGAGCTATAAGAGATTTCATATGGATGGGTAAAATTCCAAGAAAACATTAAAAAAATTCATTATGTTTGTCCCTAAACACAAAAATCCCATTTCTATGAATGTTTTTAGGCCTATCAGCCTCTGTAGTACCTTTTATAAGATCCTATCCAAAATCTTGATGAACTAAATAAAACTATTGTTGGATAGGAATATCAACCTAAACTAGAAGTGTTTCATCTTAGGAAGGAAAATTATGGATGTGGCCATCTCCAACCATGAAATCATCCATGCCATGGACATAAGTAAATATGTAGTGGTGACTCTCATACTCAACATTTCTAAGGCTTATGATAAATTCAACTAGACCTTTCATTACAAATTTTTGACTAAATTGGGATTTAATGATAAATTCATCAAAATCATTAAAGAATGTGTTGAAACTTGTTGATAATGGGTGTTGCACACATTGCATAATATTGTTATTTTATTTTTATTATGTAATGTTGTACCTAGATGGATGTGCAACATATAAAGATTCCCATGGAATATTCTTGATGAGTTGTATTGTAACATTGTGAAAATATTTCATGTAATTATTTAATATTGGGGAAAAGAATTAAATGCCCAATATTAAATGTGGGTCAGTGGGTTAGGTAGCACATGGTTTTAGCACATGGTTTATGTAATACCACTTGGTGGTTTTGTGGGACTTGCTACTATATAAGCAGCCACAAGGGTAGTTGTTGTAGAGAGAGAAAGAGAGTGACAAGGAGAGACAAAAGGCAAGACTCGAGCGGGACAAGGCTTGACAGGTTAGCCAAGGGAGCATTTGTGAAGGTTGAAAGCATGTCATGGGATGTGTGGATTCATGCTTGTTCACATAGTTTGCTCAGTTGTGGCTATGGCCATGAAGGCTTCCATGGTTGTATGGCAATGGTATTTTTTGCTGAATAATACATGGTGATGGATGCTTTTGGAGGCTGGGTTTTTCCCTCAATGAGGGTTTCCCAGGGTATATCTTGTGTCACAATTTTGTGGGTATGTTGTCTATTCTCTTGCATGTGGATTTTAATTTCGTGTTTATTTTAGATTTATTATGGGTTATGTGGAAACGGTTATCTCTTTATTGTCAAGTTTCCTTACAAGTGGTATCAGAGCTATGGTTTTATTATTGTAACCCTAGATTGAATCCATGGGGAATGCATGAGAGGATAAAAGAAAAGGGCAAGATATATGAATGATTTATTGCAAATCTGAGGCTTTTGGATTTGCTGTTATGATGGGATGATAAAATATTTGGGCATGTGAAATTGTTGGACAAAAAGATTTTTTCGGATGTTTCATTTAAATGAGGGTTTCGGGGGGTAGCTTGCAGAAATGACCTCCTGGGTAAAAACAGACCTCACCATTGGATCCGGGTCGACATTTCCATAAATTTTGATATATAATATGCCCTAGTTTGGCCATGTTAAGAGGAAATGAAAGATTTTTTTAGTTTCAGCCCATGATGGCCGTCAAATTTAATCCCGTTGGAATTTTCGTCACTAAAAAAATAAAAAAAATAAAATCGTACTGAAAATGGTAAAAAAATTGTCTTAGTAAAACGGCCATAACTTTCTCTCAAAATATCAGATTTCAGAGTTCTTACAGGCATTGGAAAGCTAATTTAGAGCACTACAATATGGTGTAGGTTTGGTTCTGTGATTTTGAGATTTTGTCAGGTTTTAAGAGCCCTAAAGTCAGATGTTATTTATTTTGAGCACGGATTAGGGCATAACTTGGGCATACGAAGTTGGATTTTGGACTTCGAGTAGTCAACGGAAAGCTCTTGGAGAGCTCTACACATTGGTTCAGATTTGGTGTAGGTTTGGCATGATTTATTTGTTGATATATTGATCTGAACAGTTTATAGGTATATTTTGACTATGGTAATATTGTGAGTTTATGGCATTGGAGATTTAAGATTTGATGTCATTGTATACTCAGTTCATATTTCAGATTGGTCTCATGATGATATGGTTATCAATGTTTGGTTTGGATATGCATGATGACTTGTTGGGTCTACAAATTGTGCAGTGTTGTAAGCGGTCTATACTTACAGGTTGCATTTATAGCTTGGTTATGGGTTGTCTTTGCCCATTGATCTTTCATTATTGATGCATATTCAGATTAGTGGCTTGGATTTGGGTTGTCTATGCCCTAAGTCATAGGATTTGCTGATTCTTTCTTCATGTAGAAGGGATGAGATGTTGTTACCAGGTACAGTCATGGTGGAGGATTGTGGTTGACTATGCTGATAGGTTGGACATATTGAGAGCCAGATGCTCGATTCATGGATGTGATCATGGTGTCATAGATTTTGGCATGACATGATTGGTTATATAGGTACATCCTTGATGTTTATTAGCTTGGATTTTTTGATTTGGTTATGGTGGTATATCTTCTTGGTTGAGGATCATGGTTATTTGGTTTTCTTTTGAGGATCTCATGATGTGAACTTTGAGTTCTTTGATAGTTTCATGCCTTGGTTGATTCTCATGGTTAGAGGATGGTTTTTCATCATGATGTCATGGATAGCTTAGATACACGGTTTAGTGGGAGCTTGTGATAGTGATGGGTGACAGTGCAGGATTAGTTCCTGGTTTGGTTTATATCTTCTTGGTTTGGAGAGGATGGATTTTATGATGCCATAGGTGACTTGGTACCACGGTTGAGTGGGAGTTGTTGGCATTGATTTATTTATTGAGTGTTTGCAGATGTTGGAGGTTTGTCTTAGATCCTGTTGCTGCAGAAGCGTCTTTGACATTTGCATGGTGCACTTGTTATCTTCATGGTGTTTGAAGATGGATAGATTTTGAGGACTCATGGAGTTCTTGGTTATCTTCATGGTGTGTGGAGATGGTTCTTCATGGTATGTGGAGATGGTTTTCTTCATGGTGTGTGGAGATGGTTGCATCTTGAGGATTCACATGGTTCTTGGTAAAGGTGTGGTTTATATTTTTTATTTGGCATGTTATCCTTCGTATGAGGATGGTTTCATTAATATGTCATGGTATACTCTTGATACGCATTTAGAGTTGTGACATGTTATAGTGTGTTCATATGGAGCATGTTATCTCTTTAGTTGAGATGGTAAGATCATGTTGTCATGTTTATGTTCCTGAGGCCATGGTTGGAACTTTGACATTGATCTTGGTTTAGTTTCTTGGTATTGAGTACACTGATCATAAGCTGGACACTTCACGATATTGCTATGTTGCATTTGGAGTTGGCATGGATTGATTGGTTACAGGTGCTTATGGATACTTAGAGATGGTGGTGATGTTGATTTCTCTTGGATTAGAGAAGTATTTGTTGGGACGGTTGATGGTTTCAGCAGGAAGTCCGAGGGGCAGTCACCTAATATGGACTTGACAGGAGATTTTTCTTAGATGAGTCTTGGTTGGAGACTCGGGTATCTTGATGAGCATTCTCATTCCCCACTCTTGGTCTACTCAGCAGTTTGCTACTTGAGAGGTATAGCTCATTATTTTCTCTCAGTTGCATTATATTTATGCTTATCTTTCATGGATATGGATCTTGAGCTATGGTACATGAGTTAGCTCTGGAGGGTTCATATGTTGTTATGTTGGTTGATTTTGGGAGATGGTTTTATATTGGGCATATTCCTTGGATTAGGAATGTTTATTCCTTGGTTTAGGAATGGTTTTTTTGAGTTTGATCTTCTTGTGAGAGGCTTACATCCATGATTAGTTATATGGTATGGTTTGGGTGTTGTTGAGGCTTCTTGTTGGGGTTTTATGGAGGAGATCATACTTGCACAGTTTACATCTAGAGGTGTGTGTAGAAGGACATAATACAGGTTATGATTTGCATGGTTTCTCTAGTCTTGGTTATCTTCCTGGATGTTTAGCTTTGCTTACATTGGATTTGAGATTGGTTGGAGATTGTGATCACTGGTTTGTGCTCATGTATGTCATGTGAGAGATGACATGGTTATTTCTTTCTCTTTTCTTTGTTGGTCGTGGTGAACTTGGGAGAGCATTGGAGACTTTTTATGAGAGTTGTTCTTGCAGGATATTAGTTTATGTATTGTGGATGTCCTTGATACTACATGGATTCACTTCTTTGAGATGTGTTGAGTGGATTGGTTATAGATTTTACATTATCTTTTGCAGTGGGAGCTTCTCGGTATATATGTGGCAGGTATTGCTCTTGAGGCTTATGATTGCAGGTTATAGATTGGATATGTCGGTAATATGAGATTCACTTGTTATACCTTTGAGGTATGGATAGTTGGATGGGTTTGGCACTTTGTTGTGGGTGCTATTTCAGCTATGGATATTTTGACAACTATGGATACATGTGATTACCTTTGGATCAGGTTATTTGTGCTTGGAATTTTAGTTGGTACAGGATTTTATGATCTTCTAATGCGACAGGTTGGGTGGTTTTCTCTTTGGATGGCTTCTATGTATGTCCAGTGGGAGTGGCATAATAGGAGGTGAGATCATTCATGTTCAAGATGCTAGATACTTTGATTTTGTTGCGGGTACCAGGATGGAGCACTTGGTATATTTTGATCCATGATGGTGGATGTGATGGGAGGGATTGTTCTCTTGTTCATTTATGTGGCTACGGATTGACCCTATGCAATGTATACAACAAGTGGGAGATTGTTGATAATGGGTGTTGCACATATTGCATAATATTGTTATTTTATTTTTATTATGTAATGTTGTACCTAGATGGATGTGCAACATATAAAGATTCCCATGGAATATTCTTGATGAGTTGTATTGTAACATTGTGAAAATATTTCATGTAATTATTTAATATTGGGGAAAAGAATTAAATGCCCAATATTAAATGTGGGTCAGTGGGTTAGGTAGCACATGGTTTTAGCACATGGTTTATGTAATACCACTTGGTGGTTTTGTGGGACTTGCTACTATATAAGCAGCCACAAGGGTAGTTGTTGTAGAGAGAGAAAGAGAGTGACAAGGAGAGACAAAAGGAAAGAGTCGAGCGGGACAAGGCTTGACAGGTTAGCCAAGGGAGCATTTGTGAAGGTTTAAAGCATGGCATGGGATGTGTGGATTCATGCTTGTTCACATAGTTTGCTCAGTTGTGGCTATGGCCATGAAGGCTTCCATGGTTGTATGGCAATGGTATTTTTTGTTGAATAATACATGGTGATGGATGCTTTTGGAGGCTGGGTTTTTCCCTCAATGAGGGTTTCCCAAGGTATATCTTGTGTCACAATTTTGTGGGTATGTTGTCTATTCTCTTGCATGTGGATTTTAATTTCGTGTTTATTTTAGATTTATTATGGGTTATGTGGAAACGGTTATCTCTTTATTGTCAAGTTTCCTTACAAAACTTTCAATTACTCTATTATTGTCAATGGCTCTCTGGGTGAGTTGTTTCCCTTGAACAAAGGCTTGAGGCAAGAACACCCCCTCCCCATGCATGTAAGTCATTGTTGCTGAAGTGTTAGGCAAGAATATGTAGAACCTATTGGATTAATGAAGAATCAAAGGAATTAAATGTGCCCTGACCCTCCCACCGTCGATCCTTCCACATTTTTTGGATGATACTTTTTTCTTTAGAGAATCCTAGGTGATTGAAGTCAGAGAATAGAGAAATATGCTTGATATGCATGTGTTGAAAATAATTGATTAATTGTATATTATTTTTAATGTTACATAAAATGTCATATCTATGCCTATCAATATATTTCAAGCTTACTTAGGTGATGAAGATAGTTTCTTGTGTCTGTTGAGCATTCTATTATCTATGAATTTCAAAAGGTAGTGTCTACCAAGTTCACTTAGGCAACAAAGAGAAGTTTGTAGAAATAGAGTGTTAATCAAGCTCACTCAATTAATGAAGGAAAAGCTGGATGGAACCAATGTTAACCGATCTCACTTAGTTACCAAAGAAAGTTTGTTAAGATTTTGTGTTAATTGAGTTCACTTGGTTAAAATAGGAAAATCATTTTTGAGTTAGTGTCTACCAAGCAGGGTCGGCTAACAAAGGATTTTCTTTTTTTGGCATATTGAGTTCAATAGATTTGTTTGTTGGTTATAGCCAACTAAGGAGATGAATATTAATTATTCTAAGTTGTATTCAAACTGACTTTACAATGTATAAGGTATAAGTATAAGGTCAAGGATTGGATGTGTGCAAGTGAATGAAAGAATAGAAGATGCTTGGAGGAAGTGAATTAGAAGGATAAGAAAAATATCCTTGTGGAGCTACAAAGATACATTCAATCAGGAAGGATCAAGTATACAAGCCAGAATTAAGATCTATAATTAGAAATTTAGTTGCATCAGAAATCAAGTCATCTCATTGTTACTCTCTAACCATTGAAGTAGTGATCTAAATCTATTAACAGAGTTGGATTGAAACTATTTGTAAATCCTCTAACAAGATGGGATTTCTAGATTGAAGTGTCTAAAGACCTCTAAAAATGCCACTCCTAATAGGGTGATTAAATCTTCTAACATTGTCACACCTAATAGTATTTTTTGTAACCCTTAATAGGGTTGGCTCCTAATAGGGATCACTTTAGAAGATTAAAAATCAATAAGTTGTTGTAATTGGTGGTTTTTCCAAAATTGGGTTTCCATATTAAATGGTGTCACTTGTGTTCATGCTATTATTTTATGTGTATAAAACTAAATTAAGTAAGGTTAATCATAGATAATATCACAAGATTATGCTATTATTTTATGTGTATAAAACTAAATTAAGTAAGGTTAATCATAGATAATATCACAAGATTTTCATGTTAACCATTTTTTGAGTTACTATTGTTATTTCAATGCTTACCGAGTTACAATATTTACTAGTGTAAATTGAGTGCCTATGTGTTTGTTGAGCATCAATATTTTTAGTAGATTTTATGTCTTGTTCTAACATCTAAGGGATCTAGGATTTATTTTAGTGGTAATTGATTCACCACTCCCCTCTCAGTTACTCCTCTTATATTTCCAATAGTATGTTGAAGCCTTGGGCCAATGTGTTAACTTCAAAAAGAGAAAAGTTTTCTTGTTCAATAGTGCTGATGAAATCCAAATTAAGTTGATAAAATTATGGGTTACCAATTTTCTACCCTTATGTCTACCTACTTGGGCTCTCGCTAATGGTCAAAGATGTTAAAGTGGATTTCTAGAATAATATTTTTTAAACAAACCCAAAAGAAACAAAATGGGATGTGAAGAAAAACTTCTCAGTAATGTTAGTAAGCTCCAACTTCTTTGCTCCTCTCTTCAAGTAATCCCTATGTACTTTTTGTCCCTATTCAAAATCTTGAGGGTAATCATAGAAAAACTAGAGAAAATATAATGCATTTTACTCTAGGAGGACATTGGAGATAAAAGGAAGATGTCCCTAGCCAATTGAGACATGATTTCTCCAATAAAAATTGGTGGTGTAGGGTTGAGGATAATTACTAACTTGAACAAGGCTCTCATCTACAAGATTTCTTGGAAACCCATCGCTAGAAATATGGACTACTGAAATATTATGAGAGCTAATTACCTTAAATGGGGTTCCTTTAATGAGTTTTTTATGGAAGAAAACCACCCCTAGGGCTCCAAAATATGGAACTACATCCTAAAATGCAAGACAATCTCTACAAAGGTCTTCAATGGAAGCTTGGTAACTATAAAAACCTTTTCTTTTGGAAGGATAACTAACTTGATTTTTTATCCATGGAGGCTCACCAATTCCAAACACTCTAGAATATTTTTCCACCTTTCCTTAGTCAAAGAGTGGTTGGGTAAATCAGTCAGGGAAGATGGAAAATTTTGGTCTCTTTGATGAATGATAACCCAGATGTGCACAATCTTACCACAAAGCTTGTGGTGCAAACCAAAATCCCTTTGTTTAGTCAAGAAGATAGGATTATTTGTTCCCCCACCATGTTTGACCTCTTCACTATCAAATCTTCCTATGACATGACTATCACAACAATTAGTGATCCTATTAACTAGTCCAAGATTTGGGACCCCTATCTAATCCCCAAAATCTTTTTTTTCTAGTTGACTCTCATCATGCATGGAAAAATCTTCACACAATTCAACATTACCAAAAAGGGCTTCAACCTTTCTAGTAGATGCATAATGTGTAAGAAGAAGGAGGTGAGCATTAACCACCTCTTCATCCACTGTGAGTTAGCTTGTTTCATTTCACAACATGTCCTTGACAAACTTAACTTCAAATGGGTGTACAATATGGATATCAAGTAGCTTATCCACTGTCAATGCAACTCCAACCTCTCCTACTCAAAATCATATCAAAAAAATAACCCCTCATATATTTTGGTGCATTTGGAAAGAATGGAACAATAGGATTTTAAGAGACTAAAATTTACCAATAGGACACTCTTCACACTGGGCTGAAACTAATCCAAGAGAATTTATCTACATGAAATTGGAAATACTCAAACTCTCTCCCAGATCCTATAGAGAAATGTATTTCACAATACTAAAACCTAAATCATGGGTTTGACAAATTTGATAACTCTTAAAAGTTGGCTAGAGCAGTGATTATGTGGAACATGAAAGCCTAAACTAGTTTTTTAGAACCCCCAAAGAGCACCCTATGAAGAAGTAGGATAGATATAGCCAAGAGGACCTTCCTGATATTTGGCCTCAAATTTTCCATATCATTATGAAACACTTCACCTTGGAAGGTAAATTCACTATTTTCTACTTATATCACCTTTCCTTCCTAAACCACATTATGAATAAGGATTTCATTTCTTCTTCTTTTTCTCTCTTGCATTACATGGAAAGTAATGCAGAGTACATTAAAGAGGATAAAGCCATAGAAAATGAGTATGCTATCCCTCACTAGGGTCTTATCTATAGGTTGTATGAATTCCACCCAGCCTTTTGCCCTTGATTAATGTAGTTATTTAAGTTGTGTCACATAATGAGGCATCCCTATTTGGTTTGACTCAGAACAATAGTCTCCCCCATGCTAATGGAAAATGGTGTACAAAAAAATCCTCAAAAATTGAGACCATTTCTTTTATTGAGTCTGAGTATGTTATTAAGAAAAGAATTGAGAGCCCTCAAAGTAAATGAATCCACTGAGATAGAAGCTTCTAATGAACATTCTACTCATGAGTATTTCTAGCACTCTTCAAGTTTGAAGAGATATCTTTCCCCCCTTTGTGATGAAGGCCATGACTTTTTGGCATTGAACTGCCCCTCCCATATCACCCCCTCCCCTTCCCCCCACAAGTTATTGTTGAGGAGGAACAAGGTAGGAAAAATCATACACTAGTCGTCGAACCTCAAGGATATTGTGAAAGGAATAAAGAAGCAAGTTGTAGGTCTTAACAATAGAATGCAAGATACTAACAAGTTTTTCATTAGAGTGATGCATGCTTGTTTTGTAACAATTTATCTGATGCAATTGAGGGTCTTCATTGTAAATCCTAAAGCTGATGAGGATTACAAGGATCTCTTTCAATTCCTCAAGGATGTCTGGCATTGAATCTCCCCTCCAAGAGGCTAGGAGGGAATGCTAATAAATAACTACTTATGAGAATCTCTTCTTTTTTCTATCTAGTTTGTGGCATCCCTAGGATATTTCTTAGTTTTAAAAATATATATTGTTGTTGTTATTTTTCCTACCTGGCTCATATTTTTTCTAAACATTATGTTAAAGTATGATAATACTATTAACTCTAAATTTATTTTAAGATACTCTCCTTTGTCCTATATATTTTATAGAGGCAAAAAGTGGCTGTATGTTATGTTGTTAATGCAATCTCAATGCTCTAATCCTTATTGTACCATGAGTCAACACCCTCTTGGTTATTTTTTATTCAAAAACACATAGGAACCCTCATCTCATATTTTGAAGGCATAAAAATTGTTTCCCTTAATATGGACCCTCTTAACTATTATTCTTGGATCAAAAAGGAACTTTTGAAAGCACATTGTTGGAGCTCCTATATAAAATAGAGTCCATATACTATTTTTGAAATAAATAAGATCATAAGAGAGGTTTAAATGTATATCATTTTCATCATTGAATTTCCCCAATTCAATAAGTTGAAAAACATAAATTCTTTGTCTTTTTTTTTTGGTTGAAACAATATTTCAATGATTTTATTCATATGTAATTCTTGCAAAGGATATAAAATTTACATATATTGCTTGATTGTGTTGGTAGACCAAAGAATCTTGTGGATATATGTTAATTACAATTGGTCTTCCTAATATGTGGTCAAGTACCATGTATGTTATAAAAATATGATGTGAATATTCTAACTAATGAAACAATGATGCAAGATGATTCCAATTGGTTTGTAGTTTGACTTAGAAAAACAAAAAATAAAATCAAAGCCTCTACATATAAATATTTTTATAAAAACTATATTCTTGTCAAATATTGTATTACATAATTTACAACTTTGACCTTTCATGGCTTCTCTATGCATTCTAAATAGAAACCTCACATTCTTTTGTATCTTACCTCTACTCTTTTTTCATCTCTTCTGACTAATCTCATTTATACTCCCCACAACCACACCACATTCAATGCAAATCTAACTCCCATTTGCATTCCACTTTCTACCTTACCCCCAAAAATTCTACCTTACCCATCATTCAATACCTTTCCAAATTCTTACTATGGCTCCCTTTCTTCAACCATTAGTCTTACATGCCCCCTCCTTTCAACTTCCTCAATGTGGTGTTACCTATTATGTTGAAAAGGGTTATTGAATTTGGTGTAGACTTAACATTTCTTGGAAGTTTATAGTCTTTTGAAGAAAATGTGGGCAACTTTCTAGGATTGCATTCAATAAGATGACATCTTTGTGAGCCATTCTGTCAAATGGCTCAATTAATTTGTCAATGCTTCCATAGTTTGCATGTCTACTAGTATGCATTGATACATATTAAGATTCTACTAGAAAGCCTCTATTTCGGTACAATGGAGAAAGAAATGTCAACTCGACATGGAGTATGGACCTAAACAATGCCTTTCCAACTTCTTACTATGGCTCCCTTTCTTCAAGCATTAGCCATTCATGCCCCCTCCTTTCAACTCCCTCAGTGTGGTGTTACCTAGTATGTTGGAAAAGGTTATTGTGTTTGGCATACACTTACCATTTAACATTTCCTGGAAGTTTATAGTCTTTCAAAGAAAATATGGGTAGCTTTATAGTATTGCATTCAATAAGATGATATCTTTGTGATGGATTTTGTCAAATAGTTCAAATAATTTAGCAATATTTCCATAGTTTGCACATTGACCAATATATATTGATGCATATTTGAATTCTACTTGAAAGTGTCTATTTTGGTACAATGGAGAAAGAAATATCAACTCGATACCTATTTTGGTACAACAGAGAAAGAAATGTCAACTCAATACCTTAGTTTATATTTACCGCAAAACTTTCCAATCTTGCTTAATGTGTGAGAGGTTCCTAGTTCAATTCCCAAATTTCTCAATGTCATTTAAAAGACATGTATATACAATGTTGAATCTTTAAAAAAGAAAATGAATTGTTTAAACTAATGTCTCATTTGAAGGTTTCAAAGCAAGTTTCTAAATATTTCTTATAGAACTTAGGTTTAATAATGTAAAATTATCAAAAAACAAGTTTGGGTGATAAAGCAATGGATAACATGTCTTTATTTTTTCATTTATAGATTTTTTTTTTTTTTTAATGGTTTGATTTTAGAGGAGAATAGTAGATAATAAAAAATATCATAAAATATAAATAAGCTAGATGTATGATCCTAAATCTATTGTCCAACCTGCCTCACCTATCGACTATACACTTAGAACCAACCCTGGTGGAAGTGCTAGTCAAGAATAGAATCCATGTAGATTTAATGCATGCTCATGCCTTGTTCGAATAGTTTGATGTTCCAGGTCAAAATCTATCAATAGAGACCTTCAAAAAAAACTAAAATGAGAAATAAGAAATATATTTTGAGTGATGTTGATTGCTTGTCAGGCTAGGTGATGGTCCTACACCAAACATCACAAGAGTTCATTACAACTTTATGCATGAAAAATAAAAAGCTTATTTTCTTAATCGAATTCTGATATCCACATAAATCTTTGTTCATTTTGAAAAGAATGATCAGTAGATGAGCCAAAAATCTAACTATGGTGTTTGATCAAGTGGTCATTATATCAAAAGAGAAATTATCATATAGATAAACCTATTCTTATCACATTTCTATAATTCTTTTACTGTAGAATTCCTCCATGCATATTATCGCAAAAAAATGTTTCAATCCATATTTTTTACTACAAAATTACAATATATTTTTAAGGATCAGTTGCTTGTTTTTAGTTTTGAACAAGACAGCGGGGAAGTCTCATCAAATAAATTAACATGCATTATGTAGATAAGGTAGAATCAATACTAATGTTCTCCCCAAAAAGGGATGACAATGAGGCTAGTCTAAATTAATTAAAAAATACATCCTTACAAGCTACACTAGCTCAAAGCTACACTAGCACCCTTCCATCAAGTTTTCAGACCTCATCTGGGCACTCTAAGGCCTCCAAGGTGAGTTTGAAGATTTTTTTGCAAATTTTTCTACCAATAATCTGCAATAACTTCTATGATACTTATGCTTGAGCAATGAGATTTTTATGGTAGGATAACAACTCTAAAATGAACCTTCCTATAGAAAATGAGAACATTCCAAGCTCATATGAAAAACTTACTAAAAATATCAAGTTCCTATAAATAGTAACCTCATTATCTACTAGTCCTTATTAAAATAGAAAAGACTAAAAATAAAATATTTTTGGGTAATGCGAGATTGCCAACATGACTATCCAATATCTTCTCAATCTCTTTTGTAGCCAAACTAGCTGTTGGAATGCTCCACTACGCTTCAGCAACTTCATCTCCATCACCTCCTTCATAATGCTTTATCAAATCTGAAATATTAAATACTAGTGAAATATTCAATTCAGCAAGCAACTCCACTTCATACACATTTCTAGAATCATGGATTTTCACTATCTTATATAGTCCAAACTTCTTCAGCTTCAGCTTATTATATGTACCCATTGGAAAATGCTCCTTTCTCAAATGAACCATGACTTCATCTCCAATCTGAAATTCCTTATACCTCCTTTTCATATCTTCCTTTGCCTTATACTATGTATTCATCTTTATGATGTGCTTCCTCACCTCCTCATGGATGTTCTTCAAATGTTTAACAAAATCTTTTGTTTCGGTGCAACTTATCTCGCTTTTATCCAACTGCCTCAATTCAAAAGCATTTCTAGGACTACTCCCATATACAATTTGGAATGGCGATTCACTCGTACTCCTATTGACAAAATTATTATATGCAAATTCTTCCTATGGTAAAATCACATCTCATCCTTTTGGTTTATCTCCAACCAAGCATCGCAGCAAGTTTCCCAAATTGCTATTCACAGCTTCTATTTATCCATCAGTCTATCGATGATGTGATGAACTAAACTTCAAATATATCTTCAACTTCTTCCACAATGTATGCCAGAAATACCCAACAAATTTGGTATCTCAATCTAAAACTATACTCTTTGGCAGACCATGTAGTATCACCACTTCTCTAAAAAATAACTCTGATACATGAACAACATCACTATTCTTCTTGTGAGGAATAAAATGTATCATCTTTGAAAACCTATTAACTACCACAAAAATAGAATCATGTCTATGTTGTGTCCTTGGTAATCCAAGAACAAAATCCATGCTGATATCCTCCCATGGCTTCTCTGGTATAGGTAATGGCTAATACAACGCTGTATTCTACTTCACTCCTTTCATCATCTGACATACTCTGCAACTTTGTACAAATTTCTTCACATCTTGCTACAACTATGGCTAGTAATAATTCTTAGCAACTAGAGCTATGGTTTTATCTCTACCAAAATATCCAGCCAATCCTCCACTATGCTTCTCCTTGATGAGATTCTCTCTCATTGAACTTTTGGGAATGTACAACTGGTTTCCTTTGAACAACATATTATCATGGATCATGAAATCCAACCACTTTTTCCTATCAAGTGTAATAGGTTCTTTACAAGCCTTCCACACTTTAGCAAAATCAAGGTTATCTAGATACAAAGTACTGAGTTCCTTGAACCTAACCACCTCTATTTGTATTTCTATTAGAAAAAGTTGTCTTCTAATAATAGCATCTGTAACTTTGTTAGACTTCCCACTCTCATGTTTTAAAAAAAATGTATAACTCTGCAAAAACTCAACCCACTTTAAATGCCTTTGGTTCAATTTTCCTTGACTATTCAAATATTGAAAAGCTTGATGATCAGTATACAAAAAAAAATCCTTAGGAAGAAGATAGTGTCTCCACTTCTTTAATGCTTGAACTATAGCATAAATTCTTGATCATAAACAGAATATTTTATTTTTGCATCATTCAATTTCTCACTGAAATAAGCAACAGGTCTACCTTCTTGGCTCAAAATAGCTCCTATTGTAGTACCACTAGCATCACAATCTACTTGAAACACCTTGTTAAAATTAGGAAGTGCTAAAACAGGCTACTTAGTAACTTTATATTTCAATAGATTAAAACTCTCATCTGCTCCTACAATCCACTTAAAATCTTTCCTATCTCATCTCATTATTTCATTCAAGGGTCCACAAATACTGTTAAAACCTCTTATGAACTTTTTGTAAAATGTAGCCAGTTCATGAAAAGATCTTACCTTTGTCACACTCCTTGGAATAGGCCATTCGAGGATAGCCTTCACTTTCTCTGGGTCCATTTTTAGACCTTCTATTGAGACTACAAATCCCAAGTACACCAACTCCTTCACAAAACTACACTTCTTCAGGTTTATCAACAACCTTTCTTCCCTCAACTTATCAAACACCTTGCGAATATGAATCAAATGCTCCTCCAATTTCTTACTAAAGATCAAAATTGCATCTAGGTAAAAAATGAAAAACTTATCTAGAAATTCCTTTAGTACCTCATTCATGAGTCTCATGAAAGTGCTCAGTGCATTGGTTAGCCCAAAAGGCATGACTAACCACTCGTATAGACCTTCTTTTGTCTTGAAAGTAGTCTTCCACTCATCACCTTCTCTGATACGAATCTGATGATACCCACTCTAGATCTATCTTTTTGAAATACTCAACTCCACTCAAACAATCCATAATATCATCCGTCCTTGGCAATAAAAATCTATACTTGATTGTGATCTTGTTGATAGCGTGAGAAGCTATGCATATCCTTCATTCTCCTTTCTTCTTTGGTGCTAATACTACTGGTACAACACATGGACTTAGACTCTCTCAAATCAACCCCTTCTGTAACAACTCATGAACTTTCTTGTTCAACTCATCACTTTCTGTTGGTGTCAATCTATGTGTTGCCTTGTTTGGAAAACTAGCTTCAAGAACCAAATCCATCTAGTGACTGATCTTCCTCATTGGGGGAAATCCATCAAGTACATTATCTAATACAATATTAAAAAACCCTCCCAACGTATATGCAACTTTTGTAGGTGCCTCCTCTACTTATTCTTTACTATATTTAGGAATTATAGAAAAACATATATGTGCATGCTTCATACCTTTAAGAAACTCTTTTTCATCAACAAAACATATTCTAGCAGCACTATATACTTTTTCTTATTTATCCTTCAATGGCTTCAAATTATGTTCCACTCCATCCTTAGTTAGAGTGTAGGTATTTTCTCACCCATCATGTACAACATGCATGTCAAACTGCCATGGCCTGCCCAACAACATATGACATATGTCTATAGTTTTGATATCACTTAGTACCTCATCCTAGTTGCTTCCAATCTTTAACTTCACTAAGCATTATTCATTGACCATGACCTTGTGGTCATCTTGCACCCAAGCAATATGGTATGGATGCAAGTGTTTCTACCTCTTCAGCTTCAACTTGGTGACCATCATTTTTGACACCAGATTGGTAGTACTTCCACCATCAATTATCACATCACAACACTTATCTTCACATCTGTACCTTGTACAAAACAAGCTCCTTCTTTGCTTAGGTTCATTCTCACCACTTAGCAAGACTCTTTGATTAACTAGGACTTGTCCTCTTTTAGCATCTTCAAAATGTGAGGATCCAACATCTTCATCAACATGTACAAATCTAGCTTGGCCTTTTGTTCTTTGATTTCTCCTTCCTTGGAACTGGGTGCATTCAAATGCTTTATGCCCTTCTTCTCTGTAGTGAAAACATTTTCCACGGAAGCCTCCTCTTCTAGATCCTTGTCCTCTGCCTCTTACTCTTCGATCTCTATTATTCTAATCATAGAAATGATTGGAATTGTTTCCCCTCTGGTTCTAACTACTACTTCCAGCCTCATCCTTGTTCTTTTGATCATCATTACATCCAGCATAAGATCATCCACTAGATCTTCCATCATGACCTCTTCCATTATTCTTATTATCAAACTTCTTGCTCAGTTTCTCCTCAACTCTTAGGGAAAACTGGTATGCCTCCTTAAAATTGCTCATTTGAACTAGACTCAACACATCCTAAATACTTGGACTTAACCCATTAAGATAGTGGGTGACTTTCTCCTTATTAGCTTCTACATGGTCAATTCTAATGAGAACTCAGTAGAACTCTTCATTATACTCTTGAACAAATTTTCTCACTTATTTCAACCCTTGCATTTTCTTCAACAAATCAAGCTCATAATCCAAAAGAATGAATTTTCACTTTAGTTTAGTTACCATCTATTTCTATTTTGCTCCAACTAAACCTTCTACCACTAGATCTTTGCATGTCCCTTCAAATTTGCCTTCACAAACTTGACCCTGTCAAGATCTTTAAATTCAAAGTATTCCTCTAGTTCATTGATCCAATCGATTAGCTCCTCTGGATTAAGATTTCTCAAAAATATGGGAACTTCAAACTTGGTTCTTTTTCCAATCTTGGAGATAGCCCTAAAAAGCCTCTTTCCTCTAGGTTTAGAACTGCCTCTGCTTCGGCATTTTCTTTTACTTCATCATCATCCTCACTTTCATCTCTTACAAGAAGATTTATACCCCTACACATTTTTTCATCCAATGCTTGCATTTATCTTTGGAGGGCTCTAAAACCCTCAGGTGTAACACCTAAAGCTCTTCCACCACACTCTCTTCGTAGAGGCATTTTTTTGCACTTCCACTAAAACCCTAGTGCAAATTGCCTCACAATTGGCGATCTATCTACATGCTCAACCCAAACCATATTCTTGGTGTGTACTAACTCACAGTCAGAAATCCATACACACACTCAAGAACTCTAGCTCTGATACCACTTAATGCAGGGTGCTCCCCTTAATACCATAAACTCATAATCAAAAACAAAGAAACAATAGCAAATGCGAGAACAAAATATGGACTTCTTATTTACGCCAAAAATGTGGCATTACAAAATTCATAAGTACAATATGCTAACCCACATGGGTGCCTTTAGTACCATAATTTGCAAGATAAGCTACAAACTATCACCCAGAGTTGTCCTAGACAATGTTCAAGCCTTCCTTAAATAGGCAATTTTATGCCACTCGGGAAGGTTCTAGACATTGAAACTTAATACCTAGAGCCAATAGACCCTAACAATACATATAGAGTCAGCCAATTACATCTTTGACAATTATTTTAGATATTTCGAGTAGCCCAAATTTGAAAGGCCATAACTCATGCCATTGCTCCAATTGGCTATTATAACCACTTTTGAGAAATGCTAGCTCATGATCTACAATCTTGACATTGCACTAGTGCCCTTTTGTTGAGTTTTGGGACCTCATCTGAGAAATCTAAGGCCTCCAACGATGAACCTGAAGATTTTTCCACAAATATTTCCATCGAAAATCTGCAATAACTTCTCTAATACTTATGCTTCAGCAATGAGATTTTTATGGTAGGCTTACAACTCTAAAATGAACCTTCCTATAGAAAATGAGAACATTCCAAGCTCATATGAAAAAATTACTTAAAATAGCAAGTTCCCATGAATAGTAACCACCCTATCTACTAGTTCTTATTAAAATAGAAAAGACTGAAAATAAAATATTTTTGGGTGATGCAAGATTTCCCTTACACCCAGGATGCTCCTGCATCACATGAGAAAAGAGTTTTGTGTTCTTTGCAAGTATCGGCAACATACATTTGATAATGCATTTTTATTATAAATTATTCTAGCTCCTAAAATTAGAATTTTCCTTGTAAATTTGTAAAAAGATAAAAACTTCGAAGAAAAAAATTAGCACCACAAAATTATTATGATATGATTTAAGTATACCAAGATTTGAAAACCTTCCACATTTCATAAAGTCATCCAATAAACAATAGGTTCTAATAAAAGATGTTAATGGCTTAGTTAAGGTACATAAATTCTTTTATAGAGTTTGCTTTCTTTGAATTTAAAAAATATGTTTTCTAAAATCAAATTTATAGGAAGTAAAACTTTCTAGAATTATATGTTACATAATAAAGGGTAAATAGATTTTGAAATATGATTTCTTAGTTAATACATAAGTATATTGATAGAGGTAGGAAAGCCAAATGTCTTCCTAACTAATAATATTTACATGGCTTTCTATATGTTTATCCACATGCATTTGGCGAATTCAAATTTTATAATCTATTATTGTTAGTTATTTAAGTGAAGCAAAGAAAATATAGTATAATTTGATTGGTATTAAAATTAGAAATTTAATTAAACCTTTCAACTCTTCTAAGGAATTCCACTACGAGGTCTATCCATATTTAGAAAAAGATTTTAGAGTTGGTGGGTATGATGGTTACTAACTTTTTTTGTTAAGAGAAAAAAGAGTTTTACAAGGACCCAAAAACCAATACAACATGATATAATATGTCAATAAGTTCCAAACAAACCATCTGCACTGGAAAAGACAAAAAATGAGCACAAAAAGGCCAACAAGCCAGCAATAAGTTCCAAACATGGATAATATGTCAATAATTCCAAACAAACCATCTCCATTGGAAAAAACAAAAATTGAGCACAAAAAGGCCAACAGGCCAGCAAAAAAAATTGATCGTTAGAGCAACGAAAAAAAAAACAACAAACCATAGACAAAACACGTAACCACCCAAAACTAGACTAAATCCTTAATGGAGTTATCCACCTCTTCCCTCGTATCATTCATCCTCTTTACCACCTTCCTAAGGTCATCCAAATCATCAACATGAGCATTGGTTGTCATCTTCCTTTAATTGGACCTGATACACTTTCCTAGGCCTTCAAATTCATTTTGATCTTTGTTAGTATTAATTATCACAACTATCTTCTCCATCTTCCCTTCAAGTCTCTAAATCAGAGTGTTCATGTTGTTAGTTGAGGCCTTCATAATTTTTAAACTGTGCTCTAGGATCTTCCTTAGGGTATCCTCTACTTTTTGAGCTTGAGCAAAGAGGGTGTTAATTGTTGGAAACTACAATTGTTATGTTGTCATTGATGTCAAATCTGATTCTAGTAAGATATTTTGCTAGCTAATTTGAGTGTCTATCAAGATAATTGATGAAGAGGATTTGAGAAGATGGGAATAAAAAAATCACTTAGAGGAAAGGTTGAGTTATGAGAGGAATTACAATGGGCACTTCATTAGTTAGACTTTGACAAGATAAAGTGATTGTTTAAACATGCTACAAGTGCAGAAGATAGTTGTACTAAAGCCTTAAAGAAGTGATCAAAGATTGACCAAATACATAGGCTTGGACGAGAAAAATAATAGAAGATTATGAAAATTGAAGTGTACGTCAAGTGATTCTAGTGTTAATTGAGTTCTAGTATAAGTCGAGAAAATTTAGTCTCAACCAAGCATCAGTATCGATCAAGTAGAAATAGATGTGCTAGATAGAAAATTTAGTAGCAACCAAGTAATCTAGTGATGATTGAACATTAGAATATAGCGTTGGCTAAGGGACAAGATTTGATACATTATGAGGAAATTGTGCTTTCTAGTTGACACAATTGATTTCTTAGAATATATAAACAACATAAAAGATAGGGATGGATGAATTGAAGAATTTAATTCAAGGGAAACAATGTTTGAGCATTTCCACACAAAAATTCAAGGAAAATATTGGAGAAGTTTCTAGAAGAGAAAAGAGGAGACAAAATGTTGGAAGGATTCGATGAATTAAACCATACCCTAAGACATACGGTGGTGTTTAAGTGGAAGAATATTAGAATTACCTATTTAAGGAGGTGTAAGGGATAACTTAAGAAGTTTTTGAGGTTAGCAAAATTGGTGAAGACCTAATCAAGGTTGGAGCAGTTGTTGATGTTATTGATTGGCCAAGTAGATCAGAGACTGAGATGATAATGAAAGCTAGTTAGTGGATCAACATGTGAACCAAATTGTGATCTATATTTGCAAAGTGCGTTGTATTTTTTAGATCAATCCTATTGTTACTTTCTAACCATTGTATCATTATTAAAAAAAATTAATCAAGGTTGACCTAATAGTCATATATAAATCCTTTAATCAATGTGGCATTCTAATGGAATTTTCTTAAGTCCTCTAATAAGGCCACTCCTAACAATGTGATTAAATCCTTTAACAAGGTCACATTTAACAATGTGTTTTGTAACCTTTAACAGAGGTGGCTCCTAACAAAGCCCACTTCAAAACAGTGAAAGATTGGTGACATGTTATTGGTGGATTTTTCCAAATTAGGTTTCCATGTTAAATCCTAGTGTCAACTTGTATAGATGTCATTTGTGATGTTTTATTGTTAATTTTTTACGTTCTCCAAGTTTGATAAGTATTAGGATAGTGGATTGCCAGTTTATATTACTAAATGTTTACTATAGAGACTAAGATATTGAATGTTTAGATCTGAAGTATTTGAAGTGGTTGAATAGTTAAATTGGTACATTGAGACCTTGGATAACTGATTCACCCCCTTTCTTAGTTATTCTAAATATTCAAAAATTGGTATCAGATTATTGGTGCTTGTAGAGAAAAGTTTGAAAGTACTTAAGCTAAAGATCAAGATGTACAAACAGGAGGTGCCAAAGTTGAACAAAGAGAACTTCCATGCATGATAATGTTTGATGAAGTTGCAACTAGCTAGAATTCAAGATGGTTCAATATACTCTACAAAAAATGCATACGTGGCAATAACATAACTAGGTTATGTTGGAGATTGCATCATCCCTTAGCTATGTCGAGTTTGATGACAGAAAGGATTGCACTACTGCAAAGAAAATGTGGGAAACACTGCAGACCATCTATGGAGGTGATAGACATTTTGAGAGAAAAATTAGAAAACTTTAAAGGTAAGTTTAACAAAATGAGAATGATGGAAGGTGAGAATATTGTTCATTATTGTGGAAGAATCAGAGGTTGTAAATTCTATAAGAGGAACAAATGGAAAGATTGATAATGAGATTTTGATCAACAAAGTATTGAGAACTCTACTTATTATTTATGATATTAGACTATAATAAAAGAATTGAGATGTACCCCTGGTAACAACCCAACCTTGGAAGGTCTATTTCACTCCTACTTTTGTTGAGTCTTCTTTTAAATCACAATTGGTTATTAGTAAGAAAAGAAAATGTATGACTAGTGATAGTGATGCTTCTGATGAACTTGATGAGCTTGAAGCAATGATGGAAAAGAGACCTTCAAGAGGCAAGGGAAAATACATAGGTAAAATTCTTATAATCTATTTTTCATGTAACAAATTGGTCATATTGCTGCAAGATGTCCTGACAAAGAAGATGAGCATGAAAAAAGGGAAAGAAAGTATAAAGGAAGAAGAGATGATCGAGACAATAGGAGAAGAAAGAACTAAAAAAACCAAGGTAAGAAATTATATTACATTGTTGAAGAAGAAACTAATAATGAGTATGACAAAGAAGTTGTCTATGTTGCTATGAAAGAAGATTCCGGTGAAGATGAGAAAATTGCATTAATTTTGTATATGAGTAAAGGTGATAAATGGATAGTTGATAGTGGTTTTTCATATCAAATGTCTAGTGACAAAAGTAGTTTTGAAACCATCAAACCATACAAGAGTAGTTGTGTTAAATTTGGTAATGATGCACCATGTCTTGTGAAAGGTAATGTATCAATACAATTGATTGATAAGATTAGGTGTGATAATGTTTATTGGGTTGAAGGAATTAACTATAATTTGTTGTGTGTTCCATAGTTGAAAAAGTTGAGATACAGAGTTGAATTCCATCACAAGAAGGCCAAGATATTTGATGCTACTGGTGAACTAATTGGAAGTGGTGATTAGACAAGAGGTAACTTATTTTGTTTAGATTTATTTGATGAGACATGTTTATTTGCACAAAATGAAGATAAATGGTTATGGAATAAGAGGTTATGTCATGTGGATTTTGATAATTTGGTAAGCATAAGTAAGATGAAAAGAGTAAGAGGGTTACCAAGATTAAAGAAACCTAATAATGTTATGTGTAAACAATGTCAATTGGGAAAAATGACAATCTAGTTTCAAGAGCAAGACATACACTTCTAATGATATTTTGAAATTGGTTGATACTGAGCTTTATGGAACTATTGGAGTAAAGAGCTACTATGGGGACAAATATTTCATTCTATTTGTTGATGACTATTCTAGAATGATGACTGTGATGTTTCTTAAAGCAAAAATTGATGCTTTTTAGTTGTTTAAGTGGCATTTGGCCAAAGTTGAAAAGGAAATAAGTAAGAGTCTAAAGTGCTTGAGATCTGATAGAGGAGGAGAATTTATCTTTAATGAATTCAATATATTTTGCAATGATAGAGGAATCAAAAGAGATATGTTAGCACCTAGGACCCCTCCCCAAAATAGAATAGTTGAAAGGAGAAATAGATCAATCATGGATTGTGCTAGAACATTGATGATGGAGAAGAATGTGCCATGGAAATACTGGAGAGAAGATATAAGTACAATAGTTTATACTTTGAACATAGTACAAGTCAAGAAAGGTACAAATGTTACACCCTTTGAATTACGGTACGGGTATGCACCAAATGCGAAGTATTTTAAAGTTTTTTGAAGAAAATGATATATACTAAAGGATAATAGAAATGGAAAACTTGATGCTAAAAGTGATGAATCTATATTCCTAGAATATTCCACTAAGAGTAAAGCTTATAGGTGTTTGACCTCTAGCACTAACAAATTTGTGGAAAGTGCAAATATAAAAGTTGATTAATAAACTAAAAAGAATGAAGTTGAATGAAAGATAGAACCTGAAGATTACAATACAATCATTATGTGGATGAAGGTGTTCCCTACACCTTACCTAAGAGAGAGTAAAGATACTAAACAACAACAACGAATGAATGTCGAGTTGCAACAACAGGCTACCAAGCAACAGACTACAAGTGTCGAGCATCAGCTAAAGGATGTTGATAGACATGTATTCGATGATGAACACTAGGAAGATAATGTCAATCAAGAAAAACCTAAACCTAAACTTAAAAATGACTTTAAAATATTTGTTCAAGATGAACCTTGGCAAGAAGAAAGAAGGAAAGAACCTAAACTAGTAAAGTATGTGAGAAGACAACATGCACCTGAGAAAACTATTGAAGACAAAGAATTTGGAGTTACAACAAGGAAAAGATAGAAGTGATTACTTTTTGAGTTTGAACCTAAATTAGTAAAAGATGCTTTGGAGAATGAGGATTGGATTCATGTAATGAATGAAGAAATTGAGTAGATAGAGAAGAACAAAACTTGGACACTCGTACCTAGACCAAAGGACAAGAATTTTATTGGAACAAAGTGGGTATTCAAAAACAAGTTGAATGAAAAAGAAGAAGTCACAAGGAACAAGGCTAGACTAGTATGCAAAGGATATGCACAAGAAGAAGGAATTGACTATGTGGAAACATTTTTCCTAGTTGCAAGATTGGAAGGAGTTAGAACACTACTTACCCATTCTTCTTATAAAGGATTTGAAGTGTACTAAATGGATGTCAAATATTCATTTCTAAATGGAACACTTGAAGAAGAGGTTTACATTGAGCAACCCAAAGGATTTGCAGATCCTAACAAGAAGAACATTGTATGTAAACTGCACAAGGATCTATATGGTTTGAAACAAGCCCCTAGAGCATGTTATGAAAGATTGCATAATTATTTAGTGAACATTGGATTTCCAAGAATTAATGATAATAGCAATGTGTACTTGAAGACTGGAGGTAACAATGAGATATTGCTATGGAGGAGAGGATGCATTATGAAAATCATTTGCAGATGAGATGAGGAAAGAATTTGAAATGTTTGTTTGGTGAGATCAAATTCTTTTTTGGTTTACAAGTATATCAAATGAAGCAAGATATCTTCATTACTCAATCAAAATACATTAACGAGATATTGAAAACTTTTGGAATAGAAGATTCAAGACCAGTTAGTACACCTATGCCTACAAGACATAAGCTATCTAAGAATGATGATTCTACTGATGTGAACCAGACATTATACAAATCAATGATTGAGAAACTATAATATATTATTCACAAAAAACCTAATATAGATTGTTGCAAGATTGTTTACAAACCCTAAAGAGGATCACATTATGACAGTGAAAATGATACTAACATATTGGAAAGGAAAATAAGAATATGGCTTATATTACAAGAAGTATGACAAATTTTAGCTAAAATTTTTCACTGATTCTGATTGGGCAGGCAATGTTGATGACAAAAAAAGTACAAGTAGTGGAGCTTTCTTTCTAGGAAAGAGACTAATATCATGGACAAGCAAGAAACATAATTGTATTTCAAAGTTAATAGTTGAAGCTAAATATGTGGCAGTAGTAGTAAATTGTTGAAAGGGATAAAAGAAGAGATTTTTGATCTAGTTGTTATCTATTGTGACAACACAAGTTCTATAAACATATTAAAGAACCTTGTGATGCACACAAAGACCAAGCATATTTCTATCAAGTAGCATTACTTGAGAGAGATAATTCAAGACAAATAAGTAAGATTGAGTATGTAAACACTATGGAGAAAATAGATGATATTTTCACTAAGGCTTTACATTAGGATTCTCATGAATATGTAAGAGGTAAATGAGGGGTAATTCCCCTAGCAAAGGCTACCTAAGCTGAGATAAATCTCTGCATCAAATATGTTGATCAGAATATTATACAAGTTGATGTAAAAAGTCATATTTTAGGAGTCGAGTAAAGTAGTGAAGGAAGAAGAACATAATGCTATATCAGTCATAGACTAGATGAAAAAGGTGAATTATGTATTGACATTAAGATATCTACATGATAATTATTTGTGAGATAGATGTAGTGTCTTTGGCATTATTGTCAAAGAGGGAGAATATGATAGTTACCATGAAGTAATAAGAGTGAGGGAGAGTATGTCAATTACCATATGAAGATAGAGTTATTCAGTAAGGAGATGTTGTAAAGAGGGAAAATTCACAGAACAATCTGATTGATTCATGATCTGATAGAGGGGAGCTCATGTGAGATAAATGGATGAGAATCAGAATGAAACTAAAAGAAAGAGATTTTTGGAGATAGATATGGGAATTAGAATTAAACTAAGGATAGTAATGAATATCTACTACAAAAAATAGAGGGAGATTGCTTAGGCATTACATGTTTTGGATTTTATGGTAACTAGAGGTATTGTCATCAATGTCAAATAGGGAGATTGTTGGAAACTACAATTGAGACAATTGTTATGTTGTCATTGATGTCAAACCTAATTGTTAGGACAGTTTTCTATTTGATTTGAGTTTCATATCAAGATGATTGATGAAGAGGATTTAACAAGATAGACATAACAAAAGAACCTAGAGGAAAGGTTGAGTTATGAGAGGAATTATAATGAGCACTTGATTAGTTAGACTTTGAAAACATAAAATGATTGTTTAAACATGTTACATGTGAAGAAGATAGTTGTATTGAAGCCTTGAAGAAGTGATCAAAGATTGACCAAATACGTATGCTTGACCAAGCCAAAGAGTAGAAGATTATGAAACTTGAAATGTATTCTGAGTGATGCTAGTGTCGACTAAGTTCCAGTATAAGTCGAGAAAATTTAGTGTCGACTGAGAATCAGCATCGACCAAGTAATAGCTTGTGTGCCAAACAGAAAAGTTAATAGCAACCGAGTAATCCAGTGATGACTGAGTGTCAAAACACAATGTTTGCCAAGGGACAACATTTGATAAATTATGAGGAAATCATGATTTCTAGCTGACACAGTTGATTTCTTAGAATATGTAAAATGTGTGGAAGATAAGGATGGATGAGTTGGAGCATTTAATTTGAGGGAAACTGTGTTTGAATTTTTCTATGCAATAATTCAAGGTGAAGATTGGAGAAGTTTCTAGAAAAGAAAAGAGGAGACAAAATGTTGGAAGAATTTGACGAATATAACCAAGCCCTAAAATCTATGGTGGTGTGTAAGCGACAAAAGATCATAATTACCTATTGAAGGAGGTGTATGGGGCTAACTTGAGAAGTTATTGAGGTTAGCAAAACTGGTGAAGAGCTAATCAAGGTTGGAGCAGCTATTGATGCTATTAATTGATGAACTTAAGGTGGAGGTTGAGAAGAGTTGTGAAGAGTTGAAGTGTAATTACTTGAAGGAGTGCTAAGCATATCAGAGACTAATATGAAAATGAAGGCTAGTCAATGGATTATCATGTAAATCGAACTATGATCTGTATTTTTGAAGTGAGTTGTATTTGTCAGATCAAACTTACTGTTACTCTCTAACCATTGTATTAGTATTGAAATCATTTATCCAAGGCTGACCTAATAGTCATATATAAATCCTTTAATCAAGGTGGCATTCTAATGGAATTTTTTTAAGTCCTCCAAAAAGGTCACTCCTAACAAGGTGATTAAATCCTTTAACAAGGCCACATTTATCAGTGTATTTTGTAACCTTTAACAAGGTTTGCTCCTAACAAAGATCACTTTAGAAGAGTGAAAGATTGGTGACATGTTACTAGTGGTTTTTCCCAAATTGGGTTTCCACATTAAATCCTAGTGTCAACTTGTGTGGATGTCATTTGTGATGTTTTACTATTAATGTCTTACATTTTGCAAGTTGGATAAGTATTAGGAAAGTGGATTGCTAGTTTATGTTACTGAATGTTTAATATAGAGACTGGGCTATTGAATGTTTAGATCTCAAGTATATGATGTGGTTGAAAAGTTCAAGTGGTACATCTAGACCTTGGATAATTGATTCACCCCCCCCCCCCCCCCCCACACCCTCAGTTATTCTAAATATTCTAACATCAATCTTCTTTTCTAATAATCTTTTGGCATTACCCTTTGCCTCTACAGAATTGAGGATAATTTTTTCTTTTGGGTAGTTTACTATGAGTTCTTTGTATCCTCCTATGTCGCATTATCATGCACATTCATTCTCTCATCAAATTTGGTAGAGAGAGCACTAAAATTAAGATTAAGGTTCTTAATCTCATGGAAGGTCTACCTATTAACACTATAAGAACTCAAAGATAATAGTCGTGGTTTGTAGCACACCAAAAGAAGGTTCCTTTTTGTCATATAAATATGTATGCCACCAATCCACCACCACATCTTTAGGTCTCACCCCATCCTCCTATGAGAATGAGGCAAAGAGGCAGACATGCCATGAATAATGTTACTAGTGAAATCCTTGAGAAGAAGGATGTTTCTCTCCTTACCATCCTTAGTCATACTCATATCCTTGTCAGTAGAACCAATGTCAATATTTACCTCTTCAATGGTCTTCAAAATAGGGAGCCAATACACATATCTCCCAAAATAAACCTAGTACTACTGACATCATTATTTTTCATGAGCGTCACCACAACGGTATCTTTCATAGATATCACAGAAGACATCTTGATCAGGCTAGCCATTAGGGACCCTTTAGTACAGGGAACGTCTCCACTGTCATACATATGATTTCCCTCATCCTCTTTCAAATTGGGCTTCTTAAGGGAAGATTTGGGAGGGACTTTATTTTTCTTGGATAGCTTAGAATCACTATCCTCGGTACCTTCCCCTACATTAGAGAAATATTACTCTTTTTAATTTTTTTCTTTCCCCTAGTCACGCTCATCCTCTATTTTCTAAGACATAATACTCACTTCAATTTCCACATGAGAAGTCCCTTTATCTTCCCAAATTTGGGGTTTTTCACCTTCTTACTTCTCTAATAATTATACAAAATAAGGATAAGCACTTGGTGCAACACCATTTTCTTAGGGTTCTTTTTATGATCACAAATATACTCACATTCAAAAACAAAAGAAAATAAAATAGAATAGAACCATATTCTAGAATGGTTTGAGCTACTCATGGTCATAGAAAGAATTGTTTTCTTTATCCAAACAAATTTCTCTTTGCAAGTTTTGGGATACTATGAATGCCTTGTCTACAAATTCTTGTCATTGTAGTATTTTGTTCCAGTAGTCAACATTCATGTAGCCTTTACTACTAAATCCTCATTAATAAAGAAGCTAATGACCTCAATGTTAATAGACCCATTATCCCATTCCCTCACAAATATTTCTATGATATTTCTCTCATATCCTCTGAGTTTTTTCATAAATGGTGTGACCCTGCCCTTGACCAACTTGTTCCATATCTTCAAGTCTGTACGAACATGTTCCCAAGTAGCAAGCTCAAGTATATTAAGATCGCCTCCCATGATGAATCCATAGCTCTAAAACACTTTCCAAATGTAGATAGAAATGTCAATGCTCTTCCAAACCCAAAGCCAATTTGTAACCCAGAAAACATGCAAAAGGTTATCATAATTAAACACCATCATCCTTCCCAAAAAAAATGTGCAGATCACTAAAATCAATGCTACATCATGTCATAATAATCTAGCTTGATTTGATTTAACTCTATCATGATTTATGAGGCCAGTAAAATCATGATTAAATCTTTCCTCATCGTCCACTTTTTCTCATTATTGTTTTTCATATTCAAATTAGCTATATAGTCTCCCACCTATATATATATTCCCAATAAATATGAGAAATATGAACTCTTTTAAAATCATGTATGATGTTTTTTTTCTTCATTTATAATATTTTCTATAGTCGAACATTCTGGACTTTCCCATTTCAAGCATATAATAATATTTAAAGAGTCTCCTTTAATCCAAACTTTAGTTGGCTTCATATCCTTAGCCAATTTAATACCTTGAAGGGATCTTGTAGCTTCTGCAAGGTGGTTAGATTGGGTATCCAAATAGAATATCACTGCAAAAATCAAAATACCATTCATATCTCTAACCACTCCCCACATCTAGCTGACCTAAGATTTCCCTTAGCCACCCTATCAAAGTTGATTTTCATCCAACCATTTGAAGGATACATCCAAAATTGGCCCTCCCTCTTCATTTGGTCAAAATTATTTGAAATACAAATATTGATAGGGAGATTCCATCGCCTAGCAATCTCCAAATCATTAGAGGAAGCCTAAGCATGTGCCCAAAACTTATTAAGAGATAATAGGTTCAGGTTCTCCGTTAAAACCATTGTTTCACAAAGTCCTCCAAAGAATCAAGCATGGTCCAAGAAAGGTTTTGTCTATCAAATAAGATGGCACAAACTTCAGATTTGAATGGGCACTCTAACAAGAGATGAGAAGCATATTCTTCATTCTCTAAACAAAGAAAGCACCTATTTGAGATCATAAAACCTCTATTGCAAATATTATCAATGGTGAGATATTTATTTCAAACAAAAATCTAGAAAAAAATATTAATCTTGGGGATAAGAATCTTATACTTGACCTTATCTTAGACGGGGGATTGAGCATCCCCAAAGTTTAAAAGAAAAGGAAAAGAAATAGAGAACTAACTACTGGAAGAAGATGACCAAACCATAGAATCATAATCAAACTCCCTGGGAATCACACCATTTAGTAATTTTTGAATCACAATAAACTTCTCATTGATAGATCTAATATTCACCCAATGTTGATCCATCTAGTAAATTAAAATAAAGTAAATAAATCTCTCTTTGCATATAGCCATAACTTCTGCTAAATCATGTCTCATATTCAAAGGTTCATCCATAGGCCAACTGTCATCCTAGAATAGAATTCTCCTTTCATTCTCAACCTTCCATTTTAACCACTTTCATATATGCTCCTTAGCACTCTAAACATTGGACCATATGACAAAACCATTACCAATGTCATTTGAAGAAACAAACTCCTCTAGACTAGGGCAGTTGAAGAGATATTTATCCTTTCGAATTATATTCCATTCCTTGTGATCATCATAGAACACGCTCGAAGTTTGTTTAGCAAGGAAGGTATGGTTAAAGGCTATAATATTTCTTATTATCTATCCTCCTAACTTGTAAGGTTTGCAGCTCGAGTCTAAGGCAATAACCAAAATTCTCTGTTATCTTCATAACCAAACCACATGAAATTATTTTGGATTGTATGAATAATGTCCTCATATTTAGGAGGAATCTTGAAGAGGCTCATAGCATGGACAAGGAGACTATGAAGAGAAGATTTTAGCAACTGCAACTTACCAGCCTAACTAAGAAACATACCCTTCCAAACAACCAACTTCTTATGAATCTATCAACTAAAGAATTCTAAAAATTGAATACCTAAAGGGAACCCCAAATGAGTGGAGGGGAACATCTAAACACCACATCTCAAAATACCTATGATTGTCCTTTTTCTAACTTCCGGAGTGTTTAAAAGGAAAAAAATCATATTATTTCCAATGAGAAGAGTCTCTCCCTGAATGTTTATGGGCTTCTAAATAATGGAAGTTCCCCCTAAAGCTCTATTAGAATCACTGCCCACAACCCTATTATGTTTTAAAAACATTAAATTTTCAACTTTCTCTCTTGACATCTTAGTTTCCTAAATAAACAAAATATTCAGCCAATGATCTCTACAAATATTTCTTAGAATATCTTGTTTGTGGAATCCATTGAGACCCTAATATTCTATGATAAAATCTTCATTTTGAAATAGGAGAACACTCATTGTTACTAACTTTTTGTTTAATGAATCTTAATATTTTTACTTTCTTTCCCTTCCTTTGGTGGGGCTTTGAGTACTACTTAATTTCTAATAGTCTTCTATTTTGGTAGGAAAGCACAATAAAGCCTATTTGGGTTGTGTTACAAATAACATATATTTGGAGATTGGACATAAGGGATGCAAGAACGTGATCTTTTGTATTTTTACTTTCTATTTTCAATTTTAATATTTTGTGTTGTGTTTATTTTTTGTTAGATGGCTCTCTTTTCTATTGCATGAATCTTTAATTTCATGTTGAATTATTATCTAATAGAAATAGTTGAATACAAGAAAATATAAATTTTGTAAAATATTGATTTTCGATAGGTATTAAAAGGAATTCTAATTTATTGCATATAGTTGTGTCATAGTATTTTCTTAACTATTGTCTTTGATTCCTATATAAATGTAACTTTGGTTTAGGTCGTTGCAAAGGGAAGAGACTCTATGCATAATATCTCTTACTTTGATATATTTTTTTCCAAGGGAGACTTTACATAGGTTGCAAGGATCATGAGGTCCTTTGTGCATACTTGTAGGGAGTATTCCTTTAAGAGATTCATTTTTTCATACCTCTTCTTCTATTGTGTGGTTGGGTTAAAATGTTGCCCAAATTTGTACTCTATTGTAGACATATCACAACAATATAGGTATTCATCACACTTTACTTGGAATATTTGCACTAAATAATTGGAAGCTTGGTAACTAAGAATAAATAGATAACAATTCAAAGAGCTAGAAATGTAGCATCAAAAGCATTGTGATGTCCCCTCTTTACAATAGGACTTATAATAAATAATAATACAAAATTACTATAAAAATAAATTGGAATACATATATGGGTAAATGCGAGAAGTTGAGTACCAAAATCGTAGAAGTTCTTGAGGAAAAAATATTGTTCCCAGAAGTGGGTACCATAGGCTCGAGTGATAGATCCTAAATTCGAAAAAAGGGCACCCATTTTTCTCAAAATGAATACTTGTTATTTTTAAAATGAGTAGACATTTGAAAATGGGGACCTATTTCTTTAAAAAAAGAATTAATTTTTGGTGCTTGAAAACTCATTTTTACCCACTCTAAGAAATGGGTACCCATTTCTTTAAACTCAAATTTCACAAGCCACATATTGCATTGGGTTTTGGCTTGGGACAATGATGCCAGAGCATCTTGGGTGTAAGAGCAATCTTGCATCAACCAAAAATGTTTCCTTTTTGTTTCTTCAATAAGGGTTGTCTTAATGCAAAGTTGTTATTTCTAGAGGCTTGCTACTTAGTAAGTCAATCATACAAGCTCAAAATGTTCTAGTTTCAGATGTGGATGTTCATCTTGGATATATCAATATACCAATTGAGGCTCAGTGTCATATCATGAATATTCATGAATTTATTGTAGATTCTTGGTGTGTAATTTTGGTATAAAAGCTCTAGGTCACTGTTGAAGGCCTAAACATGCTCGGATGAGGCCTGAAACCCCGACGAATGGATGCTTGCGTGGATCTAAGCCTATAGATCAGAAGTTGAGGATTCTGAAAAAGTGGTTATAATAGCCAATCAGAGCAACGATTTTAAAGTTATGGCCTTCTGAAGTTGGGCCAACCAAAACTTCCAAAATAAATGTCAAAGGTGTATTTGGTCGACTCTATATGTATTGTTAGGGTCTATCGACCTTAGATATTAAGTTTGAGTGTCTAAAACCTTCCCAAGTGGCATAAAATTGCCTATTTAAGAAATCCTCGTACATTGTCTAGGATAGCTTTGGGTCATAGTTCACACCTTTTTCTTGCAGATTATTGTAAGGAAGGCACCCATGTGGGTTAGCATATTGTAATTCTATATTTGTGGCGACAATAAGAAGCCCATTTTTTGTTCTCGTGAATTGTTTTTATTTCTTTGTTTATATTATGTGTTTATGGTATTAAGGCAAGCACCCTTCATCAGACAGGCTTGGTAGGACCAAGTTTGTGCTTATGCCAACAAAAGTTTGGATAAGACACAAAAATATGAAATTTTTGCATTGCCTTAATTTTTTGAAGGACAATCTGAATGAATTTTTTGACGAGACAAAAACCCAATATAATACTCTTTTTCTAAATTCTAAAAATATAAATTGTATAGTGATATGATTTATTAATATTTTTACAATATTTATTAAGCCAAAGTGGCACGTAAACCTCAAATAATATGGATAACGTTTTTATTTTTATTTTTTGAAAATTGAATTATATGTCATCATTCTACAAAGAATGCACTTCAATATTTTTTTAAAAAATTAAAAATTTTAAAAGGTGAAGTTTTCATCAAATTATGTTGGTCATACACTAAAGGTTTTCAAAATCCACTTTATGGTCCAATAAAGATTAATAAAAAATCAATAAAAACATAAGAAAATATATTCTCATCAATCTTTGGTGTGTTAGGTACCTTTCCCCCAAAAGGAATCACACAAATTCATTTTTTCGCTCCAAAAAAGGGTGGTCGTACACATCTGGTATGATCCTAAAACAGGCATTTTGATAAAGTGGTTTTTAGACATGCCTACCAAAGTGTAATTTATACCATATGGGTATTTGAAAAAATTACTTATTTGAAACCTATACTCCAAGCACTGCACTTTCTAGTAGTGAAGTTTTTTGAGATTCAATCTTAAACTGCCTCAAATTTGGACATCAAGTGATATGAAATTTAAACAATAGGAAAACACTTCCACTTTTTGCCCAAAAGTGGGATTCAACTTCTTGCACCCAAACATATAACTACGTAGAATATTAATAAAATAAATACTCAAATCTTAATGTGAGTCAATATTTTTATAATTAATATTCTAATTATTATAATTAATAATAATATTTTAATATACAATATTTCATATTTGATATTTAATATCTAATATCAACAATTTTAATATCAATCATGTGATTAGTACTAACTAGATTAGAGCAATAGAAGCATATGTTAAAATATTGATAGTAATTTTCCTTACTCCAAAAGACATTAATTCATATGTGAAAGGTTGTATTTAATATGAGATGTGCCTCTCTTGTCAAAAGATGTCACTGGGCATTTAGGAATAAATTTTCATTCCAAAAGCATGGAACATCATTCTCACATTCTCATAAAAAGACGATGAGTATTACATATCACTAGATTGTAAGAGTATGGGGAATTGTGAATGCAATTGAATAGCTAGTTGTATATATGCAGTTGTTCCCTATTTGGTGATTGTGAGACCTAAATTAAGATTTACTTTGTAACAAGGCATTTTTATTTGTAAGATCATATCTAACCATCTTACAATTCTTATTTTACTTTTTTCTCATTTTTGGACAAAAATAAAGGCAATCGTAAAATATGGGACATTACAAATGGTATTAAAGAAAGTTCTTGTCTGCCAGAGGGACATTATGTTGAGATACTTTCTCCAAGAAATGGATCTAATCCTAGTTGGGTGATCTTGCCTCTTATGAATTTGTTACTCCAAGAGATGAATTTAGTCCTAGTTGGACACTCCTACCTCTTGTGGATCTATTACTCTAAGAGATGAAACTTGTCCTTGTTGTACATTCTTGCCTCTTAGGGATTCGTTACTCCAAGAGATTGATCTATTTCTGGTTAGATGTTCCTATCTCTTGTGGGATTGTTACTACAAAGATGGATCTAGAGGTGGTTGGACATTCCTGCCTCTTGTGAATTTAATCCATCAAGTACCAGATACAATAGCTGGAAACTCATCCAACATACCTACAACTTTTGCAAGCACCTCTTCCACTTCTTCTTTGCCATATTTTGGAAGTACAACAAAACATACTCTGGCAACACTATATTACTTTTCATATGCATCCTTTAATGACTTCAATTTACGTTTCACTACATCCTTTGTAAAAGCATAGGTGTTCGCATGACCATCATGTACATTATCAAATACAATAGCTAGAAACTCATCCAACAAACTTGCAACTTCTGTAGGCACCTCTTCTACTTCTTATTTACTATCTTTTGTTAGTACAACAAAACACGTATGCTCATGCCTCATACCCTCTAGGAATTGGTTTCCATCAACAAAACATACTCTAGCAACACTATATACCTTTTCATATGCATCCTTTAATGACTTCAGCTTATGTTTCACTACATCCTTTGTAAAAGTGTAGGTGTTTGCATGACCATCATGTACAACATGCCTGTCAAACTGCCACAGCCTACCCAACAGCATATGACATATGTCCATAGGTATGACATAGTACCTCATCTCAGTAGCTTCCAATCTTAAACTTCACTAAGCACTACTCATTGACCATGACCTTGTGGTTGGTCATCTTGCATGTAGGCAATACGGTATGGATGCAAGTGTTTATGCTTTTTGAGCTTTAACTTTGTGACCATCTTTTCTAACACTAGATTTTTAGTGTTTCTACCATCAATGATCACATCACAACACTTATCTCCACACTTGCACCTTGTGAGAAACAAGCTCCTCCTTTGATCATGTTCATTTTCACCACTCAAAATAACTCTTCTACTAACGAGTAATTCTCCTCTTTTAGCTCTTTAGAATGTGAGGATTTGAAATCTTCATCAACATGTACAGATCAGACCTGGACTTTAGTTCTCCTATTTGTCCTTCCTTGGCATTAGGGATATTCAAATGCCTTATGCCCTTCTTCTCCATAGTGAAAACATGTTCCACGAAAGCCTCCTCTACCAGATCCTTGCCCTCTTCCTCTTCTTTTATGATCTTTATTTTTCTAATTAAGGAAACAATTGGATTTGTTTCCCCTTTGGTTCTAATCGCTATTGTTAGCCTCATCCTTCTTCTCATCTTCATTTTGGCCTCCATGAGGTCATCTACTAGATCTTCCACCACGACCTCTACCACTATTCTTGTTATCAAACTTTTTGTTCATGTACTATTAGGGTCAAACTAGTATGCTTCTCCAGACTCAATTCCTCTTGAATGCTTGGCCTCAACCCATTAAGATAATGTGCAACTTTCTCCTTATCTTTGCATGGCCTATTCTGATTAGAACTCCTCAATATACTCCTAAACAAATCTCTCGCTTGCTTCAAACCTTATGTTTTCTTTAGTAGATCAAGCTCTTAATCTATAGGAATGAATTGTCACTTCAATTAGCTATTATCAGATCCCATGTGGTGATTCTATCCTTTCCTCTTCTATTTCGCTCCAATTGAATTTGCAACCACTATATCTTCATGTGACTCTTCAGTTTGGCCTTTGCAAATCTGACCCTATACAAATCTTCAATATCCTCATTCTCAAAGTATTCTTCAAATTCATTGATCCAATTGATAAATTCCTCCAGGTTAACATTACCAAAAAATGTGGGAACCTCAAACTTAGGTCTTTTCCAATCTTGGAAATGGCCTTAAAAAGTCTTTCTAAGTTCAGAACTTCATCTTTTTCTTCTTGATCAACTTCTCCTTCTCTTTCATCATCACTTTCATCTCTTACAACAAGACTCATCACTCTACGCATATGTTCTTGCAACACTTGTATCTGCCTCTCAAGGACTCTAAAACCCTCAGTTGTAACACCTCTAACACCACACACTCTTCATAGAGGCATTGTTGCACTTGTGTTGAAACCCTAGTGCAAACTATCTCATAATCAATTATCAATATACACGCTCAGCCCAACCCACAATTCTAGTGCAAATTGTCTCCCAATCAATTATCAATATCTAATTAGACACTAAAGAACTTCTACTCTGATACCACTTGGTCAAGGGTGCTCTAATACCACTTGATAAAGTGTGCTCCACTTAATACCACAAATACACAAATATAGAGAACAACAAAAATTTCACAGGAACAAAAATGGGCTTCTTATTACCTCTACAAATGTGGAATTACAAATTTTCAGAACTACAATATGAAAAGCTACATGGGCAATTTCTTTACAATATTGTTCAACATAGAGCCATGAACTACCACCTAGAACTGTCTAGACATCACTACGGGTCTTCCTTATATAGGCAATTTTTTTCACCACCCGAAAGATTCTACACATTAACCGTAGCCCTTGAAGTCGACAAAACCCCAATTAATTTTTTGATTTCTAATTTATTACATAAGGTCGGCCATAACGATGTTTTTAGGTACCCCAACTTTTGAAGGCCATAACTTTTACATACGAGCTCTAATTTACAGCTATAAATATTTTTTTAAATCGCCAACTCTTGAGCTACATTGCCTAACACACGCAAGTGCCAATTAGCCCAGGCATGATCTCATTTTGGAGCCTCTAAGGCCTTCAAATCTAATCTCAAAGGTTCCATACCTAAAAGCCTCAAAAACTACTACAATACATATGGTATGACAATGCAACTCCACCAGCAAGCTAATATGACTGAGAAAAACCTCCACTTGTGAAATCAAAACATTTCGAGATCATATGACCCACTAACTAAAAATACCAAGTGTCCACAAATAATAACCCTGTATTGAATAGCCCTTATTGAAAAATGACAAAACAGAAATATCTTTGGGTGATGCAAGATTGCCCTTACACCCAAGATGCTCCATTGGACATCAGGGGCCACGGGTGAAATTCTTCAATATGCATTAAATATTGTTATCAAATAAGCAATTCTATATATGCACTTGTTCCTTAATTGACGATTACAAGAACTAAATCAAGTTTACCTTGTTAAGGCATTTTATTAGTAAGCTTATATCTATAATCATCTTACAATTCTAGGTTTAATGATTTTTCCCATTTTGGGGCAAAATTAAGGGCAATTTCAAAAAAGGGACACTACAAGCACTCAACCTAAGATAATGATTAAGGAACTCAATTCACATTTTTTAGAGCTAGAACTTAAAAATTTAGCATCAAAAGCACTTGCACTAAAATGGGTCCACTCTGTACCCCAATTAGACAAAAAGGCCTTCTTGGAACCGTTGCTTTTAAATACTAGAAGATACAATGCTACCATAAATATAATTTATCTATTATTACCATGGACACATATAGCTTGATGTCATTAGCAAAGTAAAAAATCTATTGGATATGGATTAGTTAAAAGGGCAATTTTTGGAGCTGGTGCTACCATAAATAGAATTTATCTACTATTTGAAAATAAATAAAGATTATATAGATATGGATTACTGTGTATCCCAATTAGATAAAAGGGCATTTTTGGAACTAGTGCTTTAAAATACTAGAAGATACAATGCTACCATAACAAATAAATAAAGCTAATAGATATGGATTCCTGTGTGTCCCAATTAGATAAAAGGACATTTTTGGAGCTGGTGATTTTAAATACTAGAATATACAATGCTGCCATAAGTGGAATTTATCTACTATTTTGAAAATAAATGAAGATCATAAGGTCAAAATATATATCAATTCCATCATTAGTTTGCCCAAATAGAATAAGTTAAAGAGTGTCAATTCATTGTCTTCTACCATTTTATTTAGTTGAAACACTGATTTTGTTCATACCTAAGGCTAGCAAAGGATATGAAATAAACACATAGCTTGATGGCAATAGCAAAATAAAAAATCTAATGGATATGGATTAGTTGCAACTAATCTTTCTAGAATGAATTCTGAACATGTGATCAACTCCTGGATAAGTTATAAAATATGATGCGAGTACTCTCACTACTTGAACAATACTGCTAAAAGTTATATGCCACAACGATGTAGCAATACAAGACATTAATACTACAAGACAAGGTAAGAAAGTTTATACATATATAGCTTGATGGTATTAGCAGACTAAAAAATCCTATGGACATGGACTAGTTACGATCGACATTCTATAATAAAAATATGACGAAAGTAGTAGTGGGGCAATATTGCTATAGGTTATAGAATTTTCACTGTGCCACAATGATTTAAAAGTACAAAATATTAGCAGTCCAAGTCAAGATAAGGAAGTTCAATCATTTGTTTCAAAATTAAAGATCAATACTATTAGTCTACCAATATTGGCTGCGCTAAATATCAGTCACTTATTATATTTTATTGAAATGAAAATCACATAAAGCGTGATATATATAATCAAACAAAGGTACATGCAAACAATAAGTTACATTCAAACAACAATTACTATGTTGCCAATTGGATGCCTGCCTAATGCAAAAATAGCCATGATTAACAATAAATTTTTGCACTTATGGAGCAAAAATAGCCATGATTAATAGTAAATTTTAGCAGTTATGGAAGACATTAGTTGATTTGATTCACTATGACTTTTTTCGTTTACAAAAGATACATGAAGTTGATGTTAAGAAGTCTACAAATTCTCAATGAGAAAACAAAGATATCTCTACAAGAAATTTGTAACTTCTCACAATAACTTGAAACTTGTCATGGATGCATGTTGTTGTAAAGTTATTAGATCTTGTGTTATCAAAAGTTATTTGCTATCATCTTTAACACAGAGTAAAAGTTCTTGACATTCTTATGAATTGCTTTGCCACAATATTTTATTCAATCATTTTATGTTTGCTTGTAGTCTCATTTTTTGTACTAGATTTACATAATTCTTGTCTGAAAAAGAAGTTATATGGACAATGAGCATGATACAAGATTATTCTATGAAAGAAAATGCATAATAAATTCATTCAATAATCAAACATTAATGTGTATATCATTTGCTTGATAGATATTAGTTTTTACTAGAGCTATAGGGAAGGGGGGAAGAAGATGTAGACTACTTTGGTATTGTACTTGACATTTGTATTTGCTTATCTTTTTTCAAAGACAATTTGCCATTTTTAGTTTGCTTCAGAGTTCAAAGTCTCTAACTATGGCTGACAGCCAAATTCCGCATGAAGATGTGATTTTAATACACTTGCATTTATATATATCTTGATCAACTTGTTTGGTTTGTTTACTCATTAACTCATTACTCCTTATTGAATTTTGGAAAAAAAATGCATTTCTAATTAAATTTTAAATCAATTTTAAAATTCATGATATTTTTTCGAGTTGCCGATTTATCTCCGCTACGTTTCTTTTGGCCTTGCCAAGAAATCGCCGAGATCAAGATTTTGGACTTTGCACTGAATGATGGGACGGTATGATGGCTAACTAAATTTTTATATGCTCTGAATCCAGAAATGAAATAATTTTTGGAATTAGTTACGGAAGCTCATAGCTTTCAATTGTTTTGTACAGTGAGACACGCTCCACTCTTTCTGAAACTCTCCAGGGATCTTTTATTAATAGCAACCTACACAACTAGCTATTCTAATTAGTTTCGCAAAACATGAGATAGTAAATGAGACTTTCTTTTAAATATTGACCTTTCATTGATCTTGATAAAAGCTTCAGATGTTAAAAACAGACATAATACTGTTTTCTCTCTCAATCTCCAACTAAACCAAAACCCATTTTAGAACTTTAGATCAGCCTTGTATTAAATGCATCATTGACCTTCAGCTAGCATTTTATATATTGTTTGAGTTTAAGAGCAGCGTTGTGGAGCTCCTGCTGGGGGATACAGTACTGCTTCACTTGTTGTAGATACTGCAAGCAATTGCAGTGTAAATTAATTACAGAGCTATTAGCTTTTTCACCAAAAATCGATATTAGTAAGTTTCAAAGAAACTAATATAATACAGCAAAATAATACCATCTTTAAAAAGGGATATTAACCAGTTCCAAAAGGCTAAAGGCTATTACTCTTGTCAATTCATGTCTTCAAACCCACAATCTATTCAATATCCAAACTAAGCTATGATTATTAACATTCAGAATAATAAGTTACTCTTATCAATTCATCATGGAGTCAACAAAAACAAATCCACGAAGATGTATCATAGCCAGAGATTTCTGAGGTATTCTTACAACAGCGCATGATACTGACAAATGATACCAACATCGTTTCCTTCATTTAGCTTGCTACTCTAGTCAGAAGGAAATCTCGCAATCTGATGTTCAACAAATGTTTTTCAAGCCAAGAGTGTGAGAGAGTCCTCATAACAATGAATGTATGTAGCAAACTATTTAGTATGACTTGGATTCGTTTCTTCTTAGTAACTATTTTCCTTTCCACAAGAATTCGCAATTTATCAGCTCATTTTACAGAGTTTGCAATGCAGATCAACATCCAAAATGTCTTTTGTTCTTAATAATTAATCTTACTCCTAGAGTCACATTCACATTCTCCTTGCAATGTTTCAGTGAGAAGACGGAAACAGAGAACAAGTTAGCCACCAAAAATTATTATGACATTAATCAAACATACCAAGACTTCCTTACAAACTATCCACATTTCATAAAGCCAGCACCAAAATCAGAAGATCAACATCCAAAATGTCTTTTGTTCTTAATAATTAATCTTACTCCTACAGTCACGTTCACATTCTCCTTGCAATGTTTCAGTGAGAAGACGGAAACAGAGAACAAGTTAGCCACCAAAATTATTATGATATGAATCAAACATACCAAGACTTGCTTACAAACTATCCACATTTCATAAAGCCAGCACCAAAATCAGAAGAGGTTCTCGTAAAAGATTTTAGTAGCTTGTTTAAGATATATAAATAATTTGGCTCTTAGATTTTTCAAAAGATATTTTTGAAAAACAATATCTTGGAAATGAAAAATCCTGAAATTACTGAGATCTGATTTCTTAATGAATACACAAATATATTGGCAGGGGCAGGGAACGCCAAATGTCTTCTCAAACTGCTAATGTTTACATGGCTTTCTATCTTTCTCTCCACATATGCATTTGGTATCACCACAAGCAATCTTAATTGTACAGATATGGTGGGTGTAAGGGTTTTTGGCTTATGGTTCTTCTAATTAATCTCAACTTTTTAACTTTTTCCCTTGCTTATCTGAGGTTTTGAATACTCAGTCTGTGACAGTCTTCTACTTTGATAGGAAGGAAAAATAACATCTATTTGAGTTCTGCAGCAAAAAACATATTTTTGGAGACATCTGTTTTGAGATATCCAAAACTATTGTCTATGGTTGAGAATTTAATTTGATTTTGGAGGTACCCATTTTACTGGTTTATCCTGGTCAATGTGAACAAGGTGCTTCTGTATATGTTTACTGGATTGCTGTAGCAAATATGGTTTCTAATAGGAAGTCAACGAGTGTCCCTACAAATTGGCAACTTGGTGATTGGTCTTTCCTCTCAACATCAAAAATGAAACCAGGCATAATTTTCCCTGCCGAGCAAGATGCTTTACCACATCAGAAGACCGAAAAAAAGATCAGGAGACCAAAACTTCCTGCTTTTCATCTTCCCATGATACTTCAGGATCAATACAGAGCCACGTCATATCTTCTGAGAGTTGTATTCCCATTGGCATAGGTTCATATGTCATGAAACTTGGAAATCACAATGCAAGAAAATATGATGTGAACAGAGAGAAACATGATAAAAAAAATTCTAAGATAATTTAATCAACATAGTGCATAGTAAACATGAAGACAAAAGTTGGAGATGGTGAAGAAGCAAAGAGGATATTCAAAGAATGGATCAAGTAGTTAAAGATATGGTTTCACACTTCCTAAGCTACTTCTTTCTGCATATTTAAGAGGAGATATAATAGAAATGACTGAAAGTTTCGGCATTACTGCGAAGGAAAGTGGTGAGTGAAACTGTAAGATATGGGAAAATCTAGCAGGGGCAATGTGCAGAGCAAACAGATGGGTAAGGCAGTTACAGCCGTGATGGGAGCTTATTTGAGAGTGAAATTTAATGACTAGAAACCACATTCTAAAACAACCAAGCAGAGGCTGATTGGAAAGAGGGAGTAAAACCCAGGATCAAGAAGCATCATTGACATGAAATGGGCAGTGATCATGAATGAGGTCACCATTGGTTGAGGACAAGCTATATTTGGGACAGGATGAATGTCATGCTCCTTTCTCAGTTGTCTGCCAGAAACACCCAAAAATACTTTTTTCTTCCAAAAATGCTAACAATGAATATGCAAATATTCAAGTTAAAAATATATATTAAGCATAAAATAATAACTAGCCAATAAGTTTTCATTTGTGCGAATTGTCCTCCACAATTAAGTATCCAACACCAATAACTCCCACTGGAAAATTTCTTGAGGAAAACCTTTTGACTCGCAATTCATATTTTCAGTACAGAAAATCAAATCATGACAGAAGCACAAGATGTTGAGCCCACTTAAACAAATTCGCCCTCACTCCACTGACAGGTTTGGCTACTCCCATTGCAATTGTTGGCTCCTTTGTTGCCTTTCCATTGAAATTGAGTGTTGGATCGAAGGCAACAACAAACTCTGCCATGCTGATTGTAGGCATTAATTCAGTGTTTTTGACTGTGCAAAGCATGGCAATCTTGTGTCTTGTGACAATTTCACACATCGTCCCACAAGGTGTGGTTACTCCCATTCCAATCTTTGGCTCCTTTGTCGCCCTTGTGTTGAGATTGAATGTTTGATCGAAGGCAACAATGAACTTTGCCATGTTGATTGTGTGCATTCAATTAGTGTTTTTGACCGTGTAAAGCATGGCAATCTTGTGTCTTGTGACAATTTCACACATCATCCCATTGCAAATGGGGACCCCCCGTTTTTCACTTTGTAGGGTTTTGTTTAGGTGTTTCTGTTCCAATCTTCAGTCTCTTGCCCATTCAAAATTTAAAGTTTTACCCAGTTCAGAAGTATCCTCAAAAAGTAGGAGAGAAAGCATGACCAAAGGTGTATTCTAATGCTACAAAAGGGTTCAGAGAATGGTGAAGTCAATTTTCACAACTACTACTTCTCAGGGAAAGTTGTTTTTTCTGCTTTTTTTGCTTTTAGGCCAGTAGGGTTTGCTATTTTCGCCTGATTTTTTGCTTTTTCAAAAAAAGATTAGAAATTTTATATTTGGGAAGGCCAAAGGTTTCATCTGCAACTGAGAAAGGTGAGAAATCACTCAATCCAAGAAAAGGTGAGAACATTCTTGGAAAATCATTGTTCTAGTATCAGATTTATTATTTGAAATTAAAAACAGCACTGACAAAAGCATGCTGATTATTGAAATTTGTGGGTGTCCAAAAATTTCAAGTTTCTTCCAAAATCTACTATCTCCGTTATAACTCCTAGAGATCTTAGACCACTCTCAAACATCCTACCAGTGTATATACTAAATATAACTTAAAATATAAGAAAGGTATTATATTTAAATGTTAATCATTTATATATATCCTGCTCTATGAAGCTTGGAAATCCTTAATGCCACACCAAGTCCGATCCTGTGAGAAATAGAAAATCAACAATCCATGGTGAAGTCCGACCAAGTCAAGGAGGCATTGCAGTTAAGTGTCAAGGAAATCCTTGTTAAGGCACAAAGCCCACCTAGCTTGGGGAAAGTTTTACAAAATTGCTTAGTGTTGGCAAATTCCCTAAGTCATAGCAATGTCCAACCTCATTAAGCCTTGGAAAAGTCCTCAATCCCTTGCAAAGTCCGCCCACACTTGAAGAAAGTTCTAGAAGCAAGGAGGTCAACTTAGAATGAGTTCTAGATGGAAGCAAGGTTGGCCAAGGCTTAGACGAAAGCGAAGCCAAGTTCATCAGATCAGAAGAAAACAAAAATTTAAGAGGAGAAAGTTGATCTGCATGAGCAAGATCTTATCGAAAAGAAAGCAATAAGACAAAAGAAATCAGCCTCCTCTACTATGCATAACTCCTATAAATACAAGACTTGGCAATGCATTCATTCTTAAGTCAGAAATCGCTGGCTTTGGGAGTTCACCTCTTAGCTTATTTTTGAGATTTCAGAGGAAGGTGAAGGAAATTGAATGACTTTCAGATGATCAAAGAGACAATATCAGGCTTGTTGAAGATCACTCCTTAGCCCAGATTGAAGATTTCAAAAGAATTTTCATTTAATTGCAGGTTGAAGAATTGTTCATTCCAAATTCAAATTTTCAATCTAGAAATCTTACAATTGGGACTAATATAGTCTTGAGACTAAATATTGCTACGTAAACCTTACAATTGGGACAGATTTATGAAGGATTGACGAAAATGTCAATAGAATAAAGAAATATAGTCTTGAGGCTAAAAGTTGCTAACTGTTGCAAAATATCCTCTATCCAACAGAAGTCCTAAAGGGATAATCCTCAAGTTATGATGAAGTCTGATCAGGGGGTAGAATTTCTAGTTCTACACAAAAACCAATATGGAAAGTAGAAGAAAATTCCTCGTTCCAAGCTCGACTCTGCCCAAACCAAGGGCATGGAATTTTCCTAAGGGATGAACATTCCAGAAATCATCATCAATTCCACCCTGCCAAGGAAGTTTCCACAATTATTGAGGTACACTCAATAAGGCTACAAAATTTGGTATGGGTAATTTCTACAAAGAATGATAGTCTGCCAAGGTTACGAAGAAAACTGGTTAGGTGTTGATAAAATGCACAAGGAGACCTAAGTCTGCCCACCTAGTTGATGTGAAATTGTTAAGTTTGAAAATGCTTTGTTAAATACCCACAAAAACCCTTCTCGATGCAGGAGCATCCTAGGCTAGTGGAAATCTTGCATGGTGAAATGGTTGGGCCTTGGAGTTGGAGAACTCGGTGGTAGGACTGCTGCTCGGTCATTATTGGGCAGTTCTTGGGGGTAGTCTTGGCCGAGAAGCTCGGTTGCTGGAGACTTGCTCGGCATCTACATTGTTGCTCAACTTATTTTGTGTTGTTCGTCATGTGTTGGTTGCTCAGCAACTGAAGGAGGTCGGCAATGCTTGTAGGAGCTCAATTAGGCTAGTGGAAATCCTACATGGTGAACTGGTTGGACCTTGGAGTTGGAGTACTCGGTGGTAGGACTGCTGCTCGGTCATTAGGTGGGCAGTTCTTGGGGGTAGTGTTGGCCGAGGAGCTCGATTGCTGGAGGCTTGCTCAGCATCTACACTATTGCTCAACTTATTCTGTGTTGCTCATCATGTGTTGGTTGCTTGGCAACTGAAGGAGGTTGGCAATGCTTGTAGGAGCTTAATCATGCTTGGTGGTTGCTGACACTCGACAGTTTGGGATTGTCAAACAAAGTTCTTGCGGATTTGATCAATTGGTTTGATGCATTTAATGTGTGAGGAGTATGATTGTGACCTAGAGCGAACGTGGGAATTTGTGTGGGCCTATTTGGGTCTTGTTTATTTGTCCTATGTGTATTTAATGGGTGGTGTAAGCCTTCTAAGGAATTTGGTATTTAATATATGTTGCAGGCTGACTTGTGGCTTAAATATGTATTTATTATAAGGGTTTATTTAATTTGTAACTTGGTAGGTTGACTTGTGGCTTAGTTGGTTATAAGTCGAGGGTCTTGTGGAGGCTAGAGTTATTATTCATCTAGCATGGAGAAGATGGAGTAGCTGAGAGGAGCAAAGTTGAGAAGAGCTAGTAGCAACAGCGTGAGAAACAAGGGGATTGCTTGGTGGCTTGCGAGCACAAGTTTAGATCTTGTTGGAGGTTTCTACCAAAGTGTTGTTGTGCTACAAACCTTGACTAGCTAGTGTTTGGGATTGGATTTAAGGGATCTTGTAGAACTATTACTTGCTCTGTATTTCATCGTAACCAGGAAGGCCGTATAGCCCAACACATTGCATGTAATCAGTTGACTTATAAATAAAGAGTTGTTTTTGATATCAAATCTTGTATCTTGTGTTGTGTTTCCGCTGTGTGGTTATTTGCTAGGAATTGGATCACCTCCATTGGGGGTTCATTTGGTTCTGCACTGCATCAGGTGGTATCAAAGCTTAAGTTTTCCTAAGCGTGTAGACAGATCGTCGAAGGTGAGGCAGTTTGCACCAAGACCTTGGTTGGAGATTATCAGAGCGAGGGTTTGATTTGGGTGAAGATTTTTTGTAGAGGGTTTGTGAAGATCTTGGAAGATGCCTCCGAGAAGATTGGACCCTAGGGCAATTGAAGATCTCTGTGATGTTGTGGAAGGTCGTATAGCCCAACACATTGCATGTAATCAGTTGACTTATAAATAAAGAGTTGTGTTTGATATCAAATCTTGTATCTTGTGTTGTGTTTCCGTTGTGTGGTTATTTGCTAGGAACTTGATCACCTCCATTGGGGGTTCATTTGGTTCTACATTGCATCAAGTGGTATCAAAGCTTAAGTTTTCTTGAGCGTGTAGACAGATCGTCGATAGTGAGGCAGTATGCACCAAGATCCTAGTTGGAGATTATCAAAGCGAGAGTTTGATATGGGTGAAGATTTGTTGCAGAGGGTTTGTGAAGATCTTGGAAGATGCCTCCAAGAAGATTGAACCCTACGGCAATTGAAGATCTCTGTGATGTTGTGGAAGCAAGGATCTCAGAGAAGGTTAAAAATTTAAAATAGATTTCAGATCTAAGATGGAGTTGATGAAGAATGAAATCATGATAGCCATAGCTGGTGTACCTCGGCATGTGGGTACTCAAGATGGTTATGAGGAAGTCGTTGAAGACTTTGAAGTTGTTGGATCTATTAGCGAAGACAAAATTGATCACATAGAGAGACTTATGGGAGATAGGGTTGGTCAGTTTGCTAGATCTGACACTCAATTGAAGCTGAAGCACAAGATGGATGTTTCTAATTTCTCGGGTACTTAGAATCCTGAAGACCTGATTGATTGGATTAGCGAATTGGAAGACTACTTTGAGTTAGAGGATATTGGTGATCCGCTTAGAGTGAGGTTGGCACAAACTAAGTTGAAAGGACATGTTGCTCTTTAGTGGAAAGAATTACAAAGAGATAGAGAAGAAGGTGAAATGAAGATCACTAGGTGAAGGTTGATGGTTACAAAATTGAAGGCTAAGTTCATTCATGTTGATTATGAACTTGAGTTGTTTAAGAGATTGCAGAATCTGAAACAAAAGGATATGACTATGAAGGGTTATACCGGGGAGTTCTACAAGTTGACTATTCGGTCTGGACATCGAGAACCATCTAAGGAGAAGGTGGCTCAGTACATTAATAGCTTGAGATTCAATATTCAAGATGAGATTGGTATGTTGAATATTGCTTCTGTTAAAGATACTTATTAGTATGCTTTGAGCATAGAAGAGAAGTTGAAGAGAAGAAATCAAGGTAGTTCTCGAGGGAAGGAGAAGTAGAATCACTCAGCAAAGGATAAACCAAGTGTAGAAGATGAACCAAAACCTGTTGAGCAGAAGAGAAGTACAAGTATAGGTGCATTTAAGGGTACTTGTTACAAATGTGGTAAAAGTCATAGAGCTTTTAAGTGTTCACAAAAAGCTGGTGATAGGAGAGTTGTAGTGAATGAAGTTGAAGACTGTGTCAATGAACCTGAGTAGGAAGGGGAGAACTTGTTGGCTCAACAAATACTATTTGGTAAAAGGGTATTGGAACCTTGTCAAAGGAGTAATTTGTTCAGGACTCGTTATAAGTCTGGCGGTAAACTCTACAATGTGATTGTGGATGGTGGTAGTACGGATAACCTTGTTGGTGAGGAGATGGTTCAAAAACTTGGTTTGAAGAGAATGAGACATACTTGTCCTTATAGGATTGGTTGGTTGCAAGATGAACATGCTTTGGAAGTGAGGTAACAATGTCTTGTTGATTTTCAAATTGGGCAATATAAGGATCAAGTGTTGTGTGATGTTGTGGACACGAGTAGTTGTCACATATTGCTTGGTAGACATTGGTAGTATGATTGCAGGGCTACGCATGATTGTGTCAAGAATGTGATTATTGTTGAGAAAAGTGGCAGGAAGCATTCCCTGATTCCTTTGCAGAATAAAGAACTCGGTAGGAGGAACCTAAGTATTGGTAGCCAAGTGGAGTTGAAGGATTCTGAGAGGGTTAGAGATCAGCGTGGAAAAAAAACCTGTGGAACATCGAGGATGGATGATAAGAAGCAGAGCAAATAGTTGTTTGTTGCTAGAAAGGATCAACAAAAGTGGAATAAAGGGAAGAGTATGCAAGTTGAAGACTTAAAAGGATATATGTGAAGAACTAGTTTGGGATTGATGTGTTGAATCATAGAAGATGTTCTTCTAGGTACTAAGAACATCTTTTCGCACCTGGGTTGTCTGATGCAAGAGCATCCTAGGCTAGTGGAAATCCTACATGGCGAAGTGATTGGACCTTGGAGTTGGAGAACTCGGTTATAGAAGGACTAGTGCTCAGTCATTATTGGGCAGTTCTTGGGGGTAGTGTTGGCCAAGGAGCCCGATCGCTGGAGGCTTACTCGGCATCTATATTGTAGCTCGGCTTATTCTGAGTTTCTCGGCATGTGTTGGTTGCTCGGCAACTAAAGGAGGTAGGCAATGCTTATAGGAGCTCGGTCATGCATGGTGGTTGCTAACACTCAGCAGTTTGGGATTGCTAAACAAAGTTCTTGCAAATTTGATCAGTTGGCTTGATGCATTTAATGCATGAGGAGTGTGATCTTGACATGGAGCGATCGTAGGAGTTTGTGTGGGCCTATTTGGGTCTTGTTTGTTTGTCCTATGTGTATTTAATGGATGTTGTAAGCCTTCTAAGGCATTTGATATTCAATATCTGTTGCAAGCTGACTTGTGGCTTAAATATGTATTTGATATAAGGGTTTATTAATTTGTAACTTGCTAGGCCAGCTTGTGGCTACGTTGGGCATAAGTAGAGGGTCTTGTGGAGACTAGAGTTATTATTCATCCAACATGGAGATGATGGAGCAGCTGAGAGGAGCGAAATTGAGAACAGCTAGTAGTTGGGGCTTGGGAAACAAGGAAATTGCTTGATGGCTTACGAGCACAAGTTTAGATCTTGTTGGAGGTTTCTACCAGAGTGTTGTTGTGCTACAGACCTGGACTAGCTAGTGTTTGGGATTGGATCTTGAGGGATCTTGCAGAACTATTACGTGCTTTATATATTGGCCATAACTGGGAAGGTCGTACAACCAAACACATTGCATGTAATCAGTTGATTTATAAATAAAAAGTTGGTGTTTGGTATCAAATCTTGTGTTGTGTTTCCGTTGTGTGGTTATTTGGTGGGAACTGGATCAACTCCATTGGGGTTCATTCAGTTCTGCACTGCATCACTGTCATATAGGCTTGGCCTCGTTTATTCATAATACAATCAAATTTCCACGCATCTGAAATTCAGGGTACAATCAAATTCATTTAAGTTCCACTCAATACTTGCATCTAAACCATTCTTTCCAAAGTAGAATCAAACTCACCCAATTGTATTAGTAGAGGGTGCACCCAAATTTAGTTAAAGATTTGTAATTATTATATTTATAATGTTGAATTTCTTGTCAAATTTACCCAGAATTCTTTGAAGTAGGATATTTATTCTGTAAGTTCTATAGTCAAGTCCAACTGATCATAATTAAAGTTTGTCAATCCATGGTGCCTCATCTATGTAGGCTGCTAATCAAATGAATTCCACACAATGCTTGCATCTAGACTCTTCTTTTCGAACTAGAATCAAATTCACTAGATTGTATTAGTTGAGGGTGCAACCAAATTTACTTAAAGATCTGTGATTATGATATTTATTATGTTGAATTTCCTGTTACCCAAGATTATTTGAAGTAGGATATTTATTCTGTATGTTTTACAATCAAGTCCATGGTGCCTTTAGGACGCAGTTAGGAAACTGTAAAATCCACTTGCCTTTGGTTTAGGGTGCTTTCAGGCCTAGCTGGCCTCACCCATTAAAGGTGCTTTCGAAATCGCTTAGCCTCATCTAGTGAGAGTATACACAATTAGAAGTCTATAGGAGTTTATGGCATGATCTTTGGGTTGCTCAAGTATACAGTTTTTTATCTAATTATTAATGAAAAAAAGGTAGGAGCCAATTTTAAAATGTAAAGTGTTGGGATATTTTTCCCTCCCATGCATGAAAGCCTTGAAAAGTTAGTTTCTTGCAAAAAAAAAATTGTGAGAAATATATTCAAACCAAAGTTTCGAGAATCGCCCTAAAATTGCCAGAAACGCCAGTTTGGCAATTCGATTCATGCCTAACAATTTTTTTGGAGCTAGTGAATCGAATCACCGATTTTTTGTCATGAATCGGCTTGATGAATCGACGCCAACAGCCAAAAGTGAAGAGATTTTTTTAATAAAACACATGTTTTTAAATAAATAAAAATTTGCCTTTCCTCTTTGTTTAGGGCCTTCTAATTGTTTAGCATGAGTAGAAGAGAGGATCTTCATCTTAGATTCTTACATACATTTATGATTTGATGTCTTATGGATCTTCATCTTACATTCATTCTATGATATGAATCATTATGATCCTATAATTTCTATTTACGTCAGCTACAACCTACAATTTACATTTTACATGTAACATAGTTATGTCTGTGATGGATTTATCATTTATGTTCCATATTTATGTATGTTAACTTCTATTTGATGATGTTATAGTGTGTTTAAGTTATATTCAATAAAGGGTGTATGAAGTAAGTTTTAAATTGTTGAAATCTCTAAATTTCAAGGGTTTTTTAAGTTTGCTGATTCAATTCTGATTCATGGCCGATTTGTGATTCAATTCGGCCTTGCCAATTCCGATTCTCATTACTTTGATTCAAACCCAAACTCTTCACGAACATTTTATACAAACTCTAGATTTTTCACAAAAAGTTTCTCAAACACTTTCGCTAACATTTTGCGTTTTTATTTTAGAACGCCAACTTTTACAAAGTTTTGGTCCACAACTTAACCTTTCACAAACTTTTAGTCAAATCATTAACTTTTCCAATTTTCTTGCCCTAAACATTAACTTTTCCTAAGTTGTGGTTTGAGTTTTAACTATAGGTGTTTCCAATTCTCTATTTCGAGAAACCATATGGCAAATGCAGTCAATTGATGCAAAGCCAAATTTCACAATTGTTACTATCATTCACTCTGTTGTGCCAAAATCAAAACCATATGGACACTCCTCAAAGTGAGCAAGGGGACTTCAGTCAAATTTTATAGTTGGAAATGACATGCTGACACAAATGCAAGATGTGGCACCATATACAAAATGCTTGACTTGTTGATTGAATGCCAGGGAGAGATTATTTTGAAGAAAGCTATGAGAAGATCGCAAATCCACATTTTCAATAGAAAAGACACTTCAAATGCTCTAATACACATGCATTTAGCATCTAATGCCTCAGATACATGTCATACCAGGTCATAAAACAGATTAAATCAGGTCGCCTCGAGATTTTCAATCAAAAAAAGTGATTTTTGTGAAGGTAAACTTCACAAATTCATCAGCACATGGGAAATCAAGGAAAATGCAGCAAATATCTGTTTAAGAAACCGATGGAGAACTTGAGTTGATATTTGCAAAGATCTTGATCAAGCCATGCAGATTTTAAACAATTTGCTGCAAGCTATTGTGGTCTTTAAGATTGGCGGCAAATATGCATATGTTGAAAAGAGTGTTAATAGAAAATGCAAAACTGAGCTCCATGAGCCTCACTGGCGCATGTCCATATGACAAGGTATCGACACTTAACAGGCTGTTAATTGTTTGACAAAATGCCTTATGATGATGGTGTAACATGGAGCACATATCATTTGTGAAAGCACAAAGGAGGCAATGAGCTGTTAAACAAAGCCCCTCTAACATCCCAATGTGTGGAGAGTGACGATGGAAGGAGCTTTAAAAGTTTCAAGTCCATGTGCGGCTCAACAAACATGCAGATGTGAGAGCATAGACAATGTACATGAAATGCTTAACAGAATTCCAATAAATGAATGGCACTCTGACATTAATATGCAATAATTGTAGACACGCCTCTCCTCATATGTATGAACTTTTGGAATCGAGTGTAAGTACTCTTCAAAGTATAGAGAATGAAGAATCTTTTTCTTACAATTAGTGAGAAATGCCACCACAGACATGTATGAAATGTGTACAATCATACTAGAAGTACCAACTTCTTGTTTGTCATAACACACCGTAGCTGCAAGGAAGTTTCAGAACTAAAAACACAATCTCTCATTGATATTAATGATCAGAAAAATATGCTCGCATCGTAACAGAATATATAAGGAACTCAACAAAACACTTCAGAGAAATTCACACTATACGACAAAATGCAATGGGTAAACACAAAGAAATGTAAGGGCAGCTATTGGAGTATAATTAAATATTTGTAGATACATGGAATCAAGTTATGACAGAGTGATAACCACTGAAGTTGCAGTAATTCCTTGACCTCAAAGATAAATTGAAATGTTTATCTCAATCATGGTTGGAATTCAGACATAGTAACATCATGAACTAAAATTGCCAAGGGCAGGAACCAGTTTCAATCCTCAAATGCACCCTCCTGGAAAGAGCAAATATAAAATTGGGACATACTTGTATTACAGATTTTTGGAAGGCGATAAACACAGAATACAGGACACCATAGCTAGTTAAAATATTGGAGAACAGGCTAGCATATATTGCAGGTCACACCCATTGTCAGTTCAGTGTCCCAAATTAGTCCTTGAATTCATGAAAGCATATGATCAGAACACTAGAGAGATCAAAACACCAGAAGGCAATATAGTAGCAAGACTTGATCCCATACCATTTCCATCTCTTTCAAGTTGCCAAGCAGAATTAAATTACAGATATCTATTTCAATCAAGACATAGAGAAATGTCTAAATACCATAGCAAGAAAAGGCCAATCATAATTACAGGGAGCACTTCGCATGACACTTTTCATGGAGGACATTTTGGATATGATAGTTCTTAACCATCTCGGTAGAACTAAAAATGTTGACTATTTTTTAAATTGGATGTTTTACTTCATCAATACAGTAACTACTAGCGATTCGTAGAATGGGGAGAGATTATTAGTGATTGTCTTCATAGCTAGTTAACCTATTTTGAGGACAATTAGAGGATTTACATGTCCTCGTACCTCATATGCTATTACCAGTATGAAAGCTTGGCCCGGTCTTAATCCATAGGGAGAATACAATGAATCAACTGAAATCTATAATTATTACACTTAATGCAATTGAAGCAAAGTTTTGTGGATTTCTGCAGGGTTAATGATGCTTTCACAATGTTCACTGTTAGGGAATTACAGTGAAGCATTGGACTTCAGATATCTCATGAAGCAGCCAGCCTAGTCCGAAAATATAAAAGCTACTTCATACAGGTTCCTCACTTTACCTACATCCAAATTGGAGAGACTTCACTCATGTTGCCTCATTCTGTTAATGATAAATTGGTGCCCATAGAGTTTTGCATGCAGATTGGTCAGGTCAATAAGAAGGGTAAGAATAAACGAGTGGACAACATCCCATTCCTGATTGGCTTAGGTTACTACAGTTGTAGCTCTTCATTGGATGCGCAGAATACAGAGAGATCTATTAAGCTCACCCTTTGTTCCTATAATGGCAGGTTTCCATTTGATAATAAAGGGTATATCAAAAACAATTTAGAACTCAGGTCTGGATATCTTCATTGTCCAACAATCGAAGATTACTCAGAAGATTGTGATTTGAAGTCAGGAAGAGATATTGGATAAGGTTTACTGCTCAACAAACCATTGCTTTTAAACTAGGATGGGATGTGATGGGCATACAAGAAGATGGATGGGATTTGAATGATCCTTTCTACTTCGAGAAGATTCAATTACTAGGATTACCTTATATCGATCGTGCTATTCAGGAAATTAAGTAATCTGAAGGAACAAAAGAAGGTTACTACGGAAAAACAGAGAAGTCACAGCTAGTAGAACAAAAGGCAAAGGTAATTGTTCTAAAGGGAAGACACACCTAGAATAGCCATCTCTCACACTTCACCTACCACCACTAGCTCGCAGCAAAATGTACAAGGAGGCGGTGATGATAAAGATACTAACAAAGGAGTAGATCTTGCTGCAATATGTGAAATCAGTTCCATAACTAGAAAGAGAAGGTCTAAACCAAAGGAGAATATTCTGAATCCAACATAAGAAATGGTGGAAGAAGCCCACAAAATGAACTCATTGCCATCATCATTCGTAGATGAAATGATTTGTTCTCTGAACGTTCTTACAGGCACTCCATCTCCTCATAATATAATGTGTCTCATGAAATTCTAGTTATGGATAATGCAAATGATCAAGCAATCTCACGTATGGTTCTCAATGTTCCTAGTTGTAAAATCTTCTCCATCAGCATTCTCAACCTCTTGACTTCAGCAGAGTTTATGAAGGCAGACGAAGAGGGTAATTCAGCTAGAAACATCAAGCATAAATGCAGTTGCAGATTTGGTGCATAAGGATACAACGATGAAAAAAACAAAAGTGGATTCCAGATTAGCAGTGATTCTAGCTACAGGCAACTTGTTTGTTAAAGTTGCACAAACTACCACAAAGAAAGATATTAATAAAACCAATGAATCTGATTTTAATGTGTCTCGGGTGGATTTAGATCATGTTACACATGAAGGTGTCGTTCATAATTTCCAATTTTCAGCAGCTATTCTAATAGAGCAATCAAACAAAGACAAACAAAGGTTCAGCCCAAACATCAAGTCTGAGCTCTATCTTCATGACTCCAATCGGTGGTAGGGGATTCATCTATAGCCCTTGATTCTTCTTCCACTGAAGCAATTGCTGATCCAAAAAAGGCATTTAATAAAAATATTATATAGAGCATACAGAAACGCCACAAATGGTAAAATGGTAGATGACTGGATCACTAGCATAAATGCACAGGCTTCTAATTTGTATGTAAAGGAAAATCAAATTGAAGAAGAGGTCTTAAATTAGTTAAGAAGTATCAACAAACAACAAATGTCATGGAAAGAGATCGACAACAATCTCAAAGAGATAAAAGAGATGAGCAGCAACACAGTGAGATCTCTTAAATTGTTTCCAAATGAAGAAGATGACCAAACTAACATGTGGCTGGAAAATATTGAATGGAAATGTACAAATATGGACCAGCAAACAAGTGAGCAAGAAAAGCTCTTAAATACTGTTAGGCAGCTCAAAACTAAAGCCTTGGGTGATTGATGAGCAAAGGGTCAGCAATCAGACAAAGGATCAGCTCAAACATCAAGTTCGAGCCGTATCTTCATGACTCCAATCAGTGGTAAAGGATTTATCTTTAGCTCTTGAATCTTCTTCCACTAAAACAATTGCTGATCCGAAAAAGATTAAAAATTTTAAATATTGAATAGAAATGTACAAATATGGACCACCGAACAAGTGAGAAAGAAAAACTCTTAAATACTATTAGGCAGCTCAAAACTAAACCCTTGGGTAATTAACAAGCAAAGGATCACCTGTTACATCCCAAATTTTGACTTAATTTAAATTTATTTATAGCCGTTGAATTGAATGGATTTTCCTTCATAATCATGTGAAAAGGGTAGTTAAATATATGCGTTGTATTCATTATTTGTTTAATGGTTTAATGATGATGATCGTTATCCATTGTTTGTCATATGATGATGATAGTAGTTAGCAGTTGCTTGGTTTCGGAGTAATGGTTAAAAATTAAATTCCTTGGTTTCGGAATTACGTTAAATGTTATTATGGATTTATCATGGAACTTGTTATTATTGTGGAAAATGTTGCACGGGTGATTGCGGGAGAAAATGAAGGGGAGAAGCATTGCTAAACTGGATCAACGGAATGGGGTACTATCTTAGTCCACTTATATGTTCGACAAGTATGACCTCTAACTATCTTGGTAAGGACCTAGCGACTTGTATAGCAAGGTACAATCATTTGAACACGCATGAGCTATTTTATAAACATTAAAATTTTAACTTAATTAAAATACATACCTTTACCAGATTATGGTTGACATTTCGATCATTTTATTGTAACACATTTATGTACGTGCACATAGATATAGAAATAAAGATAACATAATATAGTTTTTTATACAAGATTCTATCTAATATGTACATTTAAATACATGTACATGAAGATAAAATAATCTTCCAAATAAAGCACGTATTTAGATATATATAATAAGAGATACAACCTTGGATAAAAACATATAATATGATGCCAATCTTATAAATACATCTATCTACAAGTAGATAAATATATTATAATTTATCATTGATTCATATCCTTCAAATTCTTTTCCTTATCTATTCAATTCTTTACTTGAAACCAAAATGTACATTTGGCATTTGATTCTCGATGGATCAACAAAACAAATCTTTTTAAACTGATCATGAGTTACGGCTAACGATCTTGGAAAGCCTTTTATTATGGAAGTTGTGAGAAACCAAGATGATATAAGACCATTGAGTCTCATTCCTCATGATATATCTCTCTGCAATTTTCCTTACATTCTTTCCCTCTGCATATTTTCTTGCTGCAGTATTCCCATTTCATTTATACTTTTGTTGAAATAGGTGATTGGTAATCACACTGAGATTGCGTTCGGAGTTCTTTCTATGAAGGAGCTGGTTGATAGCGTCCAACCAAGACTCAATTACCATCCAAATTTCCCAGGTTATGTGGTTGCCTTCCCATATCCAAATGATTATAATGTGTTTTATCAGATACTATTGCATTCGTAATTACAGTAGTAAGATACAATTCTAGGATATGCTGCACATCATCCCTGTTTTAATATCATCAAATAGTTCCTCTTTAGGTCACAACTTCTTATGATGATTCAAGATCAAATATTCATGTCATGATATCATATCTTTATTCTATTGTTGAATGTTAGAATCAAATGGTATTTATTTTGCCAGTCTTAAGATTATGTTTCTCAGGTCACAAAAATGTGATATGCTGAAAACATGTAATGAGGATCAATAGAAAGAGCTAGTTGCTCTGAGATTCAAACACCTGGGATTCACCCGGCTGTATAGCCAAGGAAGAGGTGAAGAGGTGAGATAGAAATCTGCAATAACATGGAAATAAAAATCAGGCATGACATAAATCATTTAATAGATCATGCATGTTCATATTTATTGTCCTCCTATTGTCAAGTTGAGCAGTGGTGATCGGGTAATTGAACGGTGAACCCATCCGAAAACCTTGGCCAAAGTTGTTAAAGGCATGTTTGCCATCTATGATAACTTGGTGTCAGTAGTGTCAGTTATTCAGACATGTTCGTCCATAACTAAGCGGACATTTTAAACAACGGAAATGCTCAGGTGGTTGGACTAGAAGTATCCCAAGCCTAATCCTGGGGTAGGGAGGGCCTTTCTATTCAATAGATTGTGTGGGGATGAATATGGTCCGAAGTTGGGAAGTTAAGCCTAAGTCAATGCTTCTCCTCTTACTGAAAGTCGAGGCTTGCGCAACTAGTTAAAGACTCGCCAGTTACTTCTTGTATGTTTCTTCTTACCATTCTTGATATGCATTTATATTCCTCTTGTAACTGATCATGTATTTACTTTACTATATGCAAGGGAAGATAGTTAATCGTTATTTCAATTACTTCAGTTAAATCGTTATTTCAGTTACTTCAGTTAATCGTTATTCCAGCTATTTTAGTTGAATGGTTATCTCAGTTAATCGTTAGCAGTTAAATCAGTTAATGTCTCTTGAAAAGGATTTAAGATGTTTTGTTTCGAAAGTTGGTTAAAGAAAACTCTTTCATTTCTATGTGAAACCAAGTTTTAGTTCTTTGTTTTGTTATGAAATTCCGTTTGTTACATCACCAATCAGACAAAGTTAAACAAAGGATCAGCTAAAACATCAAGTCCGAGCTAAATCTTAATGACTCCAATCGGTGGCAGAGGATTCATCTTTAGCCCTTGAATCTTCTTCCACTAAAGCAATTGCTGATCCAAAAAGGTGTTTGATAAAAATATTATAGATGACTCGATCAATCACAGGCTTCTAATTTGTATGTAAAGGCAAATCAAATTGAAGAAGGGATCTTAAAGGAGTTGGAAAGTATCGACGAACAGCAAATGTTCTGGAAGGAGATAGTCAACAATCTCAAAGAGATAAGAGATATGAGAAGCAACACAGTGAGATCTCTCAAATTATTTCCAAATGAAGAAGATGACCAAATTAATATGTGGCTGGAAAATATTGAATGGAAATGTGCAAATACGAACCAACAAACAAGTGAGCAAGAAAAACTCTTAAATACTTGTAGGCAGCTCAAAACTAAAGCCTTGGGTAATTTGTCAACAATCATTAAAGACATTCCAATTAACAAGCAAACACAAGACCCAGGTGTACCTACCTTACTGACAAGTGTGGAAGATCAATTCAGAACTTGGTGATGAGCAGTATTTGTGTGATGATGTTATGATGGGTTAAAGCTAAGTCACAAGGATTATATTTGAATTCGAGTTCGTCTATCATAAAATTTGAATGAAATTTGGCGAGGGTAAAAATTCAGGAAAAAAAAATGACATTATATTTAAGTAATATATATTTATGTATTTTTTAATATTAGTAATATATCCACAAAATTGTCAAAATAGTTTAACATAACTAAATAACTCAAAATCATTTTAAAATAAAATATATTGTATTAAATTGCATAAAATTCAAAGAGTTCAGAAAGTGTAAAAATTCGCTGATATTTGAATCTAATGGATGAAACTCGATGTATTCTGTGACATAGGATAGATATATAGATAGATACATAGAGATAGATAGATATATATGTGCCATCGTGTTTCCTTCTATCTTCCGGCATGGCGGAATCTTAGTTATTCTTGGACGGGTGTTGTTACTTTATTGACTGGCGGTTTCAGGTCTTATGTTATTGCCTTTTTTCTGTATAATCACTGGGCATTATTTTTCGTATGATTAATGTGATGGGCAAGTTTCGGGTCTAGCTTGGTATTTTTTGGTGGAAATTCTGTTTGTTAAGTGCTCCTCAGCAAATTTCAATAGGATAATCAAATTATTTATTCTTCCTAAGCACTCAAATGGTGTGCCTGATATGTGAGCTATATCTGAAATATATAAACTACTGTAACAAACTCTCTGGAATGGATAACTCATCCAGACATACAAACTAAACAATCATTCTTCTCACTAGCAACAGAAAAAGACCACAAAAGTTAGAACAATCATCAATCAAGAAACCGTTATTAAAGATGAATGCATGAGAAATTGGAATGGCCATTGCAGGTAGTGTTGCAGTAGCCACACCTGGAACATTCATCACTATACCAGTGTTGAGGGCATGAAAGAAACTGTCAGATTTTGTCTCATTGTTTGTTCCTTATAGCATTTATACACTTGTACGTAGCTACATATTCAATGTGTGTGCAGTTTATGTCAGGTCTCATTGTTTGTTCCTTCTAACATTTATACACTTGTACGCAGCTACATATTCAATGTGTTGCAGTTTATGTGAAGATCATAAACCCCATCAAAAGAATACCACAAAGACAGGAGCAAATCTACTTTTCATAGTGAAGGCCCATCAAAATAATACCACAAAGTCAGGAGCAAATCTACTTTTCATAGTGAAGGCTGTTGTTTATGATCATTCGTAAACAACAAACACATTCAATATGTAACTGTATACATCTCTAATTGTTAGTTTGCATTACAAATCTTTAAAAAAAAAAACTGTTCCTCAAGTTTCGGCACCTACACAAATGACAACTCCCAAGGAATAGTTGGATATGCTAACAACATTCACAGTATAATTGCATATATCTAAGTTTGCAAACTCTCAGTTCACACTGTAAGTACACATTAATACAATATTACAAAGGAATGTTAGTATTTACAAGAGAGAGTATGTTTAAGGGAATTTTAAACAGTCACAATTCTTCATTCTGCATATCATCATTAGGAACAGTTGGATACACTAACAACATAAACAGTATAATTGCATAAATCAAGTTCCCAAATTCTTGGTTCAGACTGTAAGTACACATTTATACAAAGGAATGTTAGTATTTACAAGGTGTGTTGAAGGGAATGAATAAATAGTCACAATTCTTCATTCTAAGTACCAACATTAAGCAAAGATCAATCTGTGACCTACACACAAGGATATGAGCCACTTTCATTATGCCACAAAGATTTAACAGTAAAAGATATCAACGGTTCATAAATATCGAAACCAAGATAAGGAAATTTAATATTCTGCTTCAAAATTGAAGGTAAAATAGAGTCTGCCAATACTGGCACCTCATAAAGATCATGAGTGGGTATGATTGATTGAATAAAGATGAAATCAACAATTTCATTGTGACATACAAGTGCTTTATGATAAATCATGAATAGTTGATAGTATTGAATCAAATAAAGATGATATTAACCCTTTCTTGTGGCACACAAGTGCCTTATGATAACCCATGTAAAGTTCAAGCCCCATGACTACAACCATATGCAGATGTTAAATGGTCTTATGTCTTAAAATGATAACTAGTGTTAACCTGAGACCTAAGAAGTTAGTAATGCTAAAGAAATGACTAGAAACACAGTCGTAATGAGTGAGCATCTCTCTCAAAGGCCTAGTATAAGCTTTGAGCAACTAAATTAGGAACCAAGTTTTGACAAAAGTGTTTGTATAAGCTAAATAAGGCACTAGCATAATTCTCCTCATCTAAGCCAATGCTTTAATGTCAATGTCAATGAATCAAATTTATGAGTTCCATTTAAGACAAAGTAGAGAAGATCCTAAACTGAATAATCATATCTATATGAGTTATGATCATAGGAACTTGACTGAATGAAATGTCCCCAAATTATGAATATCCAAATTTTTCCCTAGGGTTTAAGAGATGCCTCGCACTTTAATTGAAGCCCTCCAACACAAGGTTTATTATCTATAATCATATTTCATAGTTAATCTTTTTCAACTCATTACATTATTAAAATTAACATTAAGGTGACCCCACTATAGAAGTTAGACCAAATTGAACAACAAGAAGCTGAATTCAGAGCCCGTCAAGATGCTTATATCAAAGCACAGGCTGCTGAACAAGTTAAGATTGCGCAACAATGGATGGAAATGAGAAGCACAAAAGCGAAAAGAACAACAGCTTAAACAAATGCAACAATCCGTGTAAAAGGCTGAACAAGTAATGACAGCACAAATAACAACAGTCACAGAAGCAGTTAAAGAAACAAAGACTGAAATACAGGAGGTAAGACAAGATGTCAAAGCTATGGACCTTAAAGCACAGGCCATAGAAGCTAATACAGCTGCTATTCAGTCTACCAAAGATCTGGTCCCAAACCAGATGCTAAACATTTCCCAGAAAATAGAAGATATTAAGATTCCCTCTAGCTCTCAGGAAATAGTCTTACATACAGACTTTGCTCCAATTAGGCCAGTAATCACTAGGCAAGACCCTGAGAAGATTAAGCAAGAAGAACGAGGTTCTCAGAAGGTTATAGGAATCAAACAAGAAGGGGAACCCTCTCAGAAAAGAGGAAGGGGAAATGAAGGAATGCCCTACAATGCCAGCTTTATGCAAAATCCATCTCTGGATCCTCCACTGATCAATTTTGATAGGATGGACCCTGATGAAAATCAGGCAGGCATTGATATGTACTTTGCTTGGGAAAATGTTCATAAGGAAAAACATGGTGCAGCCGCCATTGATGAAAAAATGTGTGATTTGCTTGCTAAATCATTTCAAGGAGTTCTGCTCACACTCTGGACCTCTTTTGGTACAGCAGAACAATAAGCCATCACATCATTTGGAATATCTGGATTCATAGAATGGATAAGAAGGCATGTTGCAGGACATACAATGGGAAGGGCCTACATAGCCTTGCAAAAGTTTGAGAACAAAAGGCTCTGTAAGCCTGGAGATTTTGATGAATATTGTAGAATCCAGACGAAGCACTACATGAAATGTAATCTCGATCCAAATCAGATTACAAAATGGGTTAATATCTTTCTGAATGGTCTACCTGCTGAATTAGCTAGGTATTATACTCCGAAGTTAGAAAACTTCATTCAAAACAAGACCAATCAGAGAACTACTCCCACATTCTTGGAATGTATTAATTTCCTTCAGATCACAAATCTAAAAGATTGTATCAAGGAAAAGGAAAGACAAGAAGCTAAGCTGGCTAAAGAGACAATCACCACCAAGATGTGTAGGTATACTCACCGATTTGATAGTTACTGTCAGCCTAGTGACACATTCAGAAACTATGGCAAGAAGAACAAAGGACGATTCAAGAAAGGTCCTCGCAAAGAATGTTCTGAAACCATGAAAGAAAGAAAAGGTTTCAAAAAATATAGAAGGCAGAAACAATGGAAGCCTAAGAGGCAGAAAAGATATCAAGCCTTCAGGAAAACAAGGGTCAAAAGAAAAAATACCAGTGAACCTGTGTGTTATATCTGTAGGAAAGGACATTTTGCCAATCAATGTCCCCAGAGACCTTCCTTAAAGAAAGGAAGAGGAAAGCAAAAGCTTATCAACTCAGAGGAGAAAATCTTTGACATATCCAGAAGATATCATATGGAGACAATACTATGTCTCAGAAGAATCATCAACTGAAGAAGAAATATCAGATACAGATTCAGAATGTTCACATTCTGCAGAAGCAGAAGAAGAAGAGCAACAAGGATGTTGCAATGTCATCACTACTCAAGAACAACAAATATATCATTAAGCAGTGATACGGAACAAGATCACCCATTCATGTTTTCCACCTCAGGGAAAATTCGTATGATGAATAATCAAGAACAAGGAGAAGAGTTGAGTCCTTTCAACTTTGACTCTCAGATTTTAGAAGAATGGGATGATGAATTAATAGATGAGACAATGCAGTCTCTAGGCCTGAGATCAGAAGGAGACACAAATTTCGTTACCTACTCTCCTCAACCTAATCTGACTCAGGATAGAAAGAAAAGACAGTTGACAGAAAAGGAAACCGATACAGTTTTCCATCCTGAAAAGCATGAGGATACTTCTCTACAGCAACATTTGGATCTAATTGCTAAAGCTAAGCAATGTTGCATAGATCATACTCAAATGATCTGGTTGAATCAAAGGGAAGAACAAATTCAGGCAAAGTTAATTATTGCTCAACATCAGCTCTCAAAAGGAAAAGAACCTGTCAAGACTATGGCAGAAGCAGGTGGGCACAATAACCCACAGAAGAATAAAGAACGACCAAGGGTCAGTATCTTTGAACCAGAAGAAGCTTATCAGCCATACCAGCAATTTTCCAAGAACAAGAAGTTGGAATGAAATATTTCAGAATTATCTGTTGATCAGCCAGCTTGGAAACAGGAATCCATCAGTCAACACAAAGACCATATATCTGTCCCACATAATAGGTCTAGTAATCAGATTGTGCCAACTCCTTGGCATAAATGTTTCATTCCAATTACTCACACAAAGGAACGAGCCAATTGGCGGAATTCCAGAGTAGATTACTTGCAGAAGGTAATCTCAGATGCATCAGAAGAAATCAGTCTTCTCAGGAAAGAGGAGAAAGCCTATGGTGAAGCCCAACATCATACTATTGAAAGTTTTGAAAGTCTGCATGGACCAGCAGGACATATTTCAGTTCAACAACTTCAATGTCCCGACTCTGGCCCGGCCATGGAAGAAAGCTTCGCTACCACAATGCATCAACGAGTTCAATATGAAGAAGAAGCTGCTGCTGCTAAGATCCAAAGTATGGTTAAAACGTGAAACAACCATAATGCTGCCAATCAAGTTGCCGCATCTCAAGCACTACCAGTTAAAGTTTCTGTATGACACAGGAGCCACAATTAACACAGCCCGCAGAGAAGTATTTCCAGAAGACTACTGGAACATCGACACAAATATGGTAATCACTTTTGATAATGACACATCTACCACCATTACTACTGCTGCTCTTATTCCATTTCAATATCATTATCCTAACAGCAGTCATGTCTTTGAAAGTAATGTTTTGTTTTACCAATTTGCTAACTCTGGTGTTGATGGTATTATCGGTCGAGGTCTTCCTCCTGAATGGTTACCAACTCAGTTGCATAACCAAGGTATAGAATTCCCTTTTGGTTTTGCACCTTACACCCATCAACCTGCTACTTGTGTCACCTATGCTCCTTTCCAGTATCCTACTTCAGCCCCAGCTGTTAAACTTGCTCATACGCAATCAGATGTTTTTCACTCATTTGATTCATACCTTCATCAACTTTTAGGGGCGGGGGAGCCTGATAGTATTTCAAAAGAATTGCAAACCTTCCCAGATAAAGATTATGATCATGTCTGCAACAAGAAGAAAGTTCATCCTAACCCTGTCATGACAAAGGACCTTACTGTCAGTCAGAAGAAGAGAAGGGATAAAGGATTAGTTTATAGAATCAAGCTAGCTGACTCAGCCAAGCTACCAGAAGTTAAAACAAACTACATTGTACAGACGCCAGAAGAGCAAGAAGGTTTAAAGAAAGAAATTGCAGAACTACTCCAGCTAGGCATTATCAGAGAAAGCCAGTCTCGTTTCGCCTGCTCTGCAATGTACGTTCCCAAACAAGATGAATAAGGGAACTTAAAGCCAAAAGAGAGGTTAGTAGTTAACTACAAGCCACTAAATAAGTTGTTATTAAGCAATCAGCATCCATTGCCAAACCTTAAGCACATCTTAACTAAGATTGCTTACTCAAAGGTATATTCCAAGTTTGATTTATTGAAAGGTTTTTGGCAAATAGGAATTGCAGAAGAAGATAAGTACATAACAGCTTTTCAGGTACCACAAGGTCTGTACGAATGGAATGTGTTGCCATTTGGATTGAAAACTGCTCCTAGTATTTTTCAGTCTTTTATGGATAAGATATTTAGGCTTTATGATAAATGGCTACTTGTTTACATAGATGACATTCTTATCTTCTAAAAAGACTACAAATCTCATCTTCACTGTTTATATAAGTTTCGAAAGATCTGTGAAGAATGGGGAATACTGTTGCACCCTAACAAGTTTAAGCTTGCAGTTGAAGAAGTTATTTATGTAGGGTTGCGTATCCAAAAAGATGGCAAGATCTCTCCACAAGATCATATCTTGTCAAAAATTCAAAATGTGAAAGTTACTGATAAGAAGTCTCTCCAGAGATTTCTTGGTCTCATCAATTATGGCAGCCAATTCTACCAGCATGCTGCTGAAGCTAAAGCCAAGCTGACACCTCTGCTAAATGACAAAGAGAAATGGACGGAACGACACAATGACATCATTGCTGAAATCAAAAGATGGTGCTCCACTTTACCCCCTTTACACCTACCAGGAGATGGTAAGAAGATTGTTGAAACAGATGCCAGCGAATGTTGTTGGGGAGGAGTACTGAAAGAGAAAAGAGCAGATGATAAGGAAATTGTCTGCCGATATGAAAGTGGCATATTTCAAGGATCTAAAAAGAACTACCACTCAACACATAAAGAGCTTTTGGCCTTAGTGCGCTCTTTAATCGGATTCCAGGTGTTCATTGCAGATAGGGAGTTCATTGCCCGATCTGATCTAAAGCACTTAGGATCCTTCCTGAAGAATGAGTCGGAGGATAAAGTGAAAAAGAAATAGACTGTTGAGGTGGGCCACTCTCATCAACCATTTTCCTATCGAAGGAAAGGAGAATGTGCTTGCAGATTTCCTCAGTCGCAAAGGTGCTGTTCATCTGCTAAAAGAAGAGATGCAACTCCCAGCTAAAGGAAGAATCTGTATGATGGCCGCTCAGCTTGAAAGCCAGCGCGATGCCGTGTTCATCCACAGAAAGATAGTTGCAAAATTTCCCAATGCCAGTCCATGGGAAAGAAATATGAACCATCAGCTCGGTGCCAATTTCAACTCTCGAATAGAAAGCCAGCCAATTCCAGAAGATTTGGTTACATTCTTGAATCAACAATTCGGGAATGTCTGTGAATTCAATGTTTTCAAACATCAGGTATTTCTGTATAGCATTCACTCCACTCAATTAGAAGATGTTGAGTTCTTGTATCATTTTCTTGGCTGTCCAGCTCATATGCATATTGAGGATGACTCACGCAGTAGATTGAGAATTTGGACTAATGTGTTTGAGTTAAGATGGACCATGATCAGAGTCCATGAAGCCCAACTCAGTTACTGGAGGAGATTCGGACCTCGCGTTCGAAATTGTTCAATTCTCGAAGAGAAGTATATCTTATCTGTTCACCATTCTTTACCCTCCTATGTTCTAACCTGTTTTGATCTGCGAAGAACTTTGCCAGGACAAACTCCAATCATCCAAAGAGTCAGTTTTGTATTCTGGAGAAATATCAAAAAGGAAGATCTGGTAAACAGCTCTGCTCAAATTCAAACTTGTTAGATCAAATTCATTTCTAGGTTGAAAGTATCAATCCTCACCTATTGAAGTAAATGATACATCCATAGTTGAATGGATAATTGCTGATGATTTTATCCATGATGTTACTAAATAGGTAAGTGAGATTGAAAGTAAAGAGATCCCACCAACTAGTACAACTAAAGGTGAAGTTGTTGACATAACCAGCCAACAATAATCCCCTATGGTACAAGAGAAGCAATGTTACCTAAGAAGAAGAAATATAAGATTGCAAAGCGTTAGCAAGAAGAGAGAGCATGCAAAGTTAAGGAATAGTATCTTGTGAAAATAAAGTTAATGTTTGAGCCAAATACATAGAAAAGGCACAAATTAGTTTGGATGTTAGAGGAAGAAGAACATGATTTAGGATAAGAAGACAAAATTCCTACCCCAGTAGACATCACTGAGTTGAATTATGAAAAACTGTTTGAATATTCAAATAAGGTAAAGTAGAAGGTCATAAGAGATAAGGAAAAACTCAAAAAGAAAAAAGCAAGATTCTTATGACAAACGAAAAATATATTATCAGAATTAGTTACTGATACATCCTACATAGAAGAAGATTTAGTAATAGATTAGTTAGACACTTTAATCAAAGTGGTTTCTAATCAAGGTCCAAATTTGTAGACAGTTGTAATGTCCACAAATTATAAATCCTAACTCTTGCATATATTATTCTATATTTTCCTCTAATATATTCTTCTATATCTTTTCATAGGATTCAGTACTCCTTTATATATTTCAAAATAAGAAAAGTTGTGTCTTTTCCAATGATAATTGTATTATATTGATAATATAATCATTAATATGATTACAATATATTAATAATATAGATAAAGTCAAATATATTTATAATATCAATATTATTTCCTATACTACATTATATATTTACTTTATATATTTAGATTATTAATCTAAATATTATATTTAATTCTCAGATTAATGTAGTATCATAATATGATACTAAATTTTACTATAACGTTATTGCTATGATATTATTATTACTATTTTATTTATTAATATTAATTTTGACCTTATTATTTTATCAGTTATTACCTTAGTAACATATTATTATTATATCAATAATATATTATTATTTACTCTTTAATAATATTTATATCATTTTTTAAAAAAAGATTTCAGCGAAAATGCCGAATTTCTACAAACCCACAAAAAATATAGGGTAGACTTTTCATAAAAAATAAGAAGGAAAAACCCCGGGCATTCACTTTCGAATGGTAATCTATGGCAAAATGCATCTACATATAATAGTCGTAGATGGTCCACCATGGCTGTCCAAGATCCGCATAAAACTAGATTTGCAGTAGAAATTGCAAATAGGTTCGACATTTTGGAAAAATCTGAGGGTGATTTTCATAGTCATCAATGGAAAGAGGGGATTCAAACACAACGAATGATAAACAGCTGCTAGGAAGCCGCACCCAAAAGTCCTCCCCCATGCTCAAACCTTTCAGGTACCCACATCGACCAATTTTTCTTCACAATTAAACATTTAGACAACCAATTTAGGATCTTTAATTTAACCAAGTATGTGCGTCCACATCTACGAAAGTCTTCCCTCATATCAGATTGTCATACTTCTATCGCAACGCCCCAGCTAGGAAATTCAAGGAGTCAGTCTCCATCTGATTTGAAATCCTCGACCTCTTACATTCCTCCACATCATCAAAAAGCACCTTCGAATGTCTCCCCCCACCAAACCCCAAAGTACTGTCTAGTTTGTTTTCCCCAATTAAACCCACAGATAATCTCATAATAATTAACAATAAAGAAGTCAAAGAGACCTGGTGGAATGCCAAAAGGGAGGAATCTTCACGATTTGGAATGGCCCCCTGAGAGATTTCCCTCTTCTATCTAATTGGCTTGAAGAAAACTGCGAGGAATAGGTAAGTATCTTTCATTACTCTGATAGGATTCTGTACTTACAATGTGAGGAAGAATCTGTAAAGAAAGAATTCATTTCAGTCTCTGAGTGTTTTTTTAATGGTCATATAATCAAATTCATAGAATGGTCTCATGATTTCTACATAGAAAAGTTAGAATGTACGGTTCCAATTTGGTTTAATATGCCTTCTCTTCCTCTGGAATTGCTTCAATTAGATATTCTTAAGTCTATAGGATCGTCTTTGGGGGAAATCATCGATATTGATTCTTCTTATCATTGCTGCAATAATGTTAAATTGCTTATCAAAACCAAATTCAATCATCCAACAAAGATTCAAAAGAAAGTAATTTGATTTCAGAAGTAAGTTTCCTTGGATGAGAATAATGAAGAAAAAAAGGAATTAGAAATATATAAAGCACCATCTTCATGCAAACTTAGGAGGAGTATATATTTCAGACAGAGCCACTCCACACAAAAGAGACAAACACCAAAAGGATAAAGGAACCTCCAGCAGACAAAGGAAGGCTTAAATCAATAATAGTGGCTGATCATAAGGAAACAGCAGATGCAGTAATTGATGGCTAGCCCCTCAAAAAATAGAAAGGAAAAAGGGAAAGGAAAACATTTGATAGCAACAAAGACTCAAGAGTAGAAATAAAGAGCCTTAACTTCCTCAACAGCAGCAAATAAATAAAGGAAAAGAAAATGGAACCCTCGAGATGGCAAATTTGAAAAAGACAGAGAATGCACCAAAGGAAAAGCATCCTAAACTTAACTCAAACCTTGCAAATAAAGGTGTTGAGCAGGAAAAGATATCAAGTATCAAACAAGCAAAAATCAAAAGGGATAATAAAGGGAGTAATATAGAGGATATTGAGAATCATTTGCTATTCAACTTTGAAGAGAAAATTGTAGAGGATTCTAAAATACAGAAGGAAACAAGTGAGCTAGAGCACATTCAACTTCAAGATATGGAAGACAGATTACCATCTCTGGCATCCAAAAAGCTTTACAAGTTCTGGAAAACACCAACATCTTTAAAGAGTTCTCCATTCACCCCTAGCAGCAACAATCAGAGCATAGATATGAATACAAGGACAACAGATAAGGTACCATTAAAAGAACTTCAAGATTTTTAAATAAGGATAGCATCTTGGATCCAGTGATGGGGGATTTGAGCATATCAAAATCGGAAGAAGCCAGTTTGACTTTGAACCATCTTATCGACCAGTTGGTTCAATTTTTTTGTGTTGAAAATACTGATGAAAGCACAGATGCACAAAAAGAGGAATTAATTCAAGAAATCCTCAAATTAGGAGGGAATAACTACACATATGAAGATCTAGGGAAAGGCTTATCAAATATTGAGAAGGAAGATAATAATCTGAGCCAATCTCAAATGAAAGAGCAAGGATTAGTGCAAAAGGAAAAGGACAAAGATATCAACAAAAGAAACAAAGTGGGATCAAATGCAGACTTAGAGAATCAATCTGGCCTTGTGAATTAGTTTCTTAAAGAACTAGTATAGGAATAAATAGAAAGGAGCCCTAAAGAAAAGATTTATGTAGCTAACATGGTAGAATCTAACCTAGATTAGCTGGGGATTCACTTGAACCAAGAAGGGCTTAAATCTCTTATCTGTGGCAAAGCAAAAGGCAAAAGAGGTAGACGATCACTAAAAGAACTCAGAGAAGCAGACGAACACAACAAAGAACAACAAAAGATCGACCAAATTTTTAATGTTGGGAAGGGGAAGTGCCTTCCTGAGGAGGTATGAAGATCACAACATGGAATGTTAGGGGACTTAATGCCCCTAGAAAAAAGAGGTTATTAAAAAATAACCTCAAATCCTTTGATTCTAACATTGTTCTCATTCGGGAAACTAAACTAAATAAGTTAGAAATTTCTAAATTAGATAAAATGTTAGGTTTCTGGAATTCAGTACTTTAAGGATCAATAGGGGATTTTGGGGGTTTAGGGATCCTCTAGAACCCAAGGAAGGTATACATAAATATCCTTAATATAAGTAACAATTGGATGAGTGGCTAGGTTCAGAGCCTAAAATCTGATCTCAAATTCATCCTCATTAATGTTTATGGGCCTATTACCAACCTCAGTAAAAAATTAGTTTGGGAAGAAATTGGTTATTTTTTGAATAATTTTAAAGATAATCTATTTTTATTAAGAGGAGACTTTAACACATTTTTAGATATTAATGAAAAATAGGTGGTATTTAGCAATTATCGCAAGCTTCTAAGGACTTTAAGTTATGGTGGAGCTCTCATAGTTTGATCGATATACCAATCAATAATGGTATTCATACATGGAACAATAGGAGACAAGATTTTGCATACATAGCTAAAAAATTGGATAGGTTCCTATTAAAAAAGAACCCTAATGCTAATAACCTAAATTTTCACTCCTCCATGCTACCAGTCACTTGGTTTTTGAATTTTCAAAACTGCATAAACCTACTAGGAATCCATTTAAGTGTGAGAAAATGTGGTTCTCAGATTTTGGCTTTATTAATAATATCAAAGAATGGTGGGCTCGGGACAACTTTGAAGGATCTAAGATGTTTGTATTTGTTGCCAAAATGAGGATACTAAAGGAATGAATCCTCAAATGGAATAAGGAACACTGCAATAACATTTTTAAAGAAAAATTAGATATAGAAAAACAACTAAAGGATTTAAACTCAGAAGTGATTAGGAAAGGGATGGACAATGCTAGCTATATGTGAGAAAAAGATCTATTAGCAAGGCAAGAGGATATTCTAACCAAAGAGGAAATTTTATGGAGGCAAAAATATAGAGAAAAATGGTTAGATGAAGGAGATCAAAACATGAAATACTTCCATAATTCCACCTTATTTAACAAATCAAAGAGTAAAATAACTTCTATTAAGAATCATTTGGGCATTATAATAGATAAATTGAGTGAAATTGCGGAAAACTTCGTTAAATATTTTTAGAATACTTTAAACAACTATGAAGGGTCTAATAGATCAGCACAAACTAATCTACTTAAAGTGATTCCTAAAATTGTCACACCAAAAGATAATAAGGTTCTAAACAAACCTATTTCATTGGAAGAAGTTAGAAAAGTGGTTTTTGATATGAATCTGGATAAATCCCCAGGCCCTGATGGCTTTCAAGCCTTCTTTTACCAAAAATGTTGGGATATCATAGGCTTAGACCTCTAGAAAGTAATTGAAGCATCTAGAAATAGGGGTGCTCTTTTATCGGAGATCAATCATTTGTTCCTCACTTTGATTCCCAAAAAGTTAGAACCTAAAATTCTAGGAGACTTCAGACCCATTGTGTTATGCAATACGGTGTATAAAATTTTCTCTAAAATTCTAGCTAACAGGTTAAAGGATATACTTCCTAAAATTATTTCAGAAGAACAAATGAGCTTCATGCCAGGCAGATCTATTCTAGATGGTATTATTACCATTCAAGAGACAATCCACTCAATACATATCAACAAAGAGCAATGTATATTCATGAGATTGGATATTCAAAAATCATACAACATGGTTGATTAGAGATTTCTCTATAAGGTTTTGGAAGCTTTTGGCTTCTCTCATCAATGGATCAACCTTATTTACAAATTCATATCTACGGCCAAAATCTCGATTCTCATTAACAGAACACCGGAAGGTTACTTTGATATATCTAGAGGCATTAGATAGGGAGACCCATTATCCCCCTCCCTTTACATCATCATGGCTGAAACATTTGGGAGAGCGGTGACTGATGCATACAATAGCCAAAAATGTCAGGTATTTCGGTCACTAAAAATATGCCCAATATCACTCACCAACAATATGTTGATGAAACCATCTTGTCGAGAAAAAGTAGGATTAATGAGGCTCTGGGTCTAAAATCCATTATTAAAGCATATATGGAAGCTTTTGGTCAAAAATAATGAGCTTAAATCTGAGATTTACTTTATGAATACGAAACCTCAATTGGAACAACAAATCTACAAAATCATGGGATACAAAAAAGGTCAATTCCCTAGCGAGTATCTGGAATTTCCATAGAAAAAGGGCTGAAATCTAGCAAGGTGTGGTGTAATACCTTGGAAAAAATGGATGCCAAATTTGGCTATTGGAAGGATAGATGGCAAACAAAGGCTGAAAAATGTACAAAGAGCAGATCAGTATTATCAGCTATTCCGACCTTCCCATCATCTTGCTTGCCATTGTCCAAACGGAACCTCCTTGAATTCAAATCCAAAATGTGGAATTTTCTTTGGAAAGATTGTGAAGAGGACAAAAAACTGGCACTCATTAAATGGGAGAAAATTTGCAAACCAAAGGACTTGGGTGCTTTAGGGATCAAGAATCTACAATGGCAAAATGAAGCTCTAGGGGCAAAACTCATTTGGTGACTTTATAAGGTTAGAGATCACAAATTGGCCAAGATTATATACAATAAATATCTAAATGAGGAGGATCATCTATCAATTTTTAGAATGGAATACCCTCTGAAAGGGTCAGAATATTGGAACTTTATGCTAAAATGTCAACATTTGATCTCAAGGTACTTGACTTGGGTTGTAGGTAAGGGCGAAGAGGCCTTGTTTTGGGAAGACTTGTGGGATGGTCACCCCCCTTTGCATCTTAGTTGCACTATTATGAATCTCAAAGACAAATTAATTTCTCTATGGGGAATTCAAGTTCGTGACTATAGGACCATGGTTTATGAAGATGGTAAACCAAAATGGGTGTGAAAATCTTTGGATGGCTTAGATGTGGATGTCGAATCAATTAAAGTCTATGAAAAGTTGCTAGAAGGTAGAAGAATTAGGCAATCCAAGAAGAAAGATGAACTTATATGGGCAACCTCTAACAATGGTAATTATAGCATGAAAAATGGATATAAGGCCATTTTAGCCTCTCTCATAGATGGGACAATGTGGATATTTTGCTCAAGCTGTGTTGGGACCCCTCGTGTCTTCCTAAAGTAGGATTTTTCTTATGGCTAGCTTTTCAAAATAGAATTCTGACCATGGATAGGTTGAGGAAGCTTGGTTTGCAAGGTCCATCTAGATGTGTCTTATGTAAGCATAACAATGAAGACTCTAATCACATCCTATTTAGTTATCCCTTTTCTCAAAAGTGTTGGGAATGGCTAAGGACTATGTTAGGATGGTTGACACCATTCCCGAATTCTTTGCTTAACTTGCTCAAGGGATGGCCCATTAGTTAGGTCAAGGGTGTTTACAAGAAACTATGGAACATTTGTCCTTCCATTATGAAATGGGAAATTTGGAAGGAAAGGAATCAGTGTATCTTCCACAACCAAAAATTGGAACCTGAAGAATTAATTATAAATATCGAAGCTAGTATTGTGGAAACTAATAACTCACATCTCATAAATACCCGAAAAGAGGAAGTCTCCTTTTCCATATGGGATGAGTAAATGAAGAAGAATTGGTCTAAATTGATCAACCCCCCACTTTTTTATCTAAAGAATATTAAGGAGGCTAGAGCTAACTGTAGATGGGTCCCTCCCTCAAATGGGTGGACTAAATTGAATTTTGATGGTGTTGCCCGAGGCAATCCTAGCACATTAGATGCATCATTAATGATGAGGATGATCACTGGATAGCCAAAAAAGTTATTTCTATTCAACCTACTACTAATAATCTTGTGGAATTAGAAGCATTGAAGTAAGGACTTCAATTGTGCCACAAATTGAAATTAACCAAAGTTATTATAGAGGGAGATTCACAAATCATATTAAATGCGATTAGAAAATGAACAACCCCCAATTGGGTACTCAACTCCAATCTAGAAGAAGCCCTTTCTCTTGTAGATAAGTTAATAGAGTGTAGGATCTGTCACATATATAGGGAAGGAAATCATATAGCAGATAGTTTAGCAAATTTGGGGGTAGATGGGGCCAATTCTTTAATCATAAAGGACCATTTTCCTTTGCCAGAATATTGATGGTTTTCTCATTCTGGTTTGTGTCCTATCCTCTCATCTTATCTTCTTCTTCAAGTATTTTCTCAGTTTCAATTGTCTTCATCTATATCTATAAATGCCTTTTTTGATACTCCCTCATATATATATATATATATATATATATATATATATATATATATATATATATTCATTAGCTCACATTTATTGTTCTCGTCTATGATCTTTCAAAGGTATAAGATAGTAGCATTCTTATTGATTTAGGCTCATATATATATATATATATATATATATATATAGACACATATATTTTTTCTTCTATATATATATATATATATATATATATATATGTCTCACCTCATCCTCTCGTGATATGTCTATCTTAGTAATATCAATCTTATTGATTCACTTCCATGCAGAATGTCTTGATTTTGTTATAGTTTTCTTAGCAACTCATTTGATGCAAGGGTCTACTTGTAGAGTTTATTCCCCGTCATGAATTGGGATGGCCCTTCATTAGCCTTTATGTGCATTGCTGGCTTTGGTCACTTCAGTGATGTTCCCATCATAGTGAAGCTAAGGCCAAATAATGTTGAGCTAGAGCAATTTACATCATTGATGACATCACTACTGAGACCTTTCCAAAGGCTTCATTTGTCTATATCTAGGATCTCTTGTTCACACTATCATTTGTCGACCTCATTTCTTAAACATGGAAACAAATATCTGTCTCTTTCATGCATCCAAAAATCAAACTATGGCCTTTTGTGGAAACATAAAACCAAAGCGATGGAATAGGATCCTCTACCCGATGGACAACATGTCATGACTCACCATTAGCAAAGCCATCGGAGAAGGGGTTTTCAATTACCAATTCACTTGGAGGACCGACAACGACATCATCGAGTCCTTCATCAGATGCATGGTAAGGGCAAAGGTGGATGCTAAGGCCATTATAAGACTTTGCTCTGATATATTTGTCCCAACGTGGAGGAAGGGATTGGAGAAAGCCGTCAAAAGCATTGATGACAAATTATGTATTCTATTACTAGAGAAGTATATGAAACTGCCGTTGGGGGCCCCTAACTTGGAAACTACTTTTTGCCGTCTGTCTCTAGTAATTCGGAAGAGCTTGGCTTTTTATTGTGAATGGCCTAAAATGGACACAAGTATCCATTTTTTCTCCACTAGTGAGGAATCATAGCTAATGATAACAAGGAATGGTTAATGAACTAACTTACTCTATCCAAGGCCTACATACAATTGGGAGTGAACTTTGACAACCTGGATGCTCTAGAGTTTTGCACACCGAATTCGAAAAAGTCTAGCAGGGCTAAGACTAGTTTCGAATTCCCTCCTAAATTTCATGTTGAGAACCCCAATGACATATTTGAAGTCATCATGGTGGTCTGGAAATAAGGTGTGGCCTTTGTTGTTTTTTGTGGGTTTTGATAAAGTATAGTTAGGGTTTAGTTTATAAGCAGATAGATAAGGTACTATGTATAGTTTGGGTGGGTTATAATCTGATCCAAAGATATTAAGATTTTTGAGCATGGCTTATATACCTTCTATACTATAAGCTCAGTCTATGTATGTAGCTCTATATTGTAAACAATAGTAGTTATACCCTCTTATATAAATATGTATTGATACTTGGCAGAATATAAGATGTATGTTTTCTATTATTGTTTGTCTATTAATCTTTAACACGAATGCTTTAGGATTTAAATTTGTTTGGTTTTCCATTCTAAATCTTAATTACGAATGCATATTTCCCTTTATGTCTGTAATTGCTTAAAATTTAAATTTGGATTTAAATTATCTATTCAGAATTCTTAGCTAGTATTATGCTTTACAAGTTCTCCTTCATTTTTTACTGTATGTTGGATTAGGATTTTAGAGCTCTTCAGGAATTTTGTCTCAATTTTGTGATGCTCTATTGTTAGGGCAAGTTCTAAGAAATTTTAAGACTTGACTATGATGTAATCATTTGAATTTGTGGTGCTAGATGGTGGCTAGGGGTTTTCTTGGTTTTATGCTTGTCTAGAGGAGGTGATACAACTTCAGCTTCAGTCTCATTTCCCCAGCTTGATGGCAGATTCGTTATTCCTTATTTAAAGTCTCAGATTAGGGTTTGTCCCCATAAGACTAGGGTTTAGTATTGGTTCAAATTGTCTCTATAGTTCATTATTTAGAACTAAATCTTTATTGGGCTCCCTTGATGATCAGTGTTGAGAATGAAAAAAAGAGGTTGTTAGGATTGTCTAATCTTTATTTAGTAGACTCGGTATGGTGAGTAGTTTGAATATGAATTTGAAACTGGTGTTAGGGGTAACCCGACTTCAATTTGTATTCATTTTGTAGACTTACGAAGATCTCCACTAGAGGTTAGGGTTCGAGGCATCATTTGGATTAGAGTTGATTGTTATTTCTCCATGAGATTATCAGTACTCTATTTTGTGTAAATGCATAGGCTCAAATGAACTTTAAATATTAAGCACTCTGATTTTATCTTAGCTAACCACCATTTTTTAGTACAAGATTATCCAACTCTCAGATTCATAGGGGTGGTTTTTTCTAATGATTGTTTATTTCGTACACTAACCTATTAACCAATCAAGTTTTTATGGAAGGAGTGTTACTCTAGTCAAAAGTTCTATGCACTTAGAGGTGGTTATGGACATCAAATTATATGAATTATGATATTTCTATTAAAAATTTATATCTATAACAGACACTATGTTGGTAGGTGTATGCCCCTCGCTATGTTGTTATTTTGAAATTGTATTTAATAGGTCATGATCTCATTGGGGTATGCCCCTTTTAAGATGTAATTATATAGGACTATATATCCTGGGCAAGATTGGAGGTTTTCTTCTCCATTCTTTCCTACCAGTGCCTATTTGAACGGAGTCAAGCTCATGTAATTTTTTATTTTTAAATTAATAAAATCATTCAAGGCTTCGGTCGTTTACTGATCAAAAATAAATAAATAAATATGTTTGTGTGCATATATATATATTTATATATTTATATATTTATATTATTTAAAGATATTTTTATAATCTTATTTATTCATCATGAAATTATAACAATATTACTCTAATAATTTAATATTTATTTATTTATAATAATTAAAACTATTTTATTTTGTTCACCTATATTTCCCTAATTAGGGGACATGACAACAGTTGCAATGAACATTGTTGAGTCTCGTCTAGAGAAAAAATTGATAGGAAGACTAGTTGAGAAATTTACTACTAATTAGGAGAAGCTACTAGATCTAGGGAAAGATATCATAATTATTTTGAATGAAAATGAAATATTATTCACAAATTTATCAAACATATTAGAATTTGTTGAGGACCTAGAACTGAATAAAGGAAAATAAATAAAAAGGAGTTGAAAAACCTAGGTAGTTAGCTTGATTTGTTTCGATCTCAACTACATGTATTGGAGAAGTTCAGAAGATTATACAAATTTTAGGCAAATAAAATAAGAACAAGGTAAAAAAGTGGTAAATATACTCGAGTTACAATCCTATCTATCCCCAACTATGGACTTCATGCAATAGAACTGGAAGAAGGCTGAAGAAACACTTCCATTTTCAGATATTGAGTCCATAGATAGTTTGGATAAGACAACTACAAAATTACATGAGAATACTATTTCTATGAGTCACCTTACAAACGATATAGGAGACATATATGGAAGAAACAAGGATGAGCTATAAGGTAATCTTTGATAGGTTGTAAATCAGTTTTACATATTTTCAAGTATTAAACCTTTAGCATCATTGTGAAAGGAGGGGAATAAGAAAAGGAAAGAGAAAGAAGAAGAAATGAAAGGGGAGAATAAGTTCAAAATAAGATAAGGAAGAATAAGCTTAAAGAGATTGGGATAATGAGCTAAGGAAGAGTACATCAAAAAGAAGAAAAGTAACATAGTTTGTTTAGATTAAGGTGTTTTTTTATCAATACCAAATGGAGATATTATTGGAATTATGGTAGAAGATTAGTTTAAAGCATAATGAAGATGTATAGTCATCATTGATAGAAACTATGAAAACTATAGTATAAAAGTCATAGCAAGTACATGATTGGTGAAGAAAGGAACACGATGAATGAAGGCAGGAATATGACTAGTAAATAAGCCTATGATATCAATGATTACAATAGAGTAGTTGACAATATAAAAATAGCCTTTGTAGTGGTTGAGGTAGAAGATAAATCAAGTCCAAGTGATTATCACATTGGATAGTGACAAGTAAAACCTACTTGGTGGACTAGTGTAAAGAGTTTTCATTATCACAAATGTCAAGAAAAGGAAGAACACTCTAGGATAGTTAGAATAAGATCTTCAAAAGGTTTAGTATGAGAGATCCTATTAGAGGATATGACGATAAAGAGTGAAGGAAATTAGATATTAAGTTGGCATCAATTGGATAATTGGACCGATATAAGGCAATTTAAAGTGGTGCAAAGGGAAAGATAATATATTTTGACTATCTTAAGTAATGAATAGAAAAGAATTTGTTGAAGGTCAATGTGGTCAAGGTAAATATTATTGAGATATGAAGATAAATCAAATGATTAAGGAGATTGTGTGGGAAGCTCAACATTTGAATGAATGGTCAATATTAAAAGTGGTGGCTTACGATATTTGACCCATAATAGGTCTAACATAGCTAGTGTAGTTGGTATTGCAAAGAGATATCAAGCATATCCTAGGGAATCACATTTAATAGTAGTACAAATAATATTTAGATACTTGAAGGGAACTTTAGAATTTGGTTTATGGTATGATAGTTCAAATGATTTCACATTATATGCCTATATTGATAATGACTGGGCAAGAAATGTTGATGACAAAAAGAGTACTAGTAGAGGAGAATTTTTCCTTGGAGGAAGATTAGTTTCATGGTTGAGCAAGAAACAAGATTAAATATAACAATCTAAAATAAAAGTAGAATATTTAGTAGCAACAAATAAATATAATCACTTAATGTAGATGAAATAAAAGCTAAAAGATATTGGTATAACATTCTTTGAACCTATCATCCATGCATTGTGATAATATAAGTATGATTAACATGTCCAAGATTCTAGTTTTATATTCAAACACTAAGCATGTTTCTATTGAATATCATTTTCTGAGTTATAAATTTACTGAGAAGGAAATAAAATTGGAATTTGTGACCACAATAGAGAAGGTAGTAGATATATTTACTAAGCCTTTGGCTAAGGACACCTCTAACTACCTCATAGGTATGCTTGGGGTTATGGCCCTACCCTATGAAAATTAATTGATGCAAATACACATTAGTAAATATATTCAGAGCACATTTATTCATCTAGATGCGATGCTTGGTATTGCTCCTTAGGGCGAGTGGCCTCACGGTGTAGAGATGGTCTTAGAGCTATTATGTAATGATTTTTGGTATAACAATGTTTTTTGTAATTGGACATTGTTCTTGGTTGTTGATTTTCTTGCCCAATGTACGTTATATTGTTGGGACTCAAAATTGCAATAGGATTTTGAGTACCATATTGAGAAACTTTGCTAAATGAATCCCTATAGAAGCATTCATGCATATATGCCCAACTATCATTTTGAGGCCTATGGTGAGTTTCAAATGGTTGTCACCTTTCATTTAGTATATGCATGTATCCCATGATGATAATTTGCAATTCTAAGTCATTTTGTGAAGTGTCATTTTGAGCATTTGAGAAATATGTATTTTCTTTCTAATTGTCAAACAACCATGGGAAGCCTAGTTTGTGATTGAACATCTTGCACCTGTTAAAGTGTCATGACTCACCACTTTGAGAGTTCTCAATATGCATATCAAAGAACCTATGTTCTAGATGTCAAGTTGTTTTGATATGTTTTGACAAGGTTTTGAATCCTTCGAAGTTGGTTGTTCATCTCTATCATGATTTTGCATTTTGTCTAGAATTCTAGGAAGCCCTGTTTGATAGTGAATATTTTGTGACCTATTAAGAATTTTGAAGAAATAGTCATACCATTGTGTTTTAGTTATGAATAAATACTATCTTTGAAATTTCAAGCTCTAATGAATTAGTCTGATGAGTTTTCTAAGCTGATTCAATTTGTAAACTCAAATTTGCCCAGTTGTCCTTTGCAATAGTTTATCAGTAGCCATATTTGATTGATCAAATATTTGACTCAATTGACCCTATTGAATAAATTCTTTTTTTGCTACATTCTAGGGGTCCAAGACTTGTTATGTTTCAAATTTGAGCTTATGAGGAATCCATTTCACTAGTTTTCAAACGTGATTCCAAATACAATTTCTTAAAGTTTTACTGGTAACCAGATTTATAGATTGATCAAGAGGCATGTTTAGGATGTTATAACTTTGAGACCATTATAGATGAAGCCAAATAGATTTCACCACTATGATCTACTCTAAAAATGCACTAATTGTGCTAATTTGTAAGTCTTGACAATCCATTTGCACACTTTCCCAAGCTTATTCCTTTTGCAAAAATCACTATTTTGTTAGTGTACCTAGTTCTGCATTTCCCACAGCCTAAATTTGAGAAATTTCCAAATTTTCCCAATTATTGGCCATGAGCGCAAATTGAGCATCCATTCTCTCCATATTTGTTAGTATACACAATTAATTACTATTTACACTTTACTTGAGTTCACTTAGGTTAATGCATTAACTAGGAGTATGTGTACTCATATGAGTTGTCTTGTTGACAACATAGGAGTTAGCATCTAATTTAAGAACATGGTGTCTACAACATCCCTATACGAGATACACCTTGTCATACTTATCCTCTCATCATCGCACATACTTATGTGCTCAATGGAGGATAATCCACTTCTAGTGGACGTGTGCTTAGTTGTTGAGCTTATCTCTTCACTAACTCCTAGTCATTCTAGAGGCCTTTATATACAAGCACTTCTAGTGTATGTAAAAAAACATTGATACATGAGGAAATTATCTATCATTGAATAATCTGATATCCAAAGAATCAGTTATCCATTCTCATATTATTACAATCATACATCATTTGGTCCATATTGTGCTTTGTCTCGTGCTTCTTGAACTTGGCATCATTTTTCCCCCAGGCAAATTCTTACATGGTATTAGAGCTATACTAAATTCTTACAATATTAAACTAAACCTACAACCCAAGTTTCATTTCTCTGAGTGGTCATTTGACCTATTTTCAAAGCTAAAACCAAATGCACTTTTATATTTCTAACATATTCATTTGAATGATAGTTTGAAAATGAGAACTTTGATAGTTGATATCTTTTGATTGGGAACTCCTCATCAACTAAAAATATGTAGAGTAAGAGTATGTATACTAGAGAACAAGAGTGAAAAGTTTCATGGCTTGGTTGTTTATTTTTGTCAATTTTTAAGGCCAACTTTAGGGCCTCCTAACACGAAATGATGAGTTCACAGATAAGATAAAAGATGACTTTCAAACATTCAGACAATGATTTTTTTTTGAATTTAACTAATGTAAGAAGCTCAATGTGTTGGTTTCAAGAGTTAGTTAAATTAAATTACAAGTGTGGAGTCAAATCTCATAGACAAATGCTAGATAGATGATTATCCTTGAAATTTCACTATCGATGAGAAGTCTTGAGTGATTTTTCGATGAATCCTTATTATCTTTTCTAGAGTGAAATGTACTACCTATCCAAAGTTGTGAGATGAGCACCATAAATGAGTTTAAGTGAACAAGCCTCTCATAGATATATCCATTCTTATGAAGAAAAGCCTGGTTGGCCTGCACAAATAAAATGCTCGTATCTTTCAAAAAGAAAGAAAAAAGGTTTTGAAGAAGAAAATGAAGCTTTAGATTGCCTTAGTAAATGGTTTGAGAAATGAAAATTTGTTAAATTGTCAATTCCCCAAATTTGTGAATGAGTCATTTTAAAGGTAATAGTAAAATGATTTTGATGATGAGAAGGGCAATATTAAGCTATGGGAAGATTCAAAAGTGGGTAAATTATTTTAATGACAAACTAGAATAGGAAATTATTTCTTCACTCAATAACTCAGGAAGACAAATGGATGGTTTTGAATGTCAACAATTATATGGAACAAGAAGATGACAACATAATTGAGGAAAAATGGTGATGCATTTGATTGGTGGCTATCCATTACTAAACAAGATGAATTTTCTCTCATGTGGTCAAGGTCGACAAACAGGTGTAAATTCTAATCATAAATATTGTGTGATCAAAAGGTACCACATTTCCAATTGGAATTGAGGTGTTAGATCCACATTATACATTTTGACTACCACTATTTAATGATAGAAGTGTTTTGTGCTCATATGCAACCTTAAACAAATGCACTATCCATGAAATGGCAAGTCACCAAATCAGTTGAAGTTCAGGCTATGCAAACATTGTTTGTTAAAGACATTATTTAGTATATTGAGCACCATTGTAGATTGCATAAGCCATATCTATGAAGTGTTTTATATAGTGCTCGACAGATATAGGAAACAATCAATGTTCTAATGCCATCTTACCCTTTTTTGCAAATGCTACTATATGAGCTAAAACTAAGATGTTTGTTGACTTCTTATGTGCAATGAAAAGTGGAGGTATTGCATATAACTATGGTTGAATTTTTCATGTGCTAGACTAACATGAAACATGGTTATGCCAAATCAAATTCTAAGGATGTTTCCTAATGAGATGGAATAGTATTTTCTTTTCCAAACTCAATGTGCACAAAGAATAATCATTGTATGGAGTTAAGATCAATGGTGAACAAGCTACAGTAAAAGAGATGAGAAGTTGTGTTGCTTTCTTAGTTTTCTCCAAGTACTGTGTAGTGAAGAATATACATGGGAAAGCTAAGGGCTTTGTCATTTCAAATCAGAGGATGCTTAGTGCCAAACGTAGGTGGGAGGAAGGATTCTATATGTTACAAGCCAAAGTCATGGTATCTTGGCAAATGAAATGTGACTGCTTTTTGAGAGACTATATCTTTACTGACTAGATTAAAACTAGAAAACCTATAAGGAAACTTGCAACAAAGAATATAACTATTTCCATATAACCCATATAGATCTGAAATAAATATGTAAACAAAATCCACATACGAGAGAATAGACAACATACCTACAAAAAATATGACACAAGATATATTCTGGGAAACCCTTATTGAGGGAAAAAAATAAGCCTCCAAAAGCATCCATCACCATGTATTATTCAACAAATACCATTGCAATACAACCATGGAAGCCTTTAAAGCCATATCTACATCCAGGAAATCCATGTGAACAAGCATGAATCCACACATCTTATGTCATGCTTTCAATCTTCACAAATGCTCCCTTGGCTAACTTGTCAAACCTTGTCCCTCTCAACTCTTGCCTATTGGAATTCTTTAGAATAACTAAGAAGGGGGGTAATCAATTATCCAAGGTCCAAATGTAAAAATAAAAAATTTTATAGCTTAGTGTACCCATATCCATAAAACATATTTATCATGCATGCATCCATTAGATCATACAATCACTTAAACTTTGTAGGTTACGGTCAAATCAACTTTGCAAAAATGTAAGCATGAAACACAATATTTTCAATATCACATTTGACACAAAGATTTTACGTGAAAACCTAATTTGGAAAAAACCACCAGTAACATGCTACTCATTCTCACTTTTCTGAAATGATTCCCTATGAAAGGCCAACCAACTCATTTTGTAGATTACAGATCTCTATTTCAATCCTTTATTCTACTTAGATTTCACACAATTCAGCTATGATAGCTTGTCCACCCTTCAAGCATCTATAACCTTAAGCCTTCTTGCTTTGCTTTCCAATAGAAATCTCTTCTCTTTGGTCATTGAATGAAGCAATACCTTAGACTCCATGTCTTCCTTAGTTTATCGCACATGACAACATTTGCTTCTGACCAACCATCTCTATAAATAGAAAATTTAGATCTTTTGCCATTCATCCTTTATCATCCATTTTAGGGTTAGGTAGGATTATGTAGGATTCAATGAATCTACCCATATTTTTATTTTATTCCCTTCTAGAAGCTTCTTCTTCAATCCATTTTGAATTCATCTCAAAACAATTCATCTCGAATTCTGTGCCACCAACTCATCGAGCTTATCTTCCACACTTTTCACACAATTTATGAAATCAAACTTGTTAGCTCAAATTCATCAAATTCATGATCTTTCTCATAATTTCATCACTCAACATTAACTTGCTTCTAATTCTTGACACGTACCACATTGCTCGACATCCATTATCAAATCACTTTGCACAAACTAAAGTTTACTAGTGCTTGACATCAACTAAACTTTACTCGGCTAACACTGTATCACTTGGCATAAATTGAAATTTGAATTTTCTTAGCTCCAACTAATTTTTTGCTCAGCTTACACTAACTTTTCTGGGCACCTACTATGTAGATTGTTAAGTTTGACAGACACATTTTTTTTACTTGTTCTTTTGAACTTAATCAATGTATCCATCTTTTACAACCTTAAGTAGATAATCAACTCACTATAATTTCATTGTCTTAACTAATATTTGTACTCCTTTTCCATATCATAACTCAACCTTTCCTCTAGGTGCTATTGTTACCTCATTTGATCAAATCTTCTTTATCAATGAAATAAATGATAGTACTTAAATCATCTAAGCAATTGTCTTACCAAAAAGTAGCAGCTTTGATATTAGTGACAAAACAATGGTTGAAACATATTCTCATACTTGTATTAATCTATTTTCAGCAATCTCCTTCTTTGACATTGATGGAAAACCAAACTTAATCAGTACAACCAAAAATAATACCAAAAAGAAAATAATTCCTTGTATTGAAGTTTCTCCCTCTATCGACAAATTTCATCTTCTGTTCTGATTCAACAAACAATCAATCAACTTATCCTTATGACTCCCTCTTGATTACTTCTTATATCTCCCTTAGCACTATCTCCCCCTTAGTAGATATTATATCTCTCTTTTATTTCTCTCTTTCTTTGGCTTTCTCCCTCTTTGGCAATAACGCAAAAAAATTGTCATCTTAGTATGTAGATATGAACATTTTCAGTTTCTACCTCTGTCACCTAGCTTGTGACTAATTTATAGCTCCAACTCTTTGATTACTTTAGGTAGCTCCTAAAGTAAGATCCTTAGGAAATACTTTTGTGAAGATATTAGTTATTTTCTCTTTTTTGTTAACATATTCCATCTTCACCTCTTTATCTTAAACTAACTCTCTCAAGTAATGATACTTGATTGCAATATGCTTAGTCTTTTTATGCAACACATGATTCTTTGATATATTTATAGAACTTGTATTATCATAATAAATTATCACAGGTTTAGTGATTTCCTCCTTCATACCTTTGATTAGATGTTTGATCCATACAATGTTTGTACAATTTACTGCAACAGTAACATATTTAGCTTTAGCAGTAGATTGAGATATGTAGTTTTGTTTCTTGCTAGTCCATGTAACCAGCCTTTTTCATAAGAAAAATGCTCCTTTTCTAGTGCTCTTTCTAGCATAAATATTTCCATCTCACTTAGCATTAGTATAGTCTCTCAATTAAAATTTCTCATTTTTCTTATTGTATAGACCATAGTCTTTTGTGCCTTTCAAATATCTCATTATTCTCTTAACAACCATCAAATAATTCTCCCTGGGATTAACAAAGAATATTGCAACTATCCCAACAAATAATGCAATATTAGGTCTTTTGTGTACTACATATTGTAATTTTTCAATCATAGACTTGTACAATGTTTGATTCACCTAAGCTAAATCATCATTCTTTGATAATTTATGTTCTATCACCATAGGTGTGATTATTGGCTTGGAATCTTCCAATCCAAAAGTTTTTAGTATCTTCTTTACATATTTTGACTGAGTGATGTATATACCATATTTCATCTGATGTACTTGCAAACCCACAAAGAACGTGATCTCTCAAAACATAGACATTTCAAATTCTTTCTTCATTTCATTTGCAAAAGCTTTACATAAAGTATCTTGACCTCCAAATATGATATCATCAACAAAATTTTTACATAGAAAAATACCTTTTCCTTTCTCTATCTTCAAGTATAAATTTTTGTTATCATCAGTCCTCTCAAATCCAATCTTCACAAGATAATTATGAAGCCTTTCATACCATGCTCTTGGTGCTTGCTTCAAACCATATAAACTTTGTGTAGTCTACATACCATGTTCTTGTTGTTAGCATCAACAAATCCTTTTGGCTATTCTATATAAACCTGATCTTCTAATAAACCATTTAGAAATGTAAATTTAACATCCATTTAATAAACTTTGAAACCTTTGTATGCAGAGTAAGCAAGTAGAGTTGTTACTCCTTCCAATCTTGCAATAGGAGTGGATGTTTCTCCATACTCTATCCCTTCTTCTTGTGCATATCCTTTACAAACTAATATTGCCTTATTCCTTATGACTTCACCATTTTCATCTAACTTGTTTCTGTACACCCACTTGGTTCCAATCACATTTTTATCTTATGGTCTAGGAACTACAGTCCATGTCTTATTTTTTTCAATTTGTTCAATCTCTTCTTTCATGGCTTTACTCCAGTCCACATCTTCTTAAAAATCTTTCACTATTTTAGGTTCATGCATGCTAAGAAAATATGCATCATTTCTCAACTTGTTCTTTATCATTGGTCTTGAATCTTTATCTCCAATGATTTGTGTTATAGGATGATGTCTCTTGACATACTTTGACAACTTGGTTTTTCTCTATTATCAACAAATAACATAATGTACTTATCTCCTTTGTAGCTTTGCACATCAATTATTCCCCACAAGTCAGTATGAACAATCTCTAATATTCCTTTAGAGGTATGAGTCTTACTCTTAAAACTTGACTTTATCATTTTTCCTTACTAACATTATTGGAAAATTATATTGTTAGGTTTCTTCAACTTAGGCAAACCTTTGACTCTTCTAATTGTAAGAATTTGGGTTAGGCTAGAATTCACCCAAGACCAAGGAACTCAAACACAAGCACAATAGTAGACCAACAGAGAGAGTATGATCAAAGTGACGATATTCATTCAATATGCCACCTTGAGAGTACACTAGGAGTGCCTGTATATAAAGGTCTTAGGAGAGCTTCTAGAATGCATAGAAGTCAGCAACATGATAAGTCATACAACCATGCACATGTCCACCAGATATGGGTTATCCTCCATTAAGCATAGAATTGAGTGTGATGATGTGAGGATAAGCCTATAATGGAGTAGCACACAAATCAATGGTGTCGACAACATGTGCTAAATTAGGAGTGCGGATAACTGTGTTGTCAACATTACAACTTAGTGAATGATGCAACCTCCTGTGTTGTAGACACTATGTGCATAATTAGAGTTGCGTAACTCATAAGAGTACACAAACTTCTAAGTGTCTCACCTAAATAAATAATAAAATAATGCAAAATAACTAAATAATTCATTGACCTAAGTAAACTTAAGTAAAGTGTAATAAGTACACGCCCCCCCCCTTAAGTGCAACTTGGGGGAATGCCCTTAAGCTTAGGAAATTAGGATGAAATGCAAGATGGGTTCTGACTACTATGCCATGTTAGGTACCCATGTACATAATGATATGAAATCTCTCATAAAGCGGAGAAAGAGGAAAAATCTCATGGGAAAAACCCTCCCACAAAAAGAGAGATAAATAGGGATGCATGGATGGATGGAGTAATCAAGACCCCCCCATTATGACATACATCCAATATATACATAAGAGAATGATGAGAAAAGGAAGAAAGATAGGATAGGCTTCCCCTCCAAAGAAGAATGTCGAACAATGACTGCTCTGATGAATAAGTTGATCCAAGACTGCATAATGGTGTTCCTCCCCTTAGGAAGAAACAATTCCAAAGGTAAAAATGAGATGCTTTCTCTATGTGTGGAAAGAATCCCATGGATAAGTGATGTCTCTAAAACCTACTCAATTGACTGAAGAACCTGTCTCAAAGAGTTGTCTATCTCTACAACTGACAAAGAACTTTGCTGCAACTGCTGATCATAAGTATCCACAATCACTTCAACCTGTGATGATTGACCATGTAGAGAATGAACAAGAGAGTTGGATGGAACCCCTGGGAAAAATGAAGAAGGAGCTTCTACATCAAGAAGAAGAGGCAAATCATCAATATTGTCCTCCAAATCTGTCATTGAACCTATACTTGGAAGACTAGATGTACCTTGTTGTTCTAGACCTATCACTGTGGTGATGTATGCATACGGACTGAAATGATGTAGTGACCTCTCACTGCGACTGTCGATAGAACTCCATGTGTCTAAATCTATTGAAGCACTATCACTAGTGTCACTATTAGTTTCCACACTGTATGATGTGCGAAGAGGAGTAGAGGAAAAGTTGGGTGAACTTTCCTCAAAGTATACATCCTTCTCCACAAAAATCTGATGTGTCTCAAGATCTAGAAGTCTGTATGCCTTCACACTGTCTTCATAACCAATGAAAGTACAAGGCCAAAATGGTTTTTCCTCGCATTCCCTGGAAGATATCTTTGCCCATGCAGAACAATTGAAGACTCTGAAGTGTGTCACAAAAGGTTTTCTACTGCACCATGCCTCAAAAGGAGTTTTTCCATATAAGGTTGGATGGGGAGAACGATTAAGAATGTGAGTGGCACTAGAGATTGCTTCAACTTCTAATGATGGATCTAGAGACTTGGCTTGTATCATGCAACTTGCCATAGACTTAAGAGTGCAGATCCTCAATGCTGCAACATCTGCCTTATGTAGACTAAATGCTAGCAGAGTCTGAAGATCAATTCCCTCAAGTATACAAAAGTCCATAAGTTTTTTGTTCACATACATGTTACCATTTTCCATTTGGAGAACTTTGATGGCTTTCCTAGATTTCCCTTCTACATGAGTCTTGAAGGTTGGAAACTTGTCCAACAATTCATTCTTATTATGAAGAAAATAGACCAAAGTGTATCTCGAAAAGTCATCAACAAGGGTAAGTATGTAGCAACCCTGTCTAAATGCAAAAGGACCTGTTAATACCTTGTGAAACATCTATATAACACCTAATGCTCTTGAAGACTTCCCTCTTTGTAACTTCCCCTCTAGATGCATATCCACTAAATTTGTTGAACATTCACTATTAGAAAAGTTGATTTGAGGTAGACCTTTGACCATTTTGTATGTGCAAAGTTGTTGAAGGTAGCGGAAGTCAAGATGACTATACCACTCATGCCATAATTGCATGTTTGAATTGGATTGTGTTAACAAGGCCTTTGAAGGAGACTTGGGCACAAAATGCGAGAAAGAGTACAACCTTTTGTTATGATTCACTTTCCCCACCACAACCAAGGAGTCATCTTTAGACTGTGCACCTGTACTGAGTCTAGAAGGAACTCAACTCTATGTCCACCTCTAAGGTGAGTGATTTGGTAGATTGATAGGAGATTTCAACTTAGGTTTGGAACATAGAGAACATTTTGAAACTCTCAATTTTCCATCTCCAAATTTCCTTTTTTTTCAACTTCCATTTTGCTATCATCTCCCATGAAGATGTGCAGTACCTTGGACTGCTTCATTGAAGAAAAATCATCCTTTGAAGAACCCATGTGATATGAGGCACCTGACTCAAATATCCATTCCTTTGAAGAATTTGTATTTTCCATGAATGCTTGCCCTTTGCCCTTGGAATTAGAAGAAGACCCTTTATCCTTGTAAGCATTAGGCAATGGAACATTATGTTGCTTCATGATGTTGGTCAACTCATCAATCTTCTTAAGATAGCACTCATGCTCTTCATGACTTGTTTTCTTACAATAATCACACTTTTTCTTCTCCTTATTATTGTCCCCATTCTTGTTTGAATTTGAGGACTTGCCTTGTTGATTGGATTGTGGTGTTGTCTTTTCTGCATCCTCTGATTTGTTCTTCCATTTCTTCTTACCCTTTCCTTTATTTGAAGAATGTCCAGCTAAATGTTGAGAACCCTCATTGGCCACCAATGCTTTAGACTAAGGTGATTCAAGAATCCCCATTGATTTCAACTTCTTTTCTTCATCATCCAATAGTTTAGCATATTCATCAAAAGTAACTTTCTTGTAGGCAGACCCTAAGGTAGTCTTTGAGGTGTTAAAAGAAGATACAAATGTGGAATACTCTGATGCCAGCTTGTTATGTATAAGATAGATTAATCTATCATCTTTGGTAGAACTCCCACAATCAGTAAGCTTTGTACTTAGTTCATTCACCTTGATAATGAAATCCTGAATTGAATCATATGACTTAGGATCTAAGGAAACAAGCTCATCTTCAATTTTGAAAAATCCTCTTCAAACACTTTACCATAAAGGTTTTCGAGGGTATCCCAAGCTTCCTTGGATGTAGAACACTTCTTGATTTGATACATGATCTTATCATCTACCCCCAAACATATATCACCTAAGGCTTTCCTATCCATTGCTACCCAAGCTGAAATATCACTATCTGATACTTTATCACCTGCTAGTTTAGGAAGAGTACCATCTACATATTGTGAAACTCCATTATGCATTAAGTGATACCACATTTTGATTGACCACGTAGCATAGTTATGAGGAGTTAATTTTGGAAACTTAAAGTTGTCCATAATGCAAAAAATGAAAGAAAGGTGCAGAAAAGAGAGAACACAACACCAAAAAACACACCCCCCCCCCCCCCCCTTTCACTAAATCAAGAAACCCCCCCAAAATAGATGCTTTGGGCACTGTATTAGTAGTGCAATTACAATGGGCCACTTGCTAATTTTGGCCTTCATGGACTTCTGATTTTTCTTGTTACAACTTTTATATGGATTACAATTCTAGAACTTTACAATGTGCTACAATTCTGAAGCATTACAAAGCAAAGAAAGACCCTATTGCTGAAAGTGACACTTTTGTCCACACAACACTATAATTTGACTATAGATCTAGATAGTAGACAAAAAATAACACACTTTCAAAAAAATAAAACCTATTTTCAACTCCAGATGTGCCCATACGAAGCATTTGAAGTTGCAAAATGCAAGATTATGCAGGTGCAATTGCCAAAAATGCAATTTCTGAAAAATTCGTGCACCAAAACTAGAAAAGAGATACACCACTAAAAAGTTTAGGAAATTCTACCCAATTTTTAAAAAATTCAACCTAATTTGGAATCTGGATGTTTGAGTTATGGCCTCTCGAAATCGGACTGTAAAATCCAAAATCAATCTAGAGAGGGGTTGCATTAACAAATGACGGGGTAAAATTTGACGGTCATACAACCAACCCAGTAGTTCAAATTTTCCTTGAAATGATGTCCAAACAACCATCAAATTTAGACTCAAGAAATGATGATGTCAGCATATCTTAGTGCCTATGATGACGTGAGTTGTACGGATAATGACATTAGCATGTGGATCTATACTGTATAGACTATACAGAACATGCAGATGTGGATGATGATAGGGCTGGTATGGATGCCACATGTGCTGACTGGGCAAGTTGATTTGTCATTGACATGTCACAGAGATGTGACGTGGTGACACATGCATTTGTTGATTGGGACGCGCAGGGGAGCAGACTGCATGCACATGTGTCACGGCTTGTTGGATGCTGACTGGATCAAATGGCTTTGTGCGGTGTGCCATGTGGGCTTGACTCGGTGGATGAGGTGGTTCTTTGTCAGTTGTCAATCTGTGAAGTTGGCAAGTACATCTGCCAAAAATTCTTTCACGGGCCAAATCTTTGAACTTCCCGATTCCAAAAATAGCACGGCCACCGGCTTTTTCAAACTCGCCAAAATTTTTTGAAAAAACTATTGGAGTTACAATGTTCATTTTCGTCGATTTTAATATTGCTTGCCAGAAGTGTTAAATGTGGAGCTGGAGCTAACGCCGAAAATAACAAATGTCGAGCCAGATTCTTTGGGAAATATGCCACATTCAAAGTGGGAATAGAATTGCAGGTTTATAAATGTATGAACCTTCTTTGATGTTACCAAAAGCAAGGATGTCGGGTATTGTTGATGCCAGGTTTGGCGGTGCTGTTGGCTAAGGGAACTTGCTGGAGGTGCGCGTTATGACTCATCAGAATTGTTGTAGAGTATGCCAGATTTGTTGATATGGTTGGGCAGTGTATTAGCCTACTATAGATTTGGAATAAATGCTCGTAGATTATAATAAAACCCTATGAAATAATAAATCCAAAATTACAGAGCCAAGCGGGGGTGTCACTGCCCAATTCGGCTAAAAAAAATTACTCTGCTTGGCTAATTGATAGAGAAATAATTCTAAAAATAGAAATTTGGAAAAAAAAATTGTAGAGAATAAAATGAATTTAGATCCGAAAATAAAATAATCATATCAATAAAATGACCATACCCGAACTACAAATTGGGGCCTCCGAGTTTCAATTTGTAATTTTTTTGCCTCATGATCAATTTTCACCCATCATAGGAAAATTTATAGTTGATTTTTATCGAATTGACGCTCTAAACATAACAGTGAGGTCAGATCTGGCTGTAGATGCTACCAATTTCTATGGATCCTCTAGATTCAGGTGAAGGTGCTAATGCATGAACGATCTCAAAAGGATATGTGTAGAGAATTTCCCCAAGCTTTGATACCATGTAAGAGTTTGGCTTAGGCTAGAATTCACCCAAGTCCAAGGAACTCAAACACAAGCACAACAATAGACCCATAGAGAGAGTATGATTAGAATGATGATATTCATTCAATATACCACCTTGAGAGTACACTAGGAGTGCCTGTATATAAAGGCCTCAAGAGAGCTTCTAGAATGCATAGAAGTCAACAACATGATAAGTCATAAAACCATGCACATATCCACCAGATATGGGTTATCCTCCATTAAGCGCAAAATTAAGTGCAATGGTGTGAGGATAAGCCTACAATGGTGTAGCATACAAATCAGTGGTGTAGAAAACATGTGCTAAATTAGGAGTGTGGATAACTATGTTGTCAACATGACAACTCAGTGACCGATGCAACCTCCTATGTTGTAGACATCATGTGCATAATTAGAGTTGCATAACTCATAAGAGTACACAAACTTCTAAGTGTCTCACCTAAATAAATAATAAAATAATGCAAAATAATTAAATAATGCATTAACTTAAGTAAACGTAAGTAAAGGGTAATAAGTAAATACTTATTTACACCAACACTAATGTTACTGATATTATCCAATTTATCAAAATTAACATGACATAACCTCTTGTGCCATAGCCACACATCATCCAATTCTACATCTAAACAAGTAGCATTCTCCATATCAAGGTAGAATAGATTGCCTCTAGTTTGATCACCTTTTCCAATTAGTTTTCTGTCAGTATCATATATCTTAGCAATCTTGTTCTCAAAGTCAACCTTACAACCTAAACTATTTAGTTGTAATGCACTCAACAAATTATAGTTAAGTCCTTCAACATAATAAGCATTGTCACATAAAATATTTTCTGTGAATTTGGTAGAACCTTTTCCTTTTATCAGACAGGATGTATCATTACCAAACCTTACACTATTTCCATCATAATAATTCAAGGTAATGAACTTACTTTTATCTCTAGTCATGTGATGTGAACACCCACTGTCAATGATACATCTATCATTCTTGTTCACACAAGACACCAGTAAAGTTGCCTCATCCTCATCAGAATCATCCTTCATTGCAACATACACCATGTCATCATCATGATCATCATATCCATCTTTAGTTTCCTCCTCAGCAATGTAGCAAGATTCTTGCCTTTGTCTTTGTAATCTTTGTTGTCTTCATCTCTTCTACTTTTGTACTTGTCTCTACCTCTGTAATTTTCTAGCTACAATATGACCAACCTCATTGCAATTCAAACACATGATAGGCAAATTACCTTTGATTTTTTCTTTACCTCTCTGAAATCTCCTTGCTAGTAGTGCTTCAAATTTTTCTACATCTTCCTCATCTGTATCACTGTCATTGGAAACATATTTTACCTTTTTCTTCTTCTTCTCATTAGGTTCTTTTAATGACAGCTTGGCTTTGAAATCATTTTCAACATTGTTAGATTTGAAATTATCAAAAATAGATAGCTCAAAGAAGTGAGCCTACCTACCAAACCTTCAAGATTCGGATTAGAACTTGGTATGCATCTAAGTTCTTGTATTGCAAAAACTCCAATAGCATAAATGGGCAGCAGTGTTCTTAAAAAATTTCTTAGTACAGTCTCATCATCTATCTTACTATTAGCTCCTCTTATTGCATTAACAACATCTTTTATCCTAGATAAATATTGAGTTAAATTCTTAGCTTCTTGCATTCTCATATCATTGAACTTACCTCTAAGACTTTCATATTTGGCTCTCAAAACATCTATGTGTCCTCCATAAATAAGGTGAAGAGCATCCCACATTTTCTTTGCACTATCACAACCCTTGATATCATCAAACTCAGCATAACTTAGGGCAGAGGCAATCTCCAACATTGCCTACTTGTGTTCTTTCTTCTTCTTTTAGATCTTCAGCAGTTAGGGTTCTAACAGGATTGACGTACTCTGTGATGATGGTAGATTGTAAATGTTCTCCAAGACCTCCTAGGTGTAGCTTCATTAAAAATTTTCTTACAGGGAAGTTATCTCTATTAAGCTTGGGTACCTCTCTTTTTGACATCTTGATCTTTTGTTTCTAGTACCTTCAAACTAGTCCTCTTAAGCAGATGACTATGATACCAATTGTTGAAATTCTTTAAAATAATTAGGAGCGAGGGGGGGGCAGGGGGGGGGCGGGGAGGGGGGGGGGGCTGGGGGATGAGTCAATTATCCAAGGTCCAGATGTACACCCATATCCATAAAATATATTCATTATGCATGCATCCATTAGATTATACCATCACTTAAACTTTGTAGGTTACTATCAAATCAACTTTGCAGAAATGTAAGCATGAAACATAACAGATTCAATAACACATTTGACACAATAATTTTACGTAGAAACCCATTTTTGGAAAAACCACCAATAACATGCTACTCATTCTCACTCTTCTGAAGTGATGTCATGTGAAAGGCTAACCACCTCACTTTGTAGATTACAAATCTCTATTTCAGTCCTCCATTCTGCTTGGCTTTCACACACTTTAGCTTTGATAGCTTATCCACCCTTCAAGCATCCATACTCTCAAGCCTTCTTGCTTTGCTTGCCAATAACTGTCTCTTCTCTTTGGTCACTGAATGAAGCAATACCTTAGACTTCTTGTCTTCCTTAGGTTCTCACACATGACAACCTTTGCTTCTGACCAGCCATCTCTATAAATAGAAAATTTAGATCTTTTGCCATTCATCCTCTATCATCCATTTTAAGGTTAGGTAGGATTATGTAAGATTCAATGAATCTACCCATCTTTTCATTTTATTCCCTTCTAGAAACTTCTCCTTCAATCCTCTTTGCATTTTCCTCAAAATGGTTCATCTTGGATTCTATACCACCAACTCATCAAGCTTATCTTCCACATGGTTCATACAATCCAAGAAATCAAACTTATCGACTTAGATTTATCAAATTCACGATCTTTTTTCATAATATTGTCACTCGACATTAACTTTCTTCTTATGCTTGGCACATACTGCATTGTTTAACATCCACTATCAAATCACTCAGCATGAACTATAGTTTACTAGTGCTCGACATCAACTAAACTTTACTCGGTTAACACTGTATCAGTCGGCATACATTGAAATTTGACTTTGCTTGGCTCCAACTAATTATTTTCTGCTTGGCTTACACTAACTCTGCTTGGCACCTACTATGTAGATTGTTAAGCTTGGCAGGCATAGATTTTTTTACTTGTTCTTCTAAACTTAATCACTGTATCCATCATTTGTAACTTTAGGTAGATAATCAATGCACTATAATTTCAATATCTTAACTGATCTTTGTACACCTTTTCCATATCATAACTCAACCTTTTTCTCTAGGTGTTATTGTTACCTCATTTAATCAAATCCTCTTTATCGATCAAACAAATGATAGTACTTAAATCATCTAAGTAATTGTCTTACCAACAAGTAGCAGGTTTGACATCAGTGACAAAACAATGATTGAAATACATTCTCATACTTGTATCAATCAGTTTTCAACATTGCCTTTTTGCCTTTTTCCCTTATATCTTGTCTCTACAACTACCCTTGTGGCTGCTTAAATAGTAGCAAGTCCCACAACAATACCAAAAGGTATTAAATAAACTATGTTTCAAAACCATGTGCTACCTAACTTATTCACCCCACATTTAATATTGGACATTTAATTCTTTTTGCCAATATTAAATAATTACATCAAATATTATTACAATGTTGCAATACAACTCATCAAGTATATCCCATGGGAATATTTACATGTTGTACATCCATCTAGATGCTCCTAAGTGCAACATTACATAATAAAATAAAATAATACAATATAAAAATATCATGTAATGTGTGCAACACCCATCATCTCAACAAAACCAATAGGCAGTTATGCATCCCCATTTATGACTGTAGAAGATTGTTTACTTAGACTCTTATGTAATGTGCAATGGATGTGTGAGAAGCTGCAAATTAGAAATAAGTACAGGAGAATCTTGTTTTATACTATCAAATTGGGAACATACATTGTGTTTTGCCTAGACCATGATAGATTATAAGCTCTTTTCATTTCTAGTGACACCATATTTTGGGAGGGGCCCATGATTTTGATGATATGATGCATTGGTATATGGTTATATGTATGATAAAGTTATGTTGTGGGAAAAGAGTTGTGTATCTCTTTCATATTGGTGTTAAGAAGATCACCATTTTATCTGAATGGTTTTACAAAGATCGAACTTTTCTTGATTTCTATTAAGATGTCATTTTATTTTTCAGATAAAAATAGGGGTGTGGTGAGTATGGAGCACATGGATCCAAGATGAAGGAATAGGAAACTTGCCCCAATGTACAATTGATTCAAATTGGACAATGAAGATCCCTTTTGAGTTGATACAATTACAAATCCAAGTTGATTTCGCTCAGCTCACAATCAAGGAGGAGAACCCTATCTTGGCCAATTTTGCAGTGATGCATAAAAACCTTATTTTTCTTTTAGAAGTAAGGACACTCTATGACACTGTGACGAGTGAGGTTTGTGAGGGTTTGTAGGAATCATTATCCTACATGCATGAGAAAGGAGATTTACCAATGTTTAAATACACAAACACATGATAAGTAAATATCTAAAGTAATTCGCTTTATGACAAAAAGAAAGCCATATGTGGAGGGGCCCAAGGGGTGGTGTGTATAGTTTTGACCAACCAATCTAACAACCTAGATAATGACATGGCAAACAAATGACCAACTAGAGTGCAACACTTGGCACGTTCTTTGAGATAGCGTGAGATCACGATAGATATGGGCAATAACCAATTCTCGATTATGAGGTTACGACTAACCGCTAGTGGTTATTTGTAACTTCACGATGGTTAGGAGCTTAACCACCAAATGAGTTCTAAAGTTACACTCTTCTAACACGTGGAAATACAGGTCCGATCCAGTGGCGAGGTGGCACGATGATGGAGCTAACATAGAATTAAAGCAACCAATTGTATGTTGGCATGTGTCATGCAGTCAACTGAGGTTTGACCAAAGATTTGGAGGGAAGGCACGATAAATGGTTAAAATAATATATTAAAATATTTTCCTCAAATACCCATTATTGAACATGCAACAAGGTTAAACAAATTTAAGTTATATTTTTATAAAGTTTGAACTTTATAATAAGTAAACTTTTTGTAAATCTATAAATGCATGTTCCTCATTTTTAACCTACAATTTGAAATGGATGCCAAAGACATGTTTTTATCCAAATATATGACTATCATATATTGTTGGAAAGCTCTCTAAGTCTAGTTTTTGTTTTTACCATTAGATCGAGTGCAAGTAGCAGTGGATGAGATTTATTTCTAGAATTATTTGACATGCTCCATTTTAACTCTATTTCTTGTTTGCCAGTTCAAAATCTATTTTGGGATAAATGATGAAATGGGTAGTCACCAAACTTGGGGAAGGTCCTGTTAGTGGTGTTATTTTGTCTCCTAACCCATTTGGTGGGATTTTTGACAGCATTTTATCAATTTGATTTTCTTTCAGAGGGGGTTTTCTCATGATTTTGAAGAGATTATTTTGGCAAGTTTGTTATGCCTAATAATGAGATCTGATTCAGTGTTCAGTTTCAGAGAGAGGAGAGAATCCTTGTTATAGTAAATGATAAGGGATTAGAAAGACACATGGTATGATCACATCAAATCCAACCCGTCTCTTGTTTCTTCTATTTATTCTCTTCCTCGTTCATTGTACAAGGTTGGTTCCAATCTTTTGGACAAGTTTCCATAGCTATGATTCCACCTATTCTCAACATTTCTCTTTGTATGAACAATAACAATGTGTTTTATGAGTTATTTTCATGCATCTTGAATGTATTTGTCTCAAAGAAATGAATACAAAGCAAAAAATTGTAAATAGTTTCACTCTAATTATTGTCTCCTATCTCTATTGTTTGCAATCTTTTTTGATTTGTGGGAAAAGAACATAGATCCCAGTTGTGACTTGTTTAGAGTTGTATGTCTCAATGTGTTTTTCTATTGATTCAAAGAATCAAGTAAACACTTAATGTATTTTGATAGGGTTGTAGATTTCATAGAAGGATTTTGATAAGCACAAGATCCATTATGAACGTTGATGTCTAATTTACAAAGGGGATAGATAGATCACAAGTATCTTGATGTAGGTTGTAGTTTGTGAGATACCCAATGGATTAGGCACTTATCTCAATTGGATATTGACTATTCTTGTTGTTTCATAACTAAGTTATGTTGATATCTTTTAATGTCAAGTCATTTTCCATTTTATGTTGTAGAGTTGAAAGGATAACCCTCTCTTAGCTTGTGAATCTCATAGGTCATGTTATTATCTATTCCATGCCTTTTTCATTGCATACGTAGAAAAGGATTTGGGGTTTCTATCTAAGATCTACCTACCTAGGTTTTCTAGAGCCTAAAATGAAGAAGGAGTTTAACCTTATAGTTGGCCCCGATGTCTAAATAGGTGTGTTGGATATGGGAAGTAGCTACCCCCAAGATATATTTATTCTTATCATTTGGTTATTCAAAATTGTTAAATTAGGAGCCAACATGTACTTGTTGAGACTATAATCAAAGGGGGATAATACTTTGATAAGAACTTGCTAGAGACTTTTGATATATGGCATAGCGACTCCTTTTCCATTGGTATCAAAGGGGAAGAACATCAATGAAAAACCTTTCATCAAGGAAGGTATATGCAACAGAATATTAGAGATAATCTAGGAAGGTATATGTACAAGAAGTTTAAAATTTGAAGACTATATATATTGAGGATATTTAGAATCATGTATTTCATTGTTTACTTTTGAATTGATAAATGCTCACCATATGTTTCTATCAATTAAAAAAGAGGGTATTGTTAGGAATTGAGGATATTATTGTCACTTGCATGAGTTATTGAGATGTATAAATGATAGGTTTCTATCATTGATGAAATATATGTTCTTATCTTCATTAAAGACTCATATTATGTATATCGTAGAATATATATCATATCATTGAGGATAATAGTTGACAAATTTAGATATTTGAGTTTAAATATGTATAGTATAATCATTGTAGACATAATGTTTATGTTCTCTATACTTTGTGTGATGTTTTGGTTGAATTACAACTTGATTAGTGAAGACTAGTAATAGATTAGTCTACAAAAAAAAAATAGAGATAGTTGCAATTTTTTTTACTATATCTTATAGGAAAAGAGGAATTAATGTTGGTGAGCATAGAATACGGTAGAAGACTTGTTCATTTACATATGTTTGGAAGTGTAAAGCATTCTGATTATTCTAGAAATATTGTTAGTGTGTAATGTGTGATGCATTTTACTCGCAACCAAATGTGTTGTAGCACGTGGTTTATCATTGAAAAATATTACTCTTCTTGTAACATATGAGAAACTTAATGTAATGATTTTATTGATGCTTATGAAGGCGTGTATTACTTAGCATGGTCATATGTAATTAATTGTATATTAGGGAATCTCCAACAGGCCAACTTAATTAATTATCTATAAAGGGTATCAAGGAAAAAATTCTTTATTTATAAGTATGTGAATTGTATGTCTTGATACATATCATGTGAGCTTTGATGTTGGATTAGAAAATAAAATTAGTATTGATGTTGGATACTTGAGTGGACTTCAAAGGAACTATTTTGGCAAGAAAGTTTCAAATCATTCAATTCATGTTCATTGGCTATGTTATCTTGAAAGTATTATTTTTCACTTTTTGGGATCACTTAGACAACAGATCTACCCATTATTTTTAATCTTTAATAGGATTAGAACCTTTGAACAAGGGTTCAATATCTCCTAATAGGGATATTTCCTTTAACATAGAGTAATATACTAAATAAATTGATGCAAGGAAGGATAGGGAAAACTAGGGTCAAAGGCACACCCAACTCTCTGAATCATCCTGCAAGAGTTAACACAGCAAAAATCTAACACATAGAATCAACAAACAAATGAGGAAGAGCAAGCACTTTCATCAATTCTTCAAATGTTCAACATACATGCCTAGCTATAAGGCCTTCTGGGTTACATCCAGATACAAAATACATTCATATTCAAAGATCTAGCTTCAAATTCACACTTTTCACTTATGCTTTGCAATCATCTCTTAAATCTCTAAAAACTGCTCTAGCTCTAAGCCTAAACACTCTATTTATACTAGCTAAAATGGCTTACAGATCATTCTAGAAAATATAAGGAGTTAGAACTTTTACCTTGGACCATAGATAGTACTCTAGGCTATATTCAATCCCTGAAGCTTGTAGCCTCTCATTCATTATGAAAAATTAGTTACACATTCTGGAACAAGCACCCAGAAACCAGAAAACACAATTTCAGCAGCAAGATAAAAACTGAAAACATGCAAGCTAGTAGTGCAACCCAGGATGCTCATGCATCATAAATTATATTTGACTCCTAACAAGGTTACATCCTTTCATAAGGAACTTATATATTAGTACATTATCTTGTGGGTACCATCCCCATTGGGGTTTTCCCTCTGATCAAGGGTTTCCCCATTTAACAAATCATTGTGTTATGATGTATAGTTTCTTAATTTTTGTACATAGTTATTTTAATTATTGGAGTTCATTCTTTTAAAGTTTGAATTTAGTTATATTTATTCACAACTAATTCACCCCCCTCCCTCTCAATTGTGTGTGGACTTTACTTCTTAACATCATTATTTTATAATGATAAATGTATTATTTGAGATTGTTCAATTATCATAGGCCAATGATTGATGTTTTATTTTGGCCCAAAATTCTTTAAGAAAATGGAGTACTCGGTGAAGTCTACAAAATGGGGATATGTATCAAATCTTAACTCATTCCTTAACTGTTATCATCAATTACAACTAATTAGTAGTTTGTGTGGATGATGGATAATGTTGCATCTGATACTCAATAAGTATTTTCATTGATACTGACATTCTCTATCTATCATCCACTCAATAGGTATGACTTCCAAATTAGTAACAATGATATTACTGATTTTCTTACTCATACATTTATGGGAAAGATTTAGATGGATATATGAAAGATTTAAAAAAATAAAGGGAGTAGGATTAGACAAGTAATAATGATTTTCTAAGCATCAATCAAGGGCTATTTATAAATGGTTGTGCTTCTTTCTTCTTTAATTTTCTTTTGGTAGATAAAGTGTTAGACCTATCGGTGGTTAAAATATGCCTTCGACATTAAGTTTTAGGTTTTTAGGTCTTTAGATTATGGAGGACACTCCAATCTAATTGAGATATACATCCATGGAGGGATAGAAGGCCTTTTTGGCATGGTATTACATACAACCCTCACTTAAATTTGTAAGGAAGTTGTTGATGGTGCTTAAATGAGATTTCCTTCAAAATATTGATAGATGTTGCATCAATGCGAACATTGTTTCATGGTACTTAAAGTCTCTTCTTAGCCTCAAAGAAGAGAAGGTCGATATGCTCATGCTATTGAAGAAGGTTTCAAAAGAAAAATTTGTTGGGGGTGATGTTCATGTTGCCATTTTTCAAATAATTAAGGGTGGGGATCCCTTGGGAAAATGATATACCCAATAGTCTATAGCCAGCCATGTCCAACACCTATACTGCACACATTCTAACCAACTGGGTTTAACACATTAGATACATGATCATAAGTAATTAACTATATAAATAACTAATTAGGAAGTATAATAAATGTATTAAGATCTTAAAGACAAAACCTAAGGGCTTGGACCTAAGCCTGAAGGGCTCATCATTGATGGCCTTGCCTACATTCATGCTCAAAAACTTCATAGTTTGACTCTTTAATTAGATACTCAAACTTATTTATCCATTCCATGGATATCAAAGCAGGCAAATTCTATTAAAAAGGAATAGCTATAAAAAATTCTTTTATTTATTCCAAATATATATTTACCTTTCATTATTTATGGAAATTTTTAATTAAATAACAGTAATTTTTGTAAGAGACACTATGACATAGTGCTTATATCAAATCTTCTTGTTTGCAATAAATGAATGGACTTAGTAATGTCCATCTTTAACCTAAAATCATATAATTATACCCTTAATACCTTAGGATCTAAATGGAAATGTCTCCTAAACATTACTAAAATAAATTTAGTCCTATTAATACAAATTCTAATAATCACACATTAAAATGATAAAACAACTAAACTCAAGTAACTATTTTCATAGGTTTTCACTTAACAAAGGAACATGGTTATTATCCTTACGTGATTATCATAATAAAATAAAACCCTTGCTAGAGAAATTTATTAGCACTCCCCATAATGGTTTTGTCTCGGGCAGACAAACTCTGGATGCAATTGTTACTATGCACAAGGTGATCAACTCATTGGAGAAGAGCAAAAGTCTTGGTATGGCTCTTAAACTTGATATTTCAAAAGCTTATGATAAGGTAGATTGAGAATTTATTTATGAGTTACTTCGAAGGATTGGATTCAATAACAAAGTTGTGGGGTTAATTAAAACTATGGTGGAAACTGTCAAATTATTTGTTATTGCTAATGGGACACCTTGGGGGTCATTTAAGGCTAGTAGAGGGCTAAGGCAACGGGACCCTATATCTCCTTACCTGTTTATAATGATAGCTTAAGTCTTGAGGAGATCCTTCTCAAAATTGGCTTGTGGAGGATCACTAACAGGAGTCAAGGATGCCACCTCCATTCCTCTAGAGTTCTTTTAACAATTTGTTGATGACATCTTCTTAAATGGTTGTGCTCCAACATTGGAAGCCAAGATATTGCATTATCTTCTTAATGATTATGCAGATTTATTGGGACAACATATGCAATTTAGTAAGAGTAAAGTATACTTCTTCAACACTGATTAGGACTTCTAGCTACATATACACAATATTCTCAGTTGTAAGATGACTGGTCTTCCTGATACTTATCTTGGTCTTCCGTTGATGGTGAAGGAAGTTGTTAACCAATTTTGGAACACCATATTGGAAAAAATGCAAAAGAAGCTTGTTTGGAAGGGTAAGCAATTGAGTGATGTAGGGAAGCTATAATTACTTATTGCCTCATGCAAGGGGTTCTTTTATACTTCCTCTCCTTATTCAAGATAACCCAAATTATGCTAGAGAAACTAGAGAAACTTCAATGGTATCTCCTATGGATGGGGAGTGGAGAAAGGAATATACTCAGCCTAGTTTATTGGGAAACAATGTGTAAACAAAATATAAGGCGGGATTAGATGTGAGAAGGATAATTGATCTAAATAGAGCCCTCCTGGCTAAAAAGGGTTGGAGAATTGCTAAGAACTGGGCAGGATGGTGCAACATAATGAAGGTTAAGTATCTTGTAAATTTACCTTACATATTTTTTCACTCCCCTTTTGTTGTGAATATTTGGCAATCCATCCTACATAAATTCCAAGTCAAATGGGTCTTCCAATTGGACTTGCAACAATTCATCCTAAATTGGGATTGCCCCTTTGTGCATCCTTTTCTTAGATTAATGTGGAAAATAATCCCTCCTCACATATGTTGGGGAATTTGGAAAGAGAAGAACAACATGATCTTCAGGGAGATACAACAGAAGGGGGAGATAGTGTGCAACATAATTGCTAGACTGCTGAAGGAAAATTTGGAAAATAGTAAATGGAAATTGCCTCATGGTCCCCCACCTATGAATGAGGTGATTATTTCTATAAGGTACTATCTCTTGAATGTTTTCAGTAAGTTTGATCAGTTTAAAAATATTAAGAGAAGGAAAACTAAATAGCAAACACCAACATATCCTAAGGTGAAACTCAATTTTGATGGAGCTTCTAGGAATGGTTCGATGATTGAGGGAGGTATTATTAGGGACTTTTGTGGTAGACAACTAATGGCTTAAGTTGGTAACCTGGGAAACACCTCTAACAATGTGGTTAAAGCTATGACACTTTTTTGGGGATTGAAGCTAGTTGTCAACTTAGGGTAGAAGCACGTCACTATTGAATGTGATTTGATGCTGGTTATGGAGGTGGTTAAATGGAATTATGACCTAGGGTGCTCATTAATGGGCATTATAGGAGATATTTGGCATCCTCTTAGAAAACTTGAAAGTTATGATCTATAACACACTTATCAAGAAGGTAATGTTGTGGTAGATGCGATGGCTAGCTATGGGTTGCATGTTTAGGGTTGAAGGTAGTAATGAAAAATAGAGTCCATCCCCATTAAAATCTGCACTTTTATTGAGAGGGAACAAAATATTATACAAGGAGAATGATGAAAAATTAAAAACTTTGTTTTTATTGGACCTTGTGGATGTTGACTTTATTAAGGTAGGACATGGGTTGATATTTGAGTTCAAATTGTAAAGGTATCGACGATTGTTATTATTTTAATAACGATTTTAGGGATTAAAAAAAGTACAAAGTTGCGATTATGAGAAATAGTGGTCAAGAGCTAGCAAATATTTTTGGAGATTATGTTTGTATAAGACATAAGGCGAGTATTTATTATTTAATTATAAAAATTTCAAATGCCTTTTTGGAGTATGATCCCAGAAGGCTTAGGTGGCGATTAGGGAAAGGAGAGATAATAAGTACACACATGTTCATCTTCTACCAAAGGGACATATTTTATGATATAGTCATTAGGCCTTAAAGGCTGTTCATATTTTTGGTTTAAACATTTATGTAATTATGATGGTAGATGCCTAGGTAGAATATTATTTACTATATGGAAGAACTTTATTCACCACAGTAGATACTTTGTTACTTATATTTCAATTTTACTGGTGGATATAATATGTATGTTGAGATCTAGGTTAGGTTTACTAGGTGGGGTTATATACTTTTGGTGGTAAGGGAAGGGTGGTTTTGCTGAGAGTGTTTTACTATTAATGTGTTGTTAATGGTTTATCCATGGTGATGTACTAAGAGCCATCCCCCTCATTTTGGCTACTTTTAACATTAAAAACATCAAGATTCACTTATAGATAACATTATAATGACTTTCTTAACAATATTTAATATGTTTTATTTTATTGAATTAATGGTTGGCCTGATTCTATCTTTACAAAGATACTCTAAAATAAACGCGTCTTAATTCTTCTATTTTTCTCCACAATGGTCTACATTATATTTAAACAATAACCTAACCATATTGTCCACTTAATCAAATAGAAATAATTTCTCCCAACAAGGAGTTATTTTACCCAAAAACATTATTGACCAAATACTAAGTAATCTTGTAGATATTTTCTTGTAGTTGTAATAACCATCTTAGATGTGCCCTTATCAAATATATATGAATATGATGAATACCCCTAGCAAAATGATTACAAACATAAATCTATTGAAATTGCTCTAACTTAGATGATTAGTGTATTAATCTATTCAATCTCTCAAATCTTCATGAATAGCTAACATAAGATTTTTATTTTTATTTTCACCTAACAATAGTGTTGACACCCTCTAAGATTAATGGATAGTATTTCTTGTCCCTACATATATTTTATAGCCCAAATATATAATCAATGCTTATACAATACTTTTATTGAATGTATGATATTTCTTCACACCATTCAATTTAATCCTGACATAACACTTTTCTTTATGTTACTAAAGCTGAAATTTTTAACGACATATACCAAAATTTGAAGACTAAAAATAACTTATAATATTTACTAACTCGAAAATATACAGAGAGTCATAAAGAATGATCCCGTACTCAATTACTATATAAACCAAGATATCATCATAATTATTTTCATATAATGAGAAAGTGAACTATACTGAAAAATTATATTTAAAAGACAAATTATATATAAAGTCGGTTGATTTTAGTATGAATGGAGTCTCAAAAGGATGGGACGAATAGATATAGTCCTGAAAATACACTATTTAGAATTTCAAAGGAATCCATCAAAGAAGTTCGATTTTACATAAATGGATTCCGACGTAAGCCTCCAAGTATACATTTTCTCTTATGGGAAGCTGATTAAAACACACTATAAAGAAGGTTACATGAGCATTTGGAGAATGTGATTTGGGAAAAATCAGCTACATAAAACGATAGTTATTAGTCCCTACCCGATTGAATTAATTATTTTTCTCAAAAAATGTGTAAATTTTATAAAATTGCACCTACCTATGGTTATTGAGATTTTTCCTATTAACATGAAAATTTCTATAACTTATTGTTATTTCTTGACTGGTCATTTCATTTTCTCCTAGTGTTTTTTTTTTCATTTCTAGGGAGAAAAATATGCATAATTTCCTTCTCTGATGTGTGTTATGAATGTGTTGCTAGCAAGAAAGTCTTGAGAAGATAGATATCATTAAAGAAGATATTTTCATGGCCTTTTTATTTGTTTTAGCTCCAAGCATTTGGTAGGAAAAAAAAAGGATAGTCCTAAGAAGTCATGGCAATGTACTTTGACATGTTATTTTTCTATGCAAACTACTATATGTGGCTTTTGCATGTGACCTTTTCATAGAGAACATCAACATCTATTTTTTACTACAACTTGCATCAAAATGAAGTTGCCATTGGAGGGGATGAAACACAATTTTTGCCTTCGATTTCTATTTTACGTTATAGGTATGCATTTTACATTACAGGTACGCATTTCTCTTCCATTTTATTGTGTAGGCTTTGCTCTTCATACCTGAATTTTTTCCCAGTTATTCACCTTATATGAAAATCTAGCCTTAAGCTCAAAATAGTTAGCCTTATAACCCTAACTTTTTAGAATGTAATTTTCATTTTCTTTGAATAGATTCAGGCATCATATGTTGGGAGATTGGTTTGGGTTTGCCTCATTAAAAAAATATTCTGTTGTGGTATGGTTTGTAGTTCTTTCCTGTGAAATTTGCACTTTTTCAACATAGTTGACAGAGTGATACAATTTGTGGCATGGCTTTAGTGAGTTTTATTTCTTGGATTCTATTCATGACATGATAATTATTTTATGCATTTTATTTCATCCTAAAATAACTCTATTGTTGATAATCTCCAAGAAAACAATTTCCAGACAATTAAAACTTGATACATTCCTCAACCCAATCCTAAAAATAGACTTTACTACGAAACCAACATCTTCATTCTCAGTGGTCTTCTTACTCTTCTTTGGAAGTTTATTTATTGCCTTGGGAGCCCAATTTTGTGTGACTTTGAAAAGTACATTATTTTGCCTATTTTCTCTTCAAATTATTCAAATCTAAACATCTTAGTGATTTGAAAGGAGAAATTTCTATGCAAAATAAATCTTATACATTAGATTGGATTGACTTCTCTATGATCTCTATAGACTTCTATTTTTTCCATGAAATAGAATAGGTCATTGATTGTGAGATAGCCATATTTTATACTTTAAAAGTTGCTCATTGATTGAAATTAGATGTTCTATTAGACTATCTTTAGATTTGAAATACACAAGTTGCAAGGCTTCATGAATATATTACTTTGTTAACCTTAAGGAATGTGCTGAAATTGTATTTAAAATAGATGTGATTCAAACATCTAATATTCAAAATTAATTTGCCAGCTTTCAAGAACATGAAAAAATTGCATTTAAATTAGTTGTGAATCAAATAAAGATAGATAGATTAACAAATAAAAAGTTCCAACGCCATGGAATTGCTCTCTCCTCTCATCAAAAATAAAAGACAAATTTGTTCTATGTCTAAACCATAGTGTGTGAACATTTATCTTGCATTTCAAAAATATTAGGAGAAGGCTACAACAAATTATTTAACAAGTTTATGTTGATAGTTTTGTATAGTTTCAATAATGCTATAATAGATTATTTAGCTAGTGCTTTGATAGTTTTTCCTATTTTCAATAATATCGTATTGTTTATATCAAAATTTTGATCATAATATTTTTTCATATAGTAAAAATACTCTTCTTTTTTAATATTTTCAATAATGTTGTAATGTTGGTATGAAAAGTTTAGTCGTGATCTTTTTCTAAACTTATAGCACTTTGGTAGAATGATTTGTTGTTTATTGTTATATATGTGCAAAGTAATTACAAGTAATTAAGTTTTGTTTGTAGTGTCATGGACAACCCTGAAATCTCTTAGTGTACATGTTTCTCTCAATGCTTACATGATTATTTTTTCATGCTTAGGCTTCTATTCATGGACCTATTAGGCAATGTCAATAAGGAGAGTTCAATTTTTTATTTTATTTTAAGGTTTTTAATGTTCTATATTTTATTTTCCAAATTTAGTTGTAGGATGCACAAATTTTCTTTGATATCAAAAGTTTAGTCGTGAACTTTTTCTAATATTATAGAATACCTTGGTAGAATGATTTGCTTTTTATTGTTCTAAATGTGCAAAGTAATTACAAGTAATTACATTTTGTTTGTAGTGTCATGGACAACCCTGAAATCTTTGTATTCATGGACTTATTTAGCTAAACTCTTATGTAGTCACCATGAAATCTTATTTTAGTTGGTCATCCACTCTTCGAATGGTTTTGAAGAGGTTTTCATAACAAGTAAAATAGTCAAGTTTTCTCTCGACTCTATGAGAATCTCCATTGGATTTTTCATTCATCCATCATAGAAGTAAATTTATTTCACAAACGCATGAAGTGAATATCATATGCTTTCAGCTTTTCTTAAGTAGTTAGAAATAAATGTAGCACAACCTTTGTGGTAGAGTCCACAGATTCCAAGTTTAGCTATAACTGAAAATGAAAATGAGTTGTCAATTGGTTTGTATTAGATATTGACAAATGTAAGATATGGATTGTTTGTAGCTCTATCTCTAGTTTAATATATTATGAAAAGTTTTAACCCTCAAATGCTTGGAACATAATTAAGATAGAAAACAACCCTCCTTAAATTCTAAGCTTGAGTAGTACATTGATTCTTATGGACCATGTGTAGGACTTAAGTTATTTATTTTAAAAGAAAAAATCTTCAAAAGGAGACTTTTTATTCTTTTGTTTCTCCAATTTGTGTTTGGACTGTATTACAAGTAATTTCCATGTAGTGTGATGATTTATGCACTTGTAGCAACTCTTTCAAAGGGCATGTCTTGTTCTTTTGATTCACTTGATACAATGAATAATGTTTGTCTCTTGTAAAGTGTGTTTTCATTTGTTGCAATATGTCAAGCTGCCATGGATTTTTCTAGCCATGGATTTTTCTAGTTCATTAACCAAATGAACACTTCCTTGCAATTCCCTTACCTAAGGGAGGCACCTCTTGTTATTACTATAAGCATGAATGTTGATGATACTACTTTGGGGGAGTATCATTAGCATTGGAGAGTATGGACATGTTGCACTCATGATTGTGTTTGTCATTGATGCCAACATAGCAGTAAGTCTGTAAAGACTGGTAGAGTAGCAAAGAGAGATCTTAGCTGTACGAACAAGGTTTTGCTTGTCTAGTAATGCGTGGTCATGGACATGTTCAGTACTATGTCCTGATGATGTGGTTTGATGAGCAAAATGTAAGTCAAAGATGTAAGGAAGTTGTACTTAATTTAATGAAAGCAATTCAGAGACAGAGTGCTTAGAAAGCAATTTCTGATGTTTGTTCGCTATCTTTCATCTAAGATGTAATGAAGAGATGCACAATCAGTCAGTGACAGAGGATAGTCTATTGTCGAAGCCCTAATATCGCATGTGTAAACTTTTGTATAAACTTAATTATCTTATTATAATTAATTGGAAAAGCCTCAAAGCTGACTCAAGGAATTATTTTGAGGATATGATATAAAGGAAAGATGTTTCCCTTGTTTGTTATATGGATGTGATTGTGGTATCAAGTGCGAAGTGTGAAAAGGAGCAGAGTGTTTACTGAATGTGTGTAAGCGGTCCAAGGATTATTGGATGTGAGTTTTGTGATCTTGTTACAAGACCAAAAGGAGCAGAAGTCTAGTTGATAGGATGGAGAAACAGGAATGAGCAATACAATACAATTCTATTATTTTGCAAGGAATAATACAAAGATCATTTGGACAGTGGGTTAATTGATTTTAACCTTGAAGTTGTTTGGGCAGTGGGTCCAATTGTCTTCCACAACTCCTAACAAGGATTCAAAGTCTCCTAACAAGGACTCATATGTACTGAATATATTTATAGACTCCTAACAAGGTCCATCCTCTAACAAGGAACTTTTATATTAGTACATCATCTTGTGGGTACCATCCTTACCGAGGTTTTCCATCTGATCAAGGGTTTCCCTAGTTAACATATCTAGTGTTATTGTGTATGAGTATCTTGTTATGGTTTCTGATTATATTGCTCATATGATTAAGATTGTTTAAGGTTGATAACTATGGTAATAGTCTAGCTCTCTTGTATTTTATACATTAGGAAATATTGATACTATTATGTCTTTGAACATCTACATTAGAGATTGTTTATTGTTATTCTGACAATTTTATTTCCTCTTGATTAATCTATGCCTTTCATTAGATACTAGTTTTTATTTATTTTTCATAATTTCTAACATGGTATCAAAGCAATTTTGAAAGAGTGGATTATTTTTATCAAAAGCCTTGTAAAATCTCATATGCTCCTCTTGCATTTCTATACGAACTAGAGAATTGGAAAGGATTTATGAAGACCCAATAATCCCTCTTTTGCATATATGTGTGTTTTCTTGTTCTATTGATTGCAATAATCTGATGGATTCATAGAGTCATTCTGACAATCTCATTACATCCAGAAGGCTCAAGAAGTCAAAATTGGCTTTCATTTAGTCCAAATTGGAGTCCATTTGCATCAATTGCAAACTCATGCTTATAGTTCAAATTTCGAGGAGGGCATGCAAAAATACCATATGTAAGAACCATGTCCTACTAAAGAAATGCCACATCATACAAGTACAAAAAATGCGGAACAGAATCAATAGAAACAAAGTTGAAAAGTCAAAGAAACTATTTGTTATTCAAATAATTATGTTTAAATAATAGTCATTAGTTTGTCAATTGATACAAAAAAAACATAATAACTATGGTGCAGATTACATTGCATAAACATTGCATACCCATCATATACATGAACATTAGTACATCACCATCTTTATGATTACATTATCCGATTATCAAGGATTACATTAATTGAACATCACCATACTCATCATCAAGAAGAAGGAACAAAACCATAAGATAGGTTACTCATATCTTGTCATATGTCCTTCTGTGTGACTTGGTCTCCAAAGCCATCGAATGACGTTCATCTACTATCTGAGATGGGAGTGTGGCTCAGGCACTTTTACCTTGTCAACCATAGAGTGTTTACTCCCTTGGGATTCTTCCTGACATAAAGAATACCTCCACCTTGGCATGAGAAGCCTAGCTTCTCAAAACAAGATGGATCAGATGGATCTAATGCAATCATAAAACATAGCCTAGTAGCCTAATCACAAAATGTGGCAGGGAAAAGAAAAGAACACTACACATCTACACATATGCATTAAAAGAAAAAGTTGTAACATATCTACCCACATGTATATTTCTTTTAAGTAATCATATCTACTCATATGCAAGATAAAAATAAGCATAGTCACACACATATGCTACATGTCAAAAACAACATACTTAAATGCAATAAATAAATGGCTTAGCCAAGCATTGAATTCGTCAACATTACTGAAGATAGAGACAAAATGTACTGAATCCTACCTTGAAAATTTGATAGGTTGAGAGAAGCAAAAACACAATGTATCCATCCCCACCTTCCCTTGTGCCACATTAAACCCTTCCACGAGGGATTAAACCTCTTCACCCAAACACCATGACCAATGTTAATGGTTAAGCATGTGAATCTTATAGTATTTCTTGTGAATAACATAGAATGAAAGTGCTCGTTGGTTTCATAAGGCAAGCATATTCTATGAAACCTAGTTTATAAGGAAACTTCCTTCCAGACACGATAACTCTGTTTTAGGTTAGGTAGAAAAGAAAAACTATTTGAGAACATAGGCATTCATATGCAGTAACTCCTAGCACTTGGTTCAAGTAAGGTTTCCTTATGTTCCCACTTTCAATGTAGGAACCAGTTAGCAAGTTTCAAAATCAAGCTACTGATTCAAGATTTGAAGTTTCTTTTTATATTTATTAATACAGTTGTTCAGTGTATTCCACAATAGGCCCATTTTTTGGTACCTAAGTTGAAGTAGTAACTTATGCCTTAATGCTAAAAAAAAAATGTTCAACCTACATACACAAATAACACCACCTTCTACTATGGCATGAACTACATCAAGAACACCTTTAAACTTTCTTACAACAATATATTTAAAGAAAAATTGATTGAACTAATAATATCATGGTTTACTCACAAGGTCATGAAAAAATGTAGCAATTTAGGCTCTTTAATCGATGGTTATAATCCTATATTCATGAAAACATTTATTCCAAGTCAAGCCAAAACTACACATTTATTTAAATGGTACATAACTCCTAAATCACACTCTTATAAAAGAGCAAATAATAATAATTGAAGGCTTTAGATTTGTAGATTTCCCAAGTTTTCCATAAGGTTGTTGAGTTTTCAAGACATTGAGGTTTATGTTAACACCCACTTGGTGATTCCCCTTTTCCTTTTTACAAGAGCTGGAAATGCCAGTATGTATAGTGTCTTTAACTAAGAGTTATAAGTTTTCCTGAATGTCATCTCACAGTTTCATTGCTCTTACATGTTGGTGATAAAGTTTAGAGTTTCATTTTTGTTGTGAACAATTAAGAAATATTTAAACCCTTTTCCTTTTTACAAGAGCTGGAAATGCAAGTATGTATAGTGTCTTTAACTAAGAGTTATAAGTTTTCTCGAATGTCATCTCACAGTTTCATTGCTCTTGCATGTTGGTGATAAAGTCTAGAGTTTCATTTTTGTTGTGAACAATTAAGAAATATTTAAACTACTTTCCTATCTTTTAAAACTTAATTTCATTATGAAGATAGATCAATGATTAATTGATGTATAGATGGATGTTATCAAATGTCACATTTCATTTTTATGTGATGTTATGTTATGATATTCATGATTACAGTTAATGTTGTATTCAATCATATTATTTGGATTATTGACTCATTGCTTGTTGCGAGTGTCTAAGTGGGTGCAGGATTGACGGGATGAGAGTGTGGTTGAGGTAGAGAGGGTTAGCCTCTCGAAAGGGGATGAATCAAATGATCTTGTGGCCACTCACACACGCCGCTTAGGATTTAACATTTATTGGATGTAGCATTATGGAAAGATGTATAGATAGTATGTTATTATACCATTAAAATAATGGGTGATTATGAGAATGGAAATAAAAAATTGTTCACATCTTGATTATATAATAGGACTTAATAGAATATTAAATACTTTTACAGTGCCACCATATTATAGTCTTTTCCTAACTTGTTTTAAAACAAAAACAATAAAGAAATCGATGCTCTACATTATGTGAAGGGAACTCCAATTTTGTTTTGATGAAAATTACAAGGAGCGGCCATGAAGAAGATTAGGTCAATTATTTTATTCAGACATAAAAAAATAAAAAATAAATTTTCATATATAATTCGACCTATTTCAGAGCTCAGAGCTCTTTGTGGCAAATTAAGGTAGAATTGAGTGTATTTTTTTGAAATATATATATATATATATATATATATATATATATATATATATATATATATATATATATATATATATATATATATATATATATATATATAACTTAGTCAAAGCGAATGAAACATGCACACTGCCCAGCTCTAAGGTCAACCAAATTAATGTACATGTTTAGGAGGGAGTTCCCTTTACATTTATGAATGTCGGACGATTTTTTCTTCAAATGTCATCATCATACTATGTTAAATTTAACCACGTAACCATCACAATTTTTGTTTTTTTCCTTTCTATAATAGTCATTGAACTATCAAGTTTAAGATAGTATCTTTTTGGCTTACCCTTCTTCAATTGCATTTTCATTTTGGTAGTCTAACTTTGAATGGCCATAGCTTGGTCATCCAAACTCCAAATTGGATGCAATTTTATTAAAATATTTGGGCTAGAATTCTCCAAATAATTCATAGGTGGTGTTAGTTTTGAGTTTTGGATGAAAATGATAATCCTAAATTGTAGGTTTTTATGACTTACCTATGTAATCCTACATTTTGCAACTTTTGGAGCATCATACGGGCTCATATAGAGAAATTTTGGAGTGTCTTTTTTTTGAAGTGCATATTTTTTTTAGAAGAATCCAAATATTCTATTAAAAAATAGTCTTATTTGGACAAAAAAAATGTACTTTCAACCTTTGGCCAAAATTGACACTTGTAATAGTTTAGATTTATAGAAATCCTTTATCATGATTGTATAAGTCTTCATTTGCTTCAAATTGGAAGTTGTAATTGCAAAATCAAGTCCACTTTGATCCATATTTTGTAAAAGTGGCAATTGTACATGCATTGAATTAAAAAATGTCAAAATCATTACATCTTGGGGGTATGTGTTTTGATCTAGTAAGAATGGGGGTAGTCTCATGTGTACTTTCATTCCTCTCTTGCATGAACCTTGTTTCTCTTTCATTTTGCACAACAATCTTTATTTCTGCACTAAAATGGATCAACCAACAATACCATTACTCACACCCTATAACTACTATGGGTGGAAGTCTTAAATGATAATCTATCTTAAGAAGTTAGGGTTGTATAGAGTAACAATTGGATTTGAAATTGAACAAACATTGCTTGTAGCAAAACCTAAATGGTACAACAAATGTGATGAGGCATATGACACCTTGTACATGACTATATCTCTAGATCTTCTTTTTCATGTGTAATCTGGTAAAGCTCCTAATAATGTACGGACAACATTAGAAGGATTATTTGGAAAACAAGATAAATTAAGAGGGCATCAATTAGAGAATGAATTGATAGGACTAAATCCATGTAACTTTGATACTATTCAAGACTTCTTTACTAAGTTGAAAGCTTTAAGATTGCAATTAAAAGAATGTGGAATTGAAAAGAAAGATTGACAACTAGTTCTAAGTATTATTTCCAAGTTTGTTCCTACATATTCTGTGTTTGTCTCCACCTTCTATGCTACTAAAAGTGCCTTAGACGATAACTACAAAATGCCTTCTCTTGATGAGTTTGCAAATGAACTCAAAAAGGAGCGGGATAAGTTTATCCATATGGGCGCAATCAAGCCATCTAAGTCTCATACCTTGATTGATTGCAAATAAAAGCACAAGAGAACAAAGAGGACCTACTAAGAAAGAAAGAATCAAGAAAAGAAGTTTTCTACTCCAAGAGTAGAAAATGATGCATCTTCTTCAAAAAGCAATAAGCCCAAGAATGAGAGAACAACATGTTCCTATTGTTAGAAACTTGGTCATGTTGAACATAAGTGTCTAAAGAAGCAAATTGATCACTTCTCTCATCTTCTTGAAAGGAACATATCAAAGTGCTTGATTCAATTAAGTCAAATTCATCCCAAGAATCTTCCAAGGAATCAAATAAAGGAAAAGTAAAGGGCAAGACACTAGTAGTTGTGGCCTCACAACCAAATTCATATAATATTGATTCAGGTGCTTCACACCACATGGCTTCATCAAAAGCAAGTTTTTCCTCATTAGAGTTGTGTTTTATGTCATACATTCTTTTGGGTAATGACACTCCTACTAAAGTGCATGAGAGAGGATTTGTTGACATGAGTGAAGGGAGATTTCAAGATGTTCTTTGTCAACCAATCTCCTATTTTTTTATCAAATCACTCACACAGGCTTTAGCAAGTGGGTTGAGTTTACCCCAGATATAGTGGTTATTAGTAAGATGAGCAATGGGTCAACAATTGCAGTGGGAAAGGTAGAATGTCAATGAAGATTATATTACTTCTCTCACTTTGTTCCTGATTCACATTCACTTGCACTACTCACTCACTCTGATGAAGTGAGTCATTTGTGGCATCAATGGTTTGGCGACATGAACAACCACTACTTACAACAACTCAGCCAACATGATATGATTACAAGGTTGGCTTTTATTCAGTTTTCTAATGGAGTTTGTCAAGGATGCATTCTTGGCAAGCATCTTGAAGAAAAAATTGATAAAGGAAAAGCATGGAGAGCCACACACCTTTTGGAGCTAGTACATAGTGATTTGGTAAGACCATTTCCACACTCTTCTTTCAGAAAAGTCAAATATGTTTTAACAGTCATGGATGATATTTCCTTATACACATCTGTATATTTTCTCAAATAAAAGTTTAAAGTCTTTTGAGTATTTTCAAGAGTTCAAAGCTTTTACAGAGAAACAAACTGGGAATTCCATCAAGGTCTTATGCATAGATAATGGGGGGAATATGTCAACTAAAGATTTCAACAATTTTGTATCTTAGGAGGAACTGGTCTTCAACACAGTTTCCTACAGTCTACAATAGAATGTAGTTGTAGAGAGGAAGAATAGGCCCTTAAAGGAAATGGCCAGTAGTACGATCCACTCCAAATCATTGGCTCCTTAATATTTGGTAGAGATCATCAACTGTGCATGTTACATTCAAAATTAGGTTCCTCATCGAGCTATAATTAAAAAGGGTAACTCCTTTGGAATCTTGCACCAATAAAAAACCTACACTCAAACAGTTTTGAGTGTTTGGGTCTCCTACATGGGCCTATATTCCAGCAAAGAAACACAAGGCAATGGATCCACAAAGCAGACCTTGTATATTTGTTGGGTATCCAGATGGTGTTAAAGGCTATAGGCTTCTCCATCCCATCACACATGAGCTTTTCATTTAGAGGATTGTTCACTTTGAGGAAGATACCTCCAGTTCTTCATTTATCCCTTCTCCATCATTCATTCCTATGGAGACATTGTGACTGTAAGATGATAGTTCTTCTGAAGTTCTCAATCATCATTCAGAGAATGATTCTCCTCTAGACTCTCCACATGCTTCAGCTATTGGGCCTTGTTGAGCTCAACAGACATTAGAATCGATAGGCGATTGGGTTGGTGATCCTTCAGATAAGAGAAGAAAAAGTTATTAATTCGAGCCAGCTCCACATCTCTTTATTGATACAACTTTTGATCCACAAACATTTCAAGAAGCTTGCGGTGTTCTTGAGTGAGATACTGCTATGCATGAAGAGTTTAGTTCCTTAGAGAGGGAATCATACTTGGGATTTAGTCCCTCTTCTTGAGGGAAGAAAACTTGTTCAGTGCAAGTGGATTTATTGAACAAAATTTGAAGTAGGCGGGTTGGTTGATAAGAATAACAGTCACTTGGTCGCTAAAGGATTTTCCTAGGTTCCTAGAATTGACTTCTCTGAGACCTTTGCACCCGTTGCAAAGATGAATTCTATTTGACTTGTCCTTGCCATTGTTGTATCCCATCATTGGGAAGTTCATCATATGGATGTGAAGAGTGGCTTTCTTTACCATGACCTTGAGGAGGAAATCTATATGGAGCAGCCACAAGGGTTCATTGAGGATCCTACACTTGTCTGTCACCTTTGAAAGTCCCTCTATGGCCTTAAACAAGTTCCTCAAGCTTGGTATGCCAAGATAGACTCCTTCCTTTTATCAGTTGCATTCACTCGGTGTCAATCTAATCCAAAAGTCTACATCTTGCATCAAGATGATACTCTTCACTTTTCTTATCCTCCATGTTGATGACTTATTGATCACGAGGAGTCACTCATCTCATATCATAGCAGTTAAAACTACCCTCCATGATCAATTCCTAATGTCTGACTTGGGCATTCTTCACTACTTCTTAGGGATTGTATCACTCAATCACCTTTTAGTATATTAATTGGCTAGCCTAAGTATGCTCTTGATATGCTCTCCAAATTTCACATGGTGGACTGCAAGTTTCCACCAAATCCATTTTTATCAAGGGTCAAACTTAAGGCTTCTTGTTCTTCGCCACTGGTTGATGCTACCTTGTATTGTCAATTGGTTGGTAGCCTCATATAAAGCTTGATATTTCATATGTTGTGGGCATGGTCTTTCAATTTATGCAAGAACCACATGAATTGCATTAGAAAGTAGCTAAGAGGATTCTTCATTATATCTAGGGTACTCACAACTATGGGATTCATTATGCAACAAGTGTGAATATTGACTTGGTGGGCTATATAGATTCAGATTGGGTATTACTTCTCTCTTGGTTCTGGTCCAATTTCTTGGTCAAGCAAGAAGCAATTTGCTATTGATCTTTCATCCACTAAGGCTAAGTATTGAGGAGCAATTAATACAGCCACTGAGGCTATTTGGCTTCAACAAAACCTTATCAAGTTTGGCATTCCTTTTCAAAAGCCAACAGTCATCTTCTGTGACAATCAAAGTGCTATTCAGATTTCTCACAATCTAGTCCATCATCAGTGAACTAAGCACATTGAGATTCACATGCACTATATTCGAGAGTTGATTCATAGCCACTCGTATTGCTAGACACTCGATCATATTGCAAACATCTAAACCAAACCCTTCACTGAGAACAAGTTCATTCACTTGCATGCTTTGCTTGGGGTGTGATAGGTGTCTTCTTCTAGAGCTTTTTAGCTTCATTTCTACTCTCTTTTGAAAAAGAGTTTTGTCCCACGGGGTTTTCTCATTTTCTCTGGTTATGAGAGGATGTTTTTTAGTTGTGCATGGGTACCTAACATGGCTTTGATGCCAAGACCCATTGGCATAAATGGTTCTTTTCCATTTCACTCTTATATTAAGTTTACTTAAGTGAGCTCATAAATTAGGAGGAATTATACATTCTGGTTATTATTGAGTCATCCATTTGACTCCAACTACTTCTAAAATGTCACATGTGGTTAATTCCAATTTGGACACCACCTTTTTAAATTGTAGGTGGATGCTAGGTGGTTGATTCCATCAAGACTCTACTTCCTCCAAGTTGAGACACTTGTCTCAATCTTGTCCAAGTATCCTACAAGAACTTGCCTATATCAATAAGCTAGCTCTCTTGTATTTTACACATTAGGAAATATTGATGTTATTATGCCAAATGTGAGAACCATAAACATTTTTTGTAACCTTTCTTTGGAAATGAAAATCCACCTACCAGGTTTGATTAAGTACACTTAAAATTATAATTAATTTATAGAATTGCATAGTTAAACATTGTCTAAATTGTAAATATGCTACTATTTTATAAGATCCACACACATGATAATGGAAATACTATTTTGCAAAGTATAGATCTCACATAGCACAAGAGAGGTTTGCAAGCCATAAGCCAATAAATATAACCCTTGGGTTACACCACAAAATACTCCCTATAGAAGTCATTCCTTGCTATATCTAAAAGAGATCAAAAACACAATATCATACCCATATAACCAACAATGAAAATGTGGTGTGCTCTGAAACTCAATTCAGTAATGGTATTCCCACCTAATTTCTTTCAAATTTGATGGTTGCTTCTGGGAAGGACTCGTTTATATCTAAAGGGATAAGTTTTAATGCTCTAAAATGGTTGGAAGTCAATACTTGTGGGGGCCTCTAAGAATATTCTCGAATTTGTCCTAGTAAGCATTATCTCAACGGAAGAAGGAATAGAGATTGGCCTTCCAAACTTCAGAACCTCTATGGATATGGTGAACATGGCTAAGGAACAAAAAGACAAGAAGAAAACATTATCTCTTGAGGTTTCTATTATCACCACTAGTGAATTCTCTAATAGATCTCCTCTTGGCACTGATAGCACCCTCACCTTAATTGTGGAGGGTACCAATGCGACTAAGGAAACAATACTGGAGGAGGGAAAGACACCACCACAACATTGTAGTTAAGGTTAATGAGGTGCCTAGTTCAGGTACTAATGCAAATTTACCCAACAACCTCTAGTCTTGGTCACAGTTACTGAGGTGGTTTGTCTGCGTTCTAATGTGGATTTATCCTAGCAACCTCATGTTGTCAATCACTATCTGGGAAGCCCATAAGCTTTGGGAAAGAAAACACATGACCTGGTCTGTGTTGAAGACATCTCAAGGTCTACTACTTTCATCCCTAGGGAGAGGGGTTACCCCATGATATAGTGGTTGTTCAATGTATTATGACCACCACAACCAAACCACAAGGTGTTGTGGTTTTGGTTGATGTGGGGAATGGAAAATCGAAAAGAAAAAGAACAAAACAAAGAAACCTAAGAAGGCAGACGTGGTGGTTCAATAGTTGGTTGACCCACATAGAGAGTCTAAAGATAGAAAGTTATTGCAAGTGAGATTGCGACAGGAAGGCAATCACAAAGGTAAGAAATGATTTTCCTTTCATGGAATATAAGAGGGCTCAATAGCCTGAGAAAACAAAATGCTATCAGATAGTATACATTTGAACATAAAGTGGATGTCCTTTTGCTCTAAGAAGTTAAAATGTCCTACAACAATCTTGCTACTTTAGTGAACATCATTTAGCCGAGGGCTCTATTCACCTACTATGGATTTGTGGGGGCCCATGGAGTTATTGCCACCCTGTAGAACCCTGTGTGAGTGAAGGACTCCCCATTGTCCTTCCCTTAAAACTACCTTGCAATTTCTTTTCTTAAGGACCAAAATTATTGGCACTTGGTCAACATCCATACTCCTAACACAAGGGCGAGAAAAAAGTCCCTTTGGGAGGAAATCAAGAACTACATGCTAACAAACACTTCAAGATAACTTTCTATTTGATGGTGACTTCAACTCCCCCCTTTACCCCTTGAAAAAGTCTAGTGGGTTATCTAATTACAATGTTAGTAAGGGAGACTCGGCGAACTTTATGAATGATTCCAATTTAGTAGATATTTATCTTTCAAGCAACCCTTTTAGCTAGCCTATCAATATGAAAGGGGTTCAGTTGATTTAGGTCAAGCTAGATAAATTCTTTGCTTCTTCAACTTGAGAAGTGGTTAATGATATCCATCTTAAGTCCTTGTCTAGAACAAATTTTGATCATAATCCAATTTTTTTTAATGGTTGGATGCTCCTAGGCGAACCCCTTATCCCTTCAGATGTGGAATAATGTGGACAACTCATCCTACCTTCAAGGACCTAGTTAAGAAGTGGTGGGCTTTTCCCTATCATAGGCACTGTTATGTATAAGATTATCAAATTGGAGATAATCAAGAATGAAGCCAAGGAGTAGAGTAAAAATAATTTTGGGTACATCTTTATTCTGAAAAAGGACCTCTCCAACACTTTGGAACAACTACGAACCTAGCTGGCTATGGGAAAACACCTTTGGATGTGAAGAATAAGGAAATTTGCAAGAGACTTCTTTAGAACAGTTAAAATTCTCCTAAAGCATAACAAAACTTTTTTTGTTCTAGTTCCCAAACACAATAACCCAAAGTTTATAGCTAACTTTAGGCCCATAAGTCTATGCTCCGCCTATATAATTCTATCTAAAATCATCAACCAAAATGAGAAGGGGTTTGTTCCTGGCAGCCAAATTCTTGATGTTGTCATCTCCATGCTTGAAATCATTCATTCTATGGACAAAGAAAAAATGTTGGTATAGTCCTAAAACTTGATATTTCAAAATCTTATGATAATGTTAATTGGTCCTTTCTTTACATAGTTCTTAAACTTTTAGGATTCAATGATAAATTCATTACTATAATTAAAGAGTTTGTGAAAATTGTTAGCTACTCTATAATTGTTAATGACACTCTGACTGAATTAATCTTCCCAAACAAAGCCCTTTGACAAGGGGACACTCTCTCCCCCTATATTTTCATCTTGGTGATAGAGGTGCTAGGAAAGAATATACATAATCTAGTTTATCACAAAAGCATCAAAGGCATCAAATTGGCCTCAATGCTCCCCGTTCTATTATTTAATAGTTCATGGATGATACTTTCTTCTTTGGAAAATCCTTTGTGGTTGAGGTGAGACAGTGGCTCGTTGGTTCTATTGGTTGAGCACTAAACCAATCGTGATAAAGCTTCACATGTTGGCATTCCACCTATGCTTCACACTCAAAGTTGGGGGGCGGTTGTTCGATGGTAAAATGAAAGAGTATTAACTTTCAAAAGAGAAGGATCTTCTTCTTCAACTCTAGTATAGATATTCAAACCAAAGCCATCAGTATCTTGGTTGTCAATTGGCTAATCTCCCCTCCACTTCCTTGCTAACTATCAAACAAGTTAAAGTAGATTTTCGGCCTTCAATCCTAGAATGCACTCAAAAAAAACTCATAAGGTGGAAGGGTAAACTTCTAAGACATGCAAGGAAGCTACAACTTCTAAAGTCCTCACTTCAAGGAATACCTATGTATTTCCTCTCTTTTCAAAATATCCAGTCATGGTATACAAACTTGAAAAGCTCCAACGCAACTTCCTCTGGGCAAGAAGTGAGGAGAAAAAAATGTCTTTAGTCAACTAGGATACTATTTGGTCCCCTAAAAAGTTCAATGATCTTGGATTAGGGAAAATCAAAACTCATCCAAGGGAAAGAAAACTGGTATCACATTATGCAAGATAAGTACATAAACTAGCACTCTTTTGGTGAGTGGTTCATGGAGGGGACTTTACCTCAAGGGTAAAAAATATGGAATATTCTTAACAAGAGCAAAACTCTGCTTCAAAAGGGTATCAAATGGCAACTTGGTAATGCAGGGGGGGGAATTAGGTTTTGGGTGGATAACTAGATTGATGACATGGGTTTGGATCATAGAAAATTCCTCAACCTATGAAACTTTCTTACTCTAATGATGCAAGAGAAGGTGGTGGGGTACATAAGCCATGGGATGTGGTCTAACTTGGTCGAGTGAGTGGGTGATAATCCAAGTATTAAAAAAGTTGCATAGGATCTTTTGGATGTTTTACAACACATTAGAATCCCTTAAATTTTCCAAGTTGATAAGATCCTATTGTCCCCCCATGACCTCTGTCCTATTCATTACTAAGTCAGCCTATGAACTAACTTTGACAACCACCAATAAAAATCATGATTGCATAAAAATTTGGGATCCTCGTCTTAATCCCAAAATCAACTTTTTTTGGTGGACCCTCCTCCATGGGAAAATCTCAACTCAAAATAATTTGATTAAACACAAGTTTAATTTGGCCATCAGATGTATCTTATGTAATAAGGTGGTCAAGGACATGAATTGCCTCTTTATCCACTATAAATTTGTTTCCTTCATCTGGCAATAGATCCTGTTGCAATACCACTAGCATCACAGTCCACTTGAAACACCTTATTAAAATCTATAAGTGCTAAAATAGGTTGTTCTATAGCTTTTTGTTTCAACAAATTGAAACTCTTATACGTTCTTACAATTCACTTAAACTTGTTTCTATTACAGTCCACAAATACTACTAAAACCTTTGATAAAAATTCTGTAAAAATTAGCCAATCCATGAAAAGATCTTACCTCTGTTGCACTCCTTGGAATAGGTCATTCAAGGATAGTCTTTACTTTCTTAGAGTCCATTTTTAAACCTTCTGCATACACCAACTCCTTCACAAAAGTGCACTTTTTCAAATTTATCAACAAATTTTCTTCCCTCAACTTCTCAAACACCTTACGAATATGCATTATATGCTCCTCCAAGGTCTTACTAAAGATCAAAATATCATTTAGGTAAAGAATTACAAATTTACCCCAAAATTCCTTCAATACCTCATTCTTGAATCGCATGAAAGTGCTTGGTGCATTGATTAGCCTTAAAGGAGTGACTAATCACTCATACAATCACTCCCTTGTCTTGAAAGCAATCTTCCATTCATCTCCTTCTTTGATTTGAATCTGATGGTATCCACTCTTCAAATCTATCTTTGTAAAATACACAACTCCACTTAGACAATCCATTATATCATCCATCCTTAGCAATAAAAATTTGTACTTGATTATGATCTTGTTGATAGCTTGAGCATTTGCACACATCCTCCATTTTAAATTCTTCTTTGGTGCTAATACTCCTGGAACAACACATGGACTCAGACTCTCTCGAATCAACCCCTTTTGCAACAACTCATGCACTTATCTATTCAACTCTTCACTTTTTTATGGTGTCATTTTGTGTGTTGCCTTGTTTGGTAAACTAGCTCCTAGAATCAAGTCCATATGATGATAGGTCTTCCTCACTAGTACTAATCCATCAAGTACATTATTAGATACAATACTTGGAAAACGCATCCAACAAATATGCAACTTCTACAAGCACATCTACTTCTTTACCATCTTTTGGAAGTTTAACAAAACATGTATGTTCTGGCAACATTGCATACCTTTTCATTTGTATCCTTCAATGACTTCAACTTATGTTTCAGTCCATCCTTTGTAAAATAATCAAACAATCCATTATGTCATCCATCCTCAACATAAGAAACCTATATTTCACTATGATTTTGTTAATAGCTCTAGAATCAATACAAATTCTCCATTCTCCATTCTTCTTAGGTGTTGATACAACAGGTACAACACATGGACTCAAACTTTCTCTGATCAAACCTTTCTGCAATAATTCATGCACTTGTATATTAAGTTCTTCATTCTCTATAGGTGTCAATCTATATGGTGCTTTATTCGACAAACTAGGTTTAAGAATCAAATCCATACAATGACTTATACTTCTCATTGGAGGTAAAATATCAAGTATATCCTCTACAACAATATCCTTGCAGTTATCTAGCAAATTTTCAATTTCTATTGGCGCTCGATCAATACTAGTGGCTATCACTTGGTAACCACTGACTGGCACTCCGTTAACACTGCTTTCTGGTACTCAGTTGCTATTGACACAACTCGGTCTCCTTGGAATTATAGCAAAATATACTTGATTTTTTTCATTTCCTATTCAAATTGTTTCCCATTAACCATGAAAATTCTTACAATAGTACAATTAACCTCATCTGGACTTTCAATCAAAGGCAACAATATTTGTTTTCTCCCATTCACCCAAAGAGTGTATTGATTCAATCTTCCATCATGTATAGCATATTTACCATATTGCCAAGATCTACCCAACAAAATATGACAACAATTCATAGGCATAATATCACACAAAACTTTATCAAAGTAATGTCCAATCTTGAACTTCAAAGGCATTGCTCACTTACCAATATCTTAGGGTCATCCTTGATCCATGAAACATGATAGGGTTTAGGATGCTTCAACCTTTACAACTACAACGTTGTAACCAACTCTTCTAATGCCAAATTTGTAGAACTTCAACTATCAATGATCACCTTGCAACATTTTCCAACCATCTTACATCTGGTTTTGAAAAGACTTCTCCTTAGGATAGGTTCCTTGTAACGCCCCGCTCGGGAACCCAAGAGAAATAAACCTAATATGTGACAAAGTTTACTGAATTTTTTTTTTTTTTTAAGTTTAAACAACATCAAGATAACATTAATGCGGAAGCAACATGAACATACACATCAAATACACATAATCAATTACACATATAGTTTCAATTCCTCAAGGGTTCCTTTACATTGAGTCACATTTAATACTTTTAAATTAATTAGTTTAAGTTTCAAGTACAATGTCACATGATTATAAAGAAATACCAGATACATATTCGCATAAGCAAATACATAAGTATAAACAATACAATGAAAGTACATCCAATTAATAACATCCACTGCACATATCGCAGGGTATGTGAGAATAGATACAATACATCAGAATACATGATAACATATATACATCATCTGAAAAGAAGTCTCTGAGATAAGAAATAAGAATGATAAAGTTACATCTTCTGCAACGAACATCCAACAGCTAGCAATGTGAAGGGGAACCCAAATGGTAAGAAGACACTACCTCCCGACCGCGTGGTTACCTAATCAGGCTTCCACTCCCACCATGCAGGGAAGATAATGAACGATCCACATACGGTAAAACAAACATAAAACATTCCTAGGCAAGGTACCCCTAATAGCCAAAACTACCTCAAAGGTAACACATACTACTCAAGAAGATAAAATAATGCAGAAGTAAGAACACTCAATCCAATACTGACACCACATAACCAAACATCATACACAAACCAAGTATAAACCAAATACCAAGATCATAAGATAAAGTCAACGAAAGATAATCATCTCAAGTCAAAAGCCACATGTCAAAAGTACAACATCCATGAATCACCAATCATCATCAATGAAAGTAAATAACCATAATAGACACATCCGGCAATAGATACACCACCAACAATAAGTACACCACCAGAGGTACACAAATCTACAGAGGAGACTCAAGCTACATACTAGGGAGTGTCATCACATGGCTGCTTGAGTTACCCTGGACCGATCTCTTAATAGACCCCGGACCCTCAAGCGTTGAGTTACCCTAGACTGGTTACTCTGAACCCCGGACCCTCAACATCACACATGTGGAAACTAAAAACCCTCTCATAAAGACGAGGCACTCATCTCATTCCCATCCTTAGTCTATACAAGCACTCAAGGCATGGGTGGATCAAATATCTCTAACTTATCTTTTTAGTGTGTTTTCCCTCCAAAAGTTTTAATTACTAGATTATCACTTATTACATAACTTGCATTAGGTTACCCTGGTACTGACCACTTTGGGTTCTGGACCCCTATGCAAGCCACTCCCAAGTCATGTACCTAGACAACCTCTCCTAAGCACATAAATCCACAGTTGTGTCCCATACCACAACACTCATAAAGAACAAACTCGGTTTCGTAACAGGCATCCCGGTAATAAGATAGTTCTCCCATCCAAGTACACATAATTTCTCCACAAGATAAACCTCATAAATATAATCCCCAATATGAATCACAAGACACATCACAACATCTAGTCCCATAAATAGTATATAAGAAATCTGACAAAGCCTCTGGTGTACATCCTAGACTGGTCAAACTAGGTCAACTCCAAAATCCACAAGTAAAGACAATACATAAAAAACAATACAATTTCACAGTTTGGGTTTGATTTGAAAAGACATAACAAAGTCAAAAGTGAAGTTTCAGTTTTGTGTTCAATGTACGTTTCAAGTGTAGGAGATTTTCGATTTATTCCACCCAATAACTCATTCATTTATTCGACTTAAATATGTAAAATTACCATCATAATAAAAGTCATTTCCTAGTAGAATAATCTAGAAATAATCGTTTTATTCCATTTAGGTTATAAAAAGAAAATAACAGTTCATTGATTTTAAATAAAATAACCATAATTTTAATAAAATCAATATTATTAAATATGATAAATTAATAACTTCATTAATTAATTCTTATCTTTAATAGATCCTAATTAAATCAAATTTAATTAATAAAACTAATTAAATTTATTTAATTACAAAACATTTATATGAATTAATAGTAAAATTATTAATAAATAATTATATAATTTAATAATACAATTTATAATTTTGTTATTAAATTATAATGTAAATTTATTACAATTTAAATTAAATAAATTTTAAAACATATTAAATTTTATTAAAAACAAAATATAACATATATTTTTAGGCATGTTTAAAGGCCCGTCGGCTGGTACCTGCGATAGCAGGGTACCCTGTTGTGCGCAGCAGCAGTTGTACTGCTGCCTGCGGCAACAGCGGTACCGACTGCCGCGGGTACGAAGGGGGTATATCCCAACCCCATTTATTTTATTATTTTTTTAATTTTAAGTTTTGTCAAAATAAAACTTTTAAGATTTATTTGCAATTATTTGTAAATTTAGTTTTATTTTATTTTAAATAAACCATTTTAAAATATATTTTTAATTTTATATATATATATATATATTTATAAATTCAGTTTTACTTCCTTTAAAAAAATTCTATAATAATATCTCAAATAATTTATTATTTATTTTTATTTTCATTTTTTTTCTAAAAATATAAAGAAATACAGTTTGATAGAGAAAATAATTCTCACCATTTGAATTTCAATCTAAAATCTTCTTTTTATTTCAAACCCTATTTGAATCAAATTATAATTTCTTCAATCTACTAAACTAGAGTTTTCTTATTACTTTTCTAATCCCTACGTACACAAAAGAAATAGACACACACCCAGTAAATTTACAACATTAAATGTTCAAAGTTTTATCACAGAGAATTTATGATTCTACTATCCACAAGCACGAAGAAAACAAGAACGAAAGTTGCATAACTCAATTACTGATCAAAACACAAGACCCTACTTGTATCGATGCTAAACTCTGACAGCTAGATGAAAATTCCTACGCAAAATCTTCAAGCCACGACAAATTCCCTTCTTTTCCAAACCCTTCGAGTTTCTCTTCAAACCTGTGTGTGTTCTGAAACTTGTGTCTGAAAAACTTCCGTCCTTAATAATGACCCGAAAACCCTCTAATATAGACTCTAATTACCTTTTAGGGTTTCTGTCACCACCAATCTAAAATTATAATTATTTTATTTAATTAATTCATTCATGCACAATTAATTTTCTTTTTAATTAAGATATTCTTTTATTATTCCTTCATGCACTTAAGTGACTCATTAAATTACTTTATTTAACTTTCCACTTGACTTTGCTTTTAAAGTTAATTTATAATTTTAATCTCATGCGCACTTTATTAAAATATCTTAATCATGTGCACATATTTTATCTTTTAATTAATTTCTATATTTTAAACTCATTCATGCGAACTTAAAACATATTCATAATTTAATATCTTTCTCCTTTTAATATATATTTGAACGTTTAATTTGATAAATATTTATTAACTTAAATAACAATAATATTTAGCATTTATTTAAAAATGAACTCTAAATATATTATTATTAAATTAAATAAATATTATCACGTTCTAAATTTATTCTTAAAACTTTTATCTTCAAATTCAATTCTTTATATTTAATTAATTTTTCAATTAATTAAATATAATTAAATATTCAAAATGTCATAATAATTTTCCATTAAATTAAACCATTAATTTAATCTGTTAATTAGACTTAATTAATAGAAAATTCATCAAAGACTCACAAAACAACATATGCACAAAATACTCACGGGTTTAAAAAGGGTTGACAGTCTGTTACGAGTCCTCCTTGCAGGACAAGTATTTTGGGCTATGGCTAGGATTGGACCTGATCATTATCTTCCCATTCTCACCATTTGGGTATTTGTAATAGGGCACGCTCATCTTGGCAATTCAGGGAAGTCGATGCCCGGTACCTACATCCTGCATAAAAGACGAGCATGTACATGTAAATAATATATCTAAACTAAACAGACAATGGCGGGGAGTGGTTCATCGTGTAGATCTCGACTAGCAGGTGACTACGACTCCCTCCCTTAACCACATCAAACACGTCAGACAGAAAGATAAAATAAACATGCACACCATACACATGCAAGTATGGGGTAAGTATCGTAAAAATCACAAGTCTAACATCAAATGCGTACATATTATAATGCATCTCTATCAATACAACATAATCATCATTAAAGACATCATGTTAACATTTTTATGAAAGAAACCACACTTACTAACTAGGAATCATCATTAACGTCATGTGAAATGAAATCAACTAAACAATTATAACCGATATATTTGTAATCAAAGTCATGAAATAATATCATAGTATTGTAAGTCCAATATCTCTAAACTCATCAATGTACAAAATCAACCTAAAGCAAATTGACAATGATAACAGAAATGCGATCTAGGGGCAGGCACTACATTCCTCATCATTACCCTTATTACATAAGGCTCTTCTCACCATCAAATTTTCTCCAGCCTTAGGCCCACTAGGTGAACCCTCGATGTCTCCTTTAATCACAACATTTTTGTTACCTTGTCCACTTCTAGAGGATCTACATTCAAAGGATCTATGCCCTTTTTTACCACATCTAAAACAATTACCATGAAAACCACCTCTAGAATAAGAATTACTTCTTCCTTGGTAAGAACCAGTACCTCCTTGATAAGTATCACCACCTTTCCACTCGATCTTGCCTTTGGAATCATTCTTCCATTCATATTTTCCCTTATCATGTACAAAACTATCAGATCTACCACTTTCTCCATAAGATCTACCTCTACCTCTCTAGAATCTACCACCTCTACCTCTTTGTCTTTGTTCATGCTTCTTTGTCAAGATCTCCTCAGCTTTCAAGCCATATTGGTATGCTTCTTCCACACTTTCTAATTTCACAAAACTTATCTCATCTTGAATTCCAGATCTCAATCCATTTATGTACCTTACAATTTTCTCAACATCATCCACAAGTCCAAATCTGATGTCCAATCTATAAAATTCCTCAATGTACTCCTTCACAGTCATATCTCTTTTTCTCAATTTTGCATCTTTGTCAACAAGCTAACTTGGTAATCAACAGGAAGGAATTTGTTCTTTACCTTGTTCACCATCTTTGCCCAAGTCTTTATATTTTCCTTTCCTCTCCTTTGTCTATCAGTTTGCAAATCCTCCCACCACAGTGACGCATGGCCTTTCAACCTTGTAACTACAATTTTCACCATCCTATTATCAGGAGTGTTTTTGTAGTCAAAGAACTTCTCCATATCAAAGATCCAATCCAACACAACATTGGTATCCAATTTTTCATCATAAGGAACAACTTCTATAGCACGTTTTGAATTTTCCCTAGAAAATACTCTCAACAACCTTGCCTCATCTTGATCTTTGGGTTCTAGATTAGGGTTTGGTGCTACTGCTTCATGATCAAGATGTGATCCTCTCCTTTGGGTTGTTTCTACATCATCTAATATGGCTGCAATTTGTCTCAATATATCCAATATTGCATTATCAACATTTCCTCTACCTCAAACCATCTTTACAAATTAGGTTCGTTCAAGATTGTAACCCTCTGCAAGTTGTAGGTCAAATCCTCAAATCCGCTACCCCACAACCAAATTCACTTAGGGTTCTACACAATCCAATCTCCACACGGACGAACCTGGCTCTACTACCACCTGACGCAGGGAAGGATGAAGGAGTTAGGGCCAAAGGCACACCTAACTACTCAAACCACCTGCACAGAGTCAACACAACGAAAACAACAACGAATTCAAACAACTCGGGAGATAGAGGAAGAAAATGCCTTCATTCATATAATCATCCAATGATCAATTACAAGTCTAGCTATAAGGCCTTCTAGGTTAGGGCCACATATATCAACTCCAATTACAATCTTTGATGATCAAACTTTGCATTTTGTTATCTCTCACTCTCTCAACCTATCTGTCTAAGACTCTAACCAAGGTTTCTTAAATATATGCACGACCACAAGTTGGCTTGTTGCAAATACAACTAAGTAAAATCTCACATTAAATGCTAAACTAAGCCACAAGTTGGCTCGCAACAGATATCTAACACTAAATTAAATGCAAAGGTTAGCCTCGACAGGAAATTGCACACAGACAACTTAGCAAATGAAGACTCCACGAAATACTGGCACTTGACATCTAAACGAACTTGGCAACCGTACAAACTTGGCATCCACATGAACTCAGCAACCAAAGAACACTCGGCAATAGCGTGAACTCGACATTAACCAGGAAGCTCAATAACCACTCAACACTCAACAACAATTTAGACTCAGCAATGCGAGACATTGCAACTCAGCAGAAACTAAGAAAATTGAAAACATGTAGGAATTTGATATGAATATCAGGATTTAACTGTGTGATAGCAGTGAAATCCAAGATGCTCCTGCATCAGGTGTTCACACAACCATCATGTACAACATGCCTGTGAAATTGTCACAACCTACCCAACAACATATGACATATGTCCATTGGTATGATATCACCTAGTACCTCATCCTGGTAGCTTATAATCTTGAACTTCACTAGGCACTGCTCATTGACCATGACCTTGTGGTCAATCATCTTACACGCAAGCACTACAATATAGACACACGTGTTTCCGCTTTTTGAGCTTTAGCTTCATGACCATCTTTTCTAACACTAAAGTGTCAATGCTTCCACCATCAATGATCATATCACAACACTTATCTTCACACATGCACCTTATGTGAGACAAGCTCCTCCTTTGATCATCTTCATTCTCACCACTCAACTCTTCTATTAACCAGTGCTTCTCCTCTTTCAACATCTTTAGAATGTGAGGATTTGACATCTTCATCAACATGCGCAACCTTGACCTGGCCTTTGGTTCTCCTATTTGTATTTCCTTTGTGTTGGGGATGTTCAAATGCCCTGTGCCCTTCTCCACAATGAAAACATGTTCCATGAAAACCTACTCTACCAGATCCTTACCCTCTTCCTCTTCCTCTCTGATCTCTATTGTTCTGATTATGGAAACAATTTGAATTGTTTTCCCTTTGGCTCTAACTGCTATTGCTAGCCTCATCCTCCTCATCTTCATTTCAGCCTCCAAAAGATTGTCTGCCAGATCTTCCACCATGTCCTTTACCACTATTCTTGTTATCAAACATTTTGTTTATCTTTTCCTCAACTCATAGGGCAAACTGGTATGCCTCTTCAATATTGTTTAATCGGACCAGACTCAATTCCTCTTGAATACTTGCCTCAATGCATTAAGATAATGGGCAACGTTCTCAATGTCAACTTGTTATGATGAGAAGTCCTTGGTATACTCCTAAACAAATATCCTTGCTTGCTTCAACCCTTACATTTTCTTTAATAGATCAAGCTCACAATCCTCAGAAATGAATTGTCACTTCAATTAGCATCATTTGATCCCATCAGGTAATTTTATCCTTTCTGTTTTTATTTTGCTCCAATTGAATCTGTTGTAATCATATCTTGGTGTTACCCTTCAATTTGGCTTTCACAAATTTGACCCTATTCGAATCTTCAATATCCTCATACTCAAAGTATTCTTCTAATTCATTGATTCAATCAATCAATTGCTCTGGGTTAAGATTTCTTAAAAATGTTAGAACCTCAAACTTAGGTCTTTTTGCAATCTCGGAAATGGCCTTAAAAAGCCTTTCTCTTTCATCATCATTTTCAACTCTTACGGAAATACTTGTCCCTCTACGCATATGTCATTACAACACTTGCCTTGCATTTTCCTTTGGTGGGCTCTAAAACCCTCAAGTGTAACGCCTTTGGCACCATAAAAGCATTTCCGTTCTTCTGTTGAAACCCTAGTGCAAATTGCCTCACAATCAATAATCAATCTACACACTCAGCCCAAACCACGATCCCAATGCAAACTGCCTTGTAGTCAGTGAGGCAACACCCCTAGCAATTGATCCACAATTAAAGGTAGTAGAGTCGGTGAGAAGAAAGATAGAGCCTATCATCAAGATGTCTAGTTTCATCACATTATTCTATAGATAACCAATTGCCCATTGCCCTTCCCTGTCCTTTTCCCCTTAGGGTTGTAGATGAGGCAAGCTCGCTAACTGGAATGTATTGGATTCGGTGGATTCACTTGCTCGAAGCTTTGATTCTATTTACACACTCAAGAATTTCTACTCTGATACCACTTGGTAAAGGGTGCTCCCTTTAATACCACAAATACACATAGAAATAGAGAACATAATTTTTGCAAGAACAAAAAATGGGCTTCTCATTATCTCCACAAGAATTACAAATTTCAGTAATACAATATGAAAAGCCACATTGGTGATTTCTTTACAATATTGTTCAACTCAGAGCCACAAACTACCACCTAGAATTGCCTAGATATCACGATGAGCCTTCCTTGTATAGGCAATTTTTTTCACCACCCAAAAGGTTCTAAACATTAACCCTAGCCCTTGAAGCCAATAGAACCCCTATTAAATTTTTTTTCTAATTTATTATGGTCAACCATAACTATGTTTTTAAGTACCCTAACTTCCGGAGGCCATAACTTTTGCATACAAAATCCAATTTTCAACTATAAGTACCTTTTCAAAATCGGCAACTCTTGAACTACACTGCTTAACACGCGCAAGTGCCAGTTAGCCTAGGCACTACTGCAATGCATATAGTATGACAATGCAACTCCACTGGCATGCTAATATGACTAAGATGAACCTCCACTTTTGAGATCATATGACCCACTTACTAAAAATACTAAATAACCCTTTATTGAAAAATGACAGAACTTAAATAGTTTGGGTGATGCAAGATTGCCCTTATACGCCCAGGATGCTCCTACATCAAATAGAATATATTATAATTAAATATTTCAATACTAATATTTTTATGATTATACATTAATATTTCACATTTCATATTTAATATCTAATATCTAATATTCTAATACATATGGTATGACAATGCAACTCCATTGGCATGCTAATATGACTAAGATGATATCGTATGACCCACTTACTAAAAATACTAAATAGCCCTTATTGAAAAATGACAAAACATAAATATTTTTGGGTGATGCAAGATTGCCCTTATACACCCAGGATGCTCCTACATCAAATAGAATATATAATAAATAAATATTTCTATACTAACATTTTTATGATTGTACATTAATATTTCATATTTAATAAGTAATATCTAATATTTTAATACCAATCACATCATTCCATAATAAAAAGTTAGAAAGAGGGTTACTTATCATTGGGATATAAGAGTCTATGAAATCATTAACACATTAGCATATAATACTATATATTTTAGAGGGAATGGTGGTTAGAATTAAGTAGAACAATTTTTTAATACCTAGCTCGACAAGCAATAGTTTGTATCTCGAGAACATGTGGAAGCTACAACAAGACTACAATTCCATATCCTACCCCTTAAACTCAAGAGCGGATTCATACTAGAGAATATAGCTACCTGCAAACAAGTCCACATTTATTTCTTATCAAACATTTGCAGACTTACCAATAAACAAATATAATAAAAATGGGCATTAAACATACTACACAACCATATTGCTTGTACTCTTATTCCATTAGACTCACAAGCTACATAAGCCCTATAGTGGAATGGGTTGTGCTACATCATTCAAGGTGAAGAATAAGACCTTGAATAGAATGAACTATATTAGATACGAAAGCAAGGAATAAGTCTATGGTGGAATGGTCAAATATTGTTATTGAATCTCTAGGTCAATATCATATAAGCAATTCTATATATGCACTTGTTCCTTAATTAGCAATTACAAGACGTAAAATAAATTTACCTTGTTAAGGCATTTTATTGGTAAGATTATATCTCTAATTATCTTACAATTCTAGTTTTAATGATTTTTTGGGGCAAATATTAGGGCAATTTCAAAAAGGGGACACTGCAAACACTCACCCTAAGCCCTAAGATAATGATTCAAGAACTGGTGCTTTTAAATACTAGAAGATACAATGCTACCATAAATAGAATTCTTCTATTTTGAAAAAAGATTACAAGGTCAAAACGTACATCAATTCCATCATTAGTTTGCCCAATTAGAATAAGCTAAAGAGTGCCAATTCATTGTCTTCTACTATCTTATTTAGTTGAAACAATGATTTTGTTCATACCTAATGTTATCAAAGGATATGAAATAAGCATAAAGCTTGATGGCATTAGCTAAGTTAAAAATCTAATGGATATGGATTTGTCCTAGAATGAATTCTAAACATGTGATCAACTCCTAGATATGTAATAAAAATATGATGTGGGTACTCTCACTAGTGGAACAATATTTACTAAAAATTATAAGCCATAATGATGTAGCAATACAAGACATTAATACTACAAGGTAAGATAAGAAAGTTTACACATATAGATAAGATAAGATAATTTTATTAATGTCCAACCAAAAAAAAAAAATCCTATGGACATGGACTAATTACAACCATCTTTCTATAATGAATTATGAACATGTGGTCAACTACTAGATATGTAATGAAAATATGATGAAAGTAGTAGTGGGACAATATTGCTAAGAGTTATGGCATTTTCACTATGCCACAATGATGTAAACGTACAAAGTATTAGTAGTCCAAATCAAGATAAGGAAGTTCAATCATTTGTTTCCAAATTAAAGATCAATACTATTAGGCTACCAATATTGACTATGTTGAATATTAGTCACTTATTGAAATGAAAATCACATGAAGTGTGACATATATAATCAAACAAAGTCACAAGCAAACAATAAGTTGCATTCAAACAACAATTGCTATGTTGTCGATTGGGTCTTTGCCTAATGTAAAAATAGCAATGATTAACAGTAAATTTGACCACTTCTGAAGACATTTAGTTGTTTTGATTCACTAGGACTTTTTCATTTACAAAAGTTACATGAAGTTGATGCTCAAAAGTCTACAAATTCTCAATGAGAAATCAGAGATATCTCTATAAGAAGTCCTTGATAATTGTCGTGGATGGGTGTTGTTGTAAAGTTATTTATTGTTGTGTTGTTGTGAAGTTATTTGCTAGAATCTTTAATCCAAAGCAAAAGTTCTTAACATTCTTATGAATTGCTTCGCCACCATGTTTTATACAGAGTAAAAGCTACTCTTGGAATGAAGCTCTTCGCTATCATTCATTGCACTAGATTTACATAATTTTTGTTTTAGAAAGAAGTTAAATGAATAATGAGCAAGCATGATACAAGTAAGATTATTCCATGAAAGCAAATGCATAATGAACCCATTCAATAATCATACATGAATGTGTCTATCATTTACTTGATAGATATTAGTTTTTACTTGAACTATAGGAAAGGGGGACAAGAAGATGTAGAATACTTTCGTATTGTACTTGACATTTGTAATTGCTTATCTTTTTCCAAAGACAATTTGCCATTTTTAGTTTGCTTCAAAAGTCATTCATCAGCATTCGACATTTGGCATGAGGATGCGATTTTGATACACTTGCATTTATATATATCTTGATTTGTTTGTTTGGTTTGTTTACCCATTAACTCATTAGAATCCTTATTGAATTTTCGTTAAAAAAAATGCATTTATAATTAAATGTAAGTCATTTTTAAAATTCCTAATATTTTCACGAGGAGTTATCGATATCTCCCTATATTTGCAGATATGATGGCTAACTAAATTTTTATATGCTCTAAATCCTGAAATGAAATGAATGTAAAGACTGCCCCTGCAAAACCGATGCCATGTCAGCAATCTCCCTAAAATGTGGAAGGTCAAAGAAAGTCAAGGTCTAATGAGTATTGACATGTCAACACTAATTCTCAATTATCATTAAACTTGAAGAAATGCATTTACCACCTGTTTAAGAACATAAGGGGCGAAAATCTTGCATGAAAGATACCCAGACCAGCAACAAGGAAGTCTAAACAAGCAAAATTATGAACAGAGATGGAATTATGTGCAGCAAATATAATACATCTTCTCTCTAGGTATAAATGAAACTCACCATCATATCTTGTGCTCATCTCATAAAATAGCTTTATAGAAGATGCATATTAGAATAGCATAAACCATGTTCTTTCAGTTCCCAAGAAGTGTATTAAATCATTTTCTAACAGCACATTTTTTCACCACAATTCAAATGAAAGTCCAAAAGAAACATCCATTCATTATTCTTTTTAAAAAACCCTACCCATCCATTGATGTTTATCTAATGATGTACATGATTTAAAAAAAAGAAGCAAAACATAATGAATTCATCCTATCAAGACTGGCAGGGTTACTCAACCAAATTCAACGTAATCATAAGATTCAGAAGTACTACTCTCCTAAGCTCAGATTAGCTACAACATTACAGAATGCATCTAATTCACAAATTGCAATATATAGCTAGTATTCTTATCAGGGAACCAGTTCATGGAGTTCAGAGTTTCCAAGAAGTGTCAATGTCCTATTCACTCTACAGTGTTTCATTGCCTAGTAAGAGGTCTCATATCAATAGCTCAATTTAGGGAAAAGGCGTACCCCATTATAAGTTAATTAAATTCTTAGAGATGAATCTAGAAACATAAAACAAAACATTAAAATTAAAGCGACTCTTCAATGGAACCTTCTCTAAATTGCCCCCTTAACATTCTCATTTGGACTTGAGTTCTTGTACATTAGCTTGCTATATTGGAGATTCAAACAAGTTTTTAATGCTTATCTAGTTGTGAACAGCTTTGGGTTTCTCATACAAGAGTTTTCTGCATTGCCCTTCCTTTCTAATCATAAGTGTTAGTATCAAGTTTCAATGTTAAGTAATTTGGCCAGTCACAATGGAAGAAGAACATCCCGCAACAGTAATCTACTATTATATGCCAAATTTTAAGGAAAATAATCCTAGCCCAGAAGAAGGACAAAATAAACAACATCTAACCTTACATATCCATATTCTTCTAATCTTAAAGAAGGACGACTCTGCTGTAACAGCGTATTTCAACCATAGAAGAACATTACAGAAATATCAATGCTAAACACAAGTTAATTCAGTATACTATATGGAGAATTTTTAAGATTGTTCTCACATAAAAGTTTCAGTGTCATGAACGTCACATGGTTGTAAAAAGCATTAATTTCTAAGATGATCCTGATTTTCCCTTGATAATCCCATCTACATGGAGGGTTTCTACATTAATCTGCAAGGCTCAATAGTTGAGTTGAGAGTTATTTAATCCTCTTTGGACAGAGATCTGTGACGTGCTACTAATCTGCCATAATGCTTGTTAACCAGATCAGCCTTTTATTGAAGTGGAAAGGATCACTATTTAGATAAAAAATAAATAAATAAAAGAACAACAAGGATACCATTTTGCATTAGCAAATGTGGTTTCTAATAGGAAGTCAAAGAGTGTCCCTATGAATTGGCAACTTGGTGATTGGTCTTTCCTCTCAACATCCAAAACGAAATCTGGCATGATTTTTCCTAATGAGCATGATTTTCCCTTGGCAACTTGGTGATTGGTCTTTCCTCTCAACATCAAAAATGAAATCTGGCATGATTTTCTCTAACGAGCAGGATGCTTTACAACATAAAGGCACAAAAAGATCAGATGACCGAAACCTCTTGCTTTTCATCTTCCCATGATACTTCAGGATCAATACAGAATCACGTCATATGTTCTGAGAGTTGTATTCCCATTGGCTTAGGCTCAGATCTCATGAAACTTGGAAATCATAATACAAGAAAATATGATGTGAACAGAGAAAAACATGATTAAAAAATTCGTGAGATGCTTATTTAATCAGCATAGCGCACAGTAAACATGATGATTTCCCCTTTGCAACTTGGTGATTGGTCTTTCCTCTTAACATCAAAAATCAAATCTGGCATGATTTTCCCTAACGAGCAAGATGCTTTACAACATAAAGCCACAAAAAGATCAGATGAATGAAACCTCTTGCTTTTCATCTTCCCATGATACTTCAGGATCAACACAGAATCACGTCATATGTTCTGAGAGTTTTATTCCCATTGGCTTAGTTAGCCTCAGATCTCATGAAACTTGGAAATCATAATACAAGAAAATATGATGTGAACAGAGAGAAACGTCATTAAAAAATTCCTAAGATGCTTATTTAATCAGCATAGTGCACAGTAAACATGAAGACAAAAGTTGGCGATGTTAAAGAAGCAGAGAGAATATTCAAAGAACGGATCAAGCAGTTAAAGATATGGTTTCACACTCCCTAAGCTACTTCTTTCTGCATATTTAAGAGGAGATATAATAGAAACGACTGGAAGTTTCAGTAATACTGTGAAGGAGAGCAGTGAGTGAACTGTAAGATGTGGGAAAATCTAGCACAGGGCAATGTACAGAGCAAAGATGGGTAAAGCAGTTAGAGCTGTGATGGGAGCTTATTTGAGAGTGAAATTTGATGACTACAAACCACATTCTGAAACAACCAAGCAGAGGTTGATTGGAAAGGAGTAAACCCAGGATGAAGAAGCATCATTGACATGAAATAGGCAGTGATCATGCATGAGGTCACCATTGGTTGAGGACAAGCTATATTTGGGACAGGATGAATGTCGTACTCCTTTCTCAGTTGTTAGCCAGCAACACCCAAAAATATTGTCTTTTTTCCAAAAATGCTAACAATTAATATCTAAATATTCAAGTTAAAAAAATATATTAAGCATAAAATAATAACTAGCCAATAGGTTTTCAATTGTGTGAATCGTCCTCCACAATTAAGTGTCCTACACCAAGAACTCCCACTGGAAAATTTCTTGAGGAAAACTTGACTCGCAATTCATATTTCCAGTACAGAAAATCAAGTCAAAACAGAAGCTCAAGGTGTTGAGCCCACTTAAACAAATCCACCCTCACTCCACCAACAGGTTTGGCTACTCCCATTGCAATCTTTGGCTCCTTTGCCAACCTTCCATTGAGATTGAGTGTTGGATCGAAGGCAACAACGAACTCTGTCGTGTTGATTGTACGCATTCAATTAGTGTTTTTGACCTGTGTAAAGCATGGCAATCTTGTGTCTTGTGATGTTTTCACACATTGCCCCATTGCAAATGGGGACCCCCCCCAGTTTTTTGCTTTGCAGGGTTTTGTTTAGGTGTTTTCAGTTCCAATCTTTGGTCTCTTTTCCATTCAAAATTTGAAGTTTTACCCAGTTTAGGAGTATCATCAAAAAGTAAGAGAGAAAGCATGACTAATGGTGTATTCTAATGGTACAGAAGGGTTCAGAGATAGGCCAAGGGGAGAATGGTGAAGTCAATTTTCACAGCTCCTACTTCTCAGGGAAAGTTTTTTTTTTTTTGCTTTTAGGCAAAGTTAGAGTTTGTTTTTTAACCTGATTTTTTTGCTTATATTTGGGAAGGCCAAAGGTTTAAAGTGAAAAATCACTCAATCCAAAGTTGAGAAAATTCTTGGAAAATCATTGTTCCAGTATCAAAATTGTTGATAATTGTAGCTCATAAAGGTAAGTTAGAAGTAGAGTTCAAGTAGGACTCTACTTTGAGGAAGTAGAGTTTGAGTCGAACTCTACATTATCCACCTAACTAATTAAAGTAGTCAGCTAAGAAGAAGAGTTCAAGTAGGACTCTAAAAAATAATCTTTCTCAAGAAAGACATTGAGAGAGAGAGAGAATCAGAGAAGATATTTCTGATTTTCAGCAGGGCAGAAAGAAGGAAGTTTACAACAGTTATCAGTAAAGGAGAAGGTAGCAATACCAAGTATATTCCAAGTTTGCTGTTTTGTTTGTAACTTGTTTCAGAGCCATTTTCCCATGTGCTGGGAGCTCTTGTAAGTTCTGAAGTTATTTCGTATGATGAACTGATTGAAGAGCATATGAACTGTGTTTTGCTTTTCTAAGTTTTTTGCTGCTTTATTTCGTTTAATAAATCTAGTTGTGTAGATCTAGATCTGATCTATTCACCTAGATACTAGATCTAAGAAATTAACATGGTATCAAAGCTTTAAGCTCTAAAAGAAAAGCACAAGAAAGATATGGCAGCCAGCATTCTCAAGTTCGAGGACAAGCTAGATGGGGTTTCCAACTTCTTGCCATGGAGGATAGTTAACAGTAAAGGAGAAGGTCGCAATATTGAGTATATTCCAGGTTTGCTGTTTTGTTTGTAACTTGTTTCAAAGCCATTTTCCCATGTACTCAGAGCTCTTGTAAGTTCTGAAGTTATTTTGAATGATGAACTGATTGAAGAGCATATGAACTGTGTTTTGCTTTTCTAAGTTTTCTGCTGCTTTATTTGATAAATAAATCTAGTTGTGGAAATCTAGATCTGATCTATTTACCTAGATACTGGATCTAAGAAATTTACATGGTATCAAAGCTTTAAGCTCTAAAAGAAAAGCACAAGACAAATATGGCAGCCAGCATTCTCAGGTTCGAGGACAGGCTAGATGGGGTTTCCAACTTCTTGCCATGGAAGGCAAGAGTCATACTGCTTCTCAAAGGCCAAGGCTTAAGGGAGAATGTAGAAAAGGTTCTTCCACTACAAACAGATCTTGCACTTCAAGCATCACAGGATAAGGACGTTGAAGGGCAAAGGGTCATCCTAGATGTTCTAAAAGATCACTTGATTCCACATATAGCAGAAAAGATGAAAGCCAAGGACATGTTTGATGCCTTAGTTGGTCTCTTTCAAAATGAAATAGAAGATGGTTCTGAAGAACAAGCTTCGGGAGTGTTGGATAACCAAATCTGATAATGTCACTAGTTACCTCATGAGGATCACAGATTCATGATCAGCTAGCAATAGTTGGAGAAAAGATCTTGGATGAAGAGCTCGTGAATGTAGGTCTAAATAATTTCAGCAAGTCAAGGGAACCATTTGTGAAGGGAATTTGTGCTCAAGAAAACATTCTAGATTGGCAAAGGCTATGGGATGATTGTATACAAGAGGAGACTCGTGAGGAGATTAGATCCAACAAGCAAGGAAGTGGTGATGAAAACTTGGCCCTCATCACCAAGACTAAGAAAATTATGGAGAAAGACATCATCCTGAAAATAAGAGAGACCTAAGCAAGATCAAGTGCTTCTCAATGTCTAGAGAAAAAGAAAGACATAAGAAAGACACAAGTAGCAACAGAAACAACAATCAAAGTTTGAGAATGATTTTTCCCTTGTAGTTTATCTTTCTACCAGCACTACAGTTAGAAGTACTTGGTACTTGGAAAGTAGTGCCTGTCATCACATGACTGAAGCACGAGAGCATTTCAATCAACTTTCTGAGAATGAATCAGGGATCACTTTCTGAGTATGAATGAGGGATCACTATGTGGAGCTTGGCAATGATGCCTTGTATACAGTCAAGGGACAAGGAATCGTGCAATTTCAGCTTGAGTCAAAAGGATCAATTGCCGCTCAGAAATTGTTGTATGTACCTGGTTTAAAGAAGAACTTGTCCATCTCAGTTATGGGAGACAAGGTTACACAATTACCTTCCAGAAAGGGCAAGTATTTAAATGCCCAGAGGGAGCCAATCCAGACACAACTGTGAGGATTGGAGTTAGGGAAGGAAACTTATATCGGCTACAAGGTAACTCCATTTAGGCACTAGTGCATAACAATGAGAGCTTGTGTGAGTTGTGGCACAAGAGAATAGGGCACCTACATCATAAAGCACAACCTATATTAAGAGAGAGTCACTAGACTTCCAAACTTTAGTTTGGAGCAAGAAGGGTTATGTAAAGGTCGTGCTCTTGGCAAAAATGTCAAAGCTTCATTTCCCAGTAGTGAAACTCAATCCAAAGAAATTTTGGATCTAATACATTCAATGTTTGTGGGGCTATGTCAGTGACATCAATGATTGGTGGTGCATCTTATTATGTCACCTTCATTGATGATTTCTCCAAGAAGACCCAGAGCTACTTCATGAAGACAAATGATCGGGCCTTCACTCTATTCAAGGAGTTCAAAGCTCAAGTGGAGAATCTGGTAGGGAAGAAGATCAAGGTGTTGAGATCATACAATAGGGGTGAGTATACCTCAAATATTTGTGTTCAAAGATTTCTACATGGATGCAGGAATCAAGAGGGAGAAGACAATTGCCTATAATCCACAACAAAATAGGGTTGCAGAGTGGAGAATCTGGTAGGGAAGAAGATCAAGGTGTTGAGATCATACAACGGGGGTGAGTATACCTCAAATATTTGTGTTCAAAGATTTCTACATGGATGCAGGAATCAAGAGGGAGAAGACAATTGCCTATAATCCACAACAAAATAGGGTTGCAGAGAGGAAGAGCAAATCTATCATCAATTTTGTAAAGGCCATGATCCATGATCAATGTTTTCCATTGTTTCTATGGGCAGAAGAATGCAACACAAACAAGAGCCCTCACAAGGTTTTAGAGGACAAGACCCAGAGGAGGCATCCACAAGGATTAAACCAAAGATAGGACATCTTAGGATTTTTGGTTGTCCATTCTATATTCATGTGCCTGTAGAGAAGAGGAAAAAGCTAGAGCCCTCAAATGTGAAGGTCATTCTTGTGGGACACAGTGAAGAATCAAAAGCCTATAGGGTCGTTATACCAACACATCGAAGGACAGTTGTGAGTAGGGTGTTTTCCATTGTTTCTATGGTAGAAGCAAGCAACATAGCCGCATATTTACAAAACAAGAGCCCTCACAAGGTTTTAGAGGACAAGACCCCAGAGGAGGCATCCACGGGGATTAAACCAAAGATAGGACATCTTAGGATTTTTGGTTGTCCATTCTATATTCATGTGCCTGTAGAGAAGAGGACAAAGTTAGAGCCCTCAAATGAGGTCATTCTCATGCGACATAGTGAAGAATCAAAAACCTACAGGGTTGTTATACCAACAAAACGAAGGACAGTTGTGAGTAGGGATGTCAAGTTTGAAGAAAACTTGGTCTCCAAGAAATCTCATAATCCACCGACAATTATAGTGGATATTTTGCAAGAGGATTCAAAAGGTGAGAAAGTTCACAAACTTCTAGTACAAAGGGCCAAACTTCAAGAGACAGACTATTAACCCTTTTTGAATCAGTTAGGAAGCCCAAATGGTTTGGGAAGACCTTGAGAGATGCTCAAGAACATGTCGAGGGAGAGTAGGCCTCCACAAAAGTTTTCGACGTATATGGCCTTGATAACCAACATCATAGACTCAAAGCCTTCCAGCTTTGAGGAAGCAACTAGCCAACAGTTGTGGAGAGATGCCATGGTGGAGGAGCATAACTCCATCATGAAGAATAATGTTTGGGAATGTGTGCAGAGACTAGTGGGGATGTTAGTAGTGACTTCTAGATGGTTGTTCAAAATCAAACATGAGGCAGATGGCAATGTGGAGAAGTATAAATCAAGATTTTTGCCCAAAGAACTCTCTCAGAAAGAGGGGATAGACTATGAGGAGACCTTTGCTCCTGTTGCTAGATATTTTTCTATTTGAGTTGTTATATCCATTGCTTCAAAGTTAGGGTGGAGAATTCACCATATTGATGTGAAGACAACATTCCTATTCCATTGAGGAAGAAGTATATATAGAGCAGCCACAAGGATTTGAGGTAAATGACAGAGAATCGCATGTATGCAGGCTTAAGAAAGCCTTGTATGGACTCAAACAAGCTCTGAGGGCATGGTAATCCAAGATTGATAGCTATTTGCACAGCATGGGTTTTACCAAGAGTGAGGCAGATTCCAACCTATACTTCGTACTTGTTGGATCTGAGATCCTCATCTTGGTGCTCTATTTGGATGACTTAATTCTTACAGAGGCGTAGAAGTTGATCGCTGAGTGCAAGTCAGATTTGGTAACAAGATCTGAGATGGACATTGGGTTTATGCATTACTTTCTAGGAGAGGTTTGGCAAAGATCGAGAGAGATCTTTCTTGGACAAGGATCGCTACAAATCCTTACGAGATTCAAGATGGAGAGCAGTAGATCAATGGCTACTCCAATGGTAACCAACTTGAAGAAGGTTGATTCTTCAAAGTTACAATTGGTAGAATCTAGACAATATAGGCAATTAATTGGCTCATTGATGTATCCCACCTGTTGAAGTATAGCGTCAGTCGAAGTGATATACTCATTACATTGAGTATTTGTATTCATGATTTATATGAACATTGTTTTATCTATTATATTATTGATAAGAATAATATATATAATATATATATTTTATATATTATACATTATATAATAATATATTACGTATATGATTAATATATTAATATTACATATATGCTTAAAGGTGAGTTATGCATATAATTAACTAAAGATGATTAACTATAGGAACATGTCTCTTGAAGAGACATGTCTCCTCTTCTCATATTTATATGAGATCCAAATCTGCATTTGAAAAACATCAATCACATTGGCAATGTTACTACATTTGCAGAATCGATCCTAGAAAAACAACATGGTATCAGAGCACCAGGTTGCAAATGTAGAAAGAGAAAATATAGACTATATATTATCAAAGATTGATGAATATACAAAGCATTGAATAAATGATCATGCCAGCTATAAAGACCAACAAAGATCAAATCGAAGGAACCTACATGTAGACATTGATACATATATTTGACCATCGAAAGGCATTAAGGAACAGGACAGAGAACCTAAATACAACATCACTAAACCAAAGAAATAGATGCATCGAGACATGTCTGTCATATCAGCAATGATACCACAGCTCTGCATAAGGTGTATGGAAGGAAACATACCATAGATATGGAAGAGTTTGATATAATAGATATATCCACTGTGAAAGATGTGCTAAGCGGAAAGGAAATTAATACGACAAGAGACAGATCAGCATGCACTGTGATCAATAGATTGGTTGAGTAAATAAGAAAAGTGATATGCAGATCGGATGGATGAAGTCAAGAATTGATACACCAGTTATATAATATGATCAATAAATAGCACATGGTATCAAGTGTATAGACCACTCGCATAGGCTTCCATTAAATCTGCCGGCATCCATCTCATACTCCAGTTGCAACCTGTGATCACTAGTGTGAATGAAAACGGATGAGCAAGAAAGGTTTAGGTAAGGAAATAATCCCGAACAGAAGTTTCTTTTTGTCCAAAAGTAAAGGGGTGTCGTCCTTCAAAGGTACTCTAGAGTTACCTGATTGAAATTCCTTCATTCATGAATGTCCCCATCCTTCACTCGACCGATATTTGGAGGGAATCGAAAGAGATTTAAACCAGATCACCATTCATTTCATTGCACGCAGCTGTGAATAAACACATATACACCGAGATAAAGGTGTCAAGAATAAGGGTATGTTTACTTGTATTATTTAAAGGTATGTCTACTAATAATATTTATTTATTTCATAATGTTCTTTTTCATGTTAGAGATTATAGAATATTATACATGAAATATACCAGTTTATGATATGTGAATGATTTTTATTTAAGAGTGATATTTAATAATTAAAAGATTAATGCATGGAGACCTCTTTAAATGTCATTGAATATATATTTAAATGATACATATTTCTTATTTGAATAACAATGACTTAATCTATCATAAAATACTAGGAAAAATTCATAGTGTGAGATGTCAAACCGGGTATAGCATGGGAAGGAGGAGATGAAATATATTAAAAAGGAAACCATCAAACATTTATGCAGACTTGATATTGGATCACGATACACTAATCAAGCAATTAGAAGGGAGAGAGGTAATGTTAGCAAGGGCCAGTAACTATTGGTTCAAACTTATTTTCATGGAATGAAAGGTAATCAAAATTACAACCAAAATATCGTGGGATCCATAAGATAAAGGGAAAGGCACACAAATGCTTGCCACTTGTTGATGAGAAATCTCAAGGTGATACTAAGGTGGTACTTGCACGATTGTATTGAGGTAAGTTATGTGATGCAATAATTCTTTCACATTATAATGAGATATTATCTAAATCATATATATTGTTAGTGTAAATAATTAATTATTATTACACTTTACTTAAATTTACTTAGGTTAAATGCATTATCATATAGACACCTAGGAGTATGCATAGTTATATGAGTTGTCTTGTTGACAACACAGGAGTTTGCATATTCATCTGAGTTGTCATGTAGACAACACAGTTGCTCGCACTCCAATTGAGCACATGGTGTCTACAACATCTCTTTACAAGATACACCTATGTAAGCTTATCCTCTCATCATCGCACAAGCTCCTGTGCTCAATGGAGGATAATCTACTCTTGGTGGACATATGCTTAGTTGTGAGGCTTATCACATTGCTGACTCCTAGTCATTCTAGATGCCTTTATATACAAGCACTTCTAGTGTGTATTCATCTGATTTCCATAATTATTTTGATCATTATTGAGATTCTCATTTGATCATCATTAGTCTCTCTTGTGATATCTATTGAGTTTCTTGGTCTTGGTGTTGAATTATTGCCTTAGGCAAATTCTTACATGGTATCAAAGTTGAGGGAGCTTCATTTCATAGCCATTGGAGACCATTTTTGCTTCATCTCTCGAAGGACCACGATTCAGATCCGGAGTATTTGCAGCTATTGGGAGCGCCTAGAGCCAAAGCAGACCTCACTGTTGTGTCCAGAGCATCGATTTAGTGAATTTTGACTATAAATTTGCCTACCCTAGGCCATAGTCAAATTTGAGACATTTTTTTTGCAAACCGAAATACCATGTATCGAAGGCCCGATTTGCGAAATTGGTATGATCTTTTAGATTTGTGCAATTAATTTTCAGATCTGAATTTTTTATTTGCATCTCTATATTTTTTTCGAATCTGCATTTTTATCCCAAAAAAATTTTGGCCATCAAGCCTGTAGGAGAAGCATTTTTTTGCAGGCAAACTAGGTGGTCAAATCCTAACGGCAAAATATTCCTTATTCTGCAGCATATTCCATCATAATCTAGCACATTCTCTTTATAAACCGCGACGGTTTCCACATCATAACTGGCACACCACAAACCAGGTTGGCGGATCACATCACAGCGGCTTCTAAGCCGTTTTAACTCTGTGTAGGCTCTGAGTTTAATACACTTCAGCATTCACCAATTTGGTGAATGTGAAAATCCCACATCCACCCGCCGTGCTTTCGCTAATACCGCCAATCTGCTCCCACCGACAGCCAACAGTCCACTGAACTCCCGCCACGTGTCCTCCACGCATCAACACTGTTGATCTTTTGCCAGTCGACCGCTCCGTCGACACCAACTTAGTAGAGAACAGTCAATGCCAGCTCGGACAAGTACATCCTCTGCCATGTCGCCGCCAACGGTGACTCTGCTGCCAGGCCAAGTGAACAATCAACTGCCACATCAGCACCTTCATACAGCACGTCAACATTCACATAAGTTGTCCGTATAGACACGTAATCAAATTGTACTACCACGTCAGTCGGTTGGCCTTTTTTTGCAAACGTCATCTTTTTCACGATCTTAAAATTGATGGTCGTCAAACCGTTACCAACAGGCCCAATTGCACTACCTCCGCAATCGTTTGGACGTCAATTTTAACACAGTGTTTTCTTGAGCAGACCCCTTACCATATGCATTTTTGATTTGACAGTCTCACTTCAAAGAGCCATATCTCAGTCATCCGGACTCCAAATCAGGTATAATTTTTTTGATTTGGGCTAGAATTTCTTAAACTTTTCAGTGGTGCTATTATTTTTTGGTTTTGGCGACTATACTTGTCCAATCCTGCTTTCTGCAATTCCAAAACGCTCCATACAGGCTCATCTGGACACATATTCAGGTTTCGTTTTTTTTAAAGTGCATAATTTTTCGTCTACTTTCCAGATCTGCAATCAAATTATAGGCTTGTATGGACAAAAATATCACTTTCAGAAATAGGTTTTTTTTGCATTGTATTACTTTGATTAAACTTCAAAATTGTTCTATATTTGACCTACATTGCTAAGTACCAGATTTGAACTCCAAGGGGAGGTTGTAAACAGCAAAATCAAAAGTCCATTTTTGTCTGTTTTGACAGGTGGCCTATTGTAAACGCACTACATATAAAGTGCCTAAAGCATTTGTTTCGGGTTTTCTTTGATTGAGTGAAAAAGGGGGGTGTCTTGTGTTTTGTGTCTTCCTAATATTGTGCTCTTCCTTTTGCATTATGGGTTCTTTTTCTAAATTAACACCACATAATTATGCTACTTGGAAAGAAAAGATAAAGGAACCATTAGATGAAAAAGGTTTACTGCATTATGTAACTGGTGCAGCAAACAAACCTAATGATGATGCTGATGAGTCTTGTAAAGAACACTGGGCATCAAAACAAGAAATGGCCCTAGGAACCTTGTTAAAGAATATCCCAGATCCTATCAAATATCACATCAGGAACCTTAACGATCCAATAGAAGTCTGGGATAAACTTGAAGCATTGTATGGGATAGTAGATGAAGACATGACCTACACCATTGAGGACAATCTTCTCAAATTGGATCCTAGGAATTTCGACACCATCAAAGATTATCTTACTCAAGTAGACATGTATAGGGCACAACTTAAGGATTGTGGTGAACCCATCAAAGATGGAAAGTTGATCAAACATGTAATGACTCATCTTCCTCCTGAATATGCAGCTTTTGTTTCCAGTTATAATACTCACAAGTTAACAATGGGTAGTGCCTTCACTAAGCCTTCATTCGAGTCATTTTCAGGAATAATGGTCTTAGAGCATGAAAAGTTAGTATGGGAATTCTGTAGTCTTCCAAGACCAAAGCCTTGGTAGCTAATCAAGGGAATCAAGGTGGTGAAAATTCCAACAAGAAGCAAAAGCAGTGGAAGGCTAAGCCAGAAGATGACACACAACAATCTTCCTCCACACAACAATCTTCTTCACAACAAGGCAAGTCTTTTTCCAAAAATAATAAGAAAGGGAACAACTTCAACAATAGGGAGAAGAAAACTTGTGCCTATTGTAAGAAGAATGGTCATGATGAACATGAGCGTAAGGATAAGCTGATTGATGAGTTGCTAAACTTAATGTGGAAACATAAATTGATGTACCAAATGCCTATAAGGATAAGGGATCTTCAACCACTTCAAAAGGTAAGGGGCAAGCTTTGGTAGCAAGTACAAACAATTCTGAGGAATGGATTCTTGATTTAGGAGCTACACATCATATTGTTGCTTCAAGGGAGCATTTTTCCTCTTTGAAACTGTCACATGTACCTTACATCTATGTGGGGAATGACACACAAGTGGAAATTGAAGGAAAAAGGGAATGTTGAGTTGGACAATGGAGTCTTCAAGGATGTTCTTCATGTTCCCAACCTTAGCACCAATCTTCTTTCAATCTACCAAATAACTCACTATGGATGTGGAAACAAAGTGGAGTTCCTTCTTGATTCAATTGTGGTGAAAAATCTAAAGGATGATTCTATGGTGGCAATTGGAAAGGCTAATCATTAGACAAGACTTTATTCTTTTTCTCATTTTGTGCCTAAGTCCACTTCCCTTGCCTTGTTGACCCACTCAAATTCACAAAGTAAACTATGGCATTAGAGATTTGGACATCTCAATTACCACTACCTCCAACAACTCAGCAACAAGGATATGGTCATTGGTCTACCTCAAGTCAAGTATTCGGAGGGTGTATGTTCAGGTTGTGAAGTAGGCAAGCATCCTGAAGAGAAATTTGACAAGGGGAAGTCTTGGAGAGCTACTGTTGTTCTTGAATTGGTTCATAGTGATGTAGCTAGCCCATTTCCAATACCATCATTTGGAAAGGCTCGCTACGTTCTCACCTTCATTGATGACTTTTCACGCTACACTTGGGTCTTCTTTCCAGCTCATAAGAGTGAAGTGTTTAATAAGTTTATCACCTTCAAAACTCAAGTTGAGAAGCAATCAGGGAAAGCCATCAAGATTCTTCGAATAGATAATGGAAGGGAATATGTGAACTCAAGGCTTATAGACTTTTGTACTCACAAGGGTATTGATCTTCAACATTCAATTACATACACTCCACAACAAAATGGTGTTGTCGAATGAAAGAATAGAACCCTTAAGGAGATGACCACTTGTATTCTACAACATAAGTCTCTAGATCAAGTTTTTTGGGCAAAAGCCATGTGTTGTGCCAATTACATCCAAAATAGAAGTCCCCATAAGGCCTTAGATGGAATTACACCTTTTGAGGCTTGGTGTGGTAGAAAATCAAGTGTAAAATACTTTTAAAAATTTGGTTGTCCAGCATGGGTAAGGATACCTCCACAAAAACGGAAGGCATTGAAATCTCAAAGTAAACCTTGAATATTTGTTGGATATCCTGACCACCTTAAGGCATACAAACTCATGGATCCAGAGACACATGAAATCTTCTTTGGGAGGAGTGTTCACTTTGAAGAAACTTGTCCAAGTTTGGCTTCTTCAACTCCTCCTTCCTCCTTCATGGAAAGGAAAGTGATGATAGTGATGACATTGACTTGGAAGATGATATTCCTTCAACTTTGACTCGCAGGACACCACCTTTGCAGGGTCCACAAACAATTGAGGATATTCATTCTTCTTCTTCCACTAGACCTCATTGGGCACAACAAACACTTGATTCAGTAGGTTCATTGGTGGGGAATCCTTCAAATACTAGGAGGACAAGGTCCATATATTGCTACAGTGATAGGTCCATATAATTCAGTATAATTGGGTACACCTTGTCTTCTAGTTCCAGCATCAAGGGATGACTACTTGACAGATATTTCAGGTTTGTTTGTGGAGTCATACATAGCAGATCTGGCAGACATTATTGATGATATACATTGCTACATCCCAATTTTTGACCCAATTTAAAGTATATCATGTTTTTCCCCTTTGACAGACTGCTATACATGTATAATACACATGTGATGCTGACTTCGCATATTGAACTGTTGTATATTGTTTTGGAGATGAGGTGTATATTCTATAATGAGATGATTACTCTAATGAAATGTTATTATGATTAAGATGCGCAAGAAGGCTGAGGTTACATAAATGGAAAACATGGATCTATTAACTCTTTTCAGGTGATCTGAAAGTTTGCAAGGATGAATGGTATGTATAAGTGATTTAAACTATGACCAAGATCTAGAACTCACTAGTTGAAGAATTCCAATTTTGAATACTTATCTTACTCTCAGTTATTAAACCCTGAAAATTCTCTTAAATGAAGATATCAATATGGAATCGAACTAATGATATGGTGAGTGTTTACATGAGTATGACAGGACTATGAAATAGAATCAACTCAATTGATGCTGAGATTACCACAAGTATGGTAAAGTGAACTCAGGTGAATATGTGTTTAATTTTATGATATCATGCAAGTATTTTTCTAGAAACATTGAAGTAAAAATGGACCTTGAGTTTTTGAGTATGATTTAGATTTTGATCCAATTTTGGAAAGAAATGATATCACAAATATATCTTGTATTTGGAATATTCTTTTAGTCTCTAATTTGCAGAGATCATTGAGGACGATGAAACACAAAGGGGAATGGTACATTACATTCCAATTTTAATATACTCCTTTATAGTGCTCATTACAATTTCAAGTTCATCGAGGACGATGAACCACAAGGGGAATGGTATGTCACATCCCCATTTTTGACCTAATTTGAAATATAGTCATTGAGGTTCACATGAAGTCAGTTGATAGTGAAATTGGTTATAATTTTATGAAATGATAAGATGGTTAGTTGTTATAATTTCATGTGAAGATAACATGCTAGTTGATATCATGAATTCATGGAATTGAAAAAGAAGCTAGCCATTATGATTATTTATAACTTGTTATGATTTAATTTCGGAGAATTTCCTTACAGAAAACACGTCGAAGGGGTGGAAGCATTGTTAGAAAAAAATTAGGCACAGGAGCATCATCATCATTGGGTAGATGGGTTGAGGGCCTAGCAACTTGAAACAAGATACATCTGTGGGACCCACATGAGCTATTTAAATAAATAATTTGAGAAACATAAATAATTGGGTTAAAATATTAATCGTACCTCAAAGGATTTAATACAATATTTTACTTTATTATTATAATAGATATATCTATATACGTACATATAAATATAAAAATGAGATGGCACCATTATATTATAATAATTTAATAAAGTGATGTCACCCCATTAATATTTACATGTACATATATAATAACATTTGAATTATAATGATATTTGAATTATAATCTTCCAACTCTATTCTTTCCATTTTAATATTCTTGCTTTTAATCAATTAACATTTGGCATGTTAAATTGAATTAATAATTGGAATTTGAATGGACTTCTTGGAACCGATAGTAGCTGAGGAGTCACAACTAGCTTTTAAAAGAAGCTGTGAACCAAACCATTTGGCGTCTCTCCTTTTCATTATCTGCTGCATTTTCCTTTGCAAGCCGAGTTTGAATCTTTATTAGCCAAAACGTTCTTCCTAATCACTCCATCAAACCACCTTATTCTCTCTTACTCTGCCGGCGATTGAATATTGCATCAAGTTCAACCAACAAGTGAGCAATCAGTCAACAGAAGTTTTGGCCCAGGGATGGGAGAAGTCACATCCAAGCCCAATCACGGGTCACATTTATATGAAATCACATCTCATAATTTTCTTCTCTTTCTAATTATAAGCCCAATTGTAGTCGGCTACTCATATCCAGGATTGAATGAAATACAATATAAGCAATCGTAATTCATAGTTCTTCCTTCATGAAGTATAATGACTGATTGCAGTCGGTACATAATGATAGGACTAAGAATAAAACAAAATATGTTTCATGCTCATAACTTCTTCTTTGTCTGAATTAGAATATCCGACCATAGCAGGCCATGCATTCTTAGACTGAGATTAATTTGTAATATCCTTGTTGTTGAACCTCTCCATCATATAGAATTCATTGAAGATCTTCCCTTGTGATTTAACATCATATATGAATTCGAATGGTAGCTGAAGAAATTTAAATGATTATATGAACCAACATCAATAACCAGGGTTGAATGAAATACAGTATAAGCAATCGTAATTCATAGTTCTTCCTTCATGAAGTATAATGACTGATTACAGTCGGTACATAATGATAGGACTGAGAATAAAACAAAATATGTTTCATGCTTATAACTTCTTTTTCTAAATTAGAATATTCGACCATAGTCGGCCATGCATTCTTAGACTGAGATTAATTTGTAATATCCTTGTTGTTGGACTCCTACATCATATAGAATTCATTGAAGATCTTCCCTTGTGATCTAACATCATATATGAATTCGAATGGTAGCTGAAAAAACTTAAATGATTGTATAAACCAACATCAATAACCATGCTATCATAAATTCTGAAGCAAAGATCAGAATACTCATAGATTCTCTAACACCGAAGAATTCACCAGCAAAGATGTCATAAAATGGTGAAGCAGTATAAATGCTCATAATCTTACAGACACCGAGGAATTCACTGGCAAAGATGCCATGAAATGGTAAAGAGGTGGAATGAATCTACAAGAATGCAGAAGAGAAATCAGATATGATTAAGTGAATTATTTAAACAATAAATTATGCAATCCTTAAGAATAATAACAAAATGCTCATAATCTTACAGATGCCGAGGAATTCACCAGCAAAGAAGCCATGAAATGGTAAAGAGGTGGAATGAATCTACAAGAATGCAGAAAAGAAATCAGATATAATTAAGTGAATTATTTAAACAATAAATTCTGCAATCCTTAAGAATATCATTTTCAAAACATAAATTGTGATAAGCTAGAACATATATGTTATTCATAAATTTGTCGAAAATCAATAGACAGAGCCGATTGCTCTGAGATTCCGAACACCTAAGACTCACTGGTTGTATAGCCATGGAAAGAGTGAAGAGGTGAGATGGAGTCTAGAATGATTTAGAAAATAAAAGACAGATATAATACATTAATTCTAGAATAATATCATTTAATAGCTCATGCATGATCCTGTTAATGTAACTCTTGCTGTCAAGTCTAGTGATGTGCTTAAATATCAGGATGCTTAGTAGATGACATATGATCCCTAACTATTCCAGGTAGGGAGGGTCTTTCTCGTTGGAGATTGTGTGGGGAATAAGTTAAGGTCTAAGGTTGGGTGGGTAAGCCCCTGACAATGTTTCACTTCTCCCCAAGTTGTCGGGCGTACAACAGACAAAGATAAGCTATGCATCCAATTGTTGTCTGAAACAAGTATTATCACTTTGATGATGTATATGCAAGAGTAAAGTAAGATTAAATAAGTTATATCATCGTTGCAGATATTTTACATTTAGATGCGAGAGATGGGTTTATCTGGTAGATTTTTATCTTTCATTTATATGAATAATAAATATTAGCATATCTTCTAATCATATGATATTGCCACAATTAAGCAATCAAAAGGAAGGGAATGATACAATGGTATCTGAAGCCCTAATTGATTCACTAGTATCGGAAGCCCTAATTGATACTATGATATCTAATGCCCTAAATGATACAGTGGTATCTAAAGCCCTAAATAATCCAATGGTAATCGATACTCTAATCATATGATATTGCCACAATTAAGCAATCGGAAGGAAGGGAATGATACAATGGTTATCTGAAGCTCTAATTGATTCACTGGTATCGGAAGCCCTAATTGATACTATGATATCTAATGCCCTAAATGATACAGTGGTATCTGAAGCCCTAAATAATCCAATGGTAATCGATACCCTAATTGATACAGTGATTTGTGATGCCCAAATTTTATATAGTGGTATTTAATAGTAATCGTCATTTGATTTTGCTATAGCAGTATTGAATGGTAGTCATTATATGAATTTGTTATAGTGGTATCTGTGGACTAATCTGGATAATTGCAGAAGCCTTCTTGCAATGATTTATCGGTTCAAATTTCACGGTTTGTGGATTTTAATTTCTATGGTAAATTCATTGATGGTGTTTTAAGTTCTTAGTGAAAAAATTTTGTCTAACTGATTTTAACAGTAAGTCTCATTCACATGAACGAAACCAATTTAACTGTCTTCCTATGAAAATGAAGTGATAACTGTATTTTTTTGAATATGTTAGTTGTTAATTGAGACCCGAAAAAACTGGATGTTACATAACATCCAGTTTTCCCGGGTCTCAATTTGTTAACTAACATAATATCCAGTTTTCTTGGGTCTCAATTAACAACTAACATATTCAAAAAAATACAGTTATCACTTCATTTTCATAGGAAGACAGTTAAATCGGTTTCGTTTATGTGAATAAGACTTACTGTTAAAATCAATTAGACAAAGTTTCTTCATTAAGAACTTACAACACCATCAATGAATTACTATAGAAATTAAAATCCACATACCATAGAATTCGAAATCAAAAATCATTATAGGGATGCTTCTGCGACCACCCAAGTTAGTCCACAAACACCATTATAACAATATTAAATAACAATTACCATCCAATACCGCTATATCGAAATCAAATGACGATTATCCTTAAATACCACTAAATAAAATTAAGGCATCACATACCATGGTATTAATTAGGGCATTGATTACCATTGGATCATTTAGGGCATTAGATATCACTATATCAATTAGAGCTTCAGATACCACTATATCCAATTAGGGCTTCAGATACCACTTTATCATTTCTTTCCTTTCGATTGCTTAATTGTGGCAATAACTCAGGATTAGAAAATATGCTCATATTTATTATTCATGTAAATGAAAAATTTATATAACAATCCATTAGATAAATCTATCTCTCGCAACTAAATGTAAAATAACTGTAACGATGATACAACTCAATTAATCTTACCTTTGTCTTGCATATACATCATAAAAGTAAAAATATTTATTTCCGACAAACAATTGAATGTATAGCTTATCTTTGTCTGTTGTACATCCGAGAACTTGGAAGAGGTGAAACATTGTCAGAGGCTTAACCACCCAACCTCGGACCTTAACTTATTCTCCACACAATCTCTAACGAGAAAAGCCCTCCCTACCTAGAATTGGACTTGGAACATCTGTCATCTACCGAGTAATCCTAGTATCTACACCACTCGACTTAACAGTAGGAGATTACAATAACATGACCATGCATGAGCTATTAAATGATATTATTTTAAATTTAATGTATCATATTTGACTTTATTTTGTAAGTCATTATAGACTCCATCTCACCTCTTCACCCTTTTCCATGGCTATACAGCCGGTGAATCCTACGTGTTCGAATCTCAAAGCAATCGGCTCTGTCTGTTGATCCCCAACAAATACATGAATAACATATATATTCTAACTTATCACAATTTGTGATATGAAAAAGATATTTTTGAAGATTACAGAATTTATTGTTTCATTTATTAATTAAATCATATCTGATTTCTCTTCTGCGTTCTTGCAGATTCACTTCATCTCTTCACCATTTGATGGTTTTTTTGCCGGTGAATCCTAGGTGCCTGAAAGATTATGATCATTTTGTTTTATTTTTGCCTCTTCCCCATTTCATGGCTTCATTGTTGGTGAATTCCTCAGTGTCTGTAAGATTATGAGCATTCTGGTGTTATTTACACCTCTTCACCATTCTATGGCATCTTGCCAATGATTTCCTCGGTGTTAGAGAATTTATAAGTATTCTGATCTTGTTCGAAAAATTATAATAACATGGCTATTGTTGTTGGTTCTTACAATCATTTAAGTATCAACAGTTATCATTAGAATTCATAAATGGTGTTTAATCATATAGATCTTTAAAGAACTCTATGTAAATGTAAGAGACTAATAGCATGGTTGTGAATTAATCTCAGTCTATAATGCATAGTCGGCTACAGTCGGACATTCAAATCAATAAAAGACAAAGTTATGAATATGAAAACATATTTTGCATTATTCTCAGCTCTAACAATATGTAGCCGACAGCAAACAAAGAAGGAAGAAATTATGAAATACGAATGCATATATTACATTTCTTTTAGCCCTGACAGGTGTAGCCGACTGCAATCGGACATATTCTTAGAGAATAAAGGAATTATGAAATGTGAAAGTATATATTATTTGTGACTTGCGATTGGGCTTGGACATGGCTCCTCTCGTCCCTAGGCCGAAACTCCCGTTGGCTGATTGCTCACCCATTGGTTCGAACTTGATGCAATTTTCAATCTCTGGCAAAGTAAAGGAGAACAAGGTGATTTGGTGGAGTGATTTGGAAGAACGTTTTAATTTAGAAAGATTCAAACTCAGCTTGCAAATGGAAATGCAGCAAATAATGAAAAGGAGAGATGCCAAATGGTTTGGTTCACTGCTTCTTTTAAAAGCTAGCCATGACTCCTCAACTACTATCGGTTTCAAAGAAAGAAATCTATTCGAATTCCCAAGTGTTTAATTCGATTAAAACAAAAAGAGGGAAAAATAAATACAAGGTTGGAAGATAAAGTTGGAAAGATTATTGTCAATCCGAATTTCCAAGTATTAAATCAATTTATCACGCCAAGTGTTAATTGGTTAAAAACAAGAATATTAAAATGGAATGAATAGAGTTGGAAGATTATAATTCGAATATTATAGTTCAAATGTTATTATATTTTGAATATTATTATAATCTTATATTTATATATGTACATGTAAACATCACTTTATTAAATTGTTATAATATAATGGTGCCATCTCATTTTTATATCTATACATATATAGATATATCTACTATAATAATAAGGTGAAAGATCAAATTAAATCCTTTAAGGTACGTTTTATATTTTAACCCATTTATTTATGTTTCTTAAATTATTTATTTAAATAGCTCATGTGGGTCCCACAGCTATATACTGTTTCAAATCGTTAGGTTCTCAACCCATCTACCTAGTGATGGTGATGCTTCTATGCCTAATTTTTTTCTGACAATGCTTCTACCCCTTCGACGTGTTTCCTGCAAGGGAATTCTCCGCAATTAATTTATATTATCATAATAAATTATTTAATCATAACGGTCATTTCATGAATTCGTGATAAATGATCAACTAACTTGTTATCTTCACTTGAAATTATAACAACTAACCATCTTACGCAAGATTATAACAAATTAAACTGCCAACTGACTTCATGTGAACCTCAACAAATATACTTTAAATTAGGTCAAAATTTGGGATGTAACATACATCTTCTCTTTAATGAAGATGATCCTTCTTCAGTTGTTGCAAGGGAACACTCTGACCCTCTTGTCCATTCTCTACATGATCAGTCTTTCAAGGTTGATATGATTGTGGATCCTTATGTATAGCTATTGCTGGAGGTCTCTTTATCATTTGAGGAGACAGTTGGTTCTTTGGGATATGTTCTACATCCATCCTTGCTAGATCCGAAATTGTTCTTTTCAACAATCTTGGAAGGGTATCAATATCGACACAGGGGCACATCCATCCTTGCTAGATCCGAAATTGTTCTTTTCAACAATCTTGGAAGGGTATCAATATCGACACAGGGGCAGTTGAGCAGTTTTCAAAGACACCATTCATCTTAGGATTTTTTCTACACATTGGGGAAGCATCTCATATGTACCTATCACATTGTTTCTTCCTAATGGATTCACAGTCATGGATCAGCTTCTACATTCATCTTGGAGCAGCTATCCCTGATGGGCATTCTGTATTGCTAGGGGACTACCTTGCCTCCTTTCTTCTTCTATTTCTTCTCTCTTATGGGGGGCACCTCTTCCTCTTATAGGGTTTTGTCCTTCTCATACTTCTTTATTATACTTATCTCTCTTTTTGTACTTATCTTTCTCCGTTTTCAAAGAGATTGCATTGTATTGCATCGCATTATATGTAGAGCTTTGCATTTGTACATGGTTACCTAACATGGCCTGGTAGCCAAGACCCATCATGCATTCCCCTAAGTTGCACTTAAGAGGGGGGTGTTAGTGTAAATAATTAATTATTATTACACTTAAGTTTACTTAGGTTAAATGCATTATCATATAGACACCTAGGAGTATGCATAGTTATATGAGTTGTCTTGTTGACAACACAGGAGTTTGCATATTCATCTGAGTTGTCATGTAGACAACACAGTTGTTCGCAATCCAACCGAGCACATAGTGTCTACAACATCTCTTTACGAGATACACCTATGCAAGCTTATCCTCTTATCATCGTACAAACTCCTGTGCTCAATGGAGGATAATCCACTCTAGGCGGACATGTGCTCAATTGTGAGGCTTATCACCTTGCTGACTCCTAGTCATTCTAAATGTCTTTATATACAAGTACTTCTAGTGTGTATTCATTTGATTTCTATTATTATTTTGATCATTATTGAGATTCTCATTTGATCATCATTAGTCTCTCTTGTGCTATCTATTGAGCTTCTTGGTCTTGGTGTTGAATTATTGCCTTAGGCAAATTCTTACATATATACATATATATATAATTTCTAGAGAAATATTTTGAGTGATATATATATATATATATATATGGTGATAATACATGAAGTCAAATATATTTTCTAAATAATTTGTAAAGAATATAAGTGAAATTGGTCACCATAGATTATTATGTGTCATTAATAAGAAAACAATATGTTGAAAATATAGATTTGAGTTAAATCTATATTATATTGAACTGATCTTATTATGAGAATTTATTATCCTTGAGTATTTTATTTATCTAATCTTTGTAATATCTCGCTTACTTGTTTCTTCTTCTTTTTTTCTATACAAGCATTTGCCTTGATCTTTTCTCCGAGAATGTTCTTGCAGGAAAAGGAGGATTAATATCAGATTCAAAGAGAGTCTAACACTTTGTTAAAGGGAAGTTTATTTTTAGAAGGTTTATGTTCAGAAGGATTCTGACACATCCGTCAGAGCGAGTAGATAAAAGATATGGTTTCATCAATCATCAGTGATATCGATCATATTGATTCAAAAGGAGTAAACCAATGTTGTGATGGAATCTTCAATGATCGATAAATTGTAACAGTAAAGAGGACTGTAATTCATGCAACTATGTGAATGGGCCTACCCCTTATGTACATCATAAGAAAGTTGTGACTTTAAATTAAACTATCTACGAATCTCTCTTTGATAAATGAAACTTGACGTATGAGTTGTAGAGTCATTCAAGTGGCGCAATCATACTCAATCAAGATATTGGCATATTATAAACGAGCTTGTGTTAGCTTCTACTACTAAGCTTAATGAATGTTTGGAGCTTTAATAGATGAAAAGAGCAAGTTGGAACATAGAAAGAAGTTGACAAATTTGATGTGATGTAAAAGTGTTCAATGATATAAGAGTAGGAATTTTACATTGTGGGGGGGAATAATAGGCAATGTTCATTCCCACTTGAACCATCCTTAGAAAAAAAAGATATTCCATGACCCTCATGGGCAGATAAGTACTTGTATCTTTTACATTTATTTGTAATTCTATACATACTATAAGGGTTATTTGCTTTGATATTTTCCTTTATGTTTGAGGATATTCTTACAGGAAAAAAAAGGTCGGTACTTTAAATATTGTGCAAACTAAATCTAATGATAGTAGTTCCAAGGACCCCAATGATAATATTTTATCACCCTTTGACTAGGTTCATGGTGGTTACTATTTCACATATGATATGTAATGAAAGGTGACGATCTTTCATTGACATATATAAATAGAAGGTAACCATTATAAGATGATGATCTTATAAATGGTAGACCTGTTATCATGGTTCTTTGGGGCGGATTTTTCCGAACGCCATGGTAACGAACAAACAAAAGGTAATCTTTGTAAGATGACGATCTTGCAAATGACAGGCATGTTATTATGACAATTTTTGTTCCGGATACATCGGAAGTCATTGATAATACAAGCATTATGATTACTCTAGATATTGTTTCGGACAATTAGAAATCATAATATATGTTATGATAGTGTTCATAACATTGTGATTGTAATTATTTGACAAGTCACTATTTCAACGTGTTAAAAGTCAGGTAATATGTTGTGATACTGATATCTCATAAAATGTTTTTGTCACTTCTCCTTTGCTAGGAGGGAGTGTTGAAGTATAGCATCAGTCGAAGTGATATACTCATTACATTGAGTATCTGTATTCATGATTTATATGAATATTGTTTTATGTATTATATTATTGATAAGAATAATATATATTATACATTATATGATAATATATTACATATATGGTTAATATATTAATATTACATATATGCTTAAAGGTGAGCTATATATATAGTTAACTAAAGATGATTAACTATAGGAACATGTCTTTTGAAGAGATATGTCTCCTCTTCTCATATTTAGATGAGATCCAAATCTGCATTTGAAAAACATCAATCACATTGGCAATGTTACTACATTTGTAGAGTCGATCCTAGAAAAGCAACACCATCAACACTCAACCAAACATTTGTTTTGTTGTAAACACCTTGAGTTAGTATATGGTAGAGCTAAGGCAAGTTCATTGGATCCTAGCAAAACATGTGCTCAGATATTTGCAGGGCATAGTGGAGTATGGTTTGCAATACCTCTGTTGAGATGGGGTAAAGTTGCAAAGGTATTCTGATTCAGATTGGGCAGGGAGTGATAAAGATTAGAAGAGTAGTTGAAGGTGTTGTTTCAGGTTAGGGTCAGCCATGATTTCTTGGTTCAATAGGAAGCAAACCTCAGTAGCACTCAATTCAGTTAAAGCTGAGAACATGGCGACCAGTTTGGCAAGTTATGAAGGAATTTGGTTTCGTAAGTTGCTTATAAGTTTATTTGATCAAAATTTGGAACCTACTGTGATTAATTGTGACAATCAAAGTTCTCTCAGAGAATCCAATGTTTCGTGATAGGTCAAAACACATTGAGATTAGATATCATTTCATCAAAGACAAGGTCTTGAAGGGAGCAATTAAGCTTTAGCATATTTCAACGGATGAACAAGCTTGGAGTGGTGGTAAATACCTTCCTCGCTAAGAGAGGGAGTGTTGATAATTGTAGCTCATAAAGGTAAGTTAGAAGTAGAGTTCCAGTAGGACTCTACTTTGAGCAAGTAGAGTTCAAGTAGAACCCTACTTTTTCCACCTAACTAATTAAAGTATTCACCTAAGAAAAGAGTTCAAGTAGGACTCTACTTTATGGAAGTAGACTTCAAGAAGGACTATACTTTATAGAAGTATGCTTCAAGAAGGACTCTACTTTATAGAAGTATGCTTCAAAGGAAGCTAAAGGTTAAATAGAAAATACTCTTTCTCGAAAAGAACATTGAGAGAGAGAAAATTAGAGGACATTTCTGATTTTCTAATTGAAGAGTATATGAACTGTGTTTTGCTTTTTCTAAGTTTTCAGCTTCTTTATTTCATTAAATAAATCTAGTTGTGTAAATGTAGATCTGATCTATTTACCTAGATACTAGATTTAAGAGATTAACACAAATTTATTAGAAATCTTTAATAAAAGACTATTGAAAAGAGCACTGACAAAAAGCATGCTGATTATTGAAATTTGTGGCTGCCCAGAAATTTCAGGTATCTTCCAAAACCTACTCTCCATTATAATTCCTAGAGATCTTAAACCACTCTCAAACATCCTAACAGTATATATATTAAATATAACTTAAAATATAAGAAAGGTATTATATTTATTTGTTATTTTTTTAATATATCCCGTCCTATGAAGCTTGGAGATCCTTAATGCCAGACCAAGTTTAATCCTATGAGAAATAGAATATCAACAATCCATGGTGAAGTCCAACCAAGTCAAGAAGAGAAGGCATTGCAAATTTGGTTAAGTGTCAAGGAAATTCTTGGAAAGGCACAAAGCCTACCTAGCTTGGGGAAAGTTTTGCAAAATTGCTAAGTGTCGTCAAATTCCCTAAGTCATAGCAATGTGCAACCTCATTAAGCCTTTTGAAAAATCCTCAATCCCTTGCAAAGTCCACCCACACTTGAAGAAAGCTCTAGAAGCAAGGAGATCAACTTAGAATGAATTCTAAATGGAAGCAAGGTCGACCAAGTCTTAGAAGAAAGCAAAGCCAAGTTCATCAAATCAGAAGAAAGAAAGAATTCAAGAGGATAAAGTTGATCCGCAAGACCAAGATCTTAAAAGCTAAAAACTCAAAATTGGCTTAGTCATAGCAATGTCCAACCTCATTAAGCCTTGGAAAAATCCTCAATCCCTTGCAAAGTCCACCCACACTTGAAGAAAGCTCTAGAAGCAAGGAGATCAACTTAGAATGAATTCTAGATGGAAGCAAGGTCAACCAAGTCTTAGAAGAAAGCAAAGTCAAGTTCATCAAATCAAAAGAAAGAAAAAATTCAAGAGGATAGTTGCTCCGCAAGACCAAGATCTTAAAAGCTAAAAACTCAAAAAATCGAAAAGAAAGCAATAAAACAAATGATATCAGCCTCCCATACTATGCATAACTCCTATAAATACAAGACTAGGGAAATGCATTCATTCGTAAGTCAAAAATCGCAGGTTTTGGGAGTTCACCTCTTAGCTTATTTTTGAGATTTCAGAGGAAGGTGAAGAAAATTGAATGACTTTCAAATGACCAAAGAGACAATATCATGCCTTGTTGAAGATCAGTTCCTTAGCACAGATCAAAGATTTCAAAAGAATTTTTATTTTATTGCAGGTTGAAGATGATTACCTTGAAGAATTGTTCATTCCAAATTCAAATTTTCAATTGGCACTAATACAATCTTGCGACTAAAAGTTGCTCTGTAAACCTTACAATTGGGACAGATCTATGAAGGATTGAGGAAAATGTCAATAAACTAAAGAAATACAGTCTTGAGGCTAAAAGTTGTTGAGTGTTGCGGAATATCCTCTATCCAACATAAGTCCTAAGGGGATAATCCTCAAGTTATGATGAAGTCTGATCGAGGCCTGGAATTTCTAGTTCTACACGAAAAAAAATCTGGAAAGTCGAAGGAAATTCCTTGTTCCAAGCTCAACTCTGCCCAACCTAAGGGCATGGAATTTGCCTAAAGGGATGAACATTCCACAAATCGTCATCAATTCTGACCTGCCATGGAAGTTTCCACAATTATACATGAAGTAAGCTCAATAAGGCTACAAAATTAGGTATGGGTAAATTCTACAAAGCATGATAAGTCTGCCAAGGTTACGAAGAAAATTGGTTAGGTGTTGATAAAATTCACAAGGAGACCTTAAGTCCGCTCAGCTAGTTGATGTGAAACTGTTAAGTTTGGAAATCCTTTGTTTGAAAATCGTTAAGTGTTTCATAATACCCGCACCAACCCTTCTCTATTGTAATTATGGTTTAATTTCTAGCCTCCTCTATTTAGCATACATACTGTCATATAGGCTTGGCCTCATTTATTCAGAATACAATCAAATTTCCACGCATCTAAAATTCAGGGTACAATGAAATTCATCCGAGCTCCACTCAATACTTGCATCTGAACTGTTATTTTCAAAGTAGAATCAAACTCACTGGATTGCATTAGTTGAGGGTGCAACCAAATTTAGTTAAAGATTTGTGATTATTATATTTATTATGTTGAATTTCTTGTCAAATTTACCCAAGATTCTTTGAAATAGGATATTCATTCTGTAAGTTCTACAGTCAAGTCCAGCTGATCATTATTAAGGTTTGTTAAGGTTTGTCAACCCATGGTGCCTCATCTGTATAGGCCGCTACTCAAAGGAATTCCACACAATGCTTGCATCTGGACTCTTCTTTTTGAAGTAGAATCAAATTCACTAGATTGTATTAGTTGAGGGTGCAACCAGATTTATTTAAAGATCTATAATTATGATATTTATTACGTTGAGTTTCTTGTTAAACTTACCCAAGATTATTTAAAGTAGTATATTTATTTTGTAAGTTTTACAATCAAGTCCAGCTGAGCTTACCTTTTAATATTTGGTCAATCCATGGTGCCTTTAGGATGAAGTTAGGATGCTATAAAATCCACTTGCCTTTGGGTTAGGGTGCTTTTAGATCCAGCTGGCCTCACCCATTAAAGGTGCTTTTAAAATCGGTTGGCCTCGTCTAGTTAGAGTATACACAATTACGAGTCTATTCAATAAATGTGTTGCCCAAGTATACAATTTTTATCTGATTATTAAAAAGAAAAGGGCAGGAGCCAATCTAGAAAAATTTAGTGTTGGGTTATTTTTTCCTCCCATGCACGAAAGTTTGAAAAGTTCGAAACATTCTTCAAATCCCAACTTTTTGCGAGAATATATTAAAATCCAAACTCTTCGCGGACATTTTACTCAAACTCTAGCTTTTCACAAAAAGTTTCTCAAAGACTTTTCGCAATTCATCCAAACCTTAACATTTTGCATTTTTTTTCCCTAACTCCAACTTTTACAAAGTTTTGGTCAACATCTTAACCTTTCACAAACTTTTGGTCAAATCATTAACTTTTCTCATTTTCTTAAACTTTTCCTAAGTTGTGATTTGAGTTTATTTCCTAACTCCAACTTTTACAAGTTTTTGTCCACACCTTAACCTTCCACCAACTTTTGGTCAAATCATTAACTTTTCCCTTTTTTACCCCAAACATTAACTTTTCCTAAGTTGTGGTTTGAGTTTTAAATATATTTGTTTCCAGTTCTCTATTTAGGGAAACCATCTAGCAAATGCAAGTTGATTCAAAGCCAAATTTCACAATTTTTACTACCATTCACTCTGTTGTGCCAAAATCAAAACCTTTGGACTGCATATGGACACTCAAAGTAAGGGGACTTTAGTCGAATTTTATAGTTGGAAATGACATGCAAACTCACATGCAAGATGTAGCACCATAGATGAAATGCTTGACTTGTTGATTGAATGCTAGGTAGAGATTATTTTGAAGAAAGATATTAAACGATCACAAATCCACATTTTCAATAGAAAATACAAATCAAATGCTCTAGTACACATGCATTTAGCATCTAATTTCTCAAACACGCATCATATCAGGGCATAAAACAGATTAAATCATGGTGATTTGTGTGAAGGTAAACTCTACAAATTCATCAGCATAACATGGGAAATCAAGGAAAATGCAGCAAATTATTTGACAAAATGTTGCAAAGAGACAGCATCCCAAATGAGTCATGAAACCTGATCCATAATCTACAACAATGAAACTCCTTGTTAGCGGCCAAGTCAAGGAAATCTCGAATTTTGTTTGAACATCTATCTAAGCATCATTTTGAAACTCTTTATTGGGTATCATGGTTAATAATACTCCTCGAAGACCTACAAGCATAACACAAAACCCCAAACATAGCCCATGAATTATCTTCAAAAGGCTTCAAAGAGAAGTAATCTCATTCGAGTGGGTTAAGGAAATCCATCCAAGCATATCAGCGAATCTTTTTCAGATGTGCTTTGGAAACTCAAGTGATATACATGGAGGCCTAAATGTCGAATCATCACCAAGATAAGTTGTCAATTTGGATTCTAGTACAGATGAGAGCTCAAGATTATTTGTTTGGGTTTGGATTCATTTTGGGTTCATCTGTACAAAACATACCATTTTTTTAAATATATATGTGTGTTGTATATGCAACAACAAATAAAGCCATACACCACTATGCTAATAGTAAAGCAACATAGCAAAGTACAGGACCATATCTATATTTCAATTCAATAGGATATTAATTGCATCATTTAGCCATACATACAACATGATACACTTGATTGATCGCATGCATGGAACATATTTCCCTATTGAGCGGACAGTTTGAGAATGAAAGGAATTGTCAAAAGCTAATCGCTCATATGTTGGAGCTTTTTGAATCAAGTGTAAGTACTCTTCTGTGGAATCATAACACACTATAGCTGCAAGGAAGTTTCAGATTTAAAAACACAATCTCTCATTGATATAAATGATTAGAAAAATATGCTCACGTCATAACAGAATATATAATAATATAAGGAACTTGACAAAATGCTTCAAAGAAATTCACACTAGAAGACAAGATGCAATAGGTGAACCAAAAGAAATGTAAGGACAACTATTGGAGTATAACAGAATATTTGGTGATACATGAAATTGAGGAAAAGTTATGACAGAGTGATAACCACTGAAGTTGCAATCATTTCTTGACCTCAAGGATAAATTGAAATATTTATCTCAATCATAGTTGGAATTCAGACATTGTGACATAATGAAGTACAATTGTCAAAGGAATGAACCAATTTCAATCCTCAAATGTGCCCACTGGAAAAAGAAAACACAAAATTGAAATTTTTGAAAGGCGATAAACAAAGAAGATAGGACATTGTTGGCTGAGAAAATATTGGACAGTGGGCTAGCATATATTGCAGGTCACACCCATTGGTGGTTCAATGCCCTGAATTAATCCTTGAATTCATGAAAGCGTATGATTGGAACACTAGAGAGATCAAAACACCAGAAGGCAATATAGTAGCGAGAATTGATCCCATATCCATTTCCATCTCTTTCAAGTTGCAAATCAGAGATGAATTTAAAGATATTTCCAAAGAGAGTGTTCAAGCCTATTACAAATTTTTGAAAGGCAATAAACAGAGAAGACAGGACATTGTTGGCTGAGAAAATATTGGAGAGTGGGCTAGCATATATTGCAGGTCACAACCATTGGTGGTTCAATGCTCCGAATTAGTCCTTGAATTCATGAAAGTGTATGATTGGAACACTAGAGAGATAGAAACACCAGAAGGCAATATAGTAGCGAGAATTGATCCCATATCCATTTCCATCTCTATCAAGTTGCCAATCAGAGATGAATTTAAAGATATTCCAAAGAGAGTGTTCAAGCCTATTACAAATTTTTGAAAGGTGATAAACAGAGAAGACAGGACATTGTTGGCTGAGAAAATATTGGAGAGTGGGCTAGCATATATTGCAGGTCACACCCATTGGTAACCGGTTCAATGCCCCAAATTAGTCCTTGAATTCATGAAACCGTATGATTGGAACACTAGAGAGATCAAAACACCAAAAGGCAATATAGTAGCGAGAATTGATCCCATATCCATTTCCATCTCTTTCAAGTTGCCAATCAGAGATGAATTTAAAGATATTTTCAAAGAGAGTATTCAAGCCTATTTCAACCAAGACATAAAGAAATTCCTAAATACCATAGCTAAGAGTTGGTCGGATCCACCAAGAAAAGGCCAATCATAATCACAAAGAGCACTTCACATGACACTTTTCATGGAGGATATTTTGGATATGATAGTTCTTAACCATCTGGTTGGAACTACTAGCGATTCATAGATTGGGGAGAGGTTATTAGTGACGGTCTTCATAACTATTTAACCTAGTTGGAGGACAATCAAAGGATTCATGTGTCCTCATACCTCCTATATGCTATTGCCAATATGAAAGCTTGGCCCGATCTTAATCCAACGGGAGAATATAATGAAACAACTCAAATCTATAATTATTACACTTAGCTGCAATTGAAGCGAAGTTTTGTGGATTTCCGCAGGGTTAATGATACTTTCACAATCCTCACTGTTAGGGAGTTACAAGGAAGCATCAGACTTCGGATATCTCATGAAGTAGCCAGCCTAGTCCAAAAATATAAAAGCTACTTCATACAGTTTCCTCACTTTACCTACACCCAAATTGAGGCTTTCAGGAATGTCCACTCATGTTGCCTTGTTTTGTTGATGATAAATTGGTACCCACAGAGTTTTGCATGCAGATTGGTCAGGTCAATAAGAAGTGCAAGAAAAAATGAGTGGACTGCATCCCATTCCCAATTGGCTTAGGTCATTACAATTGTAGCTCTTCATTAGATGCGCATAATACAAAGAGATCTATTAAGCTCACCCTTTATTCCTATGATAGCAGGTTTCCATTTGATAATTAAGGGTATATCAAAAACAATTTAGAACTTGGGTTTGGATATCTTCATTTTCAACAATGGAAGATTACTTGGAGATTGTGAGGATGACTTTGAAATCAGGAAGAGAGATTTAAGGTTTACTGTTCAACAAACTATTGATTTTGAACTAGGATGGGATGTGATAGGCATACAAGAAGATATATTGGATCTAAATGATCCTTTCTACTTCGAGAGAATTCAATTATAGCCTTATATTGATCGTGCTATTCAAGAATTAACAAATTTGAATGAACAAAAGATCGTTACAACAGAAAAATAAAGAAGCTACGGCTAGTAGACCAAAAGGCAAAGGTAATTGTTCTAAAGGAAGTAACTCAGAGGAAGCCACACCTAGGACAGTCGTCTCTCACACTTCACCTACCACCACTAGCTCGCAGCAAAATGTACAAGGAGGCAGTGATGATGAAGATACTAACAAAGTAGTAGATCTTGCTGCAATATGTGAAATCGGTTCTATAACTAGAAAGCGAAGGTCTAAACCAAAGGAGAATGTTCTGAATCCAAATCAAGAAATGGTGGAAGAAGCCCAAGAAATGAACTCATAGCCATCATCATTTGTAGATAAAATGATTCATTCTCTGACCACTCTTACAGACACTCCATCTCCTCATAATACTAACGCGTCTCATGAAATTTCAGTTATGATTAATGCAAAAGATCAAACAATCTCACCTATATGGTTCTAAGTGCTCCTAGTTGTAAAATCTTCATCAGCGTTCTCAACCTCTTGACTTCAGCAGAGTTTACAAAAGCAAAAGAGGGTAATTCAGCTAGAAACATTAAGCATAAATGTAGTTGCAGATTTGATGCATAAGGATACAACGATGAAAAAGACCAAAGTGGATTCCAGATTAGCAGTGATTCTAGCTACAGGCAACTTGTTTGTTGAAGTTGCACAACCTACCACAGAGAAGATGTTAATAAAACCAATGAATCTGATTTTAATGTGTCCTAGGTGGATTTAGGTCATGTTACATATGAAGGTGTCGTTCATAATTTCCAAGTTTCAGCAGCTATTCTACTAGAGCAATCAAACAAAGACAAACAAAGGATCAGCTCAAACATCAAGTCCAAGCTCTATCTTCATGACTCCAATCGGTGGTAGGGGATTCGTGTTTAACCCTTGAGTCTTATTCCACTGAAGCAATTGCTGATCCGAAAAAGGCATTTAAAAAAAATATTATAGAGAGCATACAGAAACGCCACAAATAGTAAAATGGTAGATGACTTGATCGATCACATGAATGCATAGGCTTCTAATTTGTATGTAAAGGCAAATCAAATTGAAGAAGGGTTTTTACAGGAGTTAGGAAGTATCAACAAACAACAAATGTCATGGAAAGAGATAGTCAACAATCTCAAAGAGATACAAGAGATGAGCAGCAACACAGTGAGATCCCTTAAATTGTTTCCAAATGAAGAAGGTGACCAAACTAACATGTGGCTGGAAAATATTGAATGGAAATGTACAAATATGGACCAACAAACAAGTGAGCAATAAAAATATCATAGAAAGCATACAGAAATGCCAGACAAATGGTCAAATGGTAGATGATTGGATCAGTCACATGAATGCACAGGCTTCTAATTTGTATGTAAGACAAATCAAATTGAAGAAAGGAATTTAAAGGAGTTGGGAAGTATCAACAAACAACAAATATCTTGGAAGGAGATCGTCAACAATCTCTATCTTCATGACTCCAATTGACTCCAATTGGTTGTAGAGGATTTATGTTTAGCTCTTGAATCTTCTTCCACTGAAGCAATTGCTGATCTGAAAAAGATAAAAACTCCTAAATATTGATTGGAAATGAACAAAGATGGACCACCAAATAAAACAAGTGAGCGAGAAAAACTCTTAAATACTGTTAGACAGCTCAAAACTAAAGCATTGGGTAATTAATGAGCAAAGATCAGCAATCAGACAAAGACAAACAAAGTATCAGCTAAAACATCAAGTCCGAGCTAAATCTTCATGACTCTCCAATCGGTGGTAGAGGATTCATCTTTAGCCCTTGTTCCACTGAAGCAACTACTAATCCAAAACGGTGTTTGATAAAAATATTATAGAGAATATACAGAAATGCCAAACAAATGGTAAAAAGGTAGATGACTAGATCAATCACATGAATGCACGGGCTTCTAATTTGTATGTAAAGGCAAATCAAATTGAAGATGGGATCTTAAAGGAGTTGGGAAGTATCAACGAACATCAAATGTTCTGGAAGGAGATTGTCAACAATGTCAAAGAGATAAATGAGATGAGAAGCAATACATTGAGAAAGATTTATGTTTAGCCCTTGCATCTTCTTCCACTGAAGCAATTGCTGATCTGAAAAAGATAAAAACTCCTAAATATTGATTGGAAATGTACAAATATGGACCACCAAACAAAACAAGTAAGTGAGCAAGAAAAACTCTTAAATACTGTTAGACAGCTCAAAACTAAAGCATTGGGTAATTAACGAGCAAAGATCAGCAATCAGACAAAGGCAAACAAAGGATCAGCTCAAACATCAAGTCCGAGCTAAATCTTCATGACTCCAATCGGTGGTAGACGATTCATCTTTAGCCCTTGTACCACTGAAGCAATTACTGATCCAAAACGGTGTTTGATAAAAATATTATAGAGAATATACAGAAATGCCAGACAAATGGTAAAAAGGTAGATGACTAGATCAATCACATGAATGCATGGGCTTCTAATTTGTATGTAAAGGCAAATCAAATTGAAGAAGGGATCTTAAAGGAGTTGAGAAGTATCAACGAACATCAAATGTTCTGGAAGGAGATTGGCAACAATGTCAAAGAGATAAATGAGATGAGAAGCAATACATTGAGATCTCTTAAATTATTTCCAAATAAAGAAGATGACCAAATTAATGTGGCTGGAAAATATTGAATGGAAATGTGCAAATATGGACCAGCAAACAAGTGAGCAAGAAAAACTCTTAAATACTTGTAGGCAGCTCAAAACTAAAGCCTTGGGTAATTTGTCAACAATCATTGAAGACATTCCAATTAACAAGCAAACACAAGACCCAGATTTGCCTACCGTACTGACAAGTGTGGAGTCTAAGATCAATTCAGAACTTGTTGATAAGCAGTATTTGCGTGATGAAATTCAAATTCGAGTTCATCTATCATAAAATTCAAATGAAATTCAAGGATAAAAATTCAGAAAAAAAAAATTGATATTATATTTAGGTTATATATATTTATGTATTTTTAAATATTAGTAATATATCCACAAAATTGTCAAAATGGTTTAACATAACTAAATAACTAAAAAAATTATAAAATAAAATAATATTAAATAGCATAAAATTTGGATAGAGTTCAGAAAGTGAAAAAATTCGCTGAAATTCAAATCTCGTGGATGAAACTCGACGTATCCTGTGATATAGGATAGATAGATAGATAGATCTACGGCATTGTGTTTCCCTCTATCTTCTGGCATGGTGCAATCTTAGTTATTGATGTGGCTGTAGATTTTATAGCATTCATGTTTACTGTCATAGCTTTATGTATTAGCATTCAAGGTTGACTGTTATTCTGAAGAGCCATTGGTTTCATTATGGCATCTTTCCTAACCAAGTTTATTTTGCATTATTGTGACCATCCATGACCATCCATGATCCTATTTGATGGTTCTTGTTCTCTCCTGACAGCTCATATTCTTGGGCAGGTGTTGTTATCTTACTGACTGACAGTTTTATGTCTTATGTTATTGCCTTTTTCTGTATAATCGTTGGCCATTATTTTTTGTATGATTATTGTGATGGGCAAGTTTCGGGTCTAGCTTTGTATTTTTTGGTGAAAATTTTGTTTGTTAAGTGCTCTTCAGAAAATTTCAATAGGATAATAATATTATTCATTCTTCCTGAGCACTCAAATGGTAGGCTTGATATGTGAGAGCTATATCTGAAATATATATAGTAACAAACTCCCTAGAATGGATAACTCATCCAGTCATACAAACTAAACAATCATTCTTCTTACTAGCAACAGAAAAAAGACCAGAAAAGTTAGAACAACCATCAATCAAGAGACTGTTAAAAAAGATGAATGCATGAGAAATTGAAATGGCCATTACAGTTAGTATTGGAGTAGCCACACCTGGAACATTCATCACTATACCAGTGTTGAGGGCATGAAAAAAACTGCCAGATTGTGTCTCATTGTTTGTTCCTTATAGCATTTATACACTTGTATGCAGTGACATATTCAATGTGTTTGCAGTTTATGTCAAGTCTCATTGTTTGTTCCTTATAACATTTATACACTTGTACGCAGCTACATAATCAAAATCACACAGTTAAATCCTAATAGCAATATCACAATTTGACTTGCTGTGGAAATTATCTCCTACTTATCAATTGATGAGCTTAAGGGGCTTTCTAATGAATGGTTCATAAGGCACAACACTTGGTGAAGGTTTTGCAAATGGGGTTGCAAGCTTTGGGTTTAACCATGGAGGAAACTCCGTAGTTAAGTGCGCGCAAGCTAGAGTAGTACTGTGTAAAAACCAGTTTTCCCGAGTCTTAATTTACAACTAACATACTCAAAGAAATACAATTATTATTTCATTTTCATAAGAAGACAGTTAAATCAGTTTCATTCATATGAAAGAGATTAACAGTTAAAATCAGTTAAACAAAATTTTTTAACTAAGAATTGAAATACCATAAATGAATTTTCTATGGAAATTAAAATCTACATACCATGGAATTTGAACCGATAAATCATTGTAAAAATGCTTCTAAAATCACCCAGATTAGTCCACAAATACCACTATAACAATATCATATAATGACTACCATTCAATATCGCTATATCAAAATCAAATGACGATTACCATTAAATACCACTATATAAAATTAGGGCATCACATACCACTGTATCAATTAGCGCATCAATTACCATTGGATCATTTAGGGCTTCAAATACCACTGTATCACTTAGGGCTTCAATTACCACTGGATGATTTAGGGCATCAGATACCACTGTATCACTTAGGGCTTCAATTACCACTGGATCATTTAGAGCATCAGATACCACTGTATCACTTAGGGCTTCAATTACCACTGGATCATTAAGGGCATCAGATACCACTATATCATCTAAGGCTTCAGATACCACTGTATCATTCCTTTCCTTTCGATTGCGTAACTGAGGCAATAACAAAAGATTAGAAGATATGCTCATATTTATTATTCATATAAATGAAAGATTGATACAACAATCCATCAGATAAATCTTTCTCTTGCAATTAAATGTAAAATAATAGTAACAATGATAAAACTCAATTAATCTTACCTTAGTCTTGCATATACATCATAAAAGTAAAAGTATTTGTTTCCGACAAACAATTGAATGTATAGCTTATCATTGTCTATTGTACGTTCAAGAACTTGGGAAGAGGTGAAATATTGTCAAGGGCTTAACCACCCAACCTCGGACCATAACTCATCCCCACACAATCTCTAACTCATCCAGTCATACAAACTAAACAATCATTCTTCTTACTAGCAACAGAAAAAAGACCAGAAAAGTTAGAACAACCATCAATCAAGAGACTGTTAAAAAAGATGAATGCATGAGAAATTGAAATGGCCATTACAGTTAGTATTGGAGTAGCCACACCTGGAACATTCATCACTATACCAGTGTTGAGGGCATGAAAAAAACTGCCAGATTGTGTCTCATTGTTTGTTCCTTATAGCATTTATACACTTGTATGCAGTGACATATTCAATGTGTTTGCAGTTTATGTCAAGTCTCATTGTTTGTTCCTTATAACATTTATACACTTGTACGCAGCTACATAATCAAAATCACACAGTTAAATCCTAATAGCAATATCACAATTTGACTTGCTGTGGAAATTATCTCCTACTTATCAATTGATGAGCTTAAGGGGCTTTCTAATGAATGGTTCATAAGGCACAACACTTGGTGAAGGTTTTGCAAATGGGGTTGCAAGCTTTGGGTTTAACCATGGAGGAAACTCCGTAGTTAAGTGCGCGCAGGTTGGAGTAGTACTGTGTAAAAACCAGTTTTCCCGAGTCTTAATTTACAACTAACATACTCAAAGAAATACAATTATTATTTCATTTTCATAAGAAGACAGTTAAATCAGTTTCATTCATATGAAAGAGATTAACAGTTAAAATCAGTTAAACAAAATTTTTTAACTAAGAATTGAAATACCATAAATGAATTTTCTATGGAAATTAAAATCTACATACCATGGAATTTGAACCGATAAATCATTGTAAAAATGCTTCTAAAATCACCCAGATTAGTCCACAAATACCACTATAACAATATCATATAATGACTACCATTCAATATCGCTATATCAAAATCAAATGACGATTACCATTAAATACCACTATATAAAATTAGGGCATCACATACCATTGTATCAATTAGCGCATCAATTACCATTGGATCATTTAGGGCTTCAAATACCACTGTATCACTTAGGGCTTCAATTACCACTGGATGATTTAGGGCATCAGATACCACTGTATCACTTAGGGCTTCAATTACCACTGGATCATTTAGAGCATCAGATACCACTGTATCACTTAGGGCTTCAATTACCACTGGATCATTTAGGGCATCAGATACCACTATATCATCTAAGGCTTCAGATACCACTGTATCATTCCTTTCCTTTCGATTGCGTAACTGAGGCAATAACAAAAGATTAGAAGATATGCTCATATTTATTATTCATATAAATAAAAGATTGATACAACAATCCATCAGATAAATCTTTCTCTTGCAATTAAATGTAAAATAATAGTAACAATGATAAAACTCAATTAATCTTACCTTAGTCTTGCATATACATCATAAAAGTAAAAGTATTTGTTTCCGACAAACAATTGAATGTATAGCTTATCTTTGTCTATTGTACGTTCAAGAACTTGGGAAGAGGTGAAATATTGTCAAGGGCTTAACCACCCAACCTCGGACCATAACTCATCCCCACACAATCTCTAACGAGAAAGGCCCTTCCTATCCGAAATTAGACTTGGAACATCTTGTCATCCACTGAGCATTCTGGTATCAAATCACACCACTCGACTTGACAGCAAGAGAATACAATAAACAAGATCGTGCATGAGCTATTAAATGATTCCTTCTAAAAATAATAAACATTGTTATATCATATTTGATTCTATTTTCTTATTATTGCAGATTCCTTTCTCTCACCTCATCACCCTTTTCCTTGGCTATACAGTCGATGAGTCTCAAGTGCTCGGAACCTCAGAGCAAATGGCTCTGTCAATTGATTCATGAAGATTATATACTTCCCGTATTTCACAAGCTGTGATTTGAGAGATTATATTCTTTAAAAGAATAATTGCAGAAATAATAATCATCTAATTCCGATATCTATTGGCAAAAATAACTTATGATACCATGTTATAGATTCTTTGTTATGATTATTAGTAAGAAACTCCCTAGAGTTATTTAGTTATGAATGAGTATAATCTACAGCTTGCTGCTATAGAAATCGAATTGTAATAACAATGGAATATAACAATAACTAGGAATGATTACCACATAACTTGACAAAAATCTAGAACTATCTAGAGTCTTGCTAAACGATTTGTATCAACTCTTCTTCGGTTTGCTTGCATGCGAATCCACAGTGTATAAATACTACTTAAATCCTCAGCAAGGAAAGAACATGAACGACAAACTATAATAGGATGGTTGAATGCTAACTAAAATTTTCACACAACATTCAATGCTAACTAAAATCTTCACACAACATTCTCGATAATCTGAAGACAGAAAAAGCACAACAAGCATTCACTAAACACCTACAACAAAACAATCATTCAAACATGCTCTGCCAATGAAAGTCGCAGAGGAAATGTCCACAATGAAGGTCTACTTTAAAACTTTGAACGATGGCTCCCTCTCCTTGAACCAAATTGACAATTGGGTGATCACTATCATAATACAGAAAATAGAATGAGCAGTTCCATAAACAAGATCACCATGGTGCAGTAATTTATGGCAGTTACCAAAGAGCCAAGAGCTGGTGATACATATGGAAAAATCGTCCAGCATAGAATACTAAATATCAGACACTTGTAAAGAAATAATAGTCAGGTGCCTAAAACATATAAATCAGGTGCCATGAAAAATAGAAGTCGAGAATAAGAGTTCTTCCGTCTTTGTCTGCACCCGACTCAAGATATAAAAAAGTCTAAAGAAGACTCTTTGGCTTCAATAACTTAAAGAATATCTTGTCAATTAAAAATGCCAAGTGTTTAATCGGTTACAAACAAGGAAAAGAATTTAAAAAAGGAAAGAGAGTTGGAAGGTTATAATTCAAATAGTATTATAATTCGAATGTTATTATATTTTGAATATTATTATAATTTTATATTTATCTAAGTACATGTAAATATATTAATAGGGTAACATCACTTTATTAAATTATTATAATATTAAATATATTAATAGGGTAACATCACTTTATTAAATTATTATAATATAATGGTGCCATTTCATTTTTATATTTATATGCACATATATAAATATTTATTATAATAATATGATGAAAGATCAATTTAAATCCCTTGAGGTATGTTTTTATGTTTTAACTCAATTATTTTATGTTTCTCAAATTATTTATTTAAATAGCTCATGCAGTTTCATTGATTGTATCCTGATGTTCAAGTCGCTAGGTCCTCAACCCATTTGCCTAGTGATGGTGATGCTCCTGTGCCTAATTCTTTTCTGACAATGCTTCCACCCCTTCGACATATTTCCTACAAGGAAATTCTCTGCAATCAAATCATATTATCATAACAAGTTATAAATAATCATAACGGCTAGTTGCCTTTTCAATTCCATGAATTCGTGATAAATAATCAACTAACATGTTATCTTCACATGAAATTATAACGACCAACTATCTTACCATTTCACAGGATTATAACAAATTTAACTGTCAATTGACTTCATGTGAACCTCAATGGCTATATTTTAAATTAGGTCAAAAATTGGGATGTAAGATATTGGGATGGGTGACCTCCCAGGAAGTCTCGGTGCTTCACCCCTGTGAGCATCACCTAGATCTAATGAGTGCTAAGTGTTCCATTTATTCTCATGAGAGATGAATTCATGTTGAATCACTACTCATGAAACATGGGTCAATGAGTTTGACTCAAAATCACAAAATTAAATCCTGATAGCAATATCACAATTTGACTTTCTGTGGAAATTATCTCCTACTTATCAATTGATGAGCTTAAGGGGCTTTCTAATGAATGGTTCATAAGGCACAACACTTGGTGGAGGTTTTGCAAATAGAGTTGCAAGCTTTGGGTTTAACCATGGAGGAAACTTTGTAGTTAAGCGCGCTCAAGCTGGAGTAGTACTGGGATGGGTGACCTCCCAAGAAGTCTCGGTGCTTCACCCCTGTGAGCTTAAGGTTTTGCAAATGGGGTTGCAAGCTTTGGGTTTAGCCATGGAGGAAACTCCGTAGTTAAGCGCGCTCAAGCTGGAGTAGTACTCTCGAGAAGTCCCGGTGCTTCACCCCTATGAGCATCACCTAGATCCAATGAGTGCTAAGTGTTCCATTTATTCTCATGAGAGATGCATTCATGTTGAATCACTATTCATGAAACATGGATCAATGAGTTTGACTCAAAATCACATAGTTAAATCCTAATAGCAATATCACAATGTGTTTGTAGTTTATGTAAAGATCATAAACCCCATCAAAATAGTACCAAAATCTACTTTTCTTAGTGAAGGCCATTGTTTATGATCATCCGTAAACATCAAACACATTCAATATGTAACTGTATACATCTCTAATTGTTTATTTGTATTACAAATCTTTAAAAAATGACAACTCCCAAGGAATAGTTGGATATGCTAACAACATTCACAGTACAATTGCATATATCTAAGTTTGCCAACTCTCAATTCACACTATAAGTACACACATTAATACAGTATTACAAAGGAATGTTAGCATTTGCAAGAGAGGGTATGTTTAAGGGAATATTTTAATAGTCACAATTCTTCATTCTACATACCATGTAGAATCACTATTCATGAAACATGGATCAATGAGTTTGACTCAAAATCACATAGTTAAATCCTAATAGCAATATCACAATGTGTTTGTAGTTTATGTAAAGATCATAAACCCCATCAAAATAGTACCAAAATCTACTTTTCTTAGTGAAGGCCATTGTTTATGATCATCCGTAAACATCAAACACATTCAATATGTAACTGTATACATCTCTAATTGTTTATTTGTATTACAAATCTTTAAAAAATGACAACTCCCAAGGAACAGTTGGATATGCTAACAACATTCACAGTACAATTGCATATATCTAAGTTTGCCAACTCTCAATTCACACTATAAGTACACACATTAATACAGTATTACAAAGGAATGTTAGCATTTGCAAGAGAGGGTATGTTTAAGGGAATATTTTAATAGTCACAATTCTTCATTCTACATACCATCATTAGGAACAGTTGGATACACTAACAACATCAACAGCATAATTGCGTAAATTCAAGTTCACAAACTCTTGGATCAAACTGTAAGTACAAAGTTATACAAAGGAATGTTAGCATTTGCAAGAGAGGGTATGTTTAAGGGAATATTTTAATAGTCACAATTCTTCATTCTACATACCATCATTAGGAACAGTTGGATACACTAACAACATCAACAGCATAATTGCGTAAATTCAAGTTCACAAACTCTTGGATCAAACTATAAGTACAAAGTTATACAAAGGAATGCTAACATTTACAAGAAGGTATGTTGAAGGGAATGAATAAATAGTCACAATTATTCATTCTAAGTACCATCATTAGGCAATCATGAATTTGTGACCTACACAAGGATATGAGCCACTTTCACTATGCCACAAAGATTTTACAGTAAAATATATCAACAGTTCATAAAAATCAAAGCCAAGATAAGGAAGTTTAATATTCTACTTCAAAATTGAAGGTCAAATAGAGTTTGCCAATACTAGCACCTCATAATGATCATGAATGGGCATGATTGAACAAATAAAGATGATATTAACCATTTCATTATGGCACAAAAGTGCCTTATGATAACCCATGTAAAATTCAAGCCCCGTGACTACAACCATATGTAGATGTTAAATGGTCTCATGTCTTACAATGATAACTAGTGTTAACCTGAGACCTAAGAAGTTAGTAATACTAAAGAAATGATTAGAAACACATAGTCAGTAATGAGTGAGCATATCTCTCTCTAGCCTAGTATAAGTTTTCAGCAGTTAAATTAGGCACCAAGTTTTGACAAAAGTGTCTATATAAGCTAAATGACTAACATAATTCTGCTCATCTAAGCTGATTCTTTAGAGTCAATGAATCAAATTTATGATTTCCACTTAAGAAAAAGTAGAGAAGATACTAAACTGAAATAATCATCTCTATATGAGTCATGATCACAGGAACTTGACTGAATGAAATGTCCCTAGTTTATGTATATCCAAATCTTTTCCTAGACCACAATGACAAAAGTGTATGTATAAGCTAAACAAGGCACTAACATAATTCTCCTCATCTAAGCTGATTCTTTAGAGTCAATGAATCAAATTTATGAGTTCCACTTAAGACAAAGTAGAGAAGATCCTAAACTGAATAATCATCTCTATATGAATCATGATCACAGGAAATTGACTGAATGAAATGTCCCCATATTATGAATATCCAAATCTTTTCCTAGACCACGATATTTGTCAAATAATTAGGGTTTAAGAGATGCCTCGCACTTTAATTGAAGCCTTGCACAACACAAGGTTTATTATCTATAATCATATTTCATAGTTAATCTTTTTCAACTCATTAGATTATTAAAATTAACATTAAGGTGACCCCACTATAGAAGTCTTAAGGTAGGGTGATTTGATGAGGTGCCCCAAGAGCAGAAATATCATCTCCCTTGGCCTCATGTGGCTTATGACATACATATGAGCTGGGTTACCACCTAGTGTGGGGTTACCATCATTGTTCTCCTCCATCTCACCACTCCTAGCTTGGCTTCAAATGATTGAACACCTATTTACCACAGCAAGGAGTGTGGGGATCATTCACAACAGAGTGCCTTGAAACTCTATCCTTCCTAAGCCCAAAGAAACTCTATCTACTTTTACCCACTTTGGTCTGATGGAGCCTCCTTGATCACAAGAGCAGGTGTACCATCCCCCTTGGCCTCATGTGGCACGTGCCATACATATGAGGTGGGTACCTAGTATGGGGTTGTATCATCATTCTCCTTCATCTGACCACACCTAGCTTGACTTCAAATGATTACATACCTATTTACCATAGTAAGAACTACAGGGAATCACAACAAGGTGCCCTGAAACTCTATCCTTCCTAACCCCATCACCAATCTCCCACTATTAATTACCTCACTTTCCTCACCATTATTGATTGCAACAATCAGGAATATAACATGTTTTACATACTTTTATATCAAATAGTTGTAAATCCATATTCGATCATTGATATACAAATGGGGTGCCCCAAAAGTCCATCCTTCCTAAGCCCAAAGGCAATCCACTTCTCCCCACTTTGACCTGATGGAGCCTCCTTGATTACAACCATGAGGTCAAATGCTTCAAAGGTGACCCCATCACCAATCTCTCCCTATTAATTACCTCACTTTCCTTCCCATTATTTATTACAACAATCAGGAATATAACATCTTTTACATAATTTTATATCAAATAGTTGTAAATCCATATTCGATCACTGATCTACAAATGGGGTGCCCCAAAAGCCCATCCTTCCTAAGCCCAAAGGCAATCCACTTTTCCCCACTTACCTGATGGAGCCTCCTTGATTACAACCATTAGGTCAAATGCTTCAAAGGTGACCCCCACCAATCTTTCCCTATTAATTACCTCACTTTCCTTACCATTATTTATTACAAAAATTAGGAATATAACATCTTTTACATGATTTTATATCAGATAGCTATAAATCCATATTTGATCACTGATATACAAATGGGGTGCCCCAAAAGTCTATCCTTTCTAAGACCAAAGGTAGTCCACTTTTCGCCCCTTTGATCTGATGGAGCCTCCTTGATTAAGACCAAAGGCAATCCACTTTTCACCCCTTGATCTGATGGAGCCTCCTTGATTACAACCATGATGTCAGATGCTTCAAAGGTGACCCCATCACCAATTTCTCCTTATTAATTACCTCACTTTCCTTACCATTATTTATTACAACAATCAAGAATATAACATATTTTACATGATTTTATATCAAATAGCTATAAGTCCATATCTGATCACTGATATACAAATGGGGTGCCCCAAAAGTCTATCCTTCCTAAGACCAAAGGCAGTCCATTTTTCGCCCCTTTGATCTGATGGAGCCTCCTTGATTACAACAATGAGATGAGATGCTTAAAAGGTGACCCCATCACCATTCTCCCACTATCAATTACCTCACTTTACTTACCATTATTGATTACAATAGTTTGGAAGCTAACATCATTTACACACTTTTATGTTAGATAGCTATAAATGCATATTAGATCATTGATACACAAATGCATACAAGTCTGTAGGAATGTCTACATATAAAATTACTTATTATGATTTAAGCCTAAATTGTACACAAAGACCAGATAAGACTAATCAGAAAGAATACTTGTAAATTAATATGTATCAAATGATAATCATACCCAAAAACTTGATTCGCCTAAATTATTTGGTCTTCTTGTCTTTTACATTTCTTGCTCATCACCCATGATTGAATGAATGAATGTGGGTTTCATAGGGCGAAACATAAATGGTTGATGTTTGAATGTGAACTGATTGATTTCTAATTCCAAGGTGTAAATTGATTGATGATGACTTTAATTGCTAGTATAGTCACTTTGTTGAATTGATCTTTGCTTATTGATAGATTGTTTGATTCAACCTTTGTTGATTAATAGATTGCTTGATTGTGTGATGCATTGATGAGTGATGATGTATTGATGTTGCTTCCAATGATCCCCCCTTTACAATTTACAAGTGAAAGGATCACCAACTTTCATAAGAATTGAGTAACCACTCTTCTTTGTTGTCTTTGAGAACAACATATTATTCTCCAAATTGATCTCCCATTTTGAAGTCTTCTTCAAATGGGACAGCCTGCTTTGAGTGTAGAGAATCACACCCTTTCATTTGTCAATGCCTATGTTACCAGATTCACACTGTGGATCCCCAAACTAGGTCCGCATGCAAATCGCATTCGAATTCACGGACTGGTCTATGCTGGATTTTCACAAGGTCGTTTTTTGGACCTGTGGGTCAAGTAATTTAACTTTTAATGTTCAAACCTTTGGCATTTGGCATTGATCAATGATGAAGCATTCTAGATTCATACTATGAAATGATTTTATTTTACAATTATGTGTAGCTCTCCTTTTTTTTTGTATATATAATACATCTATTTCAAACATGAATCCATATGAACCATAATGCAAAAACATATCACCAACCCATGAACCGAGTTCTTGTTGTTAATATTGTAGCTTCTATCGGATTGATTTTAACATGAGATGCCTTGTTGATGGTAAATCATCTTTAAGATTAATATCTTATATATAATATATATTATATATTATACATTATATATTATTACATATATACTTAAGATGAGTTACATATATGGTTATTTATATTACCATTATATTAATATGTTAACTAGTGATGTTTAACCATAGAGACATGTCTCATCATGTCTCCTCTCATATTTATAAGCCTTTATTTGCATTTGGAACACAATCAATAAAAATGGCATTGTTAGTACATTTGCAGTGATCCTAGAAATTAACATGGTATCAGAGCTAGGTTTAGATTGCAAATGTAAGTAGGAAGAGAGGAAACAATAATGCAAAGGCAATGACAAGAACTAATGAATTGATAAGGGATATATAAATATGGCAACCCATTTATAAGAAGTATTGTGGCAACTGCCATCATGGAAAAGTATGGACAGGAAAATATATATTACCGCAGTAATAACAAATGGATCGAGGTGGAAGTGTCTTATAATATAAATCATGAAAACCAAATGGAAAATGTCATGACGTCAACAATGAACCATTGTTCATTCCAAAATAGGAACTCTCTATACGAGGACATGCAATTGACAATGTTTTAACAAATAATGGCAAGTATGTGAATGAGTTATGGCTGGTTAGCATCTACAGGAGATTCATTGTGTAACTTATGTTTAGAAAACTTGGGAATCAAATAAAATATATACACAGAGATTGAAAGTGAATGCAAGTAAGAAGACGACATAAAACAATTAAAGCATAAGAAAATTAAGAGATCATCTGAGGTTCGAAGTACACACATCGTTCTACCAAGTTCAGAGGTCGATGTAGGGAAAAGCACAAGTCGTGAAGGTAACAATGATATTTGTCAAAGTTTTGGAAAATGTCAGAAAGTTTGGTGGAAGGATGCGCACTTATGCCCTTTTATTCGCTAGGCACGATGTTAATTCTTCTGTTTCTATGCATAGTAACACACATGGTGGGTGCAAACCAGTTTGGAATAAGAAGTCGCAAGTGAGTATTTTTGGCGGATCGTATGTTTGTCATCTTAACAAAAATATCATTGCCAAAAAAAATCTAGCACATCAGGTTACATGGCAGAAGGAGTGATCAATGTCATTGGTAGATTCTCTTGGGACCCAATGAAAGATCACGTAATAGAGACCAATCAAGGAATAAGGAACATTGTACATGTCAAGTCAAATACACTGCGACAAAATTTAACATTGCTATATTGTGGAAACGATTGGAGGATTCAACATCATTTACCTTACTCCATTGAAGGAAGCACACTCAACACCAAAGTGGACAAACTATCATACTAACTGTATGTTGGCTCCTAAGAGATAGTGAAAGGTTGTGTAATCATATAGAGGAGAGATTATAATCGTACATAAAAATCATATTGGTGAAATCGAGCATTACATTGCCTCCGACTATTACTTTGGACAGTCGATCCATGCAAAAATATATGGATAAGGCCAACTAAACTGTTATAAGGAATAGCAAAAATATTCACTGTTTATTGAGACAAGCCCATATAATAATTGTGAAGGAGGGATGCGGGGATTGTAATTACTCCACCACAAGATGCCACATCTCCCCATTAAGTAGGAAAGAGACCCACAACCACATATAGTGGAGGTTGCCAACAAGATACCGGGTATTGAGGTCTACTCATAAGAAAGTAAATTAAGGTAAGTATATATGGTGTAGTATGATTTTCTTTTCATTGTTTAAATTCTTTGCATTATTAATATGTAAGGGGAGAAAGAGATATTAGGCACCAATCTGTTAAGTGTAAGTATGTGACATTATTAATAATTATTTTATAGTTATATTATATGAGATAGTATAACTGAAAATATAGGTGGTAACAAACATTATATAAAGTATAATATATTTCTAAAGAATATAGGTATATTGAGAGAACATCAAGGATATATATTTATTAATGGAAAAATAATAAATAGGAGACATAGATTAAAATATTGAATATGTGTGTGTGTGTGTGTGTGTGTGTTATTGAAATGATCTTATATCATTAAGCAAACTATTTATTATTGTACTCTCTCTCTCTCTCTCTCTCATTTTTTATAAGAGCTATGTGCCTTGATCTTTTCCTCGAAGAATGTTATTGCAAAAAGAGGGAGATTGAGATTCAGAAGGAGACTAGCATTTCATTAGAGGCAACCTTGAAAGAGAGGGAGAAAATAGAGGATATGATTCAGTCAACCTTTTCTGATCTTGATCATAAAATTGGAATACACATATTACAAAATTGTTCAATAATATAAGAATGAGTGGAAATTTTACATTGTGGGGGTAATAATAGTCAATGTTCTATTCCCACTTGAACCTTATTTAGAGGGGAAATGTTTCATTCTCAAATAATCTAAAAAGACAATTTTTGAATCTTCATGTGCAAATAAGTATTCTTATCTTTTACATTTATCTACTCTTTGTAGTCTCTTTCTTATTTGTAATTCTATACATACTATAAGGGTTATTTTGCCTTGATTATTTCCTTTATGGTTGAGGATATAAATTAAGCTACTCTTTGTAGTCTCTTTCTTATTTACTATTCTATACATACTATAAGGGTTATTTGCCTTGATCTTTTCCTTTATGGTTGAAGATATTCTTATAGGAAAAGAAGGTTGGTACTTTACATATGCTACCAAACATTGTGCCGACTCAATCTAATGATAGTAGCTCCAAAGACCCTGATGATCAAGATGGATAAACTAAGGCTCTTGAAGAAAACATCTTTAATGATTGAGATTATGAGATCCTTCTACATTAAGAGGGAGTATGACACCTCTTCTGAAAAGGAGCTTAGAAGATTGATATTCAGAGGGAGTTTGTAAATACATGTGCGTAACTGCATGATTTTTGATGGGCCTACCCTTAAGTACATCATGAGAAAGTATTGACTTATTACTAGAAAATAAAAAAGATTGATAGAAGATTCAAAGTGAGTTCGACAGGCATCCTTGGGTGAAGAGAATTTCTAACGAAGTAACTACAGGACCTGACTTCCCAAGATCATTGTTCAGAAGGAGAAATTTTGAGATGCAATCCCTTGTGGATGTCTTTTCTATCTAAGTGAAATTCCTTGTAATGTGCTCTTCTCTATAAGAGAGAAGTCTAAGGTAAAATCCTTGTTCAACCCTCTAATAGCAACTATGGTGGTTCATGGTGGATATCATGTAAGTTCCTACATTATGTTGTTATGATATGTAATGAAAGGTGATGATCTTTCATTGACATATATAAACAGAAGGTAACCATTATAAGATGACAACCTTATAAATGGTGGACTTTTTATCATAACAGACTTCATTAAATTGTTGTTCCAGAGTGTTGGAAGTCATGATAACGAACATATAGAAGGTAACCATTGTAAGGTGGCAATCTTATAAATGGTAAACCTATTGTCATGGTTCTTTGGGCCGAATTTTACCGAACACCACGATAACCAACTTGTTATGGTTCTTTGGGCTAGATGTTGTCAAACATCATGACATAGTTTCTATTATAGACCACACTTAAGGTGGTGTTTAAGCTTATATTAGAGTTATGGAATTTAGTTCAAATGTTTGTTATGAAAGGTGAGAAATTTAGCCTCATAGTGAATTGATATCTCTTCAATATCTCTTCATATCTTCATACTTTTGAGAGCATAATGTGTTCTATAAGTCCTCCCTAGCTAAGAGGGAGTTTTAAGGTTGTAGCTTCTGTCGGATTGATTTTAACATGAGATACTTTGTTGATGGTAAATCATCTTTAAAATAAATATCTTATATATAAAATATATATTATATATGTAATATAATATGTGTTATATATATAACATTATACATTATTACATATATGGTTAACATATAAATATAACATATATGCTTCAAATGAGTTACATATATGGTTATTTATATTACTATTATATTAATATGATAACTAGTGATGTTTAACCGTAGAGACATGGCTCATGAGACATTTTTCCTCCTCTCATATTTATAAGCCTTCATTTGCATTTGGAACACAACCAATAAAAATGGCATTGTTAGTACATTTGTAGTGATCCTAGAAATTAACACTTGTACTATGTATTTCTCTCTTTTTTTTTTATAATACATGTATTACACACACAAACCTATATGAACTCGGTTCTTGTAGCCTAACCATCCCTAAAGCCGAAGCCAAACAATATTCATCTGCTCAGAATCTGCTCTCTTTTCTACTCCTTTTTCCCCCATTCCATTTGACCCTTTTTTTGAAAGAGTCGCAACCCTTCATAATTACAACCATTTCAAAAAGTAACAACTCTTCATAATTACAACCTGTTTGAAGATTTGCATATCTTCTTCTTCTATATCTACATACCTTATTTTTTCTTCTTTCCTTTTTTACTCTCCTTTCAGATCCCTCCATATTTGTCTGCTCAGAATCTGCTTTTGGCGCCAATTGTTGCCCCTGTTAGCTGCTAATCTCTCATTTTCAGATCTGTATTAGCTAGTTTCCAAATTTGCACATACCCCCTTTAAGATTTGCATATCTTCTTCTTCTAGATCTACATATGTTATTTTCTTCTTTCCTTTTTTATTCTTCTTTCAGATTCCTCCATATTCGTCTGCTCTAGATCTTTTCTACTCCTTTTTCTCTCATTCCATTTGACCCTTTTTTCCTTTAATGCATCCCCTGTGAGGGTGACATCACACCTCTTCATCATGTCTGCCTTTTATAAAGAGTCACAACCCTTCATAATTACAACCCTTTCAAACAGTAACAACTCTTCATAATTACAAGCCTTTTGAAGAGTCTCCATTAATTCTTACTTGATTCACATCTCCTTTAAGTCCATCAGCCTATTCTTTTATGTCTGCATAAATTCCTCCTTTATATCTGCATATACTCTCCATGCAATTCTGCTATATTCCCTCATCATATATCTTTCCAAGAGTGGTCTTGAAATATCTTCCCAAGAGTGTTGTCTTGCCCACATTTTAATTGCTCCATAAACTAATCTTAATCTAGTTCAGGTTTATTTCTAAATTCTTCTCTGATTGGAACCTTGTTATACAATATTTTAATTTCCTACTTTTGTTGCTCCATCCATCTCCCCTTTAAGTGAATTCTTCACTACATGCCCCACCCTTGACCTTTCATCCAACTAAACTTCTAATTATATTCTACTATTTATTTATATTTTGATTTCAATAATTATTATTTATTATTAAATCCTATTTTAAAAAGGCGACACTAAACTAAATTATAATGTCACTCCTGAATTGCTATACGACATGTCTGACTCAAAAAACATAACTTCAAAGAAGCACTAGATTCAATTCTAATCTACTATCTAGTAATCTAGCAGAACATGAAAACAAGATGAATCTGGGACAGATTTGAGTCTCAGTTTGAGATGCACAGAAATTAGATGTGAATTCTCCAAAATAATGGGAAAGGTTGGTGGATTTATTAGAACCGCCCAAAAAGGATAAATTCAAAAGTTTTTCTCATGAGTTGGGCTCATTTGAGTCTCAATTTGAGATGGACAGAAATTAGATGTGAATCTCCAAAACAATAAGAAAGGTTGGTGGATTTATTGGAACCACTGAAAAGGATAAATTTGTTGAATTCTCCAAAATAATGGGAAAGGTTGGTGGATTTACTAGAACCGACCAAAGAGGATAAATTCGAAAGTTTTATTCATGAGTTGGCTCATTTGAGTCTCAATTTGAGATGCACAGAAATTAGATGTGAATCTCCAAAACAATAAGAAAGGTTGGTGGATTTGTGGAACCACTGAAAAGGATGATTTTGAAAGCTTTGTTCATGAGTTGGCCTTATTAAACGATGCCAAATAAATTTAAGTTTCCCTGATTATTCCAATAGGGATGCATTAAATGATTTGTGTTGCATTGAATGTTTAGGGTCAAAGGTTGAGGAAAGTTGCGGGATCTATCTAATCTCAACATCAATGTCATGTTCATAGTTGGATGTACATTTTAAACCAAATGAGCTATTTAAGTTGTGTTCTACAATTGGATGGTTCATAACCCAAGTAAAAAGAAACTGAAAACAAACGATGTTTACAAACGCTAGCCAATTTCCCTTTAACTAACAAAACTATCAAGCAGAAGAATAGAACATCACTGAGATAAGCAAATGATTGACAGAAATGCTCCCAATTCTAAGGAACAAAAAGAACAAGGTGAGCAAAGTGAGGTAACATGGAAAAGGTTACAGGGAAATGTATTAGCTCTTGCAGTGCAGCCAGCTGCAGCTTATATGCAGCCTGACTTTTATGCCTTTAAGGACATGTATGCATTCATTTAATTATTTTTTCTCGCAATATCAATCAACTGTTGCAAAAAGATCTTAAAACAATCAAATGAATAACTGAGTGCCTGTAAAGAAAGATAGTGCCTAAGGTTCATAATTCTACAATGGGTTCTATAGCACCATTGGCTATAGATTCGACATATTTCTTCACAATAATATTGCTGCTACTGTTTCCAAAAGTCTCATAAGTTGAATTGATTGTAAGTGATGTCCAAGTAACAAGAGAAGTAATCAGTCATTGTGATTTGTTGCACTGATTGTTCATGAATCATTTTGCAAGAGTTTACAATTCATTTCTGCATATTTTGTCAGAATTGTTAACTATTACATTAGATCTAATTGTAATTAATATTCAATCATTGGTGAGTTGTGGAGTTGAATCAATTGCAATACATGACAATACAATGATTATAAGAAGATTAAATAATCAAAGAATTGTTAGGTCAAAACACAATAATGATGACAACATTCTCAACATATACATAGTTATTCAAAGATGATGTCTAAGAAAGAAAGTTCACAAACAATTACTTGAATAATACAACTAAGTGCATATGAAGTAACAAAAACAATATCCATTGATAAGTACAAATGACCATGAAGTCAACCATGAAGCTAACAAAGGGTAATGCAATAATGATGACAAAGTCAAAAGAAGTAACAACTATCCTGTCATATTATAAATAATGCTAGTAGTAATTGCAGTTATCAAAGGCAAAATGATAATCACAAAATAAAAGTTATAAGTCATTGTGTCTTCACAACTATAGATGACCTAACTTCTATTCCAGAACATTTTAAACAGGTTATACACCTTTAATGGTGTAAAAGTAACTTTTAAGATTTCCAGAATGATGAAAAAATCACAGCACTGATACAAGTTTAGAAAACAAAAACAAGAAACTAATTTATTGTGACATATACATGTTGAATATCAAGAACCATGCTGTGAAATGACATGTTGGAATATATCACGATGTGTGAAAATGTTGGAGTTTGGAGTTTTGATTTTTGGACAAAGAATAAATCAATCCTTATGAAGATAAATTGGTTTTCATGTTAAACTATTTCATATTTAGGCCTTGGAATATTAAATAACTATAAGTATAAATTTCTGAGTACAAAAAGCTTTCACTAATTTGAACCTTGATCAGTCAGTGTATAGGATCCATGAATATAGAAGACATGTCAATGTATAATCATTGAGAGAGACTAACAAAATAGAAGCACAGAATCTACAGAATGCATAGTTTTTAAATCCATACCCTAAAAAAACTGCAGGGACAAAATTTAGCATTTTTTATCTTCAAAACTTTATATGTATCCAAACATGAAGTTGTCTTTCATGAATGTAGTGAGGGTAGAAACAATACCTAGTATCCATCGCATATGAGAAGCCCATCTCTATTGTAGCATACTTTGGCATTAAGAAGTTTCAGCTTTGACCCAACCTCCAACCCCAATCTGAATTGTTGCTCAAACTCAACAATATCATCAAAAGAAGGGGATCGTGATTACATTTTATTGATGATAATCCTTGATAAGGTTACTGCACAACAAAAGAAAAATGCATGAAAACCACTCTCTGTTATGAATACAGATATATTAAAATGGAAATGATAAATTTCATTTAAATATATATATTATATAGGAAAATTAGACACTTTCATGCACACTTCATGTAATTGGTATATCTATTTCAGAAAATATTGAGGTTCTATAGTAGAATTATAAATTGGTACTTGTATTGAATAGTCTATCGTTATCCAATACATTTGAGAAAGACATAGAGGACTAGCTGCAGCATAGTCAACAAAGTTAAAGTGCATGGAAAAAAAGGTTAAATACAACTACAATCATGCATGTTATCCTCTGTTCAACAATAGGTGGCTTCATAACCCAAGTGAGAAGAAAGTGAAAACAAGAAAAGTTTACAAACACTTAAAATTTCCTTTTAATTAAACAATATAAATCATAATTTAACAAAAACATCAAGCGGAAGAATTGAACATCACTGGGATAAGAAAAAGCTTGACAAAAATATACCCAACGATAAGGAACAAAGGGAAATTTGAAAAATGTGAGAAAAAAAGAGGTAACACAAAATATCTTATCCTCCTGCAAAATAGCCAGACTACAATAATAAGCTACATGTCATAGGCTAAATTGATTGAATTAAAAGCCTTCAACAAATATCTCAAAACAGGGCAACTCATAAATGACAAACAGGCTAGGAAATTTAGGAAGGCATTGTTGTCTCTATATCATTTTCAACAATATTGAGTTTCTACAGTAGACATTAGAAATTGTCACGTGAACAGGCTATCCAAGCCATTCAGGAAAGACTGCAGCATCGTCAACAAAGTTAAAGTGGATGGTAATGAAACAAAAAGTTAAATATACCCACAATCAAGAATGATATCCTCTGTTCTGAACTCGGTGACTTTATAACCCAAGTTAGAAGAAACTAAAAACAAGCAATGATTGCAAACACTTCCAATTTCTTTTGAACTAAACTATTCTGTAGTTTAACAAAATCATCAAGAAAAGAATGGAACATCACTGAGATAAGCAAAAACAATTTGACAGAAATATACCCAACTCCAAGGTACAAAAGAAAAAATGTGAGAAAATGTGAGAAAATGTGAGAAAAATGAAGTAAAATAAATTCTCCTGCAGAGTAACCAGGTTACAATAATAGGCTGCACTAAAGAAGCCTGACTTGTTCACATATATTCATAGATTTAATTTTCATTATCAATCGACTGTCGAGAAAAGACTTTAAAACAATCAAATGATTACCTGAGTGCCCGTCAAGAGAGAAACCAGAGATTGCTTTCACGGTGATGACGCATAGCTCTTCTTCACTGTTGCCCCATTCAAAATGCAGCCAAACATACACAAAATATAGTAGAAAAACTGAAAAGGAAATATTCAAACAAAAAAAGTAAATAAAACATAAAGGAGGCATGGCCATGCCAGAATGACAATGAAAGGCAAACAAAACCAAAAGAAAATAGAATGGGGAACAATGTACCCTTCTTCCAAATAAACTGCCCATAAATAGAAAGTGAAATGGTGTTTTTTAAAACGGTTATATGGGAAAAAAACGATCATTCCATGAATGCCCTCGATTTGTTCTCATCCGATGGCTCCGATCTCAGTACCGTTGAGAAAAAAATCGAGAGCATCTTTTTTAAAATCTATACATGATTTTTAAAATCTATATATGCCCTCGATTTGCTCTCATCCCGTGGCTCTGGTTTGAGTACATTTGAACAAGAAGTAAAAATATGACTACCGTTTGAGGCGCGCTCTTTTGCATTCGTTCTGAATAAAATTCATTGTGAGTTCTCCTCCATCACCCAAAAAAATATTATTACAATACGTAAATGTATTTAAGGCAAAATAAAATACTTTTTTTTACACTGAGAGCATTCATCAATGTAAACATTTCAGCATTTTAAAAAAATTTGATGTTCATCTGATCGTTTCTGCCACGTCTAGCTCCACTGGCAGGAATGTAAGTCGTGTGCATTTCCGTTCAACTCATGTGCGTTTCAATCATTTTTTTTCATCAAAAATATATCTGGGTCGAATCTGAACAGCTACAGGTGTAAAATAGAAGATTGTTGATTATCTACCAGTGGCATTTCACTTTTATCTGACGCCGATTACCTTTTAGAAAGAAAACGTATTCACCCACGTTCTGTGAAGTGCTACGTTTGTAAACAACAAATTTTCATTAAATTAAATTCAGCAAATGGAGGCGAACAGTTTGTTTTCGGTCAGTTACAAGACTAGGAAGAAAGACTGGGTTATATATATTATGTTGTACCTCTATATTTGTATTGTTGAAGTGGAGCAATTGCTTGGGAAGAGGCCAAGAGTGCAGAAGTCGACAACAAACAGGTACCCACCGCTTCTTTTTTACTTTTGTTTCTTTCTCAAGGATAGATTTAGTATTCAAATCTTTGTCTATGTTCCCACACTTTGAAACAATATTACACAGAGCATTCAGTTTGAAAATTGTTTTTACATAGTCAAGGTGTTTTGTCTTTGTAAAGGAAACGAGTATAATCAAATTGAAAAGAGATAAATCTACGAGTACGCAGTTGTGTAAGGAATAGAGGATATGCTTTACAAAAGCTAGATTTCCCAATGTAGAGTGTGCACTTGAGAAGAAAAAATGGGTTTAGAGTTTAAAAGGTGGAATCCCATTGATAGGCATATGTCTATTGAAAGCTAAATTTTGAGTGTAATGAAGGTTTGGAATTCATTCATAGAGATCCATCTAATCCCAGATGGTTGTCTTTTCAAACCAATTGTAAAGTGGTAGGCTAGACTAATTAAATTAAAAAATAAAAAATAAATGATCCGACGGTGTAGAGATTCGAACGCAGTAAAGTCATTGAAACCATGGCAAATGACTAGCCTCAAGATTCTGAACAAATTACGTCCTGCTTTGAACACCATTTTAAATATTCAAACTTACATATTTTTGTTTTTTTAGCTATATACCGAACAAAGCAAATTTACCATGAATGAGACTTAAAGAAGTACAAATTTTGAAAAATGACAATCATGATTGATCATATGTATGCAACAAACCGAACTAAATGAAAGTTGAAACTTGAATAAACCACTTTACATAAACCAAAAGATTGTTGATCCATTATATCGAAAAGGCAAAATCAATGGATTCCCTGGCCTTCTCAGAATCCCTCAAACTAATCATGTTGAGGACCATGAAAAAACATGCTAATGCTTCCAAAAATCAAGAAAAAATCATGCCTAGCCAAGCATAGGAAGTCTCATATAGATTATATAGATTGAAGAGTACATTCAAGTTAATCTTAGATTTAGTTATTTTTTAGAAAGATTAGATTTAGTAATTTTTTAGAAATACTAGGTTTAGTTTTTTAAAAGAAATATTAAAATTTAGTTTTTTTTTTTTAGAAATAAAGAGATTAGTTTTTTTACAGAAATCAAATAAATATAAAATATAATGAAATAGGAGCCTTTTTATTTTTAAAATCCTATGATTTTTCAAATTTTGATTTCCATGTAAATGATGAAGTTTTAAATTTCATTTAGATATTTAAATTGATTTTTTAATAACATTATTTAGTTTTTTTTTAGAAATATTGCATATGGTTCAAATTTAGATATATTTAGTAAAGTTTTGAATTTCATATAGATATTTAATTTGATTTTTTTTTAATTAAATTTATTTAATTTCCTTTTTTAAAATTTAAATATTAGATTTACTTCAAATTTTAATAGTTTGTCTTATAAGTTAGATTTAATTTATAGTATAGTAATATATAGTATATTAATATTAAGTGTAGTGCCACTTAAGGATAGTGCTCCTAAAACAATTTTTAATTAATAATAATATATTCTTAGGCACTATGTTTAAATTATATTAATATTTTATATGTATTGTGAAAGTTAATTTTCTAAATCTTAATTTCAATTAAGTTTTCAAATAGATTTTTCCTATATTATATTTATTTTAAATAAATAAAATTTAAAGGAGTTAGTAAAATGAATAAATATTCTATTATTTGAAATTGACAATTTCAACAAAATATAAAATTTGAATAAGTAAGTATTTAATAAAAAATTTTGGACCTAAAATTATGAAATTAGTAATTCAACTAAAATGCATTAAGATCTAAGAGAAAATAGTGTAATATGGAGTAGTGTTTTTAGATTCTAACATTGAAATCAATAATAAAAACACACTGCAATAAATTCTTACTCTTTTCAAATAGTGAACCAGTCGAATATTTTGGAATTATAATATTTAAGGAAATTTTGTTTCTATATAATTCATCTTTAAAGGGTATGGATTCTTAGATAAAATAAATGTATGCTTCTATATAATAAAATAAATATCACCATATTTCTTATACGTGATATTTGTTGTGAACATAAATTGCAAGATATTTCTCATTAATCGAAGATTTTATTCACTTTATAGCTATGAGTCTATCAACACCAAATTTTCAATTTGATGAGGAAAGGAGACAATATCAAATACAACAACGAAGAGCGTATCAGAGAGAATATCAAAGGGAATATCGAAGACGTTGGAGAGAACAAATGACAGAAGATCAAAGACAAGATCAAAGAAGGAGTAATGAACTCCAAAGACAAAACTACGCCAGGCGAAGGGCACAACTTTTAGTGCAAGAATTGGAATCTGAAAATAGAGATCAACAAAATAGTAACAAAAGTTGTCGTCAAAGAACATCCGATGGAGTATCAGATTCTAAGATACAAGGAAGACATCAAGTGGATTTACAACTCAATGAGAGGTATAATCAACCCTTGACTACAAATATGCAATTGGATCTTCAAAATGAAGTATCAAGGACAACTGAACGTGTTCCTGAAACACCCCATCATACAACTCAAGTTGGGATAAATTTAGCTAGACAAGGTAATGTAGAAAATGCACAAAACCTGAATGGAAATCTTCGTGATAATTTCTATAGATTCCAAATGTAGTTTCGCCAAAAATTGGATAGCTTAAGAATGCCAAACATGTGTTATATTTGTCAAGAATTCTATCTAGGAATGAAAGTGTCACGCACCTCTGAAGGTCCAGTGTGTAATAGATGCCGACAAGAGAGAGGAAATAACAAATTCTCAGCTTCAAATAATATGGACCCAAGACCTCAACCAGAGGAGCTTGCAAACTTGACACAAGTTGAGGAAATGTTAATTGCATGTGTCAGTCCCATATTGCAAGTGACACATGCAACTGGTGGCCAATTTAAGTACAGAGGACACACAATAAGTTTCCCACAAAACATAGATCATGTTTCAAACATATTGCTACATATAATAGATAAGTTGCCAATTATTATTGTTCGAAGGACAGATCAACGTGGGACACAATATAACTTTACTGTGAATAGAGATCGTGTATACAAAGCACTCAAATACAAAGTAGAGCATGATAAATTTTACTCTGATGTTCAAATTAATGAAAATAATCTCAATGATCTGCCCAGAAATAGAGATGAAAATGTTTTTCATAGATTGAAGATGGTGAATATGGAGTTTGATACAGATGCAAATGATATTTTTTTTTTGGGTTCAGTTATGGAGACAAATGAAGGGGAATGTAATTGAACACACAACATCAATGGCTTCAAGACCTCCTAATGCACAAAAGGAAATGGAACTTATCCGTGCATGGGTTAATAATCCTAACGCAAACCCAACATCATTGATAGATTGGCCAAGTATTGGTGTGTCACCTATTAATGAGTATGTCACATCAAGATTATTGGATATGGCATTCCCAACACTATTTCCTAATGGTACCTGTGATTGGTTAGAACCACGGTTGCGACATGTATATCTTCATGAATTTGTAAAGCATCTTGGGCGATATAGGGATCATCATTTTGGCAAACATCCTAGATTTAGATATTTCACGAATAACATGATCATGAGACATCGTGCACAAAGTTCAACCTTTGTGTTTGTAAAGAGAAACTTTAAAGACATGCCAATCACCATCAATGATTTGCGGCAACATATGAAAACTACATCTCACTCTAGATTGGCAGATAAATTGATGCGGTTTGGTACAACGCTAAGGGGAACAATGTCATATTGGGCAAAATCTCATGCAGAATTGACAGATTTGCTTCGTCAAATTGGTTGTCCTACAATATTTTTCACATTGAGTGCAGCAAATATGTATTGGCCTGATTTACATGCTCTAATGCCAGGAACAATGCCAACTGATTCACGTGAAGCTCAAAATTGGCGTAGGCAAAATATAATTGATTATCCTCAAATTGTGGCACACTATATGCTCTTGAGACACTCTATGTTTAGAAAAGAGATTCTAGAAAATGGAATGAATGTCAAAGATTTTTGGTGTAGATATGAATGGCAACATAGGGGGTCCCCACATGTGCATGAATTCATATGGATCGAAGGGGCACCTAATATGGAGAACATTGACTAGTCAAATGAGGATGAATGCAAAAGTGCTAAAAGATATTTTCATTCTATTGTTCATGCATGGAACCCTAGACAAGATCCTCACCAACGAAATATATAGGTATGTTTATAAATATGTATTCTATGGTATAATTTGATATGACCTTATTTACTCATTCAACTTATTTTGAATTGTAGCCTTTCATGAATTTTCAACAACATCCATGTCTCAAAAACACGAGACAATTTGCAGAGGTCAATCTAGATCATGACTATGAGGAGATCCTAAATTGTGTAGAAAGACACACAATTTGTAAGGAGGGTGCATGTTTGCGGAAGAAAAGGGGGCATATGGTTTGTAGGTAATCATTTCATTACATTGCGATATTTAAACCAAAATTAGAAATTGGTCACTAGTGTCACATGACTAACTACATATCTCTCTTATATTTATTATAGTTATAATGCACCTTGGCCATTAAACCTAGAGGGATCAAAATTATATGAAGACAGAGAAACAAGTGAAAAGAAATATGAACCAGCCAGAAATGATGAAAGAGTCAACACACATAATCGCCACATACTACAACTATGGAGAGCGAATATAGATTGGCAACCTGTTCTTTCCAAACATGTTGTGGTGAAATACATTGCCAAATATGCAGCAAAAGCAGAGAAAACCTCAGAAACATACCATCAAATGTTGATGTGCCTCTCCAACATGGAAAACCCAAATGATTTAGCTGCACGTGCATATAGGAAACTTCTAACTGAGACAATTATAGAAAGAGACATTGGTGCTCAAGAAACATGTCATATGCTATTAGAGCTTCCATTGGTAGAGTGTAGTAGAAGATTTGTTAATCTAAATGTCTCCCATGAGGTCTTCAAACCTATAACTATAAATAATGAAAATGGAAATGATGAAGAGAATACTGAAGAGCAAACAAAATCTTTCATTGATGGGTACACAAGAAGGCCCCTATGTATGGAAGTCGTCACATTAATTGATGCAGCAAGATCATGGATATATAATCCCAAAAGAAGAAGAGAGAATAAATGGGAGCCAAGGGACAAAGCAGCAATAGTCAGTCTTTCCTAGATTTGTATCTATACCTTCACGTGAATCAGCTAAATGGGTTGACTTTTGTTTATCAGAATTATTGCTCTACAAGCCATTCCATGAAATAGAACAAGATATTGGTCATAATGATGATGCCATCATACAAAACTGGGAGACATTTAATTACATTCCTTGGCATGTTCAACGTACTATGGTGACAGACAATGATGAAAACCCAACCGATTCTAACACTGAAGACAATAACAATGTTCGAAGAAATACAACAGAACACGAATGGGAAATTATATCTAGGTTGCATCATGGTCAAAACATAGAGTGCTTAGAAATAGACATGTTGGGAAAAAGAGACATTGACAAACATACAAATTGGTCTATTGATTATAAGGGAGAAGAGTACACTATTGTAGCAATCAATTTTATAGGTAATGTGAAGAATCATGGTTGTCTAATATATGATGACATTCCCCAATGCATCAACTACATGACCCTTGGTGACAAACAGAAAAAGGCAGTTGACATTATTATGACACACTATCATAGAAATCAGAATGTGGAGCCAATGCTCATGATAATTCAAGGAACAACAGGCACTGGAAAGTCACATCTAATTGGCGCAATTAGTCAATCTCTTCAAAATGCAGCAATGCCCTCTCTATCTCCCCTTCTATTACTTGCACCAATAGGAGTCGCAACATTCAACATAGGAGCTTCTACAGTTCATTTAAAATTAAAAATACCAATACAAGGTTTTTGTCAATTAGAAGGAACAAGACTCACTAGTTTTCAAGAAGAAATGGCACATATCAAGTATATCTTGATTGATGAAATGAGCTTCATTGGTCAAAACATGGTGGAGAACATTGACTCTCGACTTTGACAAGCATTCCCACAAAATGCAAATATTAGCTTTGGAGGTAAAAGGCTTCACTTTTCCTCATTACCAAGTGTAGCATGTATAAAATATAGACTATTATGTTACTAAAATGTAATTACAAATTAATCATTTTGACATAAATATTTTCATTCTTATATTTCAAGTGTATCTATAATTTTGGTGGGAGATTTGGGCCAGCTTCCTCCAGTTGGTGATAGACCAGCATATGACAGTAATAGAAGGGCAAAGTTGCTATGGCAAGAATTCAAGATTGTTGTTACTTTGGACAAGATATTCAAACAAGATGGGGAGAATGAGGATCAACAAAGATTTCGCCAACTTTTGATGAATGTAAGAGATGCAAACCCACATATTGATGATTGGAGGTTGCTAATGACAAGAACCCCCATCAACATAGATCTTCCAACAAATTTACAGTTTGAAAATTATGTCCATCCATTCTCAACAAATGAAAATGTTCATAGTCATAATAAAAAAATGTTGCATTCATTGAAGTATCCTGTTGCATGTAGTGTTGCGACAAAAGCAGGACATGGTAATGCATTGGAAGATTATTCAAATGATGAGCTTGATCTGGAATTGCTACTTTGTAAGGATGCAAGGGTCATGCTAACTTCTAATCTATGGGTACAAGCAGGTCTTGTAAATGGATCTTTGGGGTATGTTCGGAATATTGTCTACAAACAAGGCAGCGCTCCACCTGAACCTCCAACATATGTGATGGTTGAGTTTGACAACTATTCTAGACTACCATTTGAAGACCATAATCCAAAAACAATTCCAATAACACCAATATAGAAGGGTACAACACTTCAATTGCCTTTAAGATTGGCATGGGCATTGACTATACATAAATCTCAGGTTTTAACTCTTCCAAAAGCGACAATTGATATAGGACCAAGAGAAAGAACAGGATTGACATTTGTGGCAATTTCTCGTGTTAAATCTTTACAGTGTCTAAGAATAATGCCTCCATTCACGTATGATCACTATGAGAAAATGAAAAAGGGTAGACAAGTTGCCAAGTGCAAGGATGAAGAAAATAGACTTAAGTTGTTGGAAGAGAATTGATGTAATATTTTTATTTTTAATACTTTGTCCAATGCAATTACAATTTTGATTTGCCACTTTAATATTTTGTAATTTTTATTATATTTACTATACTATTGTATGATTGTAGTATTTAAATAAAGTTTTCACATCCATAAATATATAAATAGACTTTTAATATACCCTTGTAATTTGTTTTTAGTATCCTTACATTAAAGAAAATGATCACTTATTTTCTTATGCCTTTATAAGTTTGTATCACACTATGTCAAATAATTTTTTTCAACACAAAAAATACTAACATTTAAAAAATGTGCGTCAAAATATGAATTTGATCAAATATATTTTATGTTTATTTCATGTAAAATACCTTACTTTAAATATTATGGTTACTATCCTCAATTCAACATTTCTTTCCTTTTTGAAAAAAAAACATATTCTTTGTCATGTTTTAATGATATAATTTTTTTTCATAATTTCCATGCAGCTTACGAAGATGTCAGACAAATTACGTTTGGAATGGGCTCACTGGTGGTTACGAGACTTTCATCACAGACTTCCACAAAATGTCATCCTTCGTATAGAGGAGTTGAGTGTTCGGTATTGGATAAGGGATAGAATGACCAATCGACTTATAAACAATGGACCAAGGAACAATCAATTAAAATTTTATAACTATGCTCTGTACTTCAACTTCCATTATGCCACAAAAGTGAAGATGAACTTAGATGTCAAATTTCATCACTTACAGATCGAGGTTGTAGACTTTTGCAGATGGCCAGACACTTTGTATCGTGAGATCCGTGATCTTTATCTTGTAGGATGTATTTATCAAATTATCATTGCCCCAACAGTAAATTTCAGGAAGCACACTCTCTCTAATGAGCTCAGTATAAAGTTTATGAAATTTTTTAAAGGAGAATCTAAAATTAGCTATCACAAGGGTCCACTCGAAGAATGGTTGATAGCTACTCTTAACTTTGGTTACACAATCACGTTCATAATACATCAAGTCATTCCATCTTTTAGGTTGTTGCATGCAAATTATGGCATACCTACATTATTTCACGTAAAGTGTACTCTATCAATTAAAGTACGAAAAATTCTTCATGGAAATGTAGAGTTATTGCCAGTCCATCCATGGTTGAGAAAGTAAAAACATTCTACATATTATTTATCAACGTATTGTCAACATTTTGAACAATACTATTTTTTATTATACCCAATTTTATAATAGCTATTAAATATTACATTATTAAGTTTTGTGATGGACTATGTCATCATTTCTTTCAATGATTATTAAGTATTTTTTTTATTACACATGTTTGTAGAAAAATTTCTATATTGCTTCAATATGCTTCAATTGTTTAATTATTAAGTTTTTTGATGGACTATGTCATCATTTCTTTCAATGATTATTAAGTATTTTTTTATTACACATATTTTTACAAAAATTCCTATATTGCTTCAATGTGCTTCAATTGTTTAGCAATACAATGTATAACATTTCTTCGCTTTTTATAACATTAAATAAATATCTATATGATTTTAAAATATCTTTTTAAATTACTATTATTATTTTTTCTCTATGCAAATTTTTAAAATTAATATATATAAAATATATGAAAATCATAATAATATTAAATATCTATTAATACAAAAATTTCATAATATATTTAACTATAATGAATTATAATTTAAAAAATAATGTCTTTCATTTTGCATCGTGAGTGCTACTAGCTTTTATATATATATATATATATATATATATATATATATATATATATATATATATATATATATATATATATATATATATATATATATATATATATATATATATATATATATATATATATATATATATATATATATATATATAATAAGCTGAGAGATATCCTTCTCGAGGTGCCTATTTTCATAATCTCACTCAGTGCAATAGGCGTCTCGAGAAGGATATCTCTCAGCTTATATATATATATATATATATATATAAGCTAGTTTTTAAGGCTGGCAAAATATAGTGATTCCAATCAAATATACATATTAAAAAATAAAAAAATATATTTTTTTATATTCTTTATGTAATTTATTTTAAAAGATCAATTTTCACTTCTAAGTAGCTAAAATATATTTTATTTGACAAATTACTAAAACTCAAGTCTTATTAAAGACAATAAGTACTTTGTTGATGCATTTGAGATAAATACTTATTAGATAGTGTGTCATTTGATCAAGTCACAAATCATATGCACCTACTATAATAACAATTAATATTTATATTAATATTAATAAAATGATGGCCCCTTGTTTATAGGGCTAGATAAGTTAATAAGTCTATTAAAATCAAGAGAGATGTGGAATCCCTTGGATGAAGGATCGATTGGAATTGACAGTGATGGGTGTCTGGGGGTAACCTAGAGTGGTTTGATGTTGGACATTGCTCAAAAACCATGAAGGATGGATCCTAAGCTAGTATGGAAGAGGTTGTGGTGAGCAACAAATAATCAAGTGAAATTTCAAGTGACATTGATGGGACTAAGAATGAGCAAAATAAAAATATCAAAGAATTTATTTAAAAGAAGATTCACAACTCATTGTATATGTTATTCGAGGAAGTCAAATTGAATTTGGAAATTGAGTTTGGGTGGTGAATTATAACCATGGAATAGATTAATAACTTGGTCTATTTATTGTATCACATGTATGTCAAGAAGGGAATGGTGTTGCAAATGCAATTATGAAGGCAATGGTAGATTCAATAGTGGTGGAAGAAGACACAATATCTCCAAACAAACGACACACTTTATATTGTCATCATGTCTCCCGTGTGAACTATCATGCTTAGATAAATCAGATGAGACAACAATGTTTATGAATAAGGGCAAATAATTTAAGGAGTATATGTTTTCCCATATTAGAAACAAGAAAATGGTGTGTCCTAGAGTAAAAATAATTGGAAAGCATGGACATCATCTAGATATAAGGATAGGGAAGAGGCAAATCATGTTCTATGATATGTCTTTAAAAGGAGAATTATGGAGGTGTTTGAAACCAAAGAAAGGGTAGTGTTAATAATAGTTTTGGGTGATGAATATTGGAGTAGGAATAGTTGGTATTGTATGAACTTCAATGTAGCTTCAATGTTTCATGTAATACTAGTTGATGTCGAGGAAACAAAGAACACTATGGAGAATCTTATGCCCAAGCTTGTTTGGTCTTGATGGTGTTGGTATCTAGAAAGGGGTTTTTGTAAAGGGCAAGGAATTATCCCAAATGCCAATAAGGGGCGAAAATTAGGGGAAGATAATGATAACCCTATTAGCAACCCAATATTTTACAAAATTTCATATGCCTGTGATGATCAAATCAGTTGTAACACACAGAAATACTCCTGCAAAATCTTGAATACCCCAATTTTAAGGTGTATAACTCCAAATCATGTGATTGTCATACGAAACCATTTTGAGATCACATTCATATTTTATCATTGAGTTCACATATCCTTATTTTCCCTTTGAATTTGTCATATTTGATATGTTTTTCAGGCAGAAATTTCTAGGTTTTGGAGGATTTTGACTCCTACACCTAACAGTCTTTGCCTAGTTGGTCAACTTTGGGGGTTGAAATTTTAGTACTAGGTTGTTGTCATGTCAAAAGTATTATTTGTTATAATTTTCACCATCATAATGTTCCCCCATGCAAAGATCCATAAATTCATTCAGTATTTTTACAATCTCAAAAGCAATTGTGGGTTATTAAAATTTGTTGTCCAAGCACAAATTTTACTTTATCAAGTTGCCTACTTTGGAGATTCAAATTTGGAAACTAGTTAAGGTTAAGTGAGAAGGAATTATTCATGTGATTTTCCTCATGATATAATGTACTTTTGTATGCAATAGTTCAATTTGATATTTTTTCAAAGTCAAAAGCAAAGAAGGTTGCTTGAGGTTTACATGTGCACTTTTAGATTTGTTTTGGGAGGGAGATCTTTATTGATTGATATATTAAACATGTAATAGAATTAGGTAAATATGATTGGCATACATATATATTGAACTAAATGAATGGATTCTCCTAGTGGAAGCTTCCCAAAAGGAGATCTATTATAATGTTAAGAAGGTGATGTGACAAGTTCTAAAGGGGTATTGAAGTGTATGTTGGAATTACAAATGGGAAACATATACTTCTGAGGGGGGGGGGGGGGTGGGTGAATCAGCAGTTAAAACATGAACCCATAAAACTTTTCACCACACATCTATCTCATTCATTCAATAGATAAATTGAAATAAAATGTAAAGCACATACATCTAAATCATGTAAACATATAAGCAATCACACATTTGACACCTAAAATGATTACCCAAAAACCTTCCAAAGAGAAGGTAAAACTAGGGTGGGGATGACACCCACAATTCTTCGCTATTGCAACAATAAAGTGTAGCCAATTAAGGTTACAATGATTTGACCATGAAACATGATCTGCCTTGTTAAAGGCTTACAAGGACTGTTAAGTCCCACCTTGTTAGAGGATTTCAACACCCTATTAGAAGTGTGCCTAGTTAGAGGACTTTTGGTCATTCACTTGGAATGCCACCCTATTAAAGGATTTACAATAGTCTATTAGGACTACTCTGCCTAGGAGATTTAACTAAAATCACCTGTTAGGATGTTTCAGCATAGATCTTATGATTGGCTCTGGTCTAAGATCAAATACATACAATGTCCTTCTTGACCCTCTCTAATCTGATGTGTCAACATTGTATCCTCTGTCCTTTGTTCTTCTCAAACTGATTCTGCAATTCACTTTCTATATCTTCTAAGTCTCCATGAATGCTTTGTTTGCACATCCAAACTTTTCTATTCTCCTCCTTCAATTCCTTAGACACTCGTATGAAGTTTAGGGTTTTTTCCTCCTTAAGAAGACTAGAAGACTTAGGGTTAGGTATGAATCTTCAGCTGAGATTCATCCTTATTGTCGCTTAATCCTTCCCTTTTTTTTATTGGTTTCATGTAAACACATAAGGATTATGCAAATAGATTCATCCTTATCTTTAAAGAATCAAAATCTAACCTTATGTCGGCTTGAAAATGGTTTATATAGTTGTTTGTGCAATCACAAACAAGTGTGTCCACTCTGTGTTACTCGACACTTGAAGTTACTGATGCTCGACACATACTATTATTCTATTTCTGACTTGACACCTGAACTACTCGACATCTACTATTTACTCGACACTTGAATCACTCGGCATGGTCTATCTGCTTGACACTTGAGTGACTTAGCACATAAGTGACTCGACACTCATTACAACTTAGCACAATCTTGTATTTGCATATTATACTCAGCATGCATTGCTAGTTTGACATAAACTTAGTAAATGTCTTAAGTGTGTTGACACTCAATTGTCAAAACCAATCTGAGATCAACAATCTCCCCCTTTGACATGAGTGTCAAAAAAACTTAACTGTACACAATAATCTAATCTTCTTGAGTATAATATATTCACAAGTCAACTTATATATAAAACTTTAAAATTGAAAAAAATTCTAATAGACTGTATACCTCAAAATTTTGTAACTCCCCCCGAGTTAATATGCTTGTTTTGTATCCAAAATCTGTTCTCCTTTTTGAGTAGATTTGTCTCTTGCTGATCCTCTTTAACTTCAAACGTGTTCATACTTTTTATCTGATATGCTCTATTTTTGTTCTTTCTTTGTTAACTTTGTTTGCTCCCCCTTTCATTATTCTGCTTATTCTTTATCTACTTTCTCTGATTGCTCACCCTTTGATTTTTTGTTATCTCCCCTTTGCTTATTTATCTCCCCCTAAGTGTATCTCCCCCCTTTTGACACTTATGTCAAAGTGTTTAGACACTTATGGTGCATTTTTCCAAAAAAGATTTATGGACTTCCATGATTATTTTTAGAGTCGCATCCTAATTGTCACATGCAACATTCAATGACTTTATTTGGATTGCTAACTCTACTGCAAGGTAAACTAGTCCATCTAATGTAGAAAGATTAGGATCTTTCTTCAACAAAGTTTCTAGATATGCTAGTTCTTTATGAATTATCTCCATATGAGGGGTAAGGGAAGCTTGGATATTAGTCAACTTAGCTCTTATATTAGCCTCTTCTGTTGTTAACACAGCTAGTTAACTTTGTGAATTAAGCAATGAGTGAAAATGCTTCTCACTCTGAGCTAGGTTTTGAGGTAATTGCATACTTGAGACTTTTAAATTTCTCTCTAGACTCAGAATTCTATGGCTCGTGTCTTGAGTGAAGAGTGTGGGATCACACAGTTTGGTGTACAATGAGAATATGTTCTCAAGTACCTTCTTCACTTTCTCATTTTTTGTAGATAATTCAACTTGTGCCAGTGCTATGTCATCATATATCTTTTCATATACTTTCCTTTGCAATTTCCTTTTACACCATTCCAAAAGTTTTGCATTAGTGTCTTGGTCTTCATTGTTCACCTGCTCCAAAATTTCTAATAATTGACCCAATAGTGGCTTTGATTCTTCAGGTGTTTGCAAGCTAAATGCATCTAAGAAGATCTCTTTGATTTCTTGTAATACTTGCCTCTATCTATACTCCTTTCTAAGTATTTCCTAATTGTTCTTCTTTTCCAAGGCCATTTGCATTATGCCTATTTGTTCTAATGACATTATTGCATAATCAAACTTAAGTATCACTATTTCTTCATCTAGAGTTACATCTCCATAGTGTATTACCTTAGCAACCTTGGAGGAACTTGAGCCTGGTGTTGAGATCTACAGCGGTAAAACTTCAATGCTCGGCTTCTGAAGGTCTTTTGTAGGAGTGTCAGATGTTGGTAATGTTACCAATGCTTGAATGGCCTCTTGTTCCTTCTCCTTTGGTATTTCTTTGCTCTCTTCGGATCTGCTTCCATCAATCATAATGATTTGAGTTGCACCTTGGGTTTGTGCTATAGGTACAAATGTGTCTTTCTATCCTATTTGTTCTATTGTGGTTTCCTTTACCTCTTCTTTTGCAGTCTACCCCTACTCAAATTTATCTTGTTTGACACTTGTGTCAACCTTGATAGATGTATCTACTGATGTTTGTATTGAAGGTTGAGCACTAGTAGGTGAAGGGATGGCAAAAGGTGGTTCTTGTGTATTCACCTTATCCCTTGTAATGTCAGCTACTGCCTTCTGAAGTTCATCAAAGCTGACCAATACTAAATTTTCACATAATCTAGCTTGTAGTGTGGATTGGTCAAGAATCTTCTTTAGGTCTTCTATAGTTAAAGGATTGATGTTTTGAGTAGAGACATCAGAGACATCCTTGATGGTTATAGTTTCTGCAAGCATGCTTGTGTCGTGTTGAGGGTTCATACTAGGCATTTGTGTATCTTACACACTCTGTTCTTCCTGCTACTTTTTAGCTATAGCCATGTCATCTTTTTCTTTTTGTGTCTCCTCCACAATAATATTATCTTTTTTAGTGTCTTCCTCCATGTCTTTATCTTCATCTCCATTGTTTCTGCCTTCAAATGGATCTTCTTCTCCTTCTTTAATAATTGTCAATCCATGGATCAATTTCCACATTTGAGTAGATTTCTTAACAACATCTTCCATATTGTTTTGAAGGATACTAAATGCCCTTTATGACAATTTGTCCTTTTGTCAATTCTGGTATCACCTAGGCTAGTGTGGATCCTCTGATTTGTTTCTCCAAGTCTAAACTATAATGCCACTCATTTTCAACAATAGTATACAAATTCTTAGGCATTGTATTATCTAATTCAAGTAAATTTTTCTTGAATTTAGACATCATTGCATATATTTATTCCTTAATCAAATTTTGTTCTTCTCTACCAAGTTTCCCAAACTCAACATTTTTCAAACCTGTTAAATTTGCATTGTTCTTAACATTCTCATAGATATTTTCAAGATCAGATTTTGGTTTGTGACTCACCACTCTAAACTCACTTGTATCTTCAGATCCCATCCTTTCATCATTAGTCTTTGGCTATGCAATGTATTTTCTTCTTTGCTTCTTTTGCTCTAGCCCTTCTTGCTTTGTAGCCTTGATCTTTTCTTTGGTTTATTCTTTGGCCTTTTCTGTGGTGGCCCTTGTGCTTGCCTTGGTTGTTGGTGTTGTTGGCTTTTTTGGGCTAGACCTAGCAATCTTCTTAGCCTTTGTCCTTGCTACAGGCTGCGCTTTGGCCTTTCTTTTCTCTAGTTATGCATGTACTGGTGCTTCCTTGACACCTTCTTCTTCAATGTCTCCACCCATGCCTTGGGTAAAAGCAAGAGGTTCTTGGGCTTGTTCTTGTTGTTCCTCTTCATCCTCTTCATCATCATCATCTTCTTCCTATTCACCTGCTCCTTCTCCAAAGTTGGCCTTTAATTTTCTCATCAATTTGTCTTTCTTCTTCAATGTGGAGGTTGTCTTCAACTACATCTCAACTTTGAATTTCATAACATCGTATCTACTAAATATTTTAGCTGATTTATCAACTTCTCTAGCTAGAAGTGCAGTGATGGCAGCTAAGGCTTCATCAATGCTAATCTCATACCCTAGAGGTCTTAACCATCTTACCCTAGCTATTGTTGCCTGTATGTATGTATAGTCAATATCTACAAGAAAACATATGTCATTGTAGTATTGTTCAACTAAAGAGACAAGTATCCTTAACTTCTGCTTCATAGACTTCTTGAAGTCTTCAAAATAGCTTGTCATAACTATTTCAAAGTTCTCACCCATCTGCTCAACATACTCATTGATCTGTACAACCACTAATCTGTTTGTCTTCCAACCTATTTTACCAAAAGATGGGAATTCATTTTGTACATAGAAAAATATACACACAAGTATTGATCCAAATTTGCATTGTGCACTTTTTGTCTTCCTAACTACTCCAAGATTTTCCATTATTTGTTGTAATTGAAGCTCTGCAAGATCATACGTATGGTCTTTCTTGACAATTTTATATCTAACATCAACAGCTATGTAGGGCGAACTATTCAATTTGCTAGATTGATAGAATTTGTGTGAGATCACCCTAATAGCTAATTCAAGTAGAGGATCAGTGATTATATCAATTGTCATTGCTCTCTTGTTCCATTTTGCACCTGTGTTCTTCTCAATTACCTCTTTTGAGTCACTCCTTAGAGTCTTAGGCCAATCTAGGGTTGGAAAACAAGTCACTCTATGAATAATTCTTTTTGAAATCTTGATTGGTTCTCCTTCCAACCATAAACATCCATCGTGTATCTTGCTTAACATTATCTTGATCCATTCAGTTTTGAACACCGTGGGAAAATCTAGGGCACGGGTCAAACCCTTTCTCTCAACAATTTTAAATTCTTCCTTCAAAACTTTGTTTTCACACAACTTATCATAAGATTTTTTTATTTCCATATCACCTATACCTCCTACTTTGCAGTTGTAAAATTTCCTTACATCTTGAACCATTATGACCTTAGGTGGAATCATGGATAACACACCTGACGAGTCTAGTTTGTAAGAAATGTTTGGGATGGCTTTAAAATTCAATTGCTTGACCTCATTACTAACTGATTGGACATCAAAAACTTCTTTCTCCTTTACATTCTTTGAACTGGAAGTCATTTTGTCAAACTAGGGTTTTACAAATTTTAAACTGCGTAACTTGACTTATGAGGAATACCTTGGTGATTCAAAGAATTTGGAATGTAAACATTGCTATGATCTTTGTGGATGATTGGAATAGCTTTTTGAATTGCCTCTTTTCTCTATGTGCTCTTGCTTGAATTTTTAATGATGAAAAATAGGTGAAAATCGACCATATACCCTTCAAAACTTTGCATTTAATGCTTGGTACTTGTACAATTGTAGACTCAGTATCAACATGATTTCTATTCCATTTAGCATCTATAGAGACTTCCCTCACTCGACAACTACTACTGGCTCGGCAAATACTAGCCAGTCTGTTAGCTCGATATCACTAGCATTTCACTTAGCATCCATTAAAATCTTTCCATGCTTGGCAACAACATGAAAACTTAAAGATTTAACCTTGAAATTTGCACAACATCTTGCATATTTATTCATGCTAATCTATCCTTTTTAGTGCTAACTTCTTTAGGAATTGATGTATGATATAACACTTTGAGTATCAGTCCCACATACTTTTTGTTGCTTAGTTTGATTAAGTGTGACCACTTGACCTATTAGGTGAAGTGATCCATTCTTCGTTTGATGTATTGCCACCATCTTTCTTCTTCCATGTCTTATTCATCTCATTCCTAATGTGTTCAACATTTGCTTTGCCTTTACCTTTATCAAATTCACAACTTGGTGCCTTGGACCTAGTTGGACAATGTTTACTGATGTGACTAGTCTTCAAATAGCTGAAACATGTGGTTTGACTCAACCACCTCTTGTAATTACCATTGAAGTGAGTCCTAATGCAATTTTTAGGTACATGTCTATATTCCTAATAGTAGTGACAGCTATATCTTGTATGTTAATCCCAGGGGTTTTCAGAGCTTCTTACCTTTGCTGGATTGTTTGTTGACCATGTGGACTTGGATTTGCATTCAAAAGCTCTATATCCATACTTCTGACAGTTGTAGCAATATCCTTCAAATTTTGGTACATGCATGGTTCTAGTTCTACATTCATGTTCTTGATGACCTCATTTATTGCACTTATGATAATGGCCCATGTTCTTAGGCTTAACATTCTGATTTGTATTCTTACTCCTGCATACATTAGAGGTATGTCTTTTCTTTCCACAAAGATTACAAGTGGGTTTGGAGTTCTTACCTTTTTTGTTCCTTTCCTCAACAACTTTGGATGATTCTCCTTCTTCATTGCTTGTGTAGCCCAATCTTGATGTATCTCTATTGGATCTAGGGGAGTTCAGTAATTGCTCAAAGTACCTAATGGCTTCATTTGGCTTGTTGAAATTTTCAGCAATTTTTTTTTCTCTCTTTAGATCATTTTGCAATTGTTCATTTTGCAACTTTAATGTACTTATCTCAATGTCCTTGACATTCAATTCATGGTGAGCACTCATCATTTGGCTTAAGGTATCCAATTGTATGTTGGAAATTCTGGTAAGCTTAGTTGACTTTTCTTCCAATCTCTTTGACAAGATTCTTTTGCCTTCTTCAACCATGGCCTTGTCTTCTATAGCTTTCTTCTTTTGTTCAGTCACTTCACACAATAGTATATCTTGTGATTCTTATTCCAACTTGAGATTTTTGATCTCTTCAGCTTGTGCTCTGTTCTTTTCAATCAAATCTACAATTTTTGCATCAAATTCACTGGAGTCACTATCTTCAAATAACTTTGTGGTGTCAATCTCTGTCTATTGTGTGTCATTCTATGCTATAACAATCTCCTTCCTTCTTTTCAGGGAACTCTTCAAAACATCTCTAGCTTCATTCAATTGATGTAGTATAAGATGTATTTCAATCTCCTAATTCTTAATGGTCTTTCCCAATTTGTAGACTTCTATTTCAAGATCTTTTCTCTAAGTTGTAAAGCTTCTCCTTTTGAGCACTTAGCTCTGATACCAATTGTTGGAATTAAAAATGGGAAACATATACTTCTGAGGGTGGGGGGGGGGGGGAGGTGGTGAATCAATAGTTAAAACATGAACCCATAAAACTTTTCATCACACATCCATCTCATGCATTCAATAGATAAATTGAAATAGCATGTAAAGCACATACATCTAAATCATGTAAACATATAAGCAATCATACATTTGACACATGATATGATTACCCAGAAAACCTCCAAATAGAAGGTAAAACTAGGGTGGGGATGACACCCACAATTCTTCACTACCGTAGCAATAAAGTGTAGCCAATTAAGGTTACAATGATTTGACCATGAAACATGATCTACCCTGTGAAAGGCCTACCCTATTAAAGGCTTACAAGGACTGTTAAGTCCCACCTTGTTAGAGGATTTGAACACTCTATTAGAAGTATGCCTAGTTAGAGGACTTCTGGTGATTCACTTGGAATGCCATCTTGTTAAATAATTTACAACAATCTGTTAGAACTACTTCGCCTAAGAGATTTAACTAAAATCACCTGTTAGGATGTTTCAGCATAGATCTTATGATTGGCTCTGGTCACCTAATTAAAATTCAAATATGTACAATGTCCTTCTTGATCCTCTACGATTTGATGTGTCAATGTTGTATCCTCTATCCTTTGTTCTTCTCAAACTGATTCTACAATTCACTTTGTATATCTTTTAAGTCTCCATGAATGCTTTGTTTGTGCATACAAACCTCTCTATTCTCCTGCTTCAATTCCTTAGACACTTGTATGAAGTTTAGGGTTTCGTCCTCCTTAAGAAGACTTGTAGACTTAGGGTTAGGTATGAATTTTCAACTAAGATTCATCCTTATTGTAGCTTAATGCTTCCCTTTTTCTTATTGGTTGCATGTAAACACATAGGGATTATGCAAATAGATTCATCCTTGTCTTTAAAGAATCAAAATCTAACCTTATGTTGGCTTGAAAATGGTTTACATAGTTGTTTGTGCAATCACAAACAATTATGTCCACTTTGTGTTACTCGACACTTAAAGTTACTGATGCTCGACACATATTGTTATTTTGATTCTAACTTAGCACCTAAACTATTCAACATCTACTGCTTACTCGACACTTGAATCACTCAACGTGGTCTATCTGCTCAGCACTTGAGTGACTCGACACATGAGTGATTCGATACTCATTGCAACTCGACACAGTCTTGTATGTATATATTATACTCAACATGCATTACAAGTTTGGCATAAACTTAGTAAATGTCTTAAGTGTGTTGACACTCAATTGTCAAAACCAATCTGAGATTAATAGTGTACATTTATTGAAATAACTAAATAGTCAAATTTGGATTTTAATATTTTGCACCTTGGAGAACAACATGAGAATTTGTTTGGGGGTTTGATTTTTGTGTCATCAAAGACTATGTATGACCATTCTTAGGGCCACAAGTAGATTTTTGTTAGTTTTTAAAGATAACTTTGGAGTCTACACAACATGTTCCAGCCACTGTGAATGATCTTAGAAATTGAGTTTAATCAGTAGTTTACTTAGTTTCTTTCTTTTTGTAGAAGCAATTTTAATAATATGTGAGTGTCAAGTTATTTTCAAACAAATAAAAAAAGTCAGGCATGCAAAGGGATCTAGAGGCATCGCAACATCTAAAATAATCTTGGTTCCAAACCCAAAGTTTAATTATTTAAATCATTTTGATTTATACAATAATATGTGTGTAGATATGTTGGCATTCTATGTCTTGAGAAATGTAAAAATAATTTTACATCATTTTAAAATGATTCTAGTTTATTTCCTAGTTAACCATTTGAAATATAAGATCTTTATTTTTTATTTAGTGTTATAAGCAACATTAACATGTCATGTTACACAATGTAAATTGAAACATTAGGTCCATTTAACATTGAAAGATAATAAACAACATTAATAGGAAATATTATGTGTTAGTAATTAGTGACATTAGGTAGTGATACAACAAGTGTTTTAGGAAAGGAAGGTATTTAAGGCTTTTTTGATAAGGGTTAGATACAAGGAACAATTTAGTAGTGGTTCAAGAAAATTTTGTAGGTGTCATCAATTCAAGGTAAAAATACCCAAGAGGATTTATCATCATCTTAGCAAACAATAGGACCAAGAGCTAGGTTTTGTAATTTATGGAACCATTGGCTCAAGGGAGCATTTGTGAAAGTTGGAAGCATGACATAGGATGTGTGGGTTCATACTTGTTCACATGGATTGCTTGATAGTGGCTATGGATTTGAAGGCTTCTATGGTTGTATTTAAATGGTGTTTTGTTGAATAATACATGGTGATGGATGCTTTTGGAGGCTAGTTTTTTCTCCCAATGAGGGTTTCCTAGGGTATATCTTGTGTCACATTTTTTGTGGGTATGTCATCTATTCTCTTACGTGTGGATTTTCATTACATATTTATTTCAAATTTGTTATGGGTTATATGAAAATGGTTATGTTTTTTGTTGCAAGTTTCCCTACAAGTGGTATCAAAGTTATGGTTTTGTTATTGTAACTTTGGATTAAATTCATGAGAATGCTTGAGAGGATAAAAGAAAGGGCAAGATATATGGGTTTTATAAGGTGTTTATTGCATATTTGAGGATTTTGAGTTTGTTTTTATGATGGGATGTTGGTATATTTTGGGCATGTAAAATTATTGGTTGAATGGATTTTTTGGATGTTTCATTTAAATGAGGGTTTTAGGGAGAGCTTGCAAAAATGACCTCCTAGGCAAAAACATACCTCACCATTGGATCTAGGTTGAGTTTTTCATAAATTTTGATACATAATATGCCCTAGTTTGGCCATGTGAATAGAAAAAGAAAAAGGTTTTTTTACTTTAAGCCTGTGACAACCGTCAAATTTAATCCTGACAAAACTTTTGTCACAAAAAAAAAATCACAGTGAAAATAGTAAAAAGATTATCTTAGTAAAACAACCATAACTTTCTCTCAGGATATTAGATTTTGGACTTCTTAGTCATTGGAAGCTAATTTAGAGCGCCACAACTTCGTATATGTTTGATTCTATTATTTTAATATTTTGTCATATTTTAAGAGTCTAAAAGTTAGATGTTGTTAATTTTGAGCACATATTTGTGCATAACTTGGGCATATAGAGTTAGATTTTGGACTTCAAGTAGTCAACGAAAAGCTCTTGGAGAGCTCTACATATTGGTTTAGATTTGGTGCAGGTTTGGCATGATTTATTTGGTGATATATTTATTTGAATGGTTTATGATATATATTGACTATGGTAACATTATGATTTTATGACATTGTATGTTTTGAAAATTTGAGATTTGATGTCATTGTATACTCTGTTTATATCTCAGATTGGTCTCAGGATGATATGGTTATTCGTGTTTGATTTGAATATGTATGATGACTTGTTGGGACTACAAGTTGTGCAGTGTTGTAAGCAATCTATACTTATAGGTTGTATTTATGGCTTGGATATGGGTTGTCTTTGTCCATTGATATTTCATTATTGATGCATATTCAGGTTGGTGACTTGGATTTGGGTTGTCTATGCCTTTATTCACATTTTTTGCTAATTTGTCTTATTGTAGAAGGGATGAGATGTTTTTATCAAGTACAATCATGTTGGAGGATTGCAATTGAGTATTTTATTTAAACAGTATGAAAACTTTGAGAGTTAGTTGCTTGGTTCATGGATGTGATTATGATGCCATGGATTTTGGCATGACATGATTGGATATATAGGTACATCCTTGATGTTCATTGGCTTGGATTCTTGATTTGGTTATGATGGTATATCTTCTTGGTTGAGGATCATGGTTATTTGATTTCTTTTGAGGAGCTCATGATGTGCATTTTGAGTTTTTTGATGGTTTGATGCATTGGTTGATTCTCATGGTTAGAGGATGATGTCATGGATAGCTTGGATACATAGTTTAGTGAGAGCTTGTGATAGTGATAAGGTGACAATGGATGATTAGTTCCAAGTTAAGTTTGTATCTTCTTGGTACTGATACTTTAGTTTTGTGTGTGTAGACCTGGATGATTTGCATGTAGGAGATGGATGTTATGATGTCATAGGTGATTTCGTACCAAGGTTGAGTGCATGGAGTTATTGGCATTGATATATTTATTGAGTGTTTGTAGATGTTGAAGGTTTTTCTTAGATCATGTTGTTGTAAAAGCATCTTTGATATTTGCATGGTGCGCTTGTTATCTTCATGGTGTGTGAAGATGGTTGGATCTTGAGGACTCGTGGGTTTCTTTGTTATCCACATGGTGTGTGGATATGGTTGGATCTTGAGGAATAATGTGTTTCTTTGTTATCTTCATGGTGTGTGGAGATGGTTTCATCTTGAGGACTCATGGGGTTCTTGGTAAAGGTGTAGTTTATGCTTTCATTTGACATGTTATCCTTAGTGTTAGAATGGTTTTATTATTATTCCATGATATACTCTTGATACACATTTAGAATTTTGACATGTTGTAGTATGTTCATATGGAGCATGTTTTCTCTTTGGTTGAGATGACGTAGATCATGCTATCATGTTTATGTTCCTAAGGCCATGGTTGGAACTTTGACATTGATCTTGGTTTAGTTTCTTGGTATTGAGTACATTGATCATTTGTTTGATATTTCATGATATTGCTATGTTGCATTTGGAGTTGGCATGGATTAATTGTTTACATGTTCTCATGGATACTTAGAGATGGTGGTGATGTTGATTTATCTTAGATTAGAGAAGTATTTGTTGGGACAATTGACAGTTTTAGTAGGAAGTTTGAGGGGAATTCACTTGATATGGACTTGAGAGGAGATTATTCTTAGATAAGTCTTGGTTGGAGACTTGGATATCATGATGAGCATTCTTATTCTCCACTCTTGGCATACTCAGTGGTTTACTAGTTGAGAGGTATAGCCCATTATTTCTCTCCTGTACATTATGTTTATGTTTGTCTTTCATGGATATGCATCTTGAGCTATGGTACATGAGTTAGTTTTCAAGGGTTCATTTTGAGAGATGGTTTAGCATTAGTTATCTCCATGTGCATATGTTTTTGTTATGTTGGTTAAGTTTGGGAGATGGTTTTATATTAGGCATATTGCTTGGATTAGGAATGGTTATTCCTTGGTTTAGGAATGGTTTATGAGTTTTATCTTCTTGTGAGAGGCTTGCATCCATGATTGGTTATATAATATGGTTTAGGTGTTGTTGTGGCTTCTTGTTTGGGGTTTTATGGAGTAGATCTTACTTGGCATAGTTTACATCTAGAGGTGTGTGTGAAAGAACATTATACGTGTCATGATTTTCATGGTTTCCTCTCTGGTCTTGGTTATCTTTTTAAATGTTTAGTTTCACTTACATTGGATTTGAGATTGGTTGCAGATTATGATCACTGGTTTGTGTTCATGTATGTCATGTGAGAGATGACATGGTTATTATTTATCTCTTTCCTTTGGAGAACTTGGGAGAGCTTTGCAAATTCATTATGAGAGTTGTTCTTGCAGATATTGGTTTATGTGTTGGGGATGTCCTTGATACTACATGGATTCACTTCTTTGAGATGTTTCCAGTGAATTGGTTGTAGATTTGATATCATCTTTTGCAACGGGAAGTTCTTGGTGTATATGTGACAGGTATTTTTCTTGAGGCTTCTGATTGCGAGTTACAAATTGGATATATTGATGATGTGAGATTCACTTGGTATAATTTTTGGAGGCATGGATAGTTGGATGGTTTGGTGATTCTTGTGGGTGTTATTTCAGCTATGGAAATTTGATAGCTACAAATACATATGATTACCTTTGGATCAAGTTTTTGTGCTTGACATTTTAGTTGGTACAAGATTTTATGATCTTCTAATGTGACAAGTTGGGTGGCTTTCTCTTTGGATGACTTCTATGTATGTATAGTGATAGTGGTATAATAGGAGGTGAGATCATTCATGTTCGAGATGCTGGATACTTTGATTTTGTTGTGGGTACTATATGGAGCACTTGGTGTACTTTGATCCATGATGGTGGATGAGTTAGGAGATATTGTTCCCTTATTCATTTATGGTTATGGATTGACCCTATGCAATGTATACAATAAGTGCTTGACATTTTAGTTGGTACAAGATTTTATGATCTTCTAATGTGACAAGTTGGGTGGCTTTCTCTTTGGATGACTTCTATGTATGTATAGTGATAGTGGTATAATAGGAGGTGAGATCATTCATGTTCGAGATGCTGGATACTTTGATTTTGTTGTGGGTACTATATGGAGCACTTGGTGTACTTTGATCCATGATGGTGGATGAGTTAGGAGAGATTGTTCCCTTATTCATTTATGGTTATGGATTGACCCTATGCAATGTATACAATAAGTGGGAGATTTTTGAGATAACGTGTGTTGCACACATTGCATAATATTGTTATATTTTATTCTTTTTTTTTATTATGTAATATTTCACCTAGGAGCACCTAGATGGATGTGCAACATGTAAAGATTCCCATGGGATATACTTGATGAATTATATTGTAACATTGTGATAATATTTGTTGTAATTATTTGTTATTAGGAAAAAGAATTAAATTTCCAATATTAAATGTGAGTCAATGGGTTAGGTAGCACATGGTTTATGTAATACCACTTGGTGGTTTTGCGGAACTTGCTACTATATAAGTAGCCACAATGGTAGTTGTACATATAATACAAAAGGAAAAAAGGAGAAAGAAGAAAGAGTGGAATGGGACAAGGCTTGATAGGTTAGTCAAGGGAGCATTTGTGAAGGTTGGAAGCATGGCATGGGATGTGTGGGTTCATGCCTATTCACATAGATTGCTTGGTTGTGGCTACAGCTTTGAAGGCTTCCATGGTTGTATTGGAATGGTGTTTTGCTGAACAATACATAGTGATAGATTCTTTTGGAGGCTAGATTTATCCCCCAATGAGGGTTTCCTAGGGTATATCTTGTGTCTCATTTTTTGTGGGTATGTTGTCTATTCTCTTGCATGTTGATTTTAATTATATATTTATTTTAGATCTATTATGAGTTATGTGGAAACAATTATATTCTTTGTTGCAGGTTTCCTTATAGGTAGTTCACCCATCAAAATTCGTGTATAATGAACAAGATCATTGGTTCTTTAAAATAAACCATTTAGGTCAAGTACAAATTTCTTCTTTGGTCAAGGTAGGAAAATGGGTTTGAGTGAATGTTAAGTAGTTTCAAGGTATCTTGAAATGTAGAGTTGACCATTTGAAATGGGAGCAAGCAAAGAAAAAAATTACTTCTAAGAGAAAACATTTTTGCCCTACATTATAAACATTATCTAATGATACTTCCTTTCAAGGGTGTGGAAGCATCAAGTCTACAGATAATATAGGCATGCATGATCTTCCTTATATAGCCCCATATCAACACCTCACACTCAGTCATCTGAGCTCAATGTGTAGGAGAAATTCTAAGGAAAGGTTAGAGGATTTCAAAATCAATGTGTAGGAAAAGGACTATAATGCTTTAACAATTTTAAATTAGCTATTAGAAGAAAATAATAAGGTTTTGAAGGAGAAAATGATATTTTTGCAAGATACATTTTTGGTGGGGAAGAATGAATGACAAGACATGAAAGTGGAATGTTAGATCATAAAAGTTTCAATACTGGAAAATAAGTTCAATTTTGAAGTTTAATATGTTGAAGGGAAAGTGCTTGACCAAGAAAACAACTATGGAGTGAAAGAAAGTGTAGAAAATAAAGGAGGTTCTTCCAAAAAAAAAAAACTTGGGCATAAGTTCTTAACAAATTTGATAATATGAAGCTAGAAAAAATACTCATGTAAATAGCTTACAAGATAAATAAATTAAAGAAAGGCAAATCAGATCAAAAAACATAATTATCAAAGGAGTAAAATATTGTGGAAAAAATTAATGTACTATTGATCTTGCAAGTGACTATCTAAAAGAAAAGTTTCTTTGAAAAGGAAGGATCTACCATGTATGCAGGGTGGGAAAGCTTAGTGTTGAGAGAGTTAGGAACACTAACACATTTTGGCACATATTCTAAAAAATGTTTATCAAACTTTTGACACGTGTTTTTTGTTTCTATGAAGAACATCCAAGCATCTTATTGTCGCTCAAATTTTGTTAGAATATTTGATGCTTACCTTTCCATCATGTCATCAATGAAACATATATAAAAGAAATTATGACATGTTTTTCTAAACTTGTGTGTAATAGTGGAGCAACTTGGTGACATTGTCATCGAACTTTTATGGGGTAATCATTGATAATGCAACACAGTAGATGTGAAAATTGTGATGACTATTTGTATTAACCTTTGACAAGATTTATGCAACTACAATAAAATATTTCATCATAGTTACAAAATTCTCACTAGAGGTTAATATAAATTACCATTGGGGTTTTGATGAACAACCATAATATCCTACAACAAGAATGTTGTACCTATGACAAAATTCTTTGTCATGTGTACAAAATCATCATTAGATTCTCTTTGGATGTTTGTTAGAATTGTAACACCAAAATCCATAGGTATTACAAGGCCCCATATGCCACAAATCATTGCTTCTATTCTCACCAAAACCTTTTACAACTATGCATCTCATCAACATTAAGCTCTGAAGGAATATACTACAATCACTAACACATTGGTGAATAGATGAGAATCAGTGTTCAAATTTCTAAGGTTATGACAAGAGGTATGAGTAGAATCTAAAAAGGGTAATATTAATAGTTTCATTGACCTACGTTATTGAATCATCATCCTTACATTGATACTTAATATTGTAACCATCATCATCACTTAGGTCTAGCCTCAACTTACTAAAGAAGATCTTTGATGGAATTTAAGAGTTTCAACAAACATATTCTTCAGTAAGCTAAGGTGGAATAGAAGTGATGACGAGGGTTGTAAGATTGAGTACCCGTGCAAGGATGATGATTCGATAACCTAGGTCAATGACATCTTAAATAATATCCATATTATATTCCACTCATACGTCTTCTAAGAATCTCATAACTTTGGACATAAATTCTCTTATATGCACAAATGTCTTAGTGATTCTATCAACTTCCTTCAACCCCCAATGTTGATGAGTTGATTAAGTATAAAAGGTTTTGGTGATTATATGAACAAAATACTAGAAGCAATTAATTTGGTTCGTAGGGCCCTAAAATCTCCAATATTGAGTTTCTCTTTATTTCAAGAATAGTTTAATATTCTCTAATTGACATAGCCAACCATGTGAAGGTGGAAGCTCATTTGGCCTCTCCCCCATGCAAAAAAAATTCTAAATGACTTGGGTGTTTATCAGGCTATTGAAGCCTAATGATTTGGGTGTATATTAGGCTATTGAAAAAATCTAGGTTTGAGTGCAAGATCACTTTTTTTTACCAATATTATCGATCTTATGAGTTGTTTTAGGTTTTTTTAAAAAAAATTTATAATATTTATTTATTTATAATATGAGCATAGTTCAAACATAGAGAAATAATTTTTTTTTGTCCAAATATAAGCTCATGTACAACTTAGGCTTGGGGAATCACAATACTTGATAAATCCCTTTACAATAAAATACCACTTTCAACTCGATAGACTAATTCTTAGTAGCACTATGTAATGTCCCTTTTCAAGACTATTATTAATTTGCTTTCCAATTCGTATGAGTTTGATAATTTCCAATATGATTTATCTTAATCCATCTTCCATTCTCTTATTTATAAACGTCATTACTAGTGAATGGTTGCATCCCTTTGTATAATAATTAATCAAGTGATTATTGTTAAGATTTAATTTAACTCATATTCTATAATATATATATAATTTTTAAATACATTAGTATTTATCTTATATTTCTATATTTTTATTATTCTATTATTGAGTCCATTATATAATATACCTATTATATTAATAATGTAGATAAATAATAGAATTTCATTATTTGTTTTATATATTATGAATGTTAACTTTAATAATTTTATTATCATTATTAAACACATCATAAGATTATTATATTAGTAATATATAATATCATATTATTATATTAATAAATAATGATATATTGTCATTATACATATTTTAGATTTGAATATATCCTATAATATATATTAAAGATATATTTATCTATTTATTATAAATAATATTTATATTTTAAAATAGATGATAATAATTATATTATTTCAATAATCTAATATTGATAATTAATCCTTATTTCCTATTAAAACCTATTTTAAAATTGGGGACATCACAGTCCTCCCCTCTCAAAATTTGCTTGTCCTCAAGCAAAAACAATTCATACAAATTTTTCCATGTAAAGTTAGTATCCACAAAAAATATGATATAAGAAAATATAAGCATATATTAGGTACACATATTATGCATAAATACACAACGCAGACACAAAGTATACACATGAATGCATGAAGACACAAAGCATACACAATGTAGACAGACGAAGATACGAAGCATACACGATGTAAACACATAATACACACGTTATGCAATTCCTTGATTAAGCCCTATAATTTTGCAATTTTTATGGGTAGAGCAAGGAATTAGAAAGTTTACTTCCTTATTGTACTTGATTGTGAACTTGCAACCATAAAATCATTAATACACATTCATATATAAATTTCAAAGAAAGATGTGTCATGATAAATTAGGTTCAAGCTAAATCCATACTAAGCCCAAGAGTGGGACTTTGACCCCTTTGGCCTTGATGGAAGATGTTAAGCATCCATCAAGGTGGTTTATTTAGATAATCAATATATCCTTCTTTTAGAGGAAGAACAACAATAGGGTGCCATGTTACCCAGCCCTATGCCCAAGGGTAGATCCTCTACCCCCTTGGCCCCATATCATATGGGGTGGTGTACCTAGTGGACCTCACCATTCCCTCTTATTGTGATCTACCTAGTGTAATGTCCCCTTTTAGTATCTTCATACATTAATCCCCTAACAAGGTATTTATAATCTCAATTTAGAGAACATAAATAAATTTGATCTTTAAAGTGATTTGTCAATCAAAAATATAATTCATTATTTAGTTCAATATCAAATATTTAATTTATCATTTCTTGTGTGTGGAAGGAGAAACTATAATATGGTGCCCTTTTACCCAATCACGGGCCTCACCATTCCCCCTCATTATTGTTATCTCACTCTGATCATCATCTCTAAGATAGCGCCTTTGTATGATGTTCCCTAGGCTTGCTCCACTGTAGGCCTCACCTAGTGTGCTTGTATGATGGAGCCCAATGCCCATTCCACCGTGGGTCTTACCTAGTGCCTTTGTATGTGTCACCCAGTTCATTCCACTATCATCCTTTTCTTATCTTGGAGGATAATGATCTTATTTATTTAATATTTTAGGATTCATTAAATTAATTTAAGACATTCCCTTTCCTAATTAATAAATCAATGTAATTCATTCCCATATGTCCTATCATAGATTATATTCGATAATCATAATAATAATTGATTAATTATAGATTATTCCCATACCGTAAATTATATTCAATGATCAAAGTTAATTTAAATGTAAATTACTCTTAAAATAATAATTGAAATTATTATAAACCCTTCCCATTAAATGCGAGTACAAAAATTCCATATTTAATGTTTAATACTATCAAACTATTTTAATATTTATTAAAGACCTTTTTAAAGTAAGAGATTCCTCATCTCAATTTTTAACTTTGCTACTCGTCAAAACTGAATATGTAATTCAGCCTCAATTTATATATATTAGATCAATCTTATTGGCTAGGCTCAATCTCTTAAATTCCAAGTTATACAGAAGGGACAACATACGATCTTTGATTCCATACTTCAAGTATATTTTGACATCTCGAAGCATAAAACTTATTAGTTCCTGTAGTGTAGAACTATAGGCAATGAACTGAAATTAATTCGTCATTATTAATTAGTTTTTTAGCAAATCAACTTGAAGATTTTTTCAAATTTTACAAAATATAATTTTTTAATTTTTGTAAACATGCTCAATTTTTAACTATACATAATTACAAAATTACTTTTTAAAAATGTGATTGGCTCACAGAAATCAACTGATAAGGGCAATTTTTTTGGAAATATATGTTTTGAATTGTAAAATTGGATTCATATTTCCATAGTGACATATATGTTTCAAATTGTAAAATTGGATGCATATTTTTCCATAGTGACATGGATTAATATTTCGAAAACCCAATTGAATTGTACTTTGGTTAATATTGTACTCTTTTAAAAAACCCAATTGAATTATAAAAGTTAATATCAATTATGTGCAACATACAATCAAGAAATGGAAATGGTTGGGGAAAAGACATTGGTGACATTAAATACTATAAAACAAGATTTTTAAAACTAACAATCATCTTTTTTTAATTGGTTTTTTTCAAAAATATATGTTTCGAATTGTAAAATTGGATACATATTTTTTCATAGTGACATCGATTAATATTTGGAAAATCAACTTTTTCATAAACTCTGGTTAATATTGTACTCTTTAAAAAAAACTCAATTGAATTGTAAAAGCTAAAATCAAATATGTACAACAAACAATCAAGAAATGAAAACGGTTAGGGAAAAGACATTGGTGATATTAAATACTATAAAACAAGATTTTTAAAACTAACAATCATCTTTGAATTAGAAAATGGTTATCTGTGAATTGGTAATATCTTATTCTCATAATTAGAGAAATACTATAACTTGCAAAGGTTGATTGGAGACTCTTTTATTTTCAGATTTCTAATTATTTAAGTTGTATATGCAAAATGCATTAATTTTGAATAGTTTTACCATGTTTGGAAGGCCCTCATGTCCTCTGGATGATGTATGTTTCAATTCAAGCTTTACTGAAATCACTATTTTCAGATTTGATTATTTACAATATATTACTAAAATTTTGCTTCTAATTTTCTTTTATTAACAAAGATTGTGTTAATGTCTTTGTTCCTTAACCATGATAGTTCTCGGTGCAGAGGCACCCTGACATCATAAGATTTTTTTTCAAAAAAGAAGAGCAAGAAGATACATTGTAGCTAAATGGATGTAACGATCCAAATTTACTATAAAGGGCTTGAAGTTGATTGAAGAAGCATGTAGAGATGGTAGAGGGAGGAATTGGTAACAACCCTTTGATTGTTGCTTCATTATTTACAAATTGATTTTATTTTGTTTATCATCCAATGTCTTTTGGGTTCTTGATGTTTGGTTCTCTATTTTATAAATTGGAGTGGAGCCTTAAGAGCTAGTTAAATGAGTTTTTGAATCCATTTTATGTTACAACTGATGTTTTAATTGGAACTTATCAAACATGCATGGAGTATGTATTGAATCTGGCCTGTTACAATTCAAAGACATTCCATATTGTCATTTCAAAAATAAAAAATTTAAGTTCAAGACTGTTGTATCTATTTCCTTTTAATTCCATTGACTTTTAGATTGTGTTTCAACTGATTCAAATTAGTTAAATTTTTTAAAAATCCAAACTGAAATAGGAGATGTAAAACATCGTGCAATCAGGAGTTAATGATATGAAATTGATATCATCCCATACTGGAATGTTGTTGCATAATTTATTCTCCCAATTAGGGTTAGAGAAAAAGTTTATAGTTTCTAATTTTATTTCAATGTTATCTGTGGTATTATGATTCATGGATTAAGAAACCAGTTTTATGATATGAATTTCTAAGATATTGGTATTGAAGTGCCATTAAGTTTTCTTAACTGATTGGTTTCATTTCACAGCTTCTTCCATTTTCTACAATGAGTAATATTGTCATTTGGTTATTGAAATTATTGTATAATGGTATCAAAGAAGATTATATATTGAAAAACAATATAATTTGTTTCTACCCTCTTTGTGTTACAAAAATAATGATATAACAAAGCTACTAACACCACTCCTCTAATTGACTATACAAATGTGTTAGAATCTGATAAGATTAATAACCTAGAAAACTAGTGCAAAGAATAAATATCTAAACTATGACTGCAAATGATACATAATCAAAATAGCATCATAGAGTTAGTCTCCAAGAGAGTAATGCAAATGCTGGAAGCAAAATAGCATTAAGAGGATGCAAAAACAAGAGATGCAAAAACAAGCCAGGTAGCATGCTTATATAGGCTAGGAAGAGGGAGGAGGTGACAACACCAACCAATGAGGAGCAACCATCTATCGAACTAAAGATAGCAAAGTATCTTCCCAAGATAGCTAATGGATGCTCACATGTAGGAAGGTGACACCTCACAACCATTCACCTAATAAGACATGCTTTATTAACCTAAGCAAGATTATTAAAAGTGTAGGAAAAACCTTGCAAAATAGGAAAAATAAAAAAACTACACTAACACCCCCCCATAAGCGAAGGTTAGGTGGATGTAGAAATGGGTCCTGACAAGTCAAGCCTGATGAGGTACCCATGTACATAAAATTCCCCCAAAAGAGAGAGAAAAGAGACTCCTCAAAGAAAATTAGGACTCCAAGTGAGAGGAAGAGGCCCCCCCAAAAGATCAAGCATCCCGCACCCCCAAAAAAGCTTGCAAATTTTGTCCGGTAGATCCACTTACATCGAACAAGTTTTCTTCCCTTAGGAAAAGGGACAAGATCCCAAGTGTGGTTCCTCATCAAGGAACTATACTCTTCCTGCATAGCTGTATCCCACTCAAAAATAGCAAAAGCCTCATGAAAGGACTATGGATTTGAGGCAGTAGCAATGAAGATATGCAAAGCATCTTGAAATTGTGAATGAGTCTGCTTGGTGTCTGATGGATCCTCAACCCAAGCACTTGCAAACTACAAGGTCTGTCTAGCCCAAAGTGGACCAGAAGATGGAGAATCTAGAGGAGAATCATCAACCTATGAATGATGACTAGGAGAGGAAGGAGGTGAGTCCTCTGAATCACTCTCTGCATTAGAAGTGGAGGTAGAAGTCTGCTCAAGTGAATCTGACCCATTAGAAGATCTATCATGTAATCCAAGTGACTCCAATGTCAAAGTAGAAGGCAACCCTGTGACCATGCTCTGTTGGTTAAGCTGATGCAAGTAGTGGAAGTTAAGATGGCCAAACCGCTCATGCCATAATCTGCTCACATCATTAGAGTGAGTGAGTGAAACAGTCAAAGAAGGATCAAGAACAAAGTGAGAAAACATATAGAGTCGTGATTGATGATCTGCTCTCCCAACTGCAACTATAGAATCATTGTGCAACTCACGTATCTCCACTGAACTAGGAGTGAACTCAACCCACTTGCCTAAACTTGTGTGAGTGATCTGGCATACTGATAGGAGATTAGTTGACAATGAGGGTACACAAGGAACATCATGGAATGTGCCATCCCCCACATCAACAGACCCTCTCTCACACACCTCAACAAGAGTGTTATCACCCATCAAAATAGAAGGCACAATACATGGCTCCAAGGATGTAAGTTCTTCCTTAGATGAATCCATGTGGTGTGAAGTACCCGAATCAAGAACCCAAGTGGATGGTGAGGAAGCAACTGTAAAAAGGGTCCTGCCCTTTCCTTTCCCCTTGCTGTTTTCTTTTTCCTTGTTAGACCCTTCATTAGAACTTTGTTTGATAGACTCAAGAAAACTGATATTATTCTTCTCAAGAATGTATGTCAAATGATCAATTTGTTTCTTCAAACATTTATGTTCATCATGACTAGGTCTTTTACAATAGGCACATTTAACTTTTTCTTTCTTAGGCTTATCGCCCTTGGAAGATGGTGTATCAATAGTTTCTTTTGAAGAAATCGATATCTGATCCTTCTTCTCCTTGCTATTCTTTTGTTTCTTGTCCTTACTATTGTTGTTACTACTTTGTCCTTATTGTTCTTTTGTGCCTTGGTTGGTTGCTAAGGCATGTGACTTAGAGGACTTAAGAGTGCCCATCTGGATTAGCTTGTCCTATTCTCGAGTGAGATTGACAACAAAATCATCCAGAGATGGCATGGTGAATTGAGTACCAAGTGCACCCTTAGTAGAATAGAAGGTAGAGACAAACACAGAATATTCTGAACTTAGCTTAGAGAGAATACTAAGAATCAGTTGTTCATCTTTCTTTTCAATTCCACATTGTCTTAATTGTAGCCTTAGTGATTTCAATTTGGTGAAGAAATCTTGAATTGTGTTGAAATTTCCTAGACTCAAACTAATTAATTCATTTTCCAACATATGACCCCTCATTGAATCTTGTGTGCCAAATAGTGTTTCTAGCTTTGTCCATACTTCATTTGGTGTATCCAAAGAATCAATGTGAAATAGCAAGTCAGGAGAAATAGACAAACACAATGTTCCATATGCCTCATCACATTTGTTAAACCACTTAGGCTTGTCTTCATCTTTAACAGGTTCAGTTTCAAGTCCCATAGTTATCCTATTTAATCCAGCTTTCCTTAAGTGAATTGTCATGCGTGATTTCCACTCAAAGTAATTGTATGGAGTTAGGATGGGCATATTTGTTTGATCCATGATGAAGAAATGCTAAAAAAAAGAGAACCCAACCACGACAATGCCGCCCCCCCCCTTTTTACTCAATCAAAGAACCCCCCTAAAGAAATATGATTTGGCACTTTATTTTAGTGCATTTACAACTACCACTAGAAAGAAATACTTAGTGGTCTTGATTTCAATGCATTACAAACCCTCATGAAGAGCATATGCTAAAAGTAAAATTTAGACACAATAATCAAGGAAACAAATATCACGACTACGATCTACTCAAAAAATTATGCACTTTCAAAAAAAGAATCATCTCGATACAAGGTCGTACGAGAAAGTTATGATCCTCCGAAGTTTTTAAAATGAGAACTGTGCACAATCACAACTGAGAATCTGCAATTTCTGAAGAATTCATGTATGAAAATCAAAAAACAACTCCACTAGTGGATAGAGCACAAAAAAATAGCCAAGTTCATAACAAGAATCATCAAAATCAGAGTCCGTATGAGCAAAAATGAGACATTTGAAAACTGCATTCAAATCTGCGACTGCCAATGGAGAGGGGTATGGCTGTAGCCTTTTATGCTCGATTCTGCAAAATATATAGCTTGCATGCAAAATATAAAAGATACCCAGATGGTTTTTTGATGTTGCGAACAAAACCCAGAAAGCATTTTTCTTGCTGATGTACAAAAGATGTTGCTGTAGTGTAAATTAGACGTCTTTAACAGTAAAAAATGGCTCCAAAAATCAAAAAATGACCCCAGCAACCAGAATATGACATGCAAATGCCGGATCAGCTTCCTAAGTCCATCAATGGCATGATGGAACCTGCAAAACTGATTGAAAACTTCAAATATGCAAGTTGGTTGTCAGATTTGAGATTGAAACCCTAGAGAAAAACTGTTTTTGTCAAAACTTTTCTGATTCTCAAGATCATCCAAAGATGCAAGAGAAGAGCATACTTCGTTTTTCAAAAAACTACAATAATGTTTATTAGCCCCCCCACGAATCTCTCAAATAAGAAAATTAAAATCTACTTTTGCACATAGAAAAGCTTTGATACCATGTTAGAATCTGATAAGATTAATAACCCAGAAAACTAGTGCAAAGAATAAATATCTAAACTATGAATGCAAATGATACAAAATCAAAATAGCATCATAGAGTTAGTCTCCAAGAGAGTAATGCAAATGCTGGAAGCAAAATGGCATTAAGAGGATGCAAAAACAAGAGATGCAAATACAAGCCAGGTAGCATGCTTATATAGGCTAGGAAGAGGGAGGAGGTGACAACACCAACCAATGAGGAGCAACCATCTATCAGACTAAAGATAGCAAAGTATCTTCCCAAGATAGCTAATGGATGCTCACATGTAGGAAGGTGACACCTCACAACCATTCACCTAATAAGACATGCTTTATTAACCTAAGCCAGATTATTAAAAGTGTAGGAAAAACCTTGCAAAATAGGAAAAATAAAAAAACTACACTAACAAAATGATTATCTAATTTTCCCTTTTATCTTTTATTTTCATTATATGCTAAAATTTCATAGTTTACAATTCTTTTTAGTTATTATTATTTTTTTATTTTATAATTATCTGATTCTTATTTATATTCACATTTCTTGTTTCACATAGTGAATCTACATATAATATATATTAACAAAATATTATTTTTTCAATATTTGGTAGGAACTTAGCTGCATTGCAGCCTTGTTAGAATTGTTTCCTTATTTGACATATTTTTGTTTGATTATGTGTATTCCAAAGTATTAACCAAGTGTGGCATGTTGCATTTGTCTCCGTATGATGTTCACAAATTTCTAATAAATATTTATTCACGAGTGGCCAGGAGCATGTACTTGTTACCAAGGATTTTTTTAATCCACATATTATGTTGTTCTGTATATTGATCATTGTGTGTTAACATGAAAGGCTTGATCCTTTTTTTCATTTTAAGGTTCTTTCACAAAATGGCCACTTGATTATTTATCCAAATTATAATTTCTCCATATTCAAGTAGTGGGTCCTCTCCCCTAGTTATCAAGCAACATTAGTAATGGTGGACAATTCATTTAAAAGGTAACAATTTATGTGTCATTCCATTTCCTTTCATTTGTGTTACTATGAGATTTTCTTGTCCATCAAGAGAACAAAATCATACTACAGTTTTATGTTAAGTTTCCTTGTTGTTGCCTATGTATATATATGAATGACTTGTATAGATGAAGTTGCTACATACGTAATATTTAAAATTAGTAAAATCCTTAGATTGGGTACAAATTTATTAGGGTCTACATCAGTAAACTTAAATCTCAATATTGCCATTGCATATATTTGCAAGATTTCTATAGTTGGGATATAGTAATTCCTGACTTCTATACTCTCTATGTAATTCCAGTTTTATAATTCTTATTGTGGTGTTCAAACATTAGATCTACATTTGAAATGAAGTATTCTATTGTTGTGATTCCTAGTGTTATATTTCAATTTATTACTATTATTTTTATGTTATTGTGAATTGATCTAATTGCCCCTGATCTTATTTTGGCTGACCGAATTTGCTTTATTTTCAACATGATAGTTTCACCATTGAAATCTATCTTGTATGCATTTTTGAACATCAATTTCCATTTCTTCAAGCTCTGCACATTGAGTGTGATTATGTTTCTCCACTCTAACATGCTTTTTAAATGTCTGGGTCAAAAGAATGTTGATTAGAATATCTTTTATTCTGATATGTAGATATTTGTTCTATCTGAACCCTGCACGATGGCAAGATCATGCTCTGATACCACTTGTAATGTCCCTTTTTAGGACTATTATTAGTTTTCTTTCTAATTTGTATGAGTTTGATAATTTCCTATATGATACCCCTTAATCCATCTTCCAATTCTCCTATTTATAGACTCATTACTATTGAATGGTTACATCCCTTTAGATAATGATTTATCAAGTGATTATTGTTAAGATTTAATTGACTCATATTCTATAATATATATTATATCTAATATCAATAATATATTCAATTTTAAAATACATTAGTATTTATCTTATATTTCTATATTTTTATTATTGTATTATTGAGTCCATTATATAATGTACCTATTATATTAATAATCTATATAGATAATAGAATTTCATTATTTATTTGATATATTATGAAAGTTAACTTTATTAATTTTATTATAATTATATATATTTTAGATTTAAATATATCCTATAGTATATATTAAAGATATATTTATCTATTTATTATAAATAATATTTGTATTTTAAATAGACGATGATAATTATATCATTCCAATAATCTAATATTGATAATTAATCTTTATTTCCTATTAAAACCTATTTTGTAATTGGGGACATCACATACTATCTCCCCCTTAAAAAAAACATATAAAGACAACTCAAAGACCAACCTTTGAGCAATTGGGGAAGTTAGAGATGACAAAGTGTCAAAAGTGTGAGAGGTGTGTCAGGTGACAGAGTATGGAAAACCTCCTTTTTGTAGTTTGTAGACATGTCAAAGGTATTAGTGGTGAGAATACCCAACAACTTTGAAGATATCATAGAGTTAGTAGATGGGCGATCACAAGACTTTATGGATAAAATTAGAGGTATTGGAGGTGTCAAGGGTACCAAAACCCCAACATCCCTGATGTCTCTGATTTCACATCGGACTTAGAAAAACTAAACGTGAATAGAAAGAGCATGGTGTTGTTAGAGTTTTAAAGGTTTAAAAACTATGAACCCTTTGACTATCCTAAAGTTGATAGTGGAAACTTGCACAAAAGACATTGATAGATAAGGCACAATCCTTAGGGTTATCAAGGTGTTAGAGGTGCAACAATCCCAACAACTCCAAAGATTTGAGAAAATCTTGGACTTAGATGAAACAAAAAAACCTCGATCGAAGGAATTAGAGTTCTTAAAGACTCAGAGGTGTTGAGCCTTCAAAAATCCTAAAGGTTCGAATAGACCCCTCACTTAGACAAAAGGATGAAAATAACCCTAAAACAAAAAGTCAAAAATTGGATGAATGCATATGACAAGGAGAAAAAGAGAAAATGAAACTCTACCTTGAAGATGATGCCAAACTGGATACACACCACCTGATGTAACCTCACACCCCAAGAAAAGAATGCAAGTGTCATTAAGAAAATAAAACCATAGGCCAAGCACACAAAAGGGAAGGAAAATCATAGTGGTGATCTAATAATAGGGAGAAGGGACATGGAAGGTGAGGTGAAACTCACCAACAAAATAAGCCTAATAGCCAAAACAACCTCTTGCATGAACAAACCAAACCCCTAGAGACAAAGTTACTTTGAAGAAGAGAAGCTCAAAAATGAAAATGCACAGGGTGAACCAAATAACTCTTTCTCCAGCTTTAAATACTCATTAAGGGTGGTGACATTAGCCTCGAAAGATGAGTCACTCCTCAAAGTAAGTAGAATTTTTGGGGTAGGTGGATCCTAGTACATCCAAAATATGTGATAAGGGACAAAAGAAAGAAAGATTTATCAAACCTAATTGAGGTATTAGAGGATTTGACCTCTAACAATGTTGACAAGCCTAATGTGTTGGATACAATTGATTAATTATTTGTTGTCTTTGATGTTACACAAATGTCATATCAATGGATAGTCAGTGCATGCCGAGCTTACTTGGTCAATGAAGACAATTTTCCTTATCTACTGAGCATTCCTAATTCTGTTTTGTACAGAAGGCAGTATCTACCGAGCTCACTTGGGAGTCGAAGGAATTTATGCAAAAAATACTATTAACTGAGCTCACTCAGTTAACAAAGGAAAATTGAGAAAAGCTAGTATTAATCAAGTTCACTCAGTTACCAAAGGAATTTTGCAAGTTGGCAGTATGAACCTATTGGAATAATAAATGAAGTAATTGAGGGAGGGGTGAATCAGTTACCACAAAAACAAATCCAGATCCCTTAGATGTCTTAAATAACTAGTTACTGCTGATACTTGATAAACACTTCATAAAAATGCTATAACTCGGTAGATTAACTTGTTACTAATCTTTTAGCATTCATAATTATTAACATGCATGCAAAAGTAAATAACATGAACACAAGAGACACTAGATTTAACGTGAAAACCCGATATGGGAAAAACCACCAAGTTACTAGCAACCAATTTTCACTCTTCTTAATTGAGCCTTGTTAGGAACCAACCTTGTTAAAGGTTACAAAACATACCGTTAGGTGTGACCTTGTTAGAGGATTTAATCACCCTGTTAAGAGTGGCCTTGCTAGAGGTCTTTAGAACAATTCAACTGAACTGTCACCTTGTTAGATGATTTACAAAATGGCTGCTAAACCAACTCTGTTAAGAGATTTTGAAATTACTGCTACAATGGTTAGAAAGTAACAATGAATTGACTTGAATAAGATGCAACTGAATTTGCTAATTATAGATCTCTATTCCACATCATTATATCCTTCTTGATCAAATATAGCTTTGCTACTCCTCAACGATCTCTGATCATCCTTCAAAATTTGCTCTCACAATAATCAGTTATTTTCCACATTCATATCACATCAAATCCATCACACACACTTAGAATTCACAACTTGAACTCTTATATATACCATTTAGATTATCAAGTCAGCTCATTCACAAGTTACATTTACCAATAAACCATACATTAGTCAGCTACAAATATTACATTAAACAAATAAACTTTATTTCACAAAACAATGAAATCTTTCATTGGCCGACCTAGCTCGGTAAACACTGTTCGAGAAACAATTTCCTGAGTTAACCACCTCAACTTGGTTAACACTGCAAAATCTACAAAATCCTTTGTTGTCGAGTGAACTCGGTAAGAACTAAATTTTCTTTGCTAACCATGAGAGCTCGGTAAGAACTATCTCTGCCATATTTCCCTTTGATGATTGAGTAAGCTTGGTAACAACTGAATTTCCTTTATCAACCTTGGAAGCTCGGTAACAACTGTTTGCACAAAATAAAGCCTGAGAATGCTCGGTGGACACTGTAAACTTTCTTTCAAACCTTCTGAGCTTAGTAGACTCTACCTTCTGCCTTGCTAACTAATTGAGCTCGGTAGACTCTGACTAATAACTGATATGACATTTGTGTAACATCAAAGACAAAACACAACATAACCAATCTCATGTTGGTTAAACATGAAATCACTTCAGAATTAGTTTCTACCGAGTTGGGTTAGCTACCAAAGGATTTTCTTATTTTGGCACGTGAAGCTTAATTGTTTTACCTATTGATTCTAGCCGACTATGGTAATGTATATTAGTTATTCTAATTTGTATTTGAGCTAATTTGACAATCTAGAAGGTATAAGTAAAAGGTCAAGTTGTGCTTTCAAAGTGTGAGACATGCAAATTGAATTGAAGAGGAAAGACAAGAGGGAGTGAACTTGAAGGATAAGAAGGTATCCTTGTGGAGCAAAAAAGTGTTATTTGATTAGGAAGGATCAAGTATAAGCTAGAAAAGAGATCTGTAATCAGCAATTCACTTGCATCTCAATCAGGTCATTTCATTGTTACTCTCTAACCATTATAGCAGTGATCTAAAATCTCTTAGTAGAGGTTGTTTAACAACCATTTGTAAATCCTCTAACAAGGTGGCAATTCCATTGAATTGTTTCAAGAACTCTCACAAGGCCACTTCTAACAGGGTGATTAAATCCTTTAACAGGGTCATACCTAATAGTGTATTTTGTAACCTTTAATAGGGTTGGCTTCTAACAGGGCTCACTCCAGAAGAGTGAAAAATAGTAACTAGTTACTTTGGTGGTTTTTTCCATATTGGGTTTCCACGTTAAATCTTGGTGTCATAAGTGTTCATTTATTTTCTCTCATGCATGAAAAATTAAGGTTAAGTAATTATTGACAATAGCTTAAGATCTGCTAAGTTAAACACATTCTGCATTTACCAAGTTACAACATTCTGTGTGTTTATCGAATATCAACAATAATCAATTTTATTAGTCTAAATTTTAATTGACATCTAAGGGATCTGGGATTTATTGTAGTGGTAACTGATTCACCCCCCCTCCCCCTTAGTTACTCCTCTTATATTTTCAACATAATGACTACCGAGAACCAAAAAGAACAAAAATAAAGGGAAAGCCCCAAAGAATGTTACACGTAAGAGTGTAAAACTTTGGCATGTCCCATGTGAAGATGGAAGATCATTTGGCCCCTACCCCAATAATACTCTAAATAACATGTTTGTTTATTAGGATATTAAAGCCTAATGAGTTGGGTGTGTATTAATCTATTGAAGAAATACAAGTTTGAGTGCAAGATCACATTTTTTACCAGTATTACCAATCTTATGAGGTTTTTAGGGCTTATTTTTATATGAACACACTTTAAGCATAGAAAAGTAATATTTTGTTTGTCTTGTCCAAATAAAAGCTCATATACAACTTAGGCTTACGAAATCACAATACTTGAAATATCCCCTTACAATAAAATACCACTTTGAACTTGATAGATTAATTCTTACTAGTACTAGCTCCCCCTTAAACTGACACATGTATACTAAAAATCAGGGGTACTTCTATAAACCCTTATACTTGAGAATACCCATGAATGAGAGCATCTAAAAACTTGGCTTATAGCTCTTTATCTATAATGTGCAAAGGTGAAAATAGAATTATGGTGGCTCTCAAATGAACCTAGTTGTGCAACCCTTGCAAGGTGCACCATATAATGAGAGATTGAAACATGAGAGAAAGAATGCTAACTGTACACTAGAAATGTGTCACACTCTAAACCCTTCTATCCAAACGATTCCATGAGTTTGGAATGTTCGAATGCCGGCTTAGAGCTTCCTATCCACGAAGCACAAGAGAGTGTATTTCAAGAATAAGAAAGCTCTCAGATGAGCCTTAGAGATACTCTTCTTACTAGTAAACCATGCAATGGGAGGTTCCAAAGACAAGATGCAAGAATGCAAATGTCCCAAGGAGTTCCTCAAGAATGCAATGCAAATGAAAATTAAGCTAGAATGAGATGCAAAGTGGAGCTATGCTAAAACATGTATGAGAGTGTTACAATACCATTATTAAGCTATGTGAGATTAAGCTATATGTAAAAATGAAAGCTAAGCTAAGCTAGAATGCCATGATGCCATGGATGAGAGAATGTAGACAAGAAATAGAAGTTCTCCACAAAGCTCCAAAGAAACCTGTTAGAAAACCTGCAGCATAACAATATTCAAAATGAGGATTGATGGATGGGGAAAGCTCTCTCCCTTTTAAAGATGTATGGACGGTGGAGATCAAGATGAAGATGGTGGATGATCAACGGTGGAATTCGAAAATAGGAGTGATCCATGTGCACACACAAATCAACCAATAGAATATAAGTTGACTTGTCATATAAGACAAAAGTCACAAAGCCTTTTCTTTTAATTGTAAAATAGAAAAAGGACTTTATGTGTGCACTTTAAGTGCGTTATAAGAATGGGGTCTTTTATTTAATTAAAAGGGGACATGTTCTTTTAATCAAATAATGAACTTAGGATAGCATAGTCAAACTATAGGTTATAATCAAATAAATTGATTATTAGCAATTTGGCTTAGGTAAGTGATTAAATTAATTTAGCCAAAATGTTGAAAAGGGGGCTAATAGTCTAGATGACCATTTTTAGGTGATTACATTTGCCTCTTTTTGACTAATGCATGATCGATCTAGAAACACATTATGTCAAAGAAAATAGAAGCCAAGTAGGCAGTGGTAGATATAGATGTCTGATTCCGAAGAGTGAAATGCAGAAATAGATAGCAAGTCCTGAATGTACAGCCTGATAGTGGTAGTACTGAACACTAGGAAAAGATGATGTCAGAATTCAAGAAGAATGCTAACACTTAGGAAAGTGGATAGAGTGAGAGCAAGTGAGAAGATCAAACAAATGCTCCTAAGTAGTGATAGAGTATTTCTGCCCCCTCGGGATCAAAATTGAAATGAGGTAAGGGGATGCAAAAGTTGGCTAGAAATGAGAAAAATAGAATATAGAAATGTCCAAGATGACAGATAGATTATTAGAACCCAAGAATGACTATATAATTTTTTTTTGATAAAATGCCCCAGTTTGACTAGAGTTGACCTTGAAGGATATAGCATAAAAATAAGGTCGAAATAAGTAGAAAGGTGATTTTAGACATGAAATAGTGAATTTAAGTAGATATGAAGTATGGAAATGATGAAGACATGAAGAAATGAAGATGCCCCAGTGATGATTCGAAGATTAGACCTCAAAAGGTCAACTAACTACTTAGAAGAAAGTAGAATTTTAAAAGGCAATTTTGACCATCAAGATGAACGCGAATTTGGATTTCGATCCCGAAAATGAATCTAGTACGTTGAATTATTTAAGAGGTCAAAAATTTATATAACGTGATGATAAGATAGAAAAGAGATGAAGTGAAAGATTAAAAAGGTGAAAAGACATGAACAAGAAGAAAGTAAAGAAATATATGAAAGGAGTTAGCTAATACGTCCACAAAAAGATGAAGAGAGAGCTCTCCCCATATGCAAGAATGCAAGACTAAGCTATAAAATGAACCTAAAATGCAAGCTAATATGCAAAGTGGTTTACCAACAAGAAGTGCATAACATTTAGACTCTTAATTTCATCATTGAGCATTTATTAGGGACATCATGAGATCATACAACCATCACTAGTATAACTATGAGGATATGAATATGATCGATATTAGATAGGTATGTGGAAATCCAATCTAAGCATCAGAGACATGTAAGTCAAGATAACTACACGATTAGATTCCCTAAGTTTAATTTAGCAAGATTACACCTGTATCAAGGCATAAGCGCCAGGATAAACCCTGAGTGCGGTCTTGCAAAACAATCAAGGATGATACATTTATAAGTCAAAGTGTTGAATAGGACAAGCATGAATGCTTACAACACTATAGACAAACAAAAGTATACCCACAAGCAGAAATCAAGAAAATATGTCCCATGCCCCCAGTCTTCTAGTCAATGACATCCTTGAAAGACTATTAGGGAGGGAACACCTGGCAAAGAAATCATCATAGACAGCACACAAAGTAGATAAAGATCAGCATAGCTCAGTCGTTTAGGTGTTAAAGTGCATGTGTTTCAGTCACTTGGCCATTTCTTCAAGACTTGATTCTGATAGTGAGAAATATTGCGACATCGAAGACTGTAGGTAAACTATCTGAAAAGTGTTGAAAAACACTTGATGTCAAGGTGGGGGAAGTGTTGAGAAACACTATTTTGTGAGTTGTTAAAGAAACCCAAATGCACAAGAATACCTCAAAAAGGCTAAGCAGTTGTGCCCCCAAGATAAGGACAAGAAACAATTCCAAGCTAGGAAATGTGTAGCAAAATGGATGATTGAGACTAATAGACATAGGTGCGAGGGTTTCAAGTAGTGCCTATTTCCAAGTTTTCACCACTTGACAGATTTTTTCAGGACTTTTTTTTTTATTTTTAGGATTTTTTTTTCAGGATCATATATGATTTTTTAGATTTTTTAAAGAATAATTTAGAGATCACTAGTTCTCAAGCAAGATCACATCATTTTCTCCCAATGACTAGCAAGGTATAGGACATGATGGAGTAGAAAGTTGGTGGATAGACAAAGATGGATAAGAAAGGAGTATGAAGCAAGTAAAAGTGATCCTTAAGGACACACTCCTCAAGAGTACCCAAGCTAGGGAAAGAGGTGAAATAGTCATATGAAGCATATTTTGGATAAGCAATGGAAGTAATGAGAAAGATAGCATGTAGGATAAGCAATGAAGCCAACAAGTGAGATAGCATGAGGCATGTAGTCCAAAAGAGTAGACATGTCAAGAGACCTATGAGAACCATGTTTCATTTATTATGATCAAGATCAAGGGGTCAACTAGATAGTATAGCAATGGGATAGAGCAATAAGAATAAAGCTCAAGATAAAGGTTATGAGTGAATGAGAGAGCACAATAGAAAATCTGGTGGATAAGATAGCCAATATGCAAAGATAGCTCAACATTGTCAAGATCAAAGAGAGAAGAGGGGATAGATGGATGATGGAAGAATTACGCATGATGCCTGTTTGCCACGTTTTCATCATGGTACTTATCTAAGGTGCCACAAGAAGTAGTTTTCACCATAGGATAAATTTATTTCTCTTTACTTTTGCTACCAAGGTGCCACAAGAAGTGGTTTTCACCAAGGCACGTTTTCATTTTTTTTTCATGTTTTTCAATTTTTTCTTTTTCGAATTTTTAGAAAGAGCTCAAGCTTTTTGAATGTAGATAGTGCTCCTATAGAAAAGATAAGTCATGATAAGCCAAGACCATAGAAAGGTATGCTCAAAGATGTTGATAGGGTGATGAAAGAGAAATGGTAGTAGGAAGAATATATTGAGGATAAGAGTTCATGTATAGAAAGTAAGTGTAAGCTTTAGAGGATTTCATGAGGGTAGTTGAAATATTGGACAAGATCAACATTGACACACACCTTGAAGGCTATTGGAATGATGGAGGAATCATGGATGAAGTAGCTTGAGGTTTAGATGTATGAGGTGGTAGAAGAGATTTGGAAAAAAGTGGAGTGAAAGGCTTTGGAATAATTTTAGGAAGATTTTTGGAAGAAGATAGAATGGAAGCCTTTGGAAGCTTGAATGTCAACTTTGAAGTATTTTCAATATTGAAGTCTTTTAAAAGAGACTTGAGTATCCACATAGCTTTAGATTTTCCTTGTTCTTTGGGTGCTTGAGATTTCATTTCTTCAATGATGGATTTAGGAACCCACATTTGCTTTGATTTAGCTCTGTTAATAGTGGACCTTTGTAGTCTCTTTTGTGCATTTTCCTTCTTATCATTCACATGTCGATTAGATGGGACATAGCAATCTTCATTTTTCAATGGATTCTTATGTTTATTCTCACTTCCAAAGGACTTGGGATTTGTGGATGAAAAAGGCTGATATGACTGGTTTAGATGGATAGATGGTTGAAAATTCATCAAGGATGAGTGTCTTTGTTGATCTTGAGGTATGATGGGAGAGCTAGAAGTGGAAAGTGTAGGAGATGAAGGAACGTAAGGCCCCAATATGGATGGAAGGTTTGAATGCTTTAGCTTAGATGGATAAGGACCAAGGATAGACTTAGGAGATGCAAATGGATAGTGAAATGGGATATCAACATCTTTAGAATGAGCAACATGGTCAAAGCCATCAATAGACTCATGAGTAGCTTTGATAGGAGCAACATTTTTAATAGGAGCACTTGAAGCTTGAGCACAATTTTGAAGTGGATATGGAGAAGTAGAACATGAGGGGATGCTTTGATCTTGACAAGTAGCTTTGGATAGCATATGAAGAGAACTTTTCTCATAATTTTCAGTAAGCTCAAGGGAGATAATGGAAGTGGTATCTTCATCATACTTCGGGGATGGAAAAGACATAGGATATGGAGGGAAAAAATCTTGAAAGAGATGAAAGGGTGCTTGATCTTGATCTTTCTTGACATTTATAGCTTTTTCTTTTTGAGAGTCCTCTTGACATGGAACCACTTCTAAGGACAAGGGAGAATGAAGAGTGAATGGAGTAGTGCTTGGATTAGGCATAGTAGTGCATGAAGGTTGAGGATGTTTAGGATTAGTAGCATGGAAAAGGTTTGCAACCAAGTGAAGGTTAGCTTGAGTTTCTTTTAGAGATAGCTCTTGAGGATACACATAGTCAATGTGGAAAGCATTAGGTTCTTTATTTGATGGAGGCATGTTGGAAAGATTTGAAGTGTTGGAAGATGCACGAGTGTTGGAAGAAGTGGAAGATGTAATAGAGCTGCTACTAGACATAGGTTCATTAATGTAATCTTGCTCAAGAAAAGTATCCTCATCGCATGAATCATTAGAGGTATCAATAATTTCATTATCAATAAGATCTTGGATTTTATGTTTCAGCTCTATACAATCAAAAGTAGCATGGTCATTAGATTGATGATAGGCACAATAGGTATCCAAGAATGGATTTCCATATGAGCTAGACTTAGGTAACATGATGATCTTATTGCCAAGAAGTTTTTGCAAAGTGTCATCATAAGAATCTTCCAAGGGAGAAAAAGTTCTATTAGAAGTATGTCTAGGATCTTCTTGTTGTTTCTCAAGTGAATAGAATGCATTCATGTCTTCATCATTATCTTGGTCAAAGATAGGTCCATCATGAAATTTTGGAATAGGCTCAAAGTAGGTATCACTTGCTTGACCTCTAAAGAGGTCTTTAGATCTAGAAGATGAAGACATTTGATGTCTTGATTTAGAGCATGTAGACCTAGAAGAAGAGGATGACCTCAAAGAAGGTGACTCACATGCATGTAAAGACCTTAAGGAAGATTCATGTAATGATGCAATCTTCTCTTCTAACCTTTTCTCAAGTTTAGACTTCATTTATATCATGCGCTTAGAAAGATGAAGGTAAGAAAGATCATTTGTCTCTTCTAGTTCTTTGTATTGTGCATATAGAACTTGAAACTCTTTAGTGACATGGAGGATATCATGATCATCTAGATTTGGTTGAAGTTTGGTAGCACAAGTTTTAGATCCCATAGTTTTAGATGCAAAGCCAAGCATAAAATAGTCTAGAAAATAACTTGATGTTGAAACTATAGGAGGTAGAGTGTTCACTTGCCAAGATAGTAGAGAGAGATTAAAGTGACTTGTCAAACAATATGTCCAAGAAACTTACGACATGAATGACTCAAGTCAATAGCTAGGCAAGATGCCCAAATAGCCAAATAGATAGAGCAAGCAGGGTGACAAGTGAACAACTCTCCAACCCAAGAGTGTAGTCAAGAAATCAAGGTAACCATTTTAGCAAAAGGATAACTAGCAAGCATGCATAGACCATGAAGACAAAAAGACCAAGAGCACTAAGACCAAAGAACCACTTTAAGCATGTTAAAAAACTAGAGACATAGAAAGTAAAATTCAAACGATGAGACTCCTCTTAGCAAGCAACACAAGAAAAATGTTAAGACTTGATGCTTTGACTTGGTTGACAAAGTTTGAAAATAGTTGATAGCATAACAAGTTTGATGTTCAAAAGCAATTTCTTTCCAAGCAAGATAGTGACACATGGAGTAGTCTTCAAACAATCAAGCAAGGAACAAAGCAACCTTGCATGATACAAGCATATGTGAGGTCTTAAAAGAAAGCCGTATAAGTATCATCATGTGTATGTTTAAAAGATTTTCACAGGTCTAGCACATTTGAGAATACATCAAGCAATATCTACCTAGAAGTCATGGTTCATTACTCAACAACTTGGCCCACACTTGATGCTCCTTTGCCTCACACCAAGTGGTTGCCCACAAGAGGTATTTGGCTTTGTCATGGAAGTGCCATAAGCACAACCAAGGGAACACATATGGTGAGTGTAAAATCTTGGGGTGATCCGGGTAGTCCACTAGGATCGATCCTTGCACCAAGAAGTTGAGCGGCTAAAAAAGATAGTTACTAACTTAGGGTGTTTAGATAGGGCTTCCGTTCATAGTGTTCCTCTTGCTCCCAATTATGGGATACCTCACCTTGCGATGAGTAACCGATCTCGCGATCACAAGACTACCTTAAGCATTCTTGCCTAGTGATCTCCCTATGGTCAAAATTCCATAAGCGATCACACTAGGTGAAGACAAACACTACGTCTACCAAAGTTTTGTGTCCTTGATAGCCTTGAGTTTATAGTGGGTTGGAAGAGCTAGGTAATTTTCTTGTCCCCACTTGGGTCGTTCCTCTCAGGTTGTCCGAGAGCAGGCCCTCTAAAGGAATATAACTACCACAAAATGGATCCACTGTCAAGGGTCAAGATTTTTGATTCACCTCAAGGGTGAAGAGCATACTCTCCTACCTTGATTGCTTCACCCAAACACACTAAGAAGATTAAATTGCCTCTTACTCTTGAAACCAAATGGTAAGTCAAAATTTCTGATTCACCACAAGGGTGAAGAGCATACTCTCCTATCACCAAAAGATCCCAATTGTAAGTTTTAATGTGCCTAAAAATGAACAACTAGTATATGCCGCACATGTAAAAGTAAAGAACAAGAAAAATTAGGTTTTTATGCATTGGGCAGCCCTGCAAACAATCGTTAGTAGCCCTTGTACATTTGAAGCTTTGACATGCGTTCTTTTTATGCAATGTTTCAATTTTTTTGATAAGGATGGCAACCTGTAATCACAACTTGTTAGCACCAAAAGTTAGTATGAAATAACATAAAAATCTACAATAAAAAGTGGTGAGTTACCTCAAAATCCAATTTATCTTCCAACCAAGTGCATGCAAAGAAAGTGCAAGTTAATCACAAATGCTCTCATTTTTACTCTTTGATTTTGACCTAGTCAACAAGATTGGACTTGTTTACTATGATTTTGTATCCAAAAATGAAAATGAAAAGAAGAGACCCCTTTTAAAAATCAGAGAGCTTTCCAAAAATGCAAGAAATTTTAAAAAATCTATTCATTTGTGCTCTAGAGATCAATTTTGTCAAAACAGGCCAAATTTATCAAATTGAGTTTTTGATCTTTAATATGACTTCAAAATTAAAAACATAAAGAAAGAACCCCCATTATAATTGAAAAAACTTTCTGAAAATGTAAGTTTTTAAAAAAAATTCTCTGATTTGCGATCAGAAACAACTTTTTATGAAAAATAAAGAAAAACTCATAACTCCCAAAAATCATGTCAAAATGCTCTAAAAATCGTACTAAGACATTTTGAGCATATACGCAATCATCAAAAAAAATTTTAGAACCAAACTCTAAGCGGTTTAAAAGATATGATCAAATCTTTAAACCAACTAAGTTTTTGGCCTTCAAACCAATTTACTTATGGCTTGGCCTTAAAACCAAAGTGATAATTCTACAAAAGCATTTGATTAGATCCAATATGCTACTGTAAAAAACCAGAGATAAGAAATGAAAGCAAATGGAGCTGAAAATTTGATTCAAGCCCCACGGTGGGGCCAAAAATGTACACTAGAAATGTGTCACACTCTAAACCCTTCTATCCAAACGATTCCATGAGTTTGGAATGTTTGAATGCCGGCTTAGAGCTCCCTATCCACGGAGTGCAAGAGAGTATATTTCAAGAATAAGAAGGCTCTCAGATGAGCCTTAGAGATACTCTTCTTGCTAGTAAACCATGCAATGGGAGGTTCCAAAGACAAGATGCAGGAATGCAAATGTCCCAAAGAGTTCCTCAAGAATGCAATGCAACTAAAGATTAAACTAGAATGAATATGAAAAGTGCAGCTATTCTAAGCATGGATGAGAGTGTTACAATACCATTATTAAGCTATGTGAGATTAAGCTATATGTAAAATGAAAGCTAAGCTAAGCTAGAATGCCATGATGCCATGGATGAGAGAATGTAGACAAGAAATAGAAGTTCTCCACAAAGCTCCAAAAAAACCTGTTAGAAAACCTGCAGCATAACAATATTCAAAATGAGGATTGATGGATGGGGAAAGATCTCTCCCTTTTAAAGATGTATGGGCGGTGGAGATCAAGATGAAGATGGTGGATGATCAACGGTGGAATTCGAAAATAGGAGTGATCCATGTGCACACACAAATCAACCAATAGAATATAAGTTGACTTGTCATATAAGACAAAAGTCACAAAGCCTTTTCTTTTAATTGCAAAATAGAAAAAGGACTTTATGTGTGCACTTTAAGTGGGTTATAAGAATGGGGTCTTTTATTTAATTAAAAGGGGACATGTTCTTTTAATCAAATAATGAACTTAGGATAGCATAGTCAAACTATAGGTTATAATCAAATAAATTGATTATTAGCAATTTGGCTTAGGTAAGTGATTAAATTAATTTAGCCAAAATGTTGAAAAGGGGGCTAATAGTCTAGATGACCATTTTTAGTTGATTACACTAACATCCAAGAATCACCATGCAAATGCAATGTAAGCTAAACTAAAATGACATGCAAGGTACAAACTAAGTTAGCAAAATGAAAGTGTTACAAATCCTCCTAGGTAAGCTATGCGAAAGCTATAAGAATAAAGGAAAACTAAGCTAGTATGCCATGAAGCTACAATGCAAGTAAGAGAATGAAGATGCAATATGAATGCCAAATGAGTGCTCAAAGTGCTCCAAAATCACCAAAAAAACCTATAACATAATGTTAGCATAAAATACCTAGATTAGAGAATGAAGAGAGAGCCCTCATTTTTAAAGAGAAATGAATGATTGAGATTGTTGGAATTCTTTAGAATAATTGAGAGGAGGGGGGTGGGGGGTGTGAATTAGTTATCCAAGGTCTAGATGTATAAATAAAACTTTTCATAGCTTAGTGAACCCATAAAACAATTATCATCATGCATGCGTGTATAAGATTATGCAATCACTTAAAACTTGTAGGTTACTATCAAATCAATTTGTAAAAATGTAAACATGAAACATAATAGATTCAACAACACAATTGACACAATAATTTACATGGAAACCCAATTTGAGAAAAATTACCAGTAGCATGCTACTCTTTTTTACTCTTTTGAAGTGATACCCGATGAAAGGCCAACCCTATTAAAACTTACAATGAAAACTATTAAATGTGACCTTGTTAAAGGATTTCAATCACCCTGTTAGGAGTGAGCCTTGTTAGAGGACTTTAGATCATTCACTTGGAATGTCACCTAGTTAAATAATATACAAATGAATGTTAGGTCAACCTTAATCCAAAAGATTTACCCTAGATTGATACAATTATGAGAGAGTAACAGTAAGGCTTGATCTGATAACAACTTACAACTCCATTTTTAGATTACAAATCTATGTTTCAGTCCTCAATTTTTCTTGGATTTCACATGCTTTAGCTTTGATAGCTTGTTCACCCTTCAAGCATCCACACTCTTAATCCTTCTTGCTTAACTTGTCAATGCAAACTTCTTTACTTAGGTCACTTGATGAAGCAATACCCTAGACTTCTTGTCTTCCTTGGGTTCTCACACATAACAACCCTTGCTTCTGACTAGCCATCCCTATAAATAGAGAATTAAGATCCTTTTTCCATTCATTCTCCATCATCCAATTTAAGGTTAGGACAAATTAGGTAGGATTCAATGAATCTACCCCTCATTCCATATCACTTCTAGAAACTTCTCCTTCAATCTTCTTTCAATTCAACTCAAAATGATTTACCATGAATTTTGTCCCACCAGCTCATCAATCTTATCTTCTACCTAGTTCACACAATCCAATAAAACAAGCTTTTCATCTTAGATTCATCAAATTAATGATCTTTCTAATAATGATGACACTCGTCATTAACTAGCTTTTGATGTTTGACACATATTGTGTTGCTTGACATCCTCTAAAAAATCACTCGACATGAACTAAAGTTTATTGGTGCTCAGTATCAACCAATCTTTACTTGGCATCCAATATTTTGCTTCGCATATACACTAAAATGAACTTTTTACTGAGCTCTAATTGATTTTCTTCTTAGCTTGCACTAACTTTACTCAGCACCTACTATCCATTCGGTCAATCTTGGTAGCCAAACTTTTTTTAACTTGTTCTTTTGAACTTCCTTAGTGTAACCAACCTTTGTAACCTTAAATAGATTATCAATGCACTATGATAGCATTGTCTTAGTTGATTCTTGTACTCCTTTTGAAATCATAACTTTACCTTTCTTCTAGGTGCTACTGTTACATTTTTTGATCAAATCCTCTTCATCAATCAAATAGGTAATAGTACTTAAATCATATAAGTAGTTATCTTATCGACAAAATAATAGGTTTTACATCAATGACAAACAATGATTGAAAGACATTTATCATACCTGTATCAATTTGGTTTCAACAATCTCCTTCTTCAATAATATCCCTCTTTGGCATTGATGGCAAACCAAACTGATCAACCAAACTAACTTGGTTAAAATAGTAAGACCAACACAATACCAAAAAGAAAATAATTTCTTGTGTTTAAATTTCCCCCTCTATCAACAACTTTCATCTTTTGAATAGGTTATAAAATTCCAAAATTCTATTCTATCTGATCAACAAACAATCAACAATCAATTCATCCTTATGACTCCTTTTGAATTACTTCTTCTTATATCTCCCTTCTACAATTATCTCCCTCTTACTAGGTAGGTCTCCCTCATACTATGTGATAGGATTTCTCCCTCTTTGTTCAATCTCCAATTCTTGTATTTCCCCCTTTAGAATTAGTTTCTCTTGTATTTCTCCCTCTTTGACAATAATGCCAAAGACTTGTCATCTTCATATGTAGATATAAACTTCTTCATTTTCTCTTCTGTCACCTTGCTTATGACTAATTTGTAGTTTCAACTCTTTGATTACTTTAGGCAGCTCCCAAAGTAAGATCCACTGCATCAATGTGTAACATGTGTCAATCAACTTGTTTGATGCAAGACACTCCTTTTGTTACTTAGATAGCCTTTCATAGGGGTATCACCCCTAGTTTACCTCATAGATAGTCATGATCATCCTTAGGTAATGCTTTTGTGAAGATATCAATAATTTGTTCTTTTGTGTTAACCTATTCCATCTTCACCTCTTTATCTTGAACTAATTCTCTCAGAGAATGATACTTGATTGCACTGTGCTTAGTCTTTTTGTGCATCACATGATTCTTTGATATATTTATAGCACTTGTATTATCACAAAAAAGTATCACTGGTTCAGTGATCTCTTCCTTCATACCTTTGAGTAGGTGTTTGATCCATACAATATTTGTACAATTTATAGTAGCACCAACATATTCAGCTTTAGCAATAGATTGTAAAGTGTAGTTTTGTTTCTTGCTAGTCCATGTGACTAGGCTCTTGCCTAAAAAAATTGCTCCTCCATTGGTGCTCTTTTTATCATCAATCTTTCCAACCCAATCAACATCAGTATAGGCTCTTAATTCAAATCTCTCATTTTTCTTATAGTATAGACTATATTCCTCTGTTCCTTTTAGATATCTCATTATTCTCTTTATATCCATCAAATGATTCTCCCTAAGATTAGTAGAGAATCTTGCAAGTATTCCTATAGATAATGCAATATTAGGTCTTCTATGTATTACATATTGTAATTTTCCAATCGTAGACTTTGGGTGCTGAACACAACAACTTGGCCAAAAGAACCTTGGACACAATAACTCCACCATGATAACCCAAGGATACAATAACCCATGGTCAAAATAACCCATAGTCATTCTAGATCAAGTTAGTATGCTTAAAAAGGGATTGTGAGGCACCATAAAGGATATATAGGTCATTTTTAGACCATATATCCATTATATACCCCTAAAATAGCCTTAAAACATCTTTAATATGCTTAAATAACTTATAAAATGGTAAATAATTATAAAAATAAAGACAAATTCGTGGGAATAAGCTAAATAAGAGTTATTATGAAAAGGTGTAAGTCAAAAGGCATTATGAAGAGGCATTAAGAGGATATATAAAGTGGTCAAATTAAGAGCTTAGAGAAGTAAGGGAAGGAAGAAGGGGAGAAGAATGAAGAGTGTGTAGAGTGATAAGCAAAAGAGAAATTAAAATTACAAAAAAAATATTTTTTAATATAAATTTTTAAACATTATATTAAATTCTTCTAGGGTTTTCTATAAAGTATACAAAAATAAATATACTTTTAGGGAATCAAGAAATTCTTCATAATTTTTAATATATACAATGCCTCTTAAATTTTTAACAAGTCAAAAAAAAGAAGAAATTACTCATTTTAAATGGTTACACGTATTTGCTTCATCGAGAAGGTGTCAATAAAATGATCTGGCATTGTGCAAAATATTTTACAAATAAATGTTCAAGTTGGTGTTATACTACAACACAAACAAAATCTGGCGATGTGATTAGCAGTATAAGACATAATCATGCTCCAAAAATTGAGATGATCACTGTCAAATAGAAGTTGAATGAAATGAAAGACATGGCATGCTTGACTCAAGACTCTACAAGAAATATCATTTCTACTACATGTTCTAATATTTCATTACCGGTAGCAAGAGCAATACCATCAACCAATGCATTATCCAAAATGATTTGAAGGAAAATAATAAGATTTGAAGCACTAACACCAAATCCTCAGACATCGAGAGATCTTATCTTGCCAGTTGAATATATAATTACCAATAGAGGGGAAAAGTTTCTTTATCATGACAGTAATGATGAGAATCATTTTTTAATATTCACCACCACACAAAATTTTCAACTACTAAAAGAATTTGAAAATTGGTTTAGTGATGGTACATTTAAAACAATACCAAGTATTTTTCAGTAGTTGTACACAATTCATGGCTTGAAAAATGATGCAATATTTCCACTTGTCTATATTCTTATGACCAACAAAACAAGATCCACTTATACACAAGTACTTGTAAAATTAAAACAACTACAACTTGATCTAAACCCAAAAACTACACTTATTCATTTTGAATTAGGTTTCAAGGGAGCTATTTCTAATTTTTTTCCAAATATCACTATTTGAGGATGTCTTTTCCATTTCTCTCAGTGCTTGTGGAGGAAAGTTCAAGAAGTAGGTCTACAAACATGTTACAGTGTCAATGAAGTATTTTCATTTGAGATCAAAAAACTGGTTGCATTAGCTTTTGTGCCTCAAATATATGTAATCAATGCATTTGAAATACTTCTACATTCTCCTTATTATATAGAACATGAGGAGACTTTGCAACCCATAATTGATTATTTTGAAGACACATGGATTGGAAGACTAACTAGAAGAGGCAATAGATGGTCACCCAAGTTTCCAATCACAATGTGGAACTACTATTCAACTATTCAAGATGATCTTCCCAAAACTAATAATTCTATTGAGGGATGGCATAGAGGATTTAGTGAATCACTTCAATCATCACATAGCTCAGTCTGGAGATTCATCAAAGCAGTGAATAAAAAAATAGGGTCACCAAGAGAATAAAATAGAGAAATATATGGCTGGACACACTACACAACCAAGCAAGAAAAGATACCATGAACTCAAAGAAAGACTAAAAAGACTAGTTGACGGTTATGACAATAATAATATTTTAGATTATATAAGAGACATTGCTCATAATTTGACACTTTAATTGAAAATTCGAATAAAATATTTCTTAGAAATATACTTGTAATTTATAATTTTTTTTTTCCTTTCTCTATAATCTTATGGGATTATTTTTTCCATGGGTTATTTTGACTCCAGGTTATTTTGGATTGGGTTATTATGACCTTGGGTTATTTTGTCCTTGGGCTATTATGGCTAGGTTATTTTGTCCAGGGTTATTTTGGCCGGGTTATTATGTCCTATATGTTTGATTCACCTCAGCTGAATCATCATTCTTTGACATTTTATGTCTTGTCACCATAGGTGTTCTTACTAGTTTGGAATTTTCCAATCCAAAAGTTTTTAGTATCTCCTTGACATATTTTGACTAAGTGATGTATATACCATATTTCATCTGATGTATTTGCAAACCCACAAAGAATTTGATCTTTCCAAACATAGACATTTCGAATTTATTGCTTCATTTCATTTGCAAAAGCCTTACATAAAACATCTTGACCCCCCATTTGATATCATCAACAAAAATTTTAGATAACAAAATACCTTTTCCTTTCTTTGTCTTCATGTACAAATTATTTTTATCATTAGTCCTTTCAAATCCAATCTTCACAAGATAATTATGAAGTCTCTCATACCATGTTCTTGGTGCTTGTTTCAAACTATTAGTCTAAATAATTAATTATTATTACACTTTACTTAAGTTTTATTAGGATAATGCATTTTTACATTAGTTTTCATATATATACTTAGGAATATGCATAGACATATGAGTTGTCTTGTTGACAACATAGGAGTTAGCAACTTATTAGAGCACATGGTGTCTACAACATCTCTTTATGAGATACACCTATGTAAACTTATCCTCTCATCATCACACAAACTCCTGTGCTCAATGGAGGATAGTCCTCCTTTGGTGGACGTGTGCTGAGTTGTAATCCTTATCTCTTTGCTGACTCCTAGTCATTCTAGTTGCCTTTATATACAGGCACTTCTAGTGTGTATTCATCTGATATCCATTATCATCTTGATCATCATTGAGATTCTCATTTGATCATCATTAGTCTCTCTTGTACTATTGCTTGAGCTTCTTGATCTTGGTGTCATTTTTCCCTAAAGAAAATTCTTACATGGTACTAGAGCCACGAGAGCTTCATTGCATAGCCATTGGAGAGATTTTTTTTTGCAGGTCAAGATTAGAGCTTGGTGGTGCAAATCAGATGTTGGCATCACATTTAGAAGGTCAAAAAATCCCCAAATTGACTTTTGTTTCATCAAAATTGGACATTTGAGGTGAAATCTAGAGTCATTTGATTTTTGAAGGTGCGACAGTAGCGATTCAGGAAAAATAATTACAGAGGTGATTTTCAAACAGTGATATCTTCCTCATATGGACTCCTTTTTTCGAGAATTTTTTTTTTTTGTTTTGGGGTAGAATTTCTTGATCCACACATTGGTGCAGGTTGTTTGAGATCTCTATTCTTGAGTTTTTTGGAAAATTTCCAATACCAATTTTTACAATTTTAGAGGCTTCGTTTGGGCTCATATGGATGCATATTTAGGTGCTATTTTTTTTGAAAGTGCATGATTTTTTGTCTACTTTCTAGATCTAGTATCAGTTTGGAATAATTATGAGTGGACATAATACTTCCATAATTTGGTCATTTTTGGGCCTATTTTAGCACTTGTAATTGGATCCTTGAGTGATCTTGTGTGTTATATTGTTGAGTCTGATATAGTTTCATATGTGTTGTTGTAAAATCAAAAATCCACTTAAGCCCTAAATTGGCAAGTGGCTATTGTAATCACAATAAGTATAAAGTGCCTAAATCATTCATTTGGGTGGGGGGTGGTTTCTTTAATTGAATGAAAAGGCAGGGGGGGGGGGGGGTGTCTCTTGGTGTTATGTTCCTTTCTTCTTGCTGTTATCTTTCTTTCCTTGCATTATGGGAAACATTAAGGTTCCAAAATTAACACCACATAACTATACCACATGGTCAGTTACAAAATGGTGTACATTAATGAATGAAGAAGTTTCTCAATATGTAGATGGATCTCTTCCTAAACCCAAAGGTGATAAAGTAACTCAAAGTGATATCTGTGCTTGGGAATTAGCGGAAAGAAAAGCCCTAGGAATCCTTAGGCTAGGGCTTGATGACAAGAACCTTTATCAAATCATAAAATATGATACATCCAAGGAAACTTGGGATGCCCTTAAAAAGCTATATGGGAAAGTGATTGAGGAGGATGTCTACAAGATTGAAGATGAACTTATCTCCCTTGATCCAAAGAACTTTGATTCCATCTAGGATTTTATCATTAAGGTGAATGAGTTGAGAACAAAACTTAATGATTGTGGTAGTTCCATTAAGGATGATAGGTTGATTTATCTAATTCAGAATAAGCTGCCATCAGACTACTCCAAATTTGTCTCTACTTTCAACACCTGAAAGGCAACCTTAGTGACTTCGTATCAAAAATTCACTTTTGATGAATATGCCCAGTTGTTAGAAAATGAACATGCTAAGTTGATAAGAATGGGGATTCTCAAGTCTTTTAAGTATAAGGCATTGGTGGCTAATAATGAGAGCTCCAAAAATCCAACTTGTGAAAGTTCAAACAAAGGCAAGGGTAAAAAGAAGAAGAGGAAAGATAACAAACAAGGGGACATAGAAAAGTCACCACCTAAATCAAATAAAAAACAAGGCAAGTTTTCTCCTAATACCAACAAAAGGGGGGACAATAATTAGGAAAAGAAGAAGTGCACCTATTGTAAAAGAATTAGTCATGATGAACATGAGTGTTATCACAAGTAGAATGATGAATTAAAAAAAAAAAAAATCCACAATGTTCCATTTCCTAATGCTTATAGGGAAAAGAGGTCTTCATCTTTAGATTCTAAGAGCAAAGGGCAAGCTTTACTCACACACACTGTCAGTTAGTGGGAATAGATTATTGACTCAGGTGCCACACATCACATGGGGGCTTCAAAGAGAGATTTTTCTTCGATGACACCTTCAGAGGTATGTCACATCTTTGTAGGGGATAATACTAAAGTAGAAGTTGAAGGAAAAGGTGAAGTTGAGATGGAATGTGGAGCATTCAAGGATGTTCTCCATGTTCCTAATCTTACCTCCAACCTTCTTTTAGTCTACCAAATCACTCACTATGGAGGTGGAAACAAGGTTGAATTTCTTCTAGATTCAGTTATTGTGAAAAACATCAAATATGATTCTATGGTTGCAATAGGTGAAGCTAAACATGATACAAGGCTTTGCACTTTCTCTTTCTTTGTGCCTATATCTAATGCACATGCCTTGTTAATTCATTTGAATATAGAAAGAAAACTATGGCATGAGAGGTTTGGACATTTCAACTATAGGTATCTTCAATAGCTTAGTAGTAAGAACATGGTTCATGGTCTACCTCAAGTCTAGTTCTTAGATGTTGTTTGTTTAGGTTGCACATGTGGGAAGCATCCAGAAGAAAAGTTTGACAAGGGGAAGTCTTGGAGAGAACAAAGTTTTGTTGAACTAGTTCATAGTGATGTGGTAGGCCCATTTTTAGTGTCATCATTTGGAAAGTCTCGCTATGCATTTACCTTCATTGATAACTATTCTTTCTATACTTGGGTATTCTTCATGGCTCATAAGAGTGAAGTGTTTGAATAATTTCTCACCTTCAAGGCTCAAGTAGAAAAGCAATCAGAGAAAACCATCAAGGTTCTTCAAACAGATAATGGAAGGGAGTATGTGAACTCAAGACTTATAGATTTTTGTAGTCAAGAGGGAATTGACCTTCAACATTCAGTACCATACACTCCACAAAAAAATGGTGTTGCAGAAAGGAAGAATAGAACCCTCAAGGAGATGACCACTTGCATGCTACTAGATAAGTCTCTTGATCAAGTTTTTTGGGCCGCAATAATGAATTATGCAAACTACATCAAGAATAGGAGTCCTCATAAAGCTTTGGATGGTTTAACTCCTTTTGAATCTTGGAATGGAAGGAAGCCTACTATAAAGCACTTTAGAGTATTTGGTTGTCTGGCATGGGGACAAATACCTCCAAAAAAACACAAGGCATTGGAACCTCAAAGTAAACCTTGCATTTTTGTTGGTTATGTGGACTCTCATAAAGCCTATAAATTAATGGATCTAGAGGCGTATGAAATTTTCTATCAGAGGAGTGTACACTTTGAAGAAAGTTGTCCCAGCTTTAGTTCTTTAGCTCCTCCTTCTTCATCCTTCATTGAAGAGAGTGATAATGATGACAGTGACTTGGAAGATGTTTGTCCATGACCCAAATAGAGGCATTAGACAAATGAGGTTAAGGAAATCCCTTCTACTTCTACGACTTCTTCCACTAGACCAAAATGGGCTCAGTAGACATTGGATGTGGTAGGATCATTGGTAGGGAATCCTTCATATACTAGGAGGACAAGATAATAACACAACTCACTCCCTCATGCTTGTATTGCAGTTGTTTTCGATTCTCAATCATTCAAAGAAGCTTCAAGAATTCTAGAATGGGATAAAACAATGGAGGAAGAATACAATTCTCTTATGAGAAATAACACATGGGATTTAGTCTCTCTTCCTAAGGGAAGAAAATTGGTTTGGTGTAAGTGGATCTATTAGACCAAGTTTTTAGTAGATGGAAGTGTGAATAAGTATAAGGCTAAACTTTTTGCAAAAGGTTTCTCTCAGGTTCATTGTTTGACTACATTAATACCTTTGCATCGGTAGCTAAGATGAACTCCATTCGTTTGAGACTAGCTATAGTTGCAGCTCAGAGATGGGTTGTTCATCAGATTGATGTGAAGAATGCATTCTTGAATGGTGATCTTTATGAGGAGAATTATATGGAGTAGCCACAGGGTTTCATTCAAGATTCTACTTTGGTTTCAAGTTGAAAAATTCTATCTGTGGATCAAAATAAGCTCCAAAAGCTTGGTATACCAAGATGGATTCTTTCCTTCTCTTAGTAGGGTTCACCAAATCTCATTCAGATTCAAATGTCTACATTCTTCACTAGGATGATTCTCACTTGCTACTTGTGCTTTATGTTGATGACTAAATCATTACAAGGAGTACAACATCCATCATTAATAGTGTCAAGTCTACTTTGTAGGACACATTTTCCATGACAGGCTTGGTATTGAGATACACCAATCTTCATCAGGGGTCACATTATCTCAATCCAAGTATGCTCTTGATCTACTTGCCTGATTTTGCATGAGTGATTGCAAGGCTACATCAACTCTATTTCTTTCAGGTGTTAAGTTAGAAGCAAAGTGTTCCACTCCACTTGTTGATGCTACTTTGTATAGATGGTTGGTTTGAAATCTCATCTACTTGACACATACACAACCTAACATATCATTTGCAGTTGGCATGGTTTCTTGCTTCATGCAAGAGCCACATGAACTTTACTGGAAGGTAACCAAACACATCTTACACTATATCCAAGGTACACATACATATGGGATATGCTATGCAACTGGTACTCGACTATAGTTAGTGGGTTATATAGACTCAAACTATGCAGGGGATCTTGATTCTCACAAAAGCACTTCAGGATACATGTTTCATTTTGGTTCCAACCCCATTTGTTGGTAGAGTAAAAAGTAGAACATTATTGCTCTTTCATCTACTAAGGCAAAGTATTGAGGACCTGTCACTATGGCTACAAAAGCTATTTCATTACAACATATTCTGAAGAAGTTTGGTTTTGACATACCTAGACTTGCAATCATAGATTGTGATAATCTGAGTGCCATTGAAATCTCAAAACATCCAGTGTAGCATCAATGCACAAAACACATTGAGGTTCATATGCACTACATTAGAGAGCTAATTCATGAGAAGGTCATTGCATTATAGTATTGTCCTACAAAATAGTAGATTGCAAATATCTTCACCAGGCCCTTTACTGAGGTAAAGTATCTTCATTTGTGAAATCTCTTGGGGGTGCAAAATTTTTCACCAGGGGGGGGGGGGGGGGGGGTGGTCACATGACTCTTCTCTTCTTTATTGTACTTATCTCTCTTTTTGGAGCAAGTTTTTCCCATGAGGTTTTCCCTCTTTCTCTATTTTTGGAGAGATTTCATTGCACCACATTGTATGTATTTCATTGCATTTGTACATGGGTACCTAACATGGCCTAATAGTCGGGACCCACATTGCATCTTGCATTTAGCTTTGTGAGCTTAACTGCATTTCCCTAAGTTGCACTTAAGGGGGGGTGTTAGTGTAAATAATTAATTATTATTACACTTAAGTTTACTTAGGATAATGCATTTTTATATTAGTTGTCATGTAGATACTTAGGAATATGGCATAGACATATTAGTTGTCTTGTTGGCAACACAAGAGTTAGCAACTTATTAGAGCACATGGTGTCTACAACATCTCTTTATGAGATACACCTATATAAACTTATCCTCTCATCACCGCACAAACTCCTATGCTCAATGGAGGACAATCCACCTTTGGTGGACATTTGCTGAGTTGTAATCCTTATCTCTTTGTTGACTCCTAGTCATTCTAGTTGCCTTTATATACAATAACTTCTAGTGTGTACTCATTTGATATCCATTATCATCTTGATCATTATTGAGATTCTCATTTGATCATCATTAGTCTCTCTTGTGCTAGTGCTTGAGCTTCTTGATCTTGGTGTCATTTTTCCCTAAGACAAATTCTTACACAAACCATATAGAGCTTTGTGTAGTCTACATGCTATCTTCTTATTGTTAATATCAACAAATTCTTTTGGCTATTCTATGTAAGATTCTTCCTCTAATATGCCATTCAGAAATGTAGATTTAACATCCATTTGATAAACTTAAAAACCTTTGGATGCAGAATAAGCAAATAGAGTTCTTACTCCTTCCAATCTAGCAATAGGAGAAAAAATTTCTTCATAGTCAATTCCTTCTTCTTGTGCATATCCTTTGCAGATTAATCTTGCCTTATTCCTTATGACTTCACCATTTCCATCTAGCTTATTTCTATATGCCCACTTGGTACGAATCACATTTTTGTCTTTTGCTCTAGGAACTAGAGTCCACGTTTTATTTTTCTTAATTTGGTCAATCTCTTCTTCCATGGCTTTACTCCAGTCCACATCTTCTTAGACATGTTTTACTATTTTGTGTTCTTTTGTACTCAACAGGCACATATCATTTCTCAATTTTTTCCTTGTCATTGATCTAGCATCTTTATCTCAAATGATTTGTGTAGCAGGATGATGTCTTTTAAAATATTTGGAAAATCTTGGTTCAACTTTAGTTTCTTCATTTTGTCTCTCAACTTCAGAGTCACTATGTACATCTCTATCAGGTATTTTAGCATCTCTTTCATGTACACTAACCTCAGAATCAGAATATGCCTCAACTTCATTCTATAACTCAACATCTAAATGTAGCTCAATTCCTGAATGTAACTCAACATTCATAATATGTGACTCAACAATCATTGAAACTTGTTGTTAGCTTGTAGCTTGATTTGCAACACCTTCTTCAACAGGCATACCTTCATAAAAGTATACAAATGATTTCTATTCTTCTAGTTCTTTCATAGGTTTAGCCTCATATACTTCTGTATATTCATCAAATTTTACATTTGCTATTTCCACAACCTTGTTAATGTTAGTATTTAAACACTTATAAGCTTTACTTCTTGTGGAATGACCTAGGAATATACCTTTGTCACTTTTTGCATCTAGTTTACTATTCTTGAAATCTTTGAGAACAAAGCATTTTCTTCCAAATACCTTAAAATATTTTACATTGGGTGAGTGTCCATACCATAGTTCAAAAGGTGTTGAATGAGTGCCTTTCTTGACTTGTACATAGTTCAAGGTATAGACAACTATACTTATAGCTTCTCTCCAATATTTCAAAGCAACATTTTTCTCCATCATGAGTGTCCTAGCATAGTCCATTATAGATTTGTTCCTCCTTTCAAAAATTCTATTTTGTGGAGGGGTTCTAGGAGCAGATGTCTTTCTTTTGATACCTTTGTCATTATAGAACATCTCAAACTTAGTTGATGTAAATTCTTATCCTCCGTTAGATCTCAAACATTTTAGACTTTTACCTATTTCCTTCTCAACTCTTGCTAAGTACCACTCAAATATTTGGAAAGCATTAGATTTCTATTTTAGGAACATAACTATCATCATTCTAGATAATCATCAACAAGTAGCATAATGTACTTATCTCCTTTGTAGCTTTGTACTTCAATTGGTCCACACACGTCAGTATGAACAATCTCTAGTATTTCTTTAGAGCTATGGGTTTTACTCTTAAAACTTGACTTTGTCATTTTGCCTAACTGACATTGTTTGCACATTATGTTATCAAGCTTTTTCAACTTAGGCAAACCTCTAAATTTTCTCATGTTACTGATATTGACCAAGTTATCAAAATTAACATGACATAACTTGTTGTGCCATAGCCACACATTATCAAATTTTACAATTAGAGAAGTAGCATCCTCTATATCAAGATATGATAGATTACTCCTAGTTTGATCACCCTTTCCAATTAGTTTTTCATCAGTATCATATATCTTAGCAATCTTGTTTCAAACTCAATCTTACATCCTGAATTATTCAATTGTGACACACTCAAAAGATTATAGTTAAGTCCTTCAACATAGTAAGCATTATCACATAAAATCTTTTCTATGAGTTTGATAGAACATTTTCCTTTTATCAAGCATGGTGCATCATTACCAAATCTTACACTATTTCCATCATAACAATTCAAGGTAATGAACTTACTTTTATCTCTAGTCATGTGATGTGAACATCTACTATCAATGATCCATTTGTCATTCTTGTTCACATAAGAGACAAGTGCAGTTGCATCATCTTCATTAGATTCATCCTTTATTGCAACATACACCACTTCATCATCATGTTCATTAGATTCATCTTTTGTTTTCTCTTTAGTAATGCAAAAAGACTTCTTGCTTTTGTCTTTGTAATCGTTGTTGTCTTCATCTCTTATACTTTTGTACTTGTCACCACCTTTGTAGTTCTTCTTCTCTGGACATCTAGCAGCAATATGACCAACCTCATTGCAATTGAAATAAATGATAGGTAATTTACCTTTAAACTTGCCTTTACCTCTATACAATCTCCTTGTGAGTAGTGCTTCAAGTTGATCTACATCCTCCTCATCTATATGACTATCACTGGACACATAATTTGTCTTTTTCTTCTTCTTCTTCTGATTAGGTTCCTTCAATGATAACTTAGCTTTAAAAGCAGATTCAATATTTTTAGGTTTGTAATTATCAAAGTTAGATAGCTCAAAAGTAGTGAGCCTACCTACCAGACCTTCAAGAGATAGATTATTCCATGGGATACATCTTAGTTCTTTTACTGTAGAAACTCTAATAACATATATAGGCAACAGTATTCTTAAAACTTTTCTTAGTACAATATCATCATGTATTGTACTAGTAGCTCCTCTTATTGTATTAACAACATCTTTTATCCTTGAGCAATATTGAGCAATATCTTCACCTTCTTGTATTCTCATATCATCAAACTTACCTGTGAGACTTTCAACTTTGGCTCTTAGTACATTCGTGTCTCCTCCATAGATGGTGTGTGGAGCATCCCACATTTTCTTTGCACTCTCAAGACTTTTGATATCATCAAATTTAGCATAGCTCAGGGCAGAGGCAATCTCCAACATTCCCTGGTTGTGTTCTTTCTTATTTTTCATATCCTCAGTAGTTAGGGGTCTAGTAGGATCAACATTCTTAGTAGTAATGGTAGATTGTGCATGATCTCCAAGTCCTCCAAGGTGTAGCTTCATCAAACTTTTCCATGTAGGAAAGTTATCTCTATTAAGCTTGGGTATATCTCTTTTTGACATCTTGATCTTTGTGCTTCTAGTACCTTCAAACTAGTCCTCTTAAGAAAATGGATTTGATTCCAATTTTTGGAATGCTTTAGAATAAATGGGGAGGGGGGGGGGGGGGATTAATTATCTAAGGTCCAAATGTATAAATAAAACTTTTCACAGCTTAGTGAACCCATAAAACATTTATCATCATGCATGCATCCATAAGATTATGCAATCACTTAAAACTTGTAGGTTGTTATCAAATCAATTTGTAGAAATGTAAACACGAAACATAATAGATTCAAAAAAACACTTGACACTGATTTACGTGGAAACCCAATTTAGGAAAAACTGCCAATAACATGCTACTCTTTTTCACTATTTTGAAGTAATGCTGTGCGAAAGGCCAACCCTTTTAAAGGTTACAATACACACTATTAAATGTAACCTTGTTAAAGGATTTCAATCACCATATTAAGAGTGAGCCTTATTAGAGGACTTTAGACCATTCACTTGGAATGTCACCCCATTAAAGGATTTACAAATGACTATTAGGTCAACCTTAATCCAAAGGATTTACCCTAGACTGATACAATTATTAGATAGTAATAGTAAGGCTTGATCTACTAACAACTTACAACTCCATTTGTAGATTATAGATCTCTATTTCAATCCTCCATTATGCTTGGTTTTCACATGCTTCAACTCTAATAGCTTTTTCACCCTTCAAGCATCCGTACTCTTAAGCCTTCTTGCTTAACTTGCCAATGCAGACTTCTTCACTTAGGTCACTTGATGAAGTAATACCCTAGACTCCTTGTCTTCCTTGGGTTCTCACACATAACAACCCTTGCTTCTGACCAACCATCCCTATAAATAGAGAATTAAGATCTTTTTGTCATTTATTCTCTATCATCCAATTTAGGGTTAGGCCAGATTAGGTAGGATTCAATAAATCTACCCCTCATTCCATATCACTTCTAGAAACATCTCCTTCAATCTTTTTTGAATTCATCTCAAAATGGTTTACCATGAATTAGGTGCCACTAGCTTTTCAATCTCATCTTCCACCTGATTCACACAATCCAAGAAAACAAACTTTTCAGCTCATATCCATTGAATTCATGTCTTTTCTAATAATGCTGACACTCGACATTAACTAGCTTCTAATGCTCAACACACACTACATTGCTTGACATCCTTTGAAAAATCACTCAGCGCAAACTAAAGTTTACTGGTGCTCCACATCAACTAAACTTTACTCAACATCCACTATTTTGCTCGGTATACACTAAAATGAACTTTTTACTCAGCTCCAGCTAATTTTTTGCTCAGTTTGCACTAACTTTGCTCAAAATCTACTATCCATTCAACCAAGCTAGGCAGACAAACTTTGTTTAACTTGTTCTTTTGAACTTGCTTAGTGTAACCAACCTTTGCAACCTCAACTAGATTATCAATGCACTATGATATCATTGTCTTATCCAATTCTTGCACTCCTTTTCAAATCATAATTCAACCTTTCCTCTAGGTGCTATTGTTACATATTTTGATCAAATCTTCTTCATCAATCAAATAGGTAATAATACTTAAATCATATAAACAATTGTCTTACCAGGAAAATAGAAGGTTTGACATCTATGACAAAATAATGACTGAAACACATATATCATACTTGTATCAATTTGGTTTGAACAATCTCCTTCTTCAATAGAGATTAAAAGTCAATACGGGCTTAATCAAGGGTGGATGGTGCACCTTGAGTGATCCATGTGCACAAGCATCTCACCTAATCAATATTGATGGTGGAGTTCAAAAATGTGAGAGATGTGTGGAGGAGGTTGAAGATTCCACCTACCTTGGAAAGTGTGCACCTCATGTGAGACAAAAAGTTGTTTCTTTTAATTTTAAAATAGGAATAATGCTTTCTATGTGCACACATAGGATAAGGGAATTTTGGGGACTTTATTTAATTAAAAGGGAGTGAATTCCTTCAATTAAATAAAATACTTAGGACAAGGTGGTCAAACCATAGGTTAAAATTGATTAACTAATTTTTTTTTAGGATTTGATTAAAGATGAGTGATTAATAAAGTATGCAAAAATTCTAGAAATGGGGCTCATAGTCTAGATGATAATTTTTGGGTGATTACATTTGACTCTCCATGACTAATGTGTGATCAATCTAGGAACACATTACATCAAAGATTGAAGAAGCCAAGCAAACAACATAAATTGACCCTAAAGAATGAAGCACAAAGAGATATAAAATCTTGAATGCATGGTGAGTTAGCAGCAAAAATGAGCATTAGGAGAGAACAATAGATAATACCAATACCCAAGATGAGCACTAATATGCCAAACCAAGAAAGTAGATAGATTGAGAGCAAATAGATAGCCATATCATAAAATCAATTTGTAGCAATAATAGAATATTCTTGCCCCCTTGAGATTGAAATCAAAGTGAGATAGAGGAGATGCAAAAATGAACTAGAATTAATCAAGTTGAAATAAAGAAAGTCCACGATGATAGACAAGTGATTAAGACCAAAGAATGACCACCAACAATGAAGATATGCCCCAGTTTGACTAAGTTTGACAAGGAAGATAAAGCATCAGAATTAGGTCAAAGCAAGCAAAAATGGGAAGTGAAATGAAATGGAATTAAAAAGAAGAGTAGGAGAGAGAGAAAAGTATGAATTCCCCAACAAGATTTGAAAATTAAGCATCAAAAGGTCATCCAATTGCGTAGAAAAAGGAAGAATATTAAAACATAATATTGACCAGAAAGACAAACTCAAATTTTGATTTTGAATCCAATAATAAATCTAACACATTGACACCAGGTAGGGGTGCAATTTTTGTACAAATTTGAGGAGTTCAAATATTAGGTCAAAGTAGGTCAAAAGGGTAGATAGATGTGATGATAAGATTAACTCTTTTTATAGGAAAATAAAGAATATGATGAGAAAAAGATAGCGAATATGATGAAGAAATGATTGAAAAGAATCAAGAGGATGAACATAATTGGGTAACACATCCATGAAAGATAAAGAAGACTCTCTCAACACACAAATGCAAGCTAAACTAGAGTGAATCCTAAATTGCAAGCTAATATGCAAAGGTGCAATTGTAAGGGTTATATAAGTAGGTCCTAGTTTTTATCATTGTGCCTTATTAGGGACATTTGAAGATTATATATAATCATCACTAGTATAACTATGAGGATATGAATATGATCTATATTGGATAGGGATGAGGGAACCCAACCTATGCATCAAAGACATATAGATCAAGATGACTAATGTAGTTAGATTCCCTAGGTTTTGATGTAGCAATATTATGCTTGAAATAAGACACAAAATGTCTAGGTGACCATAAGCTTGCACTTGCAAAAATAGACAAGGATGATATGTTGTGGATCCTTAGTGTTAAGTGGGACAAGAAAGAAGCTCAAGACACCTAAGATCGACAAGGTATACCCACAAGAATAAAGAAAAAGAAATCATGCCCCATGCCCCTAGTCTTCTAGTCCATGAAATCCTCAAGAGATTACTAGGGAGGGAAAAATCAGCAAAGAAATCATCATAGATAGTACACAAAGTAAAATAAGTCAACAATCCTTAACCAATTTTTAGTTTAAGTGTGTGTGCAAAATGTACATGGCTATCTCTTTAGGACTCAAGATTGCCAATGAGAAGTATTACAACATCCTAGACTATAGCTAAGGTATCCAATAAGTGTTGATAAACACTCAATGTCAAGGGGAGAAGAGTTGAAAAATAATGTTGAGTGAGCTGCCAAAGAAACACTTAAAGCAACAAGGACACCCTGATAAGCTATGCAGTTCATGCCCCCTAGACCTAGATGAGAGTCAGTTTTAAGCTAGGCAAGGAAAATGAATGTGAAATGAAAGGTTCATGAGCACAAGTAAGATGTTGATAGACATAGATGCAAGGGTATTAAGTAGCATTTGTTTCTAGGTTTTCACCACTTGGTAGGATTTTTTTTCAAAAAATAATTCATGACTTTTTATAACTTTTTTTTTGTGTATTTTTGAGATTTTTTTTTTGGTGATGCATCAAAACACCTATCACTAGGTTTTCACTAAGATGATCATTTTTTCAGAACATTTTCTACTTTTTAAGATTTTTTCAGTATCATATATGATTTTTTTGGATTTTTCAAGACCATAAGATATTTACAGGTGCTCAACAACAAAAGCACTAAGCATAGAACTTCTTGAGGTGAAGTATGTTAATAGGCTCGAGGAGTCATTCCCCGTCAAGTGTAGAGAGATGATATGCACCTAATCCAAATGTAATAGTGACTATATGGGGACCTAGCCAATTAGGTTTAAACTTTCCCTTATGTTACTTATTTTACTAATTTTTTGGATTTTCTCTAAGGGCAATATCTCCAACTTGAAACTCTTTAGGATGAACTTTCTTATTATAGCTGGTGGACATTCATTTTTGGAAAACCCTCATATGATCAAAATAATCTTCATGACATTCATCTAGGACCTCAAGCTCATGTATCCTCATATCTCTATAATCTTTATGAGTGATTAGCCCTTTCAAAAGACTCACAAAGAAGGAATCTCATTCTCAAGTGGTAAAACAACCTCAAAATCATAAACCAGAGAAAGGGGGATAAACCTAGCAAGTGTATGTATTGTAGTTATATATGCCCAAAGTGGAGAATTAATTTATACATGCCAATCTCTCCCAGACTTATGCACAGTTGTATGCAAGATTTTCAATAATGTTTTGTTTGAAGCCTTAGCTTGACCATTCCCTTAAGGGTAATTGATAGAGGATCAATGTTGTTTAATCTTGAATGTTTTACAAAGTTGTTTAATATCCTTATTCCTGAATTTTCCTCTATTATCTATGACTATAGGGGAGGGAATTCCATAGTGAAAAATTCAATATGAATAAAGCAACATGCTTTCCTGTGGTAGCAGAAAGCAGGACAAGCTCAACCCACTTAGTGAACTACTTTGTAGCAGTTATAATAAACTTATGCCCACTTCAAGAGATGGAATCATCTTTCCAACTAGATCAAAGGCCCATTGATGAAAAGGCTAATGTGTGATAGATGGAATGAATTCACATCCATGAACATGAATTAAGTTACCATGTAGTTGACACTTTTTCCAAGGACTTAGCATAATGCAAGACATCTTTTTACATAGTAGGCCAATAGTAACCATCCCTAAGAAATTTTTGAGAAAGTACAAGGCCATTAGAGTATGACCCAAAAATGTCACTGTGGACTTCAACTAATGCCCATTTAGACTCATCCATCTCTAAGCACCTAAGGAGCATTCCATCTAGACCCTTCTTATACAAGTCACCAGAGACAAGGGTATAATGGGAGGCATTACGAATGAGTGTTGGAAATTTGGCTAGGTTAGATAGTATGATGTTGTCATTTATGGAAACACATATTTAGCATGAAGTGAGCAAGATATGAGGATACAACTTTGATGGATAAACTTAGAAAATTATCGAAGTGTTACTCAATTTTCCTGTTAGCAAAGGTAAAGATTGATTGGCAAGCTTTACTGAGAGATGATCATCACATGAAAACTTAAGGATACATAGAGTAGAGTCTATTGATCATGCATGTAATGTGCAAGGTTGTACGATCAATATAGACAAAGATATTACTATTTTACAGTGATAGTGTTGAGCCGACAGAATAGGGTAAAAGACATGAAATCAAATATTTCATATTAAGGATTTTTTTTAATCAAAATAATTACTTGATTAATTAGGGATGACATCATAGATGTTCCCTAAGTCAACAAGAGCTAATTTTTGTTTTATTTTGAGAAGTGTGTAAAGGTATGAAGGTCGACAGTACAAGCTAATTGAAATACCTTGGTATAGAGGATAGAAATTGAGATGTGAAGTTAGGAGATGTCTATGACATTGATAAGCGATTGTTTAAGATGCAAACTTTGATATTTTGATTAGAGTAGTGTAAATATATGATCAATTTTTATGAAGATAAGAAAAGGGAAATTAGATATTGAAGATATCAGCAACAATAAGAGGTTTTTATATTTATCTCTTATATTGAAGAACATTATTGTCTATTGCATATTTGTGAACTGGGATCAACTTGCATACTTTGTGAAATTGTAATAACAACTCCTAATAGGGTTTAGGCTTTTGAAAGGGCCTAGTCCTCTAAGAAGAAATGAGACACTATTCGGATCTAATAGATTCCTAATAGGGTCAATATCTTTCACAAAATAGTTTTGATTAGTGAATCATTTTGTGGGTATTGTTGAGTTGTCATTTTGCACGATGCTTAACGATAGGAATCCTTTTAAACTCCTCTCTTGAAAAGCTAATCTAGAATCAACTCCAAGGTTTTGAGTGATCTTGTGACCTATTGAAATACACTCAATTGAAGATAAATGTGTATGTTCATGAGGAGGCCTTTGCTGGTTCAAACCAATTTTAGATAATCTATTTGATTTGTTGTAGTTTGAAAAAGTAACCACAAAAGAGATATATTTTTGGTATTTTCTATTTTTATGATGAATGCAAGTTATCGATGCAACTAATATGAATTCCTATTTTAACCAAGTGTTAGAAAAACAAATAACAAAGATAAAGAAATAAGAGATTAAAACAAATAGCTTGAAAGGGAAATTCCTAATGGATATAAACCATGGTAATACATGTCTATGAATTAAATGATCAAAAAGGTCGAGTAGGAAACCATTGAAATTAGGAGTAGTGCTTCCTCAACTCCATTGATGCAATTTTTGATGGAAACTCAATAATAACCAAAAGATGTTTCATGTTTCATCAAATCACAAGGCCATGGAAAGTGCGCTCATGCAAGACAAGATGCTATGCAAGAAAAATAGGTGACCTTTTCTCCAATTCGTTACATTAATGAAATTTGTTAACATGAGGAAAACACTAGAAGTAAAAGATTGCATAATCATAACAACACAATAAAACCATTGGCTCCATTATTATTTATGACCATGCATTCACAAAAATAACACACTCTGACAAGAATAACTACACTCAAAATGAGAGCACCAATAACATATATTATTGCATAAAAATAATGACTTGAATTATATTTAGTTACATCCATGTATTTATAAGAAATTCTCTCCTCCTTTTGTGTTAGGAGTGAGAGATATTCTAATGAAAACACATGTTAAAAAACTAGAATATAAAGCTAATTACATACACACAGACTCTCTAAATTGTGCTAAGTAGGTCTCCACACTTGTTTATATCAATTAATAGGTGCATGAGCCTTTGCATGACTTAAAACAATAAAAGAATGAGAATATAAGAAGATAGAAGCCATGAGATGATCTAGGAGTCTTTAGGAGCTCTAAAAATGGAAGCTCAACCTTCTTTAGGTGTTTTTGGGAGTTGAACTGCCATCAAAATGCATTTCTAATGCATGGAATGCTCTAAAATAACAATTGGCAGTTAACTATTGGCAACCGCTTCTTGAAAATTGTTGACGCACCTCTGAGAATAGTGCACCTGTGCACCTTGGTGATAGGACCCAAAAATTCAAAAAATCATCTAAGTGTCAAAACTTGATTTCTAGCATATGGCTTTTCTTCCCCTTTATACCAAAATGATGTGTGAATGTTTCCCTTTGAACTTTTGGATGAAAAAGGTGATTTCTTGAGGAGATAATAATTCTAAAGCTTCATACTTTACCCTCACTTCCCTGTGGAAATCATGAAGTTTGACTTCCTAGGCATTCCTTGAAACTTGAAAGTCATGTGTTTGAGTGTGATATTAGCTATTACAGAAGATAAGGAAGCCATGGTAATGTTATGGACCTTGGGGGGCCTCTAAATGTTTTAGATATGTGCACCTACACACCTTAAGAGACAATTCATTCACAAAGTCTTCAAATTGCACACATATGCACATGAGCATTTGTAGGGAATTTGTGCAAGGTGTTGAATTCACCAAAATCAAAGTTCTCAATTTTGAAAATGGTATCCGTGTTTTTCTCAAATGGGGTTTGATATCACTCTTGTGTACTTATTTTGATCTTTTAATGATTTAGGTCTATTTGCACACCTTGCGCACCTATGTACTTTGCTCTTCAAAACTTGTAAAATTGCACACCTTTGCACATGCACACCTTATAGAGTCCTTCAACTTATGCATATGTAAAAATTACAATGCAAACCTTTGCACCTTCAGAGAATTTGTGCAAGCTGCTTAATTCACCAAAAAATCAAAGTTCTCAAATTTGAAAACAATTTCTGGGTTTTTCTCAAATTAGGTCTAGGAGCACTCTAGTATACTTATTTTTCCCTTTTTGATAATTTATACCCTCTTTATATCCGATCATTGTCATAGACTTGAACTCGTGCTTCTTCTATGATGACCTACACAAAAGATCAACATCATTATACTAGTGTTACGAGTTAAAAAAAATGATGCTAGCTAACCAGACTTCTAAACCCAAACTACAAAAATTCCACTCCTTGAGCCACCTTGGAAGATACCCTATTTTGATGAATGAGCTTCTGTGAGCCAAAAAAAGGGGGTCCCCATTTTTGAAGTTGAAAATGGGGCATGTGTTATGGAACCACAAAAAATAGCCTTGACAAAAGGAATAAATAAAAAAAGGTATTTCTTCATCAACAAGTATTCTTATAACATTGTCAAGTGACAATTGGATTTCAAATATTTCAAGTAATTTTCAAGTCCTTTGGAAGTCGAAACCTCAAAATCCCAAATTTTCTAACTTAGTGTATGTTTAGTGTATCAATTTCCTTTGACATCTTGAGGTGTAGGCTATCATGAGTATCTAGCAACGTGGAGATTTTTTTTTAGCTTGACCAATCCATTCATCAGGAATCCTCATAAACCTATCTGTCCATCACTATCTGACCAGATGAGAGAATCTGTTCTGAGGGCTCTTGGTGAGTTATCAATTCTTTCCATTTTGAGTCTTTGGTAATCTTCTTTAGGTTGCTTTGTAGAGCTCACGTGTTTCCACTTGATTCTTCCTTGGAGCATTTTCATAGAATAGGATAGCCATTTTGGAGTGCATATCCCTATATATTTGACTACCTTTTATAATTGTTTGGAGTCTTTAGATGTAACACCTTTGTGATTCTTATTTTATTTCTTTTCTACCTTGACCATGCATATAATGTATGGCCAAGGTATTGGTGTTATTTTCCAGATCTGTACTTCAATTGATAACTCTTGCATTCCTCTTTTGATGAACTTTTAGGAAACTTTCATGCCAAATAGTGATCTTAGCAGTTCTTTGAAGAGACCTTTTGTTTGAACTGACAAGTTTTTGATTATTACTTGCTACTGTCAACGTAGATTCAAAAATCACCTAGATAATCAATTCTTAAGTTTGTAAAGTGTTGAGAGCCATTAATCTATGATTCTCATTGTAAAACTAGAAGTCCTCTACAACTACAAGCAACACCTTTTTTCAGTTGGTACAAGAAACAAAATCATTTGAATGTTTTCACAAAGAAATACCTCTTCCCTAAAGTTGAGACTAGTTGGGATGGACCACATGTTGGGAACAACCCCAAAAAAACACACTGACTCCTTGAATCAAAGACTAAAAATGAAAAACAAAGCAAAAAGATATAAACAAATCCAAACAAAAAGACTCAACTCAAAGAACACTAACACCTAACTAAAGAGACAAAATAAAATAAAATAAAAATTAAAACATATATATATATATATATATAGAAAACTTTGAATATAAAGAATGTGGGGTGGTTGTTAGTATATTTCTAATCATGTTCAATAGTAATGAAACACCCCATATAGTTATAAAAAATCTTGACTTCTCTTTGTATTCAAAAAATTAAAATTTTGACAATCTTGGTTCGAATTCTATGCACAAATCACACAAAATCAGAAGTTGTGGCAACTCTCCATGGACATGATTAATCCACAAACAAGTTCTTTTACCTCAAGCATCACATTCAAATTGAAAATCATAAAACTAAGAGGGATAATGGAAAGATATCACCTGATCTAGCAAGTCCCCCACTATAGGGGTACACTCACATATTGTAATTTCTCCTTCTGGTGGTCTTATCTCATGGTACACAACTCCATGTGCACATGGAAATAGTAGTATTGATGATGTAATATAACTATCAAAACAAGACCCAAAAGATAGAACATTGTATTTATGGTCCTTATTATCACCATCATTAGCCTTAAACCATGAATTTTCACCTTTACAATCCTTGGGACTAGAAAACTTAGTCATACACCTTCCTTTCGAATTACAAGATTCATTAATATAACTAATGAAGGTGTTTTCTCCTTCATATCCCAAAGAAGCATGTTCAAAATCATACTTGCCCTCCATTGCGATCTCCCAAGCTAACAAGAAATCAAGACAAATTTCTTCTAAATGGAACCCAAATGGATGGATTCTACATGACTCAGTTATTACATGGTTTGATATATGTGTAGAATATCCACAAATAGACATTTCCTTAGTCACACTTGAGACCAAATTAAGCAATCTATCCATCTCTTCTAATGACATATCTTGTTTTAAGGGAGGTGTCTTTTCATTATCTAACGAGGGGTCAATATTATAGCATAAAGCATTGACACCTTCTTCTTGATGACTTCCTAATTCAAAAATCTCACCAACCTCAGGATCTTTTACATTTCCATCATTTTTTGCAATTTTGAGAATTTTTGCAACTCCATGGAGTTTTGGAACTTCAAAATTTTCTACATTCCTCAAAATATTTTGGGATATCCACATTTATTGCAACATCAAAACTTGAAACAATTTCATTACATCCGACAATTTTAATAGACTGATATGTCTGTGCTAACACATTAAATACTACATCTTGGCAACTAGCACATTCCAAATCTAGATGAATCCTTTGATGGAGATGACAATAGTCAAGAAGCAAAAGGATTTTTGGATTCTAACCTTGTCCAAGGTACTTCAAATTTCTTGTTATTTTATCCATAAAATCTTTCAAAAGCTCATCCTTTACATGTAATTCCTTTTGATTTGTTGGGGTAATGTTGCTTGAAGCCTCATAATGGATTGGAGTATCATAGACCTACATGTTTGGAGGAGTGGGATGTAACCATATAGAGACATCATCCATCAGAGACTTTTCTCTACTTTTCAAAGTATGTTCATATTATTGCTGCAATAAACATGTATCCGAGAGGGTGCATGTTCTTTATCTTCATTGAATGGGAACACAAATTCCTCTTGATAATCTTCATCATTTTGTCCTCCTATAGATTTATCATATGATTGAAACACCATTGCACTAAACTTCAAAGGTTGTTCCTCCATGATTTGGGGAGTCTGATCCAAAACATAATTGTACCCATATCTATTTTTACTTGGACTCATACCTGTAATACCATTATTCTCATTATTGATGTTACTATAGAGGCCAAAATTTCTGTTATGATTTTGAGAATAATTGTTTTAGGCAGCAAGTTGTCTTGGATAATTGCCTTGGTTTCTTGAGGAATTCAAGTTTATTTTGATGGATTCATTAGATAAAAGAGACATCATCTCCTTCATGGCCTTAAACTCACTAGCCACATTGTTCTTGATTTTAGTAGGTGGAGAAGTCTTTTTCTCAAAAAATACAGTCTTTTGGGGCTCATACATTGAATATGTAATTGTTGGCATTGGAGTAGTAGTAACTTATTGTAGTAGAGGTACTGGATTCAATAGAGGCATTTGATTGGGCGTAGTATATGCTCCTGCAAGAAATGGTGGTGTGGCTATTGTATTATTCAAAATGAAGGAGGACACAAAGTTTCCTCCACCATAGGTATCTATCTGCTTTGTGAATTTAACAACCTCTTTGAAGACCTTTTCAATGGTATCAATGTCTTTAGGTGGGAGCCTTCTTAGAAAAATAGAATTTAATGAATCCATTTCTCCCAAATAGATCTGGATGACAGCCTCTTGTGGTACAGTGTAAAGAAACTCCATTCTTTGATACATACTATAGAAGTGATGATTAAATTGGGAAATAGTCTCGTGGGGATCCCTCTTAATTGAGTTGAACTGATGATGTAGGATAGCTAGATCAATATAGATCATGAATTATTTTAGAAACTTGCTATCAAAAGAGTTCCAATCCCTTATTAATGTTGGTGGTAGATTAAGGTACCAATTGAATTTTGTTTTCCCCAAAGTATAAGGGAAAAGGTGATAGACCATGACCATATGCTAAATTTGGTTTCGATTATAGATTTCCTTGAATTTTTTAATATGATATTTTCTTGTTCATGATTCCTCATAGATGAACTATGGGAAAAAAATTCATGATTTTTGGGCAAGTCATGTAATGGACCAGTTAGATTCAAAGGTTAACTTTGGGCATTGAAGAAAGACATGGTGCATAATGATGGGAATGTGTGAAGTAGAATGTTGAGTGGATCATGATGATGGAATTTTTAATGTGAATGAGTGGAGTTCTTGGTATCCCTTTATCACTATGAAGCCTATGAAAGTGACTAAGTTCTAGGAACTTGTGTTTATTATGGAAAAGTGCACCTCTAGAAAGCACACCTTCAAAAAGTGCACTTTCTCACCAACGCATCAGCCACCTTCTGACAGTGATAGACTTGGAAATTTTTTGAACTTTGGAAAATTGCAGAATTTTCAAACAACAACTTGGGTTTATGTCTGAATGGTTTTAGAGGCCTTCCTTCTAGTGCTACTTCTATTGAGCTATTATTTTGTATGATGCTTAACGATAGGAATCCTTTCAAACTCCTCTCTTGAAAAGCTAATCTAGAATAACCTCCAAGGTTTTGGGTGATCTTGTGCCCTACTAAAATTTTCTTAATTGAAGATAAATGTGCATGTTCATGAGGAGGCCTTTGCTAGTTTGAACCAATTTCAGATAATCTATTTGATCTATTGTTGTTTGAAAAAGTAACCATAAAAGAGATATATTTTTTGGCTTTTTCTATTTTTATGATGAATGTAAGTTATCAATGTAACTAATATGAATTCCTATTTTAACCAAGTGTTAGAAAAGAAAATAACAAAGATAAGGAAATGAGAGATTAAAGAAAATAATTTGAAAGGGAAATTCCTATTGGACATAAACCATGGTAACAACACATTTGTGAATTAAATCATCAAAAGATCAAGTAGGAGACCAATGAAATTAGGATCAATGCTTCCTCAAATCCATTGATGCAATCGTTGATGGGAACTCAATAATAATCGAAAGATGTTTCACGTTTCATCCAATCACAAGGCATGAAAAGTGCACTCATGTGAGACAAGACACTATGCAAGAAAAATAGATGATCTTTTCTCCAATTTATTACATCAGTAGAATTTGTTAACATAAGGTAAACACTAGAGCTAAAAGGTCACACAAGCATAACAACACAATAAAACCATTGGCTCCATTATTATTCATGAACATGCATTCACAAAAATAACACAATCCGACAAAAATAATTACACTTAGAATGAGAGCACCAATAGCATATATTATTGCATCAAAATAATGGCTTGGAGTACATTTAGTTACATCCATGTATTTATAAGAAATCATCTCCTCCTTTTGTGTTAGGAGTGAGAGCTCTTCTAATGCAATCACATGCTAAAAAACTATAAAATAAAGCTAATTACATGCAAACTAACTCTCTAAATGGTGCTAAGTAGGTCTCCACCTTTATTTATATTAACTAATGGGTGCATGAGCCTTTACATGACTTAAAACAATAAAAAAATGAGAAGATAAGAAGATAGAAGCCATGAGATGATCTAGGAGTCTTTAGGAGCTCTAAAAATGGAATCTCAGCCTTCTTTAGGTGTCTCTAAGAGTTGAACTACCATCAAAATGCTTTTATGATGCATGAAATGCTGTAAAATAGAAACTGATAGTAAACTTTTGGCACACTACTTCTTGTTGAAAACTATCGACACACCTTTGAGAAAAATGCACCTTCACACTTGTGCACCTTGGGGACAGGAGCCAAGAATCCAAAAAATCTTCTAAGTGTCAAAAATTGATTTCTAGCATTTGGATTTTCTTCCCCTTTATACCAAAATGATGTGTGGATGTTTTTATTTGAACTTTTGGATGATAGAGGTGAGTTACGAAGGAGATAATAAGTCTAAATCTTCATACTTTATCCTCACTTCTTGTGGAAATCATGAAGTTTGACTTCCTGGGCATTCCCTAGAACTTGAAAATCATGGGTTTGAGTGTGATATTAGCTAATGTAGAAGACAAGGAAGCCATGGTAATGCTAGGGACCTTAAGGAGCCTCTAAATGTTTTAGATATGTGCACCTGTGCACCTTAAGAGACAATTCATTCACTAAAATTTCAAATTGCGCACCTGCTTACATGCACACATATAGGGAATTTGTGTAAGGTGCTCAATTCACCAAAAAATTAAAGTTCTTAGTTTTGAAAATGGTTTTTGGGTCTTGATAAAATGGGGTTTTATATAACTCTTGTGTACTTATTTTGATCTTTTGATGATTTAGGTCTATTTGCACACCTTGTGCACCTACGTACTTTACTCTTGAAAACTTGTAAAATTGTGCACCTCTACACATGTGCACCTTCTAGAGTCCTTCAACTTATGCATATCTCAAAATTACAATGCACACCTGCACACCTTATGGAGATAATTTAATTGTCAAATCTTCAAACTACACATATGCACACCTTCAGGGAATTTGTGCAAGGTGCTCAATTCATCAAAAAGTCAAAGTTCTCAATTTTGAAAATGGTTTTTGGGTTTTTCTCAAATGAGATCTGGGAGTACTCTAGTGTACTTTTCCCTTTTTGATGATTTATACCCTTTTTATAGCCCAACATTGTCATATAATTGAACTCCTTTTGCTTCTTCTATCTGAAATCCCAAGGCGCCTATTTTGAAAATGCACATGCAATACCATGGTAATTGTTTTGTGTTATGAATGATGAGGATTCCATGATGACCTATACAAAAGATAAACATAAACATACTAGTGTTAGGAGTTAAAAAAATTTATGCTAGCTGACTAAACCTTTAAACCCAAACTACAAAAATTTGACTCCTTGAGCCACCTTGGAAGATACCTATTTTGACAAATGAGCTTCTGTGAGCCAAAAAAGTGGGTCCCCATTTCTAAATTTGAAAATAGGGTGAGTGTTGTGGAACCACAATAGGTACAATCCCCACCGAGGTTTTCCCTAGTTAACAAAATATGGTGTTATGTGTTACAATATTTTATGATTGTGTTTACTATTTTGCATAATCAATTTACTTTCATAGGCAAGTTATACATTTTTTAATGATATCCATAATTGGGAAAAGGTTTGTGAAATACTAATTCACCCCTGAAAGGAGAACTAACTCAGTTTAAGATACACCTTTAGGAGTTCTATTTTGGTAGTAAAAATATTGATCAAAAAATCTTTATACAGAGACCCTTTTATGATAAGATTTGTCTTGGATGCTTTGGAGAAAAGTCATTTGAGAAGTTAGAAGCTAGAAAAGAACCAGATCTTGTGATCTAACATCTTGAGAACAAAGAAGAAAATCAAAACAAGGCCGAGTCTAGTTAATTTGAAGATGTACCTAAGTATTTTTAAGAAAGCTAAATCACTAAATAAGTGAGGAATGAATTCATAAGTAGATTTTATCTGTGCAATGAATTTGGTCACATGAAAAGGGACTGCATAGGTAAGTCATTTGAACCCCTTTCTAGTTATTGTTATAATTGTCATGGTTTTCGTCATAGAGCTATTGAATGTAAGAAACCTAGATTCAATAATGAAAATAGTAGAATATTTGGACATACTAACCCTACAACAATTAGACCTTTTTTTTATTCATATACATGACTAACCACTATATGAGTGGGAGCAAGAGTGGACAGGGGAAAGGACAGGGTAGCACGCCTTCTCAAAATTTGAAACCTATCCTAGGAAAGATTCCACAGGGAGGAGGAAATCAAAAACAAGGAACAAAGGAGGGGTTTGCAAAGTGTTAGGGGACTACAGATATTGGAGATGATATGGAGAATGGGGATGGGGACCCATGTGAAAAGAGCAAAGGTTTGGAAAAATCTGTTCCACTACCCAAGGTGGACCAATCTAGTTTTATGGTGAAATGATTGTCTCTTTTTGGTGTTAAACCCTCTGGTAAGTCTTCTTTCCCTCTAGTTAAGATTCTTTCTAGCTTGGACAAGGGGTCTTGGGTAATTTCTATTCTAGACAAGCTGGTTGATCATAGTATTGCCTCAATGGCTTCCACTTTGGTGGGAAAATTTATTGGGCAAAGGTCAAAAATAGACATAGTGAGATCTTTCACTCAGAAGAAATGATAGCTTAAAGGACAAGTCAATCTTATGGTTATGGAAAAAGGCTTCCTATCTTTTGATATTACTTGTAGAGAGGACTTGTCTAACATCCTATGTGGAGAACCTTGGAGTATAGGTCGGTCTACCCTTGTGCTTTAGAAATGGTCATCAAAATTGGATTTGAATGAATCATTCTTTGTGCAAGCACCAATCTGGGTCAAACTTCCAAAGTTGCCATTGGAATTCTAGAATGAGGATGTGTTCATGGGCATAGAAAATTCCTTTGGGTAACTTTTGTTAATAGACCTGGTAACAGCTTGAACAAGCAGATTAACGTATGCAAGGATATGTAATGGTGTCAGGGAAGGGGATGACATGCTAGAAGTTGTGAGCTTTCACTCTAAGCTAGGAACACATACTCAGTAGCTCGTCTATGAAAGTATCCCTTTTGCTTGTTTTTACTATTTGAAATCAAGACACAAGGCAAATCAATGCCCAAAGGTTAAAGTTGAAAAGAAAAAGATTTCATCTTATTCCCAAGGAAAGGAGAAAAAGATCTAGAAAAGGAAGGACTTCAAGGGTGGCCAGAAAGGAAAAAAATCAGCCAACATGAGTTTTAGGGTAGACAAGGATGTCCTGTCAAGAATAAAGGTTAATGAATTGGCTGAACCAACACTAAAGATTAATGGGCCTACAGAAATAGTAAGGACAATGGAAGAACCTAAAAAGATAGTGGAAGTCTCTGCTAATGGAAGAAAAGAGACAGTCCTTGGAGAATCAAAGGAACATGAAAAAATTGTTTCATCTGTTAGAGAGGAAGAAGATCTAATAATAAATCCTAGATTTTTAAAAGAGAAGGCTAATCCTAGATTTTTAAAAGATAAGGAGGCAAATGGAGCAAAATCATTTACTACTCAAGTTATCAGGGAGGAGACTAAGGTAGAGGAGGACAACCAACTCCAGGATATGATGGTGTCAGATACTCAAATGTAGGAAGTGAGGGAACAAGTCTCACTTGAAGGGGAGTTAGTGAAGGAAAATCAAGAGGATGTCTTGGCTCTCCCCTCATCTCCTAAGAAGGATCCAAATGTTTCATGCAATTTGGAAAAGGGATTAAAAAGGGAAAAATCCTTATCTCCAAAGCCTAAAAAGAAAATTAATTAGGAACCCTCCCTGATTTTACCAGTAGAGACTAGGAGTCATAGTAAATCGAACTTGGGTATAAGGTCATGATCGAGAGGTAGGAGACATGCTAGCCAAGTTAGAGAAGATGAGACCAGAAGATGTTAGGCGGATGGGAGCCAAAGAACACTTCTAGAGTGTTCCCTTAATTTTAAATGAAGATAATTTCTTGGAATATAAGGGGCCTTAATGGAGCCCATAAGCAGGAAATCATTAGGAATATTATTAGAGATCAGAAACCTAATATCTTGATGATCCAAGAAACTAAGATGAAGAAAGAGAGTTTGGGTAAAATATCTTTTAGTAAAAACATGAGTGGGGAAGCCTCAGATTCTGAAGGAGCATCTGGAGGATTGCTGACCTTGTTCAATAATAAGCAGTTCAGATTGACTACCTTGTAGAAAGATGGTAATATCATTTTTTGTAAAGTGTTCCATATGTATTCCAATGATTTTTTGGTTCATTTTGAATGTTTATGCTCCTAATTCCAAAAGGGAGAGAAAGAATTATTGGTCTAAAGTCTATGATTTGGTTTAGACCAGTAGCATAACTAAAGGAATTATAATAGGGGATTTTAATACTCTGTTAGTGGATGAGGAGAAGAAGGGAGGTTTGGAACCTGACTGGGAAAGTAAAATGGACCTCTCCAATTTCATAAATAGCTTGGCTTATTTGGACCTAGATCTGTCAAGAGGAGCTTTTACTTGGTCAAATAAAAGAACTAGAAGGGAGTGTATTTAGGTTCAGTTGGATAGAGCTCTTATCTCTCCAGACTGGTTGCAATCTTTTTCTTGTAAGCTATCTTTGCTTCCTAGAATTGGTTTTGATCACTCCCCTATGTCTCTCTTGCTTTTCTCTTTAGAACTAAGAAGGAACTTCTCTTTTTGGTTCAAAAACATGTGACTTCACATCCTAATTTATTGAATGAGGCATATCACTAGTGGGGGATAGAAGTGGAAGGTACTGCCATGTTTAGAGTAGCGAAGAAGCTAAGTAATTTGAAGAGAATGATAAAAGTTTGGAATAAGATGAATTTTGGTCATATTTTTCATGATAAAGATGATATGTCTATCAAATTCATCTCCATTCAGGATACTATTCAAAAGGAAGGGTACAATGTTTGAATAGAAATGTTGAGTTGTTTATTCTATCTGACTTGTATAATATCATAAGTAAGGAAGAGAAGTTCTGGAAGCAAAGATCTAGAATTAACTGGCTAAAAGAGGGGGATCAGAACACAAGGTTTTTCCACATTTCTACTCTTAAGCATAGAGCTAATAATAGAATTTCTACTTTAAGAAAGGGGTAGGATAGGTTGATAAAAGAAGATGAAATTTCTGTTGAGGCAGTTTCCTATTTATCATCTCTTTTGTCCAAGGACCCCTTTTTTATTGAAGTTGGATAAGACTGAAATTATCTCATGTATTCCACAGATTATTCAACCCTAGCACAATAAAATTTTGACGGCTATACCAAATGCTTAGGAAGTTAGAGAAGCTCTTTTTTCCCTACTAGCAGACAAGTCTCTAGGTTTGAATGGATTTCCTACCTTCTTCTTCCAAATTTACTACCAGGTGGTTATGGAAGATGTAGTTGAGGCTGTTCACAAATTCTTTGGAGCTAGAAGTATTTTAAAAGAGATTAATTCTAATTTTTTAGTCCTCATTCCTAAAACTCCTGGGGTTGACTCTTTGGATAAATTTAGACCAATCAACCTGTGTAACTCTTTCTACAAGATTATCTCAAAGGTGCTAAAGTCCAGAATGATTAGAATTCTTCCTTTGATCATATCTCAACAACAAATGGGATTTGTCCCAAGAAGATAGATTTTGGATTCGATCATAATGGTGCATGAAGTTATTCATTCAATGGAAGCTGGAAAGAGAGATGGAATGCTTCTCAAACTAGATCTTTCAAAAGCGTATGATTGGGTCGATTAGACTTTCCTTGGTTTGGTGCTCCAGGCTTTCGGCTTTGATCAGAAAATTTGTAAGCTTATATCTCAGCTAATTTCAACTTCTTCTCTTGCAATTTTGGTTAATAGTGCTCTGTCTATTTTTTTCAAACCTTTGAGAGGGCTTAGACAGGGGGATTCCCTTTCACCTATTTTGTTCATTATTTTGGTAGAATGTATTGGAAGGTTAATTGAGAAGAACAAGCTAGTTGGAAGTCTAAAAGGGTTTAAACTGTCTTCTAAGTGATCCTTTTTCTCATCAACAGTTTGTGGATGATACAATTATGGGAGGGGAAGCTTCAGTCAAGGAGGCTAAGGTTATTAAGGAGATTCTTGATTTGTACACTAGAGGATCTGGATGACTTATTAATTGGGAAAAAAACTCTATTTTCTTTATTAATACCCCAAAGGAAAATTGTGAGGGCCCTTGGCTGTGGAGTGGGAAAGCTTCCTTCTACTTATCTTGGTCTCCCTTTGGGTGCTAAACCTCTTGATTCCTTTTGGAATGGGATCATTGACAAGTTCAATAAGAAGCTAGTGGGCTAGAAAGGGGCTTCTCTTAGTTAGGCTGGCAAACACCTTTTGGTTAAATCTACTCTTCAGAACCTCCCAATGTATGCCTTGAGCCTTTTTTGGATTCTAGTTAATTTTTTAGAGAAAATGGAAAAGATTTAGAGGGATTTTTTGTGGTCGAGTCTTGAAAGGTAGAATAGATATCCCCTTGTGGCCTAGGATAATGTCTGTTTTCCAAAGCGCTATGGTGGATTGGGTATCAAGACACTAAAGCATCTTAATAAGACTCTTCTTGCTAAACAGATCTAGCACATCTTTAATAGTATTGGGGAATGGAGAGATTTATTTGCTAATAAGTATCTTAGAAGACCTTCAATCCAATTTTTGCTAAATAATGAGGACATCCCAAGCATATATGTTATTTGGAATGGTATTCTTAAAGCAAGAGAGTTGGCTAAGGCTAAGGTTGTTTGGAAAGTGGGGAATGGGGAGGATATTCTCTTTTGGACTGATCACTGGCTGTTACAAGGACCTCTTATTAATAATCCTACATTTGAAATGTGGGCTGATGATTGTATTAGGTAGTTTGGTTTGAAAGTTAGTAATTATAGAATTGACCAAGGATGGAAAGACTTGTTTGTCATCTCTAAGGATCTCAAGCTGATCATGACTATACTGAACTCTATGGTTATTAATAACAAGAGGGATAAAGTTATATGGGGTGACAATCCTAATGGTTGTTACACAGTAGCTTTGGGCTACAATTCCCTTTGGAGCCTAAAAGAGAAACCCCCTTGGGCGAAGGCTTGGTTACCTGGGCTTACCCTAAAGATTAATATTTTTTATTGGCTGGCCTTGCAAGAAAAAAGTCTTACATAGGTAACTTAATAAAAATAGGTCATATTATGCCTAATAGGTGTATCCTTTGTAAGAATTAGATGGAATTGGTCAATCATATGTTTATACATTGCCCTTTCTCAAGGGAGGTCTGGGACAACACAACACAATTTTTTGGGGTTAGCTAGTGTAAACCAGGTAATCTACTGGACTTATTTTGCCATTGAATAAGCATGTTGAAGGGTTTAGACTTGCTATATTTAAGTACTATGACTTTGCTTCATTTTTGTTGGGGAATCTGGAAGGAAAGAAATAATAGAGAGATAGAGATGAACCTGCTTATGTTCTAGGAGAGAAGATTTACAGAAGCATAAAGGAAAACTACGAGGTAAGGAAGTTGGGAGATATTGAAAATGGTGGTAATAAGAAGGAGAAAGAAAAGGATAGGAGGACCAAAAGAGAAGAAGTGAAATGGCTACTCCCTCCTGAGGGATGGCATAAAGCAAATTTTGACGGTGCATCAAAAGGCAACCCTAGACCTGTGGGTTGTGAAGGAGTCATTATAGTGGAGGGATGGTGGCTTTTTCTTATCCATTAGGTTTCCAAACTAATCATTTTGCAAAAGCTAGTGCTGCTTTCCATACAGTTAAACTGGCCTTTGACATGGGGATTAAAAAATTACAGTTGGAGGGGATTCTAATAACATTATAAGTTGCATTAAAGGAATCACTCAACCTTCATGGTCTATTGCTAATTTAATTGAAGAGACCCAAAATCTCCTTCAAAATTTTGAATGTGTCCACATCACCCATGTTTATAGGGAAGCTAACCCTATGGTAGACTGGTTCACCAATGAAGCAGTCAGGCAAGACAAGGTGATGACTTGGAATTTGGGTGGGAATATTCTGGCAGAAGTGAGGAGTCTTATTTAACTAGAAAAAATCCAAGGAAGTATGGTGGAGATCTTAATGTAATAATGTTAATTTATGGAAGTTGGGTGGTGAGTTATTGTAATAATGGTGTTTATAGCAAACATAGTGAGGAGGTGAGGTTAGCAGTGTCATATCGACACATTTTGTGGGTTGATATTTTTGTCTGCCTTTTTTCTTGGGGTATAGAAAATTATTTTGGTGCTTTTCAGAGACGTGAAAACCAAAGCTTTCAAAGGGGTGAGAAGGGTTTGGAGAGGTTGGCATTTATGAGAATTCTAGGGATGGAGAACGCAAAAATGATTGGGGAATGAAGTAGGAAGGAGCCTATGGGGGAAGCAAAAAAATGGAAAGAAAGGGCAAAAGTATGGGAGAAATTAGAGAAGGGAGGTATAGCAAATTACATTGCTAAACTCCATGGCTTTGACCCAGATGTAACTAACATTATGATAAACTCTTGGAAGGATGGGAGAGTTAAAGTGAATGTAGTTTCATTTTAAATCACAGAGGAAGTCATTACTGTTGTGTTTGAAATTCCAACTGAGGGCTTCAAATTTTATAGAGACAAGAAGCTGTCGGTGAATGCAATCAAGGATTTTGCAAAGAAAATGGAGGAGAGGAATGATCTAGTAAAATGTGAAATGTACTATGAAATGGATTCCATCAAAAAACTTTGGAGGTATGTTTTACAAGCTATTATAGAGTATATTTCTTTGGATACCAGATTTGACCAGGTGAGAACCCATTACTTTGTTTTTCTCAACCATTTTCGTCATGGCATCAAGATTTTTTTCCCCTTTTATTTGTTTACTTCTATGAGCAAGACTATTATAGGATACAAGAAAAAACCCTCTATGAATCCTCCCCTTCATGAGGGATTATTGTTGTTAATTTATGAGCATTTTAAAGCCCAAACTTTAAGCAAATCTCCTTAGCCTAGTGTGGATTCCTCTGAGCACTCAGGCAGCTCTAGTTTTTCTTTTGATTCGGAGGATATTGAAAGTATTAGCTCGGAGGGGGAGGAAAACATTTCCTCTAGCAAGAAGGCTAAAGAGTTGGAGAAAAAATTGTCCTCACCTATTACCCCAAGCAGGAAGAGCTGTGAGGACATGGGCCTAAAATTACAGGTTAGGGTGATCAAGAAAATAGTGAGGAAGGGCAGGATATAAAATTTGATGATGATGATGAGGAGGAGATGGAAATTAAGAGGGAGGAACCAGCTGCAAAGAAAAGGAAGAGGGAAAATAGATGGATGCTAAGGAGGTTTTGGGGTTAGGGCCCAATATCTCAGCTATTCCTCTTTCCCCTATTCATCACTAGGAGTAGGAGAAGGAGGAGAGGGTTGAGAAGTGATTATTAAGTATAGGTGAAATGCATGGAGAAATTTCAATGTTAGAACATCCAAGGTGGGAATTGTTAGAGAGATAATGAATCCCCAAATTCTGGAAGAAAAACAAGGCTAGCTCTAGTTCGAGGAACTCATTGATCTAGCTATGGTGGCAATAACAGATAATGCTAGGGAAATGGGCATGAATATGTTGAATAATGCTTGTAATTGCATGATTGACAACTTTAGGTCAATCAAATGGCTTTACCATGAATTAGAAGAGGTCAGGGAAAAAATTGGCCAAATCAAAAACAATAGGAAGGAGCCAAGTCTGGGAAATCAGAAGAATAAGAAGGATAGAATCAGTTTAGCTAAGAAGAGAATCCTAAACTTGAAAAACTATAATCATAATTTGGTGAATTAGATGATCTCCATCCTCAATTCTATCAATGATAACATTCTATCCCTTATAGAATGTTAAGCTAGAGGCCTGCTGGACGAGAGTGAGGACAAGGACAGGGAAAGAGCCAGGGTGGGAAAGGATGCGACGACAAAAATTAATTTCAGCAACCTAGACTGGGAAGCCTAAAAGAGTCAGGAGTAGATTGCTAAGGAGAATCAAAAAGCCTATGAAGCATCTTAGGTGATGCAGGAGCTCAAGTGAAAGACATAGGAGTAATCATGTTTTATTTATTCCAGTCTTTTGCTGTTAGTTTACTGCTATTTTTTGTCAAGTTGGCTTTTTCTTGTTGTAGCTTTTTGGATATAAGTTGAACTAGCCTTTTCATTGGCCTTTGTGTTTGGCTAGGCTTTCATGCTTATTATCAACCGTGTGACTTGTCTATGTTTGGCTGGGCTTTATATGCTTATTATCAACCTTCATTTTTGTTATAACTATTGGGTTTCAGGATCCCTGTAAAACTTGTTTTTCTTATAAAAAAAATTTAGAACTTTTTGAGGAAAAAATGTTATAAGGAATGACATTATGTGTTATAAGTGCAATAAATTTGGGCATATAGCTAGAGACTATAGAGCATGTATCAATCAATTAGGACCTAGATATGGAAACAATGTTATACTCTGTCAGATTTGTAACAACATGAGACACATAGCAAGATATTTTAGGATGAACAATATGAGGATTCCCAACAACATGATAAACCCAAATCCTAAAAGGAATACGAACAACAATAGGAGGAATGAGAATAATAGTAATGACCAAAGAGAAAATGTGAAAGATCTTGTAGGAAACCTTGATGAATCATTTGTTAAAGCTAAGGAACTAGCAAGTTAATATGTTGTGTTGGAAAGTCAGTCAAATGAAGCATCTAAAAATAGATTGAAGTTATTTATAGTCTCTAACCAATCACAATCTGATTAAGTATGTCATTTCATTAATTAACACGATTGAATCAACATTGGACTTGTATAGAAAACATTAAAATAGGAAACAAGACTTGTGAAGTTAAGCTAAGGTAGGAAAATATGTAAGGAAGTTATGGTTAAGAGCGCATAATATTTGGAGCTTATATGTGAGTATGCGAAGTAAAATAAGTTCTTTGATATATAGAAACATCATCTTTTTGATTACGTACTTGTGTAATTAATGAAGTAGGTAAAAGAAAAGGATTTAAAGATCTAAATCATATTTGAGAGTACCATTTGGGCATGTGAGAATTTAAGAAGAAAATTAAGAGAGAATCAAAGGCTATCAAGGTGAAATTGAAGTGAATTCATCATCAAACCTTATTTATGTGAAATTGAGGTATTTTACAGATTTTCAAAGGTTGACTTTGTAAAATTGAGTTCAGTATTTACTGTAGAGATGGATAATTTTTTAATTCAAAATGTTGAGAATGAACTTAAATCAAAGATGAATATAAACCCTATCAAACCCTTGGAAGATGATCGCTTAGTCACATTTTTGATAATTTTGGATGGAACTTTGTAATTAGAAGATGTTGGAAGCTATACTAGGAGCAAGTATGAATCTATAGAAGAAGGAAACATAGATAAAGAATTTGATTTCATATTGTTGATTTTTGATAGCTTTTGTTAGATAAACTTATATATAATTATATGAGAGAAAGTAATATAATAATGATATATATATATATATATATATATATATATATATATGAATATATTTATTATTATACTAATTATCTGATTAACAACTAGACATGTACCATGGACGAACATGTCTATTCATGGCTTATACTCAATATGAATATAAGTGATTGTTGCATTTGAAAAATACGTACCAAGAATACCGGTAGTGCTTAGTACATTTTCACTGATCCATGAAACTTAACATGGTATCAAAGCCAGGTTACTTCTTTGCCTATATACTTGATGCAATTAAACTATTGATGTTGGAAATAGTATATCCTACTAATTCCATGAGTTATATATGATAAACTCTATTAAGACCTATACCATTGTCAAATATATCTATTAATTGCATGTCATCGATTCCCACTATCTACAAATCGTGGAAAATTCTTAGAGGACATGTCGTAGGGTTTGAAGATGGGTATTTTATGAAGTTGTGAATTTTGAAGCATACAGACATGAGCCTCTAGATGAAAAAACAATGCATGGGAACTAAAAACTAAGTAGTCACTATGGTAGTTTCTGGGATGTGACTTGTTCAAGACACATCTTATTAAGATCATGGGCTTCTTACTTTGGACACATGGGTTCCTTCCACTTTAATGCTCAATACTCTTGCTGTCTAAGACTTTGGTCTATCCATTTCTTCCAAATGTGGAGGGCTTGGAGTTGAATTTATATTGGTTGCTTGTTCTTCATTTTAGCATAAATTTTTTTTTTGAGTGGTAGGGAGAACTATCTCCCAAGAGCATTCTTTCTCTTCCTAAGATCTATTCTTTGGTCTTACTAGGGTATTCCACTCTACCCTGCTCAAAAATCACTCCTAAGATCCCCTTTCCCCTTATAGAACTCACCACCACCTTCAAACACTCAACTATGTTCCCTAATCCAATTATGCACTCATGGGCTCAACTTAGCCACTATGCTCCCAAAATGACTTTGGGACTAAGAATAGGTTTCCTTGCTATTTTTTGTTTAATTTAAATCAATTTTTATCCCCTTCAATGGATTCTTCTTTGGATTTCCCATCCAATTCTTAATTTTCAAGTTTTAGGCCTTGTAGCCCTTTTGCCCTAATTAGGCCTCCCAAATTTAGTGTTCTTGGAATAACTCTCAAATTCTCCAAACAAATGCCCAACTTGTTTAGGGATTCTTTCTCAAGACTTCCTATGCTTCAATATTTCCTAGGTTTTAGATCTCCAAGGTGTCCATACATAGAACTATCACCTAACCCCTATCTTCTTGGGTTTTTAGGGCATGTGAATAGGTCTGGGTTCTTGGCTTCCCTTAGATATTCTATTAAACTCCATTAATATTCTCCTTGTATTCACTTATTAAGGACACATTCCCTTACTCCTACCATTGACTAGCACAAACCAATCAATTTTGCAAGCTTTCTTGCTACTATTCTATGCAAACTCCTAGCCATAATGCCTCTGCACTCACTTAGGGCTTGATGGAAAAAATAGATCCCCTACAAAAAAGAACCTCAAAAAACATATTTACACTATTTATAGTTCCTTGATTCCAAGTAGCCATTTAATTTTGACCATGATAATCCAAGTAGGACTCATATTTACATGACTACCACTGTTCAGGACAATGAACCAGTGGAAATTAAATATTTTGCAAAATGACAAAGAAAAATTAAAACTCTTAAAATTAACTCTACAAAACCTATTTAAATAACAAGAATGAACTCCTCAATACCTCACATTAATCGATTAATCCACTCAGAGTCTGGATGAAGGTAAAAACCTCTCTATCAACAAAATTCATTATCTTTTCCCAATGCCAACCATACAATCTAACAACTAACTCCTAGATTAGGGCTTAAAAATATCAACCCCTCATGTTTAGACCCTAAGTTTGGGATTAGGGATCATTTAGAGATATTTCCTATATTTTAGGAAAATGTTGTCATGACAACTTTGCAAAATTGCAAGGTTGTCATGAGTAACTTTACATCTTTTTGCAATTTTACATTTCTACTATCCTCCCATGCATGATTCAACCCAAATCACATCATATGGTCCGAAAAACACTTAAAACATCAAATATATAATTGCCACTCCATTTTGGAGACTTGGTCAACCTTTGACCCATGTTGACTTTTCTAGGATTTAGTATTAGACTTACTAAAAACAAACCACACGAATGACTCTAAGAACACCTATCTATAAACACACATCACACCTCACTTGGGACCATATCAATAGTCATTATTAGCTTGGTGGTTTGCTAGAACCACTGACAAGCCAAAATGAACTAGAATCTAAACAAAACCCTAGGGTGCTCCTACACCATTCTCCCCTTGCAACAAAAAGGTTAAGGAACCTATGGTGTTAAGAACTCTAGACTAATGCAATGCTTCTTGAAGTCACTTTATGTCATCCAGATAACCTCTTACTCTAGTTGGTGTTTCTATTTCATTAGATGCTCTGTGTATGTCTTGTGCCTAGTCTTCTTCTTCACTCTTGAATCCATAATCTTTTCAACGTGGGGTTTGTTCTAATCAGATATCTTCAGTTCTTCCACATCCTTAATCACCTTAGTAGTATACTATTTCTACTCCATCTCTAGTCCTTTTCATTTCATCAGGTCCTTCACATTGAAGATAGGAGAGATGGACATCTCCTTGGGTAGTTCCACCTTGTAGGAATTTGGACCATATTTAGCCAACACCTTGCATGGCCCAATCCTTTTGATTTATAGCTTACTTGGTATGCCCTTCTATAGTCTAGCCTTGTTCAAGAATACCACCACCAAGTTACCTATCTAAAATTGTAGGTCTCTTTTCCCTTCATCTCTCTTAGCTTTCAACTTCTGATTGGTCTCCATTAGGGTCTTCTTTACTTGCTCATGTACCTCTCTCATTGATCAAGAAAAATCATCAGCATTACCAGTGATCCCTTCATATCCCTTCAAGTCTCTAAGCTCAAGAACTCCTCTTGGATTTAACCCATACACCACTTTAAATGGACTCATGCCAGTAGTCCTATTTGTATAGTCATTAGAGGATAATTATTCCTAAGGAATCACTTGTTCCTATCCTTGTCCATACTCCTTAGTAAAACATCTCAACAAATTACCAAGTACCTTATTAATTATCTTTGTCTATCCTTCAATTTGGGGATGATATGCAGAGCTATGAGACAAGTTGGTTCCTAGCCTCCTCCAAAGCATCTTCCAAAAGTGTCCCATAAACTTCACATCTCTGTCTGCAACTATGCTTATCAGCAACTGATGTATCCTTACTATCTCCTTGAAGAAAAGGTGAGCAATATGACTGGCACCATGTGTAGTTTTACAAGGGATAAAATGGATCATCTTATTGAACTTGTCTACTACCATAAACACATTATCCAAACCAGTCAGTGTCCTAGGTAATCCTACTACAAAATCCATGTTTATGCACTCCCAAGGCCTATTTGGGATGGGAAACAAAAGATAAAGACCTACATTTGATGATGTTCCCTTTGTCTTCTGACACACTACACACTACTCCACATATTTCCTTACATCCTTTTGTATCTTAGGCCAATAGTAGAACCTCTCTACTAAGTCTAGTGTCTTGTTCAACCCAAAGTACCCACTCAAACTCCCATTGTGTTTCCCTTGAATGAGATTCTCCCTTATGTAACCTCTTGGAACACACAATTATTTTCCCTTAAATAGTAAACCATTTTCCAATGTGTAGTCAACATATTCACTATGAAAATGATTATCAAATTTAGTGCATACTTTGTGGATTTCTGAGAAGTCTGCCTCTCCTTTATAAAGGTCTTTGAATTCCTCAACTCTAATGCTTTGCAACTATATCTCTTAGATAGTGAGTAACCTACTACTAAGTGCATCTACAACTGTGTTATTGACCCCCTTCTTATGCTTAATGGTGAAGGTGTAGGACTATAGTAATTCCATCCACTTGATATGCTTCAAACTTAGCTTGTCTTGAGTGTTGATATAACTTAAGGCTTGGTTATCAGTGAAAACCACAAACCCCTTAGGCAATAGGTAGTGCCTCCACTTCTTAAGGGCTTGTACTAAAGCATATAGTACTAGGTCATAGGATGAATTCCTAGACTTGGCTTCATTTAACCTATCACTAAAGAATGTCATTGGCCTACCTTCTTGGCTTAGGACTGCACCCACTACAATGTAACTTGCATCACATTCCACTATGAATGGCTTATCAAAACTTGGCAATACTAGTATAGGTTGGGTACTTCCTTATTTAATCTTTTAAATCCTTCATTGGCTTCCTTGGTCCATAAAAACTTTATTTTAAGTCCTCCTTTTATGGTATCAAGGACTAGCGCACAAATTTCACTGAATCTCCTTATAAACTTCCTATAGAACTGATCCAACCCATGAAAAATTCTAACTTTAGTTCTTGTCTTAGGAGTAGGCCAAATTAGAATGGCCTCAACCTTGCTGTTCTCCATCTTCAAGTCACGTTGTGATACTACAAATCCTAGGTAGACTAGTTCTTGTTTCATAAACTTACTCTTTTAAAGGTTTATGGTGAGCTTCTCCTCTTTAAGTTTCTTTAATACAGGTTCTAGGTGCTTCATGTATTCTTCCTTTTTCCTACTAAAGATGATAATATCATCTAGGTAGACTACCACAAACACTTCTATATAGTCCTTTAGAACCTCATTCATCACCCTCATAAAAGTACTAGGTGCATTTGTAAGCCCAAATGGCATTACTAACCACTCATATAACCCCTCTGTGGTCTAAAAGGCTGACTTCCACTCATCACCCTCTTTCATCCTAATCTGATAGTATCCACTTTTTAAATCAATCTTGGAGAAGTATTTGACACTTCCTAAGCAATCCATTAAATCTTCTATTCTAGGAACAGGAAACCTATATCTAATATTTATCCTTTTTTATTTCCCTAGCATCAGTTGACATCCTCCACTTACCTCCCTTCTTAGGTGCCAATACCACTAGAACAACACATGGGCTAATACTCTTCCTAGTTAGACCTTGATCCCAAAGCTCTTGAACTTGACTTGCTATCTCTTTGTTCTGTCATGGTCTCATCTTATATGCTTCCTTGTTAGGGAATGATGCCTTTGGCACAAAGTCTATTTGATGACTGATTTCTCTCTTAGGTGGAAATGTAGCTGGTTTACCTTCACAAATAATGTCCTTGAACTGGTCTAACAATTTCTTCACTTCTTCTAGCATAGGTGATTGTTTAGGTGACTCCTCCTCCCTTGGTTTCACCAATATGGCATAGCCAAATCCTTCTTCCTTCAAATACTTTAGGAATTCCTTCCCACTCATTAAAAGTGTATTTGAGTCTATCTTCTCCACTGTGCTTCTTCAATCAGTGACTATATTTTATAAGTGACGCCGTTCTTCTTGAATGAGTACTTATTCTCCTTGTCATGGTGTACTACCTCCCTATCTTATTGCCATGGTCCACCAAGCAATAGATGTCATGCATCCATTGGTAACACATCACAATGTTTTTTTTCTTGATACTTGCCTATGGTGAACTCAACCCATACTTGCTCATTGACCAAAATGTCATGCCCCTTGTTCAACCAAGTGACTTTAAAGGGACAAACATGAGGTATCTTGGTGAAGTTCAACTTCTAGATTGTGTCCTTTGAAATAACATTATCAATAGATCTTGAATCAATTATAACCCTGCACACCTTGCCTAATATCTTGCACTTGACCCTAAAAAATACCCTCCTTTGTTTGTGCTCATCCTTGGTAGGTTATTTGATCAATATCCTTCTGAGCATAATATTTTCACCTTTCTCTAAATTCAAACTCACCTCTGAGTGTTTAGAAAAATCCTTCTCTTCCACATAGGCTATCTTTTTCTCCCGTTGTGAAGATGATGGCTTATTAAGACAACTATAAGAAGGGTGACCCAATTGCCCACAATTGTAATACTTCATAAAAGAAAAATGATAGATTCTTCCAAATCCACTTGATCTTTGTCTTCCACCACTAGGAAAGCTTTTGCCTCTACCATAACTACCCCTATTACTAGGTTCATGTGCTTGTTCAATGGACTTGGAGTCCCCTTGGACTCTATTCTCATTTCTTATTCCACTAGAACCTCCTCTATGTCCACCTCTAGAATCTCTACCTCTTCCTCTACCCTAGTGCTCGAGTCTAGTTTCTTTTTCAACTTTTCTTCCACTTTAATAGCCATCTGATAATAGCTATGGAGGATAGTAAGTGTAAAGGGACTCAACTCTTCTTTTATATTTCATCTAAGGTTATTTAGATACCTAGCAAACTTAATGCTTTTAGTTTCTTGCACTCTAGACGTAAGGGTTAGTTTTTGAAACTCCTTAGTATAGGTAGCCACATCTAGGTCTCTATGTTTGAGATTTTGCCTCTTCCTATGTAGTTGTATGTCATAATTCTCTGGTAGATAGTTTTCCTTTACTTTAGCTACCATAGTCTTCTAATTGACTATTGGTTTCTTACCTTCCATCTCTCTTTCTTCTTGCCAGAACTTCCACCAAGTTAATGCTTGTCCTCTTAACCTTGATCTAGCTATATTCATCTTTTGGGCCATTGTGATCCCATCACACTCAAAGTGGTTTTCCATACCCTCAATCCCTTCCATAACTAATTCTACATCCATTCTTCTAGTGAAGATAGGAATTCCTTCTAGTACCTTGCTACTTAGTGCGTTTATGATGTAGTGCAAGGTAGGAGAATCCCCAAAAGAGATTTCCAAACCCCCAAAAAATAACCATATGATAGTGGAAACACAACAACAAGCAACAATAATGCAAGATCTAATACCAAATCAAAACTCTTTACTCATAAAATAACTGATTAAATGCAATATACCCAGTTGTGAGCCCTTATGGGTTAGGGCCAAAAATACAAATAATAATTACAATATTAGTTCCACAAGATCCCACAAGATCCAACTTAAATCTCAATACTAGCTAGCCTAGATCCACAACTAGATAAGAACACCAAGAAGAATCCACACTTTTACCCTTAGGTCCACTAAGCAATCCTCTAGTTCTTAAGCCATAGTTACTAGCTCTTCAAAGTTTGCATTTTCCCTTCATCCTCTTCTCCAAGCTAGATGATAATCATACTACCACCTAAAGACTCCACAAAACCCCCTACTTATATCCAACTAAGCCATAAGTTGGCCCAGTTCCTTGCAAACTAAATTAAATCCCTTACATTAAATATATGTTGAGCCACAAGTCAAGTACAACAAAAATTAAATACCCATACATAAATTTAATGCCAAAAGTTAGCTCACAAACAACTCAACACCAACAAGAACCATGACCAAGTTGAGTGCCAGAGAAAACCAAGATAAGCATTAACAAACCATAAGCAATGTCGAGATCCTAGAGTCTGCTGAGCTCCATAGAGTATGCCAACCTCCCAAAGCATGCCAAGCTCCATAGAGTGTGTCGAGCTCACAGTGTCTATCAAGCTCCTTAGCCAAAACTATGCCCAATAATGATCAAGCACCACTCCTTTGGTGACTGAGTCCACAACTTCAAGCTAAAATATCTCCAACATATAGGATTTCTAGCAAGCCTAGGATGCTCCTATATCACTATAAGGCTTTGAGGAAAGGTTCCTCTACTAATGGAGGGTTTGGTTTTGGTTCAATTTCTTCTTCTACCTGACTCTTTCCTTTGTCTTTATCCACTTCTAGCTGCTCTTTTATGTATCCTACAGTCTCTACAATCTCATCTAATTTTTGCTTCATCTCTTCCACAACTTCTTCAAGAAACCTATTATTCTCTTATTGTTTTGAAAAATCTCTTTCCAATTCTACATTGGTCACCACGGTTCTTTCTCCTATGGATTCTCTTTCCTCTGACATACATGCTTCACTTCCCAAGCCTTTTGATGACTTTGATACCACTTTGGTAGGGAGAACTATCTCTCAAGAGCACTATTGCTCTTCTTAAGACCTATTCTTTGGTCTTATTAGGTTATTCCACTCTAACCTACTCAAAGATCACTCCTAAGATCTCCTTTCCCCTTATATAATGCACCACCAACTTCAAACACTCAACTATGTTCCCCAATCCAACTATGCACTCATGACCTCAACTTAGCCACTATGCTCCCAAACTAACCTTGGGACTAGGAATAGGTGTCCTTGCTATTCCATATTTAATTTCAATCCATTTTGATTCCCTTAGATGGATTGTTCTTTGGATTTCCCATCGAGTTCTTATTTTTCAAGTTTTAGGCCTTGTGGCCCTTTTTGCCCCAATTAGGCCTCCCAAATTTAGTGTTCTTGGAATAAATCTCAACTTCTCCATAAAAACCCCTAATTTTTTTAGGGATTATTTCTCAAGACTTCTTAGGCTTCAATATTTCCTATGTTCTAGATCTCCAAGGTGTCTGTACATAGGACTGTCACCAGACTCTATCTTCTTGGGTTTTTAGGGCATGTGAACTAGTCTGGGTTATTGGCTTCCCTTAGATACTCTATTAAACTACACTAATCCTCTCCTTAAAGTTACTTATCAAGGAAATATTCCCTTACTTACTCCTACCATTGATTGGGACAAACCAATCAATCTTGCAAGCTTTCTTGCTACTATTCTTTGCAAACTCCTAGCCATAATGTCTTTGCACTCACCTAGGGATTGATGGGAAAAATAGCTCCCCTTAAAAAAAAAACCTCAAAAACATATTTACACTATTTATAGTGTCCCTTCCTTGATTCCAAGTGGCCATTGAATTGCAACCATGATAATTCAAGTAGGACTCATATTTACATGACTGACATTGTTCAGGACAACAAACCAGTGGAAATTAAAGATTTTGCAAAATGACAAAGAACAATTCAAAATATTCAAAATTAACTCCACAAAACATAATTAAATATCAAGAATAAAATCCTAAATTCCTTACATTAATCCATTCAATCTATTCACAATCTGGATGAAGGTAAAAACCTCTTTGTCAACAAAATTCAGAGTCTTTTCCCAATGCCAACCATACAATCTAACAACTAACTCCTAGATTAGGGTTTGTATAACCTTAAATATACCAAAACATCATGTCAAAACCCTAAGGTTAGTGTTAGGGATCCTTTAGAGATATTTCCTAGATTTTAGGAAAATATTGTCATGACAACTTTACAAAATTTAAAAGTTATCATGAGCAACTTTACATCTTTTTGCAATTTTACTTTTGTACTATCCTTCCATGCAAAATTCGACCCAAATCACATCATATGGTCCTAAAAACACTTAAAAACATCAAATGTATAATTACCACTCCATTTTGGAGACTTGGTTAACCTTTGACCCATGTTGACTTTTCTAGGACTTAGCATTAGGCTTACTAACAAATGACCACAAGCATGACTCTAAGAATACCTATCTACAAACACACATCATACCTCACTTGGGACCTTATCAAAAATCCTTATTACCTTGGTGGTTGGCTAGAACCACCTACAAGCCAAAATGAACTAGAATCTAAACAAGACCCTAAGGTGCTCTTGTACCAAGGAGAACATATTTGTAGCTGGTAGCCTGAGAGGAAGGAATCTTGAAAGGGCTTCCTATCATGGCTTCCTAAACATCAATAAATCATATTCAATTGGGAGAAATAAAATTTAGAGAGAGTTTAAATTATAAATTAGTAGAATATTTGTGAATTGCTATCAGTGAAATCTTCTACTTGTTCATCTCATGAAATGAGTATTGTTGTTGGAATGAATAAATTTAACAAGGGAAATATATGATTAAATACCTCAATCTAATTATTAAATTAGAAAAAATTAAGAATACACATAAAAACAATAGAAACATAAAGATAATATTGATGTCGAGACCAATCACATTGATGGACACCTGAGTCTCGATATGTTGGCCAATATAGTACTTTAGAATAAATAAGAAAAACCTCAATTTTTTTGATACTCAAAGAAAAAATAAGTGGATAATTTTGCATGATGTGGAGTGTTGAAAAGGACCTTTGAACAATCACATATCCCTATCTGATAGCGATCGTGGGCAAAGTACTAAGGACAAGAGCACAATGTGGAGCTTACAAGGGAATACAAGTGGGTAGTATCATTGATACAATTATATCTACAATTAAATGAAGGTAATAAAATGGTAAGTGCAACTTAAGTAGAAATGTCATCCCATAGATGTCACAAAGGAAAATGAAACTTTTCACCAAGGTAAGTGGACATAAGAAGTATTTCATTTCAAACATTAAAATTAAATCATATTGTTATTATATATGTGTAAAAGGAGTTTTATCTTATCTAAGTTTTCTCTTTTACATTATATAGTATGGAATAAATTATAATTGTAGTGATATAATTTGTCAAATATTATAATATAATTTATTAGTATTTTTATGAATTACTAATATTGTTATTGAAATATAGTTGAAATGAAATGAAATTTATATATATTTATATGCTAAAATTTGTTGGATAATACTTTATCTAAGGGAAACACATAATATAGAAATTAAGTATCGTGTTACCTTAATTGGAAAAGAGATGTTACAATCATCTGTGTTGTTGCGAGTAATGGACATGAGTTAAATTACTAATATCTTGATTAAGCTTACCATTCTTATTTGTACTATAAGAGTTATGTGCCTTGATCTTTTCCTTTGAGAATGTTCTTGTAGGAAGAGGGCAACAAAGGTTCAAAGGCAGCTTGACATTTCATTAAGAGAGAGAGCAGACATAGGATGTGATTCAATCAACTTTTGGTGATCTTATTCATATTGATTAAGAGGGAGTATAACATGTTGAGATGGATTCTCTAATGATCAATTGTAGAAGTCAAGAGGACTGTGCTTCATGAATATACCTCATGACCATGTCATTTTATTGGGCCTACCCCTTGTGTACATCATGAGGAAGTGATGACTTCCAAATGATGCCACTTGTATTTGCAGAATTTACTATAAGGTGATGATATTACAATAACTTGTATTATTAGATAAAAAAAATTGAGTATATGGTGAATGTCTTGCATCTCAACATTCTAGAAGGCCATTACTCAAATAGTACTTGGTGAAAATCATTGATATTCTAGAAGTTCAATACTCTTGATATCATATGTGATATCAAAACCTTTTGAGTACTTGGTGAATATGATTGGTATTCTAAGAGATTAATACTCTTGATATCAGATGTGATATCAAATTCTTTTGAGTAGTTGGTGAATATCATTGATATTTTGGGAGACCAATACTCTTGATATCAGATGTGATATCAAAATCTTTTGAGTACTTGGTGAATATCATTGATATTTTGGGAGGCCAATACTCTTGATATCAAAAGTGATATCAAACATTATTTGGATACTTGGTGAATATCATAAGTTGATATTCTGGAAGACCAATACTCATGATATCAAATGTGATATAAAATGGGGGAAATATTCTAAGATATAAAATTAGATATCCTTAAAATTATTATTTGTAATATTAAATTGAAGTAATATTTATTCTTATGTGTTTATCCTTCTAAGGTAAGAGAGAGTGTTGATGTTTGATAGCTTATTTCAGATAAACTTATATATAATCGTATGAGAGAAATTAATATAATAATGATATATATGACTAAATTTATTATTCTACTAATTATCTAATTAACAAATAAACATGGACCATGAAGGGACATGTCTATTTATGGCTTATACTTAATATAAATATAAGTGATTGTTACATTTAAAAACACGTACCAAGAATGCGACATTGCATAGTACATTTGCAATGATCCATGAGACTTGACACATATTCAATCAAGAAATGGGTTTCAAAGATGGATATGAATACCTAGAATAGAATGACCTAGTCAAGTACTTGTTTTCACATAAGTTTGATAATGAAGAATGGACCAAGATCATATTGAGTAGGATTCATGGTGGAAAGTTTTTATTAGGTGATATTGTGATAGAAAATTTAGCTAACCTCATCCACAAAGTCACTAGTCTAAGAAATGAAGTTTCTATACCTATTAACAAGAATAATGTAAAGAAAATTGTGTTAGAAAGTACCAAGTTCGAATATAATGGAAGAGGAATTGTGATAAGAAAAATTAAAAAAACATGATGTAAGGTTTATTAGAAAAATCATGGCATCTAAGATATGTTCAAATTCTAGAGAAGATGATATGGTTGTAGGTTTCATTCATGCAACCTATATGATGTGTGTTGAGAAAGCCAAAGTAAATTTGTGTGAAATATTGAGAGCATAGTTAGTTGAAAACTTGGAGAGGATACATAAAGTAAGAAACACTTAGTTAAGATTCCAATCATTAATAACATACATGTTTTTCCACCTGATAAAGAGGTTTCAATTCATGCCTATATATGAGTTGATGAACAATGATAAGTTTACTATGGAATATATAACAAATTTGTACAAGAGGCACCCTATTGAGAAGATTGAGAGTATCATAGACCTAATAATGAAGACATTCTAAAATGAGATGAAGCTGATATACAAAATCCCACCATTTGTAGTCAACAAATACAAAAATGAAATTTGTTTTATGGTTGATACTAATTTCACTTACATAGAAGTAGTTGAACCCATAATGATGTATGTTGAAAATCTTGGGTATGACGTTATAGAAATAGAGATTTAAGGATATGTGGAAGTTATTCTTAAGTCTAATAGAGATAAAGGGTTTGTTAGATATTGCAACAATGATGAGTTAATGGAACTGAATTATCAAGAAAATCTTGAGAAGTCTTCTAAGATTAAGGTAGAGACAACCATGAAAAATATTGTGGAGGAGGCACATATGACACCTGAAGAATCTTTAGTAGTGAGGAAAACTGTGGAAGGTATGAGAAAAAGTGGACAAGAAGGTATAATGTTTCTGACTCCACTAGAAGTAGCAGGACCTTCACTAGCAGATCCTTTGAAAGAAGGTATAACTATAGCAAAACCATTGGCTAAAGTATAAGCTATACCATATGTAGAAATTTCATAGGTACAGCCATAGGTCACACCAGTCATTCCATTAGTTATCCCATCCTTTCAACACATAAGTGAAGAAGAAGAAGAGGTAAGGGTTTTGGAAGTTAAGAGGAAATTTTCTAGATTGGCATAAATAAAGAAAGAACTAGCAGAGACTTCAAAAAAATAGAGAGTAAAATAGATGTCACTTGGGCCTAATAAAAGGAAGAAAGTTTTAATGACCTTTGCAGAGAAGAAGAAAATGAGAGAACATGTGAATGGCCCTAAAGATACTGAGAAATTGGTCCAAGAGAATAACCAACTAGAAAGTGCGAGCAAAGGAAGCAAGGCATGGAATTATAAGGTAGAAAGATTGAACAACACATTCATTAATGATGGTAATTTTGTCTAGTTGAATAAGTTTAATGAATTTTATAGTAATTTTGACAAACATCAATTAGAAAATGCTATAATAAGATATATGATATTGAAAAGAAAGAAGTTTAGAGACATACAAAGATATACTCCTAAAAATATGTATGACTAATTAGTTAATAGAAAGAATAGAGTACATGAAAAAGACATGAAGATCAGAGAGAATATGATCAAAAAGTTATGCATATAGAGAGTGAAGGGCATTTGAGATATATGTTGAAGAGTCTTGAACCTTATCTAAGGAACTAGATAAGAGAAATACTAATCATGGGAGGAAACTATGTGGAAGTAAATAAGGAGACTGAGCAAGTAATAATACAAATTATGAAGGAACTTAAACCTTCTAGCCCTCAGAGTAAAAAAATAACAACTTCATTATCAACAACTAGACAAGTGACTATAGATGTGGACACCATGCAAATAGATAACATAAATGTCACAATTGATACCAAAGAGGATCCTTTTAAGTATTATGGAGAAAATGTTGAAAATTTGGTAGGTTATACAAGCTCTGATGAAGATAAAGTGGTAGAGGAGAAAAAGTAAAGAGAATGAAGAAGAAGAAAAGAAAAAGGAAGAAGAAAAATAAATGTAGAAAAAGAGAAGAAAAAGGAAGAAGGAAGAAGGAAAATAGAAGAAGAAAATAAGATGAAAGAAGAAAAGGAGGAGGAAGAAAGAAAGAAGAGAGAAGAGTAAGAAGAAAAAAAGAAAAAGAAAGAAGTAGAAGAAGAAAAAGCTAGTGTGGAAATAAAGGCAAGCAAACCTAGTTCTTCAAGGTCACCACTTGAATCAACATTGCTGGATTTGTCAAGAAATAAGTCAGATGATGATGATCAAGCTGATTATATATCATCTCTAAGAAATATTATTGAGAAAAAAGGGTAAAGTGTGTTTAAATATCATTGATGGAAGTGGCAAAGAAATTGCAAAGCATCATATTAGATAAAGTGATTGAATCAAAACCATAGGATAGAGAAAAAGTAGTGATCAAGGCTTATGATACTAAATTCACACATTTATCAGAAGTGACAACCATAAAAGGCACAAAATTTGCATGATGCAGAGATGTTAATTAAAGCCCATGAAAACATCAAAGGAGACTTAAAAATTTATGATGAAAGAATCAAGGAACTGAGAAGATGTCTAGGAGAAGGAAAATAAGTTTATGGTAAATATGACCTATAACACACATTTATCAAGGATATCTTAGATGACCTGAATGTTATACTGGAAGAGTTAAAGATCTTTTTAATGAACTGCAAAGTCCCAGAGTGTAGATTGTGAACTTGGAAGTAGAATAAACAAGATACATGATGAATTTGGGATTTTAAAGCTAAAGAAAGAAAGAATGTTGAAAACATTTTCATTGTTAAGGGAGCACCTTAATCTAAAAATTGATCTTATATAAAGACAACTGGAGGAATGCATTTCAACCAATACATCTTATGAAGTTTACACACACTAACTCAGAGACAATAGAGATTGCTTCATATGCATTATGTGCATTACTCAACATATTAGATGTAGTAAAGGATAAATGGGATATGGAGTTTTCTATTTTGAAGACCAAATTTATTGATTGCATCTTGTTAGTAAACAAATTTGTCCTTTGGAAAGAAATATAAGCAATGATTCAATACACGCAGAAAGAAGAACTGATTGTACTAATAGTTTGATGAGTTATCATTTATTGATAACTCTCCTCTAAATTAAGAGGCACATCTCCCTCACAAAAGATATTCAATGAATGTGATAAATTGATTATGTCTTTAACCTTAAGGCACTAAGGGTTGATGACATTCATTTCATTGTTAGGAATAATGTGTCTCAACCTTGGATAATTCCTATGCTTCTTATTTAATTTGTAAATGTATTTTTTGCAAATAATGTAATTAAGTGTGAGTCTACATGTCTAGTTGGCATGTCGATGTGTCATTCCACTTGCATGTGTTGGCATCTTGAATTATGATAGATTCCTATGATGTGTAAGAGCTATCTTTGGAAGATTTAATTATGTGTAAGGAAATCATAACCAAAATGGTTATGATGGATTCCTATGATGCATAAGAGCTATCTTTGGAAGATGCCCTAAAAATGGAAAGTGCATTATATGAGCACTTTGAGGGCTGTAGATAGTTGGGAGTGAGAGTGAGAGTAGTGTATTGTTGGTTGCTATTGGATAAGTCCTCCATGTCCTGAAAGAGCTTACACTATAAGTGTGTTGTAATCTTTGAGTTGAAGATAATACATTATGCAGGTTTTGGAGGGGTGGGGTTGTTTTACCAAAAGGTTTTTCCCCACTGACATATCTTTGTGTTTATGTGTTATTATTTCTCTATCTATTTTTTTTATTCATGGTTAACTGTAATATTATTGTTTACATAATATTGAATCTATAATTATAAGGATTTTAAAAGAATTTGCACAATACTTTCCTTAAGATATTAGTGTAGGAAGCTATTTTTGCACCTGAGTTTCCTTACGAGTGGTATCAGAGCTTGATCAACTTTTGATCCTAGTTGTTGGGTAGGGTTTTTTGAGCTAATCTCAAATTGAGTGGGAGTTTTTTGCAGAGCATTCTAAATCTTATTTGTAGATTGAGATGGGTAGTTGATCATATGGAAAAATGGAGGTGGAGAAATTTAATGGCAGTAATTTTGAGTTGTGGAAACTCAAGATGGAAGACTTGCTTGAAGATCATGATCTATGGGAGGTGACTTCACTTGATGTGAGACCTATAACAATATCTCAAGTAGATTGGGATTTCAAGGATCAGAAAGCTAAGGGTCTCATTAGACTCTGTCTAACTAATTTAGTTGTCCTAAATGTTCTTGATGAGAAGATCATAAATAGTTTGTGGAAATGGCTTGGGTCTGTGTAGCAGGCCAAATCTTTGGTGAACAAGTTGTTCCTAAAGAAGAAGCTATATTCTCTAAGAATGGAGGAAGGAGGATCTATTATAGATCATCTAAATGCTTGTAATTTACTAATTGCATAGTTTACATCATCTGGTGTCAAGATAGAGGAGGAGGATTGATGTATGACCCTTTTATATTCCTTGCTAGATTCATGGGACCATCTTGTGATGGCTCTTGGAAGTAATTTAATCACTTTCAGAATGGATGATGTGGTATCTTGCTGTTATTTGAGGAGATAAGGAGAAAGTCTTCAAATTTGGCTAAGGAAGCTCTTGCTGTTCATAATAGATCCAACCACAGAGGCAAGCAAAATGACAACAAGTCTTGAAAGGGTAGATCCAAATCCTATGGAAAATCAAAGACTCCTAGAAAGTCCAAGGAAAAATGCTAGAACTGTGATAAGAATGGGTACTTTCATAAAGACTGTAAAGAGACAAAGAAAAAGAAGGCCTTAGATTCAAGTTCAAAAAAATCTCAAGAAGATGGCGATGCTTTCATTGCAGCCTTGGTAGTGCATGCATCTAATGATGTGTGGTTGATAGACTCAGGTGCTTCTTTCCACATGACCTATCATTGAAGCTGGTTCTCAAAGTATGAAGTTTTTGATGGTGGAAAGGTGTACTTGGGTGATGATTCTCACCTAAAGATAGTTGGACGAGGACCGATCACTTTTAGATTTCTTGATGGACAAGTAAAGGGGATCAATAGGGTAATGCACATCCCTAGTTTAGCACAAAACCTATTATCTGTAAGTATGCTAAATGATGTAGGTGTGTAAGTTGTTTTTTCTAAAGATGGATGTAAGATGATGAGAGGAACTATGGTGCTTGCTAAGGATACTAAGAAAGGTACTCTATTTTAGCTTGATGCATGCATTTCTCAGTGCAATAGTTCTTCTATTTCAAAGAAGAGAGTAGCTATCACTTCATTCCCACCATCTAAATGAGCAGTAAAGAAGACTATGCTTATTGGTTTTGATGGAAGTGCAACATGTGTACCTAAGGGTGTAAACACATTGGAAGGAAAGCTTCCTATAGAAAAGACAATGTTGTGGCATATGAGATTTGGCCACATTGGTGAGATGGGTCTCAAAACCCTGAAGAAGAAGAACAACATTAAGGGGTTAAATGATTGTAATCTCAAGTTTGAATTCTATGAACATTGTGTCTACGGTAAACAAAATCATGTTCAATTTTACTCTAGTTCTCACAAATCTTTTGATGTTTTGGATCTTATTCATTTCAATGTATTTGGTCCTGTAAAAGTTCCTTCAATTCTCAAGTTTTTATTTTTTGTATCTTTCATAGATGATTATAGTAGAAGGACATGGATTTATTTCCTAAAAAGTAAGACACAAGTCTTTAGTTAGTTCAAGAAATTTAAAGCCCTTGTAGAGAATCAAATTAGTAAGTAGATTAAGTGTGTGAGAATAACAATGGTGGTGAGTTTTGTTTAGCAGAGTTCAAATAGTTCTGTAAAGAACAAGGTATTGAGAGGCATAAGAGAACTCCTTATACCCCACAACAAAATGGAGTTGCAGAAAGAATGAACAAGACATTGATGGAGAAGGCAAGGAGTATTCTTAGTGGAGCTAGTCTTGAACAATGGTTTTGGGTTGAAGTTGTGGCTATTGCTTGCTATCTAGTTAATAGATCTCCTACATCGGCTCTTGTTGGTAAGATACCCATGGAGGTGTGGTTTGGTAAGAAGCCTTCAATTAGACATCTTTGTGTTTTTGGTTGTGAAGCTTATGTACATGTTCCAAAGGAGAAAATATCTAAGTTAGAAAACAAAGTTGTCAAATGTATTTTCATTGGATATAGTGTTGGTATGAAAGGATACAAGCTTTGAGACCCTGTGACTAGTAAGATGTTGTATAGTAGAAATGTTATTTTTAGAGAGCTAACTGTTAGGATTAAACCATGGATAAAAATAACAATTATATGCAAATATAACCAATATTAGAAAATAATAGATCACACAAAAAAGAACATAAGACACCAAGATTTAATGTGGTTCACCCAATCCCTAGGCTACGTCCACAAAACAACAAGTCTAATATTATTATGATCCAGTAATTACAACCTAATTACAATCTATAATCCCTTATATCTCAATACCGTTGCAAGAACCAATTTTTGCATCACCACTATGAAACAATCCCTAACCCTAAGCCCTTTTATACAAGTAATTTTATGTCACTTTACGGTTACAACATGTCAGCAAATTCTTGGCCATATGTCAGCCATAATGTTGGCCATGCCCTGAACCCTAAAGAATTTATGAAGTATGTACAATACTTTTTTGATTAGTCACCACAAACTAACAATCTCCCACTTGGGGATTAATCAGATTCCACACTAGACAACAATCTCCTAGTTGGAGACTGATCCTCTAGCAATATTGCTACTACATGGAGCTCCCACTAGATCAAACCACCCTAGACTCTGTTATTATTTTATGCATATTCAATCTAAAAGACCAATTGAAGTTGAAGAGAAGTTTAGCTTCTCCCTTATCACTACCTTTGTACACATATCTGTTGGATTGTCATCTATATGTGTCTTGTCTAGCTTTAACTGTCCATCCTTCAAAATGGACCGAATGAAATGGTATTGCAACTATAGGTGTTTTGTCTTGGAATGTAGTTCTGAATTCTTTACAAGATGAATGGCACTTTGACTATCTGTAAACAAATGATTATCCCTCTGAGGGTGTCCCAATTCTTCCAAGAAGAACTGAAGCCATATCATCTCCTTTATTGCCTCTATAGCAGCAACATACTTTGCCTTTGTAGTGGATAAAGCATTAACCTTCTGTAACCCAGAAACCTAGCTCATGGATGCCCCACCAATAGTAAAGACATAACTTGTAGTACTTCACTTGGTATCAATATCCCCTACCAAATCTAAGTTAACATAGCCCTGTAAATAAATAGTAGAGCCCCCAAAGTGTAAACACTTATTGGATGTTCCTCTCAAATATCTGCGAATCCATTTGACTGCATTCTAATGCTCAATTCCTAGATGACTCATATACCTACTAAGAACCCCCACTACATGTGCAATAACTGGCCTAGTACATACCATAGCATACATCAAGCTTCCCACAACTGAAGCATAGGGTACCTTAGACATCTTATCCTCCTCTTCTTATGTCTTGGGACACATCTCCTTAGTCAACTTCAAATGATCAGGTAAAGGTGTGTTGACAACTTTAGCATTCTCCATAGAGAAACATTGCAACACCTTCTCAACATAATCAGCTTGAGATAGCGTCAATTTTCTGTTCTTCCCATCCCTACAAATCTTCATACCAAGAATTTTTTGTTGTTGCACCCAAATCCTTCATAGCAAATACATGTGCTAACTGACATTTTAGCCCATTAATATGATCCATGTTAGACCTAGCTACAAGCATATCATCAACATATAAACATAAAATAATGTAGCTATCATCATCCAACCTCTTAAAGTAAACACAATGATCTAAATGAAACCTACTATATCCATGCTCATGCATAAAACTATCAAATTTTAGATATCATTGCCGAGGTGCTTGCTTCAAGCCATCTAAACTTATCTTCAATTTGCACACTAAGTTCTCCTTACCTTTGATCGCAAATCCCTGTGGCTAAGTCATTTATATCTTTTCAACCAAATCACCATGAAGAAAGGTTGTTTTAACATCAAGCTACTCTAAATGCAAATCTTTAGTAGCCACAATACTTAAAATAATATGGATAGAAGTAATCTTAACAACAAGAGAAAATATCTCATCAAAATCAATGCCCTCTTTATTTGCAAATCCTTTTACAAATAACTTGGCTTTAAATCTTTTCTTACCTCCATCCTCTTCTTTTAACTTGTAAATCCACTTATTCTATAAAGCTCTTTTACCTGTAGGTAACTTGCATAAATCCCTTGTCTTATTCTTCAACAACGAGTCCATTTCATCTTTCATTGTAGAATCCCACCAAATCTTAATATCACCTGCATAACTTCATCATAACATTTAGGTTCACTAGCATCTGTTAATAAAATAGACTACAAAGAGAGAGAAAATCTTTTTGAAGGTCTAATTTGCCTTGTTGACTATCTAACATTCACTGGTGTGTGTGGTATTTTTTGTTGTGGTTGTTGTACATCATGAGGAATGGTTGGAACATCATCTTTTGGAGTATCATCCAACACTATATAATCATCTTCTTTCTTCTCATGTTGCTGTAACATATCTTTGTACAACACTTTCTCATTGAATATGACATCCCTACTTCTTACAATTTTATGATTTTCAAAATCCCAAAACCTATAACCAAATTCATTAATGCCATACCCAAAAAATACACATTTCTTTGACTTAGCTTCAAGCTTGGTTTTATTTTCAGAATCTATATGAGAAAATGCTTCACAACCGAAGGTTTTGAGAAAAGAATAACTCACCTTCTTACCCGTCCATACTTCCTCTAGAATACCATAGCCCAAAGGAGTAGAGGGACCTCTATTAATCAAATATACAACAATATTGATAACCTCTACCCACATGTGTAAGGGCAACCCAACATGCAACCTCATGCTCCTTGTATGCTCCATTATAGTCCTATTCATACATTCAGCCACTCCATTTTCTTGTGGAGTCCTTGGAACCGTTTTCTATCTACGAATACCATTAGTAGAGCAATAATCTTCAAATTTATGACTGCAATACTCACCACCATTATCAAATCTGAGACATTTTAATTTCTTACCAGTCTCATTTTCAACCAAGCATTTCCATTTCTTAAAAGTTTGAAATACATCATATTTCTGTCTAAGGAAATAGATCCAAACTTTTCTAGTTTCATCATCAATAAAGGTAACACAATAATGAGAGCCTCCATGGGAAGATATGTAAGCCAATCCCCATACATCAGTATGCACAAGCTCTAATTTCTCCTTTTTGTTTTCTTTCCCAGTCTTCACAAAACTCACTCTCTTTTATTTTCCATACACACAACTTTCACAGAAATCTATATTAACACATTTTAGACCTAGTAAAACATTCTTCAAATGAAGTACTTTTATACCTTTCTCACTTGTGTCTAAGTCTATTGTGCTACAACGCTATATTAGAATTTACAATAGCTATTTGTTCTCCCTACTCAACTACAACAACTATTCCTGAACATTCATTTTTCTCTGAAATAATTAAAGTAGAAGGAAAAATATGACATGTACAAAGATATAAGGTGCCTACTTTCACACCTTTTTCTACTACAAGGGAACCTTTTGAAACCTTCCAATTTTTATTATTAAAAGTAACTACACAACCCTCATCATTGAGTTGCCCTGCTTAAATTAAATTCCTAATCAGCCTTGGAACATGTCTTACCTCATGTAGTAGCCAATGATTCCCATTTTGCAACTTAATCTTAACTTTTCCTTTTACAACAACCTAATAGGGTTCATTATCCCCCAAATAAACAAGTCCAAAATCCCCTTGGACATAATCAATGAAATAACCTCTATGAGGTGTAGCATGAAATGAAGCACCAGAATCTAAAATCCATGAATCATCAACACTTTCTAAAGATAGAAGCAAATCATCCTCTTTAGATTTGTTACTTACCACATTTGCCTCCTTGTCTCCATCTGGTTTATCTCCTTCATTTTTCTTTCAATTCCAGTAATCTTTCTTTTTATGCCCTAGTTTTCCACAATACCAGTAGTTGTTCGATCCTCTTGATTAAAACCTCCTCCCCTTTGACTTTCCTCTTGATTTCTAACAATTTTTGGAATTACTTCCTCTCTCAATCATTCTGCCTCAACTTTGTGCATTCAAAGAACTTCCTAATGTAGATCCACCTAAGGATTCCCTATGAGTTTCCTCACTCAAAATAAACCGATCCCATCATCATATTTTAGGGTACTAGATCTGGGGATAGAATTACTCACAACCATTATCAAGCCATTCCAACTTTTAGGAAAAGAACACAAAATTAGGAGATCCCTAATTTCTTCATCAAAATTGACACCCACAAAAGATAAGTGACTAGTAATAGTATTAAACTCATTTAAATGATCTACAACATGTCCACCTTCTGCCATTTTCATATTAAATAAATGCTTCATGAGAAATAACTTGTTTGAAGCAAAGGGCTTTTCATACAGTATCACTAGGGTTTTCATCAACTCTTCTATCATCTTCACTTTTATAATATTAAATGCCATTGATGGTGCCAGACATAATCGAATGCATCCAAGTGCCTTTCTTCTAAAAGATTCTAGTCATCATTTGACATAGATCCCTGATTCTTGGTTCTGCCTTCCAATGGCTTCTATAAATCCTTCTGATAAAGATAGTCTTCATTTTGCATCTTCCATAACTAAAAGTTCTGCCCATTAAAATTGTCAACCCTTAGCTTACCCTTGTCTGCCATCGCTCTCACTTGACCATGAGACTCCCACTCAATCGTGAGACTTTCCTATAGAGGGTAATTGAAACAACACAACCTCGCTTTGATACCACTTGTTAGGATTAAACCATAGACAAAAATAAAAATTACATGCAAATATAATGAATAAAAAATAATAATAGATCACATAGAAAAGAATAAAAGACACCAAGATTTAACATGGTTCACCCAATCCCTGGACTACGTCCACCAAACAACAAGTTTGATATTATTACAATCCAATAATTATAACCTGATTACAATCCATAATCCCTTACAACTCAATATCACCACAAGAACCAAATTTTGCATCACTACTATAAAATAATCCCTAACCCTAATCCATTTTATACAAGTAATTTTATGCCACTTTAGGGTTACAACATGTTGACCATATGTCAGCCACAATGTTGACCACGACCCAAATTTTTTTCCGGGTGATGCCCTGAATCCCAAAGAGTTTATGAAGTATGTATAGTACTTTCCTAGTCAGTCACCACAAACTAACAATCTCCCACTTGGGGACTGATTAGAATCCACACTAGACAACACTAACATCTTCTCTATTGTTCTACAACCAAATGAAAAAGAAAAGAAGGAAGATATTGTTTAGTTGCCTTCTACCCCTGAGAAGACTGAATAGAAAGACCATGTTGGGTCTAATGATGAGGAGAGCTCTAGTAGCTCTGATAGTTTAGAAGAAGATGAAGAACAACCTCAACCTCAACCCTTGAGGATATCCACAAGAGTAAGAAAGTAACTGAAAAGGTTTGGTTATTCTATGTTAGATTCCAGTTGTGCCTTTGCTTTGATTACTAACATTGATGAGCCTAGATCTGTGAAAGAGGCTTTGTATATGGAAGATGTAAGTTCTTGGATTGAGGCCATGGATGATGAGATGGCTTCATTAGATAAAAAAAAACTTGGGGCCTTGTACCTTTTCCTAAAGGACAAAAACCTTTTGGTAGAAAATGGGTGTTCAAGAAGAAATTATGTGTAGATGGCAGTGTTGAAAGGTACAAAGCTAGATTGGTTGTGAAGGGGTATTCATAGGTAGAGGGAATAGATTATGGTGAAATATTCTCTCCTATTGCAAAGTTGACATCCATTAGATTTCTATTATCTCTTGCTAATATATTTATATGTCACAACCTAAGTACTACATTGTTAAAGGTAAAGAATCTTTGGTTTATAGATTAAAGAAGTCTTTGTATGGTTTGAAACAATCTCCTCAGATCTAGTACCTTAAGTTTGATGCCTTTGTGTTGTCAATTAGATTTGTAAGATCAAAATTAGATCATTGTGTTTACTTTAGAATTAACAATGATCACCTTCCTATTGTTGGATTATATGTTGATGATATGTAGATGTTTGGAAAGGGTAAGGGTATGTTTTCTAATTTTAAATCTTAGTTGTTCGCACAATTAGAGATGAAAGGTCTTGGGGCAACAAGGTAGATCTTGGGTATGGAAATTAGTAGAGATAGGTCTAATAGAAAACTTTGGTTGAGTCATAGTAAGTATGTGAATTTTGTGTTGGAAAGGTTCAACATGGCAGATTGTAGACCATTGTGTGTTCCTATTTTTATGGGAACAAAGTTATCTGTAGACAATTTTTTAAAATCTCCTAGTGAGGTGGAGGACATGACTATAGTACGTTATGCTAGTGTAGTTGGCAGTCTTATAAATGCTATGGTTTGTACTATACCAGACATTGCCCAAGTAGTGGGAGTTCTGAGCTAGTTTATGGCTAGTCCTAGACAATTACATTGGGATGCAATTAAGAGAGTATTTAAATATTTGAGGGGTACATTAGATTACTCCATTTGTTTCCATGGTAACTCTTCTAGAGCTCCACATTTAGTTTGTATTCATGGGTTTGTGGATTTAGATTGGGTAGGTGATATTGATAGCAGGAGATCCACTAGTTCTTATGTGTTCACTATGTTTGGTGGTGCCATCAGTTGGATGAGTAAGCGAAAACTTGTGGTTGCTTTGTCTACTATAGAAGCTAAGTACATGACTGCCACTCATGCTTGTAAGGAAGTGATTTGGCTTAGGAGAGTATGTTCAGATATTGGTATTGGTGCAAGATAGATTACTATTTGTTGCAACAATCAGAGTGCTATTTACCTTACAAATAATCCAACTTTCCATGCTAGAATGAAGCATATTGATGTGGAGTTTCACTTTATGATAGATATGGTGGAAGATGGAAAGGTAAATTTGGAGAAGGTAGATACTATAAAGAATGTTGCAGATGCATTGATGAAACTAATGGGCACAAAGAAGTTTAGATGGTGATCAGAGTCTATGGGCCTTTCAGTCTATAACAGTTAGTTCTTGTTATGTTTTTGTTGCTCTTATGAGGTGTTTGACAAGTGGGAGAATGTTAGGAATAAAGTATCTCAACCTTGGATAATTCCTATTCTTAATATTTGTTTTGTAAATGTAGTTTTTTCAAATACTGTAATTAAGTGTGAGTGTACATGTCTAGTTGACATGTTGATGTGTCACTCCACTTGTATGTGTCAACATCTTGAATTATGATGGATTTTTATGATAAATTCCTATGAAAGATTCCTATGATGTGTAAGAGCTATCTTTGGAAGATTTAATTATGTGTAAGGAAATCATAACTGAAACAGTTATGATAGATTCCTATGATGCATAAGAGCTATCTTTGGAAGATGCCCTAAAAATGGAAAGCACATTATGTAAGCACTTTGAGAGCTATAGATAGTTGGGAGTGAGAGTATGAGTAGTGTATTATTGGTTGCTACTGTAAGTGTGTTGTAATCTTTGAGTTGAAGATAATACATTGTGCAGGTTTTGGAGGGGTGGGGTTGTTTTAGCAAAAGGTTTTTCCCCATCAGCATATCTTTGTGTTTATGCGTTACTATTTTTCTATCTATTTTCTATATTCATGGTTGACTACAATGTTATTGTTTACATAATATTGAATCTATAATTGTAAGGATTTTAAAAGAATTTGCACAATACTTTCCTTACGAGATTGGTGTAGGAAGCTATTTCCACACCTTAGTTTCCTTACATTCATCAATATGAAATGAATGTATTAGTGAATATGAATGTCGAATGGGGAAACAAAAAATAACAACAAGATCATTCACCACTTCCTCTTTATAACAGAGAGATCAAACAAACTTGGGAGCTTTAATCTATAAAATTTGAGTACATAAACCTATAGATTTATATAAAAGGTAAACATATGCAGAAAGTACTTGAAACTATTAGCAAGATAAGAGGAGTAACTAAGAGGGGAGGGGTGAATTAGTTACCACCAAAATAAATCCTAGATCCCTTAGATGTCAATACATAACATAAACTTCACTGAAATTACTGATGCTCGATAAACACACAAGCACTCGGTTAGTATTGAAAATCTGTTGTAACTCAACAAATGTTTGACATGAAAATCTTAAGAGATTATATGTGATTAACCTTACTTAACTTAGTTTCATACACATAAAATAAATATCATGAACAAGAGACACCAAGATTTAATGTGGAAACCCAATTTGGGAAAAACCATCAATTGCAACTAGTTATCGATTTTCACTTTTCTGAAGTAAGCCTTATTAGGATCCAACCTTATTAAAGGTTACAAAATACACTGTTAGGTGTGATCCTATTAGATGATTTAATCAACCTTTAAGAGTGGCCTTGTTAGAGGTCTTTAGACACTTCAATCTAGAAATGCCACCTTGTTAGAGGATTTACAAATAGCTGTTAAGCCAACTCTATTAAGAGATTTAGATCACTACTACAATGGTTAGAGAGTAACAATGAGATGACCTAATTTATGATGCAACTGAATTTCTAATTAAAGATCTCAATTCTAGCTTGTATACTTGATCCTTTTTGATCGAATATATTTTTGAAGCTCTATAAGGATATTCTTCTTATCCTTCTAATTTGCTTCCTCTAAGCATCTTCAAATCTTCTATTCACTTGCACACATTAAATCCTCAACTCAACCTTATACTTATAACTTATGCATTGTCAAATCAGCTTGAATATATCTTAGAATAATTAATATTCATCACCATGTCAACTCGAATCAAGAAACAAATCTATTGAGCTTAATATGCCAAAACAAGAAAATCCTTCAATAGCTGACTCTGCTTAGTAGACACTAACTCCAAAATGATTTTCTTGTGTTAACCAAGTGAACTTGGTTAAAACTACATCTTCAAAAGCTTTCTTTACTAACCAAGTGAGCTTAGCTAACATTGGTTCCATCCAACTTTTCTTTCATTGATCGAGTGAGCTTGGTTAACACTCATCTTCTTTGAACTTCTCTTTGATGCCTGAGTGAACTTGGTAATCACTAACTTTTGAACTTGGAAAAATCTAAAATGCTTGGTTGACATAGGATTATATCTTCAATGCCTAAGTGAACTTGACATACACTGACTGGTAAAGATATGACATTTTGTTTTAACATCAAATACAATACATAATTAACCAATTATTTTCAACAATCTCCCTCTTTGGCATTGATGGCAACACAACATGTCATAATAAAATAAAATTTTAGAAGAAAATGATAGTAAGGAAAATATCCTTAGTTTTATTCTAATTCTCATCCATGAGAACTCCCTCTACCTCCATTTTCTCCCTTTGTCAGCAAACTCTGTCTTCAACATCCTCTTCTGATAGCAAATTCTACCTCTTTGATATTAGATCAAGTTCTTCCTCTTTGACATCTTCAAGAAATTTTTTTGTGATATGAAACACACAAACTTCTCTCTCTTTGACATCTTATTCCAAAGACAATATTCAATAAATATCAATGTACCTTATATAATAATTGATATGTAATTTGCCCTTTTCAATACTACATCAATTGACTAATCTTCAACATGCATTGGTTAATGCATCACTGATCTTCTTTTAGTGAGCTTCAGATAGGTGAATGGACCCTACTTCTTAGATACAAAAATACATCCTTAGTTAATGGCTTAGTGAATATGTTTACAATTTGTTCTTTAGTACTTACATATTCCAATCTTACCTCTTTATCTTGCACTAATTGTCTTCGAAAATGATATTTTATAGAAATGTGCTTGGTCTTGGTATGCATCACATGATTATTTGATATATTAATTGCATTGGTGTTATCACAAAAGATAACCATTGGATCTTTGATCTCTACCTTCATACCTATCAACAGTTGTTTGCACCAAACAAAATTGGAGCAATTAACTACAGTTCTCAAATACTCTACCTTTATTGTAGATTGAGAAATGCAATTATGCTTCTTACTTGTCTAGGACACTAGTATTTTACTAAGAAAGAATGCTCCACCACTAATTCTCTTCCTGTCATCAACACTTCCTGCCCAATCAACATATGTGAATGCTTTCAAATCCAAATTTCCTCCTTTTTTGTACCATAATCCATAGTCTTTAGTATCTTTCAAATACCTCATGATTCTCTTGATTGCCATCATATGGTTTTCTTTATGATTTTTTGAGAATCTTGCCACCATACCAATTGCTAATGTAATATCAGGCCTTGTATGCACTACATATTGTAGTTTTCCAATCATTGATCTATATGTGGTTTGATCTACTTCCTTAGAATCATCATTTTTGGAAAGCTTATGTCCAGTAGACATAGGTGTTCTAAGTGGTCTTGAATCCTCCATTCTAAACTTCTTTAGTATCTCCTTAATATATTTGGATTGAGTAATATAGATACCATTTTTCTTCTATTGAATCTGTAATCCAACAAAGAATTTTATCTCTCCAAACATGGAAATCTTAAATTATTTACTGATATCTTCTGAGAATTCCTTGCACAAGTAATCATTTCCTATAAATAAAGTGTCATCTACAAATATTTTTTCCAACACAATCTTCTTGTCTTGTGCATCTTTGATATACAAACTATTGTTATCATTTTTTTCTTTGAAAACTAATCTTTATCAAGTAGTTATGAAGTCTTTCATACCAAGCACCATACAATGCTTTGTATAATTTGCAAAGCACATCTCTTTTTTTGGGATCTACAAAACCTCCAGGTTGTTCTATGTAGACTTACTCATCAAGAATTCCATTTAAGAATGCATATTTTACATCCATTTGATAAAATTTAAATCCTTTGTGAGCTGCATATGCTAGTAAAGTTCTAACACTTTCCAATATTGCAATAGGAGCAAAAGTTTCACCGTAATCAATACCTTCTTCTTGAGAATAACCTTTACACACTAACTTTACTTTATTTATGGAAACTTCTCCATCTTCATATAGCTTAGCTATAAAACCCACTTTGTGCCAATTACATTTTTATCCTTGGGTCTAAGAATAAGAGTCCAAGTCTTATTTCTCTCTATTTGTTCTATCTCTTTATTCATAGCTTCAATCAAACTTTCATTATCGAAAGCATCTTTCACTGATCTAGGTTTAATTTCATTAAGCAAACATGTACCTTTTAATTTGTTTCTTATCATTATACCATCTGATTTATCTCTAATGATTTGATTAGGTGCATGGTGCCTTCTAACATATCTTGATAACATAGGTACTTTAGATTTAGAACTTGTTCCACTAGCCTCTCCATGAGCTTCTATATCAATATTGGGTCCCATTGTCTATGACTTGGGTCCATCAGATTTAGTTTTCTCTAGCAACAACTTAGTAGCTTTTGACTGTGACTTGGGTCCTTCAAAATGTGACTCGGGTTGTACTGGTTGTAACTTGGTAGCCTTTGGAGATTCTGGAGACTTGGGAGGTGAAGTCTATTGACTTCCAATTGGATTTGACAATGTATTAGGTTCACAGTAGACAAACTTTCTATAATCCTTAAGTTCTTTGTTGCTCTCTTCTTTACTCTTTTATACAAACTCATCAATCCTTACATGTGCACTTGCTATGATCTTATGAGTTGATAAGTTCAAGAGTTTATATACTTTACTTCTGTAGGAGTATCCTAGGAATATGCCTTCATCACCTTTGACATCAAATTTACCTTTCCTAGGCTCTTTTAGAATATAACATTTTCTACCAAATACTTTCAAGTAACTTAGATTAGTTTTGTGGCCATACCATAGTTCATAAGGATTTTGATTTGAGTCTTTCTTTAGCTGTACTATGTTCAAGGTATGCATTGTAGTACTATTTTCCTCTTTCTAGTATTTGATTGCAACACTCTTTTCTATAATCAAAGTTCTTGCTCAATCCATGATGGATTTGTTCCTTCTTTCAACTATACCATTCTATTGTGGTGTACCAGGGGTTGATATTATCTCTTAATTCCTCTTTCAATGCATAATTAATTGAACTCATTAGAAATGAATTCACCACTATTGTCTAACCTCAAACACTCCAGTTTCTCTCTAGTTTCTTTCTTTACTCTTGCTAGATAGCACTTAAACTTTTGAAATGCTTTAGACTTATCTTTTAGATACATTACAATCATCATTCTAGAATAATCATCAACAAAAAGAATACAATACTTATCTCCATAGTAGCTCTCAATTCCAATAGGTCTACATAAGTCTGTATGTACTAGCTCAAAGACTTCTTCAAAATGATAGTTCTTGCTTTTGAAACTTGTCTTTCCCATCTTACCAATTTGACAATTTTTTCATAGGCCCATATTTGGTTTTCTCAAGCTAGGAATACCTCTCACCTTTTTGTTTTTTCTTATCTTGATCAAATTATCAAAGTTCACATGACATGGCCTTTTATGCCATAACTAGCTTTCTTCTACTTAAGCAATGAAACATGAACTTTCACTGAGATCTAGGTAGAATAAGTTACCTTTTGTTTGTTTACCAGACCCAACCATATTTCTTTTTCCATCCAATAGCTTGGCCTTCCCATTCATGAATTCTACCTTGACTCCAATGGTATTCAACTATGCCAAACTCAGTAGATTATGCTTTAGTACTTCTACCCAATAAGCATAATCACATCTAAGTTCATCGGTTAGTGAGATACAACCTTTTCCCTTTATGAAACATGGTTCATTGTTTCCAAATCTCACACTTCCACCATCATAATGTTCCATATGTTCAATTTTTTTTTTGTCACTAGTCATATGATGTGAGAAACCACTATCAATAATTATAAGTGCCATTTTATCACCTTCATCATCAACTTTATCTTTTATAACAATATATACCATTTCATCATCTTCACTACTATCTAAATCTTTAGCCATAAAACATGATTTTTTACCTTTGTCTTTGTAGTCCTTGAAGTTCTTGAAATACTTCTTTCCTTTTTACTTGTTGTTCTTGTTTTCATCTTTGTCTTCTCTATTTGGACATCTTGCAACAATGTGTCCAACTTCTTCAAAAGAGAAACATATTAAAGGGATTTTACCTTTATACTTTCCTTTTCCTTTGGGATAACTTCTTGCAAGTAATGCTTCAATGAATTCAAGATTGCTATCAAAACTATCTTCCTCTTCACTTTTAGATTGCTTGCTTTTAGACCTTTTTAGCTTTCTTCTTGAGTAATACCTTGGCTTCAAATGCAGACTCAAGATTGTTAGAACTAGGAGTATAATTATCATAGTTATCTAGTTCAAATGTAGTAAATCTTCCAACTAGAGCATCCAAAGCTATCTTGTTATTAGGATCACATCTCATCTCTTGACTAGCAGACACTCTAATTGCATAGATAGGAAGAAGGGTTCTAAGAACCTTGCTTACCACTGTCACATCTTCAATTGTTCCTCTAGAGGATTTGATAGCACTGACACTGGCTTTGATTCTCTCAATATATTTTGCAATGTTTTCATCCTCTCTCATTTTCATCTGATCAAAATGACCTCACAGGATTTTTTCCTTGGCTCTTTTTATGTTATCATCACCTCCATTGATATCCTTCAATTTGGTCCACATCTCATGAGTAGTAGCACATCCTTTGACCTCATCAAACTTAGTATAGTTAAGAGTTGATGCGATGTCAATCATCATGATGTTATGATTTTTCTTTTCAATAATCTCTTCCACAATCACTATTCTAGTAGGAGCCTTGTAAGAATTTTCTAAGTATTTCAAACTTGAATCATTGATGGTTTCCAAGTGCAACTTCATATGTTCTTGCCATGCTTGGAAGTTATCTTTTTTTAGCTTGGGAATCTCTCTGCTATAAGACATAATGATCTTTAGGTTAGGTCCTCGAAACCTTCTCTGCAAGCACCAAGAAGCTCTGATACCAATTATTGGAAATATAAGAGGAGTAACTAAGAGGTGAGGGGTGAATTAGTTACCACTAAAATAAATCCCAGATCCCTTAGATGTTAGTACATAACATAAACTTCACTAAAATTAGAGATGCTCGGTAAACACATAGGAACTTGGTTAATACTGAAAATCTGCTATAACTCGGCAAATTTTTAACATGAAAATCTTATGAGATTATGTGTGATTAGCCTTACTTAACTTAGTTTCATACACATAAATGAAATAGCATGAAAAAGAGACACCAAGATTTAACGTGGAAACCCAATTTAGGAAAAACCACCAATTGCAACTAGTTACTAATTTTCACTTTTCTAAAGTGAGCCTTGTTAGGAGCCAACCTTGTTAAAGGTTACAAAACACATTGCTAGGTGTGATCTTCTTAGAAGATTTAATCAACCTAATAGGAGTGGCCTTGTTAGAGGTCTTTAGACACTTCAATCTAGAAATGCCACCTTGTTAGAGGATTTACAAATAATTTTTAAGCCAACTCTGTTAAGATATTTAGATCACCACTACAATGGTTAGAGAGTAAAAATGAGATGACCTAATTTTTGATGTAGCTAAATTGCTGATTATAGATCTCAATTCTAGCTTGTATACTTGATCCTTTCTGATTGAATGTATCTTTGCATCTCTACAAGGATATTTTTCTTATCCTTCTAATTTGCTTCCTCTAAGCATCTTCAAATCTTCTATTCACTTGAACACATTCAATCCTCAACTTGACCTTATACTTATACCTTATGCATTGTCAAGTCAGCTTCCATACATCTTAGAATAATTAATATTCATCACCTCAGTTGGATGGAATCAACAAACAAATCTATGAACTTAATATGCCAAAACAAGAAAATCCTTCGATAGCTGACCCTGCTTGGTAGACACTAACTCCAAAAGGATTTTCCTATGTTAAACAAGTTAACTCAGTTAATACTGCATCTTCAAAAACTTTCTTTGGTAACTAAGTGAGCTCGCTTAACACTAGCTCCATCCAATTTTTCTTTCATTGACCAAGTGAGCTCGGTTAACAATCATCTTCTTTGAACCTCTTTTTGATGCCTGAGTAAACTTGGTAGTCACTAACTTCTAAACTTGGAAAACTTTGGAATGCTCAATTGACATAGAGAACTATCTTCAATGCTTGAGTGAGCTTGACATACACTGAATGGTAAAGATATAATATTTTTTTGTAACATCAAAGACAATACACAATTAAATAGTTTCTTTTAATAGAAATAACATAGAAATGATCACAAGATCAATTACAATCCAAGTAAAGTATATCTAGACCTTAGGATCAAATTTCATTATTCCAAATACAAAAACATAAAAATCGTATGATTATAATGCTTCTGCATCACTTCCAAGATACTCAAAGAAAAGAAATCGAAGCATCACAATTTTTACCTACTCTCCATTACATTAACACATATTTCTCTTTTTCACAAATTCCTTTATCTCCCCTCTCTGTAGCCATATCACTACTAAAGAAGAACCTCGATATTGCCTTCCAATTACCCATAAGAAGCATATGTTTGTTCACTGATTTTCTTTTCAGTTACGAAAACTAATTCTTGCATATTATTATCTTCTAGTTGGTATTTTAGAGAATTCATAATGTTCGAGTTTAAAGAACATTACTAGGAAATCACATATATAATGATAGTTTACTTGTTATATGATATGCATGTAACACATACATATTTGACAAATGGCATAATAATGTCTCTTGAGTCATTCTAGAGGGATCACCAATAAATTGTAGAACTGACCAAGTTGTCATGTGTAGGGACACAACGCTATCTTTGACATCCCTCATTGAGATGTTTCACAAAATGATTTTACATTTGTAGGAAATTCACCCCAACTATTGATTGAGTTCACCACTTGTTACTCTTGGTCAAGCATTTGTTGATATCTAAATGCTTTAATTAGGTTGAATGTTAATTCTAAAGGGCAATAGGCTTTGAATCTTCTTTAAATTGATAGCTAAGGTGCCTTGTTAGGTTCTTATCACTTGCACAACTTTATTTTATGATCATATGTATGATCCTTGATGGATGCACAATCTGGCTATGTATTTGGAGCTCACCTCTTACCATCTGGCTAGAGTGTTAATTTGAAACTTTATTCTAACTTATGCCTATACCAACATTATGCTTTTGAATATTTGAGAATGTCTTCAAGCATTATGTCAAATATTAACCAGTACTTTTATATTTATCATAGTCACCTTTGAGTCCTCAATTTGAGAAATGGGTCAGAGATATCACCTTGCCAAACATGTTTCTATTTTCCATACATGCTTGATTATTGATTTGGTATTTGTTGAAAGTCATTGTGTCATACAACTCACATATTCCATTTATTGAATTATGGAAAATGACTTCATCTGTGGACTCCTTGTAGGATCCAAGGTTTGTTAGGGGGAAGAAAGATTAACATTAGGAAATGAAACTTGATCATCATAACCATCCTTTATAGTCAATTCAAGTTTGGGTCAAAGCTTTCTTTTACTATATACATCAAGCACACCAACTACATACATCTGCCTTTTTCAAGCATAGTCGAGCTCTCTTCTAAAGAGATCATGACCAATAGATTACATGTTTTCTTTGATAATATGTAGTGGATATTGGTGTTGGGATCAAGGCTATACTAAGATGTGTTTGGAGTCATACTTTACACATGGGCTCACATGAAAAATGCTTGTGTATGTGATGCTTGGCATTTAGTCAAACACTTGTCATGCATTGTTTGAGATTCTACATTCTGATTTATCTTTCACTTTCCAACTATGCATCAAGGTCACTGTACATACTTGGTTAGTACCATCATAGGTTACCATACACATTTGAATATGACCATCTCCAAAATTCCTGTGAATATTTTCCTCTTTTGATGCACGACCCATTATTTTCACGATTGAGAAACACCTCAGTGATTGATTATGATTTTTTCTTCCTACTTCTTATATCCAATTGGTTATTAGCATGTGCATCATTCTTACATTTGGCTGATGCCTCTTTGGAGACACTTAAAATGAAGATCATTTGAATGTTCCACATATGATCATGTTATCATTGACTGATTGACAATCAATAACCATTAGTTTGATCATTATAGACCCAAACTAATTCCTTTAAATTTGAATTTAGAGCATTTGAACTCAGAGTATGAAATTAGATTTGCATTTGTGGTATTGAACTCTGGAACTTTGAATAAGAGGATTTTATTTTTTAGACTTGAGTTGAACCTTAAACTTCACCTGAGTTTGTAATTTGGGTATTTGTCATGTTGAAACCAAATCATTAAAACATATCATCAAACTAACTTGATGATTAAAACTTCATCCCTTGAGTTTTTATTTCTGCCCATTATATCTAAAAATGAACTTTGGAGCTATGATCTACATATTTAACTCTAAACCTCGAATCCAAACTTTTCTTATATATTTCAACCCTTGAACATTGAAACACTAAATGTAAACCTGGATCTGAACTTTGAATTGAATCTTGAATCTGAACTCAATTATGAATTGACAAATCTTGAGTTTGGTCTTGAACTCTGAACTCTAAATGTGAGCCTTACATATCTAAACTGCATTTCAATCTTTGAATGTTGAACTATGAGCATCCAAACTTTGAATTTTGAACTTGAACCTCTAAAATTTGAGGTTCAAGGTTCAATATATCTTCAAAATGTTGTCTTCTCACAAATCATAGTCTACAAAATCATAATTAGCAAAAACAAACCAACCAAAGATTTATTTTATGGGGTTGATTTGGAAGTTTAACATGTGGGTGCTAAAGCATGGTAACACATCTCATGGATATTCAGTCAGCAATCATGAAGTTAAAATCATCAATACAATTTTGACTTGTATATAGTTTTTGATACCTTTGTCATTGATGTTAAAGGGGGAGAGATATAAGGAAAATTGTATGTACATGTAAGGGGAGTAAAAAAAAGCAAAATAGTGAAATATTATAGTAGAAGTGGGAGTTATGCTGTAACTAGGAGATATAAGGAAAAGATGGTAAAATAATGACTATCCACAAATTTTGGAAATTTTGCAATGGCCATGTAATAGATGTTGCCAGTTTTTGAAGTTATCAAATTTTAAAGTTTTGGGACTTAGCCAATTTTTCCATATGTTTTCATCAATGCCAAAGGGGAGTTTGCTGGAAATTTGTCTAGATTAGACAATATGATGTTCTTACTTATGGAAACAAATATTCAATATGAACTGAGCAAGATGTGAGTGTAGACACCCTAAAATTTTCAAAGACATAAAACAAACATGAATTTTGATCAAACAACAAAAATTAAGGACAAAATTAGAAAAATGAGGAAAATATCAAACTTTCTAATCAATTACAACATCAAATCATTTTGAGTGGTTAATTAATTAATTACCCAAACCATTGATTAAATTCAAAAAGACCAAAATCACTTTCAAAGAGGAAATTGAATTCATAAAATAAAAAATAAAGTAAATTAAAAGGAAAATGATAAAGACAAAAAGTTGAAAAGAAATCCAACATTTAATAAATCAACTAAAACCATTTATCCTCTCAAAAGTGAAATCCACTCTTTTTGAAATTTAAAAGGATTGAAAATCCCTATTTATCCTCACAAACCAAGTCTATTGGACTATTCCTCTTGGGGTTTTGTGTACCCCCTATAAATGGTAAATCCCAGATCTTTACCCCAACCCCCTTTTTGAAATCCTATAAATAGAGGGGAAAATCAAGAGCAAAGGGACCCAAGTTTTATACATGCTTACTATAGGCATATTAGAGCTATCATTTTGATTATCTATTTAACATTATCATTATAGAGATTTTAAAATCATTTTAATATCATTTTAGTGTTACTTAGCATTATTTAGCATTGTTTACTATCATGCATAGACATATCATAGTATTTTCATGTTCTTATCTTCATATAACTTGCATTTCATATAGATCTCATATAGAATCCCACATATCTGCACTAATAACATAATCCCATTCTAGAACTATCACTAAGATACTGGTTTGAGAGCAATTTTAGTAGTTGTAGTTAGAGAAACATGAGATGTTTGTAGATGCATTATTTAGCTGTTGTTTCTTGGGTCTAGCTTAGTTCTTTGTTAAAGCCTTATTCTTATTTTATGTTTCATTCTAATCTTCCAATCTCTTTGTAGATCTGTGTGCTACTCTTATTCCTTGTGCAAATTTACTTATTACATGCTTAACAACATTTGGGAAGACTCATAACAGGCACAACAACCTTTCAAAGATGTTCCCGAACTCACAAATATTGGATATGAGATTTTTTTCACGTTTTAGTGCTTTTGAACATTGTTGTAATGCTTTTGAATTATTTTATTATGCATTTGAAGTGTTCTATACTACATTTGCAAGACTTGATAACACACCTACAATATTTTCTGGTGCATCTACATGATTTTCTAGCGTATTTACAGGATTCTCTAGCACTTCTATAATATTTTATAGCACATTTGAGTAATCCTATAGCACAGTTGTGTAGTTCTATAACGCATTTAATCAAACCTCAAATTTGTCATATTTAACTTGAAAATCTAGTTTTTGGGTTCTTATAGGTATCTTCTAAACCAAACAAGAGCTCCTAGGTCATTGAAGTTGCATGAAAGGAGTGAAGAAAATTAAAAATGTGCCTAGCATTTGTTAGCATCAAATCAAGTAAGCCTAAAGCTCTTGTCAATTAAACTATGGCTTTTCAAGGTTCACAATCTAGTTTAAGTAAGAAATTGATTTCTTTGACCTACTTGGAACTAGGCCTATGCTCTCAACTTTTTGAGTTGATCAAAACTCCAAACCTCCCAAAAGGGTCAATAGGAATTAATTCAGGAACAAAAAAATACATACATTAAATATGAGCTCTTGTTCTCCTAGTTTAAAGGCTTGTAATTAAACATCTTGCTCATTGTGTTTGAGAAGTTGGAGTAGTAGGGATATGCTCTCACCCTTTTAGGGTGATCAAACTCCTTGAACTACTTTCAATTTTTGTCTCTCAAGATTTTCCATAGGCACTTTACTCAGCCATAGAAATACATACCTCCTGAGATTTTCCTTAGTAGGACCGGTGAGAGGGAAAGCCTTCCAACTTGTATTCCTAATCGAATGCAAGCTAGTTATGTTTGAAAAATAGCCTTCCTCTATTAGTCTTGAAAGAGATTGCACAAAACCTCCTTCACATTCATGGGAAGATCTCTTTTAGAGAGAGGCAAATTCAAACATAATCAGATAAATACTAAAACCCCTAGACACCGGCCTTACCAAGCCATTGTCAAGAAGCCATTTTTCTTTCATTCTAGGTTTGTGTGTGGAATGTTTCATTTTCAATTTTTAATGTTCTTGTTTTAAAAAAATGGTAAAAAATTTAATATTATGAGACTTTCAAGAAAATTCAGATGTGACTGCAAACCAACCCTAAATCGGATGTAAACACTATTGTATACCTTGAAATAACACATTTAAAACCTGAAATAATGTATTTGTTCACTTCTATAACACATTTACCAATTGAAGCAGGGCATTTACCAACTAAAAAAATGCATGTACCAACTAAAAAAATGCATATGAGCACTCGAATAATGTATCTACATTTAAGACAATGCTTCCACATTGTAGAGTGGCATCTAGTATAGAGAGGCATAACACATTTGAGTTATATAATAGCACATATAAATATTTGATCAATGCAATTGGGATAATTTGTAAAATAGTGGCTATTTACACATAGAATATCCCAAAACAAAGAGCATATTTGAATACCCTTTTCCTCTATTAACACTCTACAAATCTGAGGAACTTTTAAAATGCCCAATATCTTTAAGATTGAGAAAAAAAAATCATCATCCAAGTCATTTAAACCATCCTACCTGTTGGTGTTTGAAAACACTGGAAGGTTTTCAATTATCCCCATGAGAACCTGACATATCTAGGGGCAGCTAACTCCCATTTTAAACATATCATTTCAGACACAAGGCCAACTATAAGGCTATACTCTTTCTGCACTTCAGGCTCTGCAAAACCTAGGTGGGTGAACCTATAGATTCCTTATATGGTACCAGTTGTCAAAGCATACACTGAATCTATTATGAAGTAGATAAAACCCTTATCTCTCCTAATAACTTATGAAATAACATATATCTGCAGTAGCTAGATGCAAAACAATGAAATTCGTAAGCTGAGTGAGGGCATTCTATTTATGGCTCTTCAACATTAAAGGGAAATTCATTTGATTAAAGATGTTGATTCAACATAACCTCAAAATGCAACAGTATAACCAGTGATCCTATAACTGATCAGTGCCTAATCCATTGGGCAATTCCATGAATTCAAAACATACATCTGTGACATCAGGACGTATCTCATATACCTAGACATCAAATCTATCCAACCACCTTGTGATTCAGATATCAATGTTTATTCAGGTCTCATTCTCACAAAGCATCCTTCTCAAATAACCAATAACCTTGTTTAAACATATCGAGCATTTACTTGGCCCTTTGGTCCAACAGCAAAATACATCAAACATACAACCTGAAAGGGATGCAAATGGGTCTCAAATCTTTGTTCCAAAACCACATAAGACTTACAGATTGCTGAGACAGGAGACAAGAACCAGAACAAATCTAGTGAAATTGTTGCTCATATGTATTCATTTCCTTGAAACTAAACATTCAGATGCATAAAATTAAAACATGAAACAACCTAATATCTCAGAACTATCTATATTATCTCTACAATGTTGTTCACATCTGTTGAAGAAAAATGGTGTCACAGTCATTGAAACATGTCAAAATACTGGAACCAATGGTCTCACAGTGCAAAAACTGGAATCCCTAATGGTATCACAGCAATGAACTCTTTCTTCCCAGAAACTGGAACCCCCTGAATGACAAAAAGAAAGAATGATATAGAAGAGAAAGAATTTTTGGATCTGATCTTTACTTGACAAGTGTCCACTTGAAATTTGATCTTCTGGCAACTGAAAACTTCATCCTTCCTTCTCCATCTTGATCTGATTTGATTTCATCATTGCCTTGTAACTAATTTGCAAAATATCCCCTCCTGAATGATGAAATCCCTTATTTGCTAAATATCTGATTTGCATCAAAATGTTGATAAAACTTGCTTTAACTGACTCAGAGATGCCCCCAACTAAATTCTCCTTGTCTTTTATGCATATTCAAGCTATTAACTTGCCAAAAATCACAACTGAACTTCCTAGTCTGAAAAAGGTTGCAATTCAGGTACCTGATAGAAAACCTCCTGTAGCTTGAACTAGCTGATACCTATGCAAAAACTAATCTTACAATCGAAAAATTTCATACTTTCACAATTCCGACGGTATATGATAAGGCATACTTTGCCTTCTAGAAATGCTCAGAATCTTGATTTGAAAAACACTCCTCTGGTTAAGATTGTTCAGGTCTATATTTAAAATAATTTCAAAAAGTTTAAACTTTAAACTTTAGGAAATAAAAATTTCAATTTAAAAGACCCTGCATGTCACATTATTTTGTTGGCAAAATAATTTTAAAATGGAAATTTTAAAATCATTTTATTTTTCCTAGCCCTTCCAAATTCGAGTCAACTCTAGGTTTGACCAATGCCACATGGTGCATTCTAATTGGACACCTGATCTGCATCATCCACCATGTGTTGTCTCCTTGCTACTTTGCCATGCTTAATCGGTGAGCAACTTCGGTTAGCGAGGTAACGCGAACCATTAGATCTACCACGTGGCGCAATCTGGTGCGCTCCTACCATTTTCCTGCCACATCAATGCCCAATCACTCTGTCGCTGCCACTTGTCAACATCTGTTTCGCTAACAGCACTGCTATTGAACCCACGTAACATTTTGGAACTTGCCAAATTTTTATGTTTTTTCGGCGACTTCGCTACTTCGCTAGCCGGAGTTGCCAAGATTTTTCAGCTAGCGAAGTAGCAACTAGCTGAATTTCTTAGTTTTTTGATCTCCATTCCTACTAACGTCATCATTTTTTGACTGTATTTTCAGTTAAAATTTTACTCTGACTGCATTTATAACTGGCCTGCCAACCATGGGCCCACCTGCACTTGCCAATGCCTTCCAAAAGACCACGTCTTCAAGACAACTCATAAGTTGAGCACTGGGGTATTTACAAACCCAAGACTCCTTTCCCATGGAAAATGTGGGATATCGGTTTTCATTGTTTTCCTCTCTATTCTCTGCGTGGAGTTCCTCGACTTTAGGTGCGTCAGGTATGAGGAGTTTGGGCAGCTTTCTGCCTTCATGTCGTGGGTTTCTATGGTGGCTGCGTGGACTTGTCTTCATAGTTGAAGTTGATTGCCTTTTCCAATGCCTGGATTCTTCAATTCTGCCATGCTTAGCATGAATTGTTGTGCCTTCCACGTCAATTGCATTGATCTAATCCACTTCATACATATAATCATACAATGCATACAATTCTTTCTTGTTAGAAAGACTAGCAAATACAAGCTCTCGCGTAGATACTCTGGCATTGTTAAATGTGTTTGCCCTAATTGTGTTGAACTGCAATACATACCAAAATATATCTGTCAAAAATTGCTATATGGTCATGTCCAACAAGCTGATAAGGTCAATTCCAAATTTCATCAGCTGCATGCTGTGGTATGAAACTCCCTTTGTTGCACAAATCTTTTCATTGATGTGGAGAATCCATTGCTTTGTTTATACATGGGGCGCTCTGTGCTAAACCCTTGAGCTGCTCCCCTGCTTGCATGGATTCCTCTGTGTGACTTGCCCGAATTTACTGCAACAACCCCCGCCCTTTTTTCTTATGGCTTCATTTTGGGTGCCATTCTCCATTCTTGCGTGGAGGGTTTGATCCTTTTTTTTTAATGCAAATCACAATACAAAACGTTACAGCCTACTATGCATTTTCTTGGTGTGGAAATTGTATTTGTCATGAATCCAGTTTCTCCGCTGATGCTTGCATGGAACATGGAGCTGGAAGTTCCTTACTTCCTACAACTCTATCCACGTGAGTGGAAAGAAAAATTTGCACCTGTCCAAAAAATGCGGATGTAAGCTCATATCAGGCCCCGGATCTCCTCTCAGTTTGGTGTCTTGCTACGACATTGTATGGCGTGACGAGCTTCCATATATCTGGATTATCATGTGCACAATTTATTCGAAGTACATTTACTCCAGATTTAATTAGATTGTAAATAAGTTTTTTCATCATTTGCAGATTCATTTCCAACTGTAACCATAATGCGAGCCTTCCTTCCCTCAACAGATGGTCCAAAAAGTAGTTCTGCATTATGGGACCGCAAAGTAGCATAATGTATGAGATTTGTTGCATTGATACGATAAAACCTGTCACATTCTTTTAGGTGCACTGCATTCCACTGCTCCAAGGCCAATGCATGTAATCATACTGCCTCTAACTTATCAAGAACTTGGACTAGAAGATGCTTAAGATCCTTAACACGTCCCTCTGAAGATAAGTCTAGGACTGTATCGTTTGCCGCTTTCTCTTCCAAAGTAACATGTGTTTCAGAGAATTCCAAATTTGACACATTTGTTTCATTATCAACATTGGATGGCATGGAGATGGATTCATATGATTTCAGAAAAGGACGATGTTTTCCCTTCTTTTTCTTCAATTTTGCGTTATTTGCCTCTAAAAAACAAAATCATCATTTGCATCTCCGGAGATAAGACTATCAGAATTTGGTTTCTTGTTTGAATCTTGCAGAGCTTTAATTATGCACCTTTTTGGAATCTCACTTGAAGGAGCAACCCTATGATTTTGGCTCACAAAAATGTCACTTTTTACCATGAAAGCCAACTCTGGAAATATTCCTCTCTTGATTCCATTTGATGAATTTTCACTATTACTAATGAATGAGCATAGTGGTAAAGGCTTGGGTGTGGGAAAAATTCGCATTGCCATCATCAAACCAAGAATAGAGATTCCACCTTATTAAAAAAGAAGACTTTTCATTAATTTGCAGCCTATCAATTTTGCTCTACGAGGTCTGTTGACCGACCTTAAAAACTGATCAAAACATCTGACCGGGATATGAGATCTGATGTACTGATTTTTTGTTTCACCCAATTTTACCTTGTTAGATCTCGTCTCATGACGAATTCCCAGTCAAAAGATATTCACTGTCAAAGTTGCCTTCTTAGATTTACCTGCAGATAAACAAGTCAGAAAACACTAAACTGGGTTCAGAATTGGCTTTAAAAGCTGGGTAAACTGACACTTGGAAGGACAAAAACTGAGACATTAGTTCTTTGTCATGAGGACATTATGGATCTATGATTTAGGCTCATGATGAATAACTGGGCAAATTTGGCAAGCGTCTGAAGTTGGCTACCTGGATTTGCAGGACAGGGAACAATGACAACATAACAATTTTTACAAACGGAATGACCTTGGAAAAGTGTGCAAACGGATTCGTCAATTTCTACAAACTGACACACTTGTAATATTTTTAGTGGAAAATATAGGGGAACAAACCATTTGGTCTTACCAATCACCGGTACAAAGATATGACGTCCCGAATAGGGCTCCCAATCAATCTGCACTTGCTGACACCAGTAAAACTTCAAAAATTGCATTTGGAATAGCATTTGAAAACTGATCAAACGGATTCGTCAAGACTTAAAAATTTAAACATAGGAAGTCTCTGATATCTACCATGTAATGCAAAAGGAAATTCAAGATTTTGGTCAACTGGGTCAAAGTTATAGCACATCAAATAGGGCTTCCTAGAAAAGTGTGCAAAGTGCAAATGAATGAAAACAGTAACTGACCAACTTTGAGGGATTCAAAACCTAGTCAAACAGACTTGAAACGACTCAAAATCTGAAACATAGGTTCTCAAGTATGGATATTAGATACTCCCAAAGCGGTGAATCACAAAACATTTCTGGGTGCGAGATATTCATTTACAAACAAAGCCTCCTGTCGCTGTTTGACACTTCAGTGAAAATTGTAATTTTGACAAATGCTTGAAACAGAACTTCGCCAAATGACTCGGGATGACAATTGATCTTCATGAAACACTTAGAAACACTGAATGAAAGGTTCCAGAAGCATTAAATACATAAGGGGCCTCATAGGTACAACCGGGTACACATGCAATTACGGGCATTCATAGGGTTTAATTTTCTCAAAATTTCAAATGGGTGCTCAAAATGGGAATGCAATTTTGAGCGCCAACACTACCTAGAGATTTTATCCAACATACATCATCACTCCAGCCTTGTACATCAAGTCAAAGATGAAAGGACATACACATCCTTTCATCACCTGACTTACAGAGCTAAATCCTACCACCATTGGTATTGCTAGAAACCATTTGAAAGATAACTTGATAACTTGGTCTAAAATTTATCCTCATAACAAGCAAATATAGAAGGATTGAAGGTTTCCCATTTACATCTCATGCCACCACACAAAACTAGTAACTACTAAACAAAAAGAACCAAAAAGATTGCACATATGAGTAAGTTCCAGAATATCAAAAAAACTAAAAAATTTGCACAATTCCTAAACACCATTGATCCTATAGCACCCATTGATTTCTTGTCAACTACCATTTCTAAAGAATTACCCCTGTTCAAACAATAGAATTTAGAATCTACTTATGAAATGTGTTCATCCCAAACTTGGGGTGAGAATAGCCTCGAGTCAAAGATGGAAGACTTTTAACAAAACCCATAACTTGTTGATATAATGTAGATACTCCTAGAGAGACATAAAGAGTGTTACCTACTATCATTGGCACAATAAGGTGCAAATTTGCCCACTAATTTTGATATATCTAACCTCAAGAGGGATCAAGAGGATTCTCCCTTAGAGGTCATGACCCAAAAAATCCAATATCTACAAATAGAAATGGAAAGAACAAAATAAGGGAAAGTCCAACCAACCAAATTCAGTCTAGAGAGGATATGTCCTTTCCCATTTGATATAAGCGTCATCTTGACACCTTATTCCCAAAATGTGCAAATACCAAAATATGACAAATATTTTGGTACATCTGACACACAAGATCATCTCTGTCAATTTTATACTTTAAATATGGAATTTTTGCATGACACAACCTATCTTATGTGTCTATTCCCTAGAAGTTTGGGAGACAAGCCATGGAGTGGTTCTCAAAACTCCCCTCAAATATTAGATCACTTGATCAAGTAACCTTTGTCTTCATTGCACAATACTCCTATAACATCAAGAAAGAGGTCACCATGATTGAGACATATGCAACATGAAATAACTTCTAGGTGAATCTTTTAAGGTTTTCTTACAAAGATGGTGGCATACCTTCAACAAATACCATCGGGACATCCTAGACAAAGATAAAACTGATATATTTTTCAATAGCCTCTCCAAACCTATGAATTATTAGTTGCAACTTCAAGGTTCCAAATATTTTAAAACAACATTGAAAAATACAACCAAAGTTGAAGAAATCTTACTAAATAATGATATCATTAAACTATCAAAATATGGCGAAGGTTTCTCTAATAATTCTTCACAACTAAAAAAACTCATTTGATCTATCAAATGATGAACAGAGATCATGGTGGAAAAATAACAATAAAAACATGGTAAATGATGGATTAGTAGAAGCAAACAACATTAAACCACAACTTTATCCCTATCTGAATCAACAATATCCAAATGTTAATAACATCAATGTGCCTACTCACAAAAACACACAAATGAAAGATAATGGTCATCCATTCTATCAAAAAAACACAACTACTCCTCCAACACAAAATACCATTGATCAACAGGTGGCATACAACCAAGCCTCTCCACCAAAAGGGTATAAGTCTACCAACACACCTCGAGTATATACTCCCATAGGTGAAATGTATGAAAGAGCTTTGAAAACGCTCTTATATGAGGAGCTTATTGTATTACATAAAGTAAAGCCTTATGAACCACAAGTTAAACCTTCATGGTGGAATGGAAAACATTTTTGTGCCTATCATCAAAATCAAGGGCATCTCACCAATAACTCCTATGCCCTAAAGGGAGCCATTAAAAAATTGATTGATAATGAAACTATTGAAGTTTATATTCTTCATACCAATGAGGACCATATGGCTTAAAAAAATCCCTTCACGAGCCATGAAAAGGGTGAATCTTCTAAAAATAACTAGAACAAATCTTCTAATGACAAAGTCAACTATGCCCAAAATTATGATAATACAATCAACATGATCTCTGGTTTTGATGATATCATCAATATTATTATTGTCAAAGATAAGCACAAGAAAAAACCCTTGAATGCCATCACCCGAGGTCAAGCCTCTAAAGTGGTCCCATAGAGGGAACCATTAGTTTAGATCAAGCAACCACAAGCTTTACCATCTCCAAATATAGTTTGGTTAATTAGTTGTTGAAAACCCCTACCCATCTCTCCATCTTTAACTTGTTACAAATATCCCTATAACACAAAGAGATCCTAACCAAAGCCTTACTTCCAAATGATCTTGATGTAAATAGGTTCCAAAATATAGTAAGCAACCTCATTACACCCCACTATGTATCCTTCTTGACATAAGATGACATGTCTCTCACCCATCCCCAAAAATCCCCATTACATATTGAAGTCTTTGTACATAGAAATAAAGTAAAAAGAGCTTTGGTTGATGGCAAGGTTGGTTTAAACATCTACACACTCAACTTGGTAGGAGTACTGGGATACATAGAAGATGTCATTGACCCTAAGAATTTTTTTAGAATTAAGGCTTGTGAAGATGAAGAAAGCTCCTCTAATGGCATGGTCATTTTTCCAATAAGGGTTGGCCCAGTCGTGAAAGAAACTCTCTATCAAGTTTTGGACCTAAAGTTAACCTACAATATGCTATTAGGAAGACTGTGGATCTATGACATGCAAGCTATTCCCTCTACTTACCATTAATGTTTGAAATTTCCATAAATGGGTCAAGAGATAACCATACCTAGGGATCATAACTACACACAATATTGTAATTCCCTTATTCCTCATAATAGGGAAGAAATCACCATCAACATAAGAAACACCAACCAATCTATACCAATAGAGTCTTCAACCTCTACAAGTCAAGACAACAACCACTTTTCCACAATGACCAAGGGAAAAGAGAAAGTGGAGTGTTTGATCTCTTCCATCCCATCACCTCTTCCACCAAAAGACTCCAAACAAAAAACATCATAAAGAAATTAATTGTTTAATGAAAGAGTTTGAATGAAAGTGCAAATTTCAACACAAAGTGGTAGGAGAATATTCAGTTTCTTTGTTTGAATCACCAATATCTCCTAAATCTCATGGCAGAGCAACTTCATTCGCTCTTCCTATACCACACAATGAACACTTTATCAAAGGAACCGATATATCTCTGAGTACCAAAGAAGAGGAAAACAAGGGGATAAAAAAATTTGACATTTCCCCCCACCTTTTTGGCAAGGGTTATGACTTAATGAAGAAAATGGGTTACTCAGGTGAAGGACCTTTGCGAGGAGACACAGGTATTGTTGAACCACTAGCAACACTTTTTAGGCCCAATAAACTAAAGATATGGGTAGGCTATTTGAAATAATAAAGTGAAGGTTTTCCACCCTATCCTAAGCCACCACATTGACCTAAATATGAAGGTCCATCATCCACTTTAATTTAGATATGAAAAAAAAATGACACCATAGATCAGAAGGTACCTGATTCAAAGAATGTAAACTTATCCATCTCGGATCTCTACCTTGAAAATGGACTATTCATGGATGCCACTGATAATGAGGATGATGATGAATCCACTGAGTGGGAACTTGATTCATTATTTGAGGAATCTACCCATGATACAAAATGCAATGTAATTCACATTTCCACATAGAGCATTTCCACAGAACAAGAATCTAGTTCTAGCTCACACTTTATTTCACTACAAAGAGTCAATTCATGCCAGAATGGTTGAGAAGAAGGTATAGAACAAACAAATGATCTTCTATCACTTAGTGACGATGAACCTAATGAAGGATTCTAGTTCTAGACCCTATTTATGGATTTCTTTCTGGCAGATATTGAAAATGAGGATTGTGAGCAACTCAAAGACTCTAGTTTCCTTGATAGTTTAGAAGAAGTACATGTCATAGAATTAACTGATTCAATGTATGAGCCATAAAATAAGGTCATGTCTTTGAACCGGACTGAACTATATCCATACCTTGAGTCATTATCCTTGACCCATCGTGAGCTTATCCACTAGGATATAACTGGGCCTCATGACATTCCTAACTTCAACATTGACCAAGACATCTTCATATACCTCAATGCAGTTGAACCATCTCCAAGATTAGAACCAAATGAAGCACCTATGGATGGGTCAAGTATCAATTATATCAGTCATGTGAAAAGGGGTCAAGCATATAAAAAATCTAGTAACCCAAACCACATTGTGGTAGTTCTTGATAAAAAAATAGAAGAAAATAGAAGAGACATATCTAAGGGTTAAAACCCAATTGTGGCACCAAATGATGAGATAATTGATACTTTACCTAAGCATTCAGGAGAGAGGTCATCTATTCCAATTGAACCAATAGAGAATGTAGTGCCTCTCATGTTTGTAGTCTATACCTTGTTTATTTTTGATTCTAGAGACACTTGTACACATGTTATTATTTTTACAGTTGAGATAACCTAAGGGTTAGATGTTATACTTTGATTTTAGTATCATAGATGCTATAATACTATGTTGTGTAGTTGATCATATTTGTATGTTGATGCCATTTTGAGATGACATTATATTTTATGATGATATCTGGTTATCCAGTATTTGGACATATCTTTGATTATGTTATTTGTGTTGGATTTAATGCTATGGTTATTTACTCTTTCTTGCTTCATTAGCTTTATGCAAATGTGAGTGATGTAAATAGATTATTTTAGTAGAATTGAATTAAATTAGGCATTTAAAGCTATGTTATTATATGCAATTACACTTGATCATGTGTTTTAGTGTGCAAGATTTATATCCCTGGTAGTGGTACTTGGAGATAGTGATTCAGTTGTTCATATTTTACCAATGTCATCCTTGTATGGTTGACATATCCTTATTTAATTGTTCAATTAAACCTTTTGGTGATTTGATTAAATTTGGAATCATTTACATTATGTGTCTAGACCCATGAGTGTCTGTGCATTTAATAGTTCACATTGTCATGAAAGTTGTTAAGGAAATTTTTGTGATTTTTGGGTTTTTGGGCTTTAAATTTTATTGAGTTTAATTTCTAGTAGCTTTTCCACAAGTAAATTCATATTACAAGGAATAGCCTATTTTTTTTTGGGTTGATTTGGGGTTTAACTAGGTTGGCTAGTTATTTGCCCTAATTGATTATTCACTCAAAAGGTGAATAACTATTGAAAGAGGAAATTAATTCCTCACTTCTCACTTTTACAAATTAAAAAATTGAGAGCTTTTTGGAGAATGCTCTTCTGAAGGATCACATTTATGTTTGTTGTGAGAGCTGTAGGCATGGGATCTTCTTGAGATTAGTCTCGTTGGATCTAGCTCAAGGAGACCTTGATGTGCTATGATTTCTGGCAGCTGCTGCAGGTTATTTATTTTATTTTTTTGTTTCCTATTTCAGCCCCTTTTGCTATCAGGTAGGGCTCTCCTATTTTCTTATTTGAGCTCAATTTCTAGTTATGTTTCTAGCAACTATATGTTAGGAGATTGATAACTAGTGTTCCCTTCCATTTCTATTTGCTAGTTCTACCCGATTGGTCGGGTATGAACATTTTCCTAGTTTTTGGGATAAGGTGGGATTTCACATTGTTATGCTAGCCATTTTCACATATGGTGTCCAAACCTACATTTTAATAGGTTTTTCTAGCTTTTATACCCAAAGGCCAAATGTGTTCTAATTTTGATGTTTTTGAGTTTTCGGGTTTTTATGTTGATTTGTGTGCCATTTAGTTTTCTTGGTATGTTATTGATTGTGGGCTTGGATCATCTGTAGGATGTCAGTCAGATCATTGTTGCACTTTTTATGTTGCATTGGGATGCATGCTACATCCGCCCTCCTGAGCTGTTATTCATTTGATTGTTATTACTGCTTGTGTTCTCATCTAACCCCTGTGTTTGATCTTTGTGATGGTGGTGCATTAGACACAAGCACATGCACATGCATTTTTCGAGTAACTTGTGAGGCCCGATCTTCCATTTGTATTTTAGTGGAGTTATGTTCATTTGGGGTTGGGTTGGGAATATGCATGCCTATAGGCACTCATCATGTAATGAGTATGGGTATGTAGGTTAAGGTCAGTGGAGGGGCTTCTCTCACAACCATGGTATCTTAGCCTAGGTTGGCATTAAGGAGTTCTAATAAGTGATAAATCAATTAATTATTATAAAATTAAATAATATGAGAAATGTGAAGTCAGCCTTCCAAGGGCGGTGCCGAGGGGTATGGTTAATGATTCTTAGTCCTTATGGTTTAGCTAGGGATGAAACATATCAGCCTCTTAAGGGAGTACTGAGGGGTATGGTTTGTTAGCATGTTCACCAACTCTCCACCAGAGTCCCTACATAGTTACCCATAGAGTGTTTGACTAGGACCTATTGTACTTGCATTGTCTAATGTTCTTGGTTTCAATTATCATTACTATCTAGTGTGAGTGTTAGCCATGGATGTTTACTTTCTGTGTGTTTGTGGTTGGATCATTATCTCCATCAACATGGTGGGAGTGGACCTTTGGGTTTCATGTGGTTGGGAGACATAGCTACCTTCACCAATCCTGGGGACTAGTGTATAGAGACGATCTATTATCCCAGTGCGATCGTCGCTTGTTGTTTCACTTGATATTTCAAGTTTTGAAGTATGGTTTCTTGTGATTTATGCTTTCATTAGAATACTTGGATATCATGTTTAGGTGATTTTGGTTAGTTGACAAATTTCCTTAATATGATGGTTGGCATATGATTAGATGATGAGTTTGATTAGTTGGAATATCTAATGCTTTACTTTTTAGCATGTTAGATTTTCTTATTCTTATGATGTAGTACATTTTAGTAGTGATGTCCTCATAAGACAACTCTAATGATCTGGTTGATAGTTTGGGATGTTATGCATGAGGGATGGCTAGGACCTTTGAGGTCTCATGATGCTATTATGGTTGGGAGGAACTACACATGAGTTTTGTTATTCTTGTACATTGAGATGTTGCTTCTATACACTACGATGTTTCTTTCGGTACATTCTTTTACTGTTATGTTTCAGATGGTTGTTATAGTTTCTATGTAGTAGTTATAGTTCTTGAGCGTCTATGCCTCAATTTATAGATTTAGTACTCCCTTGTGTGGAGGAACTTTATTTCTTTGCTTTTTAATTTAATGTTTTTTGACTTGCTATTTTGGATTCTCACGTGAAATTGTACTTTCTTGTGTGAGTGCAAAAGTTCATGTGTTGAACTGGGTTTTCTCATGTAACTCTTGGTACTTTCTCATGCAAAACCCCACACCATTTTTGGGTGTTTTGGCTACTAGGCCAAGTGCTTTGTCATGCTGTTTGGTGAATTTCCTCATGTGAGAGATAGTTTCTTGCATAGTGTGCTATACTTCCTCACACAAAAGTTCTGTCTGTAATTGTCCTCGCACAAAAAATAGGGGAATCTTGACTAGTTTTTGGTGATTACATTTTGGTGTTTTAAGTACCCATTGGGTTTTCTCAAATTTCCATGCTTTGAAAGATCAAATATTCTTTATTCTATTTTCATCTTTGGTTTTTGTTTCTTTATTTGTGTGTGTTAGTTTAGTAGTGGCATTTGGAGATTTGCTAGTTGCCAGGATTGTGGTTAAGTTTTCCATTGCAATCTTTGTGATCCTTGTATGTTGAGTGTCATGTACATCCATACTTGTTATTTTATTTTAAATCTTGGCTTGTATTGAATCCTTGTTCTAAGGATCTCCAGGTGGGGTAATACATTTGGTATCAAAGCCCATGATGCAACACTGGGATCTCTATGTTATGCTTATACTATGTTATCATTTTCACTATGTATGTGTTATGTTATTTTGGATATTGTGATATCTTGTTGGTTCATGCTTTCAACTCATATGATTGTGATGTATGTTTCTAATGCTTAGCTTATGATTCCTTAGTGATGCCTCCTATACATAGACCTAGTGGTCGGGGTGGTAATTGATGAGCTATTCAAGAAGAAGAGAACCATGAGGAGGAACATCAAGATAGTGAGGGAGAAGAGGGTAACAATAATTAGAATGGGGGCATTGATGCTGGTGCTGCAAGAGATTCCTGCTTGGTTGGGACCTCATGTGGAGGAATGCCAATAGGCTAGTGGTCAAGAAGAGGGATCTCATCATGGAGATTCCCATATGTCAGATCACAGGGAAGAGGAGGAGCATGACCAAGAATGTGAATGTTCTCATACACCATCTAGTGGTAGAGGGCATCAATGGAGAGGCTGTGGTCATGATGATGATGAATTCACTCAGGTTGAGATGATGTAGGAACTACATACATCTAAACCACCATTGTTTGATGGTTAGGGAATAAGCCTCAAGGAAAAGACCTAGTTACTAGATATGGGTCATTATTTCTCCTTGCTACCTGTTGGTCATTTTTTGTTCTCATCAAAATTACCATATTGGAATTCAAACCTAGTTAACATAATATTCAAATATTCAAATATGGGGTACAAAAATACTTTATATTAAACTTAGGTTATCATCATTTTTCCTAAGTGTTTGCATAGTTTAATATCTTTGTGGGTCTGTATTTCACCCACCGTTAGATCTTTTCATGATCTATGACCATTGCTTTGCCACTTTGTAGAAGTGTTCATTCTTTATTTCATGCGACAAAGCAACGTAATAACATATGGACTCATGGGCCAGGTCATGTTGTGTGGGCCACAATGTGACAAGGTGATGAGTCAGACTAAGCTAGCATATAGTGGGCATTTCATTGGGTAACTCTTTGACATGGTCAGTTTGGTGGGCTATATGTTCTTAGTTTTTGCTTTCTCCATTAGATGATGGTAGATTGATGGTCCTCACTATGTTGTTATGGAAAGCTACAAGTATTTTAATCTACACAACATAGCGAGCAATTTCCACATGGATTGTGTGTCCTATTTCCCTTGGCAGACCACAAAAGTGAAGACTTATTAGATAGGTTGGCATATAGATGAGTTCTAATTGGTTTGGATTCAAGGATGGTAAATGAATTGGTTGCATGTTTCTAGGCCATTAGATGGAGGAAGATCAATGTCTCTCATTATGTCACTATGGGAAAATGATTGATCTTTAGTTATAGTGACATAGTGAGGTCTTGCCACGTGTCCTAGTGGGCCCAGTTTGAAAAGTAGTCATAGTTAAGTTGGTATTGCAGTTAAGGTTGACAATATTGTAGGCCATCATAGTTAATTTTAAAAGGTGGCAATGTTAGTTGGTTAAAGTAGTCAAATGTATGAAGACTCTGTGAGGTAGTGAAAAGAAATAACATGGTTGGCCCACGTGGCTTATTCTAGTTACATGACTAGGTTGACCTATTGACTTTGCTAATTCATGAACCAAGAATGAGGAAAGATAGGGTTTTCTCATGCAATCTGATCTTCTAATCGATCTCAACCACTCAAAAGTTATTGCTGGGCTATGAAATGATGTAGAGGCATTCCTTTCACTGCTCAATTGTCCATTTTGAGGGTTCTAGCATTGATTGGCACTGTTTCTTTCACTTTAAGGTTTCTTGGGTTTCATGATTTTCATGCCTCTGCAAGTCTACTAAATTAGGTCTATTGTTTGGATTACCTTGATTATTCTCCAAGAACTTAATGGTAGTGGTTGTAGAGTAACTTCAATGACAAATATCTCAATTATGCTTGAACTATAAAAGAAAAGTTGTAATTCCTTCTTAGGGCCGATCTTTGTTTGATTCTCTAGTATTGCTTCTATGCATAGTACTACAATTTCTCATGCCTCTAAGCCATTGTAATCCTCTATTGAATCTCTTTTAGCTAGTAACACACTGTGTAAGATTTCTTTGCCTCTGGTTAATGTTCTTGTCTATATTCTATAGTTTGCACGATTGTATCTATTTGACATTTGAATGATATTAAGTGAAGCTTCTTCCTATAGCATTCTTTTTTTGTTTGATCTACATGTGGTTATTGAATTAAGCAAAGTTTGAATTTTTATTCTTTGAGGTTATATTTGGTTAACTATGCATTTATGGGTAGAGATAAGATTAAACACTCTATTTTGGTGCATCACCCCTTAGGGTTGAATAGGTAGTTTTTCTTTCTTGCATGTCCTTCTCCCTTTTCATCTCCAAGAGTAGTTTGGTGCATCCTGATAGCAGAGGAAGCCAACCCTCTTTGGAGACTCAACCTCATAGTTCAAGTACCACAGCTTGGAGGTTGTTTCTATGTTGTTGTCCTTAAGTAAAAAAAATTTGGAAAAGGGTGTAAAATTTTGTGAAAATAATTTTTGGAATGCCCGATGGTACTATATTTAGAAGATTTTAAAGCTTACTGGTGTCAAAAGAGAAGAATTCAAAGTTAATACTGAGAAGATAATATTTCTCTCAATATTCCAAGCCTTCAATAGGCTCTTTTCCACAAAGCACTTGGTGACTCTACACCCTTCATATTTGGTTCCAACCAAAGTTGCTATGATTCATGCCTAAAGCTGAAACAAGGGCATCTTCTAAAGTTAATTTCCAATACCAAGAGCTTTCATTTTTCAATCCTAGAAGAAGGAAGACCAAATTGTCTCTGTTGGCTCCTGATTTAATAGTTTTGAAAATGATTAAGAAACTAGATAAATGCATCTAAGGCTAGAAATTTCCTATGACGGATACACCTAACTACAGTCTTGGGCCAACTATAAGGCATAACTCCTTCTTCACTTCAGGCTCTGCAAGACCCAGGTGGGTTAACCTTGAGGTTTTGAGATATGGTACCAGTGCATTTAAAACATAAATATGAACCTATTAATAGCAGATGAAAATGCCTTATATCTCATAATAACTCATAAAATGACACGGATCTATAGTAGCTAGATGCATATCTATGAAATTCATAAGTTGAGTGCGGGTTAATTCCTTTCAGCCCACTACAAGGCATGAAAAATTGAAATTATTTGAATAAAAGATTTTGAATTCAACAAAAACCCCTAATATGCAACAACACAAACAAGTGATCCTGTAAATGACCAGTGCCTTATCTATTGGGCAATTAGATTAATTAATCACATACATATAGATATCTGAAACTTATTTGTATCTTCAGATATACGATCTATCCATTCACCTTGTAAATAGACATCTATGTTCAATCTGAATCTCATTCTTATATGATATCCTTCTCAATAAACTTGCAACCCTGTTGATTCCCTAAAGCATTTACATAACTCCTTGAGTCACAAGCAAAAATAAAACAACATACAACCTTAAGGGACTGCAACTGTGACCTAAACTCTTTATTCAAAGATCATACAACATTGAAAATTCACTGAGACTAGAGACGAGAATCAGAATGAAACTAATGAAATTCTTGCTCCTTTGTATTCATTTCCTTGAAATAATACATTTATATGCATGCAATCAAAACATAGAAACACCTAAAAGACCTAAACTATCTGTATTCTCTTCATTTTTTCTATTCATACAAGAGAAATTGTTGAAAAATATTTGGTATCAGAGTATTGGAACACATCAAAACTGGATCCAAAACATGGTATCACAGTAGTGACTGGTTTTTCTCCAAAGATTGGAACCAATTGGTTTCTCAGTAACAAAAAATGGAACCCTTACAATGAGGAAAAGAAAAGAAGATATAGGAGAAAAGTTAATTCCTCGATCTAATCAAAACATGACATCGAGCCACTTGGAAAACCTTCTCAATAGGTTAAAAACATCCTTCAAATCTTTTCTCTCAACTAGCGACTCAAATCTTCATCATTTAGCCTCCACCATCATAAAATATATGACATATTTGATTGAACCAGTAACTGATTTGATGCTTGATCTGGAATGACAAAATTTGGTTAAAAATGAACTCAAGAAGGGCAAAATATTTCTAGAATTCCTCTTAAGCTTTAACAAACATCAATATATGTTCCCCAACTGATTCTGACATTCCATGATGAATTCTACTCCTTTTACTGAGAATTCCCTAGACATTGCAAATCTGCTTATAGCTCAAACTAGTGGAGACTTGTGCATAATCTGACCCCAAATATGGAAATTTTTTTTCCTCCCGATTCCAATGGTATATTATAGTGCCTATTTCTAACAAAACATAAATATGAACCTATTAATAGCAGATGAAAATGCCTTATATCTCATAATAACTCATAAAATGACACGGATCTATAGTAGCTAGATGCATATCTATGAAATTCATAAGTTGAGTGCGGGTTAATTCCTTTCAGCCCACTACAAGGCATGAAAAATTGAAATTATTTGAATAAAAGATTTTGAATTCAACAAAAACCCCTAATATGCAACAACACAAACAAGTGATCCTGTAAATGACCAGTGCCTTATCTATTGGGCAATTAGATTAATTAATCACATACATATAGATATCTGAAACTTATTTGTATCTTCAGATATACGATCTATCCATTCACCTTGTAAATAGACATCTATGTTCAATCTGAATCTCATTCTTATATGATATCCTTCTCAATAAACTTGCAACCCTGTTGATTCCCTAAAGCATTTACATAACTCCTTGAGTCACAAGCAAAAATAAAACAACATACAACCTTAAGGGACTGCAACTGTGACCTAAACTCTTTATTCAAAGATCATACAACATTGAAAATTCACTGAGACTAGAGACGAGAATCAGAATGAAACTAATGAAATTCTTGCTCCTTTGTATTCATTTCCTTGAAATAATACATTTATATGCATGCAATCAAAACATTTATAATACATTTATATGGTACCAGTGCATTTAAAACATAAATATGAACCTATTAATAGCAGATGAAAATGCCTTATATCTCATAATAACTCATAAAATGACACGGATCTATAGTAGCTAGATGCATATCTATGAAATTCATAAGTTGAGTGCGGGTTAATTCCTTTCAGCCCACTACAAGGCATGAAAAATTGAAATTATTTGAATAAAAGATTTTGAATTCAACAAAAACCCCTAATATGCAACAACACAAACAAGTGATCCTGTAAATGACCAGTGCCTTATCTATTGGGCAATTAGATTAATTAATCACATACATATAGATATCTGAAACTTATTTGTATCTTCAGATATACGATCTATCCATTCACCTTGTAAATAGACATCTATGTTCAATCTGAATCTCATTCTTATATGATATCCTTCTCAATAAACTTGCAACCCTGTTGATTCCCTAAAGCATTTACATAACTCCTTGAGTCACAAGCAAAAATAAAACAACATACAACCTTAAGGGACTGCAACTGTGACCTAAACTCTTTATTCAAAGATCATACAACATTGAAAATTCACTGAGACTAGAGACGAGAATCAGAATGAAACTAATGAAATTCTTGCTCCTTTGTATTCATTTCCTTGAAATAATACATTTATATGCATGCAATCAAAACATAGAAACACCTAAAAGACCTAAACTATCTGTATTCTCTTCATTTTTTCTATTCATACAAGAGAAATTGTTGAAAAATATTTGGTATCAGAGTATTGGAACACATCAAAACTGGATCCAAAACATGGTATCACAGTAGTGACTGGTTTTTCTCCAAAGATTGGAACCAATTGGTTTCTCAGTAACAAAAAATGGAACCCTTACAATGAGGAAAAGAAAAGAAGATATAGGAGAAAAGTTAATTCCTCGATCTAATCAAAACATGACATCGAGCCACTTGGAAAACCTTCTCAATAGGTTAAAAACATCCTTCAAATCTTTTCTCTCAACTAGCGACTCAAATCTTCATCATTTAGCCTCCACCATCATAAAATATATGACATATTTGATTGAACCAGTAACTGATTTGATGCTTGATCTGGAATGACAAAATTTGGTTAAAAATGAACTCAAGAAGGGCAAAATATTTCTAGAATTCCTCTTAAGCTTTAACAAACATCAATATATGTTCCCCAACTGATTCTGACATTCCATGATGAATTCTACTCCTTTTACTGAGAATTCCCTAGACATTGCAAATCTGCTTATAGCTCAAACTAGTGGAGACTTGTGCATAATCTGACCCCAAATATGGAAATTTTTTTTCCTCCCGATTCCAATGGTATATTATAGTGCCTATTTCTAACAAAAATCACCCCTGTTATGACAGTTTGAAAAATAGGCTCTAGACTGTGGCTAAGCATTAAAAATGGAAATTTTTAAAAAAATTTATATAGTCAAAACTATATAAAACTTCAAAATATTTCAATTTCTCATTATGTGCATTTGAAGCATCTAAATTTCCATTTGAAATTCAATTCTTTACTTTCTCCCTCATTCTACTACTGCCATGTGGTAGGTCCCTATTGGGTCGAACCCATCTTGAAATATTTTTAATTAATTAATTAATTCTAGCTCGTAGCACCGAAGGCTCTCTTTTCTCCATCTCACACTCTTACACTCAACCTAATTTTTTGAATCCCTTTATGTTCTTACGGTTTAATCTTTCCCATAGCATCATAAGCGCTCAAAATTTCCTTTACGCTCATATGCAAAGCCTTCATTTTTGTTTCTTTACATTCTCATGGCCTTTACGCTCATACGAGGTTACTCATATCATCGAGAACCTCTAAAAATTGGTTTTCTCTCATATGGGGAGCTTTCTTGTAACACCGAAGAACTTAATATTTCATCTTCAGCTCATACGCGTAAGTGTAACCTCGAAGAAGCTTTGGAATCTTCTTATGCTCTTACGTGATTTGTGTGCCACCGTAGAGACTTTGACATTACCTTTCTACTCTTACGAGTCAAAACATGTTTGAATTCATGACCAAAGCATGATCAAGAGGGTCCCACAGGAAGACAAGCGCTTCTTCAAAAGCACTTGTCTTATAGACAACATGTTGTTTGAATCGTTTCGTATTTTACCCCATTTGAGAGAAGTCTCCTACTCAATGTGGGATATACATTTTGAACATTCCTCTACACATGTGGGCTTTAAATCTTCAGATGTGGATAATCTTCCCCCCATGTATGGCCATTTCTAATGCTGTGGCCTATCCTTCTATTGCATAGATTCCTTTTTGTCATGCCACAACTTTTTCCTTTTTATGCATGGATTTCATTGTCTAGAAAAACTTGTTCCTGTCAGTTCCTTGGCTCTAGATGGCATGGGAAAAGCTTGATAATGCTTCCCTTATGCATACCAATCAAATCGTCTCTGGTCTGCAGCTTCATCTGACTTTTCTTGGTGTGTTCCTCTTTGTGTTCTCTGCTTGAAAACATCTGCGTTCCCCAATACTCCCTCGTTCAAACTTATTCACAAGCGGGTGGCAACTTTCTCTACTTATCGTTGCATCTTCCTGCCAGCATGAGCTTCTAAATTTTTTTGCTCATGACTTCCTTTATTAGTTGTGAGTACCCTGAATACACGGGGCTCTTTATTTGCATCCTAAAAATGTCCTCCTCTGTTACAACATAAATCTATTAGCTAATTGTGCTGGGTGTAATGCACGATGAGGAAATTGGGTGAGTTTCCACACTTATTGAAACTAGTGTGAATCTAATGCTGGTTGGGATGTGGCAGAGTTATCTCCTTGCAAGATATTGTGGCTAGAACCTCCTATTTATGCTCTTGGCGTGTCTTTTTATCTTTCAACAACTTCTCCTCTTGCCTTTCATGGAGTCGGGGCTCCTTCCAATGTGTTAGAGATGCTTTATGATGGCGTAACATCTCAAACAAGTGCAGCTTCCAAGGGAAAGTCTTCACATTCGGCTTCAAACTCTTTTACCGTGACTTTCGAAGCTCAAGACATATACTCAATCCACTTCTATGCAATGATTTGCATTTATTTTACTAAGGCAAATAATTGGTTTCCTAAACAATGAGAAAGGTAAAGATATCTTTTGAGGAGCACCGAAACACTAAATTAGAAGTTTAGTACCATCCCTCTTGAAGTTCATAAAAGTGGCATTTGCATTTCCTTGGCCATTGTTCAGTGAGGATGTAGATAGGCTTCCCTCGTCTACATTCAAAACACATTATCTATGGATATTAGATGGGGAACACTGAACCACAAGACCAGTAGTGTGTTGTGGATGCTCCACATTAGGGAACTAGGCTTTAGAGGAACAATTATTAGACAAAGTGCTTTGGAAAGAAACATGACTATTTTGATTCTCTTGATTCATAACTCCTTTTAAAAATTGTACTTCCACTTTAAAAAAAAATGTAGGCTATCTTAATTAATCCGCTTGAATAAATCCAATTTCCTCTAATTGTAATCGATGGTTAATGTTGTCTTGTCAAACACTTACTCAAGCTTAAGCAAAGATCAACACTTCTATTTAGCTCCAAGTTGTTTAAAACTTTGGAATCCCTTTCAGTATGTTCAAAAATTATTCTTATGATCATTGAGAATTGGAAAACCATACAGTTCACTTAGATTTGCAAAATTCTGCATTCTTACTGAGATGATGTAATAATCAGGATAACTATCATATTATTACTCAAGCATTCTCCATTTCCAGTCCATATCTCAACACTTTGACGAAATTAGTCGGGCCCCAAATGGGTTTGACAAAATTTTTTTTTGCTTCCAAACAACTAAACTGTCAAGTTGGCCTACTGATCATCCGACACTAAATGAAATCAATTTGCATCATTGATTCAACTTTCAAAACTCATTTTCACCTCTTTATGCAAACTATCAATTTCATGTCAGGAGGTTCTTTGACTGGCCTTAAAAATTGATCCAAACACCTGACCGGACCCTAAAAACTGGCACATTGATTGTTTGTTCTGCACACTTGAACCTCATCAAATCTCATCTCATGAAGAATTTTCAGTCAAAAGATATTCTCAGTCAAAAGATATTCACTGTCGAAGTTGCCCTCTCAGAACTGCCTGCAATAAAACATGTTAGAAAATAATAATTTGGGTTTGAATTTGGCTTTGAAAACTGAGCAAATGGAAACTTGGGAGAACGAAAATTGGGACATTGGTTGACTATCATGAGGTGAATATAAATCTATGATTTGGGCTCATGATGGATAACTGGGCACAAATGGCGAGCAATCAAAGTGGGCTATTCAAAATTTTGCAGATTGAAACAATGGCAGAAAAACATTTTTTGTAAATAGAATGGACTTGGAAAAGTGTGCAGATGGATTCGTCATGACTTAAAAATTGACAAACTTAAAATATTTTTAGAGGAAAACACAGTGGTACAATCTATTTAATCTAGACAATCACGGATATCAAGTTATAACATCTCAAACAGGGGTCTTGACAAATCTGCAAATGCTGACACTAGTAAAAATATAGAAATTATGTTTGGAATCACATTTGAAAACTAATCAAATGGATTTTTCATGAGCTAAAAATTGAAACACAATAAGTCTCTAACATCTACAATGGAACGCAAAAGGAAATTTAGCATTTGGGTTAACTGGGTCAAAATTATAGCACGTCAAACAAGGATTCCCAGAATTATGCACAATTACACAAAAGCATGAAACAATAAGTGACCAACTTTGAGGGATTCAAAACCTAATCAAACGAACTCAAAATGACTCAAAATATGAAACATAGGTTCTCGAGTATGGCAACTAGACACTTCCAAAGTAGAAAGTCACAAAACATTTCTAGGTGTGAGATATTCAATAGCAAACACAACCTTCTGTCACTGTTTGACACACAGGTGAAAATGTAGATTTGGAATTTGCTCAAAATGGGACTTCATAGAATGGCTCAGAATGACAATTTAACTTCATGAAACACTTAGACAGGTTGAATGAAAGGTGTTAGAAACATTGAACACCTCTTAGGCTCAAAGGTACAGCGGGGTACATATGCATTTATGGGCATTTATAGAGCTAGATCACTTCAATGGTGCTCAAAATTTGGGCTACAATTTTGAGCGTCAATAGTGGCTCTATCTAGGGATGCATGCCCCTTGTGGGCATGGCAAAATTTTAGATCTCTAGGAGAAGCAGACCACACACCTGACAACAAAAACTCTCTTGAACAACTTTATTGAAAACAAACAACAACTAGCACTACTATGTACAAGCGATGGCCTCGGGCCACTATAAGGTTTCAAAACTCCTTACCTCTGTCATACACTTGATTTTCATTTACATTCTCTTGAGGTAAACTGAAATTCTCATTTCCATTTGTTTCACCCAGCACATCAACATTTGCAATCAGCTCATTAGGCAAAACTATCATCATCTTCATAGTGCATATAAAAATCATACATACTTTCTTCATCTTGCTCATTATGAAAATATGAATCAGCGTGATCATAGTGATTGAAAACAAACTAAAACTGATCACTACTAACCAAATCATGGATTTCTTCAATTGGAAACACAAAAGCTTGGCACTCTATTTCATTCAACGAGTTACATGAATCAATTTGTAACTCACCTTGTGCCTTCAGGTGTGAAGAGTACGTAAAATCTAATTTCTCTCATTTGCAATATCAGTACTCCATAAATCAAATTCAACATACATTGCATCTTCTTCACATTCCAACAAATGATTAGATACCAAATCACAAGAATCACCATGAAATTGCCTATTCTTAATATGTTGATCCATTTCAATTTCTTCCTCAAATAACTCACTAGGATAAACCATTTCATTACTATTTCTTTCCTCATCACATGAGCTATCTGAATTTATCTTGTCTTCATGAAAACAAGAAAATAATGATTTAGCAACAGACCTAGTCTCTACATCTTCATTCTCAACATAGAAGTCGTCATGTGTATTGATGCATAAATTACCATCACATACACCTCCCAAACTTGACATAGCATATTATGAAACTACATCTTCTTCAATGTCAAATTTAGGGGAAATGACTTCATCATATGGAAATGAAAAATGTGGCACAACACAAGTATCCTTGGATAGATTAGCATACCTTTCAAAATCATGAGCCAACAAGTCAGAAATCTCATCAACACTTAACAAGATTTCACTACTAGTTTCTTCACCTTGGCTGTGATTGTTATTTGGATAGCTTGACACATTTGTAACAACAGGCTTGTTAGTAATACATTATGAAAAATTAGAACTCTGATCATCGCACACATCTTCTTCTTTAGACAATACCTCAACAACCAACATTGTAACACATTCACATTCATCACTAGAAGAAACACTGTTACTGCTATCACACTATTCCTCTTCTTTACAATCATCATCATAAAAAGATGAATCCACTGATTACTATCCTCTGATTTATAAAACTGAGAATCTTCATGTTCATTATCACTTTCAATAGACTCATTGCATTTGTTAACATTAGACTCATTAGCCTTCAAAACACTTTCAACCTCCATGATAAAATCTTGGATTTCACAAATCTTATCTAATCTTATCTTGGCTAGCCAATCAACCGAACGTGGCATAAAAACTTCTAAGAGTACCACTGGCCATAAAGACTCCTCAGGTCTAAAAAACTCATCAAGATTCATAACTACTGATTTGAACTTCATATAAATTTGAAATCCACTAAGACCCTTAATATCACCAATTGTATTTCTTAACATTAAGACAGTCTTATCATAAAATCTTTCTTTTCAATCTAGCAATATTTGCACGAACACTTTCAGGAGTCAGTACATCATTTTCAGACCTAGACTCATAATCCATCTTTCAACATTTTAAAACTCTAACTCTATTTTCTTAGTGCTGAAACCACTAGATGGAGGCAACCATTTTTAACAACTTTTGACTTCCGTGAAAAGAAAACATGAAAACCAAAATACCTCAAGTGCTGATGCAAACTTTGATCTGCTGATTTGGCATAGGTGCAAGACTGAAAATCCTTTACACCACTAATCAAATGTTGTAGAGTTGCCACCTCCTTTCAAGAGGATAAAGAGATCACTAATGTGATTCACTTTTTACACTTTAATTTCTTATAATAGTAGATTGTAAACAACACTTTAAAAATTATCAAGAATTTAACATTTCCTTTCCAAGATCTATCAACAGTCTCAGATCTGCCCATACAATTGAAAATCCTTCAAATTTTTTTAATGAAATCAACTAGGAACAAATTGGTACAGAGATTTGAGAGTCGTCACTCTCACTTTGTGAGAAATAAAACATAATTTATCATTTGACAAATCTGAACCAAACCTTCAATGTAGGAGAAACTTGCAGATCATTAACACCTTGAAAAGAAAATACACTTTATAAATCGATTCTTGACTCTGAACTTTCTCAACAACACTTGCAAAGAATGAATTGATTGAAGATAGACCTATGACAGTCATAGCACACAATTTTCATCCAATTTTACAACCTACTGCTATCCATGAATAAAGCTTAACTGGGGATCACAAAACCTTGCATACAAAACTAAATATGCAAAATACATCAGAGGTTTCTAGCTCCATAATTCAGGCATTTACAACCTTGTTCCCCAACAGAGTCGCCATTTTGTTGGCTCCTGATTTAACAGTTTTGAAAATGACCAAGAAACCAGAAAAATGCATCTAAGGCTAAAAATTTCCTATGATAGATACACTTGAATGCAGTCTTGGGCCAACTATAAGGCATAACTCCTTCTTCACTTCAGGCTCTGCAAGACCTAAGTGGGTTAACCTTGAGGTTTTGAGATATGGTACCAGTGCATTTAAAACATAAATATGAACTTATTAAATGTAGATGAAAACCCCTTATATCCCCTAATAACTCATGAAATTATGTAGATCTACAGTAGCTAGATGCATATCTATGAAATTCATAAGTTGAGTGCGGGTTAATTTCTTTCAGCCCACTACAAGACATGAAAAATTGAAATTATTTGAATAAAAGATTTTGAATTCAACAAAAACCCCTAATATGTAGCAACACGAACAAGTGATCCTATAAATGATCAGTGCCTTATCTATTGGAAAATTCCATTAATTAATCACATACATATAGATATATGAGACTTATTTGTATCTTCAGATATACAATCTATCCATTCACCTTGTAAATAGACATCCATGTTCAATCTCAATCTCATTCTTACATGATATCCTTCTCAATAAACTTGCAACCCTATTGATTCCCTAAAGCATTTACATAACTCCTTGAGTCACAAGCAACAATAAAACAACATACAGCCTTAAGGGACTGCAACTACGATCTAAACTCTTTGTTCAAAGATCATAAAACATTGAAAATTCACTGAGACTAGAGACAAGAATCAAAATGAAACTAATGAAATTCTTGCTCCTTTGTATTCATTTACTTGAAATAATACATTTATATGCATGCAATAAAAACATAGAAACACCTAAAAGACCTGAACTATCTATATTCTATTCATTTTTGCTATTCATACAAGAGAAATTGCTAAAAAATATGTGGTATCATAGTATGGGAACACATCAAAACTGGATCCAAAACATAGTATCATAGTAGTGACTAGTTTTTCTCCAAAGATTGGAACCAATTGGTTTCTAAGTAACAAAAATTGGAACCCTTACAATGAGGAAAAGAAAAGAAGATATAGGAGAAGAGTTAATTCCCGAGTTTGATCAAAACATGACATGTCCACTTAGAAAACCTTCTCAACAAGTTAAAAACATCCTTCAAATCTTTTCTCTCAACTGGTGAATCAAATCTTCATCATTTAGCCTCCACCATCACAAAATATCTGACATATTTGATTGAACCAGTAACTGGTTTGATGCTTGATCTAGAATGGAAAAATTTAGTTAAAAATGAACTCCAAAAGTGTAAAAACATTTTTAGAATTCCTCTCAAGCTTCAAAAAACATCAATATATGTTCCCCAATTGATTCTGACATTCCATGATGAATTTTGCCCCTTTTATTGAGAATGCCCCAAACATTGCAAATATGCTTATAGCTCAAACTGGTGGAGACTTGTGCATAATCTGACCCCAATTATGGAAAATTTATTTCCTCCCGATTCCAACGGTATATTATAGTACCTATTTTTGATAAAAATCACCCCTATTATGACAGTTTGAAAAACAGGCTTTGGACTGTGGCTAAGCATTAAAAATGGAAATTTAAAAAAAAATTTATATAGTCAAAACTATATAAAACTTCAAAATATTTCAATTTTTCATTATGTGCATTTGAAGCATCTCAATTTCCATTTGAAATTCAATTCTTTACTTTCTCCCTCATTCTACTATTGCCATGTGGTAGGTCTCTATTGGCTCGGACCCATCTTGAAATATTTTTAATTAATTAATTAATTCCTACTCATAGCACCGGAGGCTCTCATTTCTCCATCTTACACTCTTACACTCAACCTAAATTTTTGAATCCCTTTACGTTCTTACGGTTTAATCTTTCCCGTAGCATCGTGAGCACTCAAAATTTCCTTTACACTCATATGCAAAGCCTCCATTTTTGTTGCTTTATGTTCTCATGGCCTTTACGCTCATATGGGGTTACTTGTGTCATAGGGAACCTCTAAAAATTGGTTTTTTCCCATACGGGGAGCTTTCTCATAACACCAAAGAGCTTAATATTTCATCTTTCACTCCTATGCGTGAGCATAACCCCAGAGAAGCTTTGGAATCTTCTTATGCGATTCGTGTACCACTGTAGAGACTTTGACATTATCTTTCCACTCTTATGAGTCAAAACACATTTGACTTCACGACCAAAGCATGACCGAGCAGGTCCCACAGAAAGACAAGCGCTTCTTCAAAAGTGCTTGTCTTATAGACAACATGTTGATTGAGTCATTTCATATTTAAGCCCATTCAAGAGTAGTCTCCTACTCAATGTGGGATATACATTTTGAACATTTTCTAGCTTCCTCTACACACGTGGGCTTTAAATCTTCAAATGTGGATAACCTTCCCCCCACGTATGGCCATTTCTAATGCTGTGGCCTCTCCTTCTATTGCATAGATTCGTTTTTGTCGGTGCAGCTTTTGCCTTTTTATGCATGGATTTCATTTTGTAGAAAAGCTTGTTCCTATTAGTTCCTTGGCTCTAGACAACATGGGAAAAGCTTGATAATGCTTCCCTTATGCATACCAATTAGATCATCTCTGGTCTGTGGCTTCATCTAACTTTCTTTGGCGTGTTCCTCTTTGTGTTCTCTGCTTGAAAACATCTACTTTCCCCAATACTTCCTCGTTCAAACTTATTCAGAAGCAGGTGGCCACTTTCTCTGCTTATGGTTGCATCTTCCTGCCGGCATGAGCTTCTAAATTTTTTTGCTCATGACTTCCTTCATTATTCGTGAGTACCCTGAATATGTGGGGCTCTTTATTTGCATCCTAAAAATGTCCTTTGTTACAATAGAAATCTATTAGCTAATTGCGCTGGGTGCAGTGCAGGATGAGGCAATTGGGTGAGTGTCCACGCTTATTGAAACCAGTGTGAATCTGATGCTGGTTGGGATGTGGTAGAGTTATCTCCTTGCAAGATATTGTGGCTAGAACCTCCTATTTATTCTCTTGGTATGTTTTTTTATCTTTCAACAGCTTCTGCTCCTACCTTTTGTGGAGCTGGGGCTCCTTCTAATGTGCTGGAGATGCTTTATGATGGCATAACATCTCAAACAAGTGCAACTTCCAAGGGAAAGTCTTCACATTTGGCTTCAAACTCTTTTACCATGACTTTCAAAGCTCAAGACATATACTCAATCCACTTCTATGCAACGATTTGCATTTATTTGACTAAGGCAAATAATTGGTTTCCTAAACAATGAGAAAGGTAAAGATATCTTTTGAGGAGCATCGAAACACTAAATTAGAAGTTTAGTACCATCCCTCTTGAAGTTCATAAAAGTGGCATTTGCATTTCCTTGGCCATTTGGGCTCATGACGAATAATTGGGCACAAATGGCGAATGGTCAAAGTGGGCTATTCAAAATTTTGCAGATTGAAACAATGGCATAAAAGCATTTCTTGCAAATGGAATGGACTTGGAAATGTGTGTAGACAGATTCATCATGACTTGAAAACTGAAAAACTTAAAGTATTTATAGAGGAAAACATAGTGGTACAATCCATTTAATCTAGGCAATCATGGATATGAGGTTATATCATCTCGAACAAGGGTCTTGACAAATCTGCAAATGTTGACACCAGTAAAAATATAGAAATTACTTTTGGAATCGCATTTGAAAACTAATCAAATAGATTCGTCATGAGTTGAAACTTGAAACACAACAAGACTCTGACATCTACAATGCAATGCAAAAGGAAATTTAGCATTTGGGTCAACTGGGTCAAAATTATAGCACATCAAACAGGGCTTTCCAGAATTATGCACAATTACACAAAAGCATGAAACAATAACTGACCAACTTTGAGGGATTCAAAACCTAATCAAACGAACTCAAAATGACTCAAAATCTGAAACATAGGTTCTTGGGTATGGAAACTAGACACTCCCATAGGAGAAAGTCACAAAACATTTCTAGGTGTGAGATATTCAATAGAAAACACAACCTTTTGTCACTGTCTAACACTTAGGTGAAAATGTAGATTTGGAATTTGCTCAAAATGGGACTTCATGGAATGGCTCAGAATGATAATTTAACTTCATGAAATACTTAGATAGGCTGAATGAAAGGTATTAGAAACATTGAACACCTCTTAGGCTCAAAGTTATAGTTGGGCACATATGCATTTATGGGCATTTATAGGGCTAAATCACTTCAATGGTGCTCAAAATTTGGGCTACAATTTTGAGCGCCAATAGTCTCTATCACCAGTTAGGAGTACAAAGGAAATACATACCCCTACAAGATCAATCTCCACTCCTCCTATTCTGAGATATCAACCTAGAAAGCCATCAGCTCATATCAGTAGACCACTTGCTTATATGGAAAAAGCTCATGCTTCTACCACCGTTAATGGTGGAAGTTCCCTTTTGTTAGCCCAGAGACATGACATACTAGTAGCTACACTTAAAATTATACCTTATTTTACTAGTGAAACTTCTATCTCTCCCTTAGAAAACATTCAAGAGGTTGCAAATGTCTGCAATATCCATGGTCTTACAGAAGATGATTTGACCATTAGACTTCTAGCTTCATCTTTGAAAGGGAAAGTGTTAGGATTAACTTCATACATAAATAATAGTTACATGCAAATATAACCAATACTAGAAAATCGTAGATCACAAAAAAAAAAAAACACAAGACACCAATATTTAATGTGGCTCACCCAATCCCCAAGCTACATCCACTAACATTAAGTCCAATATTATTATTATCTAGTGATTACAACTTGATTACAATTTGTAATCTCTTACACCTCAATATCATTGCAAGAACTAATTTTTGCATCACACATTATGAAAATCCCTAGCCCTAAGCCTTTTTATACAATCTTTTTTTCCACTTACAAAATTAGGGCTAGAATAATAGAAAAATAGTAGCTGACACCTTTTACAATATAAGGGCATTTTTGGCTTCAAAGGCATTGCCCCCCAAAACCCCCATAGGGGTGTTACCCCTCAACCCCACCCTGTATTGTGATAGGGAGTGCACTTGGGGTGCTCCCCCAAGACCCCGTCTTGGGGTCACTACCCCCAAACTGCTGTAGAAATAATATGGGGAGAAAACCACACAAAATAAACCTTTGAGTTTGATTAGGCTCCATATCACAATAGAAAGCTCTACAATGTTACATGGGTCTATCAAATGGTTGTATAAAAGATTAGGATGGGTTATGAGCATGACTATGTAAACATTTTGAGGACAAAATTAACTATTTATCACTTTTAGAATAGCTATCTACCATAAAAAGAGCCCCCCATGAATGTATGACTGATTTCAACTATAGATTTCAAAAGACACAGGACAAAATACCTACTTCAGTGAAGCCTACCCCTAGTAATGCTTTCTTGCATTACCTGAGAGCTTTTAATAGTGATATTGCCACTACAATCCAAACCATTGGAGCAGATACCTTACCCAATGCTTATGAAATAACAATTAAGGTAGAAAATATATTATATTGATGCAAGGAGGAAAGTTAGCTCCAAGGCCTCCTATGCCTTTCTTCCCTGATATCCCAAATCACGAACCAAAAATGGGCCTTATTCCCACAATTTCCACATTATGACCCCTTGCTTCCACATCTTTGAATGGAATGGATGAAAATAAGGAGATAATGTAGTCTATGATGTTGAACAAAGATAAAAGATTGTAAGGTCAAGAAAAGAAATCATAAGATAGCTTCTTTGTGATGCAAAAAGCAAGCAACAAAGTCTTGACTTTGGAGACACAACAAGCTCAGGATAATAATGCTCCTCAATTGTAATATCAAACCTTAGATAATGGTAGGCCTCCAAACCATAATTATGGGAATACTTCTTTTGATTAGAGTAGGTAGAACTATCATGCCTCTACTTCAAGTGCAAATCAAATTAGGGCCATAGTCCCTCAAAAACATATAGCTCAAGATCAAGATTTTTGTCCTTCCTACAACTACTCCTATGCCTATTACATGTGTCAAAAGGCTGAATCCTATTTATCTTTGACCACTTAGGAGCCCGTGGTAGATAAATCATATAATGAGAGCCAACCAAAAGATGCCCCACATATGCAAAGACATGGTGATTGCTCCTTCATGAATCATCAGGTGGAGGAACATTGTAATGTAAACCAAGACTCCATTACTCATAATACTAGGAGAAAAAGAAGAGTTGTTGAAGATGCTACCCCTCCTCCTCCTAATCAACCTTCAAAATCAAATGTAGTACCTCATATACAAGTGGTGAATGATCAATCTAATGCCCCTCAATAACAAAGACAAAATAATAGCAGGGGAGATATGAATGACCCCCAAGTTATTCCAACTCAATGTCTTACACATACACCTCCCAAGGCTTCTATTAGAGCACCTAATGCCTCATTCAGTGTAGTAGAGAAGATGAATGTGAATATTTACATGTGGGATGGAATTGTTACTACACCTATGCAAAAAAGATTACTGCAACAAGAATTGGAAAGTATTGAACCAAAGGACCAACTACCTAACATGGAAAGTGCCACAAGCCTAGTACAACCATCTAGGGAAATAGAAACAAGTAAAAAGGTTAGAAATCCTCCATTTTATGTTTCTCTAATTATGGGGAATAAACTAGTCCACAATTGTATGATTAATTTAGGGGCTAGTAGTTCAGTGATGCCTAGGTGTGTTGCTAATGCTTTAGAGATGAAATATGAGCCCATTCTTAGGGATGCATTACAATTGGATGGTAGTACTGTCAAGACTTCAGGAATCCTTAGGAATGTTGAAATGGCCCTACATGCATGCCTTAGTTGTACTATAACTCAAGATATATTAGTTGTTGAGGTCAAGCCATGCTTTTCCATTTGTCTTTCAAGAGACTTCACTACCCAAATAGGTGGTTACATATCTTTTGATTGGTCGTATATGTTTTTTAGAACAAGATATGGAACCAAGGATTCAATTAGAGTAGAGTCTCTAGCCCTCCATCATATTGAGCCCTACACACCTAATCTCATCAATATGAATTGCACTATCCTAGAAATGGATGAGAATGACATAGTAAATGAGCCTGCCACTTCTCTAGTAGGGATACCTGATTTTATCTTAGAAGAATGGGCTATTTCATATCAATTTGATCCCATATCAGAAATCGTTGAGACAGGCCTTGGTACATACTATATGTTAGAAAAGAACACTCTTGTCCCTATCCTTATGAAGACCAAAGAATATATGAGTGGCTTATGGAGTATGTATTTTGATGGATCAAGGAATAAGAATGGATTAGGGGTGAGTGTGATGTTGATTTCTCCTACACAAGTAAGGTACTACTTCTCCTTTAGGATCCAATTTAGTTGTACCAATAATGTGGCCACGTATGAATCCTTGATTCAAGGTCTTCCACTTGCTCAAAAAAATGAATTCAAGCATTAAGTTTATATGGGGATAGCGAGTTGGTGGTCAATCAGGTGAGAAATTAGAATATCACTAAGAATGGTTTGCTCAAGTCTTATAAACATAGCATATGGGATTTACTTGAAAGTTTCAATGCATTTAATATTCAAAGCATCCCTAGAATAGAGAATAGACATGCAATAGTAGGTGCATCTTATGATATACTAAAGAACCTTAAAGCTAAAAAGAAGCAATAGATCAGAGTGGTAGTTAGACCTACAATTCCTAACAACAACACCAATTAGAAAGTGTTTGAATTTGATGCACAAATTGCAATTTTCTTGCAGAATGAAGTAGAATTCTCAAAGAGAAATCAATCTAGGTTGCATGACTAGTATGGGGATCAAATCATCAATCTTAGTTCCAACAAGTTGCCTAAGGGTTTCATTATCTTAGAGAGCATCTTCAATCCTGATGACCAAGCAAGAATAGAATACTGAACTTATCTACTGACAAAGATGATTATACACCAATTGTGATTGCTAATGGGAAGACTTTAAACATGGGAAAGGTATGTTCTGAAATTGAGTAAGAGAATTTCATTCATTTATGTCAAGAATTTAATGATGTATTTTCTTAGACATATGATAATTTAAAGGGTTTTGACCCAAGTTTGTTTTAGAATACTATTGATTTAATTGATAATGTCAAACCTATAAGGCAAAAGCAGAGGCCATTGAATCCTAAGATTGAACCATTAATGAGAAAAGAGTTATCCAAGTTGATTGAGGTTAATATAATTTTCCCTATCAAGCACTCATCATGGGTAGCAAACCTTGTCCTTGTTAGGAAGAAGAATGGAAAAAATAGACTATGTGTGGACTTTAGGGACCTTAACCAAGCCTCCCTTAAGGATCATCACCCTCTCCCTTCAATGGAACAAATATTGTCTAAGGTCAGTGGTTTAGAGAGGTTCTCATTTCTTAATGAATTTTTTGGTTACAATCAAGTGCTTGTCAAAGAGGTTGATAGATACAAGACTGCATTCAACACCAAATGGAGCACCTATGCTTATAGTAAAATGCCTTTTGGGCTAACAAATACAAGTGCCACATCTCAAAAGGCAATGGAGATGGCATTCAAGAACATGATTGAAAGGTTTGTGTTGGTCTACCTTGATGATATCACAGTGTACTCAAAGGATATAATAGATCATTTTGGTCATCTAAGACAAGTGTTCATAAGATCTAGAGGTTTTGGAGTATCTTTGAATCCAAGCAAGTGTGTCTTTTCTAGTAATCAAGTAAAATTGTTAGGATACATTGTATCTAAGGATGGTTTAACCATTGATTCAAAAAGAACAAAGGCAATACTTTCTCTTTCCCTTCCCAATCATAAGAAAGGTTTGCAAAGTTTTCTTGGTAAAATAAATTTTGTGAGAAGATTTATCCCTAATTTAGCTACCATGGTGAAACCTCTTATGACAATTCTTAATAAGAATATAGTCTTTTCATGGACCAAGAAAGAGAAGGTAAGTTTTGAAGGGATCAAAGCAACCATAGCCTCAATCCCTACTCTCATCAATTTGAATTTTGAGAAAGATTTCATTCTTTATACCTTAGGTGGTGAGTCAAGCATTTATGCTATCTTGACTCAAACAAATGATAAGAATAAAGAACAACCTATTGCTTTCTTTAGTGAAGGGCTTAAGGAATATGAAGATAAATATAGTTATATAGAAAAGCAAGCCCTTGTAGTCATAAGAGCTTTGAAGAAATTTAGACACCTTATGTCTCATGGCAAGATCCATTTGCTAGTACCCCATGCCAATGTGAAGTATTTCTTTTGAGAAAAGATGTTAGTGAGAAGAGAGTAGGTTGGATCACTAAGGTAATAGAGTATGATGTTGACATCTAGATCAAGTTGGTTAGAGGGAAGAGATTGTTCAAATAGATGATCTCATCTTAGGAGTCAAATGGGGAAGCCACTATGGTATTGACAAAACAACAAGAAGAAAGAAATGATAATCCAAGGAATTGGATGGATGGCATGATGAACTTCTTGTTAGGAAATGGATATCCTTAAGGATTGGATAAAAATAAAAGGAGATAGTATAGGTTGTTGTCAATTCCTTATGCCATAGTTTCAATGGTATCCTTTTTAGGAGGGATTTCAATGGAGCCTTGTTGAGATGTATTGATATAGATCAAGCTGAAAGAATGATCAAAGAGCTTCATGGTGGTCTTGATGGTGGCCATTTTTCAACAAGGACAACTACAATGAAGATCATGAGGGCTAGTTACTACTGGCCATCCTTGTTCCATGATTTTCATAGACATGTGAGGAAGTGTGAAAAATGTGCCTTCTTCTATGGTAAGGAAAGATTTGTAGCTCTTCCACTTCATCTCATTTAGGTAGATCAACCTTTTACTTAATGGGCATTAGACTTCATAGGACCCATCAATCCTCCTTCTAGCTCTAGTCATAAATGGATCCTAGAAGCTATAGATTACTTCACCAGATAGACATAGGTAGATGTATTGAAGGATGCCATAAAATATTTAGTTGTTGAATTCCTTGATGGAATTGTTATTAGGTTTGGTGCCCCTTCAATCATTATTTTAGATAATGCAAAATCTTTTGTAGAAGCATAGATTTGTGCATGGACAGTTGATCATAATATCTACTTGAGAACATCCTTAAACTACTATCCTCAGGGCAATAGATTGGCTAAGTCATCTAACAAAAACCTAATCAGGATTATGAAGAGTACTATAAAGATAACCAGAGGTGTTGACATCAAAAATTGAAGATAACACTATGAGCTGATAGAATAACACCTAAGAGGGCAATTGGAAATTCACCCTTTATGTTGGTATATGGCAGGGAAGCAAGGCTTCCAATTTCATTAGAATTTCCATCTCTAGAACTGGCTCATCTATTAGAGCTTATGGAAAGTGATGCCATGACAGTAAGAATGGTAGAGCTAATGGATCTGGAAGAGAAAAGAAACTAGGCCATGTAGACCCTAGAAGTACATCAACAACAGATGAAAAAGAGCTTTGATAAGAAGGCTAAGGTCAAATTTTTTTAGAGAGGGTGACCTTGTGCTCAAGTGAGATGTAGATAGGGAAAAAATAGGGAGGCACTCAAAATTTGATGCACTATGGAGTGGTCCCTATGTGGTTATCAGTTGCAAATAGGCCAATACTTTTCAATTAAGAAGGCCAAATGGTGAAATTTTTCCTATTTTAGTTAATGGAATATATATTAAGTCCTAATTTTGAGAAAATATGAGTCTTTCACGTATATAGTTAGGCTAGTTTCCTTCCCATGGTTTCCTATTTTACAAGAAGTGCACAAGCACATGTGTTTTTTGTAGAGGTTGCAGAGGATTTTGGTTCTTGGTTTCAATTGCAGAGAGGCAATTTTGAGGTTCTTGAGCACATTTTCTATGATTTTAGGATTTTTTCTAGTGGATATTCATGATTTCTATGACTCTATTTTCCAATGGATGTGTAGGCTATTGGTCTATGCATAGCTAGCTTGCATCCCTCTTGAGTTGCTAGATTTGTTGGTCATTTTTGCCTCCTTGCCAAAATTACCATATTGGAATTCAAACCTAGTTAACATTCATAATATTCAAATATGGGGCAAAAGAAAACTTTATATTAAACTTAAGTTATCACCTTTTTTCCTAAGTGTTTGTGTGATTTAATATCTTTGTAGGCCCGTATTTCACCCATCGTCAGATCTTTTTGTGATCCACGACCATCGCATTTTCACTTTGTAGAAGTGGTCATTCTTTATTTCATGTGACAAAGTGAAATTATTCCATGTAGACTCATGGGATAGGTTATGTTGTGTGGGCCATAATGTGACAAGGTGATGAGTCAGACTAAGCTAGGATACGATGGGCATTTCATTGGCTGAGTCTCTGACATGGTCAGTTTGGTGGGCCGCATGTTCTTAGTTCTGCTTTTTGTATTAGATGATGGAAAATCAATGGTCCTTACTATGTCATTATGGAAAGCTAAATTTTTTTTAATCTATGCAACATAGTGAGCACTTGCCACATGGATTATGGGTCATGTTTCCCTTAACAAGTTGCAAAAGTGAAGACTTATCAAATAGGTTGGCATATAGACAAGTTTTAATTAGTTTATATTTTGGCATGGTCAATAAGTTGGTTTCATGTTTCTAGATTGTTAGATGGAGGAAAATTGATGTCTTTCATTATGTTGCTATGGAAAAATGTTTGATCTTTAGTCATAGTGACATAGTGAGGTCTTGCCACATGTCTCAGTAGGCCCAATTTGAAAGGCAATTGTAGTTAAGTTGACATCACAGTTAAGGTTGACAGTATTGTTTGTCATCGCAGTTAAGTTTAAAAGGTGGCATGGTTAGTTGGTTAAAGTGGTCAAATGCATGAAGACTCTATGAGGTGGTGAAAAGAAATAACACAATTGGCTAATGTGGCTTATTCTAGTTGCATGACTGGGTTAACTTGCTGACTTTGCTGATTCATGAACCAAGAATGAGGAAAGATAGGGTTTTCTTGCATGATTTGATTTTCTAATTGATCCCACCCACTGCAGAGTTATTTTTGCACTATGAAATGATGCAGAGGCATTCCATCCACCACTTGATTATCCATTTTAAGGGTTCTAGCATTGATTAGCACCGTTTCTTTCACTTCAGGGTTTCTTCCAAGTCAAGGTTTCATGATTTTCATGCCTCTGTAAGTGTACCAAATTAGATCTATTAGTTGGATCGCCTTGATTGTTCTCTAAGAACTTAATGGTAGGGGTTGTAGTGTAACTTTAGTGAGAAATATCTCATTTATGCCTAAACTATAAAAGAAAAGTTGTAATTCCTTCTTAGGGTTGATCTTTCCTTGATTCTCTAGTATTGCTTTTATACATACTATTGTAATTTCTCATGCCTTTGAGCCATTGTAATCCTCTATTAATCTCTTTTAGCCATTAACACACAGTGCAAGATTTATTTGCCTCTAGTTAATGTTCTTGTCTATACTCTATAGTTTTCATGATTGTATCTATTTGGAATTTGAATGATATTAAGTGAAGTTTCTTCCTATAGAATTCTTTTTTTGTCTAATATACATGTGGTTGTTGAATTAAGCAAAGTCTGAATCTATATTCTTTGAGGTTATAACTAGTTAACTATGCATTTATGGGTAGAGATAAGATCAAACACTCTATTTTGGTGCATCACCCCTTAGGTTAGAATAGGTAGATTTTCTTTCTTGCATTTCCTTCTCCCTTTTCCTCTCCAAGAGTAATTTAGTGCATCTTGATAGTAGAGGAAGCTAACCTTCTCCAGAGACTCAACCTCACAGTTCAAGTCCCATAGCTTGGAGGTTGTTTCCATATTCCACAAGGTTGTCCTTAGGTAAAAACTTCAGACAAGGGTGCAAGCTTTTGTGACAACAATACCTTACAAGAGAAATGTGAAGGCCCATTGTTCTATCACCTAGTTAAGGGAGCATGGTTCTATTTGGTGGGATATGGAGAGTGATAAGCTCCATATTGATGTGGTGAATCTCACTTGGGATATCTTCAAGGAAAGGTTCAGGGAGAAATTCCTATCGCCACGGTATCGTGAGGCTCATATTGATGAATTCCATGATCTTAAGCAAGGATTTATGATGGTGGATCAGTATGAAAAGTGGTTTCTTGGGTTGAGATAGTACTTGAGATATCACCATGTTGAGACACTCCTCACTAAACAATTTTTTAGGGGCCTTAGGGACTCTATCATTGGGGATGTCCGTGCTCACCAACTAAGGACACTTGCACTTGCCATGGGGAAGGAACGGATCATAAAGAGAAATATGCATACAATGTGTAGTGGTAGATCAAGTTCTCAGAACCAAAGCACATGAACTTTAGGGTAGGATTCCCAATTTACTTAGTCCTTTGGACAGGGCCAAGCCCAATCAACACCTTTTCAAGGTGGTAGTAAATGTATTGAGCAATGACACCAGTGTTCCTTTTAGAAGGATGGAAAAAGTTTAGTTACCACAGGAAGGAAGGGATGAAAATAGAGTTGTGGGAAGAAATATCAATAGGATTTCCCTCCTTAGAGTGGTCAGCAAAAATGTAGCAGGGGTAGTGCACCATATTCTAGTGCTGCTTAGGGTGGTCGTGGAACAGTTTCCAACTTTGTAGGAAACTATTATTCTTGTGGCTAGCTCAGCCATAAATCTTTTGGCTATCTTATCAAACCATCTATAGGCCCTATTAAGGTTGTAGCTAGATCATAGCTTACTGTGGGAGATGTAGGTAGGAGTCACCAAGTCTTTGTGGTATTTGATAACCATAAAGATGAGTATCAAGGTATGATAGTTGAGGCTACATGTATGTTGCATGGTATTTTGTCTTCAGTATTATTTGACTCTTGTGCTTCAAATTCTTTTATCTCACATCTCTTGTTCAATGATGTGGGCTTCTGGCAACATGTCAAGTTGAGTTAGCCATAGGTTTCAAAGTGATTGTAGACTCCTTGGTCAGTGGTTGTAGTTTGAACTTAGGTACCTTCACCACCATAGTGGATCTTCATATCCTACCTCTAGGATCATACAAAATTGTGTTGGGCATGAATTGGTTAGCCATCCATCATGAAAATATAGATTTCTACCATAAAAAAATATAGTGTGTTGATGACATAGGTGGCTAGGTGGAACTTATGGGGGTTCAAAGACCCATCTCACTTCAAATGATCTTAGCTAATCAGATGAACATAGTGTGTGAAAGGGTTGTCTATTGATTTTTTTCTGTTAGTGATCTTGAGGAAGCTGAGAGCTGTACAATGACACTTAATGATCACCCACTCCTTTGTGAGTATGCAGATGTGTTTCCTAAGGAGATACTTGGTATGCCACCACAGTGTGACATTTCTTTTTGGATTGATCTTGTACCAAGAGTGAAGCTAATTTCATGAGCTCCTTACCACATGACTACTGAGGAGTTGAGTGATATTAGATTGTAGTTGGAGGAATTGTTGGCCAAGGGCCATATTCACCCTAGTGTATCATTGTGGGGTGCACTAGTCATCTTTTTCAAGAAGAAAGATGGATAATTGCATTTATGCATTGATTACTAGTAGTTGAATAAGGTGATGTTGAAGAACCAATATCCTTTTTCGAGGATTGATGATTTGATTGCTCAGATAAAGGGAGAATGAGTGTTCTAAAAGATTGATCTTAAGTTGGAATACCATCAGCTTTGTATCCATGAGACTGACATTCATTAAACAAATTTTCATACATAGTATGGGCATTATGAGTTCATGGTTATACCCTTTGGGTTGACCAATGCGCCATTAGTGTTCATGAGTTTGATGAATGGAGTATTTCACATGTACCTTGATCAATGTGTCATTATGTTCTTGGATGACATATTGATCTATTCAAAGACTATTGAGGAACATGAGGTTCATTTATGCTAGGTATTACAGTGCTTGAGAGACCATCAATTGTATGGAAACTTGTGTAAAAAAGGATTCTTCCAGTCAAAGGTAAAGTATTTGGGGCATATCATCATTGGTGATGGTATTGCAGTGGATCTAGAGAAAATATGAGCTATCATGGATTGGCTAGTACCCACTAATGTCTTGGAGGTTCGTAGTTTCATGGGATTGGTGGGTTACTATCATCACTTCGTGAAGGATTTCTCATGAGTGGCTCATCCCATCACTTGTCTTTAGTGGAAAAGAAAGAAGTATGTTTTGTCAAATTATTGTGAGACAACATTTAATTCTCTTAAGGAGTGTTTGACCAGCACACCAGTCCTTGCAATGCCTAATCCTATAGGTGATTTCATGGTTTGCAGAGATGCTTCAATGTAAGTTGTGGGTGTGGTGTTGATGTAGGGTGGTGGAGTGATTGCATATGAGTCTAGGAAACTCAAGGACCATGAGCTTAACCACTCGACTCATAATTTGGAACTTTGGCCATAGTGCATACTCTTGTTCATTAGAGGCATTTCCTTTTGGGATATAGGTTTGAGTTGTATAGCGATCATCAAAGTGTGCAATATATTTTTACTCAGCCAAACCTGAATGCACATCAACATTGCTAGATGGATTTCTTGTGTGAATATGACTTTGTTGTTCACTACATTAAAGGGAAGGATAATTTCATCATGAATGTTTTGAGTATGAGGCAACATGAGATATTAGTGTTGTCATTGGGGGTGGATTTGCAAAGTAGTATCTTGGAGGCTTTGCCTAGTGACACTTGGTATCAAGAGGTGAGGGTGGTAATTAAGTTTGGGTATACCCTTGAGGGGAGGTTTTTAGGTTATTTTCTTGAGTCTAATGGACTACTATGACACTTGGGGTGTATTTATGTACTAGTCTTTGGTGATCTTCATATCTTGGTTTTGTCAGAAGCACATCGTGCACCATATTTTGCACATCTCAGTGTCAAGAAGATGCATGATAATCATAAACAATTGTACTTTTGGGCAAGGATGAGGCATGATGTTGTTGATTTTGTTGCTCAATGTTTCAAGTGACAAAGACTGAAGAGAGGATCAACATCTGGTGGGTCTATTGCAGTTGCACACCATTCTAGAGTGGAAGTGGGATACAATATCTATTGATTTCATCATAGGGTTTCCTATGTCATCACACTGACATGATTGTATCATGGTGACAGTGGAAAAGCTGTCCAAGGTAGCACATTTTTACCCATGAGAACATCCTACACAACTTTTTCTATAGCATATGTTTTCTTGGAGGATGTTGTTTGATTTCATGGGATCCTTCATCAAATTATTTTGGATAGAGATCCAATGTTTACTTCAACACTGTGAATGTCTCTCTAGTATGCTTTGGGCATGCAACTCAATTTTAGATTGGGTTATCAGCCAAAGACCAATGGTCAGACTAAGAGAGTGAACTAGGTTCTAGAAGATATGCTTCACATGTATGTGATGGACAAGTAGGTGAAGTGGGAGGATTATTTATACCTTGTTGAGTATGCATACAACAATGGGTATCATAGTTCTCTTGGCATGTCACCTTTTCAAGCCTTGTATGATCGACTGTTTTGTACCCCTTTGAGTTGGGATCATTTGGAGGATCGAGTACTTTTTAGTCCAAAGATGATTTAAGATATGGAGTAGTAGGTTTTTCATATTAGGGAGCATTCAGTTACTACTTAGGACATGTAGAAGAAGTATGCATAATCCCATAGGTTGGATAGTCACTTTTTTGTTTGTGACAGGGTGTTTATGAGTGCATCCAAGGAAGAGCCCCATCCATTATAGGAAAGGCTCTAAGTTGGTGCCACATTTTTTCAAACTATTTGAGATCCTTGAGAGGATTGATCTTGTTTCTTATCAACTAGCAATGCCACCTAGCCTATCATGCATCTATGATGTTTGTCATGCTTCTATTTTGACATAGTATATTCCTGATGTGACCCATATTCTTGATTGGGATGCTTTACAAGTGGTGGAAGGGAAGCTTTCTTTAGAGCCCATTTGTATCCTTTAGCATCAGAGGTTGAACTTGAGAGGTTAGGATATAGAGCAGGTAAGGGTCTAGTAGGACCCGAGCTATGAGACTTCTGTGACTTGGGAAGATACTACACAATTGAGAGGATTATACCCCTACCTTTTTTCCAACTTCCAAGAGTAAGCCTATGCTAATGGGGGAGGATGTAGTGCCTCTCATGTTTGCAATCTGTACCTTGTTTATTTTTGATTTGAGAGATACTTGTACTCATGTTATTATTTCTGCATTAGAGATGACCTAAGGGTTAGATGTTATAATTTGATTTTAGTATCATAGATGCTATACTACTATGTTGTGTAGTTGATCATATTTGCATGTTGATTCCATTTTGAGATGACAATATGTTTTATGATGATATCTAGTTATCCAATATTTGGACATATCTCTGATTATGTTATTTGTGTTGGATTTAATGCTATGGTTATTTACTCATTATTGCTTCATTATGATTTATGCAAACGTGAGTGATGTAAATGGATTATTTGAGTAGAATTGAATAAATGGTTAAATTAGGTATTCAATACATTTATTTATTTGACTATGTTATTCTATGCAATTGCACTTGATCATGTATTTTAGTGTGCAAGATTTATATCCCTGGCAGTGGCATCTGGAGATAGTGATTCAACTATTCATATTTTACCAATGTTGTCCCTATATGGTCGACATATCCTTATTTAATTATTTAATTAAACCTTCCAGTGATTTAATTAAATCTAGAATCATTTTCATTATGTGTCTAGACTTGTGAGTATATCTATGCATCTAGTAGTTTGCATTGTCATAAAAATTGTTAAGGAAATTTATGTGATTTTTGGGTTTTTGGGCTTTAAATTTTATTGAATTTAATTTCTGTAGATTTTTCATAGATGAATTCCTGTTACTAGGAATAACCTATTTTTGTTTGGGTCGATTTGAGGTTTAACTAGGTTGGCTAGTTATTTTCCCTAATTGATTATTCACTCAAAAAGTGAATAAGTATTGAAAGAGGAAATTAATTCCTCACTTCTCAATTTTGCAACTTAAAAAATTGAGAGCTTTTTTGAGAATCCTCTTCTTGAGGATCATGTTTCTATTCATTGTGAGAATTGTGGGCATGGGATCTTTGTGAGGTTAGTCTTGTTGGATCTAGCTTGGGGAGACCTTGCTATACTGTGATTTTTGGCTACTTCTATGGGTTATTTATTTAATTGTGTTGTTTCCTATTTCAATCCCTTTTTCTATTAGGTAGGGCTCTCCCGTTTTCATGTTTCAGCTCAATTTCTAGTTATGTTCTAGTAGTTGTATGTTAGGAGGCTAAGAATTAGTGTTTCCCTCCATTTCTATTTGCTAGTTCTACCCGGTTGGTTGGGTATGAATGTTTTCCCTATTTTCCAGATGAGGGTTTGGGATTTCATGCCATTATGGTATCCATTTTCACATATTGTGTCCAAACCTAGATTTTACTAGATTTTCATGGCTTTTGTGCCCAAAGACCAAATAGGTTTTAATTTTTATGTTTTTCATGTTTTGGGGTTTTTACCTCAATTTGTGTGCCACCCAATTTTCTTAGGTTTTCTTGGCATGTTATTGATCATGGGCTTGGATCATACATAGGATGTCAATCAAATCATTATTACACTTTTTATGTTGCATTGGGATATGTGCTACAACCGTCCTCACAAGCTAGTATTTTGTTGAGTGTTATTTATGCTTGTGTTCTCATCCAACCCTTGTGCTTTGATGAGTCAAGTTTATAGGATGTTTTGTTTATGATTTTCTAAGTATAGACTTGAATATTTTATAGGTTTTCATAAGCATGATACGGTCTTTTATGTTTATAAGTTTTAATTATACGTATATTTGATGCTTATGAAACTTAATACTGAATATATATGTAGATTAATGAATTTCATGGTAAATCTGGTATATTTCTTCTCTAGCTTTAATGGGTAGACCTCCTGTAGTTGTGTGACAAGGCTACATTAAAATAGGAAAAAAAATTATGATCTATGCCTTGGATTCATGCTTTGGATTTTGTTGTGTTAACCTTTTGCAGGAAGAATAAGTCTAATAAGGAGTGCAGACTAAAGGATGAGTGTGTCTTTCAAGGCTAGTGATTGTTTCAGAGTTCATTATAGCTCCACTCCTTCCATCACTTTGTAGTTGCTGATTTATTCCGAAACAATCTAGTTGCTGAGCATTCCTATATTTTTGAAGCATTGAATGTGGCTTATCTTCTTACATAAATGATGTTGTCACTTCTAAAACTAAAAGTTGTTATGCTATGTAATGGAAGACCTATTTTATAGGCTTTCTATTCTTCCTACATTCCTTCAAATAAGCTGGAACTTATGTTTCTAGGCTAGTTAGATGTTCTAAGAAATTCATGTTGTAATCAAGCAATAGAGTAAAGCATTTTGATATGCTATATTGTGCCCATGTTTTATTAAATGAATATATGATAGTTTTTCACTTCAATCTCTGAGCTATAATTCATTCATACTTTCGTGGGGGCCCACATGGGAGGTGAATTCCTTGTTCATCTTTAAGTAGAATTCAATTACATTTCCTTTGAGTTATTAAGTACTATTGTTCCTACAACCATTGGTAGCAGAACCATTGACTGTATCTTGTAGCATAGGTTTACTTCCAAAGCATTATTTATTTACTGTTATGTTTCTCCTTCAGGATGAGAATTAATCTATAGGTTCATTTTCTAGTATAAGTTTCCTGTAGCAACTAATTTTACCTTAGTAGTGACGACTATTGAGAAGAACTAAAGCATAAACTTTGTAGTCATTATCTAAAGTTCATGTTCCTAGATTGATACATTAAATGAGTCTAGCATGATGTTCTAAGTAGAAACATGATGAATTTCAACAATGAATCATTGTTTAAGGGTGTCCAATCCTTGTGTTACTAGGATATTATTCTAACTAGTCATGCTTGATCTTTCTGATGGTGGTGTACCACACATGAGCATGTGCATGTGCATTTGTTAGGTGACTTCTAATGCCAGACCTCCCATTTTTATTTTGGTGGAGTTATGTTCATTTGGGGTTGGGTTGAGAATATGCATGCCTACAGGCACTTATCATGTGATGAGTATGGGTATGTAGGGTAAGGTCAATGGAGATGGTTCTCTTGCAACTATGGTGTCCTAGCCTAGGTTGACATTAAGGAGTTCTAATAAGTGATAAATTAATTAATTGTTATAAAATTAAATAAGATAAGAAACATAAAGTCAGCCTCCTGAGGGTGGTGCCAAGGTGTATGGTTAGTGATTCTTAGTCCTTTTGGTTTAGCCGAGGATGCAACATATCAGCTGCCTAAGGGAGTACCGAGGGGTATGGTTTGTTAGCATTTTCACCAACTCTCCACCAAAGTCCCTACAAAGTTACCCATATGGTATTTGACTAGGACTTATTATACTTGAATTGTCTCATGTTCTTGGTTTTAGTCATCATTACTATCTGGCGTGAGTGTTAGCCATGGACGTTTTCTTTCTAAGTGTTTGTGGTTTGATCATTATCTGCATGAGCATGGTGGGAGTGGACCTATGGGTTTCACATGGTTGGGAGGCATAGCTACCTTCACCATTTCTTGGGACCAATGTACAAAGATGATCTATTATCCTAGTGTTATTTTTTCTTGTTGTTTCAATTGATATTTTGGGCCCCAAAGTATGCTTTCTTGTGGTTTATGCTTTCATTGGAATGCTTGGATATCATGGTTAGATGATGTTGGTTAGTTGAGACATTTCCTTAGTATGACATTTAGCATATGATTAGATGATGATTTTGATTATTTGGAATATCTAATGCTTTATTTTTTAGCATGTTAGGTTTCCTTATTCTTATGATGTAGTATGTTTTAGTAGTGACTTACTCATAAGACAACTCTAGTGATATAGTTGGTAGTTTGGGATGTTACGCATGGGGGATGGCTAGGACCTTCAAGGTCTCATGATGCTATTATGGTTGAGAGGAGCCACACATTAGTTTTGTTATTCTTTTAAATTGTGATGTTACTTCTATACACAATAATGTTGCTTTCAGTACATTCTTTTACTGCTATGTTCTAGATGGTTGTTGTAGTTTTTGTCTTGCAGTTATAGTGTTTGAGTGTCTATTCCTCAATTCATGGATCCATACTCCCCAGTGTGGAGGGACTTTATTTCTTATCTTTTTACCTTAATATTTTCTAACTTTCTATTTTTGATTCTCACACAAAATTATACTTTCTCGCGTGAGAGTGCAAAAGTTCACGTGGTATGCTAGGTTTTCTTGTGCAGCTCTTGGTACTTTCTCACATAAAACCCCACACTAGTTTTGGTTGCTTTGGCTATTGGGCCAAGAACTTCCTTATGCCCTTTGGTGCATTTCCTTACACTAAATGTAGTTTCTTATGTGGCTTTCTATACTTCCTTGTGTGAAAGTTCTGTCTATTGTTGTCCTCATGTGAAAAATAGGGGGCATCTCTACTAGTTTTTGGGGATCAAATTTTGGTGTTTTAAGTACCTTTTGGTTTTCTTAATTTTCCATACTTTGATAGACCTGAGATTCTTTGTTATGTTGTTATCTTTGGTTTTTGTTTCTCTATTTGTGTGTGTTAGTTTGGTAGTGGCATTTGGAGATTCATTGGTTGTTAGGATTGTGGTTATGTCTTCCATTGCAATCTTTGTGATGCTTGTATGTTTAGTGTCATCTACATCCATACTTGTTTAATTTTTTTAAAATCTTCGCTTGTATTAAATCCTTGTTCCAAGGATCTCTAGGCGAGGCATTATAGAGAAAGTCAATATTGGGATAGAGGCAAAACCCATAATTATTCTCCTATCTCAGTCATTAACTTTAGATGAAAGAAGTGAATTCATCCACTTCTTCAAGGAAAGGAAAATTAAGTTTTCATTTTCCTATGCTGACATGCAAGGTTTAGATCCTAATCTTATTCTTCATCATCTCAATATTTCTCTAGAGGCTAAATTAGTCAAATAAAAGCTTAGAAAAATGCATCCACATATAACACTATTAGTCAAAACAAAGTTGGAGAAGTTACTTCATACCAACTTCATCAGGCCGTTGGCCTATGCTTCATTGATCTCAAATATTGTGCCTAATTCAAAAAAGGATGGCAACATATGGATCTGCATTAATTTCCCTAATGTCAATAAGGAATGTCCAAAAGATGACTTTTCCTTGCCAAGCATTTATGTCATTGTAGACCTATGTTGATTAATAATTTGTCTGCCTTATCTTTTTGGTTTATACCTTGACTCTTAAACTGCCCAATGGCTCATGGAGGACAAAGAAGAAAACAATAGAATGGGTTAGTGTAGCAATCTATCAAAGACCCTTAAATTGAAAGGTACAAATCCTTTTTGAATGCAAGATTTGTAATGAGTTTTGTTTTTTAAGATTTTGGGGGTATGCTCTTAACCAGAGAGTAGAAGAGGCAAATACTAGATTGATCAACACTTTCAACAACCTAGGCAAGTAAAAATAGGGAATAACTCATGAAATGAAATCTATTCAAATTTAAATTCAAGATATGAAAACATTCATGACTAACTACAATAGTAAGAGAGTAGGAAGGATGACAAAATGGGTAATTCTCAAATTACAAAGTTAACTTATATTTTGACAATACTCAGATTGTCTATCTTTCAACTACTCCGTTAGTCATTTTGTGACCCTCTCATGCAATGAACTACACTACACACATGAAATATGATGTATAGTAGAAGGAACAAAAAGATACTTATGCAGAAGAAAGTAAGGCATACAATATAGTGAAAAGAGGAAATAAAACCAAGTTCATTTGCATTCATTCAATTTTCAACAATAGCACATTAATTCCACATACTATACTAAAACTAAATAAAACAAGATTAAAAATGGAGTCAAAGTCACAAATAGTAGTCCCAGCTATAGGAATTTACCCAAAAGTAATTTTTCCAATCTTATTAACTTCTCAAAAAGATACATATATAACCCTTCTCAAAATGGCTAGTTACAATAGATGATTGCATCATAGAGCATCTCTAAACATAATAGGCTAAAAATAGGACAAGATTGAATCATTTTCCATTATAGAAACTGAAAAAATTACATAAATGGCTTCAAAAAGGAGGAAGAGAGAGAATGACAAATGTTTGGAAGAACATCAAAACATCATGCCTTCTTAGGAGTAACTTCTTTGGCTCTATAAGATTGCATAATGTAAGTTACTTTTTCCAGTTCCTCAACATTTGGAATGATGATATTTTCATCTCAAATCATCTAGTAGTCATGCATCTCAGTAAATTTTGGAAACCTTTGATAGGAACTTCTCCGATGCTCTCCTTATAATTGAGTCTGTTGATGAGAGCTCTTGAATATTTGACATTCAAAAGTTGAGTGGATCAAAAAATTCATCAAAAAATGCCAAGAACTTTGACTTCATCCTCTCAACATCCACAAGCTTACAAGTAGCAGACATATATGACTCTATATATAATATCTTCAGATATTTGAATACTTTCTCAATAACCTTCTACACTAGGTCATTCACATCTTTGAGCTGATTCACAGACCTTGCAAATCTTTCCACTATAAATTCTAGAGATAGTTTCTAATGAAACAATGGTTTATTACCTATTTTAATCATCCCATGGGAGATCACTGTTAGAGTTATTAGATATTTCCTAATTAACTCTAGTTGCTTAAGCTAAACTTTAGGCATCTAATAATTAATTTCTTTTATTAATTATTTTGATGCAACCTAGGTTAGACCTTTTTAAGGGTTTTGATCTCCTTTATAAGGATGATCTCTTATTGTAAACTTAACTTGAGAATTCACTTTTGATTATAGAAATCTTTCTTTTTGCTCATCAAGAATGTCTCATCTATGGATCTGGCAATTCCTGCCTCCATAGCTTTTTGCCTCTCTCTTCTGTAACAGGTGTTTGCATGCAGGTGATTCTTGGGAGCTGTGGGGTTGATCGTTCATCAACTTCAACATGGTATCAGAGCTCCAGATCTTCATGCCCCTGTTCTGTTCATGAGAGATTTGGCATCAGATCTGACATTAGTTTTCAGATCTGAGCTTTCAATGTTTTTTTAATGGATCTGGGGGGTCACTGATTTTTGAGACACTTTGAGCAAAAACGGATATCACCGTTGAGCTCAAAGTGCTTGAAAACCCCCATTTCCATATAAAATACATTCGTTTTGGATGCTGTGAAGGTACTAATGTTCGCTGATCGGGCATTTTTGACTATCACGACTCTATGCGTGCCTTCATTTGGCCCCTTCCTTTGATCTGCGTGATTGATGCGATAGTTTTGGAGCTTATTTTTTGGTTGGCTACATGGGCTCCGTTCAGAGCACTCTGATTTGTAGCTAGCCTCAAGACCCATGCTGCATGCTACTTGTGGGTCAGCGTTGTACTCTTTCCTCTCTCTGCGATCAACATTTTTGGCTTTGGCAGGCAAGCCAAGAACCGCCATGTCAGTGAAGCCTGCGAACTGGAGTTGATGCTTCTATGAGGTACATGTGTTATCGATGGAGGGATAATAGCACTTTGACCACATGCAGATTTGATGCACCCTTTTTTTTTGGAGTGGCTAAGCAAACCGCCAACTAAGCCCTGCCCATGCACACATGCTCCCAGTTTTGAGCCCCACTTTCTTTTGAAACTGTCGATCATTGGCAGATTTTGGATTTTTTGAAGTTTGTTGGGCGATGCATGTATTTTTATTTTTTTTTGCATGATTTTAGTGGAGAATCTTTTGTGAGTAGATTTGAGCGCAAGCCTTGTCTAACCACGGGTTCCCGTTTGGCTCTGCATACCTCGTTCTGCGCTTTGGACTACTGTTTGACTTCAAAGATTTTGTTTTGGTGGAGTTTTATCCCATGATTGGCAGGTTATATCCTTGCTTGGAGCGGATTTGGCGACCTTTTTATGGGAGCTGATTTTGGGAGTTAAATTTTGTCCTCAGTTTCAATTTTGAGTTTGCGGATTCTATGGTGGGTTCTTATTTGGGCGGATCTTTGGGTCTTTGGAGATTGGCGGTCTCCGTGAATGGTGATTCAGCTTTTGCTCGTATTTGGCTCCAGCTTCAAAATTTGGAGGAGTTGTTTGGCGAGATTTATGGAGTAATGTGTAGCTTGTGCAGTTGATTGTCAGTTATGCAGATTGGAAAGGATTGTCTGGCAATTTTATCCACTACGTCTTCTCTGAACTCTGTGATTTCTTCGTGGTTTTCTAAATTGGTGGCAATGGGCATCGATAGATGCATGTCTTCTTGTTTGAAAGACTGATTAATTGCATCTTCGCGCACACTTTGAAGGGCATTGATTCGGTTCAAACAACAGCTTCCTTTCATTAACTGCTTGTCTCATTGATTCCATCTCTAGATTAGCAATCCAAATTGGCACATCGAGCATGAAGGTTCTAGATTGGCATTTTTATTGGGTCCTATGCTCAGTCATAACCTTCTACCCTCCTCCCATGCATGATGGCAGATCTTGCTAAACTTATGCAGTTTACTGGTTGTTATACTAGTCATTGGTGCAGTTTTTTTTTGGTTTAGACATTATTTTTCTGTACTCTGAGATATCAATGGGCTCCACCGTTGAGATTCATCGCTTGGAAACCTCTACCATGCCTGCACTTTGATGGTTTTCGATGGGTATTTTTTTCCCATGAAGTATTCATTCTTTTTCATGGGTGTTTTCAAATATTCCACTGGACTTTTACAATGTGCTTCTTGGCCACCGGTTTTTAATCCGGCACCGGCCCTTTGTTCGACTTTTTTTTCTAGCGGTTGAATTTTTTTCAACAGGGTCATTTTATGGCATTTTTTGCCTTGATGGCCATTTGACCGTCAACTTTGGGCTCATCACCTGCTGATATCAGCACTGCATCACTACTCTTGTCACCTCCTCGGCCTCTATTTGAACCTACCTTTGCTTTTTTGCTCATATCTTGGGCAAACGGACTCCGTTTTTTGCAAACAAGATATTGCCGGAAAGCTGGTTCCGAGCCAGTCATAGTGGTACAGTTAGTTTTCAGTTATGATGCTGTTTTGATAGCTTTTTCTGCTGTCAAAGTCAGCAGTTTAGTTTTGCACTCCGGGAGGCATTTCTTGAGCATCCGATCTTCGATTTGGGAATTCTTTATTTCGTTGGAAAGGTCTTTCTGACCTCTTTTCAGTGATGCTGGTTGTTTTTCCAGATTCTGCTCTAGGCACATTCTATTCAATCTTCTGCACTTTTTGCATTCTGATGGATAACTTGGTTGTTTCAGGTCCGAGGATCGATTTCTTTGCTTTAGATGATTCGTCATGACTTGTACTATCTATTGTATTAGTCTTATGTCTCTTCTGATCTATTTAGCTATCATTTGTATGCATTATTGCAAACACACTGAGATAAAGTGCCATACTGCATCTGTATTTTCGTTTCAGTTGTTTGCCTTTGTTTGCCTTCTGATTCGAGTAGTGTCATCTGAGGACACTCATACAGATTACTATTCTTGGGATTCATTATATCTTGTGCCTTATTGTACATGCACTACTTTGATAAAGTGCCATGGGGGGTTGATGTTTTTGCCTTTGTTTGCCATCTTCCTTTGTCTAGTGAGTGTCCCTTCCGTGACATTAGCCTCATGACGTGTTTGAGATTGATCACCTCAGTACACACACATGTACTATTTTGTGCATCTTGATCGTGGTTCCTTGACATGCAGTTCTTTTGGCCCACTTTTCAGGTGCCTGTCACCTCACCCTTGTTTGCATTAGGGGGGTTCTTCTGTTGTTTCTCATGCTTCCTTGGTTCGATTGATCAGCTCTTCAGGCTTTGGTGTTTCATGCCATCTGTATCTTTGAGTTTAGTTGTTTGCCTTTGTGTGCCTCCTGATTCGATGCAGATTATAGTCTTCTCTACCTGGTCAGGTTCTATTTCAATGGAGGTCTTTCAGATCAGCAGTTACTTTTGACAGAGCTTTGCAGCTTCTACATGCTTCAGTGGTGTTCTACATGATCATCTTTGTTCCTATCTTCTGGGACATTCCCTAGTTTGGAGGCTTCTTTAGTCCTTCACTAGTTTCTTTCAGCATGTTTTCCATCTCTTTTTGGAGTAGAGTTTTTCCCATGTGGTTTTCTCTATTTCTCCTCTTTTCAGAGATTTGGTTGTGCTTGGGTACCTCATCAGGCTTTGTTTGCTGGGACCCATTTCTACTTTCAGCAGTAATTTCTAGGTTTTTAGCTACTCCCTAAGTTTATCTTAAGGGGGGGTGTTAGAGTTATTAGATATTTCCTAATTAACTCTAGTTGCTTAAGCTAAACTTTAGGCATCTAATAATTAATTTCTTTTATTAATTATTTTGATGCAACCTAGGTTAGACCTTTTTTAGGGTTTTGATCTCCTTTATAAGGATGATCTCTTATTGTAAACTTAACTTGAGAATTCACTTTTGATAATAGCAATCTTTCTTTTTGCTCATCAAGAATGTCTCATCTATGGATCTGGCAATTCCTGCCTCCATAGCTTTTTGTCTCTCTCTTCTGTAACAGGTGTTTGCGTGCAGGTGATTCTTGGGAGCTGTGGGGTTGATCGTTCATCAACTTCAACAATCACAACATTGGTCTTCATGTCAACTACTTCCTATAATAGTGCTAATTTATTTGTTAGTCTATCCACTACATTTTTCATGGTAGTCTAATGGCTAGAAGCTACCTCCTTCAACTTGTGAGTATCCAATGGAATATTTCCCAAGTTTTTGATCAATGGGGGACCTTGAGCCTTCATTTGATCTATCCATGTTTGACCAATATGCCTGAATCACTTCTCTTGTTGCATCTTTAGGAGTAGATTATTTTTCTCCTTTGTATTTAGGTCAAATTGGCTAGTTGATGTGCTCCCAAGTGTAGATTTGATATATTCCATCCACTCTCTATTTGAGGCCTTGAAGACCTCCTTTCTACTTTGAGCTTTTCCAACCTATCTTCAATCTTCTCATTGGTGGACTTCCATATGTTCACCATGGATTCATGAAGAGGGATACCAAGATCCACTATTCTAATCTGGAAATCATCTATGGAAAGATCATGGAATTTTCCCTCCTTTTCTTTCTCTACAATCTCTACCAACATGTGGCCAGTCGAGGGATCAATGGTCAATGCTGCAATAGATTTCTACTTCTTGGTCTTCTTGGAGGGTGGCTAAGAAGAAGTGTTTTGTGTGATCAAATATTAGTCTCTTCATATCTTCTCTTCTTTATATCAATGGTCTCCTTGAGCCATGACTCCATGGAGAGTACATTGATAGCAAACTATAGGGTAGTAGGATTGAATAGCTTCCTAGGTACTAGGGGAGTTTGCTTGCTCTGGAAAGTAGAAGGGAAGGAAACAACCTTAGTCACTGAGAGGGCCAAGGTTTCCCCTTGCTGAGATGTGTCTTGTCCATCCATGGGGTTTTTCACCATTTAGGTTGATGAATTGAATAGGGGAGGCAAGTTTGGAAAATGATTTCTCTTGTTCCTTATCCCCTTCCTTCTCCCCAAATATTTTGGTGTCTGGAAGAGAGACACTTTCGTAGGTGGGAGTGATTGGTACATATTCTCTAGAGGCTGGTCTCTACCTTGATCAATAGACTATGATGGGCCTATAGATGTTGAAGTAGTAGCTATGGTGGTGGTTGCTATAGTTGACTGGATAGCTCTAAAAGACAATCAACCTGTAGAACTAGTGCTCTCTATCTTCTTCTTCCTTTCTCGGGTCCACTCTACCCATTTGTCCATTCTTTTGATTATTCCATACATGAGGACCTCCATGATGTTTATGAAAAGACCTATAGGTGGGGTAGACATAATAGGAGTGCCTTTGATATTCTCATAAGATGATGGATACATGTAGGCATCATCACCTACAAGGTCAAAAACGTCAAAAAAATCATTAAATAACTTAATTTCCTCAATAGTTAATCGGGACCAAAACTTCTCCCAAGTTTGGTATTCATCACCCAACTCAGTAATCTTTGATATCCATAATGTGTTTGTAGGCATATCCCAACTTTAAGTGGTCCCATACAAAGTTCAACAGATCATACTGAGGCTTGAGAGCCTCATAATCAACCAATTTGATTTTTCTCTCAAAACTGTTCATTAGATTTTGAGCATTGGATCTTGAAGCATAGGAATAGGGTCCAACCACTATGGGGAAGGAAATCTCAACTATTTTCTTCACGTTTGAACACAAGGTGTTGACTTCAAGAATTTTTTGACATAATTCAACTAGAATTACCTTGTCCTCCAAGTACCTAGGCAATCTCTTGGGAAAACCATCAAAGACACCTATTCACAGGTATGAGAAGCTCAAAAATTGGATGAATGAGCATCCAAACTAACTAATAGCCAAAATTTATTCTAGCGAAAATCTCCTCTTAGGGAATCCTTGCAATTCCCAACATAGCCTCATTGTGAAGGCATCATTTATTGCCACATACTCCTTGAAGATTATTTCTAGGTGCAGATGGGGATATAACTCATATCCCTTCAGACGCTCATCATAATTCTAAATGCTAGGAAGGTTGGGTCACAAGTGGTGAGTAACCAAGACATAAATTAGATAGTAGGATATGTAAAAGTGTTTAAATCCTCTGGCCAAATTCACCCATGAGGCAAGCACATCATAGATACTTTGTGCCCAATCAATTTGCAGATCTTTAGCATAAATAACTTGCACCAAGAAGAAATTGTGCTCGATGAGCTCAAGAATGTCTTATTTTCCCTTTAGTCTAAGTAGAAAAGCAAGGATATCTATGATCTCCCTCTTCAAATTAGTGCCAAATAGGGTCTTGGGCATTTTTCTCTTCTTCGAGAAAGGATTCTGAAATCATGTCCTCTACATGTCTTCTCTTTTGAGGGTCTTCTTTTCATTAAATATTGACATGGAAGAGTCAAAGCAAATATCACAATGCTCTTCTTTTACAAGGATGCTGAGCACAGACTACATTAGGGCTTTGTTGGAAATAAGGATAGATTGATCAAAAACAAAATCTTCTTTGTTTTTGGATTGTATCTCTTGATACATACCCTCACAAGCTTTCGTTCCTATATTTCCATTGGAAGAACAATTGCTTTTACCAATCTTCTCTCTTTTAACTTTTGAGTGATTGGGTGAATATTCTGAGAATTTAGTCTTCTATGGAGATCACCCAAATTGTAAAATCTGAATGACATATCTGTTAACTCTTTCAATTTTCTCTCTAGGCCTATTAACTTATCATAACCCCTAGCTCTAATTTCCATTTTTATGATTGCACAGGATGTAGTTCTTGATAAATAGCCATTTAAAAATACTTGGGGAAACAAATTTCAAGCAATTGTGATGAAATAGGTATAGGAATTTGGATGTTGGTGCCAGACAAACAAAATTAAGTTTGACCAATGATTATAATGAAAAGATTTTCATTTAATTCCATAATCAAAGGCTATTTAAATTTTCCATTTTCTTCCACACAAAAACTCATAACCTTGGAAATCTTATTACTTTACTTAAAGTAAAGTCACATTACTAAAAATTACTTATTGAAAGAAGTGCTTTAGTTTCATAGGGAGTGCCTTGTTTCACTTCATAATTTGGAATGTAGATATACTTGATAACTAACATATGTGGGTGAGAGAGAGAAACTCAACTTTTTTGTAAGCCCACTTTCCTTTGATTTAGGATCACAACACGAGGACTGATCCTTCAATAACTTATGCACCCCATTCTTGCACTTTCCACCTAAAATAATTAACACTTGCTTTCCATCATGTCAAGGTCACATGTTCACCACTGACTTTTCCAAAAGTATATTTTAAGCATTTTCAAAGAATATTCACACTTTAAAGTGTCTTGCTTTTCTATTTTCAAAACGTTTAGAGAAGTGAACTTTTTCATTACTTGGGGATGAAAAAGCCCTCTCTGAGAAACATATTCCAAAATCAAAAAATATCAATAAAACATCACCTTTAATCTCAAACTAATGGCTGCAAGGTTGAATGTCAAGCATGCCTTACTGAAGCCCAAAATAGTTCATTCAACATCATGCTCACATTGTTTGCATGCATAATAATTTAGATTTGACATAAGTCATTGTAGCTTTGGAATAAAAAAAAAAACTTCTTCGCTTCCATTAGTGTGCAATGCAAAACCTGTAGAATTGATCTTCCTTGTAAAAATAGATTTTACCTCTGCAACATGAGTGGGCCTCATCTAGGCTTTGATTTTCAGCTTTGTGGGTTTTTCCATCATCACATAATCATGTACATAACTTGGTGATCATTGCCATGACCTTGCTATTCAGGAATGTACTTGATGAAGTTCTCCAAAGGGGAAAACTAGCTCGATTACTTAGAATCTAGAATGCTAGGACAAGATCGCAGATATTGAAACATGGAAAACTTACTTCTTATTAGGAAGACACCCAAAAAAATCCCAAAAATACCTAGATCACCTACACCTTGAATGAATTAGAAAAATAGAAAACCCACATGGAATAATTAGGCAAAGATAATGCAAGGAAGACCCAAACAACATAAGAAGTGAGAGACGCAGGAAAGTTGAGAAGTAAGTAACCTAAAGAATACTTAGACATCAAATTTTGATAGAGATTCATTTAAATACAAGTGACTTGAATTTGACAAGGGAAAAACTAAAATTTGGCAACAACCTCACAATAGGACATTCTATGTTCTCTCTTATGGATGACTTCTCTAATTATAACCAAATTTGGATAGCACCTAAAGACCAAGATAAAACAGCCTTTATTTGCGCATGGGGAACATTCTGTTGGAACATCATGCCCTTCAGTCTCAAGAATGTAGGAGCCACATATTAACAAGCTATGACCACAATATTTTATGACATGATGCATACATTTATGGAGGATTATGTAGATGAAATTCTAGAAAAATCCCATACCCATCAAGATCATCTTCCAATTCTAGACAAAATATTTACTCATCCAGAAGCTTTCAAAGTTATGTTGTAAGCTAAGAAGTGTGCTTTTGGGGTACAATTTGGCAAAGTCCTAGGCTATATTATCTCCACCAAAGGGATAGATGCAGATTTTGAAAAAGTAGAAGCTATTGTTGACATAAAACCTCTCAAAACTTGAGATAGCTACATTATCTCCAAGGAAGACTTCAATCTATTTAAAAATTCATATCTCATTTGGCCAAGAAATGTGTGCCTTTCACTCACCTCTTCCACAAAGATGTAGTTTTCAAGTGGGATAATCAATGTCAAATATATTTTGATCTCCAAAACAATTATTTAGTGAATCCACCTATCTTGGTTCCTCCTATGCAATAAAAACCTTTGTTGTTTTATATCTCCCTCATGTATAAATAAATAGGAGGCCTATTGACACAATAAAATGACCAAGGAAAGGAATGAGCTATCTTCTACATTAGTCAAACTCTGGTTAATTATGAGCTCAATTACACTTTCATTGAGAAGGAACATTTGGTAGTAGTTTTTGGTTCCCAAAAGCTATGCCACTACCTCTTGACTCATATGGTAATGCTCATAGCTAAAATAGATCCTCTCAAGTACCTTCTAAGAAAACAACATTAACATCAGACTAGCCAAGTGGTTAATGATCTTGAGTGAGTTCAACATATTGATAGGAAGGCTATCAAAGGACAAGCCATTATAGGTTAGCTAGTAGATGCACCCTTGGAAAGCTTGAATCCTATCTAAGAAGATTTTCTAGACACACATATCCTTTAGATAGAACAACCCAAATGGAAGTTCTATTTTGATGGTTCATATACACATCATGGTTTAGGCATGGGAAATCTATTCATCACACCTTTAGGCATGACCATACCAAAGTCATACAAACTAATTTTCCCATGCACTAATAACATGGTGGAATATGAAGCCTTAGTTCTTGGTCTCAAATTTAGTTCTTCATCTCAAATTAGTACTAGAATGGAAATTAATAACAATAGAGGTTTATGGAGATTCCTAGTTGGTTATCAATTAGGTTAATAAAACATATTAGACCAAAGATGAAATATTGCTACCTTACAAACATTCAGTCAATAAACTAAAATAATGCTTTGTTTAGATTACATTTGAATAGATTCTGAGAGATAAGAGTAAGGAATTCAATGCTTTGGATACTTTGACCTCTTTAGTCTAGTTATCCAATCAACATGAATGCTATGAATTCTTAGTAGAGGAGATGATTCAACCTACATTTACTCAACCCAAATCCCACATCATTTTCTTCCTAGACACTCACAACTCCCCTTGGTATGATTCTATTTCCACCTACTTGCACGATAACCTTATGCCTCCTGATCTATCTAGGAACCAAAAATGAAACTACATGAGTGGATGACACATTGTATCGAAAAGGTCTAGATGAAAATTTATTTAGATGTCTAGAAAATGATGAGTCTAGGGATGCTCTACTAGAGGTTCATGTAGGTATTTGTGGGTCACATTCTAGTGGGTTCACCCTAACTAAAAAAATCCTTAGAATGAGATATTTTTGGCTTCTATTGACTATGTCAAAACTTGTAAGAAGTGTCAAATTCACGATAATCTCATTCATGTACCAACTCAAGAGCTCAACCCATTGGCCACACCATGGCCTTTTGACCAATGGGGATTTTATTTGATAGGCATTATTAATCCACATTCCTCCAATGACCACAAATAGATTCTTACAACAACCGAATACTTCACCAAGTGGGTCAAAGTAGTGTCACTCACAAATGCCACCAAAAAACAAATTTCCTTGTTCATCCTTGACCACATCATTTTTTGGTTCAATGTACCTCATGCTATGCTAACAGATAATGCCTTGTACTTCAAAAACCAAATGATTGATGAGCTATGTGAAAAGTTTCATATCATTCACTACTCCTCCTCTATTTATTATCCCCAAGGTAATAGCCAAGCATAGGCTACCAACAAAAACATCATCAAAATCCTCGAAAGAACTATCAATGACACTGGTCAGGGCTAGTACTTATAGTTAAATCTTGCACTTTGGGCCTATAGAACAAGCATTCAAATGCCTACCGGGGCAATCTCCTTTTCTTTGGTCTATGAAAGTGAAGTAATTCTCCCTTTGGAGGTCAAAATCCCATCCTTAAGATTCACCCTACATGATGTCATGATAGATGAAGACTACAAATTTTCCCACTTAGAAAATTTGGAATTTTTGAAGGAACATCAACACACTGCTCATGAACACCTCAAAGTGTATCAGAAAAGGTTGTCTAGACACTATAACAAGAAAGAAAAATCACATGTTTTTTAAATTAATGACTTAGTCCTTTGAGAGAACCCTAAAAATTAGGTAGATCAAGAAAAGAAAGGCAAGTGGAAAGCAACTAGATTGGCCCTTATATCATCATGGAGTCTTTTGGGATAGGTACCTACAAACTTGCCAATTGTGATGGGAAGAACTAGAAAAACCCCTTAACAACATGCATCTAAAAAGTTCTATGTCTAAAACCTTAAGGAAACACCTTATATCTGAAAATATAAAAATATAAAAAATAACCAGAAAGTAGTCAGAAAAAAATCTGGTATAAAAGAAGTGAGAGATAATATCTTTGGGCTTCCCTAACAACACAAGTCCTTCAATGTGAAAAACAAAACAAAACATGGCCAGGAGAAACTCATTTATGCTAGGTTTCTTGTTTGTGGTCTTTTCATTGCTTGCTTCAACAAAATTTAGTGCACTTAATAGAAGATATGAAAAAGGGGCAAGGGGAACTAAATGAGAGTTAATTATGCACATACTCAATTGAGAAACACTTGTGGATTGCATTTTAGTGGTTTCTTGTGATTAGAAACATCTTACAACAGAGACAACCAACACAAAACAAAAAAAGAGAAGTGACTTAGAGGAAACATAAAATCTGATTATGTTTTAAGATACCATAGACATGAATTATAGGAAAATCAATGCACATCTCAAATACCTCCCCCCACCAAGTGGTCCAACAAATCCATTTTAGCCTTCATAAATCCGTATGGGGTCCCAAAAATCCATTTTAGCCTTCACAAGTCCATATGTGGTTCCACAAATCCATTTTTACCTTTGTAAGTCCATACATGGTCCCACAAATCTGTTTTCCCTCCATAAATAGACATATGGTCCCAAAAATCTAGTTTTAGGCTTCATTAATGCACACATGTTTTCAAAACTCCACTCTTAGTCTCTTTAACTCTTTATGTGCTCCCAAACATCCCTTTTGGCCTTCATGCTTGCCCATGTGGTCTCCAAATTCCAAAAAATCTCACATCCTTCCCCTTTTCACTATCACTAGATCAAAAACACAAAAAATCATCAAAAACAGTAAAACTTAATAAAGAGCCAGTCAAAAATAACACAAAAAATAAAAAACATATCCCAAACATGTTAATTCAACATGAATTATTTTTATATATTTCAATCCAATGATCCATTGATTTCATGTTGATCTCATGTTTATCTATAATTTTTGTTCCTTTAGGATGGGTTTGCGTACCTTAACCAATTTTATATGAAATCAATGGTGAGCCCCCTAAATTGGCTAATATTTAAATATTTAATGATATAATCCTTACCCTATTACTTTTGACAAAGACGTCAAAACAAACAAACAAATAAATAGATAAGTTAAGAAGGAACATCGTTATGTCTTGAAACATATCTTAGAGCTTGGGAAAAAATGGAACAATCCAAATAGCTAAAGAACTTTTCATCTATTCCTCTTTACACTCTTCTCCTTCTTAAGGAATATCAAAAGGGTGTTCAAAACTAATTTATGTTGTAGAAGCCATGATTAATCCAACATCGACCAAAAAATATATCAATGTTATCCTAAAATGTCTTTGTGACATCACATCTCATCTTTATGGTTTAGGGAAATGTTGGTAATTCATGCATCTCTCAGATTTCCATAGATATCCATTGCACTCTTTCATCGCCCTCTAGTTAGGCCACCATCTTGGTACACAACAACAATGCTTTTAGCACTCTACAAGGATGGCCTATTTCCCAATTGTAGGAAGTAATACACAAGATTGAATGCCATGAAAGTCAAACCCTTGACCCTTGGAGCTAATGGTGGCACAAAGTAAGTAAGCATTTGAGAGACTGCATCAGCACCCAAACCTCTTTTTCAAGGCCCAAGTGCCCTTTTCGGCTCCCCTCTTGCACCTTTTTAGGCCATCTAGTGTTGGAATTATTTAAAATAATTGAGAGGGGGAGGGGGTGAATGAGTTATCCAAGGTACAGATGTAGAAATTAAACTTTTCATTTCTTAGTGAAACCATATCCATAAAATATTAATATGCATGCAACAATTAGATCACGTAATACTTAGCCTTTGTAGGTTACTGTCAAAACAACTTTGCAAAAATGTAAATATGAAACATAACAGATTCAATAACAAATTTGACTCAAGAATTTTATGTGAAAACCCAATTTTGAAAAAACCACCAATAACATGCTACTAATTCTCACTCTTCTAAAGTGATACCTTGTGAAAGGACAACCCTATTAAAGGTTATAGTACAGACTGTTAAATGTGACTTGGTTAGAGGATTTCAATCACCCTATTAGGAGTGAGCCTTGTTAGAGGACTTTAGACTATTGGCTTGGAATTTCACCCAGTTAAAGGATTTACAAATGATTGTTAGGTCAACCTTAATCCAAAGGATTTACCCTAGACTAATACAATGATTAGAAAGTAATGAGAAGGCTTGATCTGATAACAAATTGCAGCTCACTTGAAGATTATATCTCTATTCCAATCCTCTATTCTACTTGGCTTTCACACACTTCATCTCTGATAGCTATTCACCCTTGAAGCATTCATACTCTTAAGCCTTCTTTCTTTGCATGCCAATTTCTATCTCTTATGTTAGGACACTAAATGAAGCAATACCCTAGATTTCTTGTCTTCCTTAGCTTCTCTCACATTAGAAACTTTTCTTTTGACCAACTGTCTTTATAAATAGAAATTTAAGATATTTTGTTGCTTAACTATAATTATCCATTTTAGGGTTAGGTAGGATTAGGTAGGATATAATGAATCTACCCAGTTTGCCTTGAATTTTGTGCCACTAGTTCATCATAGTTATCTTCCACATGCTTCATGTTGGAGTTCTTTCTGGTAAAGAACATATCAAGTAGATTTAAACCTGATACCAAGAAACAAAGACCAGGGACAAGCGTAAGGATGAGCTAAATCCTATGTTCAGCAAGGCTAAATCTCAGTTCTAGACCAATTAACAGAGTCATCAAGACTCACTTCACTTTAGGCTCTACTAAGCCAAGGCAGGCAAACCTAAGGGATCTATCTTATTAACTTGATACTCTTCTATGCAAGACTATCCCCTATAGTAGAAATGGTCAATATCTTCTATGATTTGCTAACAAAATTCCTAATTGTAGTAGCTAATCACAACCAAGGAAAGTGACAACAAATAAGCCATGACTGACAATTCTAGTTCTTTAATACATAAAAAGGGAAATTGATGTTCATTTTAAGTTTGATCTCTTAGCATAACCCGGGTATGCAACTGTAGACACCTGAATTTGATTACACTGCTTTATCTCTAAATGCATCATTAATTAAATTTTTATTTAATTAATCCTTTGCCATCCCTAGTTGATTAATTTAATTAATCATCTATAGTCCTAATTGATAAATCAAATAACCTATTATTTAGCAATTAAATCCTATTCTTCTATCTAATTCCAAAAATCCCCATTTATTAAATAAATCTATTTGATAAATGAAATCCTCAAATTCAAAAACCCCTAACCTATATCTAATCCTCCATTTAGCCTAATCCACCCCATCCACCCATACTAACCAAGCTTAGCCACTAACTCACCCACCCTCATTAATGCCATCCACTTGCACATCTCTAACATTCCTAATGTAATCCTAAACCCAAGCCTAATCCACTCCCTAATGTTGTCACATTCCTTAAACAAGTTTAAGACTTTCCTAATCCAAACCAAAGTCTCCCCTCAAAAATCCCAACCACCAAGTCATGAGTGCTCTTACAAACCATAAAAGACTCTTACAAGCCCACTCATGACTCTTACATCCATCTTCCACACTCTTCCCTCTTCCACACTCATTCCTCTTACATCTCTCTTACATACTCAACCCCACTCATCATGCCTTTAACCAACTCTTTACCCTACCCTCTCACACTGATCCTCCTTGTGACAAGTGTCACCTTCCCATTGGTGCTAAACAAGCACAATCCATGTGCTCTCCTTTGAGTGCATCCTAGCCCTCCTTAAGCCTTCATCCATCCTTGCATCTAAGCCCTCCATCACTCTACCCCTTAGCCTATAAATTGAATCCCATCCCAAGCCATTTCATCAACAATCTTTGAACTAAAGTTACCATGCCCTTTTGAGAGCCAAAAGCCATACCAATACCCTTATAATGCCAAATTGAGAGCTCACAAAGCTACCAATTTGCTATTATCCATCTCCACCATTGAAGCAACTTTGAGCATTTGAGCATACATCCCCAATCTACACATAGACACATCTCAAAAACAAGAGAACAAATCTCATTGAGAGAGCCTATCCATGGCTCATATTCTCATTTGAGTTTGTCTTCTCTTTGTCTCTCTTATATGTTATGTTAGTTTAATGTGTAAATGCTTTCATTAGATTAGTATTTCTAGCACAGTAGATTAGTGTATACAGCAACAACAAAGAACATGTATCCTTCAAGCTGACCAGTCCCTTATCCATTGGGCATCAACTAAACCTTAACATGCAGATGGATACCTGAAATATACTCATATATTCAGGCATATGATCTATCTATTTGACTTGTAAATAGACATCAGTCTTCATAACAACTCTCATACTTATGATGAAATCCTTTTGGTGTAACCTACAACCCTATCAGTATAAGCAAGAATTTACATGGATCTTTGTTCCAACAACAAATTCATCCTGACATACAACCTTTTAGGACTACAATTGAGTTTAAGCTCTTTGTTCTCAAACACAAAAGATTGCAAATAATAGAAGAAGGAGATGAGAATTAGAATGAAACTAAGAAAGGTGAAACTCTTGCATTAATTTCCTTGGAAACAATACATCATTTGCATACCAAAATTCAGTAAAGAACACCAAGAATGACTACATAATATGAAATGCTTCAAAATAGATACAATATGATGTTCATAACAAGAAGAATACTAAGAAAATTGGTATCACAACTGTGAGAAAACCCAGGAAATTGGAACTAGACTGGTCTCACAATCCTCCTAAAATCTTCAAAGAATTGGAACCTCTACAATAAGCAGAAGAGGAAGATCCATAGGAGAAAAGATATCTCAGGAAATGTAATCTGGAATTGACATCCGTCCCACTGAGAATGTCTTCAATATGAAGTTGCTGAAACTGATCATCCTTCAACTACCTGTAATTAAGAACATAAATGATGCCAAAATATCTGATATATCCCCACTTAAAATATGCAAATATCTCCTTGAATAAAATATCATAAATCATCACAATCTATACTAAGGCTCCAAAATCTGATTTCAACATTTCACTTTTGTGTTGCCATGAAAATCACTTGTGTTGTTGCCAAAAAACTAATTGCTTCAACCACCTCCAAAAAAATTCAATTCATCCTTCAAATTGTTGGAGAAGTCAAATCAGATGAAAATATCTCTATATCTGATTGCAATTTCATCTGCAACATTAAATTTCCACATTTGACTGTGAAGCCCTCGAAATCAAAAAATCTCCTATAGCTACTACCAGTTGATACCCGCTCAAAAAGTGACTACAAAAATGAAGAGTTCATTCTTTCTTGGTTCCAACTGTATATTACACTTCACATTTTGGACAAAAATAGCCATCTTGAGAGCACTCTGAAATCTGGCCTCCATTACTGAACAGAGCATTAAAATTTAAATTTTTTAAAAGCTATATAGTACAAACTATATAAAACTTTAGAAACATATCAAATATTTCAAATTGAAACTCTGTGCATTGAAATCAAATGGGATTTCCTTTTATAAATCATTCTTCTTTTTCTCTCTTGTTTCCTTACCAAGTCCACGTGTTGATTTTTTATTTGCTGAGTGGGCCCCCCCATATCTCCATTTGAGCGTGTAAAATTTGAAAATATAATGAGTCTACGATAAGATCATAATATTGTAGTCCCACCCACTACAATGTATTTGGATAGCAATTATCTCTCTGGCAGAAATAAAAGCAAGGCAGAAACAGATTTGGCTAATCTAAGATGGGACATTTAGTGGCCCAATCGATGGAAATCCCACCTCAAAATAGTTTTGTCGGCATGATTATTCAAATCTGAGGTGCGCAGTGTATCGGCCAAGTGTTTTTCGATTCTAATTGACTGCTTTGCATCTACACTATATATTTCATATTCTTATATTCTCACTTTGATTATTATTCTCTCCATCTTTCTATTTTTGATGAATGCTGTGATTATGCATCTCCTTCCGTTGCCAAACGCTGAGTAGATCTGTCAGATGAATACAGCTATCTTCTTGCGTCGCCTCCGAATGTGACAGACGAACACCAAGAATGACTACATAATATGAAATGCTTCAAAAGAGATACAATATGATGTTCATAACAAGAAGAATACTAAGAAAATTGGTATCACAACTGTGAGAAAACTCAGGAAATTGGAACTAGACTGGTCTCACAATCCTCCTAAAATCTTCAAAGAATTGGAACCTCTACAATAAGCAGAAGAGGAAGATACATAGGAGAAAAGATATATCAGGAAATGTAATCTGGAATTGACATCCGTCCCACTGAGAATGTCTTCAATATGAAGTTGCTGAAACTGATCATCCTTCAACTACCTGTAATTAAGAACATAAATGATGCCAAAATATCTGATATATCCCCACTTAAAATATGCAAATATCTCCTTGAATAAAATATCATAAATCATCACAATCTATACTAAGGCTCCAAAATCTGATTTCAACATTTCACTTTTGTGTTGCCATGAAAATCACTTGTGTTGTTGCCAAAAACCTAATTGCTTCAACCACCTCCAAAAAAATTCAATTCATCCTTCAAATTGCTGGAGAAGTCAAATCAGATGAAAATATCTCTATATCTGATTGCAATTTCATCTGCAACATTAAATTTCCACATTTGACTGTGAAGCCCTCGAAATCAAAAAATCTCCTATAGCTACTACCAGTTGATACCCGCTCAAAAAGTGACTACAAAAATGAAGAGTTCATTCTTTCTTGGTTCCAACTGTATATTACACTTCACATTTTGGACAAAAATAGCCATCCTGAGAGCACTCTGAAATCTGGCCTCCATTACTGAACAGAGCATTAAAATTTAAATTTTTTAAAAGCTATATAGTACAAACTATATAAAACTTTAGAAACATATCAAATATTTCAAATTGAAACTCTGTGCATTGAAATCAAATGGGATTTGCTTTTATAAATCATTCTTCTTTTTCTCTCTTGTTTCCTTACCAAGTCCACGTGTTGATTTTTTATTTGCTGAGTGGGCCCCCCCATATCTCCATTTGAGCGTGTAAAATTTGAAAATATAATGAGTCTACGATAAGATCATAATATTGTAGTCCCACCCACTACAATGTATTTGGATAGCAATTATCTCTCTGGCAGAAATAAAAGCAAGGCAGAAACAGATTTGGCTAATCTAAGATGGGACATTTAGTGGCCCAATCGATGGAAATCCCACCTCAAAATAGTTTTGTCGGCATGATTATTCAAATCTGAGGTGCGCAGTGTATCGGCCAAGTGTTTTTCGATTCTAATTGACTGCTTTGCATCTACACTATATATTTCATATTCTTATATTCTCACTTTGATTATTATTCTCTCCATCTTTCTATTTTTGATGAATGCTGTGATTATGCATCTCCTTCCGTTGCCAAACGCTGAGTAGATCTGTCAGATGAATACAACTATCTTCTTGCGTCGCCTCCGAATGTGACAGATGAACACCAAGAATGACTACATAATATGAAATGCTTCAAAAGAGATACAATATGATGTTCATAACAAGAAGAATACTAAGAAAATTGGTATCACAACTGTGAGAAAACTCAGGAAATTGGAACTAGACTGGTCTCACAATCCTCCTAAAATCTTCAAAGAATTGGAACCTCTACAATAAGCAGAAGAGGAAGATACATAGGAGAAAAGATATATCAGGAAATGTAATCTGGAATTGACATCCGTCCCACTGAGAATGTCTTCAATATGAAGTTGCTGAAACTGATCATCCTTCAACTACCTGTAATTAAGAACATAAATGATGCCAAAATATCTGATATATCCCCACTTAAAATATGCAAATATCTCCTTGAATAAAATATCATAAATCATCACAATCTATACTAAGGCTCCAAAATCTGATTTCAACATTTCACTTTTGTGTTGCCATGAAAATCACTTGTGTTGTTGCCAAAAACCTAATTGCTTCAACCACCTCCAAAAAAATTCAATTCATCCTTCAAATTGCTGGAGAAGTCAAATCAGATGAAAATATCTCTATATCTGATTGCAATTTCATCTGCAACATTAAATTTCCACATTTGACTGTGAAGCCCTCGAAATCAAAAAATCTCCTATAGCTACTACCAGTTGATACCCGCTCAAAAAGTGACTACAAAAATGAAGAGTTCATTCTTTCTTGGTTCCAACTGTATATTACACTTCACATTTTGGACAAAAATAGCCATCCTGAGAGCACTCTGAAATCTGGCCTCCATTACTGAACAGAGCATTAAAATTTAAATTTTTTAAAAGCTATATAGTACAAACTATATAAAACTTTAGAAACATATCAAATATTTCAAATTGAAACTCTGTGCATTGAAATCAAATGGGATTTGCTTTTATAAATCATTCTTCTTTTTCTCTCTTGTTTCCTTACCAAGTCCACGTGTTGATTTTTTATTTGCTGAGTGGGCCCCCCCATATCTCCATTTGAGCGTGTAAAATTTGAAAATATAATGAGTCTACGATAAGATCATAATATTGTAGTCCCACCCACTACAATGTATTTGGATAGCAATTATCTCTCTGGCAGAAATAAAAGCAAGGCAGAAACAGATTTGGCTAATCTAAGATGGGACATTTAGTGGCCCAATCGATGGAAATCCCACCTCAAAATAGTTCTGTCGGCATGATTATTCAAATCTGAGGTGCGCAGTGTATCGGCCAAGTGTTTTTCGATTCTAATTGACTGCTTTGCATCTACACTATATATTTCATATTCTTATATTCTCACTTTGATTATTATTCTCTCCATCTTTCTATTTTTGATGAATGCTGTGATTATGCATCTCCTTCCGTTGCCAAACGCTGAGTAGATCTGTCAGATGAATACAGCTATCTTCTTGCGTCGCCTCCGAATGTGACAGATGAACACCAAGAATGACTACATAATATGAAATGCTTCAAAAGAGATACAATATGATGTTCATAACAAGAAGAATACTAAGAAAATTGGTATCACAACTGTGAGAAAACTCAGGAAATTGGAACTAGACTGGTCTCACAATCCTCCTAAAATCTTCAAAGAATTGGAACCTCTACAATAAGCAGAAGAGGAAGATACATAGGAGAAAAGATATATCAGGAAATGTAATCTGGAATTGACATCCGTCCCACTGAGAATGTCTTCAATATGAAGTTGCTGAAACTGATCATCCTTCAACTACCTGTAATTAAGAACATAAATGATGCCAAAATATCTGATATATCCCCACTTAAAATATGCAAATATCTCCTTGAATAAAATATCATAAATCATCACAATCTATACTAAGGCTCCAAAATCTGATTTCAACATTTCACTTTTGTGTTGCCATGAAAATCACTTGTGTTGTTGCCAAAAACCTAATTGCTTCAACCACCTCCAAAAAAATTCAATTCATCCTTCAAATTGCTGGAGAAGTCAAATCAGATGAAAATATCTCTATATCTGATTGCAATTTCATCTGCAACATTAAATTTCCACATTTGACTGTGAAGCCCTCGAAATCAAAAAATCTCCTATAGCTACTACCAGTTGATACCCGCTCAAAAAGTGACTACAAAAATGAAGAGTTCATTCTTTCTTGGTTCCAACTGTATATTACACTTCACATTTTGGACAAAAATAGCCATCCTGAGAGCACTCTGAAATCTGGCCTCCATTACTGAACAGAGCATTAAAATTTAAATTTTTTAAAAGCTATATAGTACAAACTATATAAAACTTTAGAAACATATCAAATATTTCAAATTGAAACTCTGTGCATTGAAATCAAATGGGATTTGCTTTTATAAATCATTCTTCTTTTTCTCTCTTGTTTCCTTACCAAGTCCACGTGTTGATTTTTTATTTGCTGAGTGGGCCCCCCATATCTCCATTTGAGCGTGTAAAATTTGAAAATATAATGAGTCTACGATAAGATCATAATATTGTAGCTCACATCTTAAGAGATCCCAATCCCACAATAATGTTATGAATTTCATCTTTTTCATTGCAAATCCACACATTTGAAACATCTTCAAATTAATATATGATTAAAATATTAATATAATACTCCCCCTTTTATCTTCATTTTCATGACATCGTCACACCATAAATTAACCCCTTCGATCATATGACAAGGGCAAGATTGTTGCAACATCGTACACTTTCCTCCCGGGCCTCCCGATCTCACGACATTATCGTGACATCACGTGGGTTCAAACCACATCCCCTGACCATGCGACTAGGCAGTCAAAACAACGATAACCGCTGGATGGAGGGCCCACAACATATGCCTAGTCTCAAAAAAGACCCGTGCCTTAGGCATTTCTCTTACTGGGTATGTGGGTATAAAAATAAATATAAAGCATTTCCCACAGTCTATGTGGGATCAAAACCCACACACTCGTTTCCCCCACTATCCACGTGATCTGCAGAGTTGAAGCTGCCCCTTGCATTTGAAGAACTCTATTCTGTATGCATAATTCTGACCATGATGCCATGGAAATCCTGTTCCAAAGTATGGACAGCTTCCAATGTGATGCTTATTTTCCCATCCCTGCTGTGCATGCAGATCTTCCTCATCTTTTGTTGTATGGGTCCAAAGAAAAACGTGGAACTGAATATAGATTGCCTGCTGTCAATGTTATACTCAGCTTTGATTGCCATTGTGAATTAGAATACACAGTGAGCTTGTTACAAATGTAATCTTTGGATTGGAGATAATATAAAGTTTGTGAAAAGGTTGCCCTATTTGATTGATATTATGATAATTGTAGATTTCGTGTTGCAAACGGGGCCTTGATCGCTGCATAAATTTACTTTGTGATACTTTTTGGCATCAATAATTCTTGTTATAGAGATCTTAATTAATTGCACCCAATTCCCAATCTTGGCAATTTGTGCTAAATTTTTGTTAAAACTTTTTAGGAGAGCTCTCTATGAATGCTAGAGTGGGGTGCCTAGTCATTATGCAACTTTCACTTGTATAGATGCTGCTCTATTTCCTCTGCCATGCTGTGGCCTCCTCATGCATGGATCTACCTGTGCATGGGTTGCCTCATATAAAATATTCATTCATCCTCACAGCTCACAATGATTTAATGCACATCTCTTAAAAAATCCCAGAGTCATACTCAGCTCAACTGCTGTTCAAATACATCTGATCTTGCAAAATCATTTGGAAGAAAAGATAATGTGCACATAGTGTAATTTGTAACCATTAGAAAATTTCATACTTTCCTTTTCAAAAAAATTCAACTTGCACACACACTTCATTAATATGGTGGAATTAGTCGGACCCCAAAGTGGGTCTGGCTAAAAAAAATTTCGTTGTTGAACAACTGACATGGAAAACTAATCTATCGACCTCCTCGAACTGGCTGGAAACCAAATTGATCACTAAATCAACACTTGAAAACTTAATTCAATTATTTCTGCACCACTATGGCAACTTTGTCAGGAGGCATGTTGCCTGGCTTTAAAAATTGTCATAAACACCTGGCCGGGCTCTGAAACTTAGAACTTTTGTTCTTTCTAATACATTCAATAGGCCTACAAAATTTTGTCGCATGAAAACATCAGGGTCAAAAGATATTGACCTCTGAAGTTACCTTCTTAAAATTACCTGAAAATAAACATGTCAAAAAGCTGGAAATAACTTTTGGTTTGAGTTTTGAAAACTAAGTAAATGGGCACATGAGGATCTAGAATCTGGGGCACTGGTAGATTCTCATGAGGGGAGTATGATTTTGTGATTTGGGCTCATGAAAAATCATAGGAAAAATTTGGAAAGGGCACAAAGTTGGCTATCTAGATTCACAGGACAGTGAACATCAGTAAAACAACATTTTTTGCGAATGGAATGACCTTGGTAAAGTGTGCAGACGGATTTTTCAGGACTTGAAAACTGACACACTTGTAGTATTTTCAAAGTAGAATATATGGGAACAAACCATTCAATCCCACCAATCATGGACTCAAAGATATGACATCTCCAACAAAGCTCCCAATCAATCTGCACTTTTGATTTTCAGTGAAACCTTAAAAATTGCAACTAGAATCATGTTTGAAAACTGATCAAACGAATTCGTCATAAGCTCAAATCTGGAGCATAGAAATTCTCTGACCCCTAGAATATGATGCAAAAGGAATTTTTTTATCTAGGTCAGCTAGTCAAAAGTTATAGTTTTTCAAATAGGGCTACCCAAAAATATGAACAAAAATGCAAATTTGCAACAAAGGTAACTGACCAACTTTGAGGGGTTCAAAACCTAGTCAAATGGATTTGAAATGACTTGAAACTTGGAACATAGGTTCTTTGATATGCATACTAAATATACTTAAAGTGGTGGGTCATGAAACATAATTGGGTAAAATATATTCAAATACAAACATACCCTCTGATCACTATTTGACACTAAGGCAGAAAGTGCAAAACTGAAAACCACTCAAAATGGGACTTCACCGAATGGTTCAAAATGTCAATCTATCATCATAAAACACTTGGACAGCCTAAAATAATGGTGTTAGAAACATAAAACACATTTAGGCATTAAAATCAATAGCCGGGTACACATGTATGACAAGCGTTCATAGGGGCTCAAACTGACTCAAAAATTTGGAATAAGCGCTCAAAATGGGAATGCAATTTTGAGCACCAACACTTCACACAATTCAAGAAAATAAAATAATTAGCTCAGATTTGTCAAATCTATGATTTAGCATGAATACTGGCACTTGACATCAATATGCTTGCACTCGTCTTCCATACCGTTCTTTCAATTGGCCAACACTAATTCACTCAACAATTATTATAGTCTACTAATGCTCGATATCAACTAAACTTTACTCAGCTTACACTGTTTCACTCGACATACACTAAATCTTTGCTTTTCTTAGCTCCAACTAATTTTCTGCTTGGCTTGCACTAACTTTGCTTGGCACCTATTGTGCACTTGGTCAAGCTTGGTAGACACAATTCTTCTTACTTGTTCTTCTAGACTTAATCAGTGTATTCAACGTTTGCAGCCTTAAGTAGATAAACAATACACTATATCATCATTGTCTTAACTGATCTTTGTACTCCTTTTTCATATCATAACTCAACCTTTCCTCTAGGTTTTCTTTTTAACTTATTTGATCAAATCCTCTTCATCAATCAAACAAATGATGGTACTAAAATCAAATAAGCAGTTGTCTTACCAGCAAGTAGCAAGTTTGACATCAGTGACAAAACAATGATTGAAACACATCCTCATACCTGTAAAAATATTTTCTCAACATCCAACACCTTTTTTAGGCCCAAATTCCTTTTTCTAGGCCCCAATTGTCCTTTTTAGGGTCCAAGCACCCTTTTCTAGCCCCTAGCACATTTATAGGCCCTCTAAGCGCCTCTTTCAGCCCAATATGCTCTTTTTCTAGTCCTAAAAATTAAAAAACAAAAAAAGTATCTGTCTCAACCCACACCTAGAGAACACTCATGACTTTAGCCCTAACTTGTCTATAAAAGCTATCAATATACACATGATTTTTAAATCAAATTCTGCCTACAATTCGTGAGTTAGCACTTCCTACTTTTTCCACCTAGTACACTTTTGTTCTCAAAATGTTACACAAGTTCATACTCATCTTTCATTGAGAGCCCACCTTCAATTATTTTTTTAACATTTGATTATCACACATAAGTTAAGGTCAATCTTCCTCTAAATATCCCTTGTTTACGCTTTTTGTGGATATCAACAACATTTTGCTCTTGCAAAAATACAAAAAAAATCCAAAACAATTTCAAAAATACCAAAGACATCCCACACAGTTTCAAAAATACCAAAAACATTGAACATAGTTTCAAAAATATTAAAAACATCCAAATCACATGCTAAATATACCAAATAAATTAAAAAATCTAGCAAAATGTCAAAAACATCCAAAACAAAACAAATCTAATAATTTCCAACAACATGTCCAACAAGGTCGCTTACAACCCTATTAGGCTACACACATTTGTACATAAATATGAGATGCACACTAATTGCCCTTCTTTCCATGGAAAACACACATTTTATTTATTAAAGGAAAAGGTACAATTAAATCCAAACAACATCTTGCAAAAAACTCATTCTAGCCTTCCTCGTGGAGGTGGCATGCTAGGAATTTTGGCTAGGGGAATTTCCCCAGGAACCATCCCAAAAGATGAAGCTCTCAACATTGTTCCTTTTGCACCCAAACATTATCCATTGGTATTAGGGACTTCCCACTATGTAGGCGAGCATTCAACGACTATGTAAATTACCTATCCACAAATTGGGTCTCCTGTTGCCACTCCAACATGATCAATCGATAATATATCCCCATATAATATGCATCTTCCTAGTCCACTTTCATTGTTCTTTGCATATTTTTGAACACATTGTCCACTAGTTTATTGATACCCAATACAATGATCACTCATTGAGCCACATCACACTCTTGTTGCATCTATTTGATCATCATCTTCTAGTTCTCCACATTAGCTTTAGTCTCATCAAGAAATTTCTATAATTGCCTCATTTTTGCTTCACTAGCTACTAAACTCTCTTTTAGCTACAATGACATGGTGTTCATTTTTGACACTACATCCTCAAATGATTCTAACTATACCTACAAAAAAACTAGCTTATTCTACACACTCTCCAAGCCCACTTGTACCATCCTCAGAGCATCCTACAATCCTTTTGCTAACACTCACTTAGCCTAAATCCCTAGATCATTTCCCTCTACTCGTGATCTTCCACTTGCAACTCAACTTCCAATGATCACACTCAATACCATTCTGCATTTAAAATCACTTGGAGCAATTTGGTTTTCGTTTGTTCTTCATCCTCATGAGTTTTATCCATCAAACCTAACAAAAATGTGACTTACTGTTCTACATTTTTTGCCCATACTCTCTCTATAGCCAACACTCTCTGCAACTCCTCCACTTCATGTGTTTCTTGTGACACACCCTCAGCCCACAATTGTGGCTTAGCTGCACCCAATGCTCCCATCCCCTAATTAATCAACCCTTGCATCAAGATTCTAAGGTTAATCAATTGACTTGTTGCACTCATTACCTTGCCCACAATGCTATCCTTAGTCCTCCTCTACACTTCTCCTGCATTCTACCCTAGATATTCTATCTCTCCTACACTCGTAGCTAATTTTGGCATGCTTTTTGTCACCCCTAGTAGGCTACCTTTCACTTGCATCAGAAGATCATCACCTAGTTCCTCCTGCAATGCTTGGTCCATTGCACTCCATAACAACATTAATAGTGTTGATAAGGGAGACTCTTCCACTCTGACTCTTGAGTCCAAAGGCTATGGTTTCACTATCTCTATCTGACTTGACTCACCATGCTCATGAACCAGTGCCTAGAGCTTGGATTGGTACACTAATTAACTTGATGTATGAAGGACACATTTCTCCCTCTACCCTTGCCTCACCCACCATTCATGACTGAAATCCACCATCTTTTCATCCTATTGTGACTGGTATGGTGAGCCCGCCATGCTAACAACCTTACACTCACCTCACCTCTCTAACGATTCAATCTCCCAACAATTGTGATTCTTATTCCTTCACTATGATTCATTTTACATGTGCATGCTCATCTATTTATGGCCATCACTCAACACACATTACACTTTTTCTTTTATCCTAGCCACACATTCACTCTATGCAACCTGCCGCACTAGTACCGAGTATGCTCACTACTACACTCTAACATTACTGTTCCATGGTATACCTACTCATCCACCACTGACGAACATCTTCCAAAACAATAACCAAACATCCCACTACAAAATCACTACTATTACACTTTGCATCTTGTTAAGAAAATCATACAATGAATTTCATCCATAGAGAACTAAAGAAACTTGACACTATTGCATACAACTATTGACATAATACTCCACAAATACTAGATTTTCACCATCGTGTGTTTCTAATATCTTGATGATATACTTGAGTAGAGGGATTGAGATGAAACCATGAATTTTCTTTGCCTTCTACTTTCACTATTTTGATCCAGTGATCCTTTGATTTTATGCATTATTGGTGTCCACTTATAAGTGCCTCCTCCCGATTGGAAGGCCATGTGCACCTCGACCAATTTTGGATAAAATCTTAGGTGAAGTTCCTTATCTAACATGTGTCTATATGAATGTGTGCTAAGTTTATATCCATGTTCTCTTTTACTATGATAGATTGTTATTGATAGTTACCATATTTTCCATGTACATTATTCATTTTTTGTGACAATTCTCAACATGATAAAGTATTCATATTACCATAGCTGAAATAGTGGTGATTGTATTATATCCATTTTAGTTAGATTCTCAATGATGACTTTGTTAATTTGCATCTCTTTGAAAAATGTCATAGTTAACTACATGTTAGAATTACAATAAGAAAGGTAAACTTCTTGGGGGGGGGGGGTGAATCAGTAGTTTAAACTTTAACTCATAAAACATTCAACACACATCCATCTAATACATTCAATAAGTAAACTGAAATACCATGCAAAGCATATACATCTAAATCATGTAAGAAAGTAAGAATTCACACATATATGACGCTAGATATGATTACCCAAAAACCCTTCAATGAGAAGGTAAAACTAGGGTGGGGATGACACCCACAAATCTTCATCACTTCACCACTATAGTAATAAAGTGTATCAAATGAAGGTTACAATGTTTGATAATGAGACATGATCTACCCTATGAAAGGTCCGCCCTATTAAAGGCTTACAAAGACTATTAGGTCTTACCTTGTTAAAGGATTTCAACACCCTCTTAAAAGTGTGCCTTGTTAAAGGACTTTAACTCACATGTAAGTAAGCACCCTATTAAAGGATTTCAATATAGCTTGTTAGGACTACTCTATTAAGAGATTTAATTGATTCACCAACTAAAATCACTCAACATTGATCCTGCAGTTAACACTTGGTTGCTTGATGACAAATCACCTCTAAACTAATGTATTCTTGACCCTTCTTGATCAGATATCTCTTTGCTATATATTATTTCCTTCCTTTTTTCTTCTTTAATTGATTCTACAATGCAATTTCACTTCATAATTCCTTAGCCACCATGAATGCTCTATTTGCAATTGCAAGCTTCTCTCTTTGGTTCTTCCACACACATTAGATAGTTTAGGATTTTGTCCTCCTTGAGAAGACTTAGGTGACTTAGGGTTAGATATGAATTAAGGGATATGATTAATTCATTTTGCCACTTAAACCTTCCCTTTTCTTTATTGGCTACATGAAATTCATAGGGATTCCAACTTAATATTCATCCTTATCTCCAAAATATCATAATTTAATATTTAAGTTAGCTCAAAAATGGTTTACATAGTAGTTTGTGCCATTACAAACAACTATGTCAAAACTATCTTACTTGGCATTTGAATTCTTTGATGCTCAACATATACTGATTTTTATACTATGACTTGGCATCTGAATAACTCAACATGAACTACTTGCTTAGCTCCTATATCACTCGATATACACTATCTGCTGGACACTTGAGTGACTCAACACATGAGTGGCTCAACACTCACTATGGACTTAACATGCTCTATCTTATACATTTTGTGCTCAACATGTGCTACTTATTCAGCATGAACTAAGTAAATGACTTAAGTGTAGAAACTCACTTGTCAAAACTAATTTGATATCAACAATCTTTCCCTTTGACATGAGTGTCAAAAAAACTTGGCGATGCATTAATATCCTTAATCTTATGAGCATAACATATCTCTTATTTGGCTACTGTACACAATTTCAAAATATCAAAATTTTGTAACAACTTATATCTCAAAATTGATATCTCCTCCTGAGTTGATAGGTGTGTTCTATATTCAAAATTTTGTACTCTTGCTGAGTAGATGTGCTTCAACTGATACTCTTTCACTTCATGTTGTTTTGTGCTATTCTTTGCTTGCTCCCCTATGCTCTTACCCTATTTTTACTATCTTCCCCTTTTCTTTTCTTTTCTCCTCCTTGTTCTTTACTACTTTATTTCTCCCCCTTTTTGACACTTATGTCAATGAGGTATACACTAGTAGTGTGTTTGTCCAAGAAAGACTTATGGACCTCTAGTATAATCTTAAGAGCTACACCCCAATTTTCACATGCTAGATCCAAAGACTTAATTTGGATAGCCAACTCAATAGCAAGGTGGACTAGGCCACCTAATGTAGAAAGATTGGGATCTTTTTTCATAAGAGTTTTTGCATAGCCTAACTCCTTGTGAAAAATATCCATGTGAGAAGTCAATGTTGTTTGGATGCTAATCAATTTTTCCCTTATGTTGCCTTCTTTGGTAGATAATACTGCTAACTGACTCTATGTTTGCAATAAATTTCTAAAATGTTTTTCACTTTGGGTTGGACTCATAGGAAATTTTTCACCTAATGCATTAAGTTGACTTTCCAAACTTAAAATGTGACTCCTTGTTTCTTGTGTGAAGAGTTTGGGGTTGCACAATTTGGTGTATAGTGAGAAAATGTTCTCAAGTACCTTCTTCACATTCTCTATCTTAGTTGTTAATGTAGCTTGTGTAAGTGCTATATCACTTGATATTTTCTCATTCACTTTACTTTGAAATTTCTTTTTAGACAATTCTAATAATTTAGCATTTGTATCAAGGACTACATCATTTACCTTTTCCACTATATTTGTCAACTATTCAATTTGTGACTTGGTTTCATCTAGAGTAGACAAATTGAATGCATCTAGAAAGATGTATTTGATATCCAACAAAGCTTTCTTTTGCCTATGCTCCCTTTTGAGTAGTTCCTAATGCTTCTTTCTAGCCAGGTCTTCTTGCAATATACCCATCTGCTCAATTATCATTGTGTCATAATCATATTTTGGTAACACAATATCTTCATCGAGGCTTACATCTCCATATGTAATTACCTCTTTTTCCTTTGATAAGCTTGGACTTAGCATTGAGATTTGCAATGGTGTTGCATTTGTGCTTGACTTCTAAAGAGTGTGATTGGAAGGAGTGCCAGATTCTAGTAAAGTTACTAGTGCTTGAATGGTTGCTTGCTCCTTCAAATTTGGTGTCAACTCAGTCTCTTCAAACTTGTTCTTCTCCACCACAATTCCTTGAATTACACCTTGTACTTGTGCTAGAGGTGTAGATAGATTTATCTGACCTATTTGACTCTGTTCTTTAGTAGTGGCTTAGGTTTCCACTATATCCTTTCCAATTGTGTCAACCTTTGTTGGTGTAGTTTCTATGACTTTATCTAAAGGTTTTCCATGAGTGACTTGAGGGGAAATGGTAGGTCGTTCTTGTGTTTTCACCTCTTCCCTTGTAGTCCCAGTCACCAATTTTTGAATCTCATCTACATTCACTAATATAGGATTATCACATAATTTTTCCTGTAGTGTAGACCGATCAAGTATCTTTTTTGGATCTTCCTCTATTAGGGGGTTGATGTTCTGAGTAGTTACATCAAAAACATCCTTCACTATTATTTTTTTAGTATTAACACTTGTTATATGTTGAGGGCTGACATTAGGCAATTGTGTATCTTGTACACTCTATTATTCTTGTTGCTCTACCTCAACTATTGCCTTGTCATCTATATTCATTTCTGTACCTCCCTCAACCGTGTCCTTATTTTTATCATCTTCTTCATCATCTTTTACCTCAATGGGCTCCTATTCTCTTTCTTTTACTTTAGCAATCCCATATGTAATTTTCTACATTTGAGTTGTCTTCTTTACAACATCTTCAACATTATTTTTCAATATGGTAAAGGCTCTATATTTTGGAACAAATCTAACTGCATATTTCTTCATAGCCTTAGCAATTTTTTCCTTACTAAGTTTAGGCATAACTTATGCAAGTGATGTCTCCCTTATTTTCCTTTCTACATTCAAACAATAATGCCATTTTTTTCTCAACTCTTTCATATAAACTTTTAGGCATTGAGTTGGCAATTTCTAGTGGGGCTTTCTTAAAGTTTTCCATCATAGCATATATTGCCTCCTCCACTTGATTCTTTTCAACTTTACCAAGATTATCAAAATCAATATGAGAAAATCTTGACATATTTGCACTATTCTTAACATTTTCACATAGGTTTTCTAGATCTAAGGATGGGTTGTGACTCACCACTTTGAATTGGCTATTGTCATCAGATTATGTTCTTTCCTCATCTAATTCATCTTGTGCAATATATTTCCTCCTTGGTATTTTCTACACTCCTCCTCCCTACTCTATATGTTTGGTCTTTTCTTTTTCCTTTTGTGTAGTAACACATACACTAGCCCTTGTAGTAGGTGTTGTAGGTTTGGGTTGGCTTGGTTTAGTAGTCTTCTTGGACTTTGTAACTAGTTGAGCCTTATCCTTTCTCTTCTTTTGGTTAGTAGAAATAGGTGCTTCCTCAACTTCTTCTCCCTCAACACTTTCTTTAATTTCTGTCTCTTCCTCTTGCTTATCTTCTCCCATTCCTTGTGTTAGTGCAAATGGTGCTTGGGTTTGGGTGTCTTCTTCCTCTTCATCCTCTTCCTTCTTGACCCCTTCACCAAATTTTTCTTTCAACTTCTTCACCACAATCTCCTTCTTCTTTATGACAGAGGTAGTCTTTAGTTCCATAGTGATCTTAGATTTGGCCATTTCATAATTACCAAATGCTTTGGTATCTTTATCTATATCTTTAGCAAGTAATGCAGTTATTGTTGTAGAGGCCTCATCTACATATATTTCATAGCCTAATGGCCTTAGCCATCTTACCCTTGGAGTTTCTTCTTGAACAAAAGTATAATAAACATCAACTAGGAAAAAATATCATCATAATATTTTTCCACTAATGATACTAGAATTCTCAGTCTTTTCTTCATAGATTTCTTAAAGTCCTCAAAATAACTAGTCATTATAGATTCAAAATTTTTACCCAATTATTCAATGAACTCACCAATTTGAACTGCCACTGACCTGTTTGTTTTCCATGCCACAGTGCCAAATATAGGAAATGTGTTTTGAACATAAATAAAATACATATCAAAATAGAACCAAATTTGCACTGAGCACTCTTTATTTTCCTTATTGCTCCTAGGTTTTCAATCAACTGCTATAGTTGTAACTCGGCAAGATCATATGTGTGATATTTTTTGACAATCTTATAACCAACATCTACTACAATATAGGGCACACTGTTTAATCTGCTAGATTGGTAAACTTATGTGCAATTATCCTGACTACAAAGTCTATCAATGGATTTGTGATGGTGTTAATTTTCATTCCTCTTTTATTCTACATAGCTCTTGTATTCTTTTCAATAACCTCTTTTGAATCGCTACTTAAAGTCTTAGGCTGATCTAGGGTTGGATACCCTGTTACCCTATGGATTATTCTTTTGGTTATTTTGATAGGCCTATTGTCTAACCAAAGTGAATTATCATGAATCCTTCTTAATACAATCCCAATCCATTCAGTTTTGAAAACATTTAGGAAATCTAGGGCATGAGTTAACTATTCGTTCTCCATAATTTTGAATTCTTCCCTTAATACACCATTTTCACAAAGTCTATCATATGCTTGTCTAATCTCCATGTCTCCAATGTAACATTTCTTGAAATCTTGAACCATTAAAACTTTTAGTGGTATCATGAATAACATATTGGAGGGGTCTTGTTTATTTACAATATTAGGTATGGCTTTGAAAATTGGTTGTTTGACTTCATTACTAACCAATTGAACATTAAAAACTTCCTTACCCTCTACACCCTTTGAACTAGATGTCATTTTGGAAAACTAGGGTTTTTGAAAATAGAAATAGTGTAGCTCGGCACATGATAAATACATTGCTAAATCTAATGAAATGGTGTTGAATCACCGTTCAGATCTTCTACAATTTCTTCTGATGAATTTCTTGATCATCTTTAGCTCTCCTTTCTCTTTCTCAATTTTGAAATGATGTAAAATGAGCTAAAAATCGATCAAATATTCTTTTGCAACACTGTAATTAATGCTGAGTGCTTACACAACTATAAGCTCGACATCAACCAATTTTAGGCTCACTCAACATCCACTAGTCTTTTCAATCATTCAACAATCATTACAAGCTCAGTATCAAGTAGCCATTCTATTAGCTCGACATCCTCTAGAATTTCAATCAATAATCACATGAAACTTTTCATGCTCGATAGTAACATGAAAAAATTAATGATTTTTCTTTAATTCCTAATAACATCGTGCATCTTTATTCACGTTTATGTAGAATTTTTAGTACTAAATTCTTTGAAAACTAATGTATGATATAACTTATGAATATTAGTCCCACATACCTCTTGATTTTCTTAGTTTGATGAGGTGTGATCACCTGACCCATTGGGTGAAGTGATCCCTTCTCCACTTGATGTGCAACAATCCTCCTTTTTCTTCCATGTCTTGTTCATTTCATTTTTGACATTGTCAACATCTATCTTGCCTTTTCCTTTATCAAACTCACAATTTGGTGCTTTTGACTTTGTTGGACAATATCAACTAATGTGACCAATCTTAAAAAAACTAAAAAATGTGGTTTGACTCAACCACCTTTTGTAGTCACTTGTGAAGTGTGTCCTAATAAAATTCTCAAAAACATTTCCATACTCTTAACAATAATGACAACTATATCTTGTATTATAATTCTAGTTGTAAGAGTTTCCATTGTACTTTACCTTTTTTTTCTTGTCTGATGACCATACGGGTTTGGATCTACACTCAAAAGATCTATGTCCATACTTTTGACAATTATAACAATATCTTTCAAATCTTTGTGTGTGCATGGTCTTGGTTCTACATTCATGTTCTTGATGACCTTGTTTGTTGCACTTATGGCAGTGAACCATGCTCTTATGCCTAACATTCTAATTTATAGTCTTGCTCTTGCACACATTAGCAGTATGTCCTTTCTTACCACAATTAGGAAAAGTAGGTTTGGAATTCTTACCTTTTTTGTTCCTTTCTTGAACACTTTTGGATGACTCTCCTTCAGTACTTGTATATCCTAGTCCAAGTGTATCATTATTAGATTTAGGGGATCTCAATAATTTCTTGAAGTATTTGATGGCTTGACTTGATTTATTGAAACTCTCAACAAATTCATTTTCCCTTTTTAGGTCATTATGCAATTTCTCATTTTGCAACTTCAATGCTATTATCTCAATGTCCTTGACATTCAATTCATAGTTGTCATTCATCATTTCACTCAAAGTATCCAATTGCATGTTGAAAATCTTGGTTAGCTCTAATGATTTCTCTTCTAGTCTGTTGGTCAAAAATATTTTATCTTCTTAAACCATGGCTTTTTCTTCCATAGCTTTCTTTTTCTGTTCAGTCATCTCACATAGTAGTATGGCTTGTAATTCTTGCTCTAACTTGAGATTTTTGATCTCCTCAGCTTAGGCTATGTTCTTTTCCATTAGATATGTGACTATTGCATCAAAATAATTAGAGTCTCTATTAGAAAATAGCTTGGTAGTGTCCATTTATTTGTATTGTGTGTCATTCTCCTCAATGGCAATTTCCTTCCTTCTCTTCAAAGATTTCTTTAGGTCTTCTCTTGCTTCATTTAGTTGATGTAGACTGAGTTATATTTTGATTCCCTAATTCTCTATGATCTTTCTCAAATTGTAGACTTCCATTTCAAGATCTTTTCTCAAATCTACAAAGCTTCTCTTTTAGAGAACAAGGCACTGATACCAATTGTTGAAATTACAATAGGAAAGGTAAAGTTCTGGGGTGGGGGGGTTTGAATTAGTAGTTTAAACTTTAACTCATAAAACATTTATCACACATCCATCTCATACATTGAATAAGTAAATTTAAATACCATGAAAAGATATACATCTAAATCATGTAAGCAATAAACATTCACACACATATATGACACCAGATATGATTACCCAAAAAACATCGAATGAGAAGGTAAAACTAGGGTGGGGATGACACCCACAAATCTTCATTACTATAGTAATAAAGTGTATCCAATGAAGGTTACCATATTTGATCATGAGACATGATCTACCTTGTGAAAGGTCTACCCTATTAAAGGCTTACAAAGACTATTAGGTCTTACCCTATTCAAGGATTTCAACACCCTATTAGAAGTGTGCCTTGTTAAAGGACTTTAACTCACAATTAAGTAAGAACCTGATGCATGATGCTCCTTGGGGACACAACAAGAAAGGGAAAATTTTATTAATTGTGAAAATATGCTAGTACACTTAGTGCAGAGAAACAGACTCCAAAACATGCCCTAAGGGCTTACAATAGTATAAATCTGGAGATAGTTTCTTCTCCTAGTACCTCCTCTCAAACTCCACTCTGAACTGCCTTTGACAATGCTAGAAATTTTCTTAAATAGACCCTAGAGGGTTAAGGATTAGGAATACATTCTAGAAAGTGCTAGTTGGCATCCACTGACCAAATAGAAGGCTCTAGAAGTCGCATTAGAAGTCGGCACAAAATTAGAAGAATCTAAAAACGGTAATTAAACTTCCAAGAGGCATAACTTTTGAACCGTAGCTCCGATTGACAAATCGTTTACATTTTTGGAAAGCTCTCAAAGTGCTCTACAACCCTATGGATCAGCTTTGCTTGTTTCCCATTTTCAGCCCTATTCAAGGTCATTTAATGCCCCTAACCTAACTTTGAAGCATTCTTAGGTCTCCAAAAACTAAAAAACTACGATAACTTTCAAACTGTGGGGCCCTTTGACCTGATTCTTTTTTTGGAATGCTCTAAATTAAAATTACATTCATTTGGCCAATTTCCACCCTCTAATTTACTAAAATTATGGCTCAATTACATACTCCTATTTTTTTGGCATTTGCATGTATCCCAAGTGATTAAAAACTCTAACCCAGAACATTAATAGTGGAACTGTGAGAGTTGGAACCTTTATTTGACCCAAATGGGTATCCAAAAATGAAAACAGATGAAACAAAAACTAAGTCTAAGTACATTTTTTTTGGGTGACATAGGATTACCCTTATACCTCTAGATGCTCTTGTATCAGACACCCAGGGTAGATTGAAAAGTGACCCTGTCACTTTATGAATGGTAAAGGAAATCTCAAATGGGAAACCTCAGCTATTGATATCCAAGTTGAGCCTCTATCGGCTGTCCTTTCCACTTGACCAGATACTCTTCATACTGCCTATTTCTAGTAGTCCTACTCACATGACTATCCAGAATCTCCTCTATCTCCTCCTTCTTAGAAGTAGGAATTGGACAAGGCTCTAACATCGGCTCCTCATTAGCACCATCATCATGATACTCTATTAAGTCTGTAATGTTGAAAATAGGAGAAATGTGAATTCCATCTGGCAACTCTACTTCATATGCATTTCTTGAGTCATGTTTCTTCAAAATTTTGTAAGGGCCAAATTTCTTCATCTTCAGCTTGTTGTAAGTACTAGCTAGAAATCTTTCTTTTCTTAAGTGTACCATGACTAGATCCCCTACTTGGAACTCCTTATGTCTTCTCCTTTAATTAGCCCTAGCTTTATACTCTTGATTCATCTTGGTAATGTGTGTCTGAACCTCCCCATGTAGACACTTGATATGTTTAGCAAATTCTTCAGCTTCAGCACTTGTCCTCTCCCCTTGCTCTATCTTCCTCAATTTTGGTGTAGTCCTTGGGCTACTTCCATATACAATTTGGAATGGTGATCTACCAGTACTCCTATTTTTCCTTCCTTGTCATTGAGGGAATTCAAAGGCACGATGACCTTCTTCATTGCAATGGAAACAGGTACCACGAAAGCCTCCTCTTCCTTGTCCACGTCCTCTACTTCTTCCTCTCTAATTTCCAAAGTCTTGATCATGGGAGCGGTTGAAACCCTCGTTCCTCTGGTTCTTGCTAGTACCCACATCTTCATTTTTCTTTTGGGTTTCATTTCGGCCTCTAGATGACATACCACTACCCCTTCCTCCTTGACGACACCCTCTTTGTCTTCCTTCAAACCTTTTATTTAGCTTCTCTTCAACTCGTAGGGAAAACTAGTACACCTCTTCAACACTAGTCATTCTTACCAGACTTAATTCCTCCTGGATGCTAGGTCGCAACCCACTAATATAACGAGCAACCTTCTCCTTATTTTCTTCTGCATGGCCTGCTCTAATTAGAAGTTGATAAAACTCCTTTGTATATTCTTGGACTAATTTTCCTGCTTGCTTTAACCCATGCATCTTCTTACTGCTTCTTTAGTTTGTCCACGATGCAATCTCACCTTGTGATTTTCTCCTTTCCTCTTTTGTTTCTTTCTAATTGAACCTCTTGCCACTAGATTTTGGCATGGCCTTTCAGTTTGGCCTTTGAAAACTTAACCCTATCTAGATCCCTCATATCCTCATACTCAAAGTACTCTTCCAATTCATTGATCTAGTCGATCAACTCATCTGGTTTTAGATTTCCTGAAAATACACCCACATCAATCGTAGGTCTCTTCCCAAACTTAGTAATGGCCCTAAAAAGCCTTTCCTCTGCCTAATTCAGAACTTCCCTATCAACTTCCCCTTCTGGTCCAATCTCTTCTTCTTCATTGTCATCCTCACTTTCGTCACCTGCAGTAACATTTGTTCCTCTATGAAGCTCCTCCTGCAATGCTTGTACCTGTCTTTGGAGGGCTCTTACCTCCTTAGGATTAATAGCTCCGGCCCTTCCACCACACCCTTAAAAACTCACAACCAATATCACAACAATATGGAGATAGAGAGAGAGATGAAAAAATGCTTCATAAAGCATCCATTAATACTTGAAATTCATTACAATATTCTCCAAATGGAAAAAACTCCAAACTCTTATAATATAAGAGAGATTCCTCACTAAGGGCTTCCAACTAGAAGAGCTTACAACAAAAGAGCTTGTTGGCTACACCTTGAGAGCTTCCTTACAAGAGATTACATTTGAAGAGCTTCCTTACAAGAGATAACATTTGAAGAGCTTCACCTTGAGAGCTTACACTTGAAGAGCTTGATTAAAAATGAACATAAGCCTTCCTTAAATAGGCAATTAACACCCAATGCATGATTTATCCACAACATTCTAGAATATCCACAACCTTCCACAATATCTACAACTTTCTAGAAGTTCCACCTAAATACAACTAAGCACCACCATGTGGCCCAATTAGAAAATTACATTTACTTTATGGATCACAACAAATATTAAATGCATGATTTAAGGAACTTTCCAGAAACTTCTAAGATGCCACCTAAACACCTTGATTAATGGAATAATAACTATTTTAATTATTTTTCTATTTACGCCACTTATGCACCTTGAAAATAGAAATTCCTCTTTTCTCCTTTTTTCTTATTTTTCAATTTTTATTATTTTCTTTCTATTTTCGTCACTTTCTCTCTCCTCCACAATTTTTTTTTTTTTTTTTTTTTTTCTAATAATTTAATTTTCCCATGCAAGATGCTCCTGCATCAGCACCTTGTTAAAGGATTTTGATACAGACTATTAGGACTACTTTGTTAAGAGATTTATCTAATTCACCTACTAGAATGACTCAACATTGATCTTGCGGTTAGCACTTGGTTGCTTGATGACAGATCACCTCTAAACTGATGTGTTCTTGATCCTTCTTGATCAGGTGTCTCTCTACTATATACTATTCCCTTCCTTTGTTCTCCTTTAACTGATTTTTCAATTCAATTTCATTTTATAATAGCTTAGCCACCATGAATTCTCTATTTGCACATGCAAGCTTCTCTCTTTTCTTCTTCCATGCACATTAGGTAGTTTAGGGTTTTGTCCTCCTTAAGAAGACTTAGATGACTTAGGGTTATGTATGAATCAATGGATATGATTCATCCATTTTGCAACTTAAACCTTCTCTTTTCTTGATTAGCTACATGCAATTCATAGGGATTCCAACTTAATATTCATCCTTATCTCCAAAATATCATAATTCAATCTTTAAGTTAGCTAAAAAATGGTTTACATAGTAGTTTGTGCCATTATAAAAAAACTATGTCAAAACTATCTTACTTAGCATCTAAAGTCTCTCATGCTCGACATATACTAATTTCTATACTGTGACTCAACATCTGAATAACTCAACAATCATTACTTGCTTGACTCCTATATCGCTTGGCATACACTGTTTGCTCAAAACTTGAGTGACTCGGCACATGAGTGGCTTGGCACTCACTATGGATTCAGCATGCTCTATCTTATACATGTTGTGCTCAACATGTACTACTTATTCAACATGAATTAATTAAATGACTTAAGTCTATAGACACTCACTTGTCAAAACCAATCTACAATCAACACTACATTCATGTAGAATACATTACATATGAGGTCCCTTAAAAAAAATAGTTGGCACACAACTAGGCAATAAATAGGAAACATTACACAACATCATGCAACAAATTGGTAACAAAACTAAGACATGGCAGAAAGCGACTGCCAACTGTAATCACCCAAAAATGGTCATCTCAACTATGAGCCCCCTTTCTAGAATTTTTGCATAATTTATCCAATGCTTATCCTTGATCAAATCTCCAAAAATCCATTTATTTGATTTTATCCTATGGTGCAACCACTTTATCCCAAGTCTCTTATTTAATTATTTCTATGTGAGAGGAATCTTCTATTTTTAAAATTACTTTAATTCTCCTCCACACATTTCAAACCCTCTCAAAAGTCAACCATTAATTGTGATTGGTTGAGATGCTTGTGCACATGGATCACTCAATATGAATTCTCCTCCCTTTATTATTCCTTATACATTTTTCTTTAAATGGAAGGTCTCTTTCCCGATTCAAGGATTTTAGTCTCTCATGCTATTATTATGCTGCAAGTTTTCTTGGTGATTTGAGAGACTTGGAGAATTCTTGCATTTTTGCATTTAGCTTAGCTCTCATTCTACTTATATACAATATAGTTTTTAGCTTAGTTTCCTTTATGCTTTAGCTTAGTTATCTTTGTTAGCTTTCATTTCATTTAGAATAGCTTGTATTTGCATTTTATTTTATTCTAGATTCTTACATTTTGACACTCTTGCCTCTACTCTTTGAATTTCTCGTTCTATGGTTCACCTTGAAAGGGTTGCATAACTTTGGTTCATTTGAGGGCCACCATCTCATAGCCTTTTCACATCATAGATAGAGATCTATAAGCCACCTCTTGATATGACCTCTTTCATGGGTATTCTCAAGAATAATGGTTTATAGAAGTGTGATACTTTTTGTACACAAATTTTTGGCACCCACTGTGGGGCTAGAACCAAGTTTCTAGCTCCATTTTCTTGCTTTCATTTTGGTTACATTATCATTTCTGGTTTTTTATAGCAACTTCTTGGATCTAATCAAGTGGTTTTGTAGGTTTGTCACTTTCGTTTTAAAGCTAACCCTTGTGTAGATTAGTTTGAAGGCCACAACCCTAGGTGTTTAAAGAGTTGATAATATCTCTTAAACCATTTGTAGTTTGGATCTAAAATTCTTTTTATAGGTTGGGGATGCATTCAAAATATCTTTTTCCAATTTGCAGATTGTTATGAGTTGATTTTCATTTGTTATGAATTTTTCTTTGTTTTTCATAAAAAATGTTTTTGGTCACAAATCTGTGATTTTTTTTGGAAACTTCTACATTTTCAAAAAGGTCTTTGAATTCTATAAGGGGTCAATTCTTTTTATTTTGAATTTAAAGTTTATATTAGGGCTCAGTAACATGATTTGATAAATCTTGTCTGTTTTGAAAAAATGGGTGCCTAGAGCACAAATGAAAATATATTGCTGAATCTATTACATTTTTGGAAACTGCTTTGATTTTTAGCAGGGGTATCTTTTTTGCATTTCTACTTTTGGAGCTGACATAATAGAAAACAAATTAGATCTTGCTGACTGCATCAAAAACAAAAAGTAAAAAAGAGAGCATTTGTGATTAGCTTGCACTTTCTTTGCATACACTTGGTTAAAAGATAACATGAAATTTTGAGCTAACTAATCACTTTCTGTTGTAGGTCTTACTTGATTCTTATGGCCTAACCTTGGTTGTTTTGTACAATGTTTCTCATTTCATTGCTAAAAAGAATGCATATCAAAGACTCAAATGCTAAGATGCTACAAATTCTTTTTAACAGGGTCGTCCAAAGAAAATAAAAAAACAAAAGAGTGTGCTTTATTTCCCTTATTTTTATGTGCAGCAATATTGATAGTTGTTAATATTTCATAGGCACATAAAACATACAATTGGGATGTCTTGGTGGTAGGAAAGTATGCTCGTCACCCTTGTGGTGAATCATAAATCTTGAACCATCTTTAGATTTTGAAAGTAACTAGGTTAACTAAGCTTCTTGGTTTGTTTGAAGGAAACAATTGGAATAGGAGAGTATGCTCTTCATCCTTGTAGTGAATCAAAAATCTTGACCTCAAAAAGAGGATCCATTTTGTGTAGTTTAAAATCCTATAGAGGGCCTACTCTTGAGCAATCAAGAGGAATGATCCAAGTTAGGACTATTGTGGTTTTACAATGCACACCCTATTTCACCTACAAATGGAGACCCCCTACTTTATTACAGATTCAAAATTCTCTCCCATTTGTTCAATGTATTCATTAATTTGCACAGCTACAAACCTATTAGTCTTCCATCATACCTTACAAAAAGATGGAAACCCATTTTTAACATAGAAAAATATACATATCAAAATTGAACCAAATTAGCATTGAGCACCTTTTGATCTCCTTATTGCTCCTAAATTGTCCATGATTTGTTGCAACTGTAGCCAGATCATAGGTATGATCTTTCTTCACAATTTTGTATCCTACATCAACTGTAATGCATGACACACTGTTTAGTTGGCTTGACTGATAGAATTTGTGTGATATGATCCTCACTACAAATTCAAGAAGTGGATCTTTGATGGTATCAATGGTCATTCCCCTTTTATTCCATTTTTCCCTATATTCTTCTCAATTGCTTCTTTAGAATCACTTCTTAAGGTTTTGGGTCGTTCTAGGGTTGGAAATCCTATAATTCTGTGCAAAATCCTTTTCAACAATTTTATGTGTCCACCTTCCAACCATAAGCATCCATCATGGATTCTACTCAAAACAATTTGTATCCATTCACTCTTAAAAATGGTGGGGAAATCTAGGGCACAGGTTAAGCCCTTTCTCTCAATGATCTAAAATTCTTCCTTGAACACTCCATTCTCACATAGCTTGTCATATGCTTGGTGAATTTTCATGTCTCCTATAAGAAGCCGACCATAGGGGTGTTTTTCTAGTTGGCTCCTTAGGATTTTTCCCTAGTCGGCTAATAAAGAGGTTTTAAATTTTTTTTTTTTTTGTATATAAATATGAGTTTCATTTTTTACAATTTGCATTTATGTGAAATCAAGTTATTGGCTTTTGAATTGGGTAGAAAGAAATATTTGACAAACTTCAACCTTTTTTTGAATTTTGGAGGAAGAATTTACGACATGGGCAATAAAGATAAAAGAGCAAGTAAATATGCACGAAGAAGAACTAAGGAACAAGAAGATGAAAATCATCAAAAAATGCTAGCAAGATACTATCTTAGATCAGGTACACATGCACAATCTTTTTTCCAATGTATTTAATTAGTTTATTTAGTTAGGATTAGGGTTTAAATCCAATTAGGAATATCATATTTATCTTAAATTAGCATTACTAGATTAACTTAATATTAAGAGTTTATTTGAAATTATGTTCATATTTAGGCCATTAGGGTTTATTCAATTAATTTCCATATTAGTCCTTAGGGTGAAAATTAAATTATGAATAAATTTAAATTATGAATTTATTTAGCATGGGAATTACCTTGTTTATTCAATTATGTTAATAATTTATAGTCCATTAAGGTTTATTAGATTATGATTAAAATTAAATAAATGAATTTATTTAGGACATAGTCAACCAGGACAACCTATCGACATTGGAGAAGGTTCATCCCAAGTTCAAACAGGTACATGTGCATCTCTTGTAAGTATATAATATAGATCTTTCTAGAATTCTAGGTCTCTATCAAACTTTATATCTTTAATTTTTAAATTTAGTGAGCGATATTTCCCCTTATAAACTTGATTTTATTTGTTATATCATGCAGGTGCAATTCTAGTAGATGATGAAAATGTTGGACATGAGGAAATTGAAGATGAAGCAATGGATATTGAAGAAGGACCACTATGCCTCCAACCTTGCAATCATAACACTTTCTTACATCCTGAACCATTATGACCTTGGGTGGAATGATTGATAATGTCTCTGCTAGATCATTCTTATATGCAACTTTAGGAATAGGCCTAAAATTTGGTTGCTTAACCTCATTACTGACCAACTGAACTTCAAAAGATTCCCTTTCCTTAGGATTTCTAGAATTAGAGGCCATTTTTTCAAAACTAGGGTTTCAATAGATATTTAATTATGTGGCTTAGCATGTGAGGAATACCTTTAAATTGATGAAAGGATGCTTGATCTTTGTTGGAGTTCATGCAAATTCTTCAATCTCTACTTGTTAGTCACTTCTCAGCTCTGCTCACTCTTGCTTTATGTTCATAATGACAAAAATGGGCATAAATTTTCCTTATACTCTTTCAAAACATCACATTTAATGCATGGTGCATGTACAACTATAAACTCAACTTCTATACAATTTATACTTTACTTAGCATCCACTAGAGTGACTCATACTCAAACTCAATAGGAATTACCTTCACTTAGTAGATACTATAGACTTAGCTTCAACTGGCTCTGGTTGACAACTCAACAGGCATTGAAATTTACTTGGCAATTGAAGAGAATTTTTCACACTTGGCAATAAGATGAAAACTTAAAGGTTTGACTTTGGTTTTCCCTTGTTGACTTGCATCTTTATTCATGCTAGGTTGTTCTTTTTAGTACTAACCTTATCTTGGAACTGATGTATGATGAGGCATTTAAAAATTAGTCCCACATACCTTATTTTGCTTAGTTTGATGAGATGTGATCACTTGCCTCTTTAGGTGAAGTGATCCCTTCATTTGATGTGTTGCATCCATCTTTCTTCTTCCATGTCTTGTTCATCTCTCCTCTAATGTTCTAAACATCTACCTTGCCTTTTCCCTTGTTTGACTTTGAGTTAGATGCCTTTGTCCTTGTTGGGCAGTGCTTGCTAATATGACCAATCTTCAAACAACTAAAGCATGTGGTTTGACTCAACCATCTGTTGTAGCTACCTCTGAAATGTGTTCTTATGCAATTCTTAGGGATGTGTCCATACTCTTGACAATAATGACATCTATGTCTTGTATTGTAATCCCAATTATAGGTATTTTCATGGCTTCTTCCTTGGTTTGATGACCATGTGGACTTACAATTGTAGTAGTGTCCTTCAAATCTTGGTGCACGCATGGTCCTTGTTTTGCATTCATGTGCCTAATGACCTTGTTTGTTGCACTTGTGAAAATGACTCATGTTCTTTGACTTGGCTTTCTAACTACCATTCTTTCTTCTGCAAACATTAGCTGTGTGTCCTTTCTTTCCATAATGATGACACGTAGGTTTAGAAATCTTACCTTTATAATTTCTTTCTTCAAAAGCTTTGGATGATTCTCCTTCTTCAGTGCTTGTGTAAGCCAATCCTGATGTATCTTTATTAGATCTAGGGGATTTTAGTAATTGTTCAAAGTAATTGATGGCTTCATTTGGCTTGTTGAATCTTTTAGCAAACTCCTTCTCTCTTTTTAGGTCATTCTGTAATTGCTCATTCTGCAACTTTAATATAGTTATCTCAATGTCCTTGACATTCAACTCATGATGGGCATTCATCATTTGGCTTGGGGTGTCCAAATACATGTTTGAGATCCTAGACAACTTTGCTAATTTTTCTTCCAATCTATTTGCCAAAATTCTTTTGTCTTCTTCAATCATGGCCTTGCCTTCTATAGCTTTCTTCTTTTGTTCAGTCACCTCACATAGCACTATAGCTTGTGATTCTTGTTCCAACTTGAGATTTCTGATTTCCTCAACTTGTTCTCTATTTTCGTCCATGAGATTTGCAATTGTTGCATAAAATTCATAGGAGTTACCATTTGAAAATAACTTTGTGGTGTCAATCTCTTTGTATTGTATGCCATTTTTAGCTATAGCAATCTCTTTCCTTCTCTTTAGAGAACTTCTCAAGGCATCTTTGGCTTCATTCAGTTGTTGCAATAAGAGATGTATATCAATCTCCTAATTCTCAATGGTCTTTCCCAACTTGTGAACCTCCATCTCAAGATTGTTTCTCCAAGCTGTAAGGCTTCTCCTAATGAGAACTTAGCTTTGATACCAATTGTTGGAAATACAAATGGGAAATGTATACTTCTGAGAGGGGGCTGAATCAGAAGTACTAATCTCTAACTAATAACACTTTTAACTTTAAAACAATGCGTGCATGAACATACTACAATAACATGTAAACTAAATGCATCCACATAAACATTTGACACCAGATATGATTACCCAAAAACTTTGCAATAAGAAGGTAAAACTAGGGTGGGGATAACACCCACAGTTCTTCACTTTTGCAACAATAAAGTTTACTTGTTAAGGTTACATGATTTGACCATTTTCATGATCTACCCTATGAAAGGCCTGCCCTATTAAAGGCTTACAAAGGATTGTTAGATCCTACCCTATTAAAGGATTTTAACATCCTATTAGAAGTGTGCCTGGTTAAATGACTTTAGAACACTCACTTGGAATGTCACCTTGTTAAAAGATTTCTCAATAACTGTTATGTCAACCTTAATACAAAGGATTTCATCCTACTGATATAGTTCTTAGAATGTATAGTAGAATGTTTGATCTAATACACTTACAATCTAATATTTCTGATTTTAGATCCCAATTAAGTTCATCTCGATCCTCTCTAATCTGATATGAAATTGTTGTAAACTTGGTCCTCTATTCTACTAATTGATTCTACAATTCTTTCCTTCTTCTAAGTCACCTTGAATGTATGCTGATTAATTCACCTCTTTCACTACTATTATCACCTTCTTGCATGCATTCTCTAATGCTCTCTCATACATTGTGAATTATGGGGCTTCATCTCCCTTTAAAAATACTTTGGTGGCTTAGGGTTAGGTATGAATCTACAATTGAGATTCATCCAACTTTCTCGCTCAATTTCCTCCATTTTTCTGATTGGTTGTATGTTGATCGCATAGGGAATCCAAATAGATTCAATATTATCTTCAAAGCTTTGAGATCTATCCATGTGTCAGCTCAAAAATGGTTTACATATTTGTTTGTGCCATCACAAACAACTAGGTCAATTCTCTATTACTCGACACTTGTTGATACTGGTGCTTGGCACATAGTATAATTCTATCTGGCTCTGCACTTGAACTTGCTCAACACTAATTGTTTGCATGGCACTTGAAACTTTCTTTGCTCTATCTATTTTCTTGACACTTACTATTACTCAGCACATGAGTGACTCGACACTCATTGCAATTTGACATCTATACATATTATACTCAACATATGTTACTAGCTTGTCATGAACTTAGTAAATTTTTTTAGTGTGTTGACACTCAATTATCAAAATCAATTTTGAGAACAACACCTTTGAATTAGAGGACTCATCTTGCCAAGGCCACAGAGTTGGAATAGAGAATAAGCTCTATAATTATACCACCATCCATTCCTGAGTAGTATATTTCATCTAATACATCAGAAGATGAACTGTAGCAATGGATTGTTGAGCAGGAGGCTAAAGGGACTGATGTCTTTCATATGTCAGATTTTGATTTTATGTTAGTTGGCACTGAATTGGTGGGAGACAAAATAAGGGATAATCCAACTAATCAACCTCAACAAGAGGATTGGAGTCAGTTACCACTTAAGCCACAAGGACCCAAAGTAGCTCCACCATTGCCAAATTAGGTTACATTTTATGTGGATAAAAGTTTTGCTACTCCTCTCCCTGTAAGAAATGAAGAACAAGTCCAAATGAAATAGGAGGAAGAGCCACAACAAATACTTGTCGATGAAGTGTTAAAGGAAGGGAAAATATGTGAGTACCCTCAATAGACTTCCCAAGACATAGAGGTGAGAACTATGGAATCAAAGACATAGAGACTTCCAATGTGGATCTCTCACAAAAGGAGAAGACATCAAAGAGGAGTGATAAGGGGAATATAATAGAAGAGAAAACTCCATCTTCAAAAGGAAAATATCCAATAGAATATATTTGAAGATGGTTGAGGAAAGAGGTGATTGGAAATAGAATGAGATCCTAAAAGGATATCTAAATGAAGTTGTTGGTCCCTTAGATCCTGAAAATCTCAAAGAGACTTTGAATGCAACATTGGAGAAAAGGATAGGGAGATAGTGCAACTTGATCCATTTTTGAGAGCTTGTCAACAATGGTGAGAAATTTTTGAAGAGAAAGGTGTACAGATTATATAGGGAAATCTTAAACTACTACACCATATGCAGGATAATGTAGATAAGCTAGTGGCCATTTTGAATTAGGATTTTGGTTTGATGGAAAAATTACATACCTGGGGCAAGGATCTGCAAGCATTACAGTCAATCAAAGGCTAAAAGTATTAGATGCTAATGGAGGTATATGGAGCGAAAGAGTTAGATAAAATTGATGAGTGGATAGAGAAGATTGCAGATGGCAATAAAGTAATGAAAACATTACATGCAGAGATTCATAAGCTCAAGGATCAAACCCAAGAACAAATTTTGGAGGCAGGGAAACATTATAGTGATGCATGCTTAGATATTTTTGAGGATGATGCAAGGGAAAAATTGATGATGGTAGAGGTAGCTATTGAACAGTTTTAGAAGAATTTTGAACAAGCTTCTAATGGTGATGATATTAGACAAGAAATCAAAACTAGAGAAACATTATTATACTTGGATGTGAAACTAGGAGATTTTGCAAAGAATCACATTGAGGTGGGCAACTATAGGCAGAAAGTGAAGGACAAATATGAAGCTTTAGATTTTTGAGATGCAGCCCAAGTCACTAAGATTATTGAGAAATTCAAGAAGAAATACCCATATATAGCTCTAGTACAAAGGAGAATAAACCCATAAACTAGAATTTTAGTTTTGACACTTAGCGAAATTTTGCAATTTTTGAACTTGCTTTCAAGGTGCGCAAGTGCACCAGGTGGGTTACTTCTAAGGTGTGCTTTTTCAGAGTTATGCTAGAAGTTTTTGAAGAATTCAAAGGTGTGCTGATAGTTAACTACCAGTTCTAAATTTAGAGCTTTCCATGCATCAGAAATGCATTTTGATGGTAGTTTAACTCCTATAGACACCTAGTAAACATGGAGCTTCTATTTTTGGCACTTCTAGACACTCCTACATCATCTAAAGGCTTTCTTCTTCTTATTCTCTCATGATTTCTTTGTTTTAAGACATGTAAAGGCTCATGCATCCATTTAATGATATAAATATGGATATGTCCTATCAAGCACCAGTTAGAGAGTTAGTTTGTAAATAAATAGATTTTTTAAATTAGTTTAGAAGCATATGTTTGAGTAAAGAGATCTCTCACTCTCAATACAAATCAAGGAGAAGATTTCTTATAAATTGATGAATTTCATACACATTCTAGGCCATTATTTTGATGCAATAATATATGCTTTTGGTGCTCACATTTGGAGTGTAGTGATTCTTTCCTAATTGTGTTATATTTTGTGGATGTATGATCATGAAGTGTAATTGAACCAACAATTTTATTGCATTATTTTGATTGTGCAATCTTTTAATTTTAGTATTTTCTACATTTCTACAAATCCTACTAACGTACTTAGTTTGAGAAGAGATCATGTTAGGAATAAGGTGTCCCAAACTTGGATAATTCCTATTCTTATTATTTGTTTTGAAAATGTATTTTTTTGCAAATAATGTAATTAAGTGTGAGTGTACATGTCTAGTTGGCATGTTGATGTGCCACTCCACTTGCATGTGTCAACATCTTGAATTGTGTGCAAGGGGATCATGGCTGAAATAGTTATGATGGATTCCTATGACATGTAAGAGCTATCTTTGGAAGATTTGATGATGAGTAAAGATGTGAAGACATGTGGCAATTGATCATTGAATACTGTACACTTGAGTCTCCATCTAGAGCATGGCTTTAGTAAAACCCTAATATAGTTGTTCTTTAGAAGTTTCCCTAAAATGGACAGTGCATGCTATAAGTGTTTTTAGGGTTGCAAATTGGAGAGTGTGAAAATTGTGTTATTGGTTGCTACTAGATTGGTCTTTCATGTCCTGAAAGAACTTGCATTGCAAGTGTGTTGTAACCTTTGTGTTGAAGATAATACATTGTACAGGTTTTGGAGGGGTGGGGTTGTTTTACCAAAAGGTTTTTCCCCACCGGCATATCTTTGTGTTTATGTGTTTTCTTTCTCTAACTATTTTCTATATTCATGGTTGACTACAATATTATTGTTTACATAATATTGAATCTATAATTGTAAGGATTTAATAGGAATTTTCACAATACTTTCCTTAAGGGATTAGTGTAGGAAGCGGTTTTTGCATCTAAGTTTCCTTACAAATCATCTATATTGTTCCTACATATCTTTTTGTCTCACATGACTGCACCTTCCATGGCCTTGTGATTTGATGAAAAGTAAAACATCTTATGGTTACTAAATTCCCATCAATGATTTCATTAGTGGAATTAAGGAAGCACTGCTCCTATTTTCATTGATTACCTACTGCTCTTTTCAAAAGCTTAATTTGTAGACATGTTGTTTCTATAGTTTATGTCCACTAGGAATTTAGTTTTCAAGTTATTTGCTTAAACTTCTTGTTACCCTATGTCCATTATTTTCTTTTACAAACACTTGGTTAATTTAGGAATTCATATAGTTTCATTGTTAGATTACATTCATTAAAAAGTAGAAAAATACAAAAAATTATTTCTTTTTTTGTATTTTGTTCTTTTGAAATAGCAAGTAGATTCTACATCTTATCCAAATTGTTCAGATCAACAAAGGCCTCCCTATGAACAAATACATTTATCTTCAACTGAGTGGATTCTAGTAGGTCACAAGATCACTTGGAACCTTGGAGTTGATCCCAAATTAACTTTTCAAGAGAGGAGTTCGAAAGGATTCCTGCCATTAAGAATTGTGCAAAATGATAGCTCAACAAAAGTGGCACTAGAAGGAGTGCCCCTTAACATTCAAAATAGAAGAAAATAAAACTTGCAATTTCAAAAATTTGCATTTTTTTACAAGTTGAAAATTTTTTCTGAGCTTTCGAGCTTCTAAGGTGCATAGGTGTGCTAGCTTCCAAGGTGCACCTTATTTTTGAGAAATGTACTTCTGTAGAGGAGCACTTTTTCTAGAATTGATGCAAATTAGAGGATTTTGATCCATCATCCCCATTCTAGCAAGCTTTAAGATCTTCGCCCAGTGCACACAAGTTCCTCAAACTTAGCCATTTTTGCAAGGCTTGCAGTGAGAAAGGATTACCTCAAATTCTACCACTTCCATTCAACATTTCATCATCTTATTTAGTTCTACCTCCACAACAACCACCTATTGTTCCACCAAATCCTCCAATGGCCTTTTTTGCAAATGTTGTAAACTCACCAATTAGCTTGATAGGTGTACTCAATGATCTTCCTAAGAATCCTAAGAAATTTTTCCTAAGGTTTATCTATGGAGAGACAGAGACTATAAAAGATCACATCAAGGTATTCAAGCAAATTTGTAACCAAAAGTAGATTGCTAACAAGAATGTGGTTCTTTGCTGATTCCCTTATTCTTTGGGGGAAGTTTCCTTTAATTGGTATGTTAATTTTCCACTTGGATGTATTGGAGACTGGGATACTTTCAAAAAATTATTCTTGGAACAATTCAAAACCTTCATCAACCCAGCTATCATACATCAACAAATTATATCAATCAAAAGGGACCCGACTGAGATGGTTTTGCACTTCAACCATCACTTTCATATGACATACCACAAGTTGGAAATGCCATACACTATACTAGTTGAAGCTGCTATTTAGATTTATCTGAATGCTATGGACCATCTTACTACTATTTTTCTAAGAAGACTTCTTGCAGCAAATATTGTTGACAATTGGCTAATTGTGATATGTAATTGTTGTCATTAATGGCAACATATGATGTACATGTTGATAGGAAACCTCAGAAATAAAGATAATTATTTTTTGGTAATTAGAACATGTCTAAGTATAGAATCTATTTACAACCGTGTATTTTTTTGTTTATAACATGTTGTAGACTTCATATTATGACAAGAAAAGTTACATGGAGATAGTATACATGTTGGTGCTGATGCATGAATAACCTCAAAAGAAAGTATAGACTATATAGAACAACTATAATCATGTTTTGATGATGTAGGATAATGGAATTGAAGGAAAGAATTATTTTGTTTACAAAACAATTACTTGTCCAGTTAGGGCCGACATCCTAGATGTTTACTCTAACTTGGAAAAGTGAATTGTGGTCTTAGTTGAAAAAGCAATAATTTATGTAAAGGCATGGTATTTATGCAAAATACTTCTTGCAATAAGAAGTGTGCTATCTTGATAGTATGAGGAATCAAAGTTCTTGTATGTGCTTGTGAAGTTATGTGAAATGAGCAAACTTTTGTGAAAGTGGTATATGCAAAGTTTTGTATGAGATATCTAGTGATCTAAGATTGAGTTGAAGATCATAGATTAGACAAGGAAGACAACTAACAATAAATTACTTTTTTTATTAGTGAGCTCTTATTGTAGTTGAAATTGCATGGTTGGGCAGTGGGTTCTTCTCACATACATTATACCACAACTCCTAACAGGGTTGGAATGTCCTGACAGGGATTCAGAGTCTCCTAACAGGAACTGCTTATACTAAATTTTATCATTGACTCCTAATAGGGTCCATCCTCTAAAAAGGAACTTATATATCAATATATTATCTAGTGGGTATCATCCCCATTGGGGTTTTCCCTTGGCCATGGTTTCCCTAGATAAAAAAATATGGTGTTGTAAGTTATCTCTATGCATTGTTATTGTTACTCTTTAGCATTACTTTATTTCTTTATTATGCATGGTTTAAAGTAAGTAATAATATTCAGTTGGCAACTAAAGTTTGTAGATTACTGATTCACACCCCCCCTCTCAGTAATCCCTATTTCTAACAATTGGTATTAGATCCTAGTTACTTTGAAGAGGCTTAATAGCTTAAGTAAGATCCCTATGGATATAGAACAGTTGAAGAAGAACCATGAAGAAGCTCTTGAACAAATTGATCTCCTTGCTAAAGAAAGAGATAAGCTAAATGACATATATGAAGATTCCAAAGTATAAATTGGTCAATTGAAGGAAAAGATTGAACATCTAAAATCCAAGCTTGAATCTACTAAATCTAGAACCATTGATGATGACCATTCGAAGTTCAAGATAGAATACAAGATCTTGAAGCATGAGTTGAAAATTAAAAATCTAAAGTTGACTCTAAGAAATGATCCTAGCAAAATTGAATCTGATTTGAAGACCAAAAATGTAGATCTAAGAGCAAGTCTAGCAAAGAAAACATCCGAACTTGAAATATTGAAAGAAGATCATGAAGAACTCCTTAAGTACAATACTATTGTGAAAGGTGAATTGACACAGTGTAAACAACAGCTTGAGAAACTTTATTCTAGCAGAGAAAAGCTTGATGATCTAATGTCTATACAAAGAATTCTTATGACAAGATTGGTCTTGGCTATCTAATTAACATGTTTGTGAAGAAACCTAAGATTATATCAGATCTAAAAGAAAAAGACAAATCTAATGAAAAGATTGAATCTTGTCAATCCTCTAAGAAACCTAAAGAAGCTGAGGAAAACAAGGAAGTTGAAATCTTGGATGAACCTAAGCATGTGGAAACTCCTAAGAAAACCAAGTATGAATTTAGAGGTAAGTGTTTTTTATGTAATGAAAAATGTCATACAAAAAGAGATTGTACTAATAAGTCATTCAATCATGTTAAAGACTTTTATTGTCATAATTGTCATGGTATGGGTCATAATGTAATTGATTGTAGGAAATATAATTATCATAATTATAGGAGAAACAATAAAATGTATAGATATGCTAACCCTGCAGATAGAAGAAGATCTAATGAAAGGACATCAAGAGAAGGAAGATCTTGTGAAAATAGAAGACAAATCGTGTATTATAAGTGTAAAAACTTAGGACACATTTCTCAGAATTTTCATGTACCTAATAATCAATAGAATCCTAGAAGTAGAGCAGCTATATGTCAATTATTCAAAAACTTTGGACACACAGTGAAGTACTATAGAATGGATAGAAACTTTGAAGATAGAATAAACAATGGAAGAAATTTTGGGAACATAAGAAATGATAGAAGGAACCATGAAAGTAACTCCAGAACTAGAAAAGAAAATGAAGAACAAAGAATAAAAGAATTTAATGAAGCATTTATGAAAGGTATAAACATCTCAAAAGAAAAGTTAGATGATGATTAGACAAGAAGATCGAAGTCTGCCATTGAGTTTGATTTAATTAAGTTGAATTAAACTTGTTCACGTCATCAATATTTGAGAACTTCATTCAGAGATCGAATTAGAGGTAGTGAAGTTGGGAAAAGGTGTATTTAGTTATGTTTAGATAGTATCTAAGCTCACTTATGATTTGGAGCTCACCTAAAGAAGTTATGATGGAATTTAGAGTTACTGGTACTATAGTAAGAATTGATTCTGTAATAGTAAGAATTGATTCTATAATAGAATATTAAAAGTAAGTTTTTGCAAAGAATTTTGTGATGCAAAGTTTTGAGGATATTTTTCATAATATAAGGAGGCTATAGTAAACCTTGGGTGACATCCGAAGATTGGATAGATGATCTTGAGCAGTTAACTGATTGCAAAATGCAAGTAACAACTTTTTCATATTTGTGACAGTACACAATTAATGAAAGTTCAATTTGAGGGATAAATAGAGCACAAAATTGATTTTACTTCATTGAAAACACATTCGAGGCAAAGATCATTCTAAAGTGACTTGTCATAGCAATTTCAAAGAAAACCCTATTTTTAGAAAGAGTTATTTTTCATTTTTTTCACAAAATTTGTTCTGGAAAAGATATTGTTTGATAAAGATCATGGATATGTCAATAGTACATAGTGTTGAGAATGAAGATAGACCTAAGTTTATAATAGTTTCCATAAAACCTAATGAAGAAAACCCTAACTATGCACTGTCTATCACTCCAAACAAAGTAGTTTATCTGGAAGACATAGAAAGTTATTTGAATTGCAAGTTGTAGTCAATTGGTAGTGAATATATGAATAAGGATATGAAATAGTCTTTAAGCTTGACATGACTATGATGCCCAAATTTGAACACTTAAAAGAATTAGACTTGTTTAAATATCATTTCTACTGTGAGCTAGATACAAATGAATGGACTCAAATCATATTGAGTAGGATACATGATAGAAAATTGTGGATGCAAGATAATGTAGTAGACATTTGATCCAACCTTATACATGTGGTAACTGGTCTTAGTAAAGAAGAAAGTGTACCCATAGGTGAGAAATTGGTAAACAAGAAAGTAGAAAGTTATACTAAGGTAATATACAATGGGAAGGCTATGGTAATCAACTTCATCAAGTAGGATGATTTGAGATTTCTTAGTAGAATTATTGCTTATTTAGTTTGTGTGAGTTCTAAGATAGATGAACTCTCAACTAGATTTATATATGTAGCTTACAAGATATGTGTAGAGAAAGAGCAAGTAAATCTAAGTGAAATACTAAGGATGCAACAATTGGAAAACCTAGAAAAGATTAAGAGAACAAAGAATGGTGTGTTTAGATTCCAATCATCGATAAATCACATATTCTTCCATGTACTAAAGAGATTCCACTACTTATCAATAATATATATAATGAGTAGTGATAGATGCACTATGGAGAAGATCACAGAGGTATGCAGAAGGCACCCTCCAGACAAGATATTGGACAGTGAAAACTTAGTTATGAGAATCTTTTAGAATGAGATGAAACAAAGATTGATGGTAATAAGATTGATTTAATTTCATCCTTATCTAAACTTTAACAAAAGAATAAAATGGTGAAAAGTTTATAGAGATCATTAATGGAAGTAACTGATAGATTGCACAGTACTTGACAGTACAACATACTAAGTCAGACCCCTGATAGAGAGTAGAGGCAATGCTAAAATCCTTTCATGAAGAGTTTACCTAATTTGTTGAACATTATAGAGGTGAAGGCTCAAATTTTGCATGATGCTAACTTGTTTAGCACCATCTACTAGAATATCAAGAATGACTTAGTCAATCTTGATATATGCATAAAAAAACTTCAAAAATATTAGTAGGAAGGAAATTCCTTGTATGTTAAGTGTACCTTATCATACAAATTGACTACAGATTTGGATAGTTAGTTAGAGACTAAGATGAGTGAGATAGAGGATCTATGTAGCCATATCCAACATCCATCTAGCAAAGTTGATTATTTTGAGAGTCAAGTTGCTAGTGTTCATAGCGAGATTAGAAACTCAAACTTTGGAAAGAAAAGATTTTGAAGAGAACATCTAATTTTAGAGAATCTATTGCTCTAAAGTTATCATTTGCTGAGAAGTAGCTAGAGGAATGTGTCAAGGCCAAGGAAACATATACAAACTTTTGTATTTATATATCAATGTAGTTGAGATTACATCATATGCTTTATGTGTAATTCCCACATTAGCTGAGTCTACCAAAGAAATATGGAACCAAGGTATGGACAAACTGAAGACCATTTTTGATGATTATATCAAGATAATATTAGCATAAGGAAGGACAACAGTTTTGATAGTTTTTGGATAGAATCTTGATATTTTGACCTTTGTCATTGATGCCAAAGGAGGAGAGATGTGAAATTATATACATGACAAAATGAGAGATTATTGAAATACATGTGAAGATTGTAAAAGTATAAAGTACATTGTAAGGGGGAGCATATATGTAAAGTTGAACAAGTTGTAATAGATGTAATGTTTATTTTGATAGTTAAGTTTTGTCACTTAGCCAATTTTCCCTATTTTGTTGCCATCAATGCCAAAGGGGGAGATTTTTGACAATTGGCTAATTGTGATATGTAATTATTGTCATTAATGACAACATATGATGTACATGTTGATAGGAAACCTCAGCAACAAAGATACTTAATTTTTGGTAATTAGAAAATTGTCTAAGTATATAATCTATTTACAACAGTGTATTGTTTTGTTTATAACATGTTGCAAACGTCATTGTAGACACCTAAAAATCTTTTAGAAAATAAAGTATTTTTATTTTCTGAAAAAGTCCTTGATGACATCATCATAAATTAATTAATTAATTAATTTTTATGTCATTAAATCCCTTTATCTTAATTAAAAATATTTAATTAAGAAATCCCTCCCAAAAATGTTTAAATCTTATTTAAATATTATTTCCTTATTTATTAATTATTTAATTAATAAATTGACCAAAAATTCCAAAATAAATAATTAATTTATTTTTTGCCCAAAACTTGGCCAATTTCCTTAAGACCACTAACCTCTTCCAAAACCTTCTAATCCTTCTTTAATTTCGATTAAAGGATAATTCCATCATTTCCTACCCCTAATCCCAACTCTAAATATTTAATTAAGATTAAATATTAATCCTCATGTTTATTAAAAATATTTTAATAAATATCTCCTCAACCCAAACCCTTGAAATAAATAAAACTTTATTTATTTCCTAAAAACCTTATTTATCCTCATCCTAGGAAGTTCTAGACTCTTCTAGAAAGTCTTTATCCTCATCCAAAGCCTAGACTCTTTTAGAAGATGTCAATCCTTATCTTTGACCCTAATTCTAATCCCCCCCTAACCTTGTCACATTCCCTAAACATGGGTCAAGACTTGCTAACCCTAGCCAAAGCCAACAAATATCTCCTCCTTCACCCACCCTCATTAAATGCCATCCACTTGCCCATCTCTAACAAGCCTAATCTAATCTTAACCCAAGCCTAATCCAAGCCTTAATCATTTGCACATTCCTAAGTCAAGCTTAAGACTTTTTTAATCCAACCCAAGTCAAAATATCTCAACTCTCTCACAAATATCCCAACCATAAAACTTTATGAAGCCCACAAAGCCATAAATGACTCTTACAAGCCCATTCATTGCTCTTACAAGCCATTATGAGGGTCTTTATGAGCTTTGAGCCTCCTTTGTTGACCCCTCAACTCCTCTTGCTCTAACCAATGACCCTGTGACATGTGTCACTCCCTGATTGGTTGTAAAGAAGCACAATCTATGTGCTCTCCTCTCATTCAATCTAAACCTTCCATAAGCTTTCTCCCATCCTTGCATCCTAGCCCTTGGTCCCTCAAGCCCTTTGCCTATTTAAGGAATCCTCTCCCAAGCCATTTTAACACAATCACCCATACTAACAAAGTAATGCCATTTTGATCATGAAGTAAAGCCATAATGCCATTTTTGAGAAGCCATTTTACATCAAATCCATTCACCCAAGCCAAAATCCATCAAGAACACCATTGAAGCCTTTGGAAAATCGAGCATACATCCTATCTAATTAGAGAAAGCTACTCAACAAAAGAGCTTCTCATTGAGAGAGCCCATTAATGGCTTATATTCTCAATTGAGAGCTCATCTTAGTCTATCTTGAAGTTATGTTTATTTAGTTTTGTGAATACTTTTGATTTGATATTTACTGTTCTTTGCATTACTAATCCTTGTATGTAGTCATACTATGACAAGAAAATTTATATGGAGATAGTATACATGTTGGTGATGATGTGTATAACATAAAAACATTATACAGGCTATATGGAATAGATATAATCATGTTTTGATGATGCAAGACAATGAAATTGAAGGAAAGAATTGTTTTATTTACAAAACAATTACTTGTCCAATTAGGGCTGACATCCTAGATGTTTACTATAACTTGGAAAAGTGAATTATGGTCTTAGCCAACCCAATAGTAATTCATTTAAAGGCATGGTATTTATGCAAAATACTTCTTGCGATAAGAAGTGTGCTATCTTGATATTATGAGGAAGCAAAGTGCTTGTAAAGTTATGCGAAAAGAGCAAACTTTTGTGAAAGTGGTATATGTGAAGTTTTGTATGAGCTATCTGGTGATGTAAGATTGAGTTGAAGATCAAGGATTAGACAAGGAATAAAAATAAAAATAAATTACCTATTTGAGTAGTGAGCTCTTCTTGTAGTTGAAATTGCATGTTTGGGCAGTGGGTTCTTCTTGCATACATTATACCACAACTCCTAACAGGATTGGAATCTCCTAAAAGTGATTCAAAATCTCCTAACAGGTATTCAAAGTCTCCTAATAGGGATTGCTTATACTGAATTTTCTCATTGACTCCTAACATGGTCCATCCTCTAACAAGGAACTTCTATATCAGTATATTATCTAGTGGGTATCATCCCCATCAGGGTTTTCCCTTGGCCAAGGTTTCCCTAGTTAACAAAATATGGTGTTATGAGTTATCTTTGTGCATTGCTATTGTTACTATTCAACATTACTTAATTGCTTGATTATGCATGGTTTAAAGTAAGTAATAATATTCAATTGGTGACTAAAGTTTGTAGATTACTGATTCAACCCCCTCTCAATAATCCCTATTTCCAAAAAATATCAACACATTGGAAAAAGCATTTGCAAAAGTGATTACCTTCAGTAACCAAGCCAATCCTAATAGATGAGGATTGATGCTTCCAGCTCAAGCTATTACAATGATGCCAACATATACTATTGGAGCACCTATGATGTCTAGCCAATTCACACCTATGAATCTAGTTCCATTACAATAGGCATCTACTCCACCAAACCTTGCTTTAACATATCCAGGGTATGAACCTCCAAACACTAATTTCTTTGACAAAAAGGCAACAGCTTTCATTGAGGTAGACAATAGTTATGCCTTCAAGTTTGGTCAAATGATGAAGACCATGTCACAAATGAACAATGAGTTGATTCAGTTAAGGTTGTCCCAAGGATAGAATAACAACTTGCAAAGAAACAATGCTGGTCCTTACAACAACAACAACTATGGTCAGAACTTGATGTAGGAGCATTCAGAGGTATAAGGGCAATCTTGTGTCATCCAAAAAAAATGTACCTAGACTTAGTTTCTATTTCAGTGTTTTCATTTCTGGATACCCATTTGGGTCAAATAAAGGGCAAAGAAACAATACTGGTCCTTACAACAACAACAACTATGGTCAGAACTTGATGTAGGAGCATCCAGAGGTATAAGGGCAATCCTGTGTCATCCAAAAAAAATGTACTTAGACTTAGTTTCTATTTCATGTTTTTTCATTTTTGGATACCCATTTGGGTCAAATAAAGGTTCCAACTCTCATAGTTCCACTATTAGTGTTGTGGGTTAGATTTTTTAATCACCTTGGGATACGTATAAATGCCAAAAAAATAGGAGTATATAATTGAGCCATAATTTTGGTGAATTAGAGGGTGTGAATTGGTTGGATGAATGTAATTATAATTTAGAGCATTCCAGAAAAAGAATCAGGTCAAAAGGCCCCATGGTTTGAAAGTTATGGTAGTTTTTTAGTTTTTGGAGACCTCCTAAGAATGCTTCAAAGTCAGGTTAGGGGCATTAAATGACCTCTAACAAGGCCAAAAAATGGGGGATGAGAAAATTCTATTAATAGGGCTATAGAGCGCTTCGAGAGCTTTCCAAAAAATGTAAACGATTCATCAATCGGAGCTACGATTCAAAAGTTATGCCTCCCAAAAGTTCAGTTACTATTTTTGGATTCTTCTAATTTTGTGCTGACTTCTAATGCAACTTCTAGAGCCTTCTATTTGGTTGGTGGATGCCAACTAGAACTTTCTAGAATGTATTCCTAATCCTTAACCCTTCGGGGTCTATTTAAGAACATTTTTGGCATTGTAAAAGGTAGTTCGGATTGGAGTTTGAGAGGAGGTACTGGGAGAAGAAATTATCTCCAGATTTATGCTATTGTAAACCCTTAGGACATGTTTTGAAGTCTATTTTATCTATACTGAATGTGCTATCATATTTTCACAGTTAATAAAATTTTCCCTTTCTTGTTGTGTCCATTCTGTGCTTGGGTTGTGTCCCCATCAGAACTACAATAGGAGTTTCAGTGGAAATAATAATGTTGGGAACAAAAATGTAGGAAATAGTAAAGGAGGAAATAATTTCAATCCCCTTGATCATAACATTGGCTTCCAAGTTAGAATAGACAATGTAACACTTTCCTAAACAATGGAAGCACTCCTATAGATAGCAATAACAATAATGTTCAGTATGTGGACATCAATCAGTATGATGATGGAAAAAACACATCCAACAATGATGGTTCATTTTACAATGGAAATCAAGACATGACTTAGAATTCACAATAGAATGACAATGTCCCACCTTTATAATTTAATGGCATGCTACTAGAATCTTACAATTCTACACAAACTGTAGAAGTGGAATAATCGGCCAATAAAGAATTATCTTTTCCATTTAGTCAGGATCCAGACATTTAGCCTGAAGAGATGCTTGCCTTTTGAAATGACAATCAAAATACTTACAATCTACAAAGTAGAAAGGAACCTATGATAGACGGGATTCCTTCAGCATTACAACCAACTCCTCCTGATCCAAGAGTGAGTAATAATTTGGTACCAATCAGGCTCCCATATGGAGGACAACAAAATTAGAATCAAGGAAATGTGCTAAAAATCTTGAAAAATCCTACTTGGTCTACTGAAAAGTATAGTACATTGGAAGATTTGAAACAAATAAAGGCCAACATGTCCATGTTTGACATGCTACAAAACCAACCTCATGAATGAGAGGCACTAATGAACTCTTGATCAAACAAAGGCACCCCATAATATGAGTACTATTCCTCAAAAGATAGTATCTCAACAAGTCAATACTTCAGAGGCAATGCCAACTATGTTTAAAGACAAGGTTGAGGTACCCCATTTTTTCTTCACATTAGGATATATGGGAAGAATCTTCATAATTGCCTAATTGATTCTAGAGATGTTATGCCACTATCGATAGCACAAAGGTTGGGAGCCACTCCTCAGCCTTCTAATCAGATAGTGATGCAATTGGATAAAACAAAGGTAAAAGTCATTAGTGTGTTGAAAGATGTTCATATATAGTTCAAAGTTGACCCTCAGATTCAAGATATTATCGATATACATGTAGTTGATATTCTTGAAACATACAGATTACTACTAAGTAGAGAATGGACAAAATGCCGAAGAGGATGGTTTTCTATGGATTTTACTCAGTTATGGTTACCATGGAAAAGGTTGAAAAATCAAATCAAGATAGATGCAAAGCCAAAATTAAAAATAATGATTGCTAGTTGTTGGTACACCGGATGTGTGATTTATGCAATAGATTGGATTAGATGGGATTGATGGTAGGAGATGGAGGGATGAAAAGGTTGGAAAGGAGCATGATATGGGGATGCTTGCAAGAGCAACATTGGCACATGTTGGAACGGGTGTAAAAAGAGCATATGGGGGATAGATGGTAGATGAGGGCGTGATGGAGGATTTGTGGAAGCGTGCTTGGGGATATAGGCACCCAAGATGGAGTTAGGAGATGGGGGACATGAGTCACTAGATGGGGGATTAGCAATGGTGGATGCCATTATGCATTGGGTTTCAACTTTTTTCTTGGGGATCCACATGGTTTTGGATTTTCTTTTCATAGGATTTTGCATTGTTTTGCATTCTTTGATTGGATTTTGCCTTTTTGGAGTATGTCTTTTAGAATAGACATATGATTTCCTAGGATGTGGATTTTTAGCTTTATGCATTTTGAAGTTGGCATTTACATTGTTGTGGTAAGCTTTGGGAAGATGGTTAGGAGAAGCTTTGTGAGATGGAGAGGATATGAAAGAGCATGTAGGGGGATGATGATGGATGATGTGCCTTTGTTGATCTTGCATAGGAATGGATGGAATATGATTTTTATGATGGCTAATAGGAGGATGGAGGATGGTAGATTTTGGGACATAGGGACCCAAAATGGATTTAGCAGATGAAGGGGGGATATGGTAGGTTGTTTTGGGTTGCAAAGATGGTGGAGGGGGGATGACATAAGATTTCTTGAAGGAGTGATGGGAGGCTGGCATGGTGGGCTTGGAGATAGGCTTGGTTTGGGGGTGTGGTGTACCAACACCTTTAGATGGTGAGCCTTTGGATACATATCCAAGAACATGAAATCCTAGATTTTTTTGTGCAATAATAGGCTCTCTGATTCCTTGCTCTTGTGGTCCTAAACCTTGACCTTGATAATGCCATCGATTGAGCATTTGAACAAGCTGAGGAAACTTTTTGCTTGCAAAAAATGGTAAAAGTGATTTATTAGGTGTATTGCAATGGGGATATACTGTTCTTAATTCTTCTGCTGAGAGAGGGCCACCATGGATGAATGTAAGTGAACCAAGAGGGTAGATTATAGATGGTGGAATAGCTTGGATAGGTGGTAAGATGGAAGCATGGAGCGGGGGAGATGGAAGGATAGGATCTTGATGTAGCTGGTGGGATGACAAGATATCTTGTAGTGGAGGAGATATGGCTTGAGGTTTTGGAGATGGAGGAGATGATGACTGCACTATGGATTGAAGACATGGTACGATGATATCTTCATTTATGCTTTGGGGGATGTCAACATTCTTTTGGACAGGATCTTGATAGGATTGGTTTGGAGTGGATGGTGCGATAGGAGGTGAAGGGATGGATTCTTCAAAGGCAGCGGATGGATAGATGGGAGATTTAGTAGTGGAGATGGGTGAGTAGAAGATGGATGCATAAGGGTCATTACGAGAGATTTGGGAAATGCTTGGAGGCGATGTTGATAGGATTTGGAGGGATTTGATAGGTGGTGGGATTTTGATGCTTGCGGGAAGTGGAAGGATTTTAAGCAATTTGATGGATGGTATGGGGATGATAGCTATGGGAGATGGAGGTGATATTATAGATGGGGAAGCTTCATCATTGACTACTTCACATGGTTGGATTAGATGACATGGCTTATCGACTGTTGGAGGCAGCTTTTCTTGTATTTCCTTTAGGAGATTCCTTGGAGACTTGTGTGTCAGAGGTGGAGGTGGTGGATTGACAAGAATAGCTAGTGTGATGGGGGTGGAAGATTGGAAGCTTGGTTGATTGGGTGATGGAGGAGAAGCTAGGATATCAGATGGCATGACTAGATAGTTTGGAAGAATGCGTGGATTTTGTGGGATGCTTGGGGGAATGTTTCTAAGGCTTTAAATATACCTATCATAGTCAACAAGATTTTCATCATCATTGGAATAGGAGGTGGCAGGAGCAAGGACAATGCGACCAAACACATCATGATAGGATTGGTATTTCATGCTTTGATGATGAGTTTGATGGGGATGGGGTCTTGCATATGGATGAACACGGAAGCTCATGGTTGGATTTGGATTAAGCACATATTTTGGATTGGCTGATGAAAGATTTCCTAGGGAGAGTCAAAGCTGTATGACAGACCTAAGGAGGATTGGCTGGAGATTTTGGCTTTCTTGTGGGTGGAAGACTTCAAGGGTATGCTATCAAAAAGTGAGAGTTTTGCTTTCCTATGTGCAGGATTCATGGTGATTGTGTCAACTTAAGGATAGACTAGTGATCCTATGGCATGACATGAGATTGACCACTTGTGGATCCCAACCTTTAGCTCAAGGTGATGAGGGATACAAGTGACAAAACTGGATTACCCTAGACAATGCTCTGTCAAAGGGATAACCTTGGTGAGATTGGTTGATTGGTAGGATTGATTGGATGAAAAAATCTAGCAAAGTGACAACAATTCTTTAAAGGCTTGGATGATTTTCTGATGAGGCAGTGACTATGCTAAGTATGCCTTGAGCTGGGAGATTTCTGCTTTTTTGGGATTTTGACCAAAGTTGGCAAACATTCATTCAAAAGCTATGAACAAAAAAGCAGACAAAATTTTGGAGAAAGCACGTCAAACACACCAACATCTTAGGAAGCTTTCTACAAGGATGAAATTTTGTTTAGCTAGGGAGTCCTCGATATACATAAGGTACATGAGGCCCAAATCTGTAGATGAAACCAAAAAGATGTCACACAGCCAAGAGGAGCGGTAACCCACTTCTCCTCTTTCACTTCTCAAGGGTATAAAGTTCCTTGAGGCTTAGCCTGAGTGACAAAATTTTGATCCCAAGAGAGGTGTCTTTGGATTCACCTCCTGATCTTTATACTCTGTCGGAACGTTGGAGTTGAGGTCGTCCCAAGGGGTGATGAAATCCCCAAGTAGGCCTCCTAAAAAGCTAAGACAAGATTTTGGATCCTAATCTTATGCACCCAAGATGGCCTCGAAAGATGACAAGGGGAGAGAAGACTTGGATGATCTTGGGCTAAAAAACATGCTTGTTCTTTTACCAACTGACGCTTAAGTTTTCTGATCTAGACTTTGCAAGCACTCATGTTTAAGATACAATGTTTATTCCAACTTTGAAGCGTCGACAAAAATAAAATTGATCGAAGAATGAGAACAAGAAGAAGAGTTAGGGTCAAAAAGAAGGTAAACCCGTGCGCCCGGAGGCCCTCCACGTCAAGTATCGATTAATTTTTCTTTAAGGCATTCAAGATTGAGTGTGAGTTTATTTTAAGCCCAAAACAAAGGTGTGTGAGATTCAATTTCAAGCGCACGCCCAGAGGCCCTCCACGTCAAGATTTGTCCAATTTTTATGTCCAAATGAAGTGTGAGCGAGATTAATGCACATTCAAGGAATTTTCTAACTTAGAAAAACCACTAAAAACCCAAGTGAGTGGAGTTTGATTTGCGTGGAGCACTTAAAACCCTCTTAGGTGGACCCATCCCCATAGATGGTGCTGAGATTGCAACCAATGGTTAAATTGATGGGTGATTAAAGAGGGTGAGTCCAACTACAAACTTACTCAAAGCGTCTTTATTAGTTTTTATAACTTAGAAGATTTCAAAAATGTGGATTCTTATTATGCCCCAAAAGATGATTATTTGATCTATGCCATTCAAGATTGGATTTGTTGTTTTAATCATGCATTCATAAAAAAAAAAAACTTGATTTTAATCCATGGCACTCAAGAGTGATTTTAGCAACATGCATTCAAAGACAAGTGATTAAACATTCAAGTTTTTTCCTTTGAGCATTCAAGATTGAGATTTTGTGTGTTGTTTTAAGAACTTTGAAGTGCTTTGTTTTAACCTTAGATAATTCAAGATTGTTTTGGACTCAAAAGTGAAAATGACTCTTTGGACTTTGGTTTTCATTCAAGATTTTGTGTTCTAGTTTGCATATTTTAAGCCCAAAAATGATATTCCTAGATTGTTTTGATGCATGAAAAACCTAAGAAACATTCAAGATTTTGCAACAAGACATTTGTTTGGAACAAATAACAAAGCTTTTAGGACAATTTTTGGCAACCATTTAGGACTCTTAGTTTTCATGATATTTTTAAAAGAACTTTAAAATATTTGCAAATGAGGTTCATTTTATCCTTGATTGATGCTTTGAATTTGATTTAGATTTTAGTGTGCACTTAGTGTTGATTTTGAACCTTTTGAAATGGAAACTTGAAGTTCTTTTTAAATTCCCAAAAATGAAGTGTTCCTAACTTTGCATGAATGCATCTAAAATTTTGATGTTGCAAGGATGCAACTGATTGGATTGGTTTAGTTTCACTTGTTAAAAGATTTTTTCTTTTTCACAAATTTTTAGTTTTTTAATGGATTTAAGTATGATTTGGGGGTTCATTTTAAGCACTAAAAAGAAGTGTGTATGATTTTTCTTCCTTAAAAAAAAATGGCCAAGATCTCCCACAAGAAGAAGAAGAAGAAGTAGATGGAATCAGAAGAATATAGACAAGAAGAGGAAGAAGAATTCCAAGTGCTTTGTCCACCTATAAGCTTGAAAAATCTGCAAATACTATGAGATAGACTATGAGTTCCTTTGTCTTTTGCATGCTCATGTGGACCTACAAAACCAATTTATACAATCCTACCAATCACAAAAACAAGAAAAATTAGCCAAAATTAGCAAATGACATACAAAATTTGACTAAAAAAGCTAATGAAGATGACCCATGCAGGGTCCCACCGGGCGTGCCAAAATGTATATGAGCAATGTTAGTATGCTAATAGAAACCAAATTTAAATAAAGCTTCTACAAACTAAACAAAATTCATAAACTTCAAGGTAGACTAAGATGAGCTTTCAATTGAGAATATGAGCCATTAATGGACTCTCTCAATAAGAAGCTCTCTTGTTGAGTAGCTTTATCTAAATGGATAGGATGTATGCTCAATATGCTTCCAAAGGCTTCAATGGATGATTTTGGATTTTTGGTGTGGATAGATGGCTTTAGTATGAATTTGGCTCTCAAAATAGCATTATAACTTTACTTCATGGATTGTGTTATTTTGCAAAGGGGAAGGATCCAATTTATAGGCAAGAGGCTTGAGGGATTGAGGGCTAAGATGCAAGGATGGGAAAAAGCTCATGGAGGGCTTAGATTGCATGAGAGGAGAGCACATGGATTATGCTTCCTTACAACCAATCAAGGAGTGACACATGTCACATGGTGAGAGGATGGAGGAAAGGGGAAGGATGAGTGAAAAAAGGAGGCTCAAGGGATAAAATCTTCATAAAGACCCTTCATAAGTGCTTTGTAAGAACATTTATGACTTTGTGGGCTTTATAAAGTTTTGTGGTTGAAGATATTTGTGAGAGATACCATGAAATTCGAATTTGAGGGTTTAGGGAGGTTTTAAGCTTGCTTAGGGTTGTAAAAATGATTAGAGGAAGGGTTAGAGATGGCTTAGGACTAGGCAAGTGGATGGCAAGTGGATTGCAATTAATGAGGGTGGGTGAAGGAGGAGATATTTGTTAACTTTGGCTTGAGTTAGCAAGTCTTAACCCATGTTTAGGGAATGTGACAAGGTTAGGAAGGGATTAGGATTAGGTTTAAAGACATCTTCTAGAAGAGTCTAGACTTTGGATGAGGATAAAAACTTTCTAGAATAGTCTAAAATTTCCTAGGATGAGGATGAAGACTTTCTAGAAGAGTCTAGAACCTCCTAGGATAAGATTTTATGAAATAAATAAAGTTCTATTTATTTCAAGGGTTTGGGTTGAGGAGATATTTATTAAAATATTTTTAATAAACATTAGGATTAATATTTAATCTTGATTAAATATTTTGAGTTGGGATTAGGGGTAGGAAATGATGGGATTAGCCTTTAATCGAAATTAAAGAAGGATTAGAAGATTTTGGAAGAGGTTATTGGTCATAAGGAAATTGGCCAAGTTTTGGGCAAAAAATAATTTTTTTATTTATTTTAGGATTTTTGGTCAATTTATTAATTAAATAATTAATAAATAAAGAAATAGTGTTTGAATAAGATTTAAACATTTTTGGGAGGAATTCCTTAATTAAATATTTTTAATTAAGATAAAGGGATTTAATGGCATAAAAATTAATTAACTAATTAATTAAATAATTAATTAATTAATTAATTAATTAATTAATTAATAAATGATGATGTCATTAGGGATTTTTTCAAAAAATAAAAATACTTTATTTTCTAAAGGATTTTTAGGTGTCTATAGTAACATCCAAAAGATGGACCTATAGAAAATCAAAGTCTTATAAAAATATTTCAATTTGTCAAAAAGTGATGCAGGAGCATCCTAGGTGTAAGGACAATCTTGCATCACCCATTTTTTTTTTTAGCCTTTTCTATTTTAATAAGGACTAGTAGACAGGGTGGTTACTATTTATGGGAACTTGCTATTTTTAGTAAGCTTGTCCTACAAGCTCAGAATGTTATCATTTTCTACAAGAAGGTTCATTTTAGAGATATAAGCCTACCATAAAAATCTCATTGCTCCAACTTAAGTATCAAAGAAGTTATTGTGGATTTTTGGTGCAGAAAAATCTTCAGGCTCATTATTGGAGGCTTAGAGTTCCCAGATGAGGTCCAAAAACTCGATGGAAGGGCGTTGGCACTATTCTAATCCTGTAGATCAAGAGCTAGCATTTTTGAAAAGTGGTTCTAATAGCCAATCAGAGCAACAGTTCATGAGTTATGGCCTTTAGAAGTTGGGCTACTAAAATTTCTAAAATAATTTGTCAAAGATGTATTTGGTTGATTCTATGTGTATTGTTAGGGTCTGTCAGCCCTAGGTATTAAGTTTGAGCATCTAGAACCTTCCCAAATGACATAAACCTACTTATTTAAGAAAGGCTTTAATGTTGTCTAGGGGAGCTCTGGGTGATAGTTCGCAACACTATCTTGCAGATTTCTATAATGAAGGTGCCCATTTCGGTTAGCATATTGTAATTGAGAATTTTGTAAGTCCGCATTTGCAGCAATAATAAGAAGTCCATATTTTGTTTCTTTCATTTGTTGTTGTTTCTTTATTTTTTTTATGAGTTTATAGTATTAAGGGGAGTCCCCTACATCAAAAAGGTTGAAGAGAAAATTGAAGATCTAAATGCATCATACAGTGATACCTCTTCAGCTGGTGGAGGTTTGTCTTCTCCTCTACCAGGAATGATCAAAGTTTAAAGAAGAAGATAATATGTGAAAGGTAAAGGATGGACTTCAGTAGTCATCCATCCTAAACCCAAAGTGGATGAAATTCAATAATTGATAGGGGAAATTTAGGACAAACAAGAAAAACATACACTTCCTATATCAAGGACTAACAATGGAAAATCATCAAGTCCACCCCACATAAGACTAAAGTGGATCCTCGAGAAATAATCCTCTTAGGCACAAGTGAAATAAAAGCTAAGGATGAATAAGCATAAGGTTAGAAATCCAAAAGAAGATCCAATCTAGACACTTCACTTCGATGGTTCCAAATGCAAATTAGGAACTAGCACAAGTATTGAGTTGATCAACCCAAAAGGTAAGTCTTTCTACCTAGCATATCGATTATATTTCAGATGTACTAATAATACTGTAGAGTATGAAGCATTGATCTGAAGACTTCTTTTGACATTGGAGAAAGGAATCATAGCTCTCATAGTTGAGGGAGATTCTCAATTGGTTATAAGACAAGTGAAATCGATATATTCTTACAATGACAGGAGAGTGCTTTCTTACAGGAAAAGAGTATTGGATCTAATGGATGATTTTGAAGCTTTGAATATAAATTCAATTATGAGGAGAACAAACATGGTAGAAGATGCTCTTGTTATTTCAGCTAAGGCATTACAACTAGTTGAGAGAAAAAAATTGAAAATATTTTTAATAGAATTGGTTGCTACCTCATCTATCCAAGACAATATTACAAACTTCCAAGTCTTTCAAGATGATCAACATATACTCAAATTTATCATGTGCAATGGACACTTTAAAGGGTAGGAAATTGATGACACTCCAGATGACAAAGCTAAGGATGATGAACTAGAGGATGAAGATGAGATCTTGAACTTAAAAACCAACACTATTCCTAAGGGAATGGTTGAGTTGGAGCGCATTTTTGATCATGATGAATCAACACTTAACAAAAGAATGGTTAAAGAAAAAGGGATCAAAGAATACGATTCATACAATTTGTGTACTGATGAAGATCCTAGCATGGTAAGGATCAGAAAGATGTGCAACACATAGGAAAGGGAAGATATGCTCGAATTACTTACAAAGTATAAGGATTTCATTACTTGGAGCTATGAAGAGCTAAAAACATATGATCATGAGATTATTATGCATGACATTTAGTTGGAACTAGATGCCAAACCTTTCTATCAAAGGCACAGGCTTGTTAATCCTATTATTGAACCATTGATAATGAAGGAAGTTAAGAAGTTTCTTGATGCAAAGATCATCTTCCCCATTCACCATTCTACATGAGTGGCTAACTTGGTTCCTATGTGGAAAAAGACTGGAGAGATTTGGAGAGATTTGTCTTTGTGTGGACTTTCATAATTTGAACCTCACATCTCAAAAGGACAACTACCCTTTTCCTTCACTAGATGAGGTTTTACAAATTGTTAATGGTTCAAAGATGATGTCTTTCTTGGATGGATATTCGAGATATAATCAAGTAATGATTGATGAAGAAGATAGGCTAAAGACAACCTTCATGACTAAATAGGGAACTTTTTCTTATAGAAGAATGCCTTTTGGGCTAATTAATTAGGGGCTAAATTTCAACAAGCCATGGACAAAGCTTTTAAGGGATTAATAAATAAGTGTATAGTCATGTATATGGATGACTTAACTATATTTTGAAAGGATCAAAGCACTCACATTTTTGATTTAAGAAAGGTATTCAATAGATGTTGTAAATATGACATATCACTCAATCCTAAGAAATGTTCATTTGGGGTTACTAAATGAAAGCTCCTAGGTCATATCATCTCTAAAGACAAAATATCCATCAACCCTGATAGAATTGAAGCTATTCTAAAGTTATCACCTCATCACAGTTGAAAAGAACTTAAGTCGTTCTTTGGAAAGATAAATTTTGTGCAAAAATTCATAAGCAGGTTTGTAGAGATAACTCATCCCCTTAATGATTTACTAAAAAAGGGAGCTAAAATATAAAGGGTTTTGAAGATTAAGAAATCATTTGAGGATATCAAAGTGGCCATTTCTATAGCCATAGTACCGGTGAGTCCAAACTATGGACTACCTTTCAAAATATACTCTTTTTCTTTAGAACATTCATGTGCTGGGATTCTCATGCAAAAGAAGGAAAAAGAAGATGAAAGGCCCATTGCCTTTATGAGCTGCCCTTTGAAAAATACTGAGTTAAACTATTCTAACCTTGACAAATAGTCTTTATCTTTAATCAAAGTAGTAAAGAAGTTCCACCATTATATGCTGAGAAGCAAGGTATATGTGATTGTGCCTAATCCAGTGGTTAAGACATTGTTGATGCAAAATGAACTTGGTGAAAGATGAGTAAAATGGATGCCAATCCTTCAAGAATTTGATTTAGAGATTCAACCCATGAAGTTAGTAAGAGGCCAAAGATGATCAAAAATGATAATTGATAACCAAATCAAAGATAAAAAGAAATTTTGGTTTGATGGAGAAATAGATGTGGACAATCATAAAAAGATTGTAGTATCTCAAGTTGATATTGACTAGGGTATAATAATAGATGTCTAGTACTAGGATATTGTTTACTACCTTTTAAAATATTAGTACCTCGATTGGATGAATAGTTCACAGTGTAGGAGACTCAAAATGAAGTGTGAATCGTACATGCTGCATGATAGAAAATTATATAAAAGGAACTATGAAGGAATTTACTTAGGGCTCATTTGTTTGTTGGCATAGGTTTTGAAAATTAGAATAGGAATGGAAATGGGGAATGTGAATAGAAAAGGGTAATTCCAATCTTATTTGGTTCACTTCGAGTTCGATGAGAATATGTTAATCCATTGTTTTGTTATACAAAAATGGAATAGGAATAAGGTTAAATTTTATATTTTTAAAAATATTTCCCTTAAATTTTTTTGTTTTAATTTATTATTTTTTGGTTAATTTTTTCAATAATGGTAAAATGGTTAATTTATTTTCATTTTTATTTTATTCATTGAAGTTAATGAGAAATATATTTTACTTCATTTTTTTAACAAATAGATATAATAAAAAATGTTATAAAAAAAGATTTATAAAAATTAAAATGTTAGAAAAAATTAATTTAAAAAATAAAAATAAAAATAAAAATAGCAAAAAAAATCAGATTGGGAATAGGAATGGCCCATTCCAATAACAACTATTTTTTGGATCGGACATATGCTCATTTTAGGGGCAAAATTGGAATATGTTTTCCTATTCCCTATTTTGATTTGGGGTACCAAATAGAGAATGCATTTCCTATTCCAATTTTCCAATTCCTATTCTAGCAAACAAACAGGCCCTTAGAGTGTTTGGGACTTAAGGAAGTAAAAGAGATTTTATAATAGTTTCACAATAAATATGGTACATGGCATGGTTCAGCAAAAGCAACTGCTCACATGATTTTAGGATCAGGTTATTTTTTTCCCACGGTATTCAAAGACACTTTTGAACATGTGTGTACTTGCCATATTTGTCAGACTAGTGCTGATAGATAAAGACATCTTGCAATGCCATTACGACTAGTGTTCGAGGTATGCCCCTTCGCAAAGTGGGGGTTGGATTTTATTGGTCTAGTGAATCCACCATCATCAACTGGGCACACTTTTATTCTCATAGCTATTGATCATAGTACGTGCTATATATAAGTAGAGACATTTAGAAATTGCATGGCTAAGGTGATTACAAATTTCTTGGAGGAACACATTGTTACTTGATCTGGGATGCCATTCTCCCTAGTGTGCGATAATAGATCAACTTTTGCATTAGTATTCCTAACTCAATGGGCATTGGAAAATTAGGTTATCATTAAGTTCTCTTCAAATTATTATCCATAAGGAAATGGTGTGGCTGAATCTATGAACAAGAACTTGATCACGATAATAAGATGTTTGTTGAAGGAAAATCCTAAAGATTAGCATACAGAACGCAAATATACTCTATGGACAAACCAAGTTAGGGTTAAGAATGCTTTAGGGACATCTCAATATCTTCTTATCCATGAATAAGAGCCAATATTCCCACTTAACCTCAAGATTCTTATTTTGAAATTCATGAGGGGGTATGCTGAAGATGTCGACAAAGTACAAATTAAATTGATGAATCTTTTAGAGATGGATGAAAAATGAATAACTACTTTTGAGCATGTGGAGAAACATCAAGTTGTCATCAAAATATGGTTTGACAAAAGAGCCACGATAAAGTATTTTGGAATATCTAACCTTCTTCTACTCTGGGACGAGGCAAAAGAAAAGATAGCCAGCCACACTAAGTTTCAATGCTTGTGGATTGGCCTTTATCAGATCATAGAAATTCTGGGAGAAAATACTATTAGGCTAAGTTCCTTATAGGTGGAATTGGTTCCCTTGCCAATAAATGGTCAATTCCTAAAGAATTAATTTGAAGCCTAAAAATAAAAAATAAATAATAATAATAATAAATTTCTAAAAGTGTGTTTCTTTTCGGTTGTGTGTTTATTTTCAAAGTTGCATTAGTCTAGGGGGTAGGTGCACTAAAGATTTCATCTTGATGTATCTTATTAGCCACTCTTTTGGTTTCAACTTTTGGGAAGAGGTATTTCTTTTTCAAAACATTTTTATGATTTTATTTCTTATACCAACTAAGGAATGGATGTTACTTGTAGCAATAGGGGACTTTCTATCTTTGATTTAGGATTGCAGATCAACAAGTTCTCAACACTTTGCAAATTTAAAGATTAATTTTCTTAGGTGTTTTTGAACTAAGGTTTAAGGTAGCAAGGGATAGTCTAAACCCCACTAGTTCAAACAAAAGGGTCTTCTCGAAGGAATTGCTAAGGTCATTGTTTGGTCTGAGAGTTTCTAAAAAGTTCTTAAAAGAGGAATGCAGGGGATGTTCACAAAAGATCGAATATGAGAAATGACACCAAAGTCTTGGCCACACAGTCTAAGTGTGGTCAGGGTATAGCAAGAAAAAGAAGAAGGAAAAAAGGTGTTAGGAATGAAGGATTCTACAAAGTCTGAGAAAGGTAATCTGACTATAGGGATATGCACTCTAAATAAGCTATCTAGTATCAAAACCATTTCTTCATTGAAGAATCAAATAGTGACACTATGAGCCATGAGAAGCAAGTATTTAAGAAGATTACCCAGGCGTTAAAATAAAAAGTGACAACTTGATAAGATCCCTCAGAACTAATTCTCTCATCTAGTCAGACAAAGGATCGATAAACAACTTTCATGAAGATTCCCAATGAATGGACTGGAAGGGGTGGAAATTTTTTTTGAAGTTGTCAAATTTTTTTGGTAGACTACATTATGAGATGTTGAAGGAAATGAATACACTAAAAATACACTGAACTTGGAGATTCAAGATTTTGAGGTTTTTGACTATAAAGTGACTTGAATTATGCTTGAAATATTCAAGTTTTAGTTGGTGTTTGAAACACATTAGAGGAATGTTTGCTGATGAAAAAATGCCTTTGTCATTTCTTCCTTTTGTTGAAGCTATTTGTTGTAGTTTCAAAATACATACCCCATTTCACCTAGAAAAGGGGACCCCCTACTTTATTCTTTAGATTTCTAGATCCCTAGTTCAGGGTTTGACTCTTTTCTAGGGCTTTTTCCTGATGTCTTTGGTCAAATACGGGTCCCAATTTGAAAACTTAGATTTTGGAAATCATCATTTGAGGGGATAAGCCATTTGTTTTGCTAAAAATGGTGCACCTAGTGTACCTAACCAGCTGCACTAGTGTGCCAAAATGTTTGAGGAAAGAACTTCCTCTTTGAAGTGTGTAGTAGCACAGCTTCACACCTCAAAGAGGTGCACTGGGTCCTAGGTCTATAAAACTTGGGACCCCCTACCCCTCTTCACTTGTCATTTTATCCTCATCACTCCAATCTCCCACACTAGCATAGCTCTAGTAGGTGCACTACTACACCTCTGACTTACCTACACAAGAGAAAAAATCAACTTTAAACACCTAAAAGATGTGCAGCTATGCACCTTTTTTCTTTTTTTTAAAGACCTTAAAAACTTTAAAAAATTAACAAACACCTTGTAAAGGTGTGCAATAGTGCACCTAGCTAGGTGTGCCAAATGCACACCCTTTATGAACTTATCTTTTTATTAAGGTGTGCATCTAGTGCACCTTAGAGGTGTGCTAGATGCACACCCTAATTTTTGTTTTACCTTCTAGGGTTTAAATTAGGTTTTTTGATGTTTTTAACAATTAGGGTTTTTTGGGATTTTCTATGTCATCATTATGGTTTGTTTTAATTAATTTTTCTTTGAATCCACACTAATAGATGTTGTTTTTGTGCAGATTCAATGGCTTCTTCATCATCCTCCCTTGCTACAAAGATGGTCCCAAAACTAGTGGTGTTCAAGTTTTAAGGTGTTCTAGCAAAATCACACCTCCAATATGATTATTCATAGATCTAGGACACCAAACTTGGTCATACAGAATGGAACACATTCTTGGTATTGTACAACAAGCCTATGAAGAGGTCCCCATTGATATCTACTTTGATCCGATCAGGACTAGTCAATTATGCAAGACATCTAGTATTAGTATAGTCCTTAGAGCTGATAATGACACTGGTAGAAAACTATGTCTCTGAAGAAAGGGTCATGAAGAGTGTAACTGGAGAGATCATCCTAGATCTCTAACCTAAGAACATAAAGAAGGTGTTCCATCTTCTAAGAGCAGATTAGTTTATCAGATTAACCTATCATCAGGCAGAAAGATGGTATAAAGAACATGTAGAGGAAGCATATGAAATCATCAAGTTTTCATACCTCATTGAAAAGAATCCTCTAGAGCATAAAGCAAGAAAAGTGGACATGACAAGAGGTTACATGAAAGAAGATATTGAATGTTCTATAATACTCTTGAGTAGAGTTATGGGGTTTCCAGCATCAGGATACCTGAATATATGGATTGTGCACTTTATTGAGACTATCAAGACAATAAAGATGCCAATTGATTGGGCTTTCATTCTTAGTGAGAACTTGGATGAACAATTGGTGACAGTTAAGAATAATTGTAAGTTTTACATGACATCATATTTGGTGTACCTGTTAGCTACAAGGGTGATAGATTATATGAGACTCTTCAAAAAGGGTGGCATGCAATATGAAAATGCATGACCATATATAGTATATCCCCAATTGGTGAAGAAAAAGCTTCCTGAGCACAACAAGGAATACAAGATAGTGAATGATGCTTTTATATTCACAATTATTTGGTTCATTGAAGGATATTATGTGAACAGGATGTCAGAGGAGGCAACGATAAAAATTTCAAAAGTTGGAGCCTACTACATCCAATATCAAACATTCACTTATTTGAGGGTAGTGAGTACCACTATCAATTCCAAGAAGCTCCCTAGATATCCAAGTGATAGACTTATACTATTGGAGATTGATCGACAACTCTTATTTACCTATGATAGAGTAAAAGGAAGAAACAAAAAATAACCTAGGTGTGGCCCATTACTATAGGACCATTTAGTCTGGTTTGGAGATAGGATATTCCATCTTTTCATCTTGTGTGGAATTAGTATCCCTTGGAGGAATATAACTCTCCTTGCCCTTATTTTGATAACATTAGAAGGGTGCAATATTTGGCTGGCAAGACATTTCAACATGAAGATACAATTGAGGACCACTAGATGAACATAGTAGATGACTATGATATCTATATAAGAGATTATTGTAGGATGACTCTCTATTTAGTGAGAAATGCCTTGAAGATAAAGTTTCCTTTGAAGATTACACAATAGGATACTAAGGATGTCCTTGATCCATTATTCAATAGAGAAAATATTAGTGATTGACCTATTATGAATGTTGAGATTGATAAAGAAGAAAACTCAAATATTAATCACAATGCCAAGCATGTTATCAAACTAACCAAGAATTATATTAAGAGACCTTTCAAATTAGATCCAATTCCTCAAGCAGTAGTCTTCCATGCTATAGCCTGCACAATAAAATGTCGAGGAGCTAAGGTAACAATGCCCACTTTTATAGCTCAGTCCCCAATGAGGCCAAAAAAGTACACCAACTTGATAGAGAAGGTTGATATTATAGGGCTCAGAAAGGTAAAGGCAAGAGGAAGAGAACTTCTCCCCAACAAGTTGAGCTAGAAGAGGAACCAACTCAAGCACCGCTATAGCCTAGGGTAGAAAATGTACAAGGGTCAAAAAATGTTGAAGCTATACAAACCCAAGACAATCCTCAAGTGCCACCAACTAAATAAGGGCAAGGAGAAGATGAAACCAAAGTGTAAGAAGTGTCTCCACTACAAAAAGAGGTACAAGCCTCCCCATCTACTCCTAAGAGAAGAAAGATCAAGACTCCAGTCAAGGGGAGACAAAGGTGATTAGGAGAGTTATTCCTTTTTCCATCAATCCTGGAAGTTATCCTAGAAGGAGAGGAAGAAGAGGATGGTGAGGACAAATAAGATAACCTTCCTTTGAATCAAAGGATTCATCTTGCCAGAGCTACAGAGTTGGAATAAAGAAGAACCTCCATAATTACACCACCATCCATTCCTGAGCAGCCTATTCTCTATAGTACATCAAAAGATGAACTATAGCAATGGATTGATGAGCAAGAGGGTGAAGGGATTGATGTCTTTTAGATGTTTGATTTTGATTTTATGCTGGTTGGCACTGAATTGATGGGAGACAAAATAAGGGATACTCCAACTAATCAACCTCAATAGGAGGATTGGAGTCAGTTGCCACCTAAGCTACAAGGACCCAATGTAGCTCCACCATTACCAAATTAGGTTACATTTTTTGTGGATAAAGGTTCTACTACTCCTCTCCCTCCAAGCAATGAAGAAGAACAAGTCCAAGGAGAACAAGAGGAAGAGCCACAACTAATACCCATCGATGAAGTGTTAGAGGAAGGGAAAGTATGTGAGTATCCTCAAAAAACTTCCCAAGACATAGAGGTGAGAAGTGCAGACTCCATAGATGCAGAGACTGTCGATGTGGATCTTTCAAAAAAGGAGGAGACTCCAAAGAGGAGTAATAAGGGGAAGAGCATAGTAGAGTCAACTCCTTCATCTTCAAAAGGAAAATATCCAATGGAACATGTTTCAAGATGGTTGAGGAAGGAGGTGATTAGAAACAAAAGTCAAAAACACTCCATTAAAAGGAGGATATGAGAGAATTGATTGATGTTCTAAGAAAACTCGAGTCACTGCCAAAAGGTGTATGAGCATTAGACTTCATTATGAGTGATTAGAACTAGGATTTATTTTCTCATGTTGCTATCCCTCCTTCACATATGAATGTTGAAGAATTGAATATGAAGGATTATCAAATTAGGGAGGTTATGTTTGGGAAAACCACATTGGACACTACCAAGTTGATGGTGACGATTGGGATTAAAGAAGTGTTTAGGCACTTAGAAAAGGATGAAACATAATTGATAACACTTCATAAATAGAATGAGATTGTAAAAGGATATCTGAACAATTTTTTTGGTCCCTTAGATCTTGAAAATCCTGAAGAGACTTTGAATGCAACACTAGATAAAAGGAATAGGGAGACAATGCAACTTGATCCATTTTTGAGAACTTGTTAGCAATGGTAAGAAAGTTTTGAAGAGAAAGGTGTGTAGATTATATAGGGAAATCTTAAGCTGCTACACCATATGTAGGATAATGCAGGTAAGCTAGTGGCCATTTTGAATTAGAATTTTGTTTTGATGAACAAAGTACATACTTGGGGCAAGGATCTGTAAGCATTACAGTTAATTGAAGGCCAAAGGTATCAAATGCTAATGGAGGTATATACAGTAGAAGAGTTAGATAAAATTGATGATTAGATAGAGAAGATTGAAAATGACAATAAAGTAATGGAAAAATTACATGTGGAGATTCATAAGCTCAAGGATCAAACCCAAGAGAAAATTTTGGAGGTAGAAAAACATTATAGTGATGCATGCTTAGATATTTTTGAGGATGCTACAAGGGACAAATTGATGATGGTAGAAGTAGTTGTTGAAAAATTCTAGAAGACTTTTGAAGAAGCTTCTAATGATGATGATATTAGACAAGCATTTAGAACTAAAGAAGCATTATTAGACTTGGATTTGAAAATAGAAGATTTTGCAGAGACTCCCATGCAGGTGGGCCATTATAGGCAGAAAGTAAAGGAAAAATATGAAGCTTTAGATTTTCTAGATGCAGCCCAAGTCATTGAGATTATTGAGAAATTCAAGAAAAAATACCTAGACATAGCTTTGGTATAAAGGAGTATAAAACCCATAAGCTAGAATTTCAGTTTTGATACTTGGTGAAATTTTGCATTTTTTATTTTGCTTTCAAGGTGTGCAGGTGTGCTAGGTGCACTGCTTCCAAGGTGTACTTTTTTAGAGCTGCACCAAATTTTTTTGAAGAATTTAGAGGTGTCTTGATAGTTAACTGCAAGTTCTAAATTTAGAGCTTTCTATGCATCAAAAATGCATTCTGATAGTAGTTTAACTCCTACATACACCTAGTGAACATGGAGCTTCTATTTTTGGCACTTCCAGAAACTCCTACATTATCTAAAGGCTTTCTTCTTCTTATTTTCTCATGCTTTCTTTGTTTTAAGACATTTAAAGGCTCATGCATCCATTTAATGATATCAATATGGATGAAGTACTATTAAGCACCAATTTCAAGTCAGTTTGTACATAAATATATTTTCTTTATTAGTTTAGAAGCATATGTTTGCCTAAAGATATCTCTTACTCTCAATAGAAATTGAGGAGAAGATATCTTATAAATTGAGGAATGTAATAAGTATTTTGGGCTATTATTTTGATGTAATAATATATACTTTTGGTGCTTGCATTTGGAGTGTAGTGATTCTTGCCTAAGTGTGTTATATTTTGTGGATGTATGTTCATGAAGTGTAATTGAGCCAATAGTTTTATTGTGTGATATTTTAATTCTAGTGTTTGCTATGGGTCTAAAAATTCTATTGACATACTTAGTTTGAGAAGAGATCATCTATATTGTTCCTACATAGCTTTTTGTCTCACATGAGTGCACTTTGTATGGCCTTGCGATTTGATGAAAAGTGAAACATCTTATGGTTACTGAATTCCCATCAATGATTGCATCAGTGGAATTAAGGAAGTGTTGCTCCTATTTTCATTGGCTACATACTGATCTTTTCAAAGGCTTAATTTGTAGATGTGTTGTGTCTATAGTTTATGTCTATAAGGAATTTACTTTTCAAGTTATTTTCTTTAACTTCTTGTTACCATATCTCTATTATTTGCTTTTACAAACACTTGGTCAATTTAGGAATTCATATAGTTGCATTGTTAGATTACATTCATTAAAACAAAGAAAAAAAGAAAAAAATATTTCTTTTTTGTGCATTTTGTTGTTTTGAAATAGCAAGTAGATTCTACATCTTATCTGAATTGTTCAAACCAGAAAAGACCTCCCTATGAATAAATAAATTTATCTTCAACTGAGTGAATTCTAGTAGGTCACAAGATTTCCTAGAACCTTGGAGTTGATCCTAGATTAACTTTTCAAGGGAGGAGTTCAAAAGGATTCTTGTCATTAAGCATCATGTTAAAATGATAGCTCAGTAGGGACAAGTGAACCTAGCTATTTCAACCCACTATAATCTCATGGCTACCAAGGACACAAAACCTTGGTAGATGTGTTTGTCTTCTCTTTTTGTGAGTACTTGTGGGGTTGGGGCCACGAGGAAAATGCTAAACAAGAATACTTAAGGTGCTCTTGTGGCCGCAAGATCCATTACCCACCGCAAGGTGGGTGTCCCATAATTGGGTGCAAGAGGAAAATTACAAATATAAGCCTTTTCTAGACACTCTAAGTTAGTAACTACCCTATTTTTTCACTCAACTTCTTGGTACAATGATCAATCCTAGTGGATTACCTAGATTACCCCAAGATTTTACACTCACCATTTGTGTTCCCTTGGTTATGCTTATGGCATTTCGATGACAAAGTCAATATCTCTTGTGGGCAACCACTTGGTATGAGGTGAAGGAGTACTTAGTGTGGGCCAATTTTTTTGAGTAATGAATCATGACTTTTAGGTAGATAGGCTTGGCAAGTGTTTTCAAATGTGTTGACCTGTGTAAATGTTCTCTCAAATCAAACATCTTGGTAGCTTTAGTAGAAAGTCTTTTTTGATATCACAAATGTGTATTGGAAAAGTTGGTTTGTCCCTTGTTTAATTGATTGAGACATGAAAAATACCTCTATTGTTTGAAAACCATTACATTCTTTGACATAAATTGAAGTTCTATACTATTTGCATAACATTCTAATATGAAAATTACTCAACTTTCAAACTAAAATGCAAACCTGTTGAGTCAAAACTATCCTTTTTCACATTTCACTAGCACACTTTTGTACCACTTTTGGAGAAATATCATGTGATACTTTTTGTCCAAAATTGTATCTTTTGGTTATTGTGACTTTTATTGCCTGGTTATATTCAATTCTATTATTTTCCTTAAAGGAAAGTATCATCTATAAGAAAAGTGTTGCCTAGTTACTTTGAACTATATCATATGATACAATTTGTTGTCCTACTATTGCCTAGCTCTTGGGAAAGTATCACTTGGGTTATTTTTCCTTCAAAATGGAGTCTAAAATGTGTCTTAGCTAATCTAGGGGTGTCGTTACTTCATCCTTCCTAAATCTGGTCACAAACCTTCATGTTAGGTACTATCCTAAGTTGAAAAGATGGGTCTAGTCTACTAGATGTAAGTCTCAAAATGTCATTGATGATCACTTGTTTAAAATTAGTTACCATTTTATGCTAGCTATCTCGTATCAAGCTTCTTGCTCTCTCTCTCTTAGATTGAGTCAATTCTTGAGCACTCTTGACAAGCCATCTATTTTACTTTGACAAGTGATTATTCTTGATTGTACAAGCTTCAAATTTGAAACACTACAAGCTTCAAATTTGAAACACTTTAATCATCCTACTAAACAAAGACATACCCTTACATATCAGTCACAACTAGGTTCCAAGTTGATAAAGGTAGTTGTCCCTCTTTCACTTTCACAAATTAGAAACTCCACCTAAGAACCCTTGCAGACAACCTTGTATGGGATATCCTAACTCTAATCAAATGCAAAAAACCAACATCTGGCATAATCCACTTTATAGCTTTGAAAAATCATTTGGTACACCTTTTGATACACCCATAGGTGAAGACAACATCTTGATCAACATGCATCTTGAAGAGATCAAATGCCACTTTGAAGAACAAGTGTGAGAAAATGAAAGACTCAAAGAGGCCATACACATTAGAGAAAAATCTTATCAACAAGATGAGCTTGATACTCATGTACACAATGAGGAAAATAGGAGAGGCTACTACAATAATCCATTTGTGAATATTCCCCTCGATGGAAATTATGGCAACAACACACCTCCTAGGACTCCTTGAGTTAAAATGAGAGCATGCCCATCACTACCTAGACAATCCAATCACATCATGCAAGTGATGATGAGGTAACTAGTGAAGATGTCATAAGATTTCAACAAGATGTGGTCACCTAAAAGTTGATGCTCAAAGCCTTAGAATAGAATGGGGACCAATACTTTCAATATATGATAGTAAAGGGATGGAAACTCCATCAATCTTTTGATGTGCAAAGAATAAAAAAAAATTGAGAGCCCTCCAAGGCCAAAATCTTGAGAGAAGAGATGCAAGAACTTAGGAAACAAATTGCACAACTACAAGCCTCCAAAGAACAACTGAAGGCTTTATTTTTTGAATCAATACATGTTCTTCACTTTGATAGGAGTCTTTACATGCTTCTATTTCCTAGGGATATAGAGGTTCCTAAGTATGACAAATACGATGGAAATGGTGACCCTCATGATCATGTGAGACACTTCTATACTGTTATCATGGATTTCATGCATGAAGACATCTATCTAATGTGGTTCTTTCCTAGGAGTCTAAGAGGGTAAGCCATGGAGTGGTTTACTAAATTGACACCCCCACTTAAAAAATTCAATGAACTAGCACAACATTTTATCTAAAAATACTCCTATAACATTCAACATCCTTTCACTATGTTGGATTTCTACAACATCAAATATAAACAGGGAGAAACCTTTATAAGATATCTTCAATGATGGTGATCTTTACAATCTAGATACCCTTGGCAATTTCCTATGACTAAGATTATTGATATCTTTGTCAATATACTTGTACCAAAGCTTTACTTTGATTTGAGAAAATAATTATTCAGATCCTTCAATGCCATGGTTAAAAGTGCATATCGTATTGAGGATGTTGCTATCAAGAAAGGTGACATTGTCTTGAACAAAGATGAGAATGGAAATAGAAATTTTAAGGAGGAGAACAAGCCTTGGAACAAAAACAAATATGTTGTCACCAGTGGAGTAGTGGATGCTCCTAAGACAAAGGAGTCTACATTCAACCTTTCCAATTCCATTTATGCTACAAAATAATAAGAGGGTTTGAAGCCTCAAACATCTGACAAAAACACCAAATTTACTAAGAAAAGATGAGATTACACACCAATGGTTGAACCTTATAATGTGGTCTTGAAGACCTTAATTAAAAACTGTCTGGTCATACTTCTAGACAAGTCTTGCCCCTGTCAAGCCTAATTGGTGGAGATAGGATCATTTATGCAACTATAGCTCAAAGATATCATATACATTGGAAAAGTTGTCATGGATGGCCTAGTCAAAAACTTTGATCACAAAGCTTTCAAACAAACATTGTTAGAGTATGAGAAAGGTGAATTCACTAAGGTTAATAAGAAAAACCTTGATGCTAAGATCAACTATGCATACGTTGACACAAACAATATTATAAATATGATTGAGCCCATTGAATATATTTTCATGATGAGCTTTAATTCTAACAAACAACCCAATTATGATGCTGAGGATAAAATACCCAAGGTTATCTTCAAAACATGAAATTATCAACATCAACATAAGGAAACTAGATGTAAGGTAGTGCTTCAAGTGACAAAATCTTCCTTCTCACCAAGTGAGATGCTTAACACTATCACTAGGGGGAAATCTAAAGTTGTTCTTAAAGTTGCTAACAATCCTAAAAAGACTTTATCATCCAAGAAAATAACTACCTTAGCAATATCCAGTTATGACCTTGCTAGTCAACTACAATGAACTCCAACCCAAACATCCATCTTTGTGTTGTTAGAGTTATCTCCTTTGCACAAGAAAATTCTCCAAAAAGCCTTGCACTCCACCAACATCCCCATAGATATTGATGTCGAGCGATTCTAAGCTATGGTGAATCACATTTCTTCACCTCATTGTCTCACCTTTTCTAAAGAAGATGATAGATCTATTAGTCATCCCCACAACCTTGCTCTCTACATTGAAGTCCAAATCATTTGTACTTGCATTCATCGAGTCCTGATAGATAATAGTGCAGGGTTGAACATTATTTCATTCAATGTTATCAAAAAACTAGGCATGTCTAAATTTGCCATCAACCCTAGGTGCAAAATCACCATCAAAGCCTATGATGAGGTTAAGAGACCTTCTAAAGGTCTCATTGTGCTCCTGATCTAAGTTGGTATAGTTAAAAAAGATGTGGTTTTCCAAGTTGTAGACATACCACTCACATACAATTTTTTTCTAGGAAGGCCTTAGATTCATGATATGGAAGCAGTACCTTCTACATACCATCAGTGTATAAAATTTCCTTTCAATGGTATTGAGATAGTTGTCCCTAGAGATAACTCAATCTCTATAAATACACTATCTACTAACAAAAAAATGGTTCCTCATAATCAGTCTTCTCATGACCTAAACCATCTTTTATAGAGTGTGAATAGAAACTAAAAATGATGAGCTTGGGAATGGGTGAGTACACTCTAGATTCTATTTCTACTCTACCAGTTTTCCCTATATCTTATTGGATCATTCTACCAAATTGAAGCCTTCTGCTTCCATAATGACCATTTTTGGCACTTTTGTTCAATCCTTAGTTCCCCTATAAGTAGAAAAAGAACAACAAGCCATTAAGGATTGGATATATAGGGAAGAGGAAGATATGGAGGAAGTCATTTTCACTACCCTTATCTCTCCTAAGTGCTATGAGAAATATTAAAAATTTCTACAAAATATGGGATATCGGGGCCATGGGTCCTTAAGTAGTTGTAAGAATGATCTTTTAGAACCCTTAAGTCATATCGGGGGTCACACACCTAGAGATACCACTAGCTTAGGCTTCAACCTTGAAGATGAAATACCTAGATTTGATAGAAGAGCTCCCATGTTCAGTGAATCAGAGAATGATGATCCATCCTTTGTTGCTACCACTCTGCAAGATGATGATTTCATGCCTCCCACTTCTCTCCTTTGGGGAGAAGAATCAATAATTACCCATAATGATGCTAAGGATTCTACTTCTACACAACATGAACATGATGAATCTAACCATGAAGACTCAAATAGAGGAAGGATTAGAGAGAATATTTCTTGTCTAATTGCTAGGAACTAGAGTATAGATTCTAGAAAGTATGAATGGGAAAGTCTCTTAGATGCATTTTTTGAATTAGGAGTAGATGTCATTCACACCTATGCCACCCGACCAAATGTAGTTGAAGAGTCTAGTTTAGGGTTAGATGAGTTTGGTTCACAAATTGCTTTGATGGACTACACTGGTTCCTTTACGTCTATTCATGGCTTGACTTCTCATGTCATCAGAGATGACTCCTTCTGTATCAATAAACTTGAAGCCTCCACATCCCTTTGTTGATTTATCCCAATCTCATAGACTGGTTGGCTCAACATCAAAGACCCAAAATACCATCTTTCTAGAATGACTATGAGATCACTTGCTACCATAATGCCATTGAACCTATGACCTCTTCCACCAGTGAACCCACGGTTAACATGACAGAAGCAGATATAAAATATCTCAATCACAAAATTAAAAGAAAAAATAAGCATTCAAATGGCGTTAACCACTTTGTGGTAGTATCTAAACCTAAAAAGAGTAAAAATAAAGACATATCCAATGGTGAAAACCTCCTTGAGATGCCTGTAGATGAGGTACTTGGTAGTTTGTCAAGCTATTTCTAGGACATATCTTTAGTTCTCATTGAACCTACACAACCTATAAACTTGGGTACAAAGGAATCTCCTAAAATTATTCAGGTGGCTCAATCCCTATCAACTAAAGAAAAGGAGAGTTTTTCCAAGTTCTTTCAAGAAAATAAAATCAAATTTGCATAGACTTATTCAAATATGCTTGGTCTTGAAACAAATCTAATTATGCACCATCTATTCATTTTTGTTGGTGTCAAACTGGTTAAGAAAAATCTGAGAAAGATTTATCCACATGCTCTCTTAGTCAAAAAAGAATTGGAAAAACTCCTAAGTGAAAATTTAAATAGAGCTATTAACTATGCAGAGTGGATTTCCAATATTTTACCTATGTCTAAGCATGACAAGCCCATTCGAGTTTGCATTGATTTTAAATATTTAAACAAGGCATTCCCTAAGGATGACTTGCCACTACCTAATATAGACATGATAGTGGATATGACATCAGGTTATGAAATGTACTCCTTAATGGATGGCTTCTCCAGGCATAACCAAATCAAAATTACCCTTGCTGATCAAGATAAAAGAGCCTTTACATGTGCATGGGGTACCTTCTATTAGAATATCATGCCCTTTGGGCTCAAGAATGTTGGCGCTACTTATAAATGAGAAATGACAACTATCTTCCACAATATGATGCACAAGAATATGAGAGATTATGTTGATTACACACTAGAAAAATCTAGAAAAAGAGACACATATCTTGATGACTTTAGTTTGATATTGGATCATATGGAATTTTTTTAGCTTAGGCTAAATCCAAAAAAAAGTGCCTTTGGTGTCACATCAGGAAAATTACTAGGCTACATCATATCAGAAAAAGGCATTGAGGTTGACCCTTAAAAAGTGCAAGCCATCATGGAAATGCATCCTCCTATTAATATCACTCAACTTAGAAGTCTTCAAGGATGTCTATAATCAATTAGAAGGTTCATTTCTCAGTTGGCTGACAAGGCTCAATCTTTCAATGAAAACTTGCATAAAGTCTCTACTTGTATCTAGAATGAAGATTTTCAACACATGCTAGATCAAATCAAAGGATATCTAGCTAATCCTCTAGTATTGATGCCACCCATATCGAGAAAACCTTTGATATTATATATCTTAGCTACGAATTCCTCCCTAGGAGCATTATTAGCACAAAATGATGAGATCAAAAAAGAATGTGCTATATACTAAATTAGTCACACTTTGGTGGCCTATGAGATGAACTAGTACAACAAAATTGAGAAGGCTTTCTTTGCAGTGGTCTTTGCCACTCAGAAAATTAGACTGTTGGCACACATAGTCCATCTCATTGCTAAAATTGATCCCCTAAAATATTTGTTAAGTAAAGTTGCACTTACTGGCCACCTAGCTAAATGGATAATGATTCTTTCTAAATTTGACATTCAGTATGTCTGCAAAGCTATCAAGGTGTAGGCCATAGCAGATCAACTAGCTAATTTTCCATTAGAAGATACAATGCCTATGCATATTGAATTTCTAGATGCTTCAATCATGTGCATCACTACAAGAAAATGGAAAATGTTCTTTGATGGTTCTCATACTCATAATGGGATGGGGCAAGTATCCTATTTATCATGCCTCATCATTACATAATCCCAAAATCTTAAAAACTCCTATTTCCTTGCACTAATAATATTGTGGAGTATAAGGATTTAACAAATGGGATTAAAATGGATCTAGAATGGAGAATCACTGAATTGCACATTTATGGAGATTCCCAACTTTTCATAAATCAAGTTAACAGTGATTATCAAACCAAAGATGAAAAGTTGGTACCTTAAAAGAATTTGATTGATGCTCTAAGCAACTATTTCACATTCATGACATTCTAGCAAATTCCTAGAGTAGAAAACAAGGCTACAAATGCTATGGCCACCCTAGCATCTATCCTCCAATTAAAATAACATGAATCATGTTTTGAGTTCTTGGCAGAAGAATTAAATCATCCTACCTATGACTCCTCTGATAACCTTGTGATTTGCACATTGATGGTCATGATTCATCTTGCTATGCTACCATTTTATCATACCTACATGATTAGGTTATTCTTGAAAATATCACATGCAATCAAAAATGCTAGCTCCTTTGCAATACCTCACATTACACCTTGGTCTCTAATGACTTGTATAGGAAGGGTCTAGACATAATATTTCTTAGGTGTCTAGAGTTAGAAGAGTCCAAAAAGGCATTAGCTAAAGTCAGTGATGGAATTTGTAGGGCACACTCCAATGCACTTGTAGTTGCTCAAAAATTGCTTTGGGCAGGTTATTATTGGCCAAGTATGCAAGATGATGTTGTTTTCTATGCTAAATCTTGTAAGAAATTTCAGCTTCATGGTAACTTGATTCATGCTCCTAGACATGAGATTATACCTTCCATTACATATTGGCCATTTCAATAATGGGCCTTTAACTTGGTAGGGAAGATTCATCCAAGTTTGTCCAGTGGCCACAAGTTCATTATCATAGCAATTGAATACTTCACCAAATGGGTTGAGGCTATGCCATTATTTTTTGCTATAGGAAAACTTACATGTCTTTGATGCATAGGTTGGATTCGCACATTTTTATCTGATATAGATCATATTCATATCCTCATAGTTGATGCTAATGATGATTGTATGATCTTCTGGTGTCCCTAATAAGGCTCAATGATAAAAAATAGGACCTACTTATGTAACCCTTTCAATTGCACCTTTTCATAATAGCTTGCATTCTAGGGTTCATTCTAGCTTAGCTTTACATTTTTCATGTTGAGAGAGCTCTCTTCTTTATCTTTCATGGATGTCTTAGCTAACTACATTCATCCTTGTATTTTTTTGTCTTGATCTTATCTTAACTTTTCTTTCTTGTTTCTCACTTTTTTTTGAATCTTACCATCTCATCTATGCTTTTAACCTATCTTTTCTAATCTCAACACCACCCTCACAACAAGCTTTCACCATTTCAGCATTGTGGACTTTTTTTTTCACCACCACATCACCATATTTGATCACACTTCATTATCTCATTATCCCATAATATCTATTCCACTAATTGCATTACATGGCCTTTGAATTTAAAAAATTTAGGTCATAATTTCCTCTCGTCAACTTCATTTTTCATCATCGATTATATTCAATTCCTTCCTTACTTCACATTAATCATTCATTTAATCACTAGTGCTTTGAGAATTCTTTGTGGCCTTTTAATATCAAATATTTGAGTTTCACTTCTATCTCATTACACTCCTTTTAATCACACCTTCAAATTATTCCATTCATTTTATTCTTCTCATTCCATTAAATCTCATTAACCCATTTTCATATCATCCTTATTTCATCATTTTCATTAAACCACATCATCCCATATTTATTTCCTTTAATCATTCTCATGTCATTTTCATTTCATCACCTTATTTTTCATATTTCATTACATTTAGTTTTAATTACTCTAATTTTCTCCATTTTCATTCCATTAATCCATTTCCATTTCATCATTTTAATCATTTCATTCCCAACATCAAACCATTTGCATTCCACCTCTTTCTTTATCATTTCCTTCCATTTTTTTCCTTCATCCAACTATAATCATTCTTAGTCATTTCTTATTCATTCCATTACATCATTTTAATCATCTTGTTTTACTTTCATTAACTCATTTCATTTTCTTAAATCATTATCTTTCCATTTCTTTCACTCAAATTTTATCTCATTTTTATTTTATCATATCGCATTGTATTCATTTTTATAATTACATTACCTTCATTTCATTATATCACATCATTTCATATTCTCTTCATTAATTCATTTCCATTTCATCATATTCATTCATTTCATTCTAATTTCATTACTCATTTTCATTTTACCACTCATTTTTTATTACTCTAACCATCTTCATTTATTTATTTCACATCATGTTCCTCTCATTCCATTACATTATTTCATTATTTCATTCATGTTTTCTTAATCCATTTTCATTTTCATCATTTCATGTCATCATCTTAATACATCTCATCCATTTTCTTATTTTCATTTCACTATTTTCTTAAACCATTTTCATTTACATATCTTATCATCTAGTCCATTATCCTATTTTTTCTTATCATGTCATTACATTTCATTTCATTTCATTCATCCATTTCACTTCTACATTCATCATCTACATATTATTTAACCACACTAAGAATTTATTCATATATGCATTAGCTTCATTAAACATCCAAATTACATCCACATATAAGAGAATCATAAAAATAAAACAACATATGCATATCACATAAAAAAATCCATAACTTCACTTCATGCCACTGTAAAATACATAAAGTCCATGATATAAAGACATAAAAATACAACATGAACACAAATGTGAAAATCCCAATCTAAATGGTCAAAAAGGTCATCATAAAAATGATACATTTGATAAGCCAATACATACAATACCAAATGATACATAGGATCACTCATGTGTCTCACAACATATACCATCTGCTTGTATATGATTAGGAAGTGCCTAATCACTGGTGGCACTCAACCCATCTCTCTAGGCCTGATTTGATGTACTAGTACCTTGTATCATTGGTATGGTTGGGGCAACCTGATTGGTCATCACTCCATTTGTGCTTAGTGACAAAGGGGGAGGTGGCAGCCTTAGTTTCATGATTGCTATGAAGGTCTATACTATACTAGTCAACTGACTGATTAGAGCATCAATCACTCCAACTTGTGCCTCTAGAAAACTCATAGGGGCATCCAAATTAATGACCCACCTAGTATAGCTATTGATGACACTGGAGCTATGAACATTGGTGGTTGTACTTGTGGCTTTGAGCTCTATGCCTCTATAGAGGAATCTTGTACCTAAGGCCTTTGCCTCCTCACAAAGTAGACATCATTTGGTAGTGTGACCCTGTGCTAAACTATCCTACCTAGATCCAAATCATCTGCCCTCAATCTTGACCTTAAACCACTATTTGAGCCTCTCCTATAGATCCCACCAACTGCTATACTACCCATATTAGCTCATGTATCAATCACAATCCTACCTTTCCTACAGACCTCTCTAGGTCCACCATTTCCAACCTCCCCTAGTCTTTATGTTTGCATCTACCTCTATACTAAAACTTGTGGATAAACTCTCCACTGTGGCAACACCATGATCCTACCTTTGCCTCCATACCTCCCTTTCCCTCTATCTCTACCTCTAGATATTCTTCCCCCTTGTCCACCCTCATCATCATCATCCTCCCTCTACTCAACTACTCCTCAATGCTAGGTATCAACTCCACTAGATCTATATACCTCAAAAAAGGATGCTCTTTGAACCACCAAGCATAGCTCCCCTCCATCCTTGCATCCACCTTACCATCCCTCAAAGACCATCTCTAAGGAGTCCCTATCATTTGCACGAAAGCCTCTTGACATTTCCTATATTCCAATGTTGGACCCCATACTAGTCTCTCTACATGAATGCAGGCATAGTGTGCTAATCCCTATGAAATCCTCTACTGATGACCAAACTTTTTGATTACCCTCATAAAACAAAATCTCTCAATCACTAAGGGGATCTGGCCAAGAAAATACCATGGAGAAAATAAATACACCATCTCATCATCATCCTCTCTCCATGGCTCTATAAACCCATAAGGCCTTTACACGACCTCATCAATATCATCCAACATTGTGTCTCCAATACTCTATCTTGCCTAGATAGGGTTGGACAATCACACCTAAATAAACACATATGTAGGGCATGCCCTGTGGTCACTACCATGCACATATAGGTTGGGTAATGGGAAGATGCTCCCATGTCCATATCTATAACAACACTACTCTTACCAAAAGTGATGTTTCCTCCAAATATACCACCTGATGAAAATCATGATACAAGTGGGCTAGAATACAACTCAACCACAAAAATATTCATGGTCAATCAATCATGTCCTGAATAATGTGGCCCCATCCAATTAGACATCCACACCCTTGCCTATTTGGTAGAAGAAATACTCCTATCAATCCTTCTAACATAATGGGTAAGGGATCATACTGAAGCATGTGGAACAATGGCATACTATCATCCCCAATATCATCATCTATAAATAGATCTCTAAAGGCTGTCCCATCATCTGTTTGATCATAATATACTAGACCCACCACTATAGGGATCCTAAGAATCTTGTATACATCCTTTGGGGTAATCTTAATCTCCCCAAGTGGCATATGAAAGGTGTTGTGGTCCGAGTACCACTGCTTGACCACAACTGTCAATAATCCTTGGTTCACCTAGAACTGAGGTATTTGGAGAAGATATTTGAATCCACATCTATCAATGATCTCTCGAGTATCTATTGACAATCTACCAATGGACTCCAATGGCCATGGATATAATCCCTAAACCATGAGCTTATGCCCATGTACTTGTTTAACAAAATAATCAAACAATGGCATCAATATTAATTACAAGTGATTATCCTACATCAATCAAAGTTAGCATCTAGCTATCTTGTTAATGGTTTGATCCTGAACCTATTATTTGTCCTCTGTTATATCTTGAGATGGACATGTTGGTTCTCCCTACTTTGTATCTTGAGAGGGGCACCTTTTCTATCTATCCAAACATACTTGATTGATCCTACATATCACTTCAAGATGATGGTGCTATCTTTTTTTGATTATTGAGTGCACAAGTTTAAGGGTTGACATCAACATTCTCGTTACCCATCAGCAATCAAAATTTTATATCAGACTATGATCAAATACTCATCATGTTTCCATTCACCTATTTGACCCCTTTGATATTATTTGACAAACTCTACATCGACCATTACAATCTCCATCTATACTTCCATGCTCAATCTACTACACAAAAGAGGTACAATAGAGAGTGACTACATTGTAAATATCAACTATGCTATTATATTGATCATACACATTATAGCATACTACAAATATGCTAAAAGATTCATATGCAATACAATATCCAATGGGTGCACTATATGAAAATAAATGTGCTATATAATATCACAAAAGCACTGACACATTCAAAAGTGCTGTTGAAAATTGCATCAGTGCTAACATACTACACAAATGTGCTACAACAAATGAATGCACTTTGAAAATATTTCATATGCACTACTACATTACATATATATGATCCTCACTTTGCTGAAATAATTCAAAATTCAAATGTGTTATTATAACTCATGTATGCACTATAAACAAGTACATATGTGCTAGAACAACTAAACACACTATAATTATGTATCTATGCACTACATTTTTATACTATGTGCTATTTCGCATACCTATGGTTTTTTGTAAATGCACTAGTTCATAGTATAGATGTGCTATTTTACACCACATATACACTAAAATAATTTAAATGCACCATAGAAAACATTAAATGCACTAAAATGAGAACTACATGCGTTTACTAATTCAAATCACACAAAAATTCAAAATTACTACAAAAATTCAAAAACTTGGAATCATGGAGGTTCTCAATGACTTACTAGGGCTCCATAGCTAGTTGGCCACTCATACCTACAACCTTTCTCAAATTTGTACTCTCATAATGGGATCACCATCTTTGCTAGATTAGAGCTCAAAATCGAGGAAGGTCAAAAGGGCATGTAAAAATGAAAAGGGTTAAAGGCCCACTTAACCCTCACTAGGGGCATTTTATGACATTTTTGAGTTTTCTATCCCCTATTTCATGCCTTTAGACCAATTTTCTCAACCTGGGTATTGTTCCATCCAATTCAACAACATACCTTGTACTATCAAATTCATCTTCAAACTTTTTCAATGTTTTTCAAAAATAAAATTGGATTCTTCATATTTGCAAATTAAATTTTCTAATTTTAATTCCAAGGGTATAATATAATTATATCAAACCAAGGCATTGAAATTTCTCAAAAATGTTCTACTCTAGCCAAAATCCAACTTCAGTCAAAATTAATGGGGCATCCAAGAAAACTTTTCTAAATAAAGGGTTTAAAACATTACAATATCAAGATCATACATCAAATCATCAATAATCAGGCATTGTACCAACTTCAAATCAGCAAAACATCAGTGATTAGACATTCAATCATCAAAATTTGGCTAAAAATAAAAAAATTTAGACATTCTTTGAACTAATATGCTTCACATATTAGCTCAAAGAGGGGCATTTGTAGACACCCTGAAATTGGCAAAGACATAAAATAAACATGAATTTCAATCAAACACTGAAAACTAAGGACAAAATCCAAAAAATGAGGAAAATGATAAACTTTCTAATCAATTACAATGTCAAGCCATTTTGAGTGGTTAATTAATTAATTACGTAAACCCTTGATTAAATTCAAAAAGACCAAAATCACTTTCAAAGAGGAAATTCAATTCATAAAATAAAAATAAAGTAAATTAAAAGGAAATGATAAAGACAAAAAGTTGAAAATAAATGCAACATTCAGTAAATCAACTAAAATCGTTTATCCTCTCAAAAGTGAAATCTACACTTTTTGAAATTTAAAAGAATTGAAAATCCCTATTTATCCTCACAAACCAAGTCTATTGGACTATTCCTTTTGGGGTTTTATGAGATATTTTCATTTTCACCTTTACCCCTAGCAACTGGTAAAACCTAGATCTTTACCCCAACCCCCTTTTTGAAATCCTATAAATAGAAAGGGAAAATCAAGAGCAAATGGACCCAAGTTTTATTCATCATTACTATAGGCATATTAGATCTATCATTTTGATAATCTATTTAGCATCATTGTTATAGATATTTTAGTATCATTATAGTATCATTTTAGTGTTACTTAGCATTATTTAACATTTTTTAGTCTCATGCATACACATATCTTAACATTTTTATGTTCTTATCTTGATATAACTTGCATTTCATATAGATCTCATATAGACTTCCATAGATATGCACTAATAGCATAATCCTTGGTGCAAGAGCACCTAGGATTTAGGTCCTCCAAGTTTTTAGAAAGAAAATAAGAGTATTTGAGAGACTTGGGAGTATTCCTTTCCTAGTTTTGAGGTCCTTATGCATGTGGGGAAGCAAGGTCATGAATACTAGACAACTTCTTGTTAAAATACTATGTTGTCAAAATATTGTCAACTAGGACAATTATTGCCAAAAGTTCTCTTAGAGGGCTAGTTTAGAGTAGGAGGGTATCTAGTGCTATAAATTTCATAGTCATGGTCTAAATTAATTCCATGTTTGATTTGGATTCAAGGTGATTAGTTTCACAAAGGTTAAAGTGTCAAAATTCCAAAATTGTCAATTTTGCAATTTTGCAATTTTCTTGTCCAAGAAGTTGCAAAAGTGGTTGGAGAGGAAAAATAGGTTTCCAAAAAGAAATATTTGGTTTAGATATTTGAAAAGTGACTTGATAAATCCCTCCAAATAAAATGGGAGAGGTTGGAAGTTGTAGAGAGTATGAATGCCAATTGATTAATAAAGAAATGCTAATAGATTCATGTGAAAAAGAATGGATGTGATGAAAATGGGATTCAAGTAGTCTATTGTGTTTTTGATTAAGTTTATTCATTCCTATGATTTACTTATTGTATTATTTTTATTCTTCTAGCAATCTTTTTAGTTCCTTAAATAAATGTTTTTGTGAATTGTCTGCTCACTGGCTAGAATTGGGTAGACTTCACAAAATGGTGTCTACCAACATCTACCATGGTTAGAAACCACTAAAATATTGAGAAATGTTAGTAGAAACCTTTTAAATTGTAGCATAGGAAGGATGGATCCAGAAAAGTAGTTCTATGGTTTTTCCTTAGAAGCCCTAGGTGAGACTAGGCAGTTCTCGACTAGAAATTGAAATAAGGAAGGCTGATAACTTGCAAAGGTAAGCCATTTTGAAGGAGTTGGTGTATTGGGTGGTGAGAGCACAATGATAAGGTTCTATATTTTCAAAGAGAAGTGATCCAAGGCACATGTGAGTGAGTAGAGATAAGTTTCCTCTTGACTGTCAAGAAATGCTACAAAACCCTAGCAAACCCTTGAAATTTGGGTTAGGGCATCTAGTGAACCTTGAAAGGAAAAGACATTAGAAATATAAAGGGTATTTGAAACTATTATTAGTTGGGATCCTTGTTAAGGAAAATTTGGTTTAAATCAAGTTTTAGTTCAATAAGAGGGCTAATTGAGGGGTATTAGGCCTAGAAGAGATTTTTCTTGTTTTGGAAGATCGTATGGGAGTTATTGTATGAAACTTTGAAGATGGATAAAATATTATCCAATCCACCATAGGAAGAGCTTCCAACCCTTGCAAGATTAGTTAAATCATAGGGAGGCCTAAAATAAGTGTATGCTAGTAAAGAAAGCCTTGTAATGGTAGGTTAGTCTAGTGGTAAATTATCTCCTAGTGGTTATATATAACCTTTGGTGAGGGTAGATAATATTCAAGGAGTGTGCATCCCATGCCTAAATCATAGACTCTTCCTATAAAATTGGTATTAGAGAAAACTGATTTTGGGAGATATAAGTGTATTTTTGACTTTGAGATAGATTCCTCCATAGGATCCACCATGGTGACAAATACATAGTTAGCAAAGAAGGTTCAAGAATAGGACAAGGAAAACATAGACTTGAAGGAAAAATTAGAAGCATTGGAATCAATGCTTGAGGAAAAAACCCTCAAGATTGAAACAATGACTAGCAAGATCACTAAGCAATAAGAGTGTGATAGGAAGAAGAAACCAATGCTTGATGAAGAAGAGGTACCCACACTTGATCCTAAATTAATCAAGGAGCCATTCCTTAGAGAAATCAAGGAATAAAATAAAACATCCTTCGGGGTGCCATTATTTAGTGGAAAATTGGATGTTGATCATGTCATAGAATGGTTGGAATGTATGGAGAACTATTTTGAGTTTGAGGATGTGTCAGAAGCACATAAGATCAAGGTAGCAAAAGCAAGAATGAGAGGAGAAAATCTTACATGGTGGAAGTTTACTCAAGATGAAAGGGTGAAAGAGGTAAAGAAACCCTTTTCAAAATTGAAGAATATGGTGAATTAGATTCAACACACCTATCTTCCTAAAGACTTTGACGTATAGTTGCACACAAAGAGGCAGAATCTCAAACAAAGAGATAATGGTGTGGCAAGTTACACTGAGGAGTTTAAGAAAATTTTCCTAAGATCCAAAGTCCAAGAAGCTGAAAGCATTAAATTTGCAAGATATATCAATGGCTTGAGGTGGAATATCCAAGAGGAACTTTATTTGTGGAGTTCTAATACAATGCAAAAGTGTTACCAATTAGCCCTTAAAACTAAAGAGAAATTGAAGAAGAAGAAAGACTTCAATAATAGGAACAAAGGAAAAGGAAGAGAGAAAAGCAACCAAAGGGGAAATTTTGGTGGTGGGCGAAGACAAGTAAATAGGCTCCAAGGGGATAATAAGTCAAGTGAACAAAGTGGCTCAAGAAATCCAAGGAGTGGTTTTAATCAAAGGGGCTGAAGTAATGAGGGATCTAGGGGTAGATCTAGTAGCCAAGGAAGATGTCCCTTATATTTTTCCACAATGAAGTATTATAATTGTAACCAATTAGGGAATCCATCATATAGATTTCCAAAGAAGACTTCTACCTCAAGAGAGAGAAAAGTATCCTCTATCTAAGAAGAAATTTGTAGCAAGAACAAAATTGATCACCTATTGGATTCAAAAGAGGGTGAAAACTTAATGTTGAGGAGAATGATCATTAGGGAGACCATGAAGGAGGTGCCAAGTGAAAAGAGAGCCCTATTTAGGGTCAAATGCAAGGTACAAAACAAGGTATGTAAAGTCATAATTGATTCAAGATCTACTAATAACATAGTTTCAGAAGAAGCAATAGAAAAATTAAAGCTAAATAGACTTGCTCAAGCCAACCCTTATAAAGTCACATGGTTAAATAAGGGCTAGCATGTAGAGGTAAGGAACAAGCATGGATTGACTTCAATATTGGTAGGTATATGGATATGGTTCTTTGTGATATACTACCAATGGATGCATGTCATCTCCTTTTAGCAAGGCCATGGAAAAATGATAGGGAAGCCCAATATGATGACAAGAAGAATGTTACCAATTTAAGAAGAGAGAGGAGTCATACATTATTCAATCCTTTTTCAATGGAGAAGGAACACAGTTGGTGGGACCCAAAGTCCTAATGCTAGGTGAGAAAGAATTCCTACACACTATGAAAGAAGGAGAGGGCACAAGGTATGCCATCATTGTCAAACCACAAAATGCACAAGCACAATTAGGTCTAAGTTGCCTAAGGAGGTACAAAAACTATTGGATTAATTTGAGGATATTGTGAGTGATGGGAAGCCTTCATTGCCACCTAAGAGATCTATTAACCATTAGATATATTTCATCCCTAGAGCAACATATAATATGACATCTAATCAACATGAAGAGATAGCAAAGAAAGTGCAAGAATTGTTAGATAAGGGTTGATAAGGAAGAGTGTGAGTCCATGTGTAGTTCCAACTGTCCTAGTGCCAAAGAAGGGAGGTACTTGGATAATATGTATAGATTCAAGGGAAATCATTAAGATAATAATAAGGTATAGATTCCCAATCCCAAGAATTGAATATTTTCTTGATTGTTAGGGAAATGCAAAGTACTTCACTAAAATTGACTTAAAAAGTGGATATCATCAAATAAGAATTAAGGAGGGAGATGAATGTAAGATAAATTTTAAGACCATTAAAGGGTTGTATGAGTGGCTAGTGATGCCCTTTGGATTGTCAAATGGCCCTTCCACATTCATGAGGCTCAAGAATGAAGTTTTCTCTAATTATCTTGGTAAGTTTTTCATCATTTATCTTGATGATATATTAATTTTTAGTAGTACTAAAGAAGAACACTTAAAAAATTTGGGTCTTGTCCTGAAAATATTGTCTAATGCCAAGCTCACCATTAATCTTGAAAAGTATGATTTTATGATGGAAGAATTGTTCTACTTGGGTTTTTTCATCTCATAGGGGTAGCTCAAGATGGACCCTAGCAAGGTGGACACCATACTTAGTTGGCTAACACCCAAGACTACCTCAAAGGTAAGGAAATTACATGGTTTAGCTCAATTTTATATAAACTTTATGAAAAAATTTAGCCATATATGTGCACCTTTATTGGAAACTATTAAAGGCAGGGTTAGGAAAAATTTCAAATGGATTGAACAAGCTACTAGGAACTTTAAAGTATTGAAAAAATATATTTCCACTCAACCAATTTTTGTCTTTCCTAGCTTTGAGAATTTTTTTACTATTGAATGTGATGCTAGTAACCTTGCAATTGGATCAGTTTGTAGCCAAGAGGGTAAGCCAATTGCCTTCCACAGTGAGAGATTAAATGTAGCAAAGAGAAAATATTCTTCCAATGACCTTGAAATGTATTCCTTGGTACAAGCCTTGAGAAAGTGGAGGCAGTATTCATTTCCTAAGAAATTTATTGTTTATTTAGATAATTAGGATTTGAGTTTTCTCAATTCTCAAGAAAAATTAAGCCACAAGAATATGAAGTGGGTGGAGTATACACAAGCCTATACATTCAACATAAAGAATAAGAAAGGTATTGCGAAATAAGTTGGAGATGTACTTAGCTGTAGGTTGTCAACTTTTCAAGAAGTACTGATTAGGATTGTGGGGATTAAAAAATTCAAAGAACTATACCTTGATGATCCTAATTTTGCTAAACCCTATCAAGTTTTTAATGATTTTACTAATCACTTTCACTAGGAATTTTATGATTTCACCTTGTAGGAAGGCCTCTTGTTAAAAGGTAATCAGTTGTGTGTCCCTAGGGGATCCATTAGAGAAAACCTAATCCAAGAAACACATAATGATGCTTTAAGTGGTCATTTTGGTATGCATAAAATAATGGGCCTGGTTCAAAGGTTTTATTACTAGCTTGATTTGAGAAGAGTTGTGAAGAGGTATGTTGAATGCTGCATGGCTTGTCAAAAGGATAAGAGATTTTCCACTGATGAAGGTCTTTACCAACCAGTCCCTATTCCTTAAAGACCTTGGGAATGTATAAGTATGGATTTTTTGGTGGGGCTGCCTAAGACCAAGCAAGGTTTTGATAGTGTATATTTCATTGTTGATAGGTTTAGTAAAATGACTCACTTTGTGCCATGCAAAACCACTCATGATGCATGTGCTATTGCAAATTTGTTGTTTAGGGAGGTAGTAAGGATACATGGAATTACTCTTAGCATTATGTCTGATAGAGACACTAAGTTTATGAGTCATTTCTAGAAGACTCTTTGGCACAAATTGGGCACAAATCTGTCCTTTGGATTTTCTTACCATCCTTAGACAGATGGACAAAACATAAGTTGTTAATAGGAGCCTTGGAAACCTCTTGATGTGCTTGACCAAGGAGTATTTTCAGAGTTGGAATCACATTATTGGTCAACCAAAGTATGCCTACAATGATAGTGTCAGAATGACTACTAGGAAAATTCATTTTGAAGTAGTCTATGGAGTGCATCCTAAAGGAATTCTTGAACTAAGAGATATGAAGGTAGGTGTAGAGGTCAGTGGAGTAGCTAAAGATTTTTCTCTTTCCATGAAGGAATTTCATAACATGGTAAAGCATACATTGGAGAAAAATATAGTGAAGATGGAGCAATAAGATGATGCAAGGAAAAGAGATGTGCAATTTGGAGCTGGAGATTATGAACTCAATGTGCAATTTGTAATTGGAGACTATGTCATGGTTCAACTTAACAAGCATAGGTTATCCAAAGGGGAATCTCACAAGATATAGATGAGGAAGGTGGGCCCATGCAAAATTTTGGTCAAGTATGGAGCCAATGCATATAAAGTTGACTTACCAAGAGATATGGGATTATCCACTAATTTTAATGTTATAGACTTAGTATCTTATAAGGGTCCTATTTCCACTCTTATTCCAGGAGGAGATGTAGATTTTTAAGGCCTTGTAGCTACCTTTCCAAAGCCATATGTAGACAGATTGCAAGAAGAGAAGATCTTGAGCTCTAAAGTGGATAAGGTGACTAGAAACAATACCTACATGAAGCATCTTGTGAAATGTATTATAAAGATAGATCATGAAGCCACTTGGATTGCATAAGTGGACTTTAAGAATCATCACATTGATCATTCTCTTATTCCCTCTTAAAGTCCTAGAATGACTTCCAACTCATTGGGGGAGTATGGTGCAAGAGTACCTAGGATTTAGGTCCTCCAGGTTGTTAGCAAGAAAATAAGAGTCTTTGAGAGACTTAGGAGTATTCCTTTCTTGGTCTTTAGGTCCTTATTCATTTGGGGAAGAAAGGTCATGAATACTAGACAACTTGTTGTCAAAATATTGTGTTGTCAAAATATTGTCAACTAGGACAATTATTGCCAAATGTTGTCTTAGAGGGCTAGTTTAGAGTAGGAGAGTATCTATTGGTGGAAATGGGATAATCATGGTATAAATAACTTCCATGTTTTATTTGGAGTCAAGGTGATTAGTTTCACAAAGGTTAAAGTGTCAAAATGTCAAAATTGTCAATGTTACAAGAGTTGCAAAATGACAATTTTGCAAATTTGAAATTTTCTTGTCCAAGAAGTTGTAAAAGTGGTTGGAAAGGAAGAATTGGTTTCTAAAAATCAAGAGATGGTTTAGGTATCTAAAAAATGAGTTGATAAATCCCTCCAGATCAAATGGGAGAGGTCAAAAGTTGTAGAGAGTACATATGCCAATTGATTAGTAAAGAAATGCTGACAGATTCATGTGAAAAAGAATGGATGTGATAAAAATGGGATTCAACTAGTCTATCATGTTTTTAAATAAGTTTTTACATTCTTAGAATTTACTTCTTGTGTTGGTTTTAATCTTCTAGTAGTCTTTTTAGTTCCTTAAATAAATGTTTTTGTGAACTATTTACTCATTGGCTAGAATTGGGAAGACTTCACAAAATGGTGTGTACCAACATCTCCCATGGTTGGAAACCTCTAAAATCCAAAAGAAATTTAGTAGACACCTTTTACATTTTAGTATAGGAAGGATGAAGGAAAAAAAGTAGTTCCATGGTTTTTCCTTGGAAGCACTACACAAGACTGAGCAATTCTTAAAACAAGGAAGGCTGATAACTTGCAAGGGTAAGACATTTTTAAGGAGTTAGTATATTGGGTGGTGAAAGAATAGTCAGAAGGTGTTATTTTTGCAAGGAGAAGTGATCCAAGTCATAGGTGAGTGAGTAGAGGTAAGTTTCCTCTTGACTATCAAGAAATGCTACAAAACCCTAGCAAACCCTTGAAATTTGGGTTAGGGCATCTGGTGAACCTTGGAAAGAAAATACCTCTAAAATATAAAGGGTCTTTGAAAAGGGTATGCTAAATTCTTATTAGGTGTGAGCCTTGTTTTGGAAAATTTGGTGTAAATCAAGTTTTAGTCTAGCAAGAGAGCTAATTGAGGGCTATTGGGTCTAGAAGAGATTTCTCTTATTTTGGAGAGATTGCATGGGATTTATTGTATGAAACTTTGAAGATGGATAAAATCATATCCAATACACCCTAGGAAGAGCCTCCAACCCTTGAAAGATAAGTTAAATCATAGGGAGGCCTAAAAGAAGTGTATGCTAGTAAAGCAAGCCTTGTAATGATAGGTTAGTCTATTGGTAAATTATCTTCTAGTTAGAGATAAAATTTGGCAAGGGTTGAGAATTTTCAAGGAGTGTGCATACCATACCTAAGTCATAGACTCTTCCTATCAATCCCATTCTATAACTATCACTAAGATGCTGGTCTAATAGCAATTTTAGTAGTTGTAGTTCGGGAAACATGAGATGTTTGTAGAAGCATTATTTAGCAGTTGTTTCTTGGGTCTAGCTTAGTTCTTTGTTATTCTGATTGCACTCTACACCAAGGTTTCATGGATATGTGATTCCACTATGTATAATGAGGATAAAAATTTGGTAGATAAACTCAAAAAATTATCTAAGTGCTACTAAGTTTTCTTGTCAGTAGAGGTAAAGATTTGATTGGCAAGCTTTATTGAGAGATGATAACCACATGTGAACTTAAGGAAAAATAGAGTAGAGTCTATGGTGAAAGAGCACCCACAATAAATGGTCAACGATCAAGGTCCTAAGAACACCTAGAATAGGTTAGATCAATCAATTAGGCATCTAGACCAAATTGTAAGACCTAGTTCCAAGATTGGAAAAATTATAAGCCCTTGGTCAACTATGGTTAAAAATGTTCAGAGTTCCTATAATCTTAGGATTTTGATTTATTTAAATTTCTTACATGTTTAGGACCTATTTGGATCATTTAGACTAAGTTTCATTAGTGTTACTTGTAAGTTTGTAAAAATTGCTTAAAAGTTGTCAAGCAGCCAATGGCTCAAATAATTTCATTTTTTTTTTTGTGACAATTGGAAGGCCTATAATAATCCCTTTAGGTAGGTGATAGGCAATAATGATGTACTTTCACTTTTCAAATCAATAAAAACACCCTATTTTAGTGCAATTTGCTTGCTGTCCTGCATTGTATGGACTCATTTGGTGTTGAAACTTACATTTATGGATAAGTGGATGAAATATATTTGTAGTAAATTTTTTTTTAAGTCTCCATCTATCTCCTAACTCATTTTATCCTTATTTTTGCACAAGTTGGTTTAGAAATTCCTAACCTACGATTTTCAAGCATTTTCAAGCATAACCAAGGATTTCACCATGGGAATTTGATGACCTCTAGTGAAATCCTTGTGTTAAAAATTTATTTAATGATGCAAGTGGTTTTAGGTTTGTACTTTTAGGGATCTATGAGTTATTTGATGCCCTAGGCATGCAAGATCCATGTGCATGCTAGGAAAAGGATGCAACATCTCCCAAAACTTCAACTAGACTTGGCATCAAGGCTTGAAATAAGGCCTGTGACTTTTTTAGGGTTTCCCTCACATGTTACCATTTTTGGTTCTTAGGATGAAGTCTTAGAACATGTACTCCCTTTGTAAATAATGGCCTAGTTGTCCTAATTGCCTAGGCGAGAAATTGAACAAAAGCCCATTTATTTATGTCATAAAACCTTGGTGCCTTAGTATGTTTTGTAAGTCCCAAAAGGGTATCCAACAATGTAATTTTTTCCCTAGATTGTGTGGAGGTATTTCCTTTTAATTTAGATTTTCATCAAAAAAGGCTACTAACCTTCTCGACTGGCTTAACAAAGTAACTATATGCAAGAAGTTGCATAGTTGGTTTATAACCATTGAATCATTTCATTTATGACCTACATAGACCATTTACGTGAGTATGAGTCTCCCCTAGTCATTTCATGAAGTTGAGGGTTGTTTTACCAAACTGGGTCAATTTGTGCATTGTGAGCAACTTGTGATAAGTTGTCTTGTTCATAGGGTTCCCTAGTGATTAGGGTTTTCCTTGTTTGGATGAGTGGTTGTGAGAACCTAATATCATCCTTAAAGCACTTGTGATTGGTGCTTTCTCATTTGATCATCATACCAATACATTTAGTTGAAGGACTTGAGTGAAGAATGTTTTTGGACCAGTTGATAATCATTTGATCAATCCCACTAGGTTCCAATGCATCAGTTTGTTGACCATGCATGTAAGTGTGTGAGGTTGTACAATCTATACAAATGAAGATATTTCTATTTTATAGTGACAATATATAGCTGGAATAACATGATAAAATACACAAAATTGAATATTTTGTATTAAGTAATTTTTTTTTTTAATCAAAATAATTACTTGATTAATTAGGGATGTCATCCTAGACATTAACCCTAATTCAACAAGAGTTAATTTTGTATTTTGAGAAGTGTGTAAAGGTATGAAGGTTAAAAATATAGGTGGATTTAAATAACTTGGTATAAAGGATGGAACTTGTGATGCAAAGTTAGGAGATGTCTATGACATTGATAAGTGATTTTTTGAGATGCAAATTTTGATGTTTTGATCAAAGCAGTGTCAATATATGATCACTTTTTGTGAAGAGGAAAAAAGGAAAATTAGATATTGAAGATATCAACATTAGTAAGAGTTTTTTATATTTATGTCTTGAATTGAAGAACATTATTGTATATTGCATGTTTGGGTAGTGGAATCATCTTGCATACTTTGTGAAATTGTTATTTACAACTCCTAATAGGGTTAAGGCTTATAACAAGGCCTAGTCCTCTAACAAGGACCAATACATTATATGAATGTAATAGACTCCTAATAGGGTCTATATCTTTCACAAGATACTTTTGATTAGTTTATCATTTTGTGGGTACCATCACCACTAGGTATTTCCCTTGGCTATGGTTTCCCTAGTTAACAAAATATGGTGTTACACGTTGCATTATTTTATGGTTCTATTTACCATTCAACATAATCAGTTTACTTTCATATGTAAGTTATAAGTTTATTAATGATATCCATAACTGGGAAAAGGTTTGTGAAATACTGATTCACTTCCCTATCTGTATTTCCTATTTCTAACAATGAGTTGGTATTTTTTTGTTACAAGTGAGGTTGTCAAGAAAAAATTGGTCATGAAGGTAAGAATAGATGGTAGCATAGAAGGAAGAGTCATGACCAATGGCAGTGCAAATGACTCAGTTGTCAGGGGAATCATAGGTGGGGTAACGTAGTTCTTCCACCAAGAATTCAAATTGAGATTCATGTTCTCACAACTAAAGAATGGATGCAAAGGTAGTCATATAATCTGTAACCTTATTTTCAGCCCTAGGAATTTTTTGAAATGTAACAAAGGTAAATTATTTCCTTAGAGCATCAACCAGTATTTTATATACAATTAACTTTTCATCCTTGGTTTAATAGTCACTATTAATTTAATTAATGAAAATTTGGGAGTCTCCATAAATAATTATCCTCCATTCAATAGTCAATTTGATACCACTGGTGAGCACCTCATATTCTACTATATTGTTGGTGCATGGAAACAATAGTTTATATAACTTAGGTATTGTGTAACCATGAGGTGTAATGAATAGAATACCAAAACCAACACCATTTTGGGTATGAGATCCATCAAAGAAAAATTTCCAAGTTTTATTTATGATATACATAATTGATGAATCTGGGAACTCTATCTACATAGGGACATTGTCTTGGAGTGGGCAATTAGTGGGATGATTTGTAATAGCTTTTCCTTTAATGGATTTACGTATGACAAATTGAATGTGAAATTTAGAGAGAATCATCATCCACTTAGAAAGCCTACTTGTAAGCACAACTTTGCTTAAAAGATACTTAAGAGAATAAGTTTTTGCCACCAAATGGGTAGTATGAGAAAGCATGTAATGTCTCAAATTTTGAGAAGAAAATATGACACACAATGTTATTACAGTTGACCTCTTTAGCAACTAATGTTATGTTGATATAGTATATATCCCATTTCTTTCCATTCTCATCGTGTTGTGCTAGTAATGCCCCTAAATAAGTATTTGTAGCTAAAATTTATAGTATCAAGGGCTTTCTAGGAATAAGAGGCATGAGAATGGATGGTTTAGCCATATATTTTTTGATTTGAGTAAGGCTCTTCTCACATTCATCTTTCCACACACATGTAGATCCCTTATGTAGATTCTTATTGAATGGTTGAGACCTATCAGCCAACTAAGAGATAAATCTCCTGATAGATTGTAGACATCCTTGGAGAATTCTTAATTGACTTATGTTTCTATGGGGTGGAATTTCATTATAACTTTTACTTTCTCAGGATCAATTTTAATGCCCTTAGAGGATATGACGTAGCCTAGTAATTTTCTAGAAGTGACACCAAAAGCACACTTCTTAGGATTGATCCTAAGTTAAAATTTTTCCATGCGGTCCAATATCAAACTCAAGTCATATAAGTGAGTTCTTTTTTGTTTGGACTTAGCTAGGGTGTCATCAACACAGTCTTCCATATTTTTATGCATCATATCATGAAAAATTATTGTAATATCTTGATAATAGGTAGAACCAATTTTTTTAAGGAAAAAAGACATAACATTCCAACAAAAGATACCCCAAGCACAAGTGAAATATATATTTTCTTGATCACCAGGAGATATTTTTATCTAGTTGTATCTTGAGAACCCATCCATTAAGGAATACATTTCATAACTCGTAGTCATGTCCCCTATCATGTCAATGTTTGGAAGTGGAAAGTCATCATTAAGGAAAGCCTCGTCTAAATCTTTGAAATACGTGAAAACATGAATGGACTTGTCATGCTAGGAAAGAGTTACAATGTTGGATAACAATGTTTGAAATAGGAAATATTGAGAGGGGGGGTGCTAAATCAATATTTCACAAAATTTAGCCCAAAACTAGACATCTTTAACAAATTTATAACATGCATAAGAAAGTAAACTAACTATGTTGAACAATAAACATAATCATGCAATAAGAGAACTCATAGCACCATATTTTGTTAACTATGAAAACCCTGGCCAAGGGAAAACACTAATGGGGATGGTGCCCACAAAATGATCCACTAATCAAAAGTATCTTGTGAAAGATATTGACCCTATTAGGAGTATATTACATCCATATAGTGTCTCGATCCTTGTTAGAGGACTAGGTCTTGTTCGAAGGCTCAACGCTTTTACTAGAACCACCTTAGTAGAGAACGCTGAATAATAATAACCAGTTGGAGCATTAGCCTACCCACAAGAGCATTATCCTACCCATGGTAGCATCAACTAGGGGTTCAAGATGAATTCCTAGGCCAATGGAAGGAGTTGTTATAAACAATTAAAAAATGTATGCAAGATGAGCCCACTTCCCAAACATGCAATATACAATATAGTTCTTCAATACAAAGAGATAGATACAAAAATATCTTTACACTACTATTCATATCTTCAATATTTGATACTGTCTTTGCTACTAATCAAGAAATTTGCATTCCTCTGATCATACATTAGAATTTTCATCATCAATATTGCATTAGCTTACATAATTATTCACACAACTTTTCATTTAGCAATCTTTCCTTTAGACCTTGCTAATTATCAAATATTTGTCTAGTTGGCCTTCATGCCTTTATTCAATTATCAAAATACAAAATTAACTTTCACTAGCTTAGGGTTAACATCTAGGATGACATCCCTAATTATTTAAGTAATTATTTAAAAAAAAAAAAATTCCTTAACCCCAAATTTCCCATTTCCTTATTGTACCCTGTTCTACATGTATACTATTATAACTGGTAAATCCATCATAACTATGTTTGTATTGACTCTACTTTACCATGGTCTTGATTGTAGCATACCCATACTTTGTATTATCTATCCTGTAGTGTCCACAAGCTAATATAGCCTCTATAAACCACACCAACCAAAACTTCATTTGTTCTAACAAACAAACTATATTACACTTGGACAATTTTCTAAATATATATGCCATAACTTTATCTTCATATTTTTTTCACTTCATACAAATTATATGTTTCCATAAATGAAAACATAAAAAATATCTAGCCTAGCCAAATTTCTAAAAATCTCCCCTTTTGGCATTGATGGAAACATATGGGAAAATTGGCTAAGTCCTAAAAACAAAACTTCATAATCTTCAAAAAACTTTGCCTTACATGATTTCAAAAATTATGGATCATTGCATATACAATCTTTTCCTTATATCTCCTAATTACATTATAGCTATCTCATCTCTCTCTTAAACATAAATAAATATATACATACATACATACATACATAAATACATATATATATATATATATATATATATATATACATATATACATACACACACACACACACACACACACACACACACACACACACACACACACATATATATATATGTATATCTATGTATACATAGATATACATATACATATATATATATATATATATATATATATATATATACATATATACATACATACATATATATATATATATATATGTATATACATATATATACATATATAGATATACATATATACATATATACATACATACATATATACATACATACATATATACATACATACATACATATATATATATATATATATACATCTATATATATATGTATATCTATATATAGATGTATATATATAAATACATATATTATATATACATATACATACATATATATATATATACATCTACATATATACATATATATATATATATATATACATATATATACATATATATATATATCTATCTATCTATGTATATATATCTATGTATATATATATGTATATATGTATATATATATATAAATTTTTCCTTATCATCCCCCCTTTAAAATCAATGATAAAGGTAAAATTGTATTACCTTCCTTGTTATGTTGAGCTAGTCATTTTAGAAATACACTCTACAAAGTTTGATTTTAGACTCTCAAACTCTTTCTGCCATGTGTCTTTTACTACCTATGATATCATGAGAAGAGAACATAATCCATATGATGCAACTTCAACTGCATTAAGGTCAAAATACACAAAATTTCTCATATGATGTATATTCTACAAGAAACTCATCTAACTATTTTTATACATTGCTAATCTTTAAGGTTAAATGTCCTCTTGATAATGAGAACCTCTTTATTGTTGTCTCCTTCTTTAGTTCAATGATCTTTATATCATCATGAATAACTAGTATAGCTGATTCAAGATCTTCAATCTTAATGTCAAGCTACTAGAGTTCTCTTAGTAGATTATGCAAATCATTCAATCTCCCATTTAAATAATCATTTATGTACTTGACATAATAGTATGATAGGGTACATTTTCCATAAAATATTCTTCCCTATGTATTGAACATCTTCTTAATCAAGTTTCAAAAAATCATTCCTAACTTTTGTACACACTGTAGAAAATAGTTGTGCATTTTGCTTGATCTACGGTTATGCCACTGACACTTCTGATAAATGAGTAGACTTATTATCAAAATATTTTTCTAATTATTTTGCTCTTATCTAGAGATATATCTCTATTACCTTGATTTAGATAATTTTTTGCATTATCTTTGAAACCTCTCCCAAAGTCTTTTCTAGACTTTTCACTTTCTTGTTCCTTTCAAACAATTTGCTCAAACTGTAAGAGTATATAGTCCATCAATATAATTGGGGGGCGGGGGGGGGGGGGGGGGTGTGTTGAATTAGTTATCCAACTATTAACCTTAAATAAACTTAACCATATAAGCAATATAATTAGAAACCACAACAAGATACTCATGCATAATAGCACTAGATATGTTAACTAGGGAAACCCTTGATCAGAAGGAAAACCTTAGTGGGGATAGTACCCACAAGATGATGTACTAATATAAAAATTCAATGTTAGAGGATGGAACCTGTTAAAAGTCTATAAATAAATTATGTACATATTAGTTCCTATTAGGAGACATTGAATCCTTGTTAGGAGATTCCAACCCTTTTATGAGTTGTGCCAACCCTATTAGGAGTTGTGGAAGACAACTAGAACCATTGCCTAAACAACTTCAAGGAAAGATCAATGAACCCACTATCTAAATGATCTCTATATTATTCCTTACATAATAATAGAATTAAAATATACTTCCTTCCTCTTTCTTTGTCCTGTCAACCAAACTTCTACTCCTTTAGATCTTGTAACTAGATCACAAAACTCACATCCAATAATGCCTTGGACCACTTACACACATTCACTAAGCACTCTAATCTTCTTCATAATTCACACTTCATACAATGATCACAACACTATGCACACTTTAAAAACAAGAAAAACATGTTTCCTTTATACCATATCTTCAATATTATTCCTTGAGTTGGCCTTGAGGCATTCCAAATTAATTATAATAAGATAATTAATTAATTCAAAATGACAATAGCACTGTCAGGTCACAAAATATTATACATGTGACTCTAGGGCTTATGCACTTCTTGACATCACCATCAGACTATCCTCTATCACTAACTGATCGTGCATTTCTTTATTATATCTCAGATGAAAGGTATCATACAAACATCATAAATTTCTTCCCAAGCACTCTGTCTCTGCATTGTTCTTTGTAACTCAGGAACATCTTTTGTACATCTTCAACTTAGGCACTTCGCATCTAGCCTTAGCATCAAGACAATGTATGTAACATGTCCTTAGCTGTGCATCACCAAAAAATCAAAACATTGTCCATACAACTAAGAGCCCTGTGTGTTACTCTGGTAATCTTCACACACTTACTATTATTTTGACATCAATGAAAAACACAATCATGAATGCAACATGTCAATACTCTTCAATTATTAGGATACTCCCCTAATGTAGTATCATCATCATTCATGCTAAAAATATCCCCCTTTGGCATTGATGGAAACATAGATGAAAAATATCTAAGTTCCATGAATACCAAAACAATACTCTACTTCTCCTGTTGCTATCCTCAACTTTTCAAATCCTCTTCATCAATCAAATCTTAAAACCTTTGGAACACTATTTTTTTCATCATCTTCTTAGGGTTGGCAACAATTTTTCACACTAAACAAATCACCATACACCAAGGTTCTTCATGTGGCATATCTCCCCATAGAGATATTCTTCATTCTTTCTTACATTAATCTTTCTAAATCTCCCTAATATTTTCTCCATACATACTTAGGAGATGTTTTCTTCTCCCCCATTACTTAGGAGATTTTTTCATGCATATTCTTCCCCATTAACATCAATGTCAAAGGCTTCAATATGTCAAAATACTACTCCAAGTGTTCAACTAGCTCAAGTGTCCAAAGACACTATTCAACACCAATTACCAAGAGTCCTCAATGAATTAGTTCATCTTAGATACTCACCCATACAAGAAGCATCAACATTTAGTCTAGTCTAACAATAGTGCTCTATACCACTGGACTTATGCACTTACTACATCATCTACTTAGAAGTAGGCAAGGGCATAACCCTAAGCATAGCTCTCAAGTACTTAAATGTATCTTTACGTAAAGGCTTCATAAAGATAGTTGCAATATGATCTTTAGTACTCACATAGTCTAATCTTATCTCTTTGTCAACTACTTTCTCTCTCAACACATGATACTTAATAGATATATGCTTAGTATTAAAATGAAATACATGATCCTTAGACATACTCACTATACTCATGTTATCACAGTAAATGATAATAGTTTCTATAAACTCAATCCTAATATCCTTCAACATTTGTTTCATCCACATAACCTAATTATAATTATTGGTTTCTACAACATACTCTGCCTTAGCTCTACTTTGTGAAATACAATCTATTTTCTTGCTTAGCCAAGAAACTAATCTTCCTCCAAGGAAAAATGCTCCACCACTGGTACTCTTTCTGTCATCCATATTGCCTACCCAATCCACATTAGTATATGAACACAAAGTGAAATCACTTGATCTATCATACCATATTCCATAGTTAGATGTTCCTTTCAAATATTTGAATGTTCTCCTTAACACTGCATAATGATACTTCTTAGGATCAGCTTGAAATCCAACTACAATCCTAACTTCATTTTCTACATTTGGTCTAGCGTGAGTTAGATACTATAAACCTCCAAGCATGGATTTTTACTTCTTCTCAATTGTAGGTGTCTCATCTTTGCTAGATAGCTTATGACCAATTATCATAGGTGTACCAATGATGCAAGAGCATCTAGTGGTGTAAGGGCAATCCTGTATCACCAAAAATTATGCTTAGTTTTAGTTTCTATTTAATGTGTTTTCATTTTTGGATACCCATTTTGATCAAATAGAGATTCCAACTCTCATAGTTCCACTATTGGTTTTCTGGGTTAGAGTTTTTGAGCACCTTGGGATACATACTAATGTAGAAATTAGGTTATTTTGTAATTGAGCAAAAATTATGATGAGTTATAGGGTGTATGTTGGAGAGATGATTATAGTTTTAATTTAAAGAACTCTAGAAAAATAATTAGGTCAAATGGGTTTATGGTTTGAAAGTTATTATAGTTTTAAGTTGCTTGGAGACCCCCCTAAGAACACTTCAAAATCAGATTTGAGGCACTAAATAGCCTCATACGGGCCCGAAAAATGGGAGATGAAAAAAGTTGCTCCATATTTCTATAGAGCACTTGGAGAGATTTCCAGAAATGTAAACACTTCATCAATCAGAGTCTTGGATCAAAAATTATGTCTCTTGGAAGTTGGACTACCATTTTTGGATTCTTCTAATTTTACATTGAATTCTAACATGTTTTATAGAACCTTTTTTTTTGGCAGTGGATGCCAAATGACATATTCTAAAATTTATTCCTAACCCTAAACCTAATTTGGGTTACTTAAGGACATTTCTAGCATTGTAAATGTAGTTTTTGGTGGAGTTTGGGAGAAGGTACCATGAGAAAGGTTTTTCTCTAGAATCTAATAACATTGTAAGTCATAGGGCATGTCATTGGCTCTGTTTTCATTATACTAAATGTAATAGCATATCACTTTTGATTATAATATTCCCCTTTTCTTGTTATGTTCATTTTGGTCTTGGATTGTACCCTCATCAACCAACATGATTATAACTTTCCAAGCCAAATCTCTTCAACAAGTCTTTCATGTACTTAGCTTATGAAATGAAAATACCATCACTATTATGTACAATTTAGAATCCTAGGAAAAACTTCATTTCTCCTATCATGCTTATTTCAAACTCATTCTTCATCTCTTCAAAAAACTTGTCACTTTCCTCATCATTACCTGCAAATATGATGACATCAACAAATATTACTATTATCAACAAACCATTCCCAATTTCTTTTAAATACAAGTTACTATTTGTTGTACCTTTATCAGATCTATGTTTTTCCAAATAGCCATCCAACCTTTCATACTAGGTTCTAGGTGCTTTCTTCAATCCATATAGAGCTTTCTTTAGTTTGCAAACCATGTCTATGTCTTCCGTCAAAGGGAAACCTTCAGTCTACTCAATGTAAACCTCTTCTTCAAGTTCTCCATTCAAGAAAGCTGATTTACCATTTATCTAATATACCTTGAATTTCTTATTTTCTGCATAAGCTAAGAACATTCTAGCTACAAGGGCATTTATCTCCTCATAACCAATTCCTTCTTGCTATGAATAACCTTTGCACACAACTCTATCCTTATTTCTTACAACTTTTCCTTGCTCATTCATCTTGTTTTTGAATACCTATTTGGTTCGTATAACATTCTTTTCTTTGGGTCTAGCAACTAACTCCCATGTATCATTCTTCACAATTTGATCTAGTTCTTATTTCATTGCTTGAATCTAATGATCATCTCTATATGCTTCATCAACACTCTTAGGTTCAACTTGAGAAATCAGATATAATTCCTTACTAACTTTGTTTCTTGTCATCACACCTTTATCTTTGCTTCCAATTATCTACTCTAGAGGGTGATTCTTTTTCAAGTTTTTGTTAGAGATAGGAGTTTCTATCTCAACTCTTGGTTTGGATATTTGTTTCCTCTTTGCTCAACAATTTGCACATCATTCTACAGATCATTGCTAGTCTCAACGAAAATCTCAACATTTTGTCCAAAAATTTTAGTATTATCTTCTTCTTCATTAGAACTATAATCTAACATCTTTTCCTTAGTTCCAAACTTTTCATCAATATTTAAATTTGCATATTCAACTATTGTCTTGGTTCTATGATTAAAACATCTGTATGCCTTGCTTTTGAAGGAATAGACAACAAACATACCAACATCACTTCTTGGATCAAAATTACCAATATCATCATTGTATATGTGAATTGTGGGCCTCAAATTTTTACACACACTTCAACATGGTCATTACCTAAGAGATCTTCCTGAAATGAATATTGAATTGTTCATCCAAGTAATTTAATAGTGTGACCTATTGCCTTATAACTAGAAGGATTTTCCCTTTTCTTTCAGATTGAAAAGTAGGCAACCAAACCTTTTAGTATGAAGGATTTATGCAACTATATGATAGTGCAATTAATCTAGATGAAATGAAATTTTAATCTAATAACATGAAAAGAAAATTAAGCAATATGAGTGCATTTTAATCTAGATGATATTTAATGCTAAGCAATTATGAAAGCTATGAAAGTATTAAGAAATTGAGTATCTATTTTGATAGTAATTCGATGCAATTCAATTCCCATCTCTGTAATGAGGAGTTAGAAGCCTCTTAAATAGAATTTCTGAAATCAACCAACAGTCAAGATCAATTGGAAAGGATGGTCAAGATTGAAGTTGAGATTCAATCAGGATGGAATATTCCTAGTATAGGTGAGGTTAACTAATTTAGATCTTGAGTATAATGAAGAGTTAACTAAATTCACTTGAGTGTGAGAATAACTTGACTAAGTCAATTCCAATTTGAGAGATAGATCACTTAGAATTCTCATTCCTGAATTGAAGATAAGATTTGGAAGATTATTTAATTCAATAAAATGAGATATGACTTCATAAATGCATATTTTTAATTAATTGAGTAATTAAACCTAATATTGAAATAAAGACATTTTCTCATTAAATTAAATATGTTTAATTCCTTCGCACATTAGCTTAAAGAAGTAATTTAATTTAATTAAAGTATGAATACTTACAATTGAATCAAATTTAATTAATAGGTTTAATGTAGCTAATTTGAGTCAATACTTAGGAATTAAATAGAGAATATGATTAATGCAAATTAGGGTTTTCTACATTTGACAATTAGGTCAAGTAGTGATAATCAGAATAAGAATTTCCTAGTAACATAGGACTTAGGGTTGATTAGGATAGACCATAATTGGTTTACATGGCAATGTGCCAATTTTGGGGTATTGCATTTGGCCCTCTTTGAATGAATGTGTGAGCAACACATTCAATTCAAAGAAATTAGAAGTATGATGTGAAGATCAAGAAATGAGATTAGTTCTAAAATTGATGATACATGGACCAATTGATAAGATTTTAAAGGTTATCTCTAGAATAAAGCTTAACCTTAGGGAATCTAGATAGAACACCTAGATACCAAGATTGAAAAGCTTTTAAATATTATCTCTAGAATGGAGCTTAACCTTAAGGGATCCAGATAGAACACCTAGATACCTAGATTGATAATGATGCAGTAGCATCTAGTGGTGTAAGGTCAATCCTGTATCACCCAAAAATATGCTTAGTGTTAGTTTCTATTTAATGTGTTTTCATTTTTGGATACCCATTTGGGTCAAATTAAGATTCCAACTCTCATAGTTCCAATATTGGTTTTTGGGTTAGAGTTTTTGAGCACCTTGGGATACATACCAATGTAAAAAATAGGTTATTTTGCAAATTAGCTGTAATTATATTGAATTAGAGGGTTTTAGTTAGAGGAATGATTATACTTGTAATTTAAAGCACTCTAGAAAAAGAATTAGGTCAAAAGGCTTTACGATTTGAAAGTTATTGTAGTTTTAAGTTGCTTGGAGACCTCCTAAGAGCACTTCAAAGTAAGATTTGAGGCAATAAATAGCCTTTTATGGGCCTAATAAATGGGGGATAATCAAAGATCATCTATATAGCTATAGAGTGCTTGAAGAGCTTTCCAAAAATGTAAATGGTTCGTCAATCAGAGTCCCGAGTCAAAAGTTATGCCTCTCGAAAGTTGGACTACCATTTTTGGATTCTTCTAATTTTGCACAAACTTCTATCATGTTTTCTAGAGCCTTCTATTTTGGCAGTGAATGAAAAATTTCATATTCTAAAATTTATTCCTAACCCTAAACCTAATTTGGGGTACTTAAGGACATTTCTAGCATTGTAAAGGCAGTTTTTGGTGAAATTTGGGAGAGGGTACTGTGAGAAGGGTTTTCTCCAAAATTTGATAACATTGAAAGTCCATAGGGCATGTCTTGGAGTCTATTTTTTTTGTACTGAATGTAATAGCATATCATTTCTAATAATAATATTTCCCCTTTCCTATTGTTTCATTTTTGTCTTGGATTGTACCCCATCAGATATGCACAACTAGGTTTTTTGAAAGGGATTTTGAAACTTTTCAAGTAAATAAAAATGAACATGTGTCCCTCAGAGATGTTTTCTTGTGTGTTGCAATGAGTGTAGAAAATAATTATAGATTGAAGTCCTAATTAAATTTTTTTAACTACCTCCAAGCCAAGTTGCAAGGTAGATGTTTGGTGCCTTTTTTCTTATGTTGAGACAGGGAATTTTTGAGTTTTGGAGGTATCAAAGCCCCATTACACAAATATAGTCAGTGGAAGCATAGATCATCCATGTTAAAAATGTGGTTTCATGGATACCATCATTTTTGGATGAGAACCCAAAAAAATATCACTTTGCCTTCAACTCTCTTGAATATATTCAAACAACATTTTTTTTGAAGACTTAAGAAACATCATATGATGTTAAAAGATATGTCCTTATTAGACATGTAGCCCATTTCCTATTAATGGTATTTAATACGCCTCCCTCTATTATATTCTTACCATAATTAATGACAATAATGGATTCTCAGCTGACCAATATCCCCTTCTTCTTTATTTGATCTTTCATTTTACCTATGCCCAACATCCATTATTATTTACGACATATTTAGTGAAGCTATGCTAGAATTACACCATATTAAATTAGATGGATTTTACACAACATCAAGTGCTTCTAGTTAGATGGAGATAAATGCATATGATTGTATATTGTCATATTTTTAACTCTTTTCTTTAGTATATAGAAGCTGATTCATTGAATAAAAACAAGACACCCCTTAATGATTTAATCCTTATAAGTTATTATATCTAACACACAAAAGTAATTTTATAATGTGTTAATGTTAGCAATGTGTAAGTTATAATCCAGATACAAAATGCATCTCATTCAAGAGTTTGTGCTTTTATTTCAAATGTTAATTTGTTAAAGAGTTTAACAAAGAAGATCAACCATGTAGATTGTGGATTTATATAATCCAACATTTTTCTAACATTTTTCAAAGTTTACATATACAGGCTATAGGACACATCAAAGGAAACACAAGCTAGGAAAGAGAAGGTTGGTCAACACCATCTTGGCTCTAGTGGATATATGAAAATTCACACACACCTTGTAAGTAGCAGTAAATGAAAATTTACATCAATTTTTCATATAAAATAAAAAATAAGCAATACATTAATTATTGATGATATTATGAAAAAATTGTAGGGCATTGAATTTAATCTAGTTACCACATAAGAGGACAAACAAATTGGCTTCAAGAAAGGCTATAAAGCAGTGGTTTCTCACTACCACACATATCCCAGTGGCCAAAGAGTTGTAGAAGATTCTGGTGCAACAGTTGACACATAGGTAAATAGTCCAAATGAATAATAACAATAGTTGAGAACTCCATGACAAATAATCTATTTGATGTTATTTCAAACAATGATAACAATACATGCATGACATTTCACTGCAACCTACTACTCCCAACACAAATCTTACTCATGATGATGAAGGTATAGATCTTGAATATGACAAAGACCTCAATGTGCATCACAATGATATAGGGACATATTCAATTTCTATTTCAAATTAATCATGTAAGTATTAATAAAATTTAACATCTTAAACTATGATTGGTGTAAGTATATAGAGTTTGATGTTAGTGTTGAGTATGTTGAGGTTAGGGCTGAATAGAATGTGATAGTAGATGATGTGGCACTATTAGTTAAAGAAAAATTCCTATTATGTTCTTTAGATCAATGAAATACTTATAACATAAAACAAATTTTACAATTAAAACCATTTATTTCTTATTGCAGGGGTGCATCAACCTTGTCCTTGATGAAAGAAAAGGAAGTCTCATGTCATAAGATTAGAAGAACAAGAGCGACAGGATGCTGAAGATAGTTAGGATGTGCCTATTAGCCTTTAGCTTCAAAAAAAGAAATAAAGAAAAGAAGAAATGAATGTTAAAAACCTTGTTTGATGATGAATGTGTTGATGGATATTTATGAATGTTTCTTATTAGTGAATTTTTATGATGATGAATGCATTTTTATGATGATGAATGTTTCTTATTAATGGATTTTTATGAATGTTTCTTATCGATGATGAATGTTGATGGATTTTTATGAATTTTGATGAATTTTATGTCATGTTATTGAATATTGTTATGTGATTATAATGATTGACATGTTCATGAATTATTGATGAATGTTTATAAGTATTAATGAATTATATGTCATGTTAATGAATTTTATGTAAATATAATGATTGATGTGTTCACAAATTGTTGATGAATGTTTATATGTATTAATTAATTTTATATCATGTTAATGTATGTTATGTGATTATAATGATTCAATGATATACTTCTAAAGTGAATGAATGAAATATTTTCTTAGTTGTTAATGGGGAATTTAGAGTGATTATAGGGGGGGAAGAGGCCAAATTAGCTTCCACCTTCACATAGTTGGCCTTGTTAATTAGAGAATATGAAAGGATTCTCGAAACCAAGTGAAGCTCAAACTAAACCTGTTAAAAGCATTTTAGTTAAAACTTATTTTTGTATCATGTCATTATTGACTCTCACATGCATTATTGTCATTATTGCAAATAATTGAGATGCTCAACCTTTGAAGTCTCCAACATGATACTTACTTTTAGTGGGTGAATATAGCAAGTTCTAGGTGAATGCCTTAAAATGGCCTTAACATAGGTACTATGAATTCCAACATGCTACTTTCTCTATAAGTTGTATGAAAATTATGATTTATTGTTGATTACCAACTGCTTCTCTAGTAGAAATGGACAACATTTTCTTTCTCTATAATTTGTATGTAGACATGAAGCTACTCTTGCAAGAGATTGTCTATCACACTTTTCCACCAAGGAGGAAAAAGTATTTGATTGTCAATATTAAGGTATATTAATCTTCTAAGTTTACTAGCTTTAGGTTTCTAATTCTATCTTTGTTACTATCAATATCTTATGAGACTCTCTACAAGTATGAGCTATGAATCTATACAAGTCAAATAAAGGTAAATGAATGTAGATTTAAGGATGAAAGATAACTTTGAGATTGGAGGGGCATGCAAGCATTAGGCACCACAGACCATAGAGTTTATTTAGTTGTGTAAGAATTTGGTATATCTCTGATGCCATGTAAGAATTTGCCTTAGAGAAAAATGACACCAAGATCAAGAAGCTCAAACTCTAGAACAAGAGAGACTAATGGTGATCAAATGAGAATCTCAATAATGATCAAGATGATAATGGATATCAGATAATTGGATAATTGGATGAATACACACTAGAAGTGCCTGTATATAAAGGCAACAAGAATGACAAGGAGTTAGCAAAGAGATAAACATCACAACTAAGCACATGTCCACCAAGAGTGGATTATCCTCCATTAAGCACAAGAGTTTGTGAGATGATGAGAGGATAAGTTTACATAGGTGTATCTCATAAAGAGATGTTGTCGACACCATGTGCTCAAATAAGTTGCTAACTCCTGTGTTGTCAACAAGACAATCATATGTTTGTGCATATTCCTAAGTGTCTACATGAAAACTAATATAAAAATGTATTATCCTAAGTAGACTTAAGTAAAGTGTAATAATAATTAATTATTTACAGTAAAACCCTCCTTTAAGGGAAACTTAGGGGAATGTACTTAAGCTCACAAAGCTAAATGCAAGATGCAATGTGAGTCCCAACTATTAGGCCATGTTAGATACCCATGTACAAACGCAATGCTCTACAAACAATGTGATGCAATGCGATCTCTTTGAAAATAGAGAAAGAAGGAAAACCTCATGGGAAAACCTCGTCCAAAAAGAGAGATGAAGAAATACAAGATGCATGCAAGGATGGAGTAATCAAGACCCCCCTAGTATGACATACATCATCCATTTACAAGCATGTATCCCCCATAAGAAAAAATAAATGATGGTATCCCCCCATATTGAATAATCTCCTACAAGAATGTCATGAAGACAAAAAAGTATCCAATGCCTACAAATGACATTTCTCCCTTTAGGAAGAAGATACACCAAATATAGGTGCAAGTATACTTCCCATTGTGGATAGGACGATGGATGAGGAATCCATATGTAGTATGCAATGGATGCTACCTCTAAAGTCTTCTCATATGTTGACAAGTCCTTGATGAATGTAGATGCCACAAGATAATCTAGTAGATGCCCAAAAGAAGGTGGACAACAAGATAACATGTCCATATATGAAAGTGAATCAAACTTCGAAGACAAGGAATCATCTTTATAGGAAGATATGGGAAGAGAAAAAATGTAGCCTCCCCTCAATGATGAATGCACACCCATGAAATAAGCTCCTTGATGAATAAAGAAGCTACACCATGAAAAATAAATGATATTACTCCTTGTAGGAAGAAGTGGTGCCATAGGTGTAGTAGAGAATGCTACCCAACTAGTAGGAAGAATCTTCAAAAGATATGATGTCTAAGGAAACTAGAATACAATCTCCAAAGACTGATATGTCTCCTTTGAAGTAAAAGAGTCCTCCTCCAACTGCTCAAAAAAAGTGTCCACAATCATGTTAGTCTCAAAAGAAAGATCAAGTGGTTGAGGGTTAGAGTGTTCCCTTGCAACAAGTGAAGAAGAATTCTTCTCAACAAATAGAAGATGGATATCATCAATAATGTCTCCCACATCTTCAATGTAAGACTCCACAAAAAACACTGCAATGTCTAGAAGGAAGTCATCCGATGAAGCTAAAATAGAAAGACATGATATTTCCTACTGCACTAAATCAAGAGCATCTGTGGCTGGAACTAGATTAGTAAAAGCAACAGGAGCATCAAGAGTTATGATCTTAATTGAAGTTGTAGGTACCACAAATAGAGTGATTGGAGGTAGAATGTCCTCTAGTAATGGAGGGATCCATGGATCTCTATATGCTTCCCAAAGACACATCCAAATGTCATGAGGACTACTTGCCTTTCTAAGAGGAGCAAAATATTCCTTACTCATACTGTTATACATAAAGAAAAGAGGAAAAAAAAGTCCCCAATTAGTATTAGGTGGAAATATCTTCAAATATAGATAAGGAAACACTTCCTTATGTTCTCTTAGATGATCAATCATCAAAGCACTCCATTTTTGATAGTCCCTTTTTGTCAATTTGAAACTTAAACCAAAGTGACACTTTTGACATGACTCCATGAGATCAAATAATGTATGCACCCCCAAAATGCAAAAAAAAAATAAAAAATCAAAGAAACCCCCCTAATGCATGATTTGGCACTTTATATTTAGTGCTATTACAATGGGCCACTTGTCCAAATGAACCAAAGCAGACTTCTAATTTTGATGATTGCAACAACAAATATGAAGCTATATCAAACTCAACAAAATAAGACAAAAGACCTCTCAAGGATCTAATTAATTACAAGTGCCAATAGGCCAAAATGAGACCAAAATTTGAAAGTACTATGTCTACTTAGAATTACTCCAAACTGACACCAGATCTCGAAAGCAGACAAAAAATCATGCACTCTAAAAAAAATAGCACCTAAGTATGTGTCCAGATGAGCCTGAACTAAGCCTTTGAAGTTACAAAAATTGGGATTTATGATTTGTATAAAAATTCAAGGATAGAGATCTTAAACAACCTGCATCAATGTGTAGATCACGAAATTCTACCCCAAAACAAAAAAAAAATTGCTTGAAAAAAGTAGTCCATATGAGGGAGATAACACTGTTTGAAAATCACCTCTGTAATTATTTTTCCTAAATTTCCGCTTTCGCACCTTGAAAAATAAAATGACTCTAGATTTTACCTCAGATGTCCAATTTTGATGAAACAAAAGTTGACTTGGGGTTTTTTTGACCTTATAAATGTGATATCAATATTTGATTTGCACCAACAAGCTCCAATCTTGACCTTAAAAAAATCTCTCCAATGGCTATGCAATGAAGCTCCTGTGGCTTTGATACCATGTAAGAATTTGGTATAACTTTAATACCATGTAAGAATTTTCCTCAGGGAAAAATGATTTCGAGATCAAGAAGCTCAAGAATTAGCACAAGAGACACTAATGATGATCAAATGAGAATCTCAATCATGATCGAGATGATAATGGATATTAGATAATTGGATAATTGGATGAATACACACTAGAAGTGCCTATATATAAAGGCAACTAGAATGAATAGGATTCAGGGAAGAGATAAATATCACGACTAAGCAAATTTCCACCAAGAGTGGATTATCCTCCATTGAGCATAGGAGTTAGTGTGATAATGAGAGGATAAGTTTACATAGGTGTATCCCACAAAGAGATTTTGTAGACACCATGTGCTCAAATAAGTTCCTAACTCCTATGTTGTCAACAAGGAAAATCATATGCCTACGTATATTGCCAAGTATCTACATGAAAACTAATATAAAAATGCATTATCCTAAGTAAACTTAAGTAAAGTGTAATAATAATTAATTATTTACACTAACAAGTTGATACCAAGAGTTTCTTCCAGGTTTTAATTTATTATCATCCTTATTTTTCCAAAAATAAAAAAGAAACCTTGATATCCCTATTCTCTCCAAGCTCCTTAAAGTATGTCATAGAAAAATTTATATCTATATTGAGAGAAACAAGTCAAGAAATCTACATGTTGTGAAGACATCATCATCCTTTGTTAGTATGCAAAAAGTGTGCATCATTACTTTATTGTAGTTATTTTCATAACTAGTGGCAATGATATATAATGATGTTTATTTTCTTTCTACCACAATGGTTATGTTTTATGTCATGAAAAAAATTGATTATTCGTCATGGAATGACCCTACAAAGTAACTTTCCATTGTCACTTTTAAAAAGTGCTCTTATATTCAAAGCCCTCCTTAATATGCTTTGACATAAATGGACTTATGTTGTCATAGTTCTCTAATTCGATCTTGTAATTTATTGCTAGCATGCGCATTATTCACATATATTGATGATTGACATGCTACATTAAAAATGTGTTCAAAACTTGCCACTATTGGATGTATAAGAAAGTATAAGTAATCAATGATTCTTTGGAATGATTACCAATCTACTTTGATAGTTCAAGATGGAGAACAATTTTGGGTTGCAAGCCTTCTTCATGAAAACTCTCGTTTATCAATAGTAGCTCTTCGTAAATGAAAAACCCAATGTTCTTATACTAAAGATACAAGCTATGCTTAACAAATGATGTCTAATATATTTTCTTTGGAAATAATTATTTGAATATCAATTACTTTGTAGAATTCTACTTATTGAGTTGCATTTTTTTAAAACTCTAACTACTATTGCTATTTTGACATTTACTACCATCAACGGTATAAGAAACCTACTGAAACATCTCTACAAGTCATCTCTATTTTGACATATCCTAGCATCAAGAGTATGAAAAATATGTTGAAACATCTCTCTAGGTCATCAATAGTTTGATGCATCTTTCCATTGATGATGTGGAATAACTATTGAACCATCTCTCATAGCCATAAATAGTTTGAAGTTCTAAACTATTTTTCTAGTGCCGCCATGGGATAATGATGGCAATAATTTTTGATGATTTTTGTCATCGATATATCGACACCAACCTTGGCCATCAAAATTTTGACTTTAGTTTAGTGACGATAGGTTTTGACATTTTTGAGTTATGATTTTGATAGAAAAGTGTCAAAAAATAGGCCCAAATTTACTAGTGTGGTAACATTCAATAGTAATGTTTATAAGTCCCTTAGAGAAGGCCATTCTTTAGAAATGTCAAGGAGTGATATAGTCTAGATGATCTTTGGCATAAACCCTCTAACAAGGTCACATTAAAATGTGTATGTTACCTTTAACAAGGTTGGCCCCTAAAAATGCTCTTTCAAAAGAGCATAAATATTTGGGTTGTTAGTTCCCAGGTGGTTTTTCCCTTTACAAGGTTTCCATGTTAAACACTTGTGTCAAATATGTGGATTCTTATTGTGTTAAAATTTTAGTTCATGTTAATTATTTATTGTTACAACTTGGTATAAGCTATATGATTACTCTAATACTCAATATAGTAAGGAACTGTAAGTTACCAATTTGATGTAAAGATTTTATAAGTTTGAATTGTGATATTAGATTTGTCTATCAAGTTATTAATCAAAATTTTTAAGGGCGTTTGAATTGGTACAAAAATGTTTTAAAGGTTTGTAAGATAACTGGGTATAAGTTATTCACCCCCTCTTTGTTATATAATAGCTATATGTAATTTATCATCAAAAAAAGTAAAACTCTCATCATCAATGGTCTCATTGTCCACAATAGAATTATCTACAATTTCTATGTAGGTCTATTCATTCACACAAGAAAACTAAAATATACTTCATCAACTTCAAAAAAGTCACATGCACTTATTGTTGATATAAGATTGTTTTGAAGTGAAGAACCTATAATGGAACAATCATTATTTTGTCAATGATATCAAACATGCTACCTATTGGTGAGATAATTTCCTTTTGGTCTAAAAGCTATCATTTAGTTGATTGATGAAGAGAATTTGAAAAGAGGAGATAACAATAACACCTAGAGAAAGGTTGAGTTATTTGGTATGTAAAAGAAGCACTAAGACCAAGCAAGACATTGATACTATAGTTTATTGTTTGTCTACTTAAAGTCTGAAATAAAAGATTACTCAAGTTAAGACTAGAAGAAGATCAATTATGAAAAGTGTCTGCCAAGCCTTGTGAAGCAATTAGTGCACACCAAGCTAAAATTAGTGAAAGCCAAGTAAAAATCAAAAGGTTCCAAGAAAAGATGAAAACAAGTGCAATTCAAGTGATTGTTAATATATGTCAAGTAAATTTTAGTTGATGTTGTGCACCAATAAACTTTAGTGTTTGGTGAGTAAACTAGTGTTGGCCAAGTGAAAGAATAGTATAGAAGCCAAGTGACAACATATCGATGTCGAGAGCTAGTATTTATGTTAAATTAAAACTTTGATGAATTTGAGTTGATTTTTTTTTTATTGAATTGTTAAGTGTGTAGAAGATAACTATGATGAGTTGGTGGTAAAGAATTCAAGGTAAACCATTTTGAGGTGAATTCAAGGAATATTATAGAAGAAGTTTCTAGAGGAACCAAATGGAAAAGTGGGTATATTTATTGTATCCTACCTAATCCTACTTTAACCTAAAATGGATGATTGTGGTTAAGTAGAAAAAGATCTGAATTATCTATTTATAAAGAGAGCTAGTCAGAAAAAAAGGTTGTCATATGTGAGAACCTAAGGAAGACAAGGAGTCTAGGGTATTGCTTCATTTAGTGGCCAAATGGAAGTGACTAAAGTTGGCATGTAAAGAAAGAAGGCTTAAGAGCATGAATGCTTGAAGGGTGAACAAGCTATCATAGCTAAAGTGTGTGAAAGATGAGAAAAATGGAGGATTGAAATAGAGATATGTAATCTATGAGTGAGTTGTAATTTGTTATCAGATCAAGCTTTACTATTACTTTATAATCATTGTATTAGTCTAGTGTAAATCCTTTGGATTAAGGTTAACCTAATAGTCATTTGTAAATCCTTTAACCAAGTGACATTCTAATGGAATAGTCTAAAGTCCTCTAACAAGGTTCACTCCTAACAGGGTGATCAAAATTATTTAACCATGTCACACTTAACAGTGTGTATTGTAACCTTTAATAGGGTTGGCCTTTCATAGGGCATCACTTTAGAAGAATAAGAACTAGTAGCATGTTACTGGTGGTTTTTCACAAATTGCTCCGCATAAAATCCTTGTGTCAAACATGTTACTTAATCTATTATGTTTCATGTTTACATTTCTTCAAATTTGTTTTGACCTAGGACAATAACCTACAAAGTTTAAGTATTGTATGATCTAATGGATGCACATATAATAAGGTTTTACGGATATGGATCTACTAAGAATTAATTTTTTTTATTTGTACGTATGGAACTTGGATAATCGATTCTCCCCCTATCAGTTATTCTAAAGAATTTCAATAATTGGTATCAAAGCACCATAGTGCTTAAGAGGACTAGTTTGAAGGTACTAAAAGAAAAATGTCAAGATGTCAAAAAGAGAGGTACCCAAGCTTAACAAGGAGAACTTCCCTGCATTGAAAAGTGTGATGAAGCTACACCTAGGAGGTCTTGGAGACGATGCACATTCTACCATCACCACTGAGCATGTTGACCTTTTTGAATCGCTAACTACTGATGACATAAAAAAGAAGAAAGAAAATAATTAGGAAATGTTGGAGATTGCCTCTATCTTGAGTTATTCTAAGTTTGGTGACATCAAGGGTTTTGATAGTGCAAAGAAGATGTGGGATGCTCTTCATACTATTTATGGAGGAGATATAAATGTTTTGAGAGATAAATCTAAAATTCTTAGAGGTAAGTATGATGACATGAGGATGCAAAAAGGTGAGAACATTACTCAATATTTATCTAGAATAAAAGATGTTGTTAATGCTATAAGAGAAGCTAATGGTAAGATAGGTGATGAGACTATATTAAGAAAAGTATTGAGAACACTGCTGCCCATCTATAGTGTTATAGTTTCTACCATACAAGAACTAAGATGTATACCATTTTCTAATCTAACTCTTGAAGGTTTGGTAGGAAGGCTCATTGCATTTGAACTCTCTAATTTTGATAACTTAAAATCTAAGAATGTTGAATCTTCTTTTAAAGCTAAATTGTCATTAAAGGAACCTATAAGGAAGAAGAAAAAGGTAAAATATATTTCTAGTGATAGTGATATAGATGAGGATGTTGAACAACTTGAAGCATTGCTAACAAGGAGATTTCATAGAGGCAAAGGAAAACTCAAAGGTAAGTTACTATCATATGTTTTAATTGCAATGAGGTTGTTCATATTGCTTCTAGATGTCCAGAGAAAAAGAATAATAGAAGAGGAGACAAATATAGGAGTAAAAGAGATGAGGAAAATAAACATTACAAAGATAAAGGAAAGAAGTCTTGCTACATTACAGAAGAGGAAACCAAAGATGGATTTGACAACCATGATGAAGAAGTGGTGTATGTTGCAATGAAGGATGATTATGATGAGGATGAGGCAATTTCACTTGTATATTATGTGAACAAGAATGATAGATGGATCATTGATAGTGGGTGTTCACATCACATGACTAGAGATAAATGTAAATTCATTGCTCTTAATTATTATGATGGAAATAGTGTAAGGTTTGGTAATGATGCACCCAATCTACTAAAAGGAAAGGGATCTATCAAACTCATAGAAAAGATCATGTGTGACAATGCTTATTATGTAGAAGGACTTAACTATAATTTATTGAGTGTGTCAAAAATAAATAGTTTAGGTTGCAAAGTTGTGATTGAGAACAAGATATTAAATATCTATGACATTGAAGGGAAACTAATTGGGAAAGGTGATCAGACTAGAGGCAATCTATTTTATCTTGACATGAATGATGATACTTGTCTTGTTGTAAAATTTGATGGTGTGTAGTTATGGGACAAGATGTTATGTCATGTTAAGTTTTATAACGTAGTGAATACCAGTAACATGAAAAGAGTTAGAGGTTTGCCTAAATTGAAGAAACTTGACAAAATAATTTGCAAACAATGTTAGTCAAGCAAAATAAAAAAATATAGTTTTAAGAGTAAGACTCACACCTCTAAAGAAATTATGGATATTATTCATACTAACTTGTGTGGACCAATTGATGTGCAATGCTATAAGGGTGGCAAGTACATTATCCTATTTGTTGATGATTATTCTAGGATGATGACAGTTATGTTTTTGAAATAGAAATTTAATGCTTTCCAAATGTTTAAAGGGTACTTAGCTAGAGTTGAGAAGAAGACAAGAAAAAGACTGAAATGCCTGAGATTTGACAAAGGTGGAGATTTTACATCAAATGAGTTTGAGATGTTCTATAATGACAGAGGAATAAAAAAAAATACATCTACACCTAGGACTCCTCCACAAAATGGGATTGTTGAAAGGAGGAGCAAAGCTGTGATGGATTGTGCTAGGACACTCATGATGGAGAAGAATGTTGCTTTGAAATACTTGAGAGAGGCTATAAGTACAACTATATATACCTTGAACTATGTGCAAGTCAAGAAAGGTACTCATTCAACACCTTTTGAAATATGGTACGGATAATCACCCAATGTAAAATATTTTAAGGTATTTAGAAGCAAGTGCTACATTCTTAAGGATTTTAGGAGTGGTAAATTAGATGCTAAAGGTGAAGAAGGTATATTCCTTATCTATTCCACAAGAAGTAAAGCTTATAATTATTTAAATACTAACACTAACAAAGTTGTGGAAAGTGCAAATTTTAAATTTGATGAATATACAAAGTACATGAAGCTGAACCTATGAAGGAAGCTAACAAGTACAAATAATTTGTATACCTTTATGAAGATAATGCCTACTGATGAAGATTTTGTAAACCATATTGAAAATCAATATCAAGTTTTAGTGACTATCAAGTCACATACAATGAATACCAAGTTGCATTTAGGAGCCAAGTTACAGTCAGGAACCGAGTTGTAGATGGAAGCTAAGGCAAATTTTGATTCTGAGATTAGTGTACATGAAAGAGATATTGAATTACCTGATAGAGAAGTACATAGTGACTTTGAAGTTGATAGACCTAATGAAGAAAGAAGAGTAGAACCAAGATTCTAAAAGTATGTCAAAAGACATCACCCTACTAAAAAAATTATTGGAGATAAAGATGCTAGACTAATGACAAGAAACTAATTGAGAAGTGATACATGTTTGTTGAGTATGCATGAGCCCAAGAGATTGAAAGATGCATTAGAGAATGAGGACTACAGTAAAGACATGAAAGAAGAGATTGAGCAGATTGAGAAGAATAAGACATGGACTCTAGTTCCCAGACTAGAGGACAATAATGTGATTGGAACAAAGTGGGTGCATAGAAACACGTTAGATGAAAATGGTGAAGTCACGAGGAATAAGGAAAGATTAGTTTGCAAGGGGTATTTACAAGAAGAAGTAATAGAATATGGAGAAATATTTGCCCCTATTGTAAGATTAGAAGGAGTAAGAACTTTGCTTGCTTATTTTGCATACAAAAGTTTCAAAGTTTATCAAATGGACATAAAGTTAGCATTTTTGAATGGCATATTAAAAGAAGAGGTTTATGTAGAACAAACAGAAGGATTTGTTGATGCTAACAAAAAGAACATGGTATGTAGACTACACAAAGCTTTCTATGGTTTAAAGAAAGCCCTAAGAGCATGGTATGAAAGGCTTCACAATTATATTGTGAAGATTAAATTTGAGAGGATTGATGATAACAACAATCTATAGTTAAGGACAAAAGAAGGTAAAGGTAATTTACTCGCTGAAATTTTTGTGGATGATATCATATTTGGAGGTCAAGATACTTTATGTAAGTTATGTGCAAATTAAATGAAGAAGGAATTTGAGATGTTTATGTTTGGAGAGATCAAGTTCTTTGTTGGTTTTCAAGTATATCAGATGAAAAATGGTATATACATCACTTAGTCTAAGTATGTGAAGGAAATATTGAAAACTTTTGGATTGGAAGATTCTAAACTAGTTAGCACACCTATGGTGATAGAACACAAGTTGTCAAAGAATGATGATTTAGCTGATGTGAATCAAACATTGTATAGGTCTATGATTGGAAAATTACAATATGTAGTACTACTCAAAGGTATGAAGGAGGAAATCATTGAATCTATGGTACTTTATTATGATAATACAAGTGCTATAAATACATCAAAGAACCCTATAATGCACACAAAGACTAAGAATATTGCAATCAAGTGTCATTACTTGAGAGAGTAAGTTCAAGACAAACAAGTGAGGATGGAATATGTGAATACAAAAGAGAAAATATATGATATCTTCACAAAAGATTTACCTAAGGATGTTCATGAGTATCTAAGAGGTAAACTAGGGGTGATACCCCTATCCAAAGCTACTTACGAAGCATGAGTAGTGCCCTGCATCAACTAAGCTAAATGGTGTATCTTTCAACTTGATGTAGTGGATATTACTTTAGGAACTGCCTAAAGTAATGAAGGAGAAGATTTATAGTCACATGTAAGGTGACAAAGGGAGAATCTAGAATTGATTATATGTACATATAGAGATGACAAGTCTTTGGCATTGTTTTCAAAGAGGGAGAAATGAACCTATCAAGGGAGAAATGACAAAAAGAAATACGCATCTACCTAGTAAGAGGGAGAAAGTAATAAGGGAGATATAAGAATAGAGTAGACAGAGATGGATACACCTTAATATAAGAAAAAGAAGTAGTAAAGGAACTTGAAAAATATCACATTACCCCAAAAAAAGGAAGGACATATACTACACTGATAGAGGGAGAAATCTCAAAGATTTATTTTCTTTTTGGTATTATTGTTGGTATTGGTCTGCCATCAATGCCAAAGAGGGAGATTGTTGATATAAGATTGTTTTAAAGTGAAGATCCTGCAATGTAAAAATCATTATTTTGTCAATGATGTCAAACCTACTATTGACTGATGAGACAATTTCTTTTTGGTTTGAAATCTATCATTTAGTTGATTGATGAAGAGGATTTGAAAAGAAGAGATAACAATAGCACCTATAGAAAGGTTGAGTTATTTGGTATTGTTGAGTTGTCATTTTTCATGATGCTTAATGACATGAATCCTTTCAAACTCCTCTCTTGAAAAGTTGATTTGGGATCAACTCTAAGGTTCCAGGCAATCTTGTGACCTACTAGATGCTCAGTTTAAGATAAATATATTTGTTCATAGAGAGGCCTTTGCTAGTTTGAACCAATTTTAGATAAGATGATCAATCTGCTTGTTGTTTCAAAATTAACCACAAAATGAAAAGATATATTTTTGATATTTTCTATTTTTAAATGAATGCAATCTAAAAAAGAAACTATATGAATTCCTAATTTAACCAAGGGTTAACAAATAAAATAACAAAGATAAGGTAATAAGAGATGAAAGTAAATAACATAAAAGGGAAATTCCTAATAGACATAAACCATGGTAACAATATGTTTGCGAGCTAACTTGTTGAAAAGATTAGGTAGAAAACCAATGAAAATAGGAGCAGTGCTTCCTCAAATCTACTAATGCAATTGTTGATAGAAACTTAGTAAAACAAAAAGATGTTTCACTTCTTATCAAATTGCAAGGCCACAAAAAGTGCACTCATGTGAGATGAGAAGTTATGTAGGAACAATAGGGTGATCTCTTCTCCAACTCTATACATTAGCAAAATTAATCAACATGCGACAAACACCAAAACTAAAATATTGCACGGTCAAATCAACACAACAAAAATATTGGCTCCATTATTATCATGAACAAGAATCCACAAAAATAACATACTCCGACAAGAATAACTACACTCATAATGAGAGAACCAATAACATATATCATTGCATCAAAATAATGGCCTAGAACACATGTTACATTCCTTAATTTATAAGAAATTGTTACCTCAATTTGTGTTGAGAGTGAGAGATCTCTTTATGCAAATATATGCTTAAAACTAATAATAAATATCTAATTATGTAAAAAATGACTTTCTAAATGGTGGTAAAATAGGACTCCAGCCTTGTTTATATAAATTAATGGGTGCACAAGCCTTTACATGTATTTTTTTAAAAAAGTAGTAGATAAGAAGAAGGATGCTGTAAGAGGATTTGGGAGTCACTAAAATCTCTAAAAATGTAAGCTTGGCCTTCTCTGAATGTTTTTAGGAGTTAAATTTCCACTAAAATGCATTTTTGGTGCATGGAAAACTCTAAATTTGGAACTACTAGTTAATTATTTGTGTACCTGAATTATTCAAAAATTTTGGCACACCTTTGGAATAGCACACCTTGCACACCTATAGGGAATTTGTGCATGGTGCTCAATTCACCAAAAAATTTAAGTTCTTTGTTTTGAAAATGGTTTCTAGGTTTTTCTCAGATGAGGTCTAGGAGCACTCTTGTGAATTTATTTTTCCCTTTTTGATGATTTATAACATCTTTATAGCCAAAAAAATTTCAAAGACTTGAATTCCTCCTATTTGAAATCCCAAGTCACCTATGTTGAATATTGTCATTAATATTTTCATAAGATGAGGAACTTGTTCTGGTTCATGTGTCTAACCTGTATATCTTTAATCTTTAGTGTAAATTCATGAATAAAAAAAATTAGGTGTGACTCCTTTGAAGGTGAAGGTTACCAGCTTAGGTAATATCTCTATTGTTGTTGTAAATGAAAATGCTATGATGATCTGTGCACTTGTGCATTATGTGCCACACCTTCATATTATGCACATATTCATGCACTATGAAGTCTATTCCTTGATTTTTTCTTATCTTTGACTACTTGATCCTTCTTGATAAGAGACTAGGAGATTTAGGTTATCCAGAATGATCAAATGTTTGAAACTTTTCATATTTTTTTAAACAAGATTTTCTAGGCATTTTAAACTAGATTTTTCGGAGGTCTTCTACTCAAAATTTCAAGTTGAAACTTTCATTAGTCCCTAAAATTGGGTAGCTAATGGCTCACTATTATAGGGACTAAAATTATATTTTTAGTTCTTCTTTCCAATAATGTAAACATTTTTGAATTATGAGCTCTAGGTCAAAACTTATGACCTAGACAAGTTAAGGATGTCTTTTTTTATCTGCACAAAGAAGAAAACATTAGTTATCTCATGTTGGAAGACCCAAAAGAGGACTCCACAAGACTTAGATTGTAAAAAATTGGGTCAACACCAGTCAAAATAGATAAGACAACTCATTTTTCCCCCAAATGATAGTTTTTTGCATTATCACACTTTGGAAGGTGTGCTAGGTGCACAAATTTCCTTGGAGATGGAAAAGTGCACAACTACACACTAGTGCACATGCACACCTCGAAAAAGTTTGCATGTGGGAAACTGCACACTTGCGCATTTGTGGCATTGTGCAATTTTAGGAGGACTAGAGTGTGCACCTTCAAGGGTGCACACATATACATGTGCACATCCCCAGAGTGGGGGTAAAGTGTACATGTGCACACTAGGCCCACCTACACACCTGTGCATGTGCGTATGTGCGCAAGTGTGCATGTGTACACTTTAAGCACATAGAGTCTTAAAATTGATATTTTTTCTCTATCTGATTGCTTGACCCTTCTCGATCATAGCTCAAGGTTTGACCTAGACCTAGGTGAGGGTCCAAAATGTCCAAGGCTTCAGACTAGATGCCTCATAGGAAAATTTTAAACTAGGGGGTCACCATTCTATAGCTCAAAATGGGGCATGCATTGTGAAACCACAATAGGTATATAAAACAAGCACTAAGACCAAGCAAGACATTGATATTATAGTTTATTGTTTATGTACTTAAAGTATAAAATGAAAGATTACTCAAGTTAAGACTAGAATAAGATCATGTATAAAAAGTGTCTACTAAGCCTTGCTAAGTAGTTAGTACAAGCTGACCAAAAATCAATGAAAGTCAAGTGAAAATCAAAAGGTGTCAAGAAAAGATGCAAAATAGTGCAAGCCAAGTGATTGTTAGTATATGCTGAGTAAGGTTTAGTTGATGTCGAGCATCAATAAACTTTAGTGTTTGCCAAGTGAACTAGTGTTGGCCGAGTGAAAGAATAGTATTGAAGTTGAGAGAAAATATATTGATGCTAAGTGCTAGTATTTATGTTAAATCAAAGATTTGATGAATTTGAGATGACTATTTTATTTTCTTGAATTTTGTGAAGCATGTGGAAGATAACTATGATGAGCTAGTGGCATAGAATTCAAGGTAAACCATTTTGAGGTGAATTCAAGAAAGATTGTAGAAGAAGTTTCTAGAAGAACCAAATGGAAAAGTGGGTAGATTCATTGTATTCTACCTAATCCTACCTAACCCTAAAATGGATGATTTTGGTTAAGTCGAAAAAGATATTGATTCTCTATTTATAGAGAGAGCTGGTTAGAAGTAAAGGTTTTCATGTGTGAGAACCTAAGGAAGAAAAGGAGTCTAGGGTATTGCTTCATTTAGTGGCCAAATAGAAGTGACTACGATTGGTATGCAAAGCAAGAAGAGTTAAGAGTATGAATGCTTGAAAGGTGAACAAGCTATTAGAGCTGAAGTGTGTGAAAGCCAAGAAGAATGGAGTACTGATGGGGACACGACCCAAGCATAGAATGGACACAACAGAAAAGGGGAAATTATATTAACTAAGAAAATAAGCTACTACAAATAGTACAAAGAAAATAAACTTCAAAACATGCCCTAAGGGCTTACAATAGCATAAATCTGGAGATAATTTCTCCTTTCAGTACCTCCTCTCAAACTCCACTCCGAACTGCCTTTTACAATGCCAAGAATCTCCTTAAATAGACCTCAGAGGGTTAAGGACTAGGAAAACATTCTAGAAGGTGCTAGTAGGCATCCACCAACCAAATAGAAGGCTCAAGAAGTTGTGTTAGAAGTCGGCGCAAATCTAGAAGAATCCAAAAACAATAATCAAACTTTCGAGAGGCATAACTTTTGAATCGTAGCTTCGATTGATGAACTGTTTACATTTCTGAAAAGCTCTCGAAGCACTCTATAGCCCTATGGAAAAGCTTCACTCATCCCCCATTTTTTGGCCCTTTTTGAGGTCATTTAATGCCCCTAACCTGACTTTGAAGCATTCTTAGGAGGTCTCCACAACTCAAAAAACTACAATAACTTTCAAACCGTGGGACCTTTTGACCTAATTCTTTTTCTGGAATGCTCTAAATTACAATTACATTCATCTAGCCAATTTACACCTCCTATTTCACCAAAATGATGGCTCAATTACATACTCCTATTATTTTGAGATTTACACGAACACTGATAGTGGAACTGTGAGAGTTGGAACCTTTATTTGGCCCAAATGGGTATCCAAAAATGAAAACACATGAAACAAAAATTAAGTCTAAGTATTTTTTTTGGGTGACACAGGATTGCCCTTATACCTCTGGATGCTTCTGCATCAAGTACTCAAAAAGAGATCTCTAATCTATAAGTGAGTTGTAATTTGTTATCAGATCAAGCCTTACTATTACTTTTTAATCATTAACTGAGAAAAGGGGAAATTATATTAACAATAGAATGGACACAACATAAAAGGGGAAATTATATTAATTGAGAAAATAAGCTAGTACAAATAAGCACAGAATGGACATAATAGAAAAGAGGAAATTATATTAACTGAGAAAATAAGCTAGTACAAATAGTACAAAGAAAATAAACTTCAAAACATGCCCTAAGGGCTTACAACATAATGGACACAACAAAAAAGGGGAAATTATATTAACTGAGAAAATAAGCTAGTACAAATAGTACAAAGAAAATAAACTTCAAAACATTCCCTAAGGGCTTACAATAGCATAAATCTGGAGATAATTTCTCCTTTCAGTACCTCCTCTCAAAATCCACTCCGAACTACCTTTTACAATGCTAGGAATCTCCTTAAATAGACCCCAGAGGGTTAAGGACTAGGAATACATTCTAGAAGGTGCTAGTAGGCATCCACCAACCAAATAGAAGGCTCCAAAAGCTACATTAGAAGTTGGCGCAAATCTAGAAGAATCCAGAAATGGTAACCAAACTTCTGGGAGGCATAACTTTTGAACCGTAGCTCTGATTGACGAACCGTTTATATTTTTGAAAAGCTCTCAAAGCGCTCTATAGCCCTATGGACAAGCTTCACTCATCCCCCATTTTTTGGCCCTTTTTGAGGTCATTTAATTCCCCTAACCTGACTTTGAAGCATTCTTAGGAGGTCTTCACAACTCGAAAAATTGCAATAACTTTCAAACCATGGGGCCTTTTGACCTGATTCTTTTTATGGAATGCTCTAAATTACAATTACATTCATCTAGCCAATTTACACCTCCTAGTTCACCAAAATGATGGCTCAATTACATACTCCTATTTTTTCAAGATTTACATGAACACTGATAGAGGAATTGTGAGAGTTGGAACCTTTATTTGGCCCAAATGGGTATCCAAAAATGAAAACACATGAAATAGAAATTAAGTCTAAGTATATTTTTTTGGGTGAAACAAGATTGCCCTTATACCTCTGGATGCTCCTGCATCAAGTACTCAAAAAGAGATCTCTAATCTATAAGTGAGTTGTAATTTGTTATCAGATCAAGCCTTACTATTACTTTCTAATCATTGTATCAGTCTAGGGTAAATCCGTTGGATTAAGGTTGACCTAACAATCATTTGTAAATCCTTTAATTGGGTGACTTTCTAATGGAATGGTCTAAAGTCCTCTAACAAGGCTCACTCCTAATAGGGTGATTGAAATCCTTTAACCAAGTCACATTTAATAGTGTGTATTGTAACTTTTAATAGGGTTGGCCTTTCAAAGGGCATCACTTTAGCAGAGTGAGAATTAGTAGCATATTATTGGAAATTTTTCCAAATTGGGTTTCCACATAAAATCCTTGTGTCAAATGTATTATTGAATCTAGTACATTTCATGTTTACATTTTTGCAAAGTTATTTTGACCTAGGATAGTAACCTACAAAGTTTAAGTACTGTATGATCTAATGGATTCATGTATAATAAGGTTTTATGGATATGGATATACTAAGCATTGAAAAGTTTTATTTACACATTTGGACCTTGGATAACTGATTCACTCCCCCTCTCAGATATTCTAAAGAATTGCAACAATTCAACCTCTAATGCTTCTTTATCCATGAAGTCTCTTATTCATTGAGTAATCCTTCTGATTGGCCAAGCAATATTTTTTTTGTGATTAGTAGATGAAAAATCAAACAAGATTGTCGGAAATATGATTTAGAAGACTCTAACTACCTCATACTCGGTGATCTACCTTCCATCTTCACAATGTTCTATAATTTAGTGATCTATTCACTCAAGGTAAACTTCATCTTCTCACATCGATGTTTCACAACCAAAATAATACATTTGTGAGTCCTTTTCAATTGCAATCTAGAACCGTAATCTACTACCTCATAACAAAGAGATCTAAGATTCCACAGACAATCAATCCACCACACAACTAGAACAAGATCAAATTATGATATGATATCATCTAATGTAGTAAAAGGTTAGGTGTACCCCCCTTGGAGGTGACCTATCCTCCAAAAAAAATCACCCTATAAAAAATGAACAATAGCATTTAGATTTAGATCTAGAACAACACATACTCTCATAATAGAATGATAAGATTTACATCCAATATGTCAAGTTGTAAGGCATTCCCGGTTACAACCATTGCAAAGAAGATTAAAAATCAATCATCGCATGTGAGCTTACACTGTTGATTTCATTTTGGTTTTGAAAAAGTAGTAATAAAACATTTAGTCAGTATCTAGTAGAATTATAGTGCATGATGCATACCGAGTGATCAACGTGAGCCAAGAAATTAGTGCAATCCGAGTAATCAAACCATGCCAAGAATATGTGTTTTGACATTACAACCAAGTAATGTGACTAGTCAATGTTGAGCACTAGTATTTTTTGTGTAGATAGTATGTGCTAAGTCACTCAAGTGATGAGAAGTTTATATATGCCAAGTGATTCAAAGGACACATAATAGTTAGTGTCGATTTCTATAGAAGTCAAGTTACAACATTTAGAACACTGTGAAGATCGATCAGCAAAGTCTTTGGATGTTGAGGGAACATTTTTTGACATACATTTTTGTTATGGCACAAAATCCTATGTAAACTATTTTTGGCCAACATAATCATGAGTTAATTATTATAAGAGATATGTATGGAGTAATATTATGAATCCCTATGCAACACATGCAACCAATTTGATTAAGGGAAGCATTAGATGGCAATAAGGATCAAGCACAATCATTGATTCTAACCTAATCCATATCCACCTATATTTATTTAAGAAAGGAAAACCCTAAGAAGTTTATCATTACATGAGGAGATGAATGCTAAGAGTTGAGAAGGCATTCATAGTGGCTATGATGGCTATGAAAGAGATATGCAAAGTAGAATCAGTCTAGAGGAACAGAGACAAGTAGTGAGAGTATTACAAACGATAGATCTGATTAGAAGGATCAAGATTTAATCAGTAAAGAGGAGATCTAATATCAAGCAGAAAGGTTCTAACCAAAGATTAGGTGTTGAATCATTCTAATAGGTGATGCAGAGTAAATATCTTAACTGAGTAGTCCTAACATGCTATTGTAAATATCTTAATCAAGTGCTTAATTAATTGTGAGTTGAAATCCATTAGCAAGGTGAGACCTAACAATCTTTGTAAGGCTTTAATAGGGTAGACCCCCATAGGGTAGATCATAGCTTATGATCAAACACTTCATATCCATAATTGGCCACACTTTACAACTACAGTAGTGAAGATTTGTGGGTGTTATCCCCACCCCAATTTTACCTTCTCATTGGAGGGTTTTTGGGTAACCAATTTATTGTGTTATGGGTTATTTACTTTATGTTGTGGATGTGATGCATGTTAAGTTATGAGATGAATGTTGGTGATATGTTTTAGAGGAAAAATTATTAAGTGTTGATTCAACACCCACCCCCCCCCCCCGCCCCCCCCCCCCCCCCCCCAAAAAAAAACTTAATTTCCCATTTTTATTTCCAACAATTAGTATCAAAGGTTGGTTCTCTAGAAAGGAAAGTATTATAGCTTTGGAGGTAAGATCTTGAAGATGGAAGTCTACAAGTTGGGAAAGACTATTGAGGACTAGAAGATTGAAATATAGATTTCCCTACATTAACTCAAGGAAGTAATAGATGAACCACAAAATTCATTAAAGAGAAGAAAGGAGATAGCTATTCAACAAGATGACACTCAATATCAAGAAGTACAAACACTACTAGATTATTTGAGGATGGCAACTCAAAAGAGTTTGATGAAACAATTATAGATCTAATGGAAAAGAACAAAGCCCTAAGTGAAGAAGTTAGGAGCCTAAAAATAGAACAAGAAGTTCAATTAATACTATTATGTGAGACAAATGAACTAAAAAAGAAAGAGCCATGATTGAGGAAGAAAAAAGACTTCTAGCTAATGAATTTGAAGAGAAGACATCATATATGAAAAATCTTGCAAACATGTAATTGGATAAATGAATCAGTTGATGATCCAAATAAAGAACTAAATAGGAAAGATGCTGAGATTACAACTTTGGAAACATATAATTTCCTACTATAGAATTAATTTAAGATTGAAAAGGAAAATCTTAACAAGCCTAGTGAAGCCATCAGATAGTTTGAAAAATGATGGAAGCACCAAGGCCAAAGAATGACACTACTAGCTTGGGATATTCTACTATCAAACAAGCAGAATCATCTAGGAATTGTGAATAGAGGAACAATGAGGGAAAGAACATCAAGCCTACTTGTCATCACTATGGAAAATTGTGTCACATAATCATAACTACAAGAAGCAAGGACATTAGGTACATGAATGTAGAACTAAGACCACCAACACTCATAGAGTTGAAGGTTATTGTTATAACTATCAAAAGTATGGACACAAGGCATACGAATGCAAATCCATATCTAAGTAGACATAAAACAAAAAAAAAAAGGGACATCACAATATAAATTCTTATGATTGAGATTACAACACAAGGTATAGTTGTCACTATTGCCAAGAATATGGTCGTATTCTTAAAAATTGCATAAGAACACATTTTAGAGGTAACTACAATAGATGGTTGAATGAGATTGTATGCTTTTGTTGTGTTAAGACTGGTCATGTTAGTAGAAACTATCCAAATTTGCACCAAACAATGAAGGAAACAAAGGAAAAGGAAAGGTTGATGCTGAAAATGTGAAGATACATATGAACAAGACATGGAAAAAGAATAAAGATTGCAACACATCAAGTGTAGATGAGGTCACTTTATCCAATGGATCAGGTGATCAGATCACCCCCAACTAGGCAATCAAAGGTATGTGTGAAACTAACATTTGAAAAGTTGTTTTATGCATTAGTTCCAAATAGTTAAGGTCTAAAAATATCACATTAGCATGAATTAAGATGAAATGAAGAGATTAGGACCAAGAGAAAATTTAGCATTTTGTTGCTTTCTATGTTGTTTTTGAGCGTGGAAAAAATTATAGTTGTTGTTGTGCATGAAAGAAATTGTAGTTGTTGCCAAGTAATGTAGATATGATAGTGTGAGCTAAGCTCACCATGTTAGCTAAGCATGTTGAAAATCCTATGATATTTGAGCTTACATTGTGTAAGCACTGAGAAATTAATGACAAATTTGAAGGGTTATATAGTTGATTTTTGACTCATTTGCACCTACCAGAGTTTTAAGAGCATGAAAAACATGAATGAAAATTATAAAAGGAGTTTCAAGTGTTTTCAAACTAGATTCAACCACTACTTGACATCATTCATTATATTTGAGAGGTATTTAGCTTGTGCCAAGTTATGTTGTTTTGTGTTTTACAAACCCTAGGAAGTCAAAATGATAGCTAGCTCTTCTACAATAGTTGGGAAAGAGGGGAAGAAATTTTTTAATGTTAAATTAATTAGTAATGCTATGAGACAACCCCCATTCTAAGCTATTACTAATATTTTATACAAGGGAGATCTGTTTGGTGCATTATCCATGATACTGCCAAAGGTCTTAATGTTTCAAGATGTGAGATGTTGCTACACCAGAAAGATTGGAGAAGTTGGAGACATGGAGATTCGAGAAACCTATCAGAAGTGAAAAGGGTTGATGTGTGTCCTAGGCATTCCTCAAGGTTTTAAAACCAAATGGATCATAATTATGTTGATTCATATACATGACAATACAATTTGGTTAGAGAATGGACCAATTAGAATTACAAAAAATATTGTTTATAGAGCATCAGGGTACCCTACAATAGATATACCAAAGAGCATACAGAATGATGCAAAGGAGGTTATTAAGAAGAATATAGTGTCATATGGAACAAGTGAGGGATACCAATTGATACAATTTTAGACCCCTTGGTAACCTTTGCAGTTAGAGTGATAGCTCACAAATTCTTTCAGTCAACCTGATTGAATAGCATTTCCTATATGGTAGTTGACCTTGACTACACGATTTTAAAGAGAGACCATTTGTATGACCTAGCCGAGTTGTAACTTCAACAATTGTCAAAAAATGTGGATGCCATCAAGAAGGCCAAAAGTGCATATTGTGAGTTTGGATCTTTGATTGTTTGCATATTTTTATATGTGCAAAATACATTCCCCAATTTTGGTAAAGTTGCTTTTAAGATAGATAGGCCAATAACACAACAAATAGCAAAGCTCATTGAGCAACTTGAAGATAATTTTGAGTCAGTTATGACTAGCTATCTTGAGGATCTCAAGAAATCTATGGAACAAAGATTGAGGATTCTTGTATCATTAGTGGAACACCATTACAATGATGTGTGTTTCCTAGTTGATGTAGATTACACATATATTCAAGAAGTAATACCTAAGGTTAGATGGATAAAGCCCTTGCCTTATGAAATTAATGTGGATGAACCTTTGCAACCATCACAACTCTACTGGCTAAGGAAATTGATAATCATGCTATATCCTTTGTAAACTATGATGTGGCTAAATCAAGAATGATGATTAATTTGCAATCTTCCTCAGTAATAAGAAACAAGAAAAAGATAGTAAAGAATCTAAAAGAGAAGTTTGGTGAAGGTGGTGAGAAAGTAGAAGAAGAAAAAGAAGATGAAGAAGAAGAATCACAAGGTCAAAGACCTCTGGAACTTACACAAAGTTTGGGTGAAGATGCTGGTGCAGAAGGTATCAAGGGAGAAGAAGATGAATAAAAATAAATAGTTAGTGGAGAAACCAAATAATACAATGAAGTAGTCTCCACAAAATCCAACTATACCTTTAACCAGGTCAAGGACTAGGGTAGCCACTGCATAGGCTAAAGAAGTTGCAAATCCTAAAGGCAAAAGAGAAAATATCATAGTAGAGCTAAGCCAACCTACTCAAAAGACTTTCAAGAGATTGAGGAAGAAGTATAAGCCAAATGGAGATTTAGATGAGGAGAAGACAGAGTTTGATGACTTGATTCAATACAAAGTGGTAAGTCACAATCCCTCTTCTGACATTGATAACTTGTGTGAAAATATTAAGACCAATGTAGATTTGTTAGGTTTCACACATGTTGATTTTGATAAGTTCGGAAGTGTAGAGAAAAATAATATATAGGAGGCCATATGTGACAATATGGTAACTTTTAAGACCACTTCTCTAGAGATTTCCAACTCATTACCAAAGGGTCTATATGAAAGAGTTGAGAAAAAGTAGCAATTCAGTTTAAATACTAAAAGAAAAATTAGGGAAACTACTTTAACCCAAGTGATGCCTAAATTTCATAATCATATGATTGCTAAGGAAATGGAGAAGTACAAAGGGAAATTTTATTTCAAATACTGAGCATTCCATATTTTAAAGAAGCAAATAGAAGATGTGGTAACCAAGAGTAAATCAATTTAGAAATCTATTTATGGGTTATGCACTAAAGAAATAATTGAGAAAGGAACAAGAAGTAAAATATAATTAAAAAGGGAACCCAATCAAGGAAGGTACTATGGGGGGAACTGAAGGAACAATAGAGGAATCCATAGTTGGAGAAGAGAAATAGGATGTATAAGATGTATAGGTCTCGAGTGCCAGTCCCCCACATGATGACCAAGAGAGTCAATAGGACTTAGTGAGCATCAAGGATGTTCTTGATACTACATTACAAAATGTAAATCCTTTGATTGAGGATGATTTGAAGAAAATTCTACAAGAATCTAACAATTGAACACTTTTATGCAGTAATTCAATATTGATGAGAGTGGATGAGATACAAAAGGCATAACTTGCATCTATAGGGGAGAATTAAGAAGACACATCAAATATGCCCCCACAAACTACAAAGGTAAAGGAAAATAAATCATAGAATCTACATATAGATCAAAGCATTAACCTTGAACAAAAATATGTTACAACAAAGACAACATCTACAATGCCAACAATTTTCATTCAAATGAAAGAGGTAGAAGCACAACCTACTAGTATATTAGTGCCTAGCCTAAATAGTTTTGGTTTACTAGCTATAAAAATTATTGAAAAGGATGGAACATAAGAGAACAAGGGAAAGGAAGCAAGTCTTGTACCTATTCCACCATCATAGGGTGAAGTTCAACAAGAAGGAGAAAAGAATAAAGAGGATAAGTTGAGTACTGTACATGAGGAGAAAATTTCCATACAAACACTGGTTACTTTTTCAGTCTTAACATCACATATCAGTAGTCAAGCTCTTTAGAGGCTAAGTACATAGGAAATTCCACTAAAAATATCAAGGCTGAGTTCCAACACACCCAAGAATGTTAATGTTACATCATTTGAGGATGTAAGCTTAGATGACATGATTGAGCTACCAAAGTTTGTTCTGAATACAATCACTAGTGAGAAAAAAACATTCTTCAAGATGCTCTACAAAGGAAGAAGAGGTAAGAAATATTAAGAAGGGAACATAAGAACAAGAAAGTTTTGTAGGAAATCAAAGACATATTCATTGATGCTTTCAACCTCCCAGATATAAATAAAGATAAGCCTATTATAGAGCAACTTGTTAAGATTGTGGACAAGATTAAGGATGATGACCTAGATGCAAATGTCAGATTATTAAAATGGTCTAAAAGGAAGTTTCATACCAAGGTTTTGGAGAAGATATCTAGTGTTATTGCACTCAAACATGTTCATCTAGCAACCAAGATGGAAAATGTAAAGAAGATGTTAGAGAACATTTTTTTATATATACAAAGCTATGCAATGTTGAGATATTTACAAAGGAGACTCAAAGGGCTATTGATTGGCTATAGAGAGATTTGCAATTCATAGGTACTACACTGAAATAATCTCCATGTAATAGTCAGTTACATTTTCAAAGGTTATAGTCATCTTAGAGTAGGCTTGCCAAGTTGCAAGCACATGATGCTAATATTAGATCTACTCAGATCAGTATCTAGTTCATGTTGACACCTCACATGGAAGTATTTCACAAGGAACTAACTTATGCAGAAACACCATTGACGAAAGAATTTGCTCTTTCTGCACATGAAGGCTTAGTTGACCTTTCTGCCCAACTAGACATTCAATATCAATTCTTAGATGCGGCAACAAGAAATTGGGATGCAACATTGAAGATAATAATGGATCTACACAAACTATTTTTGGATAAACACACTATTAGTGTACAACCCAATTGACATAAGAGTTAAAAAAAGGGGGATTATAAAATTTTGGATTAAAATATTTGTCAAGGCAGATATCTACTTGGTAGGAGTAATTGAAGCAAACAAAGAAATAGAGCACTTACTCAGGGGGAGTAAAAGGGCATGGAAGATAGAGACAACATTTTTGATACAAATGCAAATTTTGCAATTTTGAGAGTTTTGTATAGAAGTCGAGCAACGAATATACATTATCTAGCTTATACACAAAATAAAGATGTATATTCCATGACAAACTATTTTTTCCATTCATGTCAAAGGGGGAGATTGTTGATCTCATTTTGGTTTTGACAAAGCAATGACAAATCACTTAATAATTATCTAGTAGAATTATAGTGCATAGTGCATGCCGAGCGATTAGAGCAAGCCAAGCAATTAGTGCAAACTAAGTGATCAAATGATTCTAATCATAAGTTTTTAGATAGTACAACCAAGTAATATGACTAGTTAGTTCCAAGCACTAGTATGTGCTACGTAGATAATATGTGCCAAGTTACTTAAGTGCCAAGAAGTTTGTACATTTCGAGTGATTCAAAGGCTGAGTAATAGTTAGTGTCGAGTTATATAGAAGTCAAGTTGCAACATTCATAGCACAGTAAAGGCTGAGCATCAGAGCCTTTGGATGCCAAGTGCAGATTTTTTGGCATAGTTTTTTGTTATGGCACAAAATCCTATGTAAACTATTTTTGGCTGACATAATCATGAATATGATTATAAGAGATAATTGTGGAGTTATTTTATGAATCCCTATGCAACACATGCAAGCAATTAGATTAAGGGAAGAATTAGGTGACAATAAGGATGAACTAAATTCATTGATTCTAACCTAATCCATATCTATCTATTTTTATTCAAGAAAGGAAAACCCTAAGAAGTTTATCATTGCACGAGGAGCTGAAAGCTAAGAATTGAGAACACATTCATGGTGGCTATGATAGCTATGACAAAGATATGCAAAGTAGAATCAGTCTAGAGGAACAAAGACAAGTAATGAGAGTATTATAAAGGATATAAATGATCAAAAGGATTGAGATTTAATTAGTAAAGAGAAGATCTAGTATCAAGGAGAAATGTTTGAATGAATCTTTGTTGTTGGTGGCAACTCAAGATTATTTTTCTGAATTAAAACAACATAGATATCCTTCCAAACATTTATTAATAACCTCTTTTTTCCCATTTTATTGAGGATGGTATGAAAAAATATGAGCCAATTAAGTACCCAAACATGAGAATAAATATTTCAAAAGGTGACTAGTAAAGATAGGACCGTGATCACTAACAATAACCTTACATGTACCATGTGGCTTTTGGATATTCTCCAAGAAAATTTTTGTAACTATACTTGTAAAAGGATGTGATAATGCAATGAAATGTGCATATTTAGTGAGGTGATCAACTACTACCATGATGACATTATGACTTTTAGATTTTGGAAGCCCTATAATAAAGTTCATGGATAACTCTTCCCAATGTTGGCTAGGAATAGATAAAGGATGCAAGAGAGCTGGTGTCTTAATTGTTTTCCCCTTATTTCTTTGATAAACCAAACATTCAGCCACAAATTTTTGAACATCAACTTTTAGCCCTTCCCCAAAAAAATCTCTCTTGACCTGATGATATGTCTTCAAAAATCCTAAATGACCACCAATTGGGGACTCATGTAGTTCTTTGAGAATCTTGTATTTAAGAGTGGAATTCTTGTAGAGATACAATCACTCTTTATGCCAAAGAATATCCCCCTTTAAACAAAACTTATCTGAACTGCTAGGGTCACTTTTTATTTGTTGGATGAGATTACTTGTTGCAACATCATTTTTCCACTCTTATTTGGCTTCTACCACCCATTTTTCTTGTAATATTGAAAGGGAACACAATAAGGCTTTATTTTTTCATCTTTCCTGGAAAGTGTATCAGCCAAAATATTTTCCTTCCTTTTCTTATATATAATTTCAAAGTCATATCCCAATATCTTAGGGACCCAATTTTGTTGCTCTTTTGATGGTAATCATTGTTCCAAAAAAATTTTAGGCTATCATGATCTGTCTTAACCTTGAAGTGTTGACCCATTAAATAAGGCCTCCCTTTTTTAACTACATGAAGGATTGCTAACATTTCCTTCTTCTAAATAGGTTTGAGTTGATTTTTACCTTTTAATTGATAACTATCAAAAGCAATTGGTTGACCTTCTTGCATGAGAACTACTCCTATCCCATTTCTAGAAGCATCACATTCCACAATGAATTCCTTGTTGAAGTCTAGAGTGGAAAGCACTGGAGTTGTACATATAGCCTTCTTCAATCGCTCAAATGACACATGAGTAGATTCATTCCAATGAAAAGAATCCTTCTTCGATAGAGTTGTAAGGGGTGCTTCTATATGACCATAATTCTTCAAAAATCTTCTATAGTATCCTATCAATCCCAAGAAACCCCTCAGCTTCTTAATAGTTTTTGGAATAGGCCATTCCATGATAACATTAATTTTGTTAGGGTCCACCTTTACTCCTTCATGTAAAAATATGTGTCCCAAATAATCCACCTCCTTAAGACCAAAAGAATACTTGGATGGCTTCGCATAGAGTTGATGATCTTTGAGTAATTGTATGCTTGATCTACATGCTACAAATGTTCTTCCCAAGTCTTGATATAAATTAATATATTATCAAAAAAAACTAACACAAACTTTCTCAAGAACTTCTTAAAAATGAAATTCATCAAACTTTGGAATGTAGATGGTGCATTGGTAAGACTGAATGACATCAACAGAAATTCATAATGACCCTCATAAGTTTGAAATGCTATCTTACAAATATCTTCCTCCTTAATCCAAATTTGGTGATAACTTGATCTATGATCTAACTTGGTAAAATACATAGCTCCATTTAATTCATCTAGAAGATCATTGATGATTGGAATAGGAAACTTATCTTTAATGGTCTACTTGTTGAGTTCTCTATAATATAGAGACATGTGCCAAGTTTCATCCTTCTTATGCACTAGCACAATAGGTGAGGAGTAAGCACTTTGGCTATGCTTGATAATTCCTACCTCTAGCATTTCCTCAACAATTTTTTCTATCTCACTTTTGTGTGTGTGTGTGTGTGTGTGTGTGTGTGTGTGTGTGTGTGTGTGTGTGTGCACCTATAAGGCTTGATGTTTGGTGTCTGGCTCCTTGGAACTAGTTGTATGGCATGGTCATGATCCCTCTTAGGAGGAATTCCTTTATGCATATCTCCAAAAATTACTTATTGGTGATCAATTATTTCTTGTAAATATAGATGAATAAGAGCATTAGATTCATATACTTCTAATGAACATAGTTGGACCACAAATCCATCCATACCTTTCTTAAGAAACTTTTGCATTTGATGAGAGCTTACCATCTGTGGGGATTTTTCCTTGAATCCCCTTAGCAGCACTACCTTTCCTTTTGATTGAAATCACATGAATAGTTCTTGGAAGTTCATCTCAATTGTTCCCAATGTAGTAAGTCATTATACTCTCAAAACAATATCTATTGCATCGATGCATATCACATACATTGGGGTATCAAGTTGATAATCTCCCATGGATAATTTGATGCTATGACACTTCGTTAAATGACTAACTGTGTCCCCATCTACAATCAAAACCTAAAACTTCAGGGCTGGATATATAAAACAATTTAGAAGAGTATCCAACTTTTTGTTGATGAAATTATGAGTACTACCTGAGTTGATCAACACTATTACTTTCTACTTCTTTAAGAAACCTAATAACTTGAGAGTTTGTGGTGCATTAAAACATAAAAGTGCGTGACAAGAAATGATTGGTTGAGAATCATGTGATTCCTCACTTGACTCCCTATCCTCCTCTGATATGGGATCATCCTCTTCTTCCTCACTTGGACCTTCAATAGAGAACAATTTATTTTCACTATATTTATGTCCTCGACTATATTTTCAATCACAATTAAAAAATAACCCTTTTTCTCTTTTCTCCTCAATTTTTTGTGGAATCAACCAAGTAGGTTGAAGAAGAGAAGATGTTTAATATCCTTTTTCTCTTGTCACATTAGCCCTTTGCTTTCTAGCAATCAATAACTTCTTCTCTACCCTGCATGCCAATATAAAAGACTCATTTACTGAGCTAGGACAAACATGTGTACCTAATGTTGAATGTGATACTTGAGACCACCCAAGAATAAATCATTCAAGTTCTCCTTTGTAATTGTATCCACTCTTAAGGATAGACTTTGGAATTTTTGAATATAATCCTTATTTGATCCTATTTGTTGAAACTTAGCAAGTTGGCTAAAGAAGTTTTATGTCACACTATTGCTATATTGTGCTTGGAGTTCTTCTATAAAAATTGACCATGATATAGTAAGACTCTTTTCCTCCTATGAGTACAAAGCCAATGATACCAAATGAATTGATTTGGTTCTAGATATAAGGAAGCCATCGTAACCTTTTGTCCATATGGGATTTGATGTACTTCAAAAAAAATCTCCGTTTGATTTATCCATGTTAGAGAATCCTTGCCATCAAATTTTTTCATATCCACCTTTAGAAAAAAATTCCTAGATCCCATAGGATTAATAAAATTTATGTCATTATTAGTTGACTTGAAGGTTTCACCTTGATTGCTTGAGATCTCCTTCCTTGTTTAATTCATATACATGCTTAAAATGCTTTGAATATCTAATATATCTCCTCATAGGTCACACATATCCCTCTTAGCCTCTTCCTTGAACTTACTAAGTTCCTCATTGGGATGACTATCCTCTATTGCTTCCCAATCTTGATTAGAGGATTTCCCCAGTGTGGTAGCATTTTTTTTGCTTCTTGATGAAGGTCCTGTCATGATGGAAACCAATATAAATCACACAAATCAAATGTAAATTCTCTAATTTATTTTTTATTTTTTATTGTAACTTACTAGGGCCAAGATACCCTTGGAAAAAATCCCCAAAAAAATTAGCAAATTTGCTGCCTTAAGAGAGAATTTTCCTAATTTTGTAATATCCAGCTTATTTTTGTTTTTCAAATTTTCTCCAAGCTTTGAATTTAGGCTCCTCTACCATGTATTCAAAAACCCAATACAAGTTATACTCCAATTCTATAGGATGTGAGAGATATGAAGATCTCAATAAATTTTGTAGAAATAGTAATTTTGCAATAATTTTCTCAAAATTTCTCCAATTCCTCTAAATTTTGGAATATAGCTTCTTTAATGTGGTCTTCAAAAACCCTTTAAAAATATTTGAAAAAAAAAAGCTAAAATCTGAAAGTTATGCTCTTCCCAAAATTGCCCCAATGTTGAGAAAAAATCTTGCCTCTATGGTGCCAAGATCATGCTTTGATACCACTTGTAATGAAATAACTTGTGAAATAGAAGAAATAATATGAAATATTATATAAATACTTGATAATAACTAAGAGTAATAGGCCACTTACAGGGGGGAACCTCCAAATATCTCCAATGAGAAGAAACTTAACAATATGATGATGAAATAAGACACACAACCTCCTATATACACCTACTTATGCTTAGGTTGAATAGACACATCCCTACATAACACCTAGGCTGACCTACCTACCTAAATAATAATATAATAATGATAACATAATTTAATTAAGAATTAAGATAACCACAAGTTGACTTTTCATAACCCTATATACACCAATAATAAGGGCATAACATTACATCAATTGTAATGGACTGCTTGTCCATCTTGATATAATTATAATGAAATCACTGAGCCCAACTGAGCACTAGATTGAGATTTAATGTGATTATAAGTTCTTGATGATGAGCCTAGTTCTTGATAGTGAGCCTTCATATTTTTTTTATAAAGCTTTAGTGGTATGGAAACCTTTTATTCTCTATTTTAAGTCTCTTAAGTGGGTAATTTTTATAGCAAACTATATCATCTTGTGGGTTATATTCCCATTATATTTTTCCCTAACAAGTCTCCTCTATACTAATGTAGAAGCATCTTGGGCTCATTGGCAAGCCCGCATCATGCAAAAATATTCATTATTTTTTCTATCTATAGTATTCTAATCTTGTGAACGATCTATTATTCTTGCTTTGTTTCATCCACGAGCATGATTTCTTAGACTTTTTGGACCTATCAAGGATCTTTCATCTTTGATCACAGTTTTTAATGTTTTATCACTGGCATGTTCCCATTCCTTCTTGCACACGAATGTTCTTCATTGGCACCTCATGTAGCATATGGTAATTTTCTTGTGCAGATCTTATATTTTGTGGTTTTACATGTGGATTCATACATCTTGTATTGACCTATCTTTAAGCCTATGTCTCCTCATATGTTTATTTATGTGGTCACTAATTTTTGTTTTGGGATGGGACTAATTTGTTGTTGTAGACACCTATATCTAATGACATAAATACATAATCATATTTAGTCATCTTCTAAGAAACACTTTAATTAAATATTACATATTTGATTATCTTCATGTTATCCCCTAATTAATAAATTTAATTAATCAATTATAGTTTGATTAATAAATTAAATGGCAACCAATTGTCCAATTTATCAATCAAATCTCCCTTCCTCTATTAAATTAAATAAATATATTTCCCATTTAATGTAGTCTCAAATTCCCTCTGTATTTAATTAATTAAATTAATCTAACCTAAAACTCACCCCTAAACTAGCATTTAGCCAATCTCAACTCATCCACTAATAATTCAACTTTTAATTAAATAATTCTTTTATTTAATTCAACTCCTCGACCAAGTTTTATTCTAACAAATCCACCCACTAGCCACATCATCCAATCAATTGAGCCACCTCACTCACCTTAACTAAGATACATTACCTCTTCATCCATGTCTAAAATCCCTCTCCAAATCACTTACACAAATCAAGACATGACATATTCTTCCTGACTCAAACCCAAGTCCACTCTCTTGCCATATCTCCCTCTTCCACTTCTAAACATAGAAGTATATCTACTACACCTATGCCAATGAACTAAAGCCTATCTCACACCTCACTCAGTTAATTATCCATCAAGAATCCTTATCTCCTCCTCAACCAATTTCTTATAAATTGAACCCTCAATCCTTCACAAATAATCCACTTTTTGAGTATAATTACTATAACATTTTGAGAGATAATTACTATCAAAGTGCTATCATTAAGAACTGTTAAAGCATTGAGCACACCATTGAGCACACATCCACAATCACGACCACATCTACACATCAAGGAAGCTACAAAGATATCAAGGTTTCCATTCTCTAGTTTTGGGTTTCCTTATCTATTTGTTTTCTTTGTTATTATTCTATGGATGCTTGTTTTATTCTTTGTATTCATTGCATACATTTTGGCATGCCCAATGGGGCCCCACTTTATGGGTCATTCCTTCATATCATGTTAGTTTATTTTTTTTATTTTTTTCTTCTAACAAACTAAGATATTTGAAATTTTGTTTTAAGTTTTGTTGCAAGATTGTTCTCATATTTTTTAGATCAAACATACAAGAAGGTTAGATGATACCAAAAAACATATTGGATTTCACAAAATGAGTGAAAACATCCTTCAATATTTATGATCTTACAGATGAAAGAATGAGTGTATGAACTTGTGAGAATGTGATTCTACGCTTGCAAAACAATGAAAAAAACTTAAAAAAATTTAATCACATGCCAAATCTTATTTGTTCTGACATCTGAAGTTTTGTGCATTCCTACCTTCACAGAAACACAACTTTGTCTTGTGGGAATGTGGTTCTACCTTGTGAGAATGACACTTTGCAAGAACACTCTATGGTAAATTTATCTGTGGCTGTGTTATTTTTCTCTATTTAATTTTACCAATTTCTACCATTATTTCCAAAGCTATGAAAACACAAACTTGTGACAATGAGAATGCTTTTTTGACTTATGAGAATGTGCAATTGTAATTTTTGACCTATTTGTTCGCTATGTAGGGTGTTGTTTTCTATTATCATTTAAATTAATTTGAAGTTAAAATTAAATTCACATTTTATCTAGGAGCTATAAAATTAACAATGCATGCCATCATACAATTCAATCTTGAGTGATAAGGGAAAATGAATAAAACAATGAACACTTTGCTTTGGGCATAAAAGGAGTCACACAATCTTGAATGCATAAAGAACATTGCAAATTAGAGACTTTTCTTTGGGGTTAAAATAAATTCATAATTATTGAATGAATGAAGGCTAAAAAATTCTTATTCCCTTCTCTTTCAAGATTTCCATGTCTAATTTATTAAGTTGACCAATAAATTTCTTAAGCACAAATACATTTCAATTTCAAAAAATGAACATTGCGTCCTAATCACAAGTGTCTTCAATTTTACATAGACACCTTAATATTCAATTTGGAACAAATAATTGTTTGGTGTGTTTCTAGGTACATTTCTCTACAACACTTCTGTGGGCTCATTTTCTTTCTTGCATCTTATAATTCAATTAATTAAGCTGTGTGTGTAACAAAATTTGTTGGCAAGATCATCTGCAACAACTCTAGGAGCGCTTCTAGAGAATTCTATCCTTTGGTAAATGTGTGCCCCTATGTGTGTGTGTGTGTGTGTGTGTGTGTGTTTGTGAGAGAGAGAGAGAGAGAGAGAGAGAGAGAGAGAGATCAAACTAATAAAATCTTTTTCACTAGTTTATAAAAAAAAATAACTTAATCTTTTTCTTATCCTTACAAGCTTGGGTGATGTGCGTTGATGGTAGTCTAAGGTAGGAATACTTTCCTATGATTTTAGCATGGTCAACTAGGCTCTTTAGTGAGTTACACACATACAAACAGAGTGGTGGGACTCCACAAATCTTATAACAAACTGGTATAGTAGCTACCCTATTATCCGTGGTACTTTATCCAATTTTTATCTTAGGAATAGTGTGTTTTTGAAGTGTCTATACTATGGTTCACACATTTTAAAACACACACAATTCCTACTTCTATTTTATTTTTCAAAATATTTTGCAAAAAGAGACCACTTCCTTGTCTCTCTCAAAGATTTTTTGTCATTTGAGACACTATTAATTCACATACTCTATTAATTATTGAGAAATTTATCATTGAGTATCAAAAATTTGTTAGAGAGTTCATTTGTAACAACCCTAGGATTATTTTTGAGTAAAATTATCAGTCGACCCATATCACTTCTTTGTCTTTTTGAGAGATTATTCATCCACATATCTTATTCTTTACTAAGATATTTATCATTGAGTACCAAAAGGTTGTTAGCTAGTCCACTCACAACAATGCTAAAATTATTCTAGAGAGACCTATCATCCAACCCAAGCTAGGGTATACTTACCACAATCACTGCCTAATCTAAAAGTTGTCTTACTAGGAAAATAATGAAGTTGAGTCCTCATGTCATATGATCAAAGCCCAAGTTCAAAAAAGTTAATCTTAAGACATCTCTAGTATATAGAGAAATAGAAGAACATAAGAAATAAATACCCAATCCATTTATTTCCAAATTAGATTGAATTGAGAAAGAGGGCATTGAAAACATATTGCAAGAAAAGTGGGAGTGAAAGATTGATAACCCGAGATCCAAATGTCGATGTGATTATCACCTTATCAAAACCATGACTTATGACTATTATGATTAGATAAATCTTCTTCCTTACACACTTTACACTTTTTCTAACCCTATAGTTCTTACTCAGAGTCATCACATAGGTTATTCTTTTAAGAATTGTTAGATTCATCATCCTTTAGAAACATATCCATAATCCTCATCTAATTACATGTCCGTCCATATCCTCTATCACATCCAATATCTAGTATCATCATCCTAGGAACCATATATCTTATATCTTGCATCCATCATATCACTACAACTATCCCTTGGCTAACATAGTTTCCCAAGGTAGTTTATCTCATCACTTGTGTCCCTCATCACCTTGTTCTATGGGTTGGACTCCACACTTGATTATCTACTATCATCTTACGACTTCCACAAGGATTGCATCACATCCATCTTTGATGCCAAGAAGATAATCCTCATAGTCCTATAGGAATCATGTCCTCAGAACGTGTCCTCCACCATCAATCTATCTTTTCACCTTGGTCACAATCTTTAAATCCATATAAAAATCTATGCATCTTAGGTTATTACATTCATCACTAGAAAATCATAGACTTTACCTCATATCTTGTATCATCCATCATATGATATTTTTTTTATCCCACATCTAGGTTATAGTATGATTTCATGTCATCAATGACATGTCTAAGTAAAAGAAAAAGGAATAAAAAGGAAATTAGTTCATATATCCATAGTACAAGTAGCTAGTACATGAATCATCCCTAAGAGTACCACAAACATGCAAGACCTAGCATCTCAAGACCCATAACCGAGCATTGAAAAAATCATATTCAAGGCCTATGGAATCTTCCATAGAGGAATCCATGGATCACCTTGAGAATGCAACATTTATTAAATGCCATTATTGAGTAGAATAAAGATACTATCATGGTAAATTTTTAAAGAGAAATTGTGAGAGGCTTTAACTCTGGGTGAATTCCACCATCCAACACTATCATATATCCCACTCATTCACTTTTTGGAATATCAACACCATGAGAACCCATAGATCCAGAAAAACCCAGAAGAAAAATTAAACCATTGATACAACAACTTATAGAGCTTATTAATGCATTGCCCAAATTAGTGCTCCCATACCACAAAAAAATCATCCTCCATTGCATAGTCTATAATCCATACCATGCCATAAAAAATCACCACATCACAAGTTACATTTACTAGTATCCCTATCATTACTAATACTATTACACAACTCATATCCACACTATTGAATATTTCAAGGTCTGCCATTACCCAAACACCTAGCCAAAATACTACCACCCAATAAACCCCATATACATCCACCATTCCACCCACTATCAATACAACTATCACATCTCCACAAAGATCATAATCTAGACCCCAAAAACTAGATGGATGCTATCTATGGTGGTCATTACACAACCCATCACATTATCTATTACTACCACCAATTTATCCACAACAAATCTAAGAATGTTCACATAATTTTCATTTGCATCATGGAGATTAGGCCAATAAAATTGCATGCTACAAGAATCCCTACTTTCAACCCCGTTGTGCTAACTCCACTACAAATTAACCTTTCTACACAATATCAACAACCATAACTACCACTTGTAAGTGTACATCCACCTATCACCAACTACTTTGTGATGCCACCACTTGGAAGGAGTTATAATAATCTCCTATCACATCGATAGAAGATGGGTATAACTCTGACAATCAATGAATTTTCTCCACCCAATACCCATGTATCTCCTTATACCAACACACCACCATCATACAACAAGGATACTATAGCATCTCAAACTAATGTGCAATCGCCTCCACCTCAAAAACCCCCACAATAATAATAAATTCCATATGTTCCAACATAAACTCATCTATCTATGAAACACTCACCCATTTCCTCAATACCAAAGTATGTGCAAAATATGCCCTCATAACAACAATACATCCAAATGCATCCACAACACTAGATCTTTTCCAAGGAATTGAGTAATCCTCATCCATCCACTGCAACTCATATAATGAAACCCACCATATTCACCTACTTCATTATAACCATATCATACACCCCAGACACTTGGAATGGGGGTACTTCCCACACCACTTATACATCCAGAGTGGGAAGAAATGAAGAACACCCTTAAGGTAATCAAAGAACATAATGAAGCTAAGACTTTCAAATTTGAGACCATATGTCCTTATCCTTTTGATAGGTCTATCACAACAATACACTTCTTGAAGTATTTTGAGATACCCGAATTTGAAAAATTTAGGGGGAAGGGAGATTCCATGACACACATGAAAGAATTCTACATGCATTATTAGGATATGGCATACAGTGACATATTCATCCTGCATATATTCCCTCAAAGTCTTGGGTGTCCTACATTAGAATGACTTTACCATATACCTTATGGGACTGTGAATACCTTTTCTAAACTTTTTGAGTATGCTCACCTAGTTGAGATAGAGATATTAGTGGTGGACCTAGTCCACACCAAAAAAGTGGGTGTGAAAGCCTTGATAACTTCTTACAAAGGTGGAAAACCTCAAAAACCTAGTGTCATACAACCCATCTAAAAAATAAGATGTTAAAATGTTCATCAACAATACAAATTTTTAATTTGCACATCACATTTGCATGAAATGCCAATAAACATAAAAGGATGTTGGAGAAAAAGGTAGGACCTAGAACAAGGAATCATCAAAGATGGGGTCGTAAAACTATACAAAGAGAATACCCTACATCATAGTCATCCCAATAAAAAATATAGCTACTAGAACAAAAAGAAGAATGTGGTAACTGATGGTACAAAACACATTAATGTGGTAGGTGTCACTCAGAGTCAACCAAACACTACTTATTAGAGACAAAAATCTTATCAAAAAAAAAATATATTAGCATCAATAAATACACTAGAAAAAAAAATCCTACCAACAACAACAACCATATCTATAGTAGGGGTACCAACATAATACATGGGCATACCAATGATAATATTATCCCTAACTGATAATGTTGGTCATGAATGTGAAAGAGTCACACTTGTTCTTATGTTTTTATTGATGTCATACCTTATTTGGTGAGATATTATGCTAATTCAATAGAGTACCATATCATTTGGTTGATGAAGATGATTTGATTAATGAAGAAGATTTCAAGAAAGTATAATGATGATGTAAGTGTATGGTATTCAATATGAAATTGAATAAGTTAGACTCTAACAATATAATATTGGTTTGATTTTTTTACAATATTTGATTTAAGTGTTGAGGTCATGTATAAAAAAGATAGTATGGTTAGTGAATGAATAATCCTAATAGTAGAAAATCTCTTTGATTGAGTGGACCTAACAATTTTATTTGTAAATCCACTATAATGTAACATTTTGTTGAATTTTTTGTATGATATATATATATATATATTGATGAATAGTCCTTTTCTATTAATAAATATTATATTAAGATTACAATTCAGAAAAAAGGGTTGGATGATACAAGATCACCTCATGAAAGTTCACATGGTCAAAGCTGGAGTCAACAACTATTCATCAAAAAATCATATAAAGCAACCCTTAGGTGGCTAAAGTAGTGCCTCCTGAGGGAGGTGGTTCATCTTGATCATGAAGTACCCAATCATCCTTGGGATTGGGAGGTAGTTGGGAATAGTCCAACCATTAGTAGTAGCATCAATAGCATTAAGGGCCTGATTAGTATCAGGCCATGGAGGTGAAATAGCTAGTTCCAAGTGAAAAGACCATTTCCTAGAAACCACTCACTGAGTGCCAGGAGGAGGAGGTGGGGACCAACTAGCACCACCACAAGGTAGGAAAATTGAGCGCTACCTCCATCCACCATCACTACCATTGGGAGAGTAGTGGTGGGAAGCCTATAATTATGAAGTGTACATGCAATGAATTGAAGAGTTGTGCCTCTGGTGGTAGCCTCTAGGCATCAAGGTGTCAATTAAGGCATTTGGAGGTGCCATGGAAATAGTACAAGGGGCATTGCCCCAGTGGTTAAGAAGGTCTTTAAGGTGGGCCACCTTGTTTTCTTGCACTTGAATCTGCATCATTACATTATTACAAATGCACACCTTAGTGTACATAGAAATATTAATATTAAGAAAACTGTGAGTGAAAAGAACAACATTTCTATCTTTCCACATAGTGAAAAAAATATCGATCTTGAAGGTATGCAAAATCTAGGTAAATTTTTAAGGTTTCCTAGGGAATCACCCAAGATAACCATGTGCCAAGAAAAGGGTTTAGGTCAAAACAACATAAAAAAATCATGAATCCAGTGCCAATAATTTTGAGCATGTCTACAAAACCAAAAAATTTGTAGAAAAGACTTTGGTTGGCCACATAATGGACACCTAGGATCTAGAACCCCAATATGCTTGAGTCGAGGGCCAAGAGAAAGACCTTGGGCACCAAGCAAAATGGGAAATCTTGGGTTCTATAATAGCACTCCAAATAGTGTCAAAGTACTTTCTCCATTGAAAAAGAGAAGATTGCAGATTCCATCTTTGATTGAGAAGCCATCAGTAGAGCAGGAGAAAGCCATTTATAACCCAGACTTGGTTTGTAATTGGTGAAAGGAGTGCCAAGATACCACTTCCAATCAGTCCACCAAGGTTTAACAGACTAAATACCCACTTTATGAATAAGTACCCTAGAATTGTAGAAATTAATAAGTCAAAAGTTTGCCAATATGAATGGGCAAGATGGTACTGGACTTGCATATCTTCCAAAGATCTAAGACTCATGGAAACCCTAGAGAAAAGATCTTTAGGATTCTTGATGTCTCATTTGAAAAAACACAGAGCACTAGCACCTTGAGTTTTGGCAAGGGGAATTCCCTAGATGAAAAATAGGGGAGACCACCAAATGTTTTATTGGTTCAAAGAGAGCCCATCACAAAACTCATCACCAAACTAGGGAAGCCAAGGCTTGACAGCTTTCCAAGATTTTCATATGCTCTTAATAAAAAAAGAGCCCTATATGATCATGGGTTCTTGCATGCTGAGAAGGGTGTGAAAGCCAATTCCCTTCCATGTAGGCCTATTGATGAGAAACCTAGAAGAAATGCAATGTAGAACCAAAATCTTCCAAGCTTCATCTCTAGTGATGGAATGAATGATCCATTTTACACACAAAGAAAGGCCTTTCTTCTATGTGGAGAGAAGGCCAAGGCCTCTAGATTCTTTTGTGAGACAAAAAAAATCCAAAGGAACTCTGTGAAAGCCATGATGATTGGAACTAGAAGCCCATAGAAAATCACACTCACTCTTATTGGGCTCCTCTATAGATATTTTAGGAGTGATAAGGTTTGTTAAAATCCTCTAACAAGGTGACATTAAAAATGTGTATGAAACCTTTAACTAGGTTAGCTCCTAATAGAGATCACTTTAGAAGAGTGATATTTTGGGTTGTTGGCCCTAGGTGATTTTTCTCTTAACAAGGTTTTCATGTTAAATACTTGTGTCAAAATTGTGTAGATTCTTATTGTGTAGCATTTGATTTCATTTTTAGTGTTTATTTTTGTAACTTAGTATAAGCTATAAGTTTACTCTAATACTTAGTATATTATGTTAACTATTTATTAATATGTTTATCGAGTGAGTGATATGAAAGTTTAAGAGTTTAAGTTTGTTGAAAAGTGTTTAAAAGGCTTGTATGATAATTTGTTATAACTATTTCACCTTGTCTTAGTTATCTAACAAACATGCCCACACAAATCAAACAAATTCCATATCTATTATGCCATGACAAAAACCATGCATATAGAATAATCCTAAATGATATTTTACTCCTCTTCATGAACCACTAGACATTATTTTTGACATAATGGTAAAAAATGATCTAGTGGCCTTCCCACATACACAAAAAGTGGATGAAAACACACCTAAGCCACCTTGGTACACATAGAATGAATTTTACACTTGTCATTGAGTAGAATGACATGCCACTATCAAGTGCATGAAAATGAAAGACTGCATACAAGAGCTCATTGAACATAAAGAAATTATTGTGGGATGGAATGTGAAAACCTCCCCAAATGCAAAATTCCAAATCTATCAAAATTATTTCACTCCCCACAACAAGAACAAGGGAAAGACACTTGTTAACAACACCAACAAGAAAATCATAAACAACAAGGATTACACAACATGCTACATGTATTATGAAAATGTAATAAAATGTTTATTCAAAGAATAACCTTTATGAAATATCATACATGTCAAAGGCATTGAGTGCCAATGTGCTTCTACAACTTTGGATGGCCAAATAAACATTGCATGACCAACTACAACTACTAACTGAAGAGTCCAAGGTCCATCTATAACTATTACCTCAACAACCCAATATAATATATTGGAACACCTTGGGAAGAAAGCAATCCAAATATCCATCCTAGATCTTCTTTGCATAATCCCACTCCATCAATAAACTCTAAATAATGCCCTCCACAAATCTTGTGTCCCCATAGACATAAATTCCACTAAATTCAAAAACCTTGTGAGACATGAATATGAACAATGTGCTCAGTCTTTCAAACCATCTGACATTCCCATAGTTAAGCCATATTATATCCTCCAACTTTGTATAATCATCATGGTTTCTAACTTTGTCATCAAAAGAGTCATGATAGATAATGGTTGGACCCTAAACTTATGCACCCTAAAATTCATCGAATAGGTAGGGTACACTAAGGTTAACATCATATATTAGGTGATCAAAATTAAGGAATATGATAACCTTGAAAGAAATTTAGAGGTAACTATTTTATTTCTTATCAAATTTAGTCCCACTATTCAAGAAATAATGTACAATATGGTTGATCTAAACCTACCATTTAACATCATCTTTGACCAACCTTGAATTCATGTAATGAAAGTCATTCCATCTACATATCATCAGTTCATCAAATATTTGTAGGAGTCGATGAAATCCAACTCCGTAGTCACCAAGATCACCTACATGAAAAATAATCCATTGAAGGGAAATTAAGAAGGAAGAGGTGGAGCTTGAAAAATATCCTAAACAGACATGAAAGAGAAATAATGCAAAAAAATGAAATTGTATTTACAATGGAATGAGATGAATTGAGTTGAGAAAATACAATGAGAGAGCCTGAATATAAAGGCCTCATGGAAGCTTGTAGAACAAGCTAGAAGATGCAAGAAGATAAGGTTGACAATGAAGCACACTTCCACAAAAAGGTGGAACATGCTAGAAGGGAACAAACTCCCGTGTTGTCAACAACTCATCACTACATGCATTAAACTAAGTATTAAATAAATGTATTAAGCTAAGTAAGCTTAAGTAAATAGAATAAATAATTAATAATTAATTAATCATTTACTCTAACAACCCCACTTAAGTGCAACTTAGGGGAATGCCTTAAGCTCACAAAACTAAGATGAAATGCAAAATGGGTCTTGATAATGAGGCCATGTTAGGTACCCATGTGCAATGTAAAAAGAATCAACCTCTATAAATGGGGAAAGAGAGAAAACCACGTGGGAAAAACCCTCCCCCCAAAAGAGGTAAGAACCTAGTGAAGAAATGAAGAAGCCTCCAACTAGGGGAATGTCCCCTAAAACATGAACAAAAAGTGATCATGAAGAGCATCACTGAAGCATGAAAAATCCACAAAGTCTACCATCTAAAAGAAACTACTGATCTGAAGAACCTCCATGGAAGAAGAAGGCACAAACCAAGTGTGTCCATATGGTAGATGATCCATCTCACTAAAATGCATAGGTAGCCAACCACTGCAATCACCTTGTATATAGGATTAACCACTAAATACATAGTTCACACTATCAAACCATTGAACCAAGAATGCATTAGAACAATAGCATAACCCCCCTTTAATGCAAAAAGGGTGAGATGATAGGCAACTGAGAAGGTGGGACAAAAATCTCCTGCAAACAGGACCAAGAATGATGAGAGAGGAAGAGGTACAAACACCTATAAAGACATGGTCACAATATTGCTACATGGGGCTAATATTGTGGAAGGGATAGTCACTTGACAACAGGAGAAGGCCTAAAACAACAAACAATTATCCCCCCCATGGTGCTTTATAAAAATAGCGCATGTACAACTATCTCAAAAAATAACGTTCATAAACCTGAATTCAAAAGTGACACTTTATCTCAGTGCATATACAAAAGAGCTTACAAATGATGTCTACAACGATCATAATAGGAAAAAAGCTGACATAAAAGGTAGTACAGTGTAAAACAAAAGAAACCATGCTAGGAAAATGATCCTCGGACCTGAAACACCCAAGATATCCACCATAGAGAAAAAATGCCAAAAACATGATAGAAAGAGCACGGGCCAAAATCAAAGGAAAAAGACCACATTTCTAAAAAGGTGACAAAACCAGCTTTCCAAAAATATAATTTTTTCAAAAAACTAACATGGGATGCAAAAGATATGCATGCTAGAGTAAAAAACACAACTTTGGACTTCAACTAAAAAATGGGCAACAAAACTGCATCAAAACCTAAAAATACCTACACTAATGTCTCCATCTCAAAACCAACTTTTTGGCACTTCTTTTGGATTGGAAAAATACTTCTATATGCTCAATTTATGGCCAAAAAATTGAAGATAGGTCAAAAAGGACCCTAGAGGAGAGGTAGGAAGGTCTACCGATGCAGTGCTAATGTCATGCTGACACTAGCAAAAAGATACATTAAATTTGACAGCCTACAACCTATCCTAGCAAAAAAAGGGTGCCATGTGGCATGCCACATGGCAGGGATGACATGGCAGGTCAATGTGGCAAAGTGCCACGTGGTACCTATGCCACGTGTCACCCGTGAACTTAGCCAAGTGGCAAGTGGCCTACACTAACTGTGCTATAACCCACCAAGTAGGTACTGATTGGTTCAAAGTGAACATGCAGTGTCCATGTTGGTGATGATGCAACAAATACTCCACGCAGTGGCTAATGACAGAGTAGGTGGACCTAGAGTAGAGGTGGCAGGTTGGGGAACACAATTCAATAGCAGTCACCCAATCAGCGTGTGACACGTGGTAGGGTTGCCACGTGGCCCATGCCACATTAGTCATACCTGCCACATGGTGTCCAGGTAGCCACATGGCTTTTTTTTTTGCTTTGACAGCTATAGGGTCGTCAAATTTATACTAGCATTTTTTTGACATCATCATGACATCATCACTGCATTAGTAGACCTTCTTGCCTCTCCTTCAGGGTCATTTTGGACCTACCTTTAGTTTTTTGGCCATAACTTGAGCATACAGAGGTATTTTTCCAATCCAAAAGAAGAATAAAAAAGATGGTTCCAAGACGGAGACACTAGTGTAGTATTTTTAGGTTTTGATGTAGTTTTGTTACCCATTTCTTTAGTTGAAGTTCAAAGTTCTATTTTTGACTCTGGAAAGCTTATCTTTTGCATCCCATGTCAATTTTTTGAAAACGTTATATTTTTGGAAAGCTAGTTTTGTCACCTTTTTAAAAAGGTGGTCTTTTTCCTTAGATTCTAGCCCATGCTCTTTCTATCATGTTTTTGTCACTTTTTTCTCTATAGTGGATATCTTGGGTGTTTCAAGTTTGAGGATCATTTTCTTGGCATAATTTCTTTTGTTTTGGGATATACTATCTTTTGTGTTAGCTATTTTCCTATTCTAATCATTGTAGACATCATTTGTAAGCACTCTTTTATATACACCTTACAATAAAGTGCCACTTTTGCATTTCGAATTCATGAACGTTGTTTTTTGAGACATTTGTACTTGCATTATTTTTATAAAGCACCATAGGGGGATAGTTATTTGCTATTTTAGGCCTTCTCCCTTTGTCAAGTGAGTGTCCCTTCCATGACATTAGCCCCATGCAACATCGATGTGACCATGTCTTTATCGGTGTTTGTACCTCTTCCTCTCTCGTCATTCTTGGTTCTATCTACAGGGGATTTTTTCCCACCTTCTTAGTTGCCTATCATCTCACCCCATTTTCATCAAGGGGGGGTTATGCTATTTTTCTAATGTAACCTTGGTTCGATGGTTTGATAGTGTGAACTATGTATTTAGTGGTTGATCCTTTATACAAGGCAATTATAGTGGCTGGCTACCTATGCATTTTGGTGAGATGGGTCATCTACCATATAGACATGCTCAGTTCATGCCTTCTTCTTCCATGGAGGTTCTTTAGATTAGTAGTTTCTTTCAGATGGCAGACTTTGCAGCTTCTTCATGTTTTAGTGATGCTCTTCATGATCTCTCTTTGTTCCTATTTTAGGGGACATTCCCCTAGTTGGAGGCTTCTTCAGTTCTTCACTAGGTTCTTACCTCTTTTTGGGGAAGGTTTTTTCCCATGTGGTTTTCTCTCTTTCTCCATTTTTAGAGGTTGCATCTTTTTGCATTGTACATGGGTACCTAACATGGCCTCGCTGCCAAAACCCATCCTTTATTTTCATCTTAGTTTTGTGAGCTTAAGAAATTCCCCTAAGTTGCACTTAAGGGGGGTTTTAGAGTAAATAATTATTTATTCTATTTCCTTAAGCTTACTTAGGTTAATGCATTTATTTAACATTTAGTATTTAATAGTTGTAGTGATGAGTTATTGACAACACGGGAGTTTGTTCCCTTCTAGCATGTTCCACCTTTTTGTGGAAGTGTACTTGGTCATTAACCTTATCTTCTACCACTTTCTAGCTTGTTCTACAAGCTTCCATTAGGCCTTTCTATTCAATCTCTCTCTCTCTCATTGTAAATGCATTCCGTTCTCATTGTAAATACAATTTCATTGTTTTGCAATATTTTCTCTCTCATGTTTGTTTAGGGTTTTTCCCAAGCTCCAGCTCTTCCTTCTTGGTTTCCCTTCAATAGGTTATTTTTCATGTAGGTGATCTTGATGACTGCAGAGTTGGATTTCATCAACTCCTACACAGAGAAACCAAAGGAGCAAGAGCTTGAAGCAAACAATGCAAGAGAAAATATTTCATGATAGGAAAATGAAATTGCTATGTGAATGGATGAATTTAGTTGAGAAAATACAATGAGAGAGCTCGAATAAGAAGATGAAAGATGCAAGAAGATAAGGTTGACAACCAAGCACACTTCCACAAAAAGGTGAAACATGCTAGAAGGGAACAAACTCTTGTGTTGTCAATAACTCATCACTACATGCATTAAACTAAGTATTAAATAAATGCATTAACCTAAGTAAGCTTAAGTAAATATAATAAATAATTAATAATTAATTAATTATTTACTCTAACAATATTTACATTAGAGAATTGAGGTAGTCATCCATGCTGAACCAAAACTCTTAGCATACTACAATGTAGTAGAATCATCCTAAGACTATCATTGTCCTGGAATTGAAATCACTACTTTTTTCACTAGCTCTTCCAACACCTACCATGTGTAGGACTAGAAGAAGAGTGAGAATGCATAAATGAGAGAACCACACATATCATAAAGAGTATGTTGTTGGAATTACAAGTGGGAAGTAAACTTCTTTTTTTTTTTTGGGGGGGGGGGGGGGGGGGGGGGGCAGTGAATGAGGATTTTAAACTTGGACCCATAAAATTTTTTCATTCATTCATTATATGCATTAATATGTAAACTAAAATAATATGTAAAGCATATGCATCTAAATCATGTAATCAATCACACACATAACACTAGATATGATTACACAGAAACCCTCCAAGTGAGAAGGTAAAACTGGGGTGGGAATGACACCCATAAATCTTCTCTACTATAGCAATAAATTTTATCCAATTAAGGTTACAATGATTTGACCATGAATCATGGTCTACCCTATGAAAGGCCTACCCTGTTAAAGGCTTAAAAAGATTGTTAGGTCTCACCTTGTTAGAGGATTTCAAAACCTTGTTAGAAGTGTGCCTAGTTAGAGGACTTCAACTTAGAATTAAGTAAGAACCCTATTAGAGGATTTCATATAGCATATTAGGACTACTCTGTTAAGAGATTTAACTAAAATCACCTGTTAAAATGTCTTAGCATAGATCCTATGATTGGTACTTTCTTGCCTAATAACAGATCACCTCTACACTATTTCTTTTGATCCTTCATGATTAGATGTCTCAATGTTGTATCCTTCTCTCTATCCTCTATTCTTCTCTAACTAATTTTGCAATTCACTCTTACATCTAAGTCACCTTGAATGCTCAGAAAACTATCTTGTTCACTCCTTCAATTTGTTTTACTCACTGCAAAGAGTTTAGGGCTGCGCCTTCCTTAATAAGATTTTGGTGGCATAGGGTTAGGTATGAATCTATGGCTAATATTCATCCATTATTCCACTTAAATCTTTCCATTTTTTGATTGGCTTCATGTAATTGCATAGGGAATCCAAATATAGATTTGTCCTTATCTCCAAAAGATCGTAATCTATCCTTAAGTTGGCTTTAAAATGGTTTACATAGTTGTTTGTGCCATTACAAACAAATATGTCAAAAATGTGTCACTTAGCATATGAAGTCACTGATGCTCAACATGGACTATATTTTTGTTATTGACTTGGCACCTTCACTACTCAGTATCCACTATTTACTTGGCATGGTCTATCTACTCGACACTTTATTGATTCGGCATATGAGTGACTCAACACTCATTATAGCTCGACATGGTCTAATATTTACATGTTGTGCTCAACATGTGTTACTAGTTTGACATGAACTAAGTAAAAGGCTTAAGTGTGTTGACACTCACTTGTGAAAACCAATCTAAGATCAATAATCACCCCCTTTGACATGAGTGTCAAAAACATTTAAATATACAATATTATCCTTAACTTCTCGAGCATAACATATCCATGACTTGGCTTATATACAAAACTTCAAAAATTTCAAAATTTTGCAATAACCTATATACCTCAAAATTGATAACTCCCCTTGAGTTAATTTTGTATCCAAAATCTATGCTCCTTTTGACTTCAATATGCTGAATCTGATACTCTTTTGTCTTATATGCTCTGCCTTCCTCTATTTTTATCTCCTCTTTATTCTTCCCCATTTATTGTTATTTCTCTCCCTTTTTTTTCATACTCCCCCAAATATTTTTTTCATATTATATCTCTTCCTTTCTTTTATTCTCCCCTTGTATTATATCTCCCCCATTTTATATTTCTCCCCCTTTTTGAAACTTATGTCAAATGGGCTATACAAGTATAGTGTGTTTGTCCAAAAAGGATTTATGGACATCTATTATGATCTTGAGGGTTGCATCCTAGGTTTCACAGGCAACATCCAACAACTTGATTTGGATTGCAAGGTTAGCAACAAGGTGTACCAGGCCATCTAAAGTAGAAAGATTAGGGTCTTTCTTCAGTAGAGTCTCAACATAACCTAGTTCATTGTGTAGTATCTCCATGTGTGGGGTAAGGGATGCATGTATACATGTCAATTTGGCTCTTATTCTAGCCTTATCTACTGTCAGTATAGCCAATTGACTTTGTGTTTGAAGCAATGTTTTGAAATGCTTCTCACTTTGAGCTGGGTTCTGAGGTAGCTTAATACCTGATATATTGAGGTTTCTCTCTAGACTCAAAATATGATTCTTGGTCTCTTGAGTGAATAATATAGGATCACATAGCTTTGTGTACAATGAGAATATATTCAAAAGTACCTTCTTCACCTCTTCAACCTTAGTTGCCAATGAAACTTGAGTTAGTGCTATTTCACTAGATATCTTCTCACTCATCTTTCCTTGAAACTTTTTCTTAGACCACTCTAAAAGTTTTGTAGTTGTATCAAGGTCTTCATTACTAACCTTTTCCACTATATCTATCAATTTTTCTATTAGTGGCCTAGTCTCTTTAGGATTTGGCAGGCTAAATGCATCTAAAAAGATGTCTTTAATATCTTGGAGTGCTTTTTTTTGCCTATGTTCTCTCTCAAGCATTTGTTGATGCTTTTTCTTTTCTAAGGCTTGTTGCAAAATGCTTATTTTCTTTAATTTCATGGTATCATAGTCAAATTTTGGAATCACAATTTCTTCATCAAGGCTTATGTCTCCATAGTGAATTACCTTATCAACCTTTGATGAGCTAGAGCTTGGTACTGAGATTTGTAATGGAATGGCTTCTATGCTCGGCTTCTAAAAAACTTGTGTAGAAGGAGTGCCAGATCTTGGTAGAGTTACCAGTGCTTGGATGGTTTCTTGTTCCTTCACCTTAGGTGTTGAATAATTCTCTTTAGGCTTGCCTTGATCTACCACTATGACTTGAATAACACCTTTTTCTTGTGTTGTAGGTATAGATGAATCTATCTATCCAATTTTCTACTATTGACCTATAGTTGTATCATTTTCTTTTTCCTGCTTCTCAATACTTTAACACATGTATCAACCTTAGTAGATGTATCTACTATTGCTTGAACCAAAGGTCGTACACTACTAACCAAAGGGATGATAGAAGGTGGTTCTTGTTTTTTCACCTTTTCCCTTATGACCTTAGTTACTACCTTTTTCAATTCTTCTATACTAACCAAAACTAGATTTTCATAGAGTTTAGCTCAGAGTGCAGATTGGTCTAGAATCTTCTTTAGTTCTTTTGTAGTAAGTGGATTAATGTTCTAAGCTAAAGCATCAGAAACATCCTTAACAGTTATAGTATCAGTTGTTATACTTGTGACATGAGGAGGACTGACATTCGACATTTATGTGTCCTGCACACTTAGTTCATCTTGTTGTTGCTTAGCTATTGCCTTGTCATCATATTTCTTTTCTATTTCTTCCCCAACTATATCATCTTTCTTATCATCATTTTCTTTATCATCATCATTGTCATCATCCTTATTATCTTGTTTACCCTCTGAAGGGTCAACTTCTCCTTGTTTCACAATGGTCAACCCATAGATAGGTTTCCATATTTGGGTTAATTTCTTGACCACATCTTCAATGTTATTTTGAAGAATGTTGAAGGCTCTATATTTAGGTGTAAACCTAACTATATATCTCTTGATAGCCCTAGAAATCTATCCCTTTCTTAGGTCTAGCATCACTTGAGCTAATGTGGTTTCCTTGACCTATTTCTCCAAATTCAAACAATAATGCCACTTTTTCTCAATAATATCATATAAAAATTTTCGTATTGTGTTGGAAAATTCTAGTGGAGTGTTCTTAAACTTAGACATAATGGCATATAATGCCTCTTCCACTTGATTTTTCCCTTCTTTCCCAAGTTTATCAAAATTGATGTGTTTTAAACCAAATAAATCTACACTGCTTTTAATATTTTCACATAAATTTTCAAGATTAGATAGGGGATTATGAATTACCACTTTAAATTGATTATTTTCATCTAATTCTATCCTTTCTTCATCTGAATCTAGCCGTGCAACATATTTTCTTCTTTTTCTTTTCTACTCTTGGCCACCTTGCTTTGTTTGCTTGGTCTTTTCCTTGGCCTTTTGTGTTGTAGCATGTGTGCTGGCTTTAGAGGTAGGTGCAGTGGGCTTGGCTGGACTATGCTTGACAACCTTCTTTTCCTTTTCCACTAGCTATGATTTAGCCTTCCTTTTGTTGGACTTGGTAGTAGTAGGTGCTTCCTCGACTTCTCCTCCCTTGGAACCTTTAGTTTCCTCCTCTTCCTTGTTCTCTCCCATGCCTTGAGTTAATGCAAGAGGTTCTTGTGCTTGTTCTTGTTCTTCCTCTTCTTGTTCTTCTTGTTCTTGTTCTTTTTCTTGTTCTTCTTCTCCTTCTCCTTCTCCAAATTTGGCTTTTAACTTCTTAACTAGCTTATCTTTCTTCTTGAGTGTGGAGGCAATTTTCAACTCCATGGTAACCTTTGATTTTACCATCTCATAGTTGCAAAATATCTTTGCACTTTTATCTAATTCCTCTACTAGGAGTGCTATGATGGTTGCTGAGGCTTCATCAACATTAATTTCATACACAAGTGGTCTTAACCATTTTACCCTTGGTGTGGCAGCTTGCACAAAAGTGTAATCAACATCAACAATAAAATATATGTCATTATAGTGTTGTTCAACCAAAGAAATTGGTATCCTCATTCTTTCCTTCATTGATTTCTTAAAATCTTCAAAGTAACTTGTCACCAAGGTTTCAAAGTTTTCTCCCATCTACTCAATGAATTCATTGATCTACACTACAATTGACCTATTGGTACTCCACCCTATAGTACCAAAAGAGGGAAATTTATTCTATATGTAAAAGAATATAAAAACTAGAATTGAACCAAATTTACATTGTGAACTCTTGGTTTTTCTGATTGCTCCAAGATTTTCCATCAATTGTTGTAATTATAGCTCTGCTAGATCATATGTATGATCTTTCTTTACAATCTTGTAGCCAACATCCATAGCTATGTAGGGTACACTATTCAATCTACTACATTGATAGAATTTATGAGAAATTACCCTTACAACAAAGTTTAGCAGTGGATCAGTGATGGTATCTATAGTCATACATCTTTTATTCCAAACTGCTCCAGTGTTCTTCTCAATTACTTCCTTGGAGTCACTTCTGAGGGTCTTTGGTTGATCTAGGGTTGGGTAACTAGTAACCCTATGAATTGTTCTCTTGGTGATCTTGATTGGTCCTCCCTCTAGCCATAAAGAACCATTGTGAATTTAGCTTAGTAAAATTCTTATCCACTCAGTTTTAAACACATTCAAAAAATCTAGGGCTCATGTCAAACCCTTTTTCTCAATGATTTTGTATTCCTCCTTCAAAACACCATTCTCACACAATCTATTATATGCATCTCTAATATCCATGTCTTCTATACCTCCTATCTTTCAATTATAACACTTTCTCACATCCTGCACCATAACCACGTTTGGCAGGATCATTAACAATGCACTAGAAGGATCTTATTTATAGGCTATGTTAGGAATGGATTTAAATATGGGTTGTTTAACTTTGTTATTGACAAGATGAAAATTCAAAACTTCCTTCCCTTCTAAATTTTTCAAACTAGATGCCATTTTGTCAAACTAGGGTTTATGAAAAATAAAACTATGTAGCTTGGCTTGTGGTAAATACCTTATGAAATCTATTAAACTAGTATGAGATCATTGCTAAATTCTTTGCAAATTCTTTGGACAAGATTTTGAATCATCTTATGCTCTACTTGCTCTTGCTTGAATTTGAAATGATGAATAATGAGCAAAAATTGATCATATATCCTTACAAAACCTTGTATTTAATGCTAAGTGCTTACACAGTTGTAAGCTTGGCATCAACCAATTTCAGAATCACTTGGCATCTATTGATATTTCTATCACTCAACAGCTACTATGAAATTGACATCAACTAGATAGTCTGGCAACTTGGCATCAACTAAGATTCCACTCATTACATACAAGAAAAATTTCATGCTCGGCAACAATTTAAAGTTTTAACTTGAATTTTCAATAACATCTTGTATCTTTATTCATGCTAATGTAGTTTTTCTAGTACTATCTCCTTTGGAACTGATGTATGATATAACATTCGAGTATTAGTCCCACATACATCTTGATTTCCTAGTTTGATGAGGTGTGATCACTTGACCTATTGTTTGAAGTGATCCCTTCTACATTTGATGTACTGCAATCATCCTTCTTTTTCCATGTCTTGTTCATCTCATCTATGATGTGTTCAACATCTGGCTTGAATTTTCCCTTATCAAATTCACAACTTGGTGCCTTTGACCTAGTTGGACAATGCTTAATGATATGACTAGTCTTAAAATAGCTAAAACATGTAGTTTGACTCAACCACCTTTTTGTAGTTACCACTGAAGTGTGTCCTAATACAATTTTTAGGAATATGTCCATATTCTTGACAATAATGATAGCTATATCTTGTATTATAATCCCAATTATAAAAGTTCTCATTTTTTCTTACCTTTGTTGGCTTGTTTGATGACCATAAGGATTTGGATCTACATTCAAAGGCTCTATGTCCATACCTCTGATAGTTGTAGCAATATCCTTCAAATCTTTGTTTATGCATGATCTTGGTTTTGCATTCATGTGCTTGATAACCTTACTTGTTACACTTATGACAACGAGTCATGTTCTTAGGCTTGACATTCTAATTTGTATTCTTACTCCTACACTCATTAGCCATATGTCCTTTCTTACCACATTTATTACAATTAGTTTTAGAGTTTTTACCTTTTATGTTTCTTTATTCAACAACTTTGGATGATTCTCCTTCTTCAGTGCTTGTATAGCTCAATCCTGATGTATCTTTTTTGGATCTAGGGGATCTCAATAATTGCTCAAAGTATTTGATGGCTTCATTTGGCTTGTTGAGACTTTCAGCAAATTCCTTTTCTCTTTTCAGGTCACTTTGCAACTGTTCATTCTGCAACTTCAATGTAGTTATCCCAATGTCCTTGACATTCAATTCATAGTTGGCATTCATTATTTGACTTAGAGTATCCAAATGCATGTTGGAAATCTTGGTTAGTTCTGTTGACTTCTCTTCCAATTTGTGTGCCAAAATTCTTTTGTCTTCTTCAACCATGGCTTTGTCTTCTATAGCTTTCTACTTTTATTTAGTCACCTTGCATAGTAGTATAGCTTGTGATTCTTGTTCTAGCTTAAAATTTTTGATTTCCTCAACTTGGACTCTACTCTTTTCCATTAGATCCACAACTGCTACCTCAAATTCATTGGAGTCACCATCTACAAATAGCTTGGTAGTGTCTATCTCTTTGTATAGTGTGTCATTCTCTACAATAGCAATTTCTTTACTTCTCTTCAAGGATTTCTTTAGTTCCTTTCTTGCCTCATTTAGTTGACATAGTATGATATGCATTTCAATCTCCTGGTTCTCAATAGTCTTTCCCATCTTGTAGACTTCCATTTCAAGATCTTTCCTCAAAGCTGCAAGGCTTCTCTTTTAGAGAACAAGGCTCTGATAATAATTGTTTGAATTACAAGTGGGAAGAGTAAACTTTTGTGGGGGAGAGGAGGGGAGGGGAGTGAATTAGGAGTTTAAACTTGGATCGATAAAACTTTTATCATTCATTCATTATATGCATTAATATGTAAACTGAAATAACATGTAAAGCATATGCATCTAAATCATGTAAACATGTAAACATGTAATCAATCACACACCTAACACCAGATATGATTACCCAAAAACCCTCCAAGTGAGAAGGTAAAACTAGGGTGGGAATAACACCCACAAATATTCACTACTATAGTAATAAAGTGTATCCAATTAAGGTTACAATGATTTGACCATGAATCATGGTTTGCCCTATGAAAGGCCTGCCCTATTAAAGGCTTACAAATATTGTTAGGTCTCACCTTGTTAAAAGTGTGCCTAGTTAGAGGACTTCAAATTACAATTAAGTAAGCACCCTATTAAAGGATTTCATATAGCCTGTTAGGACTACTCTATTAAAAGATTTAACTGAAATCACCTATTAAAATATCTCAACATAGATCCTGTGATTGACACTTCCTTGCCTGATAATAAATCACCTCTACACAATGTCTTTTGATCCTTCATGATTAGATGTCTCAATGTTGTATCCTTCTCTCTATCCTCTATTCTTCTCTAACTAATTTTGCAATTCACTCTTACTTCTAATTCACCTTGAATGTTTAGAAAACTATCTTTTTCACTCCTTCAATTTGTTTTATTCACTTTTAAGAGTTTAGGGCTATGTCTTCCTTAAGAAAACTCTAGTGGCTTAGGGTTAGGTATGAATCTACAATTGAGATTCATCCATTTTGCCACCTAAATCTTCCCATTTTCTAATTGGCTACATGTAATTGCATAGTGAATCCAAATATAGATTCATCCTTATATCCAAAAGATCTTAATCTATCCTTAAGTCATCTTAAAAATGGTTTACATAGTTGTTTGTGCCATTACAAACAAATATGTCAAAATTATATCCCTTGACATATGAAGTCATTGATGCTCAACATGCACTATATTTTTGTTCTTGAGTCAATACTTGCACTACTCGACATCTACTATTTTCTTGGCTCCTAAATCACTTGACATGGTCTATCTACTTAGCACTTGAGTGACTCATCACATGAGTGACTTGACACTCATTGCAACTCGGCATGGCCTAATATTTACATGTTGTGCTCAACATGTATTACTAGTTCGACATGAACTAAGTCAAAGGCTTAAGTGTGTTGACACTCACTTGTCAAAACCAATCCAAGATCAACATATGCAAACTATCTAATCCACACATAAAATCAACTTGAAAAAAAATAATTAAAAAATGAAACCCCCTTCAAGCTGAGCTCCTATGCTCTCCTTTCTTCTCCATAAATGAAGTTTATGTATCTCTTGATCTTGAAAAAATCCACATAAAAAATCATAGCAAGATGATAATGATATGATGATGAAAAAATGACAAGCTAGCAAGAATACTAGGGGAATGTGGTTTACCAAAACAAGTGCATAAGATCTCAATTTATAGAATTTGAACCCAAATGCAAGAATTGGAAAGAAAGAATGCAAATTGGAAATTGTCATAATTAAATTACACAAAAGAATGCAAATTGGAAATTGTCATAATTAAATTACACAAATTGGAAAATTGTCATGATTAAAATATTTGAATGAGAAAATGTGTCGTAGGATGGCACATTATGACAATTTGTAAGAGATTTGCCTAGAAACATGTAAAATAATTTGGTAGAAGAAGTGGAAAATGAAAGGAAATGTTTAAGAAAAGGAATGGAAAGCATAAGAGTTGGAAAAAAAGAGGGTGTAAGAGTGAAAGCTAGAAAATATAAAGTGGAAGCACTCTTAGTGGGAATGTGTAAGAGATAGGATTTTTTAATTTAAAAACTCATAAGTCCCTCTAAAATAGAAATTAGAATTAGGAAATTAAAATAATCTCTAAATTTAGGAGAAATAGAACAATTAATTAATAAATATTAATTAATTAAGAATAATTAATAAATATTAACTAATTAGGAATAATTAATGAAAGAGGGTGAATTAATAAATTAATAAAGACATAGGAATAAAGCATGGGTTATTTATTCCTATAGGAAAAACTAATAAATTGATTGGCCCAAAATGATGAAATAAATGTAAGATAACCCCATTGAAGGATTGTGATAAAAAAGAAGATCAAATATTATGATATTGGATTGGACTAAAGAAATGATTGAATTAATGAAATGAATGATCCTAGATGAATGGTAGAAATTGATGACCTATCAAAGACACATGGAAAGGTTGATGACATATGAAATTTAACAATCTCTAAAAATGCCATAGGTTGATTAAAATTGATTAATAGGATTGATGACATGTCAAGGACACATGCCATGAATTAATGAATGTTGAGAACGCAATCAAAGAATCAACAGTGCCAAAAGTATTACTGATCACAATTGATTAGGGTTGATTTCAAGTGATTTTGATGGCATTGAAATACTTTCAAATTAGTTTTAAAAGGTATAGATTGGTTATGAAATGATTTGCATTTGATTGAAAATGGTTATATATGATGAAAAATATGTCAAAACACATTCAGAGAACATTGTGAAGCAAGTCTGAATGATGATCAAATTGGCCAAAAGATTGAAGTTAGTGAATTGATAAAACAGGACAATTTAGGATGTAAAGGTGATGAAAGAGCAGGTGCAAGCCATTTTTGAGTGTCAACATTTTTTCCATCTTTTATACAATGCAATTATGAGTGTTGTGTCCAAGAATAAAGATAACATATCGCATCCCATTGAAATTCAAAGAAGGGAGATAGTATACCCCCTCATAAAATTGGGCAAGAAATTAACTTGAGGAAAATTTTTTGAAAATAGAAAAATCATGAGAATGTTGGAAATGATTGAAATGATCATAAGAAAAGTTGTTGGAGTAATATATGAAACTGGTAAAGAATGTCCTCAATCATTGTTTTGTCATTGATGTCAAACTTGCTACTTGTAGGAATGACAATTGCTTTAGTGATCTAAATACTATCAATTAGTTGATTGTCAAGGAGGAAGCAATCAATAAGATGTAACTAGAACACCTAGAGAAAGGTTGAAGTTATGATGTTGTAATGAAGTATAAGGATCAACTAAGCCATTGATGAAAAAGTGTATTTGATGACATATTACAAAGAATGGGCACACTGAAACATATCAAAGATTTAAGGTTTTAGCTAAGTCTTTTGTAAAGCTCAAACTAAGTTCATTAGAGAGAAGGAGCCGAGCAAGCTAGTAAGAACCGAGCAAATTCCTAGTTAGTGCCAAGTGTAACAAGTGCTAAGTATTAACAAGTGTCGAGTATTAACAAGTGCCGAGTGTAACAAGTGCCAAGTATTAACAAGTGCTGAGTATAACAAGTGCCGAGTATTAACAAGTTCTGAGTGTAACAAGTGCTGAGTATTAACAAGTGCCGATTATTAACAAGTGTCGAGTAGAACCAAGTGCCGAGTAGAACCAAGTATCGAGCAGAATCAAGTGCCGAGCAGAACCAAGTGCTGACTAGGTATAGGTGCCAAGTAACATAGAGCTGTTGAGCACCAGTAACTCAATAATGTCGAGTTGCTGCATTATTTTGGAAATCAAAGATTTGCCAGATCTAAGCCGACAAGGTTGTTATCTAGAAGTTTGTGAATTAAAAGGAAGATAAGAATGTTGAGTTGGTGGCATAGAGCACCACGTAGAACATTTTTTTTTGAGAAACAACTGGCAAAGTTTCTAGAAGAAAACAAGATATGAGGTAGATGCATTGTATCCTACCTAATCCATCTTGAAACCCTAAAATTGGAAAGGGAGAATTGAGTGGCAAAAGGTAAATCAAACTTCTATATAAGTAGACATAAGTTAATGAAGAAGAAGAGTGAAAATAGGAATAAGGAGAGAGAGGTGAGCAAGCATAAAATCTTGAAGTGCTGTAGAATGTGCTAAGGAAAAGAAAGCAGAGGAATTCTGTTTGAATAGATGACCACAAGAATGATTGCATTGGCAGAATGAGTAAGAAGACTCAAGGAGATGAAGCTTGAAAGGGAGACAAGTAGTCAGAGCTGAAGTGATTGAAGCCAAGCATAAGGATTGAATTGAAAGTGTGATCTAAAATCCACAAAGTATGTTGTAAGTTATATTAGATCAAAAGACTATTATCGTTACTTTCTAGCAATTGTAACATTAAGTCTAAATCCTATGGACTTAGGTTGGTTTAATAGCCATAAGATAAATCCTTTAATAGGGTGACATTCCAAGTGAATGTTCTAAGGACCTTTTACTAGGCCCATTCCTAACAGTTTGGTGAAATCCTCTAACAGGGTCACATTTAACAGTGTGTTGTAAGCCTTTAATAGGATAGGCTTTTAACAGGGCATCACTTCAGAAGAGTGAAAATCAACTAGCATGCTACTGGTGGTTTTTCCCAAATTGGGTTTCCACGTAAATCATTGTGTCATGTGTTGATTTTGGATGTTTTGTCATTGCATATTGATTTACTGTAACTTGCTTATATGATTGATTAAAGTATTGGATGGATGAAAAGTATATGGATTCATTAAAAGTAGTAAAAAGGTATTAATAGGGAATTTTGGACCTTGAATAACTGATTCACCCCCCCTCTCAGTTATTCTAAATAATTCTAACAGAGAAGGGTTGATTGAAGAAATTTTAGTGGAAAGAGGAAAATGAGACTAAAAAGAGATAGTAAATGATGAATCTTAATTTCATAATGTACATTATGTATCATGACCTTTATTTTGATACAAAAAATCATAGATAGTCAGAGCAAAAATGCAAGTCATTTTCTTAAAGACAAACATGATGTAGACAAAGAATGACCTTATCCATCATGATGCATAGATTCATGCCCTAGACTATCAAAGGGGCATTCAAAAAATAGACAAAAGTGATCATGAACCATCTTGATAACTCTCATAAATTTATTTATATCATCAAGTAGCAAATGAACATGATAAAAAACAAAGAAAAAAAGAAACACTCACTAAATAATGTGAGCCAACAACCTTTCTGATCCATTATTAGTTTCTTCATTAAGTGTTGTTGGTATTGACAGTTGTAATAGGTTGGTGTTTGACATGTTGATAGTTGAAGGTGTTGTGCACAATCAAAGTGTGAAATTAGATTGAATGTTGATTCAAGAAAGTCAATATGCATTTCGTCAAAGCATGATGTCATTGAAGCATAACGATTAAGTCTAAGTATGCATGTGCTAGTTTTTAGGAAAAAAGAGTGATTATTTACAGTGATTATGTACAAGATATTTTGCAATATTTTAGTGGATTTTGCAATTTTTTTGGGTCTAGGAGATTTTTCAATTTTTACGTTTTTTAAAGGTTCATTTTAGTTTTTAGTGATCTTTCAAGATCATATTTTCTTTTTTTGTGTTTTCTTTTCTGGATCATAGTTTTTTTTTTTTTTTGGAATTTTAGGATCATATTTAATTTTTTGGATTTTTTTAGGTCTTTAAAGTATGTACAAAGCAAGAGTTTCCCCTAGTGTTGAGCAAGGCAATGGAATTGTGGATGGATAAGTGGAGATGTAGGTGGATGATGGAAAAAAGGATAAAGGACTATCCATAGAATGGGAGGACACAATTTATGTTTCAAGGAATCTTTATGATACTAAGAGGCTATTAAAGCTATTGGAACTTGATGACATGTGATGCATATGGATGGACATGTCAAGAGGTTTTTGAACATATGTTTTCATTTTGTGTCCTTATTATCATCAAGAAAAAGATAGGGATTGTGATATAAAATGATAGGATATAAGGGGATAAGCAAGATCAATAATGGACAAGTGTGATATGGACTAAAGGTTACAATAGGATAGGTAAATATGGATTAAGTAAACTAGGATAGTGTAAGGAATCTAGTACAAGATGGATTCTAGGGAGATCTGTATTCTTTTCAAGATTAGAGCTAGGAAAAGGAAATGTGATTGCTAATAGGATAAGGGAGACAATGGTCATTATAATGGAGGAAATGATAGAGGATAACATGAGTAAAACTTTCCCCCAAGTATGGAATGCAAGATTTTCATAGACTACACATGACACCTGTTCGCTAGGTTTTCATCATGGTACATGACCAAAGCACCTTTTTAATAGGTTTTCACAACTAGAAAAAATAATTTCTCTTTATTATTTTTTTCATGCCAAGATGTTTCTTTTCCAAGTTTTCATCAAGATAACTATTTTTGCTTTTTTCATTTTTCAAAATTTTCTTCAAATTTTTGACTTTTTGACACTTTTCAAAAGATAAAAAACATATGACATGATGTGGAAAAAGGACTCATGCACCTTTTTTGTTGAAAAAATCTCTTGAAAAACATATAATAATGAATCATGACTATGATAATAGGTTGAGAGACATTGGTAGGGTAATGAAAAATGGGAATGAGATGGATTTGGGCTAGAGATTGGATAGGCTTGATGAAAGGATAAGAAACATATGTAGGAGGATGGAGGGAGTGGAAGAAGGATTGATATTTCACAAATGGAAATGGATACAAGAAAAACATTGGCACACACCTTGAAGGTGATGGAGATATAGAGGAAACAAAGATATTGAATTTGATGGAGGAAACAATGTGGATTCTTTGACACAAGGACCCGAAATGGATTTGGAGGGTAGAAGGATATTTGATGGAGGGATAACAATTTTGGATGCCACCTTTGATCTTTCTTTAGGACTTCATGCTTCAAGAAGCTTCTTAGGCATCCACATGTATTTTAACATTTCAATCTTTTGTGGGTCCTTTGATTGAATTGTTTTCAAAAGAGATTTAGGAACCCATATTGCTTTGGACTTTTCTTTTTGATTGATGAACCTTTTTGGCCTTTTTTATATTTATCTTTTCTTTTGGTATCATGCTTTTCTTTGTTTTCACATGTCAATTAGATTAGATATATTTATCCTTGACTGCATGTGGATTACTTGACTTATAGACCTTATGTTAGGCATCTAAATTACTAGGAAATGGAATGAAATTAAGAGATGTACATGAATTATGTGTAGGACTTTTGGATGGGTGGAATGTTCTCTAAGACGTGTGCCTCTATTGACTAGTGTATCTAAAAGGATAAGTGGATTGTAAACTAGTGGATGGGTGAATGTATGGACCTAAAATGGATGGAAGGGGTGAAGGAAGAGTATACATTTGGATATAAATTTGAAAGAGATACCAACACCTTGAGAGTGAGATTTTAGATTGAGGTCATGAACTTCAAAAATTTCTTTGACATTGAATGGTCTTTACTATTGGACCCTTTGACTTGATAGTACTTTTGACCAGTGTAATACTTTCTACTAGATATGAGTCTATTTTTAGGTGTATATGATATGGATCACTTGATAGGACCATGAATTGGACTAGATTTAATAGAAGTAGGGGAACCCATTCGAAGTGGAAAGGGTTCATGAACATCTTTAATGAGATAAAATAATGAGATTCTTTATGGAACAAGAGTAGTGATAGGAACATCTAGTAGGATAGGATATTATGGAAGATTGGGAGGGATGGTGGAATCTTATGGTGGACATGAAAGAATGATGGGATATTTTTTAGAATCTAGGGCTAAAGGGATACAATGATCTTGACTTGGATTTGGATCATTAGGAAATATGGAAGGGTAATATTGATCTTTCTTAGGAAGTGAAAGGTCAAGGGGAAAGGGATTATATTGTATAATGATAATAGGGTCATGATATAGTTCAAGGGAAATGAGATCTTGGTCAAAGATTAGATAGGGCTGGTCATTGTTGGGATCTTTATCTTGATTTATTTGAGAACACATCTCTTTTCTCTTTAAATAATTCTCTTGACATGGGTTATGAAAGTTTGAAAAAGTATTAATGTTTGTATATGGAGTTACACTTTGAATAAGAATCTTTGAAATAGGATTACATGGATATGGAGGACACAATTACACTAGTTCTAGAATTTGAGATTCATGAAATGAACTTATGTCAAGGATAGGACTAGTTTTAAGTTGTTCTATGGATATCCTTTGAGGGGTTTCAACATTAGAAGTGAAACTTGAGAGTGATGAAGGATTGAAGTGACACCTGGATGTTTCTTGAGGGGACATTAGTGTTGCATTAAAGTGAGTCTTTTGGGATAAGTCATTGCAAGACATGGGTAAATTGGAATCCTAATTTTTAAAAAAATTGGATTTTTGTTGCTTGGTTGATTTTATTGGTGTTTTATAATTGATATGTACATGTTTTTCATGTTTATTTGGTTGAAGATGTCCCTCAAATGTAATTTTATTGATCATGTTTTCTTGATGTGAAAAATTTGACATGTTTGAGTTTTGTGTTTGTTTGATTCAAAATTATTGGATTTGTGGACACAAAGTGTTTTTGATGAAACAAAAATTGAGGACTTGACATTGGTTGAATTTTTTGCATAAAAGGTTGTAAAAGTGTTTGAGGATCACTTGATTCAAATAGGATGAAAATTTGTTCAAAGTCAAGGTGACCCCATTTGGATCATTCCACATGTTAGTAAAGTGTTTGGTGGAGAAACCATGTTGTACATAATTTGAAGAAGATGAGTCATGCTTTTAAGTAGGAATGGATTGATCATGTTCAAGGTCTTCATTGAGAAGTATTGGGTTGAAGTTTTTCTTTTCCTCCATGAGTTGTGCATTAAGTTTTGGCATATTTTAATTTTTCATGAGATATTGTATATGAGCTTCATAATTTTTTTGTACTAGACAGTTATAAAGCTTAGCCATGTCATAGCCTCATTTTGTAATGGATTCCATTTATTTTTTAACCTTTTTAGGCTCCTTGTCTATTTTCCTTTGCAATTTTTCAATAAGGAGTATGTGAGATTCAAGTGATTAATCGTAAGTTAATGAAGGTGTCATTTGCATTTGATCAAAAGAGGCAATGTCATGTGAAGTCTATGTCATGTTGGGGTCAAAAATTTATTGTTGAAATTGTATTCTATCTTTTGGGTCAAATATAATTTGTGTGGACATGTGTTGATATGAACCTTGTTGCCTTGTACAAATTTGTGATCTTGAAACAATTGGCATGATGTCTAAGGATGTATGAAAAATCACCTAAGTATGAGGATGCATTCAAAATGCACTTTGTTTTTTAACTTTTGGGCTTTTCAATGAAAATGCAAGCTAAGTTATGAAAGATTTCTTTTGGGATTTTTGAGTTAAAAGATGAAAATTCTACTAAGTTATGACAATGCAAAGGTTTCAAAGATATGGAATACAAATAGAAGTGTTGATTGAATTATTGACTAAATTATGAAAATACAAGTATTTTTGGATTTTTTGTAATACAAGTATGCAAAATGTACACTAAGGGTATGTATGAAAAATGTGTTTGGGGTTTTTAAACTTTGGATTATGAAAATGCAAATAAGGACATGCATATGCAAGTTATTTTGGATTTTTTGGACTTTAGATTATGAAAATGAGACTAAAAATTTATGTATGTCACTATGCAAAGGGTTGATGATGTTTAGGATATTTGCAAAATTAAAGTGTAATGTGGGGTTATGCAAAAGTTGACTTATGCAAAATGATATTTGTCTTGAAATGTTGGTGGACTTGGACAAAATTGATATTTGGATAGTGCTCCATGGAATTTGGAGGATTTTGATTCTTGAAAAATAATTTTTGATATGATATGAAAATGATAATGCAAAATGTAGCTATTTTTTCAGATTTTGGGAAAGTAAATGATATGCACACTAATGTTTTTCTAACTATGGTTTATGTAAACTAGGATTATGAAAAATGAAGACAAGGTTATGCAACCTAATGTTATCCAAGATGAGGATTATGAAAACTAAGGACATGAAAAAATAAAGTTTTAAATTTTGAAGAAAATCCTTGGAAAACACAAGGCTAAGAGTCTAATCTTACAAGGATGAATATTGGATATTTACCAAGAAAGAAAAAGGAAAAAAATCAAAATGACAAAGTTGATAAAAGGACTAAGTCAAATCATTCAAGACATAGATAAAATTTGACTCAAAGAAAATGATAGAAATGACAAATGATAAAAATACCAAGGTCAAGATCCTTTATTCATCCATGTAAGGAAATACTCTAAGACACACATTTTGTTTGGATTTTAAACTAAAATCAAAGGTCCTAGGTTCAAAATAAGGGTTACATAAAAGGACATGAATGAAAAGTGAAGATTATGATTGGATAAGAAATGAGTATTGGGATATACAAAATGAGGATAATGTAAGGTATGCTAAGTACAAAATGAGGATAGTCTATGGATAAAAGTGAGAGCTAAGGACTGAAAAAATTATAATGGAAAATACAAGGAACCTTTAAGTGCTAAATGCCAGTTACAAAATGATAAAAATGAGGACTAAGAACTAAATGATGTAAAATGAAAGTGAAGGCTAGACTATGTAAGATATCCTAAGTGCAAGAGAACTATAGTTATGAAAGGTGAAAATGAGTCCTAATTGTCAATGAACACTAAGGTTAATAGTTTCCATTTTTAAAATTATTTCAAATGTTGAAAATTGTATGTTTGCAAGAATGTTTCAAGGGTCTCAACATGTTTTTGCAAGAGTGTATAAGTTTTTGCAATTAGCTTGATTAATGAAAACACACACAAAAGACAATACAATAAAAATGGTTGTTATTAAAGTTAACAAGAAAACCACAAACTATACTAAAATGACTATATCCATTGAATTCTCACTTGAACTAAAGTTCAATTGTACTTATCTAGAGCATACAAACTAGAATATTTGTAGTACAGGTTCCCCCTTATAGTGCAATCACTTCTCGGGCATACCAAGATCCACTTCCCAAGGGTCATGACTTCAAAAGGGACAATTGTCTCTGATACAAACTATAAACATTTGAGATTTCTTTACAAGCATGGGTGACCCCTTGAGCCAGTAGATAGAAGGATTTTGGTCACTAAGAAATTGTATTTACTACAAGACACTCTATTTAGTAGGTGAATTATAGAATCATGTAGGAGGTCTTCCAACCCTAAAACTAGGTTTTACATACCTCTAAGGGTACTTGAGGAGAGCTATAATCCAACCATATCATCGATTGGTCATTACCCATAATCAAGCCCTTATATAGTAATTAGAGTGGAGACCTAGCTTTTTCCTATCACCACTCCAAATTCATCCCTTGGTGTACCCAATATCATATACCTTTGTCCAAGGTAGGCTTCTCTAAAAGAATTAAACATATTTCTCTTACACCAAAGATTCATGAAGGTGAAGGGGACGATACGTCCATATAACCCTTGTGGTTTTAAACATTGTAAACACACCAAGAAGAATATAAAATGTTCATTTTAAGTTCCAAAAAAAGTGTTTCTTCATTTAAGAAATCAAAGACAAATTTTTTTTAAGGAAAACACCCAAGGTCTTTGTCAAATGTCCTACAATAAGCTCTTTGGAAGTTTAGAGCATTGATCTTCATCCCATAATTGCCATAAGCTACATAGAGATAATTAGTAAAACAAAAATACTACTCTAAAAGAAATAAATAGGTTTCTCTTCACCCAAGTTGGAGAAAGGTAAGGGGACAGGATACATCTATATAGTCTTTTAGGTTTACAAATGATAAGACACACCAAACACTTAAAAATAAAGTTTAGTTCAAGTATCTAAGTGTTTGCTAACTAAATAAAGACATGATATTTTTTTAACAAGCACATAAGTACATGGTTATTCATCCAATTAGAAAGGAAATATGATGTAAAACATGATTTATCATTCTTTTCCTTCCTAAATAATTTTTCATGACATTTTTTGTTTATTAAGCCATTAATAAAGGAAAATTTGAGAGCGTAATTTTTTTTTGTAATTCTTTGATCCTTCTAATTGGCCTAGATGAGATGATTTGGCATTCATTCACCTCCACCTCCTAATTAGAATATGTGAATTATTTATTCATTATAATTGCAAAAATAAGAAATTACATAACAAAAAACTTATACTCCCAAAAGTTCTCCAAGCTTTCTCCTTGCACCTACATACACATAAGAAGAGAAAATCACATTAGTATTGCATGTTCACGTTGGGTTCACCAAATGTAGGACTAGAAAAATAGTGAGAATGCATAAATGAGAGAATTGCAAATATCATACAAGAATATGAAAACTATCCTAGCCTAAACATAAAATCAATTTGAAATTAAGAGAGATTAGAACAAGAAACCCCCTTCAAATGTAGCTCCTATGCTCTCCTTCCTTCTCCACAGATTTGAAGTTGATGTAGCTCTTGATCTTGACTTGAGATGTACCTACAAAATGATAGAAATATGATAATTAAATGATGAAGAAAAAATGACAAGATAACGATAATAATAGGAAAATGTGGTTAACAAAAAACAAGTGCAAAGAGCCACAATTTATAGAGTTTGAGAGCCAAATGCAAAAAATGGAAGGAAAATGTGCAAATTGGAAAATTTCATAGTTAAATTGCACAAATTGGAAAATTTTCATGATTAAAATATTTAAATTGAAAATGTCTCATAAAATGGGACATTGTGACAAACTATAAGAGAGTGTATAAAAACATGTAAAAATATTTAGTAGAGGCAGTCGAAAAATGAAAGGAAAGGTGTAAGAAAAGGAATGGAAAGTGTAAGAGTTGAAATAAAAGGTGTAAGAGTGGAAGCTAGAAAATAGGAAGTGGAAATGTGTAAGAGTTAGGATTTTTGAATTCAAAAACTCGTGAGTCCCTCTAAAATAGAAAATAGAATTAGGTAATTAAAATATTCTCCAAATTTATGAGAAATGAAACAATTAGTTAATAAATATTAATTAATTGTAAATAAATAAAAGAGGATGAATTAATAAATGACCAAAAACATATGAATAAAGCATGGGTTATTTAATCCTATTGGGAAAATTAATAATTAATTGGCCCAAAATGATGAAATAAATGCAAGATAACCCTATTGAAGGATCATGATAAAAAAGAAGATCAAATGTGATGATATTGGATTGGACCAAAGAAATGATTGAATTAATGAAATAAATGATGCTAGATGAATGAAAAAAATTGATGACTTGTCAAGGACACGTAAAAAGGGTTGGTGACTTATGAAATTTAACAGACTCTACAAATGACATAGGTTGATTAAAATTGATTAATAAGATTGATGGCATGTTAATGAAACATGACATTGGTAAATGAATGTTGATAAGGCACTGAAGGATGTAACAATGCCAAAAGGATTATTAATCATGATTGATTAGCATTGATTTAAAGTGATTTAGATGCTATTGAAATGGTTTCAAATTGATTTTGAAAGGTATAGATTGGTTATGAAAGGATCTATGTTTATTTAAAAAGGGTTACAAAGGATGAAAAGCATGTTCAGAGAACATTGTGAAACAAGTCTAAATGATGATCAAGTTGGCCAAAAGATTGAAGTTACTAAATTGAGAAAATAGGACAAGTTAGGATGTAAAGGTGATGAAAGAGTAGTTGAAAACCTTTTTTGAGCATCTACAAGAGGGAGTGAAACTAGTAGGTACTCCAATAGTGACTAATTTCAAGATATCAAAGGATGATGAAATTCCTAAAGTTAAAAGGATACTTTACAAATCCATGATTGGTATAGTACAATATGTCATACACAATAGGACAAACATATCAAAAGTATTTGGGCTAGTGGCCAATTTTTTGGCCAACCCAAAGGAATTACACATGGTAGTTAAGAAGAGGATCTTTAGGTATCTATAGGGTACCAAACAGTATCTTTAGGTATCTAAAGGTAACTTTTAGCTTAGTGTCTGCATTGATATTGATTGGATGAGGAACATAGATGATAGATAGAACACAACTAGTGGTGCATTCTTTCTTGGAGTAAGACTAGTTGCATGGACCAACAAGAAGTATAGTTTTAGATCATAGTCAATAGATAAAGTAGGATATGTTTTTACGACAATGAATTACACTTAGATTATTTGGATCAAACAACTACTTGAAGGAATTCAAGATAAAATGGAAGAACCAATAGTTATCAAGTGTGATAACACTAGTGCAGTCAATATATCTAAGATCCCAATTATGTACTCAAAGATAAAGCACATATCCATAAAGCACATTTTTTTGATGGAACAAGTGCAAGAAAAAGATATCAAGTTGGAATATGTACCAACTAAGGAGCAATTGGCTGATATCTTTACAAAGACTCTTGAGAAGGATACTTTCAAGTATCTTAGAGAATGGTTAGAGGTCATACCCCTCTCCAGATTGAGCTAAGAAAAAACATGCATGCATTAATCAATGATTAAGAGACTAAGGAGTCTAAAGGTGGATTATTGAGAGTAATGAACTAATCAATTGGAGATCATTCAAGAGACAAACATACAAGAAAAAATGGTTTCCTATGGCATTGCTGTAAAAGTGGGAGAAGTTGAGAGGAGCAAAAGTACAACAACAAAGGGGGAGAACATGATCAAATGAAGTTGAATAGAAAAAGTGTGCAAAGAGCACGAGAAAAAAAAGAGAGAAGTGCATCATAACATTCAAAGTATGTAGATGCACTTTCTCACAGGGGAGATTCTAAAAGAATGAAAGCAAGTCACCAAGATAGAGAGCATTAAAATGACTAAGTGTTTCCATTAATTCTAAATGTGAAGATTGTTGACCTAAGTGTCTTGAAGATGAACTAGTAGACTTAGTCATAAAAGGTGTTATCATTGATGTCAAAACATATGAAGGAACCAAGACCAATAGAGAGGAATGATTGACAAAGCACACTGATGTGCCACTCTAGTTCACAAAGGTGATTAGAGAAGAGAAGATGTATGAGTCCAAAAAAGGCGATGACAAAAGTGATCCACTTTTATGAAGTATGATAAGTGAAGTTTGCATAAGTAGAAGGATAAAAAGAGGAAGGGAAAGCATATAGACCCATCAGTTGGATTGGCCAAGTCAACAAGATGTGCATGTAGCAAGAAACTTATGACTTCCTAGTCATGTAGAGGGTAAGAGTGCACTCAACATCACATTTAATAATGATGGGGGAAATGGATTTAGGAATAGTTGAAAGAATTTTAAATTAATTTCATTCCAACAAAATAAAGTCATCAAGAATATATGGCACCCATGAATCTTGTACGAACATGCTACATATAGCAAGAGAAATGCACAAATGTAATAAGAAGATGAGATAGTAGTAGGGGTGAGAATTCAAATATAGAATTTTTAGATTAGGGCTTACAAGTGAAGATAGAAGAAAGCATAAAATGATGTAGATTTTAAGGAGGAAAGGTTAGATTATCAAGTGATTAGCTTGTTAGAAATAGGAAATACTAAGAGGGGGAGGGGGGTTGAATCAGTATTCTACAAAATTTTCCCCAACTATGGATATTATTCACAATATTTAAATTTGCATATATAATAAATCTAAAAAGTAAACATAACAATAATAGAATGTAACTCATAAGACCTTTATTTGATAACCAGGGAAACCTTAGACAAGAAAATACCTTGATGGGAATGGTACCTACAAAATGATCCACTAATCAAAAGTATCTTGTGAAATATATTGACCCTATTAGGAGTCTATTACATTTGTATAGTGTATCTATCCTTGCTAGAAGACTCAACCATGTTAGGAGTTGATATTACAGTACAAAAGTATGCAAGAAGAGATCACTACTCAAAAAAACAATTATATCTTTATAATGCCATCAATAGATATAAATAAAAAAATATTTTACATAGTGTTGATATCTTCAATATCAGATCTATTTATTTGTTTCCTTATTGAAAATTGATCATACAACCATATTACTCTATACTAGCATAAAATTTGCATCAATACTTATCATAGAAAGTACATATTCAAACATTATATCATTATAATACAATGCCACACTTTGGTAAACAAAATGTTCTTCCTTTATACCAAAGTATTTCATCCCATCAACCTTGCTACTTGATACTTTGCTAAATATTTTAAATTAACTTTTTCCACATGTGGGTTAGCATATAGTATGTTTTCTCAATATTTTCAATTAAATTTTTTGGTGAACAAAAAAATTAACCAAAATACCTTTTTTTAGCATGAATGATGATGATACTGCTTTGTGGGAGTATCCTAAGCATTGGAAAGTATTGAAATGTTTCATTCATGACTATGTTTGTCATTGATGTCAAACTAGTAGTAATTCTATGAAGACTAGCAGAGTAAAAGAGAGAGTTGTAGTTGTACAAACAAGGTGTTGATTATCTAATGATGTATGATAATGGGCATATTCAGCATGGTGTCCTAATGACCTAGTTAAGTGAGAAGAGTCTAAGTCAGAGATGTACATAAGTTATTATTGATTTATAGAAAGCAATACAAAAAAATAGTATTGGGAAAGTAGTTCTTGATGTTTGTTCGCTATCTTACATCTGAGATGCACAATTATACAATGATAGAGGATAGTCCATTGGTGACATCAGCAAGTGTACAAGCCCTAGTTTCACACGTGTGAAGTTTTGTATAAATTATGAACTAAGAGTTCTATTGTAATGGTAATTAATTAATTAGCTTATTATAATTAATTGGAAAAGCCTCAAGGATGACTCAAGGAATTATTTTGAAGATATGGTATAAAGGAGAGATGTTTTCCTAATTTTTAAAGGGTATCCAAAATTTCTATGAAGTGCAATGTGCAAAAAGGAGCATAGTGTTTACTAAATGTGAGTAAGCAATCCAAGGGATTATTGGATGTGAGTTTTGTGATTTGGTTACAAGATCAAAAGGAGAAGTGGTTTGATTAATAGAACATGGGAGGAAGTATTATTTATTTCTATTATTTTACAAGGAATAATATAGAGATCATTTTGAAAGTGCGTTCATTGGTGTTATCCTTGAAGCTATTTGGGTAGTAGGTCCAACTATCTTCCACAACTCCTAACAAGGTTGGAATATCTTAATAGGGATTCAAAGTCTCCTAATAGGGACTCATATGTACTAAATGTATTCATAGACTCCTAACAATGTCCATCCCCTAACAAGAAAAAATTATATTAGTAAATCATATTGTGGGTACCATCCCCACTGTGGTTTTCCCTATAATAAGGGTTTCCCTGGTTAACATATCTAGTGTTATTGTGTATGAGTATCTTTTTTGTGGTTTTTGATTATATTTCCCATATGGTTAAGTTTTTTTAAGGTTGATAATAGTGATAATAGTTAGATAACCAATTCACCCCCCCCCCCCCCCCTCCTCCTTCTCCCTCGTAGTTATATTGGCAGACTATATATTCTAACAATTGGTATCAGAGCTTCATGTCCTTGAAGGATAATCTTAACAACTTTGGAAGATCGATGGAGAATCTTTTCAGAAAGGATAGTTCTAGATTTCATGGGGCTAACTATGATAGTTGGAAGGAGAAGATGAAGACTCATTTCATATGTATAGGTCTAGGTTACTAGATTTTGAAAAAGAATGAGAAGACCATTTCGAAAGAAGAAAATCTTGAAGAATGCAGTGAAGCAAAGAGAGATCTATTCATGTGTGACATAAGAGAAAGAGAAGAATTACTATCAACCCTTCCTAAGAATCAGTACAGTTAGGTAAATTCATTTCAAACATCTCATGAAATTTGGAAAGCACTAGAATCTACTTTTGAAGGTGATACACATGTAAAGAGAATTAGATTGCAGAATTGGATATGTGCATTTCAAGATGCTAAAATGATTGAATATGAATATGTAAGAAACTATATTGTTAGAGCATCAAAAATTGTTGCAAGAATTTGGTCTCATGGTGTAATCAAGGAAGAAGATGAGGTAGTATGGAAGATCTTGAAAAGTTTGACACCTCCATTCAAGCAAGTAGCTCATATGATTTAGCTATTAATACCCTTCACTAAGAACTTTACCAAGGAAATGTTTCTTGGAAGATTGGAAGATGTAGAAGTAGATATGAGACAATCTAGAGATCTAGCAAGAATGGGAACAAATTTTAGTGCCCTTAACATTTGACCTAATCTAACAAGGAATGCAAGCACACATGGAGATTTTGTTGGTAACAAAAAATCTAATGAAGACAAGAAGATTGAGGAAGGTATAGCCCTTCTTTTGAGAAGAGAAAAAGATGGTAAGAAAATATTTAAATGTTGGACTTGTGATGAATTTGGTCATTATGCATCTAAATGTCCTAAAAGAGAGAAAAAGTATAAGGGAATGTTTGGACCTAGGAAACCTAGAAATTATTTGTATGCAAATGAAGATGAGGAATCTAATGAGAGATGTCAAAGTGAAAGTGGTGATGAATTAGGATTTGTGGCTATCAAGGAAGATGATCTTGATAGAGAAATTAGAGAAGAAAGAGATCCAATTTCCCAAGTTGAAAAGAAATCAGATTGGATAATTGACTGTGGATATTCACATCACATGACTGGTGATATGAATAAGTTTTTTATGTTCAAAAATTATGATGGAGGTATTGTTACAATTGGTAACAATGTAGAGCCTATCATATAACATGAATCAGATCCATTACTCTTGATGGTAAAACTAACACTGGTGATGTTTATTTTGTTGATGAATTGAAGCATAATTTGTTGAGTGTTGGAAAATTAGTGGACAAGGGTTATCAGTTGCAATTCACTAAGAAGACCTACATTATCAAAGATAGAGATGGTAAGTTGATTGGAACAGGCATAAGATCTAGAGGTAATGTATTGTAGTTAAATCCTACTAAAATGACATGTTTGGTAGCTAAAGTGGGCAATAATTGGTTGTGACATAGAAGATTCTATCGCATAAATTTTGATAATATTGTGAAAGTTAGTAGTACATTCGAAGTCAAAAACTTTCCTAAGATAACAAAGGCTACTAATTTTTTTTGTAAAGAATGTATTTTGGCAAAATAGAAGAAAGTATCATTCCATAGCAAGAAGTTCACTACCATAGAAAAGTTGGAGATCATTCACATAGATTTGAGTGGTCCATTAATAATAAGTGGATTGTATGGTGAAAGGTATGTTACGATTTTTGTTGATGATTTCACTAGAATGATGTGGGTATCATTTCTTAAAGAAAAATCTAAAGCTTTTGAGAAGTTTAAGATATTTAAGAATAGAGTTGAGAATGAATTTGGTGTTAAGATAAAGTGTTTGAGATCAGACAGAGAAGGAGAGTTCACCTCTAGAGAGTTTAACATGTTTTATGAAGAGAATGGAATCAAAAGACAACTATCCTCACCTAGAACACCTAAGAAGAATGAGATTACTAAAAGAAGAAATAAATTAGTAGAAGAGGTAGTAAGAGAAATGTTGTTTAAGAATGATGTTTCTAAGACATTTTGGAGAGAAGAAGTCAATATAATAGTATACACTTTGAATAGAGTATATATCAGAAAAGGTATGAGAAAGACACCTTATGAACTATGGTTTGGTCATTCAACATCAAAAAAGTACTTCAGAATATTTGGAAGTAAGTGTTATATTAAGAGAGATGATGACATTGGTAATTTTTATCCAAGAAATGATGAAGGTATGTTTCTTGGTTGTTCATTGAAAAGCAAGACATAAAAATCTTTTAACTATAGAACTATGACAATAGTTAAATATGCAAATGTAAGGATTGATGAAAAGTTTGGAACTAAGGAAAAGATGGTAGATTATAACTCTAATGAAGAAGAAGATAATTCTAGAATTGGTAGAAAAAATGAAGAAGGTTTCTTTGAAACTAACAATGATCTACAGAATGACGTATTAGTTGTTGAACAAAGAGGAGAGCAGTGATCTAAACTAAGAGATGAGATAAGATTACCCCTAATAGGAATCTGATAAAGAAACACCCTCTAGAGAAGAAAATTAGAAGCAAAGAAAATTTTTTGATGATAAGAAACAAAGTAAATAAAGAGATATGTTTGATTTCTCAAGTTGAACCTAAGAGTGCAGATGAAGCATGTAAAGGTGATCATTGGATTCAAGCAATGAAGGAAGATTTAGATCAAATTGTGAAGAATGAAACATGGGAGTTAGTTCCTAGACCTAAAGACAATAATTCTTTTGGAACTAAATGGCTATTCAAAAATAAGATGAATGAGAAAGGAGAAGTTGTAAGAAATAAATCTAGACTTGTATGCAAAGGTTAGTTACAACAAGAATGTATTAATTATGAGGAGACATATGCCCCTATAGCTAGAATGGAAGCAGTGAGAATGTTCCTAGCTTATGCAACAAACAAGAAGTTTAAGGTTTATCAAATGGATGTTAAATTAGCTTTCCTGAATGGTGAACTTGGATAAGAGGTATACATTGAGTAGCCTGAAGGATTCCCTCTAACAAAAGACAAAGACATGGTATGCAGACTATAGAAATATCTATATGGTTTGAAGTAAGCACCTAGAATTGGTATGAAATGTTGGATAAACATTTGGAAAAACTTGGATTTTCTAAAGGTATAGTAGATAATAACTTATATTTGAAAAAAATGTAGAATGGTTTGCTGGTAACAGTAATATTTTTTGATAACATCATATTTGGAAGTAATGATGAAGCAAGTGATAAGTTTGTTGAAAAAACAAAGAATGAGTTTGAAATGAGCATGATAGGAAAAATGAAGTTTTTCCTAGGATTGCAGATTGTGTAGAATAGTGATGGAATTTTTATTTTACAAGCTAAGTACCCAAAGGATTTTTTGAAGACATTTGGATTGGAAATTTGTAAGCCTATTGGTACACCTATGATAATTGTTCACAAGCTATCCAACAAGGATGAGATACTTGCAATGGAGCATAAGAAGTATAGATCCATGATTGGAGGTTTGCAATATCTAACTCACACTAGACCAAATATAGAAAATTTTAGTTGAGATTATAGCTAGATTTCAAGATGATCCTAAGGAGTATCATTATGTAGTAGCAAAGAGGATATTCAGATATTTGAAAGGAACATATGATTATGGTATTTGGTATGATAGATCAAGTGATTTCACTTTATGTGTATATAATTATGTAGATTGGGTAGGCGGTATGGATGCCATAAAGATCACCAGTGGTGGAACATTTTTTCTTGAAAGATTGGTTTCTTGGCTAAGCAAGAAGTAAGATTGTATTTCATAGAGTACAACTAAAGTAGAGTATGTTGCAACAAAAATAACTATAATCAACTTATGTGGATGAAGAAAATATTGAAGGATATTAGGATTGCGTTTGAAGAACCTGTTATCGTATTCTTTGATAACACAAGTACAGTGAATATGTATAAGAATCTTGTATTGCATTCCAAGACTAATCATACATCTATTAAGTATCATGTACTAAGAGAGAAATCAGTAGAAAAAGATATCAGATTAGAGTATGTAAGTACTCAAGATTATATTGCATATATCTTTATGTAGACTTTACCTAAAGATACATTTAAGTTGTTGAGAGGTATGCTTGGGGTTATGCCCCTACCTAATTCTAAGTAGATGATGCAGTATGTGCAACAGTCCAGTTGTACAAAGAACTATTGTTAGATTGGAATGAATGATGATGCTTCCTATATGGGGGAGTATCTAACATGAGCTGATTCATTAAGGACTCTTGGTATTTGGTTTTCCATAGTGTCTTTGGACACTCAAGCTGGTTAAAGACTTGGAGCAATTTACTAACAATTGGTATATTATCATATTGAGGCCTTTGACATTGATGTCAATGGGGAAGAATATGCATGAAAAAAACCTCCTAAGTAATGGGGGAGAAGAAATCCTAAGTATGAATGGGAAAGTTGTACCTGAATGGGGGAGAGATATCTCTTTAGGGAGATTTAGAAAGATTCATGTAAGGAAGTAGGTATATCTCTAGGAGATATACACTTGATGTATTGTGAGTTGTTTAGTGTGAACAACTATTTTTGATCCTAAAGAAGAAGAAGAAGAACAGAAATTTTTTTTAGAGGTTTTAGTTTTGATTGATGAAGAGGATTTCAAAAGATGATAGTAGCTAAAATAGAGTACTATTTGGTATTCTTGGAGCTCAGATATTTTCATCTATGTTTCCATCAATGACAAAGGGGGAGATTATTAGCATGAATGTTAATGATACTACTTTGGGGGAGTATCCTAAGCATTGAAAATAATTGACATGTTGCATTCATGATTGTGTTTGTCATTGATGTCAATCTAACAATAAGTCTATGAAGATTGACATAGTAGCAAAGAGAGATTGTAGTTGTATGAACAAGGTGTTAATTTTCTAGTGATGCCTAGTCATGGACATGTTCAACACAGTGTCCTGATGACCTGATTAAGTGTGTAGATTCAAAGTTAGAGATGTACAAAAGTTATTAGTCATTTACAAAGAGTAGTATAGAAACATAGTATTGGGAAAATAGTTCCTAATTTTTGTTTACTATCTTACATCTAAGATGCAATGAAGAGATGCATAGTTAGAAAGTGATAGAGGATAGCCTATTAGTGATGTCAAAAAGTGCATAATCCCTAGTGTCACACATGTGAAGTTTTGTATAAAATTTGAGCTAACAGTGCTATTGTAATTGTAATTAATTAATTTTCTTATTATAATTAATTGGGAAAGCCTCAAGGTTGACTCAAGGAATAAATTTGAAGATACGGTAAAAAGGAAAGGTGTTTTCCTTATTTGTAAAGGGTATCCAACATTTCTATGAAGTGCAAAGTGTGAAAAGGAAAAGAGTGTTTACTGAATGCAAGTAAGTGATCCAAGGAATTATTGGATGCAAGTTTTTTGATCTAGTTACAAGATCAGAAGGAGCAGAGGTCTAGTTTATAGGACATAGGAAGGAAGTACTATTTATTTCTATTATTATGCAAGGAATAACACATAGATCATTTGGACAATGAGTTCAATGGTCTTATCCTTGAAGTTGTTTGGGCAGTGGGTCCAGTTGTCTTCCACAACTCCTAATAGGGTTGGAATCTCCTAACAGGGAATCATATGTACTGAACGTATTCATAGACTCCTAATAGGCTCCATCCTCTAACAAGGAACATTTATATTAGTACATAATCTAGTGGGTACCATTCCCACTCGGGTTTTCCCTCTGATCAAGGGTTTCCCTAATTAACATATCTGGTGTTATTGTGTATTAGTATCTTGTTGTGGTTTCTGATTATATTTTTCATATGGTTAAGTTTTATTAAGGTTATTAATAGTGATAATAGTTGGATAAATGATTCACCCCTCTCTTAGTTATATTGGTGGACTATATATTCTAACATCTTTATTCTTCCTTTAACTCTGTTATGTTATGTTTGCCTATACTTGGAAAAATTAAAATAACTTTGTCTGTACATAGAAAAACTTTAAGTGTTTTTACCCACATTTTATTTAAATCATTTCCTTCATTTGTATAATTGCACATAACCCCAAGTATCTCTAGTGAATTGCACTAAACACAATAGGTTGATAATACATTGTTATGCTATCATGTACTTAGACAATTTTCTAAATAACTATACTTCAAACTTATCCTTTCATTTCACCTTCTCAAAGTAAGCTATATGATTCCATAAATGAAAACTTTAACATACTACCTTAGCCAAATTTCCAACAATCTCCCCCTTTGACATTGATGGCAACATATGGAAAAATTAGCTAAGTGTCCAAAATTGCAATATTTCAAAATTTATGATATACTTCATATGGGCATCAAAATTTCAAAAATGTAGATCATCTATATTTTTATTTACCATCTTTTCCATATATTCTCCACCCAAGACTATACTTCTAACTCATATCTCCCTTTATATTGCTATATGTTATGCATGCTATCTTATTACAATTTTTCATAGTAACACTCTCTTCCCCTTTGACATCAATGTCAAAGTTGAGTGAAAAATGATAGTTACATATCAAGAAATTTATTTTTTCCACTTCATTTATTCTTTATCCTGAATAAATGGAAAGAAATGCAATGCACTCTATAACTGGTAGACTCTTTATCCCAATTTTCCTTAACCATATTTTCTATGCTTGAGGGAGCACAAAGTCCGTAGGATGCTACCTTTTTTACATCTAAGCTTCGACAAGAAAATTTGGTATATGAATATTTTTTCTTCTAAATAGGTATCCAACTCTGTCTAAACAATGTCAATATTTAATATTAGGTGCTCTCTTAGTAGTGAAAATATTTTTAGGATTATCTCTCTATTCATCTCAATAATTCTCAATTCATCATTGATCTTGTTGATTTTTTTTGAATCTCAAAGACATTTTTATTGGGGTCCTTCACCTCAACCACAAATTTCTTCAACTCATCTATTTTATCTTTAATTCATTTGGAGATGTCTTGGGGTATTTATGTGAAATAATGCATTTCTCATATATAGCCTTTCCTTCTATGGAATAGTTCCTCAACTATTTAATACATTGATCTAATGTTGTAAGATCATTCCTAATGTATGCACATACTGATTTGAATAAATTTACATCATGAAAATCCTTTTCCCTTAGGTTACCTACGTCCCCAATTGTAGTGAAATGCGTATCAAAGGATTTCATGGTGGTGCAAGAGCACCTAGGATCTAGGTTAAGGTCCTAACACATTTTGGCTTATAGATGGTTCTAACCAAACATCAATGAATAAGGAATAAACATAAAGCCTCAAGGGTATGATTATGGGTGGATAGATAAGTGGATGAATGAGGAGTCTTAGGGTTGCCAATATTACTTATAGTGGCTTGCATAGGTCAAGGGTTGATGAAGGGTTGAACAAAACCTCTAATATTGAGAAGTGGAGTTAGAAATGAGTTTTGAACCATATGGAACCCATATTAAAGTTTTTCGGATCCATACATGGTCAGAGGATAAATTTACAAAAGTTGCTCAAGCAATTTTGCAATTTTGCAAAAGTTGCACTTTAACAACTTTGACAACTTTTTGCCCAAAATGAATGTACTTGTGATTTTCAGTTATTGGGTCCATATAGGAGGTTGAAATAGGTGAAAAAACATTATATAATACCATCACATTCCTAGGAGAAGGGTTGGTGTTCAAATTGTACGAATTAGAGTTGGAGGAATAGCACAATTTTGACGCATTTCCAATTACAATCTATTTACATACCCTAACATCCAATGTTAATGGATTAATTGGGCTTTATTTATTTCATAGATAGTTAGAGGCTTGAATGTAAGTAGTCCTATATAATTTTGGTATCTTTAAGTGTTGATTATGTAGGTTTTTCAAATTCATTTTATCATTGTATAGTTCACTATCCTATTTTGTGTTGCTACAAGAGAAATGGCTCTTTCTTGAATTCCACTAGTCAAATCACCATGGCCCTCAAGAATTAAGAAGATAATTCAATAAATAATATACATATCAATTTTTAGGTACTGAGGAGTTGGTGTTCTATATTTTCATGTATTCCCTAGGTGAGACTGATGTACTCAGCTAGGAGTTACATGTTTTTGCAGAGCTAGCAATTGAGTGATTGGGATAGGTTTGTGCCAATCCAAGAAGAGAAGGTGGAGAAAAATGTGTGAAGATAACTTGAACTAATTTTGGTGTCTAGATAAGACCATTTGATAAGGTCTTGAAGTCAGTATTGGATATGTTGTATTCAAACCATTAAAACCCTTAAAAATAGGGTATTTTGTTAAGGTCATGTATGAATAGGTTGGAAGTTTGAAACCTACATAATTGTGAAGGTCTTTGAAAAAGGGTATCTAGATATTTGGAAGGGTTTTTTCAAATTTTAGTATTTTTGTGCAAAAACCTTAATAGGAGGTATAATTGGGGGCTATTAGGGCTACTAGGCCTAATAAGAGAAATTGGAAGTTTGGTGAAGTGGGTTTGTGAGCAAAGACCGAAAATTGTTAGGGAGAATTATATCAAGCTTGAAGAAGACACATTGATGGATTTTGGATTCTACATTTGGATTTTTTCCTTACCTTGCAAGATAGAAAGAAATGCCTAGTTAGGAGTCTAGATGAGTTAAGGGAGAACATAAGTGAAGTACAAATTGGTGTAATAGATCTTGTAGAAGAAGACAATTGTGCAAGATCCTCTTGGGAATAGGGTTAGGTAGTAACCCTATACGCTTAGGATAAGCCTTGGAGAGTTTGGGTAATTGAGACCTAAATTAGGAATTTTGGATATAGTTACATCAAATTGGTATCAAAGCCTTAAAAAGGTCTGGGATAAGGCATTATGTATCTCTAAATTTGAAGGTGAATCAGTGGGAGAAACCATCATGCTGAAAAATGCTAAGTTGGAAAAAAAGTTGATAGAACAAAAGGAGAAAAATAGACTCTTGGAGGAAGCCATAGAGGCTATGAAGGGAAAATTTGTTGAAGTAGTAGAAACAACTAACAAGATGAAGGAAAATATAGATATTGGTGAAGCCAAGGGAAAATAAGTTGTTGAAGAAGATATAGAACCTAAACCTAAGTGTCCAATCCAAGAATAACCTTTTCTTAAAGTCATTAAAGCCTTGAATGGAAAGTCTTTTGAAGGAGTACCCTTGTTGATTGGTAAGATGGATCCTAATTTAGTGATGGAATGGATAGAGGGCATGAAAAATCACTTTACTGGTGAAGGAGTGACTAAAGAACAAAAGGTGAAGGTTGTAAAATCTAGGTTAAGGGGACCAACTCTAACTTTGTGGAAGTTTCTCCAAGAAGAGAGGGAGAAAGAAATAAAGAAACCTATAACTAATTGGAAGGAAATGGTGAGAAAGTTAAAGGAGAACTATCTACTAGAGGATTATGAAATCCAATTGCACAAGAAAAGATGATTTCTAAAGAAAAGGACATGGATGTAGCCTCTTATACTGAGGAATTTCAAAAATTATGCCTAAGATCTAAGATCCAAGAATAAGAAGTAGTAAGCATGACTAGGTATTTAGGAGGATTAAGATGGGGTATCTAAGAAGAAATTAGTCTATGGAACCACACTACTATACAAAGATGCTTCCAAGTAGCTCTCAAAGTGGAAGAGAGGAACAAAAAGAAACAAGACTCTCATTCTAGAGGTAGAGGAAAAGGTAGAGATGCTAGAGGCACCCATAGAGGTAAGTATGGAAGCAAAACTAGTTACACTAGATCACAAGGGGATACAAAATCCATTGCACTAGGTAATGACAAAGGTAATAGGGGAAGTTATGATAGAGGAAGAAGTTATAATGGTAGAGGTAGAGGTAGATCAATCAATTACAATAGAGGTTCACACTTTTCTAGTATGAAATGTTACCATTATGGGCAGCTAGGGCATCCTACATATATATGTCCCGAGAAAGCATCATCTTCACAAGCAAGGTGAAAGGAAGGTCCACTATATTCAAGAGGACCAAAGTAGTAGCATCAACCAAGAAGTAAATCTTGGTTTAGAGAAAGGTGAGGACTTGATGTTCAGGAGAGTTTTTCTTAAGGAGCCAAGTGAAGAAAAACCAAACAAAGGAGAGCACTTTTTTGAGTTAAATGAAAGATGCAAGACATGGTTTGTAAAGTTATAGTGGATTAAGGATCAATATATAATATCATATCAGAGGAAGGTGCTCAAAAACTTCAATTGGTAATAATTCCACATGCTCATCCTTATAGAGTTACTTGGTTGAATAAGGACCATAATATTTTGGTAAATGAACAAGTTTGGGTAGATTTTTCAATAGGAGGGTATCAAGACAAAATAATTTTTGATGTGTTACCCATGGATGAATTTCATATACTTCCAGGTAGACCATGAAAAAATGATAGGGATGCTACCTACCATGGGAAGAAGAATTTTGATACCTTCAAGGAGGATGTAGTGACATATAGAATTTAGTTAGTTATTGAAGAAGGTGTGGACATGATCTCATATCAAAATATCCTACTTATGAGAGGAAAGAATTTTTTGAGTAATTTCAAAGAGGAACAAGAGGCTGGGTTTGTAATTATGTTGAAACTTAAAGAGGGAGAGGTGAAGAAACAAGCCATATTACAAAGGGAGGTACAAGAATTGATAGATCAATTTAAGGAAATCATTAGTGATGGCACACCTTCTATACTTCCTCCACAAAGGGAAATTAGTCATCAAATAGAATTTACGCTAGGGGCTTCATTACTGTTGCAGTTTCACAATGCAAACCCCATTTCATTGAGAAATGGGGACCCCCTACTTTAAATTTTTAGCTTTTTTGGTCCCTAGCCTAGGGCCTTAGTCCTTTTTAGGGTTTTCTATGGTATTTTTGTCTCATCCAAATGTCAAAAACCTTTTTTATAAGGGAGAAAATCAAGTTTGCATGCTGAGAGGTGCACCAACACACCTAGCGCACCTCACCAAGTGTGCTAGTGTGCTAGTCATTTAGGGAAAAGAGTACATTCCCATTGGAAAGTGTAAAATAGTGCACCTATGTAGCTATGCACCCCCCAAAAGATGCACACCTTGTTTTTTTATTAACATTACAAAAAACTCATAAAAAACCTAAGCTAAGCTTTCACGTAGTATAAGGTGCACAATTGCACACCTATTTAAGGTGCATAACTGCACACCTTACTTAGGATGAACATCCCTTTGTGTCATAAGGGTACACACCTAGCACACCCCATGAGGTGCACTAGATGCACATCCTTATTTTTAAGAGCTTTGTTAAAGAAAAGTGCACCTGGCGCACCTCAGAGGTGCGCCAGGTGCACTCTTTCTTACTTATTAGAGGTTTGAATGAGGTTTTTGTGTGTGTTTTGATATTTTTGCATTCTCATTCTTTTTTGTTATAATTAGGGTTTTTAAAGGTTTGATTTTCAACTCTTTAGACTAATGTTTTCTTTTTTGTACAAATAAAAAGACATCCTTAACTTGTTGGGGTCATAACTTTTAACCTAGAGCTCAAAATTCAAAACTGTTTACACCATTGGAAAGAAGATCTAAAAATCTAATTTTAATCCCTAAAATAGTGAGCCTTTGGCTGCCTAGTTCTAGGGATTGATGAAAGTTTCAACTTGAAATTTTGAGCAAAAAACCTTCGAAAAAGCTAGTTAAAAAGAACTAGGAAAAAGTATGAAAAAGTTTCAAACATTTGATCATTTTGGATAGTTTGGATCACTTGGTCTTTGATTGGGAAGGATCAGGAAGTCAGAAAGAAGAAAGAATCAAGCAATTTACACTAAAGATCAATGATACAAATGTTGGATACATGAACTAGAATAGGTTCTTCATCTTATACAACTATTAATGACAAGATTCAATACAGGTGCCTTGTGATTTTAGAAGTAGAAGGAGTTCAGGTCTGTGAAATTTTTTGGCTATAAAGAGGGTATAAATCATCAAAAGGATCAAAGTAAGCACACAAAATTGATCTAAATTCCCATTTGAGAAAAACCCAGAAATTATTTTCAAAACTGAGAACTTTGATTTTTTGGTGAAATTAGCACCTTGTACAAATTTCTTCTGAGGTGCATTGGTGTGCTAGTGTGTATATGCACTAGGTGCACATGTGCACTTTTCAAAGGTTTGCTAGAATCTTTTGAATAAGTCAGAGGTGCACCAACAGTTAACTACCATTTCTAAATTTAGAGCTTTCTATGCATTGGAAATGCATTTTGACGACTGTTTAACTCCTACAAACATTGAGAGAAGGTTGAGCTTCTATTTTTGGCATCTATAGAGACTCCTACATTATATGATAGCTTTTTTTTTCTTATTTTCTCATGCTTTCTTTGTTTTAAGATATGTAAGGACTCATGCATCCATTAAATGATATAGATAAGGATGGAGTCCTCCTAAGAACTAGTTAGAGAGTTAGTTTATACATATATAGATTTGTTTTATTAGTTTAGAAGCATATTTTTACATTAATATATCTCTCACTCTCAACAAAAATTGAGGAGAGAATTTCATATAAATTCAAGAATGTAATATGTATTCCAGGCCACCATTATTTTGATGCAATAATATATGTTGTTGGTGCTGACATTTGGAGTGTAGTGATTCTTACCTAAGTGTGTTATATTGTGTGGATTTATGTTCATGGAATGTAATTGAGCCAATAGTTTTATTGCATTGTTTTGTTTGTGTTACATTTTAATTCTGATTTTTGTTATAGGTCTACAAATTCTGCTAACATACTTAGTTCAAGAAGAGATCATCATATTGTTCCTACATAGCTTTTCATCTTTCATAAATGCACTTTCTGTGGCTTTACAATTTGATGAAAAATGAAGCATCTTACGGTTACCAAATTCCCATCAACGATTGCATCAGTGGAATTAAGGAAGTGTTGCTCCTATTTTCATTGGTTACCTATTGATCTTTTCGAAAGCTTAACTCGTAGACGTGTTGTTTCTGTGGCTTATGTCCATTAGATTTACTTTCCATGTTATTTACTCAAATTTCATGTTTCCCTACCTTCATGATTCGCTTCACAAACCCCTTGGCTAAGTTAGGAATTCATATAGTTGCATTGTTAGATTACATTCATCTTAAAAACAAAAAATACAAAAAATATTCCTTTTTGTGTGGTTATTCTTTTTGAGACAACAAGCATATCATACATCTTATCCAAATCATTTTAGAACTAGAAAAAGCCTCCTTGTGAACATTCACATTTATCTTCAATTGAGTGGCTTCTAGTAGGTTGTAAGATCACCCAGAACCTTGGATTTGATCCTTAGAGTAGTTTTTCAAGAGAGAAGTTAAAAAGGATTCCTATCGTTAAGTATCATGCAAAACAATAGCTCAATAGAAGTGGTGCTAGAAGGAGGGCCTAAAAACCATTTGGGTCAAAAAAACCAAAGTTACTATTTGAAAATTCTACAATTTTCAAAAAGAGAAAAAAATAAAAGAATTCTAAGTCTATGAATTTTCATAAGGTGTGATGTTGTGTAGGTGCACTATTTTTGGAAAGTGTGTTTCTTCAGAGGTGCACTTTTTTAGAATAAACACAAGTTCCTAGAACTCAATCACTTTCATAAGCATCACAGTGGTAAAGGGATACTAAGAACTCCATGCATTTATATTACACATTCCATCATCGTCATTTGCTTTACATTCTACTTCACACATTTCAATCATTATGCGCCATGTCTTTCGTCAATGCCCAAAGTTCACCTTTGAATCTAACTGATCCATTGCATGACTTGCCCAAAAATCCTTAAAATTTTTGCCCACAGTTCATCTATGGAGAATCATGAATAGTAGCATATCATATTAAAATTTTCAAGGAGATCTGTAATTGAAATCGGATTTAGCATATGGATGTGGTATGCTGTCTTTTTCCTTACACTTTGGGGGAAACAAAACTCAATTAGTACCTCAATCTTCTAGTAGCACCAATAAGGGATTGGAACTCTTTTGAGAGCAAGTTTCTAGAACAATTCAAGATCTATATTGATCCAGCTATCCTACATCTTTAGTTCATTTCAATTAAGAGGGATCCCCATGAGACTATTTCATAGTTTAATCATCACTTCTATAGGATGTATCAAAGAATGGAGTTTCCATACACTGTACCACAAGAGGTTACCATCTAGATCTATTTTGGAATAATGGATTCACTAAATTCTATTTTTCTATGAAGGCTCCCGTCCAGAGACATTTATACCATTGAAAAGGTCTTCAATGAGGCTATTAAATTCACAAAGAAGGTTATAGTTACTCCAATGCCAACAATTACATACTCAAGGTATGAGCCCCAAAAGACTGTATTCTTTGAGCAAAAGACTTCCCCATCTGCTAATTTTGAGAATAATATGGTTAGGGAATTTAAGGCCATGAAGGAGATGATGTCTCTTTTATCCAATGAACTCATCACAATAAAGTTGAATTCCTTCAAGAAATAAAGGCAATCATCCAAGACAACTTGTTGCCCAGAACAATTATTCTCAAAGTTAGAGTAGGAATTTTGGTCTTTACAATAACATCAACAATGAGAATAATGGTATTACAGGTATGTGACCAAGTGAAAATGGATATGGACACAATGATGTCTTGGATCAGCCTCAATAGATCATGGAGGAACAACCTTTGCAGTTTGCTGCAATGGTGTAATCATGTGATAAATCTACAAGAGGAAAAAATGATAAAGATGATCAAAAGGAGTTTGTGTTCCAATTCAATGAAGAAATTCTTCCAAGTGTTGATGTTGCAACAAGTGTGGATATACCAAGAAATTTTGAGAACGTAGAAAATTTTGAAGTTCCAAAGCTCCATGGAGTTGCAAAAATTCTCAAAGTTGCAAAAAGTGATGGAAATACATAAGATCTTGAGGTTGCTAAGACTTTCGAATTGGGAAGTCATCAACAAGAAGATACCAATTCTTTCTACTATGATATTGATTCCCCATTGGATAAGGGTAAGATAACTCCCTCAAAACAAGATATGTTATTAGAAGAGATGGATAGAGTGCTCAATTTGGTCTCAAGCTTGACTGAGGAAATGTCTATTTGTGGGTATATATCAAACCATGCAATAACTAAGTCATGTAGAATGCATCCATTTGGGTTCCATTTAGAAGAAAGTTTTCCTAATTTCTTGTTATCTTGGGATATTGCAATGGAGGAAGAGTATGATTCTAAATAGGATTGTTTGGGATACGAGGCATAAAACTTCTTTGATTGATGATAGAAATGAATCCTGTAATTTGAAAGGAAGGTTGGTGATTGATTTTTCTAGTCTGAAGGAACCTAAAATGTTTCCATATGCACATGAAGTTGTGTACCATGAGATAAGACCATTAGAAGGAGAGATTACAATGTGTGAGTGTGCCCTTATGGTGGGAGACTCACTAGATCAAGTGACATATTTCCATTATCCCTCTCAATTCGATGATTTTCAATTTCAATATGATGCTAAAGGTAAGATAACTTGTTTTTAGATTAATCATGGTCATGAAGAGTTACCACAACTTCTGATTTTGTGTGATTTGTGCTCAAAATTTGAACCAAGATTGTCCACATTTTATTTTTCTAAGTACAAAGACAAATCAACTGTTCTTAGGACTATATGGGGTGGTTCATTATTATTGCATATCATGAGAGATCTATTGACAACCACCCCACATTCTTATTATTCAAGGTTTTCTATAGATAAGTTTTTGTTTTTGTTTTGTTTCTATTTTTCTTAGTCTTTTTAGTCTTTCTAGTTAGGTGTTAGTTTTCTATGAGTCGAGTTTTTTTTTGGGTTTTATTTCTTTTTCTTTCAAAGTTGCATCAGTCCAGGGGTTAGGTGCACTCAAGATTTTATCTTGACATATCTCATTAAACTACCTTTAAGTTTTGACTTTTGGGAAGAGGTATTTCTTTGTCAAAACATTTTAATGATTTTGTTTCTTATACCAACTAAGGAACATATGTTATTTGTAGTAATATGGGACTTTCAGTCTTGAATTCAAAACCACAAATTGACAAGTTTTCAACACTTTGCAATTTAAAAATCAACTATCTTAAGTGTTTTTAAACTAGTTCAAATAGAAGGGTCTTCTCAAAGGAATTGCTAAGATCATTGTTTGGCGTGAGAGTTTCTAAAAGTTCTTAAAAGAGGAACGCAAGGGATATTCACTAAAGATTAAATATGAGAAAAAACATCAATATATTGGCCACATAGTCTAAGCATGGTCAGGGTATAGAAAGAAAATAAAAAAGGAAAAAAGGTGTTAAGAATGAAAGATTTTACAAAATTTGAGAAAGGAAATTTTACTATAGAGAATATTATATCAAAAAAATTGCTTCATTGAATAATCAAATGGTGGCATTGTGACCGACATGAAGCAAGTATTCAGATGATTACCCAGGACTTGAAATGAAAAGTGAAAACCTGCCAAGAGCCCTCAAAATTGATTCTTTCATCTGGTCAGACAAGGGATTGATAAATAGATCTCATGAGAATTCCCAATGAATGGACTAAAAGGGTGGAATATATTTTACAAGTTGTCAGAAACTTTTGTTAGATTGCATTCTGAGATGTTGAAGAAAATGAATACACTAAACACATACTAGGAGATTCAAAATTCTGAGGTTTTGACTATAAAGTGACTTAAAATATGCTTGTCGTATTTAGGATTTAGTTGGTGCTTGACACATATCAGAGGAATGTTTGCTAATGAAGAAATTCCTTTGTCATTTCTTTCTTTTTGTCGGGGCTATTTGTTGTGGTTTCACAATGCACACCCCATTTCACTAACAAATGGGGACCCCCTACTTTAATTTTTTTATCTTGTTGGGTCCCTAGTTTGGGGCCTTAGTCCTTTTTAGGGTTTTTTTATGGCATAATTATCTCATCTGGGTCTCTGTCTAGAAACCAAGATGCCTAAAACCTTATTTCTAAGGGAAAAAAATCAAGTTTGCATGTTGAGAGGTGCACTAGCACACCTAGTGCACCTCACCAGGTGCACTAGTGCACTGGTCATTTAGGGAAAAGAGTATATTTCCCTTGGAAAGTACACAAAAACACACTTGTGTAGCTGTACACCCCCCAAAAGGTGCACACCTTGTTTTTTTTATTAACATTACACAAAACTCATAAAAAACCTAAGCTAAGCCTTCACCTAGTATAAGGTGCATAGATACACACCTATCTAAGGTGCATAGCTATGCACCTTTCTTAGGATAAACATCCCTTTATGTCATAAGGGTGTGCACCTAGCACACTGCATGAGGTGCACTAGATGTGCATCCTTATTTTTAAGAGCTTTGTTAAAGAAAAAGTGCACCTAGTGCACCTTAGAGATGTGCAAGGTGCACTCTTTTTTACTTATCAGAGGTCTAAAAGAGGTTTTTGTATTTTTTTGTGATGTTTTTGTGTTCTTGATCTTTTTTGTCATAATTAGGGTTTGTTTAAGGTTTGATTTTCAATTCTCTAGACTATTGTTTGCTTCTTTGTGTAGATAAAAGGCATCCTTAACTTGTCTGGGTCATAACTTTTGACCTAGAGCTCAGAATTCAAAACCATTTACATAGTTGGAAAGAAGAACTAAAAATCTAGTTTCAATCCTTAAAATAGTGAGCCTTCAGCTACCTAGTTTTAGGGACCAATGAAAATTTCAACTTGAAATTTTGAGTAGAAGACTTTTGAAAAAGCCAGTTAAAAAGACCTAGAAAAAAGTATGAAAAAATTTCAAACATTTGATCATTTTGAATAATTTGGATCACTTGGTTTCTGACTGAGAAGCATCGGGCAATTAGAGAGAAGAAAGTATCAAGCAATTTACACTAAAGATCAATGATACAGAGGTTGGATACATGAATTAGAACAAGTTTTTCATCTTATGCAACAAGATTCAACATAGGTGTCTTATGATATTAGAAGCATAAGGAATTCAAGTCTATGAAAGTTTTTGGCTATAAAGAGGATATAAATCATTAAAAGAATCAAAGTAAGTATATAGAAGTGATCTAAAACCCCATTTGAGCAAAACCCAGAACCTTTTTCAAAACTGAGAACTTTGATTTTTTGGTCAAATTAGCACCTTGCACAAATTTATTCCAAGGTGTGCTAGTGTGCTAGATGCTCAAGTGCACATTTCATAGGTTTGCTAGAAGTTTTTGAAGAAGTTAGAGGTGTGCTGACAGTTAAGTGCTAGTTCTAAATTTAGAGCTTTCTATGCATCAGAAACATATTTCAACGATAGTTTAACTCCTACAAATATCTAGAGAATGTTGAGCTTCTATTTTGGCATCTCCAAAGACTCCTACATCATCTGATAGCATTCTTCTTCTTATTTTCTCATGCTTTCTTTGTTTTAAGACATGTAAAGACTCATGCATCCATTAAATGATCTAAATAAGGATGGAGTCCTACTAAGAACTAGTTAGAGAGTTAGTTTGTACATAAATAGATTTGTTTTATTAGTTTAGAAGCATATGTTTGCATTAAGATATCTCTCACTCTTAAAACAAATTGAGGAGATAATTTCTTATAAATTTAGGAATGTAATATGTATTCCAGGCCTCCATTTATTCCAATGCAATAATATATGTTGTTGGTGCTCACATTTGGAGTGTAGTGATTCTTACCTAAGTGTGTTATATTGTGTGGATTTATGTTCATGGAATGTAATTGAGCTAGTAACTTTATTGCATTGTTTTAGTTGTACGATCTTTTAATTTTGGTGTTTGCTATGGGTCTACAAATTTTTTTGACATACTAAGTTTAAAAAGAGATCATCATATTGTTCCTACATATCTTTTTGTCTCGCATGAACCCACTTTTTGTGGCCTTGTGATTTGATGAAAAGTGAAACATCTTACGATTACTAAAGTCCCATCGATGATTGCATCAATGGAATTAAGTAAGTGTTGTTCCTATTTTCATTAGTTACATACCAATATTTTTGAAAGGTTAACTCATAGATGTGTTATTTTTGTGGCTCATGTATGGTAGGATTTGTTGGCGCTGAAAATTGTAGCCCCGATTTTGAGTACCATTGAGAAAATTAAGGCCTGTAAATTATTTTTGATGCATTCATACCTGGCTATCTGTTTGAGGCCTAAGAGGTGTTTAATGTTTCTAACACCTTTTTTTTAGTGCGTCTATATGTTTCATGAAGTTAAATTTACATTCTGAGCCATTTCGTGAAGTCTTGTTTTGAGCAATTGTCAAATCTACATTTTCATTTAAGTGTCAAATAGCAACAGGAGGCTATGTTTGCATGTGAATATCGTGTACCCAATAACGTTTCATGACTCGCCGCTTAGGAAGTTTTTAGTGTCCATACCAGAGAACCTATTTTTTAGATTTCAAGTCATTTCAAATTTGTTTGACTAGGTTTTGAATCCCTCAAAGTTGGTCATTTATTGTTGTTATGTTGATGCAAATTATTCTAAATTCTAGGAAGCCCTATTTGACTTGTTATAATTTTGAACTAGTTGACCAAAATGATAAAATTTCTTTTGTGTTGCATTGTAGTGGTCAGAGAATTGCTATATTTCAAGTTTGAGTTTATGATGAATTTGTTTGATTAGTTTTCAAATGTGATTCCAAATGCAACTTGTAACTTTTACTGGTGTCAAGAAGTGTATATTTGTCAGAACCCCTGTCCATGATGTCGTAACTTAAGATCCATGATAAATGAGATCAGAGGGATTGTACCACTACATTGTACTCTAAAAATACTTTAAGTGTGCCAATTTTCAAGTTTTGACGAATCTATTTTCATGCTTTCCCAAGTCCATTCCATTTGCAAAAAATGCCTTTCTACCATTGTTTCCAGTCTAAAAATTTTGAGTAGCCTACTTTGACTGCTTGCTATTTGCATCCTATTATTCATCATGAGCCCTAATCCCAAATTGATACTCTTCTCATGATAGTGAAGCAATGTCCCAGTTTTCATGCCCCCAAGTGTCAGTTTGCCCTGATTTTAAAGCTAAATCCAAACAAGATTTATTGCTTTCTAACATGTTTGTTTGCAAGCAATTCTGAGAGGGCAATGTTGACAGTCAATATCTTTTGACTGAGGATTTCTCATGAGATGAGATTCGACACAATGTAATTATACAGAACAAAGAATCAGTGTACCAATTTTTAGAGCCTAGTTATATGTCCGGATCAGTTTTTAAAGCTGGTCAAAGGACCTCCTAATGCAAAATTGATAGTTTGCAAAAAGATGCAAAATGAGCTTCAAATTCTCTTTCAGTGGTCAAATTTTTTTTCAAATCAGTGCTAGGGGGTGAATGATTCAGTTTTGCAGTTTAGTTGTTTGGACATGAAATTTTTTTTTGCCGGACCCACTGTGGGGCTCGACTAATTTTGCCAGACTAGCAAAGCATTGAGGGGATCATGTATGACCTAAGAGATAAGGATGATCATGACTTGATTGCACATCCAACATGCATATGTCAATTTTTGAGATTGGATCTACATGTAAAAGGTGATTTACCTCTTATGTCCATATGACAAAGTATATGAGTCGGCTCGGATAAGGGTAGCCAGTTTAGGCATAAATCTTTGAGGCAAATGAGCCTCCTCAGTTCTTTGCAATCTCACAAAGCTTCATTGTTTACAAGGGTGGACTTATTAGTGGGTATAACATATACATTAAGGAGAAAGGGATTGATGATGATACCTACAAAGAAGATGGACTTGCACTTTTTAGGGTGCAAGGAACTAGTCCAGATAATATGCAAGCACTTCAAGTTGAACTAGTAGCAACATCCTTGAATTCACCATATTGTTATATGTTGCAAGTGGGGATGACTATCTTTACATGGTTGGATAGTTTTAGCACAAAAACCCATAAAAACTGCCAGAAAAATTGAATACCAAGCAAAAAAAACCCTTAGTATGGAGCTCAAATTGAGTGTAGCCAACCCTAGATTCCTTGAGAAAAATTATGCCTGACCCACTTCACTAAATCCCCGAGCTAGAATTATCACATATTGAAAGAGAAAAGAAGAGAATTTGATACAGACCTTGAAAAGAATCCATGTACAATGCTTTACCACTACAAAATCTCTTGGCAGCATGAAAATGTAACACCCAGTTCATAAATAGTTTAGGAATGTCATTTAAATTGCTCATCTTGTGAGATTGTAAGAGGTTGGAGAATAGAAAGAGAGAAGATCTTGATGCCTCAAGCATGGTAGTTTCTCATCTACCTATGCCTAGAACAAGTGCATCAGATTAAGGAAATTAATCTCCCTATTTATTTCTTTAACAGAAGGGATGCTCTAAAGGATTGTTCTTCTACCATCCCCAATATAGTTTGAATTTTGATTAGAGTTTTTGAAGATTTTACACAACATGCCCTTTCAATTTTGTGGATGGCAGTGAGAAGAAGCTTCACACCATAAAGAAGAGCTCACACACATGAAGAAAAACCCACGTGAGATGGAGATGCCACCAAAGACCAAGTTGTTGGAGGAGAGAAGCAGATAGAGTATACACCAGCGGTAGGGGAGTTAGGAATCCATTGAAAGAAAGCCATCGAGCATAGAGCCCATGCAAAAAGGGGGAAAACTGCCCATGTGAGGAAAGAGGAAAAGTAGTGAGAGGAGGCAACATGTATGAAGAAGAGATTGCTGTTTAGAAAAGAGCCATGAAAATGAGAGTGGGTCTTAGTGGTATTATCACTGTTCTCTTCCTTTATTTCACAATAAGTCTAGAAGCAACCCCATGCTTTGCTCCTTCATTAGTTGATTGCACAAGTGATGGTTGTCAAATCTACAATTACCAAGGACTCTGGGAGGATCACGAAAGCTACATGGTGGCTAATTCTTTATTTCTCACATTAGAAGAAGAGCTTTTTCAAGCTATGGCCAAGGCAGTAAGAAACAAGCAGGATATTGCTTGCATGCTCAAAGAAGTTGGCCATGTTGTTGCCATGATTGGAGATGGTGTAAGCGATGCCCCTGCTTTAAAGCTTGCAGACATTGGAATTGCCATGGAAGAAGAGCAAGAACAAAGGAAAAAACATAATCCCACATTCGCTAGAGGGAGGGATTTTAAATTTTTAAAATACAATCACACTCAATAGATAGGTGTCCAAAAGACAACACCTTTTGAAATGGAAATAGCTGCTTGGTGGACCCAACTTGGATGATGAAGCTAGTTGAGACAACTAGGGGGTTAATTTTGAAGGAACATGCAATACAAGACTATGACATCAGCATTATTGAGGGCCAGAACGAGTTGCATAAAATAGGAACTATTGCTAGAAAAGTCCAAAATTTGGGAAGGTGCCATGTTGCCACTAGAAAATGGTGACACTTTATGGCATGTGACATGGTGACCTACTAGAAAGTGGAAATTTTGGCTAACAACCTCCTAGAAAATCTAAAATCTGGTGAAGGCAAGTTGTGGGTGATTTGGATGATGTGGTAGCGTCAGTAAATAATGTTATGACAAGTGGTAGCTGCGTGTACTGGTAACATGGCAGTTGGATGAGGTGGACAGATCAAAAATTGACACGTGGTAGATATTTTTGATGTGGCACATTTCCCAAGGTGTTGAGGTGGTAGAAGGTGACATGTGTTGCTCTGTCGCTATATCATTGATGACATGGAAAATGCTAACTAAGATACTGACATAGCAACCATAAAATGGCATAATGACATGGTGCAGTGACATGGAAAAATTGAAAGACCAATGAAATGCTAACATGTGGCACCCAGTTGGGGGGTGTGATGATTGTGCAAGTTCAATCCAATCACATGTTGACATGTGGTGAGGATGGTCAAACCAAGTTTGACCCGGATGAAAAGCAAAGGGAAATTTCAAAAGGCAAAAAAAGTTTATTATTTTAAATTTTCTCCTCAGAAAAGTATGTGGGTCAAACTTTTAAATAAAGTCTGATTTATAATATAGTTTGAAACTTTATAAAAGGATAATTTTTTGCAATTTTAAGGGCTTTAGCCATGGTTGGGAGCTTAAACTTTAGAGGAGCATAACAGGGGCATTTTTTCATCAAAATGGGCACTCCAATATACCATTAGAACCAGGAGGAAATGAGCTATCCATTTCTGATATCAATTTTTGTAAATGTGCTCACTAGGTCGAGTTATAATCAAATTTGTGATTTTTGGGGCATTCTCAATAGAACAGGCAGTTCTCATCATGGAGCATCAAAATTTAGTTGAGATGCATTTGATTTTTGCAGTTGGCTCAATTTATCAAAATTTGACACATGATGATGAATTTTGTCATGTATTTCAAAATTTGATTTCCTTTTGATGGAACTTCTTAGAATATTTTCCTTTTGCAATCAATTATGATTTCAATAAATATATCTGAAATACTTTATGCTTTTGGAGGCCAAATGATGGGGATTTAATATGCAATTATAGAGAGAGGGTAGAGAGAGGTCTTTTAGTTTCTTGGGAAGGAATTTTGAGTGAACACGTCATCTTTACAATAAATTTGAGAATTCACTCTCCTCTATACCATTCTCTTTCTTTCTCTTTGTACAGGTTCTAGTTTTTCACTATGAAACTAGTTGGTTCCAATTTTGAGAAGAAAATTGACTCACTACTGAGATACCATTCTTTCAACAATTTCTCTTGTATGAACAATAGTAATGAATAGAGCATAGATATTTTAGATCTTTTAGGTATTTCTATGTTTTAATTTTAGGCATGTGAATGTATTATTTCAAGGAAATCAATACAAAGAACAACATATGATTGCGTTTCATTTTTAATCTTGTCTCCTTTCTTAGTGAGTTGTAATGTTTTATGATCTTTGAAAAAAGAGCTTAGATTATAGTTGCAGTCCCTTAAGAATATATGTTGTTTCATTATTGCTTATAATTCAAGGAGTTATGTAAATGCTTCAGGAAAATCAATAGGGTTGCAAGTTTATTGAGGAGGATATCAGGTAAGAATGAGATTTAGATTGAACACAGATGTCTATTTACAAGGTGAATGGATAGATCAAATATTTCAAGATACAAATATGTCTTAGGTATCCATATGTATGTGATTGATTCATGAAATTTCCCAATAGATAGTACATTGATAAGCTATAGGATCATTAGTTCTTACTGCTGCATATTAGGGGTTTTTTTGAATTCAACATTATTAATCAAATTCTTTTCCCCCTTTTATGTTGAAGAGCTAAAAAGTTTAACCCTCACTTAGCTTTTGAATTTCATAGAATTACATCTAGCTACCATAGATCTATGTCATTGCATGATTTATTAGGAGATATAAGGGTTAAATCTACCATAATAGATTCAAGAATCTGTTTTTGAATCTGAGGTCCACTTGCCTAGGTTTTGCAGAGCCTGAAGTAGAAGAAGGGTCTAGCCTTATAGTTGGCCTGGTGTCTAAAAAGATGTGTTAAGGATGGGAGTTAGCTACCCCTAGATGTGTCTTGTTCTCATCAGGGTATTTTTAAACTAGTAGCATTTTCAAACACCAAAAGGATTTACTTTCCATGTTATTTTCTTAAATTTCTTGTTTCCCTACCTTCATTATTTTCTTCACTAACCCCTTGGTTAAGTTAGGAATTCATATACTTGCATTGTTAGATTGCATTCATCTTAAAAATATAAAATACAAAAAATATATTCCTTTTTGTGTGGTTATTCTTTTTGAGATAGCAAGTAGATCATACATCTTATCTGAATCATTTTAGAACTAGTAAAGGCCTCCTAGTGAACATTCATATTTATCTTCAACTAAGCAGATTCCAGTAGGTTGCAAGATCACTCAAAACCTTTCATTTGATCCTCAGATTAGCTTTTCAAGAGAGGAGTTTGAAAGAATTCCCGTCATTAAGCATCATGCAAAATGATAGGTCAACAATTACTAAATAAGGCTTCTAACAAGATGAATCCATAACAGTACAAGGAGATTGCTAGGCAAGTCCAAGAGTTGTTAGATCAAGGTTTGACTAAGAAAATCCTCAGTCCATGTGTTGTTCTAGTGGTGTTGGCACCCAAAAAAGGAGGTAAATTGAGGTTATGTACATATTATAGAGCCATCAATAGGATAACCATAAGGTATAGGTTTCCTATCCCTAGAATAGAGGATTTTATGGATGTACTAGGGGGTGCTAATTATTTCTCTAAGATTACTGTCAATAGTGGTTACAAGCAAATCAAAATGAAGGAAGGTGATGAGTGGAAGACAACCTTCAAAACTACTAAAGGACTATATGAATGGTTGGTCATTCCATTTGGCCTCACTAATGCACCTAGTACATCATGAGACTTATGAATAAAGTGTTGAAGAAATATATAGGCATTGTCTTGAGGAGGTTGCAAGAGGATAAATTAACCATCAACCTAGAGAAGAGTGAGTTTTTGAAGCAAGAACTAGTCTACCTTGGATTTTTTGTTTCACAAGGTAACTTGAAGATGGATGAGGATTAAGTTGAAGCCATATTCAACTAGCCTACACCAAAAACATGTATGACTATGAGGATTTTTCATGGCTTGGCATAGTTTTAGTAGAAATTCATAAGGAGATTTAGTGAGATATGTGCTCTAGTCTTGGACACTATCAAAGGTGGAATGAAAAATAAGTTTGTATGAACCAAAGAGGTAACTAAGGGATTTGAAAGGTTGAAGAAAGAGGTACTATAAAACCTATACTTGTGTTTCCTAGTTTTGACAAGTTGTTCATTGTGGAATGTGATGCAAGTAATGTTTTTGTTGGGGCAATTTTGAGCCAAGAAGGGAGGTGAGTAACCTTATTTAGTGAAAGATTAATTAATGGGGCTAGGTCAAGGTACTCTTCTTGTGATTTGGAATTGTATTCTTTAGTACAAGAACATTAGATCTCAAGAGAAGTTGAGTTTGAGGCACATCAAAGGGATGGAGGTTCTCTAGTCATATACCTTTACCATTAAACACAAGAAAGGCCAAGAAAACAAGGTTGTTGATGCCTTGAGGAGGTGTTTACTCACCATCCAAGAAATCCAATTGGAAAGCATTGGAGTTGATAGTTTTAAGGACCTATATGCTAAAGATGAAGATTTTTCAGAGATCTACAAGGTATGCCTAGAATTCAATAATCATTTTCATAGAAAGTATTCTAACTTTACTTTTGTTATTACTTAGGGAAATGAGTTGTGTGTACTTGGAGGGTTAATGAGAGAAAATATAATTTAGGAGAAACATAATAGAAGTCTTAGTGGATATTTTGGTGTAAACAAGACACTAGAGATAGTGGAGAGATTATATGATTGGACAAGCATATAGAAAGATCTTAAGAGGTATGTTGATCAGTGTATGGTATGTCAAAAAGAAAAAAGTACTTCTACAAATGAAGGATTATATCAACCCTTACCCATACCAAATAGGACATGGGAGTGCATTAATATGGGTTTTATTGTGGGTTTTCCAAGGACACAATCAGGTTGGGACATTTTTTTTTTTTGTTGTTGATAGGTTTAGTAAGATTATCCATTTTATTCCTTGCATGAACACACATGATGATAGTTACATAACTTATATTTGTTTCAAGGAGATTTTGAGAATACATGGGTTACCCATCAAAGTTATTTCTAATAGGGATGTTAAGTTCATGGGACACTTTTGGAAAACTTTATGGAAGTTATTAGGCACAAATCTAGCCCATAATTCATCTTACCAGCCAAAAATAGATGGTCAAAAAAAAGTAATTAATAGGGTACTTGAAAAACTATTAATGTGTCTAAAAAAATAGTTTGGTCAGACTTGGGATCAAATCCTATCACAAGAAAAGTTATCCTATAATGACAATATGAACAAAAGTATATGGAAGAGTCCATTTTAGATAGTGTATGGTTACCATCCAAGAGGCATATGCCAACTTAGCAAACTGAAATCACATGAAGAAGTGAGTGTACATGCATATGACTTTACACAATCCATGAGGGAGGTAAATGAACATTTTAAGAGAACATTGGATGAAGCTACTTAGAAGTTGAAGTCAAATATTGATACAAACATTAAAAAAAAAGTGCAATTTAAGGTAGGAGATTAGGTCTTAGTGCATTTAAATAAAGCTAAAATTACTAAAGGAATTCCTACAAAGTTATAGATGAGAAGGATAGGGCCTTGTAAAGTGCTTGCAAGACATGGTTCTAATGCTTATAAGATAGAATTACCATAAGATTGGAAATTTCTCCTATCTTTAATGTGAAATATTTGATTTAGTATAAAAGGCCTAGCATAAAAGAGGGACACATAGGAAAAAAGGGTCAAAGAAGAAACTAAGGAGGTCAGTATTCCAACAAAATCCAAGCCTCAAGTTGAAAGAGTTCTGGATTTTAGAGTGAAGAAGAAGACTAGGCATGGCATCTATATGGAAAATCTCATCAAATGGAAGAATCACCTAGAATCTAAGGAAAAATGAATAGCTAAGATTGAGTTTAATAAGAACGGTATTTGTACTAAACTTCTTAATGTTGATCCACCACGAGTTCTTTGTTACAAGGGGAGAAAGGTGTAGGAGCACCTAGGATCCAGGTTAAGGTCCTAACACATTTTGTCTTGTAGATGGTTCTAGACAACCATCAATGAATAAGGGATAAATATAAAGCCTCAAGGGTGTGATTAGGGGTAGGTATATAGGTGGATGAATGAGCAATCTTAGGGTTGCCAATATTGCTTATAATGGCTTGCATAGGTCAAGGGTTGACCAATGGTTGACCAAAAAATCTAATGTTGAGAAATGGTGTTAGAAATGAGTTTTTAAATATATTGAATCCCTATGTAAGGTTTTTGTATCCATACATGGTTAGAGGAAAAAGTTGCAAAAGTTGCTCAAGCAATTTTGCAATTTTGCAAAACTTGCATTTTGACAACTTTGACAACTTTTTACCCAAAATGAATGGACTTGAAATTTTTAGTTATTGATTCCATACATGAGGTTTACACACATGCAAAAACAATATATAACACCATCAAACACCCTAGAGAATGGTTGGTGTCTAGATTGTACGAATTAGAGTTGGAGCAATAACACAATTTTGAAGCATTTCTAGTTAAAGTCTATTTTCACACCCTAACATTCAATGTTAATGGATTGATTGGTCTTTCTTTGCTTCATGTATAGTTAGATTTTTTAATATATGTAGTTCTATATAATTTTAGTATCCTAAAGTGTTGATTAGATAGGTGTTTCAAAATCATTTTTCCATTGTATAGTTCATTGTCCTATTTTGAGTTTTTGCAAGAGAAATGAATCTTTCTTGAATTCCACTAGTCAAATCACCATGGCTCACTAGAATCAAGAAGATAACTCTATAAATAATGTACATATCCATTTTGAGGTGTTGAGGAGTTGCTAAAAATTGAGTGGGATTGGATTGTGCCAATCTAAGAAGAGGAGGTGTTGAAAAAGGAGTAAAGATACCTTGAACCAATTTTGGTGTCCAGACAAGACCATTTGACAAGGTCTTGAAGTTAGTATTGGCTATGATATATTCAAACCCTTTAAAATAGGATTTTTTTAAGGTCATGCACAAACATGTTGTAATTTTAAAATGTACATAATCTTGAAGGTCTTTGAAAAGGGTATCTAGATCAATGGATAGTTTGCAATGTTGTTTATAAGTTTTTAGTATTGTTGTGTTAAAACCTTGATACAAGGCCTAATTGTGGGCTCTTAGGGATACTAGGCCTAATAAGGCAAACTGGAAGTTTGGTGAACTAGGTTTGTGAGCCAAGACCCAAGATTTTTAAGGAATCTTATATCAAGCTTGAAGAAGACACTTTGATGGATTTTGGATACTACATTGGGATTTGTACCTTACCTTGCAAGATAGTAAGAAATTTCTAGTTAGAAGACTAAGTGAGTTAATAGAGAACATAAGTGAAGTAAAAATTGGTGTAATAGATCTTGTAGAAAAGGAAAATTATGAGAGATCCTCTTGGGAATAGGGCTAGGTACTAATACTATAGGCTTGGGAGAAGCCTTGGAGATTTTGGGTAATTGAGACCTAAACGAGGAATTTTGGATCTAGTTACATCACATGGCCTTTTCTTCTTTCTCAATGTTATGATCATTTGACTATAGTAGAGAAGGTAATTTAATTTTTATATTTTCAATAGATAATTTTATCATCCTTTGATATTTTTTCTCATCTTGCCACATCATTCAATAATATTTAAAATAGAGAATGCTGACAATTGAATGCACTTTTGGATATATGTGCGTTCTTTAAATGTGCTTGCTATATCCTATGGAAAATATGAGAAGAGTACCTCAAAGAGTGGCTTTGAAGTACTTGTTGGTGTAGGTTATGCTTCCTTTGAAGGGTTCTGTAAAATTGTAATTTGGTTTTCCTTATTTGTTTCATCCTACTTTAGAATTTTTGTCCTCTATCCAACTAAAGTTTGAGATGGTTCCATATCCATTTGATTTTGTTTTGGTTTCTCATCTTCTTTCTTCTCTATTTGAGTCAAAAAAAATAGTAACTATTGTGGCCTCTTGCACAACATTCTAGGAATGTGCATGATAATCAAAATCTATGCTCACTGAACTAGGTGCTAAAGGTATCACTTCTAGTGATTCCTGATTGTTCACAATATTTTAGGTCAGTTGACTCTTCGTTTTATCATTTCCATCATTCTTTCAACTAGAATAGTCTAAAATGTTTCCAATGACCAAATTTCCAACATTGAAATCTTGTTGATTTAAAAATAGATTATGTGATGTACTTGCAAAGGGGTCCTCATTGGTGTCAATTGTCATTCTTGCTTCCCCTATGACCATAATGACATCCTATTGCTCTAGTGCATCATTAACCTCAATTTCCATAATAGAAATGTTAGGTTTTAGTTCTTCTTCTATCACAACTACTAGAGGTATTGGTGGTTGCATAATATTAGGCTCACTCAGTATCTAATATATTTTATTTTCTATTTCTTCTCTTATCTCTTTATATTGTCCACTCATTATTTTTATAGCTCTCATCTTGTCTTTCAATAGGGGACTTAATTTTTTTTTATTTTCTCCATTTCTTCATCATTTTCTATTATGCAAAATTTATGAATACATACATCTCTTAATTTATTTTCTTCCTCCATTACACTTAATCTTGATTTGTTCAATCTTTCATACATTTCTTCTAGCAGACTTCCATGTAGATTGATTGGGAGAGTTAAAAATTTGATCATATAATTAATAACTTGTATATCCAAGTTTCTCTTCTTATTGGAATCATAAATAACATTAAAAAAATTCAACTTTGTTAATTTACCTTCATCCATAATCATCTCCTTCATCTTGCCTAACTTAGGCTTCGATTTTCTTTTATTGCTACCACTTCCCTATTCTAGTTGACCATCCTTTGGTTGAACAACAAGAGGAGATATTTTCCTCTCATTTATTAAGTGGTATCTCATCCTCTTCTTGAGTCTCACTCTTCTTCCCAAAATATGTGGTTAACACTTTGGCTTCTTCCTTGGTCTAGGTCTACTTGCCATTTCCTTGATCCTCTTTGAACTTTTAGGAATTTTCTCCTCTTTTTCTTTCTTAGCTGTGATCTTTGGTGTTTTTATTTTTGTAGGTGAGGTCCTTTTAGACTTCAATTTTTATTTAACTAGTTTGGATTGAACATTAATAATTCTAACTTCTTTTTTAGGCCAATTTGTTGTGGCTAAAGGTGTTGTAGGTACAATTGATGGAGAAATAATTGTAGGTGGTGTGCTTGATAGAGGTGTTATTGATAAAGGTTGGACTAATAAAATGTTACTTTTCCCACTTTCTTTCATCTCATATACTATTTTCTTAGCTTCTACACATTCTTCCTTGGTCATTTGAGCATCTTTAAGCATTTTCTTTACTATATTGTTTACTTTCTTCTTAACTACCTTTGATATCTATGATTATTGCACCTTTTCTAGTATATCTTTAGATGTGTCATATCTATGACTATTTTCATCCAAATCTAATTCTAATATCTCCTTTTCATATCCATCAATCATTTCCTCTTTCAACCCATAACCCAATGGCTCAACAAACACAACTCTTGGTTCTACTACTTCCATGCATGTTTTATCAGTTTCAACCATGAAACAAATATCATCTTTGTATTTTTCTATAGTAGATTGGAGAATGGTTATCCTCTTGTTCATATCTACCTAAAATTTTCTCATGATTCTTGTTATACTACTATTCATGTATTCCTCTAAAGGTTTCCTATAATAGTGGCTCACTAACTCCATAATACATTTCTCAAATTTCCATTCAGATGCAAGAATGCTAGGAAATCTCTTTAAAACATGAAAGAAATAATAAGTAAGTACTAATTCAAATAAGAAAGTAGCATACCTATCCTTCTTTATCCTCTCAAAGTTATCAACTAGATGTTGTCTCAAAATTTCACAAAGATTCACTTCTTTTCTATCCACACACATCTTATAAGTTGCATTAATAAATCCTACTAAAACTTCATCCTCTCTAGTACTAGATTTCATATTATAAGCCAAGATCTCGTGGATAAGAATCAAATCAATTTTTTTGATTAAATTCAATATCATTCATTTGTGATTCCACTTAGATTTTGTATTTTTTTGTAAAATTGTCTTCACATTTTTCTCATTAATGGGAATTATTCCTTTTTTTGTTAGTCTAGTTACATCATGAATTAGGTCACTAGTAATATTAAAATATTCATCTCCAATATAAAACTTGTTATCATGTACTCTTCTCATAATAATTCTTGTCCATTCTATGAGATAACTGAGAGCGGGGGGGGGTGTAGGGTCGGGGGATGAATCACTTATAACTAGTTATCCTACATGCCTTCAAAAAATTTATGTACCAACTTAAACTTCATAAACCTTCAAATTAATAACTCAAGAACCACATCAAACATCATAATGAAAACTTATAACAACTTCACATCAAACTATTATCTTACTATTTCTTAATATACTGAGCATAAGAGTAATCAACTAGCTTATATTGAGTTTAAAAATTAAACAAATAACATGAAATAAACTTGCATCACAATAAGAGATCACACATTTGACACAATTATTTAATGTGGAAAATGTGTAAATGGAAAAAGCACATAGGAACTGACAACCCAAATATTTTCACTCTTATAAAGTGAGCTTTATTAGGAGCCAACCTTGTTATGAGTTAAATGCACATTTTTAGTGTGACCTTGTTAGAGTATTTTCACCAAAGATCATCTAGACCTTATAACTCCTTGATAATTATAAAGAGTGGCTTGCTCTAAAGGACTTTAAAATATTGCTATTGAATGTTACCATATAGGATTTCAAATATTTCTAAGGTCTACTTGGTTAAGATATTTTTTCTACTACAAATGTAAGAAAGTAACAATGAAAAATGATATGTTAGGATTTAGCACTATGTTTCTTTTTTGGATCTTTTCTTTAGTTAGTCTCTTCCTTCTAATCTCATTCTAGCCAATTCAAACACTCACACTTCTACTTAGAACTTCATTTGCTTGATATTTACACTACTATTCTACTAGGTTCAACTTATCTCTTCTTCTCCCACTTTAATTCACATCATCAAAAGTACCATTTATTAATAACATTAGCCACGCAAAACATCTTGTTTATTCCTTTAAATAGATAATTTTTTCCTTTCCATCATCTTTCAAATTTCACTCCTTAGAAAATGGACTTCCTTCTTGAACTTTTCACTTCATTTTGAATTGTTAAATCTTCTCTATTAGATATTCTTTGAATTATTCCAATTGTTGACCTCATAACTAACTTCATCCCTATCTTTTAGACTTCTCAAAAATTCTTAATTTTTACTAAATGTTGGCCTCAAATTAACCTTTTGCAAACTTGTTCCTCATGTTCATGCTTAGTGAACATTATATCTTTCTCTGTTAATACATGACTTAGTTAACACTAAAATTACTTGGTTAACACTAGATTTCACCACTTCTTCCTCAAGTGCTTGGTGACAACTGTAGTTGCTTGATTGATATTGAAATCCTTCATTCATCATGTAGTTTAATTAGTGTAACTTGAACATACATCTTCCTTAAGATCATGTAAAGAAATCAAACCATCATTATACTACAAGACTCTAACTCATTCAATTTCCCACTAAATACCATACACCTATCGACACTTATATCATACTTTCTTCAAATCCTCTTCATCAATCAAATGATATGGTACTCTAGTGAATTAGCATAATGTCTAACCAACCAAGGATATACATTAATAATAACATAACAACTAATATGACTCAAATTATAGATACATTAATTAACAATATCAGTTAGGGCTAATGCATTCAACGTTGTCAAATTTATGGTGAAATATGTACTACACAACCTTAAGTTATCCTAAGTTTTGAAACCTTCCTTAAATGTCATATCTTTCTTATACACATTATCAAATTCACTCATAATGTCTGAGTATCCTATGGTCTCAAACTTGCTATGAATATATGCCTTAATATCTTCCATAATTAGAACTTCATCTGATAGTTGCACAAACACTTTGGTAGGCTAATCTTCCAAATGTACAATAGGATTTCTTTTAAATTTATACCTAGGTTTCTCCAAAATATCATAAACAAGTGAAGGATCCATTTCCACAATTTTAGATTCAAACTTTATTTAGAAATTAACCTTGGTAATCAAAAAATACCTCATTTATCACAAATTTAGGGATTTGACAAAAAATTGTTCTATTTACTTTTCAAATGCTCCAAATTACCTTCTAATAATCTCTTTTCCAACTCCTCTTGATCTGCAAACATTCAAATGGTGTCCAAGATAATTGATTTCAACCCTTAAATCCACCAAAATTTGTATTCACATTAATTGTTCTAGTATGCAGAAGACAAAAAGTTGATTCTTCATTCAGTAAGCTAGATTTCTTTCATGTGGTATTAATCGTAGCTTCCTAAAAATATTTCCATGCATTTTTTGAATGCACAAAAAGTTATGTTACCATTTAGGTGTCTAATTAATATATGGTATATTATCCCTTGATTCCACCATAAAGATGATTGCCTAAGTTGATAAGGGGTTTTCAGCTACTATTACTGATTTCATTTTTTCCTCTTATGCATCTTCAGTCTCCTCTACCCTAAACTTATTTCTTTCAGGTGTATCTTCTCTAACAAATTTTTTGTTTAGATTTACAATTTGATTTTTCTTTCATAGTCTCATTCCTTCTAAAGTCCATATTCTTTGATCTCATGTTTGGTGTTATCATGCTATTAATTCTTAAAAATATTGATGCATGTCCCAAATTATTTTAAATTTGACATGTTATTGTTGGGATTATAAATGAGAAATGTAAACTTCTGAGAAGGGGGTGAATCAGAAGTACTAAACTTTAACACCTTAAAACCTTTAACTTTAAAACATTGCATGCATAAACGTATAGAAATAACATGTAAAGAAAATGCAAACACATAAAAACTTGACACTAGATATGATTACCTAGAAACCCTCCAATGAGAAGGTAAAATTGAGGTGGGGATGACACCCACAATTCTTCACTACTGCAGTAAGAAAGTTCACCCATTAGGGTTACATATTTTGACCATTCTCATGATCCACCCTATGAAAGGCCTACCCTATTAAAGGCTTACAAAGGATTGTTAGATCCTACCCTATTAAAGGATTTTAACACCCTATCAAAAGTGTGCCTAGCTAAAGGACTTTAGAACATTCACTTGGAATACCACCCTATTAAAGGATTTATACAATAGTTGTTAAACCAACCTAAGTCCATAGGATTTCATTCTTCTATAATAATTTTTAGAGAGTATAATAGAATGTTTGATCTAATAGACTTATAATATGATATTGCAGATTTCAGATCCCTATTCAGTTCATCTCAATCCTCTCTGATCTGATATAAAATTGTTGTAACCTTGATCCTTTGTACTACTAATTGATTCTACAATTTTTTCCTTCTTCTAAGTCACCTTCAACTTGATCAATTCACCCCTTCTCACCTCCTTTAAATCTTTGCTAGCATTACTTCCTCACATGCATTCTCACTCTCACACTCTCTATGAATTTTGGGACATTGTATCCTTTAAAAAGATTTTGTGACTTAAGGTTAGGTATAAATCTAAAATTGAGATTCATCCAAATTTTTCACTCAATTCCCTCCAATTTTCTCATTGGTTGCATGTTGATCATGTAGGGAATCCAAATAGATTCGATATTTTCTCCAAACCTTTGAGATCTATCTATATGTAAGCTCAAAAACAATTTACATAGTTGTTTGTGCCATCACAAACAACTAGATCAATTATGTGTTACTCAACACTTGATAATACTGATGCTCAACACTTATTGAAATTCTATCTTGTTTAGCACTTGAACATGCTCGGCATCTATTTTTCACTTGGCACATATACTCACTTGGCACTATCTATTTACTCGGCATCTGAGTGACTCAAAACTTATTGAATTTATGGCTTGGCACACATTGCAACTCAACACTTGTATATATTATACTTGGCATATGTTGCTAGCTCTGCATGAACTTAGCAAATAGTTTAAGTGTGTTGACACTCAATTGTCAAAACCATTATGAGATCAAAAATCTCCCCCTTTGACATGAGTGTCAAAAACACTTAACTATGCATGATGAGTCTATCTCCCTTAAGTATAATACAATTATAGTTTGGCATATATAAAAAACTTCAAAATTGTTCAAATTTTTGTGAAGGACTATATACCTCAAAATTTTGTGTCTCCCCCTGAGTTGATGTGCCTTTTTCTGTAACCAAAATTTTTACTCCTTTTACTCCTTTGAGTGGATTTGCCTTATGCTAATACTCTTTGTCTGATATGGTCTAATATACCCTATTTTTTCTTTTATCCATTGTACTCTATCCTATTTTTGCTTATCTATTTTTTAATCCCCCTTTATTTGATCTTCTCTATTTTTTTTGGCTCCCCCTTTCACATCTCTCCTCTTGTAGATTAAGTCTCCTTCTGGCCTTTTGATTTATCTCCCCCTTTTTACAATTTCTCCCCATTTTTGATATTTATGTCAAAGGGTCCATACGCTGACTAAGTATTTTTCCAAGAAGGTCTTATTTACTTCCGTCACAATTCTAAGAGTAACATCCCAGTTTTGTATTGCAACTTCTAGGGATTTGATTTTTATTGTTGTGTCTATTACAAGGTGAACTAAGGAATCTAATGTTGAAAGATTAGGGTCTTTCTTCAATAGATTTTCTGCATAGGCTATTTCCTTTTGTAGAATCTCCATGTGGGGTTAGGGAAGCTTGTATTCGAACTAATTTGTCTCTAGTATTAGCCTCTTCTACTATCAATACAACTAGTTCCTTCTATGTGTGAAGCGTTGTATGAAAGTGTTTCTCTCTTTGAGATGGATCTTTTGGCAATTGCATGCTTTATACTTTCAAATTTCTTTCCTAGCTCATTATTCTTTGGCTAGTTTCTTGTGTGAAGATTGAAGGATCACAAAATTTTGTGTACAGTGAGAATATATTCTTAGGTACTATCTTCACCTTCTCAATTTTCTTTGCTATCTCTACCTGTGATAGTGTTATTTCACTGGACATCCTTTCATTGATGTTTGCTTGAAATTTCTTCTGTGACCATTTCATAAGTTTAACATTAGCATCCTAGTCCTCATTTGTCACCTACTCAACAATATCTAACAATTGTTCTAATATGTTCTTTTCTTCATTAGGTGGCTACAAGCTGAAGGCATCTAAGAAGATGTCCTTAATCTCATGTAGTGCTTGCTTTTGTTTATACTCATTTTTGAGTATCTCCTACTTCTTCTTCCTTTCCAATGCCTCCTACATGATGTTTATCTATTCAAGTGTAATGTTTTCATAGTCATATTTTGGAATGACTATTTCCTCATCTAATGTAGGGTCTCCATAATGAAGTACCCTTGCAAATTTTGTGGAGCTCAAGGTTGGTTCTAAGATTTGGAGTGGCATAACATCAGTGCTCAGCTTTTGAGGCATTCTTGTAGGAGTCCCAGTAGTTTGTAGATTTACCAAAGTTTGAATTAATTCTTGCTCCTTTTCCTTTTGAATCTCCTTCTCCTCCTCTGATATATCCTTATCAATAACAATTATTTGTGGTGATGCACCTTGTACTTGTGCAGTAGGAAAAAAAGTATCCATCTATCCTGTTTGTTCCCTTATTGGCTCCTTGGTAGTTATAGCAACTTTAACTATGGAATTAACCTTAGTTGATGAATCTTTTGATGTTTTCTCTTGAGTTTGTCCCCTTGTAGATGTAGGGATGGTAGGGGATGTTTCTTGTGTGCCCACCTTGTCCCTAATTAGGCCAGCTACTACTTTTTGCAACTCATCTACATTGACCAATACTGGGTTGTCACACAACTTTTCTTTTAAAGTTGATTAGTCAAGGATCTTCTTTAGATCCTTTGTAGTGGGTCGGTTAATGTTCTGACCAGAGTTGTCAGGAACATCCTTTACTTTTATTGTCTCTGTAGGTGTAGAGTAGTCATGTGGAGGGCTCAAAGGTGGTAGTTGTGTGTCTGGCACATTCTGTTCTATTTGCTGCACCTTAGTTGTTTCCACTTCATCTTTTCTCTATTGTGTCTCCTCCACTACATTATTTCCTTTTTCTTTCTTTACTTCTCCTTCTTTTTCATTCTCTTCCTCTTCTCCATTATTTCTTCCCTCAAAGGGATCTTCCTCTCCTTCTTTAACAATAGTTAGCCCATATATTAACTTCCACATTTGAGTGGACTTCTTTACAACATCTTTAATCTTATTTTGAAGAATGTTGAAGGCTCTATATTTGGGTGCAAATTTTCTCCCATGCTTCTTGTTAGCCTTAGTTATTTTTACTTTTGTAAGCTCTAGCATTACTTGAGCCAATGTAGACTTTCTTATTTCCTTCTCCATGTTAAGGTAATAATGCCATTTATTTTCAACAATAGAATATAAATCTTTAGGCATTGAATTATCAAGTTCAAGTGGGGTGTTCTTGAATTTAGCTATCATGGTATACACTAATTCCTCAACCATGTTTTGTTCTTCCCCACTCAACTTATTGAAATCAATGTTCTTTAAGCTAGTTAAGTCTGCATTATCTTTAATATTATCAAAAATATTCTCTAAATTAGACTTGATGGCATGAATTACAACTCTAAATTGGCTTGTGTCTTCTAACTCAGTCCTTTTTTCATCAGAGTTAGGTTGAGCAACATATTTTCTTCTTAATTTCTTCTTGGTTGGACCTTGTTGCTTGGTATCTTTCTTCTTCTCTTTTGTTTTCTCTTTTGCTTTCTTAGTGGTGGCCCTTGTATTTTCTCTTATGGCTGGGGTAGTAGGCTTGGCTTTGAAGTCTTTTTGCCCTTGGGTTGAGCTGCAGGCCTTTCCTGAGCTTTTCTCTTCTCAGGCACTAGTTTAGCTGGTGCTTCCTTGGCTTGTTCTTTCTCAGCACCTTCTTCCTCTTCATCTTCACCCATGTCTTGTGTCAAGGCAAGTGGTTCTTGGCCTTTTTCTTGTTCTTCTTCATCTTCATCATCTTCATCATCTTCTTCTTTTCCTTTTGCATCCCTTCTCTGAATTTGGCCTTAAGCTTCTTAACCAATTTATCCTTTTTATTTAGAGTTGAGGCAGTTTTCAACTCCATTTCCACCTTAGACTTCACAACATCATAAGTACCAAGGTTTTTCTGCTTTGTCAACTTCTTTTGCAAGAAATTTTGTGATTACTACTAATGCCTCATCAATGTTTATCTCATATCCCAATGGCCTTAGCCATCTAACTCTTGGTACTACTGCTTGGATATAAGCATAAACAATATTAACTAAGAAACAAATATCATTTGATGTGCTGCTCTACTAAGGAGACTGGAATCCTTAGTCTTTTCTTCATGGACTTCTTAAAGTCCTCAAAATAGCTTGTCATGATGGTTTCAAAATTGGCTCCCATTTGCTCTATGTACTCATTTATCTATATAGCTATAGACTTATTGGTTTTCCATCCTATTTTACCAAAAGAGGCAAAATCATTCTGAACATAGAAAAAGATATATATCAAAATTGAGACAAAATTGCATTGAGCATCTTTTGATCTCATTATTTCTCCCAAATTCTCATTGATTATTTGTAGCTATAGCTCTGCCAAATCATAAGTATGATCTTTCTTAACAATTTTGTAGCCTACATCCATTGCAATGCATGGCACACTGTTTAGTCAACTTGACTAGTAGAATTTGTGAGATATGACACTCACATAAAATTCTAAAAGTGGATCTTTAACGGTGTCAATAGTCATGCCCCTTTTGTTCCACTTAGCCCCTGTATTCTTCTTAATGGCTTCTTTTGAGTCACTCCTCAGGGTCTTTGGCTATTCTAGGGTTAGATATCATGTAACCCTATGTATGATTCTTTTTGACAACTTGATGGGTCCTCCTTCTAACCATAAACATCCATCATGAATCCTGCACAAAACTATTCTAATCCATTTAGTCTTAAATATGGTGGGGAAATCTAGGGCATGGGTTAAGCCCTTTCTCTCAATGATGTTGAATTTTTCTTTCAATACTCCATTCTCACATAGTTTTTCATAAGCCTAGTGAATCTCCATGTCACCAATCCCTCCAACCTTAAAATTTTAGCATTTTCTAATATCTTGTACCATTATGAATTTTGGTGGAATAATGGATAGCACACTAGCAAGGTCATTTTTATATGCAACTTCTAGAATTGGCCTAAAATGTTTTCTTAACTTCATTTCTAACTAGCTAAATCTCAAATGGTTCCTTATCCTTGGGATTTCTAGAACTAGAGGCCATTTCTGCAAATTAAACTTTCAAACAACGTAGCTCAACACTTGAGGAATACCTTTAAATCGATGAAATGGTGCTTGATCTTTTTTGGAATCTATGTAAAAGCTTTAATCTCTACTCGCTAATCACTTCTGTGCTCTGCTCGCTCTTGCTCTATGTTTGAATGATGAAAAATGATCAAAAAATTGACCTTATACCCTTCAACACATAGCATTTAATGCTTAGTGCATATACAATTGTACACTCGGCTCCTATGTAGTTTCTGTTTCACTTGGCTTCCATTAGTTTTCCCATCACTCAACAACTATTAGAATTCAAAGAGATTAGATTTCTACAATCCATTAAAATTCTACGTAATGCTTCTAGATTAGATTGTGTTGAAATTTTTTTATCATCAATGTTTCGAATCACACTACGTGATTCATCATTAGGATGAGAGAGAAAGAGCTACAAAAAATAAAGTGTAATTCAACACTTTATTTTTTGTAGCTCTTGCTCTCTCATCCTAATGATGAATCATGTAGTGTGATTCGAAACATTGATGATAAAAAAATTTCAACACAATCTAATCCAAAGGAATTGCCTTTACTTGGCAACAACTAACATTAATTTTTCTCGGTAGCAACTACTTACTCGGCTCCAACTAGCTTTAGCTGGTATCTCAACATATACTAACATTCACTTGGCATTTGAAGTGAAATTTTCACAATTGGTAGTTGTGCAAGAACTTTGATTATTTAACCTTGCATCTTTATTCATGTTGATCTATCCTTTTCAGTACTAACTTATCTAGGAACTAATATATGATAAAGCATTTAAATATTAGTTCTGCATACCTTCTCTTGCTCAGTTGAATGAAGTATGACCACTTGACTTTTTAGGTGAAGTGATCCCTCTATTTGATGAGTCGGTTCCATCTTTTCTCTTCCATGTCTTATTCATCTCTCCTTTGATGTGCTCAACATCTACCTTGCCTTTTCCTTTGTTGAAATTAGAGTTAGGTGCCTTTGTCCTTGTTGGGCAGTGTTTACTGATATGACCAGTCTTCAAACAATTAAAGCATGTAGTTTGGCTCAACCATTTTTTGTAGCTTCCACTAAAATGTGTTTTTATGAAATTCTTAGGGATGTGTCCATATTCTTGACAATAATGATAGCTATGTCTTGTATTGTAATCCCAATTGTAGGAATTTTCATGATTTCCTCCCTTGTTTGATGACCATGTGAACCTGGATCTGCATTCAAAGGCTTTTTGTCCAAACTTCTAATAATTGTAGTAGCATCCTTCAAATTTTGGTGCATGCATGGTCCTTTTCCTACATTCATGTGCCTGATGACCTTGTTTTTTGCACTTGTAACAATGGATCATGTTTCTTGGCCTAGCATTTTGACTAGCATTCTTGCTCCTACAAACATTAGTTGTATGTCCTTTCTTTCCACAATGATGACAAGTATGTTTGGAGTTCTTACCTTTGTCATTTCTTTGTTCAGTAGTCTTGGATGACTCTCCTTCTTTAGTGCTTGTATAGCCCAATCCTGATGTGTCTTTACTAGATTAAGTACTTGATAGCTTCATTTGGCTTGTTGAAAATTTCAGCAAACTCTTTCTCTCTTTTTAGGTCATTCTTTAGTTGCTCATTCTACAACTTTAATGTAGTTATCTCAATTTCCTTAACATTCAACTCATGATGGGCATTCATCATTTGACTTAGGGTATCCAACTACATGTTTGAGATTCTAGACAACTCTACTGATTTTCATTCCAAATTTTTTGACAAGATTCGTTTGTCTTCTTCAATCATGGCCTTTTCCTCTATAGCTTTCTTCTTTTTCTTAGTCACCTCACATAGTAGTATTGCATCTGATTCTTGCTCCAACTTGAGATTTTTGATACCTTAGCTTGTGCTCTATTCTTGTCCATGAGATCTGCAATTGCTGCATCAAATTCACAAGAGTTACTATCTAAAAATAAATTTTTGGTGTCAATCTCCTTTTATTGAATGTCATTTTTAACTATAGCAATCTCTTTCGTTCTCTTCAGTGAGCTTCTCAAGGAATTTTTGGCTTCATCCAGTTGCTGTAGTAAGAGATGTATCTCAATCTCCTGATTTTCAATGGTCTTTCCCAACTTGTAAACCTCCATATCAAGATCTTTTCTCCAAGTTGTAAGGCTTCTCCTAAAAAAAACTTGGCTCTGATACCAATTATTGGGATTACAAATAAGAAATGTAAACTTCTAAGGTGGGGTGGGGGGGTGTGAATCAGAAGTACTAAACTTTAGCCCTTAAAAATTTTAACTTTAAAACATTGCATGCATAAACATATAGAAATAACATGTAAAAAAAATGCAAACACATAAAAAATTGACACCATATATGATTACCCAGAAACCTTCTAATGAGAAGGGAAAACTAGGGTGGGGATGACACCCAAAATTCTTCCTTACTACAACAATAAAGTTCACCTGCTAGAGTTACATATTTTGACCATTCTCATGATCTGCCTTGTGAAAGGCCTGCCCTACTAAAGACTTACAAAGGATTGTTAGATCCTACCTTGTTAAAGGATTTTAACAACCTATCAAGAGTGTTTCTAGCTAAAGGACTTTAGAAAATTCACTTGGAATGCCACCCTATTTAAAGATTTATACAATGGTTGTTAAACCAATCTAAGTCCATAGGATTTCATTCTAATGTAACAATTGTTAGAGAGGATAATAGAATGTTTGATCTAATACACTTAAAATTTGATATTGTTGATTTCAGATCCCTATTCAGTTCATCTTGATCCTCTCTAATCTGATATGAAATTGCTGTAACCTTGATCCTTTACCTTGCTAATTGATTCTGCAATTCTATCCTTCTTCTAAGTCACCTTCAACTTGATCAATTCACCCCCTTTCACCTCCTTCAAATCTTTGCTAGCATTACCTAGTTGCATGCATTCTCTCTCACACTCTATGAATTTTGGGACTTCATCTCCTTTAAAAAGATTTTGTGACTTAGGGTTAAGTATGAATCTATGATTGAGATTCATCCAACTTTTTTGCTCAATTCCCTCCATTTTTCTCATTGGTTGCATGTTGATCACATAGGGAATCCAAATAGATTCAATCTTACCTCCAAAGCTTTGAGATCTATCTATATGTCAGCGCAAGAATAGTTTACATAGTTTTTTGTGCCATCACAAACAACTAGATCAATTATGTGTTACTTAGCACTTGATAATATTGATGCTCAACACGTACTAAAAATTTGTCTTGCTTGACACCTAAACATGCTCAGCATCTATTGTTCACTCAACACATATACTCACTTAGCACTATCTATTTTCTCGACATCTAAGTGACTTGACACTTATTGAATTTTTGGCTCGACACACATTGCAACTCGGTACTTGTATATATCATACTCGACATATGTTGCTAGCTCAGCATGAAATTAGCAAATAGTTTAAGTGTGTTGACACTCTATTGTCAAAACCATTCTGAGATCAATAGTTATAGTTTTGTTTCCATATCTAGATCCAAATTGATTAGTTTGTAGTCTGTAATCCCTAGAAATATGCCCAAAATTGTTGCAATTAAAGAAAATAATTTTATTTCTTATGACATTTTTCTCTTGATGGTTTACTATCTATAGGGTTAGTACTTTTATATAATTTTTTATTACTATTATATCTAGGTTTCCTAAATTTATTAGATTAATACCCATAAGCAAAGCAATTACAAAACTAAACAAAAGAGTGTTTAGTATGCTTACCTATGTAGTCCTTCTTCATGTGTCCAAGTTGATTACATGCAACACATCTTTCATTAAACTTTTTATTTACTTTTTCAAGTTGTTCAAATTGGTTAGACACTTCTTTGTTCAGATCTTCTTGTTGATACAAAGGTTGATTCACTAGGTCTTGTTCTTGTGTAACTTAGGGTCATTTAGATCATTCTCCTTCAACATATCCAATCCTTTTTTGCCTTTAAAGGTTCATTGTGCTATAATATTCTCATTAATCATCTTAATGATTAAATACAAATTTTCAAGATGTTGATTTGTTTGTGTAATTTCTCCATTAACAATAGTGTTCTACTTCTCAATTTTAGATGTCATCTTGGTAAGTTTTGACTTCAAGTTTGGATTCTTAGATTTCAAAATTGACTTACTTTTCTTCTCATCTCCCATCATGCTCATCTTCAAGTTTGTAATTCCAAGCTTATATTTTAGAATTTTATTTTCCTTCTTAATCTTTGAAACTACTTCCCTCTTCTTGATCTGATTATGTAACTCTTTCTTTTTCAATATATATGATTCAATCTACTCTTTCAATTTCTAAATGAAATCTTGTGCATCTTTAAGTTTGATCTTTATTTTATTTCTTTCCTCAGTAATTATATGAATTTCTTTAAGAGATTTCTCAAGATTCTTTTGTAATTGATCCATATCCATAGAGATCTTACTCAAAATGGTAGGCCTCCTCTAAGTAAATTTCTTATGATGCCAATTATTATAAATAAGGAATATTAAGTGGGGAAGGAAGGGTGGGCGAGGGTGAATAAATATTCTATAAACTTTTACCTAACTATGGATATTATTAACAATTTTAAACTTGCATATATGATCAAACTAAAAAGTAGACATAACCATAACACAATGCAACTTGCAACACCATTATTTGTTAACTTGGGAAGCTATGGCCAAGGAAAAAACCTGGTGGGGATGGTACCCACAAAATGATCCAGTAATCAAAACTATCGTGTGAAAGATATTGACCCTGTTAGGAGTCTTTTATATTCATATAGTGTATTTTTCCTTGTTAGAAGACTAGGCCTTGTTAGAAGCCTCAACCTTATTAGGGGTTGGTATTACAATAAAAAAGTATGCAAGAAGAGCCCACTTATCAAACTAGAAATTATATATTTACAATGCTATCAATAGATTAGAAAGTGTATATTCTACCATTATATCATTATAACACTATTCCATTCTTTTCTTATCAAAATGTTCTTCCTATATACCAAAATCTTTTATCCTATTGGCATTTCTGCCTGATACTTTGAAAAAAAAAAATACATTAAATTTCTCCACATGTGGGTTAACATCTAGGATGTCATCCCTATTGGAAATACAAGAGGAGTAACTAAGAGGGGAGGGGTGAATCAATTACTACAAAAATAAATCCTAGATCCCTTAGATGTCAATACAAAAACAATACTTTGATTAAACTATTTTGTACTATAACTGGGAAAACACACATGAACTTGATTTACTCTAGCAAGTACTGTAACTCAGTAATAACTGAATAACAAGAATAACTTAGAGAATGCAAACCATAAGGTGTTTATTATGATTGACCTTAAGATTAACTTAGTTGCATAAACATAAAAGAAATAACATGAACACAAGTGACACCAAGATTTAATGTGGAAACCCAATTTGGGAAAAACCACTAATTGCAACTAGTTACCGATTCTCACTCTTCTAAAGTGAGCCCTCTTAGGAGCCAACCCACTTAAAGGTTACAAAGTACACTATTCAGTGTGACCCTATTAGAGGATTTAATCACCCTGTTAGGAGTAACCTTGTTAGAGGTCTTTAAACAGTTCAAATAGAAATGCCACCTTGTTAGAGGATTTACAAATATTTGTTAAGCCAACTCAGTTAAGAGATTTAGATCACTGCTACAATGGTTAGAGAGTAATAATGAGATGACTTGATTTTTGATGCAACTAAATTACTGATTATAGATTTCAACTCTGGCTTTTATACTTGATCCTGCCTAATCGAATGCATCTTTGTAGCTCAACAAGGATACTATTCTTATCCTGCTAATGCACTTCCTCTAAGAATCATCAAATCTTCTAATCTCTTCCACACATTCAATCCTCAATTGGACCTTATATTTATATCTTACACATTGTCAAGTCAGCTTGAATACAACCAAGAATACTTAATATTCATCTCCTCAGTCAACTAGAACCAACAACTAAATCAATTGAACTCAATATGCAAAAATAAGAAAATCCTTCATTAGCTAACCATGCTTGGTAGACACTAACTCAAAAATGATTTTCCTGTGTTAACCAAGGGAAGTCAATTAACACTGCATATTCAAAAAGTTTCTTTGGTAACCAAGTAAGCTCGATTAACACTAGTTCCATCCAAAATTTCTTCATTAACCAAGTGATCTATGTTAACACTCAACTTCTACAATTTTTCTTTTGACGGCCGAGTTAACTTGATAGACATTATCTTCTAAGCTAGTCAAACTCTGGAATGCTTGGCAAACATAGGAAACTATCTTCATCATCTAAGTGAGCTTGTCATACACTAACTAGAAATTATATGACATTTTGTATAACATCAAAGACAATACATAATTAACTAATTGTTTTCAACAATCTCCCTCTTTGGCATTGATAGAAACATAACATGTCATAATACAATGAAATTTAAGAGCAAGAATAAAGTAAGGAACATATCCTTAGTTTCATTCTAATTCTCATCCATGAGAACTCCCTCTATTAGTGTGAACTCCCTTTTCCTTTAGTTTCTCCCTTTGTTAGCAAAACTTTGCCTTCAACATCTTCTTTTGATAGAAAACTCTCCCTCTTTGATATCATAACAAGTTCTTACTCTTTGACATTGCCAAACAAAATTTCTATGATATGAGAACTGAACTCCCCCTCTTTGACATCTCTTGCCAAAGATAGTATTTAGTGAATATCAATGTAACTTATGCACTAATTCATTTGCAATGTGCCTTTGTCAATACTAGATCAACTGTCTAATCTTCAACATGCTTTGGTTGATGCATCACTAAATATTTAGTGAGTTTTAGATAGGGAATGACACTTAACTTACCTGTTAGATACAAAAATGCATCCTTAGGTAATGGATTAGTGAATATATCTATAATTTTCTCTTTAGTATTCACATATTCCAATCTTACCTCTTTATCGTGTACCAATTCTCTCAAAAAATGATATTTTATAGAAATGTGCTTGGTTTTGGTATGCATCACATGATTCTTGGATATATTAATTGCACTACTGTTATCATAGAAGATAACCACTAGATCCTTGATCTCTATCTTCATACCTGCCAACAGTTGCTTAAACCAAACAATATTAGAACAATTAACTACTACTGCCACATATTCTTCCTCTATTGTGGATTGAGAAATACAAATCTACTTCTTGCTTGTCCAAGTTACTAGTCTTTTACCAAGAAAGAAGCACTTATACTTTTTCTGTCATCAACACTTCCTACCCAATCAACATTTGTGAATTCTTTCAAATCCAAGTTGCCTCCTTTTTTGTACCATAATCCATAGTCTTTAGTACCTTTCAAATATCTCATGATTCTAATGATTTCCATCAAGTGATTTTTCTAGCAATGTGCTAAGAATCTTACCACCATACTAACCATTAATGCAATATCTAGCCTTGTATGCACTACATATTGTAATTGGTTTGATCTACCTCTTTTCAATGATCATTTTTGGAAAGATTATGTCCAATAGACATAGGTGTTCCTCTAGGTTTTGAATCTTCCATCCTAAACTTCTTCAATATATCCCTGATATATTTGGATTGAGTACAATAGATACCATCTTTCTTGTATTGGATATGCAATCCAGCAAATAATTTTATCTCTGCAAACATGGACATCTCAAATTCTTTACACATCTCTACTAAGAATTCCTTGCACAAGTCATCATTTCCTATAAATAAAATTTCATCCACAAATATTTTTGCCAACACAATCTTCTTGTCTTGTCCTTCTTTGATATATAGACTACAATTATCATTTGTTCTTTGAAAACCAATCTTTATCAAGTAGTTATGAATTCTTTCATACCAAGCTCAGGAGTTTTCTTGAGACCATACAAAGCTTTGTTTAATTTATAGACCATATCTCTTTTTCTAGGATCTACAAAACCTTTAGGTTGTTCAATGTAGACTTCCTCATAAAGAATGCAGATTTTACATCCATTTGATAAACTTTAAATACTCTATATGTTGCATATGCTAGTAAAGTTCTAACACTTCTAATTTTGCAACAGGTGCAAAAGTTTCACCATAATCAATACCTTCTTCTTGAGAATAACCTTTACAAACTAACCTTTCTTTGTTTCTTGAAACTTCTCCATCTTCATTGAGCTTTTTTCTGAATACCCACTTTGTACCAATTATATTTTTATCCTTGGGTCTAGGAACAAGAGTCCAAGTCTTATTCTTCTCTATCTATTCTATATCTTCATTCATAGCTTCAATTCAACATTTATTATCCAAAACATCTTTAACATTTCTAGGTTCAAATTCATCGAGCAAACATGTACCTTTCAATTTGTTTCTTATCATTGTTCCATATGACTTGTCTCCAATGATCTAATTAGGTGCATGATACTTTTTGACATATCTTACTAACATAGGTACTTTTTATTTAGAACATGTTTCGTTAACCTCTTCATGATCTTCTATGTTAAGCTTGGGTCCCACTATTTGTGACTCAGGTCCATCTAACTTGCTTAGGCACTAGCTTGGTGGCATTTAACTATGACTCAGGTTGCACTAGATGCAACTCAATAGCTCTTGGAGATTTTGTGGATTCATGAGGTGAGGACTCCTAACTTCCAAATAGATTTGGTATAGTATCAGGTTCATAATAAAAAAACTTTATGTAATCCTTAGGTTCTTTGTTGCTTTCTTCTTTACTCCTTTTTGCAAATTCATCAATTCTCACATGTGCACTTTCTATAATTTTATGAGTAGTTAGATTCAAACACTTGTATATTTTACTTTTATAGGAGTATGCCTTCATCATCTTTGACTTCAAATTTACCTTTCCTATATTCCTTCAAGACAAAACATTTTCTACCAAATAATTTTAGGTAACTTACATTAGGTTTGTAGCCATACCATATTTCATAAGGAGTTTGATTTTAGTCTTTCTTCAACTATACTTTTTTCAAGGCATGCATTGCAATACTGATTGCTTCCTTCCAATATTTGATTGCACCACTCTTTTCTATTTTTACAATCCATGATGGATTTGTTCCTTCTTTTAGCTATATAATTCTGCTAAGGTGTACTAGGGGCTAATACTTGTCTCTTAATTCCTTTTTCAATGTATAATTAATTGAACTCATTGGAAATGAATTCACCAGCTTTGTATGATCTCAAACATTTTAGCTTCTTTCTAGTTTCTTTCTCTACTCTTGCTAAATACCACTTAAACTTTTGAAAGGCTTCAGATTTTTCTTTTAGATACATTACATTCATCATTCTAGAATAATCATAAACATACATAATAAAATACTTATCTCCACAATATTCTAATAGGTCCACATAAGTTTATATGTACTAGCTCCAAGACTTCTTCTGAATGATAGTCTTTGCTTTTGAAACTTGTCTTGCCAATCTTACCAATTTGACAATTTTTGCATAGACCCATATCTAGTTTCCTCAAACTAGGAATACCTCTTTCTCTTATATTTTTGCTTATCTTGACTAGATTATCAAAGTTCACATGACACAACTTTTTATGCCATAACCAACTTTCTTCTACTTGAGCAATTAAACATGAACTTTCATTGATATCTAGGTAGAATAGGTTACCTTTTGTTTATTTTCTAGATCCAACTAGATTTCCCTTTACATCCAATAGTTTGGCCTTCCCATTCATGAACTGTAACTTGAATCCAATATTATTCAACTATGCCACACTTAGTAGATTATTCTTTAGACCTTCAACCTAGTAAGTATTGTCACATCTAAGTTCATTGGTTAGTGAAATACAACTTTTTCCCTTTATGCAACAAGGTCCATTGTTTCCAAATCTCACACTAACACCATCATAATGTTCCATGTGTTTAAATTTTTTCTTATCTCCAGTCATATGATGTGAGAAGCCACTATCAATAATCCATGTATCATTTTTGCTAACATGAGAGATAAGTGCCATTTTATCTCCTTCATCATCATATTCATCTTTTACAATAATATATACCATTTCATCATCTTCACTACTAGCTAAATCTTTAGCAATAAAACAAGATCTCTTACATTTTTCCTTATAGTCCTTGAAATTCTTAAAATCATTCTTGCCTTTGCACTTATTGTGCTTCTTTTCATCTTTGTCTTCTCTATTTGGGCACCTTGTAGCAATGTGTCCAACTTCTTCACAGAAGCAATAGATTAGAGGAATCTTACCTCTATATTTTCCTTTTCCTTTGGTATACCTTCTTGCAAGAAATGCTTCAATGGCTTCAAGATCACTATGAAAGCTATCTTCCTATTCACTTTTAGATTATTTTCTTTTAGACCTTTTAGCTTTATTCTTGAGTGATACCTTAGCTTCAAATGCATACTCAAGATTGCTAGAATTGGGAGTATAATTATCATAGTTGTCTAGTTCAAATTTTGTCAATATTATAACTAGAGAATCTAAAGTTATAGTATGCTTTGGATTACATCTCATCTCTTGAATAACAGACACTCTGATTGTATAGATAGGAAGAAGGGTTCTAAGTACCTTGCTTACCACTATTACATCATCTATTGTTCCACCGGAGGCTTTGATAGCATTAAAGTTGGCTTTGGCTCTATCAATATATTTTGCAATATTTTCATCCTCTCATTTTCATATGGTCAAACTATCCTCTAAGACTTTCAGCTTTGGCTCTTCTTATATTGTCATCTCCTCCATAGATATCCTTCAGCTTGATCCACCTTTTATGAGAAATAGCGCAATCTTTAACTTCATCAAATTTAGCATAGTTGAGAGATGAAACAATATCAATCATCATGATATTATGACTCTTTTATCCTATTGACATTGATTCTTGATAATTTGATAAATATTTTAAATTAAATTTCTCCACATGTGGGTTAGCATCTAGGGTGTCATCCCAACATTGTCAAGCAATTTTTTTGGAGAACCAAAATATATTTATTCTTCCTTTAACCCTCTTATGTTCTATTAGCCTATACTTGGTAATAACTTCATTTGTACATAGATAAATTTGAAGTGATTTTAGCCACATATTATATACATCATGTCCTTCTCTCTAGTGAGTGAGCATAAGCCCATCTACCTCAGTGAACTAAATTGAACAAAATAGGTTGATTCTACACCATTATGCAATCATGTACTTAAACCATTTTATGAATAACTACAAACTTATCCTTTTATTTATATGTTTCTATTAATGAGAACCCTAACATACAACCTTATTAAAATTGGCAACGTATCCAAATAGCTAAAAGTGTTGAGCTGATTGGGATCTCAAAGAGTAAAGGAGAGTGCCTAGAGAAAAGTAACCTTCAGAGAGTTATCATGCTGAGGAGAAGCTAGCAAGCCCAAACAACAAAATGTTATTGTGTACAAGAGTAAGGAAATGAATTTGTAGATCTAAGAGAAGGCACGACATAATTCTAGAAATATCAATGGAGATGAAGAAGGATCTATTTCAATCTAATTATAATTTAGTTATTTGTTAGAGCATTCCCTGTTGTTTACTTACCTTTAAAATATTAAATCCTGTTGAGAATAGACACTAACAATTTCTTTGTATAAATCCCCTAACAAGATGACACATTAATTTGTGTTCTAAAGTCCTTTAACTAGGTTTCTTCAAATAGGGAAAGACTTGAATAAGTATTATCAAAATCCCTTAACCAAGTGACACCTAAAAGTGTCTTGTAATCTTCTAATAGGGATAAGCTCTTGACCGAGAGCACTTCAGAAGAGTGCAATATTTGTCAGGATTGACTCACACACTATGTTTTTTTACCCTAGGTAGGTTTCCACAAGATAAATATTGTGTTATGTATTGCTATTTTCTTGTTTCTATTTTCTTCTTAGTCTTTATCAGTTAAGTTATAGCTAGCATTGACCCATAGATAAGTGTGAAGTATGGTCTAGAGTAAAAAGTTGAAACTAATGAGTATATTGATTTACCCCCACCCCCCACAATATACCATCCTATTGTAGGACCAATAAAAAGAGCACCAACATGATTTTAAAGTTCAAAGAATATATAATAGTAAGAAATATGAAAGCACATTATGGATGATAAGGATAACCTTGCTGAAAGATATATTTCATCTAAATTAGTAAAAGGTAATGATAATGAGGAAGGAAGTCCAACACTTGAAAAAATTTATCAAAAAAATTAGATTCTCATTGATCCTAAACAAATTAGCTTCTCAAAGATTTTCTATGGTGGGCAAAGATTGGATCTAGAAAAGATTAATTCTTCTCTCCTTAAAACATTTAGAAATATTGAAGCAAGACATGGAGGAAAGAACCTATTATTTTTAGATGACCATTTAACTATATCAGCAATAAAAAAAATCATTATCTCCCGTCTAATATACCTTCTTTTAAAGAAAAATGAAAATCTAGATGATCCCAAGAAAGTTGAGTTTTTAAAAAGCTTTTTGTTAGCCCCAACTAGTGATGCAACTTATAATACTATGAATATATGTAAAAGTGTCATCTCAGTTTTTATGTTGTCATTGATGTCAAGTCTTAGTTGGTTAGACATTATGTTAATTTAGTAGAGTTCCATATGATTTGATTGATGAAGAGGATTTGATTTATGAAGAGTATGTGAAGAAAGTATGTTGATGATAGATGTAATAAGTATGGTATAAATTGGAAACTTGAATGAATTGGATAGTGATAATGTAATATTAGTTTTATTATTTTACAATCATGTAATATTATAATGTATTAAGATATACAAGCTATACTAAGTGACAAGGTGAAACAAGGAAGACAATGTTTGCCGAGTGATTATAGCTATCACCAAGTAGTTGGCAAGGTAAAGATAAAATTAAGTATTAACCAAGTAAGTTTAGTATTGATCGAGTGATGTTATACCTAAGTGAAATAATATGTTCACCAAGTAAAAGCAAGAATAAAAAGTCTATAAAGATGGAATCTGAGGCCAAATATTTGGTGGAAATAAAGAATGCTTGAGAAGTTCAAAGGCATGAGTCAAAGTTTGTTACAAGATCTATGGTTGGGAAAATACAAGGGAGATTTAATGATAAACATTGAAGAAGGATAAGGATGAGCACAAAGTTCTATGAAATTTCTATTTTCTAAGTGACTGCATGAAATGAATATGAGATCAACGATTGTGGTTAAGTGGTTAAATCTGAAAGAATCAGAAGTAGAAACACTTATATTTAAGGAGTAGTTGAGAAATTTTTTGGTTGCTACTTGAATACAAATTGAATGATAAGAAAAGATATGAAATTGAAAATTTGTTAAAGCTATAAGAAGTAAGGTGAACCAAGAAGAGAAGAGAGAAGATAAAAGTAAAGGAAAAGTGAAAGAGAGAAGGTATAAATTACCGAATAAAGAGATTAGAGGAATGAGATTAGAAAGAGACCAAGCAGAATAGAGATTTGAACAAGAAAGGTAGTGCTAAACCTAACAGATCAATTTGTACTCTTACTTTCTTACCCTTGTAGTAGAAACATCTCTTAATTGATTAAACATAAGAAGTCTATAAGATCTTATATGGTAACATCAATTAGTGGTGTTTATAATTCCTTTAGAGAAAGCCACACTTCAGACACAATTAATGAGTGATAAGGTTTGGATCATCTTTTGGTGTAAATCCTCAAACTAGGTCACATTACCAATGTGTATGTAAACCCTTAACAAGGTTGGCTCCTAACAGAGCTCACTTCATAAGTGTAAATACTTTTGGGTTGCTAGTCCTAGGTTTTTTTTTTTCCCTTTATAGGGTTTCCATGTTAAAATTTTGGTGTCAAATGTGTGAATTTTGTTATGTTGCAAGTTGATTTTCATGAAATTTACTTTTTATTGCAACTTGGTAGATGATTAGTAATGACTAGGTAATAGAACAAAACAATTATTGATAGCTGATGATAATAGGAACAATGAATGAACAATTTAGAATGAAATGATTATAAGTGTTAATTTTGAAGTTGAATGTGATCACTAAGTAAATACTTTTGATTTTTTATTGGTATTAAAGTGTTTAAGGGACTATAGGATAACTTAACTAACTCACACCCTAACCCTCTCAATTATCTAATAATTGGTATCAAAGCACTATTCTTGGAGAAATAAGTTTAAAGTAACTTGAGAAAAATATCTAAAGATGTATAAGAGAGAGGTACCAAAGATGAAAAAGGGGAATTTAGCATCATGAAAAGATAAAATGAGGATATACCTATCTAGAATTGGAGATAATATAGCACATGGGTTGGACAATGAATACATTGCACCTTCTTATCCTATGATTGTGGAACAAATTACTAAGAAGAGGAATCACTATAACCTGATCATATTTAAGATTGCATTTGCACTCAATAATGTCGAGTCTAATGATATTGAGAACTACACAAATACTAAGAAAATATGGGATAAATTAGAAATTTTACATGGTGGAGATCCAAATGTGCTAAGAGCTAAACTTAAAAGTCTTAGAGAGAAATATGATGACATGAGAATGAAATAAGGTAAGGATGTTTCACAAAAACTAAACCAAACCAAAGAAGTTGTGATTGCAATCAAAGTTGCTAGAGGTATTATCAAAAATAGTGAAAATATAACTAAAGTTCTTAGAAATATTCTACCTATTTATCCTATCATTTTTTTTGCAATTCAAGAGGTGAGAGCTATGCCTAGTAATGTTTTGATACTTGAAAGTTTAGTTAGTCGATTGACTGCATTCAAGTTGAGAAATTATGATCATAGTATGGTTACACTTGGAAGTGCTTTTAAGTCTTCACTAACCATTGCAAGTTAAAAGAGAGATCTAAAATAAGTAAAGAAGAAAGTGATTCTAAATATGAAGATGATCTAGATGAACTTGAGGAATTTCTTGCTAGAAGGTTATCAAGAGGTAAAGGTAAATTTAAAGGTAAACTAATCCTATTTTGTTCAAGTAATGCTGAGTCTCCTAACATAAGTAAGAGTGATAGAAATGAAAAGAAATATTACAAGTACAAAAAGAATAAGGACTACAAGGACAAACGAAAGAAATCATGGCACATGGCTGAAGAAGAGCACACCGAGTGTAGTATTGATGAAGAATAGGAATTTGTTGATATGGTATATGTTTCTATCAAAGAAGATCCCAATGGAGAAAGATATGATAGGGAAATTTCCCTTATTTCACATGTTAGAAAGACTGATTCATGGATTATAGATATTGGATGATCACATCACATGATTGGTGACTTAAGTAAGATTGAAAAATTTGAAGAAATTGATGATGGTGGAACTATTAATTTAGGTAATGATGTTCCATGTCTAGCGAAAGAAAATGGAGCAATGATGTTGACTGATAAGACTAGATGTGATGATTCTTATTGGGTAAAAGGACTAAAGTATGATATTTTGGGTTTTGCTCAGTTGAACAGTTCAAGTTACAAACTAGAATTTCAAAATGAAAAAGTCAATATCTAAGATTATGAAGGAAATCTGATTGGAATATGGATGCAAAAAAAAGTTAAAACTTATTTTATCTTGATCCTACTATTGATACATGTTTTTCATCTAAATTTGAGGATATTTTATTTTGGCATAAAATGTTTTTTCATGTAAACTTTGAGAACATGGTAAAGGTTAGTAGAAAGAATAGAGTTAGAGGCTAGTTGAATCTACAAAAACCTAAGAATGTTATGCATAAAGAATGTAGGCTCAATAAGATGAAAAATTCAAGTTTTTCAAGAAGCACACACACTTCTAATGATGTTTTGGAACTTTTGCATAATGACTTATGTGGAACCGCTGGTATGGAAATTTGTTATGGTGACAAATATTTCATCTTGTTTTTTGATGACTATTCTAGAATGATGGCTATTGTATTCATGAAGGTGAAATCACATACTTTTGATATGTTCAAATGGTATAAATCTAGAGTTCAAAAACAAACTAGTAGATCACTAAAATGTTTAATATCTAATAGAGGTTATGAGTTTATGTCTATTAAATTTACTATTATTTTTTTTGTTGAGAATGGTAATTAAGAGATACTTGTTTGCATCAAGGACTTTCAATAAAATGGTATTGTTGAGAGAAGAAATAGATCAATCATGATATTGATGATTGAAAATTATGTTGCACACATATTATAGAGAGAAGTTCTTAGTAATATTTTTTATACTTTCAACCAAGTCTAGTTGAAGAAAGGAAAAAAAAAGCACACTGTGAACTCTACTATGGTCATACACCTAATATAAGTTACTTAAAAACTTAGGAAGTAGTTATTACATTCATAAGAATGAAATAAATGGTAAATTTGATCCAAAAGGAGCTAAAGGTATATTCCTTGGATTTTCATCTAAGAGAAAGGCTTATAAAATGTTTGAACAAAGCTACTAGAAAAATGGTTGAAAGTGCAAATGTAATGAATGATGAGTTTTCAGACAAGAACAATTTGGAAAGCAAGAAGGAACCTAGAGATTATAATAATTTTGTGTATGTATATAAAGAGGCATACAAAATATTACTTGATTTAAAACCAAGAGCTATCGAGCATGAAAAAGTGTTACCTAAGTCATAGACTACTTTACTCGAGCATCATATAGTACAACTTGAGCAACATGTTGAACCCCTATGAGTGAAGAAAATGTTGCAAATAGGATATTAGAACTTGCATTGGCAAAAAACTTGAGAAATGATCATTCACCTAAAAAAAATAATGGTGATAGAAGCATTGGAGTACATAAAAGAAGTAAGTTAAGAGACAATAACTATCTGATAGCTGATTTTGAACCATGAATAGTTAAGTCTACATTGGAAAATGAGAATTGGATAAATTTTATGAAAGAAGAAATTGATCATATAGCGAAGAACAACACATAGATGTTATTAGTGATCTCTATAGAAAATAATGTGATAGGAATAAAATGGATTTTTAGAAATAAGAAGTATGAAAATTGAAAAGAATAGTTTGCAAAGGATATGCTCAAGAAGTAGGAATAGATTATGGTGAGACTTTTGCATCTATGGCAAGATTGGAAGTAGTAAAAATATTATTGGTCTATGCTACCTATAAGAAGTTCAAAGTGTATCAAATGGATGTCAAATCTGCATTTCTAAATGGAATAGTTGAAGAATAGTTCTATATATAACAACAAAAAGGATTAATTGAACTTGATAAGAGGAATATGGTTTGTAAATTGAGCAAGTCATTGTATGGACTGAAACAAGCACATAGAACATGGTATTGAAGGTTACATTCTTATTCGATTAACATCGGATCTTATAGAACAAGTGAGAACAATAATCTATATTTGAAACATAAATATGATGATATGGTGTTGATTTTTAAAATATTTGTGGATGATATTATATTTGGAGGAAATGACATGTTATCTCAGATGTTTATTGATTAAATGAGTAAATAATTTGAGATGTCAATGTTTAGTGAGATCAAAATTTTCATTGCTTTACAAATTCATCAAACAAAGAGAGGTATATATTGTTAGTGTAATTTTTTATTTTTCTTATTTTACTAGGCTTTTCCTACACTTTTAATAATCTCACTTAGGTTAATAAAGCATGTCTTATTAGGTGAATGGTTGTGAGGTGTCACCTTCCTACATGTGAGCATCTATTAGCTATCTTGGGAAGATACTTTGCTATCTTTAGTCCGATAGATGGTTGCTCCTCATTGGTTGGTGTTGCCACCTCCTCCCTCTTCCTAGCCTATATAAGCATGCTACCTGGCTTGTATTTGCATCTCTTCTTTTTGCGTCCTCTTAATGCTATTTTGCTTCCAGCATTTGCATTACTCTCTTGGAGACTAACTCTATGATGCTATTTTGATTTTGTATCATTTGCATTCATAGTTTAGATATTTACTCTTTGCACTAGTTTTCTAGGTTGTTAATCTTTTCAGATTCTAACATATATGTGACTCAATCTAAGTATGCAAAAGAAATATTGAAGACATTTGGAATGGGTGAGTTTAAACCGATCGATACACCTATGGTAATTGGAATTAAATTATTAAAGGAAGATATCACTTTAGAGGTAAATGAAACACAATATAGATCTATGATTAGTAAATTATAGTACATTGTCCATAGTAAACCATATATTGCACATGTTGTTGGAATTATTTCAAGGTTTTCATCTAATCCCAAGGAAACACACATGAATACTATGAAGAGGGTATTCAAATATCTAAAAAAAACTGAATATTTTAGCCTATGGTATAAGTAAGATGATGAATTTAATCTTAAATTCTACGCAAATGTTGATTGGGCTAGTAATGTAGATGATAGAAAAAGCACAAGTTGTGGAACTTTCTTTTTAGGAGAGATATTGATCACATGCATAAGCAAGAAACATAATTGTATTTCACTATCTACTACTGAAGTTGAGTATGTTGCTACTATAATCAATTGTTCAAATTTTGTGTGGATTAAGAAACTATTGTAAGGTATGAAAGAAGAGATAAATGAGTCTATTACTATTCACTGTGATAACACTAGTACAATAAATATATATCATAGAATCTAGTGATGCATGAAAAAATAAAGCATATATTGATCAAGTAACATTACTTAAGGAAGCAAGTACAAGAGAAACAAGCAAGACTTAAATATGTGAAGTCTAAAGAACAAATTCTAGTTATATTTACAAAGCCATTGCCTAATTGTGCTTTTAAGTATCTAAGAGGTAAACTAGGGGTTTTACCCCTATCCAAAATTCACTAGGTGAAGATGAATTAAACATCAAATCATGGATGAAAAATAAGATCTTTTTGAAGTTGATGCAAGATTTTACACTTTAGGAACATTTATGTGGTTATGAAGATAACTGTGATTGAACTGATGTAAACTATACATGCAGGGTACAAGGATAACTAAAAGGTTTTGTAAGCTTCACATTGGAACTTATAATTAACTTTGGTATTGTTGTCAAAGGGGGAAATAATCTATAATGAAAAAGTATATCAAAAGGGGAGATAACCATAAGAATACAAAGCGGGAGTGAATATGTAAAGAAGAGTAGTATACTAGCGAGATGAGAATCAGTGAGAAGTTGAAGCTAAACAAAAGAATATCATATCCTAAGGGGGAGGTAATGTTGAAGATGATTTTTGTTGCTGAAGATACAAGCCAAGTTATAGAGAACTTGATGATGAAGTCAAAGAACTAAAAAGTTGTAATATTGTCAATGCACACATTTAACTATCTTATGTAATGTAAAATCATATATTATGTGTTCCCATCAATGCCAAAGGGGGAGATTGCTAGCCCCAATAGATGATGTAGTTCAGAATGCTATGAATGTATGTAAAAGAGTCATATAAGTTATTATGTTGTCATTGATTTCAATTCTTAGTTGATTAGACATTATACTAATTCAATGGAGTTCCATATTTTTTTGATTGATAAAGAGAATTTGAAGAAAGTATGTTGAAGAAAGAGTTGACAAGTATGGTATTTAATGGGAAATTGAATGAGTTAAATAGTGATAGTATAATGTTTGTTTCATTATTTTACAATCATGTAATGTTATAATTTAATGAGCTATACAATCTATACTAAGTGACAAGGTTAAAGAAGGAAGACAATATTCACCAAGTGACTATAGTGTTCATTGAGCATTTGGCTAAGCAAGTGAAAGTTTAGTATTAACTAAGCAACTTTATTATTGACTAAGTGAAGTTTTATACAAGTGAAATGTTATGTTTACTAAGTAACAACAAGAAGAAAAAATTCATAAAGTTAGAATATGAGGCTGACTTTTGGTGGAAATAAAGAATGTTTGAGAAGTTCAAAGAAATTAGTTAAATTTTGTTACAAGATCAATGATTAGGAAAACACAAGCAAGAATTGATGATGGAGATTGAAGAAGGATAAGGATGAGTATAAAGTCTTATGAAATTTCTAGTTTCTAAGTGTTATATGTAATGAATTTGTGATTAATGATTATGATTAAGAGGAAAGATTGATTACATGGTTAAGTGAGAAATAGAGTTGTATTTCACAATCTACTAGTTGAAGTTGAGTATGTTTCTATTGCAATCAATTGTTCAATTAATGTATGGATTAAGAAATTATTAGAAGGTATACAAGAAAAGATAGTCGAGCTTGTTACTATTTATTGTGATAACACTAGTGGAACAAATATATCAAAGAATATGATGATGCACAAAAATACAAAGCATATATCAATCAATTATCATTTCTTGAGGGAGAAAGTATAGGAGAAACAAGTAAGGCTTGAATATGTGAAGTCTAAAGAGAAAATTATAGACATGTTTACATTTCCTATGGATGCTTTTGAGAATCTAAAACATAAATTGAGGGTCCTTCCCCTATCTAAAATTCACCAAGTAAAAGATGCATGCTGCATCAATTCATGGATGAACATAAATATATTTATTGTAAAGAGCTCACTATTTAGAAGTTTCTAAAGCTGTAAAGATGACTATGATGAAACTAATATAAGAAGTACATGTAAGGTACATAGATAACTAAAAGGTTTTATAAGTTTCATATTGGACCTTATAGTGACCTTTGGCATTGTTGTCAAAGGGGGAGAATATCAGTAAGGAAAATTATGCCTAAAGGGGAGAGAATGAATATGGAGAGAACCAATAAAAGAAAATATTAGTAAGAAGGAGAAGAATAATTTAAAGGGAGTAAATGACTAAGAGGAAAAATTATTAAGGATGAAGATGATGTTAGAGTGAATGATGTTTCTTCTAAAATGAAGGAGAGATCATATCCTTTGGGGTAGCAATGTTGAAGAAGATTAATGTCGCTAAAGATATAGATCGAGTACACCTAATGACAAAGTTTGAAAGCATAATAATTGTATTGGTGTCAATACATACATTTTATTATCTTATGTAATGTTTTGTAATGTAAAGTCGTATGTTTTGTGTTGCCATCAATGCCAAAGAGGCAGGTTGTTGCCCCAACTAATGATGTAACTAAGAATTCTATGAATGTAAGTAAGAGAGTCATATCAATTGTTATATTTTCATTGATTTCAAGTCTCATTTGATTATACTTTATGCTAATTTATTAGAGTTTCATATGATTTGATTGATGAAAAGGATTTGAAGAAAGTATCTTGATGACTAGGTTGATAAATATGGTATTTAATGACAACTTGAATGAGTTTGATAGTGATAATGTAATGTTGGTTTAATTTTTCTACAACTATGTAATATTGTAATTTAATGAGATATACAAGCTATACTAAGTGACAAGGTGAAAAAAGTAAGACAATGTTCACCGAGTGACTATAGTTTTCACTAAGTAGTTAACAAGGCAAAGATAAATTTTAGTATTAAACAAGTTTACTATTGAATGAGTGATGTTTTACTTGAGTCAAATGTTATGTTCAATGAGTAATAGAAAAAAGGAAAAAAAATTTAAAGATGGAATCTGAGGCCAACTTTTGGTGGAAATAAATAATGTTTGAGAAGCTCATAGGCATGTATCAAAGTTTGTTACAAGATCTATGGTTGGAAAAAAATAATGGAGATCTGATGATGGAGATTGAAGAAGGAAAAGAAAAAGAAAAAATTTATATGAAATTTCTATTTTTTGAGTGACTAAATGTAGTGAATTTGAGATCGACGATTGTGGTTAAGTGATAAAATTTGGAAGAACCAGGAAGCATAGAGACTACTATTTAAGGAGTAGTTGAGAAAGTTTTTGGTTTTTGGTCAAATGTTTATTGAGTGATAAGAAATGAGATTAAAGAGATAATTTATTGAAGCTATAAGAATCAAGGATAACCACATACAAAAGAGAGAAGATCAAAGCAAAGTTAAGGGAAAGTGTGATGTAAGCTAGATTGCTTCTAGCACTTTTCTTCACCAAGGGCTCAAATAGGATTCCCTCATATTATATTAAGGTTCTCCTTAGTCACCCTAACCCCAAGAGGATTTCTACTTTATCCTCTTCACTTCCCTACCTAGATACACCAGATTTTTTACAACTTGCTTCCTTCTAAAGACATCTTTCATTGTCCTTCAAACTCACAATTTCATCAAGCTCGGCCATTTTTCCTTCAATATGAAGTGAGGGATGTAACTTGATATTTTTTAGACTACCTCTATACTTCTATTCACAAATTCCATGAGTCTCCTTATCAATTCCTTCAAACTTGAAAAAATTGTCCTAATTAGGTCTAGTAAAATTAGGCCTCCAAAGTTAGTTTTTGGGATTCCCTTAACAAGGTGATAAGTTAACCTTATATATGGGTACTCATTTGGGAACACTTCAAGATTTTTTGAGTTTTAGTTCCTCAACCTATTCGTACACCCATTTTCTATTTTTATGCCTAAAACTGAGGGTTTCAAGCATTTCCAATTAATATCCGCTATCATCTAATGAAATGCAAAAAAAAACTTGTCTTGGAACCTTTCCATTTTGTACATGGATTCTTCATACATCCATCCTCCTTCGTCAACTCTCATATTGAACTATCTAATACATTCAATCCACCAAAATCCTCTTGCAAACATTGTGATCACCTAGCCATGCATTCAAAGCTTCCTAGGGAATCACTTGAAATATGGTTAACTAGTTTGTCTAGGCCTCTCCTTTTGTATATACACTATGTTGGAAATTAATTCAGTAGCCACCTTAGGATTCATGAAAAGGGCTTAATTTCCTCCTATGTACTATAAGTTGAGTGGTTATATCAGACATTGAAAGATAGATCTTTTGGTGCAATGACAACCCCACTCTAAGAAGTGGTATTAGAGCTTGGTCACAAGTTCAAATCCTTAGACACTTGGGTAATGTTGAGGTGGAGATTGTTGGAAATTATTCTGCTCTCCCCTCAAGATTTGTGATAAGGGCTTAACTACCTCTTGTGTACTATAAGTTGAGTGGTTTTATTAGGCATTGATAGATCAATCTTTTGGTACAATATAAACCCCACTCTAACACACTATACAAATATTCCACTTCCATGTCCTTCAAAGCCATGATGATTCCATGGCGAGGATTCATCGGGGAGTCATTTTTCACATAGTTGTCAAAATGAAAATAGGAAACTAGCTAGAAGAAAAAGATTTTTAAACTATAGCCTAATGAAATCCTATCAAACTTCAATACAAAAATAAAAGTAATTTAAGAGAATGAAATATAAGGATCAAATGAAAATAGAAGGTATTCAATCCATTAAAGCACTCTTGCAATGAAAAACCTCGAAACTATCAAATTTGGAACAATTAACTCATGCCTTTTAATTTTCAAAACTCACTTCTTAAAACTTCCAAACCCTGGAATGGTTTTTCCTCATGGTCTTATAGGTTCCTTGAGAGGTTTCAAACATTTATCTTAACTATCAACCTCTTTCTCCTAAAAATCCAATATTTTGTCAAATTCTTGTCAAGCAACTTTTCAAAGTTGCTGATAGCTTTTGCATCTCTTAGCAATTTTGACATCCATCACTTGGAAACCTCCAAAATGGTCGACTATGATACACTTATGATTTGTAGTCATGATTTGGCCTCTAGAGCATCAATCCACATGATTTTGACCTATTTGTAACAACTTTTGTGAAAAATTGATATCTTTTTGACATATTTCCCATCTTTGTGCCAAATTACAAAGTATGACATGTAAAAGCATCATAGTGGCCATAATAAGTTCAAAACCATACCTTCCTCAAACTTCTAGGGTAAAAGACCCATACCCCTAATCTTCTTAACAACCAAAACACAAGGTAAGAAAAAGCCACTCAAAAACAACTAGAATGGATTGAGCCTAGTCAAATTGACCTAGAAGAAAACACACATGACCTTATAATGTTCAAAAAAAACCAAATCACTTGGTTAAGGTCAATACAAGCCAAAAACCAAAATGTGAAACTAGGACTAAGAATTAGGCCAAGTGCTCCTACACCATACTCCCTTGAAAACAAAGATTTCAATCCACCCTTGGATTGAGCAAGCTAGAGTCTATTCCCAACTTCTTGAAGTTTGATTCCTTGATCCAAGTAACCTTTGCATATTATTTTCCATGGCACTTGAAAAGATGTTCCCAATAAGTTGTAGACCTAGTCTTCTTGTAAATCCTTGAGTCAAGTACCTTGTCAGCTACCTTTGGTGGTGGAGTTAAGTTCAGGTCTTCTACATCTTGACCAACCTCCTTAAGTATTTGATCAACATCTAGATTAGGGCCTTTATACTTAATCAAATCAGCAACATTGAAAACTAGTGACAACCCAATGTCTTCAGGAAGTTCCTCCTTGTAAGCATTGTTGCCATACTTAGCTAGTATTTGGCAAGATCCCAAACTTCTCATCTAAATCTTATGAGGAACTCCCTTCTGCAACCTTTCTCTATTTAGATGAACCATCACAAGATCCCCAACTTGGAATTGCACATCTCTTTTACTATAGTCTACCTTATGCTTGAGTTTCTACACATTGTCAGTTAAGGTCTTCTATACTATTTGATGGACTTCCCTCATGGAGTGGTAAAAGTTCTCAGCGTATCCACTAGCTTTTGCACCACCCCTCAACTCTTTTAATTCAAAAACCCCTCTAGGATACAACCCATAAACAATTTCAAAAGGGCTCTTACCAGTTGATTTGTTGATTGTATCATTATATCCATATTTACCCCACCCAATGAGTTGATCCCAAACTTGTCCATATTCCTTTGTAAGGAATCTCAACAAGTTTCCAAGGCTCCTATTTATGATGTCAATTTGGAAATCTATCTAAGGATGATAAGAATATCTAAAAGATAGGTTGGTGCCTAGTTTGTGTTGAAGGGTGCTACCCTTAATACCATAAGCACATAAAAAAAATAAAGAAATAACAGTAATTGCGAGAACAAAATTTGGGCTTCTTATTATCACCACAAATGTAGAATTAAAAAATTCACAATTACAATATGCTAACCCACATGGGTACCTACATAATAGTTATCTACAAGATAAAGTTGTGAACTATCATCTAGAGCCGTCCTAGATAATGTTTTAGGCATTTTTTAAATATGCAATTTTAGGCCACTTGAGAAAGTTCTAGACACTCAAACTTAATGACTAGGGTCAAAAGACCCTAAAAATACATATAAATTTGGACAAATACACATCTAACATTTATTTTGGATGTTTTGGTTGGCCCAACTTTAGAAGACCATAACTCTTGCACCGTTGCTCTAATTGGCTATTATAAACACTTTTTAGAAACCCCAACTCATGATCTATAGACTCGAATCCATGCAAGTGCCCATCTTTCAAGTTTTTGGACCTCATTTAAGCACTTTAAGGCCTCCAATGGTGAGCCTAAAGTTTATATACAAAAATCAAAAACCAAAAAACTAAAATAAATCCATGAATACGCATGATATGGCACTAAGATTCATTTGGTAGGCTAATATATCCAAGATGAATATCCACCTTTGAAATTAGGACATTTTAAGCTTTTATGAAAAACCTACTAAAAATAATAAGTTCCTAGAAATAGTAACCAACCTGTCTACTAGTGTTGATTAAAATAGAAAAGGCTAAAAATAAAAATATTTTAAAATGATGCAAGTTTACTCTTACACCCAAGATGCTCCTGCACCAGACACCTAGATTAATTTGAGAATTGACCCCATCATGTCTTAGGTGTTCAAAGGAAAAGCAAGATGGTTAACCTCCTCCCTTACTAGCCATGATGAATCCTCTACTAGCCTCCCTTTCCATTTGACCAGGTATTTTTCATAAGTTATGTTCCTTGTAATTTTTCAACCACGATTGTCTAACATCTCCTCAATCTCTTTTGTTGCCAAACTAGCTACTAGAATACTCCACTAAACTTCTACTAATTCATCTGCATCACCTCCTTCATAAGGTGTTGTCAAGTTTTAAATGTTAAATACTGGTGAAATATTCAATTCAATAGGAAACTCCACTTCATAGGCATTTCCAAAATCATGCCTTTTCACTATCTTGCATGGTCCTAATGTTCATCTTATTATATGTACCCACTAGAAAACACTCTTTTCTCAAATGAACCATGACTTCAACTCCAATATGAAATTCCTTATACCTCCTTTTCACACCTGCCTTAGCTTTATACCATTTATTCATCTTTATAATGTTCTTCCTCACCTCCTCATGGATATTCTTCAAATATTTAGCAAATTCTTCTACTTCAGCACTACTTATCTCTCCTTTATCTAGTTGTCACAATTCAGAATCATTTCTAGGACCACTCCCATATATAATCTAAAATGGTAATTTAATAGTGCTCCTATTGACATTATTATCATGTGCAAATTATGTCTATGGTAAAATCATATCCCATCATTTTGTCTTGTCTCTAACCAAACATCTTAGCAAATTTCTCAAACTCTGGTTCAAAACTTTCATTTGTCCATTAGTCTATGGATGATGTGATGAGCTAAACTTTAAATTTGTCTTTAATTTTTTCCATAATGTATGTCATAAATACCCAAAAAACTTGATATCTTGATCTAAAACTACACTCTTTGGCAGACCATGTAGTCTCACCACTTCTTTAAAAAACAACTCTACCACATAAACAACATCACTATTCTTCTTGCAAGGAATGAAATGTGCCATCTTTGAAAACTTGTCAACCACCACAAAAATAGAATCGTTCCCACACTATGTCCTCAATAATACAAGAACAAAATCCATGGTAACACCCTCCCATGGCTTCTTTGGTATAGGTAATGACTGATAGAACCCTGTATTCTGCTTCACTCATTTTGCCATCTAACATACTCTGCAACTATGTAAAAACTTCTTCACATCTTGCTACAACTATGACCAGTAATAATTATTAGCAACCAAAGAAATGGTTTTATCTCTACCAAAGTTTCCAACCAATCCTCCACTAAGCTTCTCCTTGATGATATTATCTCTTATTGAACTTCTTAGGATGCACAATTGGCTTCCTTTGAATAACATAGCATCTTGTATTATGAAATCCAACTACTTTTTCCTATCAAGAGTAATAGGTTTTGTACAAGCCTTCCATAATTCACCAAAATCAAGATCCTCTAGATAAAAATTACTGAGTTCCTTGAACCTAACCACCTCAATCTGCATTTTTGTTAGCAAAATTTGTCTTCTACTAAGAGCATATGCAACTCTATTAGACTTCTCACTCCTGTGTTTGAAAAAAAAATGTATAGCTCTACAAATACTCAACCCACTTCAAATGCCTTTGGTTCAATTTTCCTAGACTATTCAAATATTTCAAAGCTTGATGATCAGTATACAAAACAAACTCCTAAGGAAGAAGTTAGTGTCTCCATTTATTCAATGCTTAAACTCTAGCACAAAATTCCTAATCATAAACATAATATTTTCTTTTTGCATCATTCAATGTCTAACTGAAATAAGTAATAGGTCTACCTTCTTGGCTCAAAATAGCTCCTATTGTAGTACTACTAGCATCACAATTTACATAAAACACCATGTTAAAATCTAGAAGTGCTAAAATAGGCTGCTCTATAACTTTTTGTTTCAACAGATTAAAAATCTTATATTCTCCTATAGTCCCCTTAAATTCTTTCCTATCCCCTCTCATTGTTCTAGTTAAGGGTTCACAAATACTACTCAAACCTCTTATGAAATTTCTGTAAAAACTATCAAGTCCATAAAAATATGTTATCTCAATAGCACCCTTTAGAGTAGGCCATTCAAGGATAGCCTTTACTTTCTCCAGGTCCATTCTCAAACCTTTTGTTGAGACTACAAATCCTAGGTACACCAACTCTTTCTTCACAAAGCTGCACTTCTATAGGTTTATCAATAACTTTTCTTCCCTCAACTTATCAAAAACCTTTCAATAATACATCAAATGTGTTGGATAATGTTGTCCTTGATGTCACACAAATGTCATATCAGTCATTAGTCTCAAGTTCACTGAGCTCAAACAGTCTGCAATGCAATTTACAGTGCCAACCGAGCTCACTCAGTCATCAAAGGAAATGTGGAAGACAGTGTTAACTGAGCTAACTCAGTCAATGAAGGAAATTTCAAAAGCCAGTGTTAACTGAGATTCACTCGGTCTCCAAAGGTTAGTTTCACTAAGCTCACTCGGTCATCAAATGAATTATGGAAAAGTCAGTGTTAATCGAGCTTCACTCGGTATCCAAAGGTTAGTTTCCACTGAGCTCACTCGGTCATCAAATAAATTATGGAGAAGTTAGTGTTAACTGAGCTTCACTCGATCTCCAAAGGTTAGTTTCCACTGAGCTCACTCGATTATCTCAGGAAACTCAGTAATTACCGAGTTCTCCCGACGATTGATGGTTTGTCACGAAGTTCGTTGTATCAACCGAGCTCAATCGGTTAACACAGGAATTATTTTTTGAACAAAGTTCACCATGCAGGGTCGGCTAGTATAGGAATTTGCTAATTAATTGCTCTTAGCCGACTGTTGTAATTGTTTGTTTTAGTTAGTGATTTGACCCGACTAAGATAATCTGAAAGGTATATATGGTCATTCAAGTTATGAATTAAAGTGTGTGATCATGAAAAAGTTATGAATGCAAATTATAGTATGAAAAGGCGAATATTGAGAAAATTTTGATGAAGGATCAGATGTGATAAAGGAGCTGCAAAATTGTATTTGATTAGTAAGGATCCAGTCAAGCATAACAGAGATCTCCAATTAGCAAAGATAAGTTGCACATTATATCAGGTCATTTCATTGTTGCTTTCTAACCATTGTAACAGTGTATTCAAAATCTCTTAACAGAGTTGGTTTAACAACCATTCAATAAATCCTCTAACAAGGTGATAGTTCAGTTGAATTGTTCTAAAGACCTCTAGCAAGGCCACTCCTAATAGGGTGATTAAATCCTTTAACAGGGTCACACCTAACAGTGTGTTTTTGTAACCTTTAATAGGGTTGGCTCCTAACAAGGCTCACTTCAGAAGAGTGAAAAAGTTACATTGGTGGTTTTTCCCATATTGGGTTTCCACGCTAAATCTGGTGTCTCTTGTGTTCTTAATTGCTAAATTACTTTGTGCATGATATCATATCAGTTCTTAATATTTATCATTTTCTGCATTATCAAGTTTCAACATTTTATTAATCAGATCAAAGGTATATTTAGACATCTTAGGGACTGTGGAAAGTTTTTGTAGTAACTGATTCACCCCCTCCCCCTCTCAGTTACTCTATTCTCATTTCCAACACAAATGATTCTCCAATTTCTTACTAAAGATCAAAATATCATCTAGGTAAACAATGAAAAAATTACCTAGAAACTCCTTCAGTACCTCATTCATGAGCCTTATGAAAGTGCTCAGTGCATTGGTTAGCCCAACAGGCATGACTAACCACTAGTACAATCCTTCCCTTGTCTTGAAAGAAGTCTTCCACTTTTCACCTTCTTTGATACAAATCTAATGATACCCACTCTTCAAATATATCTTTGTGAAATACTCAGCCTTGCTCAAATAGTCCATAATATCATCCATCCTTGGCATGGAAATTTGTACTTGATTATGATCTTGTTGATAGCACAAGAATCTGTGCACATCCTCCATTCTTCATTAATCTTTGGTGCTAATACTACTGGTACAAAATATGGACTCAAAATATCTCAAATTAACCTCTTCTGGTGACCGATATTCCTTATTAGGGGTAATCCATCAGGTACATTATCTGACTCAATATTAGAAAACTTTCCCAACATATATACAACTTCTATAGGTAACACCTCTACTTCTTCTTTACCATCTTTTGAAATTATAGAAAAACACATATTCTCACACTTCATACCTTGGAGAAACTCCTTTCCATCAACAAAAAATATTCTAGTGACACTACATACCTTTTCTTCTTTCTCCTTCAATGTCTTCAACTTATGTTTCACTCCATCCTTTGTCAGAGTGTAGGTATTTTCTTGCCCATCACGTACAACATACTTGTGAAACTACCATGACCTACCTAGCAACATATGACATATATCCATAGGTATGATATCACAAAGTACCTCATACTAGTAGCTTCCAATCTTGAACTTCACTAAGCATTGCTCACTAACCATGACCTTGTGGTCATCTTGCACCCAAGCAATACAATATGGATGTGGCTATTTTCATCTCTTCAATTTCAACTCTATGACCATCATTTCTGACACCAAATTGTTAGTACTTCCACCATCAATGATCATATCACAACACTTATCTTCACATCTACATGTTGTGTGAAACAAGTTCATTCTTTGATCAGGTTCATTCTCACCACTCAGCAAGATTCTTCTATTAACCATTACTTCCCCTGTTTTAGTATCTTTAGAATGTGACAATCTGGCTTCTTCATCAACATGTGTAACTTTGGCCTAGTCTTCTATTCTTCAATCTTTCCTTTCTTGGCACTAGGAACATTCAAAATCTCTATGCCCTTCTTCTCCATAGTGAAAAAATTTCCCATGGAAGCCTCCTCTTCCAGATCTTGTCCTCTACCTCTTCCTCTATGATCTCTACTATTTTGATCATAGAAACAATTGGAATTTTTTCCCCTTTAGTTCTAACTATTACTTCCAACATCATCCTTGTTCTTCCAATAATCATTTCAACCTCCATAAAATTGTCCACCATATCTTCCACTATGACTTTTTCACTATTCTTTTTGTCAAAATTTTTGCTCTATTTATTCTCAACTCTTAGGGAAAACTAGTATGCCTCCTCAATATTGGTCATTCAAACTAGACTCAGCTCATCTTGAATGTTTGGCCTTAATCTATTAAGATATTGGGTCACTTTCTCCTTATCATCTTCTACATGGCCGGTTCTAATGAGAACTCGATAAAACTCTTTGGTATACTCTTGAATAGATTTTACCGCTTGCTTCAACCCTTGCATTTTCTTAAATAGATCAAGCTCCTAATCCATGGGAATGAGTTGTCACTTCATTTTAGCTACCATCTAATCCCATCTAGTGAATTTTTCCTTTCCTCTTTTATTTTGATCCAACTGGATCTCTTGGCACCAGATCTTTGCATGACCCTTTAGTTTGGCCTTCACAAACTTGACCTTATCTAGATCTTCAATATCTTCATATTCAAAGTATTTTTCTAGTTCATTGATCTAGTCAATCAATTCCTCTAGGTTGAGATTTCCCAAAAATGTGAGAACATCAAACTTAGGTCTTTTTCCAATACTAGAAATGACCTTAGAAAGCTTCACCTCCTTTGGGTTAAGAAATTCCTCTACTATGTATGGGTCTACATTTCCTTCTTCTTCTCTTTCATCCTTATTTTCATCATCTCCTATAGCAAGATTCATTTCTCTACACATCTATTCTTGAATTGCTTGCATTTTCCTCTAGAGGGTTCTAAACTCCTTAGGTGTAACACCTTTAACTATTCCACCACACTCTCTTTGTAGAGGTATTTCCATTGAAACTCTTGTGTAAACTACCTCACAATTGGTGATATATCTACATGCTCAGCCCAAACCATAGTTTTGGTGTGAATTGCCTCATAGTCATTGATCTATCCACACACTTAGGAACTCTAGCTTTGATACGACTTGATGAAGGGTGCTCCCCTTAAGACCATAAACACTTAATAGAAACAAAGAAACAATAGTAATTGTGAGAACAAAAGATGGGCTTCTTATTATCATTGCAAATGTGAAATTAAAAAATTCATAATTACAATATGCTAACCCACATGGGTATCTTCATTACAGTAATCTGCAAGACAAAGCTATGAACTATCACCCAGAGCTGTCCAAGATAATGTTTGGGCATTTCTTAAATAGGCAATTTTATGCTACTTGAGAAGGTTCTAGACACTCAAACTTAATACCTAGGGCCAAAAAATCCTAACACTACATATAAAGTTGGCCAAATTCACCTTTGACATTTATTTTGGATGTTTTGGTCAGCCCAAGTTTGGAAGACCACAACTCTTGATCCATTACTCTGATTGGCTATTATACCTACTTTTTAGAAACCCCAACTTCTAATATATAGGCTTAGATCCACTCAAGTGCCCATCCATTGAGTTTTTAGGCCTTGTTTGGGAACCTTAAGGCCTCCAATGGTGAGCCTAAAGTTTATATACCAAAATTACAAACCAAAAATCTATAATAAATCCATGAATACACATGATATGGAACTTAGCTTCAATTGGTAGGCTAATATGTCCAAGATGAATATCCACCTCTAAAATTAGGACATCCCAAGCTTGTATGGAAAACTTACTCAAAATAGTAAGTTCCTAGAAATAGTAACCCCCTATCTACTACTCCTAATTAAAATAGAAAAGGCTGAAAATAAAAATATTTTTGGGTGATGCAAGATTTTTCTTACACCCAGGATGTGCCTACATTAGTTTGTGCCATAGGGTTTTCCAAAAGTGGCTCATGAACTTTGTGTTCCTATCAAAAAAAATAGTCAAAGGAAAACCATGGATTCTTTCCACCTCTTCGAAGAATAAATGTGTAATCTGATAAGCATCATGGACTATCTTACAAGGGATATAATGTGACATTTTGTTGAATTTGTCCACTACAACATAAATATTGTCAAACCCTTATTTATTCCTTGGTAACCCTACCATAAAGTCTATACTTAAACACTCCCATGGCCTACTAGGAATTGGAAGGGGCTGATAAAGACTGCATTGGAAGATGTTCCTTTTTCCTTTTGACATACCACACAACACTCCACATATTGTCTCATATCACTATTCATTTTAGGCCAAAAGTAGAACCTAGTAACTAACTCTTATGCCTTATTAACTCCAAAGTGACCACTAAGTGCCCCATTATGCTTTTCTTGAATCAAATTCTCCCTCATTGATCCCCTAGGGACACATAGTTGAGTGACCTTAAACAACAAATCATTTTACAAAGTGTAATTAGAAAAGTCACCATGGAAATTTTTCTTCTACTCCTCACATACCTTGTATATTTCTACAAAATCTTCATCATCAAGATATAGGTCGTCAAAGCTATAAATGCCAATGCTTTGCAATTGAACATCTTACACTATTAGGAGTCTCCTACTTAGGGCATCAACAACCTTATTCTACACTCCTTTCTTGTGCTTGATGTTAAAAATGTAGGCTTGTAGGTATTCCACCCATTTCATGTGCTTGTTGCTGAGTTTATCTTGGGAGTTGAGGAAACTCAGGGCTTGGTTATTTGAATATACCACAAACTCCTTTGGAAGAACGTAATGCCCCCACTTCCTCAAAGCTTGGACTAGAGAATATAACTCAATTCATATGAAGAGTACTTCCTTTCGGCATCATTGAGCTTCTCACTATGAAAAGCCTTTGGCTTCCCTTCTTGGCTTGGGACTTCCCCAATTTCTACATTGCTAGCATCATTCTCCATTGTGAAGAATTTTCAAAACTACGTAGAACAAGAATGGGATGAGTAGCTATTCTCTTCTTGAGTGTCTCAAACCCATCATTTTCTTGTAGAGTCCAATGAAACTTTGTCTTCATCCCACTTTTGATAGTATCTAACACAGGAGTACCAATAACACTGGAGTACTCGATAAACTTCCTATAATATTGGGGCAAACCATGAAAACTTCTTACCTTTATTGCAACTTTGTGAGTAGGCTAGTTTAGGATGGTATCCATCTTACTTTGATCCATCTTGAGGTTCCCTTGAGACAAAACAAACCCAAGGTACACTAGCTCTTGCTTCATGAAGTCAATCTTCTCCAAATTTATCATTAGCTTTTCCTCATTAAATTTCTTGAAAACAATTTGAAAATTCTTAATATGTTCCTCTTTAGTTTTACTAAAAATCTATATGTCTTCCAAATAGACAACAAAAAACTTACCTATGTAATCCTTCAATACCTTGTTCATAAGCCTCATAAAAGTAGATGGAGTTCTTAATAAGCCAAATCGAATTACAAGCCATTTATAGAAACCTTCTATGGTCTTGAAGGCTAATTTCCATTCATCCCCTTCCCTACTCCTAACATGGTGATAGGAACTTTTAAGATCAATCTTGTTAAAGTATCTTTCTTCCCCTAAACAAGCCACTAGGTATTCAATCCTAGGTATTGGGAACCTATACCTAATGGTGATCCTATTAATGGCACTTGAATTAATACAAAGTCTCCAATTTCTCACCTTCTTAAGTGCTAAAATAGTAGGCACATCACAAGGGCTTTTACTCTTCCTAATTAGGCCTTGGTCTAAGAGTTCTTTGATTTTCTTGGAAATTTCCTCATTTTTTTTGAGGGGTCATTTTATAGGAAGCTTTGTGAGGAAGGGTGGCTCCTAGAATAAAGTCAATTTTATGGCTAATAGGTCTCCTAGGAGGTAAGGTAGTAGGTTGTCCATCACTAATAATGTCCTTGTACTCTTCAAGCATTGCATGTACTTCCTTAGGTAACTTTATTTGCTTTCCTACTTTGTCAACAACTTCTTGTTTATGTTTCAACACTAGTGCAAACCCTACTCCTCCTTCCTCCAAGGTCTTAAAGATCTCCTTTTTACCCACCTTGAGGAAATTAGGACTTGGATATTTCACCTCCTTCTAGTAAAGATTGGATCTTGAATGTCACACCATATTTCTTGAAGGAGTATGGATTTTTGACTCCATCATGCATTTTTTGTCTATCAAACTGCCATGGCCTCCCTAGTAGAAGGTGACATGCATCCATAGGTATAATGTCACATAACATCTTGTCCTTGTACGTTCCTATTGAGAATTCAACCCATGCTTGTTCACTTAAAATAACATGTTGCCCCTTGTTGAGCCTTGTAAACTTATAAGGAATGCTATGTGGAATTCTTTTTCATATTTAGTTTTCTAGCTAGCTCCTCTAATATGATATTATCCATAGAACCTAATTCTATGATGACCTTACCCACTTTTCCCATCATCTTTCATTTCACCCTAAATAGTGTTCTTCATTAGCTTGGTTCCTCCTTTATGGGTTCCTTAATCAATGTCCTTATCATTAAATTTTCCCCTTCTTCTGATTCTAAGGGTACTTTAGATGGTTTATTGCTACTACTAGACTCTTCTTGTACATAATTGACCCTTTTCATACTCCCTTGGGAAGTAGAAACTTTCTTAAGGAATCTTTATGTAGGGTATCACATTAGATTGTAATTATATCAGTTCATGATTGAAAAGTATGATCCTCTAGCTTAATTATTTCTTCTTCCTCTTCCACCATTGTTGGAGCTTCTTCCCCTACTGAAATTCCCTCGATTAAAACTTTGTTCTTATTGTTCAGTCCACTTAGTTTCCCCTTGGATTCTTGAGTCTGAACCTCTACCACCATAATCTCTTTGATTCCTTCCATCCATAACTCTACCTCTACCTCTAAAGTTGGTATTATATTTCTTCCTGTTCTTTTCTTCCACTTTCAGTGCCAATTGGAAACATCTATGGACTCTTGTAGGTGTCCATAGGTTAATTTATTCTTGTATGTTCCACTTCAACCCACTTAGATACCTAGCCACCTTAATAGGTTCTTCTTCTTGAGTCCCTAATCTCAAACATAACTTTTGGAATGCCTCAATATATGTTGCAAATATCTTTTTGTTTAAGCTTTGCCTTTTCTTGTATATTTGAATTTCGTAGTCTTCTGGTAAGGATTGTTCTTTTACCTTCATCACCATGGCTTTCCAATTTGCAATTGGTTTCTTTCCCATCTTCTCCCTCTCTTCTTGGGGATACTTCCACTAGGTTAGTACTGATCCTCTTAGCCTAGATTTGGCTACCTTAACCTTTTGTGCTTTAACGACCCCCTCACAATCAAAGTGGTTTTCCACCCCTTCAATCCATTCCATCACAAGTTCATGGTCCATCTTCCCACTAAACAAAGGAACTTCTTTTAGGGAATTTGCACCTAGTACCTTAATGTATTTAAGGAACAGCTCCTTAGTCAATGGAGGGTCTATTTTAGGGAATGATGTCTTCTTTGTCAACCTTTCCCTTACCTTTATCACTAGTTTCTCCTTCTTGATTTGTCTTCTTGGTTGCCTCAGCAACCTCCTCCAATTTGGTCTTCATCTCCTCTAATGCTTCCTCTAGGAGCCTATTCCTCTCCTTTTTCTCCTTTATCTCCTTGGAAACTTTTGAATTGGTTGCCATGTCTTCTTTCCCTATTGACTCAAGTCAGTATACAAAGACATGCCACTAGCCCCAAATCTTTGGTGGCTCTGATACCAATCTGATGTAAGTTGGATTTCTTCTAGCCCTTTTATTCACTAAAGGCTCACCTAGGATTCCCTCAGTATATTAGGATTATCCTTAGTCACCCTAACTCCAAGAGGATTTCTACCTTATCGTCTTCACTTCCCTACCTAGCTACACCAAGGTTTTTACAACTTGCTTCCTTCCTAGAGACATATTCCCTTGTCCCTAAAACTCACAATTTCATCAAACTTGGTTATTCTTTATTCAACATGAAGCAAGGGATGCAACTTGATGGTTTTTAAACTTCAAATTTCATAGGTCTCCTTATCGATTTCTTTAAACTTGACAAAACTGTCCTAATTAGGCCTAGTAAAATTAGGCCTCCAAAGTTAGTTTTTGGGATACCACTCCAAATCCCCCTTAACAAGGTGATAAAATAACCTTAGATATGGATACCCTTTTTGGAACACTTCAACATTTTTAGGTTTCATGTCCTCAACCTATCCGTACACCCCTTTGCTATTTTTATATCTAAAACCAAGGGTTTCAAGTATTTCCAGTCAACATCCACTAGGGTCTAATGAAATGCATAACAAAAATAGTCTTGGAACCTTCTCCTTTGGAACATGTCTTCTTCATACATACCTCCTTCTTATGAAATTCTCAAATTAAATATTTAATACATTCAATCCACCAAAATCCTCTTGCAAACACTATGATCACCTAACCATGCATTAACAACTTGTGTAGGGCATCACTTGAAATATGGAAAAATACAATTTCTAACCTCTCCTTTTGTATACACACTATAAAAATACTCCACTTCCATTTCCTTTAGATCCATGATGATTCCATAGTGAGGATTCATGGGGGAGTCATTTTTCACAAAGTTGTCAAAATGAAAACAACAAACTGACTAGAAGAAAAAGATTTTTAAACTCTAATGTAATGAACTCCTATCAACTTGAAATATAAAAAAAATGGTACCATAAGACTATGAAATACAAGGATAAAATTAAAATAGAAGTGATTCAATCCATTAAAGTACTCTTGCAATGAAAAACCTCAAAATCATCAATTTTGGAACAGTAACTTGTGCCTTTTAATTTTTCAAAACTCACTTCTTACAAATTCCAAACCTTAGAATGGTTTTACCTCATGGTATTATATTTTTCTCAAGATGTGTAATACAATTATCTTAAATATCAACCTAATCCTCCCAAAAATGCAATATTTTGTCAAAATCTTCTCAAGCAACTTTTCAAAGTTGCTAACAACTTTTGCATCTCTTAGAAATTTTGACATCCATCACTTGGAAACCTCAAAAATTGTCCATTATGATCCAGTTATTATATCTAGGCATGATTTATCCTCTAGAGCATCAATTAACATGATTTTGACAATTTTGACCTATTTGATAACTTTTGCAACAAATTGACATATTTCCCATCTTTGTGTCAAAAGAGAAATTATGACCTCCAACCTAGGAAAAAAGATGTAAACAAATCATAGAGGCCACAATAAGTTCAAAACTATACCTTCCTTAGAATTCTAGGTATAATACCTATACCCCTAATCTTCCTAACAACCAAAACACAAGGTAAGAAAAAACCACTAAAAAACAACTAGAATGACTTAAGCCTAGTCAAAGTCACCTAGGAGAAAACACACATACCTTCTAAGATCCAAATACAACAAAATGAGTTGGCTAAGGTTAGTACAAGCCAAAAATCAAAATGTGAAACTAGGACTAGGAGTTAGGCCAGGTGCTCTTGCACCAAAGTGGAAGAGAGAAGGTGTGAATCAACTAGTAAAGAGATCAGAGAAAATAAATTAGAAAGAGACTAGGAAGAATATACTGAATAAGAAAGATAGTACTAAACCTAACAAATCAACTTTTACTATTACTTTCTTACCATTGTAGTAGGAAAATTTCTTAATCAAGTGGATCTAACAAGTTTGTGAAATCCTATATGGTAACATTGATTAGTTGTGTTTATAAGTCCTTCAGAGCAAGCCACTCTTTATACAAGATCAAGGAGTGATAAGATCTAGATGATCTTTTGGTGTAAATCCTCTAACCAAGTCAAACTACCAATATGTATGTAAACCCTTAATAAAGTTGGCTCCTAAGAGTGAATATTTTTGGGTTGCTAGTCCTAGGTGGTTTTTCCCTTTACAAGGTTTCCACATTAAAATCTTGGTGTCAAATGTGTCAATGTTGTTATATTTCAAGTTGATTTTCATGATATTTTCTTTTTAATGCAGCTCAATAAATAATCAGTAACAACTAGGTAATAGAAAAATACTTACTGATAGTCAGTAATAATAGGAACAATGAATGAATAGTCTAGAATGAAATGATTATAAGTGTTAATTGTGAAGTTGAATGTGATCACCGAGTAAATAGTTTTGAATTTTTATTGGTACTAAATTTTTTGAAGGGATTGTAAGATAACTAAACATAATTGATTCCCCCCCCCCCCCCCCGCCCTTTCTTAGTTATCTAACCCTTTTATGGTAATAGGAGACTTGATCCTAGAAAAGTACACCCATGTTTTCTTTTAAAATTGTAGAAGATTGAACAAATAGATAGGAATGAGAACAATTTTATTGCTAAAATAACATATTGCAAGATAATTTCTATAATTTGATTCATCAAAGGGTGCATGTATCAAAGAAAATAATTGATATCTTCTCATAAGAGTGCATGTGAAGAAGAAGATCGACAACAAGTGAGTGAAATTGAAAATCTAATTTGTGTTGTGTCTTGTCAAGGTTTCTAAACTCATTCTTTAGTTGGTAAAAATATCCTTGCAAACCTATTCCCAAGTTGATGTTCAAGATCATGATTCAACATTTGTAAAAATTCAATTTTCTTCATTAAATGAGTTATATAAGGGTTCTTTTATTGGTTGATGTTTATCACTCCAAACTATCAAAAAGATCTTCAAACAAAGGAATTTCCAATGCTTGAAGAGTTTCCAATGCAAGATAAGTATATCCTTGCAAACCTATTCCCAAGTTGATGTTCAAGATCATGATTCAACATTTGTAAAAATTCAATTTTCTTCATTAAATGAGTTATATAAGGGTTCTTTTATTGGTTGATGTTTATCACTCCAAACTATCAAAAAGATCTTCAAACAAAGGAATTTCCAATGCTTGAAGAGTTTCCAAATGCTTTGACTAGTAGCATGCAATATGAAACCAATGTAATTCAACTAAGTTTACAAATCTATGATGAAATATGGTTGTTTGGTCCAATTCTAACAAACATTTAATATCTCATATGCGACTATCTAGTAAGCCTTTTAAGTATACATGCACTATACAATAATTCACTTCTTTCTTGTAAAGGTTCCTACTTCTTTCAACTAGTAAATGGATTTTAATGATCTTTATAAATGTTCCTTGTACATAACATAAATATTTGGATTAGTGTTTCTCCAATCAGTCTCTTTTTTTGACTCATAGATATGTGACTTTATCTCCCATGTTGGATTATGAACGTGTCCTTGATCCCATAAAATACATCTTTCAAAAAGCCATTATAGAGTTTGAACTATAACTACAAAATTAACTTGTGGAATTTTTCTCCTACAGTGGGCTTTTAACATAAACATAATGTAAGGTGATGTTCTTGAAATAGTTTTTGTCCATTTAACTTTTTAAGTTATTATCTCATGGGATACTTCTATTCCATTTCTAGCACTATGTCAAGTAAAGAAACACATGTAAGATTATTTTATAAGAACAAAAACATTTCATAAGATTTATGAATGAATATGTAATCTAATTTTTAAAAATTACAACATCATTGGTTGAATATTTGAGTAACTAGACTACTCATTTCACGATATAAGAGAACCAAAGAAGTAGAAGAAAATATTATGGAAATTTCTCATTTATAGTATTTGTGAATTATAGTTATAAGTGATAAAGTCACATACCTTTGTTTATGGGTGCACAAACAATGGATGCAAATGGTTGATTGACTAGGATAGTGCAAATGCTAAAGCCAAAAAATTGCTACTTTGTGATAATTATTTGTACAAATAATAAATTTCATTAAATGATAAACCAAGAAATTCTAAAATTCATAATAAAGAGATGTAGAATATCAATAATGGGGAGACAAATATACCTTAAACTAATAAGGTTCCATGGAAAAGGAGCTATCAAAATAAAGAGATGGTAAGAAGCTATACAAAATCAAGTTTGGATTAATCTTTCACCCTATCAATCAAGATTACATAATCCTTTTTAAAATGGAATACTATTAATATAACATCTAACATTTATTAATTCTTTAACAATCATTAATATTAGCACATGAACACATAACATTCAATAACATATGTCTTCAATCTATTTTTTCAAATAGACAAGCTTTTGTGTCGAAGAGTGAGAATAGACTATTGTGGAATCTAGCTAAGAATGGTAATTATTCAATCAAGGAAGGTTACAAACTTCTCCAAAAAATAGAGTCAGCAAAATCTCCTTCTTGAGCCTTCATGTTTTGTTGGAACAAGGTAGTGTTACCCAAGGCTGGGTGCTTTGTGTGGCTAGCAATTAAGCACATGATTCTAACAAGTAATCGGTTGGCTAGGTTAAGTATTGCCCCTCCTTTTAAATGTATTTTATGTGAAGAATAATATGAGATAGTTGACCATCTTTTTGCAAGCTACCATTTTGCATATTAGTGTTGGACATTTATTTTAAACAAATTAAACTACTCCACTCCATTACAAAATACCATTTGGGACATCTTTCAAGCCTGAATAGTTCTTTACCCTAATGCCCTATTTGTAGGAATTTGGAAATGTGCTCTGCATTAGTAATTTGGGCAATTTGGTGGGAAAGAAATAAGAGGAATTTTAGAAAAGAAGCATCATCTCTAGATAGAGTGTTCCAAACTGTTGGAGTTGAGGAAAGCCAACTCCAAAGACGCCCAAGATCACTTGCATGCGAGAACCTGTCAAAGAGAAGCCAAGAAAGGGGAGGAGCATGGAGCAAGGGCAAAACCCTAAACGTACATGAGAGCAAATTATGAAAACACAATAAGAAATGTATTTACAATATGCAAAATGATCTTATGAAAATACAATGAGAAGAGCCCACTTATAAAGAGCTCATGGAAGCTTGTAGAACAAGCTAGAAGGAGGTAGAGGACAAGAATGACAACTCAGCACATATCCACAAAAAGTGGAATATGCTAAAAAAGGAGAAAACTCCCGAGTTGTCAACAACTAACCACTACATGCATTAAATACTAAATATTAAATAAATGCATGACCTAAGTAAGCTTAAGCAAATAGAATAAATAATTAACAATTAATTATTTACTCTAACACCCCCCCTTAAGTGCAACTTAGGGAAATGCCTTAAGCTTACAAAACTAAGATGAATGCAGAATGGGTCCCGACAACGAGGCCATGTTAGGTACCCAAGTACAAAGCATAAAAAATGCAACCTCTGAAAGTGAGGAAAGAGAGAAAACCACATGGAAAAAACCCTCCCCCAAAAAGAGGTAAGAACCCAGTGAAGGACTGAAGAAGTCTCCAACTAGGGAAATTGTCCCCTAAAACAGGAACAAGAAGTGATCATGTAAAAGCAACATCACTAAAGCATGAAGAAGCCGCAAAATCTGCCAAACTGCTGATTAAAAGAACCTCCATGGAAGAAGAAGGCACGAACCAAGCATGTCTATATGGTAGATGATCCATCTCACCGAAATGCATAGGTAGCCAGCCACTACAATCGACTTGTGTATAAGATCAACCACTGAATACATAGTTCACACTATCGAACCATCAAACCATGGATGCATTAGAACAATAGCATAACCCCCCTTTAATGCAGATGGGGTGTGATGATAGGCAACTGAGAAGGTGAGCCAAATCTCCTACAAACAAACCAAGAACGAGGAGAGAGGAAGAGAGGTACAAACACCGATAAAGACACGGTCTAACTGACTCTGCATGGGGATAATGTCGTGGAAGGGACACTCACTTGACAAAGGGAGAATGCCTAAAATAGCAAACAAATAATCCCCCCCATGGTGCTTTATGAAAATAGTGCAAGTACAACTGACTCAAAACAACGTTCATGATCTCAGAATGCAAAAGTGGCACTTTATCTTAGTGCGAAACAAAAAAGTGCTTCAAAATGATAGCTACAATGATCAGAATGGAAAAAGAGCTATAACAAAAGAAAGTACAACCAAAAACAAAGAAAACCATGCCAGGAAAATGATCCTCGGGCCTAAAATACTCAAAATATCAACCATAGAGCAAAAACACCAAAACTATGATAGAAAGAGTAGAGGCCAAAAACTAAGGACAAGGACTGCATTTCTCAAAAGGTGACAAAACTAGCTTTCCAAAATTATAAATTTTTAAAAAAATTGACATGGGACGCAAAAGATATGCATGCCGGAGTCAAAAAAGGACTTTAGACTTTGACAAAAAAAATGGGCAATAAAAAAGCATCAAAACCTAAAAATACCTATACTAAAATCTCCATCTTAGAACTAGCTTTCCGACACTTCTTTCAGATTGGAAAAACACCTCCGTATGCAAAAGTTATGGCCAAAAAACCAAAGGTAGGTCCAAAATGACCCTAGGAGAGGTGCAAGAAGGTGCTAATGTAGGATGATGTCATGCTGATGTCAGCAATACCCAGGATTAAATTTGATGGCCTGCGGCCTGTCATAGCCAAAAAGGATGCCACGTGGCAGATCTACGTGGCAGCCACATGGCAAGGCAACGTGGTAGGGGTGACGTGGCGGGTCCATGTGGTAAGGTGCCACGTGGCGCCCAGGCCATGTGTCACCCCTGTAGTGGCTGCAAAGGCGCTGAGTGTGACTGCACAGCTGGCGGGCGGAGGGAGGGCTGAGCAGAGGCGGTGGACAAGGATGAGCTGCCGGCGGAGGGCAGAGGACCGGAGGCAGCCAGGCCGCGGTTGAGCCCGGGCAGTGCTGCTTACTACGGGCTGCGCATGGGTGGCGCGGCGGCGGTGCTTCCAGATTTTTAAAAACAAAATCGCAATAAATGCGAATTTTTCGTCTGTACGGCCTTGAAATGAATTTTTTTTTGCCTCTCAAAGCTCTGTCTCCAAATTTGACAAGTTTTATATGAATCTTGACTGCAAATGGCCTTCCGGATCCAATGGTGATGTCCATTTGGGCTGAAAGTGCTTCAAAAATTTGCTGATCCCCTAATTTGGAGAAAAAATGCATAAACAAACTAAGGTTTGTGATTTCAAATCATGGCTTCAAAATTTCTTCAACGAAGCTGCAACAGGAAGGCTCTGATACCATGTTGGAGTTGAGGAAAACCAACTCCGAAGATGCCCAAGATCACCTGCATGCGAGAACCTGTTAAAGAGAAGCCAAGAAAGGGGAGAAGCATGGAGCAAGGGCAAAACCCTAAACGGACATGAGAGCAAATTATGCAAAACAATAAGAAATGTTTTTACAATATGCAAAATGATCTTATGAAAATACAATGAGAAGAGCCCGCTTATAAAGAGCTCATGGATGCTTGTAGAACAAGCTAGAAGGAGGTAAAGGACAAGAATGACAACTCAACACATATCCACAAAAAGTGGAATATGCTAAAAAAGGAGCAAACTCCCGAGTTGTCAACAACTAACCACTACATGCATTAAATACTAAGTATTAAATAAATGCATGACCTAAGTAAGCTTAAGCAAATAGAATAAATAATTAACAATTAATTATTTACTCTAACATTTAATAATTAAGTTGACCATCTTTTTGCAAGCTACCATTTTGCATATTAGTGTTGGACATTTATTTTAAACAAATTAAACTACTCCACTCCATTACAAAATACCATTTGGGACATCTTTCAAGCCTGAATAGTTCTTTACCCTAATGCCCTATTTGTAGGAATTTGGAAATGTGCTCTGCATTAGTAATTTAGGCAATTTGGTGGGAAAGAAATAAGAGGATTTTTAGAAAATAAGCATCATCTCTAGATAGAGTGTTCCAAACTATTGAAAAATCGATTTAAAAAGTCACCAATGCAAGTGTTAGTAGATGTAAATTTAATCTAGTTACTAGTTATTGGGATGGAGGTATCATTTGGGAATGGAAGTCAATATTTATTCCATTAGGATCTGGCATATCTACAATATTAAAAACAAGTATAGATAGATCTACAGTTAAATGGTAACCTCCTATGGTTGGATTTGTTAAGCTCAACTTGGATGGGGCATCTAGAGGCAATCTAGGCCTTTCAGGCTTAGGAGCATGCATCAGAGACTACACTAGCAAAATAATGGAAATTACAATGGCATCCTTACCCTCAAGAACCAATAATATGGTCGAGGCTCATTCATTTCTTTTAGGATTAATTCTTGCCAAGAAAGGGAATTTTCATCATGTACACATAGAAGGTGATTCTCAAGTTATAATCTCAACTTGTATCAAGAGAAAATCATCTTCTTGGCATCTTAAGTATGTGCTTCAGCAAATTTGGAATTCAATTGATTAGTTTCATGAGGTTACATTATCATACACATATAAAGAGGGAAACAAAGTTGCCGACTACCTCTCTAATTTAGTTTGTAATGGGATCACTACTTTTATAATGCAACCTTTCACATTCATTGAGTAGTAGAAATATTTGCAGGAATTGATCTCTAATGAGATTGTGGATTGTCAGAAGTAGTTGGTTACACCCCTTATTTTTAATTGTGGTTAAAGCTTGGTCTTTGTTGAGCCCTAGTACTATGGTCGAGCTTTAGTACCTTTTGTGAGAGTCATTTGGGCACAGTGCTTACTAAGTAAGTTAGGGCATAGTGCTTATTGAGTGAGCTTGGGCTTAGTGGTGACCAAGTTGTAGAACTTAGATTAATGGTAACTGAGTGTACACCAAATATCAAGTGGCATTGTGTTGACTGAGGTTTTGTCAGGTGCTTTCCAAAAAAGCGATACTCAAGCATAATATTTATTGAATGATCTTGGGCTTATTGGTATTCGAGTTTTTTGATCATAAACAACTTGTTGCATGACTTGGGTCAGTAATGAACAAGTGTTTTGATTGGCACCAAGTGGTGGTAAGATTGATTGAGTTCTGGTTGGACATTAAGAGGAAGTGTGATGATAGTGAATGACAACTATGATTGAGGGGGCAGTGTTGGCTGAGTGATGAGTTGTCACTAAGTTGTATTCAATCTGGCAACTTATGTATAGGCCATTACTAAGTATCGATCATTAATTATTGAACTCATTCTAGCATGTGTGATGTTATGGTAAGTCCTGCTAATTCTTTTTGACATCATGCTTACAGATGTCACCTAAGTATGATTTCACTTCAGTTTGGCCATGTGGTTTTGCACATGAAAAGATTAATATGAAAACTCTTCATTTTGGGGGTGTTAGTTTGTACTTCATCTGTTATAATTGCAATTGGGTTCTAATTTTGGTGACACTCTCTTTATTAATCACATGGGAATAGGCACTTCATATCCTTTGAGTGTGTGAGGAGGGATTTATCTATATGTGATAAATGGATCCCTTTTCTTAATTTCATCTTCCTGCTTTGTTTTCTTGCCATTTCACTTGGTCTTAGGATGTTGTCCCCATATGATGCTTGTATAAAATGTGATTCCTGCTACTAGTATCACCAAAACATCCTCCCCAAAAATTTCAGAATCAAGCTACAACTAGTAGTGGAAGAAGATGCACTGCCTTCTTCCTTGGATGATGGAGCACTAGATGACATGTTTATTGTGCATTCTTATTCTATTTGTCATGCAATTTGTACCATTATTAGGGAGGACTTTTTCTCTGCCTCCTTAGGACATGTATTATTTCCCTCAAATTTGGTATTGATATTCTTGTCCAATGCTATGGACCTACTCCAATTAACATCATGGCTAGAAATTATTGCTATTAAGGTGGTCTGACCAAAATTTTGGGCTAATAATAAGTTAAAATGGGTGATGTAGAGCTATGATTTGTGGGCTGGAAATGCCCTGGTGGGTGAATTATTTTCAAGATCCCTACTCATGCAGAAACATGAAGTTGTGGTGACATTTGAGGCCTTACAAAAGTCCTTTGAAAAGCATAACCCACGGTTCCTGAAATAGACTTTGCAAGTCTCGACATGGGTGTTGGGTCATCAGTTGGCTGAGTGTGTGAAGAAAAATGGGTTTGCATTGCTCTATATTTTGGGCTTACCTATATCAGACACACATGTATTTTTTGCTCACATGATGAAGGCTTTGGCCTCCCCAAACTAGTTCATCTATGAGCTAGGTGCTCAGTCTACCCCAATTGCTATAGTTTAGAGTGTGCCTTCTTCCATTGATAAATTTTTTATCATCACTAAAGGTTTGGGTTTGGGCTGGGAGGTTGACCCTTTACCATGCCCAAATTTTGGTTGGGGTTATTCTTTGTAACCTGGTATACCTTACACTTCTACTGAGGGTGCTTCTTATGAGGACATGGAAGAATGTTAGTATAAAGGCTACCTTATTTTTATGTATTAATTTTTCCAACATTAGGCATGTTCTAAAATATTGGTATGTTTGGTTGATTGTTGAGTCCTCCAGGCTTGCTATTCGACTTGGCTTTGAAAATGTAAAATTCAAAGATTTTCAATTTTTGGTGGGAATATTCCCACTTTTTGTAATTTTGAATTTCTCATTCATATAATATGTTGTAAATATCGATGATTTTCACTTGTACATATTGTGACAATGTTGGGTTTTCTTTTTGGTTCTTTCTCAGTTGAGCTCTTGAATGAGTTTTTATTAATATATATATATTTAGTGGCTCATCCACTTTTACCCCCAAAAAAAAAATTCAATAACATATGGAATAAGGTACTTAGACATACCTTAACCAATTGAAATCAATTTTGGATCAGCTACCTAATTAGTTCAGAATTTTGTACTCAGCAGAAGTCATAAAATGCTAGAACAATTGTGCCAAAAAGAGTGCAAAAAGATGATGATCATGCACCAATGATACTAACTAGTGATTTTTATGCTCCTTTGGCACAATCACACCTACAATTTACTAGCTTGATCTCTAAATGGTCAGCATTTGTTTTGAGAAATTATTGGTGGACTATGAGCCAAGAAAAAGAGAAATACCAACCTTGAAAAAGATGTACATAAATGTAATTAATTTTTAAAATTCAATTTGGTAAAATTACAAAGAGAGACACATAATTAGAAGAAACTATTGTGAAACTTAACACATTGTTAATACCCTCAAATTGATTTGGATTGATTGGGGAAGTTGAATAACATGATTTTGTAGGAACAATGGGAACATTTTCTACTTTGGTTGAAGAATCTTCTAATCAGAGACATTTTAACACTATATCCAAAATGTAAAGGTTTGGGGGGGATAATCCGTAGGGGTTCCTTTGTAAATGCACCCCATCTTGGGCTTAAAAATTGGTCCAACAACCTAGTTGAGGGGTTTTGTCCAAAACAACAACAAGAGATATTTTAGTATGTCATAAAGAATCCAAATGAGTATTTAGATCTATAATTTATTTTGAAAGTCCTTTGAAACAAAGTTGAGAAAATAATTAATTACAATTATTGGAGGCCCAATTAGGTCTATTGGGCCCAATAGCCAACTTTATTAGTTTTTCATTGGGACTAGACACTTGAGACTTGGTGGATTGACTATTTGGGTTGATTTGGTTTATTCAAGACCCTTGAATTCATAATAGGTCACTAGAAAGTTTAGGCACTTGATTTGGGTTATTTAAACCTTGAATTTGTATTGGGAAACTTGTGGGAAAGTACATCTTTTTGAGCATTTTGTCACTAAAATTTGGGAAGCCCCATATTTCTCTCCATCAAGTGTTATTAAATCATAGTAGAATCATTTGGGATAAGGAGAGGGTATACATGTTAGAATTTGAGAAGTTCATGGAATCTATTAAATCAAAGGAATACAAAGTATGAAGGTAAGTGATATGTGGAGAGTTTTGGATCCTAAGGTGGATTTTGACCATTGGTAGGGCTCTTGAATGTAAAGGATTTTTGGTACAATCATAGTTTGAGAAGGTTATTGGTATTGAGCTTTACTTTGTTTTGAGCATAGTTTACTACTCTCTACTCAATAGGGAAAACCACATGAAGGTGGAAGCTTAATTCCCCCACACCCCCCCACCCCCCCTCCTTCCCCCAACATAACTCTAAATTCATCATTAAAATATAGCTTTCATTCCTATATATTTAGTGGAAAATACAAGTGGAGTATAGAACATGGGCACTTGGACCACTTAAAATACCATGATCAAGGTGATAAGGCTCATGATTACAAAATTTTTTTTGTAAAAACAACACATCCATATTTTAGTTAATGACATAAAAGAGTGTAAAAAATAGTATAATTAAATATTTCATTACTACTTACCAAGTTAGTGGATTCTGCAATAGTAGCATCATAATCCTCCTCATTAGAGCTCGCCTTGAGGACTAGCATAGGTTCCTTTACTTTTCCCCGATCATCTATCTATGAAAATAATATTAATAATAATATTAAACTTAGTCCAATACTAAGCATAATAAAATAACATTTTTTCTTCTATCTAATTTGAAAAATTACAATGATGTTTACCTAATGGGAAGAAGAGCTTGGAGTATCAATATCCTAATTTGTGCCGTGTGGCTGCTCTATGTCTATTTGATGTAATTTGTGTTGAAGCCTCTTTATATCCTTATGTAATCTAAATTAAGGATTTCAATTTATAGAATTTAAAAAAAAGTCAAGAGGATACTTGTGTAATAGAAGACATTCAAAGACCATCAATGTTATGTAGTTCAATTCTAAGACAATATGATCTGAATTACATTAGGCTGGCTATTAGAATAGTTCATAATAAAGTTTAGCCCAATTACATTAGGGCCACAAAATTTCATAGAATTTTTATTATGAACTATTAGTTCATAATTGGAATATTCAAAGGTTGGCAATCATACTTAGAGTAGTTCAGTTACTATGAATGATTCTAATTTTACAAGTTCAACCCAATTTTGTTATGAAGTAAGAAGAGTTCATCCCAATGTATAATTAGATGATATGGTAGTTAAAATCACATAAACTTAAAGATGTAATATCCTTACCTAGGTAGTGTCAATGATATATGAGATTGTAGCATTGAGTAACCCATGTGTAAATTTAGGGCTCAAACCTCATGCTAGATGAATTGTGCCTTTTGTGCATGATCAACTATGAAAATAATTGTTTCTTTGTCTTTTTATTTATAGTTTAATTATAATGAACTATCCTAATTATAGAATTTCATCCCAATTTTGTTACGAACTAATAAAATTTCAACCAAATATATAATTTAGATTATTATGAACTATTATCTAGTTCAATGTATGAACTATAGTATGATTCCAATCTTCCATCATTTGATAGGAAAAAAATGGAATATATTTTCTTGATGTCCACCCTTATGTTCAATGGTAAATGTCAGGAATGATAGGATTCCATTAGTTAGAGAGGAATACTTCAACCATGAACCACTATGATTTTCTCGATGTCGATACCCTATTAACCACCATCAATTCCATTTGTTTACAAGTTAAAAAACTTATACCATTTACTACATATCCCACAATCATGGATTTTCTTGAGATGACATCACTTTAAAACATTTTGTGAAAGAATAACCCATCACCAATTTTGACTGCCAAATGAGTATTTGATATCCAATATTGTAGCATACTTTTACAGTGATCATTAAGAAGTTATATTATTCTATTTCCTATCAAATGGTGGAAGTCTTCCTCTCCAACACTAAATTGCAACACAAATGCAACCCTCTGGTCCATATGTACAAAATGCCCATTCTATGGCAAGGAGGGTATGTCTTTTGGATATGAAGTAAATGTATATATTAAATATAGGTTGTTTAAATGGGTAAACAAATGAAACTCTGCATAGTGGTTAATGGTGGAAGTCTTCCTCTCCAAGTAATAGAATCATATCAAATTTGGAATTATGCATCTAGAAATGCACAATTCTATTTTTTTACAAGTTTGAATAATTGATATTTAATATATCCATTTACTAGATATCCCACAATCATGGATTTCTATGAGATGACATCTCTTTAAAGCATTTCATGAAAGAATAATGTATCTTTTCTATTCTTCTAAATTTTGCATACGTATCTACCAATGAATTCCAAACTATAAAAATTATTTGACAATTAACAATATTTTCATTATGGTTTGATGGATGTCTATAACCTACTCTAAGATAAATCTTAAATCTTAAATATATTTATACTATTTCAGACAATACAAAGTAGATCTAGACACAATTAAATCTTAAATCTCTCAAAAATATTTCAAATTCACACCACATTCTTTCCAAATTATATTTATAAAATGAACAATGTTTTTGATTGAAAAGAGTAATGATTGAATACATGGGATTTTTGTTAGAATAACTATAAAATTTTTGATTCATAAAAATATTGATTGTAATGTTAATCTAGCCCCAAGAATATAGTGTGTAACATAGATGTTTTTTACCAATACTTAGACCTATTGATTAGGAAAAGGGGCCAAAAAAGAGTATATATCAATGATCTCGATAGTTGGCTATGTTTGAACTTTATTCATATTAAGAGAAACTTGAAGAAGAAAGTTTCCTCAGTCTACTTAAATATAAGAGAATCCCTACACTTAAATACATTCACTCAACTCAAGGGTATATTAAAACAAGTTAACAACACAATTAATGCTACTTCTAGATTAGAGCATGTATTAGTTTCCTTATTAACATTTATGATTGCTTTATGTGATCTACGATCAATATGTATAAAGTGATATTAGTTTTTAATCAATATTTCATCTATCATTTTGATAATAGACCAGAGTTAGTATGATTTAAAATTTGAATTAAAATATCAAGACACAATCTAATCTAGAAATAACATCAAATTTATTTATATTTTGAATTAATAAAACTCATATCATTAACCTTAAATAAATTAATTTATGGAAAAAAATCTATAACCAAACAAACATATATGTGAATGATGTTATTATATTTCTAGAAACATAAGTAGTGCCAAATAAGTTATTTTATGTGTTTATCCTCATCATGTTGTTTGATGTGTTTTCCTTTGGACCTAATAAGGTCATATGGACCAAGAGTCAAGTTCATGAGTCAAAATTGGACAAAGGCCCTAGGGGGAAGGCCCAAAGGCCACTCTTCAATAACTTTCATCAATATTTGGAACTACTCCTCTACAATAATCATCATTTAGCAGTTATGAGATGATCAAATGAGAGAAAAAAGTTGAGATCTTAGATTGATGTAATTTTTAGATGATCACATGAAATGAAATGAGTGTGTGAGTAGAAATAAAATAAAAATACATTGTGTACATACAAACGTATTAAATTGATGATTTTGGAGTACTTAGTACATACACTCATAATTTAGTATACACATATCTATGGGAAATATATATAATAGGCTAAGTTATTGAGAGGGGAGGGGTGAATCAGTAACTAAGAAAAATTAATCCTTGTTTACCAATTAATTCTTCATGTGTATTCTAATATAATTGCATGCATGAGAGACTAAAAATACTAAACAACACACAATTTGGTGACCTAGAAACCTTCTAAATAGAAAGTAAAACTAGGTTGGGTTTGATACCCAAAAGCTTTAGTACTGTAGTATAAAGTTGGCCTATTAAGGCTTACAATGATCACTTCTAATGATCTACCATGTTAGGAGCTATAAGGACTGCTAGGTCCACCGTGCAAAAGGATTTACAAACATACAATAAAGTATGCACTCAATAAAGAGATTTACAAAAGACTATTAAGACTGCCTTGTGAAAGGATTTAACTAATCTACCTGTTAGGATAAAATAGTGGCTGATCTCTAATATACAACTTGATTTGTTGAATGAGATTCCTTTGAGTGTAATGATCACCTTGTTGTGATACATAAATCTTTGTTGCTCCTTATGCTACTTTTAGCCTTGTATTTCACACCTTTTCTCTTCTTTGCTTGTTACATTACTTCTATACTATGTTTTGGATGTGATACAATACATTACATATATACCTATCCAATTTACAAATGAACAGAGTCAAATACATTACAAATTTACACAATATACACAAATTTGGCCCAAACTATAGGAACTCGGGTTCTAAAGACTAGCTCGGTGAGGTTTTGATACTCGACATCCATAGTAAATGCTTAACATGATCATGCATTTGGTAGATGTAGAAGATCGGTCCATACTAATCACTTTCAAGTAGTTTGAACTCAGTCTGCACTGGTGACTCAGTAAATACTATGAAACTCAACATATAAATTGAATCACTTGATTCATACTACATGGCTTAGTAAATGTTATCGCTACAAGCTTGATATAACCTACATCACTTGGTTAACATTGAGTGGCTCAGTCAACTCTAGATTCACATTGCTATAACTAAAAACTTGGTAAGCACTACATAACTTGGTTTGCACTAAGGAACTTGGTAAACTTATGAAGCTTGATTTACACTGTTGATCACCATTATGGTAGAAACTGCTCGGCACAAACTAAATACTATCCTTTGGATTTGATAGCAACTATAAAATTTAATAGAGATTGAAATGCTTGGTTAACTATACAATATGCTTGGTAGATACTTACAATCTAAATAAGTGTGTGACACTAATAACTAACATGATTGTAATTTCAACAATCTCCCCCTTTGGCATTAGTGACAAAAACACTTATTAGTCAAAATTGAATTTCAAGAACACCATTTATTCATCACCTTGTGTCTCCAACTTGGTAGTACAGTACTCTCTTTTTTTTAATTTTTTAAAAAAAAATTTTGTAGAAGATGTATCTCTGAGTATCTATACATATAATTCTTTCGCATACATATATGCAATATACTTTACATCTTTTCTCATCTGATATATACATTTTCTCCCCCTATATGTATACTTCCTTTATGATATACATCTTCTCCCCTTTTCTGACATTAATGCCAAAGATGTATGCTATATACTATATAGTAATGCCAAAATGTGATAAGAAATCTGAATGTATCTTTAAAATTAGTGTCATAGTCCTGTCCCAATTTTTTTGCAACACCTTGCATGTATGAAATGCAACCTAAACTCTTGCAAAAAGTTCTATAATGTGATCTAAAATAGAGAATTTGTTATCATGGATGAGTATTTGGCATGTGCAATATGTTTCTACAATGCATCCATTTTTGAAAGAATCATGCCCTAAATGTCTACCAATGTAGCTCTTATTTTGCTTCTTCTCCTAGCAATTATGCCTACATATCAATTAGGAATCTAATCTTTGAATAGTGGATAGAGCTATAACTTGGGTCAAGTTGCAATTTTTGTGCATTTTTTTGTAGATCTTCATCAATCTTTGACAATTTGTCTCTCATTTCCTTGGTCAAACTTGATGTATCACAGAGTTTATCAAATAATGAAGTTACATTGTTTTAGGAGGTCTCCAATGAGCTTAGAATAGTAGCCAAAATATGTAGCTTTAAGGTCAATAGGCTCATTAATCTATGATTCAATAATGTCTCTAGTTTTATCAATGTTAACTTTATAACCTAGAGATTTAACCCATGCAATTCTTGGTCTAACTGCTTGAATATATACTTTGTCACTATCAACCATGAAACAAACATCATCTTTTTAATCATCAAAAAAAAAATTGGGTATCCTGAATTTGTTCTTCATTTTATCTTTGAATGCATCAAAATCATTATCCATAATACTTACATAGTTTTCTCCCATTTCAGCTATATATTCATTAATCTTATAAAGAATAGGTACATCCTTCCTCCATATGACTATACCTTTATATGGGAAGAAATTTTACACATAGAAAAATAAACAAGTCAAGAGTGAACTGAACTTACAAGGATTGTTCTTTGAAGTTCTTATACTCTCCATGTTTTTATTGAATTGGTTCAACATCTACTGAACAAGGTCAAGTGATATGTTATTCTTGACATGATACACTATTAAGTATACTCAATCTATATATCTTATGTGAAATTACATGAATTCCAAACTTTTTTTCCATATCTATAACATAGATGATCTTCATTTCCCTTCCATCCCACTCAGCAAGGGTTTTCTTTTCAAGTTCAAGCCAACTTAAGGTTTTGGTTATTTTATCTTTTTCCAACATAGGAAGACTAGTGATCCTATGGATCATCTTCTTGGTTATCAAAATAGGTTGTTCTAACCATAACTGACCATTATGCATACAATTGGGAATGAATCTTATCCATTTTGATCTGGAAATCCTGCGGCATATACAAAATGTGGGTTAAACCTTTTGCTTCAAGGTGTTGATGCTCAAGTTTTAACACGTCATTCATGCACAACTTTTCCAAGGTTTTATTCATTTCCCATGTTCCAATATCTTGAATCAAAAATGAAAATGTGAATGAATGTCATTGATCAATAGTACCTTTGGTTGTATTTGCGAGTGAGCTTCGCTTGGATCTAGGGCTTCTATGATGGCAAGACACAACTTAAAGTCTATTGTCATCTATTCCATGCCTTGAACTAACATATAAGATCCTTTCCTCAATTTTTTGCTGGTGGATGCCATTTTACTTGGTAGGGTTTGGAGAAAACATAAAAATCTCCAACCATGATTCTCTCAAATTTCTCAAATGCTTAGAAATTGCTTTGCACAAATAGATCTATAAAATTAATGGTGAGAAATGAATTTTATTTCACCCTTTTTTCAAGATTTTTCTTTTTGATTTCCATAAATTCTTGGTATGATTGTTCTCACAAGTGACAGATTGTCATCCACTTCACTTGTATTAAATTCTTAGTAGAGTCATCCATGACTCAATTTTCATACAAAACTTAGTTACTCTCGACCTTGCTCAGTAGGGTCTTGCAATCTAACTTCACTCAGTAAGGATTGATACTCGACCTTACTTGGAAATGATTGGCATCTTTGAATACTTGATGATCCCTTTGCATCTTGAATGTTGGTATGGATCTTTCATTTTAGTGATTAGAACTAGCATGAGATTTATTCTTTAGAGTCCTAGTTCTAGTTCTCCTTGAGAGATCAAGTGGAAATACTTGAGTCACCCAATTCTTGAGTGACATGTTCATCACTGCTCAGAGTTGCATTTGTAGAAGATTTTGGAATCCATTGTTGTCTCATCTACTTTTTAATATTATCAGATTTTTCCTTCCTTTCATCTTCAATTCTTCTAGTATTCATATAGTTCTTAGAAAGATGACCAAATTCTATACAGATAAAACATCTTTTGGTGGTGTCTCTTGTCCTCATGTGATGTTTTAAACAATTCATACCAATGTGTCCAAATTCTCCATAGTAATGACATATGCATAAGTGTTATAGTCCCAACCAAATATAGGCTTTACAATATGTTCTATTGGGTTCAGTAGCTTATTTTTGCATTCTAGGAAGTTGTGCCCATGTTTCTTGCATTTGTGACATTTTCTTTCAAATTTAGGTTTCTCTTTGCATTCATTAGCTCTATGACCATGTTGATTGGAATTGTATAACTTTCCATTGAATTTAGCTTTCCCATTGCTCCAACATCTATTTGATGTATGTCCAATCTTACCATAGTGACTGCAAGTAGGTCTTTGATTCTTTTGAGCTCCTTACTTGGATGATTCACCTTCTTCTATTTATCCAATTCCTACTTTACTTTTTTGTCTAAAATGACTCTTCTCATTCAATTGATTCATGTCTACTTGAGATTTCATCATCCTCTCATTAGTTTTCTTTTTAGTTTTTAGATCATCCAATAATATTTCATTTTCTAATCTTAGATTTATGATTTCTTCATTTGGATTGGTGAGTTAATTAATGAAGTCTACTTGTTGAAGGGATAAATGTTGAATTTCATTTTATTTTTTTTCTATTTCTTCTTGTATCTTGTTTTTCTCTTCCATGACTTTACATAGTCTTATTGACTAAATTTGTTTCTCTCTTCTTAGTTTTCTTACTCCTTCTTGAAGTGAACCATTCTTTTCTAATAGTTCTTTGATTTCTTGATTGGCCTCATCTAAATTACTTGTTGAATGGATGTCTTCAGTATAGAGATGGTCATTCATTTGGATTGCAAGATCTTTTCTTCTTTTCAAATATTGAGAGAGTTGCTCCTTTGCTTTCTTGAGTTGTGCAATAGCCATTTCCAATCTAGCTTCTCATTGTCAATAGCCTTGTCAAGTTTGACTACCTCCATAGCCTTTGATCTTTGCACAAGCTATTAAACTTCTATCTAAGAAACACAAAGCTCTAATACCAATTTTTAGAAATATATATAATAGGCTAAGTTACTAAGAGGGGAGGGGTGAATTAGTAACTAAGAAAACTTAATCCTTGTTTTCCAATTAATCCTTCATGTGTATTCTAATCTAATTGCATGCATGAGAAACTAAAAATATTAAACATTCATAACACTTTGACACACAGTTTGGTGACCCAAAAACCTTCCAAATAGAAAGTAAAACTAGGGTGGGGATGATACCCAAAAGCTTTAGTACTGTAGCATAAAGTTGGCCTGTTAAGGCTTACAATGATCAATTCTAATGATCTACCCTATTAGGAGCTATAAGGACTACTAGGTCCACCTTGCAAAAGGATTTACAAACTATACAATAAAGTATGAACTTGGTAAAGAGATTTACAAAAGACTGTTAAGTCTACCTTGTGAAAGGATTTAACTAATCCACCTATTCAGATGAAATAGATGTTGATTTTTGATCTACAACTTGGTTTGCTGAATGAGATTCCTTTGAGTGTAATGATCACCTTACTATGATATATAAATATTTTTTGTTCCTTATACTACTTGTAGCCTTTTATTTCACACTTCTTCTCTTCTTTTCTTGTTACATTACTTCTATACTTTGTTTAGATGTGATACAATACATTACATATATACCAATCCAATTTACAAATCAACAAAGTCAGATACATTACAAGTTTACACAAAATACACAAAGTTGGCCCAAACTATAGGAACTCATGTTCTAAAGACTAGCTCGGTGAGGTTATAATACTTGACATCTACAGTCAATGCTCAACATTATCATGCATTTAGTAGACATAGACGCTTGGTCCATATTGATCACTTTCAAGTAGTCTAAACTCGGCCTGCACTGGTGACTTGGTGAATACTATGAAACTTGACATATAAAGTGAATCACTTGATTCATACTACATGGCTTGATAAATGCTATCACTATGAGATTGGATAAATTGAATCACTTGGTTAAAATTGAGTGGCTCGGTCAACATCGGATTCACATTGTTGTAACTATGAACTTGGTAAGCACTGCATAACTTAGTTTGCACTGAGAAACTTGGTAAACCTTATGAAGCTCAATTTACACTATTGATCATCATTATGGTAGAAACTACTCAACACAAACTGAATATTGTCCTTTAGATTCTGTAGAAATTGTAGAACTCAGTAGAGAGTAAAATGCTTGGTTAATTGTACAATATGCTCAGTAGATACTTACAATCTGAATAAGTGTGTGTCACTAATAACAAACACAAATGTAATGTCAATAATATCATCATTTGAGATCAAATGGGTATGTGGGATTATACACATAGTGAATAGTAAAGGAGGAAATTGAACATAATAGGGAGGTCCCAAGACCCACACTTGTTGAGGTCCACTTTAGCATTGGCCCTTCCTATGAAACTATTGTCTAAAACCTTTCTCATTGGATAATTTATGATGAGTTCTTTATTAGTGGGATGAAACCTAAATAAAAGAGGTAATTGTGTATCACCCTTATCATGATTGTTGTGTTGACTTCTTATGTGGGTGGTAGGAGAGATGAGAAAATGGGATAGGAATATGGGATGTGTGGAGAGACGTAGATCAAAGATGAATAATCCCTCACCCTAGTATGTACATGTCTAAGAAAAGAATCACCATAGTTAGGCATTCTTGGTGTCGCAAGAGTTGTTGGAAACTACAATTAGAACAATTGTTTTGTTGTCATTGATGTCAAACATAGTGGTAAGACACTGTCTAACTATTAGAGAGACATTTACTAATAGTGTAGAGTACCACATCCATTTATTGATGAAGAGGATTTGAAAAGAAGAGATAGAAAGGTAAGCTAGTGATGCTATTGAGACGAGACGAGTTAAGTATCATGGAATTACAATGGGCACTTGATAAGTTAGTCTTTGACAAGATAATGTGTTGTTTAATCAATACATGAAGTGAATAAGAAATTTTAAGTTGATGTATGAGTAAAAGGACAAGAATTGAGTTAAACTCTAAGCATGACTAGGTATCAATATAGGTTGGTCAATGAAGCATGTGAAGCAAATGATTAGGAGACTTAAGTAGAAGCCAAGAAAATCATTCAAGCTGAGCAATAGTTATTTCCAAGCAAGTTGATGAAGAAAGGTTACTAGTGACCAAGCATAGTAATAGTTGAGTGATCTATTGATGCCAAGAAAAACATCATATTATTTGTTGAGATACATAGTGATGAGAGAGAAGAAGAACATAGTGGTTGCTAAGTGACATAAAAAGTTGTGTTTGTGAAAGAATTGATTTTAAGATCGACACAGTTGGAATTTTAAATTATTCAAAGCATGTGGAAGATAAGGATTAATGATCTAGAGTATTTAATGCACAAGGAGAGTTTTTTATGCAATCAAAGGCAAGGATTTGATTATAAGTTTTTAGAATTATCAAGAAAGATAATGAGAACAAAATGATGGAATGATTTGATGAATTTGACCTAACCCTAAGACCTACAATGATGTTTAAGTGGAAAAAGATAAAAATTAACTATTTAAGGAGATATAAGAGATATTTTCATGGGCTGGTTCTCAATTGATTGGCAATCTCAAGGAGAAGTTATGAAGAGAATAAGTAGTAAAGATGAAGTATGAAAAGTTTGGTGAAGTTTGATTGCTTGAAGGGATGCCAAGAACATCAATGATGGAGATGATAATGAAGGCTAGTCAATGAACCAATAGATGAGTTAATGGAATATGAATTTTCAAAGTGAGTTTAATCAAGGTTGACCTAACAATCATTTTGTAAATACTTGAATCAAGGTGAAATTCTAATGGAATGATCCAAATTCCTCTAATAGGGCTACTCCTAACTTAAATAAATGTTTAGAATAACTTGGGGAGTCAATTAATTACTCAAGGTCCATAAGTACCATTTGAATAATTAAACATCAAAAAAATCATTGTTCTACTTGTGTTGTTGCTCAATCTCTACTCTAGTAATAAAAAAATTACTATTCTAAACATAACATACTTTGTTGAATGTAAAAATGTAATTGTAAATCACTATAAAATATTCAACACAAGTTTGACACTATGATTTACGTGGAAACTCAATTTGGGAAAAAATACCAACAACATGTCACCATTTTTCACACTTTTTAAGTGATCTTTGTAGCCAACCCTATTATAGGTTATAATACACACTATTAAATATGGACTAGTTAGAGGATTTAATGACCCTATCAAGAGTGGCCTTGTTAGAGGACTTTGATTATTCCATTTAGAATGTCACCATGCTAAAGGATTTACATAGATTGTTAAGTCCTCTAAATGATTTTTAGGTCAACCTTTGATTAAAAGGATTTCAATACAAATTTTTTATAATGATTAGAAAGAAAAAAATAAGTTTTGATCTATATGATTACAACTAACTTTTGTAAGTTCAAACCACTATTTAGTTCATGTATTGATTCACTGATGTGGAAACTCTTCAAGTAGTCATCCCTCTTCACATTAGAACTTAAGCCTTCTACTCAGATACACTTGTCAACTTTAGTAGCATTTGTGCAAGAAATTCATTTTTCTTCTCTCTCACTCTTATACACTTGTGTTCACCCTTGTGTCACTCTATTCAAATTTTCTCTATGCACATCCCTCCTTTAAACTTAGGCTCTATACCTCCTCAAATAGGTAATTCTTTCGTTCCCATTTTCCATGATCACCATAGATCTTAGGGTTTATGATCTAGTTCATCAAGTTTATTGTATTTTTTCATCTTCTTGATCATCCTCTAAAAGCTTCTCATCCATCAAATTCGATCATAGGTATTATACCTAATCCTTATCTTGAATTTAATGATCCAACTCATCAATTGATGAGACAATGAACCTTGCTCTTTCCCCAAGCTATTGCAGGGTCTCCTTAGGCAATGTACTTGACCTAGATAGGGTTTTTGCTTCCCTATTATCCCTAGGAATCTATTCAATATTTCCTAATCATTTAGTTGGCACACACCAATAAGGTAGAACAACTTGCTTCTATTTCTCATTCACACCGATAACCCCAAATGCTTGCTTTTACCTCCAAATGGAGGGATAACCATCTTGATATGTTAGTGGACTCTTTTTAGGTTAAATGCAAAAAGTAGGGTTGTAACTCCATGGAAGTTAATTTTGCGGAATGAGACCTCTTCAAAAATAGGTACCTGATTTTTAAAAATAGGCACCCGTATTGGCTAAGGTACTTGGTCCTAATTTTGAGAGGGTCTTCCTGATCAATTTTTTTTACGAAACAAAAACCATTAGAGCTCTCATTGTTCCATTCCATAGATATAAATTTTATAGTGTTGTGATTTTATTTACTACTTTTTGTATTATTTTTTAATCAAAGGTGGTACCTAAATGTAAAATAGCAACGTTCACTAAAACTTTAATAACTTTTTTATTTTATGATTTTTCTTAAATTAATTTGTATGTCATCAATCTACATTCAATTATTTTGAAGTTTAAAAAACAAATTTGATCAAATTATGGTGTCTATACATGAGAGGTTTTAAAATTTACCTTTATAGCTAATTAATAATTAATAATAATAAAATTATTCAATAAAAATTAATGGAAAATATTATCATCAATCTTTGGTGTGTTAGGTAACTTTGTTCAATAGGATTTACAAAAATTCATTTATTTGTGTCAAATTATGATGTCCGTACATGAGTGCGGTATGGTCCTAAAATAGGTATTTTGAAAAAGTGGTTTTTAAAGATCCATACCAAAACAATTCTATCATATGGGTATGCAAATAAATTACATATTCAAAAAGTAGATTCCGAACACTACAATTTTTATTTCTGAAGTTTTTTTATATTCAATCTCTAAATGCATCAAATTTTGACATCAATTGACAAGAAATTTCAAAAATAGGAAAAACACTTCCACTTTTTGCCTCAAAGTGAGACCCACTTCTTGCACTTACCCTTTAAGCTTCCACACCAAAAACCCTAATCAAGTTGCAACCCACAAGTTAAATTGCACTCAAGGCCTTGTAAAAAGGCTACAAGGATTAGCCCTCCAAAAACACAAATAGATGAATATTTGTCAAAAACCCTTAACAAGTACCCAAATTTACCATTCCATATACCCTTTTTAGACATCTTGGAGATTTTGAAGTTCTTGAGTCTCCAACTTGTTCGTATAGTACAAGCACAATTTTAGCCTTATTTTGAGGGTTTCAAGGGTTTTAGTGTTGTTTGGTGTAAAAATATCCTTAGGGTCCTTACCAAGACTTCTCCTTGGGATTTGGGTTAGCCCACACCTTCTTCTTACTCACCAAATTCTTGGATTGGAGTATCTACACATTTAACCCTCTCCAAAGCTCACTTGTTAATCTATGGTCCATAACCAAACATGAATGGCTTACCTAGCGCATCACCTCAAAAGAAATTATTTTAATTTCCATGGGCCCTCCATTATTGTACATGGATTACATGGAGTCTATTTCCATATCCCAAGAAATGATACAATCTCTATAGTGGGAAATAGCCTTAGCACTTCATTTGTCCAAGCAACTCTATTAAGAACAATAGACTATTGAATTACAAAATAATAAACTTGAGCAGCCCAAATCCTATAAAACAAAAAAAAAAACTATATGAAGAATTGAAAAACAATCTCCACTATCACTTCCAACACAGAAGCCACTAAAACTAATACATACACATTCTAAGAACTTGAAGAACACAAAACTATTATTAAGATGTTGCATAGTCTGTATACTGCAATAACTTAATTCTTCAACCCATGGAAAAGATTGCATTTGGCCTTATAAAGGAATTCCAAGAGAACTCCAACCTCATTCAAGTAGTTGAAGAGCTCTAGCTGATAAGTTTCTCTTTTTGCAAGAAATTTGTAATAGTTGTCAATGACAACTTTGCAAAAAAAATGATCAAATTTTGCAATTTTGCAAATTGACTGCACAAACTTGCTCCATGTGCTACCAACCTATGAAAAAGGCCTTAGATAATTAAAAAACACCTAATAAGGACCTCCATACACTTACTTTCCCTATTTAGCCCTCAAAACCCAAAATTTCTCTATTAGGCTAAATGAGCAATTCTAGCAACATTGTCATTTTGGGCTCTTGCAACCTATCTACTCACACCCAAGGACCAAGTTGGTCCCCTTATTGATCTAGTGATGTGGCTAGCATTTCTACAAGCCAAAACATCAAAAAATACCTAGGTCTACCCTTAGTCTACCTAGGTTCTCCTACACCATACTCCCCACATCAAAAAAACTAAGTCACACCTGATGGTAACATTTCCAGGGGTATGTCAACCTTCTTGAACTCTGTTTCAACAACCCAAGTAGCCTAAAAAATGGGCTTTCCCTTGTATTGGATGATGTGCTCCATATAGGCCTTGTGCCTTGTAGACTTCTTCACTCTTGAGTCTAACACTTTCTCTGCTTCCAATTTGTTGATACTAGGTGTTGTAGCATATTCAATGTCATCTTGAACATCTAGACCATTCTGAGGTAGTGTACCTTTGAATGCCACCAAGTCTTAGACATTGAAAATAGGGTATATGCCTAAATCTGATGGTAAATCTACCTTATAGGCATTTACTTTGTACTTGGCCAATATTTTTTAAGGCCCTACCCTCTTCATCTATAGCATGGTAAGAACACCTTTTTGAATCCTTTCTTTATTCAAATAGATCATTACATAGTCCCCAATAGAAAAATAAACATTTGTTCTCTTTTCATCCACTTTGGCTTTGAGTTTTTGAGTGTTGGCTTGTATGGTTTTCTTTACTTGATCTTGAATCTCCTTTATGGTTTGAACAAAGTCTTTAGCTTGACCATTTCTCTAATCTATATCTCCAAGATACCTCATCTCACGTACACCCCTTGGATGCATTCCATAAACAATCTCAAAAGGACTCTTGGTAATAGTCCTATTCTTGCTATCATTTCAAGCATAGTCTTCCTATGAGATGACGACATCCCAAGTTTGACCATATTCCTTAGTTAGGCACCTTAGAAGGTTTCCTAAGTTTCTACAGTTTGACCGTCAGTTTGGGGATGGTAAGCTAACCAAAAGACATGTTTGTGCCAAGCTTCCACCACAGAGTTTTCCTAAAATGATTCATAAATTTAACATCCCTATTTGACACTATACTTAGTGGAAGTCCATGAATTCCTACAACCTCTTTGAAAAATAGATAGGCAATATGAATTGCATCATTAGTTGTCCTACATGGAATGAAATACCCCATTTTGTTGAATCTATCAACAACATAAATGTTATCATACCCTTGCTTGGTTTTGGCCAACCTACAATAAAATCCATACTTTCACAATCCCATGGCATGTTTAGTCCTACATTTCTCATTCCTTCTTTGGATTTAATGCATACCATGCACTGCTCCACATACATGGTTACATCCCTGACTAGCTTTGGCCAATAATAGAACCTTTGAATCAATTCTAAGGTTTTTTTGACACCAAAATGTCCACTTAGGCTACCATTATGCTTATCATGTATTAGATTCTCTCTCATGGAACCCCTTGGTACACACAATTGGTTACACTTTAATAGCAACCCATTATGAAAAGTATATTTTGAAAACTTTCTATGAAAATGATTCTCAAAATCATTATATACCTTGTAGGCTTCAACAAAGTCCTCATCTTCCTTGTAGAGGTTCTTAAAACTCTCTATCCCAATGCTTTTGAGCTTAATCTCTTGGACTATCATCATCCTTGTACTTAGTGCATCTACCACTTTGTTTAATTGTCCCTTCTTGTGCTTTTGATTGTGAATTTAAAGGCCTACAAGTACTCCATCCACTTTAACAATTTGTTGCTCAGCTTCTATTGAGTGTTAATATAGCTAAGAGCTTGATTATCTATAAACACAACAAATTCTTTGGAGAACAAATAGTGTCTCCACTTCTTAAGACATTAAACTAAGGTATAGATCTCTGAGTCATAGGATTAATACTTCTTCTTGGCCTAATTAAGCTTCTCACTATTAAGGCTACTAGCCTACCTTCTTGACTCAAAACCCCACCTACTACTAAGCCACTTGCATCACATTTTAATGTGAACAATTTCTCAAAACTAGGCAATTGTAGGATAGGTTCACTAGCTACTTGTTTCTTCAACATTTCAAATGAATTTTTAGCTTCTAAAGACCACTTAAACTAGACTTTCCTCCACCCTTTATAGTATCAAGAAAAGGTGCACAAATACCACTGAAATTCCTAATAAATTTCCTATAGAATTGAGAAATCCATGGAAACTTCTTACCTCAGTAGATGTGGTAGGTGTTGGCCAATGTAGTATAGAAAAAGCCTTGTCCTTGTCCATATTCAATGCACTTTAAGATTCCACAAAGCCTAGGTACACAAGTAATTTCTTGAATAAATCACACTACTCAAGGTTGATGGCTAGCTTCTCCTCATGAAGTCTTTTCAGAACTGCCTCAACATGCTTGATAAGATCTTCTCTAGTCTTGTTGAAGATAAGTATATCATCTAGATATACAATTGCAAATATTCCTATGAATTCCTTGAGCACTTCATTCAAGAGCCTCATGAATGTGCTAGGAGTATTGGAAAGATAAAATTTCATTACAAGCCATTCATAAAGACCATTAATAGTCTTTAATTTTTTTTTCCATTCATCTCCCTCCTTTACCCTTATTTGGTGATAACCACTCTTCAAATCCAATTTAGTGAAATACTTAGCTCCTCCAAGGCAATCCATGAGATCCTTAATCCTAGGTATGGGAAACCTATACCTAATTGTAATCCTATTGATGGCTCTTGATTTTGTACATAATCTCCATTTTCCCCTTTCTTAGATGCCAACACAATAGGGATTTCATATGGGCTTATGTTGTTTTGTATCAAACCTTGATCCATCAATTCTTGGACTTGTCTTGCCACTTCTAAGTTCTAATCTAGAGTGAACTTGTATACTACTTTATTAGGTAAGGAAATACCTAGAACAAAGTCAATTTTATGACTTATAACCCTCCTAGGAGGTAGGGTATATGGAGTACCATCACTCACTATGTCCTTGTATCTTTGAAGAAAATTTTGAGCCTCAACTAGTAAGGGTTCCTTGGGTTTATTTTATTTTTCTTCAAACTTTAGCACTACTACACAACTATGACATTTCTCATTTTTGAGATCTTTAACAACTCTTTCCCATTACAAAACAACACACTAGGTACTTTAGATTGTGGTTCCTCCCCTTCCAATAAAGACTAAATTTTGAAGGTATTTCCTCCCTTTTTAAAGGTTATGGTATTAGCTCTACCATCATACACAACCTTACTATTAAGTTGCCATGGCCTACCTATAAAAAGATGGAAAGCATCCATAGACAATGCATCACACAACAATCTGTCTTTGTATCCTACTATGGAAAAATCCACCAAAGCTTTCTCATTCACCAAGATGCTCTACCCCTTGTTAACCCGAGTAAAATTGCAAGTGTTTTCATGAGGTATCTTCTACAATTTCAAGTTTTTAACAACCTCCTTTGATATTAAATTATCAATAGATCCTAAATCCACCACCAGTTTGCACACTTTTCCTTGAATTTTGCATTTAATTCTAAATAATGCCCTTCTATGATTAGGTTCATCAGAAGCTAGTTGTTTGATCATCTCTCTCCTAAGCATGAGATTCTAACCCTTTTTAGATTCAATGTGATCCACATCAGATTCTTTTTTGCAATACACTTGCACATATGCCATCCTCTTGTCTTGGTTTGAGGAAGAAGTCATGCCTGGGGATCTATAGGCTAGATGACCCAACTGGCCATAGTTATAACATTTCATATTTGCAAAGTATTATTTGAACCTACCTAATCCTCTTCCCCTACTTTTGCCTCCTTGATTTCCTCTTCCTCTGTTAAAGCCACCTCTTGAAGAGTTGTCACAATTTTTCTCTGTGAGCTTGCTTTCACCTTGATTCTTCTACTCACTACCACTTCCTTGGTAGCCTCCTCTTTATCCTCTTTGATTTCTTCGCTTTCATTTATCCTTGAAGTTGGAATCTCCTTTCTTTTTGTTCTTTTCTCCCACCTTTAGAGCTAGTTGATGACATCTTTACATTGTGGTAGGTGGCCACAAACTGAGCTCCTCTTAGATGTTCGACCTCAAACCACCTAGATATCTTGCCCCCTTGATTGGCTCTTCTTCTTGATGTTTGGATATTAGACATAGCCTCTAAAATTCATTAGTATAAGAGGTTATATCTAGGTCTTTTTGCTTTAGTCCTTGCCTTCTCTTATGGAGTTGGATCTCAAAGTCTTCAAGTAGGAAGTTCTCCTTCACCTTAGTGACCATAGCCTTCCAATTCACTATACATGTCCTACCCATGTTGATTCTTTCATTTTGTAGGTATTTCCACCATATCAATGTTGAACCTCTAAGCGTTTACTTAGCTAGCTTAACCTTTTGTGCCTTTGATACCCCTTCACACTCAAAATGGTTTTTCATGACATCTATCTAGTCCATGACTACATCTATATCCATCTTTCCACTAAAAAGTGGTACACCTTCCAAAGTTTTTCCTAAGGCATTTTATAGCCTTCAAGAAGGGATCTTCATTCAATATAGGGTTAGGTTCAGGGACTGCATCCTCCTATGCTACCATTTTACCCTTCTCATACTCCTCTTCTTCCTTCCTCCTGGCTGCATCAACAAATGCACTACTTTTACCTTCACCTCTGGTAGGGATTCTTTAAGAACTTTTTTCTTCTCCATTTATTCATCAAATTCCTTGGTTATTTCTACATTAGTCACCATGTTGGTTTCACCTACTAACTCTCCAATAGCTATAGACACTCATTACATTTTCCCAAATCTTTAACCTACTCTGATACCACTCGGATGTGACAACCAACCTCACTCTTTCCCCAAGCTATCTCAAGGTCTCCTTAGGCCATGTACTTGACCTAGATAGAGTTTCTACTTCCCTATGCTCCATAGGAATCTATTCAATTGTTTCTAATCATTCATTTGGCACACACCAATAAGGTAGAACAACATTCACACCAATAACCCCAAATGCTTGTTTTTACCTCCAAATGGAGGGATAACCACATTGATATGTTTTTGGACTCATTTCAAGCTTCCACACCAAAAATCATATTGAAACCCTAATTGAGTTGTAACCCCCAAGTCCTTAGGCATATCCTAAAATAGAATTGTCTACATCAACATGTATGATATTCCAATTTGCACATTTGATGCAATTCACCTCTTCTCCTTAAGTTTATTTACTTATGGTAATTACCCCTAATTTACATCTAATATATTCATGAGAATCTTTAGGTAAGGCTTTAGTGAATATGTTAGCAAATTTTTCCCTGGTGTGCACATATTCTAACTTCACTTCTTTGTCTCAAACTAGTTCCCTCAAGTAGTGATACTTGATAGAAATGTTCTTAGTCTTAGCATGCATCATTGGATTCTTTTACATATTAATATCACTGGTGTTATCACAATAGATAACCATTGGATCTATAATCTTGTTAGAAGTAATAGATCACCAATATAACTAGGAGGGGTGTGAATCAATTATATATCAAAGTTAAAAAATTCTTACTTTATCAACCAAAGTAATCATAAAGAAATGTGCATACACACATACACTAGATATGTTGACTAGGGAAACCCTTGATCAAAGGGAAAACCCTAGTGGGAATAACACCCACAGAATAATATACTAATCTAAATGTTCCTTGTTAGAGGATAGACCCTTTTAGGATTCTATTACAATGCTTAGTATAAGGAGTCCCTATTAGGAGACCTTGAATCCCTATTAGGAGATTCCAACCCTATTAGGAGTTGAAGAAGGTAGTTGAACCCATTGTCCAAATAGCTTCAGGATCAGATCAATGAACCCACTATCCAATTGATATCAATACTATTCCTTTCAAAACAATAGATGTGAAAAATCTCTTCTCTCTTCCTATGTTTAGTACATTAGACTCCTTCACCTTTAGACCATGCAAATAGATTTGGAACTCATTAGTAACCCTTAAGGTTACTTACACACATTAGCAGATTAATTTGCTCTTCTACTTCACAATTCACAAGTCTTCTTTGTTTCTCGATCTCAATCATGATGTATATAACTTGGAAAATATATTTCCTTTATACCATACTCAATTATTAACCCTTTGAGTTAGTACTACATACTTAACATTAATTTGAGTCAACTCCATGAATAAATTGCATATTTAATTAAAGTTGTCAGCTCCTATTATACACAAACTTTCACACATGTGCCTTCTGTACCTACACACTTGCTTACATCATTAGTGGTTAGTTTACTCCCTCCAATTAATTGTGCAACCCTTTATTTGAAACATAATGTGTTGTATTGAACATACAACAAAGACTATTTTCCCAATGCTCTGTTTCCCTGTGGATCTTAGTAAATTATTAATATCTTCCATACACTACCAATTCAAGTTCTGCACACTTGACCACATGTCAAATACATGCTATAGTACATGTTGTTAACTGTACATGGGCAGATACATAATGTGGTGTCCTTAATACATATATTTTAGTTTGTTGCTCTATAAGTCTTGCTATGTTGTCATCAATGACAAACATAGTCATAAAATTATTCTACACTAATCCCTCATAGCATCAGCATTCATGCTAACAATCTCCCCCTTTGGCATTCATGGCAACATAGATGAAAAACATCTAGTTCCAAGAATACCAATCAATCAAATCAAATCAATCAAATCCTTCAGCACTAATCCCCCATAGTGCAAGTTCTCTTTCCTTTTCTAATGTAATGTTTTCTCATATCACTCTCTCATTCATTCTAATTTTGTTCATATCACTCTCTCTCCCCCATCAACATCAATGTCAAAGTTGGTAAAAAAATTGAACATATAATAGCCTATTAGCACAACCACAATCTAGTCTATTGCTTTACAATCTTTGCACATAATTTTAAAAACAATACAAGTATCTAAAGATACTATTGTGTAGCAATTACCTATTACCAAAAGTCCTTAACTAACTCTTCTCATCACAAATACTCCCCCATTGAGGAAGCATCAACATTAAGTCTAGTCTAACAATGGTGTTGTGTACCCTAGATTGATGCACTTCTGCATCTTCTATTTTGAGCTAGGTAGGGGCAGAACCCCAAGCATACCTCTTAGGTATTCAAATGTATCCTTTGGTAAAGGCTTTGTGAAAATGTCTACAATTTGTTCCTTAGTGTTGATGTATTCCAATCTGATTTCTTTCTCTGCAACTTCTTCTTTCAGTACATGATATTTTATAGTAATGTGCTTAGTTTTAGAATGCAAAATAGGATTCTTAGACATGTTGACTGTACTTTTTTTATCACAATAAATGATAATAGGTTTTGTGAATGTGATTCCAATATCCTTCATCATCTACTTCATCCATATGACTTGATTACAATTGTTTGCTTCTGCAACATACTCTGCCTCTATAGTACTTTGTGAGGTACAATCTTGCTTCTTACTGAGCTAAGAAACTAATCTTCCTCCAAGAAAAAATGCTACTCCACTAGTGCTTTTATTGTCATCCCCATCTCCTATGCAATCAACATCTGTATAAGTGCAAAGAGTAAAGTCACTATTTCTATCACACCAAATATGATAATCTAATGTTCCTTTTAGATATCTGAATATTCTTTTCACTACTACATAGTGATATTCCTTAGGATTAGCTTGAAAACTTACCACAATTCCAACTACATTGGCTATATTTGGTCTATTATGAGTTAGATACTGTAATCCTCCAATCATAGGTTTTTACTTCTTTTATTTAGTAGTAGGCATCTCATCTTTGCTTGATAACTTATGACTAGTTTTCATAGGAGTTCCAATAGGTTTGCAATTTTATAAACCAAATCTTTTCAATAGATCCTTTAAATACTTGGTTTGAGAAAAAAAGATACCTTCTTTGTTCTAAACAATCTACAATCCCAAGAAAAATTCCATTTCATCTATCATGCTCATTTCAAACTCATTCTTCATGTCTTCTGAGAATTTGTTACTAGCTTCATCATTTCCACCAAAAATGATGTTATCAGCAAATACAATAATTATCAATAAACCATCATCTATTTTCTTGAAGTACAAGTTACCATTTTTTGTTCCTTTAGTAAATCCAAGCTTTGCCAAGTATTTATCCAATCTTGCATACCAGGTTCTTGGTGCTTGTTTTAATCCATACAATTATTTCATTAGTCTACAAACCATGCCCTTTTCTTCTGTTAAAGGAAAACCCTCTGGTTTCTCAATGTAAACTTCTTCTTCAAGTTCTCTATTTAAGAATGTTGACTTAACATCCATCTGATATACTTTGAAATTCTTGTTTGCTACATATACAGAGAAAATTCTAACTACTTCCATTCTTGCTATAGGTGCATATGTCTCTTCATAATCAATTCATTTTGTTGAGAGTAACCTTTGCATACAAGTCTTAGCTTGTTTCTTATTACTTCTCCCTATTCATTCATTTTATTTCTAAATACCCATTTAGTGCCAATCACATTTTTGTCCTTGGGTCTAGGGACTAATTCCCATGTCTTATTTTTAATTATCTATTGGAGTTCTTTCTCCATTACTTCTTTCCAATAATTATCTTTGATTTCTTCATCTACACTTCTTGGTTCTACTTGAGATATTAGACATAGTTCTTCATTAATTCTACTCCTTGTCATTAGTCCTTTTTCATTACTCCCTATTATCTGATCTATGGGATGATTTCTTATCAAGTTTATATTAGGAGTAGAAGTTGTTTCTTCAATTCTTATCTCAGGTATTGCACTCTATTCTTCTCTCATATCTTCAATTTTTTCATTATTCTACAAGTCATTGTTGGTCTTTATTATCCATTCCAGAGTAATCATCTCCATCAAATTTATAGTCCATTATCTTTTCCTTGGTACCAAACTTTTCATCAACTTTAACATTTGTGCACTCTACTATGGTTTTCATTCTATAGTTGAAACATCTATAAGCTTTACTTTTCAATGAATAACCAAGAAACATACCTTCATCGCTCCTTGGATCAAATTTACCAATATCATCATCTCTTCTAATGTAACATTTACTTCCAAATATCTTGAAGTACTTGATTGATGGTAAATGACCAAATCATAATTCATAAGGTGTTTTGTCCATACCTTTTTTAATATGTACTATATTTAGTGTGTATACTATTGTATTGATTGCTTCTCTCCAAAAGGTCTTTGGTACATCATAGTTGTCTCCTGATGCCATGTTCTTCACAATAGATATTGTATTCTCTAGAGGTGAATTCTCCTCCTCTGTCTAATCTTAAGCTTTTGATTTTAAGTCTAGGTTCATTCTCAAATTTGTTCTTAAATATCTTAAATTTCTCAAATTCTTTTAATTTCTCTTTAAGAAAAGCTACCCACATCATTCTAGTGAAATCATCAACAAAAATCATAAAGTACCTTTCTCCATAGAAACCTCTTATTCTTGCAAGACCACTCAGATCTGTATGTACCAATTCCAGCTTTTGTGTGGTACATAACTACGTGCTAGGAAATGAGACTCTTTTCTACTTAGTCAAAATACATTCCTTAAAAATAGTGTTAGTGGGCTTAAAGATCTTGAGAAAATCTCTCATAGCAAGTGTATTATTGGCCTTCACAATGTTATCAAAGTTAATGTGACAAAATCTACTATGCCATAACCAACTATTGTCAATATTTGCTACTAAACATGTTATTTCAGTGGAATTTAACTAAAATAAATTACCTTTTTTTTTTTTTTTGATACCAATTAGTTTCTGTTCCTTGTTCTTGATAATGCATGTATCTTTACCAAATTGCAGCTGATAGCCTTTGTCCATAAGATTTCCAACACTCAACAAGTTATGCTTCAGTCCATCAACAAAATAAACATCAGTAGTGATCCTTTTACCATCAAGTGTTATAGATCCAATTCCTATAATATGATAGGCTACATTATTTCCTACTCTAACAATTCCTCCATCATGGCTTCTGAATTTGACAAACTTGCTCATATCACCAACCATGTGATGTGAACAACCACTATCAATGATCCAATCTTTCTTTTCAACTTGTGAAATTAGCACACTTTCTTCTCTGATTTCTCTATCAAGATCATCCTCTTTTATGGCTACAAATCCTAGTTCATCTTCACTTTTTCTTTGATCAGATTCTTCTTCATCTTCTTCTTCATTAGCATATAAACAATTTCTAGGTCTTCTAGATTTGTATCTACCTATAAACTTTCTTTCTCTCTTAGGGCATTTAGATGTATAATGACCATATTCATTACAAGTCCAGCATTTAAAAATATTCTTACCATCCTTTCTCTTTCCATAAGAAGAGTCACTCCTTCTTGGATCTTTTCTACAATGGATTTGCTACTACTAGCAATGTCTCCTTTTATTTTTGTGCTCCTTGCTAAACCAGGTTTGATGTTTAGTGCACTAAATGCAGTCTCAACTTTTTCCAATTCTCTAGATTGTTTCAGATCAAATTCTATAGCCTCCAATCTACCAAGCAAGGTCTCTTTGGTGAAGTTAGTAGTGCAAGGTATCATCAGTTGAATAATTTGTGCTACAATCTTCAAAGTTGGTATCAGAGTTTTCAAGATCTTCCATATTACTTCACCATCAAATTTTTTTCCATCAAGAGATGTGATTCCTACAACAATCTCATATATTCTTCTAACATAGCTTCTCATAGATTCATCCTCCATCATTCTAGCATCTTGAAATGTGTAATACAAATTTTGCAATCTAACTCTTTTTACATGTGTATCATCTTCATAATTAGCTTCTAGAGTTTTCCAAATTTCATGAGATGTTAAGTCATCTTACTTGACTATACTCAATTTTAGGTAATGTTGATAGTATTTCTTTTCTTTCTCTTATGTTGCACATAAATACTTCTCTCTTATCTTTGGTGCAGGTTTCCAGATTGCCTTCTTCTGCAATGTTTTTGGATGTCTTGGTCACATGCCAATATCCTAGTCCCATGCATAAGAGATGAGTCTTTATTTTATCCTTCCAGTTGTCATAGTTTGTGCCATGAAATCTAGCACTTTCTTTTCTGAACATATTTGACATGGATCTCCCAAAGTTTTCAAACTTTCTTTCAAGGACTTGATGCTCTGATACCAATTGTTAGAAGTAATAGATCACCAATATAACTGAGAGGGGGGGTGAATCAGTTATATATCAAAGTTAAACAATTCTTACTTTATCAACCAAAGAAATCATAAAGAAATGTGCATACACATATACACCAGATATGTTAACTAGGGAAACCCTTGATCAGAGGGAAAACCCTAGTGAGAATGATGCCCACAAAATAATGTACTAATTTGAATGTTCCTTGTTAGAGGATAGACCTTGCTAGGAATCTATTACAATGCTTAGTACAAAGAGTCCCTATTAGGAGACCTTGAATCCCTATTAGGAGTTGAAGAAGGCAACTGAACCCACTATCCAAATAGCTTCAAGATCAGATCAATGAACCCACTATCCAATTGTTCTCAATACTCTTCCTTTAGAAAAATAGATGTGAACAATATCTTTTCTCTTCCTATATCCAGTATGTAGAACTCCTTCACCTTCAGACTATGCAAATAGATTTGGAACTCATTAGCAGCCCTTAAGGTCACTTAAATTAGTAGATTACTCTACTATTCTACTTCACAATTTGTAAGTCTTCTCTACTTCTCAATCTCAATCATGATGTCTATAAATTGGAAAACATCTTTCCTTTATACCATACTCAATTGTAACCCTTTGAGTTGGCACTACACACTTAACATTAATTTGAGTTAGCTCCATGAATAAATTACATATTTAATTAAAGTTGTTGGTTCTAGTTATACAGAAACTTTCATGTGTGTGACTTATGTACCTGTGCACTTGCTAATGTCATCACTGGTCAATATACTCCCTCTAGTTAACTATGCAACCCTTTATTTCAAACACAATGTGTTGTATTGATCATACAACAGAGACTTTTTTCCCAATGCTTTGTTTCCCTGTGGATATCAGTAAATTATTAATATCTTCCATATGCTATCGATTCAAGTTTTGTGCACTTGACCACATGTCAACTACATACTATAGTAAATGTTGTTAACTACGCATGTGCAGAGATGTAATGTGGTGTCCTTAATACATAGATTTCAGTCTGCTACTCCATCAGTCTTACTATGTTGTCATCAATGACAAACACAATCATAACATTATTTTATATTGCTCTGTCGTAGCATCAGCATTCATGCTAACAAATCTCTTATTTCATTCCTTGTTAGTAATTTCTTGATCCACATAATGTTCGAATAGTTCACTATAGCCACCACATACTCAATTTAGTTGTTGATTGGAAAATACAATTTTATTTCTTGCTTGTCCATGACACCAACCTCTTTCCTACAAAGAATGCACCTCCACTAGTGATTTTTTAGTCATCAATATTTCCTACCCAATTAGAGTCAGTGAATAACTTCAATTAAAATCTATCACTTCTCTTGTAATATAATCCATAGTCTTTTATACCTTTTAGATATCTTAATATCCTTTTTACTGCCATCCTTAGATTTTCTTGAGGATTCTCTAAAAATCTAGCAACTATCCCAACTTCTAATGCAATATAAGGTCTTCTATGAACAACATATTGCAATTTTCCAATCATTGATCTATATAATGTATTGTTCACATCAAGAGATTCATCATTATTAGATAACTTATGCCCTATTGATGCATGAGCATCTTCTGTGTAAGAGAAAATGTGCATCACCCCCAAAATATTTGTATTTTAGTCTTTTCTATTTTAATAAGGACCAGTAGATAGGGTAGTTACAATTTATGGGAACTTGCTATTTTTAGTAAGTTTGTCATATGAGCTCAGAATGTTCTCATTTTCTATAGGAAGGTTCATTTTAGAGTTGTAAGCCTACCATAAAAATCTAATTTCTCAAGCATAAGTATCGGAGAAGTTATTGCAGATTTTAGGTGGAAAAATTTGCAAAAAAATCTTTAGGCTCACTATTGGAGGCCTTAGAGTGCTCGGATGAGGTCCAAAAACTTGACAGAAGAATTTCAAGGTTGGGCTACCCAAAATATCTAAAATGATTGTCCACGATGTATTTGGCTAACTCTATATGTATTGTTAGGGTCTGTCGGCCCTAGGTATTAAGTTTCAATGTCTAGAACCTTCTTGGGTGGCATAAAATTGCCTATTTATGAAAGGCCCAAACATTATCTACAACAACTCTAGGTGATAGTTCACAGCTTGTCTTTGTAGATTATTTTCATGAAGGTGCTCATTTGGGTTAGCATATTGTACTTAAGAATTTTATCATTTTGCATTTGTGGTGCAACTAAGAAGTCCATATTTTGTTCTTGCATTGGTTGTTGTTTCTTTTTTTCTGTTATGAGTTTATGGTTTTAAGGGGAGCACCCTTAATCAAGTGGTATTAGAGGTAGAGCTCTTGATTGTGTGGATAGATCACTAATTGTGAGGCATTTTGCACCAAGACCATGGTTTGGGCTGAGTGTGTAGACAAATCATCGATTGTGAGGCAGTTTGCACTAGGGTTTCAGCGTAAGTGTGAAAATGCCTCCACAAAGAAAGCATGGCAAAAGAGTTGTAGGTGTTACGCCTGAGGGTTTTTGAGCCCTCCAAAGGAAAATGCAAGCATTGAAAGAAAAAATGAGAAGAGGAATAAATCTTCTTGTGAGAGATGAAAGTAAGAATGAGAACAAAGTAGAAGAAAATGTTAAAGCAGAGGTAGTTATAAACCCAGAGGAAGAGAGGCTTTCTAGGGCCATCTCCAAGATTGGAAAAAGACTTAAGTTTGAGATTCCCACATTTTAAGGGAATCTTGACCTAGAAGAGTTGATCGATTGGGTCAATGAACTAGAGGAGTACTTTGAGTATGAAGATATTGAGGATCTAGATAGGTTCAAGTTTGTGAAAGCAAAACTAAAGGTACATGCAAAGATCTATTGGCAAGAGGTTTAGTTGGAGCGAAATAGAAAGGAAAAGGACAAAATCACTAGATGGGATCAGATGATAGCTAAAATGAAGTAACAAATCATTTTTATGGATTATGAGCTTGTTGAAGATGATACAAGGAATGAAGCAAGTAGAAAAATGTGTTCAAGAGTATATCGAAGAGTTCTACTGAGTTCTCATTAGAACTGACCATGTAGAAGCTGATAAGGAGAAAGTTGCCTATTATCTTAATGGGTTAAGGCCAAGCATTCAAGATGAGTTGAGTTTTTTTTGAATGAACAATATTGAGGAGGCATACTAGTTTTCCCTAAAAGGTAAAGAGAAACTAAACAAGAAGTTTGAAAATAAGAATTGTGGAAGACGTCGTGGTGAAAGATCTAGCAGACAATCTTATGGAGGCCATAATGATGACTAGAAGAAAAAGGATGAGGCTAGAAATAGCAATCAGAACTAAAGGGGAAATAATTCCAATCATTTCCATGATTAGAACAATAGAGATCAAAGAGAAAGAGGTAGAGGACAAGGATCTAGAAGAGGAGGCTTCTATGGGAAATGTTTTCACTGCAAAGAACAAGGGCATAGAGAATTTGAATGTACCTAGTGACAAGGAAGGATAGATCAAAGAACTAAAGGCCTAACTAGAGTTGTACATGTTTTTGAAGATGCCAGATCCTCACATTGTGAAGATGTTGAAAGAGGAGAAGTCCTAGTTAACAAAAGAGTCCTACTAAGTGGTGAGAATGAACCTAATCAAAGAAGGAGTTTGTATTGCACAAGGTGCAGCTGTAAAGATAAGTGTTATGATGTGAAAATCTATGGTGGAAGTACTAACAATCTAGTGTCAAAAATGATGGTCTCCAAGTTGAAGCTAAAGAGACAAAAACACTTATGTTCGTATCGTATTGCTTGGGTGCAAGACGACCACATGGTTATGGTCAATGAGCAGTGCTCAATGAAGTACAAGATTGGAAGCTACTAGGATGAGGTACTATGTGATATCATACCTATGGACATCTTTCATATGTTGCTAGGTAGGCCATGGAATTTTGACAAGCATGTTGTACACAATGGGTGAGTGAATACCTACACTCTGACCAAGGATGGAGTGAAACATAAGTTGAAACCATTGAAGGATAAAGAAGAAAAGGTATGTAGTTCTTCTAGAATATGTTTTGTTGATGGAAAAGAGTTTCTCAAAGGTATGAAGCATGAGCATGTGTGTTTTGATATAATTCTGAAAGATAGTAAAGAAGAAGTAAAGGAGGTACCTATAGAAGTTGTAGATATGTTGGGAGAATTTTATGATATTGTATCAGATAATGTACCTGATGGATTGCCCCTAATGAGGAAGATTGATCACTAGATGCATTTGGTTCTAGGAGCCAATTTTTTGAATAAAGCAGTACATAGAATGACACCAAAAGAAAGTGAAGAGTTGAACATACAAGTTCATGAGTTTTTGTAGAAGGGGTTGATTTGAGAGAGTCTAAGTCCATGTGTTGTACTAGCAATATTAGCACCAAAGAAAAATGGAGAATGGAGGATGTGCATAGATTCTTGTACTATCAACAAGATCATAATCAAGTATAAATTTCTATTGCCAAGGATGGATGATATTATGGACTATTTGAGTGGAGCTAAGTATTTCATGAAGATAGATCTGAAGAGTAGATACTATTAGATTCCTATTGGAGAAGGTGATGAGTGGAAGACTACTTTCAAGAAAAGGGAAATATTGTATGACTGGTTAGTCATGCCTTTTGGGCTAACCAGTGTAGTGAGTACTTTCATGAGGCTCATGAATGAGGTACAGAAGGAATTTTTGGGTAATTTTTTCATTGTTTACCTAGAGGATATATTAATCTTTAGTAAGAAATTGGAGGAACATTTGAGTCATATTCACAAGGTGTTTGATAAGTTGAGGGAAGAAAAGTCGCTGATAAACTTGAAGAAGTGCTATCTTTGAAAGCCTACTCCAAGGAGTGCAACAAAGGTAAGATATTTTCATGGACTTGCTACATTTTACATAAAGTTCATAAGAAGTTTTAGCAATATTTGTGGACCCTTGACTAAAACAATGAGAGGGGATAGGAAAGAGTTTAAGTGGACAGTAGGAGAAAATAAGAGTTTTAATCTATTGAAACAGAAAGTTACTGAGCAACCTATTTTAGCACTTCCTTATTTTAACAAGGTGTTTCAAGTAGATTGTGATGCTAGTGGTACTGTAATAGGAGCTATTTTGAGCCAAGAAGGTAGACATGTTGCTTATTTTAGTGAGAAGTTGAATGATGCAAAAAGAAAATATTCTATTTATGATTAGGAATTTTATGCTAGAGTTCAAGCATTGAAGAAGTGAAGACACTATCTTCTTCCTAAGGAGTTTATTTTGTATATTGATCATCAAGCTTTGCAATATTTGAATTGTCAAGGAAAATTGAACCAAAGGCATTTAAAGTGGGTTGAGTTTTTGTAGAGTTATACATTTAATTTGAAATGCAGGAATGGGAAGTATAACAAAGTTACAGATGCTCTTGATAGAAGACAACTTTTACTACTAGAAATGTAGATAGAGGTGGTTGGGTTCAAGGAACATAGTACTTTGTATCCAGATGATCTTGATTGTGGTGAAGTGTGGAAGGTTTGTGTAGAACCTGTTACACTTGATAGGAGAAGGTGGTTGGATTTCATGATCCAAGATAGTATTTTATTCAAAGGAAGCCAATTGTGCATTCCTATAAGTTCAATGAGAGAGAATCTCATCAAGGAGCAGCATAGTGGAGGATTGGCTAGACATTTTGGCAGGGATAAAACCATAGCTTTGGTTGCTAAGAATTATTATTGGCCATAGTTGTAGCAAGATGTGAATAAGTGTGTACAAAGTTGCTGAGTATGTCAGATGGCGAAAGGAGTGAAGTAGAATATAGGATTGTATTAGCCATTACCTATACTAGAGAAGCTATGTGAGGGTGTCAGCATGGATTTTGTTCTTGGATTATTGATGACTTAGCATGGGCATGATTCTATTTTTGTGGTGGTTGATAGGTTTTCAAAGATGGCACATTTTATTCCTTGCAAGAAGACTAGTGATGTTGTTCATGTAGCAAAAACATTTTTTAGAGAAGTGGTGCAACTACATGGCCTACCAAAGAGTATAGTTTCAAATCGATACCAATTTTTTAAGATATTTCTAGCATACATTGTGGAAGAAGTTGAAGACATATTTGAAGTTCGGTTCATCACATCATCCACAGACTAATGGATAGATAGAAGTTGTGAATCGCAGTTTGGGAAACTTATTGAGATGTTTGGTTGGAGACAAGCCAAAAGGATGGGATTTGATTTTACCACAAGAAAAAATTTCATATAATAATTCTATCAATAGGAGTATTAGTAAATGACCATTCTAGATTGCATATGGGAGTAGTCCCAGAAATGCTTCCAAATTGAGGCAGTTGGATAAAGAAGAGATAAGTAGTGTTAAAGGAGAAGATTTTGCTAAACATTTGAAGAACATCCGTGAGTAGATGAGGAAGAAAATCATAAGGATGAATACATAGTATAATCCTAAGGTAGATGTGAAAGGGAGGTATAAGGAATTTTAAATTAGAGATGATGTCATAGTTCATTTAAGGAAGGAGCATTTTCTAGTGTGTACATATAATAAGCTAAAAATGAAGAAGTTTGGATTGTGCAAGATAGTAAAAAGGCATGATTCAAGAAATTCTTATGAAGTGGAGTTGCCTATCGAATTGAATATTTCACCAATATTTAATATTTCAAATTTGACAGAGTACTATGAAGGAGGTGATGGAGATGAAGTTGTAGAAGTGCAGTGGAGTATTCCAGCAACTAGTTTAGCTACAAAGGAGATTGAGGAGATATTAAACAGTCATGTTGGCAAAAGTAAAAGGAACAAAACTTATGAGGAATACCTAGTAAAATAGAAAGGGAGGCCAGTAGAGTATTCATCATGTCTAGCAAAGGAGGAGGTCTCGGGTGTCTGATGCAAGAGCATCCTGGGTGTAAGAGCAATCTTGTATCACCCCAAAAATATTCATATTTTATTCTTTTCTATTTTAATAAGGACTAGTAGATAGGGTGGTAACTATTTATTGGAACTTGCTACTTTTAGTAAGTTTTTTATATGAGCTTGGAATGTTCTCATTTTCTACACGAAGGTTCATTTTAGAGTTGTAAGCCTAACATAAAAATCTCATTGCTCAATCATAAGTATTGGAGAAGTTATTGCGGATTTTCAATGGAAAAATTTGTAGAAAAATATTTAGGCTCACCATTGGAGGCCTTAGAGTGCTTGGATGAGGTCCAAAAACTCAATAGAAGGGCACTAACATGGTCCCAAGCCTATAGATTAGGAGTTGGCATTTCCAAAAAGTGGTTATAATAGCCAATAAGAGCCATAGTTCGTCAATTATGGCCTTTCAAATTTGGGCTACCCGAAATATCTAAAATAATTGTCAAAAATGTATTTAGTTGACTCTATATGTATTGTTAGGTTATGTTAGCCTTAGGTATTAAGTTTCAATGTATAGAACCTTTCTAGGCAACATAAAATTGCCTATTTATGAAAGGCCCAAACATTGTCTACGACACCTCTAGGTGATAGTTCACAACTTGTCTTGCAAATTATTATAATGAAGGTGACCATGTGGGTTAGCATATTGTACTTGAGAATTCTATAATTTTTCATTTGCATCACAAATAATAAGTCCATATTTTGTTCTCACATTAGTTGTTGTTTCTTTGTTTCTATTATGAGTTTATGGTTTTAAGGGGAGCACCCTTCATCACCTGTACACATAGGTGTTCTTACAAGTTTTGATTCTTCCATTCCAAAAGTCTTTAGTATTTCCTTGATGTATTTAGACTGGATAATGGAAATACCAAACTTCATTTGATATACTTGCAATCCAACAAAAAATTTGATTTCACCAAACATAAACATCTCAAATTCCTTTTTGATTTCATCAACAAATGATTTCCAAAGTGCTTCTTTTCCTCAAAATATAATGTCATCAACAAATATTTTAGGTAGTGGTAATTCATTTTTCTTATTAGTATTCAAATATAGGTTATTGTTATCATTTGTCCTTTCAAAACTAATCTTCACCAAATAATTATGTATTCTTTCATACCATGTTCTTGGGGCTTGTTTCAATCCATAAAGAGCTTTGTTCAAATCACATACCATGTTCCTCTTTTCTACATCCAAAAATCCTTCAAGTTGTTCAATGTGCATTTCTTCCTCAATTATACCATTCAAAAATGCAAATTTGACATCCATATAATAAACCTTAAAATTCTTGTAGGCTGAATATGCAAGCAATGTTCTAACTCCTTCAAGTCTTGCCACAGGAGAAAATGTTTCTCGATAATCAACTCCTTCTTCTTGAGCATATCATTTGCATACCAATCTTTCCTTGTTCCTTTTAACTTCACCATTATCATTGAGATTTTTTTCTTTTGAAAATCCATTTTGTTCCAATAATATTTTTTTTCTAGGTCTTGGCACTAGGGTCCAAGTACTGTTCTTCTCAATCTTTTTAATTCCCTCATTCATTGCCTGAATCGAATCTTCATTGTCTAGAGCATCCTTTACTAATTTGGGCTCAAATTACCAAAATACGCATGTATCATCTTTAAGTCTTTTTCTTGTCATAACACTTGATTCAACATCACCAATCATTTTTTCAAGTTTGTGATGTATTCTCACAAGTTTGGCTAGCATAGCTAGTTTCCTTCTCTATTCTTCAACAAGTTCATCTTGAAAAATAATCTTAAGCTCACTTCCTCTTTCTTGTTTAGGTTCTAGTCCAAGTTTAGTATGTTTGACATGCTCTCTCTAATGGTTTACAATTCTTGTCTATAACTTGACATCTTCCTTCTATTGCTTAGCTCCCACTATCTACTGCTCAAATTTTTGTTGTTGCAATTCATCATTTCCTATATGTTGGGAAACTATAGCTTGGTTTTCTTGTTCATTTGGAGTTTTGGGAGCACCATCTTCAACATAGATGAATGTACTATAATCTTTAGGTTTTTCATTGCATGTAATGTCACTTCTTTCTATAAACTCGTCAACTTTCACATTTTCACTTTTCACAACTTTGTTAGTGTTAGAATTTAAACACTTGTAAGCTTTACTCTTGATGGAATACCCTATGAATATATCTTCATAACTCTTTGCATCAAGTTTTTCATTCCTATTATCTTAGAATATATAGCATTTACTTTCAAAGACTTTGAAATATTTCACATTAGGAGCACATCCATACCATAGTTCAAAAGGTGTAGCATTTGTACCTTTTTTGACTCGTACTTTATTTAGGGTATAGACAACAATACTTACAACTTCTCTCCAATACTTATTTGATACTTTCTTCTTCATCATAAATGTTATTGTATAGTCCATTATTGATCTATTTCTTCTTTTATCTATCCCATTCTAATAAGGGTCCTTGGTGCTTACATCTATCTTTTGATTCCTTCATCATTGTAGAATGTATTGAACTCATTGAAAATGAATTTACCACCTCTGTGAGATCTTAGACACTTCATACTCTTCCCTATTTATTTTTCAACTTTGGCTAAATACCACTTAAATAGCTAACAAGCATTAGATTTAGCTTTAAGGAACATCGTAGTCATCATCCTAGAATAGTCATCAACAAATAGAATGAAATACTTGTCTCCACAATAGCTTTGAACATAAATAGGTCCACATAGGTCAGTATGAACCGATTCCAAAATATCACTAGAAGTGTATGTTTTTTCTCTTGAAACTAGACTTGGTCATTTTTCCTAATTGACATTGTTTACACATATCATTGTCAGGTTTCTTTAGTTTAGGTAGCCCTCTTACTTTCAAAGGTTACCTCTTGTCTCATCACCACATCCAATTTGCTTATCATCAACATCATATATCTTGGTCTTCCTAATATGAAATTGAACATTGCTTTGATTGTGTTCTTTCTTTCACTTCAGTTGTTTAATTGTTAGAGGAGTAGTTTTTTTATCTTCACATACTCATTATCCACATAATTGATATCAAAATCACCAATACTAGATATATGAAACCTCATCAAAGTTTTCCATGCAAGAAAGTTCTCCTTGTTCAACTTTGGTACTTCTCTTTTATGAGTTATGATATTTAGCTTCAAATACCTTCAAAATTTTCTCTATTTAACACTTAGCGTTGATACCAATTGTCAAAAAAAATTAGAATAAATGGGGGGGTGAATTAGTTACTCAAGGTTCAGAAGTACCATTTGAACAATTAAACATCAAAACATTCAGTGTTCTACTTGTTCTAGTTTTTCTCGATCTCTACTATAGTGATAAAAAAATAATTATTCTAAACATAACATACTTTGGTCAATGTAAATATGTAAATTTAAATCACCATAAAACATTCAACACAAGTTTGACACTAAGATTTATGAGGAAACCCAATTTGGGAAAAAAGCACCAACAATATGTCACCATTTTTCACTCTTTTGAAGTGAGCTCTATTAGGATCCAACCATGTTAAAGTTTACAATACACACTATTGAATGTGACTCGGTTAGAGGATTTAATCACCCTGTAGGAGTGGCCTTGTCAGAGGAATTTGATCATTCCATTTAAAATGTCACCTTGCTAAAGGATTTATATAGAATGTTAAGTCCTTCAAATGACTATTAGTTCAACCTTTGATTAAAAGGATTTCAATACAATCTATTTATAGTGATTAGAAAGAAAATAGTAGGGTTTTGATTTATATGATTACAACTCACTTTTGCAAGTTCATATCACTGATCAGTTCATGTACTGATTGGCTGATAAGTCCCCTTGTCAACTATGTTTCTTAACTTTCTCAGCAAGTCTTCAAGTAGTCATCCCTCTTCAAATAAAAACTTAAGCCTTCTTCTCAGATTCACTTATCAATTTCAGCAACATTCGCACAAACAATTCCTTTTGCTTCTCTCTCATTCTTACACACTTGTGTTCACCCTTGTTTGCCTCTATTTCATTTTTCTCTATGTGCATCCCCCATTTAAAATTTAGCTCTATACTATTAGAAACAATAGTCCACCAAGATAATTGGGGGGGGTGGTGATGGGGGGGGGGTGTAAATCTGTTATCCAACAATTAAAACATTTATCTTCTTTAAATAAACTTAACCATTCAACAAAAGTAAACAACAACCCTACAAAGATACACATAGACAATTACACTAGATATGTTAACTAGGAAACCCTTGATCAGAGGGAAAACCCTGGTGGAAATGATGCCCACAAGATGATGTACTAATATAAATATTCCTTTTTAGAAGATGGACCCCATTAGAAGTCTATTACAACAATTAATACATATGAGTCCATGTTAGGAGACTTTGAATCCCTGTTAGGAGATTCCAACCCTGTTAGGAGTTGTAGTACGTTGTATGCAAGAAGAGCTCACTGCCCAAACATGCAATTCAACTATAAGATCTCACTGCTCAAACATAGAATTTATTGGTATGTTCCTCTTTCCTTTTTTCTATCAACTAAACCAATCACTATCAAAAATTTTAGACTAGGTCATGAACCTTGGATCCAAATATCAAATGTCGGATCACTCAAAAAAACCTTGGCAATGAAGTTTCCTTCACTTTTGCTTTGCTCTGCTCTGCTCTGCTCAACTTCACATTTTTCTCTCTTTGATACTTACAAGTACTTCTCCATGCCATAATTCCATAATTCTTGATAAAGGAAAATGTCCTTCCTTTATACTAAGTCCATAAAACAATTCCCTAAGTTAGTTGTTAGAACTTCTTCATTAATCATTATAGGACCACATTAAGAACTTATTACACTTAACAATAACATTAATCTTTCATCTTGTAACTTGAAAAAAAATTTGGACATGCAATATTATGATGAGTGAACTTAGCCACATCATCATCAACATGTCTTTGTAATATCCTCAACCTTGATTCTTAGAATAACAACTCTGCTAAGAGATATAACAAGTTTACCAGAACATGCCTATGTAAACTATATCTTAGAATAGACATCACCAAAGCTTACATAACTTCTTCTAGACTTAAAATTTCTTCATCTGACATTAACTACATATACTAGATACTTAGACGTATCTCCCATAACCTCAGATAGTTAGAATACTCAACTAGCCATCCGTATCGACTTGATTTTTTTTCTCTTCTTCTGTTAGATACTTAGGAAAATTGCTATGTTGACATCAATGAAAAACTTAGTCATGAATATAACATATCATCATAGTAACATATCTACAATACTCCCTCATAGGAATATCATCAATATTCATGCTTCCAACAATCTCCCCCTTTGGCATTGATGGAAACATAGATGAACAACATCTAGTTCCAAAAATACTAACAAAAGATTGTTCATCAATCTTTCTTCCCATTGATATACCTCAATGTGCTTTCTATCAAAATGTCATTCCATATTTTTGTTCTTTCAAACATTTTCTTCTTTTTCATGATCTTCTCATGATGTTTTCCATGTTGTACTTATCCCCCATTGACATCAATGTCAAAGATTTTAGTAACCATCAAACTCTACAACAACTCATTCTTACTAGCTCAAGTGTTTAAAGACATTGTTCAATACAACATCCAACAAGAGTCCTAGATGACTTTGTCCATCACAGATACTCTCCCATATAGGAAGCATCAACATTTAGTCCAAACAAAAATGGTGTTCTATTACACTAGACTAATGTAGTCTTGCATCATCTACTCTAATGTAGGAAGGGGCATAATCCCTAGCATACCTCGCAAATACTCAAAAGTCTCTTTGGGAAGAGGCTTAGTGAATATATCTAATATCTGCTCTTTAGTGCTCACATACTCCAATCTAATTTCCTTTTCTACAACTTTCTCTCTCAACATGTGATACTTAAAAGAAATGTATTTGGTCTTCAAATGAAACACTAGATTTTTAGATATATTTATTGTGCTTGTGTTGTCACAATGTATGGCAATAGGTTCACTGATTTCTATCCTTATATCCTTCAGCATCTACTTCATCCAAACAACTTGATTGTAGTTGTTTATTGCTACAACATATTCTGCTTCCACTATACTTTGTGATGTACAATCCTTCTTGCTTAGCCAAGAAACCAATCTTCCTCTAATAAAGAAGGCTCCACCACTGGTGCTCTTTCTTTCATCCATACTACCTACCCAGTCAGCATTAGTATGTGCACATAAAGTGAAATAATTAGATTTGTCATACCACAATCCAAACTTTGATGTTCCTTTTAGATATCTAAATATTCTTTTGGCTACTACATAATGTGCTTCTTTGGAATCAGCTTGGAATCTTGTAGCAATTCCAACTGCATTTGCTATAAATGGCCTTGTGTGAGTCAGATATTGCAATCCTACAATCATAGATCTATACTTCTTTTTCTCAATAGTAGGTGTCTTATTCTTTTTAGATAACGTGTGCCTAGTTACCATAGGTGTTCTAATGGGTTTGCATGTTTCCAAACCAAACCTTTTTAGTAAATCCTTCAAATACATAGTCTGAGAAATAAAGATTCCTTCTTTATTATATACAATCTATAATCAAGAAAATATTTCATTTCTCCTATCATACTCATCTCAAATTCTTTCTTCATCTCTTTAGCAAATTTTTCACTTTCATCATCATTTCCTCCAAATATGATATCATCAACAAATATTACCAAAATCATCAAACCATCATATCAATATCTTTCCAATATAGATTACTATCTGTCATACCTTTGCTATATCCAAGCTTTGTCAAATGCTTGTCCAACCTTGCATACTAGGTTTTGGGAGCTTGCTTCAACCCATATAATGCTTTTGTTAGTTTTCATATTATTTCCTTATCATCTATCAAAGGACAACCTTCAAGCTACTCAATGTACACTTCTTTTGCAAGTTCTCCATTCATAAATGCTAACTTGACATCCATTTGATATACTTTGAATTTCTTTTGTGTTACATAGGCTAAGAATAATATTAATACTTCTATTCTAGCCATAGGAGCATAGGTCTCATCATAGTCTATTCCTTCTTACTGTGAGTAACCTTTACATACCAATCTTTTCTTATTCCTTACAACTTCACCTTGCTCATTCATCTTGTTCCTAAATACCTATTTAGTTCCTATCACATTCTTATCTACTAGTATGGGGACCAATTCCCATGTCTCATTCTTTACTATCTAATCCAATTCCTCTTTTATAGCTTGTTTTCAATAATCATCTTTACATGCTTCATTTTCATTCTTAGGTTCAACTTGAGATATCAAACATAGTTCTTCATTGACTCTACTTCTTGTCATCACACCTTTATCTCTACTTCCAATGATCTACTCATATGGGTGATTCTTTATCATATTCTTTCCCAAAGTAGGAGTTGCTATCTTAACTCTTGGCTCTACTAAAGGTTTTGAGCTTTGTTCCTCCCTTAGCTCTCCTTCACTCTACAAATCATTGTTAGTCTCAAGAAATACTTCATCATTCCTTGGCTTAGTAACAACATCATCTTTTGGATTGTAATCAACTATTCTCTCTTGTATCCTGAATTTCTCATCAATTCTCACATTAGCACTTTCTATAATAGTCTTTGTTCTTAGATTATAGCATCTATAAGCCTTGATTTTCAATGAATAACCAAGAAACATACCATCATGACTTCTAGCATCAAACTTACCAATATCATCATCTCTTTTGATATAACACTTACTACCAAAAATTTTGAAATACTTAATTGTAGGTGAGTGAACAAACCATAGTTCATAAGGGGTCTTGTTTGTGTCTTTCATGATTTGCACTTTGTTCATAGTGTAGAATGTTTTATTCATAGCTTCTCTTGAAAACATCTTGGATACATCATTCTTAGCTAACATAGCTCTTGCTTCTTCTATAACTAACATGTTCCTTATCTCTACAATTCCATTCTGTTTAGGGGTTCTTGGGGCTGATAATTGTCTTTTGATTCCATTTTCTTCACAAAACATGTTAAACTCATTTGAAGTAAATTATCCTCCTCTATCTTATCTTAAAAATTTAATCTTCATACCAGATTATTCTCAACTCTATTCTTGAATATCTTGAATTTATCAAATGCCTCAGCTTTCTCTTAAAGAAATGCAACCCACATCATTCTAGAAAACTCATCAACTAGAATCATAAAGTATCTTTCACTATAGAATCCTTTAGTCTTCATACGATTGCTAAGATCTTTGTGTACAATCTCCAACTTTGCTATAGTAGTAAAACTTCTTGCTGGGAAAAGAAGTTTTTTTATACTTTGCCAAAAAACACTCCTTGCAAATTGTGTTAGTAGGTTTTACAATCTTAGGCAAATCTTTGATTGCAAACATACTACTAGTCTTCATAATACTGTCAAAGTTCATATGAAAAAATCTCTTATGCCATAACCAACTCTTATCTACCTTTGCAACCAACCATGTCATTTCAGTAGGATTCAATTGAAATACATTACCTCTAGATCTAGTTCATGTTCCAATTACTTTTCCAACTTTGTCTTTGATCATGCATGTCTTCTCTATGAACTATAACTGATAACCTTTGTCCACTAGTTGTCCAACACTCAAAAGATCATTCTTCAAACCATCAAAAAAATATACATCCTTAGTGTTAGTTTTACAATCAAGAGTTATAGATCCAATACCTTTTACTTGGCATGTTGCATTGTTTCCAACTCTGACAATGCCTCCATCCAAACTTTTGAAGTCAACAAATTTTTTCATATCACCAGTCATATGATTTGAATGACTATTATCAATTATCTAATTAGATTTCTTTTCAACCTCTAAGACCAAGGCTACTTTCTCTAGACTTTCTTTTTTAATTGCTATAAATCCTATTTCATCACTAGCACTTACTACTTGTTCATCAAAATCATTTTCTTCATTTGCATACAAACACTCTCTATCTCTTCTGGGTTTCTAATTTTCTTTATACTTTTTCTCTCTTTTAGGACACTTAGATGCATAACGACCATGTTCATCACAAGTCCAACATTTAAAAATTTCTTGCCACATTTTTCTCTTCTTACTAGAAGGGCTACTCCTTCAATTTTTCTATCCTAATCAAACTCGTTGTTGCTAGAAAAATCTCCTCTAGCACTTGTGCTTCTTGATAAATTAGGTCAAATATTCAAGGCACTGAAAGACGTTTTAGTTTTGGTCAATTCTCTAGATTGTCTAAGCTCATTCTCAATTGCTTCAAGTCTTCCAAGCAATGTCTCTTTTGTGAAATCTTTGGTACAAGAGATCAACAACTGTATCATTTGAACTATTGGTTAAAATGGTGGTCTTAATCTCTTCAATATCTTCTATATAACCTTATCATCTTCTTTGGTTCCTTCTTGACATCTAATGCCTGCAGTGATTTCTGATATCTTGCCTACATATGTTCTTACAGATTCATCTTCCATCATCTTAGCATCTTGAAATGCACAAATCCAAATTTGTAACCTCAATTTCTTAGAATGTACATCACCTTAAAAACTATTTTCCAAAGCTTTCCAAATCAAATGAGAAGTAGCAACTAACTTTACCTAATTTTATTCAATCTTAGGAAGTGCAGTCAATAGTGCTTCTCTAGCTCTCATGTCGTACATAGAAAGATCTCTTTCATCCTTGGTACAATTTTCCAAATCATTTTCATCAATGATTATCTTCACTGATTTTGTCAAGATCTAATATCTTAGACCCATACACAATAGATGTGTCTTCATCTTTTCCTTCCAGCTGTCATAATTTGTTCCATCAAACTTTGAACTATCTTTCCTGAACATGCTCACCATGGATCTCCCAAAGTTGTTAAACCTATCTTCAAGGACCTAATTCTCTAATACCAATTGTTATAAGCAACAATCTACCAAGATAACTGAGAGGGGTAGGGGGGGTGGCTGAATTAGTTATTCAACAATTAAAACAATTATCTTCTTTAAATAAACTTAACCATTCAACCAAAGTAAACAACAACCATACAAAGATGCACATAGACAATTACACTAGATATGTTAACTAGGGAAACCCTTGATCAGAGGGAAAACCTTGGTGGGAATGATGCCTACAAGATGATGTACTAATATAAATATTCCTTGTTAGAGGATGGACCTTGTTAGGAGTCTATTACAACATTTAGTACATACGAGTCCCTATTAGGAGACTTTGAATCCCTGTTAGGAGATTCCAACCCTACTAGGAGTTATGCCAACCCTATTAGGAGTTGTAATACAATGTATGCAAGAAGAGCCCACTGCCCAAACATGCAATTTCAACTACAAGAAGAGCTCATTGCTCAAACATGCAAACATTCCCTTTTTTCTAAAACTCTTCCTCTTGGAAAATTGCTCCTCCAAAACCTGATCATTGAAAAATGAACTCCCAATCTCTGATAAAGAGTTCTCCCCTAAGTTTGAGGCTCTAATTGTGCAATCACAAGAAGGAACTTGTTGATTAATTTCTTTTAATAGTTTATTATCTTTTACCTTTTCATGTACAACTCTTTTGGATATTTAATTACAAAATATCTTAATTAAATAATTCCTTTATCTCTTTAATTAATTTATTATGTTTTAATTTTATGCATAAGCTTTATGCAATTTAATTAAAATAAACTTTACCAAATTTATGTTTTCTCTCTCTAGTTAATTACAAGATGTTTTAAATAATATATTTATAAACTTAATTAATAACATTATTTAGAGTTTATTATTAAAATAAAACTCCTAAATAATTATTATTAAATTAATTAAATATAAATACGTCAAAAATGGAACTTTAATATAATCTTTTAAATTTTAATTATTTTATTGAATTAATTTCTCAATTAATTAAATATGATTAAATATTTTATTTTCTTCATTAAATTTCCATTAAATAAAATTAGTAAATTATCTTTTAATTTGGTTTAATTATAACATAAAATTGTCACAACCCACAAAATTGAATATAAAAACCCATTATACAGAATAGAATACATAATCAAACTCTAGTATAAAAATCATGAATTCATGTCACTTGACAAATTTAGAAAGGTGAAACTATCTCAGATACTTGTCCTACTTTCTAGGACAATTGGCTTAGGTTAGGATTTGGACTCAAGAGTTATCTCCCCACTTATACCATTGAGATACTACGATAGGGTATTCTCATCCTTGCAATTTAGGGAAGTTGATACTCGGTGCCTACAATCTGCATAAAATCCATGCATGTACAAACACAATATTCTAAACTAAATAGGCAATGGTAGGAAGTGGTACATCATGTAGATCCTGACTAGTAGGTGACTATGACACCCTTCTTCAACCACATCAGAAATGTCAAACATAAAGAAAACATACATGTACACCTTACACATGCAAGTATTGGGTAAGTGACCATAGAAACTACATATAAATCATTCCTCTATCTAACATTATGAAATAACTAAAAGTCATTAAATGAACATATATATCATTATCAAAACAATCATGAAATAACTAAAATAACTTAGGAACTCATCACATAAATCCACTGACTATAAAATAATATCTAATCAAATCCAGTAACCAAGTACCGATAATCATAAAACACAATAAAAAAACTAGCCTAAAAAAAATGTCAATATGACAAGAAAAGTCAACTATGGATAGGTATTACAGCCTACATACACAAGTTTTGAGATGATCAAATGAGAGGACACAGTTGAGAGATTAGATTAAGATAATTTTCATATGATCATATGAAATGAAATGGGCATGTAAGTAGAAAGACACTATGAAGGTATAAAATGGAAGGGACTATAATTTTTAGTACAAAATCTTGATATCTATTATATTTCACATATCATTATTTGAGATCAAATGGGTGTGTAGGATTATATACATAGTGAACAACAAAGGAGGAAATTGGACATACCAAGGAGGTCCAAAGGCTCACACTTGTTGAGGTCAAATTTAGAAATGGTACTTCCTATGAAACTACTATCCAAAATCTTTCTCATGAGATAATGTGGAATGAGCTCTTCATTAGTGGGATGGAACCTGAATCTAGGAGGTAGTTATGCATCACCCTTATCATGACTATAACCAAATTTAATACCCTCTATTATTGAATTCTCTTCCTAATCTACTCACAAGAACACAAGAAAAAATATTATTTCAACTATCCTCCACTATATAGGACAAGACACCCCATCCCAACTCAATTTGTGAGATGCCCACTTAGCCTTTGGAAAATTTGATATGTAGGTTGTTTTGTTGACTTCTTATATGGGTGTAAAGGAATAGAGGTGGGAAAATAGGGTAGGATGGGATGTACAGAGAGTTAGAGATCAATGATGGATCATATTTCTAGCCTAAAATTGATTCCCTTAGCTTGGTGTGTACATGTGTAAGAAACACATCATCATAAATAGTATTTCTTGGTGTTGAAAGAGTGTGTATATATTCTTACCCACATTAGAAAAATCTCAACTATTTCTCATCAAATCCCACCTAGATTTATAAATCAAAATCGCACAAACTAGAATTTTAAAAAAACCATAATAAGGGTTAGTGGATATGCTAAATAAATATATGAATGCTATGAGAATGGGCATATTGTACATTTGGGTTAGGGTGTCATGTTTGTGCTACAAATTAGTACTGGTAGCTAAGATGTCATCCCAAAAATATTGGTGCCACAAATTGTGTTGCTCAAATGTGACTAGGCCTTCAAGTTCTTAAGATGTAATTAATGATGTTTTTACACAATTGTTTTGCATTTTTAGACATTTTATTTTCAAATAAAATTTGGTTCCAAGCTAGGTAATTTCATTTTCAAATTACAACTAATTTGCTAATAGAGATTCCTTGAAGTACTGATCACCTTTATGTGATAGATATGACTCTACTACTCCTTTTCTGATATGGCCTTACAATATACTTTGTCTGCTATTGATTTGCATTTGCATGCTTCTATTTCACATTACTATCACACTAATCTACTTTAGATATGATACAATACATTATATGTGTGTGTGTGTGTGTGTGTGTGTGTGTGTGTGTGTGTGTGTATATATATATATATGTATGTATGTATGTATGTATATATATATATATATGTATGTATGTATACATATATATATATACACATACATACATACATATATATATATATATATATATATGTATGTATGTATGTATGTATATATATATATGTATGTATACATATATATATACATACATATATATATATATATACATATATATATATACATATATATATATATACATATATATATATACATATACATATATATATATACATATATATATATCAATCCAATTTACATAATTACAAAATCGGCCAATATACAAGTTAACATCAATATTACAAAGTTGGTCCATATCTAGATACTAAGGTTTTGATGACTAACTTGATGAAGTTCTAATACTCAACGTCCACTATCACTACTCAACATCTTCATGCATTTAGTAGAAGTAGAAGATCAGTCCATACTAATCATCTTAGAGTAGTCTCAAACTCGGTCTACACTAGTGACTTGGTAGATATTGTGTAACTTGGTATAAATTGAATTACTTATTTACCATGACTACACTCAGTAAACACTAATCTCCATATAGCTCAGTTAACACTAACTTCACTTTACATGAACTGCTAGCTCGATAGAAACTACAAAGCTTGGTAATCATTGAACTTCACATTGCTTGATTTTTCTTAGTTTGAACAGCTACACTTCACACTAACTAAATTCACTTGGTAACCATTGGTATGCTCAATAGGAACTGTAGTGCTCGGTGGCTACTAAAATGCATGGAAAACACTGTAGATTGTTTAATGAGCTCAGTAGCCATACATTATCTAAATAAGTGTTATCACTAATAACAAACTTGACTTAATGTCAACAATTTCCCCCTTTGGCATTAGTGACAAAAACACTTGTCAGCCAAAACTTATATAAACTACAATGTGGTACTAGCTCAATATGGTATACTTTTTTTTTAGATTTTTCAAAATTTGTCTTTGTACGTATATATAGTATGCTATATCTACAAATTCTCTAATATATACACTTTTTCCCTTTGCATAATTCTCCCCCATACAATATACATAACATAACAAGTATCTCACTATACATAGCATAATAAGTATCTCTCCCCATATATAGCATACTAAATGTCTCTCTCCCTTTTTGACAATAATGCCAAAGATTTATTCAAAACTTCTTTACATGGAGACACCAATATGAGAAAGAAAATTAGAATGTACCTTAAGTATAAGTGCTAATGTCTTATCCCAGTTATTTTGCAAAAATTTGCATGTATGTAGAGAAATTTGCACTTCTGCAGAGAGTTCTATCATGTGATGTCCAATGGAGAAGTTGTTATCATGAATCAAGGTTTTTGAATAAACAATATGCTTCTACATTGTATCCATGATGGGAAGGATCATATTCTGAATATCTATTAGTGTAGACCATATCCTTTCTTCTTCTCTCAATAACTCTACCAACATATCTGACAAGAATTTGATCTTCATATGATGTGTAGAGCTTGAACTAGGGTCAAGTTGCAGTTGTTGTGCACTAGCCTTCAAATCTTCATCAATCTTTGTTAGTTTGCTCTTAATTTCCTTTGTGAGCTTAGTAACATCACACAACTTTCCAAAAAGTGATGTTACATTGGTGCAAGAGGTTTCAAGATTGGTTAGAATTAAGAAAAGCTCCACTTGCTAAATAGCTATTTGCTGAGCAATGTGCTCAAGCACTTTATTATCAAATTTGTTTTCTTCTTTGTCAATCAATTTTTCTTGACTGCTAGAGTCCTCATTAAACTTTTGGACTGCTTCTTCTAATTGCAACAAAATGTGTTGAGAAGTATCAACTTCAACACCTATTGCCTCAGTCAAAATATTCTTGGCATCATCAATGATTTTACAGTCGTTGTCTCTCTCCTCTCTCAATTTCTTCTATTTTGCCTTCTTTTGGAGGAGTTGACCATCTATATGCATTTGATCTGCAGTGATATTATAAAAATCCCATTTGGGAATTTCAATCTCCTTATCTAGGTCTATATCCTCCTCTATCTCCTTTCCTCTACTCAAAAATCTTATACTCGGTTGAGCCTTAGGTTCAACTGTCCTTGTACTTAATGCCTTTGAATTTGGAATGGAAACAATAGTAGAGATAGTAGGACTAGTAGTAAAAATTGATATAGTGCCAACATATGGAATACTGACTGGAATGCTTGACGAATCCAAAAAGTGAAGTACTTATAGAGTTATCCAAAACTGTAGTAGTCAAAATTGTAGAATCCAACATTGTAGTACTTACTGCAAAAGAACACAAAATTGTAGAAGTCATTGTACTCATGCCTGATGATGATGACTTAGTAGTTGAAGAAGAGGGAGGTTGCAACTTTGAAGATGAAGTGGTAGACACTTCTATCAATGATGTGCTGAGTTGAGAGGGAGCAATGAGTGATTGGATATTTGATGCACCTGTAGTTGTCACAATCAAACTTGCTAAAGTTTTCTCAGAACTTGATGTAACTACTAGTTTTCTTGGAGAGTGAGGAAGTGAGGAAATGACTATGGCTACAATCTTCATAGGATCAAACTCCTCAACGTCTTCTTTCTCTTCCTTGGTAGCTTCTTCCTCTATATCTTCTTAAACTTCTTCATTGTCAAAATGTGTTGGCTTAGTATAAATTTCTTCTTCCTCATCATCACTATCATCATCCTTGACTTCTACTAGGAAGTCACTTTGTTTATGCAAATGATAAACATTATTCCACATACTTGTGGCATTCTTAACCACATGCTCTATATCCTATATCAAAATTAAACAAGTATTAAATCTAAGAGTCATCTTATCTTCATTTTTCTTTAAGGACTCTTTTACCTCAACATCTATCATACTAGGTAGCAACTAGCTCAGGGTTTGTGCATAGACATCTTTTGTTGTTTGCATAAAAAATTCCCATCTTGTCTTTATCTTCTCTAATAATTCATTAGAGATTTTAGAGGCTATCTCATCAGGTGAATACTTCCATTTTCCCATCTTAGTTAACACTAGTTCTTCAACCTATTTCTTCTTAGCCTTTGTCCTAGTTTCATACTTCAATGATTTGAAGTTGGTTATGCCTACACCTTATTCCAATTGTTTCATTTTTTCTTGAAAGATGGGAGGAGGTTTGCTAGAGACAACTTCACTGCCTTTCTTCCTTGATCTTCTGGTGAACACTGCAATGGATAGCTTGGGCGGCTTGGTGATGATCACCTTGCCTTTCTTATTCATTGGTTCTTCTTCCTTTTCTAACTCCTCTTCATCCTCTGCTTCTTCAACATCTTCTCCTTTTCCCTCAGTCAACATTAGAGGTGTGCTTGTTTTCAGTTTGGATATCCTCCTCTTACCTTTGTTAACCACTTGTGGAAGCTTGATTTCAAGCTCTATCCTTGCCTTGGCCTCATCATATGTTCCAAAGTGTGGTGCCTTTGGATCAAAAAGCTCATTAATCAAGGCTTCAATTAGTCATTTACTTCATCAATGTTCACCTCATAGGGAAGAGGTTTTACCCATACAACTCTAGGTTTCACTGCCTGAATGTAGGCTCTATCACAGTCTACCATGAAACAAATGTCATCTTTATAATCTTCAACTAATTTCCTGAGTATCCTAAATCTATTATTCATTTTCTCCTTGAAGACATCAAAATAATTATCCATTATACTAACAAAATTTTCTCCCATTTCTACAATATACTCATTAATCTAATATAACACTGGCACATCCTTTCTCCATACTACTGTACCTTTAGAAGGGAAAAAATTTTGAGCATAGAAAAATAAACATGTCAAAAAAGAACTGAATTTGCCAGGGTTGTTTTTCAAGGTTCTAATACTTTCCATGTTTTTTGTTGAACTACTTCAACAAAAAATCTGCAAGGTCATATGATAGATTGTTCTTCACAACCTTGTATGCCAATTCTATTGCTTCACATGACACACTATTGATATGGCTAGAACTATAGATCTTGTGAGCTATTACATGTATGCCAAATTTTAATTTTTTATTAGTTACACTACTAATATTCATGCCTCTGTCATCCCACTCAGCTAGGGTTTTCTTTTCTAACTCCTCCCAACCTAGGGTTTTAGTGGTTTTGGCCTTGGAGAGCATGGGAAGGCTGGTGATGCAATGAATCATCTTTGTAGTGATCAAAACTAGTTACTCAAGCCATAACTGACCATTGTGAACTTGGTTGAGGATGTATCTAATCTATTTTATTTGAAAACTTTGAGGCAAGTGGGGAATGTTGGTTAAACCATTGTCTTCTAAATGCTTATGTTCAGGTTTGAGAACTACATTAACACATAATTCTCCTAGGGCATCATCCATTTCTAGGGTTCCAATTTCTTGAATAGCACACTTAAAATGAGTTTGGATTTCATTAATGAGAAGTACCTTTGGAGGGATCTATGATTGCACTCTATTTGGGTTGAGGGTTTCAGCAACCATTGACACAAGTTTGAAATTAGGTGCTTTCCATTCTACTCTTTGGACCAACATCTTTGACCCTTTCCTTGCTTTGCCACTATTTCTTGATGTTTCCATGGCTACTCGATAAGCTATGAAGAACTTTGAAGAATTTTAGCTGCAATGTTTTCTCAAAGTCGCTTGATCGCTCTACAATTTACTTGATCACAATAACACTTAGAATTCTCGGTGAAAATGAATTTGATTTCCTACTTTTTGTTAAAACTTTTCCATTAATGCTCAGTATGAAGGTAGCTAGGATGACATCATGCTTGACAGGTTGTTATTCACTATCTATTCATATTGCTTGGTAAAGGCTTCATAACTCAGTAATCAACCATGTTCATGTTACTCCTAACTTTGCTTACTAGAGTTCCTCCTAACTTTGCTCAGTAGAGTTCATGACCTGACCTTACTTGGTAGAGAAGTCAACTCAATGATAACTGATACCAATCTCACTTGATGATCCTTGTGTATCTTGAATACTGATTTGGATCTTTTCTTCCTTTCAATTAGAACTCTTTGGATGTGATCTTGACAATGTAGTTCCAGTTCTTCCTCAAGAACTTAATTTGAAATGGTGGAGTCACCCACTTCTTGAGTGACATGACCATCATTACTTGAACTAGCTTCCTCAGTAGATTTAGGAATCCATTGCTACCTCATTTTCTTTCGAATGTTATCTACTTTTTCTTTCTTTTCATCTTCAAGCCTACCTATATTCATGCAATTTTTAGCTATATGACCAAGTTCGATACAAGTGAAACATCTTATGGTGGTATCTCTCTTCCTTGTGTGATGTTTAACATAGTTCATGCCAATGTGTCCATATTCTCCATAGTAATGACATCTACACCAAGTGTTGTAGTCCCAACCAAATATTGCTTTCACAATTTTCTTTGCTAGATTGAATGACTTAGTTCTGCAATCTGATGCCTTGTGACCTTGTTTCTTGAATTTGTGACACTTTCCTTCAAATTTTGGGTTCTCTTTGCATTTATTAGCCTTGTGACCATGCTGACTGCAAATGTAGCATTTACCATTGAATTTTTCTTTACCATTACTCCAACATCTATTTGATGTATGGCCTATCTTACCATAGTGATTGAAAGTAGGTCTTTAATTCCTTTGAGCACCTTGTTTAGAGGATTCACCTTCTTCTTTGTATCCAATTCCTACTTTACCTTTTTTTCTATAGAGATTTTTCTCATTTAACTAATTCAACTGATTCATTTCTTCTTGGGATTTCATCATTCTTTCATTGATTTTCTTTTTAGTGTTTAGGTCATTTTTCAATCTTTCAATGATTTTTTTTCAGATCTCAGATCATTTCTTATTCTTTCATTGATTTGTCTTTGGCTCATGATTTACTCATTTGCATTGGAGATTTGATCTATAAGATCTGCATGCTAAAGGGATTAGTTCTGGATCTCATTTTTTCTTCCATCCATTTCTTCCTTCATCTTGTTCCTCTGTTCCAAGATTTGACATAGCCTTATTGCCTTAATTTCTTGTTCTCTTTTGAGTTTTCTTACTTCTTCTTGTAGGGAACCATTCTTCTCTAAGAGTTCTTTGATTGCATCATTTTCTTCATTTGAACTACTTGAAGGGAAAAAAATATTCAATTCTTTCTTCAATGTAATGATGATCATTCATTTGATTTGGAAGTTCCTTCCTCCTTTTTAGGGATTGGGAAAGTTGCTCCTTAGCTTTCTTGAATTATGCAATAGACATTTCTAGATCCAAATTTTCATTTGTAAATGCCTTATCAAGTCTAAATATCTCCATTGTCCTTGATCTTTGCTCAAGCTGTCAAACTTTACCCTATGAACCACAAAGCTCTGATACCAATTGTTGGAAATATTCAACACTAGCTAGGTTACTGAGAGGGGAGGGGTGAATTAGTAACCTCAAAAACTTTACCAAATTCAAATCTTAATTGCAATAATCCAATTACCATTTAGTTCATTAAATTAGATCTAACTGCATGCATGTGAAACTAAAAACATAAAACATTCATAACACTTGAACACAATAATTTGGTGACCTAGAAACCTTCCAAATAGAAAGTAAAACTAGGGTGGGGATGATACCCACAAAATTCAATATTGTAGCATAAAGTTGACATGTTAAGGCTTACAATGATCACTTCCAATGATCTTCCCTGTTAGGACCAATTATGACTACTAGGTCCACCTTGTTAGTGGTTTTACAAACACACAATGAAGTATGCACTGGATAAAGAGATTTGAGAAAAGATTGTTAACTCTACCTTATTAAAGGATTTGGACTGGTTCACCTATTAGGATGAAATAGTAGATCTCTAACTCACAACTGATTTGCTAATAGAGATTTCTTGAAGTACTGATCATATTTACATAATAGATATGACTCTACTACTCCTTTTTTGATATGGCCTTACAATATACTTTGTATGTTGCTAATTCACATTCTCATGCTTCTATTTCACATTACTATCACACTATTCTACTTTGGATATGATACAACACATTACATATATATCAATCCAATTTACATAATTACAAAGTTGGCCAATATACAAGTTAACATCAATACTAAAAATTTGGCCCATATGTAGATACTCAAGTTTTGATGACTGACTTGGTGAAGTTTTGATACGCAGCATCCACTATCACTACTCGGCATCATCATGCATTCAATAGAAGTAGAAGCTCAGTCCATACTAATCATCTTAGAGTAGTCTCAAACTCGGTCTACACGGGTGACTCGGTAGATACTGTGTAACTTAGTATAAAATGAATTAATCATTTACCATGACTACACTTGGTAAACACTAATCTCCATATAGCTCAGTTAACACTAACTTCACTTTACATGAACTGCTAGCTTGGTAGAAACTACAAAGCTTGGTAACCACTGAACTGCTCGAGTTGAACTGCTAGACTTCACACTGCTTGATTTTTCTCAGTTTCAACTACTACACTTCACACTAACTAAATTCACTTGGTAACCATTGGAATTCTTGGTAGGAATTGTAGTACTCAATGGCTACTGAAATGCATGGAAAACATTGTAGACTGTTCAATGAGCTCGGTAGCCATATAGAATCTGAATAAGTGTTGTCACTAATAACAAACTTGACTGAATGTCAACAGTTTAACCATATAAGAACTTGTACTTTGGGCTTAAAATGAATATCATAATGAATCTTATATCGTATCTTGGAATGAATAGAATATGATTAATTCATGTACTTGGTAAATAAACATGTTGGTAACTAGTGATGCTTGGGAATCCTTGATGGTTAGTTTTATGTTAGTCTTTCATTATAATCTTGGTATGGATTTTGTTTCTTGCATCTTATCCTTAAAAGAATGATCTTTATTTATCCTTGTTTCATCCAAGGATCTCTAGGTAGGGAATTACAGAGCCAATATTCTTCTCAACTTACTTCTTCATTAAACTCATCACCCACATTTCATAGTCAATCACTAAGTAAATAAGCTCTTTGGTTATTCTATCAAGGTGATCTCCTAGCCAAAAGAAGTGATCATGAATCCTTCTAAGAACAATATTTATCCATTCCCAATCCTTAAATTTCTTAAAGTTCATAACGTTTTATATGTTAAGGGTTTCCACATATTTAAACTATGACTTTAAGGTAGTATCAGTTAGCCCCAACTGATAATGTTGATTAATGTGTGTATAAGAGTCATATTAGTTATTATATTGTCATTGATGTCAAGCCTTTGTTGGCTAGACAATATGCTAATTTACTAGAGTTCCATAGCATTTGATTGATGAAAAGGATTTGATTGATGAAGAGAATGTGAAGAAAGTATGATGATGTAAGTGTTGACAAGTGTAATTCAATGGGAACTTGAATTAGTTAGGCTTTGACAATATAATGTTGGTTTGATTGCTTTACATAATCTTAACAAAGATGTATATGCAAGAAATTCTGGTGGTGAATGAAGGAATACAGTATCAACTAAGATACTATAATTATCACTGAGCACCTAACAAAGAAATCTTGAAGTTTAGTGTTGACTAATTAATTTTAATGCTAACTGGATTAAGTATTGATCGAGAAAATTATAGTTTTCATCGAGCATGAATATGAAGAACAAGTTTGTAAAAGATTAATTTGAGGCTGACATTTGGTGAAAATTAAGAATGTTCAAGAAGTCAACAAGACGGTGATAAAATTAATTATGAGATCAACAACCAGAGTAACTCAAAGAAGATCCAATGGAGAAGATTTAATAAATTAAAATGAAGCACAAATTTCAAGGAGGAAGTCTATTTTTTCAAGTGTCTAGATTAATTAAATTCAAATCTAATGGAGATGTACATTTATAATTAATTGACAAAATCTGGAAGATTCGAGAATGGAAAAACTTATTTATTTAAAGGTACAAATAAGATATTTCTCATTGTTGATCATTTTTTATTATTGCTAATGTGAATTAAAGTGGAAGAAGAAAGAAGAAGGTGAATTAGGAAGAACAATATTGTGAAGATTAAGAAGAGGAAGTGTTACGTTAAAGTGTGAGTATGTGGGTCAACTAAAAAGAGATCAAAAGGAAGAGATATAGGAAAGAAGAGATCTGAATGAGAAAGGTAGTGCTAAAACCTAATAGATTATTTCACTATTACTTTCTTACCATTGTAGGATAAAAATATCTTAATCAAGTCGACCAAAAAATTTTTTGAAATCCTTTATGGTAACATTCAATAGTATTGTTTTTAAGTCCTTTAGAGTAGGCTGCTATTTAGAAATGTTAAGGAGTAATAAGGTCTAGATGACCTTTTGTGAAAACCCTCTAACAAGGTCACACTAAATATATGCATGTAACCTTTTATAAGGTTGGCTTCTAACCAAACTCACTTTAGAAGATTGAAAATATTTGGGTTGTAGTTCCCAAGTGGTTTTTCCCTTTACAGGGTTTCCATGTTAAATACTTATGTCAAATGTGTGATTTCTTATTGTGTTAAAAATTTTATTTCATGTTAAATATTTAATGTTGTAACTCAATATAAGCTATATTATTGCTCTGATACTTGATATATTAACAAACAATGAGATCACGGTTTGATGTGAAGTTGTTATAAGGTTGAATTATGATTTTTCATATGATTTTTGAGTTATCAATTTTAAATTTTATGAAGTTGAAGTTGGTACAAATTTATTTTTAAGGTGTGTAGGATAACTAATTATAACTGATGCATCCCCTAGTTATCTAATAAGTGGTATTAGATTTGAGTGCTTAAAGGAAGAAAATTAAAGGAACTTGATGTATAAAAGATAGGTACCAAATATGAACAAGGAAATTTTCACCTCATTGAAAAATGGGATGAGGCTTTATCTATCTAGGATTGGAGACAATTTTTTCTTCTATTTGGTCAATCAATACACCCCTCCCATTGGACCTATGATAGTTGATGAGATGAACCAAAAAAGGAACACAAAATATCATGATTAAGATTTATTTTGCATTAAATGATGGTGAGTTTGATGATGTCAAAAATAGTACTATTGCTAAAGAGATGGAGGAAAAGTTAGCACTTGTACTTAGAGGATATGAGAATGTGCTAAGAGAAAAAATAGAAAGCTTAAGAGGTAAATATGATTAGATGAAGATGAAAGATGGAGAAAATATTATGTAATATATCAACTAAATCAAGGAAGTTTTTAGTGCTATCAAAGCTACTGGAGGTACCATCAATAATGAAGAAGTTGTTAGTAAAGTTCTTTAGACACTATTGCTTATTTATGCCATAAGAGTATCTACAATTCTAGAATTCAAAATTATGGAGGATAATGATCTACTCTTGATGGTTTAGTTGGTCATTTGACTACATTTTAATTAATTAATTGTGATAATAGTGTGCCTAATATTGAGAATACTTTCAAGTCATCACTAACCATTGAAAGTTCAAAGAAAGAGAAGAAAAGTAATAATGAAAGTGATTCAAATTTAGAGGAAGAATTGGATGAGATTGAAGAATTTATTGCAAGGAGGCTACTAAGAGGAAAGGAAATTCAAAGGTAAACTACCCTTGATATGTTTTAAATGCAATAAAGTTGGTCATTTTTCTACTAGATGTCCTAAAAAGAACATGAATGATAAAAATGGTAAGAAGGAGCACAAATGTATAAAGATCAAGGACTATAAGAAAAATGGCAAGAATTCATGCTACATTGTTGAGGAAGAGCACACCTAGTTAGGCACAAAAGATAAAAAGGAAGGAGAATAAGTAGTGTACATTGTTGTTAAAGAAGATCCTAATGATGAAAGGTACAAGGAACAAAAATCCCTTATTTCTCATGTTAGTAAAAGTGACAGATGGATTATTCATAGTAGAAATGATGTTCCATGTCCTATGAAAGGTATAAATACATTGATGCTAAATGATAAAATTAGATGTGATGATTCTTATTAAATTCAAGGAATTAAGTAATTATGATAATAGTGTGCCTAATATTGAGAATACTTTCAAGTCATCACTAACCATTGAAAGTTCAAAGAAAGAGAAGAAAAGTAAGGATGAAAGTGATTCAAATTCCAAGGAAGAATTGGATGATATTGAAGCATTACTTGCAAGGTGGTTACTAAGAGGAAAGGAAAAATCAAAGGTAAAATACCCCTAATATGTTTTAAATACAATGAAGTTGGTCATTTTTCTACTACATGTCCTAACAAGAGAATGAGTGATAAAAATGATAAGAAGGGGCACAAATACAAAAAGATCAAGGAGTAAAAGGACAAAAGGAAGAAGTCATGCCACATTGTTGAGGAATAAAACATTGAGTGAGACATAGAAGATGAAAATGAAGGAGAAGAAGTAGTGTATTTTTTTGTTGAAGAATATCCTAATGGTGAAACCTATGAGGAATAAAAAAACCCTTATTTCTCATGTTAGTAACAATGATAGATGCATTATTGAAAGTAGAAATGATGTTCCATGTCCTGTGAAAGGTAGAGGTACATTTACACTGAATGATAAAATTAGATGTTATGATGCATATTGGGTTCAAGGAATAATTATAACATGTTGAGTTTTTCTTAGGTGAATAATATAGGTCACACGATGGACTTTAAGAAAAAAAAATGTTAAGATCTATGATGACAATTGAAATCTAATTGGCACTAGAGAATAAAAAAGAGGTAATTTATTTTACCTTGATCCTACTATTAGTACATGTTTTTTTACTAAAGATGAAGATGTGTGGTTGTGGCACAAGAGACTATGTCATGTCAACTTTGAGAACATGATAAAAGTAAGTAGAAAGAAGAAAGTGAGAGGATTACTAAATCTACATAAACCTGAGAATGCTATGTGTAAACAATGTCAACTCGGTGAGATGACTAAATCTATTTTTTCACAAAAGAAACATTCTACTAGTGAATTTTGGAGCTAGGTCATATGGAATTATGTGGAAGGATGAGAGTTGAGAGCTATTATGGAGATAGATATTTCATGTTTTTTGTTGATGATTATTCTAGAATGATGACAATAATATTTTTGAAGTTGGAATCTAATTCTTTTCAAATGTTCAAATAGTATAAAGCTAGAGTTGAAAAACAAACAAGTAAAAAATTAAAATTCTTGAGATATGATAGAGGTGGTGAGTTTATTTTTAATCAATTTGCTAACTTTTTTTATGATAATAGAATTAAGAGACAACTATTTACACCGAGGACTCCGCAATAGAATAGGATTGCTAAAAGGAGAAACAAATCAATTGTTGAATATGAGAGAACATTAATGATTGAAAAAGGTGTTACACAAATATTCTGGAGAGGTCATAAGAGCTATAGCATATAATCTCAAGTAAGTTTAGTTGAATAAAGGAATAAGCAAGACACTATATGAACTATGGTACCCTTATACACTAAATGTAAGTTATTTAAAAATATTTGGAAGTAGGTGTTATTGTTGGAAATTTAAGAGAGTAACTGAGAGGGGAGAGGTGAATCAATTAGCTTGAAAACAAATCCGTGTCCCTTAGATGTCAATACAAACTTCCACTAATCATGCAATACTAACTAGTTCAGTTAAGATTAGACTATTACTGATACTCGATTAACAAAGTAATCTTGAGATTTTATCTCTTTAGTAATTTAGTTGCAGAAACATAAAGCATAAGAAAATAACATGAGCACAAATGACACCAAGATTTAACATGGAAACCTAATTTGGGAAATACCATCTTGCAACTAGTCACAATAATTTTCTCTCTTATGAAGTGAGCCCTATTAGGAGCCAACCCTATTAAAGGTTACAAAATATATTGTTAAGTATGACCCTATTAAAGGATTTAGATCAACCTATTAGGAGTGGCCTAGTTAGAGGTGTTCAAACACTTAAATATTGAAATGTCACCTTCTTAGAGGATTTACAAAATGACTATTAAGTTAACTCTATTAAGATATTTCTTTACTAATACAATAGTTAGAAAGCAACAGTAATTTTGACCTGATTCATGAAGCAAATTTCTTTGCAGATTTAGATCTCTATTCTGGCTTGACCTTTGGATCCTTCTTAATCAGATGTTCTTTGTGGCTTATCTTCCACACTTTCTTGCTCTTCCTTTTCCTTCACTTACATATCCATCTTAATTTTGTATTCCACTTCTACATGTTATCTTCACAACTTGGTCTTTCTTATATAACATAATATTAGACAAGTCAGCTTAAATACCCTTCCAAAAAAAAAATAAACATTCAATACTCAACCTTAATGAATTAAATATTTGGAAAATGCATTCTGTTTTCACTCGATCAACACTATGATTGAAAACTCAATTAACAATGTGACTCCTTTGATGCTTAACCATTCAACAAATATTGCAAGCATGATTCGCTTCATTAATCAACTGCTCGGTTAATAATGAAAGTTCTTCTCTACCCAACTGCTCGGTTAACACTAAGATATAAAAGGTTAATACTGCAAAATTTCTATTGCTTGGTTAATACTGAGATATACAAGGTTAATACTGCAAACTCTCTCTTTTTCGGCTAATACTAACATTTGTGTGAACATCAATGACAATATACAATTGAAAATATGTTTCCAACAAACTCCCTCTTTGGTGTTGATGGTGACACGACATGCGAACATAAACTAATAAAATTATGTGTAGTTAGATAATATCCTTAGTTTCATTTTGATTCTCATCCATATCAACTCCCTCTAAGATTATTCTTGGATTTGTCTCTATTGCTTTCCTGTCAATGCTATGTTGTGAACTTCCAACATTTACTCCCTCTTTGTTGTACATTCCATCTTCTAAATATCTTCCTTCTGAGCTACTAAACTCTCCCTCTTTCATTTTGATATTGATCTCTCCTTCCTTCAATCTTCCATGTTGACACACTAAATTCTTCCTCTTTGACTTCAAATACCAAAGGATACAAACTTTAAAGTTATAATCTACCTTTTGTACTGATTCATATGCAACATTCTCTACATTTCACACTTGAAGTGTGACAATCTATGTAAACTTGATGGATCTTCAATGAAACTTGGTTGATGCCTCACTATCTTTTTCTTTAGTAAGCATTAGATAGGGGAATAACCCTAGTTTACCTCTGAGATACATAAATGCATCCTTAGATAAAGTCTTATTAAATATATCTTCTATCTACTCCTTCGTGTTCACATATTCTAATCTCACCTCTTTGCCTTGAACTAATTCCCTTAAGAAATTATATTTGATTGCAATGTGTTTTGTCTTAGTGTGCATCGCTAGATTTTTGGATATATTGATTTCCCTTGTGTTATCACAATAGATAACCACTGGTTCCTTGATTGCTTCCTTCATTTTTGACATTAATTTCTTAATCTACATTATGTTAGAAAAATTGACTATTGTATCAACATACTATGCCTCTATTGTGGATTGAGAGATACAATATCATTTCTTGCTTGTCCAAGACACTAACCTCTTTCCAAGAAAGAATGCTTCTCTACTAGTTCTTTTTTTGTCACCAATGCTTCTTGCCCAATCTACGTTAGTAAAGGCTCTAAACTCAAAATATCCTCATGTCTTATACCATAACCCATATTCTTTAGTTCCTTTTAGATGTCTCAAAATTCTTTTTATCGTGAGCATGTGATTTTCTTTTGGGTTAGCAAAAAATATTACAACTATTCCAACTACCAATGCAATATTAGGTCTGGTGTGTACCACATGCTGAATTTTCCCAATCATTGATCTATAAGTGGTCTGATTTACCTCCTTTGAATCATCATTCTTTGAGAGCTTATGTCCAATAGACATAGGTGTTCCAACTGGCTTGGAATCTTCCATTACAAATACTTTCAATGTTTTCTTGATGTATTTTGATTGAGTGATGTATATACCATCCTTCATCTAATGAACTTATAGATTCATTTCAAGTTCTTTCTTCATTTCTTTAGAAAATGATTTGCATAACATCTCATGTCCTCCAAATTTCATGCCATCTACAAATCTTTTGCAATTAATATCTTGTCTTGTGGTCCTTCTTTGATATACAAATTGCTATTATCATTTTCTTCTCAAAACCAATTTTTAATAGATATCCATGTAGTCTTTCATACCATGCTCTAGGACCTTGTATTAATTCATACAAATCTTTATGAAGTTTACATACCATGTCTCTTTTTCTTAGATCAATGAAACCTTCAAGTTGTTAAATGTAGACTTCTTCATCTAAGCCTCCATTCAAGAAAGTTGATTTAACATCCATCTAATATAATTTGAGTCTCTTTTGTGTTTCATATGCTAAAAGTATTCTGAATCCTTCAAGTTTTGCAACAGGGGAAAGTGTTTCTCCATACTCAATACCTTCTTCTTGAGCATAACCTTTGCATACAATATTTTCCTTGTTCTTTTTTACTTCTCCTTTCTCATTCAACTTATTTCTAAATATTGATTTTGTACCAATCACATTCTTATCCTTAGGTCTAGGTACAAGAGACTGGATTTTATTCTTTTCTATTTTCTCAATTTCTTCATCCATTGCCTCTATCCTATTAGAAATTCAAGGAGAAACTAAGAGGGGAGGGGTGAATTAGTTACCACATAAATAATTCTAAGTCCTTTAAATGTCAATACAATCTTCTCACTTAATAAACAAAATCCTTGCTCTACTTGGTTAGAACTAGATATTCATTGTAACTTGGTTAACAAATCAGTCTTAAGATATTAATGTGTATTAACCTTTAGTAACTTAGTTTTAGAAATATAAAGCATTAAAAAAAAACATGAACACATGAGACACCAAGATTTAACGTGGAAATCCAATTTGAGAAAACCATCAATATAACTAGTTATAAATTTTCACTCTTTTGAAGTGAGCCCTATTAGGAGCCAACCCTGTTAAAGGTTACAAAACATATGGTTAAGTGTGACCATGTTAGAGGATTTGAATCATCTTGTTAGGAGTGGCCTTTTTAGAGGTCTTTAGACACTTCAATCTAGAAATTCCACCTTGTTAGAGGATTTACAAAATAATTGTTAAGACAAATCTATTAAGATATTTCTTCATTGCTACAATTGTTAGAGAGTAACAATGATTGATCTGATTGTTGGAGCAACTAACTTTGCAAATTCAGATTATTGTTCTAGTTTAGCCTCTTGATCCTTCCTAATCAAAATATTCTTTACATCTTAGTCTTCTAACTCAGATGCTCTATCCTTAATTAGATATCATTCTTATTTTACTTCATTCACATTGTTTCCAATTGCTTAATTCAATCCACAACTTGACCTTTCAAAAATATGAAAGTCAATGTCAAGTCATCTTGAATATCCTTCCATACAAACATTTAACATTTATTTAGTCATCTTGTATTAACCAATTAATTAACAAAAGTATTTTGCTGATAGTCGATTAACATAGAACTGATCACTCGGTTAATATAGAACTTCCTTCGATGACCGACCAAACTCCGTTAACACTAAATCTCTTCATTGATTGACCAAGCTTGGTTAACACTTACTTCCTTTGACTGACTAGACTTGATTGATACTGGAATCCCCTTTAGTGCCCAACTAAGTTTAGATTACACTGTGCTCAACTAAAGCTTGAAATTTGTGTAACATCAATGACAATATACAATTGAATAATTATTATCAACAATATCCCTCTTTGGCATTGATTGCAACACAACATGCCATTATGATAAGAAAATTTAAAGAAACTAAATGATTTACAAAATTTTATAATATCCTTAGTTTGATTCTAATTCTTCATCCATGAGATCTCCCTCTGTCATCTATCTTCAAACTCTGTCTTATCAATCTCTCCCTCTTATTCTTTCATTTGACATGACATCACTCTCTCCCTCTTTGACATAAAATTCTAAATACTTCATACAATTAAATTACAATGTACTAATTCATATGCAATGTGTTATGACAATCTTGCATCAATTTGATAGTTCTTCAATGAAGCTATGTTGATGTGTTACTAATATGTTCTTTAGTGAGCATCAGATAGGGGAATGATCCCTAGCTTACCTCTTAGATACAAAAAATCATCCTTAGGTAATGGCTTGGTGAATATGCCTACAACCTAGTCCTTGGTGTTTGCATATTCCAATCTTACCTCTTTATCTTGAACTAATTCACTTAGAAAATAATTCTTGATTTCAATGTATTTTATCTTAGTGTGTATCACTGGGTTCTTGGATATATTGATTTCCCTCATGTTATCACAATAGAAAACTATTGGTTCCTTGATTTCTTCCTTCATTCCTGACAACAATTGCTTGATCCATATTATGTTAGATCAACTAACTGTTGCAACAACATATTATGCCTCTTCTATAGACAAAGAGATGCAATTATGCTTCTTTCTTTTCCATGACACTAACCTCTTTCCAAGAAATAATGCTCCTCCACTAGTGCTTTTCCTGTCATCAATGGTTCCAGTCCAATCTACATTAGTAAAGGATTTTAACTCAAATTTTTCTCCTTGCTTGTAACATAAACCATAGTCTTCAGTGCATTTTAGATATCTCATAATTCTTTTATTTGGCATCATATGATTTTCTTTAGGATCTGTAGAAAATCTTGCAACTATACCAACTTCTAATGTAATATCAGGCCTTGTGTGTACCACAAGCTGAAGTTTCCCAATCATGGACTTGTAGGTAGTCTAATTTACCTCCTTTGAATCATCATTCTTAGATAGTTTATGTCTAGTAAACATAGGTGTTCCAACTAGTTTGGAATTATCCATTCCAAAGGTCTTCAATATTTTATTGATGTACTTGGACTGAGTGATATAGATGTCATCCTTCATTTGAAAAATTTGTAAACTAAAAAAGAATTTTATTTCTCCAAACATTGACATTTCAAATTATTTTCTCATTTCTTCAGAAAATCATCTACATAAGTCATCATGTCCTATAAATAAAATAGCATTCACAAATATTTTTTCTAACAATATCTTGTTCTATGGTCCTTCCTTCTTTGATATACAGACTATTATTATCATTTTTTCTTTGAAAACCAATCCTTACTAGATATCCATGTAGTCCTTCATACCATGCTCTAGGAGCTTGTTATAGTAGACATAGGTGTTCCAACTAGCTTGGAATCTTCCATTCCAAATAATTTTAATGTTTTCCTGATGTATTTTGATTGAGTGATGTATATGCCATCCTTCATCTAATGAACTTGTAGACCCACAAAGAATTTAATCTCTCCAAACATAGACATTTCAAATTCTTTCTTCATTTCTTTAGAAAATGATTTGCATAACATCTCATATCCTCCAAATATGATATCATCTACAAATACTTTTGCAAGCAATATCTTGTTGCATGGTCCTTCTTTGATATACAAATTACTATTATCATTTGTCTTCCCAAAACCAAAATTTTCCACATATCCATGTAGTCTTTCATGCCATTCTCTAGGAGTTTTTTGTTGGATACAATTGTTCAATTGTGTGTTGTCTTTGATGTCACACAAATGTCATATCATTCATCAGATAGAGTCTACCGAGCTCAAAAGGTCAGCAAGGCAAAGGACAGTGTCTATCGAGCTCAAAAGGTCAGCAAGGCAAATGACAGTGTCTATCAAGCTCAGAAGGTTAGCAAGGCAAAAGACAGTGTCTATCGAGCTCAGAAGGTTAGCAAGGGAAAAGGACAGAATCTACCAAGCCCAAGAGGTTAATAAAGAAAACTTGTAGTATCTACCGAGTAAACAGTTCTTACCGAGCTAACTCGATCATCAAAGAAAATGTGGTAGAAACGGTTCTTACCGAGCTCACTCAGTCATCAAAGGAAATGTGGCAAAAGAAGTTCTTACTAAGCTCTCATGAAGGAATTTAGTTCTTACCAAGTAAACTTGGTAGCCAAAGGATTTTATGGATATTGCAATGTTAACCGAGTCAAGAAGGTTAACTTAAGAAATTTTTGGAAGTAGTATTTACCGAGCAGGGTCGACCAGTAAAGGATTTCATTGTTTTATGAAATAATATTTATTTGTTTAGAGTAATATTTGTAGCCGACTGATGATGGGCCGACTTGACAATTTGAATGGTATAATTAAGAGGTCAAGTTGCAAATTCTAAGTGTGAAGATGGAAGTGTAGAATTAATAAGATATGAGGACTGATTATTGTGGAAGTGAATTTGAAGGATGATCAGAGATCATTGAGGAGTAGCAGAGCCATATTTGATCAAGGAGGATCTAATGATGTTGAATAGAGACATGTAGTCAACAAATTCAATTGCATCTTATTCAGGTCAATTCATTGTTTTTTTCTAACCATTGTAGTAGTGATTTCAAATCTCTTAACAGAGTTGGTTTAACAGCCATTTTGTAAATCCTCTAACAAGGTGACAGTTCAGTTGAATTATTCTAAAGACCTCTAGCAAGGCCACTCCTAATAGGGTGATTAAATTCTCTAATAGGGTCACACCTAATAGTGTGTATTTTAACCTTTAACAGGGTTGGCTCCTAACAGGGTTCACTTCAGAAGAGTGAAAAATTGGTGACTAGTTACTTGGTGGTTTTTTCCATATTGGGTTTCCACGTTAAATCTGGTGTCTCTTGTGTTCATTTTTTTTCAATTGCATGCATGTTTTCTTGAAGATAAGTAACAGTTTAATTTATCGAGTTACAACATTTTTGTCATTTTTACCAAGTATCAACAGTAACTGGATCTTTAAGACATCTAAGGGATCTGTGAATTAATTTTTGTAATTAACTGATTCCCCCCCCCCCTCTCAATTACTCTACCTTTAATTCCAACAATTGGTATCAGAGCTTTTGGTGCTTATAGGAAAAGATTTCAAGGATCTAAGCTAAAGATTAGGATGTCTTACAAAAGGAAAATTTTAAGACTTAATAGGGACAACTTCTCAGCATGGCAAGGATTGATGAGGCTTCATTTAGCTTCTATTGGTGATACAGGGCTAAAGTATCTCGATGAAAAACATGAAGAACCTTCTGGTACATTATCTGTTAATGATATTGCTGAAAAGAAGACTCACAACAACATGATGATAGATATAGCATCTGCTCTGAGTTATGAAGAATTTGATGACATCAAGGATTACAAAACTACCTTTGAAATGTAGAACAAGTTGAAAGAGTATGGAGGAGATGATAATGTGAGAAGAGCCAAAGCAGAAAGTTTGAGAGGACAATTTGATCAAATGAGGATGAGAGAGGATGAAAACATTGCAAAGTATGTTGAAAGAGTTAAAGCATGTGTTAGTGCAATCAAAGCATCTAGAGGAGATATCAATGATGAGACAGTTATAAGTAAAGTTCTTAGAACTCTACTTCCCATTTATACAATCAGAGTCTCTACAATTCAAGAAAGAAGATGTGAGGCAAATCATAAAATAAATTTAGAGGCCATAGTTGGAAGATTGACTACATTTGAGCTAGACAACTATGACAAAAATGTTCCAACTGTCAAGAACATTGAATCAGCATTTGAAGCCAAGCTTTCACTCAAAGAAAAAGGGAAAATTGTGAAGGACCTGTAATCAAATAGTGATGAAGAATCAAAACAAAGTTCAAACAGTGATCTTGAGGTGGTTGAAGCTCTACTAACAAGAAAATATTCAAGAGTCAAAGGGAATACAAAGGTAAGGTTCCTCTAATCTACTTTTCTTGTGAAGAAATTGGACATATTACAGCTAGGTGCTCAAATAAGTAGAACAAAGATGAGAAGAAAGGTCACAAGTACAATGGCAAGAAAGACTTCAAATCATTCAAGGATAAAGGTAAGAAAACATGTTTCATGGCTAAAGATTCTAATGATTCTGATGATGAAGAAGAAGATGAAATTATCTACATTGATATGAAAGATGAATCTGATGATGATGAAGAAATGGCACTCATTTCTCATGTGAGCAGAAATGATATATGGATCATAGATAGTGGTTGTTCTCATCACATGATTGGTGATAAAACTAAGTTTGAATACTTTGAAGACTATGATGGTGGTAGTGTAAGATTTGGTAACAATGAACCTTGTTATATAAGAGGAAAAGGAAGAATCTCACTAACCAAGGAACTTGTATGTGATAATGGATATTAGGTAGAAGGGCTAAAGCATAATTTGTTGAGTGTGGCACAGCTACTCAATAATGGATTAAAAGTAGAATTTATGCATGGAAAAGCAAGATTGCTAGATGGCAAAGAAAAGTTGATTAGATCAAGCACTCAAACAAAAGGTAACTTATTTTATCTTGAACTTGGTGAATGTTCATGTTTCATTGCTCAAATTGAAGAAAGTTGGTTATGGCATAAAAGGTTATGTCATGTAAACTTTGAAAACTTGATAAAGATCAGTAAATTCAAGAAAGTAAGAGGTATTTCTAACATAAAGAAACCTGAGTTTGGTCTATGCAAGAATTGGCAAATTGGTAAAATGGAAAAGACTAGTTTTAGAAGCAAAAACTATCAGACTGAAGAAGTGCTAGAAATTTTGCATACTAATTTGTGTGGACTTATTGGCATTGAAAGTTATACTGGTGAAAAATTCTTCATTCTGTTTGTTGGTGATTATTCAAGAATGGTGACTTTCATGTATCTAAGAGAGAAATTAGAAGCATTTGAAAAGTTCAAATGTTATTTGGCCAAAGCAAAAAAAGAAACAGGCAAAAGACTAAAATGCTTAAGGTCTGACAAAGGTGGTGAATTCATTTCATATGAGTTCAATAACTTTTGCATTGAAAGGGGAATCAAAAGATAGGTTTCAGCACTTGAAACTCCTGAACAAAATGGAATAGCAGAAAGAAGGAAAAGATCTATCATGGATTGTGCAAGAACCTTAATGATTGAGAAAGGTATTCCTATCAAATACTAGAAGGAAGCTATCAGCATTGTAGTTCATACCTTGAACCAAGTACAGCTGAAAAGGGACTCATTCAAAACACCCTATGAGTTGTGGTATGGCTACAAACCTAATGTAAGTTATCTAAAAGTATTTGGAAGAAAATGTTACATTTTGAAAGAATCTAGAAAAGGTAAATTTGATATAAAAAGTGATGAAGAAATATTTTTGGGATACTCTTGCAAAAGCAAAGCATATAGATGTTTGAACTTATCTACTCACAAAGTCATAGAAAATGCACATGTGAAAGTTGACGAGTTTGCAAAAAGAACAGAAAAAGAAAGCAAAAAGGAACCTAAAGACTACAGAATATTTGTTTACATGGAACATGATACAATGCCAAGTATACCTATTAATTAGGAATCCTTAACTCCAGAGTCTTCATTAACCGAGTCACAAGAAGTTCAAACTGAGTCAGTACCTACCAAGCTGCAAGAACCTGAGTTGCAAACAGAAGCTACTGAGTTATCATTTACAGAGCCCGAGCAACCAGAATCAGAACCAAAAGTTGAGACACAAAAAGATAACAATGTAAGTCATTCAGAAGGCAAGGAGGCCATGTTAGCCAAGTATGTCAGAAAGCATCATGCACTAGATCAGATCATTGGAGATAAATCAGAAGGAACAATGACAAGAAGTAAGTTGAAAGGTACTTGTTTACTTGCTGATTTTGAACCTAGAAATGTCAAAGATGCACTAGACAATGAAAGTTGGATTGAAGCTATGAATGAAAAGATAGAACATATAGAGAAAAACAAAACATGGACTCTTGTACCTAGACCCAAAGACAAAAATGTGATTGGAACAAAGTGGGTATTCAAAAACAAACTAAATGAAGATGGTAAGGTATAAAGGAACAAAGCTAGACTAGTATGCAAAGGATACTCTCAAGAAGGTGTAGACTATGGAGAAACTTTTGCTCCTATTGCAAGATTGGAAGGTGTTAGAACCTTACTTGCATATGCTACATTCAAAGGATTCAAAGTTTATCAGATGGATGTCAAGTCAGCATTTCTCAATAGCATATTGGATGAAGAGGTTTACATTGAATAGCCTAAAGGTTTTGTTGATCCAGACAAGAAGGACATGGTCTACAAATCGCATAAAGTATTATATGGTTTGAAACAAGCTCCTAGAGCATGGTATGAAAGATTGCATAACTATCTTATTCAGATTGGTTTTCAAAGAACTAATGACAACAATAGTTTGTACATAAAGGAAGGATCGGATAATAAGATTGTTTTGGCAGAAATATTTATAGATGATACTTTGTCCATAGGAAATGATGATCTTTGCAAAGAATTTTTAGAACAAATGAACAAGGAATTTGAAATTTCAATGTTTGGTGAAATCAAATTCTTTATTGATCTTCAAATTTCAACAGAGTAAGAATGGCATCTACATCACTCAATCTAAATACATCAAAGAGATATTGAAAAAGTTTGGTATGGAAGACTACAAATCAGTTGGGACTCCTATGTGTATTAGATTAAAACTTACCAAGGATGATGAATCAAAGGAAGTAGATCAGACATTGTATAGATCTATGATTGGAAAGTTGCAATATGTAGTGCACACAAGACCAAACATTGCCTTTGCAGTAGGAATTGTAGCAAGATTCTCAACAAAACAAAAAGAAAATAAAATGATGGCAATCAAAAGGATCACGAGATACTTAAAAAGAACTGAAGAATATGGATTATGGTATAAACTTGGAGGAAATCTAGATTTAAAGGTGTTTACTGATTAGATTGGGTAGGAAATATTGATGACAGAAAGAGCACAAGTAAAAAGTAGAATTGTACATCTCAATCCATAGCAAAAAGTAGATTGGGTAGGAAATATTGATTAGATTGGGTTGGTTTCTTGGACAAGCAAAAAGTAGAATTGTACATCTCAATCCATAGCAGAGGCTGAATATGTTGCAGCAGTAGTAAATTGCTCAAACATTGTGTGGTTCAAACAATTCTTGGAAGGTATGAAGCAAGAAATCAAAGAACCTATTGTTATGTTTTGTGATAACACAAGTGCAATTAACATCTCCAAGAATCTAGTGATGCATTCAAAAACCAAGCATATTACCATAAAGTATCACTTTGTTAGAGAATTGGTGCAAGAAAAGGAAATAAGATTGGAATATGTCCATACAAAGGAACAAATTGCTGACATATTCACAAAGCCTTTACCTAAGGATGCATTCTTGTATCTAAGAGGTAAGTTAGGGGTCATTCCCCTATCTGAAGCTCACTAAAATATAGTTCTAGTGATGCATCAAAAAAAATAGAATTGAAGATCTATCAGTTGATGCAGCAAACCAATGAAGACATTGCATATGAATCAGTACATCAGGTACAATGCTATTCAATTGTTTTGAGTTGTCTTTGGCATGTGTTGTCAAAGAGGGAGAATATGCTATCATATCTTTCTAAAATTTGCAAAATAATAAGAGTTTGTGCAAGACGGAGAGATTATTATGAAAGAGGGAGTTTGTTGTATTTGAAGAAGAAAGTGAAGTATTCTGTCAGTAAAAGATTTGTTTTCAAATTTTATTCTGCTATGACATGTTGTGTTGCCATCAATGCCAAAGAGGGAGATTGTTGGATAAAATTGTTCAATTGTGTGTTTTCTTTGATGTCACACAAATGTCATATCAATCATCAGATAGAGTCTACCAAGCTCAGAAGGTTAGAAAGGCAAAGGACAGTGTCTATCGAGCTCAAAAGGTTAGCAAGGCAAAGGACAGTGTCTACTAAGCTCAAAAGGTCAGCAAGGAAAAGGAAAGTGTCTGTCGAGCTCAGAAGGTCAGCAAGGCAAAAGGACAGAATCTACTGAGCTCAGGAGGTTAGTAAAGAAAACTTGCAGTATCTACCGAGTAAATAGTACTTACTGAGCTAACTTGATCATGAAAGGAAATGTGGCAGAAACAGTTCTTACTGAGCTCACTCAGTCATCAAAGGAAATGTGGCAGAAGCAGTTCTTACTGAGCTCTCATGAAGGAATTCAGTTCTTACTGAGCAAACTCGGCAACCAAAGGATTTTATGGATATTGCAATGTTAACCGAGTCAAGAAGGTTAACTTAGGAAATTTTTAGAAGCAGTATTTACGAAGAAGGATCGACCAGTAAAGGATTTTATTATTTTATGAAATAACGTTTATTTGTTTAGAGTAATATTTGTAGCCAACTGATGATGGGCTGACTTGACAATTTGAATGGTATAATTAAGAGGTCAAGTTGTGAATTCTAAGTGTGAAGATGGAAGTGTGTAATTAATGAGATATGAGGACTGATTATTATGGAAACGAATTTGAAGGATGATCAAAGATCATTGAGGAGCAACAGAGCTATATTTGATCAAGGAGGATCTAATGATACTGAATAGAGACCTATAGTTAGCAAATTCAGTTGCATCTTGTTCAATTCAATTCATTGTTTCTTTCTAACCATTGTAGTAGTGATTTCAAATCTCTTAATAGAGTTGGTTTAACAGCCATTTTGTAAATCTTCTAACAAGGTGATAATTTAGTTGAATTGTTCTAAAGACCTCTAGCAAGGCCACTCCTAACAGGGTGATTAAATCCTCTAACAGGGTCAAACCTAATAGTGTGTATTGTAACCTTTAACAGGGTTGGCTCCTAACAAGGCTCGCTTCAGAAGAGTGAAATCGGGTGTCTCTTGTGTTCATTTTGTTTTCAATTGCATGCATGTTTTCTTGAATATAAGTAACAATTTAATTTACCGAGTTACAACATTTTTGTTATGTTTACTGAGTATCAACAGTAACTGGATTTTTAAGACATCTAAGGGATCTATGAATTAATTTTTGTAAGTAACTGATTCACCCTCCCTCTCAGTTACTCTACCTTTAATTCCAACACTTATTTTAATCCATATAAAGCTTTATGAATTTTACATACCTTATCTCTTTATGAAAAGGTCAAAATTTTACATACCTTATGTCTTTTACAAATCTCATCTTCTGCAACTTTCAAGGCTCTATTTGGGCACATTCGATAACATCTTTAGGTGCAATTTTTTTTGAAAGTGCATGATTTTTTCTCTACTTTCTAAATATGTAATTAAATTTCAATGATTTAGAGTGGACATATCACTTTCAGAAATAGGTCTTTTTGGCTATATTTGCACTTGGTGAATACTTGGATATCAATTTTCTTAATTGAATCAATAATTTGAAGGAGTTATCAATTGATTTCAGTCATCATTTGATTTCATTATGGATTTTTTAAAAGTTCTATTACTCACTCCATATAACTATCATGAATGGAAACAAGCAGTTTCTAATTAGTTGATGAGTATTGGATTTCTTAAAATGATTCTTGGATAGGATCTAGAACCAACTACAGGTGTTGTAGAAAGAAGGAAATGGTTTCATCAAAGGGATAAAGCACTTGGCTCTCTTAGATCTACCATCTCTAATGATTTTTTATATCATATTGCATCCTACACACATCCTCATGATGTCTGGACTACATTGGAAGGAATCTTTACTAAACCTGATAGAATAAGAAAATTCAAAGTGGAGAATGAGCTTATAGGTCTAAGTCTATGTGATTTTGACAATATTCAAGACTTTCTCTCTAATTTCAATTCCATTATATTGGAGCTTTCTAATTGTGGCATTACTAAAGATGATGAGCAATTGATATTATCTATTCTTTCCAAGCTAGGTCCTGAATATTCAATCTTTGTTTCCACATTCTATGCTACTATGGATGCTCTTGGTAGTGCATACAAAATGTCTTCTCTTGATGAATTTTCAACTTAGCTCACAAGGGAACAAGAAAAGTTAGCACACATGGGTCAATTGAAGCCTTTAAAGCATCAAGCATTGGTTGCAAATTATTCCTCTCCAAAGGCTCCCAAAGGTAAGGGAAACAAACAACACAAGGATCCTAGGCAACATGACAAAGGTGATGACTCTCCTTCACAACATAATATTGAATCCAAGTCCTCTCCAAGAGAGGAAACATCTAGAAGAAAGAGAGATAAATGTGCTTATTGCAAAAAGTTAGGACATGGTGAGCATAAATGTTTCCATAAGAAGATTGATGAGCTCATGCTCACATTCTTCAAAAGAACAATATCCAGTTGCCCTCATCAGTGTCTTCTCCTTCTCAATCTTAGGTAGCTACTACATCTACATCATCATCCACAAGCAAAGGACAAGCACTCGTTGCTTCCACACATCCTGAGCAAGGTAAATGGCTTCTTGATTCAGGTGCATCACATTATATGGAATCTTCTATGGATATATTTTCTTCTATTGAGCCTTGTACTTCTCCAACTATATTGATGGGTAATAATACATACATGAAGGTTTGTGGAAAAGGTTATATTCTTATGGGAGAGGGTACATTTAATGATGTTCTTTGTATACCATCTTGGACCACTAATATCCTTTCCATTTACCAAATTACTCATGGGGCACAAGGTAAAATTGTTGAGTTCACTCCTAATTATGTCTATATTAGGTACATGGAGACTAGAGATGTTATAGCTATGGGAGTTGTTGAGCATACATCATGCTTATATTCTTTTGCATATTTTGTTGATAATGATGATGATATTCATGATGTACCTAACCCTTTATCAAGGGTGAATAATTCATGTGAGGAGAATATTGGACACTTGAATCATTTTGTTCTTGAGACAAGTGTTGAACTTCCTACTCCTCCACCTCCCACTTCTTCAGACATGAGTTCTACTATTCAATAGGATGATCTTTATGCTTTAGATCTTGCAATGTGGGATGAATTCTTGGATGCTCTTTCAAATGAGTCTCATAATGAAAATTTGGTTAATACATCTGAGGAGGTTTCTCTTTGAGATACTTCTTCACCTTCTTTGGAGATGGGATTTCCCAACTCTTCATGTTCTCTTGAATTTTCACATCTCATAGGTTAGCTTGATGGTGTGATAGAATCTTTGAGCTTGGAGACACCTATTCAGTCTTCAGAGATGCATACATGGAGACCTTCTTCCTCCTTCCTTACTTTTTACATGGAGTGGCTTCTTCATCTTTTGATGTATTTATCTCTTCCTAAGGAGAGATATGTTTCTTGTAGGCATTGGATTATATTTTTCTTGCAAGTACTCTTCATCTACATTGGAGCTTCTTCATTATGGGGTGATACCATGTCTCCTTATTTCCTTCCTAGTGGGGAATCATTCTTTGTATATACATGATGTATGCAATTTTTGGGGGGTCTTGAGTACTCCATCCATCCATGCATCTTGTTTTCATCTCTCTTTTTTGAGGAGGGTTTTTCCCATAAGGTTGGGTACCTAAAATGGCCTTGTAACTGGGACCCATCTTGCATTGTGAGTTTAAGTGCATTCCCCTAAGTTGCACTTAAAGGGAGGTGTTGGTGTAATTAAATATTCACTAATTACACTTACTTAAGCTTACTTAGGATAATGCATTGCGTAATAGTTTGTGATTGATACACTTAGGAGTTTGCACCTCAATTAAACACATGGTGTAGGAGAATTCCACTCTAGGTGGTCATAGTTGTTATCTCATTCCACCTTTAGTGTACTTATCACATTATCATCCTCATCTTCACACATACTTCATTGCATAATGGAGGATGATCCACCTTTTATGGACATGTGATTCCACCTTGTGTGGGTGATAACTTATCTTCTCCTTATCATTGTCTCTTATCGCCTCACCTATATAAGGAGGCCTATTATGTACATTTCAAATAAATCCATTGGATGACAATCAAGTCCATTATCAATAATAGCATTCTTGAATCTTCATGCAATTGCCTTGCCATTCTCTTGTGGAAGTTATCTTGGTCTTTCATTTGATCCTGGGGGTGTTGTAGAGTCACCTAAAACTCTAACAAGTAGGTTTCTTGATATTGTTATCAAAATATGATAACTTAAATTTTATTAAATCATTTTTAACTTATATACTTTATAATAAATAAAGAAGTTTAAATTTAAATCAAATTAAATGTCTTTTGTTTGTTTTATTATGTTTTATTGTTTGTAATGTCAATAGACTTTTGGTTTGTTAATAAGCTACACAGTTCTTAATGAATCTATTAGAAATCAAACTTGGTGGAATGGATACATGATTTTATATATTTTAAAAGAAAAGTATGAATTTTATTGTGTAAAAGTTTATCTCTATTATTAATGCCGATAGGCATTCTACAATGGCAGAATGGGTGGAGTGGGATGGTGTGAGCATGTTAATGTTAACTTTTATTCTTCTAAGTTAAATTTGACAACCATCTACATGTCAAAAGTTTAAATCTTATTATAAACATAATATATTTTTAAAAATAATTTAATAAATACCGCATAAAATATTTGTTTAAATTATTATATTTGGAGATATAAATCATCCATTTTTAAAATAATAAATTAGTAAAAAACATAAAAAGCTTAATTTAATAAATATTTGGAGACATAAAAAGCTTAAGTTAGTAAAAAACTAAATAAATGGAGATAAGAAAATACAAATAATTTTAGATGTAGTAAATTAAATTATAATTATTATGTAGTGGATATCTATCGACATTTCTTTAGATAGATTTAAGGTTAAATTTGGCAACCATCTACACATCAAAATGAAGATAAAATGAAATATAAATAATTTTGGGTGTAGTAAATTAAATTTTAATCATTTTGTGTGGATATCTATTGGCATATTTTAGATAGATTTATTTAAGATATCTATACTAGTTGTAGATCACAGTTTATAAAGATCATTGAAATAAAAGCATTGTAGGAAAAAATTTCTTACACTTATCTCATCTTGATATAATCAGAAATATTGATATAGACAAAATTTTATACAATTGAATCTAAAAATAAGCAATAATTACTATAAACTGTAGAAATTAATCTCCCTAATTTATTGATTATTTGACAACTAATTATTATATTTTTTTGCATGCTTGTCCTTCAACCAGATTTTGTGTATGCATCTATAGTCATTGTAAAGAGGTACACTGTTTATCAATAATGAAAGATTATACATGAGTTTGTCTATTTATCTTATAAAACAGGAGATGAACGTCATCCTAGGAATTCAACAATAAGTACACTTCCTCTGCAGTCTCAAATGCTATGAGGAGCACCATGAGCCAAGGGATGCATTAATTACATAAATGATTTTATTGCGCTGACCTTGCTATGTTCCTGACAACATATCAGGGAACTTCCATTCCATCCCACATTATACACAAAACTCTCACCCTTGAAAGAGCTCCAAGGGGAAATTCAATGCATTCAGCAAAACCCGAATCATAATCATAATCATTCACGGTGTTCATTGATGGGAGGTCTGTTTGTTGCATTGCTAAGAAGAGAAGTGATGGCAGCTGCAATGGCCACTGTGAAGTTGGGATCAGCAGTGATGGCAGCTGTTGCTGCATTCACATTCTCTAGAAATGATCCTCCATGGGGATGACTGTACCTCAGTGGTGTTGCTGAGGTGGCTCCACCTGGCATCACTGGTGGGCCCCTCTGGAGTGGTGCCAACATGGAGTAGTTGGTGTTAATGTTGCTGTACATGGGTTGTCCATAGGGATGGTGAGGATGATGAGGAGGAGGGGGAGGAGGAGGAGGATGAGGATGAGGATGAGGATGAGGGTGAGGGGGAGGGGGAGGCGGAGCGGGAGGAAAGAATGGTTGTTGGGGAGGGAGAGGAATCCCCAATCCTCCAAACATGACTCCCCTTCCAGGGGGGAAACCCATCTGAGCCTGGTTAGGGTTAGGGTTATGGTTAGCATTAGGATTTTGTTGAGTGAGGTCCAATGTGATTGTGGGGAATGGAGCAGATGCTGATATGCTGGCAGCTGAGTTGGCACCATATGGCATGAGACCTCCTGCCATGATGGATGCTGCAGCAGCTGCATTGAAACCAGCATTGTTCTCTGAGGAGGTGGAGGAGCCAGAGAGGAGCATGGAGGCAGCAGCTGATGTGGTGGATGCCATGGCTGTGGCTGCTGGTGGAAGTGGATGGTTGTGGTTTCCTTCATATGTTGTGATCAGAATGCTTCTGTCTTCTGCCAAGCGTTGTACTTGTTTTCTCACTGGACACCCTGCTGACATTGTGCATCTGTAGTAAGCTCTTGGGCATGGATTTCCCTTTGCCATCTTTTGTCCATATTTTCTCCACTGGCATCCATCACTTATCTGAAAACAGCATATCAGAGTGCATTAGGAATCATTCCAAGCAAAGAAGCCATTGTAGAACCTTTCTAAAAAGATTAAAAAACAGCTGATTACAAGTGTGCAAAACCCAAGAAATAGTCTCATAGAATACAACTATGTTGAAATCAGCATATCAGATCTCATTAGCTGGAAGCATATCAGATTTCATTAGGAATGATGAAAAAAATCAGGAAAGAAAAAGGTTCTGTTGAAATATATCTTGTGTTTAACATAGAAAAATCAGATTTTATCAGGACTGATGGAAATAATGAGGAAATAAGAAGATTCTGTTGAAATATATGTGGTGTCTAACATAGAAAAATCAGAGCTTTCAGAGAAATCTTGAAGCCCATCTGAAATTACTCAGAAATAAAATCATAAATATATATATTTTTATTTAATAATCCATACTTGTAATTCGATACTTTTGATAAACAAATAATTATATAATGTAATTTTATTATTACTTTTAAAACATTCAAAGCCATAGATTAATTATAATTGTAATCTTATATTCAGATAAATCGTTAAGGCCTATCTGTTCTGGATTTATGAAATTTCTTCGAATGTAATAAGAAACGATGTTACCGTAAAGTTGACAAGTAATGAGAAGGGAAAGTAATCACAGCATTTATGAAAAAGATTTCTCTTAACATTTAATACCTCTAAAATAATTATATTGTATTATTTATAAAATATTTCAATATTTATTTTATCTGTTATAATTTTTTAAAATAATAATTCATACTTGTAAATCAATGCTTATTACTAAACTACGATTATTGCATTCATGATTAATATTCAATTGATAAATTAATTACAATCTTATGTTCATTTCTGTACGTTATGTTTTTAATTATTATATTTATTGATAGGTATTTAGAGATAAATATTAATCTTAATTATTAATAATAGGGAAACATATGATATAAATTTTGTGACGTATATAAATCATTTTAGCTATTTTTCTATAATATTTTATTATTAAAATAGTGTTGATATTTGTAAGTAAAATATAAGAATTGGTAATTAATTGTTTAGAAAAATATTTAAAATAATAATAATAATAAAGGAATTAATAAAAAATTACGATGTATAATTTTAGGAAAAAATCATAATATTAAAAAGTTTAATTTGTTGTAATATTTCTAATCTATTTTATTAATTATATACATACATACATACATACATATATGAATATTAATATCTATATCTGTATCTATCATTCAAAGAATTGGTCCACACAAAGTCTCATTTGTTATGATATGAAAATGTTTCAATTTGCATTTATTGCATCTAAGTGATGTTTTCATGAACGAAACAAATGACCTTCTTGTGATTTCACTCATTTGAGTACAAGTTTGATCCAACATTGTAAGGCAAAAAATATCAAATAATTATTATTTTTAAAATCACTATTTAACTAAGAAACAATATTTTTAACTTAGTACAAAGGTCGACAAAATGCAATTTGTGGTAGTGCTTCTTACAAGTATGAATAGAAATAGATAGATAAGAACACAATGTTCTTGATCTATGTTATAATATTTAATCATTTTGTATTCAAATTCATTGACCTTTAATAGTGATATAGAGAAATCTATCTTTCATTAAAAAATAATTTAAAAACACTACTTACATCTAAAAGATACTTTCATAAATAAAACATCAATAACAAAATCTAGAAAAACCTATATTTCTTAAAAATAAATGATTTACAAACATTTCTTATATCTAAAAGATGCTTCCATAAATAAAACATTAAAACCACTCCACCTAAATTTTAACTATAACTGAATTACAAGCTACTTAAGTTTTAAACCTACCTATTCTATAACTGATCCATGCATTTATTAAAAAATTGGGATGGAAAATTGGAACATAGTAATATTTATTTATAAAGTTAGGCTTTATTAGTTCCTAATCATAAATCTTTTAACTTATAATTTATTCGAGCAAGGTGAGACTGAATGAGGCGGCACATGGACTTTGATTCAGTTAGATTTTTTTTCTTAAAGATTCTACCTCTTCTCATAAATTGCCAAACAATAGAGTTTTTCAAGGCCTGAAACTCTCCCAAATTAGAAAATCTAACAACTATATAAAAATGGGTTGGAGAAAAAAAATTCCAACAAGTTTTCTTTTAGATTCTACAGGCCACAAATTAAGGGAAAAAAACATGGTTGGGTAGGTGAAAAAAATGGCATACCATGGGAGATTCTGTTCTTGCTCTCACTGAAACTCTGGCTTTTCTTATACTCCCTTCACTTTGATCCACAACCTTCTGCATCTTATTGCCCGCCCAATTTCCCTCTCTCGTTGTTCCACTGTACTCATTTTCATGGCTATTCAGAGAATGTTCTGGAGAAGCTGTTTCATTGCCTGCATCCACCCATTAAATATATTTACAAACAAATAAATTTATTTATTTTTCATCGGTAAGAGGCTGAAGTCAAGATTATTCATTCATTATGTATTGTGATTATTGAGACTCATAATTTATGATTGTGTTGTAGGTTCTTACCTAAATAAATAAATAAAATATTTTTATGGAGAGTTCAGATCTGCGAAACAATCTAGGAGACACGAGACCGAGACCTATGAACTACGAACCAACATTCTAATGTTTCGATAAACAATATAATAAAGAAGTTTGTAGAACATTCTAGATCTTGAAGCTCTAGAACATTGAAGCTGCAAAGAACATTTTTGAGGTTGAAGATGAGACATACGTGCTAGACTTGATTGATCATGGCTGTTATGATCCTTATTGTTATGTTGATTGATTATCCTACAATTCTGTGAGGCTTCTTCTTCTTCATGGATCCTTGTGCCTTGAGAAGCACGAGAATCTAATTCACTGGGCTTTGATGGATCTCGAATTTCAAGAAATTGTCTTTGCAATGGAGCTTTGTCTTGTGCTGCTGCTTCCTCCACTTTTCTTGTGGAACTTCTTCCATTGTTTCTCATTGTTCCATCACTTTGAGATGACGTTACCTGCATCAGCACCAAGAAGAATTACATTGGAAACCTTCAAAACCTCGGTTTGATTCTCATCCTTTAAAGTCAATGCACAAAAGAATGCAATTCAAATGCATAATTAATCTAAGGCTAGACTACCTTCTTTTATTTTCATTAGAAAATGGATTCATAATCGTTGATAAGCATTGATCTACTCTAAAATAAGTCACTATTTCTCATTTTGGATTCTCTTGGCCTTAAACATTGTGCTTTTATTAAAAAAGTCTTATTTATGCTTGTTTAATCTTTGATATACTTTGTAAACATTGGAAAGATTTTCTGTATAATAATTACTACCTGCTCTCATATAGAGCTTATATAAAGTTCTCAATATTAATATATTATAACACTCTATTTGATCTTAAGTTTCATTATCTTCCTTAAATGTTTATAAACGTCTCTGATACTCAAATAGCACTATTGGTGATTAGAAACTTCCAAACAAAGTTGACCCAGATGGGATATTATTTAAAAGCAATAGTACAGGTAGAGTCACCTGAGGAATAGGCCTAACACTTCGTTTCACCCACTTTTTAAAAAAATGGAAAAAGAATAACACCAAACTCAATGTCAATGCAACAAAATTATTAGATCAATATCTCACCTGTTGTGGGACTGTGTGATCAGAAGAACCAGGCTGCTGCATCATAGAAGTCAAATGCATTTGTAGATTGGCATAGTTGTTGCTTAAATGGTTCAACATGAATTTCAGCTTCTGATTTTCTGCAGTCATGATGGTTATTTCTCTTTGGAGCATTGTCACCTGCATTAAGAAACAAATCAGAAAAGTTAGAAACATAATCTATGGTTAGCTCATTAGCTTCTATATATGACTATGTAAAGTTCAAACAACTTTTTCATCAAGGTTTCTTATTCTATTCTATGATTCATCATCATCATCTATAGAACGTAAAAAATATGTATAATTTTAGATTAGACGGCATAAAATAGGATCATACTTCATGATTCATCATCGATAAAAAAAAGAAAAAAAGTGCATATGCTTAGTATGATAGTTTTAGGATTTGACCACATAAACAATTTTACGCTTTTGGACCATACTCCTAGATCATCATCGGTACTTGAGGATTTGATTACAACCAATTTTACCTTTTAGATCATATTCTATGATTCATCATCGATATGTATAACTCGATAATTTCTAGATTAAACCATGAACAAATTCATGTTTCCAATAACACCAACTATGAATTTCATAAACATCAATACCAAGCTAAGAGACCCATTCAAGAAACTCCCTTACAAAGTACCTCATTCTTTGGATCAAGATCCATGGAATCTCGATCAGAAGACTCTGGAGAATTGAGAGGAGAGGCATAATCTTCCACAGTGGACCGATCGCTTGCAGTGTTTCTTGAAACACCCATTAACTGCAATTCCATATTGAAACAATTCATACACAGTTAGACTTCACATATAAATTTTCCAACAAATTTCCCAAAAGGAAAACCAGAACTCCATAGAAAAAAACTTACCTTCCCAAATTGATCATAATGATGGCCACCATCCTTGGCAGATGCACTGCTGAGGACAGAATTCATTAGATCTTGGGCTTTACAAACTTGGGCCTCATTTTCATGTGGTTGCAAGAGCCTGAAGAAATCCTTTGCAACATTATGATCATTGTGATGATGAATCCCATCATCTTCTTCTTCTTGAGGTTTCACAGAGAGATCAATCCCGCTCAGCCTCTCAAACCTCTCACCCTTCATTCTTCCCCAAAAAATTCAAAAAAAAAAAAAAAAACCCACTCTAAATCTCCACACCAAAACCCTCTGCCCACATTATAAAACTAGAGAATTTATCAGCCCACAGGAAGGAAAGAAAAGAAAGCAAAGAAAGAAAGAAGAAATGAGAGTCGGAAAGACTTGTTGACTTGGGAAGATGAATCAAATCAATCAATGAGAGACGTGCAGGGATAGAACAACTGAATTTCCAAGTCACTTCCCGGGTGACGTGGCGGAATGGGATTGGATGACGAAGTAGGGAGAGAAGTGATCCTAGTCCACGTGGACCCCAGGGGGAGATGCGAAATCTCTAGCAATGAACTAGACTTTAGGGGTCTAGGGACGTAATTCACCACCCTCCGCTGACGTCACCATTGACCGCGTCAGCGCGGGAAGAAGATGATGTTGACCAATGGGTCTCGCCCACGTGTAGTGCACGCCAACGTGGGGGCCACGGGCCTTCTAGAAGTTGAAAAAACGTGGAATCTTTTTGCATGGTTTTGGATTTTCCCAACCATGCCAGAAATTTATCAGGAGTAAATAAATAAATTAGTAATGTTTAATGTGTAGAGGGGAGATAAAAAGAAACAAAGGATAAAAGTAGATTTGTAGCATGCGCTGGTGTGGTGGGCGATAATGGCGGCGCACGTCGTGATGACGTTGACTAAAACCCACGTTGAGTTACGTGACTGAACTTTGTCCTCATTTGGAGGGACCCCGTCAATTAACGCACGGCCCGCAAAGTCAATAGTGCTAAATTGGTAGGGTAGGCCTTTGAAATGTTCGTTTAGGGTGGGAAAGAGATGGGGAGGCCAACATCCTAGCTATGTACTTTTATGTTGTTTTTTCTTGGGGAAGGAAAGAGGGAAGAAAGGGGGCTAAGGAGTTCCATATTCCATGAATTATAGTTAAAAAATAATCTTTTCTTAATTTTTCTTAAATTTATTGTCATGTGACTTTTTTTTATTCATTTGGCTATTAGAAAATGACTTATTTGTATTCATTTGATCATTAGAACATGGAGGCCAATATCTAAGTTCATCCTTTTGTGTTGTCTTTCCTTGTGCGACGGAAGGAAGCTAAGCTTCATCTTCAAGAAACGAGTTGTTCTTGATATGAGAGATCATATGTACATAAATGGACAATGTTTCTCTCCTATGTAATTTGTCTTGTGATTTTTTGTTTTGTTTGTGAGGTTCAATGTCATTCGAAAATCGATTAAGTCATTTGTGGAAAAGGTTGGTTAGATTTCTATATTATTTATGAGATTGATTGTGGCAGTAACTTGTTTTATGTTAGTATATTCTAACAATGTTAATTGGGTGTTAGGTAGGGAAAGGGAAAGGGATATGTGTGCTTGCCAACATCTACATGTGTCCTTTAGTGTTGTATTTACTTGTGAGGAAGGAATAGATCCAAGCTCTGTCTCTAATAAACACACTCTTCTTAAATCAAAGGTCGTGTCTAGTTAACAGGGGAATGACTTCATTCCAAATTTATTGCCTTTTGACTTTCTTGTTTACTTGCGAGTTTCAAGGTCATTTGAAAATGGATTAAACCATTTGAAGAAAAGATTAATTAGGTTGAAGTTTACATTTGAAATGAAAGAATCATATAATCTTTATAGGTTAGAGTGAAAACAAAAGTATATTATGTTAGTATGTTCTAGAATTATCATTGGGGAGAAAAAGGGGAAGGGACAAGTGCGCAAGCCAACATCCCCCTTTGTACTTTTGTGTTGTCTTTACTTAAGTAAGGAAGGGAGGGGGCTAAGCTCCATCTTCAATCAATGCATTCTTCTTAGAATGGGAGACCATGTTTAGGTAAATGGATAATACCTACATCCCGTGTTAATTGTCTTTTGACATTCTTGTTTATTTGTGAGTTTCAAGGTTATTGGAAAAATGGATTAAGTCATTTGTAGAAAAGGTCAATTAGAAATTTATAATTGAAACTAAAGATTCATATAATGTTTTTAGATTGAGTGAGAATAAATGAATTTTATGTTAGTGTACCATCATAAATTGTAAGAGCCTAATTTTTTTATAATTTAAGAATTACTTTATGCCTACTTTAGTTTATTTTCTATGATAAGACATCATATGACACTTAATGGGTACCTAGTTTCAAATATGGGCCCTCTGTTCCTTTCAATATTGTTCAAAATTGAGGTTGGCCCTTATTTCTATTGGCAAGTGTAACAAGATTATATGCATGACATGTTATCATTGATGGAAACTACTTTCATTTACTCTTGACCATGTTGTAGTTAAGATAGTTTACTAGAGGACTTAATGCCTGTATTTGCCTAAGTACCATAAGCAAAGTACAAGTCAATTGGATAGATCAATTTGGTTCACACACACATTCGTGCCTAAGTTTTTTGTTCATATTCTTATAGCTTTGGTATGCTTGTATATTTTTTCTTTTGTATATTTTTATACATGTTCATTTTTATTTCTATTTAATTTTCTTTACCTTTTTCTTATATATATATATATGTATATATATATACATGTATATACATACATGTATATATATATATGTGTGTGTGTGTGTGTGTATATATATATATATATATATATATGTATGTATGTTTTTTTTTTGTGTAAATGTGCTTGTGTGCATTTTATTATATATTTTCAAATTTGTATTTAATTTAACTTAATAATTTTTATTTTTTCACTTATTTGTATTTAGTTCTTTATTTGAAAGAAAATATGTGTATGTACATTTGTACATAGGGCTTTTATTTATTTATGGATTTCTATTATTATAGTCTCATTTTTTTATTTTTTTATTGGTATATGTCTATTCATTTATTTTCTTCTTATTTTCATATTTTCTTCTTTATTCTTTTGCTCTCTTTTTGTATTATTTTATTTTTCTTTCATTTTTTTTTGGTTTTCTGTTATATTGTTCTTATATTTCATTCATTCATTTTTATTTTTATTTTTATTTTTGTCTTTGTTTTATTTTTTGATTTTTCTCAGTTTGCATGTCTCTATTTGTCCCCTTTCTCTTCTTCTTTTTAGCAACACTTGGTTGATTTCCTATTATATTTTGACATTCTTAGAGCCTATCATTCTAATGATGGATCATTGACTATTATCATAACATTGATGCTAAAAAATTACACATAATATCACCCAAAAATGTAGTAATAAAATAGAATCTTCTCAAAATAGGTGACTTTTTGCTCACATATAAGCTTTGAGACCATTAGAAAATGGATGAAGTCATTTTGGAAAATGTCAATTGTATTTAACTAAAAAAAATCAACAATTATTAGACTATATGTTACATGTGAAATGAAAGATTTAAATAATGTTTATTAGATTAAGAGAAACAAAAATGAATTATTTTAGGTTGATATAGTCATAGTAATTGGAAAGTAAATGCAAGAAAATTGTAGTGAATGAAGATTGTTAAGTGAACCAAATGGATTTGCATATGTATTGTTGTAAATTGCACCATGTACAATTTTATGTTACACATGCATTCTGCTTTAGCTAAATCTAAGGCAATCTGACCCCTTTCATTTTTTGTCAACATGATTTTTCCACTTGCCATGTTGCTTTCTCAATTGTTTATGACATATTATTTATGGATGTGTGTACACTACTTATATGTCTATGCAACACACCCTCATCCTATGAGTATTTTTATTGAGTTGGTTGTTGTAGCATTACGCTCTTTAGTTCTTTCATTTCCAATGCTTCTATGGGCTTGTACCATGCCAATATAGTGTCGATCCCTTCACATTACATACTTTCAATAACTTTTTGATGATATTCATCCAACTTTCTCATCCACACTATCACTCTCTCTCACAATCTCTATCATTCATACTTAATTCTCAAATTTTCACAATAATTTTTTACTTCACCATTAATTGTACCACCTTTATGGCTCATGTTGAAGCTTTGTACTAACTTTAGAAACAACATTATTCCTCATTCCAGTAGGTTATTTTCTTCTAGTATTCAACTCGAGGTAATTCTTTTCCAAGTTGTGTTATGGATTGTCCTTTATTTATGTTATAGGTTATTCAACTAATATCACACATATCTCTTTGTATCTTTTATTTCTTTGATTAGTACATATCCTTAGATTGTTTGTGGAGTTAGAAACACCAAAATGAGGGTTTGATTGTGGCAACACTCTAAAAACTCCCACTCACAATAGTTCTTCCTTGATCAATTTTGTGTGTAGGTAAAACAAAGGAGAGTGTATAATATGTTGAAGGCTTCATAACTTGTACCTATTGTAAGTATCCTTTTCTTTCGTTGTTATTTCAATCATCTTTTTTTTTTAAATGTGTTTTATCATTTATATCCTTTTAACACATTTATGATAAAAAACCAAAAGTAAATAACATTTGCTATCTTGTTTATCTTATTTTGAATCTCAATTAAGTTTAGGTGGAGTATAATTCACTATATAATACATTTGAAACAAGTACATGATCTTTGACAACTGTAAACTCCTCACATTTTTACATCCTAATACATGTTCAGCAAGAACATTATTCATACTCTTGATTAACATTGGCATGGAATGCATCATTTTCCTTCAAGTCCATAAGATTAGTTTCAAGCTCAAAGCCTTTAGGGGAACAATTAGTAACAAACTCCTCACTCTACTAGTGATTGCTAAAAGTGTTAGAATTAGTCAAAGGAATAAACTCAATTTTAGTGATAACTTTTTCGAACCACCTTAGCAATTTTGTCAATCCTCCTTCCAGTTTATCAGTTATACCAACAACCCACTTATTATCCTTCTCGTATTGACATCCTTTGCACTATCATAGTTAGTCTATCCCATATACATCTTGTCATCCTTAATGGATTTCAAATAGTTATCCCTATTTGGATAGGGAGATCAACAAAAAGACTAACTTCCACATATTTGATTCTAATTAGATTATGCTTGGATGCTTTATCATGGAAGAGTGTTGTTAATCTAGTTAGCTTGGTCCCTTTTAAAATGCAAGAAGAAATGCTTAAGGGTCTAGAGACTAGGCCTTTCCACTTTAGGCTTTCCAAGAGGGATGTATAGATCGACATGAGGAGAATGGATGCGAAGAAAATCTGTGTTAGCCTCCTCATTATTAGGGCATATGAAAGAGTTTACATTAATTTGTGTTGCTAAAGATCATAATGCATCCCACATAATGATGAGCTAAATATTAGTTTTTTAACACTTAAACCATCATCTTTTAGATCCTAACAACATTACTTACAAATAAAATAAATAAATAAATCATTCTACTATTGAAAATAAGATATCATGAGATATCATGTGTTAATTGAATATTAATTAAACGTAGATTAAAATACAAATGCATCTAATTGAATTATTGAAATGTCAAATATGCTAGAAAGAAAATTATAATATATTAAATATTAATATTATATTATATTAATAAAGAATATATTAACAATTTTAGAAATAACTATAAATATTTTTTTAATCATTCCTATACTTTACTTTCAATTTAAAAACAACTTTACATAAACTTTTGAGTTTAACATCAATTCACCTCAATTTTCCCTATAAATATCATATAGTAATTTTTTATTGAAAAATATATATTAAACACTAATTTAAAAATTCATATAACAAACGAAGCAGATATTGACTTCATTTAGAATAATAATAAAACGGGAAAATAGTCAAAGATGTAATACATGTTAGAAAATTATACCATGAAGTGCCAAAAGAACCCTTTCATGACGTCACCATATAATCTCAATAAATTGACGGCCCTACTAGACTGCAACTAACTTTATCGCTTTAAATGACGAAGGATAAACGTTATTTGCTTAGCGGGTGTCACAGACAGAACAGTTTAGACGGCCGTCAAAATTTATACAAGAAAATTATATTCGATATTTTGTTTTTAAATTTGAAGACTGGTTTTCAACGAACTTTCTTGGCAACTTCCAAAGTTTGACATTTAGTCAAATTTGGTGGTTCATTTTTCTTTGGTTATATCAATTAAAAGGGCTTTCAAATATATTTTGACAGCAAATATTGTTAAGTCTATCTTATTTTAATTTATATATAGAAACCATTAACAAAGCAATATTTGTTATTCGTGAGCATAATTCCTTAATTATTTAACAAGTTCTAAATATTTTTCATTCATGTTTTTATTTGTTATTGTAATTGTTGTTCAATATCTATTAATTTTCTCATTATTTGTTATCAATTCTACATTTCTCTCTTTTTTCTTATTATAGAGATTTTTGCTAATTGTTAATGAAGGATTAGATTCAAGATGATAGGTAAGAATTCTCCTAAGTTTAGAAATTTTAATTGAGTATACAATAGTATTTAGAGTTTAGTAGTCATCATGATATAACATTCATGTTTTTTACTTGTAAAAACATAATCGAAACTTGGAAGTAAGTTCTTGAATTTTTATTTTTTTTGAAAAAATTAAGATGAGTTTATACAAAATGACAAATGTTGTTAAAATTCAATTGGTAATTGAATGTCCTAAGATCTCTCTAGATGGCTTCCTCATCCAAAAATTTATTGAGGCCTTGTCCTATAGAAATGATCACCTATTGCAAAATTTGAAGGATATTGTTTCATTTATCTTTCTCTTACTAACATGGACAATGCTAAGGTTTTGTTTTGTTTGGATTTTCTAGAGAACTATCAATTGTTGTACTATTGAATTGAGTGCACTTGACTAGCAATAATGGAAGTAAGCCCCTTGAAAAACATGAAGGAAATAATTGTAGAGCTGAAAGATTCATAGTGGGTCTACACCTCAATAAAGATGTGAAATTAGAGACTTCAAAACAAATGCAAAAAATAAGCTACAAAGAATTGAAATAGAGAAATTCCATTATACCAAAAAAATGTATAAAAGAGAGGTACACAAAGCTAAAGGGATGCCTAAGGCAACAAGGAAAATGTGAAAGAAATATGAAAAAAATAGAATTAGTACATCAACAATGTGACAATATTCAAGGGTTCCATTGAAGATGAGTATGAAATGAAAGAAATAAAAACATCGTGGGAAGCTAAACAAAAATATAACAAAATTCAAGTATTTAGGTTAAGTCATAGATCCAAAGAAAAACTCTTGTCTTTACTTTTTCTTTTTGTAAACTATAGGGACTCTTCATTTTTATTTGATACTTTTTTCTTGTCTTTATATTGGTTTTGAATCCCTTTTAGAATGTTTTCCTTATGCATCACTCTTATTTTCATCTCTTTTTTGAAAAAAAGCTTTCAAACTTTCCAAGCCCTTAGAACTCTTTAAGTTACCACCAATCTAGGAGCTAAGAAGCGATCTACTAGTTCAATACTCCAATTTTCTTTTGTAACCCAATGTTTTCTCTACTTTAGGTTTTTCCTTGTAGGTTCCTTGCAACTTGGAAATAGATCATAAGATCCTCCTTCTTTCTCTAATCTATAGTTCATATCTAACTTGTACCTCCCCCTTTATATACTTATAGTACATCCATATAAGCCCTTTGTAAATGTATAAATCTCTCTCCCCTTAATCATTTTAGCTCTAATCTTACTTATTGTATTGTGTGATCTTTTATGGACAATTATCATCCTTTCCCTTGTTGGACATATGGGGATTTACAATAGCGTATGTTGTTTTTGTTGAAGTTCCTCATCTAGTTTCCCATCTATTCATCTCAACAAATAATTTTATAAGGTGAGAAACATTTTTTTTATTCTCTTTGTCTTCCTAGATTCTTATACGATCTCTTTGATTGGGTGTATATTTTTCCTTTTTAGCATGTTTCTTTCTTTACTCAAAATCCAATTTTTGGATCATGTCCTTAGAGCCAATCTATACATTTCATTTTGTGCCCTTGGTAAATTAGATTTTAGTTTCAAATCTAGTTTTAAAGAAGATGCAAGAGCATCTTGGGTTTTCTTGGTGGCTACTTTGGAGTTCCTGGATGAAGGCTCAGTAGTTGCTTTGGAGGGTGTTTGGACTAGTACTCAGTTGATGAAGAGGTGCTTGGTAGAGGTTACTTAGTCATCTCTTGGTAGTTCTTCATTGAGAACTCAGTGGATGAATGAACTCAGCTATCTTGGAGGTTCTTGGTTATCAAAGGAGCTTGACATAGCTTGGGGACACTTGGTTGTCGAAGGAGCTCAATTATGCTTGCGGGAACTCGACACATGTTGGGAGCTCGGTGTAGCTTGGCTGTAGTGTTGCTCAAGTTGCTTGATCATTGAAGGGACTCAATTTGTGAAGGAGGAACTTGGCAATAATATTGCTTGAGTTGCTTGATTATTGAAGGGACTCAGCATATACTTGTGAGCTTAGTTTGGTCTGCATGGTTTGATTCTAGTGTTGCCCAAGTTGGCTTGGTCGATGATGGAGTTTGGTTATGCTTGGTGGAATGTTGATGCTCAATTGTGGTTTCTAACACTTTGTTTGGTCTTGGTCTCTATGGTGCCCGAGGTTTTTGTGAGCCAACTTTTGGCATTTAATTTGGGTCATGGTATTTAATTTGTGTTGCAAATGACTTGTGACATGCATGGGCATTTAATGCAAGGGTTTATTTTAATTTGTAATGGGCTAGGCTAATTTATGGCTTAGTTGAGTATAAGTAGGGGGTCTTGTGGAGTCTTTAGGCATTCATTCATTCAAAGGAGTGAGTCATAGTCATCCATATTGGAGAAGAAGATGAAGTGTATGAGTGAATTTTGAGAAGGCATAGTAGCTGAGGCTTGGCAAACTAGGAGATTTCTTGGTGGGCTTGTGAGCGCAAGTTGAGATTTCCTTAGGTTTTCTACTCGAGTGTGGATTTGGACTAGCTAGGATTAAGATCAAGTTGGATCTTGAGAGATCTTGCCTAACTATTTTGTAATTGCTATTTTATTTGGCCCTAACCTAAAAGGCCTTACAACTGACCATATTGCATGTAAATAGTTATTTTATGAATCAAGTGTTGAGAATTGGTATCAAATCTTGTATTATTGTTGTGTTTTTGCTATTTGGTTATTTGTAAGGACCTAAATTACCTCAAGTAGGTGTACCCTTAGATTCTCGATGCATCAGGTGGTACCAAAGCTTAGTTGTTCTAGAGTGTATATATTGAGTGCCAAAGTTGAGGAAATATGCACCAAGACCTTGGAGTGAGAGACGTTGATATAAGAAGATCTTGATTTGGTGGTGGACTGTTATCTATGGAGTCCAAGATCTCTTGGTTGTGAGGTGGTAGATCATGTTTCTGACTTACAATTGTAGAGGAATTGCAAATGGATTGATAGATGCAAAGATGGAAGGTTGATCTTTTTGGTGAAGATTGATATGTTGGTGATTTATTGTAGAGGATTTGAGAAGATCTTGGGAGATGGCTCTGAGAGGATTGGACCCTCAAATGATTATGAATATCTTTGAAATGTGGTGGAGAGGAGGCTTTCTAAGATGTTTATTTAGTTTGAAGCTATTTTGGATGAACAAGTTAAGGACGAGATGGGGAAGGCATTCCATATATGTTTTTGGAGTTGGAGTCTACTAATCTGGAAGAGAGTTGTCTAGTCGATTAGAAGACTTGTTCGTGAGAGAAGATGGAATAGCAAGATTGAGGTGGAAGAGGTTGGTTTTGTTGATTAGTTTCTGGAGTCTGATATAGAACTTGCAGAGAAACTTGAGGTTGTTGATGAGGATATTCCTAACCTTGTTGATCGTGTGATGGATATTGGTTTTCATGATCATTCGGTTGGTTCTGACATGGAGATTGCAGAGCACTTGGTTGTGGATGATCTGGTTGTTGTTGGTGATGAGTTATGTGTTGTAGAGAATCTTATTGTGAGCAATGAGATTGTTGGTGTGGAGAGTTTGGTGTATGTTTCTAAGTAGTTACATATTGTTGCTGATGTGAAGTTTGTTGCTACTGTGTGGATTCACTAGTTGGTGATAAGGATTTACCTATGAAGCATTATGTTTAGTTTGTTCTTGGGAGTGATCATGTTGATTGGATGGTTGAGATTCTGGTGTTTGATAGATGGATGGAAATGTGGACGATTTGCATGTTTATTTTCTTGTCCTTATTGGAGTGGAAGCCTTTGGTGAAGATGAAGATGGTTGTTGATCTTTCTTTAGACAACAAAGCATGGGACACACTTTTCTATTTACATGGGGAGTCTGATGCAGGAGAATCTTGGGTTTGCTTGGTGGCTACTTTGGAGTTCATGGAAGAAGGATCAATAGTTTCTTTGAAGGGTGCTTGGACTAGTACTCGATTAAAGAAGAGGTTCTTGGTAGAGGTTACTTAGTCGTCTCTTGGTAGTTCTTGGTTGAGAACTTGATGGATGAATGGACTTGACGATCCTGTAGGTGCTCAGTTGTCAAAGGAGCTCGACATAGCTTGGGGGCACTTAGTCATCGAAGGAGCTTGACAATGCTTGTGGGAACTTGGTACACACTGGGAGCTCAATGTAGCTTGGTTGTAGTGTTTCCCAATTTTCTCAGTCATTGAAGGGACTCAGTTTGTGAAGGAGGAACTTGGCAGTAGTTTTGCTCAAGTTTTTGAGAAATTGAAGGGATTCAACATATACTTGCAAGCTTGGTTTGGTTACAACATTTCTTGAGTTGGCTCAGTTGATGATAGAGCTTGGTTATTCTTGATGGAAGGCTAATGCTCGGTGGTTGTTTTTGACACTCAATTTGGTCTTGGTCTTTGTAGTGCCTAAGTTGTCTATGAGCCAACTTTTGGCATTTAATTTGTGTTGTGGTATTTAATTTTTGTTGTAATCAACTTGTGGCTTACATGGGAATTTAATGTAAAGGTTTATTTTAATTTGTAATGGTCTAGGCCAACTTGTGGCTTATTTGGGTATAAGTAAGGGTTCTTGCAGAGTCTTTAGGCATTTATTCATTTAGAGGAGTAAGTCATAGTCATTCCATCTTGGAGAAGAGGATGAAGTGTAGGAGAAAATTTTGAGAAGGCCTAGTAGCTAAGGCTTGGTAAACCAGGAGATTGCTTGGTGGGATTGCAAGAACAAGTTGAGATTTCCGTGGGGTTTTCTACTAGAGTGTGGATCTGGACTAGCTAGGATTAGGATTGAGTTGGATCTTGAGGGATCTTGCAGAACTATTTTGTAATTTCTATTGTATTTGGTCTTAACTTAGAAGGCCTTATAGCTAGGCATATTGCATGTAAACAATTATTTTATGAATAAAGTGTTGAGAATTGGTATAAAATCTTGCATTGTGGTTGTGTTTCCACTATGTGGTTATTTTTAGAGATCTGGATTACCTTGAGTAGTGGTACCCTTAGATTCTTGCTACATCAAAAGATGTATTAAATCTTTTTAAGATAGCTATTTTATTTAAATTATGTGTGTACCTCATTTTACTCATTTCCTATATTTCGTAAGTTTACTATGAACCAACTACATGACCTTCCTTTGGCCACTATTGTTTATGGGTGTCAAATTGTGTTCCAAATCCCTATTTTCATCAAGCTCCCCAAAATGACATACACACTAGTACACATATTTCTCTTCCATTACTTTTGAGTCACAAACTTTATGTTGAGCTAAAGACTTGAAACTAGCATTGTATTTCAACATGAATCTCATGACCCACTCAAAAGAAAGTCTTTCTTTGATGGTGTTCATTTCCATCTAGATCTCAAATATGATTGGAACATGGAACTTCCTTTCAATTTTTGCTTCTTCCCTATGACCCATTGTATTGTAAATATTATTGTATTCTTCCAAGTGGATCTAAAAACACAATAATGAAACAAAAATTATATTTTAAGTAATTCACTCCTCTACATCCCACCTTCCTCATCTCCTTTCACCTTATCACTCTTATGAATTTTCTCTATTTCCTTGCATATCTTGGGGATGGTTAGGACATTAGACTTTGTTTCAAGTTACTAGTCCAAACCATGATTTGGAACATCTAGTAGTATATAAAGTCAAATTTTAGATTTTAGTTCCAACCTAACAACCAAAATTAACTTTTGGAGTTCATGAAATATCAACCCCATAGCTCCCAAGAATCACTGAATGCAAACACCTGCCATATAAAAAGAGGAGAAAAACTATGAAAAATGAAATTCATAGATCCAAATAAGAGAAAACATTCTTGATGAGCATACAGATAAATTGATATTCAATCAAAAGGTGTTGTTAATTAAAAAGAGAGATATATCCTTATAAAGGAGATCAAAACCCTAAAAGGTAAAACCTATGTTGCATGATAATAACTAACAAAAGAATTAATTATTATATGCCTAACATTTAGCTTAAGTAAAATACAGTTAATAAGAAAACATCATATTACTCTAACACCCTCTCCATTGAGATAAACTAAGGGAGTAGCTAAAAACCTAGAAACTACTACTGAAAGTAAATTTGGGTCCCAACAACAAGGCTTAATGACTATAAAGAGGAGAAATAGAGAAAACCACATGGGAAAAACCCTACTCCAAGAAGAGATGGAAAGAATGTTGAAAGACTAGTGAAGGACTACAAAAGCCTCCAAACTAGAGAATGTCTTAGAAGATGGGAACAAAATGATGATCATGAGGAGCACCATTGAAGCATGCAAAAGTTGCAAAGCTTTGTCAAAAGTAAGTGTTGATCTGAAGAACTTGTATTGAAATAAAATCTGACCAAATAGAGAAGACTATAATCAACACAAGTTCCCTTAGAAGACACTACTCAAATTAGGAGACATGCAAAGGAAAACAACTAACCTCAAAGATACAAATGGAATGAAACACCAAAGCTTGATGAGTTGATCAATTGAACATGAAAGGCTACAACCAAAAGCCCAAAAACCCAAAAATCACAAAAATTCCTTAGCAACCTTCATGACAATGCAAACCTCTAAATGCACAGACACATTCTTAGGTCTAATCACATAATGAAAATGATCCTAGATTTAATCAAATCACCAGAAGGTTAAATTTAACAATTAATAAAGATATGTTGACCATACAGGACCGACATTGGTAAAATATGAATAGTTGAATCACTGACTCCATGTGCCACTGCCAAGGATATACATCCTGCACACTAAAACACATGATCAAGTGAATTTGTATATAATAACATAGAAAAAGAAATAAATGCATTAAATACTTCATTTAATCATTTATTCAAATATACTAAAATAATCCACTTACATCACTCACGTTCACATAAAGAAAAACTAAGCAAGAATGAAGTAAATTACCATAGCATTTAATCCAACATATAACATAATCAAAGATGTATCCAGACACTAGATAACTAGATATCATCATACAACATATTGTAATCTCAAAATGACATAAAAATGTAAATATGATCAACTGCACAACATAGTAATCTAACATCTATGATACTAAAATCAAAGTATAATGTCTGACCTTTAGATCAGCTCAAATGCATAAATAATAACATGATACAAGTATCTCTCGAATCAAAATAAAAAAGTTATAGACTGCAAACACAAGAGGAACTACACCTCCAGCAGCTCTGATTTCACTCAAAAAATCATTAATATGGTTCACATACTATGAAACATTTTCACATTCTTTCATTCTCATATCATCATACTTACCTTTCAAGATTTCAGCATTAGCTTTTCTTAAATTGTCATCTCCTCTATGAACAAGCTTTATTTTATCCCACACTTTCTTTGCATTGGCACAACTCTTGACATCATCAAATTCAACATCAATGAGAGTTTATGCAATAGCAATCATCATATTTTTGTGATTCCTCCTTTGATTAATTTGATCTATAGACAAAGGACCAATAGATGTGACATATTCATTATCCAACCAATGTATGATATTATCTCCAATACCTGCAAGATGTAGTTTCATTATGTCTTGTCATGAGGAAAAGTTCTTGTTAAGATTTTGTGGCTCTTTCTTATACATATTGATCTTTAGCTTAAGTACATTTAAAAAATTTCCTTCAAGAACTTAGATCTTTGATACCAAATTGTTAGATAACTAAGAGGTGGGGGGGGCATAAATATGTTATATCTAGTTATCTCATAGTCCCTTCAAATATTTCATCACCCTCAAAGAAACATAAACATTAACAACAATAATTTCCATACATCCAATCACTCGATAGACATTTCCAATATAAAACTTTACTCATACATCAAATTCTTTCCAATCTATTATCAAATTGTTCCTTGCATTACTGACTGTCAATAAATTTCTAGTAATTACCTAGTGATATCTAGTTATTAGCAAGTTGTAGTAAACTATAAAAAATATAAATAAACTTGTGATACAAATAAAATTCACACAATTTTGACACCAATATTTAACGTGGAAACCCTATTAAGGGAAAACCCACCAAGGATCGAAAACCCAAAACATTTCACTCTTTTGAAGTGATTTCTATTAGGAGACTACCTTGTTAAGGTTGCATACACTTTGTTAAAGTGACCTTGTTAGAGGATTTTACCAAAATATCGTCTAGCTTATCCCTCCCTATCTAGGACTAAAAAGAGTGGCCTAAATTAAAGGGTTTACAAACACTACTAATTGATGTTACCATATAGGATTTCACAGACTCTTTCAGTCCACTTGTTGCTTCCAAGATTTTTGGCTACAATGGTTAAACAATAACAGTGTAAAGTGATCAATTAATAATGACGACTACCTTTTCTTGTTTAGATCTTAATTCTTTCTCTTTCTCTATCTTTTACTCTCTCAGTTGATTATGCCTTCCAAATTCTTCTTATCTTCTCTTCTCTCCTCTCTTCTCTTCTCACTTCACTTGGCTCAACACTTCTTACTTCTCATTCAACAACTTCGCTCTTCACAACATCTTTCAATCATATCTCTCTTAGTTTCATTAAATCTCGAATAACATCATAATGAAATCATCAAACACTTTGAACCAACGACCAAAAATAGTCTTTTTATTCTCCTTAGATAGATTTCTCAATGCTTCTAAACCCTTGTATCTTTTTTTGCTTCAATAGAATCGTTGATCCTAGGTTTACAACTGAATTCCTTCATACAAAGAATTTAGACACATAGAAAACAAAATTTATATAGAGCTTTGTGTCTATCCTTATACTTCTTCAATTTCCTTCATCGTATCCTTCTTGAATTTTCTCCATTGTTTATCTTGCATCAAAATTTAACTATTGTAATAGATCTTCTTGATCTTTCCAAATTTCGATCAAAAGCCAGCCCCAGATTATAATTTCTCAAACTAGTTCATCTGATTATCACTTAGTAAATATTTCATTTACTTGGGCAACGTATAACTTGTTTAATACTTATTCGCTTAGGAAACATTGTGTTCTTCATCCTCTTTGTTATCCCTTGGGCAATATTGTAGTCACTCAGTGAATACAATCTCCCTTTACTCTGTTAAGCTTGTGGTCTTCAATACTTCTTAATAATACATGATTGTAAAACAGTCAAACCAATAGTACATAATTATTACCCAACTCATTCAAGTACCCATTGAATACCTTACATATCAACTCTGAATTCATTATACTTTCTTCAAATATTCTTCATCAATCAAATGATATGATACTTTCCTAAGTTAGGATAATGTCTATCCAATTAATACTTTGACATCAATGAAAATATAACAACTTATATGAATCTTTTATATATATTCATAACATCACCACATAACAATCTCCCATTATCAATTACAACATCAATTGGGACTAGCAGATAGAAACACGACTAAACTTGTATATAAGGGATATGCACAAGAAGGAATTGACTATGGTGAAAACTTTGCACCTATTACAAGATTGGAAGGAGTGAGAAATTTACTTGCATATGCAGCTTATAAAAGATTCAAAGTCTATAAAATAGAGTCAAGTTTGTATTTCTAAATGGAATTTTAGAGGAAGAGGTCCATATTGATCAACCTAAAGGATTTGTGGAGCCAAATGAAAAAAATGGTATGTAAATTTCCCAAAGCCCTATATGGATTAAAGAAAGCATCAAGAGCATGGTATGGAAGATTGTATTCATATTTGAATAGAATTAGATTTGTTAGAAAAAATGCAAATAGGAACTTGTACTTGAGAAGTGAAGTTGAAGATAATGTTATGATTGCTGAAATTTTTATTGATGATATTATCTTTGGAGAAAATGAAGTAATGTGTAAGTAATTTTCTAATCAGATGAGTACAAAGAATTTGAGATGTCTATGTTTGGTGAGAACAAAATATTTCTTGGTTTCAAACTAAAGGAGGCAAATATATCACTCGATACTTAAAACATTTAACATGGACGAGTCAAAACTTGTTAGCACATCTATGATCACTAGATGTAAATTATCTAAGGAAGGCACCTCAAAAGAAGTGAATGAGATACTATACACATCTATCATTAGAGATTTACAATATTTAGTTAATAGTAGACCTAATATTACACATGAACTTGGTACATTGCAAGATTTTCAGCCAATCCTATAAAGACACACTTGACTATAGTAAAGACAATATTTAGATATTTGAAAGGGATAGAAGATTAAGGTTTATGGTATAAGAAAGAAGTTGATTTTGAGCTAAGAAATTATAATGATGCTGATTGGGAAAGAAAATTTGATGACATAAAGAGAACTAGTGGTGGAGCTTTATTTTTGGGAGAAAGATTGATTACATGGATAAAAAAGAAACAAAGTTGTATCTCCTAGTCCACTGCTAAAGCTGAGTATGTTGTTGTAATTAATTGTTCAACTATTGTATGGATCAAGAAATTGTTGGATGATACATAAGAGGAAGTTACATAACCTATTACTATTTATTGTGAGAATAAAATTTTTATTAATATATCAAATAATCCTATGATGCATGTAAAAATAAAACACATATTTGTCAAGTATCACTATTTGAGAGAGCAAGTTCAAGAAAAAAAGTTAAATTGGAGTATGTGAAGTCCAAAGAGAAATTAGAAGATATATTTACAAATCCATTACCTAAGGATGCTTTTGTGTGCCTAAGAGATAAATAAGGGGTCCATCCACTATCCAATGTTGACTAAATAAAGATGCATGTTGCATCAATTCATGGATTATTAGAATATATTTATTGAGTTGATGCATGACTTCACACTTTGGGAGCTGTCCTAGAGTTGTGAAAAAAGTTTGTAATAAAGAAAATATGAACAATACATGTAACATACATGGTATAATTACAAGGTTTTATAAGTTTCTACTTAAATCTTATAGTTACCTTGGGCATGTTAAAGGGGGAGTGAATCAGTAAAGGGGGGAGAGCACTAAGAGGAAAATTACTTATGGAGAAGTTTACTTATAGGGAGAGTGATGAGTCAAATGAATATCATTAAACAAATCATGAAAAAGGAAAGAGTACAAAGGGAAAGAATGAATCAAAAGAAATGATAGAAATGGACAAAGTATGGAATTGATGCTTTATGAAGCTAATACTGACCAATGAAGTATATCCAAAGGGAGAGAAATGATAGATGTTGACATTGCATACCAAGCAAGAGTTGCCTAATACAGAGCAAAGATTATGAAGTTGTAGAGAACCTTAATGAAGTCAGAGAGATGAAGATGTGATGTTATTTGATGATTTATTTCATAATGAAATCTTATATGATAATGATGTTTATAATGTGTTTCCATCAATGCCAAAGGGGGAGACTATTAGCCCCAACTAATAATGTTGATAATGTATGTGAAAGAGTCGTACCAATTTTTATATTGTTATTTATGTCAATCCTTAATTGGTGAAACATTATGTTAATTTAGTAGAGAGCCATATCATTTGATTAATGAAAATGATTTGATTGATGAAGAAGATTTGAAGAAAGTATGATTAATAAGTATATAGTATTCAATCAGGAACTTGAATGAGTTAGACTCTGGTTATGATATTGGTTTGATTATTTTATATGATTTGATTGAGTGTTGAGATCATGTGTAAGCAAGTTATGAAGTGAGAAGCCAAATTCTTCAGTGAATGAAGAAGTTATTATTAACTGAGTTACTAAAATTCTCATTGAGCATCTATAGTTGTCATCAAGCATCTAAGGTAGTAACCAAGCATATGGAGGAAGTAAAGAAATAATAGTGTTAGCCAAGCTTAATATTGACTGAGAAAGTGTAGTGTTAATTGAGTAAAGAAAAGGAAGAATAGTTTGAAGATAAATTGATTTGAGGCTGACATTTGATAAAGTAAGGATTGTTTGAGAAGTTTTAAAGTTTTGAAGGTAAGGCATAATGCATGGTGAAGATTTTGAAAATGGGGTTACAAGAAAAGTGGTTTTAATGATGGAGGAAACTCCATAGTACCACTACTAAATTTAGTCCCAAATTGTGACAGCAAGTCATTGCAATTGCAATGACCACCCATCACCCAAGTGATAGTACCATAAATTGGATGTTGTTAGACTTTTACTGTCACAAATTGTGACAAAAAGGGTGTCCATCGCAATTGTGATGGATAAAGCTATTGTAACTTGGAAGAAGGAAAGAGAAAGAATTCATCTTCATGTTGTCACAATTGTGACAATAAACCATCAGAAATATGATGGCTTAGACTTTAGTTTGCCATCCCAATTGTGATGTTTTTGTGATAGTAGTGCTATGGGAGCAACAACTATCTATCAGAATAGTTTGTCACAATTATAGTGGGTACATGATAGCAATGCTATAAGAGTGATCACTATCCATTAGTACAAGCCATTGTAGTTACGATGGCATGCTGAATTATTAAAAAAAAATGGCGGTAAACATTGAATAAGTATTCCCAAATTCCCCACAAGAACACCTCAAAGAGGCTCAAAGTCAGCTATGATGCTCTAGGGAAGAAAGAGAAGGATATGTTCTTGGATGCAACATGTTTCTTCATCGGAGAAAGAAGAAGTGTGGCCATTGTAGCATTGGATGCTGATTTTTATGAAATACTTGGTTGGCGAAATCTTTTCAATAGATGTCTTATTGAGGAGGATGAAGATGGTTGGATAAGAATGCATGATCACTTGAGGGACATGGGGAGGGACATTGCAAATGGATAGATTCCATACTGCCTTTGGTCTCCAAAGCATGTTATCAAGGTGAAGTCATTAATGCCTTCTTGTATGGATTTATTAGTCATGGTATGGTTTTTCCTTTGGTCTCAAGATATTCCTCCTTAACAGGTGAAGTCAATGGCTTCTTTTTATGGATTTAATAATCATGGATAGGGAACCTAGCTTCTTTAGTTACAATGAGCTCTAAAACATTTCTTATGTTTTCTTTGATAATTCAGGAAGCAATACGAGTTTGAGGAATAATAATAGATTCACACAGTTAGTTGTCATGCAATCATAGGTTAATGTTGAGCTTCACTTGGTTTTGAGAATAGTTTGGTATTCTCTACCAATCAGGGCCAACCACATAAAGGTGGAATCTCATTTGCCCCCCTAACATCATACCATTGATTTGATAAACTTGTTGTACATGGTATAATCGCATATTCCTAAAACTTTAATGAAGAATGCAGATAGACTGACAATGAACTCGACTAAACCCAAGAAATCATTATCAAAATGTAAATTCTACAAGCGTCTCATGTTTCCCTAACTAAAATCACTAAGAAAGCTCTTAGACTAGCATCTCAGTGATAGTTATAGAATGGGAGTATGCTTAGAATGCAAATCTACAAGAATGCATGCATGATCTATGACTATAAAATGTAGATTATATGAGGATAACAACTCTTAGAATGCTATGAAAATGGACATAAAATGAGCTAACATGTAATAAATGATGCTAAATAACATAAAAACAATGCTAAAATGCTATGAAATTGCTAGAATGATAATGTTAAAATGATAACTCAGAGTGTGCCTATAGTGCAAATGCCTAAAACTTGGGTCCTTTGGCTCTTGGATTTCCCTCCTATTTATAGTATTTCAGAAGGGTTGGGGTAAGAATTAGAATTTTCACCTTTGACTAGTGGATGAAACTGAAACTGAAAATATCTCATAAGAGACTAGGGCGAAGAGTTCAACAGACTTGGTTTTCAGGATAAATGAGCATATTTCTAATTCTTTTAAATAAAAAAGGGATTTTTTCATTTTTTGTGGGGATAAATGACTTTATTGATTTAATAAATGTCTTATTTATTTTCAACACTTTGTCTTTTTCTTCCTCCCTTTTTGAATTTATTTTTATGAATTTCAATTATTTTTCTCCTCTTTTAAAGTTAATTTAGGTCTTGTTGTTTTGATAGATAATTAATGACCTGATGTGATTTTGATTTGAAAGTTTGTTGTGTTCTTCTTATGTCCTCCTTAATTTTCATTGATTGATTAGAATGTGTAATTCAGGTCTTTGCCAATTTTTGGGTGTCTAAAAATGCCCCTCTTTGAGCTAATATGCAAAGCATATTAGGTCAAAGACTATCTTGATTTTTTGATTTTAGGTCAAATTTTGATGATTGAATGATGTCTTGACATTTCTAGTTTTCATGGTATCTAGTTGTTGATGGCTTGATGTTTGATCTTTGATGATTTTATGTCTTTATTTTTGTTGGTTTTGTCGATTAATGTTGCAATGTTGTTACTTGGATATCTTGGTTTTGGTTAATTTGATGTTTGAAATTTTGGCTAGGGTAGAATTTTTTTTATTTTTTAGAAATTTTTGATGCCCTGGTTTGATATGGATATATTGCCCCCTCAAAAATGAAATTGGAAAATGAAAGTGCGAAAATTAAGGAGGTTCCAATTTTATTTCTGAAATGTTGGATAATTAACAAATAAAGATGGTCAAGTTGATTTAGTGCAATACCCAATTCGTGAAAGTGAGCACAAGATTCCAATGTTGGGCAAACAAGGTGAAAAGAGATATAAATTCCCCTAAGGAGGGTTAAATAGGTCAAAAGTCCTTTTATCCTTGTCATTTTCACTCTTTCATTTGACATTTGGCATTTTGGAGCTCTAAGCTAGCGAGGATGGTGGTCCCTTTATGCAAGGATAGATTTGAGAGGGATCATAAGTACGAGCATCTAGTGGACTACGGTGCCCTGGTAAGTCATCAAGATCCTCCATTTTAAGATTTTTGCATTTGTACCTAGATTTTGGTGAATTTCACGTGAATTTTTGTGGGAAATTGGCTTTTTAAGTGTTTTAGTGCATTTAGCTTTTCTTTTAGTGCTTTTGACTTCTTTTAGTGCATGGGAGTAATCTTTTAGCGCATACATAGGATGAAACAATGCATATAAAAACCTAGGTTTTTGGAAAATTAGTGCATATAGTGAACATGTAGTGCATATAGTTGCTTGGGTAGCACATTTGCACACTCTAGCACATATGATTGTTTTTATAGCACATATGTATAGTGTTTTAATGCTTCAATTTTTAATAGTGCTTTTGCAATGCTAAATAGCACATATGATCATTTTTATAGTGCTTAGCCATTTTATATCACATTTGAGGTATGAAATAACACTTCTAAATGTTATTATAGCGCATAGGTCTGTTTTAGCAAATTTGAATGATTTTATAGTTTGTGTGTCCTAGGAAATAGTACAAATGAACTTTGAAGGACAAAAATAGATTATAAAGCCTGACTTGAGTGGAAGATAATGCAAGAGGCTAGATTTGAGGTCTATTGGTCAAGGATCTATCATAATGAGTAAACAATAGTAGTTAGGTAGTGATGAAGTGATGTTCTAGTATCAATTTGATGATAGGTAGGGAAAGAATGATGTCCCAACTTAGGATGGAGAGTAGGGAAAACAAACAAGTCTGACTCAAGATAGAGAAGGATGAGTAATAGGTCCAAGATAGAACCAATAGCTGAGTAGCTAATATAGATAGTAGACTGATGTATGATGATCACTTATAATGAAGGCTAACATTGTTGTTTGTTTGTTTGATGAAAAATAGGTATGTGGACGAAAGCACATGGTATGAGGGTTATACCCATGGCCCCTAGAGGCAGTAGGTAGATTATTGGTGGAGGAGCAACAAGTGATTGATAGATGTGGGTTTACTCATTTACTAAAAATGCCCCATTTTTGAGTGAACAGGGGGCTATTGATAGTTGTGGCTGAGTGGTGGCACTCAGACCACAACACCTTGCATTTGCTGATGGGGGAGATGATAAAGACTCCTGATTATGTATAGTTGATATTTTGGATCCTGACAGTAGGTGATTTAGTGTACTATGATCAGACCACTAATGGCACTACTTTCTAAGATTTTTTCAAGGATGACAATGTTGGGGATGATAGCGTATCATGGTTTCAGATGGTGCATTATGAGGCATTGCCAACAGTTTTGGCTAGATTGATAGGAGGAATTTTTTTGCCAAACTATTGAGGGCAAGGCTGTCCAGTTGGATGGGGTTGATTGGTACAGGATATGATTGATCAACCATAGAGATTTGCATGGGGTGACTGCAGTTTGGCCCACTTATATCGTGATTTACACTAGGTTGTGTATTCTAGAGCATCATTGCTATCAGCAGGGGTGATTTTTTTTATAGCTATGGACATGGGAGCATTTACCCATTACTCATCCAGTGTGTGCACGATAACGGCTGCAGGGTATGTCTTACATGTATACTTACTCTGGCATGATTATGCAGCCCCATTTGGGCAAGATAGATATTGGCAGTGTATATTGGATGACATTGATGAGGTTGTGTGGAGACCTTATAGGTTTACAAAGCCATGGTCCAAGGACGATGATGAGATGGTAGATTTCTTTGGTCTACGGTATTTTCTTGATCAAGTACCTATAGTGATAGAGACGTTTTGTTTTAGGTGGGTGGTGAGATAGTTTGGTTGGTAGTAGGGCATGCCACAAGGGTCAACACATTATGCTTGGGTGCAGTCAGAGAGACCATTGTGGGGGCCGACTTTGGAGTATGAGGCTTGCCTAGAGGTCTTTCTACAGATGATAGACACACCACAACTATGGGCATTGTGGGATGGAGTGGTAGATGCAGGGATTGAGGGGGACTATGCATGATGGTTTCAGGAGCATCCCTTTCTGAGATATATAGATTTGGTAGAGCCTATTCCTGGGATCGATGAGCCATTGAGTAGGGTAGATGATAAGGATGATGAGGGTGGTTCAAGGAGAAGTAGAGGGAGATGGTGAGCCAGAGTCAGGGTGAGAGGTGTGGCTAGAGCATGGGGGAGGTGAGGCTAAGTAGTCATGGTACTACTGTAGAGGGGTGTAGCACAAGGTCTAGTGCAGAGACCAGTAGCTATAGGGAGGGTTAGAGGGATTTGAGGTCGTGGTGGTGCAAGGGTGAGAGGAGGGATGGTTGGTGGTGTGGGAGTTGGACAGTAGGACAAAGGTATTGAGCAGGATAGGGCAGAGCAGGTGAGGGTCAAGTTGCCCAAGGATGTTCAATTTATCTAGTGATAGAGGCTACAGGTATAGGGTCCTATTAGAGATCCATAGGATGTACAACCACAGGGATTGTAGTAGGTGTCGCTAGGTGCACAACCACCATTAGAGAGGCCAGGGGGATCTATTGATTTAGAGGTTCGGATCAGTGCCATGGAGGCTCAGGTGGGTGAGTTGATGAGTACATTACAAGCATTTATAGCCATTATGACACAGAGGCCACCACCACCACCGAGGACAGATGGGGCATTAACTAGTTAGATGGTCATAGTCGAATAGGTTGCACTGATGAAAAATGCAATGGAGTAGGCACCATGCGAGGATATGAGTGCCCCTGGTGAGCAGGGACCTTCAGGTCAGCCACCTACATAAGGATGATTGTACATTATGTGTTATGAGATTACTCCTCATTATGTATGATTATGTGTTTGATGTTTATTTGATATTCATGCTGATGTACTTGGTTGATCTTTGGATGTTCCTATGGATAGATGTTGTGATTTATTGATGTGCATGTTATTTGATCATTTGGATATTCTTTTTGATGTAGTCTATCTTATATCTATGTTGATTTTGTCCTCTTGATGTATTGTTCGATCTGTTGCTTTATGAGATATCTAAGCTATATGATTTGCAAAAGTGTGTATTTGTTATATCATGGACTAATGGATGCATGTGATGATTCAATTTGATGGATATGATAGTAGTAGATATTGATATACATATATGTGAATGACTAATGTAGCATGACATATGGATAATAATGAAAACAAATGAAATGACAATAATGATATGATGAATGAAAATGTGATGTGATGGTGTGAATGTAATGAAATAAAATGAAATGTAGGAAAAATGGAGTTTTATGTAATGCAATGTGATAAATGAAATATAATGAAATGACAATGAGTGTAATGCAATGATATGAGATGTGATGTGGTGTAGGAAAATGAATTTTAATGTAATGTGATGTAAGGAAATGAACCATGAAAAGTGGAATGTGATAAATGAAATGTAATGGAATGAATTTTGTGATAATGTAATGTAATGAAAATAGATAAATGACATGGAAAGAATGCAAGGGATGAAGGACATGTAATGAAATGAAATTTTTAATGTGATAAAGATGTAATGAAATGAAATGAAATTTGTGAGTGAATTAGAGATGTGATGAAATGGAATGAAATTTGATATAATGCAATGTAATGCAATGAAGTGTGATATGTAATGAAATGACATGTGAGGTAATAATGAAATTTTGTAATGTTATAAGATGTAATGCAATGGAATTAAATGAAATGTGAATCAAAAATGTGATGGAATGAGGAAAAAAATGAAAAAGGAAATAATAGGATGTGATGAGAGGAAAAATGATATGTGGTAAATAAAATAAAATGTAAATGAATGAAAGTGTGACAAAGTGTCATGGAATGATATATGATAAAATTAAATAAAGTAAAAATGTAAAAATGGGATGTAACGGCATGAAATGATAAATGAAAATGTGATAAAATGCAATGTGACGACATGTAATGGGGATGAAAGTGAAAAATAGAAGGAAATGGAATTGTTTGGAATTTAAAAGATATGGAATAGGAAGTCAACCTTTGATATTCAAAAGCCACGAAATGAATAGATGAAATGCATGAATTAAAGGTAATGTGATGAAGAAAGATGGAGTGCAAGTCACAAATGTAGGAAAATAGGGAAAGTGAAATATAATGAAATGAAATGAACTGTGATGTGTAAGGAAATTAAATGGGAGGGAATGATATGTGATGTAGTGAAATATGATAAATGAAAAGGAAATAAAATGAGATGTGACAAAATGAAATTGTTTGAGATTCAAAAGCCATGTAATGTAGTAGATGATGGAGTGTGATGAGGAATGACATTTGATACAAGGAAACAGTGACTTAGAATAGTTTGAGATTCAAAAGCCACATAATGCAATAAGTGGAGTGAAAATATAAGATGATGAATGACGATGCATGGTGGTGATGTTGTGAGGAAACAAAGTCCATAATAGTTGAGTTGCAAAAGTGTTCCTTGATGTTGATGTTGTTGTCTATGATTGGATAACCAGTCTTGAATTTGAATGATGTTGTGAAGGCTTTCTTGTGTAATCTTGATTCATGTGCCAACCATGTGTTTTCAAGGGACCCTAGATGAAAATGCAAACTAAATGAATGCAACTAACTGTCACTTTTTTGTAAAGAGATGCAAATTAACTATCATCATAGAGTGTATGATAAAAAGTGACTAAGTACAACCACCACTAGCTTAGCTATAGTGATATGAATACTATGTCACATAAAGAAGTACCAGGAAATATGAACAATGTACATGAAAAAAATCATAATTACTAGGAAACAGAAGTTACAGCTATAGAAGAATAAAAACAAGCACACAAATAGTCACATAAAAGACCTCACCTAAGATAGCATACAAAATTGGTTGAGGTACACATGGCTTTCCAAACGAGAGGAGGCCCTTACAAGTGGACATCAATAATGCGTGAAATGAAAGGATCATTGGAGTTAAATAGTGAAAAACCAATAAAATATCATGACTTCATCTCAGTACCTATAGTCAAGCACATCATTGAGGCACTAGAAGTACATAATAGTGAAGAAAACTATTATTTGCAAACCAGACATACTGCCAATTATGTGTAATAGTGTTGAGTTTGTTTAATTTTGCTAGAGAGCAACTATTGTACTAGTCAGATAAGAAAGCATGGCATGTTTTAGCGATGATTTAGCAGTGGATTCTATCTAGTGATGTATGTCAGTGGGAATTAGGGTGTTTGAGCATCAAAGTTAAGGTCAAGTGTACCTAGTACCAATTCGGTGAGATGTAGAGAGTAGATACATGGTAAGACTAGTAAAGAACATGTCTCAGGTGAGTGATGGTGATGATGACACAACCCAAGAACGAAATGGACACAACAGAAAAGGGAAATTGTATTAACTGAGAAAATAAGCTAGTACAAATAGTATAGAGAAAATAAACTTCAAAGCATGCCCTAAGGGCTTACAATAGCATAAATCTGGAGAAAATTTCTCCTTTTAGTACCTCCTCTCAAACTCCACTCCGAACTGCCTTTTACAATGCTATAAATCTCCTTAAATAGACCCCGAAGGGTTAAGGACTAGGAGTACATTCTAGAAAGTGCTAGTAGGCATCCACCAACCAAATAGAAGGTTCCGAAAGCTGCGTTAGAAGTCGGTGCAAATCTAGAAGAATCCAGAAACGGTAACCGAACTTTCAGGAGGCATAACTTTTGAACCGTAGCTCCGATTGACGAACCGTTTACATTTTCGAAAAGCTCTCGAAGTGCTCTATAGCCCTATGAAAAGCTTTTCTCATCCCCCAATTTTTGGCCCTTTTTGAGGTCATTTAATGCCCCTAACCTGACTTTGAAGCATTCTTAGGGGGTCTCCAAAACCCGAAAAATTGCAATAACTTTCAAACCATGGGGCCTTTTGACCTGATTCTTTTTCTGGAATGCTCTAAATCACAATTATATTCATCTGGCCAATTCACACCTTCTAGGTCACCAAAATGATGGCCAAATTGCATGCTCCTATTTTTTTGAGATTTTCAAACACACTGATAGTGGAACTGTGAGAGTTGGAACCTTTATTTGACCCAAATGGGTATCCAAAAATGAAAACATATCAAACAGAAACTAAGTCTAAGTACATTTTTTGGGTGACACAGGATTGCCCTTATACCTCTGGATGCTCCTACATCAGATGGCTATAAGTGAGTGGATAGCATGGGAATGGAACAAGGTGAGGTGAAAAGTAGAATGTGGCTATTAGATATATTGAGAATTTGCAGGAAGTGTGCAAGTGAAAGTATATTTGGCTCACCAGATCAGTCACAATAGGAAGGTGATGTTAGCCAGGGAAGGTGAATGAGGCAAGGGCAAAGAGTGTAGCACATTCGCTGAACCTTTGAGGAATTGGTGTATCAATAAGAACTAGAAGTGTTAATTCTAGAGCTAGATGAAGCAAGTCATGCAAGACAAAGGTCAGCATAACCCAAAGAGTTGGGGATCAGGGCAGAGGAAACACCCTTGTTGACAATAATGATGTTGTTAGGGATTGTAGCACAATACACATTATAGGTGGTATTGGATGATGAGCCAATGATGCAGGTAGAGAATAGTCTACCTGGGATGACAAATAGTATGTTAGGAGTGGATGAGGAGATAGGGGAGATAAAATCTCTTGAAAAGTCCATGGGAGAAGCTTTGAAGGATGCAAGAGGCATTAGTGGGGTGATGAGTGGATGACATCAGTTGCTTAGCCTCGAGATTTTAGGACAAGGGTCAATGGAAGGGGAAGTGAGTAGTGTAAATGTGAAGGAGCCATGACTAGAAGTAGGGGGTGGAGATCAAGCATCAAGTGATGTGGAAGAATTACAGAGAATGTTGGCTGCAAAAAGAGTCTAAGTAGAGAATACAAAATAGGAAGTCACATTTTTACTGGGATTGATAGAGAAGGTGTAGGAAGATGGAGTGCAAATGGAGGCAAGATGACTGCAAGTAGTGGTGGATGTAGAGCAGGCACGGGTGAGATCACTAGAAGTAGAACTATGTGTGAAGTAATTGTAGGCAAAGGGAAATGATGCAAGAATGTAGGTGGAGTAGTCATGGGCTCAGAGGTTGTAGGAATCTTTGAAGATGATGCAAGTGGGTTTAGAGAGTGCTTAGAATGAGCTAGTGTTGTTGCAGTCACATTTTGAGTAGTTTAGGGAGGTGATTACAAAAGCAAACTCCTTGTCATTGAAGCTGTAGGAGTAGTTAGCATTAAGTGAGGGGAAGGTGAGATAGTTGCAATAGTGTTTGGGTGAGGCAAAAGTAGATGTGGAGTGCTAGTGAATGGTGATTGATCAAATGCAGTAGGAGCGAGATCTGGCCCAATGAGTGATCATGACAACAGGAGTAAACAAGTTGGTGGAGAATGTGTTCATGGAAATGCACCAGATGACAAAGGTACATTGGGAAGCTGCTTATTATATGGGACATTATCATTAGGCATTCTCAAATGAGGACCGATGAGAGATACAATTTGTGGATAGGGAATTCATAAAACTATTAAATGCACAATTACATGGTGGGAGGTTTTCAATTCCCATGGGTGCAGTGTGGGTATGTAGAGGATTGATGCCAGGAGCTTCCTCTTCTGGAGTTGGGTCGAAAGAAACACCATTGGTTGGACACCTTGTCTTGCCACCTTCTCTAGGGAGGCCAGAATAAATAATCCACTAGACGCTTATCGAATGTAAAGTTGTCATTGCCATCATAGTAGAATAAAAGTATGTGTTTGTTGTTGTGGAAAGAAAAGGGACAACTGATGTTGATTGTAATTTATTGTCATGTTTTCTTTTGGTATTTTTGGAATATATTTGGATTTTTTAGCATTTTGAGGGATATGTGAATGTTTTCAAGATTTTTGAAAAAAGTTGGAAAGGTTTTAATCTCCATAAAAGTAGGAACAATATGAGCCATAGAGTAAGGGAAACCTTTACTTGTATGTAGGGAACTGAATGTCCATGTGGGTTTGTAATGAAAGATGAGTATAGTTTTGCATAATATTTGGAGAGTTGTGATGTATAAGGCATAATTCTACATATATTAATAGCCTTTATAGATGATTACAAGGCCCCATTGGGATGTTTCTCTAGGCGTGGTTTGAGATAGACACTCTCAAGGCCTATGAAAAGGCATTTGGGGGCCCAAAAGGACACTTGAGCCTTAAGAAAGGTGAAAAAGGGCCTTGGAAAAGGTGCTTTGACCTAAAAAGGTGTTTTGGGGGCCCAAAAAGGACATCTAAACCATTAAAAAAAAGTGAATGGGGCCTTGAAAATAGCGTTTGGGCCAAAAAAGGCACTTGAGGGTCTTGAGCAAGGTGCTTGGGCCTAAAAAGGTACTTCAGGGGCCTGAAAAAGGTGTTTGGGGCCTAAAAAGGCATGTGAGGGGCCTAAGAAAGGTGCTTGGGCCTAAAAAGGCACTTGAGGGTCCCGAGAAAGGTGCTTGAGCCTAAAAAGGCACTTGAGGGGCTTGAGAAAGGCGCTTGAGGGGCCTAAAAAAGGCATTTGGGGCCTAACAAGGCGCTTGAGGGGCTTGAAGAAGGCATTTGGGGCCTAAAAATGTGCTTGAGGGGCCTAAGAAAGGTGCTTGGGCCTAAAAAGGCACTTAAGGTGGGGGGGGGGGTGAGCTCTCATGCTTATGCTTACTTATTTTGTGCCTCTAGTTAGGTGAGGATGAAAGAGTTCAACGGATAGTTGAGTTTTTCAAGATAACATTGATATATTTTTTGAAGGGGGCTAGACCAATCGTGACCACTACAACATAAATAAGACTAATTATCCATTGGGAATTGTTGTTCTTGACTAAAGGAAGGAAAAGGGGACACCTCTTGCGCTATTCACGTTTTGCTAGATTTTCCAAAGCCCAACAAGATGTTTCAAGATATAATTACTCTGCTTCTTAATACCATTAAGACACTTCATATTAAAATATTTTATGACATGTCATAAGGCCCATTTGAGCTGGAGTGAGCTATGCTTGACAAGAATTTTGGGGTGTTGTTAATTTTTTTTGAGATTTTGTGGCTATGTTTGGCCATTATTACCCCATTTTGAATGTTATTGGCCATTTTGGACAACTTTGGGATAATTTTTTGACAATTTTTGAATTTTATTTATTTTTTGGTAATTTTTGACAATTTTTGAATTTTTTTTTGATAATTTTTGACAGTTTTTGGATTTTTTTGATAATTTTTGATGATTTTTGAATTTTTTCGGTGATTTTTGACAATTTTCAACTAGTGGGGGTGGAATGAGTATGTGAGTGAGATTTGTTGGAATAAGGGGGTAACCAGGACCATGTGAGGCACCTAAAGTGGTAAAGAGACAAAGAGCAAGAAAAGAGGTGAAAAGTGGGCGTGGATCATTGATCAAGGTGGATAGCTAAGATGTGCATTGATTTTCCTATAATTCATATCTATGGTATCTCAATACATCATTTGACTCCCTATTTCTTTCAATTTGTTGTTCTTCCCTTTGTTGTTGTCATACTGACTAGCTCTATTGTAATGAGCTACATCTGATGCCAAAGAACCACTGAACTGTAACTCACAAGTGTTTCTCAATTGGGTATGTGTGAAATTAAATTGACTATGCTAGATAGGCCTCAAACAAGTTAAATTTGTCACAAAGGGAGTTGCTTGAGTGCTATCTTGATTGTTTTTTAACATTGAAGGAGTTGTGTTGTTTAGGGAAGTCCAAAGGTGCTGTCTCTCACTCCTTTTCAAACCAAAGGTAGTATTGTACCAATTTGTTTTTTGGGTGTTTTTAATTTTTTTCGTATTTTGATATGTTTCCCTAGGCTCTAGACATAAAATCTCTTGAGATGAATGCTATTGATGGGCTCTGGTAGGTCTATGCCATCACAATCTGAAAGTCTATAAGTACCAGTCACAAAGGACTTTGTGATAATGTAAGGACCAATCCAATTGGCTTCCCACTTTCCTTTCATTTCTCTAGCTGCTTGGCTTCCCATGGTGGGTGCCAATTTGTACATAGTATAATTGCATATTCATGAAACTTTAATGTAGAATGCAGATAGACTAACAATAAACTAGATTAAACCCAAGAAATCATTATCAAAATATAAATTCTACAAGTGTCTCATATTTCCCTAACTACAACTACTAAGAAAGCTCTCAAACTAGCATCTCAGTGACAATTATAGAATGGGAGTATGCTTAGAATGAAAATCTACAAGAATGCATGCAAGATCTATGACTATAATGTAGATTATATGAGGATAAAAACTCTTAGAATGCTATGACAATGGACATACAATGAGCTAACATGTAATAAATGATACTAAATAACATAAAAACAATGCTAAAATGCTATGAATTTGCTAGAATGGTGATGCTAAAATGATAACTCAAAGTGTGCCTATAGTGTAGATGCCTAAAACTTGGGTCCTTTGGCTCTTGGATTTCCCTCCTATTTATAGAATTTTGGAAGGGGTTGGGGTAAGAATCAAGATTTTTGCCTTTGACTGGTGAATGAAAATGAAATAGAAAATATCTCATAAGAGACCAGGGGAAGAGTCCAATAGACTTGGTTTTGAGGATAAATGAGGATATTTCTAATTCTTTTAAATAAAAAAGGGAGATTTTGCATTTTTGTGAGGATAAATTACTTTATTGATTTAATAAATGTCTTATTTATTTTCAACACTTTATCTTTTTCTTCCTCCCTTTTTGAATTTCATTTATGAATTTGAATTATTTTTCTCCTCTTTTAAAGTTGATTTAGGTCTTGTCGATTTGATAAATAATTAATGACCTAATGTGATTTTGATTTGAAAGTATATTGTGTTCTTTTGATTTCCTCCTTAATTTGCATTGATTGATCGAAATTGTGTAACTTAGGTTTTTGCCAATTTTTGGGTATCTATACTTGTGAATGCCACTTTGAATCGAGAATGCATGTGCAACTACATTCTATATGAATGGACAACAGGAGAAGCTGAAAAAACCCACCACATTTACATTTATATAATAGATCTATGTAAACCTCTAACAAAATTTCAAACCTAATGGGTTTTTTTAGCTCCACCTGATGTTGTATGCATATGAATTGAGATTGCATATTGAACTATGGTGTCCTTTTGCATTACTGAAACTAAGAGATTCACACCGTTAGTTGTCATGAAATCATAGGCTAATGTTGAGCTTCACTTAGTTTGAGAATAGTTTAATATTCTCTACTAATCAGGGCTAACCACATGAAGGTGGAAGCTCATATGGCACTACCCCAGCCAACATCTAAATTCTCCATTAACATCTAAAATTCATTCATTCCATTATAAATTCCCCATTAACATCACACCATTGATTTGATAAACTTGTGAAAGCCATTCTAAATCAAGAATGCATGTGCAACTACAATGGAAAATAGGTGGAGCTGAAAATACCCACCATGCTTACATTTATTTAATAGGTCAATGCAAACCTATTGGATTTTTTTAGCTCCAATTGATGTTGTATGCATATGAATTGAGATTTCATATTGAACTATTTTGTCCTTCTACATTGCCTAAAACTAAGAGATTCACATAGTTAGTTATCATGCAATCTTAGGTTAATGTTGAGCTTCACTTGGTTTTGAGAATAGTTTAATATTCTCTACTAATTAGGGAAAACCATGTGAAGGTGGAAGCTCATTCTCCCCCCCTCCAAACATCTAAAATATTCAAGAAAGGATCAACCTTTAAAGTACCTAGAATGTCCTCATTGTCTCCTACTACTCTTAGGGAAAGTCCATCTTCATTCCTCATGAGAAATTCATCACAATTCTTTAGTGACTCCTATACATCTAACATGGGTATATCCAGGAATGTCCTTATCGCATCCCACGTAAAATGAATCCAATATTACAAAATGCCCCCTAATAAATAATAGTTCAAGTGAAATAAACACATGAAAAATGAGAGAGAGAAAGATGAATCTACTTATCAATAGGTGTTTCCATTGCATGTGTGGCCATGCTATGTGTTGAGTGAGTTTTATTATTATTTTGTTGTGTCAAGACCTCTCTATTTATATACATACATACATTCATAGACACACACATACGTGTGTGTATGTATGTATATATAAACATACATATACATATACATATATGTATATATATATATGTATGTATGTATATACATACATACATACAGATATAGCGATCACAAGGGCATGGCAGTGAAATGCAATGATCAGAAGGGGATGACAATAGAATCCTAAATCTCCACTAATCTACACAATCCAAAAGATTTCTTTGTATACATACATACATAGACACACACACACACATATACATATGTATATACTTACATACATATAGGAAGATCACAAGGGCATGGCAACGATATGAAAAGATCACAAGGGCATGAAAACAAAATACAGTGATTACAAGGGCACGACAACAAAATCCTAGATCTCCACTGATCTCCACAATCCATAAGATCTCTCTCTATATATACATACATAGACACACACATATGTGTGTATGTGTGTATATATACATATATACATACATAGACACACACATATGTGTGTATGTGTGTATATATACATATATACACATATACATATGTATATATATGTATATGTATATATATATATATGTATATATATATATATATACATACATACATACATAGATACGTACATACATACATACATACATACATCTGCATATGCAATTTTATCACCTTGCAAAACTGTATTTGATCTTGCTAGCTGAGAACAACTAATTGTCAATTTTATTGTACCTAGTCTGATGATAGTTCTATAGGAATTTGTAATCAACCCAACTAATAAAAAACTAGACCCATTTAACTAGGTTATGGCTAGTTTCTTTCTAAATATATCTTCTATGATATGCTTTTGTAAAATTTCTTGCAAACTCTGCCCATTTTTCCTGGTCTGCATTATTTGTGTGGAGGATTTTGGGGTAAGTCACTTAGCACAGGTTGAATGAGTTTTATTGTTTTATTATTTGGTTGAGTGAGCTTTATTGTTTTATGTCTGTGTATGTATCTATATAGACACATGTACATATACATAAAGAGAAGATTCTCTATTGACTTGTTGATGGAAATATAAAGAGATGTTGAAGGTGATTAGATTTCTTACATATTTGACTATGACTGTCTTTTCTATTTTTAGAACATAATTATCAGTAATCTTTGCTCTTTATATTTGAAGTTACTGAACATTAAAGGGAAAGTCATTTACTAATTTTGATACCTCTCTTGGTTGTTCAATTGGGTATAAGTATTGTTTCAAAAGACACAAAGCCAAAAAGCATGTCACAAGAGGACATGTCTCATGTCCACTTGATACATAGTGCACAACTAGAAAGGTATAAATGGGCTTTCCCACTTTAACACCAAATCAAAAAGTTACCAAATCCCCAACCTTCTCACAAGGTCATAACCATTTCACATCCTCCAAATGTTGAAGAAAACAAGACTACCAAATTCTTCAAGCACCCATTGTCTAAGGATCAAATTCATCCAATTTTTGACTTTAGGACCTAATCCCCACAACTAGGCCAACATGAGGAAAACAAAAAAATGGTTTGATCCAATGTTTCCAAGGCATGAAATGGACTAAGGACATCCACATAAAATAAAATACATCACTAGTTTGATCCCCACACTTCCACAATGTATCAAAGCCAAATTCATGTAGTAGCCCTATTAAGCCTCCTTAAGAGGTTTTTGGTGTCTAACTTCCACAAGTCCCAAACAAACCTTAACAAAAATAAGGGTTCCAGATACCTTTTTCGGAGTTATATCCAATCCCAAAGCACCAGGACTTAGTTCCACTCCAGCACTCCCTTTCCTTCACTAAGCAACACAATCCTAATTGGCCTAATTATGATTAGTTCACAAAGAAAGTATGGAAAAGTGGGGCCATGGAAACAAATCCAACACTTAGGAATGTCTATTCACCTTTCTCCAAATTCCTTCCAAACATTCAGTCCTCCAATAGGTCTCCTTCTCCTATCATACTCCAAATAACATGCTTACAAGGTCAAATCCTCATATGTGCTTGACCTAGGGCTGGTTAGGAAAAATAGAAAAACACATTGCTCAATATTGAAACCCTAGAACCACTAAGAGGATCCATCTAACTGTCATTTCCCAAGAGGTCATTAAAAACCAACCATGGAAGTCATGGCTATGAGCCCATCTTTGAAGCTTGCACAAAGTTGTTGTCCTACAAACCCTCCTTTATAAAAAATGGAATAACTTGAATAAAAATAAACACAAAATGATGAAAGAAAAATAAGTGGAAAGGTAAGAAACAATATTTCTTCAAAAAATCATCTGATCATGCCTTCAAATCCATACATTATGGACAAAGTACAAGAAACTAGTAAAATTGCTTCAAAACTAAAAAATCTTTTATTATGACTTCTCCCAATCCATACAATCTACCCTTTGTGACCTCAAAAATAGAGTATATATCCTTACTACATCCATCAAAACCAAAATCCACTACTTTTTGAATAGCTACAACTATTTTTCAATTAAGTTGCATTTTATAGCAACTTTTACAATTTTGTAAATTAGCAATTTTGCACAAAAAGTGCAACTTTTGCAATTTTCACAATTTTTTAGTTCTAAGACTTGGAAAAGGTTCCAAATTATTCAAAAACAACTAAAAAAACCTAATCCTAGGCTATCTTAAGCAAAAACTCAAAAATACCCAATCTTGCCCAACTAGCAACTTTGGCTTATAACTTGTCCAAAGTGACCTAGGCATACATGAAGGTGTCTTTCCATTACAACCATTGACTTTCCATCCAAGACTTATTTATCCTTGTTTGATTAGGTGAGAAACCAAAACATTAAACCAAAATCCACGATAGTAACTTGGTGCTCTGCAACACCACTCATGACATAACTGTTGAAATAAATAATAATTAACCTTATACTAATTAGTTTAGTTAATTCTTAACCAAACATGATTTATATTAAGTTGTTGATCTAAACAAACATAAATGGATTATTTGCTTGATCCTATTAAGACTTAATGTGAATGCATCCAATCATTACTTGGACAATATTATGCATGAGATCTTTACTCAATCACCAAGAGATAATATAATCTATAAGTATAGATTTCTACATACTTAGTTTGGTTGAATAGTTTTGATTGAATGCAAGGATAATTGCTTATGTGAATTCCAGACATGAATGATTAATTTAATTTAGCATGAGTATTATGCAAGTGTGTATGTATGCATGTAAAGCAACTCGTATAGTGAAATGATATACATACATACATGCACATATGCATACAATCATCATAATTAGTTATCCTTGAATATGATCAAATATATTATAGATCAATTGGCGATACATGTTTAGAAGGAAAAAAAAAAAAAACATTTGCATAGGTACCTCTTATCCCCTTGAATAAAATCATAGAGAAATGGCACAGAGATCATAAGGGCATGGCATGGTAGTGAAATGTAACAATCATAAGGGAATGATATAAAAAATCCTAGATCTCCACTAATCTCCTCCAACATTCAAAGAACTCCACTCTTGCTTGGAGCTCTCTACCCTCTTTCAAGCACAACACTCCACAATCAATCAAAACAAATGGGGAATGATTAATGTTGTGTTTTCTTTTTCTTTTTTTCTTTATAATCTATAATCCACAATCCCTTAATCCACAAGAACTCTCTATATATATACATACATGCATAGACACATAGATATGTGTGTGTATGTATGTATATATATATACATATACATATGTATATATATATATATGTATATATATACATACATATGTATGTATATACATACATATGTATGTATATACATACATACATATGTATATACATACATACATATGTATATACATACATACATATGTATGTATATATATACATACATATGTATGTATATATATATATACATACATATGTATATATATACACACACACACACACACATACATACATACGTATACATACATATATACATACATACATGAAAATAACAATGCACTTTCTAAGAGTTTACAATTGTTCAACAAAATTGATATTTTACAAGAAAATGCACCCGAAGAGATGTTAGCTCAGAAGCAAGAACACAGTGTTGAAATAGTATAGAAAGTGCTTGACATGAGAGGTACTCAAGTGAGGGTGTTGACCGATCTTGAAAACTTGAATGCTGAAATGAAAGCTATCGATGATCAAACACCTATGCCAAAGTTACAACACAATGTGAAGTTGATTATAGATATGGTAGAGGTAGATATTCAGAAGTTTGATAATCAAAATTTAAGGCACGAGAGAGAAGGAAAATGAATGACTTTAGAAAGAAAAGGAAAAGGAGTAGCTTGAGAAAGAGACTGCATGACACAAACAACAACTAGACAACATAGAGGATATTATGAGAGCTACTGGATAGAATCCAAGAAAGTGATGCAGTAGGTACTATGACATTAGAATCACTTGCAAGCATCATTGAGAATTTATAGTCCAAATATTGGAGGATTGTAAGTTGTGCAATTTTCATGTATTGCATCTATATTTTCTCATAAGAGTGTTTCAAGTATTAGCACAATCTCCCTACGATGATCCCAAGTATCAATTACTTATAAGAGTGTTTCAAGGTTGGGAACCACTTCAACATCCTTTGCATGGTTTAGAGGTAATGTCATTGTGGTAGAAGCTTCTACAGTAAAATGAGTCTCATGATTATGACATTTACACAAAAGTAGAACTTTCTTCTTTAAATTCTTACACTCAACTTTTTACTAAAGTCATTCTTCTAGCAATGAGAATAGCTGCTACAAATTCCTGGGAGCCAAGGTACCCTGAACCTATGCTACATTTTTTGGAGACATGGGAGAAGTTACTACCGGCTTCAGTACTTCATAACATTCTAAATCATATAGTGATGCCCAAATTAATAGCAACATTAAATACATGGGATCCTCACAGGGAGAGTGTGCCAATACATGCATGGTTACATCCTTGGCTTCCATTATTGGGCCACCATATGGATTCTTTATATCTAACCATTCGTTATAAATTGGGGAATGTGCTTCATGCCTGGTATGCAAGTGATGCATTTGCATATGCAATTTTATCACCTTGGAAAATTGTATTTTCTCATGCTAGCTAGGAACATCTAATTGCTCATTTTATTGTACCTAATATGATGATAGTCCTATAGGAATTTGTAATCAACCAAGCTAATTAGCAACTAGACCCATTTAATTGAATTATGGATAGCTTATTTCTAAATATATATGTTATGATATGTTTTTGTAAAATTTCTTGCAAACTCTACCCATTTTTCCTGATCTGTATTATTTTTGTGTAGGATCTTGAGGTAAGTCACTTAGCATGGGTTGAGTGAGTTTTACTATTTTATTATTTGGATTTTGGAATATGTATGCAGCTAGATCAATTTTTCTATTGTACTAAGATGTAATAAGCACATTAAAAAAGATCTCTAAGATATATATGTTTAGAAGGAAATATAAAGAGAAACATATTTAGAAGGAAAAGAAAAGAAAATGTATTACAGAGCAAGGGAACAACAAAAAAATCGTAGATCAAGGGCATGACACAACAATAAAATCACAGAGAAAGGGCACAAAGATCACAAGGGCATGACACATCAACAAAATTGTAGAGCAAGGGCACAACAATGAAATCATAGAGCACGGGTATGACAACAAAATGTAGAGATCACAAGGGCACAATGACAAAATCACAGAGCAAGGGCACAAAAAAAAAATGTAGAGATCACAAGGGCATACCAATGTTCAAAGATCTCCACCCTTGTTTAGGGCTCTCCACCCTCTTTTGCGTGCAACTCTTCACAATTAAAAAAAAAAAGGGGAATGATTTATGTCATGTTTTTTATACCCATGTGGGTGTCGCAATTATGATGCTAAAGTCAGTATTGTGATGACATCGAGGAAAATTGCAAAAAAAACTTGAAAATCACCACAAATTACACCTCTTTCGCAAATTTCCATTGTAATTTGACCCTAAATGTTGTAGTTAAGCACACTCAAGCTGGAGTAGTACTAGGATGGGTGACCTCCTAGGAAGTCCTGGTGCTTCACCTTAGTGAGCATCACCTAGATCCAATGAGTGCTAAGTGTTCCATTTATTCTCATGAGAAATGGATTCATGTTGAATCACTTCTCTTGAAATATGGGTCAATGAGTTTGACTCAAAAAATACACAATTAAATCTTGGTAGCAATATCACAATGTGACGTTTTATGGAAATTATCTCCTACTTATCAATTGATGAGATTAAGGGGATTTTTTAAATAAATGGTTCATAAGGCACAACACTTGGTGAAGGTTTTGCAAATGGGGTTTCAGGAAGAGTGGGTTTAATGATGGAGGAAACTCTGTAGTTAAGCATGCTCAAGCTGGAGTAGTTTTAGGATGGGTGACCTCCCGGAAAGTCCTGATGCCTCACCTCTGTGAGCATCACCTAGATTCAATGAGTCCTAAGTATTCAAGTTATTCTCATGAGAGATGGATTCTTGTTGAATCACTATTCATTAAATAGGGGTCAATGAGTTTGACTAGAAAAGTACACAATTAAATCCTGATAGCAATATCACAATAAGGATAAAGTTATTTATGAAATCTATGGCTGGAGAAATCTAAAAATGATCTAATGAAAGAGATTTAATGATTTGAATTTAAATAAAAATTCCAAGGTGAAGGCGTGGTAATCGAGTGTCTAGATTCAATGAACTTGGGATGGATAAATATTGAACGATTATGATTAAGCAATAAAACATGGAGGAGTTTGATTAAGTAGAAATTTTTTCCTATTTATAGGATAAGCGAGATGTTAATTATTTATGATCAAGTTGAAAAAGAAAGTTGATAGTTAAAGGATAATTGAGTAGAGTTGCATTGTGAAGATTGAGAAAATAGAAGTGCTAAGTGGATGTTTAAGTAAGTGGATCAACCATAAGAGAGGAGATGGTGAAAGAGGATGAACAAAGGAAGAGTGAGTGAAACAGAGATCTAAACAAGAAAAGTGAGTTGCTAATCTTAATAGGTCATTTCACTATTACTTTCTAATCATTGTAGCAGGAAATCTCTTAACCAAGTTGACCTCATAAGTCTTATTTGTAAATCTATTTGTATGGTAGCATTTAGTTGAATTTTTTCAAAGTCCTTTAGAGTAGGAAACTCTAAATATTATGGAGTGATAAGGTCTAGATTATCTTTGGTGTAAATCCTCTAACAAGGTCACATTTGACAATGTGTTTGTAATATTTTACAAAGTTGGCCCCTAACAAAGTTCACTTTAGACGAGTGATAATTTTGGGTTGCCTGTCTTAGGTATTTTTTCCTTGAACATGGTTTCCATGTTAAATACTTGTGTCAAATTATGTGAATGCTTATTGTGTTGCATGTTCATTTCATGTTTACAGTCTATTGTTGCAACTTGGTATATACACAAAAAGTTTACTCTAATACTTGGTAGATGTAATATATGAAACTTTAATTTTTTACTTGTAAAAGTTTAATTTGATACTATTGAAATGTTTAGATCAAAGTAGCAATCTAAGTTATTGAAGTGTAAAGTTGTGAAAATTATTGAAGGACCTACACAATAATTGGATATAATTGATTCAATGATTTATTATAGATGAAAACTGTTACAATTGACTTATAAATGAGATACCATTTCATTCTTTAATCAATTCATCAAGGATATTGACCATTATGATTTACTATCAAATTTCATGATAGAGAGGGATATTGCATTGAGGTTAGATGATAGGTAGACAACCAATTAATTTTAGATTATAGACGATGAAATGAGCTTGAGGTGACATTCTCTTCCTTTATGAGTTTGGATAATAGATAGAAAACCAATAAATTTTAGACTATAGATGCCAAAATGAGCTTAGGGGTGATATTATATTCTTTTATGAGTTGTAAAATAGATAGAAAACCAAAACAAAATAGATTTTACATAGTGAAATGATTTTGTGTCGATATTATCTTCTGTTAGATAACTAAGAGGGTGGGTGAATTAGTTATTCCAATTATCCTACATGTCTTTAAAATACTTTATTACTAATTTAGTATTCATAAACTTTCACATCAATAACTCGATAACCACATCCAAGTTCTCAAATCAAACTTATAAAAACTTTACTTCAAGCTATTATTTTATTGTTCCTTACTTATACTGAGTATTGGATTAATCACTTATCTTATACCAAGTTGCAACATCAAACAAATAACATGAAAAGAAAACTTTGCAACACATAAGAAACTCACACATTTGATACACATATTTAATGAGGAAACCCTGTAAAGGGAAAAACCACTTGGGAATTGACAACCCAAATAATTCACTCCTTTGAAGTGATCTTTGTTAGGATGAAACCTTGTTAAAGGTTATATGTACATTTTTAGTGTGGCTTAGTTAGAGGATTTTAACCAAAAATCATCTAGACCTTATTACTCCTTGACATTTCTAAAGACTAGCTTGCTTTAAAGGACTTACATACATCACTAATCGATACAACCATATATGATTTCAAAGACTTATTAGGTGCACTCGATTAAGAGATTTTATCTACAACAATGGTAAGAAAGTAATAGTCGAGTGATTTATTAGGTTTAACACTACCTTGCTTGTTTAGATCTTTTTTTGTCTCCATCTCTTCCTTTTGATCTCTATCTAACTAATTCACACATCTCCTCTCTCACTTAACACTTCCTCTGTTTGACTTTTCCACTTCTGTTATGCTCGGTTCACCTTGTTCATAAACTTCAACAATAATAAAAAATGATCAACAAACAATCAACAACCATAAATAATATTTTTCATCTCCTTAAATAGCTAACTTTTGCCTTCCAGAATCTTCTAGATTTTGCTGCTTACTCACGATCATAGATATCAAATACTTTGCATTTAGTCACTTTAAAAATAGACTTCCTTCTTGAACTTTGTTCTCATATCCATTCTATTAAATCTCCTTTATTAGATCTTTATTACATTTCTTCAGTCGTAGATCTCATAACTAACTTTGACTTTATCCTTTGAACTTTTTGATCATTCTAAATCTTCATCAAATGTTGACATCCAATAAGTATTTCCTTAACTTGTTCTTCCTGTTCAATCTTAGTGAACATTACAACTTGAATAAGACAATGCATCACTCAGTTAACACTAAACTTTAATTCTTCTTTGCCAGGCACTCAATGAAAACTATAGTAACTCAGTTAAAATTGTGTTCCTTCATTCACACTGTAAACTATTTTGCATATACATGATCTTCATCAATTAATCACATCAATACATGATTGTAAACTAGTCAAATCAAACTTATATTGTCATAGTCCAACTCATTCAAGTACCCATTAAATACTATACTTATAAACTCTTTCATCATCATAGTTTCTTTGAATCCCCTTCATCAATCAAATGATATGGCATTCTATTGAATTAGCATAATGTTTGATCAACCAAGGCTTGACATCAATGACAACATATAACAATTGATATGACACTTTTAGATATAGTAATAACATTATCAGTTAGGGCTAACATCTTCCCCTATGAGCTCAGATGATACGTAGATTGATAATAAATATTAGATTAAGGGTGATAAATGAGCTTGTAGGGGATGGTATTCTCTTCCTTTATGAGCTTGGATGGTAGGTAGAAAATAAATAAATTTTATATTATTGATCATGAAATGAGCTTGGGGGTGCTATTATCTTCCTCTACAAGCTTGGACAATAGGTAGACAACCATTAAATCATAGATTATTTATGATTAAATGAGCTTGGTGATGGTATATTCTTTTCCTCTACAAGCTTGGATCTAATAGATAGATTTCCAATAAATCTTAGATTATAGGTGATGAAATGAGCTTGGTGTTGACACTCACCTTATCTATGAGCTTGGATGATAAGTACAAACATCCAATGAATATTAGATTATAGATGGTTAAATGAACTTGGGGATGGTATATTATTCCTTCATAAGCTTAGATGATAGGTAGCAAGGTAATATTATTTTCCTCGTATGAGCTTGGATGATAGATAAATAACCAATAAATCTTATGTCTAACTTAGACACACTACTTAATACTTGACTTAGACACACTATATATTATTATTTATGTTAATATAATACTATTAATTGATGATTACACCATAGAGACATGTCTTTTCATGAGACATGTCTCCTCTCATATTTATACGAGATCCAAATCTGCATTTGGAATACACCAATTACAATGGCAGTGTTGTTACATTTGTAGAAAAATGATCCCTAAATACAGTACAAAACATATAACACATAATTGTAATGCAATTCACCTAGTATGAGCTACACCCACCACAAACAACCGTCCACTTATTTCATTATATATAGTGAAAATCAAATTATAATCTTATACTTTAACAATTCATTTCCACTTATTTATAAACCTCTTACAATACTTATATGATTAGTCACCACAACCCAACATCAAGAAGTTAATGAGTGTAGATTCACATTTAACAACTACTTGAAAAAATCTCAAACTCAAATCCTTAATTATTTCCAAATTTGAAATATCAAAAACTAAATTCATAAATATTCAATCCACCCAAATCAAATCGAGACATAACCCAAAAGAAGCAAAGAAGCCCAATAATCAAAACGAAAGCCCTCACTTCAATAGAGTTCACTCATTGCCAAACTCAAATCCTTAATTATTTCCAAATTCGAAATATCAAAAACTAAATTCATAAATATTCAATCCACCCAAATTAAATCCACACACAACCCAAAAGAAGCAGAGAAGTCCATTAGCAATTCAACACTCATTTCTTTCCAAAGTGCTTTTGAATCTTCCAGTTGTTGTGCTTGGACTTAGAGACAAATATGTGATTGTAAATGATGATGGGTATTGACCATGGGTTGCACCATCTTGAATTTTTGGATCATATACCTAGAAACTGAAAAGCAATTGCAATTGCAAACAAGATGTCAAAAGTATTTGAGTCTTGCAGAAGAAGATAGATAGAAACTAATACTTAATGTGGAGTTCCGTGAGGAAGTGATAAGAGTTAAATGGCATCCATCCAAACCTAACAAGAGTTTGACGTGAAATTCTTCTTTAGATTTGTCGGTTGCCTAAAAAGTCAGGAGAGATGGGGCCATTCTCGACCTTTACATGACGCTCCACCGCCCATTTTCTTCGTTGTGCGGAAGAAAATAAAAACTGTGTGTATACCACCTTAGAGTCACTCACACCTCACAGATAGCAAAACAAAAGTGTATATACCACCTCCCATCCGTCACGCACTCCAGTTAGATGAAAAGACAAAACTGTGTATATCTCCGGAGCGGCATTATTAGTGTGGCTTTGCGAGGTTGACTTGTCTTGAAGTGGACTTTTTTAATTATAAAAATAGTTAGACCAATTTTATAAGTTTGATTATAAGAAAGTATACAAAATTGTTTTGTTCATTAATTGTAGATGTTGATATATAAATGATTTAGTTGTAATAGTAACAGAATAATATCATCTTGTTATGTAGTTTAGAAGGGGATGTATTTTGTCAATTATTTCAAGTAATCGGTTATTTAAATATTTAAGATAGAGATGTAAATATTCTATGTAATTCAATTATATAGATATTTTAAAAAATTATATTGTGGAGTTTATGAAAAGATGGGTTTTGTAGTCTTTATTTCTTTAAGATTTAGTAATCAATCAGTTAGAGGTTAGGATGCCAATATTGTACCTATTAATGGACATACTTTGTGTTCTTCATTATTTCTTACTTAAATATCAATTATTATTATTTTTTAATGGAGGTCATCCACAAAACTATTTTAGCTACTTGATATGGGAGCACGAGCCTTTAGTTGAACCTCGTTGAGAGCTAAGGATTGATGCATACCCATTTGGTGGGCTCATTAAGAACCTTTCAACTTCATCAGTGGATGAAGTGCCCATTCACATAATCAATTATTTAATTCTAGAGACACAAATATTTAGTCCAATAAGGACTTGTTTGTGGTCTATAGTTTATGAAGAGACATTGTTTCTAACCCTCTAACTTGTATATAAAGTCACATTGTGGTCATAATAAATATCATTTTTTTAAATTTTAACTTCGTTTTCATAGTTAGGACTTACAATATCCTATGATGATAGATTTCAAATATTTTATTCATTATCAACTTCTTCTACTTAGAGTCAATGCTTGATGACATTTCAATCTACCAAATTCCCCTTACATGTTCTCAATTATATCCTTTTATAGTATTTGACATTTGCATTCATCAAAACTTAGGTCTTGATACACTCTTTCCGACCCATTATATATATATGTATGTATGTATGTAACCTTTTTAGTATAAATATATTAATATAATTTAACCATAGTTGGACAATATTTTTTTCTTTTATAGAGTATAAAAATATATTACATTCATTTATATTTTCAAAGAGATGACAACATTAATATAATCACATTGTAGTCAACAATAAATGAATTCTTATTACATAGTTCATATAAATAGAATTATTTTGTCAATTGCTTCAGGTAACCAATTGCGTATAGATATAGATGTAGATTTCTATACAATTTAGTTATATTTATTAAGAAAAGCTTGCATTGTGTTTTTGTATATGTAAAGATGTCACGACTCGTCATATGACTACTTTGTTTGCCCCTGCATGGTGATTAGGTGGCAATCTTATTATTTTGACTAGGTCAACTATTTTAAACTTGCTAGAATAATTCTTGGATTAGATTAATCTTGTCAGTTGATATGTTAACTAATCGGGGAATTAATGTTATTAAATGTTTTTTAAATTATGTTAAATGAATGGTTAAGTCATCTAACGATTATGTTTATGATATTATATTATGTAGACGTGATTTAAGTTCATACTTTGATGTATGTGTATGCATTATAGTTATGATGTTTTATTAATGACTGACTCCTTATGTTTGTGAGTGTTCCCAGGTGTTGAAGGCGAGGGTGTGGTTGAAGTAGAGAGAGTTAGCCTCTCGAAAGGGGATAGACGGATAATCCTTGCGGCTTACATGCACCACTTATAGTGTATTATGGTTTTAGATCATGATATGTTTAATCTTTTGCTTTTTTTTTTTTTGATAATGATACTTGATCTAGCTAAATGTGATGAGCATATGTGTGAATAGATAATACTTTCATCTTATTCTATTTGGGAAAGAATGAATATGAAATGTGTAAGATCAATTTCATTTATTTAAAATTCAAGTTCTTTTATTTCTTACACACACACACACACACACACACACACACACACACACACACACACACACTTGTGCAAATAATTTAAACTATTTTATTTTTGGAAATGATGAGAAAAAGGGCAAGACCTACGAAAAAAAAAAGAAAAGATAAGAGGGAGAATAATTTTATTAATCATTTTATTTGGGGATAGTTATAATCACAATGTAGGGCATAAAAATTGATGGCAAATAATGATGGAAGCAGTGATTGTGGCTGGAAAGTAGGGGTAGGTAGGAGAACAACAGAAGTCATTGAATAAGTACAAATGGAGGAAAGATAAGGTTTTGTTATAAAAAAAAAATCATTGCCAGGAAGAAAGGAAGAAAAATGGGTCAAAGGCATGAGAGGGAATGACAACTAAAATTGGTGGGAAGAAGGGCATCGACACCAGGAGGAGGAGTTGGAAGTAACTTCAAGGTCTTGGGAGCACAACATTCTTAGGTTCCTTTGATTGTGTTTTTCTGCTTGCTTGTAGTAACATGTTCTTTATTTTATATTCGATGCTCAAAGAAAGCCATGAAACAAGTTTATTCAATGGAATTTGTTTAGGTCATGATCAAGAATGTTGGGCATAATAGATGTGAGGATAAGTTAATAATGTTAAATCTGTTGTTCCCTAGTTAGTAATTTGCAGAGACAGTTAGTTGAAACACATTTTATCCGTTTTTCTTTTTTTCTATTTTTCTTGTTTGTAAAAGTGTTTGGTATTTATGCCAAAATGTGCAAGTTTTCTCCTCCATTTTTAGGTTATTAATTCGACCCCAATCTCTGCTATTTTTAGAACATACCTGGCTATAGGTTACCTTTGAATAATTTGGAGTTATTCTATAATTTTTGCTTGGGGTTTCTATATTAATGCATGCTATTTTGTATTCTTCTTCACGGCATCAAAAGAAATTGTAGGGTGCATTTATTTCCCTATTTTTGCAAAGCTGTACACTAATTTCCCTCTATTCTTTGATATTGTTCCTTGCCCAACCTTCATATTAATATAAGATGCTATCAAACCATTTAGGGTGCTAGCTCAACAACAAACCTGTTTGATTATTGTTGTTATGTATGGATTCCAGTGTGAAGAAATTATTGTGATGTTGAGAAACAAAAATTTTCCTTCATAGGGGTCACTTCAATATCTTAATGGCATTGTTACCAAATTTTCAAATAGATGTAAATTGAGTGTTAAATTTTGTCTGTAAATGCTAATGTAACTAATTATTAGACTCTAGTGGCAATAAAGAAGGTCTAAAGCTCATTGTTTATGGAAACTTCAAACAACTGGATTACTGTTGGAACTCAAATAATAAGTAAATCTGAATAGCAGTTGTTTTAAATTTTAAATTTTATTTTATTTCATACTTAGTTGGAAATTAAGCCATATGTGATTAAGTAACCTCTATAATCTTTTGAGGTTAAATACAATAGATAGAACAAGAATGATAAGGCATGATCAATCTGAAATGAAACAACATATTAGTATTGAACAACTCATTAAAACCTTATTGTTCTATTATGCTGTAACTTAACTCTTTTACTATTATTTTAGAATGGTAAATAGAGTAGAGATCTCAAACACTAGGCTGCTCTTAGTGTATTAGTAACAAATTGAACCAGAATTGTAGATTGTTAAGAATCTTGTTCTTGATAATGCTGCTAAATTATGCCTTGTTGGGTGGAATTATTCCATTCTTCTAATTTTTGAGGTATTATAGTTAGACCATTTTTGCTAAGATAAATCTTGAACTACCTACGAGTTGTCTTGAGTGAGTTTTATTTCCTTATGGATGGGTGTATATGGCATTAGGAGGGTGAGGGTGGATGCATTTTGTTTTGCTTCTCTCAACCTATTGAGTGTTTTATGGTAGGATTCATTATGTTTTGACTCTCCATGCATCATGTTGGTGAAATAGTTCTTGGCCAAGCGATCTTTTATTATTTCAGTTGAAATACTATTATTTTTGACATTGCGTATGGGTAGATATGCTAATTTGTACATATGGGTAAATATGTTCTCTTTACTTTATGCATATGTGTTGATGTGTAGAATGTTATTTTATTTCCCTAGCATATATATCTTTTATTAGGCTACTTAGCACATGGATGTCCGTAGTAAGTTTCACAGTTGCATTGGATCCATCTGATCCATCTTGTTCCAGGAAGCTAACCTTCTCGTGCCAGGGTCGGGGAGTTCTTCATCGTCAAGAAGAACCTTGGGGGAGTTTTACTCCATGGTTGGCGTGGTAAAAGTACCTAGGCCACACCTCCATTTTTAGATAGAAAATGGACATCGTTCGTTGGCTAAGGAACGAAACACTCAGAAGTAGGACATTGAACACTTGGGAGCTATACACACCTATTGGCTAATCACTCTTCTTTCTTTATGATTTATATCATCTTTTGGAATGTACTATGTACCATATTCATTTATGTGTACATTTCATTGGATGGATGTAATGGAGAATTATCTTTTGTGCATTATACATCTGAACAACATCGTTATTGGAGTTGTATCAAATTATGTAATCTATTTTAGTTAACTAAATGAAATGTTTGACTTTTCAAATCTTTTGCTGATATGTATCTTCTTATTTCTATATTTCCAGTTTTAAGGATGAGTTAGCATATTGTTGTAAGAGTCGGTCTTTACAAAAGATGTTCTTTGTAGTCCTTACCTTTTAAAGACATGATAATCAATAATTTATAGGGAGGGGCACAAATAATGTACCTATAAAGAGACACACTTTGTAATCATTTTATTCATTTTTGTTTCTTTGTCACTCTTCATGTATGCATATAAGTAGACACCAATCTCTAAAGAGAAAGAAAATCAAGACATGTACCTAGGAACTACAATTTTGTGCATATTTCCCACTTATTTTCAAATCTCTAAGAGTATCAACATGTTACTTAGGTACTTGGAGATCATGTTTAAACCCTTACACGTATACTAAGTTTTAATTCAAAAAATATTATAAGCTTTGTAAGATGATCTTGAGTCTTCTCTTTGCAAATTGATCCTCTCTTCTGATTTGATAAAACTTTTCTTCCTCTTTACTTCTCTAATTAGGTCACTTGCTTTGCTAAGAGATAAAAGAACACTTCCTCTGACTTATAATCTGATCTCAATTCTTCAATTCACCATTTTAATAATATTCCCTTCCTCATGTGATATTTTCTCCTTGTCTCTATATTTTTCTAGGTTAAAATATTCTCTATTTAAAGAGTTTCATAAAGAGTACTCTAGATGCTTCCATATTATGCCTTTTCATCTGAATCATTGATCATAAAACATAGGAATCTGGGATCCACATCATAAATGCATAAAAATCTTTGTAACAACCTCTACAAATATTAAATGTTCCTTCCATGTCAGCTTAAAAATGATTTACCTCAAAATCTATATCATTGCTAACTTTTATGTATACTTTGCATTGCTGATGCTTGATCTCAATTGTGCTCGACATGTACTATGTGTGCATATATGCTTGAACTACTTGGTAGGTGTTGAGCTTGGCTGGTATAGAAAATAATCAGTGACCACACACTTACTTGGCTCCTATAGAGCTTGGTACACACATACATATGTACATGACTTGACCTATATAGAGTAGCTCGATCACAGTGATGACCATCTAACTTTGCCTAATAAATGACTAAGTTTTTAATACTAATAGATAACAATAATTAGAGATACCAAAAGTCTCCCCCTTTGACATTAGTGAGAAATTTTTTTTGTCATGATTACATCATTACAAATATAATCTAAAACAAGTACCCCCCCAAGTCTTATGACTTATGCCAACAATGTAGAAATGAATACTGTATCCACATTCGCATACTCTACTTAATGACAAAAAATTCATTTCCCCCTTGTTTTTGAACATTTATGTTATAGCTATTGAGATTGAATGAGTGGAAGAAAACCATATTTATCAATGAATGTTTGAAGAACTTGGGTGATCATTGATCATAATAACTTTGGGTAGTATCAAGGATGACACACCTATTGAATCTCCTTTCACTATAGTTTCTGGAATAGCATGAAACTTTGGTGGATGACAACTATTACTCTTCAACAATTAGATTTTACTAACCTCTTGGCTCATTTTTGTGCTAGATGAAGTTGTCATTTTCTTTATTTGGGTTTGAAGTATTTTCTTTCTCCTCTGGATTAATCAACACAGTTCAGATCTTCACTTGTTCAAGCTTCTCGTCCAAATTGCTCTTGAAATCTTTTGCTAGTTATTCAAATTGCCAAATTGTCATGTGCTTTTGAAATCTAAATGCAAGGTGTGAGATAATGTCTCCAAAATTTGATATATATCTTCTTTTGGTCAATTTAGGGTCTCCATTAATGTTGTGTACATAGGTAGGTGGAAGCTAGTTGTCTCGGTTGACTTTAATGGTGTCTTTGAACTAGTTCTTAAATTTTTAGGTTGGTCTCTTCCATATTACACTACCTCTATACCAATTTTCTTCTGAAGTGCTCCATCCATGTTGCAATGCTCGGTCAACATAGATGATTTTTACTAATGTTCCACACCCTTTCAAAAATCTATTCTAATGTATCTTCATATATGTAAATATAAATTTTGGCACATTTCATGTAAGGATATGATGTATGATATATTAATTAAATATAAAATTTTGTACATAAAGTTTTTTCTTAGTTTGAGATGTCACAATCACCTTCTCCATTGGATTGGGTGACCTCAAGTCTATTTTCTCCATTATTTCTATCTTCTAATTTATTTTTCCATTTTTGATTCATCTCCTTTATTTGTTCATTGTCTACTTTACTTTTACCTTTGTCATTTGTTTAATTTTTTTATTGTACTTGAGTCCTACAATTTTTGTTTGTATATCCAAACTTGTGACATTTGGAACATGCATTGTTAGGTGCATAATTTTGCCTTTGATTAGTCCAATAAGGTTTTTTCGAAGATCTGCATTCATATGCTCTATGCCCATACTTTTTATAGTTATAAAAGTGTCCTTCAAATCTAGGTGTAGTAGATGAATTCCTCATTCTTGACCTACACTCATGTATTTGTTCCCCTTTTTTCTTGCAGTAAAAACATTAATTAGTAAATTCAAGTTAAGGATTTTACATACCATTTTGCTTTGATAAAATTTTACAGTATGACTAAGTTTCCCACAATGATAGCATATTGGCTTGTCCTTTGACTTTGCATTCCATAGTCCGTCATTCCTAGATTATTCTCCTAGCTCACTATATGAATGTCCTGACCCATCAATACTACTTGATGACTTCATAAGTTCTTCAAAGTATTTCATTACTTATTTTGGTTTTTTTAATCTCTCTATATATTCTTTCTTAGTTTTTAGTTCATTCTTTAGTATGTCCTTCTGTGATTTTCTATTTTATATTTCCACATCCTTATGATTCAATTCTTGATTTACAAGCATTAGTTGATTCATTATGCCCAATTAAATTTTGGTGAGCTTCTACACATCTAATATCCTTTCTTTAGGTCTAGAAGCCATTACTCTTTTGTCTTCCTCAACCATAGCCCTGTCTTCTTTAGTTTTCTTCTTTTTCTTGGTCACCTCACATAATCTTACTGATTGGATTTCATGTTCTCTTTTGGTTCCACTTATTTCTTCATTTAGGAGTTTGTTCTTTTCAAGTAGATTTGTAGATGGTTTTTCATTTGGATTGATTAATTCAAATAGTCCTTGAGACTCAACTTCTTCATAGGGATTTTTTTTTTAATCCTGGATAAATAATTCCTTTCTTCTTTTTAGGGATTATTTTAGATCTTGTCTTTATTTCTCAAGATTTTGCACTATGAGTTGGACATCAATCACTTGATTGTCAATAAAATTATTCAGTTTAAAAGCCTCCATCTTCAAGCAATTAAGATTTTCTTACAGAGTTAATGCTCTGATACCAATTATTGATTGATGGAAGTATAAACAAGATAACAAGATACTGGGGGGGGGGGGGGGGGGGGGGTTGTGAATTAGAATCTTAATCACTTTTAATTTTCAACAATTCATTCACACATTCACCAGTCTTATGCATGTAAAACTTGTAATAGTAAACTTGTTGTAACATGTAAATCTAATCTATCACATGCATGAAAATAAACACATAACACACTATTTGTTACCCATAAACCCTCCAAAGTGAAGGTAAAACTAGGGTGTGGATGAAACCACAAATATTCACTACTGCAATAATAAAGCTAACATGTTAGGGTTACAATATTTGATCATAATATATGATCTACCCTATGAGGATCTCCCTTATTAAAAGTGTTTGAGACTACTAGGCCTCACCTTGTTAGAGGATTTAACACTTATAATAAAGTAAGGACTCTATTAGGAGATTTACAATGATCTATTAAGACCAGTATATTAAGAGATTTACCCTAATTCATGTTGATTAGAACTGATTCAATACTTGACTCTCAATATGCTCTGTAAGTTGATCTGAGTCTTCTATTTACAAACTGATCCTCTCTTCTAATCTGATAACACTTTTCTTCCCCTTCACCACTTTGATTAGGTCACTTTCTCTGCTAAGAGATAACAAAACACTACCTATGACTTTTGATCTGATCTCAATTCTTCACTTCACCATTCACATATTATTCCCTTCCTAATGCAATCTTTTCTTCTTGTCTCTATATCTTTCTAGGTTAAAATATTCTCTATTTAAAGGGTTATGTAAAGATTATTCTTGATGCTTCCATATTATGCCTCTTCATCTAAATCATTGATCACAAAACATAGGGATCTTTGATCCACATCATATATGCGTAAAACTCTCTATAACAACCTCTACAAATATTAAATGTCCCTTCCATGTTTTCTTAAAAATGATTTACCTAAGAATCTGTATCATTATTAACTTTTATGTATACTTTGTGTTGCTCAACACTTACTATTTTTTGGTACTTAGCATTGTTGATGGTCAGTATGTATTTTTCTCAGCATGTACTATGTAACTCAACATGTATATGCTTGAACTATTTGGTAGGTATTGAGCTTGTCTTGTAGAGAAAATACTTAGTGACCACACACTTACTTAACTCCTATAGAGCTCGATACACACATACTTATGTACATGACTTGGCCTATACATAGTACCTCGATTGTAGTGATGACCATCTAACTCTTCCTAGTAAATGACTAAGTGCTTAACACTAATAGACAATAATAATTTAGAGATACCAATAATTCTTAACTCACGTTAAGCCACATTTTGGGGCTTCGTTGTTATTTTAACAAGCTTTGATCTTTCTATTCAAAATTTCTCTAAGATGTGAGTATGGGACTACATTGAGGTTGTCATTTATGGAAACACATCATCTTCATTAATTCAACAAGTTCTAAAGATAATTTTAGTTTGAAGATTTAGAAAATTGTTTGTGTTGTAAAGACTAACTGTTAGTAGAGACACCTTTTCTGTTTGCAAGATTCACAGAGAGTGAATTGGAACATGTGAACTTAAGGGAATATAGAGAAAGGTATAAGGATACTATATGTAAAAGAGCAAGCCATTATGAGTAGTATGGACAGGGTTATTAAAGTTTTATCAATTGTATCCATGTACATGCAAAACACGATAGAGTGAAGAAAATGGTAATTTGTGTTAAGGAATTGTTTTGGTTTACTAAAATCATTACTTAATTAGTTATGGATGACATATTAGATGTTAAAACTAACTTAGAAAAAGTTAGATTTATGTTGTTGGACACGTGTGAAGACATGAAGGCTGATAAGACAATATAGAAAGGTATAAAGGAAAGATTTGGATCTACAAAGTTTTGTAATGTCTTTGGACATTGAAATATACTTTCTATATGATGTGAACTTCATGTTAGAGTCACAAAAGGATGATATATGAAAAGTTGTGTACATAAAGCTATAAAGGAAAAATTAGATGTAATAGATATTGACATTGTGAAAAGGTTTTTGTATCTATTCCTTTTGTCTACATAATATATCATTATAATTGGATGTTTAAGTAGTGGAATCATCTTGCATATATTTTAAAATTGTAATACCAACTCCCAAAAAGGTTGAGGCTTCTAATAAGTCCTAGTCATCTAACAAGGACAAAGACACTATAAAGATGTAATAGACTTCAAATAGGGTCAATATCTTTCACAAGATACTTTTGATTAGTTGATCATTTTGTGGGTACCATCCCCACTGGGGTTTTCCCTTGGCTAGGGTTTTCCTAGTTAACAAATAATGCTATTATGAGTTGCATTGCATTATTGCTATGCATACTTTTTAGTTTAATCACATGTGCATATTTTAAGGTTGCTAAAGATATCCATAATTGAACAAAAGTTTATGAAATATTGATTCACCCTCCCTCTCAATATTTCCTATTTCTAACAATTGGTATCAAAGTAAAGTTACTTAGAGAAGGCCTAGTAGCTTGAGTAAGATTACTATAGATATGGATCAATTGCAAAAGAACTTGGAAGAAGCTCTTGAGGAACTTGACACAATCACAGAAGAAAGAGATAGCTTGAAGGATAAATACAAAGAGACACAAGCTTACATTTAGAAGTTGAAAAAGGAGATTGAACCTAACAATTCCTAGAAGAATGAATCAAATGATTAGATTAGAGATAGTGATGTAGTGTCTAAGATAAAGAAGGAAAATGAGATCCTGAAGAATGAAATTGAAATTCCCAATATTAAGATGATTTTGATGGAAGATGAGAAGAAAAGATAACCATATTTGAGATTTGGGAATGCACATGTCAAATCCAAACTTACCAAGGTGACATCTAAACTTGAAACTACTAAGTTGGAATATTCAGAACTTTAGAAGTATAATACTATTGTGAAGGAGAGCTTATATAGAAAAAGAAATATCTTAAGAATTTGTATTCTAGTACAGGAAAATTGATGAATAGATTATGGTACAAATACCTACTTATGATAAGACTGGTATTGGTTACTATGAAGGTGAATCATCTAAGAGATACAAGGTTACCAAGGAACCAGATCTTGTGATCCAACAACCTTAACAACAAAAAGAAGATCTAAAAAAAGTACCTAAACAATCTGAATAGCCTAAAGAAGTGAGAAGATAATTTATTGGAAAATGTTTTCCATGCAATGAAACTGGTCACTTTACATGTAAGTATTCTAACCCATTTATTGGTCATTGTTATAATTGTTATGCTTTGGACATAGAGCTAGTGAATGTAGGAGATATAGCTCTAATTAGAATATATACCAAGGTACTAACCTTGTAGCTAGTAGACCAATTGGTACTACTAATGTCATAAGAAATGGAATCATGTTTTATAAGTGCAACAACTTTGGACATATTGCTAGAGATTGTAGGTTACATATTAGCTAGCCAGGACCTAGGTATGGAAACAATATTATAACATGTCATATTTGTAATAGTATGGGACATTGAAAAATATTTTGTAGGATGAAAAACATGAATGTAAGGACACCTAAATTTAGAAGGAATGCAAATAAAAATGTTAGAAGAAATAAGAATACTAATGATAGACAAAAGGAGAATGTGAAAGAACATGTAGAGAGCTTTAGTGAAACATTTGTTAAAGCTAAGAAACAAAAAAGAACACATTTTAAAGTAGAAAAAAGACAAATGATGTATCTAAAAAGGGGTTGAAGTCAGTAATAGTTTCTTAAAAACCCTTATCAATTTAAGTAGTTTATTCATTACTAATGAAGGGGAAATGACATCAAAAAACTATTTAGCCCCTAAAATATTGAATTAATACTCATGTAGTTAGGAAAAGGTTTATATGGATAAAAGGAAGCTACACTAAAGAGAACATTCATTTCTGTGTTCATATGTGAGAGTGTAAACACAAATTAGTTCTTTGGTTAAAGGAAATAGCTTTTTAATCAACATGTACTAATGCAATTAATGTAAAATTGAATTGAATCACATATAATGGATGAAATCAATTGAATGAACACCATTTGATAGTGAAAATAATTGAAGAGGTCTTAGAAGTGTATTTGAGAGAAAGTTTGAAGTGTCTTGAAGAAAATTAAAAGAGAATTCATCCAAGCCCTAGTTTCATGATTTAAAGGTATCTATTGCTTGTGGAATCATGTTGTTAAGTGAAGTAAGGGTTTTAAGTTTGAAAGTGATGTAGTACAATGTAAGAGAATCCCCAAAGGAGATGACCAAGCCCTCAGGGAATAATCACACAGTGGAAACACAACAACAAAGAAACACAAATGCAAGATTTGATACCAAATCACAACTCTTACTCATAAAATAACTGATTACATGCAATATGCCTAGCTGTGAGGCCTTTTAGGTTAGGGCCAAATAAAATAGCAATTACAATAAATTTTTTGCAAGATCTCTCAAGATTCATTTTACAAACCCAATCCTAGCTAGTTCAAATCCACAAACTGGATAAGAACACCAAGAAGAATCCACACTTGTACCATTAGGTCCACTGAGAAATCCGTTGGTTCTCAAGCCCCAGCTACTAGCCCTTCAAAATTCACATCCTCTTCTCCAAGATGAATCACTTAATGCCTAAAGACTCCACAACACCCTTTACTTATACCCAACTAAGCCACAAGTTGGCCCAGTTCATTACAAATTAAATTAAATCCTATACATTAAATATATGTTGAGTCACAAGTTGGCTACAACACAAATTAAATACCCAAAGTTGGCTACAACATGAATTAAATAGCCAAAGTTGGCTCACAGAAAATTTGACACCCATAGGATCCAAGACCAAGCTGAGCATCAATACACTCCTAGTACATGCCGAAATCCCAACAAAAGCCGAGAACATAGAGAGTTTCAAGAAATCAATACATGCTAAGAACTATAGCGAATGCCAAGAAAATTGTATTTTTTGAGCTCCTTTAGTGATCGAGCTCCTTCAATGGTTGAGATCCTTAGCTATAACTAGACCCTTTAGCAATTGAGCACCATTGTTTAGTGACCGAATCCACAACACTTAGCTAGTATACTTCCAACCATGTAGGATTGCAAGCAAGCCCAGGATGCTCCTATATAAAACACCCCAAGTTTGAAAAGATGTTCTTAGTGGCTAGAAGAACATCTTCTAATATTCAACACATAAATCCCAAACTAGTTCTTCACATACATATCCTCCAATTCTTCAACTTGTACACTCTTTCCCTTGTTCTTCTTCTACTTCTTCATATCCATCCTAGGTGTGCTACAGGTTTGATTTCCATATTGATCTCCAAACTTCTTAGAAAATTCCAACTTAACTCTATTACCAATACTCAATTTCCTCCTACTGAGCTCCTCATTCTATAAAAGAATCAGGAAATGCTTCCTTCCACCTTTCTCAACAATAAACACATTCTTGACACAATCATGCATAACCTTGCAATTATACTGCTAAGATCTACCAAGAAACACATGACAACTATTCATGTCCACAATATCACACAACACTTGATCCTTATACTGCCCAATTTGGAAATAAAAAAAGCATTGCTCCCTCACTTCCAAAGCATGCTCACCTTACAACCACCCAATCCTATAAGGATACGGATGTCTCACTCTCTTCAAACAAAGTTTCTGCAACATCTCCTTAGCAACAAGGTTATCCATACTACCACCATCCAAAATCACATTGCAGACTTTACCACCGGACTTACAATGAGTCCTGAACAAACTAGTCCTCTAACAAGAATCCAATGTCCTTTGACCAACTAGTACTCACTGAGCTAGCAAACTCTCTCCTTTCTCAAGTTGACTGTATGGGACCACAACCTCATTCATAAAATCATATTTTCTACCATGAGGACATTCAAAATATCTATGCCCTTCTTCATCAGATCTAAAATAATTACCACTAGACCCACCCCCACCTATCCTTATTTCTTGATCAACATGTTTTGGTTCACCTTCTACACCTAGTTTAGCCTTTGCCGAGCTATCTTGCTTCTCCTTTCTTCTAGCATCACCTTGAATTTTCCTCTTCAACTTATCTTTTTTCTTCAGGGCATACTGATAATCATCCTCAATTGAAGAAATATTCAGCATACCAATCTCATCTTGAATATTGAATCATAAACCATTAATGTACTGAGCTACCTTATACTTTGGCAATTCTCTATGACTAGATTGAATAGTCAACTTGTAGAACTCCTTAGTATAATCTTTCATAGAAATATCCTTTGGTTTCATATTCTACAACCTCTTAAACTACTCAAGTTCATAATCAACAAGAATGAACTTAGCCTTCAATTTAGTCACCATCAACCTCCATCTAGTGATCTTCATTTCACCTTCCTCCTCTTTTTTTCTTTGCAATTTTTTCCACCAAAGAGTAGCATGTCCTTTTAGATTAGTTTTTACCAAAATCATTCTAAGTGGATATTTAATATCCTCAAGCTTGATCAAAGTAGTCTTCCAATTCACCAATCCCATCAATCAAGTCTTTGGGAGTCAAAGTACCTGAGAAATTAGAAACCTCCATCTTATGCTTCAACTTCAACTGAGATCCAAGTCTAGCAAAATAACAGCCCTAGTTCTACTAGGTCCCTCCACATGATTATTTCTATCCTCGCCACTAGATCCAACAACTTGAAAGTCTTCAGAAACTTCCTCGTAGGCATCTTCAATAACCACATGCCTAGGTATACCACCTAAAACAATCACAATTTAAGCAATCATGTCACTCTTTATCAATGCAATCTAATATATGAATTATACTCTAATATTCTTTAAGATCCTTTCTTCCACATCATCACTAAGATCATCGATTTCCCTAGGGTCCAATCTTCTTGGAGGCATCTTCCAATTTTTTGCAAACCCTAAGAAATAGATCCACAAATCCATAAGATCAATGAATCCACTAGATCAACCTTCTCCAACCCAAAACTCTCATGCAAACTGCCTCAAGTTTGGTGATTAGTTCACACACTTAGGAACAACCTCCACTTTAGTACCACCTGATGCAATACACATTAGGAGAATCCTCAAAGGACATGTCCAAGCCCCCAGTGAATAACCACACAATAGAAACACAACAAAAAAGAAACGCAAATGTAAGATCTGATACCAAATCACAACTTTTAATTCATAAAATAACTGATTACATGTAGTATGCCCAGCTATAAAGCCTTCTAGATTAGGGCCAAATATAACAACAATTATAATAATAGTTTTGCAAGATCCCTCAAGATCCAACTTGAAAATCCAATTCCATCTAGTCTAGATTCACAATTGGATAACAACACCAAGAAGAATCCATACTTATACCCTCAGGTCCATCGACAAATCTTCTGGTTCTTAAGCCCCGACTACTCACCCTTCAAAGTTTACACCATCTTCTCCAATATGGAGCACTTAATGCCTATAAACTCCACAACACCCTTTACTTATACCCAACTAAGCCAAAGTTGGCCTAGTTCATTACAAATTGAATTAAATCCCATACATTAAATATATGTTGAGCCATAAGTTGGCTACAACACAAATTAAACACCCAAAGTTGGCTACAACATGAATTAAATACCCAAAGTTAGCTCACAGACAACTTGTCACCCATAGGATCAAGACCAAGCTGAGCATTAGTAAACTCCTAGTACATGTTGAGATCCCAACAAGGGCCCATCACACAAAGAGTGTCAAGCAATTAACACTTGCCGAGCACTACAGTAAATGCGAAGAAAACTATAACTGTCGAGCTTCTCCAGTGACCAAGATCCTTGAATGACCAAGCTTCTTTAATGATCAAGTTCCTTGGCCATAACTAGACCCTTTAGTGATCAAGAACAATTATTTGGTGATTGAATCCACAACAATTAGCCAAAATACCTCCAACCATGCAGGATTACAGCAAGCCTAGGATGCTCCTACATCAGAAAGTATGGCTACAATTATATGTGATATTAATGAGAGGCCTAGGTAAAAATTTAAGAAATACCCTTTCATTTCACTTGAGGATGATTTTTTTGGTGCTTTTCTAAAAGTTCCTAATAGGGTTTTACATGTATAGGACATCCATTGTAAATTTGAGTCAATTGGGGATAATGATATTCATAGGGACATAAACCTTGTTTACAATAAGTATTTGAACTTCAAACAAAGGTTTGAGAACTTATAGAACCTAAACATTACTAAACACATGTTCTTTGAGGAGCTTTATCAACATGAGTGGACTAGAATCATACTTAGCCAAATTTACAAGGATATGTTCTAGGTAGGCAATATTCCTATGATGATTGACAATGACATGATTAATAAAATTACTAGTTTGAGTAATGAAGGTAGTAACATCATCAATGAGAAGAATGTTACAAGGTCAATGGAGAAAAAAATTGAATCTATATCAGATGGGAGGAACATGAAACTAGATAAAATTAAAAAAATTGATCTGAGATTGATCAATAAGATAATTGGATACAAGATGAAGTATAGTTCTAGAGTAAACTTTGTACTTGTTGGATTCATCCACACAACTTATATGGTGACTATAGGAAATGATAAATTTAACATGAGTGAAATCCTTAGATAATAGTTTGTTGATAACCTGGATAGAATTAAGAAGAATAAGAATGCAACTTTTAGATTTGAATCATTGTTAACACATCTATTCTTTCAATTTATAAGGAAATTCATTGGAATGTCTAACTAAGAATGTGAGTCAAACAAAAGCACAATGAAGTTAATTACTTATTATTATAGGAAGAATCCTACAGACATAATTATAGATGATATTTCTAAGATGATGAAGGATTTCCTATTTGAAATAAAATAGAGGTATAGGATACTGCCAAATATTCTAGAAAAATATAAAGATGAACCATGCTTCATGGTTGAGATAGATGTAACATGCATGGAAGCAATAGAACCAAGAGTGAAATTCATTGAACCTATGGATTATGAGATGAGTGAAGAAATAATTGAAAGATATGCTAAGATAATATTTGCATTAGAAAGAGACAAAGTGTGTCCTAGATGGGGCTACTATGAAGAAAAACTAAGAGAAGTGCAAGGTCAATTATATAGTAAGGAGATCAAGAAGAAAGTTGACAAGAAAATTGATGTGTTACTTAAAGAACCACATATGTGTAGGGAAAAATTTAGAGAAGCAATGATAATACCTAATGAGATGAGAGCTACTGGTCAATCAAAAATTTTGATTGCCAAAACACTTGCAATAAAAACTAAATCTTCTATGGGAGTTATGATTGTTGTACCATCATCATAGCCACCTATTGCACCCTATGTAGTAGTAGCACCTACACCACAATCTGTTCCACCACCATTAGATCAAACTACAAAGGAAGATGTATGTATAGAAAAATTATTGTCATCAACACCTGCAAGAACAAGAAGATCAATGAGGTTAGTTGAGGTCAAAAAAGAGCAAGTAGAACTACCAAAACACAAAAGAGTGAAAGAATTAGCTATTAGACAAGGGAAGATATAGAAAACAATAGTTACCTATCTGGGCAACCAAAAGAAGTCTCAAGAAAAAGAAATAGAATTAGGCTAGGAAAAAAAAGAGGATAAACTACAAGAAACTAGTGAAAGCAGAATGAAATGGAAATCAAAGATTGAGAATATGAACAACTTGATTATCAATGAATATAATCTCACTAAGTTGAACTAATTTTATTATCTTTATGATAATTTTAAGAAGTTACAATTAGAAAATTTTGTAATTAGATATATGATATTGTTTTAAAAAAATTCATAAACATTCATGGTTAGATACCAAATTATTTGTATGAAAGGATAAAGAATAGAAAGAGGAGAGTTAAGGAAGAGGATAAAGCAATAAGAGAAAGAATGGTCAGAAAATTTGTGAAATTGAAAATGAAGAGAATTTTGGAGGAATGATGAAAATCCTAGGACCTCTACTAAGAAATAAGACAAAAGAAATTTTGATCATGGGAGGAAACTATGAACAAAGAAAAAAAAAGCCATTGTAAAGATAGTGAAAAAGGTAACGACTCATTGACTGAGGCAAAGACTATTGGAAACTGCAATCAGAGAAATTGTTATGTAGTCATTGATGTAAAACCTATTGGTAAGACAAAGTGTCAAAACTACTAGAGAGATATATAATAATAGTGTAGAGTGTCATTTTGATTGATGAAGAGGATTTAAAATAAGAGATCATGAGATGAGCTATTGAAAGGTTGAATTGAGATGAGTTAAGTATCATGGAAATACAATGAGAACTTGATAAGTTATTCCTTGACAAGATATTAAAATTTTAAATCAATACATTAAGTAAAGAGGATAATTGAATGAAGCTTAGAGTTAAAACAAGTCATAATGATAAGCTTGATTGAGTATTAGTATTGCACAACTAATGGAGTTAAAGGAGAAGATTAAGGAACTTAAGTAGAAGTTGAGAGAAATAGTGCAAGCTGAGTGTTGGTTATTGTTAAGAAAATGTATGAAGAAGTGTCAGAATTAACCAAGCATAGCAATGGCTGAGTGAGCCTATTGATGCCAAGTGAGAAATTATAGTGTGTGTTGAGCTACATAATAATGAGTGAGATGAAGAACATAATGATTGGTGAGTGACAAAAAAGTTACTATTTGAGAAAGATTTGAATTTGAAGCCAACATAGTTGGAATTTTGAATTAGTTTAAGTGTGTGGAAGATAAGGATTGATGAATTGACATATTTAATACATGAGGAGATTTTTTTAGGAGATTAAAAGAAATTATTTGAACATAAGTTTCTAGAAGAAGAAGGATAACAAAAAAGATGGAAGGATTCGATGAATCTGACCTAACACTAAGATTAACGATGATGTTTAAGGAAAAAAAGGTTAAAATAACCTATTTAAGGAGGCATAAGAGATGTTTTCAAAGGTTGGTTCATTGTTGATTGGCAATCTTTGTTGGTCTCAGATTGGTTTTGACAATTGAGTGTCAACACACTTAACCAATTTTCATATAGAAGCTGAGTAAATTATGTATGCCAAGCCATAATATGTGCCAAGCAAGAATTCTAATAGGTGCTGAGTGATCTTTAGGTGCTGAGCAATCTTCAAGTGTTGAGTGAAGATCAAGTGTTGAGTGACTTCAGGTGTTGAGTGAACCATATGAGCCGAGTGATATGTAGGTGCTAAGTCATAGTTGATCCTGAGCAAGCCAGAATGCAATAGGTGTCAAAAAAATCAAAATCATACATGTGTCAAGCACCAATAATCTAGTATGTACCAAGTAACATAGAATCAACATATGAGTTTGTGCCTTGAAAAACTCAGATGTAAACCATTTTTTTGAGCCGCCATGGAAGGATCTTGAAGGATATTAAAGATAAGAATGAATCTTTAATTTTTCCTATGCAATCAACATGCAACCAATAAGAAAAGTGCAAGGAGTGAGTGGGAATTAAAGATTCAATATGGATCATGGATCCATACATAACCCTAAGTCTTTGAAATGTTTAAAATGAGGACAAAAACTCATTGTATGTATGGAAGAGAGCAGTGTAAGGGTAAACTATAGTGAAATTTAGTGGGAAGTGTAGAAATACTTAGAGGAACAGAGCAGCATTGCAGTATCCAGTTGATTAGAATAGAGCAAGGGAATCGAATAGATATCAAATCTTAGAGGATCAAGATCAGAATGAGCAGATCAAGTGCCTGAATTCAGAAATAAAGGATTGTAAGATATTAAGTTTATTTAGTCTCATACTCTACCAATTGTCCTAGAAGGAAAATTCTATGTTGATAGGTTAGCTTAATAGCTAGGTTGTAGATCCTTTGAAGAGGTGGTAAAATCCTTTAATAGGGTGACACTTCATGTAAAGTGTTTGTAAATACTTTAAATAGGTCACTATTGATACAATGTAAAGCCCTTAATAGGGAAGGCCTTTAACAAGGTAGACCATTAGAAGTGGTCAAACATTATTGTTGCAGTGATTTTGTAGGTATCATCCCCACCCTAGTTTTACCTTCTCATTTTGGAGGGTTTCTAGGTTGCCAAATTTGGTGTTATGTGTTGTGATGCATGTGTTTACTTCATGTTGATTTGATATGTTTACATGCATGCAATTTATTTTTAGTTAAAAGTTTTTAAGGTTAAAGTGTGATACTTCTGATTCACCCCCTCTCAGAAGTATACTTCCCATTTGATTATTCCAATAGTTGGTATCAGAGCAAGGTTCTCACAAGGAGAAGCCTAACAACTTAGAGAAAAGATCTAAATATGGAAGTCTTCAAACTTGGGAAGATTATAGACAATCAGGTGATCAATGTGCATCTCACTCTACACAACTTGGAGGAAGCTAGTGAAGAATTGAGAAAATCCTTAAAGAGAAGAAAATAAATTGCCATAGTTGAGAATGACACATAATACAAGGAATTAATATCAAAAAAGTGTTTTCCAATGGAGATTCCAAAGAGTTTGATGCAGTAATAGCAGAGTTGATGGAGAAGAATAGAGCTCAAGCAAAAGAAATCAAAATACTCAAGCTTGAACAAGAATCACACGCCATAATGCTTTGTGAAGTAACTGAATAGAAGAAGAGAGCCATTGAAGACAAGGTTATGCTAGAAGATGACAAGAGAAATCTTACCAATAGATTGGAGGAAAAGAAAATTGAGTTTGAAAGAATCTCAAACATGTAGCTAGACACCTTAAGCCAAATGATGAATGCACATCATGAGCTAAATATGAAAGACATTGAGATCTCTACACTAAAGATACAAAATGAACAATTGAAAAATGGCCTAAAAAGAGAGAAGGAAGTTGCAGAAAGCTTCAAAAAACCCAATGAGGCAATCAAGTACTTTGAGTAGCTACTAAAATCACCTAGGGATAGCAATGATACTTAAAGACTTGGTTACACTAGCACTGAACAAGGAGAATCATCCAAGACTACAGAAGAAAGGAGTAACAAAGATAAGAACACTAAACCCACTTGTCATTTCTGTGGTAAAAAGGGACACACTACTAATGTATGTAGGAGCAAGAATGTCCAATAGCATGATAAGCCTAAGAATGCAAGCTATTGTCATAAGTGCAAGAAGTAAGGACATCAAGCACATGAATGTAGGACTAGGACTATTAGGACACCAAAATTTGAAGGTCACTACTACAATTGCAAGAAGTATGGACAAAGAGCATTTGAGTGCAGATTAAAGCCTATGTGGACATCAAATTAGGCAAAAAGAGAAGGTAACCATGGTCATCACCACAATTGGGACTATAACACTAGGTATAGTTGTCACTACTATCAGAAATATGAACACATTCCTAAAAATTGCATAAGGACACATTTTAGAGGGAACTACAGTAGATGGCTTAGTCAAACCACATGTTTTAGTTGCTTGAAGACTGATCATATCAGCAAGAATTACCCAACAAAGTCAAAGCCACCCAAGTTAGAAGTTAGCAAAGGAAAAGAGACGATAGATGTTGAACACATTAGAGGGAAAATGAACAAGCCATGGAAGAAGAAAGATGAGTGTAGCTCATCAAAAGAAGGGATCACTTCACCTAATAGGTCAAGTGGTCACACCTCATCCAACTAAGCATGGATAGGTGTATGGGACTGATATACAAAGTTATATCATACATACTTCCCAAGACAAACAAGCACTGTAAAGAAGAAAATAGCATGAGAAAAGATGCCAAGTTAAGACTTAAAATTTCTACAAGTGTTGTCGAGCTATCCTTAGATGTCGAGTAAAGCTCCAGTGGATGCAGAGTAGTCAATTATAGGCAAGTTGATAGTTAGTGCCGAGTTGAGAAATGTCAATGGAAGCCAAGTGAAGTGGAAATGTAGTTAGTGTTGAGTAATGGAAAACCAATGGAAGCTTAGTCATGTTGAAACCTTCAAGAGCCAAGTGTACAAATATATGCACTAAGCATTTAATGCTAGGTTTTGAAAGGTATAAGTTTGATGTTTGATCATTTCATGTCATTTGAATGAGGGAGAAGAGAACAAAAGAGACCAAAGAAAAAAATTTGAAGCCATTTGCATGGATTTTAATAATAATCAAATACAAATTTTGTTGATCTAAGGTATTCCTCAAGTGCTGAGCTGTACAGTGTTAAAGTTTAAATATTTTAAAACCCTAGATCAGAAAAATGGCTTCTAGTTCTAAGAACCCAAAGGATAAGGAAGGTCACAAGGTCCAATTGGTTAGTAATGAGGTCAAACAACTCAAGTTTAGGCCAACCCCAGAAGTCACCTATAAAAATGACCCTATTGGCACATTGTCCATTATTCCACCCAAAGTTGTCATGGTACAGGATGTCAAGAAGTGTTACAATTGTAAGATAGGTGTAGTAGGAGACTTGGAAATTTTTCAAGCATATGATAAACTGTGTGATAAGAAAATATTGAAGGACGAATTTCAAATAGTTGAGAAAAAGGTTTTAATCCATGCCCTAGTTTATGCCAAAAGTTTTAAAATTGAATGGATAAGGATTGTTCTTAGTAGAATACACAATGGATGTTTGTGGTTGGAAGGAGAACTAGTTAAAATAATGAAGAGGATAGTGCATAGGGTTATAGGCTTTCCAACCCTAGATTGGCCCAAGACCCTGCATAGTGATTCTAAAGAAGCCATTGAAAAGAACATTGGGGCTAAATGGAATAAAAGGGGTACGACCATTGACACAATCACAGATCCCCTTTTGGACTTTGCTATGAGAAAAATTTCTCACAAGATCTATCAATCTAGTAGACTGAATAGTGTACCATGTATTGCTATAGATGTGACATATAAACTTGTTAAGAAAGATCATACATATGATCTATCATAATTGATGTTGTAGAAAATCATGGAAAATCTAGGAGCAATCAGAAGATCCAAAAGTGCTCAGTGTAAGTTTGGTTCAATCCTTGTTTGCATATTCTTCTATGTTTTGGAAGAGTTTCCTTCAATTGGAAAAGTGAACTAGAATTCAAACAAATCTGCAATTACTCAAATCAATGAGTATATTGAACAAATGGGTGACAACTTTGAAGCACAAATGACAAGCTATTTTGAGGATTTTAAGAAATCCATGAAACAAAGATTGAGAATACTAGTTTCCCTAGTGGAAAAACATGTCAATGACATCTGCTTCTTAGTTGATATTGATTTTACTTACATCCAAGTAGCAGTTCCAAGGGTGAGATGGCTAAGGCCATTGGGTTATGAACTAGATGTGGATGAAGCATCAATAGCAATCATTGCATTTCTTGTAGAAGAAATAGACAAGATTGCCAAACCTTTTGGCACATATGATGTTGTAAAGTCTAAAGTTGAAATAGAGTTGAAGATAGCCTCTATAATTAAGAGGAAAGATAAACTAGCGAAGAAGATAAAGAAGATATTTGGTGCATAAATTGAAGGGACATCAGGTGTTGAAGAGGAAGAAGAAGAAGAAGGTGAGAGTAAATAAGAAGAACAAGGGCAAGGCCCAATGGAATTAACTCAAGGCTTAGGTGAAGATAAGGAGGAAGGTGCAGAGGAAGAAGAAGCAGAGGAAGCACCAACACAAGTTGAGCCAAAGAAGAGAAAGGCCAAAGTACAACCTCCAACCTAGCCCAAACCCAAGAAGGTTACAAAGCCTACATAAGCCAAGAATACACCTGCAATAAGAGCTACCACAAGGGGATCTAATCAAAGGGCCAAAGAGAAAACTAAAGAGAAGAAGAAGGCTATTGAGGAGACTGGTCTAGTGCAAAAGAAGCAAAGAAGGAAATATGTAGTACAAATAGAATTTGATGATGAAGAAATGACAAAATCAAAAGACATCAGCCAATTCAGAGTGGTAAGAAACTTTCCTAAGTCCAACATTGATAAAATATGTGACAATGTTAGGAAGAATGCAGATTTTACTGATTTGAAAAATATTGATTTCAATAAGTTAAGTAGAGAGGATCAAAACAAGATAGAAGAATCAATGTATGCCATGATGGTAGAATTTAAGAATACACCTCTTGAGTTAGACAATACTATGCCTAGGGAGTTGTATGAGATATTGAAAACAAGTGGAATTATTGTTTAAATATGGAGAAAGAAATAAGAGAATCACAAGTGCTACTTGATTTGACTAGAGGTCAAATAACTAAGGTTAACAAGAAACACGGTGGAAAATTTGCACCAAAGTATAGAGCCTTTAGCATCCTACAAAATAAAATTGAAGATGTAGTGAATAAGTCCACAAAATTGTGGAAGACAATATATAAATTGACTGATGACAAGGATGAAAAAGGAGAAGAGGAGGATGCAGAAGTAAATAAGGCAAAGGCTAGTGAGAAGGGGAAAGAAGACAAAATAAAAGTAGAGGAAACAAGAAAAGGAGAAGAAGAGAAGAGAGAAGAATAAAAGAAAGAAGAAGGGAAGAAAGATGAAGAGGAGAAAGAAAAATGTGAGGAGAAGGAGACACAAAAAGGAGATCAAATGGCAATAGCTAAGCAGGAGCAACAACAAGACTAGTGTGTGTAAGACACACAATTACCACCTCCTAGCCCTCCTCATGTAACCATCACATTTGCAAACACTATAAATCTGAAGGATGTTACTGACAAATCATGTCAGAACATCAATCCACTAACTGCAAAGGATCTCAAAATGATCCTTCACCAATCAACTCTACAGGCACAATTATGCACAAATCCTATATTGGTGAGTGTGGATGAGTTGAAAAAGGCTATAGTAGAACCAATTAGAGAGAAGGTGAAACCACAATAACTACCTTCTAACATCTCTACAGCTACTAGTACTCAAATTTTAATGCTTCCACCACCAATTGCAATAGATGATACATATGTAATAGTTGATACCACAATGCAAAAGCCAAGTGTAGAGGCAATGAAACACATAGAGAAAATAGGAAAAATTGCTACATCTGATCCTACAGTACAGTCAATAGGTACACCTTAGATTATTGTGATTGATCAGGGGAGAACAAATGAGGATAAGGAAAAATCAAAAGAAGAGGAGCATGCTGCAATACAAACACTGGTAGAGTTGCCAAAAATAGGCACTCCTACAAAAACTCTTTAGAAGCCGAGCACTGATGCAATACTTTTGCAAATCTCTACACTAGGCTCAAGCTCAACCAAAGTGACTAGGGTACTTCACTATGAAGACCCTAAGCTAGATGAAGAAATTGTCATACCTACTTATGACTCCAAGACAATTAGCATTGAGAAGATCATATAGATGCAAGATGCACTAAATAGGAGAAAGAGGCAAGAAATACTTAGGAAGGAGTATAAACATAAGCAATCATTACATGAGATTAAGGACATCTTTATGGATGCCTTTAGCTTGCAGTCACCAAATGAGACAAAGCCTATAATGGAACAATTGTCAGATACTTTTGACCAAGTGACAAGTGAAGACTAGGAAAAAAATGTGAAACTCATGGAATGGTTTGAAAGGAAGTTTCAAGGAAAAGAAAATGAGAAAATATCCAATGAAATTTCACTTCAACAAGTTGAATTGGCCAAGAATATTGAAAAGGTTAAAACTATACTTGAGAATATCTTCTCATTGTACAACAAGCTGTGTGATTTTTCCAATTTCACACAAGAGATAAGCCAAAGAAAACTAAGCTTGGAGAGAAATCTAAAGATTTCTAGCATGCAACTACCAAGATATCCAACTCAAAGTGAGAAGCAGTTTGCCCAATTGCTTCACACCCAAAAGGAGTTAGTTGCACTCACAAGTGAAGAGGCCAATATAAAGGCCAAATCAATGCATATTCAATCTTCCATAACCCCACATTTGGGAGTACTCCATAAAGAGCAAGTCTATGCTGAAACTGTTTTAAAGAAAGATCCTAATCTTTCTACATTAGATGGACTTGTACATCTTGTTGTAGAGATTTCCATCTAGCATAAGTCACTAGAAATTTCTTTGGAGAATTGGGATGCAGCTCTTAAGATGATAATGGAAGTCAACAATATATTTTTGGTGAAATATGGTATTACTCCTTAGCACCCTTTGACATAAGTGTCAAAAAGGAGGAGAAATAAAATAAAGGGGGAGATATAATAAGGGAGATATAAAAAAGGGGGAGAATACTAAGTATTTTAGTGATTACATTCCTTCATTCATTCTTTTGGAGAACAAAGGGGAAAGATTGTAGATAGTGAAAAAAGGGAGATAAGAGATAATACATAGTGTGGGGGAGATACAATGTTTTGGGAATTGTATGGAAGGAAACACAAGTACAGAGTACAGAAATAAGGCAAAGGCAAAGAGTATCAGATATATTAGCACAAGTGTTTTGGTTATAGGAATGAAATGGCACAATCAACTCAGGGGGAGTTATAATAATTTTAAGGTATATTGTTCCTTACAAAATTTTGTATATATGCTGAACATATTGGATAATGTACTCATAAGGTCAGATATATAATGCTTAGTTAAGTATTTTTGACACTTATGTCAAAGGGGGAGATTGTTGGTCTTAGATTGGTTTTGACAATTGTGTGTCAACACACTTAACCAATTTTCATATAGAAGCCAAGTGCATTATGTATGTTGAGCCATAGTATGTGTTGAGCCAAAATTCCAATAGGTGTCGAGTGATCTTCAGGTGGCGAGTAAAGATAAAGTGTCAAGTGACTTCAGGTGTCGAGTGAACCATATGAGCCGAGTGATATGTAGGTGCCAAGTCATAGTTGATGCCAAGCAAGCCAGAATCATACATGTGTCAAGCACCAGTAATCCAGTATGTGTTGAGCACTAGTAATCCAGTATCTGTCAAGTAACACATAATCAACATATGAGTTTGTGCTTTCACAAACTCAGATGTAAACTATTTTTTTGAACCGACATGGAAGAATCTTGAAGGATATTAAAGATAAGAATGAATCTTTTATTTTTCCTATGTAATCAGCATGCAGTCAATAAGAAAAATGGAGAAGGCGTGCAACCAATAAGAAAAGTTCAAGGAGTAAGGAGGAATTAAAGATTCAATATGGATCGTAGATCCATACCTAACTCTAAGTCTTTGAAATCTTTAAAAGGAGGATGAAACCTCATTGTATCTATGTAAGAGAGTAGTGTAAAGGTAAACTATAGTAAAATTCAATGGGAAGTGTAGAAAGACTTAGAGGAATAGAGCAACATTGCAGTATCCAGTTGATCAGAATAGAGCAAGGGAATTGAATAGATATTAGATCTCAGAGGATCAAGATTAGAATGAGCATATCAAGTCCCTGAATTCAGCAATCAAGGATTGTAAGCTATCAAGTTTATTTAGTCTAATATTCTCTAGCAATTGTATTGGAAGGAAAATCCTATGTTGATAGGTTAGCTTAACAGCTAGGTTGTAGATCCTTTGAAGAGGTAATGAAATCTTATAACAGGGTGACACTTCATGTAAAGTGTTTGTAAATCGTTTAAATAGGTCACTATTGATACAATGTAAAGCCTTTAATAGGGTAGACCATCAAAAGCGGTCAAGCATTATTGCTGTAGTGATTTTGTGGGTATCATCCCCATCCCAGGTTTACCTTCTCATTTTGGAGGGTTTCTAGGTTACCAAATTTGGTGTTATGTGTTATGATGCATGTATTTACTTCATGTTTATTTGATATGTTTACATGCATGCAATTTATTTTTAGTTAAAATTTTTTATGGTTAAAGTGTGATACTTCTGATTCACCCCCCCTCTCAGAAGTATACTTCCCATTTGATTATTCCAACAATATTAAGGAGAATTTTTGAAGAGGAGAACAAAAGAGGTGAAGTGTGTGTTTCAAAAATGCGTCACACTTCTATAAACCATTGTTCTTGAAAATTCCCATGAAAGAGAGCATCTCAAGAGGTGGCTTATAACTCTCTATCTATGATGTGCAAAGAATATATGATTGTGGCTCTCAAATGAACCAAGTTATGCAACCTTTCCAAGGTGCATCATAGAACTAGAGATTCAAAGTGTTGGTCAAAAAAATAGTATTGAAAAATGAGTGTCAACACACTTAACCATTTTCATCATACATGCCAAGTACACACTAGATGCTGAGCTAGAATTTCAATAGGTGCCGAGTCATAGTTAGTGCCAAGCAGATTATAGTAGAACATATGCCGAGCAATATAGGAATTCTTCATGTGCCAAGTAACATAATCATTCAAATGTCAAGCAACTCAGAAAAACGTATGTCGAGTGACATAGAATACAAAAAGTATTGAGAAAACTGGGAAATGTAGTAGATGCCGAGCAATCTAGAAATAGTATGTGTCGAGCATTAGTAATACTTCATGTGCCAAGAAACATAGGATTAGCATAAGATTTTTTACTTGCACAAACTAAGATGTAAAAAAAAATTTTTAGAGTCGACTTAGAGAAATTTTGAAGGAGAAAGAGGATAAGGATGAGTCATTTGTATTCCCTATGAAACCTGCATGCAACCAATTAGATAAAAGGTGGAGGCATGCAACCAATGAGAAAATTGCAAAATATGAGCGGGAATTTGAGATTCAATTTGCATCATAGATCCATACCTAACCCTAAGTCTTTGCATTATTTATAAGGAGGATGAATGCACCATTGTATGAATGGAAGAAAAGTTGCATAAGGGGAGACTGTAGTGAAATTTCAGTCTGAAATAGTGAAAGGGATAGCATTTATATTTAGTTGATCATAACAAAATAGGGGACATATTTAGAGATCAGATCAAGAAAGGATCAAAAGAGAAAGAGAAAACCAAGTGCCTAAACCCAACAATTCAAGATTGCATTCAATTAGGTCAAAAGTTCTAATACTCTCTCACAATTATATTAGAAGTTGAAATCCTATGATGGTAGGTTAGCTTAACAACTAGATAGGAAAGTCTTTGGAGAAGGACAAGAAAATCCTATGTATTAGGTAGGTTTAAGAACCTTTATGTAAATCCTTTAACAGGGTGACACTTCATGTAAAGTGTTTGTAAATCCTTTCAATAGGTCACTATTAACACAGTGTAAAGCTTGTAATAGGGCAAACCATCAGAAGTGGTGGTACTTATTACTGCAGTAATTTTGTGTGTGTCATCCCCACCCCAGTTTTACCTTCTTATTCCTAGAGGGTTTCTGGGTCACCAAAATATCTTGTGTTATGTGTTGATGCATGTTCTCATTTTATGCTTGTTTACTTGCATGCATGTTAATTTCAATTATATGTTATTAAGAGTTTGAAAGGATAACAATTGGTAATTTTGATTCACCCCCCTCTTAGAAGTACTCTTCCCATTTGAATATTCCAACAAGTGGTATTAGAGCTCTGGTTCTCATGAGGAGAAGCCTAACAACTTAGAGAAAAAAGTTAGAAGATGGAAGTCTTCAAACTTGGAGAGATCATTGACAATCAGGTGATTGATGTGCAACTAGCTAACTAGCTCTACACAAAGTAGAGCAAGCCAGGGAGGAACTGAGAAAATCTTTGAAAAGAAGAAACAACATAGCCATAGCTGAAAATGACATACGTTACAAGGATATTGATACCAAACACCTATTTGTTAATGGAGATTCCAAGGAATTTGATGCAGTGATAGCATAATTAATGGAGAAAAGCAAAGCACAAGCTAAAGAAATTAGATTACTCAAGCTTGAACAAGAATCACAAGCCACAATGCTTTGTGAAGTAACTGAACAAAAGAAAAGAGCTATTGAAGACAAGGTCATGGTAGAAGATGACAAGAGAAATCTCATCAATAGACTAGAAGAGAAGACAATTGAATTTCAAAAGATTTTAAATATGTAGCTAGACACCTTGAGCTAGATGATGAATGCTCATCATAAGTTGAACATGAAGGACATTGAGATCTCCACCTTGAAGATGCAGAATGAACAATTGTAGAATGATTTGAAGAGAGAAAAGGAAATAGTAGAAAGCTACAAAAAACCTAATGAGGCCATCAAATATTTTGAACAATTGCTGAAATCACCAAGGGCTATTAATGATACTTCAGGACTTGGCTACATTAGCACTGAACAAGGAGAATCATCTAAGACTGCAGAAGAAAGAATAAACAAAGGTAAGAACACTAAAACCACTTGTCATTGCTATGGTAAAAAGGGACATACCTCTAATATGTGTAGAAGCAAGAATAGTCATCAACATGTTAAGCCCACAAATGAAAGTTTTTGTCACAAGTGCAAAAAGTAAGGACATCAAGCACATGAATGTAGAACCAAGATTATAAAGACACTAAGATTTGAAGGTCACTACTAAAATTGCAAAAAAAATGGACATAGAGCTTTTGAGTGCAGATTAAAGCCTATGTGGACACCTAATCAACCTGCAAGAAGAAGCAATCATGTACATCACTACAATTTACAACACCAAGTATAGTTGTCACTATTGCAAAGAGTATGGACACATTCCTAAAAATTGCCTAAGAACACATTTTAAGGAAAATTACAATAGATGGTTAAATCAAAGCACTTGTTTTAGATGCTTAAAGACTGGTCATATCAACAGGAATTGTCCAACAAAAGTCAAAGCACCCAAGACTGAAGTTAATAAGGGCAAAGAAAAATTTAATGAAAAACACATTAGGGAAGATATGAAGAAGACATGGCAGAAGAAAGTTGAATGCACCACATCAAATGGAGAGATCACTTCACCCAAGAGGTCAAGTGATCACACCTCATTAAATTAAGCACTAGAAAGGCACATAGGGCTGATACATATAAAGATGTATCATACATCAGACCAAAAAGGAACCTAGGAAGACTGAAAAGAAGAAATCTTCATAAGTTAAGATGTCAGGATAAAAGTTTGAAGATGATGTCAAGCTATCTTTAGTTGTCGAGTAAAACTCTAGTACATGTTGAGTTAAATAGTCTAGTGGATGCCAAGTAAAGAGATAATAGTAGTTGTCAAGTGAGTGAAACACAATTGATGCCAAGTTGGTAAATCCTTTGGAAGCTGAGTGTAGAGCTGTAAAACATGAATGTAATAAATGCTAGGTTTCAAGCCTAATAAAAGTGAAAATTGTTCATTTTCATGGCTTTCAAATGAAGAGAAAAAATTATAATAGCTAAGAGGTGGTCAAGCAACTACCTTACAGTCACTAACATCAAATACAACATAGATTTAGCATGAATTCATTGATCTGAAGGTATTTATTAAGTACCGAGCTATACAGAGTTTCAATTTTTAATACATTTTAAAGCCCTAGTTTGGTTATATGGTTTCCAACTCAAGAAACCCCAAGACTAAGGGAGATCATGAGATTCAACTAGTTAGCAATGAAGTTAAACACATTGAATTTAGACCAATCCCTGAAGTAGCCTATAAAAATGACTCGGCTAACGCACTAACTATCATTCCACCCAATGTCATCATGGTTCAAGATGTAAGGAAATGCTACAATTGTAAAATTGGTGCCATAGGTGACCTAGAAATCTTCAATGGTTATGATAAGTTATGTGAGAATAAGATATTGAAGGATGAGTTTTCAATCATTAAGAAGAAGGTTTAACTAAAACCTTAGTTTTTCCCATAGTGTTTAAAATAGAATGGATTTGCATTGTTCTGAGCCAAATTCATGATGGATGTCTATGGCTAGAGTTAGGACTGGTCAAGATTACTAAGAGGATTGTGCATAGGGTTACTAGTCTTCCAACCATAGATCGACCAAAAAAAATGAGAAGTGACAGAAAGGAGGTAATTGAGAAGAACATAGGTGCAAAATGGAACAATAGGGGAATGCCTATTGATACTATGAATGACCCCCTACTTGACTTTTCTATGAGGATAATTTCACATAAATTTTATTAATCCAGCAGACTAAACAACATTCCCTACATATCTGTTGATGTGGCATACAAGTTGGTAAAGAAAGATCATACCTATGATCTGGCTGAACTCATGTTGCAACAAATTAATGAGAAGTTAGGAGCCATAAGGAGATCAAAAGGTGCACAGTGTAAATTTGGCTCAATTCTCATGTGCATATTCTTTTATGTGATGGAAGAATTCCCTTCAATTGGGAAGGTAAATTGGAATTCTAACAAGACAGTAGTCACTCAAATTAATGAGTTCATTGATCAAATGGGAGACAATTTCAAAGCCCAAATGACTAGCTTTTTTGAAGACTTTAGGAAGTCTATGAAGCAAATGATGAGGATACCAGTCTCACTAGTTGAGAAACATGTCAATGACATATGCTTCTTGGTTGATATTGACTTCACATTCATTCAAGCTACAATACCAAGGGTAAGATGGACAAGACCATTAGGATATGAACTAGATATTGATGAAGCCTCAGTAGTAATCACAACATTGTTAACAGAAGAAATTGATAAAGGAACTCCTCACTTTGGAACTTATGATGTTGTTAACTCCAAAATTGAGACAGAACTAAAAACTACTCCAGTTATTAAGAAGAAGGATAAAATGGTGAGGAAAATAAAGAAGACATTTGGAGCAAATATTGAAGGTGAAGGAGAAGAAGTAGAAGAAGTGGAAGGAGATAGTAAAGAAGAAGAAGAAAAGCAAGGGCAAGAGATAGAACAAATGACACAAGGGCAAGAATTAGACAAAGAGGAAGGTGCCAAGGAAGAAGAAGCTGAGGAAGCACCTACACTTGTTGAGAAGAAAAAGAGAAAGGCAAAAACATAGCCTACAACTCTGTCAAAGCCTAAGAAGGTGACAAATCAGCCCCAACCAAGCTACCTCCAACTAAGCCAACAACAACAAGGGTCACAACAAGAGAACCAACCCAAAAGGCCAAAGACGCAGTAAAAGAAAACAAGAAAGCTACTACACAGCTAGTAGAAGAGCCCAAGAAAAGAAGAAGATATGTGGCTCAACAAGACACAGATGATGAAAGGATAAAATCCAAAGATATAAGTCAATTTAAAGTGGTAAGTCATCCACCAAAGTCTTCTATTGATAAATTATGTGCTAAGATTAGGAATGGAGACTTAAATGATTTGGAGAATATAAATTTTAATAAGCTCACAAAAGATGAGCAAAATAAAATAGAGATATCTATCTATAATATGATGGCAGAATATAAACATACACCTCTTGAACTGGACAATTCATTGTCAAAGGAATTATACAAGATTGTAGAGGAAAAATGAAATTTTTGTCTACAAACTGAGAAAGAAATAACAGAGTCTACCTTAGCAAGGATAATGCCTAATTTGACTAAAAGTCAAATAACAAATGCAGTAAAAAGACACAATGGTAGATTTACTCCCAAATATAGGGAATTTGGTATTCTACAAAATAAAATTGAAGAGGTTGTGAGAAAAACCACAAAAGTGTGGAAAATTATCTATAAGAAAATTGATGATGTATTTGATGAAGAATACAAAGGCAGAAGCAAGTGCCAAAACAAAGGAAATAAAAGAAGCAAGATGAAAGAAGGTAGAAGAGAAGAAAGTAGAAGAGAAGAAAGTGGAGGAAGAAATGAAGGATGAAGAAAAGAAGGATGAAGAAGAAAAGGAGGAGGAAATAAGTAAACAAGAAGAAAAGGGGATAGGTGAGCAACAAGAATAGTGTGTGCAAGACATACAATTGCCACCTCCCAGCCCTCCTCACTCAACTACTACACCTATAGAGATAGTCATCATAAAGGATGTTACTAACAAAACAAATCAAAACATCAACCCACTCACTGCAGAGGATCTCTCAAAGATCCTTTGCCAATCTACTGTACAGGCACAATTATGCAAAAGTCTTGTATTGGTGAGTGTAGATGAAATACAAAGAGTAGTAGTAGCACCACAAAGATAGAAGGTGAAGCCAAAGGTACAACCTATTACATACACTAAAGCTAAAGCTTTGATGCTACCAACACCACCTCCACCAAGTGTAATTACAGATAATGTTCAAATGATGAGTATAGAGGAGAGGAAATTAGATGAGAAGGATGATACAACAAAAGAAAAGGAGTAGGTTGCCATTCAGACATTGGTAGAATTATCAAAGGCTAGCACTCCTACTAAGACTATTTAGGAGCCAAGCATTGAAGCTATTCCATTGCAATTTTCCATGTCAGGCTTGAGTTCAACAAGAGTGGAAAAAGTACTTCACTATGGAGACCCTAAACTAGATGAAGAAATTGAGATACCCTCCTATGATTCCAAAACTATCAGAATGGCACAAATGACTAAAATGCAAAATGCATTGGATAGAAGGATGAGGTAGGAAATTTTGAGAAAAGAGTTTAAACAAAAGAAAGCACTTCATGATATCAAGGACATCTTCATGGATGCCTTCAACTTGCAGTCACTAGATGAAGGAAAACCAATAATTGAGCAACTATCAGACATAGTTGATCAGGTGAAAAATGAGGACCAGGATACCAATGTTAAACTAATGGAATGGTCAGAAAGAAAGTTTCAAGGTAAGGTTAATGAGAAGATATCAAGTGGCATTGCACTTGAATAGATAGAGTTGGCCAAGAAAATTGATAAGGCCAAAATTGTTCTTGAAAATATTTTTTCATTATATAGGAAGTTGTGTGATTTTTCAAATTTCACACAAGAAACTAATCAATGAATAATGAGCTTGGAAAAGAACTTGAAAATCTCTAGTCTACAATTACCTAGAGATCTAGCTCAAAGTGAGAAGCATTTTGCATAGATGCTTCACACACAAAGGGAGTTAGCTATGTTAACAATAGAGGAGGCAAATATAAAGGCTAAATTGATGCAAATCCAGTCCTATATAACCCCTCATTTAGAAGTACTCCACAAGGAACAAGTTTATGCTGAGACAGTATTAAAGAAAAATCCCAATCTTTCTACTCTTGATGGACTTATACACCTTGCCATAGAGACTGCCATCCAACACAATTCATTGGACATTGCTTTGGAGAATTGGGATGTAGCTCTAAAAACAATAATGGAGGTAAAATAGCAATTTTTTGGCTAAATATGGTATTACTCCATAGAACCCTTTGCCATTAGTGTCAAAAAAGGGGGAGAATGAACAAAGGGGGAGATATATATTATAGGGAGAGTAATAAGAAAAGAAGGAGATATGTAATTACTAGGGTAGTTACCAAATTTTGAAAATTTTTGATCATTCATTCATTTTGAAAATAAAGTGGAATGATTATATATAGCCAAAAAGGGGGGAGACAAAGAATAAAGAAGTGAGGGAGAGATGTAAACTTTTGGTATTCATATGGAATACAAGGTCATCACACAGATCAACTACAACATTCAAGGCAGAAACAAATCAAAGAACAGAGAGGATCATGCAAATTGGTACAAAATTTCAAATTTTGAATCAACTTAGGGGGAGCTATAAGGTATATTGCCACTCACAATTTTTGAAATTTTGCATTTAATTTGAGTAAGTAAAGAGTGTACTCAATAAGGTTAAGATCATCAATGCTTAGTTAAGTGTTTTTGACACTCATGTCAAAGGGGGAGATTGTTGGTCAAATAAATAGTATTGACAAATGAGTGTCAACACACTTAGACCATTTTCATCATACATGTCGAGCTAGAATTTTAATAGGTGTCGAGTCACAGTTAGTGCCGAGTAGATTACAATATAACATATGCCAAGCAATACAAGAATTGTTCATGTGCCAAGTAATAGAATCATTTAGATGTCGAGCAACTTAGAACAACATATGCCAAGTGATACAGGATACAATAGGTGTCAAGCAAACCAGGAAATGTAGTAGATGCTGAGAATTCTAGAAATAGTATGTGCCAAGCATCAATAATACTTCATGTGCTGAGCAATGCAGGCTCATCATAAGATTTTGTACTTGCACAAACTAAGATGTAAACCATTTTTTTTTGGAGCCGACTTAGAGAAATTTTGAAGGAGAAAGAGGATAAGGACAAGTCATTTGTATTCCCTATGAAATCTACATGCAACCAATTAGAAAAATGGTGAAGGCATGCAACCAATGAGAAAAATGCAAAATATGAGTAGGAATTTGAGATTCAATTTGGATCGTAGATCCATACTTAACCCTAAGTCTTCACATTCTTTATAAGGAGGATGAATGCACCATTGTATGAATGGAAGAAAAGTTGCATAAGGGGAGAATATAGTGAAATTTTAGTATGAAATAGTGAAAGGGATAGAATTTATATTCAGTTGATCATAGCAAAATAGGGGACATATTCAGAGATCAGATCAAGCAAGGATCAAAAGAGAAAGAGTAGATCAAGTGATTGAACCCAGCAATTCAAGATTGTATTCAATCAGGTCAAAAGTTCTAATACTCTCTCACAATTGTATTAGAAGTTGAAATCCTATCATGATAGGTTAGCTTAATAGCTAGACAAGAAAGTCTTTGGAGAAGGACAAGAAAATCCTATGTATTAGGTAGGTTTAACAAGCTTTATGTAAATCCTTTAACAAGGTGACACTTCATGTAAAGTGTTTGTAAATCCTTTCAATAGGTCACTATTGACATGGTGTAAAGCCTTTAATAGGGAAAACCATTAGAAGTGGTTGTACTCATTACTGCAGTAATTTTGTGGGTGTCATCACCACCCCAATTTTACATTCTTATTCCTGGAGGGTTTATGGGTCACCAAAATCTCTTGTGTTATGTGTTGATGCATGCTCTCATTTTATGCTTGTTTACTTGCATGCATGTTAATTTCAGTTATATGTTATTAAGAGTTTGAAAGGATAACAATTGGTACTTTTTATTCACCCCCCTCTCAGAAGTACTCTTCCCATTTGAATATTCCAATATCAAAGATGAGAGCAAGAGTGATAGAATCCAACAATCACAATGAATGTATTGCAAATGCAAGCTATTCTAAATGAAATGCGAGAGCTACCAAAAAGAACTAAGATAAAGCATAAATGAAACTAATCTAAAAAGTATGCCATAATGCAAGAATACTCTAAGTCTTAAAAAGCTACAAAATTCACAAAGAAACTTGTAACATAATGTTAGCATACAAGACTAAGATTGGAGAATGAAGAGAAAGACCTCCCTTTTAAATAAAAGTGGATGGTTAAGATTAAAAACCAAGAAGGGTTTAATCAAGGGAGGAGAATGAATCTTGAGTGATCCATGTGCACAAGAATATCCACCAATTACAATCAATAGTTGACTTTTGAAAGGGTTTGAAATGAGTGGAGGAGAATTAAAGTTATTTTAAAAATAGAAGATTTCTCTCACATAGAAAATTATGCATTCATGTGTAGACAAAAAGGTTTTTCTTTATTTTTAAAATAGGAGTATGTGTGCACACTTATAAGTGGGAAGTGGGACTTTTTATTTAATTAAAATGGAGAAAGTTCCTTTACTTAAATAATAGACTTAGGATAAAGTCGTCAAGCCATATATTATAATTGAATAAATAGATTTGATCAAGAAAATTTATTTATAATCTAGAATTAGAATAATTTAAAAGGACAGAAGGGGTCTTATAATTTATTGGACCATTTTTGGGTGATTACATTTTCCCCTCTTTGAGTAATGTGTGAATAATTTGGGAATATATTACATCAAAGAATGATGATGTTAAAGAAATAGACAACAATCTTGGCCCATAATGGAACAAGTGCTTGAGAAAACGGGTATGAGTAAAGACAAATCAAGGAATGAGCAAGGACTAAATGAACTACACATAAACTGAGTAGATTGAGAAAAGATCAAAGATGATTGAAGACTGAGAAAGACTAAACAAATAAAGTTAAAGTTTGAGAAAAATGAGAAAAATGAGCGAAGATCCTACCCTAGAACAAGAACAAGGATCAAGTGATAAATATGTCTTCCCACTTGGGATCAAAATCAAATGATAATAGAGGAGATGTAGAAACCCAAATGGATAGATTTGATCATATCAATAAATAATTAAGTCCAAGATAATAGATTAACTTATGTAGATAAGTGATAATTTGAATGAAAAACATGCTTTAGTGTAATTAAGCTAACCAAGAATGATAAAGCATTAAAATTAGGTCAAACATATAGAAAATATGAGATAATACCTCAAAAGAATAGTCAACTATGTAGAGGAGATAAATTTTTAAAAGGTCAATTTGAAAAGAAAGTTAAACTTAGATTTTGATTTTGAGCCTAAAAATGGGTATAGAATATCAAAATATGGTAAGGGTGCAAGTTTTGCGCAAATCTAAGGAGTTTGAAAATTAAGTGAAAATAGGTTAGATAGATGTGATGAAAAGACTAACTCCTTGTGATAATAGGATATAAAAGAGGAAACATGAAAGATAAAGAAAATGAAAAGTTATGATCAAGAGGAAAGTGAAAGGAGATGAACTTAGTTAGCTGGCATGTCCATGAAAGATACAAAAGGCTCTCTCAAAATTCAAATGCAAAGTTCAGCTAAAATGAACCCTAAAATGCAAGCTAGTGTACAAAGGTGTGATTGCAAGGGTTATATAATTAGTTTGTAGTTTTTATCTTCGAGCCTTTTTAGGGACATTATAAGATCATACAATAATCGCTAGTGTAACTATGGGGATATAAATATGATCTATATTGGATTGAAAGTTAGGAACCCAACCTATGCATCAAAGATATATAGGTCAAGATAATTAGATTCCCTAGTTTTAATGTAGAGAGATTGTGCTTGCGTCAAGACATAAGAAAGTCAAGATGACCTTAATTATACAAAATAAAAAAAAAGGATTAGGCCTTTGAATTGATCCTAAGTGTCCAATGGACCAAGAAAAATTCTTAAGACACCTAAGATAAAATCAAATAGACCACCTACAAATAGAAATCAAAAGAAAACATGCCCCCGGACCTCTAGTCCAATTTATCATCGAGAGACTATTAGGGAAGGAACACAAAGAAATCATCATTGACAACATGCAAATAAAATAAGTTAGAGCAAGTCTTAATCATTCTTGTTTATGTGCATGTTTGAGTGTCACAAAGTCATCTTACTAGGACATCCAACCTATTGGTGAGAAACATGGTGACATTCTAGACTATAGCAAAGGTATCTGATAAGTGTTGAGAAACACTCAATGTCAAGGGAAAGTGCTGAGAAACATTATTTATAGGAGTTTCCAAAGAAACACCAATGCAACAAAGAAACCCTAGATAAAGCAAAAGACCACCTATGCCCCCTAGACCTAGACTAGGATCAACTCCAAACTAGGAATACCAAAAGGACATATGAAGTGAAATGGATTAAGCTTAGAACACAAAGTGATATGTTGATATACACAAGTACAAAGGTCTCAAGTAGCTCTCATTTCTAGGTTTTCACCACTTAACAAAATTTAATTTTTTAATTTATTTTTTCCAGACCTTTTATAATGTTTTTCTACTTTTTTTAGATTTATAGATTTGTTTTGGATTTTTTAGAATTATCTAGAGATCACTAGTTCTCAAGAAAGATCACATCATTTTGTTCCATTGTTGAGAAAGGTGTAGGATATGATGGAGCAACAAGCTAGTGGATAAGTAGAGATTGATAATAAAGGAGCATGAAGCAAGTGCAAGCGATCCTCAAGGACTATTAACTCAAGAGTACCTAAGCTAGGGAAAGATAGTGAAACAACCATATGAATAGAGTTGTGAGTAAGTAGTGGAAGCTAATGAGCAAGATAGCATATAGAATAAGTGGTGGAAACCACTAAGTGAGATAACATATTAGATAAGCAGTGGAAGCCAATAAGAAAGATAACATATAGGATAAGAAATGGAAACTAATAAGAGAGATATCATTAAATCATGTAATCTAAAAGAGTATACATGTCAAGAAGCCTAAGAATGATGTTTTTCTTTATTGTAATCAAGACCAAGGGTCAACTAGAGAGGATAGTGATAAGATAGAGAAATAAGAATGCAGATAGATGTGAAGGATATGAGTGAATGATTTAGGATAAGGAAAAACATGATAGGTTATGTTGATGGATAAGATATCCAATGCTCATGAATAGCTCAACAATGTCAAGATCAAAGAAGAAGAGGAAATAAATGGATGATGGAAGAATTATGCATGACACATGTTTACCATGTTTTCATCATGGTACTTATCTAAGGCACTACAAGAAGTGGTTTTTTCCATAGGAAAAATTTATTTCTCTTTACTTTTTCTACCAAGGTGTCACAGCAAGCGGTTTTCACCACGATACATTTTCATTTTTTTCTTCTTTTTTCCTTTTTCATCTTTTTTTTTCCTTTTTTTGATTTTTTAGAAAGACCTCAAGATTTTTTAATTTGGATAGTGCTCCTATAGGAAGGATAAGTCATGATAAGCCAAGACCATATAAAGTTATGCTCAAAGATGCTAATATGGTGATGGAAAGGAGATGGTAGATAAGCTATATGGAGGAAAGGTTTGATGCTTTGGAAAGCTAGGAGGAATATGGATAGAAGGTAAATGTAAGCTTGGAAATATTACATATTGGTAGGTGAGAAAGTAGGAAAGATCAACATTGACACACACCTTGAAGGGTGATGGAATGATAAAGGAATCATCAATGAAATAGCTTGAGACAATGTAGGAGATGGTAAGATAATTTTGGAGGAATATGGAGCTAAAGACTTTGAAAGATTTTGAGGAAGATGTTTAGAAGAAGATGGAGTGGAAGCTCTTGGAAGCTTGAATGTCAACTTTGATTTGTTTTCAATATTCAAGTCTTTCAAAAGAGACTTTGGAATCTATATAGCTTTAGAGTTTTATTTTTCTTTTGATGATTTAGAGCACATTTCTTCAATGAATGATTTAGGGACCCATATTTCTTTGATTTACCTCCTTGTTTAGTGGACCTCTACAGTCTCTTGAATGATTTTGACATGTTTATTAGATAGGACATTGTGATCTTTATTTGTAAATGGATATTTTGTGTTTCTCCTAATGTTTATTATCTAAATTGCTTCCAAAATACTTGGGACTTGTGGATAAATAAGGTTGATATGACTGATTTAAATGGAAAGCTAGATGTGAGGGGTTCAAGGATAAGTATCTTTGTTGATCTTGAAGTATGATAGAGGAGTTATGTGATGATCTAGAGGTGGAAGTAGGAGATAGAGGAGCATAAAATCCCAATATGGATGTAAGGTTTAAAGGTTTTAGTTTAGATGGATAAGGACTAAGGATAGACTTAGGAGATACAAATGGACAGTGGATACAAATATCAACATCTTTAGAGTGAGAAACATGCCCAAGGCCATCAATACACTCATGAGTATCTTTAATTGGAGCAATACATTTGATAGGACCATTTGAAGCTTGAACATATTTTTGAAGTGGATATAAAAAAGTAGAACAAGAAGGGATACTTTTATCTTGCCAAGTTTCTTTGGATAGCATAGGCATTGTGAGTTTTTCTTGATCTTCAATAAGCTCAATGAAAGTAGTGGAAGTGGTATCTCATCATATTTTGGAGGTGAACAAGACATAGGATATTGAGGAGTTACATCTTGAAAGAGATGAGAGGCTGCTTTGTTTTGATTTTTCTTGACATTTATAGCTTTATCTTTTTGAGAGTTCTTTTGACATGGAGCCACTTCTAAGGACAAGGGAGAATATGAGATGTGCATGATAGAATCTTCAAGAGATAGTGAAGGATTAGCTAAAGTGGGAATAGTAAAAATACTATCACATGAAGGTTGAGGATATTTAGTCTTTAGTAGCATGGAAATGGTTTGTATCCAAGAATAGATTAACATGAGTTTCTTTCAGAGGTAGCCATTGGTAGACATAGTCAATACGAAAAGCATTAGGCTCTTTGTTCGGTGGAGTCATGTTAGAAAGCTTCAAAGTTTTGGGAGATGCATGAATTGTAAAAGAAATAGAGGTATCAAGGAAACCAATACTAGACATAGGTTCATCAACATGATCTTGGTCAAGAAAAGTATCCTCACCACATGAGTTATTAGGGGTTGCAACATAAATGATCCCATCATCGATAAGATCTTAGATTTTATGATTCAACTAAATGAAATAATTAGTTTTATGACCTTTGTTTCTATGATAATTACAAAAATTATCATCTCTCCACCACAAAGGTTTGATTTTAGGTCCATAAGGTCTAGAGTTGTTTGGTAATGTGATGAACTCATTATCAAGAAGTGTTTGCAGGATGACATCATAAGAATCTTCCAAGAGAGTAAAATTTCTCTCAAGAGTATGCGTAGGATCTTTTGTTGTTTCTCAAGTGAATAACATGTACACATGTCTTCATCATATTGGTGAAAAATAGGCTTGTCATACAAGTTTGGGATATGATCCAAGGAGGTTTTACTTGCTAGCTCTCTAAAGAGGTATTTATATCTAGTAGATGAAGACAAATTATGTCTTGGGGTAGAGCATGTAGACCTAGAAGAAGATGACCCATGTGTATATTGAGAACTTAAGGGAATCTTATGTGATGATTGCATTCTTTCCTCTAACCATTTCTCAAATTTAGACTTCATTTCTATCATTCTCCTAGTGAGATGAAGGTAAGGAAGATCTTTTGTCTCTTCTAATGCTTTGTATTGAGTGCATAGGTCTTGAAACTCTTTAGTGACTAGAAGAACTCATGATCATCTAAACCTGGTTGAGGTTTTCTAGCACAAGGTTTGAAGCCCATAGTGGTAGATAGAAAATGAAGCATGGAGGTGACTAGAGGAAGATAATAATGTGACACAAGATGACTTGATGTCCAAACTAGAGAGGTAGAGAATTCACTTGCCAATATAGTAAATATAGAGTAAAGAGACTTGTCAAGAAAGTGTCCAAGCAACTTAAAACACCAGCGACTAAAGTCAAGAGCTAGGAAAGATGCCCAAATAACCAAGTAGATAGAGAAGCAAAAATAAGTGAACAAATTTCCCAATCAAAGGGTGTAGTCAAGAGATCAATGTAATATTTCAGCAAAAGAGGGGCCTAGAAAGTGGACATGGACTCAGAAGGTGGAAAAGACCAAGGAGCCATTTTAAGCATGTTCAAGAACTAGAGACATATAAACTCACAGTCAAATGATGAAACTCCCCTTAGTAAGAAAAAAAAGAAAATGTTTTCACTTGATGTTTTGACTTTTTTGACAATAGTTGATAACATAGAAAGGTTGATGTTCAAAAGAAAGTTTTTCAACAAGATAGTGCTACATGGAGTAGTCTTCAAACAATCAAGAAAGGGACAAAGAAAACTTGCATGATACAAGCATATGTGAGGTCTAAAGTGGAAAACCCTAGAACTACCATCATGTGTATGTTCAAAATATTTCCATGGGTCTAGCACATTAGAGAACACATCAAGTAATAGCTACCTAAAGGACACAACTTATTACTCAATACCTTGGCCCAAAAATTAATGCTCTATTTCCACACAAAGTGGTTTCCCATGAAAGATATTAGTTTTTTCATAGATGGGTTACCCACATCTAAAGGAACACATATGTTGAGTCAAATCTTGGGGTGATCTGGGTAGTCCACTAGGATCGATCCTTGCACCAAGATATTGAGTGGAAAATCAGGGTAGCCTCTATCCTAGGTTCTTAGTAAGGGATTATGTTCATAGCACTCCTCTTCTTCCCAATATGCGAAACCTTATCATATAATAAGTAATAGACCTCATGGTCACAAGAGTACGTTAAGCATTCTCACCTAGTGATTTCCTCATGGTCATAATCCCATAAGTACTTACACTATATGAAGACAAGTACTATGTCTACCTAGTTTTTTTGTCCTTAATAACCTTGAGTTTATAGTGGATTGGAAGAGTTGGGTTCTCTTGTCCCCACTTGGGTCAGGGTAAAAGCACAAACTTGTGTCACCCTTTTGTAAAAGAAAAGGTTAACAAAAGTATAACTGTTCACCTTCAATGACATAAAATTGGTATTATTATTTTGAATTTGAAAATGAAGTTAAGTAATGAAATTTGTAGAAGTGGATGAAGTTTAGGATTATAATTTTTAATAATTATTTGGAATAAGAATTGATACATTATCCTAATTCGTATACATGGTTTTTTAGCTTCTAAAAAATGCTAAAAATTAGGGGTCTAGTGCCCACCACAAAATTATATGGAAATTATCTTATTTAACTTTGATCTCAGACTATGTTATTGATAACATACATAGGTAGAACATTCAAGAATAAAAATTGGCTTCAGACCTACATTTTCTCTTTTATAATGATTCAAATTTAAACTCACCTGAAATTGATAGTTTTCATCTCCCACCACATTTTTCAAAAAAAATCTATTCTAACTAGGACAAAAAATATGTATTCTAGAAGAGGACTCTCTATTCTAGAACATCATATAATTTTTAATTTTTTTTGATATGATTTAATATTTTTTCTTTGTCAAAATTGACATCTTTTCAAGTGTTAAAATACATGCTTGTAGAGTTTTTTAATTACAATATATACTATATCTAATTAAAGCACTATACAATCTATTTGAGAATGTTCTTGAATCTAAGCTCTATAAAATGGTGTTTATATGTTATTAAAAAAATATCATATAAATTAGTAAGAGTTATTGAAACACCACTTTTCTAAAATAATTTTATTTTTTTAGTAATTGAATACAAACTAGTATAAAACATGCATTTAATAGAAATTTCCAATCGGTAAAGTATGAGACCACATATAACTTAGCTAGAATGAATTTATCTATATCATATGTTTGAACAAAATTTATTTTTAGATATAAATACTCAAATTCCATCATTTTGATAAGTTAGCCTAAAAGGTGACAAAACTTTGTACTTTTACCTGTCATTCCTCTTGATCTCTCAATAGCAGGCTCGCTAAAGGATTATAGACTAAACAAAAAAGAGTAACACCAAGAACCAATGTTACAAGGGTCCACACCAATGCAATCCAAGCTCGTAAATATTCCTCAAGACATGCCAAGAAAGTTCATGTTTACTCCACCTTGGCATATCAAATGGGTCAATGTTTTTGATTCACCTAAAAGGGAAGAGATCTAATAAAGAAAGTAATTATGTGCATATGAAAAATGAAATACAGCTTAAAATAGGCAAAGAAAATAGACATATGAAAGAATTAAAGGAATATATATATATATATATATATATATATATATATATATATATATATATATATATATATATATATATATATATATATAGAGCTAGGGCAGCCTTGCAAACAAACATTAGTAGTCCTTTTATCTTTGACAAGAGTTCTTTTGTTTTGTTTTCACAAGCAAGTATGAAACCCCTACCAAAAAATATGGTTAGGGACTAAAAAATAAGTAAGAATTGAAACACAAATTGGTTAGTTGCCTCAAAAATTCAAGCTATCTTCCAATCAAGCATATGCAAAAAAATGCAAGTTAATCACAAATGCTCTCTTTTTTACTTTTTATTTTTGACCTAGTCAACAAGATCTGATTTGTTTTCTATTATTTTGTATCCAAAAATACAAATGAAAAGAAAATACCCCTACTTAAAACTAGAGAGAATTCCAAAAATGCAAGAAATTTAGCAACATCTTTGCATTTGTGCCCTAGGTAGTCAATTTGTCAAAACAAACTAGATTTTTCAAATTGAGTTATTGAGCCCTACTATGACCTATAAATTCAAAACATAAAGAAATAATGATTTTTATAATTTAAATGTATTTCCAAAAATTTATATTTTTCTAAAAAATTCATTTATTTTCTACCATAAATGTTTTTAAAAATGAAAATAGAGAAAAAATTATAACTAACTTAAATGAACTCTACACAATCTAAAAATTGGACTAGGACATCATGGATGCATCTGAAAATTGCAAAAAAAAATTTAGATCTTGAATCCAAGGGATTGGAAAGATATTGACAAATCTTTTAAAAACTAGGGTTTTGGCCTTCAAACCAATCTGCATAAGAGTTAGCCTTAAAAACCAAAATGAGAACCCTACAAAATCACTTTATTAGATCCAATATGCTGCTATAAAAAACCATAAATTAGAAATAAAAACAAAATGAAACAAAATAGAGCTAGATGCTTGATTCAAGCCTCATAGTGGGTGTCAAAAATGCGTGTACAAAAATGTGTCACACTTCTATAAACCATTGTTCTTGAGAATACCCATGAAAGAAAGCATCTCAAGAGGAAAATTATATCTCTCCATATAAGGCATTAAAAGGTTATGAGATGGTGGATCTCAAATGAACCAAGTTATGCAACTCTTGGAAGGTGCACCATAGAAAGAGAGATTCAAAGATGATAGCAAGAGTGCTAGCATCTAAGAATCATAATGAATGCAATGCAAATGAAAGATATTCTAAATTAAATGAAAGAGCTAACAAAAAGAAATAAGCTAAAGAATAAAGTAAACTAATTTAAAAAGTATGCCATAATGAAAGGAGAATGAGAGCTAAGCTAAAATGCAAGAATGCTCCAAGTCTCCAAAAGATCCAAAAGTCACCTAGAAAACCTATAACATAATGTTAGCATGAGAGACTAAGATTGGAGAATGAAGAGAGAGATCTCCCTTTTGAAAAAAAATGGATGGTTGAGATTAAAAGCTAAGAGGGCTTAGTCAAGGGAGGAGAATGAATCTTGAGTGAGCCATGCGCACAAGCATCTCCACCAATTACAATCAATAGTTGACTTTTGAGAGGGTTTGAAATGTGTAGAGGAGAATTATAGTTATTTTAAAAATAGAAGATTCCTTCCACATAAAAAATTATACATTCATGTGTAGACAACAATTCTTTTTATTTATTTCTAAAATAAGAATAATTTTTTATGTGTGCACACTTAGGATAAGTGGGAAGTGTGACTTTTTATTTAATTAAAAGGGATAAAGTTCTATTAATTAAACAAGAGACTTCGGATAAAGTGGTCAAACCATAGATTATAATTGAATAAATAGGTTTGATCAAGAAAAGTTATTTATGATCTAGCATTGGAATAATTTAAAAAGGAAAAAGTGGCCTTATAATTTATTGGATCATTTTTGGGTGATTACAAAGTGAAGAGTTTGTGAAGAAGTGATTCTTGAGGAGATGACAACTAGATCAGTGATATAGATGTCAATGGAGGTTAGTCAATGAACAAGAAGATGAGAAAATGGAGATCGATGTTTATAAGGTGATTTGTACCTTATTGATCAAATTGATTATTACATGCTAGACATTATATCAGCCAAAATCATTTAATCAAGGTTAACCTAACAATCACTTTGTACATCCTTTAATCAATGCAACATTATAATGGATTTCTCTAAAGTTCTCTAACAAGGCCACTTCTAACTTAGTGATTAAATCCTTTAAAATGGTCACATCTAAAAATTTGTTGTATAACCTTTAATAGGGTTGGATTTTAACTGAGATCACTTCTTAAGAGTGAAAAATTGGTAGCATGTTACTTGGTGGTTTTTCCCAAATTGGGTTTCCACATTAAATCTTGTCATAAAAGTGTTATTTTCATGTGTTGATGTTATTGGTATACACACTATATGTTATAGTAGTTTATTTACTAGTAGTCAACACATATGGAAACAATGAGTTTAGCAGTTGCATGAAATGTTAAATTTCTCATGATATGCTATAGAGATCTAGTGGGTATTTGAGTTTGAGTAAGCATCGGTAAAAGGAGCATTACCTTGACCCTTTGATCTTGCAATTGTGGGCCTCCATTAAGCCTGTCATCCGGTTGGCTCTCATCAAATCCATCTAGTTTGATTACCTCTACACACATATCTTTCCCTTTCTTTGCCTCATGTTCCTTATCCTTATCTTTCTCTAGCTCCTCAGTTGACCCTATGTTTGGAGTAGGCTTACCTCTACAGGTGGGTTGAATGTGATGGAGGTGGTGACAATAGAGTTCATAGGTATCAGGGAAATATTGCATTGGATTGGAGGTTGAGGGTGAAGTACATGTTCATTTCCTCAATTCCTTAGTCCATTCCACCCATTTATTGGTCCTCTTTATTATGCCACCCATCAATTCTTATAGGCTCTACATTGTAGGCTCTATAGGTGGTGTGAAATAAATGGGGGTTCCCTTAATTTCCTTTAAATATGTGGATGGTTTTATATGCGAACAATCATCTTTGATACTATCCACATCACTATTTACATTGTACAGCTTGATCTATTATACAATTAACATTGACTAGAATCTTTCTCTACTCTCAATTTCATTAACATAATTTTCCCACTATTCTTCTAGCATAGGGAAGTGCTTGAAGTTTAAATCTAGCTGTAGATTATTTTTAATATAATTTATTATGTCCAATTTTAACCTTATTACCTTGTAAAGTCTAGCTTGTACCTTTTGTTGAACACATTAACATATTCTTGGAATTTGGATATGAAACATTCCTATCATCTAAGTATCTTGCTAGATTCTAGTAGAAGTCATCAAACTTTACTACCCTAATGTATATGAATGAAGGGGATTGAATGAAATAACCACTAAATTGGGTTACAATAGAGCTTCCAAAGATAACCTCATCTCCAACCACCCTTAGATTTCTCTATGTAACCTCATTGTGAAAGCATAATTTACTTTAACAAAATCCACATTACTATAATGCAGCTAGAGGCAAAGGTAGAAATCATATATTTGAATATATTTATTATACTCTTGTATGCAAGGGAACTTGGGCCATAGATGAATAGTAACTAAGGCATATATAAAGTATGGGGATATGAAGAATTGCCTTTGAGTCATCATTATTTGTAGCCATCTAGATAATTTCTCTCCTAAGATCTAAGCCTAGTCTCTATGCTTTCCTGTAGCACATACTACATATACCAATTAATAGTAGTGCTCTACAAAGTTTAGAGTATCACAATCCCCCTTTAACATATGCAAGAACAAAAAAAATGTTAATGATATCCCTCTTTAGATTCGTGCCAAAAAGTGCTTTTGATAGCTTACTTCTAGTATTATTTTTAACCTAGAACCATGTTTCTAACATATTGCCTCTTCTAATTGTATTTTTATCATTATAGCTCACCACTGAGTCCCAACAATTCATCTTATTGAATTCATCTCTCGAGGGTAGGCATAAAGTAATCTGCATAGTATCACAATCAATAGTGAGCAATACTTTGTTGTTCAACATTTTGATTTGTTTTGTATTAGTATCATAGTGAGTTATTTATTCTAGGATTAGATTAGTGGGTTTAATGACCATAGGAAAACCTTTCTTTTCTACTAAACCACTCTCCTTCAACTTCTGAGTGATGGGGTGAATTGGGTTGGGCAGCAATTTTCTGTGTAAATCACCTAAATTATAAAACTTGAGGCGGGTGTTACTAAGATTTCTCCACTCAAAATCAATCTCATTCAAACTATCATAACCAAAGAATTTCATTTCCATGGCTAAGATATTATATTAGACTACAATGGCTCTTCTTCATGTCAGAAATCAAAAAATCCCATTTGAAAGTTATGATGAAAACCTTTCTAAAATCCATTTTTATGGATTTTTTGTGTGATCTTTGGGCCTATATTTTTGCACCATAGGAATGCAAGATGTTTCATTAACTAGAAATAAATTTCTTTATTTAATGATTAGATTTGAAATAAATTCCCAGTTGTTAATGTCTAGAGATCACATCAACATGTCCTGCCACCTTTACTTTACTTCTCACAATATCATATTTCTAATTTAATTTAAACTTGGAGCCACTCCCTTTTTTTTTTCTCAATTCTCACCTTAATAACATGTGCTAGTGATCCCTATTATTAATGGAAATCTAGGAACTTGATGCAATTACCATTAAGTGATATTTTTCAACATGAGGTAGACACTTTACCTCCTTTTTGCAAACTCCTATTCAATTGCTTTCCTTCTTTGTGGAGAAGCAAAAAGGAAGCTTCTTCACTAGATAGTGTATTTGAGGAATCCCTAAGAGAATATTCCTAAATCCTTCATCTTCGCTTGTTGAGGGTATGATATTGATCTTACTTGCAAGAAATTAACCACCTTATTACTTCTCTGATCAAGGTAATAGCATGGATGAGAAAACTCCAAAATTGCGACCACTTGAGAGATCTAGTAGGAATGGACTAGTTTATTATCGGGGAAACATCCTATGAATTACCTTCTTGCTAAAAATAATTAGAGGTGGAGCATGGGAAGGAAAATCTTGAGAACATGCATAACTAAGGGAAATAACACAATGAGAAATAACTTGACTCATACTTTGACTTTGAACTTAAACTTAAGTTTTAAGATTGGACTCAAAATTTAGCATACTACCATATGGAAAAAGATATAGAACCAAAATGTAGGTAGCAACTAGCTTTGACTGGGGACTATAATGACTTGTTTCAAGGCTATTATATTTTAAACTCTAACTGTGCATATATTTTATATTTTTTTCTTCTTTTTGCCTCTTACCAACATTTTAATTCCCTTTTTATATATTTCAATGGTAAGAGTTGTGTCTTTTTATAGTAATATAACAATTATATTAATAATATAATTATTTTAATATATAATATAATAAATATAATTATATTAATACATATTATATTAATATATATTATATTAACATATGGAGTATACTATATAAGTTCAATTATACATAACATATCTATCGAGATATAATTATTCTAATAGTATTGGTGATATATATATATATATATTCAATAGTATATTATTTAATACCTAATTACTATATATGCATATATAATTATATGATAGTATTTATATTATTATTGTCTATAATAATTTATATTTTAGTATTATTATATTATTTCTATATATTATTTATTATTTTAATATTATAGACCCTATGTATAATACTTATTTTATTATTAAATTATATGTCAAATGGGGATATCATAGGGACTTAGGCATGTAAGTGCCTAAGGGACCTAGACATCTATGGTCTCACAAGTAGAAAGATGTAAATACACAATAGGATTATAACAAACTAAACAAAATAGGAAAATGATAAAGAAAGTAACAAAAAGGAAAGATGCAAAGAAACTCCCCAACTAACTATAGTATAGGGCAAGGGTTATCCACTAATAGATTTTATATAACTTCAAGTCTTGACCATTGTATGAAAATAGTAAGACTTCACTGACCAAATATGCCAACTTGAAGGAGTTATGCTCCTTTACTTGATATATCTAGAACATTCCCTTTAGAATGCATCACTTTGAATCCCTTCCTCTTGTCCCATAGTAGAACCAAGTCCCCTTCCATAAACTTTGGGGTCTTTCCCTTTTATAAAAGAGTTCCTTTTCTTGCATATGATTTTGAGTGTTCTAGTCCACCATTTCTTCTCTTTCTTCTTTGAATTGGGTAACGTACAATGCCATCTTCAAAAAACCATCCTAAAACATGCTTTCATCTATTTTGGTTTGAAGCTTACATGTAGAACCCAATTGACATAAGTGTCAAAAAAGGGAGATCTTGAAAATTTTGGAGAAAATTGTTTGTCAAGACAGATATCTACTCAATAGGAGTAATAGAAGAAGAAATAGAAACAAAGTACTTACTTAAGGGGAGTAATAAGGTGTGGAAGAAAGACATAATTTTTTATACAAATGCAAATTTTGTAAATTTTGAAAGTTTTGTATAGAAATCGGGTAGCGAATATACATTGTCTAACTTATGCACCAAATAAGGATGTATATGCCATGACAAGGTATTTTTTCCACTCATGTTAAATGGGGAGATTGTTGATCTCATTTTGGTTTTGACAAGGAAGTGACAAAACACTTAGTCATTATCTAGCAAAATCATACTGCATGTTGAGTGATCAAAACAAGCCAAGAAATCAGTGTGGGCCAAGTGATCAAAGCATGCTAAGCATAAGTTTCCAAATAGTATAGTTGAGTAATATGACTAGTCAGTGTCAAGCACTAGTATGTGCCAAGTAGATAATATATGTTGAGTCACTCAAGTGCAGAGCAGTCTATGCATGCTAAATGATTCAAGTGCTAAATAATAGTTAGTGCCTAGTTCTACATAAGTTGAGTTACAACATTTAGAGCATAGTGAAGGTCAATCATTAGAGCCTTTGGATTTTGAGTGAATAGTTTTTGGCATAGGTTTTTGTTATCACACAAACTCCTATGTAAACCATTTTTGGCTGACATAATCATGAATTTATGATTATACAAGATAAGTATGGAATTATATTACAAATCCCTGTGCAAAACATGCAACCAATGAGATTAAGGTGAACATTAGGTGGACATAAGGATCAACCATAGTCATTGATTGTAACCTTGCCCATCTCTACCATTTCTTATTTAAGAAAGAAAGACCCTAAGAAATTTATCACTGGATGAGGAGACCAATGCTAAGTGTTGAGAGAGCATTCATGGTGGCTATGATGGCTATGATAGAGATATGCAAAGAGAATTAGTCTAAGAGAAATAGAGACAAGTAGTGAGAGGATTACACAAGATAGATTTGATCAAAAGGATCAAGATACAACCAGTAAAGAGGAGATCTAATATCAAGAAGAAAGGTGCTAACCAAAGATCAAGTGTTGAATCATTCTACTAGGTGATGCAAAGTAAATCTCTTAACTGAGTAGTCCTAATAGGCTATCATAAATCTCGTACCCAAGTGCTTACTTAATTGTGAGTTGAAATCCTTTAGCAAGGCAAGACCTAATAGTCTTTGTAAGCCTTTAACAAGGCATACCCATCATAGAGTATACCATAGCTTATGATCATAAATTTTTAGCCATAATTGGCCACACTTTACAACTATAGTAGTGAAGATTTGTGGGTGTGATCCCCACCCCAATTTTACCTTCTCATTGGAGGGTTTCTGGGTAACCAATTTATTGTATTATGTGTTATTTACTTTGTGCTATGAATGTGATACATGCTAAGTTATGAGATGGATGTTGGTGATATGTTTTAGAGGAAAAAGTTTTAAGTGTTGATTCATCCCCAACCCCTTAGAACTTACTGTTGGGTGATGCGATGCGCTCCCCTGCCCACAGGTGGTTAATTATGTGGTGTTCCATGTTCACTAACAGTCATGGCTTTTGGTGCAACCGCAAATGGGCCCTAAAATTGGTATCAGAGCCTAGTTTTGGCTTGGTCATGGGTTCAAATCTCCGTGGTGCCTTCTTGACCCACGTAAGCACCTGGTATGCCCGTCGAGGGGGAGATTTTTGGGTGATGCGACACACTCCCCTGCCCACAGGTGGTTAATTATGTGGTGTTCCATGTTCACTAACAATCATGGCTTTTGGTGCAACGACAAATGGGCCCTACACTTACTTTCCCATTGTTATCTCCAAAAGTTGACATTTTCATCAAACTATCTGTTGTTAAATTCTAACTTTTCTTATCATCATGATCTACCCATATTAAGAGATACAATCCAACTATCAGAAACTACTTATCAGGTACTCTATTTGCACATTTTCCTCTATAAATCTTGAATAACTCTCACATTCCTTTGACTCTCTATAAATTTACTTGTCCATGACATTAGGACACAACATAGAACATATCCTCAACTATTCTTGATCTCATCATCAATACACAGTCTGTAGGACCTCATTTTCTATCTTCTACTTTACTAGTCTTTATAGAAACAATACTACATTGACATCACTAGCAAAGACAATCATGAATACAACATGTCAATCATGCCAAAAATCTCTCTAACAAATATTAAAATAATTGGGATATTCACCCAAAGGAATACCATCATCATTCATGCTAACACATGGCAACATCATATTTCCTTCCAAGATCACTCACAACTTCCTTATATACATCTTGTCAATATCCTAAACTTTCTCTAATATAATGATGTTTCAAGATCTCAATTATTTTTCAAATAAGAGGTAACTTTACCCTTCAAAAATGCATGGTGGTTCTAACTTTTTTTCAATCCATAAACCTCTATACTAAGCTTGTGATTACCAAAAATACATAGGAAAAATGTTCTTGGTCTTTTGATATTCCTCAACATACAACAGGTCCAAAATACTTTAACATTAGTCTCATTCGATCATTTTTGGAATAAATAAATGTGCCTTATGGCTTTTAATGATCTTATAAAACCAAAAGATTCTTAGTCTTCTTGTGTTTCCAAAGTTGCATAGTTGCAAAAGTGTAACTTTTCCAATATACCAATATTATAAAACTAATATGCATTCCTATTTATGTGACCCTTATAAGACATTTATATGACCCTAATTATGAACTAATTGATCTAATTGCATGCCCATAGGCCAATTTAGAAACTTGATCATTATGGCTTATAAGTGTGTCATGTCATGCTAATGTCGTACAAAATTGGCCTTTATTACAACTTAAAGAAATTAAACAGCATGCAAAAATGAAATGACCTATTCTAATATGCATGATGGGGTTATTTACATATGAAGGTGAATTAAAAAGATAAGTTCTTCATGTATATACCCCTGGACCACACACCCCAACCAAATTTATCTCAAGCTTACTTGAAATGAGTTTCTCTATGTCTTCCTCTGTCATCCACACAACATCCACATTTAGATAGCCTTTGATTTTGATAAGGTGCTTCCTATAATCCTTTCATTTGGTCTTCTTCCCAACTTTGGTGTCAAGTATATTCTCTATCTTTTGAGATTCCTTTAGTGATAGGTCCTTGATATCTTGTGCATTGCAGTCTTCCCTTAATCAAATTATTCATTACCTCCTTTGAATGGTGTGAGGTCTTCTATATTGAAGATGGGAGAGAGACCAATCTTGAGTGGAAATTAAATATCATAAGAATTTTTTCCAAACCTCAAAAATTATCCCACAAACTTCATATCATGTTCTGAGACTATCCTAAAAGGTAACCATGAATCCTATAACTTCTTTAAAATAAAACCTTATATATGGGAGGCATCATTAGTGGATTTTCATGGAAATAAGTGAGTCATATTTTCAAACCTTTCAACTACCACAAACACAATATTGTGTCTTATTTGTGTCATTGGAAACCCCATCAGAAAATCCATTATTATGGTTTTCCATGGCCTAGATGGTGTTTGCTCCTAAATTAACATCTTTTGAATAACCTAATGATAGGAACAAATACATCTATGGGAAGCTAATTCCCATGTTCAACATATCTCTTCAAACATTGGGGCCACCTATAAGGCTATACTCTTTCTTCTTCTTCTTCAAGCTCTACAAGACCTAGGTGGGTGAACCTCAGATTTATTCATATGGTACCAATTCCAAAAGCATACAATCTGAATCAAGAAAAATCAGATAAGACCCTTCTTTCTCCTATAATTATGCAATGGCAAAGGCATACATTAGAAAATTTAAAAAAAATATGAAATCCAAAAGCTAAGTGAGGGAATTCTTTTAGCCCTTAAATAGAAAGGGAAATGGATAATTAATTAATGTTTGATATCGGGAAAACCCAAATATGCAACAACAAGAACATGTTGATCCTGTAACTAATAAGTGCCTTGTCTATTGGGAAATTCCACAAATCACAAACATACATCCATGATACCAGTAACATATCCCATACATCAATATATTAAATCTATCTTATCACTTTGTCAATCTAACATCAGTGTTCATAAAAACCCTTATATGTATGAAATATCCTTCTCATGAAACATGCAACCTTGTCAAGATAAGTAAGTATTTACTTGGATCTTTGTTCCAATAGAAAAGCATATTGAGACATAGAACTTTAAGGAGTTGTAAATGGGTTTAAGTTCTTTGTTCCTTAACCACAAAATATTGTAGACAATAGGGACAAGAGATGAGAATCAGAAGGAAACTAAGAAGTTTGATGTTCCTTGTATTCATTTTTTTAAAATAATACACTTAAGATGCATGTAAATAACTGATAGAAGTACTAAATAGTTTGGAACTATACATAAAACTCCATCAAATATTGTTCATACAAGAGAAAATACTGAGGAATGAATGGTGGGATCATAGCTAGATCTTTTCTCAATAGTCTAGACAAACAATAAACCATAAACAACCACCGGAGAAAGAAAGAAAAAAGAAAGATATAGGAGAGAAAATAAATCTCTGATCTGATCTATAATTGACACATGTCCACTTGAATCTCTATCCCTTTCTATTGAAAAGCTTCCCTCTTCTTTCTATAACTTAAATCTAAATGGAATCTCATTGTTGAGCTTCAACAAACTCAAAACATCTCCTCCAACTGATGAGAAACCTTTACTCTAATTTTTTTTTTAAAAATGCATCTAAAATAATGATAAATCCTTCACTAAACTAACTTGGAGGCAAAAAGAAATCACCAACTGCATCTCCACTAACTTTGGCACACGCCCAATCCATCATTTCATTAGAAACCAAGACTAGACTACCATACCAAAATGCGGTTGAAAAACAAGAATCTTGGACAAAACCCTAAATATCTCACCCATACTTCTTCCTATGCAAAAATAAACACCAGATCTAGAAAGTTTGATCTAAAACCTTTCTGTCGATATCTAATAGTCATATGCTGGCCTCTAGGACATGCTCAAAATATCCATTTGAAGTTCTAGGTTGAAAATGCATGAAAACCTCATAAAATTTACCAAAAGTCTCATTTAGGTTAAAGTCCAAACTTTAGGATATAATGAAATTTTATTTAAAATCATATGAATGTTAAAACCCAATTTTTAAATTTTTTTTTCCCCTAATCTTTAGAATTTCCCTCCAAATTTGTATTTGGGCCAAACTCGGTCAACCTTCCAAGTGATACGTTGCACCATGTAATTGGTTTGTCTTTGCATAGTCATTATCACCTAGGTGCTATGTGGCACCTTTTGAATGGCCCACAAACTGCCACTTATCACTTGATGCATTGCCACATGGCAACCTCCCATTACATCTCCATGCATAGTCATCTTGCCACATCATCAAATTACTAGATGCCCTATCACATCACCACCACATGGCATCATCTGATTGGTCCACTCTCTACTCATAGGCTTCTGACACGGTTACATATGCCAACTAATTCCTCATCACATTGTCACTTTGGCAAATTGGTGAGCTACTTTAGTTTGTGACAATGTGATGACCATCAATCTTGCCCTATGTCATGATCTGGTGAGTTGCTCCTACTCTGTGCCATGTCACTACCCATGACATGTTTCATCTAATCACTTTTTCACTTTGGTGAATGATCATGCATCTTTATATTGCAATGAAGTGATGATTATCAGTTTTGCCACATGTCACAATACTTTTTAGGCAATCTTGGAACCGGCCATGTCATTAGCTTCTCGATTTCTATGTCACTTCTCATTTTGCAATTAGTCCACCCGGGCACCACATGGTATGTTTTGGTTGGTCCAAGTAGCTACCATGTGAGCATCCTCAGTTTGTGTGTCAATTCAAAATTTCCTGATTGTTGCCTCCAACTTAGTCATCCATCCATGGGTGGGCCTTATGCATGAGCCTTGTGTCTTAAAAGGCTCACACCTTTTAGAAAATATTATATAGTTCATTGAGGTATAAAAAGAGCTCAAAAAATTTTTGTGTGATAACTAAGTGTGCAATGTGGGATAACTAAGTGTGCATTTTCTTCATCAAATAGTCTAGTGCATCTTTGTGATTTCTAACAGTGTCCAATTAGGACTTGTGTGTTTCATACTGCTCCACTTTTGTGCTATGAAAAATCAAAACCTTCTTTGGCTATGTTCGAAACTCACCAAGTGGCTATGGTGAATGGTAATGGAAACAAAAAATTTTCAATGCAGACAACTTCTTTATCTGATCAGTGATCATACGAGCGACATGATCGCCAACCTATCCTCACAAAGAACAATATTTCAAACTATGATATTGTCCCAATAATCTCTTGAACATTCTCTTATGGATTTTACTGAGGTGAGTGTTAACATTTCGCATCATTAAAACAATTATTCCACCTATGACCAGGCCTTGTAACAATGTTAGATCAAGCTTGTTACCACTCTCTTTAGCAAACAAGGCCTGAGGCTCTTCCAAAGTATTTTTCATGTGAAGATATTTCTTAATGATCACAAGCTAGAGGACTTGCACTAAAAGATAAATAAATCCTATCAACTACTCCAACAAAAACCAACAAGGAATAGGTCAAATCGGTGCTGACTTAGGAGAAGTTGGAATTGACATTTTTGATGAAGGGCTTAAAACTTGGCAAACATCTCTTGCATAAGGGCCACACACCTCTAACCCATATCTTTCTAAGACACTAATGACCACTACAAAATTGAGCTCCACATGAAATTACAAAGTAAATAGCTAGAAAATTCATACTTACCTTTTTTAGCAGTGTCTTAGGGATCTAGGTGGGTAGAATATCAATGACTTTGATTAGTCCTTTGGCTTCAATTTACAAAGATGGACTTAGAGAAAATTTTGTCATGGAGGTTTATTTACATGTGCAACTCTAAATTTGATTGTACACCACATGCATCCTTTCTCACAATGTATTTTAAGTAGTCCTCCTTATGCCTAACACAATATCTCCCCTTATCTATAGCTTCTATGAAAAACTTATGAAGGCATCTGACAAATTCAGTTGGCTTCTTCAACAGTTTGAATTCATAGTGATGCATCATATCCTCTTAGCCTCAAGTTTCATTCCTTGATGGAAAACATTTGATGAATTACCTCTCATGATTAGCTCCATAGGGAAGATCTCAAATTTGTGTGAGGATATTAGAATGAGAGTTAATGATGGTAGGCTTTGCACTTTAAAATACAATCATGATAAGGGTAAGGCACAACTATCTCTGGATCAAAATCCATCAATTTAAAAGAGAGAGTAAAATATGTTCTAATGAAAAGTTTTATAGGAAATGGATCCCAAAAATTTTGAAACTTGGGGTTTCTTTGATATATTCACATTTCCTTCTTTCAAAGTTTCTCCATGATGTATAGACATCTAAACTAGCATAGGCCCTCAAAGAAACATTCATCACATATAAAAACCATATAGCCACTTAGTTTCAAATGATCAAATGTGAATTATGAATACTTTAGCATGTAAAATTATATTAAATACTTTGAAAACCTCTTCACAATCCCACCCTTTGAAATACTATTAAATCCCACAATACTACCTCAGTAACCTGATGAAAATCAGTTAGGCCTCCAAGTGGGTCTAGGTAAATTTTTTTTTGAACTGAAACACCTAACCCTTCAAAATGATCCAATTAACTCATCATACTAATTTGATTCAAAATCCATCATTGCCTGAAAACTTTAAAACTCATTTTAACACTTTCTGATAACTATGATTTTTTGCCTAAAAGCCTTGGGGATTGGCTTTAAAAACTGACTAAAACAAACAACAAGGCCCTGAGATCTGAAAACTAATTCTATGTTCCACATTCTTTCACCCTATCAAATTTTGTGTAATGGAAACACCTATTTCAAAAGATATTGACTGTCAAAGTTGCTCACTTGAAACTGCCTGCAAACAAACATGTCAAAAAATAATAAATTGCATTCAGTTTTGGCTTTGGAAAAAGGTCAAACTGACACTTGGCAGCACAAAAACTAGGGCATTATTTCACTATCATGAGGAGAGTATAAATCTATGATTTGGGCCAATGAAAAATGATAGGAAAAATTTGGCAAGCAATCAAAGTGGGGTACTTAGAATTGTAGAACTGGGAACACCAATAGAACTGTGATTTTATCAAATAGAATGGACTTGGGAAAGTGTACAGATAGATTTTTCAAGACTTGAAAACTGGCACACTTAAATTATTTTTAGATTATAACATAGTGTTATAATCTATTTGGTTTCATCTATTATGGATTCAAAGTTGTAACATCCAAAACTGAGCTACTGATCAATCTGCACTTTTAGACACTAGTAAAACTTTATAAATTGTATTTGGAATCATGTTTAAAAACTACTTAGATGGATTCATCATAGGCTCAAATATGGAAAATAGAAAGTGTTTGATCTCTAGAATGTAATAAAAGGAGAATTTTCTTAGTATGGTTAAGTAGGTCAAAGTTATAACTAGTCAAATAGGGTTTCTTAAAGTTCTGAGAAATATGCATCAACATGACAATAGTAAACAACCAACTTTGAGGGATTCAAAACCTAGTCAAAACATATTGAAACAACTCCATTTTTTTCAAGGCACTTGCTAATTATACTTTCTATCATACTTCCAAATACATCTATAAACAAGAATTTATCATATTGGCCCTATAAGTGGAGAGATAGTGTTGATCTTACCAATCTTAAGAACGGGAATCACAAGACTAGTTTTCCAATCTAAAGGAAACCCCTACTAATTATTTTTGTTGAATTACTTTTTAAGGTATCATACAAGATTCTTCATGCTTTAAATGTGTAAGTAATATTTTATTATTTTTATTATATACAAGATACTACTAATTATTGTATGTTTATATTTGATATAAATAGCCTGCATATTTGCCTATGAAAAAATACCACACATTGCAATATGAACTCATAACAAAATATGCAGATAATTGCTAGATTGTAATCTCAGTTTAAAAAAAAAGATGATGGAAAATGTTATTGTCTCTACAAAAATTGTAATGAATTAAAGAATTAAAGACTTCTAATCACAACAACTGAGAGATATTGTAATCAACATGATCACATTGAAGGGGGAAATGAATTTCATCCATTGGTGAATGTGGATTTCTAAATGGGGGGACATGGAGGTGTGACTATCAAAGTAGAAGGTAATGCTCCCATGAAAGAAGATGATCTTGTGGTAGAGAACACAATTGAAGAAGATTTTACTAGCGTAGTTGATCAAGATGATGAAGATGATGATACTAGCACATCTGATTATGATGATGAAGATAACCTTGATAAAACTATACTTAAAAATACATACGAACCCCTATACTAAGGCTCCCAAACAATTCTTCCCTCCATTATATTGTTGTTGGTGAACTTCAAGGTTATGAATGGTTTATCCAATGTAGCAAACTTATATATGCTGAGGTATGTCATTTCTATCATCTTCTATGTTAGTATACCATTAATATTATTTGTAGTAACCAATTTTATTTTTTTACATAGGTTGATAGGTGAATGTCTATTTCCATCATCCAACATTCTAATATGCTCTTACTAAGAATTATCTATCATTATGAAATATATTGGAATAGAGTATCAAACAATACATGCATGTCCCAATGATCATATTATATATCATAATCAATATGAATTTACAATAGAATTACCTAATTGTTACATTAGTGATAAAATCAAACAACAACAAAAGGTGCCTTACAAGGTTCTTCAATACATTTGCATTATTCCATGTTTGCAATGATTATTCAAGTGCACTAGCTTGGCACAATTTATGGTTCATCATGCATCTGATAGAAGTCAAGATGAAATTATGAAGATATCTATAGATGGTTCTAAATTTAAGGACATACAATATATTTAGACACTTTTAAAAGAAACTCATAATCTCAAGCTTTCATTTGAAGCAGATGATGTCAATCCATTTGGAGAGATGAGATCTATTTACTCAGTCTAGCCTATTTTTTTATTAAAAATAATATTCCTCCTTAGATGTACATAAAGAGGGAATACATAATGTTTGCAATGACTATACTAGGTATTGTTTCATTTAATATTCATCTAAATTAATTTATAATTAACCCATCAAAATGGTCATATTAATTATGTAAAGTTTATGTCCATTCAACTAGGTAAGTACCAATTGAAACATATGAATGTATATATTGAGCCCCTTATTGATGACTTGTTGAATTTATGGAATGAGGTCACATATCTCTAGACCAATAGGGAAAACAATTTTAATTATTTGCAATGCTTGTATGAACAATACATGATGCACCTAGGCTAACACATTTTTGCAGTATGTAAAATTGTTAACACATATTTTTGGTATGTTATAGTGGTAACATATTTTTGTTGTATGTTTACGTTTCACATGATAATTAAAAATATCAAAATTAACACATTTCATCCAGTTATACACAATATTGTAGGTCTTTAGACAAAGGGAAAATATGCATGTCTAGTTTGTGGTCCAAAGATGAAATCTCATCATTCAAAAAGTTTAGGAAAGAAGGTGTTTGATGAGCATAAACACTTTCTCTACAAAAATCATAAGTATTGAATTAATAAAGAACAACTTTTCAATGGGAAAGATGAGACAACATCAGAACCATGAAGAATGACACCTCACCTATGGAAGTTAGCATATAATAGAATAAAATATCATTCCATCTAACGTTTTTTGTTTGAAATTTATATTTGGATATCATCTTTTGTTTACTAATGATGTAATTAATGTTCATGAAGATCATCAAGACATTGATGACCAACTTCTAGAAGGACTAAAAAGCTGTCCTAGATAATTTAGTAGGTTGTTGTACTATGAAAACCTCCAAATCATGCATTTTTTTGACACTATACATATTAGAAAGAATGTAATAGAGACACTATGGAAAATACTAGATGGAAGGTGTGACAGAAAAAGTTGTCCACCTTTGTAATGAATTTCATAAGTCTAATCATGCATTAAATTTTTTTCATTGAATCGAATAGAAATGGAGACTAGATTAATATGAGTGCCCTTCCTTGGCTATTAACGCGAGAACAAATAGATGCCATAAAAGAAACCATACAAAAAACTAAATTTCCCATAGGATTTTCTACAAACATAAGCAATCTCATATGAATGAAGATGATTTTGGATCAAGGTTGAAAATGCATGATTGGAATACCTTCATCAAGGTAAGTCATGTTCTTCTCTATTTATAATATATTTGTAAAAATTTATTTACTTTTCATTATATTATTTTATAATTTATTGAAAATATCATTTTATAATTATTGTAGTATGTTCTACCTCTATCTCTCCCACACAACTTTGACAACACTATGAAATAAGTTATATATGATCTTGGGAAATATATGAGGTTATAAGTGCTATTTCTTAGATTTATTGCATAGATATTATATTTGTGTCTTGATTTACATTTTGTCTAGTTTATTGTATAATCTTTTGTAAAGTCTTGTTTATATTTTTTTGCATGTTGAATCTCTTCTAGGTGGTTTTCATTTAAAGAAATTGATAAAAAGATATCAAATATTGGAAGATAAAAAATCCTCAACTTATATATGAAATTCTAAAGTTTCTACCTTCAATGTTTTTCAATGTACTAGAACATTACCTCATATGTCAAGTTGAGGAGACTGAATTGTGTAGACCTATACCAACTAGGTCAATGTTGATGGTTGAGAGGCACTTGAAATGCAGGTCTTGGTTTGAAAAAGAGCACATCCTAAGGGTTCTATGCTGGAGGGAGATATGTGTATACAAGACCATGGTGTAAATTAGCGAATATCTTCCCAAGTTTGCAAGAAATATCCAAGTAGACCGCATTTGGGATCCAAACTCCATTAACAAGTTCAAAGGGGAGTACTTGATAGGGAAAGGTAAATTGAGGAAAGTGAGAGGTAATTATAAGATTTTATTGTAGTTAATTAATTCTTATCCATCTTCAATATAAGTTATTTATAATTGGTCTATTTATTTTATACAATTACTTGTGAGTGGGAGGCACTTCATTTGTCTATTGCAAACAATCTTGATTGGATGATGATATGGATTAAATGATCTCAATAAAATGGTTACTCATTAACATGGAAAGGTGTTGCTTCATTAGTTAAAGAATCTCATTGAAATGGAGATTCTAATGTTAAGCCAATGGTAATTGATCTAGCATATGGTTTAAGATGTATAAAGATACATTTAAGTTTATATATCATGACCCATATATTTAATATCAACTTAAAAATTGATACAAATTATTTTGAAATGTTTGAAAAATTATAGGTCAAGCACCACAAAGATATGTACTACCATAGCCATAAATTTTGCATTAAAAATATGGATGGTATGAAGAAAACTTGTGATTCTGGGATAACTACAGTCTTTGAGGTCACTAATATCTTATCATCAACAATCTTAAAATTAATACAATGGAATTTTGGATGATATACTTTAGTGTGACTTCAATTCCTTCAAATTAGTTCTACTTGTCATCAAATGGTACAAGCTATGAATGAATCAAAATGATCCTGATAGAACTATTATCGAACATGATAATGGGTTTAAAATGATTAATACAAGGTCATTTGGACTAATTAGAAATGAGCCCTATATTCTTCCAAGACAATGTGAGAAAGTGTTTTACATTGGCATTCTACATAAATCGAGTTGGTCATTTGTTGTTAGACACGATCCAAGAAGAAGATTGGTAAAGTATAATGTGATTGAAGGAGAAGATACCAAAGAAGTAGAGTATGAAGTAGATGATGATCACAAACAACAGTTAGCCGATGAAGAAGAAGATGATGCTAGTGATGATGTTGATTATGGTGATGGTGATGATGGTGATTATCATAATGATGATGATGATGATGATGTTGATGATGATGTTGGTGGTGGTGGTGATGGTGGTGGTGGTGGTGGTGGTGGTGGTGATGATGATGATGATGATGGCAATGATGATGTTGGTGGTGGTGATGGTGGTGGTGGTGATGGTGGTGATAATGTTGATGATGGTGATGATGATGGTCATGGTGATGATGATGATGATGAGATGGATGAAGATAATGATAAATGACATGATCAATGAGGTATGATCAGGTATTTATTTATTCATAGAGGTTTGATTACCTTATTATACATTTTCATGATTATTTTATTTTATTTTGAAGTTTAATGGCATGGTATAATTAATTCACTGTGTTCAATTCTAATGATAACAAAATAGGTGATTTATGATACACATGTTTCAAATGTGTTATGATGCTCAATTGTTAGTATTGATTACTTGTAATATATTTTTGTGCATGATTTTCACCCTTTGTGGAAATAGGTGAAGGACTGTAGACATTATCACCCCTTTTGTTGAGGATCTTGGATATTTAGCACACATACAATAGAGGTAATGAATGAAAAAATATACACTGATTATGAGCTATGAACATTATTCATGTTATGTTATATGTAATTTGTAACATTCATTTCATGTAATTTTTAACTAACTTAAGATAAATGATTTACATACACAAGAAAATTAACTCCTTTGATGAGGATCCTACATAGTGACATGGATTGACTGATATAAGTCAATACACCCTATAGAACCAATTTATTCTTTTCTTTCTTTCTCTTTACCCTCAACATCTACTTTAGGCCAAATTCAGAAAAATTAGCCTCATATAGAAAAATATCTCACTCCTTCAACAGTGTCTCTCATTTGATGGGTTGTAGGTACCATAAAATAGGTATTTGTTAGATCTGTCTTCCTTGAGTGAGGAAAATGTAGTAGGTATACAATAGTGAGATCAACTAGAGGTCAAAATAATATAAGAAAATTCAATAAATGCATGGAATTTTTCCTTGCTGAAGGGGGGTCATGTTCGTGTGATGATGAGACAAAAAGTGACATCAAGGTTCTCTTGAGGCACACACACCTTTAGAAAGAATGGGTACCCAAGGAATTACCTCCAATTGAGACTAATTTTTTTGTTGATGAGAGGATATATTGCATAGCTCCACCATCATTACATGGTTTGGGCCTTTATTTCATAGATGACATAAAGTTTAGTTATAACAAAGTTGTTGAATTGATGGAATATGTAGGACCTTGTTATAATTACAATAATTGGATGTGGATAGTTCAATATAAAAAAGTATGCATAGGTATGCATTATATACAAATTATCTAAAATAGAAAGAAAATGATCAAAGTAAAAGACTTTCTATGTACATTGGTAGAAGGCTAAAAGGAATAGGGAACATTTCAGGTTTTATAAATAGTACACATCTTGGGTCAACTAATAAGTGACCCAATTGCATTTTCAAGGAGCATGAGGGAAATTATATTTTTGTATGTGCAATAAAATCAATAAGTGTAGGGGAAGAGCTACTAATAGATTACAATCTGAATTGCATATGTACAAAGAAAGTTACTATCATGGGACTAGTAAGTACTATATATATAACATTAAACTAATTACCACCAATTAATAACTCCAATATATAATATACTATTTTATTAATAATTTTTTTTGCTATGTTATCTATTTCATTCATTCTGTTGATGTTTCTATATTTAATATTTGTCACAAGGTGACATGGATCCATCAGATGACAAAGGCGAGGATGTTCTTCCCACACCTTCTTTGGTGAAGGTAAACCTTAGTGTAATTATAATTGTACAAAATTTTATATTATTAAGTTATTTTCAATAGGTTTTTGGAGTTATTTTGATTCTTTTGTTGATTTTTCTATCACAAAATGATGCTTAGGGAAAGGGAAACACACATGTAACAAAAGAGCAATTATTTGTTGATATGGAAGCAACAATATTATGTGATGATTATTGGAAAAATGGTAAGTTATATGTCTAGAGTGTTTTCAATTATGGCAACATATATTTAGTATTTCATTTATGTATTTAGAGTTAGAAAATTGTCTAAGTGTTAGATAGTTTGCAATAGTATAGAGACAGATGTGATGTGTACAGACAAAAGACTTTGAGTTATCTCATGAGCAGTTGAGGATAACTATATGATAATTTTAGGATGATATAGGTTAGAACACAGATGTGCATAGACAATAAGGTGCAAGTTACAATTGATTTACTAGTTCAGGTAGTAAATAGGAACAAATAGAGCATATTAGAAATATGAGTTGTATGACTTAAGGAATTCTTTTGGTGACAAAATAATTACTAATTCATGATGGGTTAACATTATAGATATTAATCACTAAGTGATTTTACATCAATTCAAGTGTGCAAATACATGAAGGCCAACTAAGAAGAGATTTATTAATTTGCAAAATATAACTAAAGTTCTTATCTTGTGAAAATAAGATGCAAGATGTGTGACAAGAAAACTGTTGTGAAGATAACTTGAAAGATATGTGAGCCTTATATGATACAAAATCTAATGTATGATCAAATAAAGTGTGAGTTTTAGCAATGAGAAAGTATTGTATATATACCTCTACTTGTGAAGAACTTTATTTCTTATTGCATGTTAGGGTAGTGGGATCTTCTTGCATACATTGTATTTGATCTACCAACTCCTAACAAGGTTGAGGATTTTAACAAGGCCTAGTCCTCTAACAAGGACTTGAGTTACTATCTATACTTCATAGACTCCTAATAGGGTCAATATCCTTAACATGATTTTTTTGTTTAGTGAATCATCTAGTAGGTATCACCCCCATTAGGGTTTTCCCTTGGCCAAGGTTTCCCTAGTTAACAAATAATGGTGTTATGAGTTCTCTTTGTGTATGGTTATACTTATTGTTCAACATTGTTGGTTTACTTTCATATGCAAGTTATAAAAAAATTAACAATATTTAGTTGTGAAAAAAATTTTGTAGAATATTCATTCACCCACATCCCCCCCAACATCAATATTATCTATTTCTAACAATTCGTATCAAAGCATAGTTACTCTGAAGAGGCTTAATGGTCTGAGTAAGATCCCTATGGATATGGAATAGTTTAAGCAAAATCTTGAAGAAGCTCTTGAGAAGATTGACCTTCTTACTGAAGAAAGAAATAACCTCAATAGATATGAAGATGCAAAAGTTTGCATTGGCAAACTAAAAGACAAGATTAATGATCTAAAATCTACTAATGAATCAAATGTGTAGACTAGTCATAGTGACGAAGTAGGAAATCTCAAGAAAGAAAATGAGATCTTGACACATGAGTTGAAAATTATTGAACTTAAGTTGAGCCTTAAGGAAAATGACGACAAGAATGAAATTGATCTGAAATATAAGAATGTAGACCTTAGATCCTATATGAGTCAAGCAACATTTGAATTAGATTCTACCAAAATAGAACATGCCGAGTTAAAAAAAATACAACACTATTCTCAAAGGAGAGTTGACATAGGCTAAACAATAGTTAGAGAAACTTTATATAGGTAGTGAGAAAATTGAAGAGAAGATATTTTTCTAGAGACCCTCTTATGAGAAAATAGGTCTTGGATATCTTATTGGAGAAAAGTCAACCAAGACAGTTGAAATTAGGAAAGAACTAGATCAAGTTGTAGAAACCCCTAAAGAAACTGATTAGAATAAGATTGAGTCATCTAAAGGAGTTGAACTGGTTTATTTGTCTAAGAATCTAATGAACCTAAGCAAATTCAATCACCCAAGGAAGTTAGACATGAATTCAAAGGTAAATATTTCATATGCAATGAAGTTGGTCGTATGAAAAGAGATTGCATAGGTAAGTATTTTAAACCTATTACTAATTTATATTGTTTTAATTATCATGGTTATGGTCATAAAGTAGTAGATTGTAAGAAACCTAAGTTTGATAGTAGTAAAATAGTAGAGTGTTTAGGAATACTAACCCTATAGGTAAGGAAAGAGGAAGATTACATAGTAGATCAAATGATGGTGAAAGATCTAATGGTGAAAGAAAATAGATTGTATGCTACAAATGTAATAATCTAAGATACATTCCAAGGAATTGCAAAGCACTTGATAGTCTGAATGGAACCAATCAGAGGAGGAACATACCTATATGTTAGTTGTGAAATAACTTTGGACACACATCAAGATTTTGTAGAATGAATAGAAGGAACTACAATAGGAATCTAAATCATAGAAGTAAAAATAACACAAATGATAGAAGAAATGATAAAGGTAGTGAAAACAGTTAGAAGGAAGCAATGAAGGTACACGTTGATGAATTTAAGAAGCATTTGTGAAATCTTGTAATCTAGAGAGTTCTTCTATAGTGCTAGAAGAACAATATTTTGATGCACCTAAAGGGAATTTCAAGTCATAAGTTTTTTGTGATTATAGTTACAAACTATGGAAAGTTAGATAGTGTATGATGTAAGTGATAGGCTGAAGTATAAGTTCAAGAAACATCCATTTGTTTCTTTAGTGGATGATCCATTAGGAGCATTTTCAAAAATCCCTTTGAATTTACTTCACATAGAGGATGTTCAAAGTTACATCCATTGCAAGTTTGAAAGCATTCAAGATGAGGAAATGCATAAGGATTTAGGATTAATGTGTAACAATGACCTAACCCTTAAATTTGAGTACATGCACCTAAGTGAGCTGAATTTGATCAAGTATTCTACATGGAGTTTGATGATCATGAGTGGACTAGAATCATATGTGTAGAGTTCATTATGAGATGTTTTGGATAGGTGATGTACTAGTCACAATTGATAATTACCTAATTCACAAGGTCACAAGTTTAAGAAATTAAGGATGCAACTCAGTGAATGATAGAAACATGAGAAAGATAGTTGAGAAAAACTTGTACACTAGATTTGGTGGAAGAAATATGAAAGTGTAGAAGTTGTGAAAACCAACTTCACAGATTGCCAAGATCACCTACATGCAAATAACCTGCTGAAGAGAAATTGAAAAAGAAGGAAAAAACATAGCTTGGAAAATCTCAAAAATATGAGAGAAAAACCTGTATTCCAAGATTGATTGATTGAAAAAAGAATTACAAGAGTTCAACCTTAAAGGTGAATGAAAGCCCTAAAGCCTAAAAAAGATAGGTTGCACAATATAATTAATAAAATATTAATTATATGCACCTAAAAGATAGCTTAAGAAAACTAGAGTAATAGGCAACTTAATTAATTAAATCAAAGTGATTTAATTAATAAGTGCAAACAAATAATTACTCTAACAACCCCCCTTAAGCGAAGCTTAGGAGGTAAGCTAACCTAGCACAACTATAAAAGTAGAAAAAGGGTCCTGGCAACAAGGCTTGATCGGGTACCCAATACAAGGAAATCTCTATAAACTAGAGACAAAGGAGAAAACCCAGTGGGGAAAAACCCCTCTCCAAAAAGAGATAGCAAACAATGTTCTAGAAGATAGGAACAAAGAGATCAGAAGAGAATCATTGAAGCATGAAGAATCGCAAAACTCTATCAAAATTTTAATCTGTAGAACCTCCATGGAAATAGAAGGCATGTACTAAGTGTGTCTATATGGTAGATGATCCATCTCACCGAAATGCATAGGTAGCTAGCCACTGCAATCGCCTAGTATGTAGGATCAGGTACTGAATACATAGCTCACACTAATGAACCACCGAACCAAGGAAGCATTAGAACCAACAATATAACCCCCCCTTAATGTAGATAGGGTGAGGTGATAGGCAACTGAAAAGATGGGCCAAAAATATCCTACAACATAGGAACCAAACACATCAAGAGTGAGTTACAGACACCTATAAAGGCACATGTCATCGACACATCATGGGGCTAATGTCATGGAAGGGATACTCACTTGAAAAAGGAAGAGGGCCTAAATTACAATCAACTATCCCCCCCATGGCACTTTATAAAATAGTGCAAGTACAACGAATCACAATGATGAAAAGGATCCCAAAATGCAAGAGTGGCACTTTATCTCAGTGCATTTGCATAAAAATGCTTACAAATGATATCAACTATGATCAGAAAAGGAAAAAAGTTGATACAAAAGATAGTACAACCCAAAACAAAAGATCCCATGCCAATAAAATGATCCTTAGACCTAAAACACCCAAGATATCCACCATAGAGAAAAAATGCCAAAAACATGATAGAAAGAGCATGGGGCAAAATTTGGAAGAAATTAAATCATTTATGAAAAGTAGATAGAACTAGCTTTCCAAATATATCATGTTTTCAAAAAAAGAGATGGGACACACAAGAAATGCTCACCGGAGTAAAAAATAGAACTTCAAAATTTAACTAAAAAATAAGAAACTAAATTGCATCAAAACCAAAAAAATCTTGCACCACTGTCTCCATCTCAGAACTAGCTTTCTGGCCCTTCTTTTGGATCGAAAAAAAACCTCTGTATGCTCAAGATATTGCCAAAAAACCAACTGTAGGTCAGAAAAGAATCCTTGAGAGGTGTTGGAGGACTGATGATGTAGTACTAATGTTAGCAATCTAATGGAAAAAATTTGACAGCTTGGGGGCCATCACGGCAAAAAAGGGGCCACATGGTAGTACCACATGGATGCCACATGGCAAAGCGCCATGTGGTACCCATGCCATGTGTCACACCCAAGACACACTGACTATGGAAAAAAATCCATCTGAGTGCTGACAGGCCTACCAACTGTATAAAGGTGGAGTGGTGGCCATGAACTAGTGGCGGAGGAGCCCATTGGCAATAAAGACTAACAGAGGTGGGGGGTACTAGAAGCACTGCTAGTGTCGCCGCTGAAGAGGTGGTGGGTGGGTTGCAGCCAGGCCATGATTTTGTTGCGGTGGCATGCTTGGCTACGGCTATGTGTAGGTAGGGCCATAGTGGTGTGATAGTGGCTCCCAAGTGGCACACTGGCAGAGTGCCCAAAATTTGATTTTTAAATATATTTTTTTGCAATAAATGCAAAATCTCATCCGTAAAGCCTCCATGGGGGGCTAAAAAATTTTCCCAGACACCCAAAAGCAAAAATGAACAAGTTTTATATGGATCTTGACTATAAATGGCCTTCCAGATCCAATGGCAGTATCCATTTGGGGCCAAAGTGCTCCGAAAAATCACTCTACCTCCCGATTAAAGAAAAAAGCACAAACAAACTAGGGTTTGTGTCTTCGAATCGTGGCTTCAAAAATCATTCAATAGAGAAGCAGTAGAGATGCTCTGATACCATGTAGAAGTTGTAAAAATCAACTTCATAGATTGCCAAGATCACCTGCATGCAAATAACTTGTTGAAGAGAAATTGAAAAAGAAGGAAAAAACAAAGCTCGGAAAATCTCAACAAGATGAGAGAAAAAACTGTATTTCAAGATTGATTGATTGAAAAAAGAATTACAAGAGTTCAACCTTAAAGGTGAACGAAAGCCCTCAAGCCTAAAAAATCTAGGTTGCACAACATAATTAATAAAATATTAATTATATGCACCTACAAGATAGCTTAAGAAAATTAGAGTAATAGGCAACTTAATTAATTAAATAAAAGTTATTTAATTAATAAGTGTGAACAAATAATTACTCTAATAGAAAGTTGACATGATTTAGGACAAAGGAGTTAAAGTATTGAGTAAAATTCTTGGATATAAACTGAATCATAGTTCTAGAGTGAACTTAGTGCTAGGAGGATTTATGTATGCAACATACATGATGACTATAGAGAAAATTAAGGTAAACATGTGCAAGATTGACAAAACATGGTTGTTGGACAACATTGCAAAGATAAAGAAGACCAAGAATGCAGTCTTTAGATTTGAGTCTTTGATGACACAACTATTCTTCTATGCAACCAAGCAATTCCCTAGAATGAAAAATTGGGATAATGATGAATGTAGTTTGAAGATGGTAACACAATGTTACAAGGAAAGATTGGAAAATGTTAGAGATAGTGACATTGATAGAATGATGAAAAAATTTCAATTTGAGATGAAATAGAGATATAGAATCCCTCCCTCCATGGTAGAAAATGATAATACTTGTATAGAAGTAGTAGAACCAAGGGTAAAATTCATTGAACCTATGGGATATTGGATGAGCAAAGAACTCATAGAAGGGTATGCATAGATCATACTATAGTCTAAGAAGAACATTGAATTCCCTAGATGGGGTACCTATGAGGAAAAGGTAAGGAAAGTTCATTCTAAACTTCACACCAAGGAAATTATGAAGAAAGTGGAGAGGAAGATAGAGTCCATGCTTAAGGAATTAGGTATGACTCTAGAGGAGTTTAATAAGATCAAAGGTATTGCACTAGAAATGAAAACTAGTGGAAAGAATGAGGTGATAGCAACAACACCAATTGCTATTATAGCATCATCTGAAGGAGTAATAATTTAAAAACCTTGTATGTAGACATCCAAAATCTATGCAATAGTTGCACAAGTGCAACTAATTGGAGTTAATTATGATCAACCAAGGAGGAAATCAAAGGACAACACACCTATTATGCAAAGAAAATCTAAGAGATTGGTGAAGACAAAGCAAGAACCTACATCATTCTCCAAGGTAAGGGTCAAGAAAACCACAAGTGGACCTGTGAAATAAGAAATACACTACAAATTAGTGATTATGAGGAATCCGATGATGAAATTGAGGATAAACTAGTTGAGTAAGAAACATAAGTAGGAAGAACACTAGTAGGGAAGAAGGGATGGAAACCAAAGGTATAAAATTTGAACATGCAAATTATTAATGATGATAATTTTGTACAATTGAATAAGAATTATATCTTGTATAATAATATGGATAGAAGGCAATTAGAGAATTCCATATTAAGGAATATGATCTTGAGGAAAAAAAGATTTGATAGTATATAAGGAAAGATCCTAGAATGCCTCTATATTAGGTTACTAAACAGAAAAATGAGAGTAGTAGAAGAAGACACCAAGCTAAGAGAGAGCATGGTTAACAAATTGTGTGAAGTAAACACTAAGGAAGAGTTAGAAAAAATATTGAAAGGCATTGAACCCTTACTGAGGAATAAAAGAAGAGTTATTATTCTTATGGAAGCAAACTATGAGGAAGTAAGGAAAAACATAGAGGAAGCCATTATGAAACACATGAATTCAATACCTCCAATGATGAAGGAGAGTGCACAACCATAATCAAATAGTCCTACCTATGTGGAAGCCAGTACTCCCATTGATGGTGAAGAAGATTGTAAAGAGACAGAGCAAGCACCATAATCTCCTCACATAGTTATTGGTACTAAATCCATGCAAGTGGATAGTACACACATAACAATTGATGCAAAAGAAAACCCTTTTGCAACTTATGGAACAACAATTGTTGGCAATATTACTACCTATACTAGTTCTGATGAAGAAGCTGAAGAAGAAGAAAGAAAGAGGAATATTGAGATAAAATTATTAGAAGAAGGAGAAAGAAAGAAAATTGTAGAGAAGAAAATATTGGAAAAAGAAGAAAGGAAGAAATATGTAGAAGAAGTGAAGAGGAAAGAAGAGGAAAAGAGAGAAGAAGAAGAAAGAAAAGAAGAAAAAAAGAAAAAGAAAGCAGAAGAAGAAATAAAGAAAGAAGAGGAGAAGAAAAAATAAGTTGAGAAAGAAAGAATATAAGAAGAGAGGAAAAAGGTTGAGGAAGAGAAGAAGAGTACAAAAATGAAATTAGTTAAAATTATTCCCACAACAACTCCAGTAGCAATAGTACCAATAGTATTATCTAGTGATGATGATGATTAAAAAGGAATGATGAGCTCTTTGAGAAAATTTCTCCAAAAGAATAAATTAGTTAAGGCTTTGGAGAAGGCATTATTAGAAGTCTTAAAAAGAATGTAGAAGATGGTTCACACAACTACCACAAATCTAGACTTATAGACTAGGGCATAAGAATTGGTGAATGCTTTTGATGAAGAATTCATAACCTTGTCTAAAATTTCCTCAGCACATGCACAAGTCAAGAATGATGCATTATTATTTGATACAGTATACACAAATGTAAGAAATGACACAAAGTCATTAGATGTATTCTATTGGATACAATTTTTCAATTGAGTGTTGTCTTTGATGTTACACAAATGTCATATCAGTTATCAGACAGAGTCTACCGAGCTTAGTTGGTCAGAAAGACAAAAGATAGAGTCTACCGAGTTCAATTGGTTAGAAAGACAAAAGAAAAAGTCTACTGAGCTTAGAAGGTTAGTGAAGAAGGTTTACAGTGTCTATTGAGAATTCTCAGGCTTTACCTTGTGCAACAGTTATTACCAAGATTTCAAGGTTAGCAAAAGAAATTTAGTTGTTACCCTCACTCGGTCATCAAGAGAAAATAATGTCGGAAACAATTCTAACAAAGCTTTCATGGACAGTGAAGGAAATTTAGTTCTTACTGAGTTAACTTGGTAAAAAAAGGATTTTTTAGATTTTGTAGTGTTAACTGAGTTAAGATGGTTAACTCAGGAAATTATTTCTAGAAGTAGTATTTACCGAGCAGGGTTAGCCAATGAAGGATTTCATTGTTTTATGGAATAAAGTTTATTTTTTTAAAGTAATATTTGTAGCCCGTTTTGGATGCTATCCCCAATTTTATCTCAGCTCAGGACAATCATAATTTAATGGCCCCTTTCACCTTGGCTGAGATTCAAAATATTGTCTTTTCCATGGCTTCTGATAAAGCTTCTAGGTCGGATGGCTTTACTGCCCTTTTTTTCCAAAAGGCTTGGGATGTCATTTGCTTTGACCTTTTGGATGTTCTTGAAGAATCAAGGCAGAACTCTGCCATGTTAAAATCTTTCAATTCTACAAATATTGTCCTCATTCCCAAAGTTGATGATCCCCAATCATTTTCTGATTTTAGACCTATTTCTCTACCTAATACCATTTATAAAATTATCACTAAGGCTATTTATATGCACCTTCAACATATTATCCATTCAATTTTTTCCCCTAAATAGGAGGTTTTTGTTCCTGGTAGGGATTCTTTAGATGGGGCTATCCTTGCACATGAGACCCTTCACTCAATTCAGTCTCACTCTCTTCTAGCTATTATAGTCAAAATTGACATGATGAAGGATTATGATAGATTAAGTTGGTCCTTCTTACTTAAAATCCTTCTAAAATTTGGTTTCTCCAAAAAATGGTGCAAATGGGTAATGGCTTGTGTTTCTGGTGCCCACTTTTCTATCATTATTAATGTTTCAGCTTTGGGTTATTTCTCTGCATCCCAGGGTGTTAGGCAAGGCGAACCTCTTTCTCTTGTTCTCTTCATTCTTGTGGCTGAAGCTTTGAGCCTTGCTATCAATGCTTCACATTTGGCTAGTTAATGGCTTGGTGTCTCAGTTCCAAACACATCAATTGTGATTACTCATTCTTTGTTTGCTGATGATACCTTCCTTTTTGGTAGGGCTTCTCTTCTTGAAGCTAATCACATTCACCAATTACTTGATTCTTATTGTTTGGTATCTGGTCAGAAGATTAATCCTCTAAAATCTAAAATCTATATTTTTAATACTGAATCTTCTCTTGCATCTCAGATTAAGGGGATCCTTGGTTTTCTTTTTGATGAGCTCCCTTCGTCATATTTGGGTGTTCCTTTTTTTGTTGGTTCCAATAAAACCATTTATTGATAGTCTGTTGTTAGTCAGATTAAGGCTAGGATTTTGGCTTGGAAGATTAGATGGATCTCCCTTTTAGGTCAAATTTTTCTTAGCAAAATCATCTTGTCTTCCATTCCCAACTACTATTTTTTAGTTTTTCTTGCCCCTAAATCTATTCTTGTACAAATTGAGAAATTAATTAGGGATTCTCTATGGAATGCTAATATGATGGGTGAAAAGAAGCTTCCTCTTATTTCTCTTTCTGAAATGGCTACTCCTCCTTCGTCCAGGGGTGTTGTTTTTCATAACTTGCATGCTCGAAATTTGGCTTTTGTTGGTAAGCTTGTTTGGAAAGTTTTTTCTCAACCAAACATTAAGTGGTGTAGATTGATATAGGAGAAATATCTTGATAATTTGTATCCTTCTAGAATTCTATCAGTTTTGGATCCTCCCAAAGGTTTTGCCATTTCGAACTTCATCATTAAGTGTTGTCATATCATCACTTCTTCTATCTCTTGGGAAGTCCATGATGGTGAATCGATTGACTTTTGGTTGGACTCTTGGAATAGTTTACCTCCCCTTTCTTCTATCCATCCCTTCCTTCATATCTGGGAAATTGTTCATTCTCATTGGGGTTCCAAGCTTGTCAACTATGTTTCAGTAGTCTCTATGTTTTCTTGTTTGGTTCTTTGGCGTGATTTTTTTCTTCTTCCTATTAACCCCCAAGCTACCTCCCACGCTAATTATTTTTTAGCTAAACAATCTATTTTTTTATCCCCTTCACTTGATAAACTATTTTGGTGTCCTTCTCTTGATGGTAACTATTCGTTTAAGTTGGGGTATGACTTGGTCAATTCCAGCCTTCTCTCCATGTCTAAATAGTGGGCTTATACATTTTGCTAGCATAGTTCTATTCTTTCTAAAGTTGGTTGTTTTTCATGGTTGGTTTTGAGGAATCAGGTTCTTACTAGTGATAAGTTATCAAGACTTAATATTGCTAATGATTTCTCTTCTGTTTTGTGTAATCAGGCTCTTGAAATGGTGGGTCACCTTTTCCTTAATTGTCCTTTTGCTCGTGATTGTTGGAAATTTGTGCTTGGTAAACTTGACTATTTCATGGCACTTCCTTTGAGGATTTGGGACCCTTTTCAAGCTTGGCCATATCTTTAGCCCAAATCCATGTTTGCATGCATATGGATTTTCTCTCCTTCTTTGGTATTATGGGCTATTTGGTGGGAGCGTAACAAGCACATTTTTCATAATTCTCCCTCCTTTTTGGATTCAATCCTTAATAGACTCCATCATTCCATTGTTGATGTGACAAATGCATATGTATGCAAATTCAGGGGCAATCATGGTTTTTCTTCTTGGAAGAATATTGTTTCTAAAATATGGGAAGGTTTAAATTGCCCTTTCCTCCCATTTCCTCTTTGTCCCAAAGATAAACTTTAGGCTAGGGCCTCTATTAAATGGTCCCCTCCTCAACAATGTTTTGTCAAGCTTAATTTTGATGGCTCCTCCAAAGGAAACTCGGGTAATTCTGGGATTGGTTATGTTCTTCATGACCATTATGGGGTTGTCTTATGTTTTGAAGCTGCCCTATTGCTCCTTCTACTAACAACTTTGTTGAGGCCCTTGCTCTCCTGCAAGGTCTCTTAGCTGCAAAGAAGTTTCAAATTTTCCATAGTCATATTGAAGGTGATTCCTTTGTTATTATCAATGTATGTGTTAGGTGGTCTTCCTTTGCATGACACATTCATTATGTTCTTGTTCAAATTTGGTCTTTGCTTGACTCTTTTCATGAGGTTTTTCTCACTCATGTTTTTTGCGAAGGTAATTCTCTGGCCGACTTGCTTGCTAATTATGGCTTGGGTAACCATTCTTTTTTCTATCCATCTAATAATGTCACTTTGGACACCTACTTGTCGATCTTCCACTTGATTTAGTTAGAATCTTCTTAATTTCTTATCACATCAATAGCATTATTCTAATAGCTAACCCCACTTATGGTTATACGACATGTTCCACCTAGTGGTATTCTTGTCCTTGCTGACTTTATTATGGAGCTCATTATTTTTCTCTCGACCTCCTCAACTTGGTCTTCAAGGATGATTCTTCATATCTATTGTTTCTTCCTTTCCTATGCCATTTTTTTTTTTTGTTTTGTTTTCTATCATGCAGGTTTATATGGTTTATCTCCTTCTGTCAGCTCAATTCTCTCATGCAGCTTGGTGCTTCTCAATTATTCTCATAAATTTCTATTACAATCCCTCAGGGACTCCATGTATCAAGTGGCACATTGTATAAATGTATAATTGTACTGTATTATGTAATTTGGGTTCAGGTGCTTAATGTTTCTTCTTTCATGCCATTTATGGCTTCCACATTGTAATTGAGTTTTGGCCTCCTTTATGCCAACTCACTTCTTGGGTAGTTTTAGGTGCTATATACTTTTTTATGTTATGGGTTATGAATGGAGTTTTCTTTCCTGGTTCTTTCTTCGGGAGCCCCTTTTGAACCAGTTGAATATATTAATATAAATATAAAGTTTTTCCCAAAAAAAATTTAAAAATTTGTAGCCGACTGATGTATGGTTTATTGGTATATGTAACATGTGAATGAGTCGACTTGATAATCTGAATGATATATATGAGAGGTCAAGTTGCAAATTTCAAGTGTGGAAATGAATTTGATGTGATATGAATGTGAAGGAGGACTAATTATTATGGAAGAAAATTTTGAAGAATGATCAGAGATCATTGAGGAGATCGAGGAGGATCTAATGGTGTAGAATAGAGATCTATATTCAAAAAATTTAGTTTCCTCTTATTCAGCTGAATTCATTGTTACTTTTCTAATCATTGTGATAGTGATTTCAAATCTCTTAATAGAGTTGGTTTAATAGCCATTTTGTAAATCCTCTAACAAGGTGACAGTTTAGTTGAATTATTCTAAAGACCTCTAGCAAGACCACTCCTAACAAGGTGATTAAATCCTCTAATAGGGTCACACCTAATAGTGTATATTGTAACCTTTAACAGGGTTGGCTCCTAACAGGGCTCACTTCAAAAGAGTGAAAATTGGTAGCTAGTTACTTGGTGGTTTTTCCCATATTGGGTTTCCACATTAAATTTGGTGTCTCTTGTGCTCATGTTATTTACTTTTGCATGCATGTTGATAATTATGAATGCTAAAATTTAGTAACAAGTTAGTCAATCAAGTTACAACATTTTTGTGATGTGTTTACTAAGTGACAACAATAACTAGTTATTTAAGACATCTAAGGGATCAAGAATTATTTTTATAGTAATTGATTCACCCCCACTCTCAATTACTTCACTCATAATTCCAACAATTGGTATCAGAGCTTTTGGTGCTTGTAGGAAAAGATTTCAAGGATCTAAGCTAAAGATTAGGATGTCTTACAAAAGGGAAATTTCAAAACTTAACAGGGACAACTTCTTAGCATGGCAAGGATTGATGAGACTTCGTCTAGCTTCTATTGGTGATTCAGGACTAAAGTACCTTGATGAAAAATATGCAAAACTTGCTAATACATTATTTGTCAATGATATTGTTGAAAAGAAGACTCACAACAACATGATGATAGATATTGCATCTACTTTAAGTTATAAAGAATTTGATGACATCAAAGATTGCAAAACTACTTTTGAAATGTGGAACAAATTGAAAGAGATCTATGGAGGTGATGATAATGTAAGAAGAGCCAAGACAAAAAGTTTGAGAGGACAATTTGATCAGATGAGGATGAAGGAGGATGAAAACATAGCAAAATATGTTGAAAGAGTTAAAGCAAGCATTAGTGCAATCAAAGCATTTGGAGGAGATATCAAGGAAGAGACAGTTATAAGTAAAGTTCTTAGAACTCTACTTTCTATTTATGCAATTAGAGTCTCTACAATTCAAGAAAGAAGATGTGAAACAAATCATAAGATAAATCTAGAGGCCATAGTTGGAAGATTGACTGCATTCGAGCTAGAAAACTATGATAATTATGTTCCAACTGCCAAGAACATTGAATCAACATTTGAAGCCAAGCTTTCACTCAAAGAAAAAGGCAAGAAGATAAATGATCTTCAATTAGATAGTGATGAAGAATTAGAATAGAGTTTAGACAGTGATCTTGAGGTAGTTGAAGCTCTGCTAGCAAGGAAATATTCAAGAGGTAAAGGGAGATACAAAGGTAAGGTTCCTCTAATCTATTTTTCTTGCGAAAAAATTGGACATATTGCTGCTAGGTGCCCAAATAAGCAGAGCAAGGATGATAAGAAAGGTCACAAGTGCAATAGAAAGAGAGAAATCAAATCATTCAAGGATAAAAGTAAGAAAACATGTTTCATGGTTAGAGATTCTAATGATTCTGATGAAGAAGAAGAAGATGAAATTGTTTACATTACTATAAAAGATGAGTCTAATAATGATGAAGAAATGGCACTCATTTCTCATGTGAGAAAAAATGATACATGGATTATAGATAGTGGTTGTTCTCATCACATGACTGGTGATAAAACTAAGTTTGAACATTTTGAAGATTATGATGGTGGCAATGTAAGATTTGGTAACAATGAACCTTGTTGTATAAAAGGAAAAGGAAGAATCTCACTGACCAAGGAACTTGTATGTGATAATGCATATTGGGTAGAAGGACTAAAACACAATCTGTTGAGTGTAGAACAACTACTCAATAATGGATTCAAAGTAGAATTCATGCATGGAAAAGAATGACTATTGGATGGCGAAGGTAAGCTGATTGGATCAGGCACTCAAACAAAAGGTAACTTGTTTTATCTTGAACTTGGTGAATGTTCATGTTTTATTGCTCAAGTTGAAGAAAGTTGGTTATAGCATAGGAGGTTATGTCATGTGAACTTTGATAACTGGGTAAAAATAAGAAAATTCAAGAAAGTAAGAGGCATTCCTAACATAAAGAAACCTAAGGTTGGTCTATGCAAGAATTTTCAAATTGTTAAGAGGGGAAAGACTAGCTTTAAAAGAAAGAACTATTAGTCTGAAGAAATTTTAAAAATTGTGCATACTGACTTATGTGGACCTATTGGCATTGAAAGTTATACTAGTGAAAAATTCTTCATTCTTTTTTGTTGATGATTACTCAAGAATGATGACTGTCATGTACCTAAGAGAGAAATCATAAGCATTTGAAAAGTTCAAATGGTATTTGGCCAAAGTAGAAAAAGAAATAGGCAAAATACTAAAATGTTTAAGGTCAAAAAAAGGAGGTGAATTCATTTCACATGAGTTCAATAACTTTTGAATTGAAAGTGCAATCAAAAGATAGGTTTCAGCACCTGGAACTCCTGAACAAAATGGGATAGCTGAAAGAAGGAATAGATCTATCATGGACTATGTAAGAACCTTAATGATTGAAAAGAATACTGCTATCAAATACTTAAAGGAATCTATCAACACTACAATTCATACCTTGAACCAAGTATAGCTGAAAAAGGACTCATTCTAAACTCCCTATGAGTTATGGTATGGATACAAACCTAATGTAAGTTACCTAAAAGTATTTGGAAGAAAATGTTATAGTTTGAAAGAATCTAGAAAGGGTAAATTTGATGTGAAGGGTGATGAAGGAATATTTTTGAGATATTCTTGCAAAAGTAAAGCATATAGATGTTTGAATTTGTCTACTAAAAAAGTCATAGAAAGTGCACATGTAAAAGTTGATGAGTTTGCAGAAAGAACTGAGGAAGAAAGAAAGAGGGAACTTGAAGACTACAGGAGATTTGTTTTCATTGAACCTGATACAGTGCCAGGCACACCAATAAATCAGAAATTTTCTACTCCAAAATCTTTTGTAACTGAGTTGCAGGAAGTTCAAACTGAGCTAATGCCTACCAAGTTGCAAGGACCTAAGTTGAAAACATAAGCTACCAAATCAATAGCTATTGAGCCGAAGCAACTAGAACCAAAATCAGCACTAGAAGTTGAAGCACAAAAGGATAACAATACAAGTCATTCAAATGGCAAGGAGCTTGTGCTAGCCAAGTATGTTAGGAAACATCATAGACTATATCAGAACATTGGAGATAAATATGAAAGAACAATGACAATAAGTAAGTTGAAAGGAACTTGTTTACTTGCTGATTTTGAACCTAGAAATGTCAAAGATGCATTAGAAAATGAAAGTTTAATTGAAAATATGAATGAAGGGATAGAATAGATAGAGAAAAAAAAAACATGGACTCTTGTACCTAATCCTAAAAACAAAAATGTGATTGGAACTAAGTGGGTATTCAAAAACAAGTTAGATGAAGATGCTAAGGTTTCAAGGAACAAAGCTAGACTACTATGCAAAGGATACTCTCAAGAAGAAGATGTAGACTATGGAGAAACCTTTTGTCATATTGCAAGATTGGAAGGTGTCAAAACTTTACTTGCATATGCTACATACAAAGGATTCAAAGTTTATCAGATGGATGTCAAGTTAGCATTTCTCAATGGCATATTGGATGAAGAGGTTTGCATTGAATAGCCTAAACATTTTGTTGATCTAGACAAGAAGGACATGGTCTACAAATTGCATAAAGCATTGTATGGTCTGAAACAAGCCCCTAGAGCATGGTATGAAAGATTGCAGAAAAGTAGGATGTACATAAAGGAAGGACCAGATGATAAGATTGTTTTGGTAGAGTTATTTGTAGATGATACTTTGTTCATAGGAAATGATGATCTTTGCAAAGAATTTTTAGAATAAATGAACAAGGAATTTGAAATGTCAATGTTTGGAGAACACAAATTCTTTGTTGGTTTTCAAATTCATCAGAGTAAGAATGACATCTACATCACTCAATCTAAATAAATAAAGGAGATACTGAAAATTTTTGGCATGGAAGACTGCAAACTAGTTGGGACTCCTATGTGTACTAGATTAAAACTTACCAAGAATGATGAATCAAAGGAAGTGGATCAGACATTGTATAGATCTATGATTGGAAAGTTGTAGTATGTAGTACATACAAGACCAAACATTGCCCTTGCAATAGGAATTGTAGCAAGATTCTTAGCAAAACCAAAAGAAAATTACATGATGGCAATCAAAAGAATCATGAGATACTTGAAAATAACTAAAGATTACAGATTGTGGTATAAACCTGGAGGAAATTTGGATTTAAAAGTATTCATTGATGCAGATTGGGTAGGGAATGTTAATGATAGAAAGAGTACAAGTGGAGGAGCTTTCTTTCTTGGAAAGAGGTTGGTTTTTTGGACAAGTAAAAAGTAGAACTGTACATCCCAGTCCATAGTAGAGGCTAAATATGTTGCAACAGTAGTAAACTATTCAAATATTGTTTGGTTCAAACAATTATTGAAGGTATGAAGCTAGAAATCAAAGAACCTATTGTTATGTTTTGTGACAATACTAGTGCAATTAACATATCCAAGAATCCATTGATGCATTCAAAAACCAAGCATATTGCTATAGAGTATCACTTTGTTAGACAATTGGTGTAGGATAAGGAAATTAGATTGGAATATGTCCATACAAAGGAACAAATAGCAGACATATTCACACAACCTTTACCTAAGGATGCATTCTTGTATCTAAGAGGTAAGCTAGGGGTCATTCCCCTATCTAAAGCTCACTAAAATATAATTTTAGTGATGTATCAATAGAAACAGAATTGAAGATCTATCAGTTGATGCAACAAAGTAATGAAGATATTGCATATGAATCAGTACATAAGGTACATTGCTATATATTTGGTTTATGTTGTTTTTGGCATGTGTTGTCAAAGAGGGAGAGTTTACTGTCATATCTTTCTAAAATTTGCAAGAAATGAGAGTTACTGTAAGAGGGAGAGATTATTATGAAAGAGGGAGATTACTATATTTGAGGAGTTTTGTATAAGAGGGTGAAGTATTCTGTTAGAAAAGACTTGTTTTCAAATTTTATTCTGCTATGACTTGTTGTGTTGCCATCAATGCCAAAGAGGGAGATTTTTGGATACAATTGTTCAATTGAGTGTTGTCTTTGATGTTACACAAATTTCATATCAATCATCAGACAGAGTCTATCGAGCTCAGTTGGTTAGCAAGACAAAAGATAGAGTCTACTGAGTTTAGTTGGTCAATAAGACAAAAGACAAAGTCTACCAAGCTCAGAAGGTTAGTGAAGAAGGTTTATAGTGTCTACCTAGCATTCTTAGGCTTTACCTTGTGTAGCAGTTGTTACCAAGCTTTCAAGGTTAGCAAAGGAAATTTACTTGTTACCGAGCTCACTCAGTCATCAAGAGAAAATAGTGCAGGAAACAGTTCTAACTGAGATTTCATGGACAATGAAGGAAATTTAATTCTTATTGAGTTAACTCGATAGCCAAAGGATTTTATAGATTTTGCAGTGTTAACTGAGTTAAGATGGTTAACTTAGGAAATTATTTCTGGAAGTAGTATTTACCAAGCAGGGTCGGCCAATGAAGGATTTCATTATTTTGTGAAATAAAGTTTTTTTTTTTAAAGTAATATTTGTAGCCGACTAATGTATGGTTTATTGGTATATGTAACATGTGAATGATCCGACTTGATAATTTGAGTGATATATAAGAGGTCAAATTGTGAATTCCAAGTGTGGAAATGAATTTGATGTGATATGAATGTGAAGGAGGACTGATTATTGTGGAAGCAAATTTTGAAGAATGATCATAGATCATTAAGGAGATCGAGGAGGATCTAATGGTGCATAATAGAGATCTGTATTCAGCAAATTTAGTTGCATCTTATTCAAGTCAATTCATTTTTTCTTTCTAATCATTGTGGTAGTGATTTCAAATCTCTTAATAGAGTTGGTTTAATAGCCATTTTGTAAATCCTCTAACAAGGTGACTATTCGGTTGAATTGTTCTAAAGACCTTTAGCAAGGCCACTCCTAACAGGGTGATTAAATCCTCTAATAGGGTCACACCTAATAGTGTGTATTGTAACCTTTAACAAGGTTGGCTCCTAACAGGGCTCACTTCAGAAGAGTGAAAATTGGTAGCTAGTTACTTGGTGGTTTTTCTCATATTGGGTTTCCACATTAAATATGGTGTCTCTTGTGCTCATGTTATTTACTTTTACATGCATCTTGATAATTATGAATGCTAAAATTTAGTAAAGAGATAGTCAATTGAGTTACAACATTTTTGTGATGTGTTTGCTGAGTGACAATAGTAACTAGTTATTTAAGACATATAAGGGATCAAGAATTATTTTTGTGGTAACTGATTCACCCCCCCCTCTCAGTTACTTCACTAATAATTCCAACAGTATGCATCAAGGGATTGAGGAAGAACACTAATGAAGATAAGAAGTTGTATACATAGTGTGCACTGTCATACAATTACTTGTTAGATTTTGAGAATCAAATCAAGGGTCAAATAAGTGAGCTTCATATACTCACCACTAGGTTGTAGTTTCCAGAGGCCAACATTGATGATTTTGGAACTGAATTATAGAAGATTCACAATGCAATTAGAGGTATAGAGACTGATAAGGAAAAGGTAATAAAAAAGTTCTCTACTCTTAGATAAATTTCATCTCCTAAGATCAGCATTTTGCAAAGGAAATTGGAGGAGTGTCTTGTAGCCAAGGCCTCCTATGACAATTTTTTTAATACTAACTTGAGCATGATAGAAGTGGCATCCTATGCACTTTGTGCACTCATCAACATCTCTAACACAATTAAGAAGAACTAGAAGAAAGAAGTTGAGAGATTGAAACTTGTTTATGAAGACTAATTTTTCAAAATAACATGTTGATCAAAAAAAGGACACACAATTTTTGTCTATAGTTTTGACACCTTTTCCATCGATGTCAAAGGGGAGAAGTATGTAAGGAAAGTTGTATATGTTTATGATGTTTAAGGGAGAAGTATATGTAAGGGAGAGTACACCTATATAACATTGTAAGGAGTAATAAGAAATGTAATTATCCATTAGAATATGAATAAATATTTCTATTTTGAACACAATTTTTGTGTAGTTAATTTTTGTATTCATTTTTGTATGAAATCATTTTGGGACTTACCCAATTTTCCCAAATGTTGCTAGCAATTGAAAAGGGGGAGATTTTTTGCAATATAGTCACTCATATGTCTAGAGTGTTGTCATTTATGGAAACATATATTCAATATTTTATTTATGTATTTATAGTTAGAAAATTGTCTAAGTGTTAGACAATTTACAAAACTACAAAAAAATATATAATGTGTATGGATGAAATGCTTTGAGTTATCTCATGGATATTTGAGGATAGCTATATGACAATGTCATGATGATGTAGATCAGCGTGTAGATGTGTACAAATAGTATGGTGCAAGTTACGGTTAGTTTACTAGTTTAGGTATTTAATAGAACATAATAGAGCATATAAAAAACATGAGTTGTATGCCTTAAAGAATTATTTTTCTAATAAAATAATTAATAAGTCATGATGGGCCAACATTATAGATAGTAATCCCTAAGTGATTTTATATCAAGTCAAACACGTGAAGACATGAAGACCAACTGAGTGGAGATATATTAATTTGTGAGATATAAGTAAAGATCTTATCTTGTACAAATAAGATGCAAGATGTTTACAAGAGAACAATTATGAAGATAGCTTGAAATATATGCAAGCCTTATGTGATATGAAATCTAATGTATGATTAGATCAAGTGCGAGTTTCAAGAGTGAGAAAGTAATGTATGTATACCTATCCTTGTGAATAAATTTATTGCATATTGCATGTTAGGGCTGCATACATTGTATTTGATCTACCAACTCCTAACATGGATAAGGCTTTTAATAGGGCCTAGTCCTCTAACAAGGACTTGAGAAACTATATGTACTTTATAGACTCCTAATATGGTCAATATCCTAATCATCTAGTGGGTATCATCCCAACTAGGGTTTTCCCTTGGCCAGGGCTTCCCTAGTTAACAAATAATGGTGTTATGACTTATATTTGTGTAGGGTTTTATTTACAATTCAGCATTGTTGGTTTAATTTCATATGCAAGTTATAAAGTAATTAACAATATTCAATTGTGGGAAAAAGTTTATATAATACTGATTCACACCCCCCCCCAGTATTATTTATTTCTAACAATGATGACATTGCATAAAACTTTGACCCTATAAGCCTAGTTAGAAAGAGACTAAAAAAATCAATTTGCAAATTCTTGCCATTGTGATGAATCCAAATCAAACTGAGGAGATAGAGGAAACAAAAAATGAATTGATATAGAGAGCTCATTTTCTAGAAGTAAGAAACAATGAATCTTTAGCTATGACAAAATTTCAATAAAGGTTTATATTTTTTTACTATTTTATGATCACGAACTAAAATATGTATATGTTCTTAAAGGATTTTGTGAGACCTAAATGAGTTACTCGACATCATGATAATACTTGTTCAGTTCCTTTAGGTATGTGATTTCTATTTTCAACCATCACTAATATGGCCTTTACCTTTTTTGTTTAACATAAATGGTATCTATTTCACCTAGTATGTATTTTTTTAGATCTAATTTGTTACTGGCATTAATTTAGAAAAAGGATTAGATTTACTAAATTTAAAAGGAATAGCTCTATCATTACTAGCTACTTGCATTCTTTCATAAACATTATTTATAGAATTAAATTTGATATCCCAATACAAGTGCAAGATGAATGTAAACAATAATCAAATTGGCTAGAAATATGCTTCTAAGCATCACCAAATTGGCCAGAAATATGCTCCTCATAGAAATTATTTATAGAATTAAATTTGATATCCCAATACAAGTTCAAGATGAATGTAAGCAATAATCAAATTGGCTAGAAATATGCTTATAAGCATCACCAAATTGGCTAGAAATATGCTTCTAAGCATCACCAAATTGGTAGTAAACAATTATTTTTTCATAATATCTCTCCAATCCATTTGTAAGAATTCAAATGGGATTTTATGAAACCTAAAAGAAGAGGTAGCAAGAAAAACTATTACCATTAGAGACCCTGGCCTCCCATATCAAAATGTAGAACCATTTGTAAGAGGTGAAAAAGTTTGCCAACCAATCACCTTGAAGTATCCATCCATGTAAGTAGGGTATCAAGACAGCATGGAGATGAGCTCCCATATGCCTATAAACCAACAAAAATGACCACAAAACCTCGCTATCATAACTATGATCAGTAACATAGGTGATATCAAACATGTCATCAAAACAATGCCAATCAAAGAAATCACTCAACACTCTATTTCTATCCAAAAGGAATACCCCTCAACATTCCCATACTCTTGAATCACTTGTAGTGCTTGCCCCTAGTTCACATTTCTCTTATCATTACCGAACACTTTTAGGCCAATTTATGCTTGTTGATTAGTAGTGCTATCTTTGAGATTATCATATATTATTTTACATTTAGTTGATTTATAATGAGATTACTTGGTACTCTATATTTCATGTATGCATGATGATTATTTTAGCATTTTCATTTATTGATGATGATTAGTTAGATGGATTATCATGTGTCTTCTTATGGATACTTACCCCATATTGCATTGTATGGTGTGCGTGTATGTTTTCTTTATGTATGGAATTTCTGATGTGGTTAAGGAAGGGAATCATTGTCACCTACTAGTCAAGATCTACATGATACACCACTTCCTACCATTTCCTAATTAGCTTAGTATATATTGTGTTTGTACATGCATGGATTTTATACAGGTTGCAAGTACTGGGTACCGACTTCCCTGAATTGCTAGGATGAGTGTGCCCTATCACATTATCTCAATGGTAAGAGAGGGGAGATAAGTTCTTAAGTCAAAATCCTAAACCTAAGTATTTGAGTTGTGTACCCTTTTAATGTGAAAAATGATGTTGCTTCGTGATTATAACCCTTTAGTTTGATTTGTGTGTGTTTTTCTATGATGGGTTTTCATATTTTACTTTATAAGTCTTTGGTGAATTTTCTATTAATTAAGTATAATTAAAAGATTAAACTAATGATTTAATTTAATGAAAAATTATTATGATATTTTAATATTTAATTATATTTAATTAATTGAGAAATTAATTAAATAAAAGAATTAAATTGGAAAGTAAAAGTTATAGTATAAATTTGGAACGTGATAATATTTATTTAATTTAATAATAATATATTTAGAGTTCATTTTTAAATAAATGCTAAATAATATTATTATTTAAATTAATAAATAGTTATCAAAGTTTATGTTCGAAAATAAATTTAGAAGTGGGAAAAGAAATTAATTTATTAAAAAAATTCGTTTATTGATTTTTATAAAAATTATTAAAAATTTCATGATTGCATGATGCATGCATGAGATTAAATTTAATAAATTAATCAAAAAGAAGTCGAGTAAAAATTAAATAAAGTAATTTAATTAAATAATTAATTAATGTGCATGGGAAAGATAAAAGTGTTGGAAATATTCAAGATATGACAGGTTACTGAGAGGGGGGGGGGGGGGGGGTGTGAATCAGTAACCTTATTTTTTTAATTAATTTACCACACACCATCTATGCTATTGCATGCATTAGTTCTAAAACATAAAACATTCACTACAGAAAAGAACACAATATTTTGGTGACCCAGAAACCTTCCAAATAGAAAGTAAAATAGGGGTGGGGATGATACCCACAAAACTTCAATATTCTAGTATAAAGTTGGCATGTTAAGGCTTACATTGACCACTTCTAGTGATCTGCCCTATTAGGAGCACAAAGGACTACTAGGTCCACCTTGTTAGAGGACTTGCAAACATACAATGAAGTATGCACTCTATTAAGAGATTTGTACAAAGATTCTTAAGTCTACCTAGTTAGAGGATCTAGAAAATTGATTCACCTGTTAAGATGAAGTAGTGGATCTGCTTACAACTGATTGCTGATAAGATCCTTTATGCACTGATCACCTCATGTGATGGATATAACTTTTCACCCTCTAAATTGATCTTGTTGTGTTCCTTGAACTGTTGTTGATAATCTTTCACATATACTTTTCATTACTTCACTATTCCTTTCATGTTTGATATCTTACAATACATCTTACATATATACCTTTCAAACTTACAAAATTGCAAGGTTGGCCAAAATACAAGTAAAAAAATACATTATAGAGTCGGCTCAACAATAAATAACTTGAGTTCACTGAACTAACTCAGTGACCTTCTGATACACAGCATCCACTACATTACTTGACATCGTCATGCACTTGGTAGAAGTGAAGGCTCAGTCCATACTAATCACTTGATGTAGTTTTGAACTCGTAACCACTGGTGACTCAATAGAAGTAGTGTCACTCGGTAGATACTGCACACTGTGTTTACCTTGCTTCACTCGGTAAACACTATTTTCTTTCAACGCTCAATTTACACTGAATCTTTATGACACAAACGTACTGCTTGGTAGACACTATGAAGCATAGTAGATACTAAGAAACTTGGTAGACACTGCTAGTCTTCACATTGCCTAAATTTACTCGGCAACCACTATCTGCTTAGTATAAACTGTTGAACTCTTCAAGGATTGGTTAATACTAAAATGCTCGTTGAGAGTAGAGAATTAAGTGCTAAGCTTGGTATCTATACTAATATTGATAAGTGTTGTCACTAATGGAAATATTAACTTAATGTCAACAATCTCCCCCTTTGGCATTAGTGACAAAACACTTATAAGCCAAAACATATGTACATAAACTGACTCACTAAATTTTGATTTTTCAAAATTGATCTTTGTAAGGTTGCTACATATACATTTCTACATATATCTCTTTAATGACATATAATTTATATACAAAGATACTTATGTACATAGCTATACACATATACATGCTAACTCTATTGAGTGCTATCTCCCCCTTTCACTTATATCAATTTCCCTTCTTTTTTTTTCTAAAGCTCATAATCTCTCCCCCTTTTTGATAGTAATGCCAAAGGGCTACATGTACTATTTATATGGTTACACCAAAATGAGAGAGAAATTTTTGATGTACCTTAAGAATGAGAGAAAATGAGGTATCCTGATTCTTTTGCAAAATTTTGCAAGTAGAGAGAGCAATCTGCACTTCTGCTAATAATTCGATCATGTGATCAGCCACTGAGAAGTTCTGATCCTGAACCACTGTCTTGCAGTGAGCAAAATGTTTCTGCATTGTATCCATTATTGGCAAGATCATGTTCTAAATTTCAATCAAGGTTGCTCTTATTCTTGCTTCTTCTCTTAGGAGTTCTGCCTACATTTTTGCCAGATATTTCACTTTAGTGTGATGAGAGGAGCTAGAAGAGGGGTCAGCTTGCAACTTTGATGCACTAAATTTCATGTTAGCATCAATCTTATTTAGCTTCTCCTTTATTTCATTGGTAAAACCAGACATATCATAAAGTTTTGCAAAAAGTGATGCTGCATTATTAAAGGAATTTTCAAAATTGCCCAAAAATGTGGACAACTCCACTTGTTTGATTGCAATCTACTGAGCAATATGCTCTAGCACTTTGATGTTGGATTGTCTTGTTGGAAAGAATGCTTCTGAGAGGCGGGGGGGGGGGGGGGGGGGTGTGAATTAGAAGAACTAGCCTTTTAACTATTTCAAATCCTTAATAACATATTTTTGGAATAAACATGCATGCATATAAATATTAAGCAATCATAAGAAACCAATATGCATGACCACATAACACTTAAGGTTTGGTAACCCAGAAACCCTCCAAAAATAAGAAGGTAAAACTGGGGTGGGGATGGTACCCACAAAATCATTGCAGTAATAATGTTTAACCACTTCTAATGGTCTGCCCTGTCAAAGGCTTTACACTATATCAATAGTGACATGGTTAAAGGATTTACAAACACTTTACATGAAGTGTCACCCTGTCAAAGGATTTAGTCACCTAGTTAAAGTATCTATAAAATAGCTACTACGCTAACCTATCATCATAGGATTTTCTCTCTAATACAATGGTTAAAGGGTATTAGGTATGATAAACCTGATGGCTTACAATCCTTCGATTGTTGAATATAGGCACTTGATCTGCTCTCTCTAATCTTGATCCTCTATGATCTGATTCTCTTCTCTCTAATATTAGACTTCCTTATACACTTTTTTTTATGCTTTCTCTCTTCTCAATTTGATTTCATCTTCCTTATAAAGACACTTGAAGACTTAGGATTAGGTATGGATCTATGATCCATACTTAATCTCTGATTTTTGCTTATTCCTTGCACATCTCTTATTGGTTGCATGCCTTCTCCATTTTTCTTATTGGCTGCATGTAAATTGCATAGAAAATGTGAATGATTTGATCTTATCACTTAAATCTTTCAAGATTTGTCTTATCTCGGCTATGAAAATGGTTTACATCTGAGTTTGTGAAGTTTCAAACTCATATGTTGATTTTGAGTTACTTGGCACTTACTGCTTCCTGATGCTCGACATCTACTGTAACTCAGCTTCTGCATATGCTCCTATCTTTCTCGACATCCTTTAAGACTTGGCACTCAAATAATGCTCGGTACTTAGATCATGCTTGGCACCTGTACTTAATCAGCACCTGTACTTACTCGGCACCTGATCTTCACTCAGCACCTGAAGACTGTTCGGCACCTGAAGATCATGCTTGACCCTTGTTAAATTTCTTGACTTGGCACATGTTGTGGCTTGGCATACACAGTGTACTCAGCTTCAATGTGAAAGGTGGTTAAGTGTGTTGACACTCAAGTGTCAAAACCATTTTTAGACTAACAATCTCCCCCTTTGAGATGAGCGTCAAAAACACTTAACTAAGCAGTATTTATCTGATGTTATGAGTATTATTTCTAATTTTCTTGATATGTATACAAAGGTTTATCAAAAATGTGTAACTTAATAAAAAATGTGACTCCCCCTGAGTTGATCATGCCAATGTCTTGTTCCATTATGCTTAATGTTGTTTTTAATATATCTTCAACATATTATCTCCCCCTTAGAGTATTATCTCCCCCTTTTTGATACTTATGTCAAAGGTTCCTAAATAGTAATGCCATGTTTAGCCAAAAATGTCTTGTTTACCTCAAGGAGTATTTGGAGAGCTGCATCCCAATTATTTAAGGCAGTATCTAATGACTTTTTTTGGATGGCAAGCTCTGGTGTGAGATCAACCAATCCTTCATGTGTAGAAATATTAGGATCCTTCTTCAGGATTGTTTCTACATACATTTGCTCCTTATGCAATACTTCTAAGTGAGGAGTAATGGAGGCTTGAATTTGCATCGAATTTTCTTTGATAGTGGCCTCTTCTGTTGATAATGCAGCTAATTCCCTCTGAGTGTGTAATGTATGAGAAAATTTCTTTTCACTCTATGCAGGATCTGAGGGTAGTTGCATGTTGGAGAATTTTAAATTACTCTCAAGGTTCAAAATTTTTTGATTTATTTCGTGTGTGAACCTGGAAAAATCACACAATTTGTTGTAAAGGGAAAATATGTTCCCTAATACACTTTTTACATTTTCCAATTTCTTGGCTAGGTCAACCTGTCCCAAAATTATGTTATTAGCTATTTTCTGGTTGACTTTGCCTAAAAAATTCTTTTCTGACCATTCCAATAGTTTTGCATTGGTATCATGGTCTTCATTATTTACTTGGTCAACTATATCAGATAATTGCTCAAGTATTGGCATGTTTGCATCTGGAGGTTGAAGACTAAAAGAATCCATGAATATATCTTTTATTTCATTCAGTGCCTGCTTGTATTTGTAGTCTTTTCTCTTTGCCTCTTGTCTCCTCCTTTTATCCATTGCACTTTGTATTTCATTCATCTTCTCCGCATTGAGAGTGCTTGAATCATAATAGGGTATTTTGATTTCTTCATCAAGCTCAGGAATACCATAATGTATGGTCCTGGCTACCCTTGTAGAACTTGAACTTGGTGTACTGGCATATAAAATTATCTTTTCAATACTCTGCTCATGACTGGGTTTTGTGGGAGTTGCTATTTTTGGTAATTCAACCAAAGTTTGTATTGCAGACTCCTCTTTATTTTGGGTTGCTTCCTTCTCCTCTTCTTCTTTCTTGTCTTCTTCTTCTTGTGTTACTATTGCTGGAGGTGTATTCACTATCTAAGTTTTTGTCCCTATGATTACCTCTGTTGTTGCACTCAACTCCTGATGAGTTTGAGTGACTAATCTTGGTGGTGACGGAGGTAGTAGAAATGTAAGCCTAGTAGTTTGAATAATCTGAGGTGGTTGTTGTGATGGCACCTTGACCTCTTTGAGTTTTTCTACTGACTTTTGAAGATTATATACACTAACCAATATGGGACTTGTACACAATTGTGCTTGTAGATTTTTTTGGTCAAGGATCTTAGTAAGATCCACTACAGTTAATGGATTGATGTTTTGACATGTAGTATCAACAACATCCTTAATCTTTATAATTTCTGCAGGTGTGGTAGGTGAGTGAGGAGAGCTAGGAGGTGAAAGATGTGTGCTTTGCACATTTTTCTATTCATCAGTTCCTTTGTCTTCATCTTTTCTTTCCTCCTCTCTTTCTTTCTTAGTTTCCTCTTCTTCAACCTTTTTCTCTTCTTATGTTTTCTCTTCTCTCCTCTTCCTCCTTTCTTCAAGTTTGATAGTAGCTTCTTCTTTGTATATCTCTTCAAGAACATCTTCAAATGTTTTGTACAAGTTTTTCCATACTCTTGTTGTTCTCTGCACAACTTCTTCAATTTTGTTTTGCAGGATGGAGAATGCCCTATATTTGGGTGTAAACCTTTTGTTATGCCTTTTGACTGCTTGAGTTATCTGTTCTTTTGTCAAATCAGGCAATAAGTTTTTTAGGGTTGATTCCCTCATCTCTTTCTCCATCATTAGACAAAAATGCCATTTGTCTTCTATAATTTTAGACAATTCCTTTGGCAATTGTCCATCTAGTTTAAGAGGTGTATACTTGAACTATGCCATAAATGCATAGATTGATTCTTCTATGCTATTTTGTTCCTCTTTACTGAACTTATTGTAATCAATCTTTTTCATTTCATTTATATCTCCATTCCTAATCTTCTTACATAATATATCAATTGAAGATTTAGGAGGACTTACCTCTTCAATTTGATCTTCTTCATCAGTATTAGGTTGGGCCACATATCTTTTCCTTTTCTTTGGCTCTTCTTGTGCCTTTGTGTTTTTCTTCTTTGTGGCTTCCTCTTTAGCCTTCTGGGTAGAGGCCCTTGTTGTAGCTCTTGTTGTTGGCTTCTTTGACGTTTGCACAACAGCTTTCTTTGGTGGGGGTTGAGAAGTAGGAGAGGTCTTTTTTTTCCTTTTAATGACTCTGCCTCTGATGGGTGCTTCCTTGGTTTTTGTTTCCTTCGCACTCTCATCTTTTTCTTCTCCTTGTCTTTGAGGCATCTCAAGTGGCTCTTGTTCTGGCTCACCTTCTTCTTCTCCTTCACTAATCTCTTCTTCTTCACCTACTTCACTTGATTCTTCAACACCAAATTTCTTCTTTATCTGTTTTACCGACTTGTCCTTTTTCTTTACTGCTGAGGCTGTCTTGAGTTTTGTAACAACTCTTGATTTTACAGTGTCATATGTCCCAAATGCCTTGGTAGATTTGTCCATTTCCTCTGCAAGTAAAGTTGTGATGGCTAAAGAATCTTGGTCGACATCAAGCTCATATCCTAATGGCCTAAGCCATCTTGTCCTTGGAAGGACCGCTTGAATGTAGGTGTAATCAATATCAATAAGAAAAAATATGTCATTTATATGCTTTCCTACCAGTGAGACTGGTATCCTCATTCTATTCTTCATTGTATTTGTGAAATCTTCAAAATAGATAGACATTTGATCATCAAAGCTATCTCCCATTTGTACAATGAAATCATTAATTTGATCAACAATGGTTTTATTTTGACTCCAGTTGACTTTGCCAAATGAAGGAAATTCCTTTATTACATAGAAGAACATAAAAACCAACACTGAACCAAATTTGCACTGTGCTCCATTGGATTTTCTAATAGCTCCAAGATTTTCATTAATCTATTGCAACAAGAGCTCTGCAAGATCATAAGTGTGATCTTTCTTTACAAGTTTATGTGCCACATCTACTACTATGCAGGGTACACTATTTCACCTGCTGGATTGGTAAAACTTATGTGATATGATCCTTATAGAAAAATCTAAAAGGGGATCAGTTATGGTGTCTATAGTCATGCCTCTATTGTTCCACTTTTCTCCTGTATTCTTCTCAATTGATTCCTTCTTTTTGCTTCTCAAGGTTTTTGGCCGATTTAGAGTTGGAAAGCTAGTAATCCTATGAACCATCTTCTTGGTAATCTTGACTTGCCCTTGTTCTAACCAGAATGATCCATCATGGATTCTGCTGAGTATAATGCATATCCACTCATTTTTGGATACTATTGGAAAGACTAGGGCTTTGGTTAAACCCTTCTTTTCTATGAAAGAAAACTCATCTTTTAGAATCCATTACCACAGAGTTTGTCATAGGCATTAAAGATTTCCAAATCTCCTATGGCCCATATTTTACAATTATAGCATTTTTGCACATCCTGAATCATAACAACTTTTTCAAGGATGGCAGATAGGGCACCAACGAGATCATTTTTGTATGCAACCTTTGGTATTGGTCTAAACTTAGGTTGCTTTACTTCATTGTTGACAAGTTGAATTTCATGACTCATTTTCTCTTGGGTTGTTTTTGAGCTTGTCGCCATTTGTATCCGAACTAGGGTTTCAACAATTTAAAGCCAAACTTTTCAAATTGTAAAAGTTGGTACTTGAATGAAATACCTAGATAGATACTTTGATCACTTGGGCAGATGCTGAATTACTGCTAATCACTGGTTGAAAGCTTGAAAATTGCTTAGACATGCTCAAAATAATCATTCTTCATTTGAATGTTTCAAGAATGAATCAAATTTTACTTTTAAATGACAGAAGAAACTTTTTCATTTAATGCATTTTGGTACCTACACCTATCACTCGACTTTCAAATGTTTGTCAACTTGGCATCCATTCAGCAGCTATGCTTACTCAGCATCTACTAACGTTGCTGATTAACTCAACATCTAAATCAGTTTTACTTGGCATTCAAGGATGACTTGGCATCATTGTTTGAATTTTAGTCTTAGCATCTTATCTTATGCTTAATTCTTCTTTTTAGTGCTTCTTTGTCTTGGGATTGATGTATGATATATCTTTGTATATCAGTCCCATATATCTTCCTTATGCTTAGTTTGATGAAGTGTGATCACTTGACCCATTAGATGAAGTGATCCTTTTGCTTGATGTACTGCACTCATCTTTCTTCTTCCAAGTCTTATTCATTTGTCCTCTTATGACATCAATCTTTTCTTTTCCTTTGTTGGCTTCAGTATTTGGTGCTTTGGACCTTGTAGGACAGTTCTTGATGGTATGACCAGTTTTCAAGCAACTGAAACATGTAGTTTGGCTCAACCATCTTTTATATTTTCCCTTGAAATGTGTTCTTATGCAATTTTGGGGTGTATGTCCATATTCCTGACAATAGTGACAACTGTACCTGGTGTTATAATCCCAATGGTAGTGGCTTTCATTCCCTTTTGCTGGTTGATTTGATGTCCACATGGGCTTTGATCTACATTCAAATGCCCTATGTCCATATTTCTTGTAGTTATGACAATGTCTATCAAATCTTTGAGTTCTTGGGGTTTTGGATTTACAGTCTTGTGTCATATATCCTTGTGTTTTGCACTTGTGACAGTAACTCTTGCTTTTATTTGGCTGATTGATCTTCTACTCCTACAAATATTAGTAGTATGTCCCTTTTTATTACAGTAATGACAAGTGGGTTTAGAATCCTTACCTTTGTCACTTCTTTGCTCAACACTCTTTGATGATTCACCAACCTCAATGCTGTTGTATCCAAATCCTGACGTATCATGAGTTGATCTTGGGAATTTTAGCAACTGTTCAAATTACTTTATGGCTTCGCTTGACTTGTTGAGATTTTTTGCTATCTCCTTTTCTCTATTCAATTCATTATGTAATTGTTCATTTTGTATCTTTAGAGTAGAGATCTCAATATCTTTCATATTAAGTTCATGATGAAGGTTCATCATTTGAGCAAGTGTATCCATCTGCATGTTTGAAATCCTTGTTAATTCAGTACTCTTTTCTTCTAGTCTATTTGCAAGATTTTTTTTATCATCTTCCATCATGACTCTATCCTCAACTGCTCTTTTCTTTTGTTCAGCAATTTCACATAATATTATGGCCTGTGATTCATGTTCCATCTTGAGAGATCTTATCTCATTTGCTTGAGCTTCATTTTTCTCCATCAATTCTGTTATTGCTGCATCAAATTCTTTAGTGTCTCCATTGGCAAACACTTGTGTGGTGTCAATCTCCTTGTAGTGTATGTCATTTTCAGGTATGGCTATCTCCTTTCTTCTTTTTAAAGATTTTCTTAATTCCACTCTAGCTTCCTCTACCTTTTGTAGAGCGAGATGCACATTTATCACCTGGTCTTCAATGATCTTTCCAGGTTTGAAAACTTCCATCCTTAGATCTTTTCCTCCAAGCTGTTAGGATTCTCTTTGAGAGAAACTGTGCTCTGATACCAATTTTTGGATTGTCTTGTTGGAAAGAATGCTTCTGAGAAGGTGGGGGAGGGGGGCGTGGGGTGGAGGGTGGGGTGAATCAAAAGAACTAGCCTTTTAACTATTTCAAATCCTTAATAACATATTTTTGGAATAAACATGTATGCATATAAATATTAAGAAATCATAAGAAACCAATATGCATCACATAACACTTAAGGTTTGGTAACCCAGAAACCCTCCAGAAATAAGAAGGTAAAACTGGGGTGGGGATGATACCCACAAAATCACTGTAGTAATAATGTTTAACCACTTCTGATGGTCTACCCTATTAAAGGCCTTCCCTGTCAAAGGCTTTACACTGTATCAATAGTGACTTGGTTAAAGGATTTACAAACACTTTACATGAAGTGTCACCCTATCAAAGGATTTAGTCACCTAGTTAAAGGATCTTTAAAATAGCTGCTAAGCTAACCTATCATCATAGGATTTTCTCTCTAATACAATGGTTAAAGAGTATTAGGTATGATAAACTTGATGGCTTAGAATCCTTCAATTGCTAAATACAAGCACTTGATCTGCTCTCTCTGATCTTGATCCTCTATGATTTGATTCTCTTCTCTCTGATATTAGACTTCCTTATACACTTTTTTTTATGCTCTTTCTCTTCTCAATCTGATTTCATCTTCCTTATGAAGACACTCGAAGACTTAGGGTTAGGTATGGATCTATGATCCATAGTTAATCTATGATTTTTGCTTATTCCTTGCACATCTCTTATTGGTTGCATGCCTTCTCCATTTTTCTTATTGGCTGCATGTAGATTGCATAGAAAATATAAATGATTTGATCTTTCCACTTAAATCTTTCGAGATTTGTCTTATGTCGGCTATGAAAATGGTTTACATCTGAGTTTGTGAAGTTTCAAACTCATATGCTGATTTTGAGTTACTTGGCACTTACTACTTCCTGATGCTCAACATCTACTGTAACACAACTTTTGTATATGCTCCTATCTTGCTTGACATCCTTTAAGACTCGGCACTTGAATAATGCTTGATACTTTGATCATGCTTGACACTTGTACTTACTCAGAACCTGATCTTCACTCAGCACCTGAAGATTGTTTGGCACCTAAAGATCATGCTCGACACTTGTTGAATTTCCTAACTTGGCACATTCTATGGCTTGGCATATACACTGTACTCAGCTTCAATGTGAAAGGTGGTTAAGTGTGTTGACACTCAAGTGTCAAAACCATTTTTAGACTAACATTTGATATCCTTTCAACCTTTTCAATTAGCTTCTCTTGTCTAGAGGAGTTCTCATTATATTTTTATATAACCTCTTCTAATTTAATAAAAATATGTTGAGTGGAATCCACTTCAATACTTATAGCATCTGTAATTACATTCTTGGCATTTTCAATTATTCTGTACTCCTTATCCCTTTCAGACCTGAGCTGCTTCTGCATAGCTTTCTTTTCTATGAGTTTACTAGCTAACCTCATTTCTTCAATAGTAGTAGTCTCATAGTCAATATTAGGTATTATTATCTCTGTGTCTAAGTCAATGTCTTCTTCAATTTCCTTTCCAGTGATAAGAAGTTTCAATGGTTGCCTTGGTTTTACTTCAGTGATGACTGGTTTGACTTTTGGAATAGAAACAATAGTAGAGATAGAAGGGCCAGCAGTGATAATTGGAATAGGGCTTGAGGATTGAATGCCAATAGAAGTACTAACTAGACCAAAAAATGAAACACTTCCCAAAAATGGTGCCATACTTGGTAGAATACTTATAGAAGTGTCTGAACTAACTAGAATCAAAGTAGATGTAGACAATGTAGATGAAATCAAAATTGTAGAGCTTACTAGAATTGATGAAGAAAAAATTGTAGAACTTATTGATGCACAAACTAAAGATGCAGATATAGAGGGAGCTAACTCGGTAGCTGAAGAGGTAACAATCAGCTCTATAGATGAAGTGCTTGACACTTCTATTGTAGACATTTGGAGCTGGGAGGTAATTGGTGAAGATTGAGCAATTGATGTTCTTGTTGTGCTCACAATTTCACTAGTAGAAGCTATCTCCACAGATGTGGAAGTATGTGGTGGAGTGTGAGGAAGAGATGTAATAGCTTCTACTACAATTTTGATTGGATAATCTTCATCCTTCTCTTCCTCTTCTACTTCTTCCTCCTTTCCTTCTTCATCCATTTCTTCTACTTCCTCCTCCTCTTCATCTTCCTTCTCTTCCATTAGAGCATGCAATTCACCTTCAGTAACTATGATGGAATGAGTGTTGTCATCATCATTATCACTATCATCATCTTTAATTACAACAATTTCTTCTGATGGCTTATTGAGATGATATACATCTCTCTAGAAATTTGAGGCATGCTTAACCACTGATTCTATGTTATTCATTAATATAAAGCATGAGTTAGGCTTTAGAATCATTTTGTCTTAATGATGTTTCATCGCCTTCTTTACTTCAACATTAGTTAGAATAGGTACTAACTATTTCAGCTATTGTTCAAAGATGTCTTTAACAGTTTGCACCATGTTCTCCCATCTGACTTGAATTTTGGCAAAAAGATCTGCATGGATTTGAGGTTGAATTTATGTGGGGGAGTATTTCCAAATACCCATCTTCTCCATGACTAAGTCCTCAATCTCTTTTTTCTCAGCTAGAGCCTGAGTCTCATATTTGAAAAATTTGAAGTTACATATTCTTGCTCCAATTATTAGCTATTTCATTCTTTCCTCAAATGTAGGTGGAGAGAAAATGAATACTAGTTCACTTTTACCTTTCCTACCTCTCCTAGAAAATACTATACTAGGTTTCTTCTGAGGTTTAGTGATAATCACTCTCCCTTTCTTCCTTGCTGGTTCCTCTTTCTCTGATTTTTCTTCTTCACCTTGATCATATTCCTCTTCTTCATCCTCACCCTTGCCCTTGGTAAGCATTAGAGGTCCTTTTGCTTTCTTCAATTTTACAATCCTCTTCATTCCTCTATTGATAGCTTGAGGAATCTTGATACTAAGTTCTATCCTCTTCTTGGCTTCCTCATAAGTGCCGAATGCAAGAAGATTTGGATTGACTAGCTCATTTATTAAAGCCTCAATAATATCTTTAGCTTCATCAATGTTAATTTAATAAGGTAGTGGTTTTACCCATGACACTCTTGGTATGACTGCTTCAATGTACACTCTGTCATAGTCCACCATGAAGCATATGTCATCCTTGTAGTGTTCCACAAGCTTGGGTGGGATTCAAAATTTATTATTCATTTTCTCTTTTAATGCCTCAAATTAATTATCCAACACCCTTTCAAAAATTTCACCCATTTCTTCAATAAATTCATTTATCTAATAAAGAATAGGGGTATATTTTCTCCATACAACTATGCCCTTAGATGGAAAGAATTTTCAAACATAAAATAATAAACAAGTAATGAACAAAACTTGAAGGAATTGTTCTTGGACGTCTTCACACTTTCAATGTTTTTGTTTAATTTCTTTAGAAGTACATCTAACAAATCAAATTCAAGGTTTTTCTTTATAACCTTATATGCTATGTCAACTACCTCATAAGGAATGTTGTTTGACCGACTCGAGCTATAGATTTTATGTGCAATGATATGGATGCTGAACCTAAGCTCTATGTTAGTAACATTATTTAGTTTTAAACGTATACTGTCCCATTTAGCTAGGGTTTTCTTCTATAGTTCCTCCTGACCTAGGGTTTTGGTTGATTTGGCCTTGCTTAGTATTGGCAGACCCGTAACCTTGTGTACCATTTTCTTTGTAATTAGAATGGGTTGTTCCAACCATAATTGACCATTGTGAAACTGACTCAATATGTATCTTATCCACTTCACTTGCAAATTTTGAGGCATCTGAGGGATATGAGTTAATCCTTTGACTTCAAAATTTTTATGCTTGGGTTTCAAAACTCTGTCAACATAAATTTCAGCTAGGGTAGTATCCATTTCTAGTGTTTCTAATTCTTGAACAAAATGTTTAAAGTGAGTTTGTATGTCATTAACTAGGAGTACCTTAGGGATTTGTGACTGAGCTCCATATGGATCAAGTGACTTAGCAATGGCCACATTGATTTTGAAGTTTGGTGCTTTCCATTTGACACTTTTAACTAGCACTTCAGAACCCTTCTTTGGTTTAGTGCTGCTTCCACTGGTAGACACCATCACTACTTGGTAAATAATGAAATTCATGAAGATCTTGCTGCTAAATTGCTTGAAAACACTATAATGCTCTTTCAAATCACTCTGCTCTTCAAATGTTGTGGATGTGATGAAAAATAAAGTTGAAATCGCCCATTTTGTTGAGAAATTTTCATAAATGCTTGGCACCATTATGACATAGTCCATGACAGACTATCATCCACTGACCTAACTCAGCAAGAGTATCAACTCGGTGAACAAACCAAATTTTTTTTATTCCCAACCTCACTCGATAAGGTCTACAATCAACTTACCTCGGTGGAGTCTAATGTAGCTTGGTGAAGGATAACTTTTTTGTGATTCCTAGCATATCTAGAATACTGATTGGATCATTTTCCATTCCTCATATTTCTTGGAACTACTTATGATTTTCTGGCTAAGTGTAGCTCCAAATCTTTCTTTAGGAATTTAGTTTGAGAGGATGGAGTCACCCACTTCTTGAGTGATTTCACTTCCATGATTTGAGCTTGTATCTTCAGTGGATTTAGGAATCCATTGCTGCCTCATTTGTTTACTTATGTTCTCAACCCTTGCTTTCTTTTCATCTTCAATTTTACCTATAATCATGCAGTTTTTAGCTATATGACCGAGTTTAGTGCATGTGTAGCATCTTATAGTAGTGTCGTTATTCCTTAGGTAATGCCTTGCACAATTTATACCAATGTGTCCATATTCTCCAAAATAATTACATCTGCACCAGGTATTGTAGTCCCATCCAAATATTTCCTTTACAAGTTGTTTAGCTGGATTGAATGATTTGAATTTGCATTGAGATGCCTTTTGACCATGCTTTTTGCATTTGTGACAATTACCTTCAAATTTTGGTTTCTCCTTGCATTCATTGGCTTTGTGACCATGCTGATTATAGTTATAGCATTTTCCATTGAATTTTCCTTTTCCATTGCTCGAACATTTGTTTGATGTATGACCAATTTTCCCACAATGATTGCATGAGGGTTTTAGATTCCTTTTTGCACCTTGCTTGGAAGATTCACCTTGTTCTTCATTGTATCCAAGTCCTACTTTATCTTTTTGCTTAGGAAGATTTTGCTCATTTTGCTAAATCAGTTGATTCATTTCTTCTTATGACTTCATCATTCTTTCATTGATTTGTTTTTCAATATTTAGGTCATTCTTTAATTTTTCAACAATTTTCTTTTCACATCTCAGTTCTCTCAATATTCTTTCATTAATTTCCCTTTCACAATTTAGATCACTTCTTATTCTTTCATTCTGTGCTTTGAGAATCCTAATTTCTTCATTTTCTCTAGAGATTTGATCAATGAGGTCTTCATGTTGATTGGACTGATTACTTCTTGCCTCCAAGTCTTCATTTGCGTTATTTCTTTGTTCCAAAATTTCACATAGCCTGATTGATTGGATTTCTTGTTCTCTTTTAAGTTTTCTTACTTCTTCCTACAAAGAGCCATTCTTTGCTAGGAGTTCCTTGATTTCCTCATTAGCTTCATCTGAGTTGCTTGATGGTAAAAGGTCTTCAATCTTTTCTTCAACATAATGATGGTCATTCATTTGTCTTGCAAGTTCCTTCCTTCTTTTTAGGGATTGAGAAAGGTGCTCCTTTGCTTCTTTGAGTTGAGTTGTGGCCATATCTAGATCTAGCTTTTTATATTCAATTGCCTTATCAAGTTTGAATATCTCCATTTGTCTTTAGATCTTTGCTCAAGCAGCCAAACTTTTATCTTGAGAACCACAAAGCTCTGATACCAATTGTTAAAAATATTCAAGATATGACAGGTTATTGAGAGGGGAGGGGTGAATAAGTAACCTTGATTTTTTATATTAATTTACCACACATCCATCTTGCCACTGCATGCATTAGTTCTAAAACATAAAACATTCACCATAGAATAGAACACAATATATTGGTAACCCATAAACCTTCCAAATAGAAAGTAAAATTGGGGTGGGGATGATACCCACAAAACTTCAATACTACAGTATAAAGTTGGCCTGTTAAGGCTTACATTGATCACTTTTGGTGATCTGCCCTGTTAGGAGCACAAAGGACTACTATGTCCACCTTGTTAGAGGATTTGCAAACATACAATGAAGTATGCACTCTATTAAGAGATTTGTACAAAGATTGTTAAGTCTACCTAGTTGGAGGATTTAGAAAACTAATTCACCTGTTAAGATGAAGCAGTGGATCTTCTTACAACTGATTACTGATAAGATCCTTTATGCACTAATCACCTCATGTGATGGATATAACTTTTCACCCTCTGAATTGACCTTGTTGTGCTCCTTGAACTACTATTGATAATCTTTCACATATATTTTTCATTACTTCGCTATTCCTTTCATGTTTGATATCTTACAATACATCTTACATATATACCTTTCAAACTTACAAAATTGCAAGGTCGGCCAAAATACAAGTTAAAAAATACATTACAAAGTTGGCCCAATAGTAAATAACTCGAGTTTACTTAACTAACTCGGTGACCTTCTGATACACGGTGTCCACTACATTACTCAGAATTGTCATGCACTCAGTAGAAGTGAAGGCTCAGTCCATACTAATCACTTGATGTAGTTCTAAACTCGATAACCATTGGTGACTTGGTAGATGTAGTGTCACTCGGTAGATAATGCACATTGTGTTTACCTTGCTTCACTTGGTAAACATTGTTTTCTTTCAGCACTCGATTTACACTGAATCTTCATGATACAAACTTACTGCTTGGTAGACACTATGAAGCACAGTAGATACTAAGAAGCTCGGTAGACACTGCTGGTCTTCACATTGCCTGAATTTACTTGGTAACCATTATCTGCTCGGTGTAAACTACTGAACTCTTCAAGGCTTGGTTAATACTAGAATGCTCAGTGAGAGTAGAGAATTAAGTGCTGAGCTTGGTAGCTATACTGATATGGATAAGTGTTGTCACTAATGGCAATATTAACTTAATGCCAACAAAAAGAAAGATAAATAAAAGTTAATAATGAGTTAAGGGTGGTGAGAAAGGAGTTTTCTTGGGTGAACACACAATTAGTACCCTAATTTTTAGGAGACAACTCCATATCACAACTTGGGGGTTCAATCACTATGAATTTTTGGAGAAGGAAATAATTTTTGGAAAAAGAGAAGGTTCTAAAAGGAGGGATTTTTCTCTACAATTTTCTGAGGTGTAGTGAATTTGCATCAATGTCTAGGTAGACACTCATGATTTTCACATATTTTAATACACTCTTTTCTTTCCTATCTTCATCGTTCCTAATGAGTGTTTTTTTGAAGAATTCTTGTGATGAACATTTTCAGTAATATGCATTCTTAATATGAATATTAGATCATCTTTTTATTGGAAAATCAAAAGATTTGTATAACCCTCTATCAGTAGATTAAAGGAATGAAAAATTTATCAAGTAGGGTTTGAATTTAAATGGAAAACCTTCTTAGAGAAAATAAATTTAAAAAAAGTTTGTACGCTGTATTCCTCCATCAAATTAATTTTGGGTTTTGATAAAAGAAAAATATACATTTAAAATAAATTCGGTTCCTGAATTTTGTTATTTACAAAATGATAATGAAAAAAATTTATATCTTTTGATAGGGGAAAACATTTATATAAAAATGATTTATAAAAAAGATATTTTAAAAAAAATTAATAAAATGGAGGGGGAGGGAATTACCCCATACCCCCCCGTCGTTGCTCTACAACCAATACCTACCATCGTAGGTATTGTGACAATAGGGTACTCTATACCTGATCATCGCAGGCCTTATGACAATAGGTACTGTGGTACAGAGGCCGTGACCTTGCATATGCCAATAGGCTTAAAAAAGTTATGCTTTTCAATTATTATTTTTAAAAACTTTTTAAATGTTAGTAAAATTAATTTTATTGAAAGATTTTAATTATTAATTATTATAAATTATTTAATATTATTTTATTAAATAAAATGTATTAAAGTTTTTCAAATATTTATAATAATTAATTAATGTTATTTAAAAGTTATTAAGTTATTTAAAATAAATTTATAATAAATAATTAAAGGTTATATAAATAGACATTAGTTTATTTTAAAATAAATTTTAATTTAATTTATTATGAGCATTAGATAAATAAGAGACTTCTATTAATTTGTTGAAGATTATTCAAATTCTGACTTTAGTAGAATCACAATTATTTTATCGGAATGCAATATGAATTTATCTTAGCAAGTTTAAATAAATATATAATATACCCTTAGTAAATTTTAGAAAATTGATTTCAAAATATGGGGGTAAATCTTTGTTTTATTTAAACAAATTCATGGGTTAACTATAGGGTAAACGGGGAATCCTTTAACTTGAAACATACACTGGAACAAAAATGGAAACCTTGTATTTAACCCAACCATGTATTCAAAATGAACTAAAACATGTACTTGCATCTTGTTTCTATATGCTATATGTGTTTGGGGTTTGGGGTTGACTAGATTGTTGACCAGTTCTAAGACATCTACCAGAGGCTTGGGAGTTTTGTGAGTGTGGTATCATACTGACTCAATCTTGATTACTTTTACTTAACCATGGTATGTGATGGTTTGCTCTATGTTTGCTATACTATAGATCTATGGTATGCTTTATATATATTAATTAAGTTTAAACGTGACTCAACATCATGGGATCCTTAAGGATTGTAACCTATTATGCATGCTTTTAGTTGATTGTATGTTATTGCTTCCACTACTATGTGTTTGATGTGTATGTTCTATCTTTCTTGTTCAATTTTTTTTTTTTTGGAAAACTCTGTAAAAGTTTAGGTTAATTCTTTTGGATCCCTTGGAAAAGTGTTACATCACTAGTAATTAATGTAGAATAAAAAAGTCCTATCCAATTCCAACTAGTAAACCTCTAGTCCATAAGGAATTGAAGAATATGAACTCTCCAATTAACAAGGATATAGCTATCATATTGAGAGAAATTGGTGAAAAACTCAAAAAATTGGTATGTACCATCACTATACAAAAACAACTCTTGATTGGATGACTTGCTAAGAGAGTCATTACCTAAACCACTATGGTCATCATAAGGGTGATCAACTATCTTGATTAGAAATTTCATATTAGGAAACTCATCTCTCTCATCATCAAAAGAATGGAAAATATCACAAATATGTTGAAGGTGAATCTTGTCTGAGCCATAATCTTAGCTTGTTTATATCTCTCCAATGATTCTCATTTGAAAAATTAGACATTTCATACATCACTTGTAACAAAATGTATAAAATAATTCCAAAGATAAGGGACATCATCAAAATCATCATATACCATGCTTCTCTATTGCATTCAATTAATAGTAGAAATTGCACCATTATTTTCTTCATGATTATTATTGATAGTTTTATATGAAAGGTGAAGTGTATTACTATTGTTGTTAAACTAAAATTTATAACTAATTTCAACTTTTGTGTCCTTTCCTATGAGATCTTCCTTGGAGTGATGAGGAATTTCCATAACATTGTGGCTTGAATCCATCTTATATTCCCCATAGTCACACACAATTTAGGTACCATCATAGGAAGAGTCCTTAATGCTATCCACAAGGCACATTAAAAAGTTGTTTCCTCTTGATCAAGAAAAGTAGTATAACTTATATCATTCAAATTAGAATTATTTTCATGTTTTTGAGTCATTTTTTTTCTCCTCCAAGTGCATCATCATTGAAATTTTTTACCAACACTTGTAAAAATGTCTTTGTTTGTATTCCTTAATGTAAGACCTACAATATCAGTAAGAGGATGTAGCCTATCACTATCACAACTAACACTTTTTCAATATTACTCTTTGCTTCCCTTGCAATCATCAAACATCACCAAATTTGGACTCATCTAATGTCCTTCCCATGTCATTAAAGTTTTTGGTATCTCAAATGATTCTTCTTCAAAACATGTCACAAGGGTGCAAGGTATTTTGTAATGGACCATCAAACTGAATTGTCTCTCTAGATGATGTCATGCACTCTTCATGTTTAATGATGGCATATACTCTTCATTTGGAACTAATGGGAAAAAATTATGATAATTTTTCCGTTCAACAGATAAGTTTTTACCGTTGCATATTTTATCAATAATGATCTACAAATAACCAATAATTTTTTTTGAATACCCCTCACATGTATAAATTGATTGTTTCTCCACATCATCTAACCTTAGTTGATTATAAACTATTATTCCTTTTACAATCATCATGTCCAATTACAAGTGTATTCAAAGCTCTAGTTTTAATTTGTTGCTCATGAGTCATGGAACCATTCTCATTTGTATGTTTTCCCTCATTATTGCTTGGATACAGTATATCTTTTTAATTCCACAAATATGATCAAGTGCCCAAGCCTTCTAAAATGTAAATCAACTATTTTCTTTCTTATTTAGTTGTTAGTTTTTGTGGAAAACCTTTCAACATTAAGTCCATTTAGAAAAGTTCATTTTGTGAAATTTGTTTCTTGAACCTTTCAATTTTCTCCTTAGTCAACCCTTTTGAGATTGACAAATACTATAATTTGTTGTATTTTTTAAATGGATAGACATTGTATGGATGATTTTGTTTTTGTTTGACTAATAACTTTTTTTATCAAATTCAATAATCCAATGTATATATTGATTAGCTCTATCTTTAAGAAAAAAGACAAGACATTGTATATATTATCTTTTTAGGTCATAATGAAGTACAATTCCTCCTTCAAGGATGACCACCACTCTGAGACTGTCAATTGCAAGGTCAACAACAAGGAACATGCAAACATCCATGTCTGCTCTAACTAGATTCAGTAAATCCTCATTTTTCAATATTTTTTATGTGTTAATTATTATTTAATTTATACTTTCTTTGGATGCATTTGATCATAGTCATCACTTAACTTGGTGTAGTGATAGATGCATCTCCCCACGATAGAACAGAGACCACTACTAGTGAAAATTTATCATCCTTTCTTGAATCAACCCATGTTGTTAGTACAAGATCGTTGGAGGTGTCATTGTTGTTGCTTGAGAAAGATATGATTCCCTTAAACATACCTAAGCTTATAGGTACTTTACAATTATTATTTATAATGTAATTGTAGTTTACTTCTTCATAAATCATTTTGGATAGATCATTCCATGATGTTTTTGTAGGAAACAATTTTTTTTATGAAATGACATTGAAGCTATTTAGGCCCACCATATGTAAAAGCTACATAGCTTTGCATCATTGGTAGAATGTTTTTCTTTCTTCCATTTATTGTACTATATTCAAGGTATGTAGCTTCAACTAAATGTTTTATCGAATGATTTAATTTTTATTAAAAGGTGGAATGACCAAGGTCCTAAGTTAAAAGGTAAGCACATAAAATCTTTCATGGATCTCTTTGGAAAAAATATTTTTGGCAAAGCCAAAATTCTTCAGCAAGCTTGCAAACATATAATCTATATGAGGGACCAATACAAAAGGCATCTAAAGGTCAACCCAAAGTATGAGAATCCTCCTCTAGTTCCAAAGATGGGGTGGAATGAAATCATTGAAGATGCAAAAGAGGAAAGGCTCAAAGATAAAGCAATTCAACCACCAAAGGGAAAAAATAGGTATGTGATAGTATTAATATAATTATACATTAATTAGTGATCTTTATATTTATATAATCTAAAATACTTAATTATTTTTATATATAGACTACAAGACACATCAAAGGCTACATAGGCTAGATAAGATAAGGCTGGCCAACACCATCTTAGGTCTAGCCGGTATATGAAACTTCACACATGACCTGTAAGTAATAGTAAATGAGATACAAAATCAAAATTTTCATATAAAATTATAAACAATTTTTTTTAATCATGCAATACATGAAATATTGATTATATTAAGCCAAAAATGCAAGGCTTCAAATTTAATGTTGTGCCTACGAAAGAATGTTGGAAATATTCAGAAAGACTACGTTACTAAGAGGGAGAGGGGTCAATCAGTAACCCTACAAAACTTTTAACTTCAATTATCCAATTAGCATTTAATCCTTCTCATATAATCTGATCTAATTACATGCATAAGAAATTGAAAATATGAAAGCATTCATAACACTTTGACACATAGATTTGGTGACCCAAAAACCTTCCAATTAGAAAGTAAAATTGGGGTGCGGATGATACCCACAAGCTTTAGTAATGCAATATAAAGTTGGCCTATTAAGGCTTACATTGATCATTTTTTATGATCTTCTCTATTAGGAGGAATATGGACTGCTAGGTCCACCTTGTTAAAGGATTTACAAACATACCATGAAGTATGCACTTGGTAAAGAGATTTTGCAAAAGACTAGTAGGTCTACCTTGTTAAAGGATTTGACTAATCCACCTATTAGGATGAAGTAGTAGTCAATCTCTAATTTGCAACTTGGTTTTTTGAATGAGATTCCTTTATGTACTAATCACCTTGTTGTGATAGATATGTCTTTGCTGCTCCTTATACTATTGTAGCCTTTGTAATTCACTCTTTTCTACTTTTCTCTGATTATATTCAATTACATTGCATTCACACTCACACACTTGGATATGATACAATTTATTACATATATACAAATCTAATTATATAATTACAAAGTTAACCACAATACAAGTTTACACAAATATTACAAAGTCGGCCCAAATGTAGACACTTGGGCTCTGAAGAATGACTCAATGAAGTTCTTATACTCAACATCCACTGTCAATGCTCAACATCGTCATGCACTCGATAGCCATAGAAGCTCAATCCATACTGATCAATTTCAAGTAGTCTTGAACTTGGTCTACACTGATGACTCGATAGATATTGTGAAAGTCATCATATAAATTGAATCACTTGTTTACTTTTGCATAGCTCAATAAACACTATCACCTTAAGCTCGGTATAAATTGAGTAGCTTGGTTAACACTAAGTAGCTTGGTTAATACTAGACTTGCATCACATAAATTGTGAACTTAGTAAGCACTACACAACTTGGTTTCCACTAGTAAACTCAGCATACACTAAGATGCATGATTTATACTGTTGATTTTCATAGTAATTGTAACACTTGATAAACATCAAAATTTTTCCAAAGGACTCGATAGCAACTATAGAACTCAGTGGTTGTTGGTTGTTTTTGGTTGTTGGTTGTTGTTTCATGTTTTGCTGGACATTTTTTTCTTATCTTTTATGCTGTAAAACTTTCAGGTTTCAGGTCCCTGTAAAATATATTTTCCTTAATCAAAAACTGTAGAACTCAGTGACAACTAAAATGCTTGACAAATTTTTAACTATACAATAATCTTGGTAGATACTTACAATTTGAATAAGTGTATGTCACTAATAACAAACTTGACTGATATGTCAAAAATCTCCCCCTTTGGCATTAGTGACAAAAACACTTATCAGCCAAACCTAAATTCAAAAAGTTTCTTTCATACCTTTATCCATCACCATGTGATACTAGCTCGATAGAGTATACTATTTCTGAGATTTTTCAAAACTGATTTTCTAAGATATATATTTGTAGATGGTAAGGTTCTTTCATATAGTATACTACACATCTTCTTGCTATATACAAAATATACTTACTGTACATATCTTTCTCCCCCATTGTTTTTACAACTTATTACATTTTCTCCCCCATAAATTTTTACATCTTTGTCCATTTTTCTTGTCCTATACATCTTTCTCATATCTTCTTATTCACAGTGTATACTCCTCTTATACATATATCTTTCTTCCCCTTTTTTACATTAATTCTAAAGATTTATTCTATTTATTTACATAGTAATGCCAAAATGAGATAAAAATTCTAAGTGTACCTTAAGTTTGATAGCCAAAGTTTTATCCCAATTGTCTTGCAAGACCTTACATGTGTGAAGTGCAATCTACACTTTTGTTGACAACTCTATCATGTGGTCTACTATGGAGAAGTTGTTGTCATGGATAAGAGTTTTAGAATGTGCAATATGTTTTTGCAGTGCATCCATGTTGGGAAGAATCATATTCTGTATATCTACTAATGTAAATTTGATCCTTGCTTCTTCTCTAATAAATTCTTCTTGCATATCTATCAAAATCCTTATCTTCTTGAAGTGTGCAGAACTTGAACTAGGGTCAAGTTGTAGCTACTAAGCACTAGCCTTGAGGTCTTCATCTATCTTGGACAATTTTTCCTTTATTTCCTTGGTAAAATTAGAAACATCACATAGCTTACCAAAAATTGATTATACATTTGTACAAGATGTTTCCAAAGAGCCCAAAATTGTAGAAAGTTCCACTTGATAGATAGCTATTTGTTGAGAAATGTGCTCCAACACTTTATTCTCAAACTTCTTTTCTACCTTCTATAGTAAATTATCTTGTCCATCCAAATCTTCATTAAACTTCTAGATTGCCTCTGCTAGTTGATACAAAATTGGCTGTGAAGAATCAACCTTTATACCTATAGCTTCTGCCAAAATATTCTTGGCATCCTCAATAATTTTAAATTCCTTATCTCTTTCCTCTCTTAATCTCTATTGTTTGGCTTTCTGCTAGAGAAGTTCACCAAATGTTTGCATTTGGTCTAGATTAAGCTTGGAGATGTCCCAATTAGGGATTACAATTTCCTCATCTAGGTCTATTTCTTCCTACATCTCTTTTCCTTTAACCAAAAATTTTGTGCTCAATTAAGCCTTGGTCTCAAATGTCCTTGCACTAATTATTGCTTGTGTGCCCAAAATATAAATAATTGTAGACATACTAGGATTAGCTATAAAAGTTGATACTACACTTATTGAAGGAATACTAAGAAAAATACCCAAATAATCCAAAATTGATGTGGCAAACATAGATGTGTCCAAAACTATTATATTCAAAATTGATGTAGCCAACTTGGTAGATAAAGTGGAGGTCACTTCAGTCAATGATGTGCTAAGTTGAATCAGAGCAAAGAGTGATTGGACATTTGGATTGTCATTGGTGGCCACAATCAATCTTGTTGAGGATATCTTCATGCTTGATGTTGTCACTAGTTTTCTTGAAGAGTGAGGAAGTGATGCAATGATTGTTGTAACTATCTTAACTGGATCAGTTTTCTCATCATCTTCTATTTCTTCCTTGGTAGCCTCTTGCTCTTGTTCCTCTTCATCTTCTATGTTATCAAAATGTGTTGGTTCTTCATCATTTCCTTCTTCATCCTTTTTCTTATCCTCTTCATCATCATCATTTTAGAGTCAAATTTTCTTCATTTTTCTTTAGTGACTCTTTTACCTCTGCATCTGATATGCTCACTATAAGATACCTTAGAGTTCACCCATAGATGTCTTTAATAGTTATCATGAAAAATTCCCATGTTGACTTAATTTTCTCCATCAAAACATTAGGAATCTAAAAAGCAAGCTGGTCTAGTGAGTATTTCCATTTATCCATTTTTTCCATCACTAGATCCTCTATCTGCTTTTACTCTTTAGCTATTCTGATTTCATACTTTAATTCCTTAAAGTTTTTTATACCAGCTATGGCTTCTAGATCTTTCAATCTGTCTTGGAAGTTGGGTGGAGGTTTTTTGAATATAATGTCTCCTCCTTCCTTGTCAGCTTTCTTCCTGGAGGATCTTCTTGTAAATACTATAGTGGATGGCTTTGGTGGCTTGGTGATAATTACATTTCCCTTCTTCTTTAATGGTTCTTCTTCCTCAAATTCTTCATCATCCTCACCTTTTCCTTTGGTCAACAAAGGGTAGAACTTGTTTTTAGTTTAACAATTCTTTTCTTTCCTTTGTTAACTACTTGAGGGAGCTTTATTTGTAGTTCTATCCTAGCTTTTTCTTCATCATATGTACCAAAATATGCAACCTTAGGATCAACTAGTTCATTAACAAGTGCCTCAATGATATCTTTATTTTCATCAATATTAGCCTCATATCCGAGAGGTTTTATACATGCAATTCTGGGACTAACTGTCTAAATGTATACTTTGTCACTATGCACCATGAAACACACATCATCCTTATAATCTTCACCAAGTTTCTTGGGGATTTAGTATATATTGTTCATTTTCTCCTGAAAAGCATCAAAACAGTTATCCATGATACTATTATAGTTCTCACCCATCTCAGTAATAAAATCATTGATCTGATATAGCATTGGCACATCTTTTCTCCACACAATAGAGCCTTTTGAAGGTGAAATTTTTAGAGCATAAATGAATAAATAGGTTAACAGGGAGCCAAACTTACACAGGTTATTATTTGATGTCCTGATGCTCTCCATATTCTTGTTGAATTGTTTCAATAGTAGCTCAGCAAGTTCAAAAGATAGATTATTCTTCACTGCCTTGTATGCAAGATCAAATACTTCACACAACACATTGTTTAACTTGCTTGAGCTATAAATCTTATAGAAGTTGATGAAAGCCAACTTCACAGTGTGCCAAGATTGCCTGCAAGAAAATAATTTGCTAAAGAGAAATTGAAGAAGGAAGGAACAAGAGCTTGAAGCAACAAAGAGAAATTATATTGCAACAAAGTGAAAATTAAATTTCTATACAAAAAATGCAAAGGGAGAGCTTGTTTATAAAGGCCTTTAGGAAGCTTGTAGAACGAGCTTAGAAAGTGCTAGAATGTGCTAGGAGATAAGAATGATGACTAAGTATATATCCAAAAAAGGTGGGACATCCTCAATCAAGGTGAGAGGATAAGTATGACTTAGATAGGAACAAACTCTCATGTTGTCAACAAATCCTAGTCTACAACTAATAAATAAAAGCATTAACCTAAGTAAACTTAACTAAAAGAGTAAATAATAATTATTTACTCTAACACCCCCCCTTAAGTGCAACTTAGGGGAATGCACTTAAGCTCACAACAGCTAAGATGAAATGCAGAATGGGTCCCAAAAACAAGGCCATGTTAGGTACCCATGTACAATGCAAAGAAATGCAACTTCTAAAAATAGGGAAAGAGGGAAAACCTCATGGGAAAAATTCTCCCCCAAAAAGAGGTAAGAAAAAACATTCTAAAAAAAAAAAAGGAAGGAAGGCCTCAACAAGACCCCCCAAGGAAAACTTCCACCAGAAATGGCTCAAGAGACTCTCTCAAAACCATAAGTACAACTAGCCCCCCCCCCCCCACATGAGAGACAGAAAAGATGCCAATGAAACTCCAATGTAGAGTAAACAAGGTAACAAAAAAAGGGAACCCCTTAATGAGAGGGAAAATTGGAATGCTTAGCTGATGCTCAAAGGAGAAAATATGAGGATCTTGAAAGGGACTCCCCAAGATAGGTGTGATGACACTATCATGAATGTTGATTGTAGAATCCACAAAAGGTGCACCTAGAGGCTCAATGAATGGAGCTGGAGGATTAGGCAGAGTAGAAGAAGAATCTTGCTAAGGAGAAAAGACCTCAACTAGATGTGGTGTGGTAGTCAAAAGAGGGATCTCAAGAACAATACAAAGGTTCAAGTATCCTCACTACACCACACAATGCTCCTTCGAAAGAAAGTAGTGAGCTCTAAAAATGGAGATGGTGGACCAAAGTGTGAGAAGGTGTAGAGATGAGTGGAAGGATCAACTATCCCTATAGAAATAAGACCTCCTATTACATGATCCTAATGAGGACTAAATCAGTGGTGAAATCAATTGTCTTCCTTGATCCACTGCATGTAATCTAAGAAATTAATAGAAGGTTTATAAACAGAGATGGAACATACAATGCATCATTTAAATACCATCCTAGATGTGAACTAAAACTTTCCCATATACTACTAGGGTAGTTTTATTTCCCATGAGAATATGAGGAATGGGAGAAGCCTTAATAGTGGAGAGGACACCTTGAGAAGATGCCATATGGTGAGAAGCACCTGAATCTAGTATCTAAGGTACCCGTGAAGGAGATGCAATGGAAACCTATAATGCATGACCCTTTCCAAGGTCTAGTGTAGATGTCAAAGAGGTGGAAGAAGCCTAAAAAGAAGACCCTTGTGAGGTAGAAGAGGATAGAGAGGAAATAGTGCTCTTCTAAAGGAGAGCTTTCCAATCAGCAATCTGTTTCTCATAGCCATCAAATCTCTTCTAAAAACAATGTGACTCATCATGAGATCCCTTTTGACAATAGGAATAGGTAGGAGTCTTAGTCTTCTTTTTCTCCTTCTTCTTAGAAGATGATGAACCAATAGAGTACCGAGAAGAAGAATCAGATATCTGCTTTGGCTTTTGCTCCTATGTATCCTTGGCAAGCAATGCTTGTGACTATAAACGTATAATTGAATCCATCTGAGTGATCTTGGATTGTTCCCATGTCAACCAGTCACAAATTGTCTCAAAAGAAGGTATCTAATGTCTATTACCCAAGGCATCCATACTGCAGTTGAAAATGGAAGAGAAGATATGATACTGTCCTTGCAACTTTGAGAGTATCAAAAAGATACACTCATCATCTATTTTGTTTTATCCACATCCCTGTAAAACTGCACATAGAGATTTGAACTTTAACAAGAAGTCTTCAATGGTGGGAAAGCTGTCTGGTGACAATGAATCAACTCTACATCAAGTTGAAGTGCCTAGAACTTATTGACTCTACCAAAAAAAGTCTAAAATTTGGTCCAATAATCTCGTGGAGTGGTCTAACCATCTAAGTGAAATAGTAGACTATCTAAAATGTTTAGTGCAATCAATCCCATGGCCTCATCCATTTTGTATTTGTGCTAAAGAACCTCAAAAATGCAATAGGTTGGTTCTCATCCAAACATGACCATAGTCCTCGTGACATGAGAAGTCTAGTCATTTGTGCTTTCCAAGTGTGATAGTTGTGTGGCATGAGCCAGGTCACAGAAGGATTTGACATTGAAAGTAGAAGGGTCTTGTTCTGAATTAAATTATAGAATAGAAAATGCCTGCCACAACTAACAATGATATCCCTCAAATACCAAAGAAAACAACTATAGAAAGCATAAAAAGAACTTGGATTTTAGATGCAGAGAAGAAGGAAATAGAAGCCTCTACTTTAATACCAAAAATGGGAGCTCAAAAAAACTCAAAATGAAATAAAACTAGCACCATTGTCTCCATCTCTGAGCCAATTTTTTGGTGCTTTTTTTAGATTGGAAAAATACCTCCATATGCTCAAGTTATGGCCAAAAAACAACTGCTGCTCCAAAAGACAAGCTCATGGGAAAAATACAAGCACAACAAAAAATTTGATGGTCATACGACTGTCATGAGGATGTTACCAAAAAAAATTTGGCCACTGGAATGATGATGTCAACACCCAAGAAATGATGTCACCCTACTAGAAAATGACATCAGTAGGGGTTCCCAGGGTGATGATGCCAGGCTGACATAAGCGGCCAAAAAAGTGACATGTCCTATGAGAATTGTGACATGTGCTGACAAAATGGTGACATCATTGGTCAAAAAGTTGATGTAAGCATGCAATAAAGTGGCATAGGATGGGGGTGGTCACAAGCAGCAGTGTCACCAACTAAGGTGGTAGCCCAACAGAGATTTTTGGTGGCACAACTAGTGGTGGAGGTGCCAGAGCAGTGCTGTGGGGGCCATGGGGCAGAGGTCATAGGCAAGTTGTTCCGTGTTGTCAGCACAGTGACATAGCCAGCTATGGTGTTGTAGGGGTGGTGCCATGGTGGTGCTATAGTGTTGCTATAATAACCCTTATTTATTACTTTTTTCACAAAAAAATTCATACAGTCCATATGACAGGCCTAAAAAAATTGCTAGATACTTTGGAAGTTGAAAATGAAAAGTTTTATATGAATCTTGACTGTAACTGACCTTTTGAACCCAATGGAAGTGTCTGTTTAGGTCCAAAGTGCCCCAAAAAATACTCTTCCTCCCAACTGAAGAAAATAATTACAAACAAACTAGGGTTTGTGTCTCTGAATCATGGCTTCAAAAATTTTTTGAACCAGGAAGTAGCAAGGAGGCTCTAATACCACGTAGAAGTTGATGAAAGCCAACTTTACAGTGCACCAAGATCATGTACATGCAAATATCCTGCTAAAGAGAAACTGAAGAAGGAAGGAACAAGAGCTTGAAGAAACAAAAAGAAATTATATTGCAACAATGTGAAAATGAAATTGTTTTACAAAAAATGCAAAGGGAGATCCTATTTATAAAGGCCTCTAGGAAGCTTTTAGAACAAGCTTAGAAAGTGTTAGAAAGTGCTAGGAGATAATAATGACAACTAAGCATATATCCACAAAAGGTGGGACATTCTTGAACAAGGTGAGAGGTTAAGTATGACTTAGATAGGAACAAACTCCCGTGTTGTCAACAACTCCTAATCTATAACTAATAAATAAATGCATTAACCTAAGTAAACTTAAGTAAAAGAGTAAATAATAATTATTTACTCTAAAAAATCTTGTGTGCAATGATATGGATGCCAAACTTCAATTTCATGTCTGTGACACTGCTAATCTTCATTCATCTATCATTCGATTCTACTAGGGTTTTCTTTTCTAGTTCAGCTTGACCTAGGGTTTTGGTCATTTTTTCTTTAGTGGACATTGGGAGACAAGTGATTTGATGAATCATCTTTTTTGTGATTAAAAATGGTTGCTCCAACCACAACTACCCATTATGCACCCAACTATGGATAAACCTAATCCATTTTACTTGGAATTCATGGGGCATGTAAGGGACATGAGTTAACTCTTTAGTTTCCAGGTGTTAGTGCTCGAGTTTCAAAACTCCATTTACACATAGTTTATCTAAGGCATCATCCATTTCCAAAGTGCCAATTTCTTGAATAACACATTTAAAGTGAGTACACATATCATTGATGAATAGTACCTTTGGAGGAATTTGAGACTGTGCTCCACTTGGATCTAGGGTTTCGATGATTGTAGGAGTGAGCTTGAAATCTGGTGCCCTCCATTCCACTCCACGAACTAACATATTTGATCCTTCCTTTGCCTTTCTACTATTGGATGCTAGTTTCACTTGGTAGGGTTTGAGAGAATTCAAAATCTTTCACTGACAATTCACTCAAATCACTTGGATGTTCTAAAGATCACACTTTGCAATACCTCTCAATAATTTCATGGTAATAATGACTTTGATTCTATGCCTTTTATCAAAAAAATTCCATAAATGCTTTAGTACGAAAGGTAGATCGATTGACATCATGTTGACAGTCTGTCATCCACTTCTTTATATTGAATATTCAATGAAGTCTTTGTGACTTGATAATCATATGCATCTTCATTACTCCCAACCTTGCTAGGTAGAGTCTGTGACCCAACCTCACTCATTAGAGAAGGTAACTTGGTAGACACTAGTATCCTTTTACTTGGTGATCCCTCTGTATCTTGAATACAAATTTGGATCATTTTGTTCTTTCAATCTAGAACTGTTTTGAATTTTTTCTTTGGTAGCATAGTCCTAGTTTCTCCTTTGAGAACTGAAGTTGAAATGGTGGAGTCACTCCATTGCTTGGACTTGCATTCTCGATAGACTTTGGAACCCATTATTGTCTCATCTATTTTTAGATGTTATCATTTTTTGCCTTCTCATCTTCAATTTTACTAGTATTCATGCAGTTCTTGGCAAGATGACCAACTTCTATACAAATGAAACATCTTTTAGTAGTATCTCTTTTCCTCAAATGATGCTTTACACAATTCATTCCAATGTGTCCAAATTCTCCACAATAATGACATCTGCAGTAGGTGTTGTAGTCCCAACCAAATATGGCTTTCACAATCTATTTTTATAGATTTAATATCTTGGTTTTGCATTCTAATGATTTGTGCCCATACTTCTTGCATTTGTTACATTTTCCTTCAAATTTTGGTTTTTCTTTGCATTAATTAGTCTTATGATCATGCTGATAGAAATTGTAGCATTTTTCAATGAATTTTTCTTTTCCATTGCTCCAACATTTTTTTGATGTATGACCTATCTTACCATAGTGATTGTAAGTAGGCCTTTGATTCTTTTGAGCTCCTTGCTTAGATGATTCTCATTCTATATATCTTATTCCTGCTATCTTATTCCTGCTTTTCCTTTTTGTATATAGAGATTTTTCTTTGTTGGTGTAAATATGTATTTACTATTTACACTTAAGTTTACTTAGGTTAATGCATTATTTTATTATTTTTCATTATTTTATTATTTATTTAGGTGAGACACTTAGGAGTTTGTGTACTCTCATGAATTATCATTATGACAACACAAAAGTATGCAAGACAATTATTTGCACTCCCTTTTTAGCACATGTTGTCTACAACACTAATTTGTGTGCTACACCATTGCAAGCTTATCCTCACATCATCAAACTTACTTCCATGCTTAATAGAGGATAACCCATATCTAGTAGACATGTGCTTGGTTGTATGACTTATCATGTTGCTAACTTCTATGCATTCTGAAAGCTCTCTAGAGGCCTTTATATATAGGCACTCCTAGTGTACTTTCATGTCTAATATTGAATGAATATATTGTCATTCTGATCATGCTCTCTCTTTAGTCTACCATTGTGCTTGTGTTTGATCTCCTTGGTCTTGGGCGAATTCTACCCTAAGCAAAATTCTTATATGGTATCAGCGCTCGAGGAGATTCTCTATGCATGGCCATTCGAGACTATTTATGCTTCAACACCTCGACGTCAATCTAGAGAATCTATAGAAATTGGGAACATCTCGAGCCAAATATAACCTCACCATTGCATCCAAAATGTTGATTCAGTGAAGATCAACTATAAATTATCCTATGCTAGGCTAAAGGTGATTGTGAGGAAAAATTGTTTTGCAAACCGGTACCTGAAGGAATCGATTTGCAAAGTAGGTATGATCTAATCGTTCTGATTTTTTTTTTCCAGATCTACATTTAATTTCTTCTCTGCAATTTATTTTTTGATTTGGGTATTTTTGAATTTTTTTTGTTACCTAGTCAGACTATTAGAGAATTTTTTTTGCATAACCAAATAGTCACACCCTAGCCCTATAGACTATTTATTAAGTTTACAAAATATTCTATATCAATTAGTCAATAGGTATATCTTTACAAATTTTGGCGTCAGCGCCAACATATTTCTAACTAGAACACTGCTTGCACAAACTAATTTTTGGTGGATGACACATACTTCTCAACATTAACACTCACCAGTGGCACTGCCTTTGAAATAAGGCTCATGGGTACTATCTTTTAAATAGTTCGCAAGCCTTCCCACCCATGAATGTGGGATAAAAAATTATAAACCGGTGACTGAAAACTCATTTTTTGTCATAGTTTTCTGGTGTAGTTCTTCGACATGGTAGGTTCCACGATACCCCCTTTGTCTATGCCGTGCAGCTCCAATTAATTTTCTTGTGCAACACCTACTATGCTACCATGTGGTGCCTCCACACATATGCCACATCTACATATTATCACCTGTCCACAAGGACAATCAGCCACCCATCCATGCCAACAAATCCATAGTGACACATGGACACGTTGTTAGATCCAATGTCAACACTAACCTGTTGCATATGTTAGCATCCATGTCATGCTAGGTCATCACCTACATCGCATCTGATATAACATCCATACTAGTAACTTTGAAGACACATCATTTTTTCTGTAAAGTCCATATAGTCCACATCATCAATTTACTGGCCTAAAATTGATGGCTATCTGACCGTCATACGAGGCCAAATTTGAATTGCTACGATGGTTGTATGATCCTCAAATTTAACCTCATCTTTTGCTAATGCAACCCCTCTCTAGATTCACTTTTGATTTTGCAATCCCACTTTGGGAGGCCATATCTCAGTCATCCATACTCCAAATCAAGTGCAATTTTTTTTTTTTGAAATTGGGTAGAATTTCTTAAACTTTTTAGTGGTGCAACTTTTTACTAGTTTTTGTTAATGGATTTGTTAGAAATTGAATCTTTTGGTGATTGTACCTATTTAATCTTGCATTTTACAACTTCAAATGCTTCATATGGGCACATCTTGACTCAAAAATAGTTCCATTTTTTTGAAAGTGCATTATTTTTTTCTACTTTCTAGATCTATAGTTAGATTGTAGGGTTGTATGGACAAAAATGTCACTTTCAGAAATAGGGCCATTCTTTGCTTTGTATTGATTTATAATTATAGCACATTATAAAGTTCTAGATTTCTAATCTTTCAAGAGGTTGTAACAAGAAAAATCATAAGTCCATGAAGGCCAAAAATTGACAAGTGGCCATTCTAATTGCACTTCTTATAAAGTGCCAAAAGCATTTATTTTTGGGGGAGTTTCTTGATTTAGTGAAAAGGGGAGGTGTTCTTGGTGTTGTGTTCCTTCTTTTTTGAAATTTTCTTTCATTTTTTGCATTATGGAAAAAATTTAGTTTCCAAAATTAATTGCACATAACTATGCTACATGGTCCATCAAAATGTGGTATCATTTAATGCTTAATGGAGTTTCTCAATATGTAGATGGCACTCTTCCTAAACCAACAGGTGATAATGTATCAGCAAGTGATATTTCAGTTTGGGTAACAATGGATAGGAAAGCCCTAGGTGATATATGTTTGGGGGTTGATGACAAGATCATGTATCAAATTAAGAAGTGTTCTACATCCAAGGAATCTTGGGATACCCTCAAAAACCTTTATGCTAAAGTTTTTGAAGAGGATATTTTTAAAATTGAAGATGAGCTTATCTCCTTAGATCCTCAGTCATTTGATTCTATATAGGATTTCATCATTAAGGTGAATGAACTAAGGACAAAGCTTGCTGATTGTGAGAGTTCTATCAAAGATGACAAATTGATTTATCTCATACGTAACAAGCTACCATCAGAATATTCCTCAAATGTTTCTTCTTTTAACACCTCAAAGACTACATTAGGGTCTTCCTATAAGAAAGTCACTTTTGATGAATATGTTGATCTGTTGGATATAGAAGAAAAGAAGTTGAAATCAATGGGGATTCTCAAATCACCTAAGTATAAAGTATTGGTGGCCAACAATGAGGGTTCTCAAAATTCAACTAGATAGTCTTCAAATAAAGGAAAGGTTAAGAAAAAGAAGTGGAAGAACAAATCAGAGGATGTAGAAAAGTCAACACCACAATCCAATAAAGAAGAAAAGTCATCCTCGAATTCAAACAAGAAGGGGCACAATAATAAGGAGAAGAAAAAGTTTGCCTATTGCAAGAAAATGGGTCATGAAGAACATGCATGTTATATTAAGAAGATTGATGAGTTGACCAACATCATGAAGAAACATAATGTTCCATTGCCTAATGCTTACAAGGATAAAGGGTATTTGCTATATTCAAAGGGAAAAGGACAAGCACTCATGGCTAATTCAAATTCTTCAAAGGAATGGATTCTTGACTCAAGTGCCTCCTATCACATGGGTTCTTCAAAGGAGCATTTTTCTTCAAAGAAGCAGTTAATGGTACTACATATCTTTGTGGGAGATGATACAAAAATGGAAGTTGAAGGAAAAGGAAATTTGGAAATGGAAAATGGAGAGTTTCAAGATTTTCTCTATGTTCCAAACCTAAGTTCAAATCTCCTCTCGATTTACCAAATCACTCACCTTGGACATGGACATAGAGTTGAGTTCCTTCCTGACTTAGTATAGGTGCACAATCTAAAAGATGATTCATTGGTTGCAGTGGGGAAAGTGAATCATAACAAAAGATTGTACTCTTTCTCCCATTTTATGCCCAAGTCTCCTTCAAAGGCCTTATTATCTCAATCCAATCCAAACATGCAATTACGACATGAGTGATTTGGACATCTTTCCTTCCACTATATTTAACAACTTTGCACAAACTGAATGGTCAAAGGTCTACTCCAAATCAACTCTTACCAAAGTGAATGTTCAATAGATTCAGTGGATATGCATCTAGAGGGGAAGTTACAACAGGGGAAGTCTTCAAGAGCACCATTTGTTCTACAAATGGTTCACATGGTATTAGGAGGACCTTTTGTAGTCAGCCAAGGTCACTACATACTGACCTTTGTTGATGACTTTTCAAGATACACTTTCGTCTACTTTCTTCGTCATAAGAATAAAGTGTTGGACAAGTTTCTAGCCTTCAAGACTCATGTAGAATAGAAATCTAGGAAAGCCATCAAAGTTCTAAGAATGGAAAATGGAAGCATGTATGTAAATAGAAGACTAAAAGACTTTTGTAGACTTGAGGGAATTGATCTTCAAAATCCACCAGCATTTAGTCTGAATAAGACAGATGTCACAGCATTGAGGATTTACACTCTTAAGTCTATGGAAAGTTGCATGATACAAGCCAAGACTCTAGATCCATCATTAGGAGTAGAAGCAACTAGTAGTTTCACTCACATTATTAACAGATCTCCTCATCTAGCCTTAGATGACAAGACTCCTTTTGAGGCATGGTGCAACAGAAAACCTATTGTGACACACTTCAAAGTCTTCAATTTTCCTACATGGGAAAAGAAATCTTCTAGGGGATGTAAGGCACAAACACCTCAGCCTTGTTCTTTCATTGGTTATGAAGATAGTGTGAAGGCATATAGACTCATGTATCTAGAGACATATCAGATTTTTGTGGAGAAGGATGTGCACTTTGAGGAAAGTTCACCAAGCTTATCCTCTAATCCTCTTCACACATCATACCACATAGAAACTAACAGTGATAGCAAAGATAGTGCTTCAATATATTTAGATACATGGATTTCTATCGATAGTTGTAGTGAGAGGTCACTACATTAGTATAGTCCACATGCATATATAACCACAGTTATAGGTCCAGCACAATAGGATACATCTAGTCTTCCATGTATATCTTCAATGACATATTTGGGGGATAGTATTGATGATTTGCCTCTTCTTGTTGATGCAAAATCACCTTCTTTAGTTCTCACAAGGGCTCCATCTGACCCTCTTGTTCATTCTCTACATGATCGATCCTTACAAGTTGAAGTGATTGTAGATGCTTATGATCAGTAATTGCAAAACGGTTCTTCATCAGTTGCCAAGAGAAATAGTTCTTTGAGACAGGTTCTTCAACTAGTTGAGTAGGTTTTAGGGACATCACTTATCTATGGGATTCTTTCCATGCATAGTGGAAGCATCTCATTAGTACCCTTGGCCTTGTTTCTTCCTAAGGGGACGAACACCATTCTACAATCTTGGAATAGTTTCTTCATTGGGGCAATCACGAGTAGGCATTCTTCTTTTTGGGGGGGAAGGGAGCCTATCCTGTCTCTCTTCCTCTTCTCATCATTCTCTTATGTATATATTGGATGTATGTCACAATGGGGGGTCTTGATTACTCCATCCATCCATACATAATATGTGTTTTTCATCTCTCTTTTTGGGGGAGGGTTTTTCCAATGAGGTCTTTCCTCTTTCTTCACTTTATGAGAGATTCCATTTCATTATATGTACATGGCTACCTAACATGGCCTAGTATCCATGACCCATCATGCAATTCATCCTAGATTTTGTAAGCTTAAGGGTTGGTGTAAATAAGTATTTACTATTTACACTTACTTAAGTTTACTTAGGTTAATGCATTATTTCATTATTTATTTAGGTGAGACACTTAGGAGTTTGTGTACTCTCATGAGTTTTTATGATGACAACACAAAATTATGCAATTCTATTTTAGCACATGGCATCTACAACATTGGAATTTGCATCATTCACTGAGTTGTTGTGTTGACAACACAATTATTTTCACTCCCTTTTTAGCACATGTTGTCTACAACATTGATTTGCATGCTACACTATTGTAGTCTTATCCTTACATTATCACACTTACTTTTGTGCTTAATGGAGGATAACCCATATCTAGTGGACATGTGCCTAGTTGTATGACTTATCATGTTGCTGACTTCTATGCATTCTAGAAGCTCTCTAGAGGCCTTTATATATAGGTACTCCTAGTGTACTTTCATATGGCATATTGAATGAATATATTGTCATTCTGATCATACTCTCTCTTTGATCTACTATTGTGCTTGTGTTTGAGCTCCATGGTCTTGGGTGAATTCCACCCTAAGCCAAATTCTTACATGCTCATTCAATTGATTCATGTCTACTTTGGATTTCATCATTCTTTAATTAATTTTCTTTTTAGAGTTTAGATCATTTTGTAATCTTTCATTTTTAGATCTTAGGCTCATGATTTCTTCATTTGCATTGGAAAGTTGATCAATAAGATCTACTTATTGAAGGGATTGGTGTTGGATTTTATTGTTCTTCCCTTATATCTATTATTTTACCTTGTTCTTCTACTCCATGACTACACATAGCCTTATTGACTAAATTTCTTGTTCTCTTCTTAGTTTTTTTACTTCTTCTTGTAGGAAACCATTCTTGTCTAGGTGTTCTTTGATTACTTCATTGGCTTCATGTTGATTGCTTTAATGAAGATCTTTAATTCTTTCTTCAATGCAGAGATGATCATTCATTTGAATTGCAAGTTCTTTTCTTCATTTTAGGGATTGAGAGATTTTTTCTTTTGCTTTCTTGAGTTGGGCAATAGCTATTTCCAAATCTACCTTTTCATTCTCAATATATTTTTCAAGTTTGAATATCTCCATGGCTTTGATCTCTGCTCAAGCTATTAAACTACCTTTTGAGAACCACAATGCTCTGATACCAATTGTTTGAAATATTAAAAAAGGCTAGGTTACTGAGAGGGGAGGGGTGAATCAATAATGCTACAAAACTTTTAACTTCAATTACCCAATTATCATTTAATCCTTCTCATATAATATGATCTAATTGCATGCATAAGAAATTGAAAATATGAAAGCATTCATAACACTTTGACACATAGATTTGGCAACCCAAAAACCTTGCAAATAGAAAGTAAAACTAGGGTAGGGATGATAACCACAAGCTTTAGTACTATAGTATAAAGTTGGCATGTTAGGGCTTACATTGATCACTTCTAATGATATGACCTATTAGGAGCAATAAGGACTGCTAGGTTCACCTTGTTAAAGGATTTACAAACATACCATGAAGTATGCACTCAGTAAAGAGATTTTGCAAAAGAATGTTAGGTCTAGCTTGTTAAAGGATTTGATTGATCCACCTATTAGGATGAAGCAATAGTTGATCTCTGATCTACAACTTGGTTTGTTGAATGGGATTCCTTTATGTACTAATCACCTTGTTGTGATAGATATGTCTTTGCTGCTCCTTATACTGCTGCAACCTTTGTAATTCACTCTTTTATTCTTTTCTCTAATTATATTCAATTACATTACATTCACACTTACACATTTGGATATGATACAATTTATTACATATATACTAATCCAATTATATAATTACAATGTCAACCACAATACAAGTTTACACAAATATTACAAAGTTGACCCAAATGTAGACACTTGAGCTTTGAAGACTAACTTAGTGAAGTTCTAATACTTGGCATCTAGTGTCAATGCTTGACATCGTTATGCACTTGGTAGACATAGAAGCTCAGTCCATACTGATCACTTTCAAGTAGTCTTGAACTTGGTCTACACTAATGACTTAGTAAATATTGTGAAACTCATCATATAAACTAAATCACTTTTTTACCTTTGCATAGCTTAATAAACACTATTATCTCGAGCTCAGTATAAACTAAGTCACTTGGTTAACACTGAGTAGCTCAATTATCACTAGACTTGCATCACATAATCTGTGAACTCAATAACCACTGCATAGCTTAGTTTACATTGGTAAACTCAGCATACACTAAGATGCATGGTTTATATTGCTAATTTTCACAATAATTGTAATTGCTTAGTAAAAACTGGAATTTGTCCAAAGGACTTGATAGCAACTGTAGAACTCAGTGACCATTAAAATGCTTGGAAAACACTATTAACTATACTATAAGCTTGGTAGATACTTACAATCTAAATAAGTTTATGTCACTAATAAAAAAATTGACTGATATCTCAACAAAGAAGACAAATAAATTTCCTTCAAGCAACACTATAAAGTCATGGTTGCATGCCACTGCATAGAATCATATAGCCAAAGAGAACATTCTAGTGCACCACTTCACATAGAGGTAAATAGGCCTAATAAAAAATAATTTAAATTCAATACTTGAGAAATAATCTATTTGATGTTAACCTAAAACATAAATTGACTATTTTTGTTTTATAAAGAAAACAACGACAACAATGTGCATGACATTTCACTGTAGCCTTCTAATCCTAGCACAAACTTGCACATAATGAAGGCCCTAATGTGCATCATGTTGATGGAGGTATTCATTTTCTATTGAAAATTAATTATGTATTTATTAATAAAATTTAACATTTAAATTATAATTGGTGTAACCTTTTTGTGAATATTTTAGGGCATGCAAAACACTATGGTGATAGAGTGGACCATGATCTTATTGTTTAGCATGTTGAAGTTAGGGCTGAACAAAATGTGATTGTAGATGATGTGGAACTATCATGTAAAGAAAAATCACTATTATGCTCTTTTAATTAATGAAATACTTGTAAGCCTAATTAATAACCCATTTATTTGTTACTGTAGTGAACCCCACTTTGGCACAATAGCCCCATGCTCCAAAAAAGATGAGAAAACATCATATCATAAGATCAAAACCACAAGAGAAAGATAATGCCAAAGATATTGATGTTCCTATTAGCATTTACATTAAAATTTTGAAGAATAAAACCAAAAAAGAAATATTATTATAAACCTTGGTTGATAATGCAAGAACATTGCCTTAATGAATGTGTTAATTAATTATTGATGAATGTTGCATATTAATGAATTTTCTATCATGCTAATTAATAATATGTGATTATAATGATTGATGTGATAATGAATTATTAATGAATGTTGTGTATTAATGAATTTTGTGTCATGTTAATGAATTTTATGTGATTATAATGATTGAATTTTATAGTTTGTAAATAGATGAATGAATAAATGAAATATTTAATTAGATGTTAATGGGAAATTTAGAGTGATTATAGGGGGGAAGGGCTAGATGAGCTTCCACCTTCACATGATTGACCTGGTTATGCAAAGAATATTAAAGTATTCTTGAAACCAATTGAAGCTCAAACTAAACCAGTCAACACCTACCCATCTAGTTTTGACTAGATAACTTCAAAGGTTAGATCAGACTAAATCTTGATCTCTACATCTTATTTTCTCATAGAAAATCTATAATGAATTTATACCTCATCTAAGACAAGATTCACATCATACCCCATCATCATCATTTTTTTTCTAAATATAAGTTACAGGTAGTTAGAAAAAGTTCATCCCTTTTGTTTATCTTAGATTACTTCTTCTTTATAGTGTATATTAGTAGAAAGCACGATCTACCATTGCATATCCTTGGTTCTAGATGAATCATATATCAAAAACTAGAAACCAACCAGCAGAACCTTTTGCCAACTCATTCCTTCCTTGGGAGAAAGAACCATGAATTAATCTATATGAACATTTAGATCCATTTATGTGTCACAAAATCTCCTATGATGGCATAAAAAATTCCTATACCTCTTGAAGTATCTAATGATCCTTTTGATGAAAGGAGTTAAGCTTCCTCCTAGGTATAATGTCTTCAAAATCTAGATTGAGAACCTAGTAGTTGGACCTAACAAAACTCCACAAACTCAAACACATATTCTAGCCTCTTAGATAATGTTTTAATCCTCTCAAACTATATCAGTGCAAGCTAGTTCATATTCTACATTAAGGTACTAAATCAAAATTTGGAATCTAAAGGAATTCAAGTAGAAAAAGTTGAACTGGTTCTAAAATTGGTTCACCTATCATGGATAGTTCATCTCAAATAATACTTTTAATCATATCAATTGTAGATACATTAAGTGCCCTAGTTATATCATGAACTCCTCAAAAGTACTACAACCCATTGTCCAATGTTACAACTATGCAATATTTTCTAACATGATTCTAGTCTCAACCACTAGAAAGATAATTAAAATCATTTTCTTGTGGTCCTACATTCATTCAACCTCCTCCAAGGGTTTAAAAACTCTACAAAAGTAGTTATTCCAACATGTAGTGCTCCAAAGATAACTTTAATGCTATCATTTTATGACCAAAGTTGCCATGCCAACACTGCTATATTTTTTTTAAGTTCTTTTATATGTACCTCTGAGACATCACACCATGATATATAATATATAATTTGGACTCTTTCTCATTAGTATAGCTACTATAGTCTTTATATTCTCTATTGAATCCAATGTGGTTGATAGAAAACTTGGTGGAAAAACTAGAAGACTCTTATCAATAGCCTCTTTGAGAAAACCAAAACCAAGGTCTCTTAGATCAAAAAATTATTTTCCTAATTTTATGGTATTCAAGATTTCATAATTATGGGCTGATGTGAAATTTTCTCATTTTTTCCTCAAATGAATTTCACTTATATGTTAGATCTTTTGTGTTTATTTTTCATACATTTATGATGGTATAAGATGTTTTCAAGCTCATCTTAATTCAAATCAACTTATAGTTTAAATCTATCAAGTGTACCTTTCATATCTTTTTGATGGTATAAGATGTGTTCAACTTTGTCACAATTCAAATTAACTCATTTTTTACATATAAGAAATTATTTTCATAATCATGACAGATCTATCAAGAGTGTGTTGCACGATGTATATCCTTTTGGGGTCAGATAAGAGGATTAGTGACATCTACCACTATAAGAACCAAAATCAACTAATCTTTATCAAGGATTTCATGATTTGTGCAAGTATGGCCCAAAGGTTCCCTAGAAGAAACTATATAGAACCTAGTGAAAACATGGGAGATGGAAAGTTTACATAAGACTCACATACAGGACATCAAAAAAATTGATCCCAATATATTCTCACTCAATGTAAATGGAAAGTACCCATGGCTCTTCTCTTACAAATGTAGTGTCACATAGAGTCCAAAAATATTATGTTGTTTAGTAATGATTATGGTGAGTTGATATTAGGTATGGTTTCTCTATCAAGAGAGGAGACACTGGTAGTGGGAAGATACAACATTTGTCTTAATGGAAACTTCTTTATGAGAGGAGTTTGAGTACTAAAAGATATCCAAGAAAACATTTGAGTCCTCTCATGAGATATTTAGAACTACATTTCCAAGAGGTACAATAACGTCATTATTGTATCAAAATTTCAAATTGACAAAACCTTCTATCTAAAAAACTAGAAGCTAATGAACCCATATCAAAGTGCCTCTAGTTATTTAAAAATCTTCTATTAATCTCTAGTTGTTTAGACTAAATTCACTCTTCAAAGTGCACTAGCAAGACATTTGAATCACCAAAGACTCTTCGCAAAAGAGTAGTTGTATTTAGATGAAAATGACCCTCCATAACAGAAAAAAATGGAGCAATTTGTCTCACAAATATAAATTTCAAAACAAAAGGTTTACATTTGAAAATTTTATGAGTTAATTATGTCTATAATTAGATAGGAACATTCTTTCATTACATGAATGATTTTTGAAAGAAGTGATTTGGCTATGCATCATCTTATAGGTTGAAGTAAGCTATCTATAAGTTACTGGGCCAAAATCTATAGTGTTGGTAGGAAGGGGTTGGGAAAAATCTCCTTGTGTGAATGGTAATTTTGGCATCTCAGCTGATTGATAGGTTGTTTAAGGATTTTATCAGGGTTAGAAACCCTTATTTTTCACTTTATCTTCTCTATGCTTACTTAGGTTTTTGAAATAATATGTCATTTAATTTTGTCTAGTTTCTTTTGCAATAGTAACCCAAGGCTAATTTTTTTTATAATATCAATGTAGTATATGCAATGGGTATGACTTGTATGTCAAACCTTTTTTTAAATTATAATTTAATATTTATAGGAAATCTCAAATTGATTCATGACAATGGCTTTCAAAATAATCAATGATAAAGTTTGCAAACATAATGTATTATTTTCTATTTCAGAATAGTTATATGTTTGTAATAACAATATATGATGAATATATAGATGCATAAAAGAGAAGATAGACTTTAAACATGAACAAGAAGATAATAAATCATATAACAATGACATATTTCAAATGATAAACTTTAGACTTAAATAGCGATACCATTTACTGTTAATCAATATTGTATCAAAGTTTCAAACTAATTATGTGTTGAAGTTTGCTTGATTAAAACCAAGATGATACACAAAAATTTATAATTTCATACCAAAATTTATTTATTTTCAAAAATAAATTATAGTTCTAAAAATTCTAACTCTCTTTGGACACTTTTAACATTGTCCTCACTAAAAATGAGTTTGCCTGACTCCAAGATCAATGAAACTTTATATGAGGACCTTTTCATGGACATAGAATCCACATTGAACTATGATGTAAGATAAAATCAGAAATAAAATCTTTTGATGCCATATTTTAAACCATTTCACCTGTTTACAATGCCAAATGGTCAAAATTTTGACACTCAATGGAAAAAATTGATGTTTCTCTAGTCAAAAATGAGTTTGGCTAACTCCAACATTGAAAAAAATTATGACAAAGACCTTGTTGATGTCATAACATCCTTGTTGAAGTATGATATGGGCCACCATCAAAAATCAGATCTTCAATGCCACATTTTACAAGCATTTTACCTCCTTTTCGATGCCAAGATGTATCAAAATTTGGACGCACAAGTTGATCATCAATCAATCCATTAAATTTTTTTTGACATGGCACTTTGTAGAAAAATTGACCAATGCACATTAAAAACTTGACCAATGAGCGTAAAAAATCAATACAATTTTAGTAGTGTTTGCATAGATTTTCTATGATTTCAAGTAATTTATTTTCAAATAAAATCTAGTTTAAAGATAGATAATTTGATTTTCAAATTGGATAAATAAGGTTTCAAGAAATTTTAGTTTCAAATTACATAATTTACATTTCAAGAAATTTCATTTTATAATCACATAAACTTGAAGTAGTACATGTGCTTACTAGGTAGTTTTGATGATATGTCATGGGTTTGCAACATTGAGTGACTCACACCAAAATTTTTCTTTTAAACTCATCATGATGGATTCATGCCTATCACATGCACGTGGTGGACTATGACAATGATTTGGTGTTTTTTTTTGCATTGTCCCTTATTGTTGCCATTTTGAAAGCCTCAAAATAGGTAGTCAAAATTTTGATGACGTTGGGGGAAAATACAAGAAAAATACCAATTTCACAAAATGTTCCACTAGCATTAGAAATTAATGTTAGAAATTAGGGCCAAATATAGTAGTGGGGTTATGATCTTAACCTAAGAGAAGAAGAGGAAATAACCAAGTCTCCCATTTCCATAAAAGACTTGAGCATAAATTTGTTTACAACTAGTTTTACCCCACTCACAACCATGAATGTGTTAGATTTTTAGTTTTGCACTCTTCTTTCTTCTACATGTAATTAACTACATCTCTCTATGAAGAACTCCGACACAACAACTTATCTAACTTTTAATAACAAAAGCATAACAATTCTCAAATTACTTGTTGATCATTAACTTTAGAAAGATTATAATTTGCTACAATCTAACAACCATGCATTCACATTAATGTCCCATTCATCACATAAAAGAAGAAAATAATAAAAATAATTGAACAAACAATATTGACAATATTCTTAAGATTCACTTGATTATCTTAGAAAAAGGGGGAGAATGCACACCAATTTTTTTAATCCTTTCTATTAACTTTCAAAATAGTGCATATAGGCCCTTCTTTCTTTGGCTGTTACAAAATTACATTTATTTAGGAAGTAGTAAGAGAGGAGGGGAAAGGAACTTGTAATCTCTCAATATAGAAATGATATCAAAGAATTAGGAAGTTGACTTGTCTACATTTTGTGTATTGGTCTTCTTGGCATTTTCTTGGCTTGATTAATGAGCTTTCATAGCTCCCATGATATCCATCAAGATGTCTCTATCAGGGACCAACACATTACCTAAGAAAATGATCCAATACCTATGATCTTTCACCAGTTATTTTATTACATCAGCTTGTGCTTGCATCTTTTTCAAATCCTTAGCCAACATTCTTTCAAAGTGGTTAACTTTTTCAAAAACTATAGTTGGAGAAATTTTTATATTTTCATAGATGTCAAATATTATTGGTAAAACAATTTCTATTTGAGTAGAGTGTCATATCAAGATGATTGTTGAAGAGGATTTAAGGAGGAGACATAACAAAAGGACCTAGAGAAAAGGTTGAGTTATAAAGAACTACAATAGGAACTTGATCAGTTGGACTTATAAAGATAATGTGATTATTGAATAATAACCTAAGTGGAGAAGACAATTGTACAGAAGCCTAGAAGAAGTGATCAAAGAAAGACCAAATGCATAGGCTTAACTGAGTAGAAGAGAAGAAGATTAAGGAACTAGAAGTTTACGTTGAGTAATGCTATAGTTGACCAAGCAATAGTATAATTTGAGTAACATTCATTGCCAAAAAATCATCATGGTTAACCTAACCCTAAAATCTACGGTGATATTTACGTGACAACATATTATAATTACCTATTTATGGAGAAATATGGGCTAACCTAGCAAGGTTGGAGTACTTGTTGATTTTTTTGGATAGAGTGTTGGAAATATTCAATATATGATAGGTTATTGAGAGGGGAGGGGTGAATCAGTAACCTTAAATTCTTCTTTGAGTTAGTCACAAACCAATCTATGCTACTGTATGCATTAATACTGAAAGTTAAAATATTCATCACACAAAAGAACACAATATTTTAGTGACCCAGAGACCTTCCAAATAGAAAGTAAAATTGGGGTGGGGATGATACCCACAAAACTTTAATACCGTAGCATAAAGTTGACCTGTTAAGGCTTACATTGACTACTTCTAGTGATCTACCCTGTTAGGAGCACAAAGGACTACTAGGTCCACCTTGTTAGAGAATTTACAAACATACAATGAAGTATGCACTTGGTTAGGAGATTTGTACAAAGACTTTCAAGTCTACCTTGTTACAAGATTTAGAAAATTGATTCACCTATTAAGATGAAGCAGTGGATTTGCTTACAAATGATTGCTGATAAGATCATTTATGCATTGATCACCTTATGTGATAGATATAACTTTTCTGCCTCTGTATTGACCTTGTTGTATCCTTTGAACTATTGCTAATAATCTTTCGCATATATTTCTCATTACTTCACTATTGCTTCCATGCATGTGATATCTTATAATACCCCTTACATATATACCTTTCAAATTTAATAAACTACAAGGTCATCCAAAACATAAGTAAGCAAATAAATTACAAAGTCAGCCCAATAATAAATAACTCGAGTTCACTGAACTGACTCGATGACCTTCTGATACATATCGTTCACTACATTACTCATCATTGTCATGCACTTGGTAGAAGTGAAGACTTAATCACTCAATGTAGTTTTGAACTCGGTAACTTAATGCCTCAAAGTAATTATCCAACACCCTTTCATAGTTTTCACCCATTTCTTCAATAAATTCATATATCTGATAAAGAACAGGGGTGTCTTTTCTCCATACGAATGTGCCCTTAGATGGAACGAATTTTTGAACATAAAAGAATAAATAGGTAAGAAATGAATTGAACTTGAAAGAATTGTTCTTGGAAGTCTTTAAAATTTTAATGTTTTTGTTCAATTGCTTCATAAGTACATCTGACAAATCAAATTCAAGGTTCTTTATAACCTTGTATGCTAGGTCAACTGCCTCACAAGGAACACTATTTGACCAACTCAAGTTGTAGATTTTATGTGCAATGATATGGATGCCAAACCTAAGCTCTATGTTAGTGACATTATTTAGTTTCAAACCTCTACTATCTCACTCAGCTAGGATTTTCTTCTACAGTTCCTCTCGACCTAGGGTTTTGGTTGATTTGGTCTTGGTTAGTATTGGCAGACTCATAACCTTATGTATCATCTTCTTTGTAATCAGAATGGCTTGCTTCAACCATAATTGACCATTGTGAAACTGACTCAATATGTATCTTATCCACTTCACTTGGAAACTTCGAGGCATGTGAGGGATATGAGTTAATCCTTTGATTTCCAAATGTTTATGCTTAGGTTTCAAAACTTCGTCAATACACATTTCAGCTAGGGCAGTATCCATTTCTAGTGTCCCTAATTCTTGAATAGAACATTTAAAGTGAGTTCATATGTCATTAATTAGGAGTACCTTGGGTGAGATTTGTGACTGAGCTCCGTATGGATCAAGTGACTCAGCAATAGCCAGAACAATTTTGAAGTTTGGTGCTTTCCATTCAGCACCCTTAACCAACATTTCAGAACCCTTATTTGGTTTATTGCTACTTCCACTGGTAGATGCCATCACTACTCGGTAGATGATAAAATTCATGAAAATATTACTGTTGAATCACTCAAAAACACTTATAATGCTTTTCCAAATCACTTTGCTCTTCGAATGTTGTGGATGCGATGAAAAATGAAGTCAAAATTGCCCCTTTTGTTGAGAGATTTTCATAAATGCTCGGCGACATTATGACATAGTGCATGATAGACTATCATCCACTAGCCTGACTTAGCAAAAGTATCAACTCAGAAAACAAACCAAATTTTCTTTACTCCCAACCTTGCTCGATAAGGTCTATAACCAGCTTACCTTGGTGGAGTTTGATGTAGCTCAACAAAGGATAACCTTTCTGTGATTCCTAGTGTATTTGAAATACTGATTAGATCATTTACATTCCTCATATTTTTGGGAAATGCTTATAATTTTCTTGTTGAGTACAGCTCCAATATATTCTTATGAATTTAGTTTGAGGGGATGGAGTCACCCACTTCTTGAGTGACTTCATTGCCATGATTCGAGCTTGTATCCTCAGTAGATTTAGGAATCCATTGCTGCCTCATTTGTTTCCTTATATTGTCAACCCTTGCTTTATTTTCGTCTTCAACTTTGCCTATATTCATGAAATTTTTAGCTATATGACCAAGTTTAGTGCATTTTTTAACACCTAATAGTAGTATCTTTCTTCCTTAGGTGGTGCCTTGCACAATTTTTGCCAGTGTGTCCATATTCTCTACAATAATGACATCTGCACTAGGTATTGTAGTCCCATCCAAATATTGCCTTTACTAATTATTTAGCTTGATTGAATGATTTGGATCTACATTGAGATGCCTTGTGACCATACTTTTTGCATTTGTGACATTTACCTTCAAATTTTGGTTTCTCCTTGCATTCATTGGCTTTGTGACCATGCTGATTGCAGTTATAGCACTTTCCATTGAATTTTCCTTTTCTATTGCTCCAACATTTGTTTGATGTATGACCAATTTTCCCACAATGATTGCATGAGGATTTTAGATTCCTTTTTGCACCTTGCTTGGAAGATTCACCTTGTTCTTCATTGTATCCTAGTCATGCTTTACCCTTTTGCCTATGAAGATTTTGCTCATTTTGATGATTCAATCGATTCATGTCTTCTTGTGATTTCAACATTCTCTCATTGATTTGTTTTTTCGCATTTAGATCATTCTTCAATTTTTCAACAATTTTCTTCTCACATCTCAGTTCTCTCATTATTCTTTCATTAATTTCATTTTCATAATTTAGATCACTTCTTGTTCTTTCATTTTGTGTTTTGAGAATCCTAATTTCTTCATTTTCTCCAGTGATTTGGTCAATGAGGTCTTCATGCTGATTGGATTGATTCTATTCTTCATTGTTCCTTGCCTCCAAGTCTTCATTTTCCTTATTTCTTTATTCCAAAATTTCACATAACCTGATTGATTGGATTTCTTGTTCTCTTTTAAGTTTCCTTACTTTTTCCTATCGAGAGACATTCTTTGCTAGGAGTTCTTTGATTGCTTCATTAGCTTCATCTGAGTTGCTTGATGGGATAATGTCTTCAACATACTAATGATCATCCATTTGTCTTGCAAGTTCCTTCCTTCTTTTCAGGGATTGGGAAAGGTGCTCCTTTGCTTCTTTAAGTTAAGCTATGGCCATCTCCAAATCTAGCTTTTCATTTTCAATTGCCTTATCAAGTTTGAATATCTCCATTTATCCTTGGGTCTTTGCTCAAGCTGTTAAGCTTTTATCCTGAGAACCACAATAATTTGATACTTATGATAGGTTACTGAGAGGGGAGGGGTGAATCAGTAACCTTAAATTTTGAAAGTTAAAACATTCATCATGCAAAAGAACACAATATTTTGGTGACCCAAAAACCTTGCAAATAGAAAGTAAAATTGGGGTGGGGATGATACCCACAAAACTTTAATATTGTAGGATAAAGTTGGCCTATTAAGGCTTACATTGACCACTTCTGGTGATCTGCCCTGTTAGGAGCACAAAGGACTGCTATGTCCACCTTGTTAGAGAATTTACAAACATACAATGAAGTATGCACTTGGTTAGGAGATTTATACAAAGACTATCAAGTCTACCTTGTTAGAGGCTTTAGAAAACTGATTCACCTATTAAGATGAAGCACTAGATCTGCTTACAACTAATTGCTAATAAGATCCTTTATGCACTAATCACCTTATGTGATGGATATAACTTTTTGATGCAGGAGTATCTAGTCGTTTAAGGACAATCCAATGTCACCCAAACAAAAAAAAACCTAGACAGTTTCTATTTTATGTGTTTTCATTTCTGGATACCCATTTGGGTCAAATAAAGGTTCCAACTCTTGCAGGTCCACTATTAGTGTTTTGAGTTAGAGTTTTTAAACACCTTGGGATACGTATAAATGTCAAAAAATAGGACTATGTAATTGAGCCATAATTATGGTGAGTTAGAAGGTGTAAATTGGAGGAATAATTATTATTGTAATTTAGAACATTCCAAAAAAAGAATTAGGTCAAAAGGCTCCACAGTTAGAAAGTTATTGCAATTTTTCAATTTTTGGAGACTTGCTAAGAATGCTTCAAAGTCAAGTTTGAGGTGCTAAATGACCTTGTATGGATCTAAAAAATGGGGGACAAGTGAAGCTGGTCCATAGGGCTAAAGAGAACTTTGATAGCTTTCAAAAAATGTAAATAGTTCATCAATCGGAGCTACGGTTCAAAAGTTATGCCTCCCAAAAGTTTGGCTACCGTTTTTGGATTCTTCTAATTTTGTGCCGACTTCTAATACGACTTCTGGAGCCTTCTATTTTGGAAGTGGATGCCAACTAGCACTTTCTAGAATGTATTCCTAATCCTTAACCCTTTGGGGTCTATTCAAGAACATTTCTGGCATTGTAAAAAATAGTTCAAAGTGGAGTTTGAGATTAGGTACTAGAAGAAGAAATTATCTCCAGATTTATACTATTGTAATCCCATAGGGCATGTTGTGGAGTCTGTTTTCTTTGTACTGAGTGTATGGGCATATTTTCATAGTTAATAAATTTTTCCCTTTCCTATTGTGTCCATTCTATTCTTGGGTCTTGACCCCATCACTTTTTTGCCTCTGTATTGACCTTGTTGTATCCTTTGAACTACTACTGATAATATTTTGCATATATTTCTCATTACTTTGCTATTGCTTCCATGCATGTGATATCTTACAATACCCCTTACATATATATCTTTCAAATTTACAAAACTACAAGGTCGGCCAAAACATAAGTAAAAAAATACATTACAAAGTTGACCCAATAATAAATAACTCGAGTTCACTGAACTGACTCGGTGACCTTCTGATACACGACATTCACTACATTACTCATCATTGTCATGCACTCAATAGAAGTGAAGATTTAATCAATCGATGTAGTTTTGTACTCGTTGACCACTGGTGACTCAGTAGATGTAGTGTTACTTGGTAGATACTAAGTTTACCTTACTTCACTCGGTAAACACTAATTTTTCCAATGCTCAGTTTATACAGAATTTGCATCACACAAACTTACTGCTCGGTAGACATTGTATGGCTCAATAGACACTATTGATCTTGTATTCACTCGGTAGCCACTGTCTTCTCTTCATATTTCCTGTATTCACTCGGTAGCCACTATCTACTCAGTGAGAGTAGAGAATTAAGTGCTAAGCTCAGTAGCTATACTGATATGGATAAGTGTTGTCACTAATGGCAATACTATCTTAATGCCAACATAGAGAACTTGAGCAAAGAGCTAAATCGTGAAGGGTTGAGGTGAAAACTAATTTCTTGAAGGATTTCTAAGTGATAGTGATGGAGATGCTAATGGAGGCCAACCAATGAGTCAGCTATTGGACCGAATTGTGATTTTTATTTACAAAGTGATTTATATTTATTAGATTATCCTACTATTACTTTCTAACCACTATATCAATATTGATATCCTTTAATCAAGATTGACCTAATAGTCATATGTAAATCCTTTAATCAAGGATGACCTAATAGTCATTTGTAAATCCTTTTATCAAGGTGCTATTCTAAAGGAATGTTCTAAATCCCCCTAACAAGGACACTCCTAACAGGGTGATTAAAGCCTTTAGCAAGCTCACATTCAATAGTGTGTTTTGTAAACTTTAACAGGTTTTCTCCTAACAAAACTTACTTTAGAAGAGTGAAAAATATGTGATATGTTACTCGTCATTTTTCCAAAATTGGGTTTCTACATTAAATCCTACTATCATATTTCTGCAGATGTTATCTGATGTGTTTTACTATTAATTTTTTACATTCTGAAAGTTTTTTACTATTAGGATAGTAGACTACAAGTTATATGTTGTTGATTATTTTTTATAGAGACTGAGTTGCTAAATGTTTAGATATGAAGTATTTGAAGTGATTAAAAGTTCAATTGGTACATTTGGACCTGAGGATAACTAATTCACCCCTCTCTTAGTTATTCTGAATCATTCTAATAATTGGTATTAGAGAATTGGTGCTTGTATAGAAAATTTTGAAGGCACTTGAAGCTAAAGATCAAGATGTACAAAAAGGAGGTACCAAGACTATACAAGGAGAACTTCCCTGCATGGAAGAGTTTGATGAAGTTGTGTCTGGGAGGAATTGGAGAAGGGATGGTATACTGTGGGGAAAATGCATATGTAGAGATATCAAGGCCTCTAAAAGCTTAATAGATGAGAGAGAAGAAAGAACACAATCAGACTATGTTGGAAATTGCATCAGCCCTAAGCTTTACCAAGTTTGATGAAATAAAGGAGTGTACTACTACTAAGAAAATGTCGGATACACTGTAGACTATCTATGGAGGGATACAAATGTTTTGAGAGAGAAATCAAAAAGCTTGAGAGGAAAATTTGATGATGAAATAAAAATGACAGAAGGTGAAACCATTTCTCAATATTGTGGATGGGTCAAAGAAGTGGTGAATTCTATAAGAGGATCTAACGGAAAGATTGATGATGAAACTTTGATCAAAGGTATTGAGAACCCTACTTCTTATTTATCCTATTAGATTTTCTATAATACAAGAACTAAGATGTACCATTGGTAACAATCTAACCTTAGAAGGATTAGTTAGTAGAGTTACTTCTTTTGAATTATCAAACTTTTATTATTTTACTCCTACTACTATTGAATCAAATTTCAAATCTCAATTAGTTCTTAACAAGAAAGGGAAAGGAAAATTTGTAAATAGTGACAATGATATCTCTAATGATGATCTTGATGAGTTTGAAGAATTTATTGCTATAATACTTCCAAGAGGCAAACAAAAATACTAAAGGTAAACTTCCTACAATATGTTTTTCGTGAAACAAAGTTGGTCATATTGCTACAAGATGTCCCGAAAAAGAAGACAAGGATGAAAGAAGGGAAAGAAAGTATAAAGGTAGAAGAGATGATGGAGACAACAAAAGAAATAAGGACCACAAAAACAAAGGTAAGAAATCTTGTTATATTGTTGAAGAAGAAACTGAGAATGAGTCTGATATTAATGATGAAGTTGTCTTTTTTGCTCCGAAAGAAGATTCTGATGATGATGAAACAATTGTATTAATTTCATATTTGAGTAAAGGTGATAGATTAATAATTTATAGTGACTTATTACATCACATGACTGGTAATAAAAGTATGTTTGAAACCATAGAACAATACAAAGGTAGTTGTGTTAATTTTGGTAATGATCAATAAAACTGACTAATAAGATCAAGTGTGACAACTTTTAGGTTGAAGGACTTAACTATAATTTGTTGAGTGTTTCTCAATTGAACAAAATAGGGTATAAAGTTAATTTTTATCATAGAAAGGCCAATATATTTGATGCTTCTAGTGAACTAATTAGAAGTGGACAACAAAAAAGAGGTAACTTATTCTATCTAGATATCTAATGAGACATGCTTGTTTGTAAAATATGATGATATATGGTTATGGCATAAGAGGTTTTTTCATGTGAAATTTGAAAATTTGATTAGTGTTAGTAAGGTAAAAAGAGTAAGAGGATTATCAAGATTAAAGAAACCTGATAATGCTATGTGTAAACAATGTCAATTGGGAAAAATAACATCTAGTTTAAAGAGGAAAACCTATTCATCTAATAATATTTTGGAGTTGGCTCATATTGATCTTTTTCAACCTATTAGAGTGAAAATATATAGTGGTAACAAATATTTCATTTATTTGTTGATGACTATTCAAGAATGATGACTGTGATGTTTCTTAAAGAAAAATTAGATGCTTCTCAATTGTTTAAGTAGTATTTGGCAAGAGTTGAAAATGAAACAACTAAGAGTTTGAAGTGCTTAGATCTAATAGAGGAGGAGAATTTATCTCTAATGAATTCAAAATATTTTGCATTAATATAGGAATCAAGAGACAGATGTTAGCACGTAGAACCCCTCCAAAAAATGGAATAGTTGAAAGAAGATATAGATCAATCATGGATTGTGCCACAATACTGATGATGGAGAAGAATGTGTCACAAAAAATCTAGAGAGAAGCTATAAGTACAACATTCTATACTTTGAATTGAGTACAAATCAAGAAAGCTACAAATGTTACACTCTTTGAGTTATGGTATGGGTATACACCTAATGTGAAGTATTTAAAGTCTCTAAAAGAAAATGTTACAAGGCCTAGTCTCCTAACAAGGACTTAAGACACTATACATTCTTCATAGACCCTTAACAAGGTCAATATCCTTAACTAGATTCTTTATATAGTGAATCATCTTGTGGGTTTCATTCTCATAGGGGTTTTCCCTTGGCCAGGGTTTCCCTAGTTAACAAAATATGGTGTTATGAACTCTCTTTATGTATGGTCATTTATATTGTTCAACATTATTGGTTTACTTTCTTATGCATGTATCAAAGTAATTAATAATATTAAATTATGGGAAAAAATATGGAAAATATTGATTCACTCACTCCTCTTAGTATTATCTATTTCTAACAACTAGTATCATAGCCTAGTTATTTAGAAGAGGCTTAAAAACTTGAATAAGATCCCTATGGATATGGAACAATTGAAGAAGATCTTGAAAAATTTGATCTCCTTACTAATGAAAGAGATTGCCTAAAAAATAGATATAAAGATGCAAAAGCTTATATTGGTGAACTAAAGGACAAGATAGATAACCTAAAGAAAAAAGGACCTAGTGAGCAAACGAGTGGTGATGATATTGAAGATCTAAAGAAATAAAATGAGATCTTAGAACATGAGTAAAAAATAGTTGAACTCAAGCTAAGTCTTAAGAAAAATGGAGGAAAGAATGACTCTAAAATAAAAGCTGAAAATGTAGATCTAAGATCCCAGCTAAGAAAAGTAACATCTAAGTTAGAATCTATCAAGTTGGAACATGTAAAATTAGAAAAATATAATACTATTGTGAAAGGTGAATTGGTGCAAACCAAACAACTTGAGAAATTCAATACCAGTAGTAAAAATATTGAAGAACAAATATCTATACAAAGACCTAGTTATGATAAGATTGGACTTGGATTCATCCTTGTACAATCCACCGAGAAATCTATTGAGAGAAAAGAACCTAAAAATCTTAAATTCAAAAAGGATCTAAACATGAGCAAATCAGATGATACATCTAAAAACAAAGAGAATGTTAATCACTCTAAAAAATATAAAGAATCTAATCAAGATGAGGATAATAGAAGAAAGCAATATCATGCCAAATGTAATGAACCCAAACATACTGGAGAGGATTGCAAAGGTAAGTATTTTAAACCTATTTCAAATTTTTATTGTCATAATTGTCATGGATATGGACATCATGCAGTAGATTGTAAGCAACCTAAATTTGATAATGGTAATACAAATAGTAGAATGTTTAGAAACACTAACCATGTAGGCAACATAAGAAAATCTCACAACAATGAAAGTGGAGAAAGAAGAAAAATTGTTTCTTACAAATATGATAATCTTGAACAAATCACAAGGAATTATAGAGCACCTAACAACCAAAATAATGAACAAAGAAGGAATGCACCTATATGTTAGTTATGTAATAACTTTGGACACACAACAAAGGTTTGGAGAATGGATAGAGGAAACCTTAACAGGAATCAAAACTACAAAAGGAATAACAGAAGAAATGATGATAGTCTAAAGGAAGAAATAAAGGAGATGACAAAAGAATTTAAGGAAACATTTGTAAAGGCAAAAGAAATTGGAAGTTCTCATACAATTTTGGAAGAAGCACATCCTAATGTACCTGATAAGATAGAAAATTTACTTATATTCCATGACCCATCCTACTTGAATTAAGAATTCTCAATAAAATAGAGCACTAGTTAATAAAAAATGATGTTTGACAGAATACCACAAGTTGCATAGTTAGCAGTATATAATAGACAATAAGAGAAGTCTACAGTGAAGTGTGCATTGCATGATATGATCATTATGAGGATATATAGAAAATGATCTCTTTGTTACATAGAGACAGTATTTTAATCTATAGCACATACACATTTAATGCAAAGTACAGATTATAAAAGATTAAAAGGATGAAAATTTATTTATGAACATCATTTTTTGTGTGAAGTCTTAAGTGCAAGATTGAAGAGAGATTTGAAGTACTGAAGAAGTTTGTAGATACACATGATCACTAAAAACCCTAAAACATGTAATTGAGGTATTTTTTGAATTTGTTGAGAATATTTTCAGTAATGGCAACACAAGGAGTGTTTGATATTAGTGACAAACCTAGATATAACTTCAAAAAACACTCATTTATCTCTATACTTGATGACCCCATTGGAGCATTTTTGCAAGTACCAAAAAATGTTCTTCATGTGGAGGACATATGAAAATGTGTAACAATGATTTATCATTGAAACCAAAAGATGCATACCTAGAAAAACTTAACCTAGTTAAGTACATGTGCTATACAGACTTTGATAACAATGAGTGAACAAGAATCAATTTGAGTAGAATTCATGATGACCTTCTATGGTTGAGAGATTCACTTATATGCATTGATAATGACCTAATTCACAAGGTCACTAGTTTGAGCAATGAAGGATGCAATCTCGTGAACATAAAGAATGTGCACAAATTAGTTGAAACAAATCTCAACACAAGTTTTGATGGCAAAAACATGAAGATTAACACCATTCAAGATGATGGAGTAAGAATCCTAAGAAAAATTTTGGGTTATAAATTCAACCATGGATCTAGGATAGATTCAGTCTGAATCAGATTTCTTCACACAGCTTATATGATGGCAGTAAAGGGTGAAAAGGTTAATCTATGTGATATTATCCAAGCTCAGTTGTTGGATAACATATCAAAGATCAAGAAGTCTAGGAGCACAGTCTTTAAGTTTGAATCCCTACTAACTCATATATTCTTCTGCATAGTAAAGAAGTTTCCTGGTATTTCAAATTGGGATGGAAGTGAGTGCGCAATGTAAACTATTACTCAAGCTTACATACCTAAATTAGAAACATTTAAGGATAATGATATTGATAGAATGATGAAATCATTCCAAGCTTAAATGAAGCAGAGGTATAGGATACCACCTATGCTAATAGAGAAATACAAGCATGAACTATGTTTCATGGTAGAAATAGATTTCACATGCATGGAGGTAGTAGTTCCTTGAGTAAAGTTCATTGAACCTATGGGTTATGAAATGAGTGTTGAACTAATTGACAGCTATGCATAGATAATTCTACACTCTAAAGTTGATTTTGGATGCCTAGATGGGGTACATATGCTGAATTGATGAAAGAAGTCAAAAAAAATCTAATGGACAAGGATATCAAGAAGAAAGTAGACAAAGTAATTGATTCCATCTTAAAAGAATTAGGGATTTCAAGAAAGTAATTTGAAAAGGTGAAAGGGATAGCCTTGGAAATGAAGGCTAGTGGTCAAACTAAACTATTAACTCCTACACCTATTGCAATGGCTAGACCTACTATAGAGGTCACAGTTCCATAGAAAAGCACACAAGCATCTGTAGTGCCATATGCATCAGTTACACAACAACAACACTTGAGGAATCAAAAGAAAACAAAGGAAGCATCAGTGCCAAGAAAGTCTACAAGGTTTGAGAAAACAAAGCCCGTGCAGATCAAGAAGTAAAGACTTCAGCAAGAAGGGAAGCATGGAAGCCAAAGGTAGAAAATCTTAATATGCAAATTATTTAATGACAATAATTTTGTGTAATTGAATAAGTATTATGACTTGTATAATAATATGTATAAGAGATAGCTAGAGAATACTGTAGTTAGAAATATTATTCTAAAAGATAAAAGGTTTCATAGCATGAAAGGTCAAATCCATGAAGATTTGTATAATAGACTAAGAAATAGAAAGAGTAGAGTAATTGAGGAAAATAAGAAAATAAGGATAAATATGGTGAAAGAGATATGTATATTAGATTATGAGGAAGAGTTAAAGGAAATTCTAAAAGGAATAGCACCCTTGTTGAGGAATAAGAAGAGATCTATTCTTCTTATGGGAGGAAATTATGAAGAGGTGAATATGGAAAATCAAAAAGAAATAGTCACATACATGTCTAGTATGCCTAAGGAGACTAAGAAGAGTGCACAGTTAGAGAAGACAAGCCCTACTTTGGTAGCAATCAATCCACCTCACAGTTCTGAGCAACCAACTGATACTTCAATTCCAAGTGATTCACCACACATTACCATTGATAGTGAATCCATGCAAGTAGATAACACAAATGTAATAGTGGATAGAACTGAAGATCCATTCAAATATTTTGACTTTGTCATTGTTGGCAATATTGTTAACTACAATAGATCTTCTAATGAAGAAGAGTAGGAGCAAAAGAAAGATGTACCTTTTCAGAAGAAATTTGAAATTATGTCAACTAGCGCTATGGTAGCTACTGCAAGTGTGCCCTTAGCGACAGTAATAGTGAAACCACCTACACAATTGGTAGTGGTGACCTTAGCAATACAGTCAGATGATGAAGATGAAGCACACCCCCTTATATCTTCTTTGAGTAAATTCCTTGAAAAGAATAAATGAATAAAGTCAATTGAGAAGGTTTTAACTTTAGTTTTTGACAAATTAGAGAAGACAATGAGTTTTTTTGATACATCTATAGACATTCAATAGAGAGCAATAATTGTGTGCAAAAATTTTTATATTAAGTTTACAACAATTACCAATGTTGCTACAATTCAAGCACAGGCTGAGCATGATGGTAAACTTCTTAATGCTATGTAAAAATATAAGAAATGATATAGAAATGTTACATATATACATTAAGGTATTAAGGTAGAGTATGGAGGAAGAGAAGCAGATATATGTTAAGTGCAACATGGCATATGTTCACCTTCATAGTTTTGATGAATAGATGAAAGAAAAGGTAACTAAGCTATAGATGCTTACTAATAACTTTCTAAAATAAGATTAGAAGTTAGAAAATTTTAAGCATTCAATAGAAGCAAATCATGATAGCATCTAGGATATTCAAGAAAAAAAAGGGAAAACCCTAAAAAGATTTACTCTTTTAAAATATTATTCATCCCCACAAATTACATTGTTACAAAATTAGTTGGAGGAATGCTTGGCAACCAAAACTTTATATGAAAAGTTTGTGGCTATAGAGTTGAATGCAGAAAAGTTAGCTACATATGCCCTATGTGCTAATAAGTGTCTTAGATGCACTAAAAGAAAGTTGGAAGAATCATCTTGCATAATTGAAGATTGACTTCAGTGATTTTTTCTCCAGATTTTGATAGGATTTTCTTTTTGTTAACACCTTTGTCATTGATGTCAAATGGGGAGAAATAAGGAAAATTGTAATTGTAATTTATATAGTTGTACTTTGATGTATAGTAGTAAACTTTACTTTAAGCAAGCTTTGTAATCAGAGTTATAAGGGATGTAATCTTTTTTTCAAACCATGAATATAATCTTTTTACTATATGGTTATTTACTTTGATTGATATGACAACATTTTTGGGACTTAGCCAATTTTCCCAAAATGTTACCATCAATGTCAAAGGGGGAGATTGTTGGCAATATGGCCAATCAGTCAAATAAGATGAGATATATGGTTCTCATTTATGGCAACATATGTTTTATAGTATAGCTATGATTTCTTGTGATGGATAATTGCCTAAGTATTGGAAAATGTTATAACAACACGATGAGATTTACTAATAATGGAATATTCTTTTGGAATATTTTCTTACACAGTTAGTTATAGATGCATGACATCATCTTGATGATGTAGAAAGTGTACATTCTGTACAGTCAACCGAGTTCAAGTTATGGAGGAAATATTGATGCAAATACTTCACTGAGTAGAACAGAGCATGCCATCAAATTGAGTTGTATGACTTATAGAATTATTTTGATTATTAAATCTTGATGAGCTGACTCTAAGGATAATATGAGAGCCGACTAAGGAAGGATTTATTAATATGATTGATATAATTAAAGGACTTCATTTTGCAAGGTTAGTAGGAAGGAAATATACACAAATATAGATGTGAGTGTGAGATTATGTGATATAAATGCAAGATATGATGTAAATTGATATATGCACTATTACTTCTTTCTTATGACATTGAGTGAATAGGAAGGAAGATTATCTACAGTCTACAAAATACTCGTATGAAGAATTGACATTCAAATGAATTGCAAAAGTTTTGTATGTATATCTATTCTCTTGAAGAACTCAATTTTATAGTTTCTTGTTAGGGCAGTGGGCTCTTCTTGCACACATTTGTATATGATACACCAATACCTAATAGGGTTGAGGCTTCTAACAAGGCCTAGTCTTCTAACAAGGACTCAAGACACTATACATTCTTCATAGACTCTTAATAGGGTCAATATCCTTAACTAGATTCTTTATATAGTAAATCATCTTGTGGGTTTCATTCCCACCAAGGTTTTCTCTTGGTTAGGTTTCTCTAGTTAACAAAATATGGTGTTATGAACTCTCTTTATGGCTGGTTTTTTATAATGTTCAACATTTTTGGTTTACTTTCTTATGCATGTATCAAAATAATTAATAATATCCAGTTGTGGGAAAAAAGAATGAAAAAACTAAATCACCCCCACCCCCCCCCACCCCCACTCAGTATTATCTATTTCTAACAAAGAATGTGTCACAAAAATTATTGAGAGATGTTGTAAGTACAACATTCTATACTTTGAATTTAGTACAAATCAAGAATGCTACAAATGTTACACCCTTTGAGTTATGGTATGGGTATGTACCTAATGTGAAGTATTTAAAATCTCTAAAACAAAATGTTATATACTAAAGGACAATAGAAACAAAAAAATTGACATTATAAGTGATGAAGACATATTCCTAGGATATTCCACTAAAAGTAAAGCTTATAAATGATTGAATTCTAACACTAACAAAGTTGTGGAAAGTTAATGAATATGAAGAAAAGAATAAAGTTTAAGGCAAGACAAAACCTAAAGATTACAATAAATTCATAGATCTCAATGAAGTTGCGCCCTATACCTTACCCAAGCTAGAGAATAAGACTATCGAGAAAAAACAAACTGTGAATGTTGAGTTCCAATAGGGGGTTGTTGAGCTATAGATTGTAGGTGTCGAGCATTAGTAGAATGATGTTGAGATACAAGAAGAAGCTTATGAACACTAGGAAGTGAGTTTCAAGAAACTAGAAACTCAGGAACATATACAAAATGAACTTGAAATAAATTTTCAAGATGAACTTGAAGAAAAAGGAACTAAAAAACCTAGACTAGAAAAGTACGTAAGAAGATGTCGTGCACCTCAATAAATCATTGGAAATAAAGACTCTAGAGTTATGAAAAGGAAAAGACTGGGAATTGACGCATGTTTACTTTGTGAGTTTGACCCTAGATAAGTGAAGGACACTTTGCAAAATGAAGACTAGATTCAAGCAATGAATGAAGAAAATTGAACAAATAGAGAAGAACAAAACCTAGTCACTAGTACCTAGACCAAATGACAAGAATTTTATTGGAAACAAGTGGTTATTTTGGAACAAGAAAAATGAAAAAGGAGAAGTCACAAGGAACAAATATAGATTGTTATGCAAAGGATATTTTAGAAATAGGGAATATTGAGAGGTGGGGTAAATTAGTATTCTATTGACTTTAGCCCAAAACTAGATATTATTAATTATCTTATAACTTACGAATGAAAATAAATTAATTATGTTGAATCATAAACATAGTCATGCAATAAAACAACTTATAACACCATATTTTGTTAACTAGGAAAACCCTGGCCAAGGGAAAACCTCGTTTGGGATGGTACCCACAAAATGATCCACTAATAAAAAGTATCTAGTTAAAGATATTAACCCTGATAGGATTATATTACATGCATATAGTGTCTTAGTCCTTGTTAGAAGTCTCAAACCTATTAGGAATTGTTATATACATATACAAAATGTATGAAAGAAGATTCCACTACCCATAAATGCAATATACAATGTAGTTCATTGATACAAAAACCTCTTTTCTTGGTGTTGATATATTCAATATCATATATAGCTCTCACTGCTCTTCACAAAAATGGTATACCTCTAATCATGCATCAAAATTTGCATCACCTATAGTTCACATTTTCTTCCTTAGAAGCACACATAACTTCACAATTTATACATTCTTTTATACCTTTACAATTTACAAAATATTGTCTAGTCAAACTTCAAGATTTGACATGCTTTACACAATATATTATTTCAACTTGTTGACTTAGGGTTAATATCTAAGATTTTTTCCCTAATTGATTAAGTAATTATTTTCTAACAAAATAATTCCTTATTCTATAATTATCTCTTTCCTATCATGCTATGTTCCTCTTATTCTTTTTTGTGACTGGTAATTTACCCATAACATGTTTTGTACTATCTATACTATCTTGCGAACTCTCATATGTCATCACCATGATGTTAGGTAGACATACCTAACTCCACATGTATCCAATGTACCTCAATAAACCACACAGACCAAAACTCTATATTTTCTACCAAATAAATTGTATGATACTTAGATAATTTTCTAAGTATAGCTATCATAACTAAATCCTCATGATCTTCCTTCTTCACATAACTAATATATTTCTATAAATGAAAACATCAAATATATAACCTAGCCAAATTTTCAACAATCTTCCACTTTGGCATTGATGGAAACATGTGGGAAAATTGGCTAAGTCCCAAAAAATTACAACTTTAAAACATTACAAAATTGCCCTTTGTTTGGTCAGCTTAATACCTTAGTAACAAATATTTGAGCATCCTTTTACAGTGATTCTATAGTCAGATAGCTTCATGTATTCTACATAAAATAGTATATTGAATTCATTTAATTCGTCAACCTAGGAGCATAAACTCGAGATGGTGACTAAAAATTATATTATCTAATTATTCTTTAAGTTATTAGAACTAAAGGGAAGGAAACGCTGAAGGAAATCTATATTAGAAACTAAAACAACTTAACTCAAATCTTAAAGTAATGGTTCAAATAGTACACCTATCTATGCATCTATACTGTAGGAATAGTTCACTATTCTATTATTAATGGTTGTAGGAGTAACAAAATTTTGCCTTGCAAGGAAACAAACAAGAAAATGAAATTTATTCTAAAGGAATAGTTCACTCACCAAATGGACCCCCTTGGATGAGTGAACAAAAAAGACAATCAAGATAAGAGAAATAAACTGGAACTTCTCATTCTATTCATTCATGGTGAAGGAATTATACTTGATTAAAAATATTATCACACTCTACTACTATGAAAATCAACTTATCTTATTCTTCTTTCAAAATTGCACTCAAAGCTACAATAGTCATTATTTAAAGGAAACTAAAACTACTTCCTAACTCTATGATCACTTCATTAATGAGGATCAATTACAAAATCATAAATTTTGAAATAAAATTGCTATTATTGAATAAATCCTATAGGAATATAGCAATTTGTGGAAGCTACATTTGTGTGTTGCACCAATAGAAAGCATATAATGACTTGCTCCACTTGCAATGGTTTAGCAATCTAGTTGGTTTTGACTTTAACATTGAGGCATTGATATCTAAATATCTGTGGTAAGTACTTGTAAAACATTGAATGTGCACACAACTTCCACATACATATATTTTTTTCATCATTAATATTAGAGAAAAGGTGCAAAGTTCAAATTACCACTCTTGCAAATCCTATGGCTACATGAGGAAAACTACTCAAGACATAGCATCAATGGGGAAACATTTATTGGCATGTAACATTGCTTCTACCATTTTTGTCCATAGATTCAAGAAAATATAGCATATTTGAACTATCTATACTTCTACTTCATGTCTTAAGATATATAGCATATACATAAAAACATAAGTTCATCTACTTAAAACTACAAATTGATGACTTCTTTTGCAAGATAACTGCTTGAAAACAAGAGAAAAAGAACTTAAAACAATAGTCTTTTTGGAGGCTCATCATCCCCCCCAACTGAGCTACTGATGGTTCCTAGCAACCATGAAGTTTCAAATTCTAGCTCGAACTCTCCAATCACTAGTTGTCCTCTCTCCTAGCTCATTCTTAACATAGTCAAAGTACCCATAATTTTCCTTGAGCCTTCTCCATCACCAAACTTATGTTGTCATATCATAATCCTAAGAAGTTAGAGTACCCATAATTTTCCTTGAGCCTTCTCCATCACTGAACTTATGTTGTCATATCATGATCCTATGCATTCCCATTCACTACTAGTAATGGCTAGAGGAGAATAGGAGGCTAATACTTTAATGGTAGCCAATATTTTCACTGATTCTTTCCTAAATTGATGTACCATGAAATTTTGACAATAGAAAGAGTTAAATTTTGAGTAGAGTGGGGTTCTCTTGCTTTCAGGTCATGTGGCATTTGTGTCCACCTTTTTCTTGAAGCAATAATTATTGTCTCAAAATCTCAAGATGAGTGTTGTTCCCAAACTCTAAAGGCTTCTTCTCTAACTAAGCATACTTTACTAGCTCTAGCAAGGTTTCCTAGAATAGAAATCCAATCTAGAAATGTTCATCTAGATTTTTGAACTTCTAGTATCATGAGTAAAGCAACTATCATTTCATTGTCCCTATAAGGCACATCTTAATGTTCCCTACTTATCTCATTCTACATCCAAGACATCACTACTCTCAATTGCACATTCCCTATATATGGGAGTGAGTTCCACTCTATGTCATTAGGTACTACCAAACTATGGAAATATTATTCACATAATAAATTCTTCCATGGCATTGGAATAGATTGGGATGCATCATAAAAATCATGTGGAGTTGAAATGGAGGGATCAAGACCTTCCAAAATTCGACACAATTTGAAATTTTCAAGCTACTCTTTGAGGAACAATGCATACACTGGTGATGGTGATCTGCATTCCATCAGTTCAGGTATCAATCATGTGACTTGTACAACACTCCTTTTTAAAACTTCATTCTAGTTTGAGCTGTACTTCAACTAATAGATTTCTTCATTAATAACATGTTTCAATTTTTCTCCTTCCACCTTCCATTGAGCTCTTTCCTATAACAATTGTTGGAACAAATTGATCCCTAGGAACAAAGGTGTAGACAAATTGGTTGGTTGAAATGGTTCTTGGTTAAAAATGCCTATCCAATCAGATGTTGGATGAGGAATTTTGCTGGCACTTTGTGGCATGGAGCATTCTTCTTTCCTTATAACAATCATTATCACCACATTCTCTTCCTTATTGGATTTAGTTCTTATTGTAGCCAATGTATCTAGTCTATCTTGATTGAGATTTTCCATTGCTTTCTCAACAATTTATTGCTTTAATTCTAGATAGTCCTTAGAAGGAAGGTCTTTTGAATTCTCACTAGTATCTTCCATAATAGGGCTTACTTCAAATTCCTCAAATGCTTCTCACTCATCAAACTTCTTTTCACTTTCAACAAGTACATAGTTAGCATTAAAGTCAACTTTAGGTTGTGGACTCTAGTTCTTGCACTAATTATTAGTGGCTATGTTTTGTTGCATTTCTTCCTTTGAAAGGACTCCTCAAACTCAAAAAACTCTAGATTAACCATTAGAACATAATTTGCAATATTATGGCATTAGACAGAGAAAATGACATACTATTACTATGTGGTTCTTAAATATTTTTAATGCATGCAATCTCACGATATCCTTCCTTACATCAAGTCTCATAATTTTTCACTTATGTATAGACCTGGCACCCTGAACACATTGCCAATTTATCATTTAAATTTCTTTAATGTCCTTAACTCACTTAATAACACAATCATGAAAGTGATGGGATGGGATGGAGGATGAGGAAGAGAGAGGTTGAGATGAAGTTTATGGCAGAGAAAATACTTTCAAGAAGAAAGTATTTATTATGAAAATCCTGAATGGAATCAAGATTTGGCATCAATCAAGGTAGATGACCCAAATTACTTAGCTATAGGAACAAGTATGTCTTTGCTATGCTAAAACTCTTGTAGGAACTCCTCGTGACTTATTAGTTTTTTGTAGATCTTGAGGTAAAGCCCATTGACAAGTAACTTGAATTCAACAAGATCAATAGTAGACAACTGGACCGCTCCATTTGCAAATATAGCAATAATTTTATAGATCCTAACCTATGAGTTTGAAACTTTCCTAGATTGTGTTGATACTTGGAATCATAATGAAGAGCCCAATCTCCCACAACAAAATTTTTATTTTTGATAAACTTATCATGCCACTATTTCTATTGATGTTGGATGACTTTAGTGTTGTTCAATACAGATTTGTGCCATTCATCAAGACCATTTAAACTCAAGATTCGATCTTATTGTGCAATAGTAAGTTCCATACCAAGCTCCAAAGTAGTCCTCAATGTTTTATATTCAAACTCTATAGGCATTCTAGCTGACCTACCATAGACGAGCTCAAAAGAAGTGAAACATGTTGTAGATTTTTAGGTGGTTCTATAAGCCCAAAGAGCTTCAATAAGGCATGTGGCCCAATCCTTCCTATGAAGTGCTACTATTTTGGTGAGAATGGCCTCCAACTCCCTATTGGTAACTTCCACTTGGCCATTAGTTTGAGGATGATAAGGTGATGATTTACCATGTCAAATAGTATATTCCTCCATGAGAGTAACTATCAGATTAGATGTAAACTAAGCTCCTTGATCAGATGTCAACTCCCTAGGGACTCCAAAATGTGTGAAGATAGATTCATACAATAACTTGACAACATTGTTATCCCTTGGTTGTTGCATGAGTTTGGCCTCTGCCCACTTAGTTACATAATCAGTACAAACTAAGATATAGGATTTACCTTGTGAAGAGGATTCTATAGGGCCTACAAAGTGAATCCCCCATTTATCAAAGGGTGCAAAAACTACTTGAGGCTATAGGGGCATTTCATCTGATTTAATGGGTATTCCCATTCATTAACACTTATCACATTTCTTTGTGTATCTAGTTGCATCCTTGTGTAAAGTTAGACAATAGTACCTTGTTGTTAATATTTTAAAAGTTGTCTATTTGCCTACAAAATGACCTCCATAGGGCTTATCATGGCATGCCCTCAAGATATCATATGTTTCATCTTTCCTTATGCAATATAAAACATAAATCCAGCAATCCAAGAATCTAGGAATAGTTAAAGCTCTTTTCAACTAGTAACTTTCTTTCTTTGGCAGAGAAGTGAACTAGCATCTTTCCTATGGTGAGGTAATTTGCAATATCTAAATACCATGGATTTTGTGTTGAAAATAGGAAAAGGTCTTCATCTAGAAAACTATCGTCAATGGTTGCATGATCATCAGTTACATACAGCTGAGAGAGAAAGTTAGCTACCACATTTTCCTTGTGAGGTTTATCTATTATGGTGATATCAAATTCCTACATAAATAATAACCAATGAGCCAATCTTCCCAATATTGCGGGCGTATTCATAAGATACTTTATAATAGAGTGATCAGTATGAAAAAATATTCATATCTAATAATATAGTGCCTAAATTTATTTAGTGCATAAATAAATGCAAGTAGCTCTTTTTCATTGATTGTGTAGTTAAACTCTACACCCTACAAAATTTTATAGATGAAATAAATAGCATGTTCAAGTGAGTCTACCTTTTGGCCTAGTACTGATCCTATGGTGTAGTTTGAGGCATTTGTATGGATGTGGAAAGGCAGTCCCCAATTAGACCCTCTTAAAACTGGTGTTCTAGTGAGAACTTATTTAAGCTGTAGGAAAGATATGGCACATGTAGAGTTCTAGGAAAATTTAGAATCCCTTTTTAACAAGTTATAAAGAGGTTTTGAAAGTTGATTGAAATTCTTGATGAATCTTCGATAATATCTAGCATGTCCTATGAAACTTTGTACATCCTTCTACTTCTCTAGTGTAGGGAAAGTACTAATGACTTCAATCTTTGCTACATCTACTTGGATGCCTTTTGATGAAATAAAATGACCTAGTACTACTCTTTCTTCCATCATCATAAAACATTTTTCACTATTTAGGGAAAGATTATAGTCTTAGGCATCTCTTGAGCACTGTCTCTAAGTTGGCTTTTACCTCCTCAATATTAGTCCCATAAAAAGTAAAATCATCCATGTAGATCTCCATACATTGAATAGATATATCTAAAATGATACTTATGGTAGCCTTTTGGAATGTGACTAGGTCATTACATAGGCCAAAAGGTAAAACTAAATAGGAAAAAGCTCCCATGGGCATGTGAAAGTTGGTTTTTCTTGATCCTCTAGAGCTATTTGTATCTAATTTTAACCACTAACACCATCCATAAAAGAGAAATATTTCTTGCCTACTAGGCTATTAAGAACTTGATCTATAAATAGTAAGGGAGAGTGGTCTTTCTTAGTGGTTGAATTGAGCTCCCTATAATCTACACAAACTCTCCATTTTCCTCCTTTCTTTGGTACTATAACCAAGGGTGAGACCCATTGGCTATCAATGATGGGATAGATAAAACTAGTACATAATAGTTTCTTCAGTTCATTCTTAACTATATCCTTTAAAATGAGTTTAATTCTCCTCTAAGGTTGTCAAACAAGTTTGAAGTTAGGGCTTATGTAAATCTTGTTAGTGCAAAGTGTAGACACCTAAAAACCTTTAGAAAATAAAGTATTTTTATTTTTTGAAAAATTTCTGATGACATCATCATTAATTAATTAATTAATTATTTAATTTATTTATTTATTTTTATGCCATTAAATCCCTTTATCTTAATTAAAAATATTTAATTAAGGAATCCCTCCCAAAAATGTTTAAATCTTATTTAAACATTGTTTCCTTATTTATTAATTATTTAATTAATAAATTGACCAAAAATCCCAAAATAAATAATTTTTTTTTTTTTTCCAAAAGTTGGCCAATTTCCTTAAGACCAATAACCTCTTCCAAAATCTTCTAATCCTTCTTTAATTTTGATTAAAGGCTAATCTCATCATTTCCTACCCCTAATCCCAACTCAAAATATTTAATCAAGATTAAATATTAATCCTCATGTTTATTAAAAATATTTTAATAAATATCTCCTCAACCCAAACCCTTGAAATAAATAAAACTTTATTTATTTCATAAAATCTTATCCTAGGAAGTTCTAGACTCTTCTAGAAAGTCTTCATCCTCATCCAAAGCCTAGACTCTTCTAGAAGATGTCTTTAACCCTAATCCTAATCCCCTCCTAACCTTGTTACATTCCCTAAACATGGGTTAAGACTTGCTAACTCAAGCCAAAGTTAAAAAATATCTCCTCCTTCACCCACCCTCATTAATTGCAATCCACTTGCGATCCACTTGCCTAGTCCTAAGCTATCTCTAACCCTTCGTCTAATCATTTTTACAACCCTAAGAAAGCTTAAAACCTCCCTAAACCCTCAAATTCGAATTTCATGGTATCTCTCACAAATATCTTCAACCACAAAACTTTATAAAGCCCACAAAGTCATAAATGTTCTTACAAAGCACTTATAAAGGGTCTTTATGAAGATTTGATCCCTTGAGCCTCCTTTGTTGACTCATCCTTCTCCTTTCTTCCATCCTCTCACCATGTGACATGTGTCACTCCTTGATTGGTTGTAAGGGAGCACAATCCATGTGCTCTCCTCTCATGCAATCTAAGCCCTCCATGAGCTTTTTCCCATCCTTGCATCTTAGCCCTCAATCCCTCAAGCCTCTTGCCTATAAATTGGATCCTTCCCCTTTGCAAAATAACACAATCCATGAAGTAAAGTCATAATGCCATTTTAAGAAGCCATTTTACATCAAAACCATACACTCACACCCAAAATTCCAACTACATTTGAAGCCATTTTTGAAGCATAAGCTTGAGCATACATCCTATCTATTTAGACAAAGCCACTCAACAAGAGAGCTTCTCATTGAGAGAGTCCATTAATGGCTCATATTCTCAATTGAGAGTTCATCTTAGTCTATCTTGAAGTTTATGAATTTTGTTTAGTTTGTAGAAGCTTTATTTAAATTTGGTTTCTATTAGCATACTAACATTGCTCATATACATTTTGGCACGCCCGATGGGACCCCACATGGGTCATCTTCATTAGCTTTTTTAGTCAAGTTTTGTATGTCATTTGCTGATTTTGGCTAATTTTTCTTATTTTTGTGATTGGTAGGATTGTATAAATTGGTTTTGTAGGTCCACATGAGCATGAAGAAGACAAAGGAACTCATAGTATATCTCATAGTGTTTGCAAATTTTTCAAGCTTATAGGTGAACAAAGAACTTGGAATTCTTCTTCCTCTTCTTTTCTATATTCTTCTTATTCCATCTACTTCTTCTTCTTCTTCTTGTGGGAGATCTTGGCCATTCTTTTTTAAGGAAGAAAAATCATACACACTTCTTTTTAGTGCTTAAAATGAACCCCCAAATCATACTTAAATCCATTAAAAACTAAAAATTTGCCAAAAAAATAAAATCTTTTAACAAGTGAAACTAAACCAATCCAATCATTTGCATCCTTGCAACATCAAGGTTTTAGATGCATTCATGCAAAGTTAGGAACACTTCATTTTTGGGAATTTAAAAAGAACTTCAAGTTTTCATTTCAAAAGGTTCAAAATCAACACTAAGTGCACACTAAAATCTAAATCAAACTCAAAGCATCAATCAAGGATAAAATGAACCTCATTTGCAAATATGTTAAAGTTCTTTTAAAAATCTCATGAAAACTAAGAGTCCTAAATGGTTGCCAAAATTGTCCTAAAAAGCTTTGTTATTTGTTCCAAAAAAATGTCTTGTTGCAAAATCTTGAATGTTTCTTAGTTTTTTTATGCATCAAAACAATCTAGGAATATCATTTTTGGGCTTAAAACATGCAAACTAGAACACAAAATCTTGAATGAAAAGCAAAGTCCAAAGAGTCATTTTCACTTTTGAGTCCAAAAACAATCTTGAATGATCTAAGGTTAAAACAAAGCACTTCAAAGTTCTTAAAACAACACACAAAATCTCAATCTTGAATGCTCAAAGGAAAAAACTTGAATGTTTAATCACTTGTCTTTGAATCCATGTTGCTAAAATAACTCTTGAGTGCCATGGATTAAAATCAAAGTTTGGTTTTTTATGAATGCATGATTAAAACAAAAAACCCAATCTTGAATTCCATAGATCAAATAATCATCTTTTGGAGCATAAAAAGAATCTACATTTTTGTAATCTTTTAAGTTATAAAAATAAATAAAAATGCTTTGAGTGAGTTTGTCGTTGGACTCACCCTCTTTAATCACCCATCAATTTAACCATTGGTTGCAATCTCAGTGCCATCTATGGGGATGGGTCCACCTAAGAGGGTGTTAAGTGCTCCACGCAAATCAAACTCCACTCACTTGGGTTTTTAGTGGTTTTTCTAAGTTAGAAAATTCCTTGAATGTGCATTAATCTCGCTCACACTTCATTTGGGCATAAAAATTGGACAAATCTTGACGTGGAGGGCCTCCGGGTGCGCGCTTGAAATTGAATCTCACACACCTTTGTTTTGGGCTTAAAATAAACTCACACTCAATCTTGAATGCCTTAAAGAAAAATCAATCGATACTTGACGTGGAGGGCCTCCGGGCGCACGGGTTTACCTTCTTGTTGACCCTAACTCTTCTTCTTGTTCGCATTCTTGGATCAATTTTATTTTTGTCGACGCTTCAAAGTTGGAATAAACATTGTATCTTAAACATGAGTGCTTGCAAAGTCTAGATCAAAAAACTTAAGCGTCAGTTGGTAAAAGAACAAGAGTGTTTTTTAGCCCAAGATCATCCAAGTCTTCTCTCCTCTTGTCATCTTTCGAGGCCATCTTGGGTGCATAAGATTAGGATCCAAAATCTTGTCTTAGCTTTTTAGGAGGCCTGCTTGGGGATTTCATCACCCATTGGGATGACCTCAACTCCAGCGTTCCGACAGAGTATAAAGATCGGGAGGTGAATCCAAAGACACCTCTCTTGGGATCAAAATTTTGTCACTCGGGCTAAGCCTTAAGGAACTTTATACCCTTGAGAAGTGAAAGAGGAGAAGTGGGTTACCGCTCCTCTCGGCTGTGTGACATCTTTTTGGTTTCATCTATAGATTTGGACCTCACGTACCTTGTGTATATCGAGGACTCCCTAGCTAAACCAAATTTCATCCTTGTAGAAAGCTTCCTAATATGTTGGTGTGTTTGACGTGCTTGCTCAAAACTTTTGTCTGCTTGTTTGTTCATAGATTTTGAATGAATGTTTGCCAATTTTGGTCAAAATCTCAGAAAAGCAGAAATCTCCCAACTCAAGGCATACTTAGCATAGTCACTGCCTTATCAGAAAATCATCCAAGCTCCCCCGATGCAACCGAATCTATCTAGTTATTTGCCTTAGAACAATCCCAAATCCAAAGTCCATCCAAATCATCCCCCCAACCAGCTAGCAACCCAATCCAAAATCACACAAGCCTTTAAAGAGTTGTTGTCACTTTGCTAGATTTTGTTATCCAATCAATCCTACCAATCAACCAATCTCACCAAGGTTATCCCTTTGACAGAGCATTGTCTAGGGTAATCCAACTTTGTCACTTGTATCCCTCATCACCTTGAGCTAAAGGTTGGGATCCATAAAGTGGTCAATCTCGTGTCATGCCATAGGATCACTAGTCTATCCTTAAGTTGACACAATCACCACGAATCTTGCACATAGGAAAGCAAAACTCTCACTTTTTGATAGCATACCCTTGAAGTCTTCCACCCACAAGAAAGCCAAAAATCTCTAGCCAATCCTCCTTAGGTCTGTCATACAGCTTTGACTCTCCCTAGGAAATATTTCATCAGCCAATCCAAAATTTGTGCTTAATCCAAATCCAACCATGAGCTTCCGTGTTCATCCATATGCAAGACCCCATCCCCATCAAACTCATCATCAAAGCATGAAGTACCAATCCTATCATGATGTGTTTGGTCGCATTGTCCTTGCTCCCACCACCTCCTATTCCAATGATGATGAAAATTTTGTTGACTATGACGGGTATATTGAAAGCCTTAGATACATTCCCCCAAGTATCCCCCAAAATCCAAGAGTTATTCCAAACTATCTAGTCATGCCATCCGATATTCCAGCTTCCCCTCCATCACCACATCAACCAAGCTTCCAATCTTCCACCCCCATCACACTAGCTATTCCTGTCAATCCACCTCCACCTTTGACACACGAGTATCCAAGGAATCTCCTAGAGGAAATACAAGAAAGTTGCCTCCAACAGTCGATAAGCCATGTCATCTAATCCAACCATGTGAAGTAGTCAGTGATGAAGCTTCCTCATCTATAATATCATCTCCATCTCCCATAGCTCTCATCCCCATACCATCCATCAAATTTCTTAAAATCCTTCCACTTCTCGCAAGCATCAAAATCCCACCACCTATCAAATCCCTCCAAATCCTATCCACATCACCTCCAAGCATTTCCCAAATCTCTCATAATGACCCTTATGCATCCATCTTCTACTCACCCATCTCCACTACCGAATCTCCCATCTATCCATTCGTTGCCTTTGAAGAATCCATCCCTTCACCTCCTATTGCACCATCCACTCCAAACCAATCCTATCAAGATCCTGCCCAAAAGCATGTTGACATCCCCCAAAGCATAAATGAAGATATCATCGTACCATGTCTTCCATCCATAGTGCAGTCACCATCTCCTCCATCTCCAAAACCTCAAGCCATATCTCCTCCACTACAAGATATGTTGTCATCCCACCAGCTACATCATGATCCTATCCTTCCATCTCCCCTGATCCATGCTTCCATCTTACCACCTATCCAAGCTATTCCACCATCTATAATCTACCTTCTTGGTTCACTTACATTCATCCATGGTGGCCCTCTCTCAGCAGAAGAATTAAGAATAGTATCTCCCCATTGCAATACACCTAATAAATCACTTCTACCATTTTCTGCAAGCAAAAAGTTTCCTCAGCTTGTTCAAATGCTCAATCGATGGCATTATCAAGGTCAAGGTTTAGGACCACAAGAGCAAGGAATCAGAGAGCCTATTATTGCACAAAAAAATCTAGGATTTCATGGTCTTGGATATGTATCCAAAGGCTCACCATCTAAAGGTGTTGGTACACCACACCCCCAAACCAAGCCTATCTCCAAGCCCACTATGCCAACCTCCCATCACTCCTTCAAGAAATCTTATGTCATCCCCCCTCCACCATCTTTGCAACCCAAAACAACCTACCATATCCCCCCTTCATCCACTAAATCCATTTTGGGTCTCTATGTCCCAAAATCTACCATCCTCCATCCTCCTATTAGCCATCATAAAAATCCTATTCCATCCATTCCTATGCAAGATCAACAAAGGCACATATCAGGGCGCATCATCCATCATCATCCCCCTACATGCTCTTTCATATCCTCTCCATCTCACAAAGCTTCTCCTAACCATCTTCCCAAAGCTTACCACAACAATGTAAATGCCAACTTCAAAATGCATAAAGCTAAAAATCCACATTCTAGGAAATCATATGTCTATTCTAAAAGACATACTCCAAAAAGGCAAAATCCAATCAAAGAATGCAAAACAATGCAAAAGCCTATGAAAAGAAAATCCAAAACCATGTGGATCCCCAAGAAAAAAGTTGAAACCCAATGCATAATGGCATCCACCATTGCTAATCCCCCATCTAGTGACTCATGTCCCCCATCTCCTAACTCCATCTTGGGTGCCTATATCCCCAAGCACGCTTCCACAAATCCTCCATCACACCCGCATCTACCATCTATCCCCCATATGCTCTTTTCACACCTGTTCCAACATGTGCCAATGTTGCTCTTGCAAGCATCCCCATATCATGCTCCTTTCCAACCTTTTCATCCCTCCATCTCCTACCATCAATCCCATCTAATCCAATCTATTGCATAAATCACACATCCGGTGTACCAACAACTAGCAACAAAATTGAACATTCCAACAGCCAATGAAAATCCCAAAAAAGCCAAAATAGCTGAAGAAAGGCAAAATCATTCCAGCTAAGTCCAAAAGTCAAAAAGTCAAAAAAAAAAAAGTGTCCACTGGTGAAAACTTGGCAATTCAAGCGCCTTGGACAAGTACCATGATGAAAACTTGGCAAACAAGCGTCATGCATAATCCTGCCATCCCTATCTTAGCCTATCACCCTCATGCTTTTGGTCATCTCTTGACATCCAACTCCATCTTCCAATCTATCCACCTATCCTCCACCCTCCATCTTCCATCTCACACCATCCACTTATCTCCTACAGCTTCAGCCAACCATCCCAGCTATCATCCATCTCCCTAGCCCTTTAGCTTTTTCCATCCTAGCTTCAATCCTATCACATCCATCATAAGACCTCCTTCTGCATGTTATCTTCTGATTGGGGGCACTCTATTCCTTGGAGATCTTGTCTTGTCCATCCTCCCTTGTCATTGGTATCCCACTCTAGGCTATCCTCGTGCAAATCCAATGTCATCCTCTCATTAGCCATTCACTCTAGCGCCATCTATCCATTCAGCTACCACCAACCTTAGCATTATCCCCATCATCATCATTGGATGCATCTTTCCAAATCCATATCTTTCACTATCACCTCATCCTTAGCTTCTGCCTCTTGCACCAACTTGAGCCATCCCGCTATCCTCTCATCCTGAGCTTTTATCCATCTGTATCATACATATCATTGGTCTGTTAGCTTGTACCATATCTTGATTAGCCCACTTGTAAATATCTCAGTCTGTCAGCTTGTACATCCTCTTTAGCTTAGTACCATTGCATCTATCTAGCATTCGTGTCAGTTCATCCTTGATCAGCATCTTGCACCCATCGCACATCTTGGTTAGCTATTCCAATGCATCCTTTAACTAGATCTCCTATCACCAAAGTGTTATCCTTCTTAGTTCAGCTTGCCAGACGCATCACTTATCTAGAACCATTAGCTTAGGTGCTCTCCAATAGATCCTTGTAGGATATAGCTTTCCTCATGTCTGATCTTGGTCCGTTAGTACCTTGTCCTACCCATCTCATTGGCAAATAGTTCTCTTTTGGATTTTCACTTTCTTTCGATTTGGAATCTTCCCTTTTGGGTCTTGAAATATCTTTTCCAAACAATCTCCTTGTTCCCTCCTCAAGGTTGCCACGATCTTCCATATCATGGTATACTGTGAATGGGGAAATCAGAGCGTAAGGTCTTGATCATGTCTTTTGCTTGTTTTCTTTTTTGCTTGTGGGTTACCCAATGTTTTTTCCACACTGCTTCCTCTGGGATTCATGTGTGATACTGGGGCAATCCTTGCGTGTTTTTTTTGAGTCAATTCGTCAGTCCTCTGGAAAGTTGGTGAAAAGGCCTTGATGTTCTTGGTAACCTTGGAAATTAACCAACAGTCCTATAGCAAATCTAGTGCTCAACTACATGGTGGTACTTCTCTTTGAAGTATCCCCCTCGCTCAAAAAGCTTCAATGGTTTTCCTTCATCTCCATTATCCCCCATCCATATCTAGCATCTGTCTCTCCTACCCCAGCTTATGCATCGGTATCTCTTTGAATCACTCCGCAATTTTAGCTTTAGGGATCCACAATCCTAGTCTTAGGGATCCACCAATCCAAATCAATCCACCAAGCCTCATCTTTCGAGATCCACAATCCTAGTCCTAGGGATCTCCGAAACCCATCTTCTGCCAATCTGACTCTTTGAAATCCTGTTGCATCAGCTTTTTTAATCCTCTCATCCATCTCCCCATCATGGATTCCTTTTATAGCACTCTGTTCCTTCATCCTCTCCAATCCCTAAGATCTTAAGCTTGCTTCCTCTTGTGCCTCTGATTCTCCCTTTATCATTCTCCTGTAGTGAGAGTTTGAGCTAACCAAACCTCTTCTCTTAAGCAAATCTGAGTCTTCTTGCTCATCTCGAATTCTTGTACTTTTCAAGAAGTCGTCAAGCCTCGCTTTCTCTCCCCGCTGCCTTCTTGAGGGGGCATCTCATAGTCCATTCTCTCCTCTTTTGCTCTAGCCTTGGGCATCTTATTTTCTTATCTTTGATGCCATGCCACTTGCGGCATCACATCAAAGAGGGGCAAAATGTAGACACCTAAAAACCTTTAGAAAATAAAGTATTTTTATTTTTTGAAAAATTCCTGATGACATCATCATTTATTAATTAATTAATTAATTAATTAATTTATTTATTTTTATGCCATTAAATCCCTTTATCTTAATTAAAAATATTTAATTAAGGAATCCCTCCCAAAAATGTTTAAATCTTATTTAAACATTGTTTCCTTATTTATTAATTATTTAATTAATAAATTGACCAAAAATCTCAAAATAAATAATTTATTTTTTTTTTCCCAAAATTTGGCCAATTTCCTTAAGACCAATAACCTCTTCCAAAATCTTCTAATCCTTCTTTAATTTCGATTAAAGGCTAATCTCATCATTTCCTACCCCTAATCCCAACTCAAAATATTTAATCAAGATTAAATATTAATCCTCATGTTTATTAAAAATATTTTAATAAATATCTCCTCAACCCAAACCCTTGAAATAAATAAAACTTTATTTATTTCATAAAATCTTATCCTAGGAAGTTCTAGACTCTTCTAGAAAGTCTTCATCCTCATCCAAAGCCTAGACTCTTCTAGAAGATGTCTTTAACCCTAATCCTAATCCCCTCCTAACCTTGTCACATTCCCTAAACATGGGTTAAGACTTGCTAACTCAAGCCAAAGTTAACAAATATCTCCTCCTTCACCCACCCTCATTAATTGCAATCCACTTGCGATCCACTTGCCTAGTCCTAAGCCATCTCTAACCCTTCCTCTAATCATTTTTACAACCCTAAGCAAGCTTAAAACCTCCCTAAACCCTCAAATTCGAATTTCATGGTATCTCTCACAAATATCTTCAACCACAAAACTTTATAAAGCCCACAAAGTCATAAATGTTCTTACAAAGCACTTATGAAGGGTCTTTATGAAGATTTTATCCCTTGAGCCTCCTTTGTTGACTCATCCTTCCCCTTTCCTCCATCCTCTCACCATGTGACATGTGTCACTCCTTGATTGGTTGTAAGGAAGCACAATCCATGTGCTCTCCTCTCATGCAATATAAGCCCTCCATGAGCATTTTTCCATCCTTGCATCTTAGCCCTCAATCCCTCAAGCCTCTTGCCTATAAATTGGATCCTTCCCCTTTGCAAAATAACACAATCCATGAAGTAAAGTCATAATGCCATTTTAAGAAGCCATTTTACATCAAAACCATACACTCACACCCAAAATTCCAACTACATTTGAAGCCATTTTTGAAGCATAAGCTTGAGCATACATCCTATCTATTTAGACAAAGCCACTCAACAAGAGAGCTTCTCATTGAGAGAGTCCATTAATGGCTCATATTCTCAATTGAGAGTTCATCTTAGTCTATCTTGAAGTTTATGAATTTAGTTTAGTTTGTAGAAGCTTTATTTAAATTTGGTTTCTATTAGCATACTAACATTGCTCATATACACAAAGCATAGGATTTAGTCCTTTCATGTCATGTAATTCCAAGAAAATTATTTTTTATTCTCTTGTGGTAACTGCAACATAATTTTCTGATAGGAAGGAGACAAGGCATTTTTTACATTCAACTCCCTTTCTAGGCCAATTTCCATCTTAATAACCTTATCTATCATGAATAACTGGGCAAAAAAAGAATAATTCATCTCATGTGGTAATAATGCGTGAAGGAATTGGAAAGATTTTGAATGTTGGGGTGTGTTCAAAGGTGGTAATATGGTTTCTAGGACACATTCATCTTGAAGACACACTTGAGGTTCTACTCCATATTGATTCATGATAATGGATGAAATGATCTCATCTTCTACTCGAGAGGCTACAAATGACTCTTGACCTATCATTAGCTAGTGGATGAAATTTACCTCTAGATCATCATCACCCTAGTTTGGCCAAATTATTTGGTCATCTACCAACAATGGTTGAGTAAGGGAGTATAATGTCAGGTTCTTAGTATGGATACCATTGGATATTGTCATCTTTCCAGACCGACAAGCTATATAGGTATCTGCAGTGGCTAACCATGGTCACCCTAAAATTAAAGGATATCCACCCATGTTAGCCTTTGGGGAAAGGACAAAAAAGTCTACTAGATAGTCCCAAGAGTTTAAGGTGACTATGACATCTTTTATCATCCCATCTGGTTTGATAGTAGAACTATCAATAAGCTGAAGTATGGTTGGTGTTTCTCTGAGATCAATGATATGCAATGGAGACAATACCTCTTTTTTCATGACATTTATAGATTCTTCTAATTCAACTAAAGTATTTTGAAATTGCATCCTATGAATGGTGACAATAACCACAAGACTGCAAGGGTTAGAATACTTAGGTACAATTAATTTTTCCAACATTAAATCAAACAACTATCCTAAGACATGAATAGTTTTTGGATCCTTCTTCTTTCTTACTAGTTTTTTGATACTTGCTTCCTTGATAGCATCAAGTAATGGTATTTTTACTATCATTTTATTTAGCTAATTGAGAAAATCAAATACTACATGGTTTTCTATAGGTTGGACTTGTTCCATCAACCTATGAGCAAATGGAGGTTCTTTGGCTATAAGAGAGGTCTACTTATTTGACACATCTATCTATTTAGTCGGGGAATCTTCAAATTTAGTTATTATAGGCTTTAAGGGTGAAGGAAGAGTAGTGTCTAATATTAGGTGGATATCATTCAAGGAAATAGAATAGCTTTCTTTCTATGTTGGCTATTTGGTATTGTTGGGATTATGATTAGGCTAAAATGGTAGCTGAGTTTTCTTAGGAGGTGTATTAGTGGCTATAGGAGGAGGCATTAGAGTTTGTTACTAAGGTGGTGGCATTAAGACTTGTTGACTAGGTTGGGTATTCCAATTTTGGCTTTTTTGCCAACCCTATTGAGGCTGCTGCTAACCCTACTAAGGTTGCTTCTAATCTTGCTAAGGTTGCTGCCAACTATGTTGAGGTTGTTGCCAACCCTACTGAGGTTACTGCCAATCATTATTTCCACTAAAACCAATATTTTTCTAGTGATTGTTACTGTTATGACTTTGAAGAGGATCTTGTGGCATACCTTATCTTTGAGTCCATGGCCTTTATTGAGAAATTTATAGAACCTCTCCATTTTCATCAATGGCTTTAAACTTGGTAGGCATTGGTTATGTATATAGGATAGTAATAGACTTGTATCTATAGTTCCTTTTATTTTCCCTACAATGTGGAAAATATTCAACTAACATGGCATCATCTTCATCTTTCTTCCTTCTCACCTACATGGTATCTAGCTAAGTGGCTACATCATTAATGATTTCTTGTTTGAAATATGACAATAAATTGGATAGTTTCATCTTTGGTACTCCTGAACTACCATTAGAGTTATGTGGTAGATCTCTAAGTCCCCTACCTTTTTTCATAGTGGTCCTAAATAATTCAAACATATACTATGTATATCAATCCAATTTTTCTTTGCGATATCTCCTCCTATCATAAGATCTAGAGCTTTAATACATCCATCATTTACTCCTCTTAGAAAAGATGTTTCTTTGATTCTTCATTCTAGTAATGTTGTGTATTATGATATAGGTTGAAAATGAAGCACGAAATATAGTCTTCCAAGGTTTCATCATCTTTTTGGAACATTTTGAAAATGTCATCTCCTTTCAAATCTTGACCCCTGCAGTATTATTTCTACTTTATGAGAAACAAGTTGTTCATTGCAAACCAATCTACTATATTTTTGGCACCCAAACCCATGAACCATCTCAAAGAAACTTCCTTTAAGGTGGGTGGAAATAGCTTTAGCTTGTGAGCATCAATTGTATAGTCATAACTTCTACAAAGGATATCAAAGTCAAAGAGGAAGGTTTCAGGGTCTTTAGTTATTAGGCCATAGAACTTGGGAAGTGCAGTAGAAGGTATATTCTTCAAGTTTTGATGACCTTTCTGAGGAGGGATAGGAAAAGGAAATGTAGGCAAAGGTTGAGCCACTCTTGGAGGAGGATCTAGCGGTGGTGGTTGATAGATAACAAGGTTAAGTGGATTATCTTGGTATTCAGGTTCAACAAAGAGATCATTCAAATGCAAGGATTCTTTAGAGGATGAGGATATTCATTCTTGAGCAACAATGAATGGATTTTCAAAAGGTTTTTCTTCTTTATTCTCCTTGTCAAGTTCTTCAGGCTCAGGATTGAAAATTTCTTCCTAAATATTATGAGGAAGAAATCTCCCAAGGAGGTCTCTTCTTCAACACATACAAAATAATGTAGAATTTAAACTAACATAATGACTTTAGGGCTGAACTAGGTTGAAACCTTCCCCAAAAAATACCACAAAAATTTATAGCCAACTTAATACCTTAGTAACAAAGGATTGAACATCCTTTCATAGTGATTCTATGCTAGACAACTTCATGTGTTTTACCTAAAATAGTATATTGATTTCATGTAATTTGTCAACCTAGGAGCACAAACTTGAGATGGTGACTACAAATTATATGCTTTAATTTTTCTTTAATTTATTACAACTAAAGTGAAGGCAATGTTGAAGGAAATCTATGTTAGAAACTAACACAACAACTTAGCTCAAAGCTTAAAGTAATACTGCAAATAGTAAACCTATCTATGCATCTATGTTGCAAGAATAGTTCACTGATTTTGTTATCAATGGTTTTAGGAGCAACATAATTCTACCTTAAAAGGAAACAAACAAGGAAATGAAATCTATTCTAATGAAATAGTTCACTTGCAAAGTGGGCACCCTTGGATGAGTAAACAAAAAAGACAATCAAGATAAGAGAAATAAACTTGAATTGCTCATTCTATTCATTCATGGTGAAAGAATTACACTTGATTAAAAATAGTATCACACTCTACTACTATGAAAATCAACTTATCCTATTCTTTCAAAATTATGCTCAAGGACACAATAATCATTATTTAATTGAAACTACAACTACTTCCTAACTCTACTATCACCCCATTAATGAGGATCAATTACAAACTCATAAAGTTTGAAATAGAATCACCATTAACCATGAATAAATCCTCCAAGAATATAACAAGTTTTAGGATCTACATTCATGTACTACACCAATAAAAGCATATAATGAGTTGCTCCACTTGTGATGGTTTAGCAATCTAGTTGGCTTTGATTTTAGCACATAGGTGTTGATCTTTGAATATCTATGACAAGTGCTCATAAAACATTCAATGTGCACACAACTTCCACATACATATATTTATTTCATCATCAATATTAGAGAAAAGGTGCAAAGTTCAAATTACCACTCTTGCAAATCCTATGGCTATAGGAGGAAAACTACTCAAGACATAGCATAAATGGAGAAACATTTATCAGCATGTAACATTACTCATTATACCAATTTTTTCCATAGATTCAAGAAAATATAGCATAATTGAACTATCCATACTTCTACTTCATGTCTTAACATATATAGAGCATATACATAAAAACATAAGTTCATCTTCTTAAAACCTTAAATTCATGATTTTTTTGCAAGATAATTGCTTGAAAATAAGATAAAAAGAACTTTTAAAATTTCCTTTTTAGACGCCCATCAGCCTTATCAAAATTTTCAAAATTCAAAACTTGTGGATCATTGTACTTAACCGTCTTTCCTTATATCTCCTAATTAAATTTTATAACTTTCCCTTTGACTATAGTTCTAGCTGATACATTAATCCCCCTATCTTTCTCTCCCATTTATATACATACATCTATACAACTTCTATACAATTTTCTTACATACAATTTTCCTTTGACATCAATGATAAAGGTGTCATAATTTAAATAGAATTCAAAATTTTGGTCATTTATCTCTAAATTAAATTGATAGGTGTGTAATGCAATCATCAAAACTTGACTTCAATTTCTTGAAGTTCTTCTCCCATGATTCTCTAACTACCTCTCATATACTAAGAAGAGCACATAGGCCATACGATTCTATCTATACCATGTTCAAGTCTAAATAAACGAAGTTTACAATAGATTTCTTGACCTACATATATTCTTACACTTGTTGTTCAAGGGTGTTGATCTTTGGTGATAGATTTTCTCTAAGAAGTGAGAAGCATTTTGTAATTCTCTCTTTATTTTTCTCAATTAAACTTTTCTCATCATAAGTCTTTTCAATCTCTACCTCTATATTTTCTACCTTTTGATATGGTTGCTAAAGCTAAATTACTAGGTCCTAGAGTTCTTCATGCTTCTTTCTCAGCTTCTCATCAATGTCTTTGGTGAACTTGAATGATAGGCTACATTTTTCATATAGCGTCTTCCCTTCCTATTCACATTTTTCTTATCTCTTTTATGAAAGTATCAAGAGCTCCCAGGTCATTTTTGATGTTTTGAAAAATAGTGTCAAATATCTATACATCATGTTTTGTGAATGCTTGACTTGTTGCCACTTATGTTAATTGTATAAGCTTATTGTCAAATATACTTACCAATTTTTTTCTCTTCCTCAAAGATTGGTATCTATTATTATAACAAATACAAATTTTTGTAGGTTTTTTAGATATCCCTCCTAAGGTTCTTTCCAAACCCTTAACCTTTTTGTTTCTTTTAAATAACTTACGTAATGAGGAAATCAAACCTTGGTTATCATCATCATCAGTTAAGTTCTTCAACATGGTTACTAGGGGCATCTTCTAATGGAATTACAATAGGAAAGGTAAACTCTGAGAGGGAGAGGGGGGGAGAGAATCAGTGCTTTAAACTTAACCCATAAAAAAATTCACTATACATTCATCTCAAAAATCAATAAGTAAATTTAAATACCATGTAAAGAATATACATCTAAAGTATGTAAACAAGGGAGAATTCACACATATATATGACACAAGATATGATTACCTAGAAACCCTCCAATAAGAAGGTAAAACTAGGGTGGGGATGACACCCACAAATTTTCACTACTACAGTAATTAATTGTCTCCAATGAAGGTTACAATGTTTGATCATTAAATATGATCAACCTTGTGAAAGGTCTACCCTGTTAAAAGCTTACAAAGATTGTTAGGTGTAACCCTGCTAAAGCATTCAACGCCTTGTTAAACGTGTGCCTGGTTAAAAGACTTCAACTCATAATTAAGTAAGCACCTTGTTAAAGGATTTCAATACAGCTTGTTAGGACTACTCTATTAAGAGGTTTAACTTATTCATCTGTTACAATGTCTTAGCAATGATCCTATGATTAACTCTATTGCTTGATGTCAGATCACCTCTATCCTATTGTGTACTTGATCCTTCTTCATCAAATGTCTCTTTGATATTCACTATTTCCTTCCTCTATTCTCCTTTGACTAATTCTGCAACATATCTTAGATCATAATGCCTTGGTCACCATGAATGTCCTATTTGTACATAAAAAATCTCCTTCTCACTCATAGAACATTTAAGATTTTCTCTTTGCTAAGAAGATCTGGGTGACTTAGGGTTAGGTATGAATCAATGCATGTGATTCATCTATATTATTTCTTAAACCTTCCCTTTACCTAATTGGATGCATGTAATACATAGGGATTCCCACTTAGGACTTGTGCTTATAAAAAAAAATCATAATTCAATCCTTAAGTTGGTCCAAAAGTGGTTTACATAGTATTTTGTGCCAATACAAAAAACTATGTCAAAACTATGTTACTCAACATTTGAAGCCCCTAGTGCTCAGTACTAACTATGACTTCAATGTTGTCACTCAACAATTGAATGACTCAGCATGCATTGCTTGCTCAACTCCTGAATCACTTAGAACATACTATCTACTTGGCACTTGAGTGACTCAACACATGATTGACTCAAAACTCACTATTTACTTGACATGCTCTAACTTATATGTTGTGCTTAGCATATGTTACTTGTTTGTCATGAGCTAAGTAAATGACTTAAGTGTAAAGACATTCACTTGTCAAAACCAATTTGAGATTAACAATCTTCCCCTTTCACATGAGTGTCAAAAACAATCAATCATACATTAATAATCTTATTCTTATGAGTATAATATAGATATATGTTTGGCTTCTATAAAAAAATTTGCAACATGACATATACCTCAAAATTTTATAACTCTCCTTGAGTTGTTGATTTGGTTATGTATTGTACTCTATATCAAAATCTTTATCCTATTAAGTAGATTTTCATCATTTGATACTCTTTCTCTATTTCTAACTCCTTCATTGTTTCTTACTCCCCCTTGGGTGTAAATATCTCATCTTTGTTTCTTCTTGTCTTTGTTTCTTACTACCTCCATCTACTTTTCTCTCCCTCATTTCTCTTATTCTTCTTGCTCCCCCTTTTTGATACTAATATCAATTGGTTTATACACTTATAGTATATTTGTCCAAAAAAGATTTATGGACCTCAAGTATAATCTTAAGAGTTGCATCCCAATTGCCACAAGCTACCTCCAAAGACTTAATTTGGATGACTAGCTCAACAACAAGGTGTACAAAGTCATATACTGTAGAAAGATTGGGGTCTTTCTTCATAAGTGTTTCTATATAACCTAGTTACTTGTATAAAATCTCCATGTGAGGAGTTAATATGGACTGGATGTTGATCAGTTTAGCCCTAAATTTTGCTTCATCTACTTTTAACAATGCTAACTAACTCTAGGATTGCAATAGGATCCTAAAATGTTTCTCACTTTGAGCTGAAGACTTGCAAAATGTTGCATTGGGTGACTACATTTGGCTCTCCAAACTTAGGATGTGATTCCTTATCTCTTGTGTGAAGAGTGTAGGATTATATAGTTTGGTGTACAAAGAGAAAATGTTATCTAGTACCTTCTTCACACTATCTATCTTTTTTGCCAATGCAACTGGTGTTAATGCAATATCACTAGATATCTTCTCATTTACCTTGTTTTGAAACTTCTTTTCAGACCATTCTAATATTTTGACATTAGTATCCAGGTCTATGTCACTAACTCTTTCCACTTTATTGGTCAATTGCTCAATGATTGGCTTGGTTTCATCTGGAGTAGGCACATTGAATGCATCTAAGAAAAATTCTTTGATATCAATCAAAGTTTGCTTCTACCTATGCTCCCTTTTGAGTAGTTATTAATGTTTCTTCTTTGCTAGGGTCTCTTGTAGTATACCTATCTGCTCAATTATGATTGATGCATAATCAAATTTAGGTAATATAATCTCCTCATCTAGGGTAACATCTCCATAAGTAATTACCTCTTCTTCCTTAGATGAGCTAGGACTTGACATTAAAATTTTTAATGATGTAGCATCTATGCTCTACCTCTAAAGAGCTTGACTGGAAGGAGTACCAAATTTTGGTAATGTCACTAGTACCTGGATTACTACTAGCTCCTTTGACTTGGCTATCAAACTTGTCTCTTTAGATTTTTTCTTTTCTGCCTCTATGGTTTCAGTTGCACCTTGATTTTGTGCTTAGGTACAAGAGTTTCTACATGACCTATTAAGCCTTGAGTCCCATCATTAACTAGTGTGTCAACCTTGTTTGCTCCAACTATCTCAACCTTGTCTTTTTTAGCTTATTTTACATTTTCTAAGATTGGAGCATCTTGCATCATTGTATTGCTAGTGAAACTTGTTGTCTCCTTCCTTTGATAAACAACTATGGATTGTGAAGGTTGTACACTTGTGATTTAAGGAGTGAGTATAGGTGTTTCTTGTGTTTTCAATTCCTCCCTTCCAATTACTATCTTCTAAATTTCAGCTACACTTACCAATACAAGGTTGTCACATAATTTAGCTTGGCAAGTGGACTAGACAAGTATCCTTTTTAAATCTTCCTTTGTAAGGGGATTGATGTTCTGATCAGTAGTATTGAAAAAATCCTTCACTTTGACAATTTTAGTGTTTACACTTATCACCTGTGGAGGGCTGGCACTTGGTATTTGTGTATCTTGTACACTATTTTCTAGTTGTTTCTCTTCCTCAGCTGGTGCCTAATTATCAATAGTTATATCAGTACCTTCCTCAATTGTTCCTTGTTCATTATCATCTTCTTCATCTTCTCCTACCTCAATAGGATCTTGGTCAACTTCTTTGGTTGTTGACAGTCCATATGTAAATTTTCACATTTGTTTAGACTTATGTACAACATCCTCTATGTTTTTTTGTAATATGCTAAATTCCCTATACTTAGGTACAAATCTCATAGTATATTTCTCTATGGCTTTAGACATTCCTGCCTTGCTAAGTTCTAGCATAATTTGAGCAAGGGTTTTCTCCCTAGTTTATCTTTCACTATATAAGTAATAGTGTCATTTCTGTTCAACTCTATCATATAAACTTTTAGGTATGGAGTTGGCAAGTTCTAATTGAGTCTTTTTAAATGTAGCCATCATGGCATATGCTATCTCTTCTACTTGGTTCTTCTCAATCTTTTCAAGATTATCAAAATCAATGTGAGAGAAACTTGATAAATCAACATTATTTGTAATGTTCTCACATAAATTGTCTTAGTCTAAAGAGGGACTATGACTAACCACTTGGAATAGCTTGTTGTCATTAGATTTAGTCTTCTCCTCATCAGATTCAGCCTAAGAAACATACTTCCTTCTTTATCTATTTTGTGCTCCAACTTTGTGCTCTTAAGGTTTAGCTACTTCTTTAGCCTTTTGTGTAGTGACTCTTGTACTAGCCCTTGTGGTAGGTGCTTTAGGTTTGGGTTGATTAGGTTTTACAACCTTCTTTGATTTTCTTATTGCTTGAGTCTTTGCCTTTATTTTCTTCTTTTTAGTGGTTATAGGTGCTTCCTTGGCTTCATCTTCCTCAACACCTTCTATAGTTTCTACTTCCTCCTCATGTTGATCTTCTCCCTAACCTTGTGTCAGTGCTAGTGGTGCTTGAGCCTATGTCTCCTCTTCTCCTTCTTCATCATCTTCCTCTTCTTCTTCTTTAGATCCTTTAACAAATTTTTCTTTCAATTTTGTCGCCAATTTGTTCTTCTTTCTCATTGCTGAAGCAATCTTCAATTCCATTGTGACTTTTGATTTGGCCAATTCATAATTACCAAAATGCTTTGGCTCCCTTATCCACATCTTCTACAAGTAATATTGTGATTGTTGCAAAGGCCTCATCAACATTTATCTCATATCCTAATGGCCTTAGCCATCTTAGCCTAAGAATTGTTTCTTTTACATGAGTGAAATCAGTATCAACTTGGAAGCAAACATCATTAAAAGTTCCTCCACTAGTGATACTAGTATCCTTAATCTTTTCTTCATATATTTCTTAAAATCTTCAAAATAACTAGTCAATACTGACTCAAAGTTATTGCCTAATTACTTAATAAATTCTCCTATCTATACCACACTTAATCTATTCACCTTCCATGCAACCTTACCAAATGTATGAAATGTATTTTGCACATAGAAGAAAATACAAACTATAATAGATCCAAATTTACACTATGCACTCTTGGTTTTCCTTATAACTCCCAAATTCTCAATCAATTATTGCAACTACAACTCAGTAAGATCATAAGTATGATCCTTCTTTACAATTTTGTAGCCCATATCCATTGCAATGCAAGGTGCACAGTTTAATCTGCTAGATTGATAAAACTTATGTGCTATTACCCTCACTACCAAAGTTGTCAAGGGATCTTTGATAGTATCAATAGTCATTCCCCTTTTTATTCCATATAGACCCTATGTTCTTTTCAATAATTTCCTTTGATTCACTTCTAATAGTCCTTGGTTGATCTAGGGTTAGATACCCTATTACCCTATGATCAATTTTCTTTGTGATTTTTATTGGCCCATTCTCTAACCATAGTGAGCTATCATGGAATCTACTTAAAATAATGTTAATCCACTCTATTTTGAAGATGTTGGGGAAATCTAGGGCATGAGTTAACCCTTTCTTCTCTATAATCTTGAATTCTTTCTTCAAAACTCCATTTTCACATAGCTTTCCATATGCTTCTCTTATTTCCATGTCTCTTATGCTTCCAATCTTACATGTGTAACAATTTCAAACATTTTTGAATCATCAAGACTTGTGGTGGTATCATAGACAATGCACTAGAGGGATTCTGCTTACAAGCTATATGTAGAATTTCCTTGAAAATAGGTTGTTTGATTTCATTGCTAATTAATTGAACTTTAAAAACCTCTTTTCCCTCCATAACTTTTTCTTTCAAAGAACTAGATGCCATTACATATATCTAGGGTTTGCAAAATTTCAAGCTATGTAGCTTGGCACACGATAAATACCTTATAAATTCTACTAGAATGGCGTCAAACAACAATTCAAATCTCCTGCAAATGCTCAAATCAAATTCTCTAGGTTGCATTTAGATCTTCATGCACTTCTTTGATTTCAAAATGATGTCAAATGAGCAAAAAATCAATCAAATAGCCCTTAAAATGTTGCATTTAATGTTAAGTACTTACACAACTATAAGCTTGGCATCAATTAATTTTTTACTCACTCAGCATGCACATGTCTTCCCATATGCTTGAAAACCACTATGAGCTCGACCATAACTAACACTTTTTTCAAGCTTGGCATCCACTAACATTTCACTCAGCAACCATATGAAACTTTTCATGCTTGGTACTAACATGGAAAACTGACAAAACTTAAAGATTTATCCTTAATTTCTAACACCACTTTGCACCTTTATTCATGCATATGTAATCTTTTCAAAACTAAATCCTTACAATTGATGTATGCTAAATCTTTTAAATATTAGTTCCATATACCTCTTGATTACTTAATTTGATGAAGTGTGATCACTTGAACCATTGGGTGAAGTAATCCCATCTACACTTGATGTGCTTATTACTAAAATTCTACACATGTTGTAATTTTCCTTCAAGTAACATTGCAAAAAGAAATATTCAATTTCTATTTATTTACATTTCATCATTTTTCAATCATATAAAAAATCTTGAACATAAGGTAGTACAATATTCAATGTATAAATCATCAACTGATATGCACAATTTTTAGTTTTACAAAGTATGGAATGAAAGAAAAATGGTGGAAGTGAAAAATCTCACACAAGCCATGAGTCTAACTACTGCCTTTTGTACATATTGAGAATAGGAAAAACATAGCATAGGAAGTTAGAGTTAGAGGTAACCAATCATTGCCTTTTCAGTGTTTGACTGGTTATGTGATCTTTGATGCTGCTCCTAGTCCAACTCTTGATCTGACAGCTTCGAGTCCTCATTCTCTTGCATGGGAAAAAGTGGGGTTAGATCTTAAAAGATCTAAGCAATCACTAAGTACCTAACACTACATACCCACACATGTAATATTTCTCCTATTTCGAATACATATAAAAATAGTAAGTGTATTCTAAGTGCTTAAATGCAAAAAAGGAAAATATAATGTTAAAGGGACATATTATTTCAGATGTGAAACCTTTCATTATAATAAAAAACAAGATATTGATTTCATAAGAAATATATGTGGATATAGAAAGTTAGCTTATGAGTGTCATGAGCTCATGCTTGAACCTCATGGAATACTCTTTCAAATATCATAGAATGGGATAATTCAGCACTCAGGGGGTTGCTTCAAAATATGATGAAGAGTTTGCATTGTTGGAAATATTCAAGATAAGATAGGTTACTGAGAGGGGAGGGGTGAATCAGTAACTTTAAAACTTTCAAATATTTTAGCACTTTAACCATATATACTATTCACCATTCATTCATCTAATCTACTACATAAATGAGAGATCAAACATTCATAACGCATGTACACAGTGATTTGGTGACCCAGAAACCTTCCAAATAGAAATTAAAACTGGGGTGGGGATGATACCCACAAAACTTCATTATTGCAATATGAAGTTGGCCTATTAAGGCTTACATTGACCACTTCTGGTGATCTACCCTATTAGGAGCATAAAGGACTACTAGGTCCACCTTGTTAGAGGATTTACAAACATACACTGAAGTATGCACTCTGTTAGGAGATTTATACAAAAGACTGTTAAGTCTACCCTGTTAAAGGATTTACAAAACTAATTCACCTATTAGGATGAAAAAGTGGATCTACTTCCAAACTTAATTTGTTGATTAGATCCTTGAAGCATATAACACCTCTTGTGACTGATGAATCATTACTGCTCCTTGTAGACCTTGCTGAATATTCTACTCTTCTATTTATTTGCATTTACACTTCTCAAAACATTACATGTCTCTTTTTATACTCTCATCCATATTTCATACATATTGCAAATGATATAATACATTACATATATACCATTACAATAATTACAATTGCAAGGTCGGCTAAAACACAAGTGAACAAAATATTACTGAGTCGGCCAAATAGTAAATAACTCAGGTTCACTAAACTGACTCGGTGACCTTCTAATACTCGATGTCCACTACATTACTCGACATCATCATGCACTTAGTAGAAGTGAAGGCTTGGTCCATACTAATCACCTGATGTAGTTTTGAACTCGATAACCATTGGAGACTCAATGGATATAGTATCACTCAATAAAAATAGAATCCTTTGTTTACCTTGCTTTCATTCGATAAACATTGTGCTTCCATCACTTAGTAAACATTGTGCTTCCATCACTCGATAAACACTACGCTTCCATCAATCGATAAACATTGTGAAGCTCAGTGAACACTGTAAACTCGATGGACACTACTGGATTGTACATTCACTCGGTAGCTATACTTAGCTTGGTTAACACTAGAATGCTTGGTGTGAACTACAAAGCTCGATGTAAACTACTTAAGTGATGAATGTACAAGGTAACCATTGAATGCTCGACATACATTGTAGATTGAGTGATAAGCTCGATAGCTATACTGATACATACAAGTGTTGTCACTAATGGCAATAATAACTTAATGCCAACATGTGTAACTTGTTGTAGGAAGGTTCAATATGGAAAGCATAAATTCTCTTATTAATGAAAGGTTCTATGGTTGTGCTAGTATTGGCACTTTTAATCAACTTCACATTGAAGAAGTTCCTACACTATGGCTGTTTCAAACACTAAATGCTATAGCCCAAGAAACATATTTAGACTCAAGAAACAAATCCAATTTTCAATATGTCTGCCATATGTAGGGCAATATACCAATCCAAATGTTGAGATCTATTTTTCAGAGGGTCTTATGTGAAAAGCTTGCTCTTCCTTATAGATGTGAGATAGTGTTACAGGCAAGCTATGTTTTAGACCACTCTTATGCCATTATAGAATTTGCACCTGAGAGCCTAGTCACTACTACTCTTAGCCTCTATGTTGTACATAGAGGATAAAGAGATATTTGAAATTTTTTCACTTAGGCATCACATAGATTCTCAAATGGAAGGGCAGTTTTGAAAAGGTTTTAAAGAGCATGAACATAGCATGTAGGGAATTGTAAGTAGAATTGAATTTAGCAAAAAGAATCAACATGTGCTTGAGGACCATCCCAGCTCTATGGGTATCAACAACAACAAACCCTCGAACCCAATCTGAAACATTGTAAAGCCCCAAAATAAATGCATTGCAGAAACCCCATTTGGGTTTTTATGGCAATAATCCACATTTCATTGAAACCCTTGTGTGAAAAAGAAGAAAAAATAGAATAGAAAATATAAGCCTCATATTCACAACAGCAATATATTTCAATGTGCCATAAAACAATCAACAAAAAACCTTTGGTAAACACAATGGCAGTGGGAATCAAGTTGTAAATCCTACCTCCAAATAATGGAAATAGAAAACAATAGGCTTCAACAATTTTCTAGTGGTGGCTCCAAGGTCCTCAACTTTTTTCAATGGTGGCATGCAAAAGACAAGTAGATCTCTGTTGTGGTTGATGTAGATAGCAAAATCCTTATTTTTTCCCTCATAACTATTCTATACCCTTTGAATGCAAATGAAAAGTGAAAGACCTTCTTTTAGGGTACTTGCCATACATCACATTCTCAATTACATTCCATATTCTTTGAAATCTATGGGGTGATATATGGGATTTTTATCCCTTTTAATGGTTTTTCATTTTGTATTGAATAGAGAGAGGGGGGTTTTTATGTTTTTCCTTAGTGGTTTTAGTTTAGTTTTCTTCCTTTCTTTTTTGCATAACTATTTCATTGTAAAGAAAATATATTTAAATGATGAAATTATGAATTGTTTGATATATTTTCTATTTTAATGCAAAAGAGGGTGGTGATTAGATTAATTCCATGTATTATGGTCCTTTAATGAAGGAGTTAAGGAAAACATTAGGAGCCTTTTAAGGAGGGAAGTTGTGAGTCAAATTTGACTTTTCTAAGGTAGTTGAGGGGTCTTTATTGACTGTTGGAGACTTTTTGGGGTAGTTTTATGTTAGTCATAGGGTTCCTAATGACTTAGTACAATCTAATGAGTAATGAGGCTTCATTTTTAGAAGTTTCTAACCCCTCATTTCAAGGCTATCTTTCTACATTCAACCCAAATGTTGGGCATTGTATTTAGTGAGTTTTTTTAACACATTTTAGGGAGTTCTAATTATGCAGAGAATTTTTTGTGACTACTTTTGAGTCCTTAAATATATTTTCAAAAGTTTGTAATTCATTTTGGAAGTTTAATATAGTTGATAGCAGTTGAAGTTATGTTATTCTATGTCAATTTTTGAACCTTCTTTCTTTCTAAATTTTTGTGTGTAGTGTCAGAATGATTTGATAAAATAGTTTGTCAACTATTATTGTTTCTTATTATTTTTTCTCATTCAAGCACCTAGTTGTAGAGGAGTAAGTCTATTTTTAGGTTTTAATCTATGTTCTTCAAGGTGAAATTGATAAGAGAGAGGCATCTGTATTCCTCCTTTTGCAAATTAATTTTTCAAACCTTATTACAAATTACTTATGCAAATATTTATAGAGAAGAAGTGTTTTGTTTGTACTTACAGTAATTGAACAATCATTCTCTATCATTTGTACCTAAAATTTCATATCACTTTTGGTGGATCACGCATCTCTTAGTTTAAACTGTAGGTTTTTAGGTTTATTTTTAGTAATTTTTTCCCTTTTTCCCACAAGTTTAGATTAGGCTCATGGAAATTTCACTAAATATTCAATAAGAGTTGGCCTAGAAAAAAGAGGTTTCACTTCACTACATGTCTCACCAAGAAGTGATTCCCATGTTATGCCAGAATAATTGAACTTTTTTTAGTTCAGCACTCGTGCAAATTTTGGTACTTAATAGTTTTGGCATGTTTAGTGGGACACGAGCACATTTTTCAGCTGTACTAATACAATAAATGATTATGTTTCAACCAACCAAAAAAGTGCAATAAATTTATGAGAAAAATTCAGACAAGGAGTTCCACTTCTTTTGAATATCTACAGCTAGAAACTCTAAAAAGTTGTGGAAGAACTCTTGCTAGAACTAAGCAACCATCAAGAAGGAAACTTTCAACCCCTAGTATTTGTGTGTATAGTAGAAGAAATCAAAGAAAATTTAGGCATTCAGCAAGTCCAATAGTGAGAACTGAATCATTTGAAACTAATATTTCTACTACTCCTACTGCAAGTGCCAGTTTCATGCCAGAAACTACAGCACATACAAGTTTTCTACAATAACCTATTCTTATCCAAATTTAAGCATATCAGCAAGTACCATTACCTTCTCCAATGGCAAGAGCATTTTATTTTGTGCCATTCAATTAGGGGAGCCCTTTAAATTTTTCCTAGCATCATGATATACCCCTTGCTACTTTAAAAAGTTTACGAGATTTCACTAGAGAAAATCAAACTATAGCTTACAAACATATCAGAGATATTGCTACATTGTGTAGTGTTCATCATGTTATAAAGGAAGATGTTGCTGCCAAGTTACTTGCAGCATCTCTTAAAGGAAATCCACTTCAATGGTTTAGAAGTTTGGTTTTTGGTTCAATCGATTCATGGGATGCTTTGGGTGATCTTTTAACAAGGCATTTTGAAGATAAGTTAGATTATTTGTCTCTAGTAGAGCAACTCACAAAAATAAAGTGTACACCCCAAGAATAAATGATGAATTTCAACAATTGGTTTTAAAGGACTTGGACTAGAATACCAGTCTCGGTAAGACCTTCAGCAGACCATGCTTTTTTTATTTCTTGAAAAACTTAAATAGTGATATTTTCATAATGATTCAATCAATGGGAGGTGTTTTCTTGCCTCAAGCATATGATATTGCTATTATGGCTGAAAATAGCCTTATCCAAGCCGAAAAAATAGCCCCTTGGCCTCCAATGCCTATTTTTCCAGATATTCAGCCAAATATGCCATTAACAATCCCACTTTTTAATCCTTTACCTCTTTTTCCTATTGTTCCTAGTCAAGAAATTGTTGTAGTAGGCCCTTTAAGAGAGTTGCAGGAGACTAAAAACAATCAACTCAAGATTGAGAATATGAAGTAAATGTTTCACAATGAGCTGGTTAATTTGAAAAAAATAGCAATTTTAGGTTAGACCACCTTATCAACAACAAAATCAAGCTATAAATCCACCTTATCAGTAGCAAAACCAAGGCCAAGCCTAAGTTAATAGACAACCATATCAAGGTAATGCAATGGGTTATAGGAAAAATATCAATCAAAGACCTTTTTAGCCTTATAACCCAAGCTCTCTCAATGCTGCTAATCTAATAAGAGATATTGTGCCTATGCAAAATAACCTTGCAACAAATTTTGAATGGTGTTATCCCTGCAATGAACCACACAATCAGGCTACTTGCACAAATGGGTTGATTAATCAGGCATTGATGGTACAAAATACAACTATAGGTTGAAAAAATGTGATGAATGATGCACTTGAACAACAATATGATTCACACACTCCTAAAACTACCTTCCTTAACTAGCAAAGAGTTGAGTTTTGTGTAGTAAATAATGATTCACCAATATCAGCCAATACTCAAGCCAAGAAAAGAGATCTTGAAATAGATCAGATGGCAAATAAAAGTAAAGCACCTAATACAACTAAACCATCATGTTCCACAAATACTATGGAAGATACTCATGTCCTTGTTACCAAGGAAAATGTTCAAAAGCAAGCAAAACATGTTGTTGTTAAAGCTCATCAGAAATCACATGTTGATGCACCTTTCAATATTGTGGAGAATATGAAAAAGATGAACATGTCTATGTCAATGTGGGAGACATTGGCTATTCTTGGCCAAACTGATATTTTGAAGAAAGCACTATCTGATGAAGCAAATCCTAAGGGTATTGTGCATGAACCAGCAAAAGTTGTATTAATGAATGCAAATGAGAAGCATGAGGGTAGTAATAAAATTGCCAATGAAACAAGTAAGATGGTTAAACCTCCTCCTTTCTATCTTTCATTAATTATTGGTGATAAGTTAGTTCTTAACTGTTTGGTTGATAGTGGGACTACAAGTTTAGTCATGCCCAAAAAGATAGCTAGCCAGTTAGGATTAAAGTATCAACCCATTGAAAAAGGTGTTGTTCAACTTAATGGAACATCTATTGTTACTATATGTCTCATCAAGGATGCAAGTCTTACTCTTCATGCCTATCCTAACTTTTCCATTCAGCAAGATATCTATGTAATAGACCTACCTCCATATGTTGCCATTTGTTTGTCTAGAGACTTTACAGAAAAAATTGGGGGCTATTTATCATCTAATTGGTCTCGCATGCTTTTTAGGACTCAATATGTTACTAAGGTCACCATTAAGTCTAAATTACTTGCAAGAAACCATATAGAGCCATACATACCTATTGCATTGAATAAATTTTCTTTCATTTGATGAAGAAGAGCATGACATAATTGTTGAAGCTAGAACCCAACTAGATAATGTTCCAGATATCCTTCTTGATGAATGGGCATTAAATAAAACTTATGAAAATCATTTTTATGATTTGAAAAATGCTGATTTAGAGACTTATGTCATACATGAGCAAGATGCAGTCATTCCTAATTTGGTGAAACAAGAAAATTAGTTGGAGGAATCACAAAATTAGATATGGAGTACATTTTTTGATGGTTCAAGGGGCAAACAAGGTGCTAGTGGGGGTGTTATGTTAGTTTCACCTGAAAATGAAAAGTATTATGCCACTTTTAGATTTAGCTTTTCCTGCACAAATAATAGAGCTAAGTATGAGGGCTTGATTCATGATTTTGAATGGGCATGAAAGCATGGTATCAAATGTTTAAAGGTATATGGTGATAGTGAATCGATAGTAAACCAAGTAAGAGGCCTAAATGTTGTAAAAAATAATGTTCTTAAGCCTTATAAGCATTGAGTGTGGGATCTTCTTAAGAATTTTGATGCTTTTAACATACTTTCTATTTCTATAAATAATAATCAGCATGTTGATAGGTTAGCAACTGTAGGTGCTCAGTATGACATTGTAAACAACATTCAAGCATAATTAGATCAGCAACATATCAAGATTATTACCAAGCCTTCAATACATGATAATAATGTAAATTGGAAAGTCTTTGAAAGTGACAAACATATTTTGCAATTCCTATTTGAAGAGGATATTTTTGCCAATTCAAACCAGCAGAGGTACAATGAACAATATGGAGATCAAGTGTTACAGCTAAAAAATAACAAGTTGCCTAAACTATTAGTAATGCTGGAAAGTGTTTTTAACTTTGATGATCAAGTAAAACCTAGTAAAGCAAACCTATTGGTCAAGAAAAATTAGTATGAAGACTTGGAGATTGCACCTAGAAAATGCCTTAAGTTTGGTAAAGTGAATTCCATTGAAGAAAAATAGTCTTTTCTTTATTTATTTTAGGAATTTAGTGATGTTTTTGCATGGGAACACAATGATTTGAAGGGTTTTGATCCAAAGCTTACACAACACACTATAGAGTTGGAGCCAATAGCTAAACCAATTCGGTAGAAATAAAGGCCAATTAATCCTAGGTTGGAGCCTTTGATGCAAAAGGAAGTTTTCAGGTTGATTGAAAGAAAAATAATTTTCCCATTAAACATACTGGTTGGGTTGCTAATTTGGTTCCTATAAGGAAAAGGAATGGAGAACTAAGGTTATATGTGGATTTCAGAGATTTGAATAGAGTTTCATTAAAAGATACACACCCACTTCTATCAATGGAGCAAATATTACAGTATGTGTCAAGGGCTGGACAATTTTCCTTGCTGGATGGATATTCAAGTTACAATCAGATTTTGGTGAAGAAAGAAGATCAGATCAAAACAACATTTACTACAAAGTGGGGGACAATGGAATATAAAAGAATGCCATTTGGATTGTCTAATGCTGGAGCAACTTTTTAGAAAGCAATGGAGATGGATTTTAGTAATCTAATGTATAGGTTTTTTTAAGTATACCTTGATGACATTACTATTTACTCTCAAAAAATAGCAGATCATATTAACCACTTAAAGAAAAATTTTGAGCATTGCAGGGAATTTGGCATCTTATTAAACCCAAAGAAGTGCATTTTTCTGCCCATGAAGGTAAATTACTTGAGTATATTGTATCAAAATAAGGCATTACTATGGATTCTGAATGAGTTGCAGCAATTTTGGAGCTACCTTTAACTTAGCATAAAAAGTGTCTTCAAAGCTTCATTGGCCATATAAATATTGTGAGAAGATTTTTGCCTGCTATTGTAGTGTTGCTTAAGCCACTAACAACTATGCTCAAGAAAAACATAGTTTTTGCATGGACAAAAGAGGCAAAAGAGATTTTTCAGGCCATCAAAGATGCTTTAGCAGTAGCCCCAGTGTTAATAATTCTTGATTTTTGTAAGAATTTATTCTTTATGCATATGGTGGTTTTGATGTTATTTCAGCCATGTTAGTGCAAAAGAATTCAGAAGGATTGGAACAACCAATCACTTTTTTTCAAAAAAGGACTTGAAGATTATGAGAAAAGGTATAGTTTTTGTAAGAATTTGGATTAGGCCAAAATTCACCCAAGAACTAAAGAACTCAACACAAGCACACAGTAGACCAAAATAGATAGAGTATTATTAGAATGACAATATTCATTCAATAATCGGTTCCAGAGTACACTAGGAGAGCCTGAATATAAAGGCCTTCGGAGAGTTTCTAGAATGCATAGAAGTTAGCATCATGATATGTCATACAACCAAGCACATGTCCACCAGATATGGGTTATCCTCCATTGAGCACGGGATTAAGTATGATGATGTGAGGATAAGCCTACAATGGTGTAGCATGCAAATCAGTGGTGTAGATAACATGTGCTAAATTAGGAGTTTGGATAACTGTGTTTTCATCATGACAACTCAGTGAATGATACATACTCCTGTGTTGTAGAAACCATGTGCATAATTAGAGTTTTGTAACTCAATGAGAGTACCCAAACTCCTAAGTGTCTCACCTAAAATAATAATTAAATAATGCAAAATAATTAAATAATGCATTAACCTAAGTAAAACTTAAGTAAGTGTAATAAGTAAATACTTATTTACACCAACACCCCCCCTTATGTGCAAGTTAGGGGAATGCCCTTAAGCTTACGAAATCTAGGATGAAATGCAATATGGGTTCCAGCTAGTAGGCCATGTTAGGTACCCATGTACATAATGATATGTTATCTCCCATAAAGCAAGGAAAGAGGGAAAACCTCATGGGAAAAACCCTCCCCCAAAAAGAGAGATAAAGGAGGATGCATGGATGGATGGAGTAATCAAGACCCCCCCATTATGACATACATCCAATATATACATAAGAGAATGATGAGAAGAGGAAGAGAGGCAAGATGGGATCCCCCCCCCAAAAAAAGAATGGCAAACAGTGATTGCTCTGATGAAGAAGCTAATCCAAGACTGCAAAATGGTGTTCCTCCCCTTAGGAAGAATCAATGCCAAAGGTACAAATGAGACACTTCCACATGTGGAAAGAATCCCATGGATAAGTGATGTCTCTGAAACCTGCTCAACTGGCTGAAGAACCTGTCCCAAAGAACTGTTTGTCTCTACAACTAATGAAGAACCCTGCTGCAACTGCTGATCATAAGTATCCACAATCACTTCAACCTTTGAGGATTGATCATGTAGAGAATGAACAAGAGATTTTGGAACCCTCATGATAACTAAAGAAGGAACTTATACATCAAGAAGAAGAGGAAAATCATGAATACTGTCCCCCAAATCTATCACTAAACTTGTATCTGGAAGACTAGATGTACCCTATTGTTTTAGACCTATCACTGTGGTGATGTATGCATGTGGAATGAACTGATGTAGTGACCTCTCACTATAACTATCGACAGAACCCCACATGTCTGAAGCTATTGAAGCACTATCACTAAAATCACTATCAGTTTCCACACTATATGATGTGTGAAGAGGAGTAGAGAAAAAGCTTGGTGAATTTTCCTCAAAATGTACATCCTTCTCCACAGATATCTGATGTGTCTCAGGATCTAGAAGTATATATGCCTTCAAACTATCTTCATAACCAATGAAGGTACAAGGCTGAGATGAAGTGTGTCACAATAGATTTTCTGCCGCACCATGCCTCAAAAGGAGTTTTGCCATCTAAGGCTGGATGAGGAGAATGATTAAGAATGTGAGTGGCATTTGAGATTGCTTCAACTTCTAATGATGGATCTAGAGACTTGGCATGAATCATGCAACTTGCCATAGACTTAAGAGTGTGAATCCTCAAAGTTGTAACATCTATCTTATGCAAACTAAATGCTGATGGAGTCTGGATATCAATTCCCTCATGTTTGCAAAAGTCCTTAAGTCTTCTGTTCACATCCATGTTTCCATTGCCCATTTGGAGTACTTTGATGGCCTTTTTGGATTTATATTCTACATGAGTCTTGAAGTCTAGAAACTTGTCCAACACTTCATTCTTACTATGCAGAAAGTAGACCCAAGTGAACCTTGAAAAGTCATCAACAAAGGTAAGTATGTAGCGACCCTGGCTGAATGCAAAAGGACCTGCTAATACCATGTGAACCATCTATAGAACACATGTTGCTCTTGAAGACTTCCTTCTTTGTAACTTCCCCTCTAGATGCATATCCATTGAATCTGTTGAACACTTACCCTTAGAAAAGTTGATTTGAGGTAGTCCTTTCACCATTTGGTATGTGCAAAGTTGTTGAAGATAGTGGTAGTCAAGATGACCATACCGCTCATGCCATAATTGCATGTTTGAATTTCATTGTGATAGCAAGGCCTTTGAAGAAGACTTGGGTACAAAATTTTGAGAAAGAGTACAACCTCTTGTGATCATTCACTTTCCCCACTATAACCAAGGAATCATCTTTAAGACTATGCACTTTTACTGAGTCGGGAAGGAACTCAACTCTATGTCCATCTCCAAAGTGAGTGACTTGGTAGATTGATAGGAGATTTGAACTTAGGTTAGGAACATAGAGAACCTCTTGAAACTCTCCATTTTCTATTTCCACATTTCCTTTTCCTTCAACTTCCATTGTGCTATCATTTCCCATGACGATGTGTGGTACCTTTGAGTGATTCAATGAAGAAAAATCCTCCTTTGAAGAACCCATATGATATGAGGCACCAAAGTCAAATATCCATTCTTTTGAAGAGTTTGAAGTAGCCATGAGTGCTTGCCCTTTGCCCTCAGAATCTAAAGATGATCCTTTATCCTTGTAAGCATTAGGCAATGGAACATTATGTTTCTTCATGATGTTGGTTAATTCATCAATCTTTTTAAGATAACACTCATGCTCTTCATGACCCAATTTTTTGCAATAAGTGCATGTCTTCTTCTCCTTATTGTTGTTGTCCTCTTTCTTGTTGGAATTTGAGGACTTGCCTTGTTGATTGGATTGAGGTGTTGTCTTTTCTCCATCCTCAAATTTATCTTTCTTCCACTTCTTCTTACTCTTTCCTTTATTTGAAGATTGTCTAGCTAAATTTTGAGAACCCTCATTGGCCACCAATGCTTTGGACTGAGGTGTTTTGAGAATCCCCTTTGATTTCAACTTCTTTTCTTCATCATCCAATAGTTTAGCATATTCATCAAAAGTAACTTTCTTGTAGGTAGACCCTAAGGTAGTATTTGAGGTGTTAAAAGAAGATACAAATGTGGAATACTCCGATGGCTTGTTATGGATGAGATAGATCAGTCTGTCATCTTTGCTAGAACTCCCACAATTAGTAAGATTTGTCCTTAATTCATTCACCTTAATGATGAAGTCCTGTATTGAGTCATACAACTTAGGATCTAAGGAGACAAGCTCATCTTCAATTTTGAACACATCCTCTTCAGACACTTTACCATAAAGGCTTTTGAGGGTATCCCAAGCTTCCTTGGATGTAGTAAATTTTTTGATTTGATACATGATCTTATCATCTACCCCCAAACATATATCACCTAGGGCTTTTCTATCCATTGCTAACCAATATGAAATTTTACTTGTTGATACATTATCACCTACTGGTTTAGGAAGAGTACCATCTACTATTGTGAAACTCCATTATGCATTAAGTGATACAACATTTTGATTGACCACGAAGCATAGTTATGAGGAGTTAATTTAGGAAACTTAAAGTTGCCCATAATGCAGAAAATGAAAGAAAAGTGCAGAAAAGAGAGAACACAACACCAAGAACACCCCCCCCCCCCCCCCCCCCCCCTTTTCACTAAATCAAGAAACCCCCACAAAATAGGTGCTTTGGGCACTTTATTAGTAGTGCGATTACAATGGGCCACTTGCCAATTTTGGCCTTGTGAACTTTTGAGTTTACTTGTTATAACTTCTTAATAGAGTACAAATCTGGAACTTTACAATGTGCTACAATACTAAAGTATTAAAAGAAAAGAAAGGCCCTATTACTGAAAGTGACAATTTTGTCCACACAACACTATAATCTGATGCTACATCTAGAAATTAGACAAAAAAATATGCACTTTCAAAAAAAATAAAACCTGTTATACTCCAGATGTGCCCGTACGGAGTGTTTGAAGTTGCAAAATGTAGGATTATCTAGGTATAGTCCCCAAAAAATGCAAATTTTGAACAAACCATGCATTAAAACTAGAAAAGAGTAGCACCACTAAAAAATTTAGAAAATTTTACCCAATTTCAAAAAAAATTGCACTTTATTTGGAGTCTGGATGTGCGAGTTATGGCCTCTTGAAGTCGGACTGCAAAATTGAAAATGAATTTGGTGAGGGGTTGCATCACCGAATCATGAGGTTAAATTTGACGATCATACAGCCATCATAGCAGTTCAATTATGCCTTGGAATGATGTCCATACAGGCATCAAATTTAGACATACGAAAAGATGACATTAATGAAAGGAGCCCAATGATGACATCAGTAGATGACATGTCCATATGAAAAAGTACAAACTTGTTGACTATGATGTGTGGACTCTAGCAGGAGAAATGATGTATCACCACGTAAGTGCTGATTGGGCAGCGGCTTGGGTAGTATGGTAGATGACTGGATTTGCTGAGTTGATCTCCACATGTACTGGGCGTACTGCTGAGAGAGGAGACTTATGCAGCATTGCCCATAATGGAATATTCTTCTATTGCCGTCGGAGTTAACAATTCCATTGCCAGATTTGGTGTAGTGATCTAAAAATTCACTGCAATTGTCACGAAGGATTTTTGTGTTGTCAGACATTCACACTTTAGTCCCACATTCGTGGGTGGACAGTGTTCACAACAGAGTAAAAGGGAAAGCTCGTGGAGAATTCAAATAAAAGGAGTCCACCGAGATGTAGTTGTTGGCCCATCTAAGGGGTAGGTCGATGCCAGAATCTGGCCAGCTTATATTGTGGTTGTCCAGATTTTTGGAGAGGTTGCATAGTACGGCTTGCGCAATATGATTTGCAGAGACCTGCCAAATAATGAATAAAACCCTACAATTAAATAATATCCACCACCAAAATATAACAAATAATAGAGCCGAGCTGGGGTCTCACTGCCCAGTTCGGCCAAAAAATATTTTTTTCTCTTTGTACGCCTAATAGGGCAAATAATTTTGAAAATAAAAACAAATAATTCTAAAGATACAGAGAATCAATGAAATGAAATGACCATACCCAGATTGCAAATAGGGGCCTTTGGGTGCTGGTTTGCAAAAAAAATTTGCCTCCCAATCAACTTTAGCCAAATATAGGCAAGTTTATAGTCGATCTTCACCGAATTGACTCAACGGTGAGTTTAGATCTGGCTTTAGATGCTCCCAATTTTTGTGGATCCTCTAAATTTGTGTCGAGGTGTTGAAGCATGAACAGTCTCAAACAGCTACATTAAGAGAATCTCCCTTGTCTTTGATACCATGTAAGAATTTGGCTTGGGCCAAAATTTACCCAAGAACTAAAGAACTCAACACAAGCACACAGTAGACCAAAATAGATAGAGTATGATTAGAATGACGATATTCATTCAATAACTAGTTCTAGAGTACATTAGGAGTGCTTGAATATAAAGGCCTCAGGAGAGCTTCTAGAATGCATAGAAGTTAGCATCATGATATGTCATACAACCAGGCACATGTCCACCAGATATGGGTTATCCTCCATTGAGCACGGGATTAAGTGTGATGATGTGAGGATAAGCCTACAATGGTGTAGCACACAAATCAGTGGTGTAGACAACATGTGCTAAATGAGGAGTGCAGATAACTATGTTGTCATCATGACAACTCAATGAATGATGCATACTCTTGTGTTGTAGACACCATGTGCATAACTAGAGTTAGGTAACTCAATGAGAGTACCCAAACTCCTAAGTGTCTCACCTAAAATAATAATTAAATAATGCAAAATAATTAAATAATGCATTAATGTAAGTAAAACTTAAGTAAGTGTAATAAGTAAATACTTATTTACACCAATAGTTTTGTTGAAAAACATGTACTTTTTGTTGTTAAGATCCTTAAAAAATTCAAGCACTTGTTGACACATAATAAAGTGATTTTGTGTGTGGCACATCCAAGTGTTAAGGAGTTTCTCTTAAGTAAGGATTTGAATGAAAAGCAAGCTAGCTAGATAACACAGGTCATGGAGTATGATATGGATATTCAAATAACCAAATTGGTTAGAGGCAAAAGGCTTGTGTGAACAGATTGTAGACAAAGAGGTTTCAAAACTTGCAAGACAAGTAAACATTGTTTTGCTAATAAGTACTACAGAAAATAATGAAATACCAATCGGCTGGTTATAGGATATGATTCATTTTTTGAGGACTAGTGAGTGTCTAGCCACTTTGGACAAAGAAAAATAGAGGTATTATAGGTTAAAATCTATTCCCTTTTTCCTAATTCATGATGTTTTGTATAGAAAAGACCAAAATGGTGTACTTCTTAGATGTATTGATTTAGATTAGGTTACAAATATCATAAATGAATTCCACGATGGTCATTCAAGAGGACATTTTTCCCCTAAAACAACATCTAAAATTCTCTGAGCTAGATATTATTGGCCTAATATTTTTAAGGATAGTCATGCATATGTTAGAAAATGTGTCAAGTGTGCCATGTTTGTAGGAAAAGAGAGGCTGCCAACTTTTCCTTTACAACCAATTAAGACAAACTAGCCCTTTCAAAAATGGGGTGTTGACTTTATAGGGCCAATCAACCCTCCATCGAGTGCAGGTCACAAATGGATAATTACTACTACTGATTATTTCACATGTTAGATTGAAGCAGTAGCACTAAAGGATGCAAATGAAATAGTAGTCCTTAACTTTTATGATGATATTGTGAACAGGTTTTGAGTACATGATTCTATCATTTTTGATAATGCACTTGCTTTCATTGGATTGAAAGTGACTAATTGGGCATTTAAACATGGAATTTATCTCAGCACTAGTTCCAATTATTACCCACAAGGTAATGGATTAGCAGAATCCTCCAATAAGAATCCGATAAGAATTATCAAGAGAACTCTACAAGAGAATCAATGAGATTGGCATTCTAAATTGAAGGCTACCTTATGGGTTGATAGAATCACCCCAAAATAGATGATTGGAAATTCACCCTATCAGTTGGTCTATGGGAAAGAAGCTCGGTTGTCAATTGAAATAGAGTTGCCAGCTCTTGATCTTGCTACTCAATTGGTTCTTTTTGAAGAAGGTGATCCTATTCTAGTATGATGTGCTCAGTTGATGGAGTTGGAAGAAAGTAGAAGAAAAGCTATGCAAACTATGGAGTTCAACAAATGCAAGTTAAGAAAAGCTTTGATAGGAAAGAAAGAGCTAGAGAATTTAGCGTAGGTGATATTGTGCTAAAATGGGATGTTCTTAAAGGTAGGCCAGGCCGTCATAGTAAGTTTGATCACATGTGGGCTGGTTCATTTCTAATTGTTAAATGCAAGGAGCATAATGCTTTCCAACTGGCCACAATGGAAGGAGATGTTTTACCAATCCTTATAAATGGGATCCACCTCAAGCCCTATTTTGAGGTATAATTTTCAGTCCTGTCTTTTATATATTAGGTTAGTTTTCTTGTTTCCAATAAGTGTGTCTACATTTTAGTTTGGTTTTCCCTAACTATTGTCCAAGAAAATGTAGTTTTTGTTTTCTATTCTAGTTTACTTTCTTGTCTTATTTAGATTAAATTAGTCAAGTTGTTGGTTTATGTTGTTAAGCTTCATAATTCATCCATCCCATTCATGCTCACATCAATGTATGTGTTTTAATGTTTTCTTGTACCTAGTACACACATACATACACATATATATACTGCTACAAATATACATGTCCAGTTGCTAACCATACATATATGCATATCCATATATCTACTGCAAACATGCATCTATTCAAATACACACATTCATCCACACATAACTATGATGATCAAATGATGAAGGTTTTGGCTTCTAAAGTTACTACTTGAGTTTGATTATGTATATTTGTCAACCTAATAAGAGTCTTATTAAGCTCACATGCATGCATTCAAAATTGAACAAACAATTTTAGAAGTCACTTTTTGTCAGGTCTAGGTGTTAGGGATGCATAATTTTAGACTCTATGCCCAATGAATAAAGCAAACTAGTCAAATGTCTAGCAAGCAAACATACAACAGAGGTCACCAAAAATGTTACTAAAATTCTACACATGTTGTAATTTTACTTCAAGTAACATTGTAGAAGGAAATATTGATTTTCTATTCATTTACATTTCATCATTTTGCAATCATATAAAAAATCATGAAAAAAAGGAAGTACAATGTTCATTGTATAAATCATCAACTAATATGTACAATTTTTAGTTTTATAAAGTATGGAATGAAAGGAAAATGCTGGAAATAAAAAATCTCACACAAGCTGTGAGTCTAACTACTATCTTTTATACATATTGAGAATAAGAAAAACATAGCATAGGAAGGTAGAGTTAGAGGTAACTAGTCATTGCCTTTTCAGTGTTTGATTGGTTACATGTGATCTTCGATGCTGATCTTGGTCTAACTCTTGATCTGATAGATCTAGGTCCTCATTCTCCTACATGGAAAAAAGTGGGGTTAGATCTTAAAAGATCTAAGCAATGACTAAGTACCTAAAACCATGTACCCACACATGCAATATTTCTCCTATTCTAAATACATATAAAAACATTAAGTGTATTCTAAGTGCTTAAATACAAAAAAGGAAAATATAATGTTAAAGGGACATATTATTTCAGATATGAAACCTTTTGTTATAATCAAAAACAAGATATTGATTTCATAAGGAATAGATGTGGATATAGAAAGGTAGTTTATGAGTGTCACAAGCCCATGCTCAAACCTCATGGAATACTCTTTCAAATATCATAGAATGGAATAATTCAACACTTAGGGGGTTGCTTTAGAATATGATGAAGAGTTTGCATAACTTGCTACAAGAAGGTTTAATATGGAAAGCAAAACTTCCTTATTAATGAAAGGTTGTATTGTTGTGCTGGTATTGGTATGTTTAATCAACTTCACATTGAAGAAGTTCCTACACTATGGCTATTTCAGAAACTAAATGCTATAGCCCAAGAAACAAATGCTTGATAACAACAGTAAAATTAGGGTATAGTTACAGAGTGACAAAACCACTGAGATAAAAAGAAGAGGAATGGATAAGACAAGCAACAATTTGATTAGTTGAATAGCCATGGAAGAACATAAGTCATCTATTCAGGGAAAGTATTGGCAAGGCAGTGCCACTAGAACACAAGTTTATGGATGGGTATCTACATAGGGAAGTTCCAAATTCTCATATATTAATGTGACCACTATATAGAGAAACCTATGGGGAGGATTTCTAAAAGGATAATGATGATACAACATATTTAGACTCAAGAAACAAATCCAATTTACCATATGTCTACCATATGCAGGGCAATATACTAGTCTAGATGTTGAGATCTATTTTTCAGAGGGTCTTATGTGAAAAGATTGCTCTTCCTTATATGTACAAGATAGTGTTAAAGGAAAGCTATGTTTTAGATGACTCTGATGCCATTGTAGAATTTGCAACTAAGATTCTAGTCACTGTTGCTCTTGGCGTCTATCTTGTACACATAGGATAAAGAGATATTTGAAAAAATTCAACTTAGAGCTCACATAGATTTTCAGATGGAAGGGCATTTTGAAAAAGATCTTAAAGAGCATGAACATAGCATGTAGGGAATTGTACATGGAATTGAGTTTAGTAGAAAGAATCAACATGTACTTAACAACAATCCTAGCTCTGTGGATATCAACAACAACAAACCCTCAAACCCACACTGAAACATTTTAAAGCCCCAAACTAAATACATTGCAGAAACCCCATTTGGGTTTTAATGGCAATAATCCATATTTCATTGAAACCCTTGTGTGATAAAGCAAAAAAAATAGAACAAAAAATATAAGCCTCGTATTCACAACATCAATATATTTTAATGTTTCATAAAAAAATCAACAAAAAACATTCAGTAAACACAATGGCAGTGAGAATCAAGTTGTAAATCCTACCTCCAAACAATGGAAATAACAAACAATAGGCTATAGAAATTTTCTAGTGGTGGCTCCAAGATCCTCAACTTTTTACAGTCATGGTGTGCAAAAGACCAATAGATCTCTCTCATGGTGGCTCCAAATAGTAAAACCCTCATTGTCTCCCTCATAACTATTCCAAACCCTTCAAATGCAAATGAAAAGTGAAAACCTTCTTTAAAGGTACTTGCCATATATCTCATCCTCAATTAAATTCCATATTCTTTGAAATTTGTAAGGTAATATATGGGATTTTTATCCCTTTTAATGGTTTTTTGTTTTGTATTGAATAGAGAGGGGGGGGTTTCTATGTTTTTCCTTAGGGGTTTTAGTTTAGTTTTCTTCCTTCCTTTTTTGCATAATTATTTCATTGTAAAGAAAATATATTTAAATGATGAAATTATGAATTGTCTAATATATTTTCTATTTTAATGCAAAAGAGGGTGGTGATTAGATTAATTCCATGTATTTTGGTCCTTTAATGAAGTAGTTAATGAAAACATTATGAGCCTTTTAGGAGGGAAGTTGTGAGTCGAATTTGACTTTGCTAAGGCAGTTGTGGGGTCTTTATTGACTATTGGATACTTTTTGGGATAGTTTTATGTGAGTCATAGGGTTCTTAATGACTTAGTGGAGTTTAATGAGTAATGAGACTTTATTTTTAGAAGTTTCTAACCCCTCATTTTTGGGCTATCTTTCTGCATTTGATCCAAGTGTTAAGCATTGTATTTAGTGAGTTTTTCTTAACTCATTTTTGGGAGTTCTAATCATGTAGAGAAGTTTTTGTGACTACTTTTGAGTCCTTAACTTTATTTTTAGGATTTTGTAATTAATTTCGAAAGTTTAATATAAGTGACAGCAGTTGAAGTTATGTTATTCTATGTCAATTTTTTAACCTTCTTTCTTTCTGCAATTATGTCTGTAGTATCAAAATGATTTGATAAAATAATTTGCAAAATGTTATTGTTTCTTGTTATGTTGTCTCATTCAAGCACTTGGTTGTAGAGGAGTGAGTCTATTTGTTGGTTGTAATATGTGTTCTTTAAGGTGAAATTGATAAGAGAGAGGCATTTGTATTCCTCCTTTTGCAAATTCATTTTTCAAACCTTATTATAAATTACTTATGCAAATATTTACGAAAAAGAAGTGTTTTGTTTGTACTTAGAGTAACTAAATAATCCTTCTCTATCATTTGTAGCTAAACTTTCATATCACTTTTGGTGTATCACCCATCTCTTAGTTTAAACTATAGGTTTTTAGGTTTATTTTCAATAATTTCTTCCCTTTTCCCACAAGTTTAGATTAGTCTCATGGAAATTTCATTGAATATTGAATAGGAACCAGCCTATAAATCAGAGGTTTCACTTCACTGCATGTCACACTAAGAAGTGATTCTCATGTTATGCCAAAATTATTGAACTTTTTTTTAGTTCAGCACTAGGTGCAAGTTCTGGTACTTAATATTTTTGGCACGCTGGGTGGGACATGAGCGCATTTTTCAGCTATACTGGTACAGCAGATGATTATGTTTCAACTAGCCAGCAAACTGCAATAAATTTATGAGAAAAATTTAGACAAGGAGTTCCACTTCTTTTGAATATCTATAGCTAGAAACTCCAAAAAGATGTGGAAGAACACTTGCCAGAACTAATCCAGCATCAAGAAGGTAGCTTTCAACCCCTAGTATTCATGTGTATAGTAGAAGATGTCAAAGAAAAATTAGGCATTTAGCAAGTCCAATAGTGAGAACTGAATCGTTTGAAACTGATATTTCTACTACATCTACTGCAAGTGCCAATTTCATACCAGCAACTACAACACATAAAAGTTTTCTACAACAACCTATTCCTATCCAAATTACAGCACAACAACAATTACCATTACCTCCTCCAATGGCAAGAACATTTTCTTTTGTTCCATTCAATCAAGGGAGCCCTTTAAATTTTCCCTAGCATCATGATATATCATAGATTTCAACAATCAATTTCAAAGGACTTGCACTAGAATACTTGTCTGTATTTTATGAAAAGCTTAAATAGTGATATTTTTGTAATGATTCAATCAATGGGAGGTGTTTCCTTGCCTCAAGCATATGATATTTCTATTGTTAGGATAAACCACGGACAGAAAATAAAAACTACATGCAAATATAACCAATAACAGAAAATAATAGAACACACAGAAATGAACACAAGGCACCAAGATTTAACGTGGTTCACCCAATCCCTGGGCTACATCCACCAAACAGCAAGTCTGATCTTATTACAATCCAGTGATTACAACCTGATTACAATCCGTAATCCCTTACAGCTCAATACCGCCGCAAGAACCAATTTCGTATCACCACATATGAAAAATACCCAACCCTAAGCCCTTTTTCTACAAGTATTAAACCGCTTTAGGGTTATAACATGTCGGCCATAATATGTCGGCTACCATGTCAGTACTTTCCTGATCAGTCACCACAATCTAACATCTATTCACACTAAAAATAGCCTTATCCAAGTAGGAAAAATAGCCCCTTGGCCTCCAATGCCTATTTTTCCAGATATTCAACCAAATATGTCATTAACAATCCCACATTTTAATACTTTACCTATTGTTCCTATTGTTCCTAGTCAAGAAATTGTTGTAGCAAGCCCTTCACATGAGTTGCAAGAGATTAAAATAGTCAACTCAAGATTGAGAATATGATGTAAACGTTTAGTAATGAGCTGGTTAATTTGAAAAAATAGAAATTTTATGTTAGACCACCTTATCAATAGAAAAATCAAGTTCTAAATCCACCTTATCAACAGTAAAACCAAGGCCAAGCCCAAGTTAATAGACAACCATATTAGGGTAATGTAATGGGTTATAGGAAAAATATCAATCAAAGACCTTTTCAGCCTTATAACCCAACCCCTCTCAATGTTGCTAATCTAGTAAGAGATATTGTGCCTATGCAAAATAACCTTGTAGCAGATTTTGAATGGTGTTATCCCTGCAATGAACTACACAATCAGGCTACTTGCACCAATGGGGTGATTAATCAGGGATTAATGGTACAAAATATAGTTGTAGGACAACAAAATTTGATAAATGAAGCACCTAAATATTAGTATGATTCACACACTCTTGAAGCTTCCTTCCTTAACTGGAAAAGAGATGAGTTTTGTGTAGTAAATAATGATTCACCAATATCACCCAATACGTGAGCCAAGAAAAGAGCTCTTAAAATAGAGCAGATGGAAAATAAAAGTAAAGCACCTAATAGAGTTGAACCATCATGTTTGACAAATAATGTGGAAGATACTCATGTCCCTATCACCAAGGAAAATGTTCACAAGCCAGTAGAATATGATGCTGCTAAAGCTCATCAGAAATCACATGTTGGTGCACCTTTCAATATTGTGGAGAATATGAAAAAGATGAACATGTCTATGTCAATGTGGGAGACATTGGCTAGTCTTGGCCAAAATGATATTTTGAAGAAAGCTCTATTTGATGAAGCAAATCCTAAGAGAACTGTGGATGAACTAGAAAAAGTTGTATTGGTGAATGCTGATGAGAAGCAAGATGGTAGTAATAAAATTGCCAAGGAAAAAGTTAGATGGTTAAACCTCCTCCTTTCTATCTTTCATTGATTATTAGTGATAAGTTAGTTCATAACTGTCTAGTTGAAAGTGGGGCTACAAGTTCAGTCATGCCCAAAAAGATAGCTGACCAGTTAGGATTATAGTATCAACCCATTAAAAAAGGTGTTGTTCAACTTGACGGAACATCTATTGTTACTATAGGTCTGATCAAGGATGTAAGTCTTACTCTTCATGCTTGTCCTGACTTTTCCATTCAGCAAGATATCTATGTAATAGACCTACCTCCATATTTTTCCATTTGTTTGTCTAGAGACTTTATAGAAAAAATTGAGGGCTATTTATCGTCTAATTGGTCTCACATGCTTTTTAGGACTCGATATGGTACTAAGGTCACCATTAAGTATGGGTTACTTGCAAGAAAGCATATAGAGCCATACATACCTAGTGCTTTGAATGTAAATTTTCTTTCATTTGATGAAGAAGAGCATGGCATAATTGTTGGAGCTAGAACCCAACTAGATAATGTTTTGGATATCCTTCTTCATGAATGGGCATTAAGTCAAACTAATGAAAATCATTCTTATGATTTGAAAATGCTCATTTATGTACTTATGGCATACATGAGCAAGATACAGTCATTCCTAATTTGGTCAAACTAGAAAATTAGTTGGAGGAATCACAAAATTGGATATGGAGTTTTTTTTTATGGTTCAAGGGGCAAACAAGGTGCTAGTGGGGGTGTTATGTTAGTTTCACCTAAAAATGAAAAGTATTATGCCTCTTTTAGATTCAACTTTTCTTGCACGAATAATACAACTAAGTATGAGGGCTTGATTCATGGTTTAGAATGGGCATGAAAGTGTGGTATCAAATGTTTAAAGGTATATGATGATAGTGAACTAATAGTAAACCAAGTAAGAGGCCTAAATGTTGTAAAAAATGATGTTCTTAAGTCTTATCGGCATCAAGTGTGGGATCTTCTGTAGAATTTTGATGCATTTAACATACTTTTTGTTAGCTTAGCAATGTCCATTGGAGTGTCCATTGGGATCTTCTTCAAATTCATTGGAGTTTCCATTTGCAAATAGCTTAGAAGTGTCCATCTCTTGGTATTGTGTGTCATTCTCTTCGATGGCGATTCCCTTCCTTCTTCTCAATGATTTCTTTAGATCTTCTCTTGCTTCATTAAACTAATGTAGAATGAGTTGTATTTCAATCTCATAGTTCTTAATAACCTTTCTAACTTGTAGACTTCCATTTCCAAGATCTTTTCTCAAAGTTGTAAAGCTTCACTTTCAGAGAACTAGGGTCTAATGCCAATTGTTGGAATTACAATAGGAAAGATAAACCCTAAGAGTGGGGGTGGGGGGGTGAATCGGTGATTTAAATTTTAACCCATAAAAACATTCACCATACATCCATATCACAATTCAATAAGTAAACTGAAATACCAAGTAAACATATAAATCTAAAGTATGTAAAAAAGTGAGCATTCACACATATATATGACACAAGATATGATTTCCCAAAAACCATCCAATTAAAAGGAAAAACTAGGGTGGGGATGACACCCACAAATCTTCACTACTACAGTAATAAAGTGTATCTAGTGAAGGTTACAATGTTTGATCATGAAACATGATCTACCCTATGAAAGGTATGCCTTATTAAAAGTTTACAAAGATTGTTAGATCTCACCCTGTTAAAGGATTTCAACACCCTATTAGAACTATGTCTGGTTAAAGGAATTCAACTCAAAATTAAGTAAGCACCTTTTTAAAGGATTTCAATACAACATGTTAGGACTAATTTGTTAATAGATTTAATTGATTCATCTATTAGAATGTCTTATCAATGATCTTATGATTAGCACTCTACTGTTTGATGTCAGATCACCTCTATCCTATTATGTACTTGATCCTTCTTGATCAAATGTCTCTTTGTTGTTCACTATTTTCTTTGTCTATTCTCCTTTAACTGATTCTATGATATATCTTAGATCATAATGTCTTGGTCACCATGAATGTCATGTTTGAACATGCAAACTCTCCTTCTCACTCATTTAACATTCAGGGTTTTTTCTTCCTTAGAAGACCTAGGTGACTTAGGGTTAGGTATGAATCATTGGTTGTGATTCATGCATATTGTCAGTTAAACCTTCCCCTTACTTGATTTGATGCATGTAATACATAGGGATTCCCACTTAGGATTCATCCTTATCAACAAAAGATCATAATTCAATCCTTAAATTGGCCCAAAAAAATTTTTACATACTAGTTTGTGCCAATACAAACAACTGTGTCAAAACTATGTTACTCAATATCTAAAGTCCTTGTGCTTAGCACTAACTATGACTTTAATGCTATCACTCGATAACTGAATGAATCAACATACATTTCTTTGTTAGCTTCAGAATCACTCGACATATACTATCTTCTTAGCACTTCAGTGACTCAGTATCCACTATTTACTTAGCATGTTGTAACTTACATGTTGTGCTTGGCATATGTTACTTCTTTGTCATGAACTAAGTAAATGACTTATGTGTATAGACACTCTCTTGTCAAAACCAATCTGAGATTAACATCTTCAGTTTCTTCTCCTTCTCTTTTTCTTCTTCTCTCCTCTTCTTCTCTCCCTCTTCCTTCCTCTTTTGTACTTCCTCTCTGTTCCACTTTTTCTCTTCTTCTACTTTCTTCTTTTGTTCTTCTTTAAATTTCTTGTTTTCCTCCTTTTCTTTTTCTTCCTCTTCTACTTTCTTTTTTTGTTCTTCTAAATTTTTCTTCTCCTCTACTTTATTGTTTTCTTCTTCTTCTTTCTTTCTCTACTCTTCTACTTTTTTCTTCTCCTCATCTTTGTTATTTTCTTCTTCTTTCTTTCTCTACTCTTCTTCCTTTTTCTTCTTCTCTTCTTTCTTATTTTCTTCTTCTTCTTTATTTCTTATTTTCTTTTCCTTTTCTTTTTTATTCTTCCTCTTTTAAGCTTTCATAGTTGACCAAACTGTCAACATTTGCAACAAACTCCTTAAAAGGATCTTCTTTAATATCAATGAAAAACATTAGTATTATCAATCTTTATAGTATCTCTACTTATTTTTACCTCTGGAGTTTCTATTGTAGCAGTTGTAGTCTGGTGAGTGGTAGGTGTAATGTTCTTCATCATCTATACAATTTATTTTTGAGTTTCTTCTCTCACCTCCTCATAGTTTCCACCCATGATCTGTATAGCCCTACTTTTTTACCTTAGAAAGGGTTCAAGACTTTATAACAAATTCTTCAAGTGCTCTTCACTTTCTACAACACAATTTTCTAATCATATTTTCGCTAATATGTTTGTCTTCATCTTGCACTCTCCTCTTTCTATTAGTTAGCCTCTCAAACATAATTAGGAATATGTTTCTTAATATCTTTAAACTTATTTTTATTCAAAATCATATATATAATAGTAGCATCTTCTATCTATAACTTTTCCATGTTGTTGCATAAATCATAAAACTTGTTTAACTAACCAAAGTCACCTTTATTAGTAATTGTGGATTTCAATTTCTCAATATTAGGCTTCCATGGTTTCCTACCTTTTCTTTTAGTCTCTGTAGACACCAAAAATCATCCCAAATGACTATATTAATCTAATTATTACTAGTCACATTCCTCTACTTATTTAATTAAATTATTTTAATTAAATAGGTTCATTTTTGCCTAAGTATTTAAATTTAATTTAAATACTCCTAGCTCTAATGTGTTAATTTAAATTAACACATGATTCTCCACATATTCCTTTTTTAAATAAATTTTATTTATTTAAAATCCTCCATATTCCCATTAATTCTTCTAGACCTTGATTAAATTAAATTTCATTTAATTTAATCTTTATCCAAACTGCCTAGAAGTATGTGCATTCATATGAGTTGTCATCACATGGGTCCATATATCTTTTAAGCACATGTTGTCTACACCATAGGAACCTTCTACACACACATGCCACATCATCAGTCTTATCCATCTATCTAGAATGTGAGATAAGGTGCTTAGTTGTCAATCCTTATCCTTATCTCCTAGTGGTTTCTAAGCACATTCTAGATGCTTCCTCCATCTACTTTAAATAGATGTCTTGTCTCAAGCTTTCCCAAAGGAAGAGAGAGAGTGGGTTAGGAGTCATTAGAAGTCATTATCATCCATTAGGTACCATTAGAATCTCTTATCATTGCATCATCATTCTGTCATTTTGATATCATCTAGTCTAGGTACATATTCCATCACTCACACTTGCATTCACACATCCAAGAGATTCATCCATTGTTGTATTCCTAAGAGCATACCAAACATACTCTCCATCTAAGATACACCAACAAGGCTTCTTATGGATGCCTTTGTTGAGTTGTAGAGGTGGAATGGTCTTTGTTTGTTATTTTCTTATTCATTTGTTCATAGTTTGAGGTTTGCATAATCTTGGTTAAAATTTTATGCAATACAGTCTCTAGTTTTGTCTATTTGTTTGGTTCTAAGTCTTTTTCTTTCTCAAGTGATTCTACATGTCCTCGCATCTTTTTTCCTTCAAAGGTCATTAAGACCTTTTGTATTTTTCCTAGTCCATTTGCCATCTATTTTACTCTTTTATGTTTTTTTCCTTCTTCTTTCTCTTGTTTAACTTCACCGAATGTAATTAATTTCCTTTGTCTCCATAATTTTTAGTTCTTCTTCACCACTAGATTATATGAATTAAATACAAGGTGTACTCATTGGTTGTTCTTGCGATACAATTGTATAAGGAATAGTTGATTTTGTTTCTTGTGATTCTGCCATAGTTATACCCTATTATGGTCTTTCTACTACTAGTGGTTGTACATATATTATTCCTGATTGCCCATTTTATTTCAGTCTAGAAGCATTCTTCCTAACTATTATAGTTAATTTAGGTGTCATCTTTGCTTCCTCCATAATCTTCTTCATTTTCATTTTTTTCTCATCCTCAACATTATGAATCAAACTCCTATCATTGATTATCACAAATTTTGATTTCAAATTCAAAGCTAAGCTCTCAAAATTAGATAAATACCTTAATTTCATCAAATTTAGGGTTTTCTAATGAATTCACTTCAATGTTTCCTGGCTTTCCTTTGATTGACACTCAATTCACTCCTTAACTCATCACACATTTGAATAATACTTCAAAATCTCAATTTTGACCATTTAGACCTTTACATTTACTAGTTGCATTAATTTTTCAAGTACAAAATTCACAAAAAGTTGTTTATTATTTACCAACAACTTGTTTTGATTCATATAACCTCATGTGATCTCCAAATAAGCTACACAATCACAACTTCAACATATCTTACTCTACCTAATATTAACTTTGTAACCCTTAACTATCTCTTTATCATTACTTACATAGTTACAATGCTTGATCTCTAATAGAAAAGTACTTAGTTCAAATAGGATGAATCAAAAAAAAAATTTGACTTCAATCTTGCTTCAGTTGTATCAAATGATTGTTCATCTAATACTACATGTGAACTGGATGGATGTTTGGCTTTGACCAATACTTTTAATTCTTCTATATGCACTTTCAACTAATCTTTCTAACTATTTTTGTTATCATTCCTTCTGATATTTCTATTTGTGTTCCTTCTAAAATTTGGATCCCTATTGATGATCCTCATATCCATTCTATAAAATATTTCTATATAACCAAAGTCATTGCATAACTGACATATTGTGCATTTTTTCCAAATCTGGGTCCAGGCTAGGTTACAAGTGCTCTGCAATTTTTGGCTCTATGTCCAATTTTTTTTCATTTATTTGTTATACACAATGTTGTTCCTTTCTCCATTAGCTGCTTCATTGGATCTCCTTCTTTCTCTTGCAAGGTTAATACCTCTATATATTATAATATTATTACTATTATTATCAAATTTAAGTCTCTTGCAATCAACTGCTCTATTACCAAAACCATGACAATTATAACAATAAAAAGTAGTAACATGTTTAAATTTCTTACCTTTGCATTCCCTTTTCATATGACCAATTTCATTACATGATTTTTTTTTGCTAATAATCATTCAATTCTATATTGTCATTGATAATACACAAATATCATACTCTATACAAGCACTGCTAGTTGGAACTGAGTTCAGAAGACTCCAATATCAACCAAGAATAAAATTAGATGAAGCAATGTTTAGGGTTTCTTGTGTAAACTAAATCAAGTTAGTTACCAAAGGATTTTAGTGTAAATTTATTCAAGTTGATTACCAAGGAACTCAATGGTAACCAAATGACCTAGTTTTTAGTTTTAGCTAACCTACAACAGATTAGTTTTATTTATTATTTGGTTTATGCAAGCTAACTGAGTGGATTTTATTTTATTATTTGAAAGGGTATTCAGGCCAACTTGACATTGGGTTTCATATATATGAAAGGTCAAGATGTGGATTGAGATATGAGAAAGTGGAGAAGAAGATAAGATGCATAATAAAAAAGGATATCCGTTCTAGAGAAGAGTATCCATGGAGTTGTAAAGAATATTCTAATCAAGGAGGATCCATAGGATAAGTTAGAATAGTGATCTAAATATATTATTAAGGAGATTATTTCAATCATTTTTACTCTCTAACAATTGTAGTAGTAAAGAAATCTCTTAACAAAGTTAACTTAACAATCATTTTGTAAATCCTCTAACTAGTTGGCATTTCTAGATTGAAGTGTCTTAAGACTTATAACAAGGCCACTTCTAAAAGGTTGATACAAATATTTTAATAGGGTCACACATAACAATGTGTTTTGTAACCTATAAAGGGGTTGGCTCCTAATAGGGCTCACTTCACAAGAGTGAAAGTTTGTATCTAGTTGCATTTGTGGTTTTCCCAAATTGGATTTCCATATTAAATCTTGATGTCTCATGTGTTCATGTTGTTTTCTTATTTCCTTATATTTCTGTAACTAAGTTACTAAAAGCTAATACACATCATTATCTTAAGATTTTTTTTTTAACTGAGTTATAGTGAATATCTAGTTCTAACTGAGTTGTGAGTTAAAAGAAATTTTGTATTGACATCTAAGATATTTGGAATTATTTTAGTGGAAACTAATTCACCCCTTCCCTCTTAGTTACTCCTCTTATATTTCCAAAAATTGGTATCAAAGCTCTTAGTGCTTATAGGAAAGGTTTTAAGGACCTAAGCTAAAGATCAAGATGTCTTAGACAAGAGAGATTCCTAAGTAGAAGAGAGACAACTTCAAATCATGGTAAGAACTCATGAAGCTATATTTGGGAACCATTGGAGATACAAACCTAAAATTCGTAGAGAACCAACATGTGTCACCTCCTAATCCTTTGATTATGGATCAGATGGTAGATAAAAATAATCACAACACAATGATGATTGACATTGCTTCTGCTCTTAATTATGTTGAATTTGATGAAGTCAAAGATTGTCCTACTGCTCATGAAATGTGGAACAAGTTGCAAAAGATCTATGAAGGTGATAACAATGTGAGGACTGCCAAAGTAGAAATTCTAAGAGGGCAGTTTGATTAGATAAAGATGAAAGAAAATGAAAATATTGTAAAATATAGTGAGCGAATCAATCCAAGTGTGAGTGCAATTAGAGCTTTAGGAGGAAAATTTGAAGGTACAACAGTAGTAAGAAAGGTATTAAGAACTCTTCTTCCTATTTATGCAATTAGATTTTAAGCTATTCAAGAGATGAGATGTGATCCCAAAAGTGATATAACTTTGGATGCACTAGTGTGAAGGTTAATAGCTTTTCAGTTGGATAACTTTGATAACTATCTTCCTAGATCTCACAACATAGAATCACCATTCAAAGCCAAACTAACCCTTGGTAGAACGGAAGGAAACTCAAAAGGAAAACATTTTGATAGTGAACAGGAAGAAGAATCAGATGATGACCTCGAAGCCATTGAATCCCTACTTGCAAGAAAGTTACCAAAAGGCAAAGGTAAATATAAAGGAAAAGTTTCATTGATGTGTTCTTCTTGTGAAGAAGTTGCTCACATTTCTGCAAGATGTACAAACAAGGAAAGTAAAGATGATAGAAAATATAGCAAGTTCAAAGGCAAGAAAGATTTGAAGAGTTACAAAGACAAAGGTAAGAAATATTGTTATATTGCTAAAGATTCTGACAATGATGATGAAGATGAAATGGTATATATTGCTATTAAGATGAATCAGATGATGAGGATAATGAAAAGATGGAACTTATTTCTCATGTTAGTAAGAATGACACATGGATAATAGATAGTGGGTGTTCTCATCACATGATTGCTGATAAAACTATGTTTGAACAATTGAAGCATTATAATGGTAGAAGTGTTAAATTTGGAAATAATGAGCCATGTTATGTGGAGGGAAAAGGTTGTATCGCATTGACTAATAGAATCAAATGTGATAATGCCTATTGGGTTGAAGGACTAAGACACAATCTTCTAAGTGTGGCATGACTAAACAAAATTGGATTCAAGTTAGAATTCATGAATGGGAAGGCCAAGGTTCTGGATGGTAAAGGAAACCTAGTTGGAATTGGTAATCAAACAAAAGGTAATCTATTATACCTAGATATCACTGCAATTTCATGCTTCTTGTTATGAGTAGAGGAAATTTGGTTATGGCATAAAAGGATGTGTCATGTAAACTTTCATAATCTAGTTACTATAAGAAAGAAAAAAAGAGTAAGAGGTATTCCAAATCTAAAGAAACCTGAAATGGTCATATGAAAACATTGTCAAATTGAAAATATGGGTAAAACTAGCTTCAAAAGTAAGAATTTCAATACTGAAGAAGTCTTACAACTAGTTCATACAAATCTTTGTGGACCATTATGTATAGAGAGCTACACTGGAAACAATTTTTATCATTTTTTTTGTTAATGATTATTCTAAGATGATGATAGTAATGTACTTGAAGGATAAATCTGAAGATTTTCAAAAATTCAAGTGGTATTTGGCTAGATTTATGAAAGAAATAGGTAAGAAGTTGAAACACCTAAGATCAGATAGAGGAGGAGAAGTCATCTCTAATGAATTCAATGAATTATACAATTAAAGAGGAATCAAAAGATAGGTATCTGCACCTAGTACACTCAGTAGAATGGTATAGTAGAAAGAAATGGTAAGAGTAGGAGTTCATTTTGGTCATGAGACAAAAAAAATGGAATCCTAAGATGGCACCTTACATTTTTAAAGAACGTCAAAATAGTCATATTATAAATTTGACTTATACCGCTCATTTTTTATCAGAAGCCTATGATTTTGTCTTTGATGGAGCAAAAATAGGAAAATAATTTATGATAGTTGGTACAAAACATCAAATAGTTGATGTAGATAAATTAGTTGCTTTAGCAACTTGATGTCATTATGTAAATAAAAAATGGCTCACGAGTATGTTAACTAATTGGTTTACTAAAGAAGCAAGAGTTGAAAAAGTAAAAATAATAATGAAAAAAAAAATATGGGAGGATTTGATCAATTCACAAAGAAAGAAGTAGTAATACTCAGGAGAGAATTGAACAAATTACAGGAAGATTTGGGAGGTATTAGATACATGAAAAAATTTCCTGATATTGTAATAATTCTTGATCAAAAAGGAGAATATATTTCTATTCGGGAATGTAGATCTTTGGGTATTCCCACAATTTTCTTACTTGATACAGATTGTGACCCAAATCTCATGGATATCCCAATCCTAGCCAATGATGATGGTAGAGGACCAATCCAACTGATCCTAAATAAATTAATTTTAGCAATTCACATGAGTAGAGCATTGTAATTCTATAAAAAGTGAATAAACCAAAAAAAGAGAAGCTAAAACTAAGTTGGCTACTATTCCCAAATCTTATAGAATAGATCAAGATAATTTGTCTAGAAATAAAGAAATCTTCTTAATCAATGAAATAATCATTTCATAATTTTATTTTGTAACCTAACTGATGATAGTGAAATAATTGAGGAATCGGTCATTGAACCAAAATCTTTTTTTTTTGAAATTCATCTTTATATAGAAAGGGTAATATGAATACTGTACAATTTCCTATTAACATGCTAAATTTTTTCTATGAGATATCCAATGTGGAAGTAGGTCAGCATTTTTATTGGCAAATAGGGGGGGTTCCAAGTTCATGTACAGGTACTTATAACTTCCTGGATTGTAATTGTTGTATTATTAAGTTCAGCTACTCTAGCTATTCAAGACACACAAATTGTTCCAAATGGAGCTCAAAATTTTGTGGAATATGTTCTTGAATTTGTTTAGGACTTGGCTAGAACTCGGATTGGCACAAAGAAGCTTCTCTAATGGTATACCTCTAGGAACCTCTAGTACTTTCAGTTTCATGATTGTATTCCAAGCTAAACATAATATTCTTATGCATCCATTCCACATTGCTAAATGCAATAATATTTTTTATTTGGTGGAGATGGGGCATGTAGCTCAGAGGATTAGAGGATGTGGCTATGAACCATGGTGTCGGGGGTTCAAATCCCTCCTCACCCAAAATAGTTCACTACTAGAGAGACTACGAGTCTCTCTAGTAGTTCTAGAGACTAAAATAATAAAATGACTTTGGGTACTCTTGAACTATTAAGAGAATTGTGAATACCAAGAACTAAGTTTATAGTGAAGCTTTGGAACTTTACTTTACTATAAGGGTCAATGGCCTATACTACTATTTATTCATATATTTAAGATCCCATTCTATACCCAGGCTTGCATAGCATATTGGTAAGAAAAGAACCAAGGGATCTTACTCATTAAGATGTTTGCTTATTCAAATTAGGCTTATTTACTCAAAAATTATAGTTTTAAGTGCTATCATACCTTTTTTATTCCTCAGTAGCTCAGTGGTAGGGTGATCAGCTATTAACTTATTGGTCGTAGGTTCAAATCCATATTGTCTAATAGATCATTGCTATGAAAAACATATTTCTCGAATTTCTCCTTTCAATTATTAAGTATTATTAAGTATTAAGTATATTTAATACAAAGAATTGAAGTAGATACTAATCTCAAATGGAGAAAATGGATTATGGGAGTGTGTGACTTGAACTATTAGTTAGGCTATGCAGATCAATTTATAGGATCTGTCATATAAAGATTCAGATCAAAATGTGTCTCTAGGTCCATCATGGATAGTGTAAGAACATTGATGATAGAGAAAAATATTGCAACCAAATACTAGAAGGAAGCAATCAGTACATTAGTTCATGCCTTGAACATATTTCAACTAAAGAAAGGTATAGATCAAACACCTTATGAATTATGGTATGGCTATAAACCTAATGTCTATCATTTCAAAGTATTTGGAAGAAAATGTTAAATCCTAAAAGAGACAAGGAAAGTAAATTTTGATGTGAAAAGTGATGAAGGAATTTCCTAGGATAATCCAACAAGAGCAAAACATATAAATGTTTTAATCTTGCTACTTGTAAGGCTATAGAAAGTATACATTGTTTGTTTTTACTTGTAATTGGTCGAGTAAGTTAGTACCTAGTCTGATAGAGTAATTTTCTCATCTAATGATCAATCGTGTTCCATATTTACTCATAGAGTACCACTACTAGTTAAGAAGGTGTTGAAAAAAATTTGAAAATCATCTTCTCCTTAGTGGGTTTCTGACCCATGAAGGTGTATTCCCACAATAGCCACTTGAAGACACATATGGGTAAGAAACATGCAATAGGTGAAGGGTTATATAATTAATTAATTTTTGAATCTAAGTTAAGATCTCCAAACATTGTTCAGATTTGTTGTTACTCAAATATTTAAACCCTAACAGAAAACCTAAAGTTGTATTCTCCTCAACGGGTTTTCAACCCATGAAGATAGCTTTTTGCAAAATGGCTTGAAGTGAAAAATAAGATATTTATTAAATCTCCAATAGGTCCTCACACCTTAACCAAGTATTCCCAATTCTAGAAATGCAATTGTTGAAGATTCGATATAAAAGGAAGTAGTGGCAAAAAAATAGAAACTAACTTCTCCTAACTGGGTTTCCAACCCATGAAACCAGTTTTCTAATTTTTCTAGAAAATCAAGTTAATGATTAAGTTTGAACCCCATACTAGATTTAGAGTATGTCAGAATGATATTGGATGAATTGGATCATTAAAGAAGAAGAAATATAGCAAGAATCTCATTGAGTGGATTTTTCTCAATAGGGTACCCTAATGGTAACTTTCTGAAACTTAAAGTGAAACAAAAAAGTAAGTAGTGGACATATAGAAAGTTACTATTGAGTTCAACAAAACAATGAAAAGACCCCTAGATATCCTTTGAAATCTTGCATTTACTGTCCAATGGATATTTCCTTAAATCTACATCCATGTGGTGTGAGTTTAGAAGATCAACAGATGAATTGAAGCTCTCATATAAAGATGCACAAGCAACTGAATAAGTTATCTCTATTTCTTTGATTTTTCATTCTATCAATACACATAGCTTTTGAAAAACTTGTGACTATTGCATTTTTTGTCTCATTCACTTTCTCAATTCAAAATCTTGTCCATGAAATCATGGCAATGAAGTTCATGGGTTTTTATGGTTGACTGGGATCAAGTCCCAATTGCAAAACTTTATGGATACTTCCCTTCACTTCTTTGACATGGTAGACTTCTAGTAAAGGGTGAGATTTGAACAAATTCATCCCATTATTGAGAAGCTCTAAGGATGCAGTTTAGTTGGGGCCACTAGTTTCATAGTTGCAATTCAAGCCCCTGAGTTGATTTATGAATGCATTCATCACTATGACCCAAAAACCAAGAAAATTGTGCTACCTAATAATATGGCGCTAATCTCAATTGATAGACAAATAGTGGTGAACTACCTTTAGGTTCCAAAAGGGAGGAGTTCTCTAAGTTAGGCATTTGTGGAGTCTTCTTAGAATTCTCAACAAAGTAGATGATCTGGAGGAAAGAAATCATGAGGACATGGCTCTAGAAACCACAAACTAATAAGAGTAAAGTTCCCAAAACTTTTTTTGGGACAAAAATTGATATTTTGGTACTCCATAGAATGAAAGGTGAGGTAGAAGCTTTAAATTTTGTCAAGTAGTGTTTCTTCTTAGATCAAGTAATTTTCTTAGATACCCAATATATTGATTGGGTGCAAGAGGTAAGTGAAATTTTGTCCAATGCTCTCCAGACAACCAAGTTCTATAATACATTCTACATGTCTTCCTTCTTGATTTACATGTTGGCCTCATTGAAATTATGGCCTGACCTTGCAAGATTAGATAATTTCCCTGATGATGTTAAATCTTATCAGTTTTATCCATGTCTACAATTATAGAATAGTTATATGGATTATGTTAAGGTGAATGATGTGTTTACCATGAGGATTTGTAGGGAGCTATAGGGATGTATAGAAATGAGATTCAACTCAAAATCCATGGCTGACATTAGTCAATTTGGATGTCACTTCATTCAATTCTCATCATTTTCTTATTTGTATCTTGTAACATTTGACATATTTCCCTTAAAGCTACAAATGTATCCAAGTGACATGATTGTGTTGATCGAGATCATATGACAAGACCCACAAGTGAATTTACTAAGTGGGAGCCTAAAGAAGAAATGATATAAATTCCCCATGAAAGTTGGAGCCTTCAGCTATGATACCTTGTCTAACACCAAAAACATGATGAAGGTGTTCTAGAAGAAATATAAGCTAGACATGTATGAAGTACTGAGGCCCATGTTCAATCTGAATGGATATGCTAGAGATGTTTTGTAGATAGGGATCATGATAAAGCACATCACTACCATTGAGGATTATTTGGCCAATTGTAAAGATGAGTTCAAGAGCCATGATCAGGCCTTTGCTAGATTGACATTTGACCAAGTAAAGATTTATACGATTAACATTCATGTAGAAGGAATCGAAGATGATGGTCAACATATGTGTAGCAATACTTACTTGACCAAGCTAAGGAGCACTCCCATAAGTTTGGAACCTTATGAAGATGTTGTGGAAGATTTAGATTTGATGATGGCCAAAATTTACAAGAGAAATGGAAAATGGCTTGAATGGACCATGACACAACAAAGTAGAAGCAAACACACGCTTGCCCAATCATCCCCAAATGTAGTGGTAGCCTCATCTTCTCAAAGTGGTGCCTCAGGCACAATCTTTCCCATCACTCAAGGGCCTACTCACCCAGCATGTGAAGGTGACCAACCTCCTAACAAAAATATTCTTCTTCATAAAGCTTCTTAGGATGGTTTAGCATCGGTGATCACAACTAAAATAGAGGCCAAGAAGAAGAAGGTGGAAGAATTAAAGGATAGTGCAGTCATGATGGCTCTCTCACTCCACAAAAGTCTGATTCCATCTATAAATACTACATTACTCCTACAAAGTAGCCCCAAAATAAAATTGGTAGACCTTGGAGATGGTGGAAGTAGCAAGAGATAATCTATTGAGTTTGATGAAGCTACAAAGAAGACTATAGAAATAGAAAAGGGTCCCAAAACTTCAAAAATTATTTCCTATGCTCCAAAGAATCCTTTCTCTTCATCTACATAGACATTAACTCCAATCAAGATTAAAAATTTTAGTTTATATACTTTTAACACTATATCTAAGGTGATTGGCACTGAGTCATGGCTTAAGGATACCTTCGATAGAAAGAGGAAGAGGAAAGAAGGAGCCCCCAACAAAGAAACTTTATCTCTAGCTATCCATTCTAGATTGGCTTTGAGTAAAGTTAAGAAGTATAAGACTCTATCAATTCTTGGCCAAGACCTTGATACAAGACACTTAACTATGGAGATTGCAAACCCCACCAAGGAAGGAAGAATTGAAGGCATGTCTATAGAGGACTTTGCATTGCATTCTATAGACCTCAGAGAAGTTAGACATGACACCAAAGTGGGGCTGTGGAAATCAAAAAAATAATGTGATAGAAGGACAATTTGAAAGTCTCAAACTGGATAAAGTCCATATGAAGGTAGAGATTCACAAGCTTAATTACTTCATTAGACAACTAGTCACTCTGCTAGAAAGCATTTCAAGAGTGTCAACCACCAGTGATCCTACAACCATAGAAATTAAAGCTATAATTTCCTAGCTATAAGAAGGAAAGCACTTAGGGAAAATTGGTAGGGACTAGAGAAGAAAACTCAAATGTAAGGGACATGCAAAATTACAGAAACTTGGAAATGTAGTACTGAGGCTCAAAATGGAGAAAGATAACATGTTAGCTAACTAAGGTACCCTATCAGTAGAAAAGACCAAGAGTGAGGATTGTGTTTCCTTATTAAAAATGGGCATCCAAATGAATACTAAAGAAGTACTAGAGTCAAATATTATGCCTAAGGGATGATCCCTTATTTGAATGGCTACAGAGTATGCAATTCAAATCTAAAATGATTCTAGTGGCAGAAGAAGGATTAAAAGAAATGGAGATCAAATTCAAAGAGGAACATGATAGAAACTACGAATTTCTAAAGGGCCTACACCCTAACTCCCAAAATAGTGGATAAGGGAAGGGAATAGTTGGAGTTACTATCATCTAGAAGAATTTCTCTAGTTATTTAGGAAATCTAATAGAGAAATCTTTTGATCATCAAAATAGAGTGTCAGATCTCCAATAGCTCGATGGGTGTGTACATGTGGCTATAGAGAAAATAAAAGAAAGGTTAAATTCTATCAAAGACCTAGCCCAAGAGCACTCCAAGTGGCTTCTAAGATACACTAACATTCATGTTCACTAACACATGATCTTATCCCTATCATTGTCATCGCCAAGGCCCATAGGATGAAATTAGAAAAGGGAAAGAAGCCGAAGTGACATATCTCCTATATTTTCATATTTTGAGGAGCATTTGCAACTGATAACTAGCTCCTTGCCATTTGTCAATTTTGAAGAGATGAATCAATTTAGTTCCTTTGTGTAATGGTCATCTTGGAATCCTATATGTACCTAAATGAAAGATTAATAAAAGGGTAGCTAAATTTTGGTGTGAAATACTTCATGTTGCATAGACAAGTTGAATGTGTTTTATATCAATTATTTTATATTCCATTGTTTGTGATAGCTTATATATCTCTTTCATTTGGATTGAGTTAGGGAATAAACAAAGTTTTGTTCCCTGGTTTAATACAATAAGTTGAAGATAATAGTAGTGCTATTCAAGGTTAAAAGAGATTTTTTCTTGCATAATTCTTTGAGTTAGTCCATTGCATGTTAGATTTAGAAGTATTTTGTTAAATATGTATAGATGGAATTCATTACTTCATCATCAAGTTTTGTAGGTTCATAAGATGTATGAGTTTATAGATTTAATTAGCATCAACAGCTAAATCTTTGCCTAAGTTAGTTCCTTTTTAGGCCTAACTTGGTTCACCTCTTTTGTTCTCGAATCAAGAACATACCCCTTTTTTAGGATTAGGAACAAGTAGATTCATTGCAAATCATAACTATAATGGAGTTGTACCTATAAAATTCAAAGGAAAATCATTCATTTAGCTAAAATTTCCTAACTATTATAATCAGCCATTGTTCAAAAGTTTTGGGCATTCAAAGAGTTAATAAAAGTGAACATTTTATTTACCAACAGATTTTTGGCTACTCTTCTAGGAAGACGAATAGTTGCTAGACTAAGAAGAATTATAGTATGAAGAAAAATGGTTCTACCTCATGAGAACATACTCCCTATACTCTAACCTAATTTTTTCTTCTAAGACGATCAAGAAGATATCATCTCATCCCTAAATTCTTTTTTCTAGAGATATAGGAGAGACACAAAACACTATAGAAATGCTAGCCAAGCAGTAGAGGAAGAAGAAGCTAGAGATGAGGCACAAGAAAGAGCTATTTAGAGGAGAGATCTTCAAAGAGCATAGAAAGGTATGGAATAAAGTGATTAGTAATCTTGGAACAAGAAAAATTCCTTAGAAGCACCAAAGATCAAGGTCGGTGTGACCTTATTTTTGAAAGACTTATAGAGCTTGGTTTTCACATCCTAGATACACCTAGATGAAAGGGTGACAAGAAGAGTAGGAGTAGGCCACCTTCACCTCCTAGAGATCAAAATCCATCACACACAACTTATCAGGTATTGGCTTTACATGGAGTAGTTGCTCCTCTAGCTATCAATTTTCTGCCATACCTTGCTTGAAAAATAATGGCCGCTCCTTGGGCTATAGTGACTGGTCCACTGGACCTCATAGCATATCATCCACTTCTTTCTGGGTCAATAAAGAACTTCCCCAAGTTTTTAGGTGATGAGAAAGTTACTACTAATGAACACATAGAAGCTTTCTTCACAGTGACTCATATCTTAGGAGTAGCACATAAAGACATATCTATGAGACTATTTGTGGAAACTCTAATAGAAAGTGTCATAGATTGATTTTATAACTTAGACGATGCCTCAATTAGGAGTTGAGCCATGATGAGAATGGCTTTGACATAGCATAGGGCCAAAGAATCCCCAGAGGAGATGTCCTAGCCCCCAACAATATAACCACACAATGGAAGCACAATAGTAAGAAGCAAGAATGCAAGATCTGATACCAAATTACAATAATTTGTTTATAAAATATAAGTAATTATAAGAAATATGCCTGGCTGTAAGGCCTTCCAAGTTGGGGCCAAATACAAATAGCAATTACAAAATCAGTTCTGCAAGATCCAACAAGATCCAACTTAGACCTATCCTAGCTAGCCCAGATCTGTAACATAATAGCAATCAAGAAGAAACCACCAAGGAGATCTAAACTTGTTCTCACAAGCCTACCAAGAAATGTCCTTATTTTATAGTCGTATGCCTAGCTCTACTCCAACTTATCCAAGATCCAAGTGTAAATTACCTCACATTCAGTGCTTTATCTAGACACTCACAACTTCATCATAATCCTATTGTAAACTGCCTCACATTAGGCACTTTGTCCACAAACTCAAGAAAAACTCATTCTTCAACTGTTCCCACACTCACTCCTTTGAATGAATGAATTAATCCTTCATGAATGATAAAATACTTCACCACAACCCCTACTTATACCAATCTAAGCCATACATCAACCTCTAACAATAATTAAATGTCTAAAAATTAATAACCAAGAAAAATAGTGATATCTCCTAGCTCTAATTGAATTAGAATGCATGCTTCAACAAAAAGGTAGAAATTTATGTCCTCTACAACCCTTGAAATGTGCAAAGGCTGATTCTTAAAATCATGCAAACTGCCAAAAATTGATACTCTAGGAGAATTGACATATCTCCCAACTTATAATGAATTAGGGCATGTGTCTTTAATTAGAGATAGTACTCTAAGACCTATTCAATCCTTGAAAAGAAAATCCTCTCATTCATTTCAAAAAATTAGTTACATGGCCTACAACATGCATCGAGAAACTAGAAAACATAGTTCTAGTAGCAAGGTAAAAATGGATCAAACTTCAACTCAATCCATCCAATCTCTATGCAATAATGAGGAAAGGTTCCTAATGTGTCTCCAACACATCCCTAACCATTAAAATCATAACTCCACTAAAATCCAATCTCGATGCTCCTACATCAGGCATTCAAAACAAGATTTAAAATTACAGAAGATGAACATGCCCTGCTAACTCAATTAGTGTCTATCAAAAAGCAAGCTATTATAAGTATGAGGGATTTTGTTGCTAGTTTCAGTAAGATCACTAATAGAATCCCCACTACTGAAAAACCTACTATGAGTAATTTAAAAACTTTCTTTACAAGTGCAATGCCACCCAATATAAACTATGATTTGAGGAGCCCTCATCCTATAGACTTGGAAGATGTTTAGAAGAAAGCACTTGAATTAGAGGATGATCTAATTTTTGCCAAAAATGGAAATGAGAGTTTCACACCAAAGTAAGTACTAGTAACACCACTTCATCTAATGAGATGTTACAAAAATTATTGAATGAACTAGTAGTTATGAAGAGGCAACTCCCCAGATTTAATAGCACTTACCAACAAAATTTCCAAAATCAACCTGGGAGGAACATTGATGGGAAAACTTTACAACTCACTAGTCCACCACAAAGACTAGCTATTGAAGCTACACCCAGAAAAGGAAATATGTGTGTTTTCCACCTAACCACAAATCATGATAATTAAAATTGTCTTGAGATAGCTCGTATGATGCAGTTACTATCCAATAAATAACTAAATGCTACAAATTCTAGTCCTAAGTTAGATTCATACTCAAATGACAACTCTAAAAAATTATTTTTGGAGTATGAATACAAATTCAGAAGGACCAAGTGAATGTTATGCTACTATTAATAGGACTGCATATATGATGCTGACTAAAATCCAGAAAGATAAGAATTATTCTTTTGTTTATTCTCTAGGTGGTAATGAGGCTTCTACTTCAAGTATTGGTAATATGGATCAAGGAACCAAGGCTTCTCAATTGGGTAAGGAAAATGTCTCTTTCAATTTCATTCAATTTTGTAAAGATTCTAGAATTCAAATCTCTCCTATATATTACTTGAAATATCATCCCATGGAATTAAAAATATTGGTAGATAATTGTAAAGGAGACAATATAAACTTGAATCATAACATCATGACTAAAGAAGAAGATGATTCCTTAACAGCTAATCTTTTTTACCAAGATGATTCTACAATTTTGGCAACCTTTCCTAAATAGAAATCTAACTCATTTTATGTGTCATGGTACATTAATGGGTGCAAACTGTATAATTGATTTAGGTACCTCAAAAAATGCGATGCCTTATCTTGTAGCTAAAGATCTAGGCCTTACTCTTACTAAAGTTCTTGGTAGATATTATTCTATGGATGCCAAGCAAGTCCCACTAATTGAGTAGATCAAAGATGGTCAAGTAGCATTGGCCTCTCACCTAGAAAAGAAATTATTGTTGACTATCCTAGTTGTAGATATTTCAACTACCTACGGTTTTCTCCTAAGAAAAAGTTTATGCAGAGACCTAGGAGGAGAAATAAGATTGGATTGGTCCTAGGTGATCATGCCCATTGGAAGCAAGAAAGTAAAGTTAGAGCCTAAAGAGAATGCCAAGTTTATGGTTCTAAAGTCAAACAATCCCAAAGCTCAAATCCTCTACCAATAATTAGAATTCGGTAATTATATGTTGTTCACTGAAGAGGTCTCAGATGATCAAGATGCCTAAAGGCTAAAAGATAAAATTCTTGTTGAAGAAGAAGAATCATCATCAGCATGGGCACTAGAATTATATGGAAGTTGTTCCTCCTCTAGTTCTAGCACAAGAATGGTATTGATATCACCGAAAGGAGAACCTGAACCCATGGGGTTCAAGTTAGAATTTGGAAACACAAACAACATGGTAGAATATGAGGCCTTGTTACTAGGGGTAATAGCTGCAAAAGAAAAAGGGATAAAGATTATGAAAGCTTAGGGTGATGTAGAGCTTGTTGTATGACAAATAAAGGGACAATATTCTATAAAGAATCATAAAATTAAAAATTACAAAACTAGGGCCTGGAATGAAATTTAAGGACTAGACACATTCTCAATTGGATCAGTTCTGAGGGTGATGAACTCTAAGGTGGATTCACTAGCCATTCCTACCTCCCTACTACTTCCTCATCCAAAATTAAAGAACAGAAAGTATCAAGTATAAATTGTGTAAAAACCTTTGATGCCTAATAATATGGAATCTTGGCAACTATTTGAAGATGATAGAAGTCTCCAACTATTCTTAGAAAAAGCTAAGATTTTTTATGAAGATCATTCTAATCAATTTGTTCAAGAAGACTCTCACAAGAAACAAAAAGAGGATGGAGCTAATGCAATCCTATTACAAGGTAATATCATTCCCCTATACTTTGTATCATTGGAAAAGTTGTTCAATAGACATGATACTTACATTAAGAAAAAGCTAATAGAAAAAGGACCTACTATTGGTGAGTATGAGGGGGTAAATATTGGAGACATGCAAAATCCCAAAATGATCAATATCAAAAAATGTTGTATATTTGAGAAAAAGGAAGCTGCTAGACAACTTTTCATAGAATATTAAGATGTATTCACATGGAGTTACGAGGACCCGAAAATGTTATAGAGGTGGGAAAACAAAACATAAGATCCACCAAGAAACCTGATGTAGCTCCTTTTCAAAAGAAGTAGAGAAACTATAATTTGAAGGTAGATGATACCATATTTTGAGATGTTGACAAGATGCTGAAGGCTAGAATCATTTACCCTATTCATTACTCTACATGGATAGCAAATATAGTAATAGTTAGAAAGAAGAATGGAGAGATAAGCATCTGCATGGAATTTAGAAATCAAAACTAGGCATTTTTGAAAGATAATTATGCCCTTCCTAACATGGATTATCTACTACAAATAGTAGTCAGAGTTGAAATGGAATCAATACTTAATGGCTTCTCAGGATACCAAATAGAAGTAGAAGAGAAAGATCAACACAAGACAACCTTTACCACTTCTTGGGGTACATTTGCATATCACAGAATTCAATTTGGTCTAATAAATATTGGCACCACTTTTTAGAGGTGTATGAATAAATATTTTGTTGACTTGAAGGATAGAATTATTGTTATATACCTAGATGACATTACGAGATTCTTGAAGAAGAGGAAAAATCACATAGAATATTTGAGGAAAGTATTGCAAAGATACTGAGAGCACAAAATTTCTTTGAATCCTAAGAAACTTATTTTCTATGTGATAGAAGGAAAGTTTCTCTATCACATAGTATCACAAGAAGGCATAAGAAATGATCTTGAATCAATTGAATCAATCTGAAGATTAAGTCTACCTATGAGCATGATAGGAGTTAAGTCATTTTTTGGACAAGTGAATTTCCTCAGAAGGTTTGTGCCTAATTTTTCCAAAACTACTAAGTGTATTGTACATATGATGAAATGAAATTCAAGCATTAAATGGGATGATGCTGGAAAAAATAAATTCCAGAATATAAAGACTACCATTGCTAATGCTCCAATCCTATGTCATCCTAACCACAAACTATACTTCATGATTTATTTTTATGCTTCTGAACACACCTTGTCAGCTATCCTCATACAGGATAATAAAGAAGGAATACAAGCCCCTATTTCATTCATGAATATACCCCTGAAGAGTTGGGAGTTGAAATATTCTTAGATTGGAAATTATGCCTCTGTTGTGGTCAAAGCACTGAAAAAATTTATATTTTATATCCTACACTCCCATTCCATACTCCATATACTGACGTAGCAGTAAAGAGTGTGTTGACTCAACAAGATGTCAGGTGCAATACCAGAGGGGCATGGGTAGCTAAAACACAAGAGTATGATATTGAAATCAAGCCTAACAGGATAGTAAGATGCAATTCTTTACACAAGGCTATAGTGGAGAATGGAAACATTGAAGAAGAGGATGAGAAACAATTGGTTTTGGTAGTGAGTCTACAAGACCCTTGGTTCAAAAATATTACATACCTCCTAACATATGGTGAATTTCCTAAAGGATTGACAATGAATAAAAGAAGAGATCTCAAATTAAAAGCCGCTAAGAATGTGATTTGGAACAATAAACTTTTCAACAAGTCCATAGATGGGAATTTTCGCAGATGTGTAGATAAACAACAACAAGAGAGATTGTTGAAAACATTTCATGATGAAGTGTACGATGGGTATTTCTCATCCTTAGTCACTGCTTTTAACATATTGTAGCAATGCTACTATTGTCTTGGAATGTTTAAAGATTCCTATCACTTAGTGTCAAATGTAAAAAATGCAATATGTTCATGGGTAGATCCCAGTTAGCTACATTATCTCTCAGACTTGTCGTAAGTGAAGGTCCTTTCCAACAATGGGGTCTTGATTTCATTGGCCCTATTAATCTAACATCTAGTGCCAGTCATGCCTACATCATCATTGCAACTAATTACTTTACAAAATGGCTGGAGGTGAAGGCAAAAAAGAAGACCACTTCTGAAGTGATATGTGAATTCATAAAGGAAAATATACTAGTTAGGTTTGGTGTACCCATTAAACTGGTAATGGATAATGCAACATATTTCTCTTCAACTAAAATCACTAAGTTTTGTTTTGAATATGGCATAATAATCAATCACTTATCTAACTATTTTTTGCAAGGGAATGACTAAGTTGAGTCTAGCAACAAAAACTTGGTGAACATTGTGAAAAAGATAGTATCAAATAATCAAAAGTCCTAGCACAAGAAGATTCATGAGGCACTTTGGGAAAATAGAGTGACTCCAAAGAGGGTGATTAGAATTTCCTCTTTTGAACTAGTCATTGGAGTGGAAGAAAGTCTTCACTTACCTCTAGAATTAGCTACAAGAAGATTAAGGATAGTTATTAAAGATGACATCTATAAAGATAGATTGGAGAAGAGGATCCTATATCTAAGCAAGCTCGAAGAAGAAAGAGAAGAAATTGTGGATCACATTACACAACATCAGATGTGTGTAAAAAACATGTTCGATAAGAAGACTAGATCGTGAAAGTTTATGATAGGAGATATTGTACTTCTATGGGATAAACAAAGGATGCTAAAAGACATGCATGGAAATTTTGATACTATATGGAAAGGACCATTCACCATTCATTAGGATTTTCAAACAACACATTTAAATTGGCATATCCAAATGGTGAAGTACTTCTCATGACCTACAATGGTCAAGACTTGAAGCTCTATCAAGTTCCAAATTGAAAAATAGCTAACCCTTTATTATATCATAGTTATGTTTAGTTCCCTTTTTGTTTTTCCTAGTTTAGTTTCCCTCATTTTTTCTACTTTAGTTTTGTTGTGTAGCCACTTTTTTTTTTTTGCAAAACCAAAGATCTTGGATTCCTTGCTTGGACATGGATTGCCCAAGTCCCTAGATAGAGCCAATTTTGTCCCACTTTTTGTTTTGTAACTAGTTCATAAAATTAATTTTTGTGTAGTAGACAAAATGAATCTAGTTTTTAGTCGTGTGGGTGTTTGATTTTACCTTCTCTTTCCCTTTTGTTGGGTGGGTGTTTTATTTTACTTGTTATTGGTTGGGTAAGTTTGTACCTAGTTTGATAGAGATTGAATTTTCTCATTTGATTATCAATCATGTTCCATATTTACTAATGGAGTACCACTCCTTCATAATTAGGCATTGGCAAAAATTTGAAAATCATCTTCTTCTCAGCAAATTTTTGACCCATGATAGTGATTTCTTGCAATAACCACTTGAAGATGCATATGGATTATAAACATACAAAAGGTGAAGGATTCTACATTAAATTAATGTTTAAATCTAAGTCAAGGTCTCCAAGAATTGTTCATATTCATTGTTACTCAAATATATAAATACTTTGCCTGAGAGCACTCCAAGTGGATCCTAAGATATAGTAATGTTATTGTTCACTGACACAAAGATCTTATCCCTATCATTATCACCACCAAGGCCTATAGGGAAAAATTAGAAAATGTAAACAAGGAAAAGAGACATATTTCCTACCCTTTCATATTTTGAGGAGCATTTGTGACCAATAACTAACTCCTTGTCATTTGTCAATTTTGAAGAGATGAACTGATTGAGTTCTTTTTTGTAATGGTTATCTTAGAATCCTATATGTACCTAATTGAAAGATTAATAAAAGGTTGGCTAAATTTTGGTGTGAAATACTTCATGTTGTAGAGATAAGTTGAATGTGTTTTATATCAATTATTTACTATTCCATGGATTATGATAGCTTAGAATATCTCTTTCAATTGAATTGAGTTAGAAATGAAAATAGTTTTGTTCCCCTATTCAATACAACAAGCTGAAGATAATAGTAGTGTTATTGAAGGTTAAAAGAGATTATATCTTACATAATTCTTTATGTTAGTCCATTGCATGTTAGATTTAGAAGCATTTTTAAAAATAGATAATCCATAGAGGGAATTCTTTACTACATCATCAAATTTTGTGGTTTCATAAGATGTATGAGTTCATAGATTTGATTAGCATGAACACCTAAATCTTTGCCTAATTTAGTTCTTGTTTAGGTATAACTTGGTTTACCTCTTTTGTTCTCAAGTCAAGAACATAACCCCTTTCTAGGAATAGGAACGAGAAAATTCATTGCAAATCATAACCATAAGGGATCAATGCCTATAAAATCAAAGAGAAATCAGTCATTTAGCTACTATTTCCCAACTATTGTAATCAGCAATTGTTCAAAAGTTTTGGGCATTCAAAGAGTTAATAAAAGTGAACAATATATTTACCAACATACATGTAAAAATTAATGAGTTTTTAGAAAAGAATGAAGAACAAAGAAGAAAGGAACCTAAAGATTACAAAAAATTTATTTACTTTGAGCTTCATATTTTACCTAGCATTCAATAGATTACCCCACTTGAGTCACCCAAATCTAGAGTGTTAACTAAGTTGTATCCAATGTCTACTGAGTTGCCACTAGAATCCAAGTAGGAGATAGTTCAAACTGAGTCCCACACAGAGGAACCTGAGTGACAATTTGTGGGAACCAAGTCTCAAATAGTAGAAACATAGCAAAATTTGGACATTCATAGAACCTTTGAGCATGGTGAACCAAATGAATCTAGTCTAGAATCTAGAAGTAAGATACATGTACTTGCTAGATATGTTAGAAGGCATCATACACCTGAGAAAATAATTGGAGATCAAATAGAAGGTACAATGAAAAGGTACAATGAAGAAATTGAGAAAATTGAGAGGAAAAATACTTGGACTCTTCTTCCTAGACCCAAGGGCAAAAATGTAATATGTACAAAGTCGGTATTTAGAAACAAGTTAAATCAAAATGGTGAAATATCAAGTAATAAGGCAAGGGTAGTATGCAAATGATATGCTCAAGAAGAAGACATGGACTATGGAGAAACATTTTCTCCTACTGCTAGACTTGAAGGAGTAACACTAATTGCATATATTGCATTTAAAGGATTCAAATTGTATCAAATGGATGTAAAATCAGCTTTCTTGAATGGAATTCTAGAAGAGGAAGTCTACATTGATTAGCCTAAAGGTCCAAATAAAAGAGACATGGTCTATGAGTTACACAAAGCTTCATATGGTCTGAAGCAAGCTTCTAGAGCATGGTATGAGAGACTTCATTGATATCTAGTAAAGATTGGTTTTCAAAGAACCAATGTTAACACCAATCTATATATTAAAGAGGGACCACAAAATAATATTTTGTTAGTAGAAATATTCATGGATAATATCCTATTTACAGGTCATGATGAATTATGCAAGTCATTCTCTAAAGAAATGAGGAAAGAATTTGAAATTTCAATGTTTGGAAAAATAAAATTCTTTGTTGGTTTACAAGTTCATCAAATGAAGGATGACATTTATATTACTCAATCAAAATGTGTCAAGGAGATATTGAAAACCTTTTTCAAACCAATTGGAACACCTATGTCTAATAGGCATAAGCTATCCAAGAGCGACGATTCAGAAGAGGCAAATCAGACTACCTATAGATTTATGATTAGGAAATTTTAGTATGTTGTTCATACAATACCTAATATTGCATTAGTAGTTGGTATAGTTTCAAGATTCTTTGCAAATCCCAGAGAAAATCATACGATGGAAATCAAAAGAATTTTGAGATATGTAAAAGGCACTCAAGACTATGGTATATGTACAAGAAAGGAGGAAACTTTGAGTTGAAATCCTTTACTAATGTTGAATGGGATGGAACCATTGATGACAAGAAGAGCACCAGTGGAGGAAAAATCTTTCTTGGAAAGAGGTTAGTATCTTGGACAAGAAAAAAGTAGGATTTCATCTCTCAGTCTATAGCAAAAGCAAAATATGTTTTTGTAATAGTTGATTGCTCCAACATAATGTGGATCAAGAAACTATTATCAGTAATGAAGGAAGAAATCAAGGATCCAGTGATTATCTATTGTGATAACACAAGTGCAATCAATATATCTCAAAATCCAATGATGCACACCAAGACAAAACATATTGTAATAAAGTATAATTTTCTTAGAGAATTAGTTGAAGATAAATAGGCAATATTAGAATATGATAACACAAAGGAGCAAGTAACTGACATATTTACCAAGCCATTACCTAAGGATGCATTTTTGTATATAAGAGGAAAGCTAGGGCTCATTCCCCTATCTAATGCTGACTAGAGTATAGAATACGAATGCATCAACCAAGATACTTTGAAGATCTATCAAGTTGATGCGAAGAAGTCAAAGCTCATTTCATATGAATCAGTGCATCAGGTACATTGTAAAATCACTATGTTAAGTTTTTGGCATTTGATGTCAACAAGGGAGAGAATCATGTCATATATTCATTAAGGGAGAGATTAATGTAACCAAAGAAGAATCAAAGATATTAATATGAAAGAGGGAGAACTTAATCTAATGGAGTTTGAAGAGAAGGAAGAGGAAGAATCTTAGAGGGAGTTCTCATGGATGGATGGAGAATCTAAATGAAAATAATTTTTCTTTTCTTAATGACATGGGTTTCCATCAATGCCAAAGAGGTATATTTTTTATAACAATTACTCAATTGTATATTACCATTGATGTTACAGAAATGTCATACTCTAACCGAGCATTTCCAATTGGACCCAAGTTCAAAAGACTCCAATATTAGCCAAGCATAAGTTCAGATGAAGAAAATTTTAAGGGCTCCTATGTAAATTGAGTCAAGTCAATTACTAAAGGAGTTCAGTGTAAACTGATTCAGGTCGATTACCAAGGAACTCGATGGTATATGAGTGACCCAATTTTTAGTTTTAGCTGATCTACAATAGATTAAGTTTATTTATTAGTTGATTTATGAAAGACAACTTAGTGGATGTTATTTTGATTTTTTTGAAAGGGTATTCAAGCTAACTTGACATTGGATTTCATACATATGAAAGGTTAAGATGTGGATTGAGATATGAGAAAGTGGAGAATAAGATATGATGTGAATAAAGAAGGATATCTAATTTATAGCAGAGTATCCAAGGAGATACAAAGAATATTTTGATTAGGGAGGAACTGGAGGATAAGTAAAAATAGTGATCTAAATCTGCAATTGAGTTGCTTTGTCAATTAGGTCAATAATTATTACTCTCTAACTATTGTAGTAGTGAAGAAATCTCTTAACAAATTGGAATTAATAGTCATTTTGTAAATCCTCTAACTAGGTGGCATTTCTATGAAGTGTCCTAAGACCTCTAACAAGGCCACTCCTAATAGGGTGATACAAATATTTTAATAGATTCAAACCTAACATCATGTTTTGTAACCTTTAACAAGGTTGGCTCCTAATAGGGCTCACTTTATAAGAGTAAAATGTTGTAACTAGTTGCATTGGTGGTTTTGCCAAACTGGGTTTCCACATTAAATCTTGGTGTCTCATGTGTTCATCTGATTTACTTATTAATTTATCTTTATGCAACTAAGTTACTAAAGGTTAATACACATCATTATTTGAAGATTTCTTTGTTAACTGAGTTATAGTGAATATCTAGTTCTAACCAAGATGTGATTTAAAATGAGGTTTGTATTGACATATAAGATATTTGAAATTGTTTTAGCGGTAACTAATTCACCCATCACCTCTTAGTTTCTCCTCTTATATTTCTTTAAAAAGCATCTACCTTTGAATTCATTCCTTGCTTCTTTGGATGATTCATTTTACTCAAGTTTCTTAGTTTCATCATTTTTTTACGTTGGTCAACTTGTTCAATCTCCTTAGGTGAATTATCTTATTGATTTGTCTAAACTTTGTTCACTTCTTGTTTCTCTTGTGTAGCCCAATGAATTTTAGGGCTGACTCCCTTTCTAGCTTTATATTTCTTGGCTGATTTTCCACCAATAAAATATCCAAGACTAGTCTTATCATAAGAAGGTCTCTAAAAATATAAGTGCTCATCATTTTATCACTGCTAGAATATAACTTTTCTAATTATTTCTTAGTTTGAGCTAACTCTCCTTCCACAATAGTGTTCTACTTCTCAAGTTATGCACACTCTAACTTGGTGGATTCAAAATCAGATGTAACTTTTGTAAAATGGGATCTTAGATCTGCATTCTTAGATTTTAGATCTGACTCAATTTTTCCATCATCTTTCTTTATACTTAACTTCACTTTAGTGATCTTGAATTCTTATTTGAGGATCTCATTTTATTTTTTTAATCTTGAAACTTCATCATTATCCTTAATTTTATCTTTAGGCTCTTTTCTAGATTTGAGATGAAGAATCTTGTCTTTTAGCTTACCAATTTAGTCTTTTGCATCTTCATATCTTTCTTTCAGGTTATCTCTTTCATTAGTGAGAATGTCAATTTACTCAGAAGCTTCTTCTAGGTTCTTCTATAACTATTCCATTTCTATAGCAATATTACTCAAGTTGTTAAGTCTCTTCTAATTAACTAATCTAGGATACCAATTGTTATAAATAAAGAATACTGAGAGTAGGAGGTGAATCATTATTCCACTAACTTTATCCCAAAACTAGATATTATTAATTATCTTATAACTTTCATATGAAAACAAACTAATTATGCTAAGTATTAAACATAGCTATGCAATAAGAGAACTCATAACACCATTTTTTTTAAATAGGGAAACCCTAGCTAAGGGAAAACCTCAGTGGGGATGGTACCCACAAAATGATCCATTAATCAAAAGTATCTAGTTAAAGATATTGACCCTATTAGGAGTCTATTACATGCACATAGTGTATTGGTCCTTGTTAGAGGACTTAGGTCTTGTTAGAATCCTCAACCATGTAAAGAGTTGTTATATAGAAGTACATAATGTATGCAAGAAAAGCATACTACCAAAACATGCAATATACAATGTAGTTCCTTTTATACAAAATGATAGATACAAAAACCTCTTTGCTTATTGTTGATATCTTCAATATTTGATATAGATCTCACTACTCTTCAAAAAACTTGTATACCTCTAATCATACATCATAATTCACATCACATATAATTTGTGTAGTCTTCCTTAGAAGCACACATAACTTCACATTTCATACTTTCTTTTATACCTTTACAATTTATAAAATATTTTCTAGTTGGTCTTCAATCTTTCACACATTTTACAAAATATATTATTATAACTTGCTAACTTAGGTTTAACATCTAAGATGTCATTCCTAATTAATTAAATCATTATTTTGTAAATAAAATAATTCCTTATTCTTTAATTATATCTTTCCTATCATGCTTTGTTTTTTTTATTCTTTGTTGTGACTTGTAATTTACCCATAACTTATTTTATATTTTCCATAGTATCTTACAAAATCTCATGTGTAGTCACCATGATGTTAGTTAGCCATACCTAACTCTACATGTATCCAATGTACCTTAGTAAACTAGGATGACCAAAACTCTATCTAACCTACAAGATAAATTGTATGATACTTAGACAACTTTCTAATTATAGCTATCATAATTGAATCTTTGTGATCTTCCTTCTTCACATAACTAATATGTTTCCATAAATGACAACATCAAATGTATACCTTAGCAAAATTGTCAATAGGATATATGCAAGAAGAAGGTATTGACTATGGGGACACATTTTCCCTAGTTTCAAGATTAGAAGGATTTAGAGCATTACTTTCATATTCTTCTTACAAAGGATTTAAAGTGTATCAAATGGATGTCAAATCTACATTTCCAAATGGAATACTAGAAGAAGAAGTTTACATTGAGAAACTAGAAGGATTTTTTGATCCCATCAAGAAGACTATGGTATTTAAACTACTCAAAGCACTATATGGATTGAAACAAGCTCCTAAAGAAAGGGGTGAAAGGCTACACAATTATTTGGTAAAGATTGGTTTTGCATGGACTAATGATAACAATAATTTATACTTGAAAGCTAAAGGTGGTAAAGGAATATTGTTAGCAGAAATATTCATTGATGATATCATATTTGGAGGACAAGATGCATTATACAAATCATTTTATAATGAGATGCAAAAGGAATTTGAAATGTCTATGTTTGGAGAAATCAAATTCTTTATTGATTTACAAGTATATCAAATGAAGAAAGGTATATACATTACTCAATCAAAGTATATCAAGGAGATACTAAAAATGTTTGGTATGGAAGATTCAAGACTAGTTAGCACACCTATGGCTACTAGAAATAAGCTATCTAAGAATGATGATTCTATTGAAGTGAACTAGACATTGTATAGACCAATAATTGGGAAACTACAATATATCATTCACGTTAGACTAGATATTGCATTAACAGTTGGAATTATTGAAAAAAAATTGCAAAACCTAAGGATAATTATATGATGACAATGAAGAAAATACTAAGATATTTGAAAGGAATGGAAGAATATGGCCTATATTACAAGAGGAATGACAAATTTACACTGAAAGTGTACATAGATGTTGATTTTGTAAGGAATGTTGATGACAAAAAAAGTACAAGTGGTGGAGCTTTCTTTCTAGGAAAGAGACTAGTTTCATGGAAAAGGAAGAAGCAGAACTACATTTCACAATCAATAGTAGAAGTTGAATATGTATAGCAGTAGTAAATTATTCTAACATTTTGTGGATCAAGTAATTGTTGAAAGGGGTGAAGGAAGATATCATTTATCTTATTTTTATCTACTATGATAATACAAGTGTTATAAATATATCAAAGAACCCTATGATGCACACAAAAACCTAGCATATTGCTATAAGTATCATTATTTGAGAGAGTTAGTTCAAGACAAAGAAGTAAGATTGGAGTATGTAAATACTAAAAAGAAAATTGCTGATATTTTCACTAAGGATTTACCTAAGGATGCACATGAGTATCTAAGAGATAAATTAGGTGATGCAGAGGTAAGGTTGGTGTATGGATTGCCCAACTACAAGTTTAGCAATTTGTGTAAGTTGCCTAGTATTCCCAATGTCGTAAGTGCCCAAATACCCTCAAAACCTAACAAGACCACCTACCCAAGGTTACAAATTCTAGGTTTGATATATTTTTATGGTTATGACTTGTATTTAAGGATTCTTAAGGTTTCAAATAGGTTTTAACTCTCCAACCCTTCAAATTTCCTAAAATTGCATTTTAGGCCTAGTTGTCCTAATTAAGCCTCCAACAATAAAGATGCTTGTTTTACTCCCAAATTTCCCAAATAAATAACTCAAATCTAGTTTTTGATACCCATTTGGCCATTATTCAATAGATCCAAAGTTTACCTAGAGTTCTTTTGGACCAAATCTAATTGTCCTTATGAGGTGGCTCTAAAATGCATAAAAGGAGGGAAAATTAACAAAGGAAATATAATTTATATTCACTTTCTAGTCTTCCTACTTTATTATGTTTTTTCTTATGTCTTAAATTTCATAAATCCAAGAGGAATTAGACTCAAAGTTCCTACAACACCAAAAGCTCCAAATTGCTTTCCCTAAACCCTTAAAAGTAGTGCTTTCTAATTAATGTTGTCCCCACACTTTTGGGATCAAATAAGGGTGAATTCACCTTTTCCTTGGAATAATAAATCACTTTCAAAAATTAAAACATACCCTCCAATGGCTAGAACTCCTACTACTACCCCATACCTACACTTTCCTTCACCATTTACACTTATTTCTTGGGTGATAACCATCAACAAACTCTCATCTACATATGTTAGGGTTAGTACATCATTGTATAGGTTAGTTATGATTCATTCCATGAGAATCAGAAAGTCATTCATGGAATGATCACCCAAACATCAACTTTTTGTCAAGATCAGGAATAAAGAACACCATTATTGAATGTTGTCTGCACTAAAATGCAATACCAGAAATCAAAAAGCACCTTCAAAGAATATGAAATGGATTCATACAAGGTATAATGTCCAAAAATGATCAAAACACCACTAATTCACAAAGAAAAATGGAAAATCTTAAAGTTTTCATCATAAATTGGAGTTTTTCATTGATTCCAAGCACAATCCATACAAAATAAAGTTGTTTAATTGTTTACTATCATACAATGCCTCCAAAGGTTCATAAAACCTTCCTAGAAACTACTCTAATTGATTAAAATCAGTTTTCAACCTTAGTTATGTGTATAATAACTTAAAACAAATTTCCCTCCAAAAGAGTACTAACCATTGGAATTCAAATATTTGAATTTTTAACTTACATTTATTGATTAAAATAATTATTTAAGTTTTCCTAATTTCCTATTAGGTCTTTAATACCAAATTAACAAACCTAGGACTCCTAAATACTTCATTTAAATCCATATGTCCTATATACCCATAAATTCCCATTTTAGATCCTAAGGCCCTTCACAAACCCTTTAGGATTCATTACGTCTTTTTCATTTTTAAAACCTCCTAAGGCCATGATAGGCTCAAGAACATGCCAATTAACTAGTGCATAGTTTTCTTTTCCATTTATCAATCTTTCTTCTTCCATGATGATCTTTTCTTGTGCTAATACTCTTGCATCATAAGGCTATGTAAGCAAAGATGGAACTTTGTATCTACTGTGTTGATTAGAATATCTTACAAGTTGGCATAGAAAGTCATAATTTAGAAGATGTCTAAAATACCAAGGAGAAAATAAAAAAATCTTTTATCAATCATAAGATAGTTGATAGTTGGTGAACCAAATTTAGAATACTGACATGAAGTTATCTATATGGTAAAGATGTATGAGACAGATGAAGTGTCTTTAGCACTATTGTACAAGAGGGAAATAATATATAGTTGCCACATGAAGAGGGGATATTCATGAATATTTACCATGTGGAGATGCAAATAGTAAGAGATGTTACAAATAAAGAGAATTTATTGACCTTGACAAATCACTAAATGGTGTTGCCAACAATACAAGAGAACTGATTGATTTCATGATCTGATATGATAGAGGGAGTCTATGTGTTACATGTTAGAGATGCATGGATGAGAATCAGAATGAAACTAAAAGGGAGATTATTGGACACTGAGATGAGAATTAGAATGAAACAAGGATATTAATGGTGGTATGATATTGAACAAAGAGAGAGTTTCTTGAATAAATTGAAAGTTTTGGATTGCATGGTATCTAGAGGTGTTGCCATCAATTCCAAAGAGGGATATTTTTGGAAAATACAATTGGAACAATTGTTATATTGTCATTGATTTAAACTTATTGGTAAGATAGTTGTTATCTGAGTAAAGTGCCATATCAAGATGATTGATGAAGATTATTTAAGGAGAATATATAACAAAATGACCTAGAGGAAAGGTTGAGTTATGAGGAACTACAATTGGTACTTGATTAGATGGACCTTGACAAGATAATGTAATTTTTGAATCGAAACCTAAGTGGAGAAGACAGTTGTACTAAACCTAGAAGAAGTGATCAAAGAAAGACAAAATGCATAGGCTTGATCAAGAAGAAGAGAAGAATATTAATGAACTAGAAGTTTATTCCAAGTGATGCTAGAGTTTACCAAGAAATAGTATAACTCAAGAAAAATTTGGTGTCAACCAAACATTAGTATCGACCAAGAATCAAAAAGTATGTTAAAAAAAATAGTTGGTATCAACTGAGTAATTTAGTAATGACTGAATGTTAAAACCTAGTGTTGTCTGAGTGATAACATTTTACAGATTATGAAGAAATATTTATTTCCAGCTGACACAATTGAATTCTTGGAATATGGAAAGCATTTTGAAGATAAGGATGGATGACCTAGAGCATTTAATATATACCATCCCATGTTTTATTGTTTCTATGCATGGATTCAAATAGAAGATTGGATAAGTTTCTAGAAGAGAAAGGAGGAGACAAAATGATAGAAGAATTTGATGAATCTGACCATATCCTAAGATACAAAGTGATGTTTAAGTGGAAAAAGATCAGAATTACCTATTTAAGGAGGCATAAGGGATAACCTAGCAATATTTGAGCAATTGTTGATTATATTGATTGGCAAACTTGAGCAGGAGGTTGAATAGTGAAGTGTTGAGGTGAAGAGTGATTTCTTAAAGGATTGCCAAGCAAATCATTGATGGAGATGTTAATGGAGGCTAGTGAATGATTTAGTTGTTGGGCCAAATTGTGATCTATATTTGTAAAGTGAGTTGTATTTATCAGATCAACCTACTGTTACTTTCTAACCATTGTATTAGTATTGAAATCCTTTAATCAAGATTGATCTAATAGTCATATGTAAATCCTTTAATCAAGGTTGACTTAAAAGTAATTTTTAAATAACTCTATCAAGGTGACATTCTAACAGAATGTTTGAATGCCCTCTAACAAGGCTCTTCCTAACATGGTGATTAAATCCTTTGGCAAGGTCACATTTAATATTGTGTTATGTAACCTTTAACGAGGTTGGCTCATAACAAAGCTCACTTTAGAAGAGTGAAAAATTAGTGACATGTTATTAGTAGTTTTTCCAAGATTTTGTTTCCATATTAACTCTTAGTGACATACCTATGTGGATGTTATCTAAGATGTTTTACTATTAATTTTTTACATTCTATAAGTTTGTTACTATTAGGATAGTGGAGTGCAAGTTATATGTTGTTGATTATTTTCTATAGAGACTAGGCTGCTAAATGTTAAGATTTGAAGTATTTGAAGTGATTACATCTGGACCTAAGGATAACCAATTCACCCCCCTCTCAATTAATCCAAATCATTCTAAAAAACTTATACAGTTTGGAAACTCAAAATTTTGAAGGACGTGCCACTTCATCAAGGAAATCTCTATATGAGGTCTTCATATGTTCAATATCAATGACCTCTCTACTCTTTCTCATATGAGATTTTGTATGCAAATTGTTGAGATATTTATAGATATTTTCCTCCTCATTTTTTACAAACTCATAGACTTTCCTCTTATGTTTCTCATCCCTAATTATCTTTTTCTTCTTGAACTCAAGTGATTGCATGAAATGTTTTAAAGGCTCTTTACCACTCTTCAATATTCCTAGATCAACAACATTCTCAACTTTTAATATTATGACCTCTTGCACCAAGGACATATATTCCTCATACTTATCACTATCTTCTTTTGATACTCTAAGATCAATAAACATAGCCTCTCCTAATTACTTCAAAACCACTTTACAAGGATTGTCAAGCTTCTCAATTATTAGCAACCCTCTTACTTTCATGTCCTTGACCCATCCTCATCTAATCTATCCAAAATACCTATGTTCTTGAAATTTGGAAAGAAAACATTATTCTTTTCTAACAATGGGTCAAATGATTTTGGGGTAGAAGAATCTCCTAGAGGAAAAGAGAGTGATGCTAACAATTACCCAATATACTCTGATAATTCCTAATTAGACACCATTAATTGATCTTTTGATGACTTGAGCTCCTCTAATTTTTTCTCCTCTTATCAATTAATGAATTTCTACATTCCCACCATAGCAGTGTTTCTTGGAGGCCCAATATCAAAGATCTGCATGTTACAATTTTCTAAAGAGTGGATTTCTATGTTTCCTTTGCCCAGAGCCTAAGATATTTCTATCACAACATTTTTTGTGTTGATATCTCTTCTTGAGGTAGCTAGGGTATCAACCTTCTTGGTCTTTTGAGTAGGGGGAGGTTGATTTTGCACTTGAGTAACTATGTCTTTGGGAGGGCAACTCTCCTCTTCTCTTCTCTTCTTATTCAAAGTGTTCTCCAACCATAACTCAGTAATTAGAACATTGAGAAAGTATTACAAGGAGTTTGCATCGAAAATATATCCCACCATAAGATGAGTTTATTTTTTCTTTGAAGCCAAAAAAAAACACAATTGGTTTAGAGGAAGCACTAGTAATGGGAGCATTACACCCATTTTATCTTGTGGTGTCTCTTGCAGCTGTGTTCTTCTATTAAGCCCATTATAGGGTTGGTTCACATCAAATCCATCCAAGTTGATCACCATCACATGAGATTATTTTACTTTCTCCACCTATAGTTCCTTATCCTTCTCTTTCTCTTTATCTTTCTCTTCCTCCTTGGTTGACCCTATGAGTAGAATAGGACCACCTTTGTAGGTTAATTAAGTCTAGATATTCTTTCTGGTGGTTGGTCTCCTCCACCAATAGTCTATGAGGGTCCTGATTTGATGAAGGTGATGGTTTTAGAGCTCATAGAAAAAGCAATAGGGGAAGCTTGCATTGGATTGGAGGCTGATGCTAAGGTGTCTATTCCTTTCCTCCTTTCATTAGCTCATTCCACCCAGTTATCTATCCTCTTTATCATGCCACCCGTCAATTATTCTAATCATGTTTTCACTATAAGATCCATAGGTGGTGTAGAATCAATGTGGGGTACCTTAATTTCCTTTAAATATGTGGATTGTTTCATAAGCAAACCATTATCTTTGATACCATCCATATCAATATTCATATTATATAACTTGATCTATTATATAGTTAACCTTGAGTAGAATATTTATCTACTCATAATTGCATCAGCATAATTTTCCCAATATTCTTATAGCATGGGGACATGTGTGAAGATCAAGCCCAACTGCAAATGATCTTTAATACAATTTATTGGGTTAAATTTCAACCTTATTACCTCATAGGAGTCCATTTTTTACCTTCCTTGAATGCCTTTAACATATTCTTGGTATTTGAATATGACACAAAATAATAGGTCCCAACCATGATTAGGAAAGGGATACATGCCTTTCACATGTTTTTACACAAAGTTTTTACCTCTAGCATCTAGAAATAGAGCTCGATCAAAAGAATCATGTCATCTAGCTATCTTGGTATCTTCTGGGGGAAGTCATCAAAATTGACTACATTGATGTATGTGAATGAAGGGAATTCAATGAACTAGTTACCAAACTAGGTCCTAGTAGAGATATAATTTTAAGATAATCTCTACTTTAGGAACCCCTAGAGTTCTATGCATAGCCTCATTTTGAAGGCATCATCTACTTTAACAAACCCTGCATTACTCTTATGCAACTAAAGGTAGGGGGATGTCATATACTTAAATATTTTCATTTTAATTTTCTACATTAGGGAGCCTGGGCCATAGTTGAAAGTAGCTAGGGCATATATCAAGTACGAGGACATGAAGGATTGCCTCTGAGTCTTCACTTTTTGCAGCCATCTAGATAATTGATCATTTAAGATTTGAGCATAGTCTATGTATTCACAATCAATGTATACTACCTATATCAAATAATAGTAGTGCTCTACAATTTTTAGGGCACATTAATTACCTTTTAACCTATGCATGATCACCAAAATCTCAATGATCTCCCTCTTTAGGTTCATGCCAAAAAGACATTTTGGGTAGCTTACTCTAGCTAATCTTTGGCACCTAGAACTATGTTTCTATCACCTATTCTAATCATATTTTCCTTATTATATATTTTCTCTAAGTTCAAAATATTCATCTCATTGAATTCATCTTTGGAGAGTAGACATAAATAATTGTTAATGATGTCTTGTTCAACAATAATAAATACTGCATTGCTTAACATTTTGATATTTCCATGGTAAAACCCATTGTTCCACTAAATTACTCTCCTTTAGCTTGTAGGTGATGGGGTGAATTGGGTTGAACCACAATCTTCTATGAAATCACCCAAATTGTAAAACTTGAGTTGAATGTTTCTAAGAATCTTCCACTTAGAATCGATCCTATCTAAACCATCATAGCCAAAGAATTTAATTTCCATCACTAAGATCTTATATCATAATGCAAGGGATTTTTTTTTTTTGTGGAAATAAAACCTTCATTTTTTAAAGTTATGTTGAAAACCTTTTTGAAATCCATTTTTATGGCTTTGTTGTGTGATATTTGGTCCTAGATTTTTATGCCAATCAAATGAAGGATGTTAAATTAGTTAGAAATGAATTTTTGCTAACAATAAATTTGATATAAATACTCAATTGTTAAAAGCCAAAAATTATATGTCAACACATTTTGTCACTTTTAAGTTATTTCTCACAATACCATATTTCTAATTTAATTTAAACTTGGAGTTGTGGAATTTTTTGTTTCTCAATTCTCATCTTCATAAAATGAGATAGTGATCCTTTTTTTTTTGGGAAATGCACACATGCCAAAGTTACCTTTTAAGTGAATTGTTTGAACCTGGGGTAGACACTTTACCATTTTTTGAAAACTCCTATTTCATCACTTTCCTTCTTTGTGAGGATGAAAAAGAATATTCTCCTTTGGAATAGTGTGTTTGAGGGATTACTAAGGGAATATTCCCATATCCTTCATCTTTTCTTGTTGAGGGTAGGATATTTCTCTTACTCGTGCGAAAGTAGCCACCTTACTCCTCCGACCAAGGTAGTAGCACGGATGGTGCAACTCCAAAACAGTGACCACTAGAGAGAGTTGGTAGAATTAGACTAATTTCTCATCAAGGTAACATCCTCTGACTTACCAAATTTATAGAAAAGAAAACTACCTAACATTATGTATGTGCACTAGTTTTTCTTAAAACCTGCATAACAGAATTTGAGGAGGAGCATGTGAAGGGAGATCCTAAGAACCTGCATAACTAAGGGAAAGAGCCCAATGAGAAACAACTTGACTCATATTTCGATATTGGACTTAGGCTTGAGTTTTAAGATTGGACTTAGAATTTGGCACACTGCCATATGGAAAAGGATAGCAAACCACAATGGGGGCAACAGTTTCATCTTGTGACCCTTATCTAGTTAATTGTGACAGTTTGAAAAACTAGAAAAAATCATTGCATATTTTATATTTTCATGCATTATTATGTCAAATTGAGCCACATATGACTTTTATTACACTATCCATTCCACAATGAAGTTAATAAACATGTTTCAATTCTATTATATTAAATAATCATTTTAAAGTATACACCATGTAAATAAATAATTTTGATCACATTTCAGTTGTGAAACAATAACTTTTGAATTAAAAAGTTATGCACACATAGTAAACAAATTGGACCAAATTTCAAGTTTTTGGATTCATGTTAAAATAGGTATTGAGGGGACCTAAAACCCCATACAAAATCTATGATGAAATAAGATTCAAGTCCATACTATCATAGTAAATTAAAAACTATAGGTTTTAAAAGGACCTCAAACCTCAGTGATAAATGCATTATAAAGCATATCAAAATCCCAAAAAGGAAAATACATGGGTACTACTAGAAAAAAATAGGGAACAATAGAAAAGAGTAGAAAATGCAACCAAAACCAAAGACTAGGACCAATAACTAGAACCACACAAAGGACAACTAGGAAAAAAAACCAAAAATCCAAAAAAGATAGCATAGCCCTAGGCTAGCTCTTTCATAGCCTTAGCTAACTTCTTCTTAATACTAGCCACCTCTTCTATTGAATCCTTTACAATTGAACTAGGAGCACCCTCAATTTCCTTCTTCGTGCTCAACTTGGTATAGTTACTTGGACTACCTCTTAGAGAAGCAGTAATAGGGGACATAATTTCCTTTGCACTTCTCTTACCCAAACTAGAAGTAACACAGAAACTAGAAGTCACCATATTCATATTTTTCTCACTATTTTTGACAATATGGAAACATTTAGCCTCATAATATAGAAGTTTATTTGCAATGTCTCCAACCTTAGTTTCCAACTACATCCTTGTATTTTTCTCTATGTCTAGGCTTGCCTACAGATCAAATTTCAAGTTTCATATATATTAATGTTGACATGTAATATGCCATCTTTTTATAACTCTATTATTGATTTTGCATGTATACCATTTTTTGAAATGAATTGGATTATTATTCATTTCGATATATATAAAATTTCAAGTTTCATGTAGATCAAAATAATCAATAATCCAATATGTTTCCAAAAATGGTATACATGCAAAATCATAATAGAGTTACAAAAAGATGGAATCTTCTATGTCAACATTGATATATACAATACAAATGTCAAATATATATATATATATATATATATAATTCATTTAATGACCACAACTACATCTATATATCTCTATCAATATCTATGACTCTATTGGATCATCAAAATTGAGCCTCTTTGAAGTATTACGTAGCTCGTTGGATGTCTATACAAGAATAATTCAAATGCTTAACCAAATATCTTATGTCAAAATAATATCAAAATAACTAAATATTAGACTATAATTTGTTAGTAGTTGAATTTTTTATTATCTCATCTCTTTCTTTAGCACTTTCGTTGTGTAGTAATACTAATGACCTCTTTCATGAGTGAGGACTCTTAACAAAATAGAAAGGTAGAGGATTCATAGGTACTCGTAAAAGAAAGTAGAAGAGGTAAAAAGAAACAATTCACATTAATAACATATATGTCAAGAAACAATACAAAACTAAAAATTTATGGACCAAAAAAAAATGCATACTAGAGCCTCACATGGATATACTATGTTGGTAGGAGGTACATACATTGATGAATCAGTTTCAATATTTTCCTTTATGGTAAGTGATAAAAGATTTAATAGGCATGGAGGGAGAAATTAGGGCTTTCTTGTTAATATTTGGCATTGACAAGAGGAGATTGATTGGATAAGAGGTGCAACCAAATATGATCATCAAGAGGTTTCATTGATGGAAACTCATTGATAGAAGTAATTAAATGTATTAGTGAGATAAGACATATGATCGTTGATCCTAAGTCATGACCAATGTATTAAGAAGTGATAATTAATATGAATTTTCTGGTAGTGATAATGAGGAAGTAGGAATCAAGTGGAGAGATCATAGGAGGAGATTCTATGATATCTATAAAGATCAATTTTTTATAGAAATTCATAATAATGAGAGGTAAGAAATAATATTCATGTCAAAATTTGACTTTAAGTAATAAATTCTTAAGTTACTTGAGATGGAAGGATGGTTAGATAATAAGTGTGAATGATGTTCTCAAAGATAAAGAAGTGGTGGTGTATTTAATTAGATGGAGCAATGATGATTTGGCAATCAAAAGATGAAAGAAAGAATTTTGATAAGCTTTGATATGAAGCTTGTGTAGGTCAAACACATGTTGATTGAATAAGATGACTTAATGATGATCAAGGTGGTGATCAAAAAAATGTTAATAATATATAGATATATTAATTTAAAAAATTCCAAGCATAAGAATTTTATGATTTGAATGAAGGGTGAAGATTAAGTGGAAAAAAGAGAGCACATATTTGTTACATTTGAAAAGGAGAGAACAAAGTATGAGAAGTATCAAGAGGTTAATGCATAGTTCATATTTGATTATAGAGAGTGTGATCATATGGAGAAGAAGAGATTGAGAAGAGAGAAGCTACAATATGAGTAGAGTAGAAAGGATCTGAAACAAAAATGACATATCAGTTAAAATCTTGTTGGCTAAAAGTTTTAACAAGGGCAATCCCTTCATTAGGTGGACCTTGACTAGTCTTTCTTTTATAAATCATTTAACAAGATGGACTCTCTGGAGGATTTCTAAATCTTATAACTAAGGTAGATCCTAATATATCTTATTGTACTCATAAAGGTGTACAAAACACTCCTACAAGATGAACCCCTAGAATGGGTATTTGTAAGCTCCTAAATAGGGGAAAAAATTAACTATAGTGAAAGATGTGGTTACCATCACCACTATAGTTTTCACCCTATAATAGAGGTTTCTATGATACCAAAATATATGTGTTATGTGTGGTTGATCAACAAATTGTCTTGAGTTCATTTTAACTTTTATTTGATAAGTGTTTTGGTGGATTAGTTTGAGTTCTCTAAATTAGAAAGTTAAATAATTGGTTTACCTTTTGTATTGATTCAACCCCCCTCCCCAATACCATTTCATGTCAAAAACTATTATCAAAGCCTAGATCCTCAAGAAGACAAGCTTAATAACTAGATGAAAATATTCTTGAAGATGGATAGGTATATGTATGAGAAAGATCTTGAAGAGGAAGTTGACATGATTAACATACTATAAGAGAAGTTGAGGAAATCTCTTGTAGTGAGAAGAAATTTTACTAAAAGGCTGAGGACTACATAGAGAGTTTATCTAAAGGATTCATGTTCAAAGAATCTAAAGAATCCATTGAAGAAATGATGTAGAAAAATGAAAAGCTAAGAGGAAATGTTAAAAATCTCAAAAGAGACCTTGAAGGACAAGATGTAAATGTTTGTAAAGGTCTTGAAGCATGAAGGATTGTACAAGATGCAAGAAATCATGCTAAAGATGTAAAAATTGTGTGTGAAGCTACATTAAATGAAAAAGAGGAAAAACTTAACTAGATCAAGAAAAAATTATCACCAATATAGAGCTAAAGGAAGGATACCACTGAAGAAAACCAGTAAGTTATGAATGGGAATGAAAGATTGAGGGAAGCAGTTGACAAGCTAAAAGAGGAATTGAAAAGCGAGAAGGAAAATAATGAAATACTGGAGAGGTAGAATGAAATTTTAGAGAATCTTGTGTTAGAAATAGATAATACTGAGAGGATGGGGGGAGGGGGTGAATTAGTATTCTAAAAAAATTTGCTCAGTACCAAATATTGTTAATTACTTTATAATATGCATATGAAAGTAAACTAATAATGTTGAACAATAATGATAACCATACATAAAGAGAAATCATAACACCATATTTTGTTAACTAGGGAAACCCTGGCTAAGGGAAAACCCCAGTGGGCATGGTACCCATAAAATGATCCACTAAACAAAAGTATTATGTTAAGGATCTTGATCCTATTAGGAGTCTATTACATACATATACTATCTCGGTCCTTGTCAGAGGACTAGGCCCTGTTAAAAGCCTAAACCCTATTAAGAGTTTCTTCAACCCTATTAGGAGTTGGTATATATAATTACAATGTATGAAAGATGATCCCACTTCCCAAACATGCAATATACAATATAGTTATGTGATATAAAAAGAGATAGATACAAAAACCGCTTTCACTATTGATATCTTCAATATATGATTTTTCTTTTCTTCTGTTTACACACCTCTAATCATACATCACATTTTTCATCTCATTCAATTCTCATAACATTTATATAGTACATAGGTTCTCATATTACATACAATATTTATGTTACTTCATATAATCATGATCTTTCCTTTATACCTTGCACTTTAGAAAAACTACCCTGTCGGCCTTCAAGCTTTCACATGCTTGGCAAAATACAAAAACAATTCTTCCTAACTTAGGGTTAACATCTAGGATTTTGTCCCTAATCAATTCAATAATTATTTCATACACAAAATAATTCTTTAACTCATAATTCATATTTATTTTTCATGCTTTGTTCTTTCTTGTACATTGTTTGTCTAGTAATTAACTCATATATTGATTTGTAGTGCTCATACTAACTCACACACTTAGCCACATCATCATGACACTCTATAGTTTGTATACTCTATGCACATGCAAATATCACTTTCCCATCCATGCATATCAAAATTGTTCCTATTCTACTAGATAACTATCTGACACTTTGACAATTTTCCATGTCTAATTGTGGAATTCTCATATGTACAATGTGCCTTCTTACCATAAGATATATGTTTCCATAAATGAAAGTTCCATCACTATTTAAACTTATCTTGCTTTTCCATATTTACAATAATTTCCCCCTTTAGCATTGATGGAAACATATGGGAAAATTGGCTAAGTCCCAAAATGTTGGTCTCTTTCAAAAAATTGTGGTCTTATAAAATTTTCAAAATTCATAACTATGAATCATCAAATTTATAACCATCTTTCCTTATCTCTCCTATTAAAATAGTTATTTCTATCCTTATAAATGCATCATATAACTTTACGTATACTACATTTTCCTTTTTCGTAACACTCTAAACAATTTTCTTTGTACTTCTCCCCCTTTGACATCAACGGAAAAGGTGCTAGATTCTATATACAAGACAAAAATTTGTTACCTCTGATTAATTTGAAATTCTCGAAAGAAAATTTGCAAAATTTGTCTTCAATAACTTAAATTCCTTTTTCCATGTGTTCCTAGCTATCTCTGTTGCACTAAGAAGTGCAGATGGGCCATAAGAGGTTACTTCTATGGCATTCAGATTTGTGTAGGAAAATTTCTCATATGAAACCTTAGAAGCAAGGCATTTACCCAACTTCTTCTATACAATGTTTACCTTAGCTGGTAGATGTTCTCTAAGTAGAGAGAACCTTTTAACCACTCTTTCCTTTAGAAGTTCAATGATTTTGTTATCATCATGAACTTTACATATTGCAACCTCAAGATCTTCAATCACTGTACTAGGCTATCACAATATTGTTATAACTATCTAAAGTTCATTCATCTTTGAACTTATCTCATCATTCATGTCCTTACGATAATTGTATGACATAGTGCTCTATCCATACAACTTCCTTCCTTCTTCAAGACATTTCCTCAATTTCTTAATGCTAATATCAAGGGTTTGAATATAATTATTCACATTGTTGCAAATAGTAGCAAATAGTTATGCATCATGATTTATTCGAGCTTGCACTAATGCAATATCTGATAAGTAGTGAACTCTTTATCAAAATGCTTCACCAAATCTTCTACCCTTAGTTGGAAATCCTACTCTATCACCTTAAATGTGACTGGCTTTTGTAGTTTCTCTATGAATTTACCCAAGGCTTTCTCCAACTTCTTGACCTTCTTTTTTTCTCTAAATTTTTTTTCAAGGATGGTAAGCTTCCCTTTTGATCATCTTCATCATCTAATGCAATAGCCAACTTTGTTAACATAGAATATTTTCCTTTTTTTGATGTTGGTAACAAGATATCTACCTCATGTTGGAATTTAGCTTTGTCAAACTCTATTTCAACATGCTTGAGATGACATTGGAATGTTGATTCATGCATCACAACCTTTCAATTGTGATTTAACCTTTATGACTCATCTTTTCTCTTTTCCTCTTCCTTTCTTCTCTCCTCTTCTTCCTCTTTCATTTTCTTATCTCCTTCTTCCTTTTCTTTCCTTTTCTTTCTCTCTTCCTCTTCTTTCTTTTGTTTCTTATTTCTCTCTTCTTCTTATTTCTTCTTCTTCTCATCTTCTATTATTTTCCTTTCCTTTTCTTCATTATCTCTTTTTCTTTCTTCCTTGTTTTTCTTATATCTTCCTCTTTTATCTTTTTCTCCTTGGCCTCTTTCTTCTTTCCTCTTATTCATCTTCTTCTTCATCTATGCTAGAATATCCAATGATATTGCCAAGAATTCTAGTTCCATGGTCCTTAAAAGGATCATCTTTGAAATCATAAATTATTTGAGTATTGTCTACTTGCATGGTTTTAGTACCAACTGTGATCTATGATGATGATTTTGGCATCTTAGTGTCCTTGAATTTGACTACTTCTAATGTGGGTGCACTCTTTTCAATAGACATTGGGATTTCTCCCACTAACTCCATGCTCTATTTAGTAATAATCGGTATAGAGTTCATGGATTTGATAATAGATTGCTTTGTCTCCTCATTCAGTTCCTCATAATTACCACCCATCAGTAAAATTATTATTCTTTTATTCCTTAATAAGGGCTCAATACCCCTCAATATTCTTCTGATATCCTCATCATTTTTAACTTCACAAAGCTTCTTAATCTAATTATTCCTTATTCCTCTATCATCTTCTATTACTCTTCTTCTTATATTAATTAACTTATTGTACAAGCCTTGAGGAATTTATTTTTGAATGTCCTCAAATATTTTCTTTTCCAAAATCATGTATCTAACAACTGAATTCTCTAGTTTCATTTTATCCATGTTGTTGCACAAATTATAATACTTCTTCAACTGGACAAAGTCCTTATTATCAATAATTTGAACATTAAGATTTTCTACCTTTTCCTTCCAAGGTTTCTTACCTAGGGTAGTTTTGACTTCAGTTGTCATCTTCTCTATGGGTTTGTCCTCTATCTCTTCTTCTTCTTTTGACTCATTTGATTCAATCATCTGTAGAGTTTTTCTTCTCTTGCATGGACTAGTTGACAATTTCTTTGTCCTCTTCTTAGAATGTGACTCGGCTTATTTCTTAACCTTTGTTAGTCTTTCTAACTTTCTTGTGCTTAGAGAAGTAACTAATTTTACATCAATTATCTTGACTTCCTCTTCCTCTTTCTTTATAGTAGTAGGTTCTACTTGTGCAACTATGACATAAGGATAAGTTTGTATCTATGTAGAGTGTCCTACTACCATTAACCTCTTCTATAGGTCCTACCATTATTAGGGGTATAGCTACCAATAATTTAGTTTGACCACTAGCCTTCATTTGCATGGAAATCTCTTTTTCCTCTTGAAACTTTTCTCTAGTCATACTAGTCTCTTTGAGAATAGTCTCAATCTTCTTCTCAACTTTCCTTTTGATATACTTTCTATATAGTTTAGCTTGAACTTCTCTAACTTGTTCATCAATAGTTCCCCATCTAGGACAACCAGTGTCTTTGTTAGACTCAAGTATAATCTTTGCATACCCTTTAGTGATATCTTCACTAATTTTATAGCCCATGGGGCCTATGAACTTAACTCTTAGTTCAACAACCTTCATACAAGTCACATCTATTTCAACCATGAAACATGTCTTCCTTGTACTTCTCAACCATTGAGGGTGGAATTGTGATTACACTTTCTTAGTACTAAGTTATTAACCTCATGGTGCACTAATCTCTATCACATTCCTGGTCTAGCATACCAGGAACTATCTAATCACTTGAAAGAATATGTGTGTTAGTGGGAACTCAAATATGAACACCTTATTCTTGGTTTTCTTCACCTTCTCAATTTTATCTAGTAATTGTTGTCTTACTACTTCACACATGTTCACTTTCTCTTTCAAAACTATCATTAAGTAGGTTGTATGGATGAATCTAGTGGGTACTAAATTGAATATTGAGCTATGGTTCATCTTATATCCTATTATATTGATTATAACCCTGACATTAGTCTCATTTATTAGGTCTATCTGTATATGCCTTCCATTAGACTTAGTCTTCAAGTTGGTTTCTACCAATTCCTTCACATTCCTCGTGACATTCACTAGATTATTTCCTTCATTACATAGATCAATGACCTTATGAATCATTTTATTTCCAATCAACACCAGAATTTCTCCTACCTAGAACATCCCTTCATATATTCTTCTTTGGATAATTTGGCTCCATTCATGATTATCAAACTCTTTATAAGACATATACTTCACTATATTTAGGTCCTCGAGATGTGAAAACTATTGTTTCAATGACAAATCTTCATTGCACACAAGGTTCAAATCATTATAATTAAATTTCATTATCACCAATGCTTTCAAAATTGCAATGTATATACTATCTAAAATCTTCAACATGCAATATTTTTTGAGAATGCTCCAAGAGGATCATTTATCAAGGATATAAATGGGTTTTTCTTGAATTTGTACCTTGGCCTCTCACTAACATCACACATAGCAGGGATCTCCATTTCTTGATTCAAATGCCTTAAGATTTCAACTGAGAAACTTACAAAATACCTAGTTCATGTGTAATTAGGGCTTCTTCACTTTGCACTAGAAAACACTTCAATTCTCTTTCAACTTGTTTTCAAATGCCTCTCAAATGCTTCTTAAATCTTCACATGATCAAATGGTACATACAATCTTGTTCACATCCCTTTAATCTTGCCAAATTGAACTTTGCATTGACTTTTCAACTACCTATTTCATAAAATTTGTTCATGATTAACATTAAACTTGATTTCTTTCATCTGATTTCCTACAATCTTCAAATTATTTGCACATGTAACCATAGCTTCCCCAAGATCTATTCTATTCTACTAACTTTGCAACTCTTAACTCAATCTCTAGTATTAGTTATACCTTTTTTATGCTCGATCTTTAATGGAGATGTGTGAAATTAAAATAGGATGAATCACATATAAAAGGTAAATTCAAACTTTTATTAGGTGCATCAAAATTTTGTTCTTCTAAAACTACATGTGAACTTGATAGATTTTTTTCCTTCACAAATACTTCTTTGAATTCTTCAACATGCTCTTTCAGTTCATCCTTCTAACTATTGTTGGTGCTATCATTCCTTCTATTGTTCCTATTATTATTTCTTCTAAAGTTTGGATTATTGTTGGTGTTTCTCATATCCATTATGTAAAACATTTCTATGTGACCAAAATTGTTTCACAATTGACATACTAGTCTACTCCTCTGATTAGGTCCATTCTGATTAACCAGTGCTCTGCAATTCCTAGCAATGTGTCCAAAGTTGTTACACTTGTAACATACAATGTTACTCCTTATTTCATTATCTCTTTCTCCTTCATTATATCTACTTGAGGATCTCCTTCTTTCATTACCTACATGGTTAGTATCCCTAAACATTCTACTAGTACTATTATAACTATCAAACTTAGGTTTCCTACAATACACTTTTTTATGACCAAAGTCATGACAATTATAATAATAGAAATTAGTGATATGTTAGAATGACTTACCTATACAATCTCTCTTCATATGACCAACTTTATTACATAGGAAGCATCTGCCTTTGAATTCATACCTTACCTCTTTAGGCGATTAAACTTTCTTTGTTTACTTAGGTTCATCACATTTCTCAAGTTGACTTACATGTTCAACATATTTAGGTGCATTTTTAAATTGACTTGGTTTAGATTCATTCTAATAATTCTTCATAGGTTTAGGGGTTTCAACAACTGGATCGGATTCCTTTCTCAATTCAAATTTCTTTGTTGATTTTTCTCCAATGAAATATCCAAGACCAGTCTTATCATAGGAAGGTCTCTAATAATATAGTTTCTAATCAATTTTCTCACTGCTAGAATATAAATTTTCTAATGGTTTCTTAACCTAGGTTAATTCTCCTTTCACAATAGTATTGTACTTCTCAAGTTTTGCATGCTCTATTTTGATGGAATCAAATTCAAATTTAACTTTTGTAAGATAGCATCTTATATTTGCATTTTTAGATTTTAGATTTGACTCAACCTTTATATCTTCTTCAAACTTAGCTTTAGTTCAACAATCTTCAACTCATGTTTCAAAATCTCATTTTCTTTCTTTAAGGTTTCTACCTCATCACTATCTTTTGTCTTCTCTCTAGGTTCCTATCTGGTTTTAAGATGATCAATTTTGTCTTTCAATACCCCAATGTAATCTTTTGCATCTTCATACATTTCTTTTAGGTTATCTCTTTCTTTAGTAAGAAGATCAATTTTCTCAAGGCCATTTTCAAGATTCCTCTATAATTGTTCCATATTCATAGGGATCTTACTCAAGTTGTTAATGTTAAAAATATTCAAGACTATGCTAAGTTACTAAGAGGGGAGGGGTGAATCAGTAACTTCTATAACTTTACCAATTTCAATTTTAATCCAAGACATCAATTAGCACTTAAGTCATCACATTTGATCTAATTGCATGCATGAGAAACTAAAAACATGAAAGCATCCATAACACTTGAACACAAAGATTTGGTGAGCTAGAAACCTTCCAAATAGAAAGTAAAATTGGGGTGGGGATGATACCCACAAACTTTAGTAGTGCAGCATCAATTTGGCATGTTAAGGCTTACATTGATCACTTCTGATGATCTACCCCGTTAGGAGTAAATAGGACTACTAGATCCACCTTGTGAGAGGATTTACAAACACACAATGAAGTATGCACTCGGTAGAGAGATTTATGAAATACTATTAGATCTACCTTGTTAAAGGATTTTGACTAGTTCAATTGCTAGGATGAAGCAATAGATCTCTATCTTGCAACTGAGTTTGCTAATAGAGATTCCTTAATGTATTGATCACCTTTCTATGATAGATTTGTCACTACTACTTATATTGTTATGAAGTTTATAATTCTTTATCTGTTGCTATCATAACTTGAACTTTTTGCATCCACATAATAATACATATGATCACACATTCATATTCACTATCTTCCTTACACTTACATTGGATATTATACAATACATTATACATATACCAATCCAAATTACAAAGTTGGCCATGACACAAGTTAACACAAATATTACAAAGTCGGCCCACATGAAGATACTCAGGTTCTAAAGACTAACTCATCGAGATTCTAATACTTGGCATCCACTATCACTACTCAACATCATCATGCTCTTGATAGATGTAGAAGCTCAATCCATACTGATCACTTTCAAGTAGTCTTGAACTCGGTCTACACTAGTGACTTGGTAGATATTGTGCAACTCAGAAAACACTGAATCACTTGGTTGTCATAAAGTAGCTTGGTTAACACTGGCTTTGCATCGCCTAAATTGTGAACTTGGTAGACACTACAATACTCAATAACCATTCATAAACTCAATAAATACTGAAATACACGATTTGAACTACTAGACTTCACACTGACTGAATCTCCTTGATAACCACACGAATTAGTCCAAAAGACTTGGTAGCAACTGTAGAACTTGGTGGCTACTGAATTACATGGCAAACACTATAGACTATTTAATGAGTTCGGTAGCTATATAAAATCTGAATAAGTGTGTGTCACTAATAACAACCTTGACTGATATGTCAATAGTTAAGCTTCTTTAGAGGAACCAAGCTCTAATACTAATTGTTAGAAATAGATAATACTGAAGGGGGGGGTGAATCAGTACTCTTCAAAATTTTCCCAAAACTTAATATTGTTAATTACTTTATAACATGCATATGAAATTAAACTAACAATATTAACCTATAATGATAACTATACACAAAAAGAACTTATAACACCATTTTTTTTTAACTAGGGAAACCCTGGTGGGGATGGTACCTACAAAATGATCCACTAAACAAAAGTATCATGTTAAGGATGATGATCCTATTAGGAGTCTATTACATACATATAGTGTATTGGTCCTTGTTAGAGGACTATGCCCTATTAAAAACCCCAACCCTATTAGTATTTTCTTTAACCCTATTAGGAGTCAATATATATAACTAAAACGAATGCAAGATGAGCCCACTACATAAAATATGCAATATAAAAAATAGTTTTGTGATACAAAAATATATAGATACATAAACCTCTATCACTATTGATATCCTAAATATCTAGTCTTTCTTTTTATTCTCTTCACACAACTCTAATCATACATCATATTTCACATCTCATTCAGTTCCCTTAAAATTTATACTGTCTGTACATAATTTTTCATATTACATACAACACTTACATAACTTCACATATCACAATCTTTTCTTTATACCTTGCACTTTAGAAAAACTACCATATCGTCCTTCAAGCTTTCACATGCTTGGCAAAATACAAAAACAATTCTTGCTAACTTAGGGTTAACATCTAGGATGTTGTCCTAGTCAGTTAAATAATTATTTTGTACACAAAAATAATTATTTAACTCATAATTCATATTTCCTTATCAGGCCCTTTTATTTCCAATAAACTATCTATCTTGTGATTAACTCATATCTCGATCTATATTGCTCATACTAATTTGCGCACTTAGCCATGTCATCATGACACTGTACTTTGCATACCTAATTATGTACATGCTAAATATCACTTTCCCATTCATACATATCAAAATTGCTCTTTCTCTATTGGATAACTATCTGACACTTAGACAATTTTCCATCTCTAACTATGGAATTCCCATCTATACAATGTGCCTTCTTAGAATAAGATATATGTTGTCATAAATGATAACTCCATCACTATGTCAGCTTATCTTACTTAGCCATATTTCCAAAATCTTGACCAATATATGAGAAAACAAAGGAAACACGAGGACAAAATAGGTTTGGGTTACAATCAAGGAACACTTAAAGTTGGCAAATCATCAAAGAAAAAGGAGACTCAATAGGATTCAAAGGTACAATAAAGCATTTCTTGTAAGAAACTAAATAAGCCTACCTACTACAATTATGATTAATCTAGTCATACTGCTAATATTTGTAAAAATACATTGGTGATTTTTGAATTATTTAATGGTCATTTCTATAACTATGTGAACTATGGCCACATGACATATGAAGATAGATCATGAATAAGAAGTGGTAGTCATTGATGGACATTTTTATGCATAAAATAAGTATGGTAATAGAGATGAAGATTGTAAGTCAAGTGTTTAGGTTCCCCTATCCATACTCAAATCGGTGATTATAAAGGCAAGAGAGAGAAAACTTGATGTCACCTATTTAGTATGTGGAAATGTGGACATGTGGCTATCAACTATAGAATGAGAACACAAAAAGGTAATGTTGGTCCTTGGAAATCAAGTAGTATGTAATATTTTTTCTATCACAAGATTGGACATCTTGCAAGAGACTACAAGTTCAACAAGTAGTCTCCCAATTGGTCATAGAATAATAAAGGAAAAAGGATTATGGATGTGGATGAAATAATAATGATTTTTAAAATATGTGGATAAAGAAGGAAAGTGACAAGTAAGAGCTCAAGATGGAATCCTAGGAGCTATGAACCTCAAGTGTGGTGGATTCTTCATCAAACTAAGTCATTACTTTGCTTAGTGGGAGTATTTAAAGGAATGTCATTAATTGATCTTCAAGAGGTGTGTATGGTCATTTAAAATCTTCATAGAAAGTCTAATTTGATGACTAGACCATTGAGAAATATTTTGTAAGGTTGGTAAGAAACTATGAAGTGGTATTATCTAAAGGTTGACACTTTAACTGGTGAAAGTGAAATATTATAATGGATAATAGTATTAATCGATGAAAATGTAAGGACCCTCCTCATATGAAACTATCTAATATGAATTCTCTGTTAAAACTATCATAGGAGATTGAAATGGATGTAAAGAAATGCTTATATTGTGATTGTCTTAAAAGAAACTAAGAATTGTTGTTTCATTCATGTTTTAGACACTTAGTGAGTCAAGAACTACTACATCACCCCGACTGTTTAAAAAATTGATTTTTACTAACGATGGTATGAAGTGTTATCACCTGATAATAAGGATGTTGATTTGATATCTCAATGATCAATTTTTATGCTTCAGATAGTTTAGTATTCTTTAATTGGAGTTGTTATGACGATTAGGTATATGCATGCCTAACAATGATTATTTTGGTACTTTAATATGAATTAATGAATAAATTTTGTTATTTCATGTTGTGTGATGTTTTACATTCAGATATTTGATCTCATCATTTAATACTTTATGAACATGTATGATGATGAAGTGAATGAATGCAGAACTAACACTTTGATTTTTCCAATTTTAATGAATAGAATGAGATAAACAATTGAGTATTAGAAAATGGATGTTTTTAATTTACATGATTTTTCCTGATACGTATTTTTACATATATGCATGTGGTTCTTGAACTACTGATGTGTCCAATAAGTGTGCAGGATATTTAGCCGGGAAACCCAATGGAAAGACAGAACTAAACCCCTTGTTAATTTGTGCTATCTTTGCATTGTCTTTCTTTGAAGGTTATTAATTGGTCTTAAAATTCTCCTAGCTTTTTTTTGGGTTCCATTCAATCTTTAAGGTTTAAAAACATTAAATTTAAGTGCCCTAGGGGTAAGGGTATGGGAGGGGAGTACTTTCCACCCCCTTAGCCTCTTTGTTTGACTTTTAGGGTCACTCAAAAACCCTATTTTTGATTGATTGCGAAAATTGATTGTCTCCTACTTGAGTTGGTGACTCAAACTTCATCTTGAGGTTACTTGAAGTCTAGTGGAGTTAAGGATCATACTTAGAGGCATTTTGGATTAGTTTTGGGGTTGTTACCCAATCTCTAGTTTTAGAGAAAGTTTGAAGATTGAAGGAAGAAAAGGGAAAAGCTCTTCTCAACTTACCAATTTGCCATAACGTTTTGTGAAGGTAGGAGTTCTTCACTCTTTTGGTTTTGTTCTTCATGTTTTTTTCATGCTTGAATCTTGCATAAAGTATTGTGTTGTTCTTTTTTTTTCTTGCTTGTGTGTTGGGATGGATTTGGAGGGATTTTTGTTTGTTCTTGATGCATTCTTATGCTTGTCTTGATTTTTTTTTTTTGAGGAGATTTCATGGGGATTGTTTTGGCATTACTCACCCTTGGATAGGGAAGAAGTGGCCATGTATGGGGGTAGGGCCTTAGTTGGACCTCAATGGTGTAGAGTCTTCTCTCATGGTGAGAGGAGGGAAAGAGGGTAGGGTGTATGGGCCCCTACTTGTCATCACATGCCTTATTTGATATTGTGAATTCTTGAATATGGAAAGGAACGAAAATCCTTGTGGTATTAGCCTCGAAAGGGCCTTGTAGAAGAACGGAAGTTCTTGAAGTTTTAGCCTCGAAAGGGCTATGTTATGGCATGGTGATTGACGTCTCCCATTAGAAAAATCCACCTCCCCCTAGTCAGGTTCTATGGTTTGGACCTATTGTGCAAAACCGGGTTAGGGTGCATGCTTGAGTTGTTCTTGATGTTCTGATGATTCACCTGGGTCAGCTCTTGTCTTTTCCTTGTGTTTCCTTGAAGTTTTGAAGGTATTGGAAGATAGTATTTGTGAAGGATTTTGAAGAGATTTCTTTTGAATTGTAATATTATGTAAAACATATTTGAATGTTGATGTATTGGCAAAGACATCGAGTTTTCTTACTGGTTCTTTCCCGATGGAGCTTTGAACCAGGATGAATAATAGAGAAAGAAAAAGATTATGAAATTCTCTTTGCAATGCTCTCATGTGATTTCAAATTTTGGCATATGTATGTGAGAAAATAGAATGATAGATAATGTCTTTGAATTATAAATTTCCAAGTTTTCAATTATGTTAATGGAAGGCAATTTGTATGTTGAAGTTTCCAAATTGATGTCTAAGTATTAAATGTAATCAAAATCCTACATTGTGATCACAAAGTTATCACTTTCATTTTTAAGTTTCATTATGAACAAAATAAATTTGATCAAGAGATTATGTATTTCATTAAATTCAAAAAAAAGGAACATACACCTTGATGTATGATGAATAGATAAAACATAAATTATAAGATGAAAGACAAAAATATAACCCTATGCACAACCTTGGATTATGATGCTTGTTAAAGAAATCTATGTTGTCGTTAGGCTATAATGCACTCTTAAGATAAAAATAAATATATAGCAAAGAAAATTATGCCAACACTTAGTCAAATTTGGCTTTTAAAAAAAAAAAGAGCACACCCAGGAGCAAAATCACTCTCTGGACTTTGTATGGAAAAGCAAATCAAGTCACTTTTAGAAATAGAGAATATTCCTCTAAATACTCTTTAAAAATTATTGTTTAAATCTTTAAAAAAACACAAAATTAAATGAAAATAAGGATGCATAGCAAATATCCTAAAACAAGCTAACTCCTAACTACAAAACTTTATATCATTAATGTCTTTATGCTCCACCTACCTTTTTCTATGTGACAGTTTTGGCAGAGGGTCGGATTTGAAATTGTAAATCAAACCAATGAAATTAATGTGGACATGACCCATGTAACCACTTGAAAATTTTGCAGCCCTATGATCTCGTGACATCTACGGAGGGTGGGAAGTCAGATTGTAGTGTTTAAAACAAAACAAAAATCTCTATTAAAGGAAGCTTGTACGCTGATTTTTTTTTTTTTTAAACGAAAAAAAAAGCAAACATGAATATTGTCCTTCATATAATTAAGGAGATCCCAAGCCATTTATTTCTTACCCCTTTTCCAACACATGGAGCCCCTCCATGTAGGCACCAGCTACGGTGCAACATATTTGCACCGTGCCATTTAGCCTTTCCAACGTCTCTATTAGTTTACCTTTTGCAACTCTGTATTCGTATGTCTGCAATCTGACAATAACTGTCAAATCCATTGCACATAGTAAGGATTGTTTTTAGATTTTCTTTGATATTTTTTAAGGGTGGATAGTTTGGGTGCCGATAGTTTGTATGTGAAACTTAAAAAACCCTATATGTTACATTGTATATTACATACAATTTATATATTATTTATTTAATTTATTGTTGTATTAATATTATAAATAATAATATTAAGTAGATTTATTATGTCTTTTCTATTATTTATTGTATTGTATTAATATAATATAATATAATTTTATATACATTAATAATTTATTTTAAATTTTTATTATTTTAATTTAAATATTTTGAATGAATTTAATTTTATAAGTAATAATAAATATATATATATATATAAGATAAATATGAATAATATAATTTATTAACTTATTTTATAATTCATTCAAATTAATAAAAACATATAAGTTATGGTTTTAAAAGTTTAGTATATTAAATTATATTATATTATATTAATACAATACAATGGTTTTAAAAGTTTAGTAGCATTTTAAACAAATTTAAAAATTAGACTTATATATTATATAAAAATAAGGTAAGATAATTATTTCTTTATTAACTAATTTTATAAAAAAAAAATTGATCGGTAACTAATTTTGTAATTTTACTTTAAGTTATTTTAATATATTTCATTTTAATGCTTTTTTATTGATGACAAATTTTTGGTATTGAATATATATGTTTTTAAAGTTATTTGATTTAGTAACAATTTATATTGATGTAAAGTAAAATTGTCATTTTCTTGTATATAAAATATTCTTCAATATAAAAATATTAAAAAATTTAATAAAATTAATAAAATTTTAAAATGAAAACCAAAATAACTTCTTAAATTAGGGTAAAAAGTTTATGTTAGGATGTTATCAATTATTAACATATTAGTGTTAATTCAAATTTTATTTAACGGCAGGAGTGTGAATGCGAGCGTGAGGAGGATCTGCGTGCGGAAAAAAAAATGTGAGCATTCTGAATGCGAGCATGAGGAGGATCTGCATGCAAAAAAAACTCCTGTGACAATAATTCCTTGAATTTCAGCGTGTCTTCCATCTGCCGGAAAGAACTTCTTCCTCAGGCAGAAGAAATTCGATATCCTCAATTACAGGCTAGTCTTCAAATCAGAGTTAGGGTTTCTGTCCATATCCTCAAGGAGCGAATCAAACAAGAGCATCCTTTCCTCCCGCTCCTCATTCTTAGAACTGCCCGTTGAACATTCTGAACCACAAGTCGAAGTTAAAGAGTCGTCATCTGTAGACTGCTGAAATTCTTCTCTGGTGAATTTGGCGGCAACAGCTTGAATCTGTGTGTGAGAAAGCGAGGAAGACAATTGAATTTTTGGCAAAGAATCAAGGAAACTAAACTTTGCATTGGATCCTCTGAGGCAGTAAACTGCACAGTCGTAAGCACGAGCGGCCTACTCAGGGGGCTTTGTCAAGGTGGCGACCTCTAGCAATGCCAATACTGATGGTGTATCCCTTTCTACATCCAGCATGAATGTCTTTAATATGACTAAGGTGAATGGTATTGGCAAGATTGTCGAGCAAGCATCAAGTATTACATTTTCGATGGCAACTAAATCTACTCCAGGTAATGGCATTAGTAACCCAGTCTCCCATAGCAGCGATCGACCTAAGTCTTTTTTTGAGGTTGTGGTTCGATCATCAGTCATTAACAATAGGGCAAGGTTTGAGTTTGCAAGCGTGGGTAACAATGATGTCACTGACTCCGGTAAGACCCCTTTGGCTTCTCTGTCTCCTTTTGCCATTGTTCCTTATCCTGAAATGTTGGATGAAATTGTTAAGGAAAAAAGTAGATTAAGAGATACTGCAATTTTTTTCTCAGCTGTTGAAATTGATAAATGTCTACCAAGGAAATTTATGGATGACTGGTTCCATCATTACTAGAATAACAAACTTGGGTTGCATATTTCTTTCTGTAGGCAAATACAAAAGGGTCTATATGTGATTTTATTTGTGAATCATGATGCTCAAATAGAGGTTCTTAAAAAACAATATTGGAATGTGGGTTCAACATCTTTTAGGGCTATTGCTTGGTCACCAGAGGCCATCCATGAGGAGGTTCTCGCACTTTCAGCTCTGAGATGGATTTTGGTTAAAAACATTCCCCCTTTTTTGTGGCATTTGCTTGAGCCCATTGGTAAAATTATTCGAATGGATCAAACTGTGAGACTTGTCCCACATATGGACGCTCGAATTCTTATCTCTCTCTTGCCTGGTAAGGACCTTCCTACCAATATTTCGATTAACATCATTAATGATGTGTATATCTATCCTATAGAGGTTTTGGGGGGATTGAATGCCTGTTTTCTCTACCGCAAAGAAGGCCACCTCCGTAAGGATTGTCCGGTCATTAGGAAAAAGCCTAATCCCTCCAATGATTCAGCTAATAATATGGTTAATCCTCTTGTCACCAATAATCCTCCCCTTGACGATGCTCTTTGTCATTCAACCCCTACTTCTTCTTCATCCCCATCGCCTCCCACTGTAAACCCTAACCCCTCTAATGTTTCGACTAATGTTGTTCCTAGCATTGTTCGGCCTGAGAATGTTCCAACTAAAATTGTGCCTAACCCTCTCTCTGCTATTACTGTTCAACCTGAGAACATTTTGTGTGATACCACTCCTACTTCTGGAGGTCTTCAAATGCTCCCCAATCTTGATTTAGCTATTGATCTTAACATAGATGATGGTTTTACTGTTGTTTCAGATAGGAAAAAAAGAAGAAGGGGAAATAGTGTCTTCATGCCTAATAATTCTCGCCCCAATAACTCTAATAATCATCATGTTAAATTGTTAACTGGTCCTACTTTGACTAATGCGAATACTATTAGTCAACATGTTGATTTCAATTGTAAGCCCCAAACTAGTGAGCCCTATCAAAAATTCCCTCAAAAGATCTTCCAAGAGATTGAGGAGGATTATGAATTTGAAATTATTCCGGCTGCCCCCTTTCCCCTGAAGTCTAACAATGGGTAGTGCATGGATGTGGATTCTCTAGCGGATATCAAAGATGATGTTAACACCTACTCTTCTACTGTCGGGCGAAGAGGAAGACCACCTGGTTCAAAAAATAAGCCATTTGTGCCTCAACCAAGGGAGTCTCCAAATAATTTTTTGGCCCTTGCTGATCAAGAGGGTATTGCATGCTCCACCTCTAACATTTTGTCTCAATGAATTGCCTATCTTGGAATGTGAGGGGTCTAGAGTCCCCAGATAGAAAATTTGTTATCAAGCGATTGCTAAATTCTCTACATTCTATAGATTTCTTTATGATGCAGGAAGTTAAGTCTATGGGATTCACTTTGGACTCCAATCTCAATTTTATTTGGAAAGATGCTATTAAGTTTTGCACTAACCATGAAAGAGGTAAAGGAGGAATCGCCCTTCTTATTAGTAATAAATGGGAAAAGCATATTACTAATAATGGGTGTTCTCCCTATCAGAGAGTAGTATGGGTTACTTTACAATTTGATGACAAGACCTTCAGGGTTTGTGCTATTTATGCTTCAAATGACCCTAAGGAAAGAATTGAGCTATGGGAATGACTTATAGATCTCCCAGATTTGCCTTGGCTCTTCGGTGGAGATTTCAACATGATTGAATCCCAGGATGATAAGTTAGGGGGCATTCCCTTTCATTGGAAGGATAATGAAAAAAATTATTGGAATAGATTTTTAAACTCTAACTATCTCTTTGATCCTATTTCTGGTAACAAGGAAACCAACCCTAGACTATGGCACACCTGGTGCAACTTTCAGCAGGGCAATGCTAGGATTTATTCCAGGCTTGATAGATTTTATGCCAATAAGTATTTTTTCTCTTTTCCTCCTGACATCTCTGGATTTATTGTTCGATTTATTGCCACCACTCTGTCTAACCATCACCCTATTTTGACTAAGGTTAATTTTAACAATAGTCCCCTTCAACACAAGTCTAGAAGCAGTAAATTCATCTTAAACACCAGCCTCCTCATGGATGAGGATGTCCTTGCTGTTGTTCAAATTATTAGAGGATTAAATAAAATTAATCTTCAGAACCTATCCCATATTGATAGATGGAATACTAACCTCTCCTCCTGGAGGATTTTTTGCAAACCATTGGGCAGAAAAAAGCTAAGGACTATAGGTTCGTTGAAAAACAATTATCTTCTAATCTGCAAGTTGCCGAGGAGAACATTCAAAATGACTCTTCCAATATGGATCTTCTTTCCAAGGTTATGGCTACCAAAGATGCTCTTAGGAAGCATCAGCATGTTAGAATTTTGGGAGCCAGGATCAGGTCTAGATCCCATTGGATCCAATTTGGGGATAGGGGATCGAAATTCTTTTTCAACCTTCTTAAGCATAAACGTATTAAAGAATCTATTGATAGACTTTCGATTGATAACCAGGACATCTCTAACCCTGAGTCTATTATTCAGGCCTTTGCTAATTATTATGAGACTCTTTTTGCTTCAGAAGACTCTCCTGAGGTTGAGTCAATTAGAGTTCATTGTAGGAAGCTTATTCCTAAAAAGCTTGATCCTGATGATATTGCTATTCTTGCTAATAATATTTCTATTGAGGAGATTGAAGGTGCTATTAAGGCCCTTAATAATGATAGAGCGCCAAGCCCTGATGGTCTCCCAGTTGAATTCTATAAGTCCAACATCAGATGGATATGTAAGGATCTCTTTGATCTTTATTTTGAAGCCTTGAATAAAGGTACCCTGGGTCAGGATATCAATAGAGGGATTATTAAACTTCTCCCAAAAGAAGGGGATAAAACTTTTATTAAGAACTGAAGGCCTATTACCCTTCTTAATGTTTCCTACAAGATTTTGGCAAAAATTATGGCTCTTAGGCTAGTTAATATTCTTCCTAAATTTGTTAATTCTACCCAAACTGGTTTTATCAAGGGTAGATATATTCTTGAGAATCTCATAACTAGCTGGGAAGCCATGGATTGGTCTAGATACTCTCATCAAAACTCTGCCATGCTCCTTTTAGATTTTGAGAAGGCTTATGATAGGATTGAATGGAGATTTATCCTTATGATGCTGGATGATTTTGGTTTTCCTCCTTTCTTTTGTAATAGTATGGCTATGCTTCTTAATGATGCTTCCGCTCAGGTTGAGGTCAATGGTATTCTTTCTGCTCCTTTTTCTCTTGGGAGATCCATTAGGCAAGGGTGCCCTCTGGCACCTGCTCTCTTTGTCATAGCTTCGGAAGCTCTTTATTATATCCTCAGAGATAATTCCTTATCTCCAGAGGTCAGAGGTATTTATCTGCCTAATAATGAAGAGCTCATCAATTGTCAATTTGCGGATGATACCGCTTTATTCCTTGAACTTTTAGAATATAATTTCAGGAACATGCAAGTTAAACTCAATCTTTTTTGTTCTATTTCTGGGGCTAAGATATCTCAAGCTAAATCAATTTGTTTAGGTTGGGATGAGTGGCCCCCGGACTAGTTTCTCCAATACAATTTTAAATGGGGTGGTCCTAATAGGATCATTAGATATCTTGGCATCCCTTTCTCAATGGAGCCTGACCTCAAAGACATGTGGTCTTGGGTGAAAGAGAAGATTGATAAAAAGCTGAACAAATGGCATAACAGGGCGTTATCTTTGGCAGGCAGAATTCAAGTTTGCCAGAAGATATTGTCCTCTTACACCATATATTATTCTTCTGCTTGGTGTTTTAATAACTATCAAATTTTTGAAATCCAGAAGTCCATCAGACAATTCCTCTGGTTTGATGGAAAAGGGAATAGAAAGATCCACTCTATTAAGTGGGCTTGGTGCCACACTGACAAGACCCTTGGGGGACTTGGGCTGAAGGATTTAAGAACTCAAGTTATAGCCTTGTCTGCCAAATGGATTTTTCAGTCCATGGAGGGTGATTCTCCTTGGAAAGTGCTAGTTAGGAGCAATATTGAGAGGGGTGTTCCTAGAAAAGTTGAGTCTTGGACTAGCCTCCCCTTTTGTGACCTCATTCTTGGTAATTTTACTGTCATGGTTCAAGGCTCTGTGGTTTTTAGGTCTATTTGGAAGGCTTGGGATCATGTTAGGAAATTCATCACTAACAAGGAGTTTCATTCCAATATTCAACTCCATGGTGAAAGATCCATTTGGTGGAATCTCCACCTAAATGGTAAACCTTTGGCCCTTACCCAAGGGTGTTCTGCTAGGCAGTGGGCTAATAAAGGTATTAAACAATTTATGGATCTCTTTGAGTATGATCAAATTATGCCTTGGGATGTTCTTAAGGATAAATATGCTATCCTGGATTCCCATAGAAGAACTTATAACATGATTGTGCAAGCTTCTGTTGGTCTTCCCACTGTTTGCGACACTGATTCTCTCAGGTTCCTAAAGTGCAAATGGCCTGGTGGTATCATTACTACTCTACTCAAAGCTAAGAATATTTATAAAATCATTGATTGTAATATTGATATTATCAATCATATTAATGCTGTTTGGTACTCTTCTTATGATGCTGATGCTTTGAAAAAGTATTTTGATATCTTGTGGAAGAATCCTGTAGAACCCAAGATTAGATGTTTCAAATGGTTAGTTTTGTTGGACAAGCTACCTATAAAGAGAGATTTTGTTAATTCTGATATTTGTAACCTGTGTAGAGTTCCTGAAACTGGTAGACATATCCTTCTTGATTGTATTTTTGCTAAAGAAATATGGAAAATGTTTGGCATTGTTTATCCTATTAATGTTAATATTTTTGATATTATTTCTGGTCATATTAATGGTCTTCCTAAAGATACCAATTTATTTTGGAATATATTGTCGTCTAACATTCTCTGGCAGATCTGGAAGTGTAGGAACGAGGAAAGGTATCAAGGTAAGCACAGGGATCTTACCGAGTTTTTTCGAAAACTCACTTACTTTAAAATCTTCTTGCAGGTGCAGACTACTATGATGATTGAATGGGACAATATGAGGATGTTCCTTCGTGATGGGCATGCTGTTCTTTACTACCTTGAGCTTAAGTGTGGGTACCAGTGGCGTAGTACTTTGGATGATCTGCATGTTTTTGAGCAAGCTTGCAATAGATTGAACAAAGATATTAGAGAAAAAGGGAATGCCAGAAAAGAAGAGTTATTTATGATGGTGCAGATTCAAGGGCATAAAAGTATAGTTTGGATGGAAGGTCCCTTAGGCTGGACTGCCATGGTTGACAATCACTATGATCTTCTTAGCTAGATAGTTTTGCTTTTCCTCCTTTTGTTGCTTTGTATGTTCAACTGATACTTTCTCTTCTGGGTGAGGCTTGGCCTCCTTGTGTATATTCGTATTGATGCTTTGGTGTTTTTTTATGGTTCTAAAACTCTTATTTCTAATATAAAAAAAAATTATTTAAGAGAGTAATTGATAGTTTACGTATCCTCCATGAATCTTTACTTTTAGTTATTTACATTAAAATATCAATAAAATAAATAAATAATATATAAGTTTAAAAAATATTATATTACATTTAGTTATTTATTTACATTTAGTTATTAATGAATATGAATTCACTCTATAATTCTCATAAAAATCTATTGTTTGAAATAAATTTTTAAAAATCAAAAGATACATTTTGTTCTAGAGGATAACAGTATCCTTTAGCTTCTCCTTTGAATATAATGTCAACTTAGACTAGCTAACATAATATAGAAATGTCTCAAAAAATTAGATAAGGATAAATAAGTGAAAAATATTAAATATTGTTGAAATCTGCCTATAATAAAGAGTAATCTATCTAGTTTTCAGAAATTTCTTAAGATCTGTATAAAGAGGCATGCATAATGGGTTTAACATCAAATAGCAAGACATGATCAAGAGAACCCATAGATCTAAATTCTAGAAAGCTAAAGAAATCTCCTTACCAATCCATGAAAATTCCAAATTCATTGAATGCAAATCTGTTTATGAAAATATCAATGTAAAGAAATTTGCTTACGAGCCCAGAAATGTGAATTTTTGAAAGGTAAAGAAGGCTTAAAAAATATTTAGTAACAATTTATATTGATGTAAAGTAAAATAACTAAATGTAACTAAATAACTAAATGTAATATAATATTTTTTAAACTTATATATTATTTATTTATTTATTGATATTTTAATGTAAATAACTAAAAGTAAAAAATCATTGATGGATATCAATTAAATTGTACGTAAACTATCAATAACTCTCTTAAATAAAAATTGAATTAATACTAACATGATAATAATTGATAACATCCTAGTATAAACTTTTTATCCTAATTTAAGAAGTTATTTTTGTTTTCATTTTAAAATTTTATTAATTTAATTAAATTTGTTATATTTTTACATTGAAGAATATTTTATATACAAGAACATGACAATTTTACTTTACATCAATATAAGTTGTTACTAAATCAAACAACTTTAAAAACACATATATTTAATATCAAAAAATTGTCAACAATAAAAAAAATTAAAATTAAACATATTAAAATAACTTAAAGTAAAATTACAAAATTAGTTAATAAAGAAATAATTACCTGAACTTATATTTATATAATATATAAGTCTAAACTTTTAAAACCATAATTTATATGTTTTTATTAATTTGAATGAATTATAAAATAAGTTAATAAATTATATTATTCATATTTATCTTATATATATTTATTATTACTTATAAAATTAAATTTATTCAAAATATTTAAATTAAAGTAATAAAATTTTAAAATAAATTATTAATGTATATAAAATTATATTATATTATATTAATACAATACAATAAATAATAGAAAAGACATAATAAATCTACTTAATATTATTATTTATAATATTAATACAACAATAAAACAAATAAATAAATAATAAGTTGTATGTAATATACAATGTAACATATAGGGTTTTTGAAGTTTCACATACAAACTATCAGCACCCAAACTATCCACCCTTAATAAAAATATATGAAGGAAAATTTAAAAACAATCCTTACCACGTGCAATGGATTTGACAGTTATTGTCAGATCGCAAGACATACGGATACAGAGCTGCAAAAGGTAAACTAACAGAAACGCTGGAAAGGCTAAACGACACAGTGCAAATATGTTGCACCGTAGCCAGTGCCCTCCATGTACGTGTGTAGAAGGGAAATCAAGCCTCGCGTGCATGAGTGTCAATATTGGACAGCAATGGAAGTGGCAAGTTGCCTTTTAATCATGACAAGGTAAAGTTTAAGGCTCCTTCAAAAAGTCTAAGACAACTTTTTTTTATCATAACAAAAGCAATTGCTTGGACCACGTACCTTGTAGGCTACATGCAGATTTTGTTTGGAAAAAGTGGGGAGTGGGTAGGATTTAGTGGGTAGGGTAAGATATGGAATGTTAGTGAATATCTATGTTTATTTAGTTGCAGATTTTTATGTTAATTTAGAATTAGTAGCAGAAATTGTAGTTAGTTTGTTTAGTTTAGAAGTTAGGATGTGTTAGATGTTAGGTAGTTATAAAATAACTCTTATTATCATTATTAGATTATTTTAATTTCAATATAAGTTTTAGTTAGTACTTTCTTTCTTTGTTAAATTCATAATTCAGTTTAAAGGATGGTTAGTGTATAAGTTAGCTTAGGAATTAGTAAGCAAGGAAATGTTGGATTTTATTATAGTTAAGATAGTGTGCATTGTTAGTAGTTTAATTTTGTTCAAATTTTAATCAATGTTTTAAATAAATAGATTTGTCATTTAGAGTTTAGTTGTGATTAAATGAGTTTTGTGAGTTAGTTTCAATATTGTTATTTAAAAGGTTTTAGAGTTAGTTAGTGAACTTAATTTAATGAAATTTAGTTAGTTTTAAATTTTAATAAATTATTTTAGTTGTGACTTTAAATGTTAGTATCATGATAGTTAATTAGTATGTTTTGTTATTTAATAGTATATGTTAACAGTTAGAATTTGATTAAAGTGTTCATTGAGATGTAGTTAGGATTTGGTAAGTCTTAGAGTTAGTATTAAAAAAAAAATGTTTAAAATTTGATAGTTGCTATGTAGGTCATTAAAATTATATGATTTTAAATATTTATTAATTGGTGTAATGTTAGTATTAGAAAAGTTTTGCTATATTAATTTGTTTTAAATATTAGTATATTTTAAATTTTAAATTTGTTTTAAATTGTAATTAGCATTGATGTGGATTAATTTAGTGATATAATAGTAGTGTGGTATGTGTTAGTGAATCATAATTTGCCAGTATTCTTTTCAAATAATAACATAGTATTAATGCGTGTAGGATATCGAAGTGTGTTTTCAAAGTTAGAGGTCTCATTTACAGTTGAATTAATGAAGTTTAGTTAATTTTATGCTAGGTGTTATTTTTTAGATAGTTAATCTTATGATTGTAATTTCTAAATAACTAGAGTATATTTACTTAAATTGTTATTAGAAGAATTCAATTGTATCGTTTATTAATATTTGGAATTGCTAACATTATAATGGATAATAATAAATGTTTTAAAGCCAATGAGTCGACCTCACATTTTGATATTAAGTTTGTTGAAAAAGGTTATAAAGTTAATTTAGTATTTAGTAAAGTTCCTTGTTCTAGAAAAAGTTAGTATCATTATTGGTTAACATGTGCCGAATAAAATTAATTGAGATTTATTATAAGTGATTATATTGTTCTTAAAACGAAAGATAGTATTATTTTATCTTAAAATGGTTTAGATTAGTAAAGGTTGTAATATTGAGTTAGATTATTAGATTAAATTTTAAGTGATGAATATACATGTAGATAGTTGCTTAGTATTGTGAGTTTAAGATAATTTAAATTATTTTTTTAAAAAGATTTTTAAAAAATTAAAAAAAAATTGTGTGTTTTTTGCCCTTGTATTTTGGGCATGACAAAAAAATTAATGTTTACCATTGGAAGAGGTGAAATGAGTAATTTTGAAAATAATTAAGGGAAAATTTGGTTCATTTTTTTCATTTCTGTCTAGAAATACTCTTGAGAATATATTAATTAAAAACATTATGATTATTACATTGTTAAGTACAAATTTTAGAACTATAAGAGGAATTTATTTGCAAAGACCACAACTAGTGAAGCTAGAAATGTATTTGTGAATAGTGATAAGGTTTAAAAAGAATCATTTAGAGTGAATCATGAAGCACAAAGTAGATACTCCTATTCGAATCAATGTAATTTAGAATTCCTAACCAATTTTCAAGCAACATTCATTGAAGGAAGGTGATATTGATATGATATGAGCCATATCATTGACACCTCTAGAGTGTTATTAATAGAAGAAATTCGGTCATACATCCATTGCAATATTGAAGAACTGGGAGTGTTATAAATTAAAAAATTATTTTAAGAATTATGCATGAATAATAGGTTGAAGAACAAGTACAAGCATTTGGAAGGAAAAAGCTTCATCGACATGGTCAATATTCCAAATAATTTCCAACATGAATGAGTTTTATATATACTGAGAAAAATTTATGATCAATTGTTGTGGTGAGATAAACCACATAATATAACCAAATATATCATCCATGCAATAACTAGGTTATGTGTATCTGATGAATTATCCTTCGTAAGAACAAGATATGGAAGTTTAGTAACATGTCTACTAAGGAAAAACCTAATTCAAGATCCATGAAGGTGAGTAGGATTGAAGATATAGAGGTGAGGCATGTAGAAATGGTAATAGGTTATAGAACCTATCAATTGAGTAGATTAAATAGCTTTTGTGATGTGGAGCCTAATTGGACTTAGAGATTTATTTGGCACAATTTCCCCCCAAATTATTTCTAAGAGGATTTGCAAGTAGCACTCCCATTGGGGTTTTTGGGGGTAGCACCCCCAAAGCCAAAAATGACTTTACTATTGTAAAAGACATCAGTTGTTATTTTTCTATTAGACAACTTATTCTAGTCCTAATTTTGTAAGCAGCAAAAACTTGTATAAAATGGCTTAGGGTTAGCCAATTCATAATCTATGATGAGATTCTAGCTTCTTGTGACGATATTGAGTTGTAAGGGATTGTGGATTGTAATCACTAGATAATAATAATATTGGACTTGTTTTTGGTGGACACAACCCAGGGATTGCATGAACAATGTTAATCCTTGTGTCTTGTGTTATCTTCTATGCGATTTATTATTTTTTGATATTGGTTATATTTGCATGTAATTTTTATTTTTGTCTATGGTTAATCCTAAAAAGTGGTGGCAGAGTCAAACTATCATCATTTTTTTAGCCCAGGTTGTTGTCACTTTATTTGGTTGTCCTCTATAGGAAGGTATCATGATTGAGTGGGAGCAATAAAAGACAATGGTAAGATGAAGGTTGAGAAGTTTAATAGGAAGAACTTTCAATTATGGAAAATTCAAATGGAGGACTTTCTTTATCAGAAGGATTTATGGGAACCATTTGAAGGAAAAGCCAAGAAATAGGGAACTTTGACAAATGAGGAAAACAAAATTTTGGATAGAGAGGATATTGGAAGTATTTGAGTATGCTTAGCACAATTGGTGAAATTTAATATTACAAAAGAGAAGATGACTAAAGATTTGATGCAAACCCTAGCAAGGTCGTATGAAAACTCTTTTTCAAATAAGGTATTTCTCATGAAGAATTTATTTAATATGAAGATGGCAAAAGGTGGATATGTTGCAAATCATTTAAATGAGTTTAATACAATTACTAGTCATTTATCTTCTATGAATATCAATTTTTATGAATAAATTAAGTCTCTCTTTATTTTTTGTTCTTTTCCTAAAAGTTGGAATGACTATGAGTATCTTTTTTTTGGATTTAATACCCTAAAACTTGATGATGTGATTGTTGTTATTCTAAGTGAGAAAACTAGTAAGAAAGCCTTAGGTGGATCTACATTAGGAAGTTCTTTGAATGCACAAAGTAGAGGTAGAATGACTATTAGAGGAATTAATTATGGAGATCATGGGAAATAAAGAGAAAATTCAAAGAGGAAGAGGTCTCAATCTAGAGGACCAAGAGATTTCTAGTACTATGGGAAACCAAGCCATAAGAAGAAAGATTAATGGACTCGAAAGAATAATGAAGGAGATAAAATAGAAGGGAACAAGGAGGAAAATGTGGTAACTAAAAAATTCGAAGAGGATTTTTTGCTTCTTTATTTAGAAAGTGTTGATGATTCATGGGTTTTAGATTCAGGGGCTTCATTTCATGCTACTCCCTGTAGAGGTTATTTCCTAGATTATGTCCAAGAGGATTTTAGGTGTGTTTATTTGGAGGATAATGAACCCTACCAAATTTTTGGAAAGAAAAAAGTAAGATTAACATGAAAAATGGGAATCATTGGCTACTACAAGAGGTAAGACATGTTACAAGGCTAAGTAGGAATTTAGTTTTAGTAGGGCAATTGGGTGATGAGTGTTGTGTAGTTACTTTTAATGACAAAAATTGGAAGGTTTCAAAAGGTTCCCTTGTAGTAGAAAAAGGCTTGAAAGTAGGTGTGTAGTAAAATCTTGACACACTTCTATGAATCATTATATCCAAGATTACTTGAGAAGGAGATCTCAAATGGTGACTCATAGCTCTCTATTCATGGAGTGCAAGGTTTTGTAATGGAGGACCTTAGTTTTACCTAGTTTATGCCCATACAAGTACACCATAAAATGAGAGATTCAAAGAGGAAAAGAAAGAGTACTAGTCTCCATGATCATCAAATATGCATGTAAATGAATATGCAAGTTAATCTAAATGATAACAATGCAAAGCAATACATGAAAGGAAATCCAATCTATGAAAGGAAACAACAATGTAAGATTAATCTATGAAAAAAAATATAACTCTAAGATAATATGAAAATGAAAGGTTAATGAAACATGATGATGGAAGCCATGGATGCATGGGAGAAGAAGACAAGAAGAGAGAAGTTGCAATGAAGCTCCAATGTCCAAACCTTAAGGCTCAGACTCCTCCACAATCACTCTCTAAACCTATAGTATAATAATACTATCCACTAACCTTATTCTCCTTATGAAATGAGAAGGAGAGGTCTCCTTATATAGTCAAGTGTGGAGGAGGGAGGCTTCTCACAACCAATATGGGATAATATGGTTTGATCCATGTGAGACAAAATTCCACCAATGAGAAAAGAGAAGTGTTTGAAAAGAAAGTAGAAAGAGGAAAAAAGAATCCCACTTAGAAATATGTGCATTTAAGTGTAGAGAAAAAATATTTTTATTTATTTTTATTTGATTTATTTCCTTTTTTCACCACAAAGAGATATTTAAGTGAGAATCTTATTTATTTAAATAAAAAAAGGGATATTATTTTAATTAAAAGGGGATTATTTTATTTAATTAAAGGGGAGATTTCCTTTTAATCAAATGAGTATTTAATTAAAGAGAAGTTCTCTTTTCATTAAATAAGACTTAGGATAAAATTATCAAACCTTAGGAAATATTGAAATAATTGAATTAAGTATGATTTGATGAAGAAAATTGATTTGAATTGATTTGATAAAATATTGCAAGGCATTGATTCAAGCAATAGATAAATTGATAAATGGGGCCCCATAGTCTACGCATCCATTTTAGGGTGCATATATTTGCCACTCTTTAACTAATGCGTGGTCAATTTGGGAACACATGTAGTCAAAGAATGCAGTTGAAGTGTGAGGTTGAATTGGGATTACAAAATAACCCAAATGTGTGGTCGATTTGGGAACACATTGGGACAAAGAATACAATTTTGATTTGAAAAAGACAAGGTCAACACCCCTGTAAATAGGTAATTGACATGTTTGAGATAAGAATCTCAAGTGAGGTTTCCCCAAGCAAAGAAAAGATTGATAAATATTAATCAAGGATTGAAATTTGGTAGGTATTGTCCCCTTATGATCAAAATCAAAATGAGATAGAAGAGAAACCAAAAATTGATAAATCTGATCAAATCAAACTAAATTAGATAAGGTTCTTGATGTAAGATGAAAGATATAAGGATCACAGAACCAAGGTAGATCATCAAGCATGAAATATTATGCCCTAAAGTTGAATTAGAAGAAAAGAAGTGCGGTGAAAGTGAATGGAAGATAGAAGTTTAGAAAAGATGGAAAGAAATGGCAAGAAGAAAGAGAATTTTCCTTAAGAAAGAGAATGCCCCAAAATCAATCAACTATTTATGATAGAAAATTTTGATTGAGATCATGAAAGAAGATAAGGAAATGAAAAACTAACATAACCACAATTGATTAAAATTCCACAAGAAAGATGAAGGAAAACCCTCTCAAACTCATAATGCAACCTAAAAACATAGATTAATATGAAGTCCTACAATGCAAGCTACATGAAAATACAAAGGTGTACTTGCAATATAGAAATTGTAACATAGGATATTTTGTTCATCATTCATTAGAAAATGTTAAGGAACTAATTTTCATCATTGGGCCATTATTAATGAACATCAAAAAATCATGCAATCATCACTAGTCACAAGTGCAACTATGAAGATATGAATGTGATATATAGGATTGGAATGTGAAAAGATTCTAACATAAACATCAAAGACATAAAGTTCAATATGAATTTGATGTTAGCTTTCCTAATTTATTGTAGCAAACCATGCTTGTATTAATGCATAAATGGTGGGATGACCATAAGAACGGTTGTGCAAAAATAGCCAAGGATGATGCCTCAAATCTCCTAAGATTTTCAAGGGGACAACAAGAGACACTCTAGAGTTTCAAGACCACACCCACAAGTAGAAAGAAAATAAAAAATTCCCCATGCCCCAAGTTCTCTAGCTATGCATACTAGAGAGACTTGTTAGATAAGGACACTCAACAAAAACCAATAACAGTTAGCACACAAAGAAAAGAGCATGACATAGCTCAAGAAATAAGTATTTGCATTTAAAAATTTAAGTTTGTTAACTGATACTAAGTTCCAAGGATAAGGATTGAATGCTTGCAAGTAGGTAATATCACATGAAAAAATTGGGTAAGACCAAACCAATAAGTGTTGAAAAACACTTGATGTTAGGGGTTGTATTGAAAAATATAGTTGGGGTGATGTTAAAAAAACACCATTTGTGAGGTGTCCTAAAGACTAACACATCCAAGAGACCAAAGCTAACACAGTTATGCACCCTAGACAAAGACAAAGACTAATTCCAAACAAAGGCAATAAGGTCAAGGCATAATGGAGAAAGGCTAAGTGTTGAGGACATGTGCTAAGAAACAAGGGTGCAAAGGCCTCAAGTAGCACTCGTTTCAAGGTTTTCACTACTTGGATTTTATTGCAATTTTTTCTTTTTTTCTTTTCTTTTTTTAGGACTTTTTACAAAAAAAAAAATTTGTATTTTTGCTACTAAGGCACCTGTTTCCAAGTTTCACCAATGCACTTTTCTGATTTTTATTTTTTTATTTTATTTTTCATCACAAAGAGATATTTAAATGAGGATCTTATTTAATTAATTAAAATAAGGTTTTTAATTTAATTAAAAGGTGATTTATTTTATTTAATTAAAAGGGATATTTTAATTTAATTAAATGAGATTATTTTATTCAATTAAAAGAGAAGTGTTCTTTTAATTAAATAAGACTTAGGATAGAATGATCAAACCTTAGGAAATATTGAAAGAATTGAATTAATTATGATTTGATCAAAAAAATTGATTTCAATTGATTTGATAAAATATTGCAAGGCATTTATTCAAACAATTGAAAAATTGATAAATAGGGGCCCATAGAGGTGACCATTTTAGGGTGCATGTAGTAGGTGCCTAATATCTTTGTATAGGTCATATCATTCCTTCTACTTTAATTGTTTCAAAGAAAAATACATGTTTAGGAATAGTTGCAAGAGTTGAGCGGGGAGAACAAATCATTGTTATAGATTCTAAAACAATGCTATGGCACAATAGACTTGGGCACATGAGTGGGAAAGGTATGAAATTAATTCAATCAAAGAAAGTTTTACCAGGTTTGAAATGTGTCAATATGAATTTTTATGCAAGTTGTGTGTATGGAAAATAAAAGAGAGTGAGTTTTGTGAAGAGTGGGAAGGAAACTAAAAATGAGAAATTAGAGCTTGTGCATACAAATGTATGAGGACCATATTAGGTAGCTTCCCTTGGTGTCTCTCATTATTATGTTGCATTCATTTATGATGCAACTATAAAAGTATGGGTTTGTTTCCTTAGAGAAATTTGATGTATTTCAAACTTTTATGAAATGGAAATGCTTGGTTGAAAATGAGACTGCTAAGAGATTAAAATGTCTCAAATCTGATGATGGTGGTGATTATTTCAGTTATGAATTTGAATATTATTGCTCCACTAGTGGTTTTTATAGATAGAAAATTGTGCCAAGGACTCCACTAGAAAATGGAGTGATTGAATGCATGAACAAGACAATAGTGGAGCATGCAAGGAGCATTAGGTTGCATGTTGGGCTGACCTTAAATATGTGGGCGGAGGCTATCAATACTTCTATATATTTTATTATTAGAGGTTCCTCTAATCCTTTGGGCTATGGTATTCTAGAGGAAGCATGGAATGGTAAGAAGGTGAGTTATTCTTTTTCTCAAAACCTTCAATTGTTAAGTATTTACACATATAAATTCTACAAATAGAACCAAGCCGGAAGCTAAGTCAAAGGAATATGTATTTTCTAGATATGACATTGATGAATTTGGTTATAGGATTTGGGATTATGAAAATCCTAAAATTGTAAGAAGTAGGGATGTCATATTTAATGAGAAAGCATTGTACAAAGATTTGTTGCAGCAACATGAGAAGAAACAAAATGATTATGTAGCATTGGATGATACTCAAAAGAAAGACATTCCAATAGTTCATCATGCTCTGCAACAACCACAACAACAAATACAACACATCGTAGTGAATGTTAGATGGTCAATAAGGCTAAGTAGACTTCTAGAAATATGTTCTCCCTCTTTGTACTCTATTTTACTAACTGATGCTGGTGAACCTAAATGTTATGATGAAGATGTGTAGGTGGATACTAAGATTCAGTGGGAGTCTCTGATGATGGAAGAAATGGACTCCTTGCTGAAAAATTAGACTTGGGATTTATGCAAGTTGCCTACAAGTAAATGGGCTTTACAAAATAAATAGGTTTATAGGTTGAAAGAAGAGGATGGAGGTAAGGAAAGATTTAAATCTAGGTTAGTTGTAAAAGGTTTTGTGTAGAAAAGGGGCATTGATTTTGATGAGATATTTTCTCCTATTGGCAAAAATGACTTTTATTCATATTATTTTAAGTATTGTGGCTACTAAAGCTTTGTATTTGGAGTAGCTTGATGTTAACATAGCTTTTCTTCATGGTAATTTGGATGAAGAGATACATATGGCACAACCATAGGAATTTGAGGTCCAAGGTAAAAAGAACTTAGTGTGCAAATTGAAGAAATTCTTATATGGCTTGAAGCAAGAACCTCAACAATAGTATCTTAAATCTGACAATTTTTTGCATCAACATGTTTACACTCATCATTCTTATCACTGTGTCTATTTTAAGAGGTTAAATGATGATATCTACATTATTTTATATTTGTATGTTGATGATATGCTTGTAGTTGTGTCTAACATGGATCACATTAAGGGGATAAAATGATAGTTAGCACATTTATTTTCTATGAAGGATTTGGGGGTAGAAAAACAAATCCTTGGTATGTAGAGATAGGAAAAAAAGATTGACTTTATCTCAAGCTGATTATATTGCAGAGGTGTTGCAATATTTCTCTATGGAGAATGCTAAAGTTATCAGCACACCTTTACCTAGTCATTTAAAATTGACTAAAGAGATGTGCCCCAGGACATAGGAAGAGGAGGAAAAAATGTCTAAGGTACTCTATGCTTCAACAATAGGAAGTTTGATGTATATCATGGTATGTACTAGGTCAGATATTACACATGTAGTGGGAGTTTTTAGCAGGTATATGATTCATCCTAGAATTGTGCATTGGAATGTAGTCAAATGGATTCTAAGATATTTGAGAGGAACATGCAGTAAGTGTTTACATTCTGAGGGCTTTACTACTGATTTATAGGGCTATTTTGACTTGGATTTGGCAAGGGATATTGATAGTAAGCAGAGTACTATAGGTTAGGTATTTACTATTTGTGGGGTAGTAATGAGGTGGGTTTCTCAATTACAGAATGTGAATTCTTTATCCACTATAAAGGTAGAGTATTTTGTTGCTACATAGGAAACCAAGGAGATCATCTTTCAAAAAATTTTACTCTACATTCAAAGACAGAACACATACAATTGTTGTACCATTTCATTCGGTCAGTTTTGGATGATGGAAAATTATAGCTAGAGAAGATACATATAGATGATAATCTAGAATATATGTTTACCAAGGTAGTAATAAAGGAGAAGATGAACTCATCTTCATCTTTGGTTGGTCTTCTAGACTAAACAACATAAAAGAGAAGTAGAGTCTAAGGTGGTTTGATATTCTAGTGGAAGCTACAAGTTTAGTCAGTGATATGATTAGTCTCCAAGTGGGAGGTTATTGTTGTGGAGTTTGATTAGTCTCCAAGTGGGAGATTATTGTGATGTGGAGCCTAATCAGATTTAGAGGTTTATTCAATGTTGGTCCCCCCCTAATTATTTCTATGGGGGCACTGCCACCAAGATGAGGTCCTGGGGTAACACCCCAGGTGCACTCCCTATCATAGTACAAGGTGGGGTCAAGGGGAAATGCCCTCATGGGGATTTTGGGGAGAATCACCCCTGAAGCCAAAAATGAATCTACTATTGTGAAAGGTGTTAGTTATTGTTTTTCTATTGGATATAGTTCAAACCAAGTCAATACAGTTGCCAATTCATGAAAATTTGATGGACTATAATCCTATGTTAGTGCAAGTAAATTATTATCCAAAGATTGACACACAAGTGGCTACTCAATGAGTATAACTTTCATCTATTCATATTTCTACATAAATTCTAGTTGATAGCCAAGGAAATATACAATTTGGTGATGTGAATCAACAAGTGTATCAATTAATACAAGAGAAATGACACAAGTTCCTACATAGATAAATGAATCCGCTAAGGGAATAGATGGAAATAAGAAAGAGGATAAGAATCTAGATGATAAATTAGATCAGTTGGCTACATGTCAAAGACCAATAGCCTAAGGACCTTAGATTGAGGGAATGAAGGATGCATGACAACTGAGCTCCACTAGTGAGCTCCAAACTGATAAAGGTGAGAAAAGACAAGATGAATCTATTTGATTGATGATTACACTTGTGAGAAAAAAAGAAAAGAATTTAGTAGATGAATCAAAGAAAGAAGAGGTGACTATTGAGTGACAAAAGCTGAGTCTAGCAATATCAACAAAACTTTGCAACTAATTATGTTGAGCTCCAACACACTAGACTCCAAGGGAAGAAGATTTAAGAAGAAGGTGAAACACTCACCTCAAACCATAAGAGGTAAAACCTAATACTTTAGATGAAGACATTATTATTCACAATTGGGATAAATCTAAATTGAGTGAGGAGTATATTATAATATTAAGAAAACTATTTACAGGGAAGGCTAAGCAAATCAAGTTGAGGCAAGTTTTGTATGATATCAAGGATATTTTTCTTGATATAGTTATTGTTGATGATTTGGATGAAAATGATCCAATTATTGAGCAATTGATTAAAATGGTGGAGAAAGTCAATGATCCTAATATTGACATTTAAGAGAAATTGATGCAAAGAGCTAAGAGCAAGTATGATAATAGAGTGATGGAAAAAGTATCAAGTGAGATAGCAATTTGGAAAGTTCATCTTTCCACTCTAGTCATTGAGCTAGAATAATTAAACACAAATAAAAATGTATTGTTTGCAAAGTTGTGTACTGATATTCCCTATTATTGCAAGTCTATAAGGGACATAATGTATAAGATAGATACAGATCTATAGAAAGATAGCAAAGAATTGACCATGGATCCTAGCTCCAACTTAGTTCATTATTCAGAGATCAAATTATTACAAGGGAAGCAATTAGAACTTTTACAAGAAGAGTGTCATATAAGAAATGAGGTGAATGAAATTTAGGGAAGTTTTCTCCATCATATGGAAGTCATGCAAAGCCATGTACAGACTGCTAAGGATCTTGTGAAGGATCAACACTATTCCATTGCAAATAATATGTTGAATTGGGCGGCTAAGATTGAGATAGAAAAACAAGTTCTGCATACTTTGAAGGCCAATTGGAACAACACAATGTCAATTATTATTAGATTGCACCTTCCATTTCTAAAGGTATTTGGAATCCTCCCAAAACCTCAATTGAAAATTTGAAGTCATAAGTGACAAAAACAAGGTGGAAATGAAAATTAGAATGTGCATGATCAAGTAAGAAAAGTGTATGTATGTAAATTTCTGATCTTGTATGTATGGTATTAAATTTTGATTTGAAACTTATGTATAAATTTTGGACTAATAAGGAATTAGTCAGTCTAATGCTCAGCATGTGAGACATAAAAAGTGTTTTTTTTGAAAAAAAAATAAAAAATTGAAAACACAACTAAATTAATATATATGTATAGACCAAGCTACAGGTATGGATTACATCCTAAGGGGGAGTACTTATTTTGAATTTCTAGAATGACAAGTTTTGATCATGACAAAGACTTTTTGCCACTAATGCCAAAGGGGGATATTTTTCATCCTAAAGGCAATCTAGTATTTTGAAGTCATGCAAAAAACATAGTCATTTAGAAGGCAATCTTATTTAGTCAACATTGTGACTAAGTGACTTTATGTAGGTCAAGTAATGCTATGTAAAGAAGAAGTATAAATAATCATTTGTTGTAGAGTAGTAGTTACTATCAAGCAATCCAAGTGTCATCAAGTACTCCAATGGTTACCAAGTTCAAGAGGCAACACATAAGTTGAGTGATATAGAGGCCAAGCATTTTAGTTAAAGCTGAGTACAGTTCAAGCCAAGGGACAACATGAAGAATCATATGTGTCAAGCATCAAGAAGCTATTAGTACTAAGTAAGACAATTTGTACAAAACGTTTGGAATGGTACAAACATTGATGTAAATCATTTTTATCGAGCTACATGCATATTGTTATGATCGAGGAGTTAAGTAAGGAGCCAATTACTCATGTAATTAAGGATCATAAATCCCTATGTGAGGTGATCAACCAATCAAAAAATTAGGACTATACAGAAATAAGGATGAATCTAGATCATTGGTTGAGATCTAGAATCTTAACCAAATAGCTATTTAAGGAGGTTTTAGACCTAATTTTTATTGGTTGTAAGTTAGAAGTTTATATGTAAAGCTAAAGATGAATTCAATTAAATTAAGTGTTGAGAAATAGTGAGCTGACTAAATAGTGTAGAGAGGAGATAAAGTATATCTATCACAACGAATTTTTATTGGTTGTAAGTTAGAATTTTATATGTAAAGCTAAAGATGAATTCAATTAAATTAAGTGTTGAGAAATAGTGAGCTGACTAAATAGTGTAGAGAGGAGATAAAGTATATCTATCACAAAGAGGTGATATTAGTTTGTAAAGAGAAGATTTTTCATCAACATTTAGTGTACATACCGAAAGATCAAGATACTGATAAATTTTAATAGGTGTTTCAAGGTAACTATCTTAATAGAGTGGTCATAAAATTCCTATGAAAATCCCCTAAAAGAGTGCTTACTTAATTGTGTAGTTAAAATCCTTTAATCAAGGTAGACTGAAAAATTCTTTCAATCTCTTAATAGGGAAAACTCCTCACAAGGTAGATCATCAAAAGTGATCAAACTTTGTAGCCCTAACAAGAACACTTTATTACTATAGTAGTGAAGATTTTGTGGGTGTCATTCCACCGCAGTTTTATCTTCACCTTGGAGGGTTTCTACATTACCAAATCTTAGTGTTATGATCTATTGCTTACATATTTTATTCATACAAGTAGATACTAGATCTAATATTACATTGTAATTAATGCTTGATTTGACATAAGGTTAAGATGAGATAAGGGTTTATGGTGAACATGTCAAATATGGTTTATGTTTAGAGTTGTTAGAACTTTGAAAGATCTTGATTCACCCCCCACCTTCTCGGCATCTTACTTTTATGATTAGATTTACAACATCTCCAATAGATCTGCTATTGTTGCATCAATTTCATTAGATCTTCCCTTATCACATAAGTCCTCAATACTTTCTTCCTAATATTGTGTGTCATTTTGTTGGATTTCCAACTCCTTCCTTCTTTTCAAGGATTTTTTCAGTTCCTCCTTTATAGCCTTAACTTGTTCATATTCAATCTACAAATCAAGCTTTTGATTTTTAATAACCTTTACCAATTTGTAGGCTTCCATCTCTAAGATATTTGACTCTCAAGTGGTTAGACTTCTTTCTTATAGAACTATGCTTTGAACCAATTGTTGGAAGTCTACTTGGGGGGTGAATCAAGATCGCTAAATTTTTTACCACTTCAAACATAGACTATATTTAAATTGATTCACCACACATCTCAACCTTAACCTTAACCATGCATCATCATGTATGAACATGCAACATCAGATCTAACATCTAATAACATGAATGTAACACATAAATAATTGATCAACACACAACACAAGATGTGGTAATGTAAAAACCCTCCAATGTGAAGGTAAAAATGTAGTGGGGATGGCACCCACAAAATCTTCACTACTATAGAAATAAAGTGTGCATGTTAGGGCTACATTTTTTATCATTTCTAATGATCTAACCTATGAGGGGTCTTCTCTATTAAAAAAATATATATTATTAATTCTACCTTGATTAAATGAATTTTACATCACAATAAAGTGAGCACTTTGTTAGGAGATTTACAATAGACCTGTTAGGACCACTATGTTAAGAGATTTTCCTAATACACTAGTTACAATGTAATTAGTATCATGATCCTTCGGTTTGCACTTCATTGCTGATGAGAGATCTTCTCCTTCCAATATGTAATTATCTCAATGTGACATATATGCAATATATCTTCTCTGCATTTCTCAATTGCCTTATTTCTCGAACCTCTTGTTCAACTTCAACTTCACAATCCTCTCACTAACAACTTCAACAACACAAAACTCCATCTTAAATCCTTCTTTTATAACCACTAAATAAACTCATAGATCTTTATCAATAATTAGAATTCATCCTTCAATGATTAGAATTCATCCTTTTTTCCACTTAATCTTTCCAATTTTATGATTGGTTGATCATACAACATAGGGATTAATGAAGTGTAATCACATGCATAATTACCTCCTTGATTCTCTCCTCAATCTTGGAATAATGTTTCCAGCTTAGAAAAAATGGTTTACATAGTATTTTATGCCATTTCAAACTCAAATAAAAAAAAATTATAACACAATATATATGGCTTCTAGTGCTCAGCTATACTTGTTCTTCATGTTGTCACTTGGCATGAGCTTAGCTTGGTCAAAATTGAATTTAATTTCTAAATTGCTCAGCACATGTTGCCTCTTGAACTATTTGGCTACCTCTAAAATACTTGATGACTATGGATTGCTCAACAGTTTCTACTTCTCAAAAAATAGTAAATATATACGCTTCTTCACATTGTTGCTTGGCCAATGTGGTGGCCTGGTTGCAGTGATTACTGACCAATTGTGCCTTGTAAATGACTAAGTATTTTGCACTAATAGATAATTTTCTTTAGGGTCAACATGAAAGACCTAGGAAATCCAATTTCATTACTATGAATAAGTTCTTAGTAGGTACCTTAAATTGTTAATTTTTTCATAAGAGGCCTACAAGGAGTCTGTAATTACCCTAACAAAAAATATTATAACATTTTTAAAATTAAAAATCTCAAATAGTTTTATACAATTAAAAATGAAAAATGCTAGAATTTGAACACCCATAAAATAACTTCATTTAGAGATTTATACTTGAATCCACCAAAAATTGTGCATTCATTATTATGCTTTAAAAACTAATTTTAACTAAAATGTGATTCAAGGAAATCTCATGAATCATATCGAAGATCATCTAAAACATATTTATCACTTTTTAATCACCATGATCCAACATGATCCAAAAAGAATAAGGGGAGATGAGATGGTGTAATTTCTCACTTTGGCAATATAGATTCACACATAGCTATACTAAAAACTCATGATAAAAATTCACAAATATGAAAACTTCAATCAAGTAGTGGAGTTGATCTATTATGATTAAATTTATCCAATTTTTTTATACACGATTTCAATTATAACAACTACAATAAAAAAATTTAAAACGCAAACTAAGTATTCAAGCTAGCTATTTTTTTGTTTTCGCCACTATATTCATAGCTCAATTTTTTTCATTACAATTACATAATTATAGGATATTGCCTTAAAATATTTAGAGGGATTTCATCTTTATTTGGATAGATGAATGCAGGATTCAAATTATTGTGACACAGTAGTAATATGATATACAAAAATGTCAAAAGTGAGCTAATTGCTAGTAATTCAGCTAAGAGGTGAATATAGAAATACTTTGAGGTTGTCATTTATGGAAACATATATGATGTGTTTAGTGAGAAAATTATGGAGTCATGTTTTGGAGAACATGACTTAGAAAATTGTCTAAGTATTACAAAGAATAATTGATGTTAGAGACACCTTTTTGATTGGCAAAGTTCATAGAGAGCATATTGGAATCTGCAAACTTCAAGATAGAATAGGGTATGAGGATCATGTAACTCAGATCGTATGTCATTATGATTTTTATTGTTGGAAACTTACAATTAGAACAATTTTATTTTTCATTGATGTCAAATCTACTGATAAGATATATTGCTACCTAATCTAAATTTGTATCTATTTGATTGACAAAGAGGATTTGAGAAATTGCTCATACCAATAGTACCTAGAGGAAAGGTTGAGTTATGAAAAGGAAGCTACAATGGACATTTGATTAGTTAGACTTTGATAAGCCAAAGTGATTGTTTATATCAAGAAAGTAAAACTAAGTCGAGCAATAGAGTAAAAGGTTAAGGAATGTCAAGTGATGCTAGTGTCAGCCAAGCTGCAATAAGTGCTAAGAAAATCTAGTGTTGGTGAAGAATCAATATTGACTAAGAAAGATATTTGATGTCAAGCCAAAAATTTTATAGTGATCGAGTGATTAAGTGATGGTCGAGTGTCAAGACTTAGTGATTGCTGAGTAATAGTGTTATTAATGAATTTGAGGATATCATGATTCTAGTTGGCTCAATCTATTTCTTGGGAGATGTAAATCATGTTGAAGATAAGATTGATGAGTTGGATACTTAAATTCAAGGTGAGGATTACGTATGATTCCTATGATCTAATTCAATGGATGAGAAGATTCTAGAAAAGAAGGAAGATGAAGAGATATAGTGAACCTGATTACAAACCCTAAGATCTACAATGATCATTGAAAATGAAAAAGAAAGAATTACCTATAGATAAAGAGGTATAGAGATGAACTTACAGTAGCATGTAGAAAAAAGGTGGATCAGAGATGCACAAGTTTGTAAGAGTGAATGTGAAGCACAAGAAGATTACTTGCGCAGATGCTGCTAATATTGATAAGTGAATATGAGAAGATTTTAAAAGTTTTGTTGAAATGAGAAGATTGATTGCTTGAAGGCTTGGAAAGCAAATCAAGAATAGAGATGACAATGGGGACCTTATCAATGAATCAGCACATGAACCAAAGAGTGGTCTAAACCTACAAAGTGAGTTATAATCACACAGATCAAAACCCTACTATTATCTTTCTAATCATTGTAAATAGTTTGTATTGAAATCATTTTAACAGAGGTTAACCTAATAGTCATTTGAAGGACATAACAATATATGTAAATCCTTTAACAAGGTGACATTATAAATGGAATGATCAAAGTCCTCTGACAAGGCTAGACCTAACAGGGTGATTAAATCCTCTAACTAGGTCACATTTAATAGTGTGTATTGTAAACCTTTAACAGGGTTGGCTCCTAATAGAGATCACTTCGAAAGAGTGAAAAAAGTAGTGACATGTTTCTGATAGTTTTTCCTAAATTGGGTTTCCATGTAAAAATCCTAGTGTTAAATTTATGTTGAATGGTTTATATGTTTTATAAAGTTTACATTAAAAAAAGTATGTCATGTTTGGGATAGTAATTTTATCAGTACAATAGAGACCGAGCAACAACAGGATAAGCAGAACAATGAATGTTTTATGTTTAATTTTTCAAATGGTACTTATGGACCTTGATTAATTGATTCATCCCCCCCCCCACCAATTATTCTACATATTTCTAATATTGTACAATTAGAGTTATTAAAGTTTGATTAGTCATAGTCGTGTACAGGAAGAATAGAGAAAAGGAAAGGAAATGGTAAATTGTGTTAAGAATTTATTTTGGTTTACCAAAATAATTATGTAACTAATTAGAGGCAACATCCTAGGTGTTAAACCTAAGTGAAAAAAGGTCAATTTTTTTGTTTTGGGACACATTTGAAGACTTGAAGGCTGACAGGACAAAACATAGGGGTATAAAGGAAATATGTCTATATGTGAAGTTGTGTGATGTCTTTGGAAATTTAAATGTACTTTCTATATGATGTGAAATTTATGTTAGAGAAAAAAAAGGTCATTATATGTGAGTTGTGTAAATAGGGAAACAAAGGGATAATTAGATATTAAAGATATCAACATTGTCATGAGGTCTTTGTATCTAAACCTTTTGTGCACACAATAAATCATTGTATGTGAGTTTTTGAGAAGTGGGCTCATCTTTCTACTTTTGTAATTGTAATACCAACTTCTAATAGATTTGAGACTTCTAACAAGGCCTAGTCCTCTAACAAGGATAGAAACACTACATAGATATAATAGACTCCTAACAAGGTCAATATCTTTCTCAAGATACTTTTAATGAGTGGATCATTTATTGGATACCATCCCCATCGAGATTTTTCCTTGGTTAGGGTTTCCCTAGTTAACAAATAATGGTGTTATGAGTTGCATTGTGTTACTCCCACTAGCAAATTTGTACCTATTTTTTGACACTTTTCCATCAAAATTGCAACAGCAAAATGTCAAAAACTACCTTTACTAAATTGTAGTTGAAAATTCCATGACCAAGATGAGTGTCAATATATTGACAACAAAAATCCACAAAATTGTTGCCATCATTGTCTGATGGTGGTGCTAGACAACTAGTTTAGAATGTTGAACTATTGATGCCTATGAGAGATGGTTTGATAGGTAGTCCACATCATCAACGGAAGGAGGCATTGAACTATCGATGATCTAGAGATATGTTGTGATGGATTTGTCATACTCTCAAAGGTAGTATCTGTTGAACTATCGATAACTTGTAGAGATGTTTCGATGGGTTGCTTATATTGTTGATGGCAGTAAATGTCAAAATAGTGATGGTAGTCAAAATTTAAAAAAAGAAATAATGTAGCAGCAAGGAAAATTCTATAAAATAATTGATGTTGATGTGTCCGTGCTTAAAGAAGTTGTTCGATTGATCAATGGAAGATTTGAGACTAAGATTATAATTTTTTTCTACATTATACTTTCCCTATCCCATGTGTTTGAAAACATGAGATGATTCTCTGATTCTAGCATGGTGATTGGCTAAGTAGATTCCACAAATTGAGGAGCATCTGAGATCTATTTTAGAAGTCCAAATCCAACATGCATATCAAGAAGGGAATAAAGTGGCTGATAAATTGGAAAATCTTGGAGTGTTGGTCAACCTCATGGAAGTAGGTGTATGGAAATCATCAACACCTAAAAATAATTATATATGTAATGTATTTTTCATGTCCCCTATTTTCCTATAATAGAATCTAGTGCTAAATAATAAATAACAATGGCATCATTATTGGGAGAAACTCTCCACCCATGAGTCATTCCAAATAAATATTATCAAGTCGAGGGTAAGCAGTATACCACTATAAGAAAAACTAGTTGTATAGAAATATATCAGGAGCAACAGATCATCATATCATAATAAGCAATATTTGAAAGATAATTGCATATGTACAACACCATATGACAAGCTCATATTTCAATTAAATTGTATGACCAATGAATGTCATATAGAAAATAAAGAGAACAATTATTTAAGTTTATAAATAGTATTAAATTTACTCCTAACCTTATTTTAAAATTGCTATTTATAAGACTGACACTTCTAAATGAAGGCCAAAAAAGCAACCAAATTATCCATCATTAGAAAATGACTACTACACAATTGAACTTGGAAAAATAGGAATTAAAAACATAACCAAGTTTGCTACCAAAATATTTGTTTATTGTATTTACTACAATATTCACCATGATGAAATACATTCTCTTTTATTTGAAAGCATTTGTACTCCTTTTTAACAAACTTAATAAATAATAAGAGATGAAGGAAGACTAAAATCCATTCTTGTAATGTCCTCTATTTAGCTATGTTAGGAAATAGGAACAATTACTTCAACTTCCCTTTCTACTATGCTAATTGGATAAAAATAAAGAAATTAATGAAACTTGAACCAAAAATATCCTATTTCTAATAAGAAAATTAATATTTGCAAATGGAAATAATCACAATCTAATAAGGAAGTTGATGGAAATATTGTCATTGATGTCAAAAGAATTCGGATGTATATTAGAAGTTGTCATTGATGTCAAAAGTATTCTTATAAGGAAAATTTATATCAGGACCAACATATACATTACTTGGCATTTGAGCATTGCAAATAAGTATGAATACAACAATCATAATTGAACGTGAAAGACAAACTAATTCACTGAAGTGTGCATTGAAAATTGTGATATGAAGTGATATGTTCCTCATAGTAACCAAGAAGAAACATCGTCTACAGTTGCAGATATAAAAATAAGATCCATTTGTAAACAAATACAATGCACTACTATTGGATATAGCAAATGAAGGAGAGACACATAAGATTGGGCAAGCCAAGATGAAAATAACTAACATTAGTAACAATCTTGCAGATTGAACAATCAACATTAAAGAGCACATAAATTAGGAGTGATATGTATATATGCAATGGGATTATATTTAAAGAGTCTCATTATTCATTAACCAAGAAATATAGATCAAAAGAAATGAAGAGAAGACAACATTGGGTATTATGCATTAAATGAGAGAAAGAGAAACTTTATAAATCATATGTTGAGTCACTTCAAAGCCAGCAAATAGTGTAAAAGAAACCATATGACCAATGACTAACTATTATGTACAACAAAAATATCAGAATCATATCATCACAAGCTCATGGACATGGAATTGGTCAAGAGGATATACATTTAAGACTATATCATCATAAAGGTTCAACAACTATAATTAGAAAAGATATATGAGTTTTCCACATACAACAATTATCTTAAGTATCAAAGAATGAATACAAGTGGTTAAGTAAAGGAGAAGAGTGAACATGACAATAGTAATATAAAACAATCAATAATAATCATGAAAAAAATAATGCCCCTTCTGATGATTGAGAATTGAAATCACATACCTATAGGACGTATATTGGTACCCTCGTCAGGTGGAAGAACTCATTGTGGTCTCAAAAAATATTGTAACAAAACATACATATTGTGGTTCATGATCAATAAATTAGTATAAAACATAAAGCTTCATTGAACTATTTTCCTGGAAAAAGACTCATTATTTCTTATTCCAGACAATGTGCTCTACGACACAATTCATTTCTTATGGCCTATTGATGCAGGAGCATCCAGAGGTATAAGGGCAATCTTGTGTCACCCAAAAAAATGTACTTAGACTTAGTTTCTATTTCATGTCTTTACATTTTTGGATACCCATTTGGCTCAAATAAAGGTTCCAACTCTCATAGTTCAACTATCAGTGCATTTGAAAATCCCAAAAAAATAGGAGCATGTATTTGGACCATCATTTTGGTAAACTAGAAGATGTGAATTGGCTAGATGAATGTAATCATGATTTAGAGCATTCTAGAAAAAGAATCAGGTCAATAGGCCCCACGGTTTGAAAGTTATTGCAGTTTTTCGAGTTTTGGAGACCTCCTAAGAATCCTTCAAAGTCAGGTTTGGGGCATTAAATGACCTCGAAAAGGGTCAAAAAATGGAGGACAAGAAAAGTTCATCCATAGGGCTATAGAGCACTTTGAGATCTTTCTGAAAATGTAAACGGTTCGTCAATCAGAGCTACGGCTCAAAAGTTATGCCTCCCGAAAGTTTGGCTACCGTTTCTAGATTCTTCTAGATTTGCACCGACTTCTAACGTAGCTTCTGGAACCTTCTATTTTGTCGGTGGATGCCAACTAGCACTTTCTAGAATGTACTCCTAGTCCTTAACCCTTCAGGGTCTATTTAAGGAGATTTCAAGCATTGTAAAAGGCAGTTCAGATTGGAGCTTGAGAGGAGGTGCTAAAAGGAGAAATATTCTCCAGATTTATGCTATTGTAAGCCCGTAGGGCATGTTTTGAAGTTTATTTTCTCTGCACTGTTTGTACTAGCTTATCTTCTCAGTTAATATAATTTCCCTTTTCTATTGTGTCCCTTCTGTTGTTGGGTCATGTTCGTCATCAAGTGGTATCAGAGCGGGTTTTCCTGAGTGTGTAGACAGAGCGCCGACTGTGAGGCAGTTTGCACCAGGACTGTGTGGTTGTGGGTTCGAGTTAGAAGATGCCTCCATGAAGAGAGCATGGCGGAAGGGCCAGAGCTATTGATCCTAAGGAGGTTAGAGCCCTCCAGAGATAGGTACAAGCATTGCAAGAGGAGCTTCGTAGAGGAGCAAATATTGCCACAGATGACAATAGTGAGGATGACAATGAAGAGGAAGTAATGAAAGTTGACGGGGAAGTTTTGAATCCTGTAGAGGAAAGGCTTTTTAGGGCCATTACTAAGTTTGAGAAAAGACCTACAATTGAAGTGGGTATATTTTTAGGAAATTTGAAACCAGATGAGTTGATCGATTGGATCAATGAACTGGAAGAATACTTTGAGTATGAGGATATAAGGGACCCAGATAGGGTTAAGTTTGCAAAGGCCAAACTGAAAGGCCATGCCAAAATCTAGTGGCAAGAGATTCAACTAGAAAGACTTAGAAGAGGAAAGGAGAAGATCACAAGATGGGATCGCATGGTGGACAAATTGAAGAAGCAGTTCATTCTTGTGGACTACGAGCTTGATCTGTTTAAGAAGATGCATGGGTTAAAGAAAGCAGGAAGATCAGTCCAAGAATATACAGAGGAGTTTTACCGACTCCTGATTAGAGCGGGGCATTCAGAAGCAAATAAGAAGAAGGTTTCTCGTTATATCAGTGGGTTGCGACCTAGCATCCAGGAGGAATTAAGTCTAGTAAGAATGACCAGCGTTGAAGAAGCATACCAGTTTGCCCTATGAGTTGAAGAGAAGCTAAGTAAAAGGTTTGAAGGAAGACAAAGAGGGCGTGGTCAAGGAGGAAGGGGAAGTGGTAGATCATCTGGAGGCCACAATGAAACTCAAAAGAAAAATGAAGATGAGGGTACTAGCAGGAACCAGAGGAATGAGGGTTTCAACTGCTCCCATGATCAAGACTTTGCAAATCAAAGAGGAAGAGGTAGAGGATGTGGGCGAGGAAGAGGAGGCTTCTGTGGTACCTGTTTCCATTGCAATGAAGAAGGTCATCGTGCCTTTGAATGCCCTCAACTACAAGGAAGGATAGATAGGAGAGCTGAGGGCCAAGCTAGGGTTGCTCATGTGGATGAGGATGCACAATCATCACATTCAGAGGATGCAGAAAGAGGAGAGACCTTGGTAAATGAAAGAGTCCTACTAAGTGGTGAGAATGAACTAGGACAATGGAGGAGTTTATTTCGTACCAGATGCAAATGTGAGGATAAATGTTGTGATGTGATCATTGATGGTGGTAGCACTGATAACTTGGTATCAAAAGAGATGGTCTCTAAGCTGAAGCTCAAGAGGGAGAAACATCCCCAGCCCTATCGGATTTCTTGGGTAAAATATGATCATAAGGTCCTGGTAAGTGAACAATGTTTAGTAAAATTCAAAATTGGGAGTTACCATGATGAAGTTCTCTGTGATGTTATTTTGATGGATGTTTGCCATCTATTGTTGGGTAGACCATGGCAGTTTGATAGACATGCAATACATGTTGGACATGCAAACACATACTCTCTGACAAAGGATGGAGTTCGCCACAAATTGAAGCCCATGAAAAAGGAAGGTGAAAAGGTATGTAGCAGTGCTAGGATTTGTCTTGTTGAAGGAAGGAAGTTTTTAGATGGCATGAAACATCAGCGTATGTGCTATGCTTTGATTCCTAGGAAAGATAAAGAAGGTAGTAGTGAAATACCATTTGAAGTTTCAAATTTACTAGGGGAATTTGGAGATATTATCTCTGATAATGTTCCAGATGGATTGCCACCAGTAAGGAAAATCAGTCATCAGATAGATCTGATTCTAGGAGCTAGTTTTCCTAACAAGGCTGCTCACAGGATGACTCCTACTGAAACAGAGGAGCTAAATAGACAGGTTCAGGAGCTGTTGAGGAAGGGCTTGATTCAAGAGAGCCTGAGTCCATGTGTAGTACCTGCAGTACTTGAACCAAAGAAAGATGGAGAGTGGAGGATGTGTACAGATTCTCGAGCTATAAATAGGATAACCATCAAGTACCAGTTTCCTTTACCAAAGATGGATGATCTTATGGACTGCTTGAGTGGAGCTCAGTACTTCACAAAGATAGATCTGAAGAGTGGCTATCATCAGATATGGATTCGAGAAGGAGATGAGTGGAAAACAACCTTCAAGACCAAGGAGGGTCTTTATGAGTGGTTAGTCATGCCCTTTGGATTGATGAACGCCCCAAGCACCTTCATGCGGCTCATGAATGAGGTACTTAAGAAGTTCTTGGGAAAATTTGTTATTGTCTATTTGGATGATATTTTAATTTTCAGCAAGACTTTGGAAGAACATTTACTGCATATTCATAGTGTCCTTGAAAGGCTAAGGGAAGAGAAACTGTTAATTAATCTAAAGAAGTGTGTCTTTGCAAAAAGGGAGTTAGTCTATTTGGGATTTGTTATATCACCTGAAGGTCTCAAAATGGATCTAGAGAAGGTAAAAGCCATCTTGGAATGGCCTACTCCAAGGTCTGCTACTGAGGTAAGATCATTTCATGGTCTGGTTAGTTTTTACAGGAAGTTTATTAAGAATTTCAGCGGCATATGTGCACCTCTAACTGATACAATAAGAGGGGATAGAAAAGAGTTCAAATGGACTGTAGCAGCTGCGAGAAGTTTTGAATTGCTGAAGAAGAAGGTGACTGAATAGCCTGTGTTGGCACTTCCAGATTTTAGAAAAGTGTTCCAAGTGGATTGTGATGCTAGTGGTAGCACTATTGGGGCTGTATTAAGCCAAGAAGGTAAGCCTATTGCATATTTTAGTGAAAAATTGAATGATGCAAAGAAGAAGTATTCTGTTTATGATCAAGAGTTCTATACAATAGTTCAGGCCTTAAAGAAATGGAGGCATTATTTATTGCCAAAGGAATTTATTTTGTATACTGATCATCAGGCATTACAGTACCTAAATAGCCAAGGTAAATTGAATCAAAGGCATATGAAGTGGGTAGAATTCTTGCAGAGTTATACATTTGTGTTGAAGCATAGAAGTGGAAAATCTAACAGGGTTGCAGATGCATTAAGTAGGAGACAGCTATTGCTTACAACAATGCAGGTTGAAGTAGTTGGGTTTGATGAACTCAAGAATTTGTACCCCGAGGATCCTAATTTTGCTGAAGCATGGAAAGGTTGTAAAGAACCTGTTGCTGTAGATAGAACCGAGTGGTTGGACTATTTGATTCAGGATGGCATGTTGTTCAAAGGTAGTCAATTGTGCATTCCAAGGAGTTCCATGAGGGAAAATCTGATTAAGGAGAAACACAGTGGAGGGATGGCAGGACATTTTGGTCAGGATAAGACCATTGCCATTCTTAGAGAACATTATTTTTGGCCTCAAATTACACAGGATGTGAAGTAGTTTGTACAGAGTTGCCAGATTTGTCAAGTTGCCAAGGGGTTTAGTCAAAATACTGGCCTATATCAGCCATTGCCTGTTCCATCAAGGCCATGGGAGGACATAAGTATGGATTTTGTTCTTGGATTGCCAAGGACACAAAGGGGTAATGACTCAGTATTCGTGGTGGTTGATACGTTCTCCAAAATGGCACATTTCATTCCATGCCACAAAACTCATGATGTTGTCCATATTGCAGACTTGTTTTTCAAAGAGGTGGTAAGACTACATGGTCTTCCAAGGAGTATAGTTTCTGACAGAGATACTAAATTTGTGGGGTATTTCTGGAGGACATTGTGGAAGAAGTTGAGAACAGACTTGAAATTTAGTTCCACGCATCACCCACAAACTGATGGCCAAAAAGAAGTGGTAAATAGAAGTCTGGGCAATTTGCTGAGATGTTTAGTTGGAGATAAGCCCAAGGGATGGGATTTGATTCTACCACAGGCAGAGTTTGCTTATAATAACTCTATAAATAGGAGTACTGGAAAATCACCATTTCAAATTGTGTATGGAAATAGCCCAAGGATTGCACCAGAATTGAGGAAGATAGAACAAGGGGAGAGAACAAGTGCTGAAGCTGAGGAATTTGCTGAACACATCAAGTGTCTACATGAGGAGGTTCAAGCACACATTAGCAAGATGAATCAAGAGTATAAAGCTAGGGCTGATGCAAGGAGAAGACATAAGGAATTCCAAGTAGGGGATCTTGTCATGGTGCACTTACAAAAAGAAAGATTTCCAGTTGGTACTTACAACAAGCTGAAAATGAAGAAATTTGGCCCCTGCAAAATTTTGAAGAAACATAACTCGGGAAATGCATATGAGGTGGAGCTGCCAGATGGTATTCACATTTCTCCCATTTTCAACATTGCAGATTTAACAGAGTATCATGATGATGGTGCAGATGAGGAGCTAGTTTTAGAGCCATGTCCAATTCCTGCTTCTAAGAAGGAGGAGATAGAAGACATTCTAGATCATCGTGTGAGTAGGAGTACCAGAAATAGGCAGTATGCAGAGTATTTGGTCAAATGGAAAGGACGGTCGATCGAGGACTCAACTTGGATTTCAGCAACTGAGGTTTCCCATTTGGGATTTCCTCTACCATCCATAAAGTGACAGGGTCACTTTTCAATCTACCCTAGGTGTTTGATGCAGGAGCATCCAGAGGTATAAGGGCAATCTTGTGTAACCCAAAAAAATGTACTTAGACTTAGATTTTGTTTCATGTCTTTACATTTTTGGATACCCATTTGGCTCAAATAAAGGTTCGAACTCTCATAGTTCAACTATCAGTGCATTTGAAAATCCCAAAAAAAAGGAGCATGTATTTGGACCATCATTTCGGTAAACTAGAAGGTTTGAATTGGCCAGATGAATGTAATTATGATTTAGAGCATTCCAGAAAAAGAATCAGGTCAATAGGCCCCACGGTTTGAAAGTTATTGCAGTTTTTCGAGTTTTGGAGACCTCCTAAGAATGCTTCAAAGTCAGGTTTGGGGCATTAAATGACCTCAAAAAGGGTCAAAAAATGAGGGATGAGCAAAGCTCCTCCATAGGGCTATAGAGTGCTTTGAGAGCTTTCTGAAAATGTAAACGGTTCATCAATCAGAGCTACGGCTCAAAAGTTATGCCTCCAGAAAGTTCGGCTACCATTTCTAGATTCTTCTAGATTTGCACCGACTTCTAATGCAACTTCTGGAACCTTCTATTTTGTTGGTGGATGCCAACTAGCACTTTCTAGAATGTACTCCTAGTCCTTAACCCTCCAGGGTCTATTTAAGGAGATTTCTAGCATTGTAAAAGGCAGTTCGGATTGGAGCTTGAGAGGAGGTGCTAAAAGGAGAAATATTCTCTAGATTTATGCTATTGTAAGCCCGTAGGGCATGTTTTGAAGTTTATTTTCTCTGCACTATTTTTACTAGCTTATCTTCTCAGTTAATATAATTTCCCTTTTCTATTGTGTCCCTTCTGTTGTTGGGTCATGTTCGTCATCAAGTGGTATCAGAGCGGGTTTTCCTGAGTGTGTAGACAGAGCGCCGACTGTGAGGCAGTTTGCACCAGGACTGTGTGGTTGTGGGTTCGAGTTAGAAGATGCCTCCATGAAGAGAGTGTGGCAGAAGGGCCAGAGCTATTGATTTTGAGGAGGTTAGAGCCCTCCAGAGACAGGTACAAGCATTGCAAGAGGAGCTTCGTAGAGGAGCAAATATTGCCACAGATGACAATAGTGAGGATGACAATGAAGAGCAAGTAATGGATCATGTCTAATGACAAATTACTAACTTGGTTTATGTGGAATGCCAAAGTAAAACATTTTCTCACATTGGCTTGGAAGAAAATAGGGCTCATTTTCAACTGGCTCAAATGACCTTGTATTAATCATTGTAAATTCATTATCATGTTCAATAATAGTTCTATTAGGATCATTTTGATTCAATCATAGCCTATACCATTTGACAAAAAATAGAACTTGCTTGAAAGAATTAAAGTTGCACTCAATTATATCATCCAAAATTCCATAGTATTTGTTTTCAGATTGTTAAGGATGCATGTTGTTTTTAGATAAAATATTGGTGACCTCAAACATTGCAGTTATCCTAGAATCGCAAGTTCTCTTAGTCTCATCCACCTTTCTTATGCAAAATTTGTGGCCATTGTCATACATAGCTCTATGGTGCTTGACCTATTATTTTCAAACATGTCAAAATTATGCATCCATCATTGAGTTGATATTAATCAAATGGATCATGATAGATTAACTTATACGTACCTTTCCACCTCTTAAACCATTTTCTAGATCAATTACCATTGGTGTAACATTGGTATCTCCATTACAATGAGCTTTTTTAACCAATGAAGCAACATCTTCCCATGTTAATGAGTGACCATTTTGTTGAGGTTGTTCAATCCATAGTATCATCCAATCAAGATTGTTTGCAATATGCAAATGAAGTACATCCCACTTAAGAGCGACTATATAAAATAAATAGACCTATTAGAGACAACTTATATTGATGATGGATAAGAATTAATTAACTAAAATAACATCTTATAATTACTTCTCACTTTCCTCAATCTACCTTTCCCCATCAAGTACTCCCCTTCAAATCTATTAATGGAGTTGGGATCTCAAATGCAATCTACATGGATCTTTGATGCTAAACTTGGGAAGATATTCACTAATGTAAACCATGGTCTAGTAGACCATATATCCCACGACCATGGAACCCTCAGGATCTCCTCTCTATCAAACCAAGCCCTTCAAAAATTTTAAGTGCCTCTGAACCATCCACATTGACCTAATCAGTACAGGTCCACACAATTCAATCTCCTCAACTAGATGTATGAGTTAGTGTTCTTGTGCATTGATAAAAGTTCAAGGTAGACACTTTTTGCATCTCACACAAAAGCTGAGGAATTCTTCTCTTTCATTGCTTTATGTCTTTTTTATCAATTACCTAGAAGATATTCATCATGCAAAAATATATTAATGAGACTAATAACACTTGTATACAATAAATCTAACAAATAGCACTTCTAACCTCATGTATTTTCCAAGATCATATATAATGGGTTTGACACTCATGTTGTCAAAGTTGTGTGAGAGAGATAGAGGTAGAACGTACCGCAGTAATAATAAAATGATCTTTTCAATATATTATAAAATATAACAATCAAAAGTACATGATGTTTTACAAATTAATGGTAACTAGAGAAGAGCATAACTTACTTTGATGAAGGTATACCTATCATGCATTTTCAACCCTAACCAAAAATCACCTTTCTTTGATATGAGACTATTTATGTTTGCAGCAAATCCTGTGCTCGAAATTTAGTATTTTTATGTCTTCATATATGGCATTAGTTTTTTTCCACGTTAATAACCAAGGAATGACACTTGTATTAATCCAGTTTCCATCTCTATTTGATTCAACCAAAAACTTCAATACATGATTGGATTCATCAATGTCATTGTAATTTTGACCAATTTTTCTTTGTCACACCTTCAATCCAATAGTTTTCATAGTGTCTGTATTGCATTCTTTCTAATATGCATAGCATCAAACAAATGCATGATTGGGAGGTGCTCATAGTACAACAACCTACTAAATTGTCTAGGATAGCTTTTAAGTCCCTTTGGAAGTTTCTCATCAATGCCTTGATTACCTTCACAAACATCAATTATATCATTATTAAATAAAAGGAAATATCCAAATTTAAATTTCATATGAAAATTGCATCAAATGGAATAACATTACCTCAATGATTCATTCTATTGTATTCCAACTTCCACATGTGAGGTGTCATTCTTCATGGATTTGATGTTGTTTCTTCTTTCCCATTGAAAAAATGTTTGTCAAAAATTTGATACTTATGGTTTTTGTGAAAAAAGTGTATATGCTCATTGAAAACTTGCTTTCCTAAACTTTTTGAATGGTGAGATTTCATCTTTGGACCACAAATTGGACATGAAAATTTTCCCTTTATCTAAAGACCTACAAGATCATGTATAATTGTATGACATATGTACTATAAGATTCATATTTACAGTTATCACAAGCAACTTAAACATACAAAAAATAAATGCATTAACAATTTTACATACCACAAAAATGTGTTAGTCCAGGGGCATCATGTATAGTTCATACAAGCATTGCATAGAATTGAAATTTTCTTTCACCAATTGGTCTAGAGATGTCATACATAGTGACACCATTCCATAACTCCAACAACTCATCAATCAAGGGCTTAATATATACATTCATATCTTTCACTTGGTACTTACCTAGTTGAATGAACATAAACAAAACATAATTATTATGACCATTTTGATAGTGTATTTATAAATTAATTTACATGACTATTAAATAGAAAAATACTTGGCACAATCATTGCCAACATTATGTGCTCCCTCTTTATAGACTTCCAAGGAGGAATGTTATTGTTAATAACAAAAATAGGCTAGACAGAGTAAATAGATCTCGTCTCTCCAAATGGATTGATACCATCTGCTACCAATGAAAGCTTCAGATTACAAGGTTCTTGTTTAAATATTGGTCACCTAACTTCTATGTCCTTAAATGTAGAACCATCCATAGGCATTTTTATAATTTCATCTTGACTTCTATTGTATGCTTGATAATCCATAAATTGTGCTAAGCTAGTACATCGAATAATCGTTGCAGACATGGAATAATGGGAATGTATTGAAGAACCTTGTGAGGCACCTTTTTTGTTATTTGATCTAATTGATATCTACTAATGTGATAATTAGGGCATTCTATTACAAATTCATGGTTTTTATGATATATAATATGATCATTGGGACACGCATGTATTGTTTGATACTCCATTCCAATATCTTTCATATTGGTTGATAATTCTCAATAAGGCCAAGGTAGAATGCTTGATGGTGGTAACAAACACTCACCTATCAACCTATGGAAAAAAAAAAATTGATATTAATCTAAAGAACATTAATGTTATGCTAACATAAAAGATGACAAAAATGACACTATACCTTAGCATACATGAGATTGCTACATTGGATATACCATTCATAACTTTGAAGTTTACCAGCAATAAAATAGTGGAGAGAAGTGTTATTTGGGAGCCTTGGTACAAGGCCTCATATTATTTTTCAATTATAGTTATATCAATGTTCTCTTCATCATTATCATTAGATGCATGACTATCATCATCTTCATTAGTTGTGCCAATAATATCTTCTTCAATTATGTTCTTTAGCACATTATCAACTGCACCAATACCAACATCTTCAATTGTGTTCTCTACCTAATGATCATCTTCTTCCATGGGAGCATTACCTTCTACTTCAATATTCACACCTCCATGTTCCACCAGTTCAAAATTCACATTCACCAAAGGATGATAATCCTTTCCCCCTTCAATGTGATCGTGTTGCCTATAATGTCTCTCAACTATTTTGATTAGAATTCTTCAATTCTTTAAGCCCTTGTATTTTTTGCAAGGATAATAAAATTTTCCATCACCATTCTTTTGAACTGAGACTACAATCTAGCAATCGTCACCTTATTTTATTTTGGGTCCATATTGTAGGTGTGGACTTTGATCAAAATAAAATATTTGGGCTATAAAATGATAACATTTATATAAGCATACAAGCATTAGTAGTATGTTGTATATAATCGATAATAAAAAAATAAAAAAATGTTACTATCTCTTTAGTATAGATGGCATCTAAAAAAATCAAATGTATTTTACAATATAAATATTGTCATTGATTTTGAACAATATAGCATTAGTATTGATTCTAGACTTCATTCAACTTGGTATAAAGATTTTGAACTATTAAATCCATGAGGTAAGGCTAGAGAAAGTACATATTACATTGTGATGATCCATGCTATCTAATTATGTACAAGGCTACCTAACTATGTCCAAGGTGTCTACACACTGGAGGCATACTTTGCCTACTAGGCTAGCTACATACCCGTATACGTGTGATACAGACCCTTGAACTACTCACTTTAATGAATACATAGTTATGGTTTCTAATTGTTTTGATTTAGTTGTATTCCTATAACCACTGCTAAGCTTTACTCACCTAATATAGCTCTTCGCCATCATACACCCACTAGGGCATATCAGGCAATTTTCTATAATTAAAATCATGTAATACCCTAGTGTAACCTTTGTGTTGTAGTTTACAGTTACTTTCAAGTTAACCTATATACATCCTAACTCACACCTTATATAGTTATGTTTTAAAGCTTCTGACAATAATAAATAGGTCTAAATAGACCAGTCAAGTTAATGCTATCTAGGAATAGTTGATTGTTCATTTTATTGTACCTAATCCGATGATAGTTCTACAGGAATTTGTAATCAACCCAATGTGAGGCCTCACCCAATCTGTCATAGTATAGATGACATAATTGCATTGTGGTACTTGTAATTTGGTATTTTGATATACTTGTGAGACTATAGGGTTATGTTATTTTAATATCTACATTTTGATTATCCACATTTATGTCTGTGCACTAAGGCCTAAATGATATAATTAATGATTTCATTCATGAACTAGACCTTTTCTATTGCTTTGATAGAGGCTGAATTACAGAAATGCTTGCGATTCAATATTTATATTCGGTATTTGGATATTTGATATTATTCAAGATCTAGTAGGACAATGGCTTACTTTATCTATTGATTTTGACACTTACAGTAGTGTTCTACTTCTACAATATGCACTACAAACCTGATATTGTGAATGGAATGATTAAACACATATGGATGCAACTTTATGACATTATAAAACTAGATTATAATATGATGATTACGATGATCTATGACATGTAGATAAATGATAATTTGATTACAATGGCTTATGATTTAATGGTGGATAAATATTAATTTGATAATGATGATTTAGGATTTAATGTGATATGCAGATAAATGTTAATTCGATTATGATGATTTATGATACACAGATAGATGTTGATTTGATTTTGATATGCAGATCCTGATATTTTAACATTTTGAATGATTTACTTGAAATTATTAGGAAAGGAAATTTATTTGAATTATGTTAATAAGATTATGTAACATTTGAAATTATAGGCATTTATGATATTTATTTAACCTCCTTGGACTACTGATGCTCAAGTTGAATGTGCGGGAAGTGGAATGATGGAAATTTTTTGGGGGAAACAAGTTCCAAACCTATGTGAACATACTTTAACAAAGGTGAATCTTTGGAAGATTCAAAAGCCTCGTTGTTAAAGAATTTTGTTTTTGTAATGTAAATTTGTTTGCATGAGGAAATGCTTAATCATAATTTCATTGTATTAAGGACATGTCATGGTGAAGTGTAATGTATTTTAATGTGTCACTTGACACTTGTATTTGTCTATGTGTTGATGACATGTCACCTAGAGTATTGGTCATAAGGTCACTTAATCTTAGTTATTTCATTTTCTTCAATTAATTTTTAAGTACACCCACTTGGGAGAGAGTGTTCCGATGGGTCAACATCATGTTGATTTTCGAATTCAAACTTGTTAGGGATTTTAGGGGGCCTAAATGGGATCCTAGAGTTTTTTTTTATTAAAAATAAGCCACCCTAATGGTAGTATAACATGTTAGGGGCCTAAATTCAACCATTTTAGTGATTTTCTAACTTAGGGGACGCCTTTAAAAATGCCCTCTTGAACCAATTCGAAATTTGGGGTTTCCCCATGAGTGCACCCTCACCATCCCACTTGGTCAAATTTCTTTTTTGGAAGGAACAACAATGTAAGAAAAAGGAGGCTAGATGTTCCTACTAAAAAGAGGTTGGTAGAGAGCCTTTTTAGTGGAGGGGTGACAATCTAATGAGTTGTTCACCCACTCTCTAATTTTAGAGATAGTTAGGTTTGGAGGGAGATTAAGGGAGCTCTACTACAACTATCATTACCTTACCTTGGACCAAGGTTGGTGTTTTTCAACTATGCTTCACTTTCCTTTATTCTTTCTTTTAGTATGGCAAGTAAATCTACAAGTGTGAAGGTTTTGTTGATGGAGTATGCACTGTACCTTACATCTTGCATTGTGGGCTTGGCATTTTGTTGTGTAAATGTGATTGTGTTATGTGATCTTGAAGATTTCCTTGGGGTTTTGTTGCCTTCTTAATTTTCTTGTTTCTGAATGTGAGTGTTGAATTTGTTTATGGGTGTGAAGGCTTCACTCACCCTTGGGAGGGAAGAGAAGCCTCGGGTGAAGGGAATAGTTGGGCTTGCATAGTTGAGGACCTTGGAGTATGGGCTCCATTGTATGCCAGTTTCATTCATAGTCTACTTTGGGGGGTGATAAGGGGAAAATGGTGAAGAAAGGAAGTAAATGAAGTATGGGTTTCAAGGAAGCTATAGTTTTTGGTATTGTGTGGTGGAGGATATGTATGAAGCACTGAAAGGGCATGATATTTTGTTGATTTATGAAGCCTCGAAAGGGCATGATATTTTGTTGATTTGTGAAGCCTCGAAAGGGCATGAAAGTTGTGTATGGCAGATATGATATGATATGGCAAACCTCCTTGAAAGCACACCTTCAGCCTATGTTCAAGGTTCCAATGGTGAACCTTTGTGAAATACATTGGGATGGGATTATTAGGCTTTGAAATTTGATGTTCATGCATTTGTAAGATTGGGATGAAACCTAGTTTGGATCTTGTTTCCCCTGCTTGGGGGTGGCTTCATAGAAGCCTAGGTTGGGAGGTGAGCCTCCATGGTTCCTATTTGTGTGTGTTATGTGCAGGTTTTGTGAAGATGCATGCCATGAAGTATTAAGGTTTCACTCTCGTCAAAGTGGAGAAGATCCAAATGTGCAAAGAGGGCTCAATGTTCATGTTTCTCAATGATCATGATTTTGGAAAGTCTCTTGTGTTGTCTCATTCTGATGTGAAGAGATTGTGCCATTTAGAGGAAAGAATTTGAGAACATTGTACATGTATGTTTCATTGTTAAGAAATGATCATTTGAAGTTTTATGAGTTATGGAAGAGTTAGTATGAGATGTAGAATCTATTGGCATCACTGTTACCATTTGAAAATTGGGTTGTATGCTTATATTTTACTTGTAATGAAATCCTGTATGTTAAATTTCATGTGTTATGAAGTAAGATTGTAGATAATTCTTCTCTTTGATGTATTGTAGATATTTATTATATATTTGACATGTAGAATAACATTATGAGAATAATTGGTAAGATTCAAAATGTATAAGTTGCATGGAAAAGTTGAATGTTGTGCATTCTATAACTTGGAAGAAAATCATCTTGCTTGATTATTCATTGTATATGTTTAATCATTTATTCATTTGATTTTTTTGAAGATCAAATAAATTTGCTAAGTAGACAATACCATCCTATTACAAATATATCCACTTGGAATTTTTATAATAGAATAAACCAACTCAAAATAAGGAAAGGTTAGTTGGGAAAAAAATAACATTTAGATGAAATCCAAAATAGACTTGTTGTAGACCCACATTTTCCTCTCTGGAAAATGTGTGGGGAGGAAAATAAAATCCTTTCCTAGATTACAGAGGAATATTTTATTTTAGATGATTCCTAGAGTCATGGGTTTCAAGAAAATATACATTAATTAATAAATAATTTATGTGTACTAAATGAGACAAAGTATCATAGTATGTTACTCTATCAAATTCTTGTAAGAAACAAACATAAATCTCATGACCCCAAGTCTCCATAAAATCTACTTTCAAGCAAAAAGGACAATGACATGACAAACCAATAAAATATTAGCTTGGTACCTAATACTAACCTAGCAGACACCATATGAAAGTTTCCATATTCTCTTTCACCTCCTTATTTTAAAAAATAATAATAATAACATGAGGAGAGGACTATCCATAGACATGTATCGGTGGCCTTATGGTGAACCCAATATCCTTTATATATATATATATATATGCAACTCACCACATGCGAAATGTTAACCATTTGGAAGAGGGAACAAGGCAATCATGACTTGACATGACTAAGACCTTGTAATAAACACCTACCCTCATGCCTAGTAAGGAAGGACGGAGTAGAATTTAGTATTTTAAAAAATGCGTTTTTTATTCCCATCTCACCTAGGTAAGAGGGCCAGGTGCTTAGAAGAAGGGGGGACGAGGGTAGCTTGGGGGGAGTGTTGTAGGGGGGTAAATAAACACCTTGAAATTAATGAGGAAGATGTCTACACCAGCAAGCCAATCACATTTCCTTGGGAAACAGTGTCAAGTCCTTTCACATGGATAACAATCACCTCCCTTTCCCCACATGCCTAGGAAGAGTCACATGCATTTTTAAAAAATTGGAGGCTAGACAAGCTTTGGCGAAGTGTTTCAAGATAATGTTGGATAACATCAAACTTGCTGCCATAATCTTCTTTGCTAAATGTTTTATTTTGCAACATGGATGTAAGAGAGTCTAGGTGGACAGGTGACCCCATGTCCAATCATCAATATTGTCAAGAGGGGGCTTTTCATTTGAAGGTGGGGTTTGTGTATTTAAGATTAAAATTTTAAACATTTGTTAGGATTTTTCTTTTTTTAGATTAAAAATAATGGTTAGGAAACTAAATAAAGCTAATCATCATAGCCATGTCTCCTCATAAAACTAAGGGGATGTAATACATTAATTTGGGTTATAAGAATTTTAATAATTAATTAATTAAGTAGTTATGAGATAGTCTTGGGGACTATAGGATAAGAATAAAAATTATAAGAAAATTGGATTACATAGAGGTAAGAAATATGTGAAGGTAAAAGATTGACTTGAAAATTAATTGGAAATGACATAGTGGTGATAAGAATAGGGTATGGTTTACACCCATCATTTGTAGGGATTTTAGATAATGGATTTTAAATGTTAGGAGAATTAAGTGAGTCCAATTCAACTCAATGTTTATTCCAAGAAGATTAGGCATGATGCATCGTGTTAAGGGTTGAAATTGTAGTTAATGAGAATAAATTAGTGAACAAGCTAATAATTATTTAAAATTAGATCAAGAATAGATAAATGATAAATAAAATAAATAAAATAGTGGAAAATTAGCAAATAATTAGAATGACCCTTTTTCCCTATAAACACTGAAATGGAAGGTTTGATGTTAGAATTTTTTTAAAAATCATTCCTTAGGTTGAGGAAGGGAAGATTCAACAATTAACTATATAGTAAAGGTAACAATGAAATAAGTACAAAAAAAAAAAAGGGTTGTGTTTTTAAGTAGTAAAATTTAAGGCATGACACCCAACTAATAAAAAACTAGACCAATTGACTTGTATATGTCCTAACTCATTCCTTATATACTTATGTTTAAAATCTTGTGGCCATGCTACTTGTTGAGTGACTTTTATTATTCATATACATACATATATACATACATACATAAATAGATATGCATATGTGTATATATGTATATACATACATACATACATATACATCGATCAAAAGGGCACAACAACGAAATGCTAGAACTTGGTGCAAGGGCCCTAGGTCCTAAATAAGGTGGTCAAACACCATGTAGGATAGTATAGAAGGTGATCAATAAGCATCCACGTTGACACAAGATAGTTTAGACAATCTCAAACATGCATTTAGGCAAGTTGTTTACATGTTGTAATAAGGTTATATGAGAGTCTAAGGTTGGTCAATGATTGGTCAAACATTGTGAGTTGACCAAAAACCTCAATTTTATGTTTTATAATATTTTTCTATATTGTGGTATAGTTTTGAACGCATGTGGATTCTTTTAGTTGAAGTTTGTGTAAAAGTTGTAAAAATTGCAAAAAATGCAATAAAAGTTGTCATGCAACTTTTTGCAATTTTTCTTGCATTCTAGAAGTGTAACAGTCAGATCATTATTTTGATCAAATATGGAAGGATGAAGTTTCAAGGTCAAGATATGTGACCTATAAATTGATTATCTTCAACCTATTCTAGGGTTGGAATAGTACTATACGGCTTTGGAATGAAATAGCAATCCTTTTGGTGGGAAAATCCTTACTCTTGTTGATTCGGTCTTCATCCCACCATAACATATACATATATAAAATCCCCACTCTTGTTGATTTCTATATAAAAAAAGTTTTTTTTTGTTTCTTAAGATGCAAGAATTTTTCATTTGATGATTTGATTATAGGGGACATGCATACATACACATTACCATGTACTACTTGATGAAAATAAGTTTGGTGTAGACATTATTCAAAATCTTGTCTACACCTTATCATATGTGTAAGAGTAAAATTGGCATAGGTTTCAAAGAAGTACAACAATAGTATCTACAGGTTACTTTCTCCTTAATAGGCTTTTGAAGAAATTTCATTGACTTTTTCTATTGAATTTTTGTTTTTCAAAGTTGTCTTTCAAGCATTTCTATAGAATTTTCATTTTGGAAATCATGATCCTGATGTTTACACTTGAATTGTAAATTGAAATTTCATGGTTCTAATGTGCAAATAGGTTCCATAGCCTATAATAATCAAGGTTATGTATAGCATATTATAAGTTTTTTCTTCAAAAAAAATGGTTGGTTGCAGGGACAAATGCCTGATGTTAGAAATGCAACTAAGGAAGCATCCAAATTAGAACCAATCTTTGCAGTCTAATAGGTTCAATCAATTAAAACTTTTGGATATAATGAAGATGCAAAAGAAAGTCCTATGGTTCAATGCATAGCTAAATTTATGTCTAGCTTGCTGGAAGTGACATTGAAAATGCTTTGCATTTACCTTGTATTCTCCTTACAAGAATCTTGTAGCTAATATATAATTTTTTTTGTGGGCAGAATGAAAAATGTTGTATGTAGAGATTCATGTTGGATTGGGATTCTCATATTCCAATACTACTGTAGGCAATAATTCCAATGATACATAATCTAGTATAGGTGATGTGCCCCTTGCTATTATACTACATGTTTTGAGTACATATCTCATTGTAGTATGATTATACTGATTGTAAAAATATGCTTAAAACAAATCAATGGCATGTATCATGTTACAACTCAAGACAATTTGAATTTCCTTGTTGGTTGGCTAGAGAAATTTCCTAAGCTAACATATGTAGACATTCACTTAGCATGAGAGAGCTTTGCAGGTATGCACATATCTTCTTTCATTGTATATATCCAAGCATTCTGAACTGCATGGCCCTACTAATTAGGTCTAATTTTGCAATACATCATAATTAGGTATCTTTCTTGGAGATTAGATTATTCATATAACTAGTCATTCACAAGAATACATCACCTCTGAACTTGAATTGCATAAATGAACCATCTACCATGAGTGGTGCATTCTAAGAACCCATCAATCATGAGCTTAGATAATCCATTTGGCACTTTAAAAAAAGGTTACACTTGCAGTATTCTTGAGAATCTATGAAGCTATAGAATCATTCATCTAGTTTGTTTCAATGATACCTATTTGCATGAAAATTTTTATAAAACTAATGTCGTGGACTCTAAAATTGATGTTTTCACATAGGGAATCCCCATTTGGATTTGGTGATAAGTGTAAAAAATGGAGAATACTTGTGGTCACATGGTTTAATATCAAATAGCTCATACTTAATGGATCAAATTGTGTGTAACAAGTCGAGATATTTGAATGAATACTACCAAGACAAATGGTCACAAGCTTGTAATGACATGAAAAAAAATATAATAGCTAATATAGGAGATACAGTGGATATACATGATGTCACATTAGGTGAGTGCTTAGCTGACATTTCAACTTAGGCAATGCCATCAAGAGATAAGGGGAATATTCATACCATGATAAGCTCTTAGAACCACCTTGTTTTTCATCCTTTAAACTCAAAAGGAACCTTGCACTCCATCGTATTTAATCAATAGGAATAAAAATATATCAAAGCCCATATACAATTTTTATTAGAGTAGCTAAAAAGAGATACATGTGATGACATAAATAATCTAACTACACCTAACCCAATTAGGCATTTTAACATATATTTTGCTTGACACTATTTTTTTCACCTCAATTTGGTTGGCTACTATTTCTCATTAGACTTTGCAGAAAATAAATGAAATTGATCTCTACATTGGAGATAAGATAGTGACTTATCTAAACAGAGAGGAGGTGCAAAAAGTACTTCATGCCAGCACAATTCACCTGCCTTATCATTGGGATCTTTGTGAGGGGTATATCACTTGCATTCCTAAATTTGTTGCAACTCAAATTTTTTTTTTCAAAAGATAATAGATAATTGTATCTTTAAAATTGTTTTCAATCTCTTAAGGGTAAATTAAAATTATAAATAGGAAAAAATAGTTGGTCAATATTTGTTGGTTGGGTATGTGCAGGATCATGGTCAACTAAACTATGCTCTTAAGTGGCAATAAAAAATCAACAAATAAGGGTTATTTCAACTTGACATGCAATTTTCTACTTGTTATAAAATTTATTTCAAAAATTTGAGACAAAAGAATCTCTTGGAGATTGAATTTTTAGTTTCTAAACTACTAGGCCTTATGTGGAAAAAAATAAAAATTGATTGGTCAAAATTTTGAATTTTAATGCAATAGTACACAAATTTTAGGACAAAAATAAGAAGTAGACATATGTCTGACTAACTTAATCAAAATCAAATTATAATATTTTTTAATAATATTATAGATATAAAAAGTAGACTCATGCCAAGATGTGACATATATATTTTTGTATTTTTATTCTAAATAAATAATTAATTATTAGTTTTCTACTTTAGTATTTTTGGAATAAAAAACTATCATTTCTGACCACCTTAACTAATTCAAAATTCTACAAAAAAATAAATTATTATTTTTCCTTATACTAGAAGAAACATAGAATGTGATGCATCTTTTGGATTTAAAAAATGTTGTACCATTTGAAAGTTATAGTTATTTTCCAAGTAGTGTGTCAATTAGCACTTTCTACGTAACTCCATTATAAAATAAGTAATAATTACTTACTAGGCTTGTAATTTGACAAACCTTACATTTATGGAAAGGTAAGAACATTCTCAAGAAACCCTTTTCATTCCATAAAATTTTGGCAAAAAAAAGTCGTCAGGTACATGTTTGAAGTAAAAAAAACTCACAAGAACAGGCCAAAAACACATTTTCAGGATGTTTTAAAGTTGACCATATAGGTTTGATATTGAAAGATGTAGTAGGCCTTATAAAGGTATTAATTATTTTAGTTTAGTATTAGGATGGGTGGGGAAAAAGTTGGAATATATTTTGAAATTCTTTGAGGCATTTCAAAACTATATATATTTTAGATCGCCATTTTTTAGCACACCATGATCCTACACATACCTAGCTATCGAATATCCATATTTTTTGGACAATGAATCTGTCAAGCTTTTGAAGTTCTAGTTCATTGTACTCTTGAAAATGAATTAATGGAACCTAATGTAGCTTCTTAAGAAATATGTTAGTGGAGATTTGTAGGCCATTGTGCATCAAGGTATTTTCTAATTCTTTCCCTCCAATATTTTGACAAAATGACACCGATAAAATGCTCATAGCACAAAACTTGCCACCGCATGATAAATGCTTGACCAAAACTCAAATATGGCTGCCACGGTAGAATAGGAAACGAAATAGATGTAATATCTTCCTAATCTGATAATATATAAACTCCAAAAGTGGCAAAAAGAGGACTTTTTCTCAAACAAAATGCAACTACTTGTCTCAGCTAGCAAACTATCAGGTTGTTTAGAAAACCCTTAACTTTAAAATGTCGCTAGAAAACTCTTCCTCAAGCCTCCCTCCTACACGCCTACACTTTTCTACATAAATAAATGAAGTTTTACTTTCTTTATTTTGTTATTTATATCCCCGACGATGTCAAAATTTTGACTCCTAACTTAACTTGCATCAAAATTTCAATGTTATCAGGATCATTTTTTTTTTTAATATGAATTTGACAAGCCAAATTAGCTTGCTGTCAAAAATTTAGGTCGAAAATGACCCCAACTGTACTAGTGTCCTATGTTTACTTTTTAGATTGATTACATGTGCATGCTTTAATATTGTTAAAGATACCCATAATTGGACAAAATTTTTTGGAATACTCATTCCTCACCCCCCCACCTTCTTAGCATTTCCTATTTTTAACACTAACACCCTTAACTTATGTAGATTGGTGAGCCCAACTTTGTTGTCTAAATTCCAATGCCTCTTAAGAATAAATGAAAAATATCCTCCATGAAATCCTATTGAATAGAATGTTTTAAAAATAGTAGAAGTTAAACAAAAGTCATAATGAAACTAAAATATTTATAGTTCTTAATTCTTAGAATAGAAAAAAAAAATCTAACTTTTCTTTATGCATGTGTTAAAAATATCTCTAAAGATATACTCTAGAAAATATAAAATATAACTTATTCTAACAAAATAGGTCTCATTCTCTTGAAGGAGGAAATTTTTTGGAAACAAAGATCAAGAGTTCAATGGCTTAAGGAAGGGGATAAGAACACTACTTTCTTTCACAGGTCAGCCTCTAACCATAAGAGAAGAAACACAATCAATAGGTTGGATGGTGAAGGGGGGAGGATCTTTAAGGATCAAGAGGAGATGGGAAGACATGCGGTGGAATACTTTAGCAAGGCTCATGTTAAGGACAATAAAAATGGGAAGTCGGTGATTAGAAGAAGCTTGATTAATACGATTCCACAAATACTAGGTATGGAGGAAAACAATCACATTCTTGGCAATATTACGGAGGAGGAGGTGAAATGTGCAGTGTTTTCTATGAAAGCTTATAAGGCTCTAGGTCAGGATGGGTTCCCTCTCGCATTCTTCTAGCATTTCTAGGAGGTTATTAAATCTGAATTAGTTTGGGCTACTAGGGATTTTTTTCAAAACTGGGAAGATGCTAAAGAGGATCAATAAGACCTTTATTGCTTTAGTTCCTAAAATCCCCACACCTTTAAGCCTGATTGATTTCAAACCTATAAGTTTATGTAATATTATTTACAAGATATTTGCTAAAGTCTTGATGAACCGAGTAAAGCCTTTTCTAGATAGAATAATTAGCAGCCCTCAGAAAGGATTTGTTCTACGAAGATAGATTCTAGATGCAGCCATAACCACACATGAGGTTATTCACTCAATGGAAAAAAGAAAAAAATTGGGGGTGGCATTCAAATTGGACATCACCAAGGCTTATGATAAGGTTAAGTGGGACTTGCTCTATGAGGTGCTTGAAAGAGTGGGGTTTAATAACAAGGTTATAAATCTAATCAAGATGATGATTAGCTCAGTTCAATATTCTATTCTCCTAAATGGTTCTCCTTGGGGCAATTTTGGAGCAGAGAAAGGCCTGAGACAGCATGACCCACTTTCTCCCTACCTCTTCATTATGGTTGCTGAAGTCTTAGGGAGGTATTTATATAAACTAGTGAACACTGGTTGTGTCAAAGGGGTAAAGCTTACTACTACTGCTCATATTGAAGTGTTGTAGCAATTTGTTGATAACACATTCCTATTTGGAGAATCTTCAGTTATAGAGGCTGAAGCTTGGAAGACTATACTACACAATTATGAAGAAAGTTCAGGACAATAAGTTAATTATCATAAGAGTAAGATTTATTTCTTTAATATTGATGTCTCATTACAAAGAAGGATAAGGAATATCCTAGAATGTCAATCTGCCAGCCTCCCAAATACTTATCTTGGACTACCATTAACCACTAAAGAAGTGACTAATGACTTTTGGAATACGATAGTGGAGAGAATTCAGAGGAAACTTGCTAGATGGAAAGGAAGACATTAAGAAATGCTGGAAAATTGTAATTGCTCTCAGCTGCTCTCTAGGGTATTCCCATTTACTTCCTCTTCCTCTTCAAAATTAACCAAAACATGGCAAAGAGGATTGAGAGAATACAAAGGAATTTCCTCTGGTTAGGAATAGAAGAGAGAAACAAATTGAGTCTAGTCAATTGGGAGGAGGTGTATAAACCAAAGGTTAAGGCGGGGTTGGGAGTAAGAAGACTTTGAGACCTTAACAAGGCTCACCTTATGAAGGTTGGTTGGAGGTTGGGAGAAGACAATACAGATTGGGGTAATATTATGGAAGCTAAATATTTGTCAAATTCCCCTTTCAATTGGAATCTTTTTAATAATGACCTCCCAAGAGGGTCTGAAATTTGGATGAATATTGTCAGGAGTAGAGGATTATTAAGGGAAGGGACAAGGTGGATTGTGGGTAATACTAGTGGATGGGAGTGAAACTATTGGTTTTCAACAAATTTAGAAGAGTAATGGAGTTGCTTAAAGAAGATGTGGGAAGAAAAGTTGGAGACTATATTGATCAGGGGAGGAAGTGGAAGAAACTTTGTAAGGAAACTTACTCCCAAGAGGATATTCAGCATCTCAAGGAGTTGGAAGAGTTAATAGGAGAACAGAGACCCCCAGTTCTATTCTAGGAGGAAATTATAGCTTGGGACTTAACTCCAAGTGGTAGCTTCACTGTAAAATCAACTTACTTTCACCTATTCATCAAGGACCCCTGCCTGCCATTGTGGAGTGAGGTATGGATTAGTAACCTTATTCCTAAAATCAATTTATTTTGGTGGACGGTTCATAATGGAAAAATTTTAACCTTAGACAACCTGAATAGAAGGTGCTTTTATATAACAAACCATTGTTATCTCTACAAGGAAAAGGAGGAGAGTATCTCTCACCTATTCCTGGAATGCTAGTATGCTTTAGAAATATGGACTAGGGTCTAGGAGAGATTTGGTTTGGATTGGGTTATGAAAGACAATCTGAGGAAATTTGTGGAAAACTAGAGTTGTCCCTTTTATCACTCTAGATTGATTTTTCTATGGAAAATTGTTCCAACATATGTCTGCTGGCATATATGGAAAGAAAGAAATAACCAAATATTTAGAGAGGAGAATAAACTGATGGAGATGGTTTTTGGAATAATGGAGAAATTATTGAAGGAAAATTTAAAGGTGGCTAAATGTAAAATGCCAAAGGAAGAACCAAGTAGACAAGAAGGATTGATTGCTGAAAAGTGGGGTTGTCATTAGGATTTTTTCCTCTTTGATAACTCAAAAATGCTAAGGAGATAGCAAACGAGATGGAAACCAACTACCCTTACACAATATAAACTGAATTTTCATGGTGTTACAAGAGGAGGTATAGGAGCAACAAGAGGAGTGGTGTGAGATAAGAATGGTGATGTGCTATTGGTTTATGCTAGGAAGGTGGGAAATGGAAGCAATCATCTGGTTGAGGCAACATGGCATTGTTTTGGGGTCTTCTGTTGATTAGTAAAATGCAAATTAGGGAAATAATATTAGAGGGAGACTCCAAATTAATCATTGATCGGATTAAGGGAATGTCCCAACCAGGATGGAATATTCGAACTATCATTATGGATATTAGGAAAATTTTGGAAGGGATGGAAAGTGTCCACCTTCAGCACATTTACAGGGAAGGAAATAAGGTGGCTAACGTGGTGGCTACCATGGGGTTTAAATCAATGGTAATCATGTGCTAGAGAGATATGATAGATCTTAACGAAGACATTAAGTCATTGATAACCAAAGAAAGAGGTAGGAATATCATTTAATTATGACTATAAATTTTAAAGTTGGGGCCAATTTTGGCAATTTTGGTTTGGTGTTCGCTAAATTTAACAAAGACTTTTTGGAAATGATTAGAAGACGCGGCCCTACAAATGGAAAAATGAGTGAATGCAAATTAAGAGAGATGTCTTTTCACCATTATGGTTACCCATCATAGAATTCAAATTACTTCCTAATTAAAAGTACGAATGATATCTTTTATTAGACTATTAGAGATTTTCGGGGTGTGAAAATTATGATACTATACAATCATGATTCCCATAATGAAATTGCATTGGATTTTGAAACTTATCAAGCACGGGACTATAATTTTTTTTTCTTATTGTTATAGGTATCAAGGTGGAAAGTACTTGCAGAGATCTCACAAAGAAGGAAGTTCAGATGCACACCACTGAAGAAGAGGAATGAGATATTGGCAGAATAGATATGGGGGGGACTTAAACAAGCTAGAGCCCATGAAAATGGAGAACTTCAAGGATAGGATGGCCACCTAGTTTTTGCTGAAGGAAGAGGGTTTTCTTCCCTACATGCAGGCGATGGTGGGGTATGACAAGAATTGTGCCCTCCAGTTTGTTAATGGGTGGAATGACTGCAAGGTCACCATTAATGGCATCACCTTCCAAGTGAATGAGGAAGTGATTGCCATAGCGACTAGCCTTTCAATGAAAGGGAAAAAATGGAGAAAGGTAACTAAAACTGTTGATGAGGCAAGTATGAACAATTTCTTTGTGGAAGATGAGGAACCAGTTCAATATAGAGGAGGGTTTAAAAAGGACAGGTTGCCAGCCCCATGGGATGATGTGTGCCTAGTTCTCATAAGATATCTGACACTGGAGGGCAGGTTTGGTGTTTACTACTACTACCATTTCCCTTTGTTAAATCATTTTAGGATTTCATTTCTATCCCATTTTCCCTTCTGCATTCTCTTGAGGATATGGTAGCTGATGTTAGTGAAAAGAGGAATAAAGGGCATAACTTTACCATAATCCATCAAGGACTAATTTTTTGCCTCTACTAATTCCACCTTTTTGTGCCCCCCTAGGGTGGTGGTGGTTTACAACCAGTGCCATCGCCAAAATTCTCTCCCGAGCACCAGTACTGGCACTAAAATTCATACCCCTCGTCCCTCCTCTAGTCGAGAAATCAAGAAAAAGAAAAAAACCTGATACGATCGTGGAATAGAAGGGCAACAAAAAGATAAAAGTTGAAAAACCTATTGAGGTGGAAGAGGAGGATTTGGAGGAGGAGGTAAGGGGTAAGACTAGGAGGAGATCTGGAAGACTCACCCAATCTTAGGCAAGGTGCAAACAGAAATCCAATAGATTCAGAGTTGAGGAGGTTGAGAAGGAAAGCTCATAAAACAATAAAGAAGAAAGGGAGGAGGAAGACACCTCTTATTCTAAAAGACAAGATGAAAAGGAGGAGGTGGAAAAAAGTTTTAACGTGGAGGATAATTTTGTTGAAAATGCTCAGACTCAAGTGTCAGCTGACAATGCTACTACCATGGAGATTACCCATGTTTCCACTAGCTTCACCCTCTAGCCCATAACCTTCTATGAAGAGAGCAGCAAAGTGGACACCTCCCCCATAACTATCTCATCCTTGGCTAAGGAAAATTCTATGTTTTCTACTAATCTTGGTGTTTTGCAAGATGATATCCAGGTACACAAAACAAAGGAAAAAGCAAAAAAGGTGGAAATGGATATCAAGGAAGAGATCGAGGAGCAGGTGAAGGTGTATGCCAATTTGGATAAGAGGGTTAAAATCTTAGAGGAAGGGTTCTTTACCTTCTCTAAATTTACCCTCAAAGTCATCCACATCACGGCCACCACCCTCCAGCTACCGGCATAGGTAAAGGAAGATACTGGGATGGATATGGAGGACCATAAGCTCCTCTTCAAATTCCTTGTTGAAGACTGGTCCCAGATTCTGCCAGTTGCGAAGGACAAGGAGGAAAAAGAAAATTGAGTTTTTTAGTTTAATGGGATCCTCATATCCAAGACTTTTATGTTTTTCTGTTGTTTCTAGTTTTGCTAGTTTCCAGCTATAACTAAGACTTGGGTTGGCTTGTTATGCCAACTGTTATTTTTTTGAACTTCCATAGTTATTAGATCTTCTGGACTTTTATTTTAGTTTAGTTGTTCTTAAGTTAGTTTTTCTATGGTTTTGTGAAGTTTTAGTTAGTTTTTTGTTGGTTGTTGGTCACTGCTGGTAATGTGTTGGTTACCAGCTTTTGGTTTGTAAGGGCCCACCCCCTTGTTTTTGGTCGCTTTTTATTTCAAAAACAAAATAGGTCTCATAAATACTATAGGCCTTATAAATGCTAAAACCTTTAAGAATGCATTATAAGAACATATAGAGAATAACAAAAAGATTAAATATTATTTTCTTATCAGTTTGTTTTATAGAGTTGACATTTAAGTTCATAAATTAAATAATTAGAAACATGACATTATGGAGTTTTTATAATAAGTCTATTTTTTTCAATTTAATGTAATTTCTTCTTAACATGAAGTTAACAATACATTGTCAAAATAAAGAAGAAGAATTATAAAACTAATTAATATCTCAAATTTTCAATCTTATAAATTTTAAAATCATTAATTCAATAATATGATTTAATTAAAATTTATGCAGCACAATGCCTACCACAACCCAAGTTATTATATTATATTCAATACTAACATGAACTTTTGCAACCATTCCAATTCAACAATAAGTTACCATAATACTTTAGCTAATCTAATAAATTCATTATTTAATAAATATTTTATTTCTATGAATAGATCTTTCAAGAATAAACCAGAAACCACTCTAAAATTTTTATTAACTTCATTTAAAGATAATAGTAGAAGAGTGAATACTTGGTGGGACCCATGATGAAACAATGTTTTAATGCACATCAGTCTAACTTGGCATGAGTTGACCTCCCACCCACATATGGCTTCCCACTCACATGAGAATAAATCCAAGAGAATCAAATATGTAACCACCATCCATATTTTCTAAACAACTTGACCATTCAATTCACCCTTGAAAACTAAATCTAAAAACTTTTATTATAATTTATATCTAAAAATGTGATAATTTTTTCATATTAAATACTAACGTAATAACTATGACAACTAAATATGTACTAACTTTATTATTAATATCTACACAATTGATTATTTTTCATATCAAACATTAATCTCTTTAGAATTTTGATAGAGGAATTAATACTCATTGAGATTGGAAGAAAGTTTCAAGATACATCACTAAAAATATATCCATATAAACTCCCCTCAACTCACAATGAGGTAGATTGAAGGGAGCCAAACCTACAATAATCATACATGTTTTTCAATGAGTTGGATATACAATCCACTCTTAGTGAACATAATTTTATAACAACTTTATTATTTATTATATTGACAAGTTGAATGATTTATTCATATTAAATACTAATCAAATAACTTTATCATTGGTTTTTTAAAATTTCAACACATGAGTCAATACCTGGTGGGACATATGAAGAAATTTTCTATCACGTCACTATAATCTCTATCTAAATGAGCTACCATCAACTCATATATAAGTAGATCAAAAGAAATCAAATGTACAACTATATTCAATGTTTTCCAATAACCTAAACATCTTATTTGTCCTTCATAACTTACAAATTTATTATTTATATCTACAAATCCCATAGTTTTTCATACCAAATAACTTTAATAGTGGTATTGCTAAATTTTCTACTCAACAAACAATACTTGGTGGGACCCACAAAACAAGGTTCTAATAGAAATCACTCAAACCTCTATCTACATGGGTTTCCCTAACTCATGCATGAGAAGTGTATCAAAAGGAATTAAACCCACATCTAGCATTGACATTTTTCAATAACTTGACCAACCAATCCACTCTTGAGAACTTGCAATTTTATTATTTATATCTAGGTGATTTGTTCAAACCAATTACTAATCAAATACTTGTATTGTTGATTTTTTTTAAAAATTGGCACACAAATAAATACTTAATAACCATGAAGAAAAGTTCTAACACACATCTTGTAACTTCTATTTGTATAAGCCTTTGTAACTCATGCAAAAGTATATTGAAAGGAATCAAATCTACAACTATCATCAATGTTTTCCAATAAGTCAACCATCTAATCCACCCTTTAGAATGACAACTTCACAATCTAATAATTAACTCATATCGAATACTAATCAAATAGCATTATCATAATCTTTTTTAAATGTTAACTCTCAAATCAATACCCACAAAATAATATTCTAACACACATCACTACAACCTCTATCTTCATGAACTACACACAACCCATAATGACCTACCCATCTGTTACATCCCTCATAAAATTATCAAACTTTTGTCACACACACACACACACACACACACACATATCAAAAACTCAATTATTTTTAATATCAAATGCACTTCAGTATAACCTATATCCTCATGAACTACACTCAACCCATAATGAGCTACCCATCCCTCATCCATCATAACATTATCAAACAACTTTTATTGCATATATGTCCAAAACTGAATTGTTTTCTAATATCAAACACCATAGTCATGAGTAGCCCCAACTTAATCTATTTGCATATCACATGTTAGTTGCAAAGCCTAATGGCCAAGTGGCTAACTGGTCGTAAAGCACTAAATACCCATTTAAAGGTCTCCCAAGTTCTTTCAAGAATAAACCAAAAACCACTCTAAAACATTTATGAACTTCATTTAAAGAAAATAGTAGAAGAGTGAATACTTGGTGGGACCCACAAAACAAATTTCTAATACACATCTATATAACATCGCATGAGTTGGCCTCCCACCCACATATGGCATCCCACCCACATAAGAATAAATCCAAGAGAATCAAATATGTAACCATCATCCATATTTTCTAAACAACTTGACCATTCAATTCACCCTTGAAAACTAAATTTAAAACTTACATTATAATTTATATCTAAAAATGTGATAAGTTTTTCATATTAAATACTAACAGAATAACTATGACAACGAAATATGTACTAACTTATTAATAATATCTACACATGATTATTTTTCATATCAAACATTAATCTATTTAAAATTTTGATAAAGGAATTAATACTTGGTGAGATTGGAACAAAGTTTCGAGATACATCGGTATAAACTATATCCATATAAACTACCCTCAACTCATCATGAGGTAGATTGAAAGGAGCCAAACCTACAATAATCGTGCATGTTTTTCAATGAGTTGACTATACAATCCACCCTTGAGAACATAATCTTATAACAACTTTATTATTTTTTATATTGACAAATTGAATGATTTGCTCATATTAAATACTAATCAAAATAATTTTATCATTAGTCTTTTTAAAATTTCAACACATGAATCGATCCTTGGTAGAACCCATGAAGAAATTTTCTGTCACATGTCACTCTAACCTCTATGTACATGAGCTACCATCAACCCATGCAATGTGTTCCAACCAATTGCTAATCAAATAATTGTATTATTGATTTATTTTTTAAAATGGGCACACAAATAAATACTTAATAACCATGAAGAAAAGTTCTAACACACATCTTGTAACTTCTATTTGCATAAGCCTTTCGTAACTCCTGCAAAAGTATATCAAAAGAAATCAAATCTACAACTATCATCAATGTTTTCCAATAAGTCAACCATCTTATCCACCCTTCAGAACTACAACTTCATAATCTCGTAATTAATTCATATCAAGTACTAATCAAATATCATTTTCATAATCTTTTAAAAATGTTAACTCTGAAATCAATACTAGCAAAACAATATTCAAATACACGTCACTATAACCTCTATCCTCATGAACCACACACAACCCATAATGACCTAACCATCCTATCCATTCCTCATAACATTATCAAACAACTTTTATCACATATATCTTGAGAACTACACATCATTATACCCTCTATCCTCATGAACTACACTCAACCCATGAAGACCCAACCATCCTATCCATCCCTCCTAACATTATCAAACAACTCTTATCACATCTATCTCAAAAACTCAACTATTTTTCAATATCAAATACACGTCAGTATAACCTCTATCCTCGTAAACTACAATCATCCCAGAATACCTAACCATCCTATCCATCCCCCAAACAATACCAAACAACTCTTATCATACATATACTTCCAAAACTCAATTGTTTTCTAATATCAAACACCAAAGTCAAAAGTCAAGAGTTACAAGTAACCCCAACTTAATCTAATTGCACATCACATGGTAGTTGCAAAGCATAAGAGCCAAGTGGCTGACTGACCATAAAGCACTAAATGCCCAGTTAAAGGTCTCCCAAGATCTCCAACTTAAAAAACTCTCCAATCTCTCATACCCATTAAAAATACCCCCAAGTCAGAATCCTCTAAGCATATCCATGAATTCCATAAACAACAATAAAGAAAAGTTTTTGAAAAACAAGCTTTGGTCTCAATCACGGACTCTCTTATTTCTCAAAAGAGGTCAAATTTCCACGCCATTCAAAGAAGGAGGTGTAATAACTTGCACAAGAAGTCGCCCACTTTGTTCACGTTTCTCATCTGGACGGACGCTCTTAAAAGCTGAGAAATACATACAAAACGTATCTTTCAGGGAGCTGTAAACCAAACAATCCTTATCTTGACCAGAAAGAAACATTGCATGCGGACACCATTTGCTTCATGTGACGTGGGCATCAAGTTTTCTCAGGGAAAACGGTCAATAAGTAAGATAAATTTGCAGACGCACATAAGATGTTATGACGGCACCGCCATGACAAAGTGGACGTTGTGTGACACCCGCCTACTTTCTACTTTGACTTTGCATGGCAACCGACATAGCTTTTGGAAATTCATGGAAATTTCCGTCTTGCTGTTCAAAGTCAAGTTCTTTTGAATGGTTGGACATCTTTTTTTATAACACTTTTCTACTAATATCATCAAGATGGGAAATCAAGTCTATGGGCTTCAAATGTATTCTCATGTAGGACCCATTTCTTTTTTTTCCAAGATTTTTCTATTGAAAAGATTGTATATAAGAGTAAATGTGTTTGAATTTGTATGGGTGCAATTTAGGTAATTTTGATGTCAATTTGATTTGATTGGTATCATTATTTTCTCTTAACTTTTGTAATAAGAGAACTAAATAGAAAATTAAGATCTATCATCGATTATGATTTGATTGGTACTATTGTTTGTAACTTTTGTAATAGATGATTAGACGTTAAACTTCAATTTATATGGAATACATCAAGATGGGAAATCAAGTCTATGGGCTTCAAATGTAGTCTTATGTAGGACTCGTCTCTTTTTCTTCCACTATTTTTGTACTGAAAAGATTGTATATTGTATTTGAATTTGTATGGGTGCAATTTAGGTGATTTTGATGTCAAATTGATTTGATTGGTATCATTAGATAAGATTAACTTTTGTAATGAGATAATTAAATATTCTTGAAATATTTGTATTGAAATAGGTCAATATGAAAATATGTAAGTAGTTTTCTTAATGATTGATATGGGACCGTCTATTAAAATTAGATATATTTGATTAAGATGTTTCATTGGGATGAGAGATGAAATCTACAGAATACAAATATATTCTTATGTAAGAATCCATGGTTTTCTGAATATTTATTTGTTCAAAAGATTGTATATTAAACTAAATGAACTATATTTCATATATAGTTGATTTCAACTTTGTTAACACCATTATTTTCTTTTGTATTGAGATAATTAGATGTAAAAATATGTAAGACATATTCTTAATAATCATGCTACATTCATTAAACTAGGATGAGAAATGAAGTTTATGGACTTCAAATGAATTCTTACGTAGGAATCATGAAATTTTTTTTGTATTCTCATTTTTACACATTGGATTAGTATTAAAAAGTATTATCTATGGGCTATTTATTTTTTATAGTGTTTAATTCATGATAACCATGCTAATATGAAATAATTTAGTCAAGACTTTATCAAATTGATTAATATATTCAAGGGTCATTGTAGGATCGTGAGGATCCTAAATATACCATTAAGTTGCAATGAGCTTTTTTTTTAAAGAGCTTGGAAACTTCGCACAAAAATTTTGATAGGTTATTAACATAATTTAGAAAAATGTAGGATCAAAATATTTTTGCAAATTAAATGTAGTTTGTATGCTATTAGTTGTTTTTAAGAACAAAGTTAAACTATATGATACAATTTGAAATTTCAATGCAATAGAACTATTTTGGGCAAAAAATGAAAATAATTGTTTGTTTGGCCAACCTAGGTTTAAGAAAAGAAAAGAAAAATTAAACTTTCAATATAAATAGAGCATAATATACCCAAATCTAACATATTTTTGTAATTAAATAATTAGCTTTAAAAAATTATTTGAATTTTTTTAAATATTAAAAAATTGTTTCTCTCATTACCCTAACTTGGTCAAAAAATTATTAAGTTTCATTTTTCAACATATATTTTATGATGCATAAAACATGACATATCATTCCAAGTTGAAATATAGTAAACCATTTGAAAGTTAAAAATGTTTTCAATTATCCTATGAATTAGAAATTTAGACATAATGCATACCAAAAAAAAAAAAAATTTATGTATCGAAGTTTGAAATAAAGCATATTCTATATTAGTAGAAATGTGAGAATTTCTTGAATAAATCCTTTTCACCAAGAAGGTGAACAAAAGGGGTGGTATAAGTGGCTGTTTAAAAATAAATAAACTAAATTTGAATTTGAAGGATCAATTTGAGACTCGTGCACTCTAAATTTGAAGATACCTAAAGAATAAGAATTGTAGTACTCCAAATCTAGTTTGAAAATTATTTAAGTTTTTCTAATGATGGATAAGATTAAGAAGGTCAAATTGTTTTTGATAAGAAAAATAGGTTTTATAGGGATCCTGAAACCCAAAAGTTGTTACATATCATAGGGTTGTAAATAAAACAACAAAAGCCTAGAAATAGAACTATGGTCTTGCACAACTTATTCCTCTTTTTAGAAAAACATAATATAGTGACTCATACGGTGACTTGTCATAGAGCACATATAATGGATGCTAATGACAATCCCTCTTGCCCATATCGTTCAAATAGTGGCTCCTCTATGTAGGTTGGGGTGTTGGGAGGGTTTGTGACTTCTTTTATGCTCCTGAAAGGGTCTCCTTCTAACTCAAGACTCACCTTTTATGTTGTGTGTGCTATGCTCAAGCAAAGGACTAAAAGATCTAGCATCCCTAAGTTCATTGTTTCCCTAAAGTTAAAATGATTGTTTCATGTTAATGGTTAATTCATGACATTCTAATTTTACTCCTTTTGAAATTTACGAGAAAATGCCTATTTGGGTCAAACTCTCCTACCTCCCCATTCATATATGGGTTGATTATCTTTTAGAGGAAGTGGGTGAGGATCTTGGGGACTTTTTTATGGTTGAAGTAGAATCTTACAATGTTTTTAATACTACCTTTGCCCAAATATTGATGGATATTTGTATTTCTAAGGGAGTTCCTACAATGATTAAACTTGACGATCCTAAGGGTAGTTGGATTCAACCCTTGGACTATGAAGGGATTTTATTTACACTTATAGAATATTATTTAATACTTTTCATGTGATGACCCAATATGAGCTTGAGAAGTTGGAGAAGTCTACTTTATGGTGGAAAAGTGTTTAAGTTGAACATTACATGCTAATAATTCTTATTCTCCGTCTCTTAAGTAGTTGCACAAGATAGTCTTGTGCCTTCTCCTCCTTTCAGTCAGATGACTAATGGGGGAATTGTTTCATAGTCAGTGTGTTGCATGCTACTCATAAGGATCCTTCAATTATCATTATCTATGATAGGGATTTGATTGTTGAGACTTTTTTTGGTGTTGTCTTATTATCTAATCACTTTGGTGACAATGTTTTTGTTGTTGTCTCTTTGGTTGTTGGTATTAGGATTATAGGTTTGGTTGAAACTTGGATATGTTAGTTATGTTTCAAATTGGTGACAAGTTTGCCATTGTTGTCAAAATATATGTATTTAAGTTCATGATAGACATATATTTTATTCATTGCAAAAGTTTACTGAGTCAGCAAAGTTAGCACAAAACATGTTTAGGTATGTGAAATTAGGTTTGTGGTCATGGATGAGTGTAGGTGGTTGTATGTAACTATGTTCATTTATGTTTATATGGATTATTGCATGAGTTGTCATTCATTTGGTGAAGATTAGTAGAAGACCAGTGTGTAGGAAATATTATCAGTGATAGTGGTTGTTAATTTGGTTGTATCTTATTAGCTAGATGGAATGAAGGTTATCGAGCTTGGATCATGGCTGAATACATGTTCATGATGAATTATTTGGGTTAGCATAAATCTTGGGGATCATTTTGGAAAGCTTGCATATGCTAAACATGTGATATGTTTCGTTGGCATATTATTTTGTTAGTGTAACATGTTGTTCCTTATTCGATAAAGTGCTAATTATATTGTAACATGTGGAAACATTATTGTAATAATTATAGTGATGCTTAAGAAGGCATGTATGCCTTAGTGGAAACATGAATGTTGGTGATATTACTATGGGGGAGTATTGTAGAAACATGATTAGATCATTATCATGATGATATGTTACATTCATGATTGTGTTTGTCATTGATGTCAACATAACAGTTTTCTAGGGTATCTAACAGAAGAACAATGGTAAAGATCAAGTTGGTATGAACAGATCATTAAGAATTTTCACTAAGCAAGGTTAAAGGGAGATATTACTGAGTGTCTAGTATATGCAACTAACTCAAAAGCATAAGATAGTAAGTCTAAAAGAAGTTATGAAAGTTTTGGTGAAGACTGTTCTAAGATAGAGTTTATAGAAGCATGTTCTAGTAAACGTGTTATATCTCTTAGAAGAGTTGTTATTCTGAGAAGGAAGGTTAAAGGCATGTAGAAGACATGTTGGAGATGACATGGTTAAGCTCACTCATCATAATATTACATATATATAAAGTTATTCAAGCTACAAGGCGACAGATTAATGTTATCGCTAAGTATAACATGTTCTTAATGAGGTCCTATAATAATTAATTGAGAAGGTGTAATAGCTTACTCAAAGAATTGTTTTATGGATTTAGTATAAATGAAAGACATTTTCCTTTGTTATGTATAAATGTATGAATGATTGTAAGAAGCACAAAGAGTGGAATAGAAGATAAACAAGTTGATAAGCAGAGTAGAGTGAAGTTGCAGAAACCTTCATTGCCAAGGTTTTATTGTGAGATCCAAGGTTTGATATTTTGATCTGAGGTTCATGACCTAGTCTACAAGGTCTAATAGTGTTTGGTCCAGTTGACTAGACAGAGGAAAGAGGATTAAAGCATAGTATGAACAAGTATTCTACAAGGAATTTTTAAGAGATCAGTTAGACAGTGAGGTTTAGTGGTCTTGCTCCAAAAGTTGTTGGACAGTGGGTCCTTCTACCTTCGACAACTCCTAACAGGGATTCAAAGTCTCCTAATAGGGACTCTTTTATATTGAATGTGTTTATAGACTCCTAACAGGGTCCATCCTCTAACAAGGAATATATATATTAGTATATCTTTGTGGGCATCATTCCCACCAGGGTTTTCCCTTTGATCAAGGGTTTCCCTAGTTAACAAATCTGGTGTAATTGTGTATGTGCATCTTGTTATGGTTGTTGTTTACTTTGATTGGATGGTTAAGATTAATTAAGGTTTATTAATGTTTTAATTGGATAACTGATTCACCCCCCCCCCCCCCCCCCCCCCAATCTTAGTTACCTTGGTCGACTATTGTTTCTAACAATTGGTATCAGAGCCTAAAGTTTAACAACTTTGGGAGATCCATGGAAAACTTATTTAGAAAGGATAATCTGAGGTTTGATGGAACAAATTATGATAGCTAGAAGGAAAAGTTGAAGACACATCTGTTGTGTATGGGTTTGGAATATTGGATCTTAACAAAATGACAAAAGACAATTATTGTTGAAAGTGCTTTGGAAACTTGTACTGAGGATGAGAGAGAACTTTTCATGTGTAACATGAGAGCTAGAGAGGCACTATTGTCTGCACTGCCTAAAATAGAGTACAACCAAGTAAAATCACTTAATACTTCTCATGAGATTTTGGAAAGCTTTGGAAAATAGTTTTGAAGGTGATGAACATTCTAAGAAATTGAGGCTACAAAGCTAGATTTGTGCATTTTAAGATGTTAAAATGATGGAAGATGAATCTATAAGAACATATGTAGGTGGGATATCAGAAATTATTGCAGGTATTAGATCTCAAGGAGGAACCAAGGAAGATGATGAGGTGCTCTAGAAGATATTGAAGAGCTTAACGCCACCATTTAAGCAAGCAATTCAAATGATACAGTTGTTGAACTCTTGTACCAAAGATTTCACCAAGGAAATATTACTTGGGAGACTTGAAGTAGTTGAGAATGAGCTTAGGAAATCCAGAGAATTATCTAGAACAAAGACAACTTTCAATTCCCTAAATATTCGACCTAATTTGTTAAGGAGCACAAGTGTTAGAGGAGATTTTGCTAGTAGTATCAGAACTGATGAAGATAGAAAGATAGAAGGAGTAGCCCTTCTAGTAAGAAGAGAAAAAAATGGTAAGAAATTTTTTTAATGTTGGACTTGTAAAGAGTTTGGTCATTATGCATCTAAGTGACCTAAAAGAGAGAGAATGTATAAAGGAAAGTTCAAACCTATAAGAGATAGAGATTGTTTGTATGCCAATGAAGAAGATGAATATGATGAACAATAAATAAGTGTTAGTGATGATGAAATAGGATTTTGTGGCTATTAAAGAAGAAAGTCCAGAGAAAATGGCTTTGGTATCACAAGTTGAAAAGAAATCTGATTGGATAATTGACAGTGGTTGTTCACATTAGATGATTGGTGATATGAAAAAGTTTGTTGACTTCAAAAGTTATGATGGAGGCATTGTCAGAGTTGGAAACAATGCAACTTTCCACGTTAAAGTGGATAAAGGTTATTAGTTACAGTTCATAGAGAAGACATGCATGATTAGAGACAAAGATGGAAAGGTAATTGGAACAGGAACCAAATCTAGAGGTAATGTATTTTGGTTGAATCCCAATGAAATGACATGTTTGGTTGCAAAGGTATATGACAGTTAGTTATGGAATAAGAGATTTTTTCATATAAAATTTGACAGCATTGTGAAAACTAGTAGTATGTTTGTAGTTAGAGATTTGCCTAAGATTGTAAATCCTACTAACACAATTTATAAGGAGTGTGTATTGGCAAAACATAACAGATCTTCTTTTCCTAGTAAGAAGTTTACTACTACAGAAAAGTTGGAGATTGTACACACTGATCTTAGTAGCCCTAAAAAGACTAAAGGATTCTATGGTGAAATGTATTTCATGATTATTGTTGATGATTTTTTCTAGAATGATGTGGGTTGCATTTCTTAAAGAAAAATCTAAGGCATTTGATAAGTTCAAGATATTCAAGAATAGAGTTGAGAATGAATTAGATATGAAGATTAAATGTTTAAGATCAGATAGAGTACGAGAATTTACTTCAAATGAGCTTAATATCTTTTATGAAGCTAATGGAATCAAAAGACAATTTTCAGCTCCTAGAACCCCTAAACAAAATGGCATTGCAAAAAGAAGAAATAGGTCAATGACAAAAGAAACTAGAGCTATGTTAGCTGAGAATGATGTAGATGTTTTGGAGAGAAGCTATGAATACAATAGTCTACACTATGAATAGAGTGCAAGTTAGGAAAGACACAAACAAGACCCCTTATGAACTATGGTTTGGTCACTCACCTATAGTTAAGTATTTCAGAATTTTTGGTTGCAAATGTTATATCAAAAGAGATGATGATGTTGGTAAATTTGATGCTAGAAGTGATGAAGGTATTTTTCTTGGTTATTCATTGAAAAGCAAAGCTTATAGATGTTATAATCTGAGAACTAAGACTATTGTTGAAAGTTCAAATGTAAGAGTTGATGAGAAATTTAGGATACAAGAAAGAATAGTTGACTACAAATTTGATGATGAGAATGTTGTTGTTACTAATCCAAGGAATGATGAAGTATATTTTGAGACTAACAAAGCTAAGAGTTGAGATAACAACTCCTACCTCTAGTAAGAATATGACAAAGAATCATCCACTAGAGCATATCATCGGCAATAGAGATAAAGGTGTGATGACAAGAAGAAAAATAAATGAAGAACTATGTCTGATATCTCAAGTAGAACCAAAGAATACAAATGAGGCATGTAAAGATAAGTATTGGAAGCAAGCTATGAAAGAAGAATTGGATCAGATAGTGAAGAATAAGACATGGGAATTAGTTCCTAGACTAGTAGACAAGAATGTGATAGGAACAAAATGGGTATTCAAGAACAACATGAATGACCAAGGTGAAGTTGTAAGGAACAAAGCAAGATTGGTATGTAAAGGTTACTCACAACAAGAAGGAATAGACTATGATGAAACCTATGCTCATGTGGCAAGAATTGAAGCAGTAAGGTTATTCTTAGACTATGAAGCACATAAGAAATTCAAAGTATATCAGATGGATGTCAAGTCAACATTTCTGAATGGAGAACTTGAAGAAGAGGTATACATAGTGCAGCTTGCAGGTTTTCCTTTAATAAATGACAAGGACATGGTATGCAAGTTGAAGAAAGCATTGTATGGCTTAAAGAAAGAACCTAGAACCTGGTATGCAAGGTTAGACAAGCATTTGACAAAACTTGGATATAGCAAAGGTATGGAAGACAGTAATATATACTGGAAAGAAATAGATGATGGATTGATGATTTTGGTAATATTTGTTGATGCTATCATATTTGGAGAAGATGATGATGAAAGTGAAAAGTTTGCAGAAGAAATGAAGAAGGAATTTAAAATGAGTATGATAGGAGAGATGAAATACTTCCTAGGATTATAGATTGTGCAAGATAAAGAAGGAATCTTTATTTCTCAGACTAAGTGTTTGAAAGACCTATTGAAAAGGTTTGGTTTGGAAACATGTAAACCAATTGGAACACCTATGGTAACTAGACACAAGTTATCTACAAAGGATGAGATACGTATTATTGAGCAGAAGAAATACATATCCATGATTGGAGGATTGCAATATCTAACTCACACAAGGCCAAATATAGAAAATGTAGTTGGAATTGTTGCAAAATTTCAAGCTGATCCTAGAGAAGCACATTATGCAGTAGTTAAAAGGATATTTAGGTATTTGAAGGGAACACCAAAGTTCAGATTGTGGTATGACAGATCTAATGATTTCACTTTATGTGCTTATACTGATGTTGATTGGTCAGGCAGTATGGATGATAGAAAGAGCACCGGTGGTGGAGATTTTTTTCTTGGAGGAAGAATGGTTTCTTGGTTAAGAAAGAAGCATGACTGTATGTCATAGAGTACAATAGAAGAAAAATATATTGAAATAGCAGACAATTGTAATCAAGTTGTTTAGATGAAGCAGATGTTGAAGAATATAAGGATAGAATTCAGTGAATCTATTGTCATATATTTTGATAACACAAGAACAATGAATATGTCTAAGTATCCAATGTTTCATTCTAAGACTAAGCACATTTCTATCAAATATCACATGTTGAGAAAGAAAGTTGCAGAAAAGGAAATCAGATTGGAGTATGTAAGAAACAAAGAGAAAATTGTAGATATTTTCACCAAGCCTCTTCCCAAAGATACTTTTGAGTATTTGCAATATATGCTAGGGGTTATGCCCCTACCTACATCAGAGTAGATGATCCAAGAGTACATCAATCCAATGATACAGAGCACTATTGTTTTTTTAGATTGTATGTTTATGCTTCCTATATGGGGGAGTATCTAAAATGGATAGAGTCATCTAAGACTCTTGATAGTTGTTCTTTTGAATAGTATCTTTGGACACTTGAGAAAGTTAGAGATAGTTGTTGCAAAGATAGATGGTTGCTAAAACCTTTGACATTGATGTCAATGGAGGAGAGATTATAGCATGAAAAATAGTTTGATATAGAGCACATTGAGGTATATCAATGGGGAAGAATAATTGATGAAGAGGATTTGAAAAGAAAGGATAACAATCATTTACAGTTGGTATTTTTGGAACTAGATGTTTTTCATCTATGTTGCCATCAATGCCAAAGTGGGAGATTGTTAGAAACAAGAATGCTGATGATATTCCTATGGGGGAGTATTGTAAACATGATTAGATCATTATCATGATGATATGTTACATTCATGATTGTGTTTTTCATTGATGTCAACATAGCAATTTTCTTTGGTATATGACAAAAGAACAATGATAAAGATCAAGTTGGTACAAACAAATCATTGAGAATTTTCACTAAGAAAGGTTAAAGGGAGATACTAATAAGTGTCTAGTATATGTAGGTAACCTTGGAAACATAAGATAGTAAGTTTGGAAGAAGTTATGCAAGTTTTGGTGAAAACTATTCTTAGATAGAGTTTACAGAAGCATGTTCTTGTAAATGTGTTATATCTCTTAGTAAAGTTTTTATTCTGAAAAGCAAGGTTAAAGACATGTAGAAGCTCTCTCATCATAATATTACACGTAGGGGAAGTTATTCAAGTTACAAGATGAAAGATTAATATTATTGCTAAGTATAACGTGTTCTTAATGAGGTCCTATAATAATTAATTAAGAAGGTGTAATAGCTTACTTAGGGAATTTTTTTATGGATTCAGTATAAAGGAAGGATATTTTCCTTTGTTATGTATGAATGTATGAATGATTGCAAGAAGCACGAAGAGTGGAACAAAAGAGAAACAAGTTGATAAGCAGAGTAGAGTGAAGTTGGAGAAAACTTTGTTGCTAAGGTTTTATTCTGAGATATGAGGTTCATGACCTGGTCTACAAGGTTTGGCAATGATTGGTCTAGTTGATAGGACAGAGGAAAGAGGATTAAATCATAGTACAAACAAGTATTCTACAAGAAATTATTAAGATATCAATTGGACAGTGAAGTTTAGTGGTCTTTCCCTAGAAGCTATTTGGACAGTGGGTCCTTCTGCCTTCTACAACTCTTAATAAGGTTGGCACAACTTCTAACAAGGTTGGAATCTCCTAACAGAGTCCATCCTCTAACAAGGAATATATATATATATTGGTATATCTTTGTGGGCATATTTCCCATTGGGATTTTCCCTCTAATCAAGGGTTTCCCTAGTTAACAAATCTAGTTTAATTATGTATGTGCATATTGTTATGGTTGTTGTTTACTTTGATTGGATGGTTAAGATTGATTAAGGTTGATAAATGTTTTAATTGGATAACTAATTCACACCCCTCCTCTTGGTTATCTTGGTGGACTATTGTTTCTAACATGCCTTAATGAGGTCCTATGTAATTATTGTATATTAGGAAAGCACTAATAGGTCAACCTAATTGGTTTTTAGAATAAAGTATAAAGGAAAGATGTTTTCCTTGGGTGCAAGTGTGACTTTGTATGTAATGTACATGCATTAGGGATGTTATTTTGATCAAAGCAAAGGATACGATTGAGTTGATGTTGAATTTTAACTTTAAACAAATTGTATTGGAAATAAAGTTGTTGTATTGGCCAATTCAACTTTTTAATGTTATCCCAAAGATCTATTCTTTGTTGTTGTGACTGAAGCAATTTGGACAGTGGGTTCAATTGTCTTCCTATCAACCTTTAATAGGGTTAGAACCTTCTAACAAGGGTCTTCTAGCAGGGATTGATGTATTGGTTAAAAGGTAATTTTCTCCTAATATGGTCACATCCATTCACAAGGAACTTATATATTAGTACATCATCTTGTGGGTGTCATCCCACTTGGGTTTTCCTTCTAATCAAGGGTTTCCCTTGTTAACAAACCACTATGTCTGTAGTGCCTACCCTATTTTTCTTTTAGTTTTATTGTCGAACACTTTTAGGCCCATTTTCATATTATGTTATTTGATTAGTGATACTTGGTTACCTGATTAGTTGGCACTATTTACATGTTTAGATCACATATTTAATGAGCTACTTTGTACTTGAGGTATTTCATGTGTTATTATGATTCATATTTATTCTTGTAATGATATTTAAATAACTTTATATAATGATTATAGTCAGGTTCATAATGATGTTTTATATAGATTATGGATACTTACCTCATACTTGCATGTGTATTGTGTGCATTCATGTTTTACTTTTATGTTTTTCATGTTTGATGTGGTTGAGGATTTGATGTGTTTGATGTTGTACTCACTTGCTAGTCAGGATCTGCATGATGTACCACTCTCCACCATTTCCTATTTAGTTTATATATACATATATGTACATGCTTGACTTTGATATTAGTTGCAAGTACCTAGCATCACCTTCCCTGAATTGTCAAGATGAGTGTGCCCTATCACGATATCTCAATGGTAAAAGAGGGGAGATAGCTTTCAAGTCCAAATCCCAATCATAGACCTATTTTGTCTTGTGGTAAAGGACAAGTATTCGTTTACTTTACCCTTCCAAATTCCTCAACGTGACGTGAATTCAAGAACCTAAGCCTTGAGGTTGGTTTTTTATGCTTTGCCTGCTTGTCGAGTTTATTTTGAATATGTGGCCTACTTAGTGGCTTCAGCTATAATTAGATAGCCAAGAGAATTATTTAAATAAAAAATTTAATGGAAAATTTTAGGATGGAAAACTTTATTATATTATATTTAATTAATTGAGAATTAATTCAATAGAAGAGTTTAAATTAAAAGATTGGATCAAAAAGTCTCAGTTGGGTATTAATAGCAATTTAAATGCTAAAGTTGAAATTGGTGTAGTTATAATTATTTAATCTTAAAAATTATTAATTTAGAAGTTATTTTTTTAAATAGTGAGATTTAAATATTATTTGGAGTTAAAATACTATTATTATTCTCTAAAAGAATCTTGCTAAATTAAAAACAAGTAGAAATTACAAAATAAATATTATTTTATTAAAAGACACTAAGTGTGCATGAAATATTTAATTAAAATAAAGTAATAAGGAAATAAATAAAATGAGAGGTCATTTGGAAAATAGAAACCCTAACTAGGGTTAAAGGCTTTTGATAGGGAATTTTACCTCATTTCTCCACACAGGGCTTTGGAGGAGCAACTTGAGAATTGAAGATTGGAATTTCTTTGTGGAGTTTTGGAGATGGTAATTTCGTAAGCACACAGAATTATTGGATTGTTAGCATCAGATTAAGGTAGGGTTTTGTAGAAATCAATTTTCAAAAGAAAAAAAAATCTCAAAACTTATGTCTTCTTCGTGCCTGCAAGAATGAAAATTTACTGTGGTAGATCTGTGAGAATTTACATTGATATTGTTGCCATAAATCTAGTTGAAGAATTGAAAACTCTCATTTGAAAAATGATTTTTTGTTGTTGTTGAAATATCTATGAATAAAAAAGAATGAAACCCTTGTTAGAAAATCTTGACATTAGGAAATTAATTGATGGGTAGGGTTTGTAGGACAAGTAAGATTATTATTTAATGAATTCAATCAGTTGAAAATAATTTCTCTACTAGATCTATGATTGAAAAGTTTTGAAATACACACACACACACACACACACATACTCAACAAGTAATAATTAATTACTGTGGTGGTTTTTTTTTTTAACCAGTAAATGACTAGAGGGAGTGGGACCACTTGGGTTCCATGAGGTCGGGTGGTAGTGATTCTTTTACCATTGAGATCCGATGACTGGATACTGATGTTGGGTGTACCTTTGTTGTAAATGTTCTATTCCTCTTACCTGATGATTATTTTGTATGCTCATACTTTGATATCTTGTACTTCAAGTGTTGAGATATTGTGAGATTATATATATCTTATCATGATGTATATTCTTTTAGGATTTCATACCATGCGACATGTGCAGTGGGTGAGTATGCACCTTAGTACTTATAACCTTAGAGTTGACTCATGTGATGACACTTGTCCATATGCACACTAGGTCTCCTATGTGTCTTGTTTGCCTATGAGATTAGATGTTACCTTGTGTACTTAGTACCTTTGAGATAGAATTCTTTCAAGATCTTGAGACTTAGATTCTTGTTGTGACTTTTGGATTACTATCCATTTAGGACTTGAGATTATCTCCTCAGTGTAGTGTGAGTGGGGCCACTTAAGCTCCATGAGGTAGGGTGGTAGTTATTATTTTTCCATTGAAATCTGATAGTTGGATACTGTTGTTGGATGTACCTTTGTTGTAGATTTTTTATTCATCTTACCCTTATGATTATGTTGTATGTTCATACTTTGATATCTTGTACTTTAGTTGTTGAGACATTGGGGGATGATGTATCTTATCATGATGTATATTCTTTTAGCATTTCATACCCTACGACATGTGCAGTGGATGAGTATTCCCCTTATGTACTTGTATATTCTTTCATTTGATTTTTGTACATGTGATTATTCTATGACATGAACTTTTCTTATTTACTGAACTTAAACTTAATAAAACTTATGAATGTGATTCAATGTTATGGAACCCTTGAGAGATGTAATTGTATTGTTCTACTTATGCATGTATATGTTGTGTATTTGATTTATTGCTTGCACATTATTATCACGTGTATGTTTTAATCTCTCTCAAAAAAAGTTTATCAAACTTAGTAGCATTATGGGATAATTTATCTTAGGTTCTCTAGCAGGGTGTTACAGTGTCATTGTGTGTGGTTTATCTCTTGTTGTTGTTCATTGTTTTGGTTAATGAAGTTGGATTTAATGAGTTGGATATAAGTTTGATTTTCTTACAACTAATTCACCCCCCCAGTTGTGTGGGTGGACTTTACTTTCTAACAATTGGTATTAGAGCATCAAGTCCTTGATTGGGAAGCTTGGCTCATCAAGGAGATCAATGACATTCAAGAATGAAAGTTCAAAGTTTGATGGAGACAAATATGACAATTAGAAAGATAAGATGAGAACTCGTTTGATCTACATGAGGATTGATTATTGGTTGATTACAACAACTAAGAAAATAGTGAAAAAAGAAAATGATCTATCTACATGTAGTGATGAAGAACATAAGATCTTAATGTGCAACATGTGTGCTAGAGAAGCACTAGCCTCTGCACTTCTAAAAACTATATTTATTGAGGTAAACAATCATGCACAAAGAAGGCTAGGTTACAGAATTGGAAAACTATGTTTGAAAGTACCAAAATGCAAGAAGATGAATATATAAGGTTATACTTTCAGAGGACTGCTAAGATTGTTACAGGTATAAAGAGTGTTGGAGGAACAATATCAGAGGATCTGAGGTATGTTACATAATCAGATATTTGACCCATGCTTATTATACTAAGGTGATTGCAATAGAAGTTATTCCACTTATGCTTGATTTCAATAAAGAGACTTTAATTGGAAAATCATGGATAGGTTATATTATTATTATTTTATGATATTTCATTATTTAAGTACTATTGAAATGTATTTAAAAGAATGATATGACAAATAAACTTAGTATTTGCAAATTCCTATTTTTTACGAGTCTCATAAATTCAATGAATTCAAAATTTGATCAAATTTAAAGATTACATATTTGTATTAAATTCTTTTGAGAGGATGGTATTTGTTACTATTAAGATATGCAAAATCCCAACATAAACATCAATGATAAAAATAACTCAACATCCTTGTAAATAAACTAAAGGCAAATACTAGACTATACTTTCATTTGAAGTTTGAAGGTCATTCAAACACATTTACTATGGGATTCAAACACTTTGATATTAATGAAAACATGTCTTCATTTTGTTTCATGTGTCTTTTTTTTATGGTAAAATATTTGCATCAATTATTATTTTTTAATGTGTGCAAGATGTGTTCAAACATCTATTACTATTAAGACATATGTTCAAACATCTATTACTATTAAGAGAGGTGTTTTTTTAATGGTAAAACTTTTGAGAGGATGACATCTATTACTATTAAGATATGCAAAATCCCAACATAAACATCAATGATAAAAAAATAACTCAAAACATCCTTGTAAATAAACTAAAGGCAAATAATAGACTATACTTTCATTTGAAGTTTGAAGGTCATTCAAACACATCTAGTATGGGATTCAAACACGCTGATATTAATGAAACCACGTCTTAATTTTGTTTCAATTTGTCTTTTTTTATGGTGAAATATTTGCACCAATTTTTTTATTTTTTTGTGTGCAAGATGTGTTCAAACGATCTTCAAACAATAAATTATAGTCTAAATTTTGCTTCTAGTTAGAGTGAGAGATGGAACTATATAGTGTCACCACCATTCTTTTATATGTTATAAAAACAAAAATGATAAGATAGTTGTTTTCTTCCTTATCTAATAAAAAACAGTCCTTTCAATCTAAATGATTATTTTATGTGTATCTTTTATAAATGTAAAAATTAAATCTAATTTAATATCTCTTCATACCTTTTACATAAATTTTATAAAATACAAATATTTTAGAGCTGATTGATATCACTTGGGCTAATGTTTGGTATGCATTTAGAAGTAGTTTGAATGGGGAACTCTAACCTAAGTTTTGTCACCCCTATTTCTATGTGGGAAACATGTTCTCCCTCAATTAAAACTTTAGTGCACATGCATTATTCATGTCGGTTATAAAACTTAAATGTGCCTATTTCAAAACAACAATAAAATAAAGATTAGACCCACATGGCAAACGTTGGCATTCAATGAAGAGCCAACCCAATATTCATGGCAACAATTTTAGACCAAATATTGGTCAAAGTTGTCTCTTTTCTTTACAAAATCAGATTTCGCAAAACTCATGCAAATACTTTTATGCAAAAATGTAAAGGAAAACGGGTTTTTCTCCCGTACGTATCGGGCGTCAATCCGCTTTTCCAAAGATACGTAGCCGAAATTATCACCGGCTTACCCTGTTCACATTAAGAATGAACATTATTATGTTGTACAACTCATCTTGATTGGACCGTCACTCCGTATAGAAGGGTACTTTATTTTATTTCCATGTTTGCTCATAAAGATGTGTTTTCATGTTACTTATTTTATTTCCATGTTTGCTCATAAAGATTTGTGCACTTTAATTATTTTTCCGAATTTATGTATCTAAATAGAAGAGATTATGTTCGTTAAAGTTAAATATATGTTCGTTAAAGTTAAATATATGTTTTATTTATCTAAGTTAGTTTTTGTTAAAGTGGACTGTTGTTTTTATATTGTACATCGAAAATTTAGTCATAATGTTTGATATTTATTGTAAGAATTCTTAGGTCTGATTGTGTCTAGATTTTTACATCAATGTTTCGAATCACACTCTTTGATCCACCAATAAGATGAAGCAAGAGAGAGAAAGGAGAAATTCAAAGCAAGAGATAGATGATTTTTGCTTGCTCTCTCTTGCTTCATCCTGATGATGGATCATAGAGTGTGATTCGGAACGTTGATGCAAAAACTTAGAAATTCTTACAATAATGTTTGATATTTATTGTAAGAATTCTTGGGTTTGATTGTGTTTAGATTCCTTAAAAAATATTGTGTTTCTTTTGATTCTACCTTAAAATCTCTATTAATGAGCATCTATGTAGAACTGTGGAAAGAATGGTCCATACATGAATTTAGAAACCTTTGAAATATAAGCCTAACAAATATTCTATTCTTTATTTCATGTATGTTTTCAATAATCTTTTAACCATATAATTCTATCTAGCCTAAAATCTTTAAGATATTCAAATTCAAGCAATTCGTGCTTGTCTCTACATGAAAATTTTCACTATATAATGATGTCATCACATTAAAAAAAATTGCACACTAGTTTATAGAAACAAGCTACTATAAAATTTTAAAAACTGGTGAGTTAAGATAGTCACTATAACCCAATATATTGATATATCCGCAACATGAGAGCACAATAAATCAAGGAATCTTAGAACATTATCTTGACAATCATTAACCAATAGTCTTGAGTCAAATTAAACCAATTATCATCATAAGCATCATGTCATGTCACTAGCATCAAGATATTGGATCAATCAAAATAATAACTATCATTAGTCCATCCCATCACGCAGATAATCATATATAAAAAGAAAGAGTATATCTTAATTCAAAATAATCATGGAAAATAAATACAAACACAAGAGACACTACATCCTCCCCTTTTAGACATATGCTTACTCTTGGAAGCTTGCAAAAAGATAAAGGGTAAAAAGCTCTCAATCATGAAGAATCCTCCCATGTAGAAAAGTTTTAGCACTTGGGTCCTATTGGACCCTTACCTTCTCTATATATCTACCTTAGAGGGTCAAACTATGATGCCGAAGAATGCATATGGCGTGCAAAGAAATTTTCCTACCCTATACATGTAAAGAACACCAATCATGAAGATGGGTCATACATTCATAATATACTATCTCAATAGAGAAACATGAAAAACATCATCGATGCATAATAGTCTAAGTAGGGAGGCAGATATATGGATGAAATCTGTATACAGAGGTGAGATTGGTAGAATGGATATAGAAGGATCAAGATATAGGATGGAAAGAATTAGATGTCTTACAAGGAGTGTGTGTGTGTGTGTGTGGAGATAAAGAGAGATGGAGAGGGGAAATAGATATAACTTGATCTAGAAGGGTGATTGTTCCTCTAAAATTGAACTTATAGTTTTGATCTCCCTATTTTAATCTTATATAGGTAGTACACTCCTTAATGTCATATACCACATTTTACACTTGGAGACTAATCGATGTAATTCAAATAGTGGATGAAAATTAATTGAGTATATTTTTTAAGATGGAAGATGCAAAAGAAATATATATTTTCCTTTACTATAATTGATGTAATCAAGATGGGGATGCAAATTAATTGTATTTATAAATATAATTTTTCTATTCTTCAATAAAGAAAAGGATTTTCATATGAGATATATGTTTGCTTTCTTTCCAATTTGCCTAAAAAAAATCTCTAAATAACTCTTTCTCAACATCATTCAAAAAGGGAAAATAATTAAAGAAAAGAAATAAAGAAATATATTTGAAAAAAATTAAGAAGAAAGAAATATATTTTTCTAATTTATTAAAAATAATTTTTAATAATAAAAAGTTTAAATTATGATTTTGGTTTTTGCTATGACAAATTGTATCCCCTCTTTAATAAAAATATATAAATAATAGAAAATAATTAAAAATATTAGATACTTTTATCGAGATTCTTAAAACTTATTAGATTGAAATTTTAATAAAAGGTAGAAACTATTAAAAAATAAATAAATTATAAGTCTTTTGAAGAAGTTTTGAAATATTTTTTAGCATCAATATTTTAGATCACATTGCATGGTTATTATAATAAAAGAAAAAATGCTAACACAAATTTATCATACACAATTATCTATCAAAACCTGTACATTTTATATTATAAATTGTCAAAAATGTCACATCTTTATTTATTATTTTTTGAACTTAAAAGCTTGTCTTATTAATACATCTTTGGTATGCTTGAATAGTTTTGAACAAGTCCACCAAGGACAAATCTTATTGAATGCAAGCGTCAAAACCATAAGGAATGAGATCATAATCATTTCTCAAATTATTAAAACAAAATGGATAACCCCTAATCCTTGATCTAGAGCAAAAGACATCTTTAGATTAAGATATTAAGTAGCTAAACAAGTTTGTAAGTCTAGTATGGAAATTTTAAAAAATATATATTTTTTAAAAATCATTCTACAAGGAAAAAAAAAGCCACCAAAGTCTTGCTAAATATAAAAACTTATCAAAATAAAAATCAAGATATCTCTTAATCTTTGACTTTAACCCAAAAACATCTTAATTTTAAAACTAAGATATCCAAATAACTAAAATGATTTTGTACACTCATTTAAAACATCTAAAACTAGATAAACAATTCTCTATCTACATTAGAAAGCCATCACATAAAGTGTCTTTTTATGTCCAATATTTTGTTTTAGGGGGAGGAGTGAGAATGGCTCTATTATACAATCCACTACTTACGACTCTAAAATAAAAAGACAAGAAAATAGTCCAAAAAAGAAGCATGTATTGATTGTTTTTCAAACCAAGGCCATTTCATAGAAAGCCCAACAACAAGATTCATGCTTAGAATTTGTCAATCTTGTACTTTTCTTGAAATCTTCTCAAACCATGGGACAAGTCTGGCTCTAGTGGTGTCGTTCAATACATTTTAGAATGAATGTGGAATACCCTAAAAGAAAAAAGACATTAAAATGGTCGAAAAAAAAGCATGTATGGATTGTTTTCCAAATCAAGGCCATTTCATAGGAAACCCAACAACAAGACTCATGCTTAGAATTTGTCAATCTTATACTTTTCTTGAAATCTTCTCAAACCGTGAGACATGCTTGGCTCTACATTTTAGAATGAATGTGGAATACCCGAAAAGAAAAAAGACATTAAAATGGTCCAAAAAAGAAGCGTCCATGGATTGTTTTCCAAACCAAAGTCATTTCATAGAAAACCCAACAACAAGATTATGCTTAGAATTTGTCAATCTTGCACTTTCTTGAAATCTTCTCAAACTATAGAACATGTTTGGCTCTAATGGAATTGTTCAAAACATTTTGAAATGAATGTGAGATACATATGAATATGAATAGTTCAAGCTAGACAACAACTTGTGCTACTTATAATTTGAATCCTCCAAATTTCTCCCCAAATTCTCACCAAACCAATCTATTTTCTTCATCACGTGGTTCTAGACCATAATAAAATTCAAGTCAACTGTCTTAATTCTTAGTTTAAATCTTTTTCTGAGAATTTGACAAGAATGTTTTCACCAAGGTGAAAATTTTATGAATAGGAGATTTCTTGTGTTTGAAGGAAATGGAGATGAAATGTGAAAAGATGTTAACTTTGATATTTGTTTGTAATGGGCCTACAATTTTTGACTTGGGATGCTCATTCATTGATTGTGTAAAATAAATCTGTCATCTCGACGTGCGCCGCCAATAATGTCTCATTAAATTAATATATTCTCACCTTCAAAGTCCAACTTTAATCAAGACAACCAGCTAAATCCGTCAGTCTGAAAGAAGCAGCTGTAGAAACCCAAATTCAAAGTTAGCAGGAAGTTTGCCTCTCAAAAGAAAATTTGAAACACGGTTTTACTCTCGTTCAGACATGTAGAACGTGGGGAAGCCTTGGTTTTTCAATATAATATTGATTTGGGTTTGAATTTTTAGGAAGTATAATAATTTAGGTCAAGGTTTTAGAGATTTTGATTTATTGGATATTTATTTTGTCAAAATTGTTGTGTATGTTGATGTCATTTTGGTTCAATATAAGGATTTCGAGTATTTATTCTATCAAAATTAGATTTCGACATGTCGTTTTATTAGAATTGTTTCATTTTTTACTGACAATAAATTGGTTAAGACAGGATTAAGTAATATCTCGTTCCATCAAAATTTCTATTTATTTCATCACTTTTTTCTCTCACATGTGAAAAATTTGCAAGGCTTGATTTTTCTCTATGATATAATAAGTTAGGTCAAGTTTATGAGATTTTGATTTACAAATATCTATTTTGTCAAAATTGTTTTGTGTATGTTGATGTGAACATCAAATACTCGAAGTATCTATCTTATAAAAATTAGAGTCAATTCATTTCATTAGAACTGTTTTACTTTTGCTAATATCATGTTGGTTAAGACCAAGGATCAAGTAGTATCTCGTCCCACCAAAATCATCTAGATTCTATCTATTTCATCTTTTTGTTTTTCTCTCTCCTTCAAACATGTAGAATTTTTTCAAGGCTTGGTTTCAAATTGTTTGGTCTATTTATTTCATCATTTTTTGGCTGAAGCAAATATTCTTTTGGTTAAGAGCCAAGGATTACACGACATATATAATCAAAATTGTTCCATTTATGTTGATGATATCACTTTTGTTAAGAACCTAATATTAAGTAGTATCATTTAGGCACCAAAATTGTCTACGTAATATTTATTTCATCAAAATTGAACATTTTGTTTATGCTAATATCACTTCAGACAAGAGTTATCCATCCAACCAAAATGATCTAGTCTATATGGATATCACTTCAATGAAGAGCCAAAAACTAAGGGGTAATTATTCCACTAAAATTATCTAGTCTATACTAATATCTCTTTTCCTTAGAGATAAAGACTAAGGCATATCCATCCCATCAAATTCATAAATGGCACGATCTAGGTAACTTTGTCTCTTATATCATACATTTAAAAGTTGGAATCTTTGTGGGAGGTGTTATCAAGGAACATACCATCAACTTTATTAATTGTACTCAACTAATTGAAGGGATTTTTAATTTGAATATAGTCAAGAACATTACCTCATTTCATACATTACATCTTTAAGATTTTGAATCTTAATGGGTGTTATAATCAATAAACATACCATCACCTTGACTGGTTATACTCAACCCATATATTGCATTTTTAATTTAAATATAAGTCACAATCCTAACCTTGTCCTTTATATCATGCCTACAAATGTTTGAATCTTAATGAATGACATAATTAGGAAACATACCACCACCTTTACCAATTGAATATATTTATAATTAATTACAACCGCACTTCCAACCTCATCCCTTATATCACACCTCTAAAAATTTGAATCTTAGTAGGTGTCATAACCAAGGAACGTACCATCACCTTCACCAATTGTACTCGTCCGACTAAATAAATTTGTAATATAAATATAGATACCATCCCAACCTTATCTTGTATATTGTACCTCTAAAAACTTGAGCCTTAATTATCTGTAACATACCACCACGCCACCAATTTCACCCAACCAATTGAATACATGTGTAATATAAATACAAATATAATCTCAACCTCATCTCTTACTTCACATCTCTTAAGAGTTTATATCTTAATAGATGAATAACTCAAGAAACATTCTATCACCTTCAATAATTGTACTCAACTAGTCAAATGGAGAGACTAACCAAGAAACGTACCACCACCTCACCAATTTCACCTAATCAATTGAATACATTTTTAATACAAATACACATACAATGCCAACCTCATCCCTTACCTCATACCTCTTAAGAGTTTCAATCTTAATACATGAATAACTCAAGAAACCTTCCATCACCTTCCATCACCTTCAACAATCATACTCAACTAGTCAAATTGAGAGAGGAACCAAGAAACATACCATCACCTTCACCTATCGTAATCAACCAATTGAATACATTTCTAATTTAAATATAGATACGACCCCAACCTCATTTCTTTACCCCACACTTCTAATAGTTTGAATCTTAATAGATGACCTAGTCCAAAAATATATTGTCACATTCGTAGAGTGTACTCAACCAATCAAATGAATACACGATCAAGAAACATACCATCACCTTCACAAATTGTCCTTAATTGATTGAAATACATGTACAATCTGAACCTCATTCAATATCTCACTTCTTTAGTAGTTCAAATCCTAATCTATGACATATAATCACCTTCACCAATTGTACCCAACTATTCAAATCGATAAACTTATCAAGTTACATACCATGGCCTCCACCAAATATACTCAACCAATTAAACATATCTATAATTTTCATAACCAATAGTCTTCAATAGTACCACCTATAACTTACAACATAAAAATCAAAAGTAGAGATGTTTCTCTATCTATTCAACAAAAATACATGTATAATTTGAACCTCAATTCAATATCTCACCTCTTTAATAGTTCAAATCCTAATATATGACATATAATCACCTTCACCAATTGTACCCAACCATTCAAATAGATAACCTTATCAAGATACATGCCATAACTTCCACCAATTATATTCAACCAATCAAACAAACAGATCTATAATTTTCATACCCATTAATAGTACTACCCGTGTAACTTACAGCATAAAAAATCAAAAGTAGAGACGTTTCCCTCATCCAGTTGTTGGGAAAAAAACATCCGTTCTAGAAAGTGAAAGAAGGGTCGAAGCATGGGAGGGTGTGAAAAGTGAAAAAGACTAGAAGGTCAAGTCCATTGCCTCTGCGCTGACGCCGTCAATGCGAACGTGGCCCATAATGTCTAAAGTCTAAGGCTGAACACTGGATTCAATCCCAGCCGTCCACTGCGCTGCGGGAATGGCGGGCTTGGAGACGCGTTGAATGAGCGTACAACTTTCCACCTAATACAGTTGTGCCACGCTATCATGGAAAAGACTAGGAAATGGGCTGTGAAGTTGTGGGGGGCATTTTATTCATACCCTCGCTTCTTTTTCTCAAACTTTCAACTTCCCATCTCAAGAAGAAAATCAGTCCTTTTTTGCCCTTGATTGGATCGCTCAAGCCCTTTTTCTCTTTTACCCTGTTTGAACCCAAATTGTATTCTTTGGCATTCGGAATTTGGACCCAATTTGCATTTTTTCTTCTGCTTTGGGTTTTTCAGATCTGTGGGTTGAGGCATTCATGGGAGAACAACTCTTGGCCGAGAGGTTTAGTGAGCAGAACCGTGGTTTAAGAGGAATGAATGGTGTTAGGCTTGACAGGCTCATGGGGATTGATCTCTCTGTGAAAGTTGAAGAGGGCTCCAATGGCGGCTCTGGTTATGGAAACTGCAAGGATTTCTTCTCTCTGCAAGGAGGAAGTGGTGGCTTGAGTTTCAAGCTCCTGACCAGTGATAACGATGATGATAATGGGTTTCAAGATGATGAGACCAAACAATTGGTGACTGCAGACCTTAATGGCGTTGCTGTTGAGGAAAATGGCTTGGAGAAGAATGATATTTCGGTAAGGAGTTTTGATTGTATGTTGGGTTGGGTTGTGGGATGAGATTTTTGGTGAAATTAGGGTTCAGATTACGTTTTCCTTGGGTTCTGATGATTTTTTTTGTTAATTGTGTTTGTGAAGACCGGATTGCAATTGGTGACTGCACTGCCCAATTCTGCAAGTGATCGGTCAACTGTGGAAGATTTTGTTTCTCCGGTTAACTCTCCTCAAACTTCTGATCCGGATGATTCAGATCCTGACCCGAGAATTGAGGTAATGGTTCTGGAATTTGTTACAATTTCTTGATTTCTGGTTTGCATTTGTTTAGTTTTTTGATAATATGGGATGGGGAAGGTTCAATGGGCATTGCTATATTAATGTTATCATATTTTTATAATCTATAAATTGATAAATTATAGTTTTTCTGCCAGAAGTTCTTCTGACATATCAGTGATATCATATTTCCAGATTTATTCCAAATTCATAATATTGATCAGATTGTGTGAGACCTTTTTTTAAAGTTCTCTTGCTCATATGGATCATCAAAGTACTAAAAAGCATTAAAACTTACAACACTAGTACTTTTGATTGATGCAGGTGGACACGCTTCAGAGAGAACTAACACGTATCAATGATGAAAATCAGAAGCTGAAATTCATGTTGAACCATTTAACCAACAATTACACGAGCTTACAGATGCATCTTACATCTCTAATGGAACAGCCTCGCCACTCTCATGATAAAGTTCCTGAAAAGGTGAGATACATGTTCTCTAATAGAGTATCTTAGATGGGAAAAGCCATAGCTTAGAAGATTTAGAGCTTTTGAATTCGATTCGCTTATATGCATAGGAGAGCTAAAGAAAGTAACGTAGAAAATCTTTTCTATGTCCTCGTCTACCATTCGAATTCTCATTTTTCCATTGATGTCAATCCTTCCCTAGTTTCTTACAACACTCCTGAATTTTTCAGGTAACACTAAAGAGTGAAGAAAATTTGGAAAACCCGGTAAAAGTGGAACAAAACAAAACCTTTTTACAAAACCAGGTTCTAGAAGCTCGAGATCCATCGAAGTTTGGCAGCACTGATGGTCACGAAGATTCTCATAGGTTCGAAGACCATGATAAGGCGGCCCCCAAGTCTGAAGAGATGTTGAATCCTTTTGATAATATGAGGAAGCCCGGTTATATGCAGAAACTCCATGAATCGAGTTTAAGAGGTAGTTTTGATATTCAAATTCATTTGCTATAAGAAATATCCTTGCTTATTGAAAATCAATTGCTCAATCTTCTCTTGTAAAGCATGTTACTAAATAGATTTTGGCGCATACAGGCAATGAAATAGTCGATGGATCAGCTTCATCAGATCATTCTCTTAATAATCATGAAGATGAACTGCAGACTGATACAAGGGAGGATAGCCTGGATGGAAGGCCCAACAAGGCACAGAAGATTGTACATCCCAGTGAGGCGACTATCAGAAAGGCCCGAGTTTCAGTCAGAGCTAGAACTGAATCACCTATGGTATGTCATCCTCGAATAGTCAAACACAACTCTTAATTTTATATATTTGATTTCTAACCATAAAATTAGCATCTTTTCTTAAAGATCAAACCGTTCAATAGTCAAAAGTATTAGTTGGTATTGATTCCAAATGTGAATTGAAAACATACACAATTTAATCAAAACTTTCTAATTTTCAAACCGTTCAACAGTCAATAGTATTAGTTGGTATTGATTCCAAATGTGAATTGAAAACATACATAGTTTAATCAAAACTTTCTGATTTTGAAATTGGATGAGAAACTTTCAACCATATCATCAAGAGTTTTACTCAGAACTTTTTTATTTTGAAATTGGATGAGAAAATTTCAACTTCATGAAAGAAAAACCTCCATGGCGGGACAATGGATTTTTTTTAAAAAGTTCTTTTGGGTCTTAATCCAGAAGCTTGTATAATCAACCTCAAAACCAGTTTTCTTGGTCTTGAGTCTTTTTAGTCAATTATGTAGACGGGATATGCAGAAAAACTGTTCCTTCTCTTGGGTTTTGTGCACTTTTTATTGAATAAAGCTGATTAAATAATTACATAAAAAGAGAGCAGCAGTCTATGGGACAATATCAGCCAGCTCGTAGGCTGGAAAACCAAGACACAAGCAATGAACGCTACGTAACAGCCAGCTCGTAGGCTGGAAAACCAAGACACAAGCAATGAACGCTACGTAACAGCCAGCTCGCAGGCTGGAAAGCCAAAACATAAGCTATAGAACAGATGCAATACATGATCAATATTAGGACTGCACTAAACTTGAAACTTAATGTGTTGCTGGAGCTGTTTGAAACATTTTATCTCACTAGCATGGGCTTGGTCTTCATAAGATTTATGTGTTTGCAGACTCTTTGAGACAATGCATTTTGCTAAGTAGATGTGGGCTTTTGTACAATTGTAATCAGTTGTTTCTAATCTTTTTAGAAAGGTTATAGAATGATTTCTTTGCTTGGAATGATTCCTAACCCAATCTTATATGGTGATTTCAGATAAGCGATGGGTGCCAGTGGAGAAAATATGGGCAAAAGATGGCCAAGGGTAACCCATGCCCAAGAGCTTACTACAGGTGCACAATGTCAGTAGGTTGTCCAGTGAGAAAACAAGTACAACGCTTGGCAGAAGACAGATCCATTCTCATCACAACATATGAAGGAAATCACAACCATCCACTTCCACCAGCAGCCACAGCGATGGCATCCACAACATCAGCTGCTGCCTCCATGCTCCTCTCTGGCTCCTCCACTTCCTCAGACAATGCTGGTTTCAATGCAGCAGCAGCATCCATCATGGCAGGAGGTCTCATGCCTTCCACTCATGTTCCAGGAGCCAGCATATCAGCCTCAGCCCCATTTCCCACCATCACCTTAGACCTCACACAAAACCCCAACCAACTTCCACAAGGTCAGATGGGCTTTCACCCAAGGCTACTTTCATTGCCTTTCGGAGGAGGAGAGGCTCAAGCACAAAAGTACTTCAACACTTCAGCATCTCAGGCATATGGACATCATCATCCCATCTTCAACAGCAATGATACAATGTTTGCCCCTCTGGCAGGACAGCAAAGGCCACCATTCATTCCCAACACTGGTGGAGGAGTTACATCAGCAACACCATTAATGGGGTTCAACAATGGTCAATCTGCGCAACACCCTTCATTAGCTGACACCGTCACTGCCTTAACAGCTGATCCCAACTTCACATCAGCCATTGCGGCAGCTATCACTTCTCTCCTCCAAAACAACAATAATGCCAATTCCAATGCCACCCATTCTCAGCAATCTGGATTAACAAGTGAACCTCTCCATGCCATGAATGAACAACACCAATAAATTACACCACCCTTTGTTTACTAGGTTCTTAAATACATGTTTTCTTCCCATTTGTGCAGTGGAAATAGTCTGAAAGGGAGTGTATAGTTTTCGTTGGAGACATTGGAAATTATTTTGTATAGTTGTTCTTGTTTTATATGTACATGTAAAACAACCATCCCATACATCTGTAATGTCTACAGTTATATACTTCTTTGACGACTCTACTGTATTCATCTATTCTTTAAGAAAAAATGGTCCATAGGCACCACTGTAATCTGAAGTTGGAGCTCATATCAGAGGCTCGAGGCCAAGTTTTAGACGAAAACTGCAACTTTGTTTATCACCATACGTCACATTGAGAGTTTATGAAAGATAGGATCTTTGAAATTCTGCTGATTATGTAATGGCACAAATAAAGGCTCTCTTGTTTAGTTACTGATAGGAATATCCTATTGTTGCATCTCACTTCTGAATTGAGACTTAGACGTGAGTAGAAAGTTTGGCTCTTGTTTCAACTTAGAGGAGAAAACTATTTGTTCTTCGAGGAGGAAACTATTTGTTCCATACAAATTACTATTGTAGTCATTTAATTTTTTTCCCATAATTTGATTTAATGTGAAAGACTATATGTCATTATTTTTAGAGGATTGCTCGTTGTTATATCATTTTGGGTTTTTATTAGGTCATTTATATTAATTATTTTGATGTGGTAAAATTGTTTATTTAGAAAACTTGTGATATTGTTGGTAAATGTGTAATTTTGAAATTTGTAAAACTTATCTAATGGAAAGTGAAGAAAATGTTTGAAGAGTTGGATAGATCGTGAAAGAATAACTATCTTTTTTTGTGTTTGAGAGGGACATCTTCTTCATAAGGTATCAATTTGAATCGTGAGATAAAGCTTGAAACAAACTTTTCCATGAACTATTTCCTTCACAAATAAGACTTATTATGTAGTAGAGCTCATCATTAATTCACACCACATGATAGATTAATAATAACATTAAAAAAATTACTAGGACAAAAACATTATGGATACACATCCAAAATACCTTGTATTCCCTCTTCATGAGCATTCAAAATATCTTCATAATGAACACATCTGAGTATATATATGTCTTTCTTTGTTATTATTACATAACTACTTAGAAGCTAACTTTTGATTTGCTTGAAGAATACAATTAGTTTTAATAAGTTTACCAAGTTCTTGACCTAAGGAAGGTAAAGTTTATTTTATATTCTATAACATGCATTTAAGAATGTTACTTTTATCTATAAGACAATGAACACTTAAATCATGTGAATTTTTTTTTTGACTAAATAAAAAAAATAGAAACTTATCTTTCTCTTTTTCTATAAACTCTTCTTTTATCTTGCATCTTTTGTTGTTTTTGTTTTTTTTCTTTTAATTCTTGTTGACATGGGATATTCCTTTGACCCTTTCAAAACTTTCAACAACATGATTGGTAGGAAGAGCTCTTCATATTGTTGATGCTCCCTTTTGATACTTCAAGCTTCAACTTACATGTAAAATTGCTTCTTCTACTAACCTTGTCAAAAGTTAGGCTAGGCATGAAAATCTTCTAACTTACCAAAAAAGTGATCTTCCCATGAAACTCTTTGAATCTTCTCTTTTTAACTTAGTACTTCACTAAGTTGTAGAAAATTCTTAAAATACCTATATTAATAACTTTTCTTTGAGCTCATTAATGAAAAACCCTTCCACATTAACTTTGTCCAAGATTCTCTTAGTTTTACAAATTTCTTATATTATGGAGATTCAAGCACTTTGTCCAAGATTCTCTTAGTTTTACAAATTTCTTATATTATGGAGATTCAAGCTCTTTTGCTAATACCACATTTTTGCACCGAACTGGGAACTTTTGAAAGTTTGAAGAGTTGACCAAACTTCAAAAGTTACAAATGTGTTGAAATGCCCCCTCTACATACTTTTGAAAATATTCAGAAGTTGTCATCTCCCCATTTAAAGATAGAACTATAATAATAATTAGATAATACAATATTATTAAATAAATAATGATAAAAAAATCATATTAAAAATAATATTGAAATAAAGTAATAATAAATTATAGTTAAATATATAAAATCTATTATCAATAAAATAATATTTAGTATACATTTAAATAAATTAGATAGTAATAAAATTATAATGAATATATAAATAAATAAAATTACATAAAAGAGAGAATATTGTAGAAAGTATACTTCCTACCTGAATAACATTTAATAGTGAATGACAATAAGCACACAATAAATAAGTAAATAAATTATATAATATGAATTAACTAAATCTTTAATGAAAAGTGAAGAGATATATAATGATAAGATATGACTTCTTCAAGTTAAAATATAAAAGGGAAGAGAGTTCATTTTAACTAGGGGAAAGAAGATGAGAAGATAGAAGCTAAAGATGAATTAATGGAAGAGGAAAGGAACAAGAAGAAAAGAAGGAAGTGATTGTTGAGATTATTGGCATTGTAGCGCCCCACCAGGGAACCTAAAATAAATTAACCTAAAGTTGCACTAAGTTTTCCAAACATTTTTTTAAAAAGATAATAACAATAAGAGATAATATAGTAGAAGCAATAACTCACATACATACAACCATTAAAAATAGATTACATCTCTTAAGGGTCCCATGATGTTGAATCACATAGATAAATAAGTTCTATTAATACTAAATCCAATACATAAGAAATCTACATTAAAGAATTATTACAAGTACAATTCCAATTCAATAATATAAAATTACATTAGATGTCACTTGGCAAAATTAGCATAATCATCCATTGTACAAGTCACATGTTATGAAAAGATCAAAGAATATACATAATGAATAAAAATGCATCATCTTATAAGATCTCTGATAATCAAGTACAATAAAATAGAATATAACCATCTAACATAAGTACAAGATTAAAAAAAAGGAACAACTACACAGGTACATTCATGTTAAGAAAAATCACCACCACCTAACCTTGTGGAACCTAAATGGCCCACTCCCATTGTGCTGAGGGGATAGTCTCAAGTCCCATGCAAATTTCAATCCACAAGTCATAACCAATATCTATGTCAAGGGAATATTGATAACAATCCATTTCAAAAGAACCAAGACACAAATGACATCTAAACCCAAAGGAAAAAAAGACACATAGGAAATCTACTATGCAAGTGGGAAAGTGTCATCGCATGAGCCAACTCTAAGGTTACCCTAGTAGCCTATCTAGACTCCCACCCCCTCGTGTCTCTATGAGGCATCAGTATCCTTTCATACAAACAAGGCATACTAATGAGGCAAGGTCGCAACCAAGCATCCTTTCTACTCCCATCCTAGCTTGTACTAGCACTCAAGACATGGGCAAGGAAAAACTCTAACTCTTATTAATTCATTTTACTCTCATTTAATGAAATGTTATCACTTATTAAAAAAAACTTACAATGGATTACCCAAGAAACCTCTTTAGGGTCCCGACATCCATTGCAAGCCACTTTCCAATGTACACATAGATTACCTACCCTAAGCTCATGAAAAGTACAACTCATAAAATCATAATTTTCACCTCAGTCCTTTACAAGCAACTGGAAAGCACATATATATAAAACACAGTATTCACCTCAGTCGATTACAAGAAACTGGAAAGTACCTAAAGACCAATCACAATAATCAACTTAGTCTTATACAAGCAATTGGAAAGCACCAGAAGATAACCGATCAAAAACTCAAAGATTACAACAAGAAAGTCATAATAATCACCACATTTCTATACAAGCAACTAGAAAGCACTAACAAGCACTAATCAAAATTCATCATAGAAATACATTAATACATCACCATGGTTGGGTATAAAAGATCGTGACTGAAAATATAACCATAACATCATCACAAAACAAAACCCCCAAGCCTCTAGTAAACATCTTAACTAGTCAATGCACTAAGTCAAACCCAAAACCCAACATGAAAAACAACATACATCACATCAGAGTTTTAACAATGTAGTTTTCATAATTTTTTTGGTTTGACAACATAAAAATTCGATTTTCAATTGGTTTCAAATTTTCTTTTTTGTTTGTTTTCAAAGTGTCATATCTGATAAAAAATTCAAGTTAACAAATATAATAAGAAATCCAACAATCCAATAAAAACCCCTAGTATAAAACTCATTTCATAAAAGTGTATCATTTAAACAAAATCTCGGTTTAAAAAAATGAACAATTAATGATTTCTAATAATAAGGGTATGTGCAAGATCATGGTGTACCAAACTATGGCCTTAAGTGGCAGTGAAAAATCAGCAAATCAGGGTTATGTCAACTTAACACATAATTTTAAAGTGGTTATGGACTTTATATAAAAAAGTTGTAAGAAAATAATTTGTAAAAAATTGAATGTAGTTTCTAAACTACTAGGCCTTATCAGGGGAAAAAAATAATTGATTGGTCAAAAGTTTGGTTTTTAATGCAGTACTACGAAAATTTCAGGGCAAAAATAAAAAGTAGGTGTACGTCTGACCACCTTAATCAAAATCAAATGATAATATTTTTTAAATATAATTATAGATATAAAAATTAGACTCATGCCCAGATGTGACACATATTTTTCGCTATTTTTATTCCAAATAATAATTAAATATAAATTTTCTACCAAAACTTTATCGGAAAAAAAAAACTCTCTTGTCTGACCACCTTAACTAATGGAAAATTTTACCAAATTTAATTTTTTAATATATTTTTCTTATACTAGGCCAAGCATAGAATGTGACGCAACTTTTAGATTTAAAAAATATTATACCGTTTGAAATTTATAGCTATTTTTCAATCAGTATGTCAATCAACACTTTACAATAATCTTCATTGATAATTAACTAATAAATACTTATCAAACTCAAAATTTGACAAAAATTATATCGATGGAATCTCGAGAGTGATATTAAAAAACCCTTTTCGTTTCATTCAATTTCGATCAAAATAACATTGTCAGATAGCTACCTAAAGTCTAAGTGTCACTAAAACCCTCCTCAAACACATTTCTTGGGTTGACCAGGTAGGCTTGGTGAATACTAGGCCTAATCGGATATCCGATCTCAAAATGATATCTGATATGGCTCAGTGAGCCCCCATCCGCCTTTGGAGGGAAATTTCAAATCATAAGACATTTTAGAGTGAAAATCGAGTTTTTGATTTATAGTTTATAACTTATCAATTATTTGAGTTATATATATATATATATATAATAACGTAACATAAAGATATAACATATAATATATTATATTATATTATTATTATTTTTCCTATATTTTTATTAAATATAATAACATAATATATATTATATATATGTATGTTATTAATATATCATAATATATTATCTTATTAGTTTAATATACATACATACATACATACATACATACATACATACATACATACATACATACATACATATATATATATATATATATATATATATATATATATGTCCCTAGGGGTCCTAGATTCTTATGGGTCGAAGGGGGTCATAAGGTGACCTATAACCCCCTTCGACCCATTACATGATGACATATGTCCCTAGGACCCCTAGGGACATATTAAAATCATTTAGAATCGTTCTTATGGGTACAACATATGTCTCTAGGGGTCCTAGGACCCCTAGGGACATACGTCATCATGTAATGGGTCGAAAGGGGTCATAGGTCAACCTATGACCCACTTTGACCCATTTGAATGATTCTAATATGTCCTTAGGGGTCCTAGGGCCCGTAGGGACATATGTCATCATGTAATGGGTTGAAGGGGGTCATAGGTTAATATGTCCCTAGGGGTCCTAGGAGGACCCCTAGGAACATATGTCATCATGTAATGGGTTGAAAGGGGTCATAGTTCAACCTATGACCCCATTTGACCTATGAACCCCTTTGACACATAATAGGACCCTTAGGGACATAATAGAATCATTCCTATGGGTCAAAAAGTTTCATAGGTCAACCTATGACCCCCTTTGACCCATTTGAACGATTATATTATGTCGATAGGGGTCCTAGGACCCCTAGGGACATATGTCGTCATGTAATGGGTCAAAGGGGGTCATAGGTCAACCTATGACCCCCTTTGACCCATTTGAACGATTCTATTATGCCCCTAGGGGTCCTAGGACCCCTAGAGACATATGTAATCATGTAATTGGTTGAAGGGGGTCATAGGTCAACCTATAACCCCCTTTGACCCATAAGAATGATTCTATTATGTCCTTAAGGGTCCTAGAACCCCTAGGGACATATGTCATCATGTAATGGGTCGAAGGAGATCATAGGTCAACCTATGACCCCCTTTGACCCATTTGAACGATTATATTATGTCCTTAGGGGTCTTAAGACCCCTAGGGACATATGTCATCATGTAATGGGTCGAAGGGGGTCATAGGTCAACCTATGACCCCCTTTGACCCATTTCAACAATTCTAATATGTCCCTAGGGGTCCTAGGACCCCTAGGGATATATGTCATCATATAATGGGTCGAAGGGGGTCATAGGTCAACCTATGACCCCCTTTGACCCATTTGAACGATTCTATTATGTCCCTAGGGGTCCTAGGACCCCTAGGGACATATGTTGTCATTTAATGAGTCAAAGGGGGTCATAGGTCAACCGATGACCCCCTTTGACCCATTTGAAAGATTCTATTATGTCCCTAGGGGTCCTAGGACCCCTAAGGACATATGTCATCATGTAATGGGTCGAAGCGGGTCATAGGTCAACCTATGACCCCCTTTGACCCATAAGAATGATTCTAATATGTCATAGGGGTCCTAGGACCCCTAGGGACATATGTCATCATGTAATGGGTTGAAGGGGGTCATAGGTCAACCTATGACCCTATTTGATCCATAAGTACGATTCTATTATGTCCCTAGAGGTCCTAGGATCCCTAGGGACATATGTCGTCATGTAATAGGTTGAAGGGCGTCATAGGTCAATCTATGACCCCCTTTTAGCCATTTGAAGGATTCTATTATGTCCCTAGGGGTCCTAGGACCCCTAAAGACATATGTCATCGTGTAATGGGTCGAAAGGGGTCATAGGTCAACCTATGACCCCCTTTGACCCATTTGAACGATTCTAATATGTCCCTAGGGGTTCTAGGACCCCTAAGGACATATGTCATCATGTAATGGGTCAAAGGGGGTCATAGGTCAACCTATGACCCCCTTTGACCCATTTGAACGATTCTATTATGTCCCTAGGGGTCCTAGGACCCCTAGGGACATATGTCGTCATGTAATGGGTTGAAGGGGGTCATAGGTCAACCTATGACCCCCTTTGACCCATAAGAACAATTCTATTATGTCCTTAAGGACATATGTCATCATTTAATGGGTTGAAGGGGGTCATAGGTCAACCTATGACCCCCTTTGACCCATAAGAACAATTCTATAATGTCCCTAGGGGTCCTAGGACCCCCGAGGACATATGTTGTCATGTAATGGGTCGAAGGGGGTCATAGGTCAACCTATGACCCCCTTTGACCCATAAGAACGATTCTAATATGTCCTTAGGGGTCCTAGGGCCCCTAGGGACATATGTCATCATGTAATGGATTGAAGGGGGTCATAGGTCAACCTATGACCCCTTTTGACCCATAAGAATGATTCTAATATATATGTCCTAGGACCCCTAGGGACATATGCCATCATGTAATGGGTCGAAGGGGGTCATAGGTCAACCTATGACCCCCTTTGACCCATAAGAATGATTCTATTATGTCCCCAGGGGTCCTAGGACCCATAGGGACATATGTCATCATTTAATGGGTCGAAGGGGGTCATAGGTCAACCTATGACTCCCTTTGACCCATATGAATGATTCTATTATGTTGTCATGTAATGGGTCAGACCCATTTGAACAATTCTATTACATCCCTAGGGGTCCTAGGACCCCTAGGGACATATGTCATCATCTAATGGGTCGAACAAGGTCATAGGTCAACCTATGACCCCCTTTGACCCATTTGAACGGTCCTAGGACCCCTAGGGACATATGTCATCATCTAATGGGTCGAACGGGGTCATAGGTCAACCTATGACCCCCTTTGACCCATTTGAACGATTCTAATATGTTCCTAGGGGTCCTAGGAGCCCTAGAGACATATGTCGTCATCTAATGGGTCGAATTGGATCATAGGTCAACCTATGACCCCTTTTGACCCATTTGAACTATTCTATTATGTCCCTAGGGGTCCTAGGACTCCTAGGGACATATGTCATCATTTAATGGGTTGAAGGGGGTCATAGGTCAACCTATGACCCCCTTTGACCCATAAGAATGATTCTATTATGTCCCTAGGGGTCCTAGGACCAGGACATATGTCGTCATGTAATGGTGACCCATAAGTATGATTCTATTATGTCTCTAGGGGTCCCAAGATCCCTAGGGACATATGTCATCATGTAATGGGTCAAAAGGAGTCATAGGTCAACCTATGACCCCCTTTGACCCATTTGAATGATTCTATTATATCCCTAGGGGTCCTAGGACCCCTAGGGACATATGTCATCATGTAATGGGTTGAAGGGGGTCATAGGTCAACCTATGACCCCCTTTGACCCATTTGAACGATTTTATTATGTCCCTAGGGTCCTAGGACCCCTAGGGACATATGTCATCATGTAATGGGTCAAAGGGGGTCATAGGTCAACCTATGACCCCCTTTCACCCATTTGAATGATTCTAATATGTCCTTAGAGGTCCTAGGACCCCTAGGAACATATGTCATCATGTAATGGGTCGAAGGGGGTCATAGGTCAACCTATGACCCCCTTTGACCCATTTGAACGATTCTATTATTTCCCTAGGGGTCCTAGGACCCCTAGGGACATAATACAATCATTCTTATGGGTCAAAGGGGGTCATAGGTTGACCTATGAATGTCGTCATGTAATGGGTCGAAGGGGGTCATAGGTTGACCTATGACCCCATTTGACCCATAAGTATGATTCTATTATGTCCCTAGAGGTCCCAGGATCTCTAGGGACATATGTCGTCATGTAATGGGTCAAAGGGGGTCATAGGTCAACCTATGACCCCCTTTGACCTATTTGAACGATTCTATTATGTCCCTAGGGGTCCATATGTCGTCATGTTATGGGTCGAAGGGGGTCATAGGTTAACCTATGACCCCCTTGGACCCATTTGAACGATTCTATTATGTCCTTAGGGGTCCTAGGACCCCTAGGGACATATGTCGTCATGTAATGGGTCGAAGGGGGTCATAGGTCAACCTATGACACCATTTGACCTATTTGAACGATTCTATTATGTCCCTAGGGGTCCTAGGACCCCTAGGGACATATTTCGTCATGTAATGGGTCGAAGGGGGTCATAGGTTGACCTATGACCCCCTTTGACCCATTTGAATGATTATAATAGATTATAATAAGAATAACATAATATATTATTATATATTAATAAATTATATGTTATATCTTGACGTTACATTATTATATATATAATATATTATAATACATCTTTACATAGTAATATAACTGAAATAATTTATAAATCATAAAGTATAACTCCCAAACTCAGTTTTCCCTCTAAAATTCCCTAGGTTGCATATCGGATATTTGATTTGATATCGGATATCGGATTTGAAATTGGATATCCGATATTATTGGCATCAATTTCCAACATATTCCCTGTGCCTACAGACCCAACAACATCACTTTTTGTGTTTTTTTCATAGGTTTTACAAAAAATCGCATTTTGGGGCCCAACCATTTGAAAAAAGTTCAAAAATATAACATTAGGTGTTCAATAGTATCATTTGAATGGGGAGCAACAGTCATCAAAAGGTTAAACACAAAAGAAAGATATCTAATGAAGACATTGCGGGATATAGGAAAAGGGACAAAATGGAACACCAAAGAAAAAGACAAGGTATGCTAAATATCAATCATGTTGACGATGAATTAGTTGAAGGTTAAATCATAGAGTCAGGTAATGAATATGTACAATTGGAGAATGAAAACGATAATGCTGAAATTAAAAATTTAGAGAATGAAAATTTTGAAGACGAAATGGTATCAAGTCATAATCCAAATTGCATAATTGACCATGTTGAACATGACAATGCACATGAATCTAATGCACAAGAACCTTACATATCTCCTAATTATAAGCAACATGAAGGTTCTAAAACACCAAAATGGATAATTGAAATTGATGAAATGATTATTACTAGTTTGGAAGGGAAAAAATCAGAAAGAACCATTCAGTTATGGGCTTCAAGACTATATCAAATGTTTTTCGGCAACAAGATAGTGGTAGAGAAATGTCAACTTTTCATGCACTTATTAAAGATGCAAAATATGAGACCTATGATTTCCAAATTGAAGATTCGTGTCAATAAAAAGTTGGAGAGAAATGCCATTATTGTGAAGAATCTTTTTAGTGCTCTCAATAGCATTGGAAAAAATAACAGGACGAAAGATAATAGAGCTACTCGAAGGGTTATTACAACCTCTTTGGTAAGTCATCATTTGAGAAAGGGTAGATATATGGGACAAACTTGTATTGATTTGAATCTAAATCGTACTACTTTGAGAAGAGCACTTAGTCGACGAGAGAAAATTGATGATCCTCTTCAAAATGAAACATGGGCATTTGGTGGGAGACTTCTACGTTTTGATAAGAAGCTATCTGATGATGTGAAGGAAGAAATTACACAATTTTGACACTCTAACTCACAAGTATCACCCAATGCTAAAGACGTGTTAAAGTTGAGAATTGGCATCAAAGACCGCACGCGACATCCTAAACACTATTTGGAGGTAAGTCAAACTATGTTGTTCAAACAATTTAGAGAGAGTCATCCAAGTCTTCATATATCACAAAGGGATTTTGAATCTTTAAAGCCATTTTATTGTGTGCCACTCAAAATTTGAAATACATGTTGTTGCAAATATCATATTGAGTTTTCTATGCACTATGAACTATTACACTCCATCCGTTCTACTTTGCATAGTAAAGAAATGTTGGAGGATTGTGGTGCTAGTGGGCTTCCAAAATCATCAAGAGACTTGCTAGATCAACTTTTATGTCGTAGAGTCGATGGTTGTTTCTTTTATAGAAATGCTTGCTTAAATGATAAGTGTTTAAAATGTGGTAGCTTATCCAAGTTTGACACATGTTTCCATGAGGGGTGCGAACAAGATCTTGAAAAGAGAATAGTGAAAAAAAAGGTATATGAAATGGTGAAATACACATTGAAGAGTGGAGGTGAGAGCTCTAGATGTGAATTGGTTGGAAAAGATATCAGTGTGGCTAGTTTTATTTCAGATTTCAAGGCAAATCTTTTTTACAAGTATGCAAGACATAGTCACAGGTCTCAGTGGTTGGATGAACAATTTAGAATGTGCAAGGGGACTTTTCCCATTGGCACTATTATATCAGTTGTTGATTTTGCTAAGAACTACACATTGCAACCTCAAAATGAGACACAATCTCAGTATTACAACTCTATTCATATTGCTATTTTTGTTCACATAACATATAGACATGCCCCTGATAGTGCAAAAGATAATCGAAAGATTATTAGAGTATCATTTTTATATGAGTGATGATAGATCTCACTCTCACGAGTTTGTGCAACATTGTTTCGAGAATTATTTTGATTTCTTACATGAGCATGCAATTGCTATGGATAGACATATCATTTGGTCAGATAACTATACAGGTCAATTTAAGAATGCTCGCATGTTTTATTGGTTGTGTAGGATGCACGTAGAGAGAGGGGTGCCTAATATTTTGAGTTTTTTTGAGTCTGACCATGGAAAAGGGGAACATGATGGAGCGAGGGCATGTGTGAAGAGAGCTCTAGTTAAGGAGCAACTGAAGATTTCAGCAGTAGAGCTTCTTGATGCTCGTAGCATTGTTGATTGGTGTAGTTTAGCATTATCACAGGGGGGGACTCTTGATTTAGTGGTATGTAGGTTCTTTTGGTTGGTTGAGGAAGGCTCCATTGCTAATAGATCAGATTGTGCTACAGTGAGAGACTCATCAAAAATGCATTCTTTCTAGAGCTCTGATTCTAGTACATGGACCATTTGGACATGATAGCTAGCTTGCTTTTCTCCTAGTTGTTTTCAGTGTGATTGGGATCACTGTGAGTCAAGTGAGTGGTTGGACACATGTGCTCCACATTATCTTACTCCATTGTCTATCATACTCTCTATCAGAAATGATGACATAGAAAGTTCACTTGAGCATAACCATTCATCAGATCTACTTCAGCTAGGACATGTCTTTGCATTGGTTGCGCCACAGGGGAATGATGAGAAATCTGATTATTGGTTAGCATGTTGTGTAAGAGGTAAAGAAAAACTTGCATAACCAATCACAGATGATGATGGATTCACATATCCTACTAGTTCAGTGGTTGTCGTTGGAACATGGCTATGAACATACATGCTTAGAAGGAACGAAATTCTTGCATTCAAAGATTATCAGAAGCAGAAAATAATTCTCATATATTCGCATCTTATTATAGCAACAAATGTAAAGTTGTTGAAGCATCAAGGAAGACCAATAGTAAAAGAACTTTTTACTATTGCTAATGCTGATCATGAAGCCTTGTTGGAGACCCTAAAATAGAGAGAGGACCCTATTGGAACACTCGATTAGGTATATTTACTTCTTATGTTATTTTCTTCATAATGATTCAATGAACTGATGATTATCTTGTTTAATACAATAAGTTACTAATTTTTTTATGATATTGGAATGTAGGTACATCATGAAGAGTTGGGAGGGGGGGGCGGGGGGGGTATTGGGGAGAATTTCTAAGATTTATGATGTATTATGATGTAAAATGTGAACTTTTTCTGTATATGGTTTTTGTAATAATGAAAAAGATAGGTTAAATTAGTTGCACATTCTAATTTGTATTTTGGTAGGTTCTTTATAAGAAATTATAAGAGGAAGATATTGAACAAGTTCTTGCAAATCATATTTGCATGTGATACAAGGCTATAAGGACAATTTTAAGAGCATTTATCACTATATGAAAGATAATTGCTTGCGGATATCTTATTACAAGTTTGGTTTTTTCCTTATTTGACATAAAGATGACATTATGATTATTAAAACTATTTTTATCAACCTAATCAAATAAGAAAAATCTAGAAAGTACGGATGAACAATTAGAATACTTGATTTCTTCATTTTGCAACCAATCATGGCATTTGAAAGCATAAAGAGTCATAATATTGTATAATGTTTTGAAAGACTTTCATATTGAAAAGTTGTAAAGGACCATGAGATTTGAAGTTTAGTAATGTCTAGGTTTTCATAGGGTAAGTGAGTCATTAGATAGGTCCTAATAAGGTCTCATAATAATCTCAAGTCATTTCATAAGTTGAAACATTCAATAAGTCACTTAAAATTTAGCTTATTACTTTAGAAAATTCAAATCTTGAATGTAACGACTACATGAGCATTTTGGAGGGAAACTCCATAGTTTAAATTTTATGAAGGAATAGGAAGTGAAACTGATTGGAGGTGGTTGAGGGGGTTATTAAGCATCTCCTGAAACTTATAAATAGTGTTTGTATAGACTGTAAGGATAGTATGTACGGACTGATTCAAAATTTTGAATAAAAAAGCTTGGATTTTAATAGCAATTTGAAGGTCCTTTGGAGTTTCTAAGTTCTTTATGATATTCTAATTCATTGAGGCATCTTCTAAGATCTATAAGGAAGTTTAGGACCAAGTTTTGATTTCATTTTTGAAGGGTTATTCATCTAACTTGCTGATTGTTGGCTGTAGTAGTCCTTTTCATAAACATTTTGATAATTTTTTCATCTAATCATGGTCATTCCATGAAATTCTTACCTAATTCTTCATGGAATGCCATTTTCCTAACATGTATAATGTCTTCTAACCCACAAATGATCAACTAACCAGAATAACTTTGTGGCCACCAAACATAAAAGGGTGAAAACAAGGGTTGAAAGTGAGGGGATAGTCCTATAAGAAGAGATTTTCCTTAAAGAGGGCAGTGTTTGTGAGTTGATTCATATTTATGGTGATAAAATTTTGAATTAGTCCAAGAAGGCGTGGCACGTGTGAGATTGGTGATGCCCTAGGAACAAGGGTTTTGAGAAGGTGAATTGGGGTTTTTTGGGTTAGAGAACCCATAGACCGAAATTGAGAGTGGATTTGTCTAATTGAAGTCATTTTAGGAGCCTATGCAAAGTTTGGAGTCCAGATCTTAAGTCCTTCTAGTGTTTGCTTTCTAAATGCATAATTTCTCCATTGTTAAAAAATAGGAGACGTGTGAAAGTTCATTTATATTTTCCAAAGAAAGGGCATCTAAGTCTTATATATGTTTTCTAAAAGGATAAAGGGTATCCAAAACATCCATTTATTCAAGGAGTCTTTTGAAAAATATAAAAGTTATCTACCTATTTGTCTTGCCGCTGTCACAAAATTGTAAAGTTGCATAGACAACATTTTGGCATGTTGTGCATTTTGGCTTGCAAAATATTGAAACTCAAGGGTAAGTGTTGGAACATGGTGAATATGTCAAAAAAAACTCATTGAAGCCTTAAAACCTTTTGGAGTTGACCATTTGTGAGATTTGACCATCAGGACCTAGAAGGGTCACTTGGCACATTGTTACAAATTTACTCATTTTAGGTTGTTACTTGGGTCCATCACCCTATCCTCTGCATCACTTGTATATTGTCAATATTCGGGACTGAAGCAACATGTTGCATTTGATCCTCTCCATAATCATCTTTATGTTCAAGTGCATCATGGTTCATAGTGTTTCTTCTTTTTGTTGGTTCATCATGGTTACCATGCATTATTACAACCATGCCAACTCTTCCTCCATTGGTTACCATGCCTCAGTTCATAGGTGCACCACAGTGTAACTTTGAAACCGCTGATCTTGGCATCAAATCGTGAGCACCATTAGCTTCGGATGGGTAGGTGAACCCTAGTCACACCCTTGTTCTAGCCATGGAGACCATCCATTATTTGCAGCCACCCTGTACTAAGGAGTCTCCAAGGTGCTCTAAGTGCATTTTGAGGTTGATCTTTCAAGGGTCATTACTCAAAGCTCGTGAGGGCTATCGATGAACTGTCAAATGCTACAGGATAGTGATGTTGAGGCCTAAAATAACCTATCTCATTTTTGACAGATCACGCTCCGTTTGCATTCGACAAAGCGATCTCGCTCGATGCCAAAACTCGCAGTGTGCCTCAATTCATAGGTGCACCATAGTGTAACTTTGAAACCGTTGATCTTGGCATCGAATCATCAATGCCATTAGCTTTGGATGGGTAGGTGAACCCTAGTCACACCCTTGTTATGGCCACAGAGACCATCCATCATTTGCGGCCACCCCGTACTGAGGAGTCTCCAAGGTGCTCTAAGTGCATTTTGAGGTCGATCTTTCGACGGTCATAACTCAGACCTCATGAGGGCCATTGATGAACTATTAAATGCTACAGGACGATGATGCTAAGACCTAAAATAACCTATCTCATTTTTGAGAGATCACATTCTGTTTGCATTCGGCATAGCGATCTCGCTCGATGCCAAAACTTGCATTGTGCCTCATTTCATAGGTGCACCACAGCGTAACTCTGAAACCGCTGATCTTGGCATCAAATTTTCAGCTCCATTAGCTTCTAGTGGGCAGGTGAACCCTAATCACACCCTTTTTCCAGCCACGGAGACCATCCATTGTCCATGACCACCCTGTACGGAGGAGTCTCCAAGGTGCTCTAAGTGCCTTTCGAGGTTGATATTCTGAGGGTCATAACTCGAAGCTCGTGATGGCTATCGATGAATTGTCAAATTCTACAGGATGGTAATGCTGAGGCCTAAAGTAACCTATCTCATTTTTGAGAGATCACATTCCATTTGCATTTGGCAAAGTGATCTTACTCGATGCCAAAACTCGCAGTGTGCCTCAGTTCATAGGTGCACCACAATGTAACTTTGAAACCACTGATCTTGGCATTGAATCATTAGCACCATTAGCTCTAGATGGATGGGTGAACCCTAGTCACACCCTTGTTCTAGCCACGAAGACCATCCATCATTTGTGGCCACCCTGTATCGAGGAGTCTCCAAGGTGCTCTAAGTGCATTTCGAGGTCGATCTTTCGATGGTCATAACTCAGGCCTCACGAGGGCTATTGATGAACTATTGAATGCTACAGGATGGTGATGCTGAGACCTAAAATAACCTATCTCATTTTTGAGATATCACATTCCATTTGCATTCAGCACAACGATCTCGCTCAATGCCAAAACTCGCAGTGTGCCTCAATTCATAGGTGCACCACAGCGTAACTTTGAAACCACTGATCTTGGCATTGAGACATTAGTGCCATTAGCTCCAGGTGGGTGGGTGAACCCTAGTCACACCCTTGTTTTGATTACAGAGACCATCCATCGTCCGTGGCCACCCTGTACTAAGGAGTCTCCAAGGTGCTCTAAGTGCCTTTCGAGGTCGATATTCTAAGGGTCATAACTTGGAGCTCGTGATGGCTATCGATGAACTGTTGAATGCTATAGGATGGTGATGTTGAGGCCTAAAATAACCTATCTCATTTTTGAGAGATCACATTCCATTTGCATTCGACAAAGCGATCTCGCTCGATGCTAAAACTCGTAATGTGCCTTAGTTCATAGCTGCACCACAACGTACCTTTGAAACCATTGAGCTTGGCATCGAATCGTCAGTGCCATTAGCTCTGGGTGGGAGGGTCAACCCTATTCACACCCTTGTTCTAGCCACGGAGATCGTCCATCATTTGCGGCCACCCTATACCAAGGAGTCTCCAAGGTACTCTAAGTGCATTTTGAGGTCAATCTTTCGACAGTCATAACTTGGACTTCGTGAGGGCTATTGATGAACTATCAAATGCTACAGGACGATGATGCTGAGACCTAAAATAACCTATCTCATTTTTGAGAGATCACATTCTGTTTGCATTCGGCACAACGGTCTCGCTTGATGCCAAAACTCGTAGTGTGCCTCAGTTCATAGGTGCACCATAGCGTAACTTTGAAACTGTTGATCTTGGCATCGAATTGTTAGTGCCATTAGCTCTGGGTGGGCAGGTGAACCTAGTCACATCCTTGTTATGACCATGGAGACCATCCATCGTTCATGTCCACCCCGTACTAAGGAGTCTCTAAGGTGCTCTAAGTGCCTTTCGAGGTCAATATTCTGAGGGTCATAACTTGAAGCTCATGATGGCTATCGATGAACTGTCAAATGCTACAGGATGGTGATGTTGAGGCTTAAAATAACCTATCTCATTTTTGAGAGATCACATTCCATTTGCATTCGGAAAAGCGATCTCACTCGACTTGCAGTGTGCCTCAGTTCATAGGTGCACCACAGTTTAACTTTGAAACCACTAATCTTGGCATTGAATCATCAATGCCATTAGCTCTGGATGGGCAAGTGAACCCTAGTCACACCCTTGTTCTAGCCACAGAGGCCATCCATCATTTGCAGCCACCCTGTACCGAGGAGTCTCCAAGGTACTCTAAGTGCCTTTGGAGGTCGATCTTTCAAGGGTTATAACTTAGAGCTCATGAGGGCTACCGATGAACTGTCAACTGCTACAGGATGGTGATGCTAAGACCTAAAATAACCTATCTCATTTTTGAGAGATCACATTTTTTTTGCATTCGGCACATCGATCTCGCTCGATGCCAAAACTCGTAGTGTGCCTCAGTTCATAGGTGCACCAAAACGTAAATTTGAAACTGCTAATCTTGGCATCGAATTGTCAGTGCCATTAGCTCTAGGTGGGTGGGTGAACCTTAGTGACACCCTTGTTCTGGCCACGGAGACCATCCATCGTCCGTGGCCACCCCGTACCGAGGAGTCTCCAAGGTGCTCTAAGTGCATTTTGAGGTCGATATTTCGAGGGTCATAACTCAGAGCTCGTGAGGGCTATCCATGAACCGTTGAATGCTATAGGACGATGATGTTGAGGCCTAAAATAACTCAAAGCTCGTGAGGGCTATCGATGAACTATCGAAGCAAGTCTCTTAAGTTGAGATATTTTGAAGTTATGTTGAAATTGAAAAGTTGTAGTATGAGGATAGTAACAAAGTGAAGTGCTAGTTATCAAAGATTATGAATCTATGAATGACTTGGTGGTTGGAAATAGAATCCATGGTTGAGGAGTGGAGTCTTTAACTATGTTGAGATTAGATTTGAAGCCAATAGTTAGTTTCAAGGTTGAAGGTGGAGTTTAAAATTAGATTTGGGCTTATCTGAACCTTGTGTAGGAGATTAACAAGGGTGTTTATGTCATGATAGCACTTCAAATTATACATTGCATCCAAATTTGATAATAAAAGTTGTTAAAATGTTATTCAAAAATTATTTCATTTGAATAGAATATAACAAACATAATCAAAATTAATGATATTTCATAAACATGAACAATACACATGATCCACGATAAATTGAACAATACTAGATACTAAATTAATATGTATATCATTGTGCACATAAATAAAAAATAATAATATCAAATACATGTATCCATAGATAAAAATTTACACAAATATATATCAAAGATCATGTATCCATAGACAAAGTACTCAAATATATATCAAAATACATAGATCCATATATAAAATGTGGCTGATCATGCCATCAGAATGTGTATAATATCAATGTTTATGTATACAATGTGGCATATGCCATCTCAAAATGTCTCATGATGCATCATACGAAAACTATACTATCCTAGGGCACTAGTGGATGATCAAAATGCAGCCTCTTCGCTACACTAGGTGGATCAGATGGCTCCTACATAAACAAAAAAGGAAAACCCAAAGTTAGACTACTAAATTTATATGATTCTACGTATCTAACATTGAATTACTCAAATGCATAATGATCTTTTTTCTAATGGAGATTTATACTATCAAAATTTCATAATAAATACCTCTCTCATTGACCTCCTGCGCCGGTTAGGAGTCCTCTCGTATGCCCTCGGCAATGCTGGTACCTCTCTGATTGGAGGTTGTATATGTTCAAATACCTTTGTCAGATGAATCTACAATTTAAACTATAACATTATAATTCATAGCATGCTAAATTTATAACATTTTTAATCATGAATTCAAACTACAACTTACTATTGTAGGCTCCTCCTCAGGAGTGAGTGGCTATGTCATAAAATCTACATAACTCTCTCATCAAACCTCATGTGCACTAGGAGTCTCCTATGAGATACAAAATAGTAGTTGTTAATATCACGAAAATCAGATTTGAATTTATTTATGAAGATAAGGATAATAAAAAAAAATGATACTTATACATACAATGGGGCTCTCAGTGCGAATGGAAATCCCTGATGGTCTACGATGCAAAATCTGTACAGGCTCATCGCCAGTAGCCACTGCCTATATACAATAAAGAATGTAATTAAATGGGATTACGAATTTTTTTTTACAATAATGCATTGATATTTAATCAAATAGAAAGCACCTAATTACCTTTCCTTTGTCAATGCGTGCTGGCTCACCCCCTGCACTTTGTCCCCCTAGGATAGGTGCTACCTGTAAGATAAAAGAAAGATTAGCAACCATATATGCTACAATATCAAATAGAAAAAAAAATGTGAACACAACATAATGTACCATAGATGTTTCAAGGCCAAATGAAATTGCCGAGAGCATGGCATCATCAATCTGTCTGAGTTCCTCCTCGGTCATCAACTAAATGTGTATAAAGATCACATACATATAAAAGTCAATATGGCTTAAAAATTAAAATTACTCTATTATAAAAATTAACTTTAAATCACATATGTCATAACAAAAAAAATATACAAGTACTGACACCGAAGGAGTCCATGCCTCTGCATTCCCCTCCTCTCTCGCATCAGGGTCGGTAGCCTCTACGTGTGTGGAAGATCACCTATGGGACCCAGGAAAATATTCTTGCACGTAATGCAAGTGTGAGGCACACAAAGGTGTGATGAGTTAGCTGATGATGAATTGGCACCAACATCATCAACACGAGGAGGCAGGACTGACCTAGCCTGAGATATCATTAGGCTACTCAGCTTATGAATGACTCTAATGGTTTGAGAGCTAGCCTCTCTCATAATATCTGGATGTTGCACTTGAGGAGGAGGGGAGGTATCAGTGAGGGGGACAAAAGTGCCAGCTTTCTTCTGCTGGGAAGAGGGTCTATCCTAAGGAGCTCCTAGTCCTAAGCCCATGTTGGGCTTCATGCTCCAATAGTTCACTTTAAGTTTCAACACAAATTCTGTATATAATTTTCTAAGGAAATAAAATGGCATGTCTAAATTTCCATGTGGAGGGATATCAAAGACCATCCACCAACGATCCCAAAAGTTTGCACGTATGGCGTCATTTGTGCACCATTTAATCAATAGTTTGAATTTTTTTGAGTCCACTAGTAAACCCATTTTTGGGTTCGCAAAAAGGCTAGCCAAATCGTCTTTACTTATGTTGAGGGCCACAACCTCATCATAATCCAAACCATCATCAAACATCTTGTGCATTTCATCATGCCAATGAAGAGCGACATTTTGGTGGTTTGTAATGGTTTCAATGTTATCGACTATGGTGTTTAACGTGGATAACATAGGAGCCAATGTGGGTACATTATTATATGTTCTATGCAAACCTCTTAACTCCGTGAGATTTTTATTTATGAAATCCTCGATTTGAGGAGGGTTTTGAGGGGGTAGAGGATCATTTGATGGATGGTTTTGTGGGGGTAGTGGATCATTTGGTGGGGAGTTACGAGAAATATTGTTCCTTACCTCAGTGTCATCATTCTGATCAACCATTCCTATTGAATTGCAAATCGTAATATATATTTTTTAAAAACCTTAATTTTAACCTTTTTTTTTCAAAAAAACCCTAGATTCAACTAAAACAAACAAAATCGTGCTAAAATCTATTGAATTTAGATTAACAATGAGTTAAATAAACAAAAAAAACATACTTTAATATTTGATATCCGATCAACTATTTGATATTCGATCGCGTGCAAATATTGGCCCCCAAAACATGCGAAATAAGGGCCCACAGGTCTAGTTTTGTTTTTATGTAATATCACAGATATCGAATATTCGATATTATATTGGATATCCGATATGGCATATCTTATATTTTATATATAAATTATATAACATATATCTTATATTTTATATATAAGATATTACATTATATTATATTATTATAATTTATAATATATTATTCTTTTTTATTATATATTATATTATAATATATTACTTTATTATTATTATATTTTATATTATATTATATATATTATATTACATTAATATATATTATAATATAAAATATTATATTTTATTATTATAATATTATAATATTATAATATTATATTATTATAATGTATTATATTATATTATATATATTATATTACATTACTATATATTATAATATTAAATATTATATTATATTATTATAATATAATACATTATAATATAATATTATTATATTATAGTATAATTATTATTATTATTATAATATAATATAATATTATTTAAATAATATATTATACTATTATAATATAATATTTTTATATTATTATAATATAATAATAATAATGTTATAGGATTATCAGATATCCGATTACATATCAGATATCAAATATCAAATCAGATATTTGATGCCAAATTAGATATCCAATAAGGCTCGACCTTTCCTTCTAGGTTTGGTACCTAGATAGGTGGAAAAAAGTCAGAGCAGATTTTGAAACGCTTTTAGATGTGTTCAAAATCTATTTTTTTCACATCACCACTTTTTGGCACACCATGATCCTGCACATACCCATAACTATTAAATTTAATCCTAAAAAAAGAAAACACAATTTAATATTATTAAATAGAAATCAAAACTCCATTAAAATAAATTTAATTTAAAACAAAATTAAATATTTAACTATACTAATCTCAACTATATTATAAATTATTTTATTTAACTAATATAGAAAGCTTAATAATTTAAACATTTAATAAATTAAAATTTAATATGCTATAATAATAAATATATTAAAAATACTTAATATAAATTTAAAATAATTTTTTTTTTTTTTGGTGGGACCTACGATCTTTGCCCCTTGGTCTCAGATGATCTCATCTACATTAAGGAGATTACTTCTGAAGCAACCGTGCACTATTTGTAAGCAATCATGGGCTTCTTAGCACCCCTGATCTTCTTGCAACAGCTACACATTGCTTAGTAGTGAGTTGGAGAAAAAAGTAAGAACAGGGGAGGGGGGGTGGTAATAGCCTGCCTCCCCATAATTTATAATTATTTTATTTTATATAAAAATAATAATAAAAGAATTCCCAACAAATTTTTTTCTAGTATTATTACCACAGCAATAATTTATTACTGTGGTAATTAATACATATTTTTTTAATGCATTTTTGAATATAAATCTTATACGAAAAATACAAACAACCAATTGAATTTTGTATATGAAATTTTGATCTCTTTTCCAAACCCTACTTGAATTGAAATCAATCAAATTACAAATCTCTAAAATTTACCAAACAAGGGTTTCCATAACGAAGAACATTAAATCAATGAGGGTTTCAACCCGAATATATTCTAAAAATAATTCCATTCAGACATAGAGAAGAAAAAGAATTCAAAGAAAAAAAAGGACCTTGTAAAATTCACAAGATCCTACCTGAATCTGATGCTAAACAAATGGGTGCACGGAGCTCACAAGCAAATTCCTTTTCTTTCAAAAACCCTCTTCTCGGAAATTGGCTCCTCCAAAACTCTGTGTGGAGAAATGAGCTCCAATTTCTTAATAAAGAGCTTTCTCTAATTAGGGTCTCGGTTTTGCAATTACATGAACCCTTTTTCTTAATTATTTTATTATATTTTAATTTCATGTGCAAACTTTTGCATTTTAATTAAAATAAATTTTATTAAATTTATTCCTCCTTTATTTTATTAAATCACAAGACACCTTTAATAAAATATTTATTAATTTAACTAATAATAATATCTTGAGTCTATTATAAAAATGAAACTCCTAAATAAAATATAATTATGCCAAAATTAGAACTTAATTAAATCTTTTAAATTTAATTCTTTAATTTAATTAATTTCTCAATTTTATTAAATTAAATCACTAAATTATCTTTTAATTTGATTTAATTATAATTGAAAATCACAAAAGACCCACACACTAAATATGAAAACCCAATTAAAAAAATAGAGTATTAGATCAAACTCAAGGGTCAAAATGACGAATTCACATCACTTGACGAATTTGGAAGGGTAAAACTTAGATACTTGTCCTACTTTCTAGGACAGTTGGCTTAAGGTTGGGATTTGGACTTAAGAAATATCTCCCCTCTTTTACCATTGAGATATTGTGATAGGGCATGCTCATCCTAGCAGTTTCATCAATGTTGTCACCAAGAGTTCAAGTAGTAGAAGACCACTTGCTTCATCAACAAGAGGTACTTTGAAGACTCAAGGATAATTTAGCTATGGCACAAAATCAAATGAAACAATAAGCAGACCAACATAGTAGTGAAAAAAATTTTGAAGTTGGGGATTGGGTCTTCTTGAGATTGTAGCCTTATAAAAAAACCTCAATGAAGCAACAAAAAAAGAATAATAAGTTGTCTCCAAGATATTATGGACCATACCAAATTATGCAAAAGATTGGTAGTGTTTCCTAAAAGCTAGAGCTGCCACCAACAACAAAGATACATCTAGTTTTTCATGTTCTTTGTTTGAAGAAGGTAATTGGGCAAAATATTCCTACTTAACCAGTACTATGAGAGCTTGGTGAAGAAGTAAGAATAATTTCAGAACTAGAGTTCATTCTTCAAAAACACACGTAGAAGTTGAGGAATAGAACCCTCACCTAGTGTCTCATCTAGTGGAAGAACTTACTAGTTGAAGAGGCCACATGGGAGGATGAGGAGTTCATTCAAAAGAATCCATACTTGTTTAGCATTGAGGACAATGCTTCTTTCAAGAGAGGGAGCATGCTACGCCCTTAATATTGGTGTATATAGGGTTATGAATAGTCAACTTTTGGCTATCTTAACCCTTAATTAAGTCATGTTATCAATATTATATTATTATTTGGGTAGGTAGGTTGGCCTAGGTGTTATGTAAGGTTATGTCTGTATATGAGCAATGTTAGTATGCTAATAGAAACCAAATTTAAATAAAGCTTCTACAAACTAAACAAAATTCATAAACTTCAAGATAGACTAAGATGAGCTCTCAATTGAAAATATGAGCCATTAATGGGCTCTCTCAATAAGAAGCTCTCTTGTTGAGTGGCTTTATCTAAATGGATAGGATGTATGCTCAATATGCTTCCAAAGGCTTCAATGGATGATTGTGGATTTTTGGTGTGGATAGATGGCTTTAGTATGGATTTGGCTCTCAAAATAGCATTATAACTTTACTTCATGGATTGTGTTATTTTGCAAAGGGGAAGGATCCAATTTATAGGCAAGAGGCTTGAGGGATTGAGGGCTAAGATGCAAGGATGGGAAAAAGCTCATGGAGGGCTCAGATTGCATGAGAAGAGAGCACATGGATTGTGCTTCCTTACAGCCAATCAAAGAGTGACACATGTCACATGGTGAGAGGATGGAGGAAAGGGGAAGGATGAGTCAACAAAAGAGGCTCAAGGGATAAAATCTTCATAAAGACCCTCATAATGACTTGTAAGAGCAATAAAAGGGCTTGAAAGAGTCATTTATGGCCTAGTGGGCTTCATAAAGTTTTATGGTTGAGATATTTTGAGGGTGATGAGAGAAATTTCAACTTGGACTTTATTAGGAAGGTTTTAAGCTTGCTTAGGCTTGTGCAAATGATTAGAGGATGGATTAGGATGGTTTAGGATTAGCTTAGGGATAGGCAAGTGGATGGCAATTAATGAGGTGGGTGAAGGAGGAGATACTTGTTAACTTTGCCTTGAGTTAGCAAGTCTTGACCCATGTTTAGGGAATGTGACAAGGTTACGAGGGGATTAGGATTAGGGTTAAAGACATCTTCTAGAAGAGTCTAGACTTTGGATGAGGATGAAGACTTTCTAGAAGAGTCTAGAACTTCCTAGGATAAGATTTTATGAAATAAATAAAGTTTTATTTATTTCAAGGGTTTGGGTTGAGGAGATATTTATTAAATTATTTTTAATAAACATGAGGATTAATATTTAATCTTGATTAAATATTTTGAGTTGGGATTAGGGGTAGGAAATGATAAGATTAGCCTTTAATCGAAATTAAAGAAGGATTAGAAGATTTTGGAAGAGGTTATTGGTCTTAAGGAAATTGGCCAACTTTTGGGAAAAAAATAAATAAATTATTTATTTTGGGATTTTTGGTCAATTTATTAATTAAATAATTAATAAATAAGGAAATAATGTTTAAATAAGATTTAAACATTTTTGGGAGGGATTTCTTAATTAAATATTTTTAATTAAGATAAAGGGATTTAATGGCATAAAAATAAATTAATTAATTAAATAATTAATTAATTAATAAATGATGATGTCATCAGGAATTTTTTAGAAAATAAAAATACTTTATTTTCTAAAGGTTTTTTAGGTGTCTACAATGTCTATTCAGCTTGAGCATAATTATGTGTATATAGGAGGTTGTGAGTCTTATTTTAAGATCATATTGCGAAGTGTGTTCTCATTGGAGATAATTGGAGGTTGTCCCCTTGAAGTGGTCTATTACTATTAGTTATTATCAATTATTTATATAATATTTTATATTATTTATTCTATTATGCAAGTTAGTTCATTACATGGTACCTGCAATCTACATAAAATTTGAGCATGTACATACACATATAATCTAAACTAAATAGACAATGACAAGGAGTGGTGCATCATGTAGATCTTGACTTGTAGGTGACTATGAATTCCTCCCTCAACTACATCAGAAATGCTAATCATAAAGTAAAACATACAAGTACACCATACACATGCAAGTATGGGGTAAGTAATCATAGAAAATGCAAATAAAGCATTCATCTATTTATCATCATGAAATAACTGAAATCACTATATGAACATATGAAACATCATCATTGAAAGAATAAACATAAATACATGAAATAAATGAGTATGAAATAACATCCAGTCAAATTCAGTAACCAAGTACCACTAATCATAAAACTGGCCTAAAAGAATCTAATAATCCAACATGAAAAGTAAACTAGGGGTAGGCATTACAGGCATTACCCATTGGAGAAAGAGTGGAGAATTACATGGTTTCCATTGATGGAAATCCATAACAATCCATAGTATTCATAGAATTGATCAGTGAGAACTAAGTCACAATAGGTTAATTAGTAAAGACACGAGCCAATTGGTAAGGGAAGGTCACACAGACACTTAAATTGATCAAAAAATACTAAGTGATGACAAGTAACTATACAAAAGTGTTTAGAGGATTTACAACTAGTCAATGAATAAGTTAAATATGTAAAGGTGATCATATTGGATAATGTGAAATTCACAAAGTGAAGGAAAAGAGAAAAGGTGTAAGAATACATTAGAATAGGTAACATGTTTTGCCTAGCTCAAGTAGAAGACATGTAGATCAAGCTGAAGGTTGACCCAATTAGATTAAATCATTGATATATGTGAAATGCATGAGAATACAAAGCAAGAAGATTAAAGTTCAAATAAAGGGCTATGATGAAGAGACAAAAGAGTATAGGTAAACATGTAGGCTTTGTAAAGGAACAAGCAAAAAGTGTGAGACAGTAAGCAGTGAGAAAGTGAGAAGAAGAAAAAATGTGATGAAAGAAGGCAAAGTGGTAAGAGAAAAACCTAGCAAATAAAAGTTAAGTGATTGAGTAGTTTTCACCTATACATAGAGCAAAGAGTGCATAGTGCAGTGGAAGAAGATCTAGGAGAAAATTGGATTTGATAGGAAAAGAATTGCATAACTAGATAAGAGGTTTGGTTATTTCTTAATAGTTACAACCAGTAAGTCCTTGAATTGGGTGAACCCTAATAGGTTATACTTGCAAATCCACTAACATGGCAGAATCTCAAAAGAGTTCTATAAATTCTTTAACAATGTAGATCCTACCAGATTTTTTCCTACTTCTAACAAGGTACAAAGTCACTCCTAATAGGGTGAACCCTCAAAAAGGGTAGTTGTATGCTTCTAACAAGGAAATTCATTTAGTGCATTAGCTAAGCATTGTTTCTATTATTCCCTTTGTAGTTTTTACCTTCTAACAAGGGTTTTCGTGTAACCAAAACCATTGTGACATGTGTAGTGATTTATTCTTATTATACTTTATTTGCAAACACCAGTTATATATTTTATAGCTTGAAAGTTAGTAAGTTTTGTAGATAAGAGGTTAAATTTTAGAGATATTTGATTGTACTGATTCATCCCCCCTCTTAGTACCTATAAATCCTAACAATTGGTGTCAAAGCATTAGTTCTCTTGATAGTGATTCTAACAACTTGAGGGAAAAATCTACAATCATTGAGGGTTGTTGTTTGTGAAGGCTTGCTACTTAGTAAGTCAACCATATAAGCTCAGAATGTCCTAATTTTAGAGGTGGAGGTTCATCTTGTATATATCAACCAACCAATTGAGTCTTAGTGCCATATCATGAGTATTTGAGAAGTTATTGCGAACTTTTGGTCTATAATCTTGGTAGAAAAACCCCAGATTTAGTTTTGAATGCCTTAGATGTTTTGGATGGGCCCCAAAATGATGCTGACTAGAGCTTGTACTAATCAATCTTTATAGATTAGAAGCTAAGGATTTTAGAATGGGGTTATAATATCCAATCAGATCAATGGTTCACAAGTTATGGTCTTCCAAAGTCGAGCCAACTAAAATTTTCTAAATAAATATCATTATTGATTTGAGCCTACTCTATATGTAATTTTAGGGTTGGGTGGCCTCAAGTTCTAGGTTTGATGTTTAGAAACTTCCCAAATAATGTAAAAGTTGCCTATATAAGGAAGGTATGTAGATTGTCTAGGACAACTCTAGGTGATAGCTTATGGCTCTATCGTGCAAATTATTGTAAGGAATCCTCCCACGTGGGTTTTCATATTGTATTTCAAAATTTTGTAATTTTGTATTTGTGGTGATAATAAGAAACCCATATTTTGTTCTAAAAAAATTGTTGTTGTTTCTTTGTTTATGTTATGTGTTTGTGGTATTAAGGAGAGCACCCTTCATTGAAAGTCATGACTACATTGATCAAATTGAACAACTATTTAAAGGTGTTATGTCAAAAGAGTTTGAAAAAGCCATTGAAGAACTAATGGAGAAAAATAAAAAGTTAAAAGAAAAAGTCAATAAATTGAAAAGAGAATCGGAAAGCTAATTAACTAGAATGTGTGAAGACCTAGGAGGAAAAAGAGAAGCTAAATATGCTAGAAATGTTATAGAAGATGCCAAGAGAAATGCCGAGAAATAACTATTTCAAAAGGATGAATTCTTTAGTATATGTTAATAAAGGCCTAATTATGGTTGGGAGGGGTGGTAAGGGTATGTAAATTAGTAATAACCAGTTCAAACTAAAATCACACCCAATCAAACTAATCAAACTAATATACACTTTAACCTCTTAAACATTCAATCAACACAATAGGTAAAATGAACTGCAAGTAACATGCAAACACATGAAAATTATTCACACATATTTGACATTAGATATATCTCATGAAAACTTGATTTGGGTGAAAATCATGTTGTGAGAATGATGCTCACAATTTTCGTACTCTTACAAAATACCCCATGTAAAGAGTTTTCCCAATTAAGGGTTACAAAAGCACTATTAAATGCTACTTAGTTAATGGATTTTCCTATATACCCGTTAAAGTCTTTACCCTTCTAGGAGTAACCTGGTTAGAAGATTTTGAACATTCTTTAGAATGCCACTTTGTTAAAGGATTTTTCTATAGGAACCTATTATGATCCACTGGGTTAAGGAATTTTGTTGTTACAATTGTTTGAGATTAACAAATAGAAAATGATCTATAATTCACACTACCTCTACTAGATCAGATCTAATTATGCATTGTAACTCGACAACACACCCACATCTATACTATGGTCTAATCCCACTCAATTCCAAGACTTTCTATGTGATCGCACCCTTCTCCAACTTAGCAATACACTTGCAATCATAGATCAACTTTCTTCTCTATTTTACCCTTAAGTAGAAATCCATTCCACCATCTTAAAAAAACCTAAATCCAATGTTCCAAATTAATTTAAGAATCACAAATTACATCTAACGATTCATTCTTTATTTTCTTATAACTATGTTAGCTCACATTCAATCTATATCTTGGAAATTATTCCAACTCTATAAGCTATTTTGACAAAATAGGAACTTCTAGAAGAGTCTTCCTCAAATGTATTGGGCCTCATTCAATGTGTTGTCAATATTTTCCACAAATAATGCATATACCTTCTAACTCTTCAAAAACCATCATTGATCCCAATAATAATTTTGAGTTCATGATCACTGCTCAAATCTTTATAATTTGTTCTTCTTTACCTATTCACTTTTTCATCTAGTTCATCTATTTGTCTATTTAACTTGTTTAGATAGTTCACATGTTTGGCTATTTCACTTGTTTGTCAATGTTTACCTATTTTTCTATTTTTTTCAGCATCACTTCCTAATCACTAAAATGCCTTTATATCTAATCATTATAAAGTTTCATCATAACCACATCATCTTGAAAATGTCATCAACCATATCCTATAATTGATCCAACTAATGTACCACCAATTTGAAGTAATGTTCAAATCATTTAACAATTTTCTACTGATTGTTTAGCAGTTGCCTAGTTTGATTTCATCAAACATAACTTACTCAATTCTTCACATAAATAGGTTCTATCAGAGCCAAAACATCATGACACATATCTTAATCTTCACGAGGGATAGACATATTTAATTCACTTTACAACTTATCCCTTTCTCTGATGAATATAGGGTAACATGCTAAAACACTTAGTCAAATAGTTGACATCAATGAAAACCATATAATTGATTTACCTATCATCAAAATCTTGTTCCAATCCTTATCAACTCATCATATAACATCTCTACAAAATTAAAATTATCAATAAACTCAACCAAAAATCTCCTCAATGTATTAATTTATTAGTTATGCCAATGATCACCCCCTTCAACATTGATGGCAACACTAAACTCTAATGGTCTGACTTGTTGATGGAAACACTTTGGAACCTTGCAATTCTATAGACAAAAGTAAAAATATTTTTCCTCTCAATTCTTCTGCATGAACTTCCCCCAAAGTCAACACTCTATCTCTGATCTCATCTTCTTTTGTAGTATCTTCCTCTTTGTCCATTCTCTTCTCATTCTCTCTATCCCTTTGACTAGACTTCTTCATCAATGATATTCTCTCTTTTTGGTACATATCTCCCATACTAATTCTCTTCCTTTTGACATCAACAGCATACTTCTCCCTTAGTTATCTTCATCATTACATATTATTTCTCCCCCCCTTTTCATCAATACTTTTCTCCCCCTTCGAAAATAATGCCAAAGGTGGCCAATCAATTCTCTATACCTTGAATTCACCTCTTGTTATCCTACATTGATCCTTATGAAGTCCTTTTTCACTCCTATTTTGATATAACTTCTTCTAATTATACTTGACTTGTTCTTTCTCAAATTTTCTCCTCTATTTTGCCAAGACTTCTTCCTTAGTGGAGTACTCCACCTCTATAACAATTCATACATATGCTATTATGATTTTCACATATGAAATGATGCAATCTACATTTCCTCTAGTTAATTGTAGATAGGGGAATGATCCCTAATATACCTTTGAGATATTCAAATCTCTCTGAGGTAGTGGCTTGGTAAATATGTCAGAAACTCTCTCTTTTGTAGAAATGTACTCAATTTTGACCTCTTTCTCCTATAATTACTCTCTTAGAGAATGATACTTGATAAAAATATTCTTGGTCTTTGAATGCATTACTAGATTCTCTAAGATATTAATTTCACTTTTGTTGCCATAATGTATCACAACTGGTTCTATTACCTTCTCATGAATAATTTCAATAATTTGTTTAAACTAGATTACCTATTGACAATTAATGGAAGAAACAACATATTAAACCTCTATAATAGATTGTGAACTAAATTTTTTCTTATCGTTTGTCAATGACACCAATATTTCACCAAGAAATAAGATCCCCCACCAGTACTTTTTCTATCATCCACATTACAAGCCCAATCAACATTGGTAAACAAATTAAAAGACTGAAATCTCTTTGTTTTCCATAACATAGGCCATAGACTTATGTTCCTTTAAGATATTTGAATATCATCTCCACAAGAATCATATGAAATTCTTTTTCAATTTTCAAAAAAATCATGCAACTAGGCCAACTTCATGTGCTATATCCAATCTGCTATGAATAACATATTGCAAGTTACTTATCATTGATCTATATAGGGTTTCATTTACATCTTTAGATTCACCCCTTGGACAATTTGTAGCCTATGATCATAGGTGTACCAATAGGTCTAGAATCTTCCATTCCTAAAAAATTTGATATCTCCTTGATATACTTTGATTGATTGATATAAATACCTTTCTTCATCTCTTATACGTAAAATCCTATAAAGAATTTGATTTCATTGATCATATACATCTCACATTATTTTCTCATTCCATCTGCAAATAACCTTCTCATTGCTTCATTTCCACCAAAGATTATGTCACCAACAAATATTTCATCTATTAGTATGCTATTTTCACTTCAGCCTTAAGGGCCTGTTTGGTTGCTAGAGTATAAATATAAAATTTGGAATAAATTTTCTATTTTCTATTTGGTTCATCAATTGGAATAGGGAACATGAATACATATTTCCCATTTTGCCTAAAAAATGAGTTTATATCCATTCCAAAAAATAGTTGTTATTAGACTAGCCATTTCTATTCCAAATATGCATTCAAATTCTCCATTTCTATGCTTGCAACCAAATGAGCCCTAAGATACAATTCCAACAAGAAACAATATAAAAAATCCATAAAACCTAGAAAACATAAAAAAATACATTAATCCTCCTCTTATTGTCTATAAATAAAATAATTCATTTTTACAAAAAAAACACTTTGAGTAAACATAAAAAGGAAATTGGATGACATATTGTGATTAGTAAATTGTTAATTGATAGAGAAACTTACCAACTAGTCCTAAATCAAACTTATCATCTTGTATTATTAATTGATCAATCATTATCAATCCTATTTTCAAATTATCATTATGTCTTATCCATAGGAAATATATGCTTAATACTATATATGTTAGTCAAATACAATATAGCTCATTCTTGAAACCAAACATCACTACCATCAATGTTAGTTCGAATAAAATACATAATCAAGAAAGAAAATCAATATGGTTGTTGACTTGTATACATGAGCTTTTTTATATTTCAACTTATCTATACTTTCTAAGATACTGACAAGTGATTAGCAAGGCTAGGATGGTTCATGATTTTTTTCTTTATTTGTGATTTGCGGGATACTTTTCATGAAGTGTCTAGATAGGTGTTTTGTGTGTCTATGTTGACATATTAAAAAAGCTAGTGTTATATATCTTCCATTTAGTGATCTAGCCTATACAAGAAATCAAGATTCAACAAATAAAATGTACAAGTGGGGTCATTGAATCACTGCAATATTATATATATTAGGCCCAAAACCCAATCAATTGCCCATTAATTTACATGTAATTAGTCTCAAATCTTGGTCCAATCACCAATGAAATCTAAATTTAGGACACAATACTTTTATATTTTTTTCCCACTTCATCCAATGTTGTCTTATTGGAGAATATTATTTCACCCTTATGGTTATGATTTTTATTTATTTATGGGATTGAGCATTGTCTAACACTTCACCTAATTTTTATATGACCACTTGTGATCCTTGATTGATTCATCATCATAGTTTAGTATAAACACCTTCATATAATATTATTAAATTACACATTTTTCTCAGTTTTGATCTAACTATTTTGGTTGCAGAGAAAGTTTGGAAGTGCTAAGTGCATTGTCCAGTCGTGACTTGTGATAAATTAGGTAATTGTAAGTGATTTATAATGTATTTTTTGTGATTATTTTTTAGTGCCCACCCCTTTGAAAACTCACTTGTCAGACATGATTGCAAAATTTATAGTGTTAGACTACTAGTATAAGTCATAGGCCTTTATGAGAAAGAATCATATTATTATTATTATTATATCTACAATACACATTATATTATATGTAGTCTACTATCATAGTCTCTTGTTCAAAAAGTTGATATTTTTTGGCAACCTTTATTTGTTGATGTCAAACAAGAAAGGTTATCATCTTAATTACTTTGGTTGTGGAAATAGTTGCAAAATTAGGAAGGTAAATCATCAAAATTTGAAGTTCATATAAACTTACCATATTATAAACCTACACCTCCAATGAATATCAAAGAAGGGGATTCATTATAAGTTAAATAAATTTTTGAAGAAGTACAAGTCGGTGAACCTAATATCTTAGTTGACAATGAACTTGAAGATGATTTTGAGGTATTTCCCTAGAGTATAGAGCCACAATATGATATTATGGACTTGAGTGAGAATACAAAAAAATGATACCAAATAATGTTTGTGCAAAAAAGGGGAAATACACAATTAGAATAAAAGAAAGATCAAGCTCATTGGGGTTTGTCAAAAAGGAATTTTTAATTAAAATGGGTGAATTTTTTTTGTTTCATTGAACCAATGCCCAATTCAATTGATGGTGAACCTCTTGTAGAATACACTATTGGAAGCATGAATGCTAATGATAATTCTATGGGGGAGTATTGTAGAAACATGATTAGATCATTATCATGATGATATGTTACATTCATGGTTGTGTTTTTCATTGATGTCAACATACTAGTTTTCTATGGTATCTGAGAGAAGAACATCAATAAAGATCAAGTTGGTATAGATAGATAGTAGAGCATTTTTACCAAGCAAGGTTAAAGAGAGATAATTCTAAATGTCTAGTATATGAAGCTAACCTCAAAAGCATAAGATACTAAGTCTAGAAGAAGTTATGCAAGTTTTGGTGAAGACTATTCTAAGATAGAGTTTATAGAAGCATGTTATGGTAAACTTGTTATATCTCTTAGCAAAGTGGTTATCCTGAGAAGCCAAAGTTAAAGATGTGAAAAAGAAATTTTGGAGATGATGTAGCTAAGCTTGCTTGTCATAATGTCACATGCACAAAAAGTTATTCAAGTTACAAGGCAAAAGATTAATGTTATTGCTAAGTGTAACATGTTCTAAATGAGGTCCCATAATAATTAATTGAGAAGGTGTAATAGCCAACTTAGGGAATTATATCATGGATCAATATAAAGGAAGGATGTTTTCCTTTATCATGTATGTAATGTATGAATGATTACAAGAAGCACAAAGAGGAGAATGCAAAGATAAGTAGAGCAAAGCAAAGGTGAAGAAAACAAAATTGCCAATGTTTTATTATGAGATCCAAAGTTTGATATTTGAATTTGAGGTTCGTGACCTAGTCTACAAGGTCTAGTAGTGATTGGTTTGGTTGGTAGGTAGAGGAAAGAGGTTAAAGTATAGTACAAATAATTATTCTGTAAGGAATAGTTGAAAGATCAGCTACATAGTGAGTTCAGTGATCTTTCCCTAGAATCTATTTGGACAGTGGGTCCCTCTGCCTTCTACAAATCCCAACAAGGTTGGCACAAATCCTAATAGGGATTCAAAGTCTCCTAACAGGGACTCATATGTACTAAATATTGTAAATAATCCTAATATGGTCCATCCTCTAACAAGGAATATTTATATTAGTACATCATCTTGTGGGCATCATTCCCACTAGGGTTTTCCCTCTAATCAAGGGTTTCCCTAGTTAAAAAATATGGTGTAATTGTGTATGTGCATCTTAGTATCCTTACTTTTTACTTTGATTGAATGGTTAAGATTATTTAAGGTTGATAATTATTGGATAATTGATTACCCCCCACCCACCCTCCCCCTTCTCAATTATCTTGGTGGATTATTGTTTCTAACAATTGGTATCAGAGCTTCAAGTAGTTGAAGATAAAGTTTAACAAATTTGGGAGATCCATGGAAAACATATTCAGAAAGGATAGTATGAAGTTTGATGGAACAAATTATGACAGTTGGAAGGAAAAGACGAAGACATCTGCTATATATGGGTCTAGGAATTGGATCTTGACAAAATAAAAAAAGACAATTATTGCTAAAAGTGCTTTGGAAACTTGTACCAAGGAAGAGAGAGAAATTTTCATGTGCAACATGAGAGCTAGAGAAGCACTATTGTTTGCACTTACTAAAATTGGGTACAACCAAGTAAAATCACTTAATACTTCTCATGAGATTTGGAAAGTTTTGGAAAAGAGTTTTGAAGGTGATGAACACTCTAAAAAATTGAGGCTACAAACTTGGATTTGTGCATTTCAAGATGCTAAAATGATGGAAGGTGAATCTATAAGAACATATGTAGGCAAGATATTAAAATTATTGTAGGTATCAGATCTTAAGGAGAAACCAAGCAAGACAATGAGGTTATCTAGAAGATATTGAAGAGCTTGATGCCACCATTTAAGCAAGGGGTTTGAATGATACAATTGTTGATCTCTTGTACCAAATATTTCACAAAGGAAACCTTACTTGGGAGACTTGAAGTAGTTGAGAATGAGCTTAGACAGTGTGGAGAATTGACCAGAATAAAAATAGCTTTTAGTGCCCTAAATATTTGACCTATTTTATTGAGGAGCACAAGTGCTAAAGGAGACTTTTTGATGTAGGAGCATCCGAGGTGTAAGAGAAATCTTGCATCACCCAAAAATATTTTCTTTTTAGTCTTTTCTATTTTAATAAGGACTAGTAGACAGGGTGGTTACTATTAATGTGAACTTTCTATTTTTAGTAAGTTTTTCATATGAGCTCAGAATGTTCTTATTTTATACATGAAGGTTCATTTTAGATTTGTAAGCATACTATAAAATTCTCATTGCTCCAACTTAAGTATTGGAGAAGATTGTCGATTTTTGATGAAAACATTTGTAGAAAAATCTTTAGGGTCACTGTTGGAGGCCATAGAGTGCTCGGATGAGGTTCAAAAACTCAACAAAAGGGTGCTAGCATGGTTTTGAGCTTGTAGATAAGGAGTCAACGTTTCCAAAAAATGGTTATAATAGCCAATCAGAGCAATAATTTGAGAGTTATAGCCTTTCAAAGTTGGGCTACCTAAAATTCCTAAAATAAATGACAAAAATATATTTAGTTGACTCTATATGTATTGTTGGGGTCTGTCGGCCCTAATTATTAAGTTTCAATGTCTAGAACCTTCCTAGGAAGCATAAAATTGCCTATTTAAGAAAGGCCCTAACATTGTCTAAAATAGCTCTAGGTGGTAGTTTGCAGCTTAGTCTTATAGATTAGTGTAATGAAGGTGCCCATGTGGGTTAGCATGTTGTACTTGTGAATTCTGTAATTCTGTATTTGTGGTGCAAATAAGAATTCCATATTTAGTTCTTGCATTTGTTGTTGTTTCTTTGTTTCTATTATGTGTTTATGGTATCAAGGAGAGCACCCTTCATTAAGTGGTATTGAGCTATAGTTCTTAAGCATGTGGATAGATCACTGACTATGAGGCAATTCACACCAGAATTGTAATTTGGGTTAAGCATGTAGATAAATCACCAATTCTAAGGCATTTTGCACCAGGGATTCAGTGTAAGTGTAAAAAATGCCTCCACAAAGAGAGCATGGTGGAAGAGTCATAGGTGTTACACTTGAGAATTTTAGAGCCCTCCAAAGACAAATGCAAGCATTGGAAGAACACATGTATAGAGGAACAAATCTTCCCATAAGAGATGAGAGCGAGGATGAGGATGAAGTAGAAAAAAATGCCAAAGCAGAGATTTCTAAATCTAGAGGAAGAGAGGCTTTTTAGGGCCATCTCCAAGATTGGTAAAAGACCTAAGTTTGAGATTCCCACATATTTAGGAAATCTTAACCCAGAGGAGCTAATTGATTGGATCAATGAACTAGAGGAGTATTTTGAGCAAGAAGATATTGAGGATCTAGATAGGGTCAAGTTTGCAAAGGCAAAATTGAAGGGACATGCAAAGATCTGGTGGTAGGAGGTTCAGTTAGAGTGAAATAGGAATGAAAAGGAAAAAAACACTAGATGGGATTAGATGATAGCTAAAATGAAGCAATACTTAATTCCTATGGATTATGAGATTTATTTGTTGAAGAAGATGCAAGGGATGAAGCAAATGAGAAAATCAGTTCAAGAGTATACCGAAGATTTCTATCGAGTTCTCATTAGAATTGGCCATGTAGAAGCTGATGAGGAGAAAGTCACCCATTATCTTAATGGGTTAAGGCCAAGCATTTAGGATGAGCTTAGTCTAGTTGGAATGAAAAATATTGAGGAGGCATATTAGTTTTCCCTAGAGTTGAGGAGAAACTAAACAAGAAGTTTGACAACAAGAATAGCGGAAGAGGTCATGGTGGAAGATTTGGTAGATAATCATATGGAGGCCTAATGATGACCAAAAGAACAAGGATAAGGTTGGCAGTAGTAGTTAGAATCAAAGGGGAAATAATTCCAATCATTTCCATGATCAAAACAATAGAGATCAAATATGAAGAGGTAGAGGACAAGGATCTGGAAGAGGAGGCTTCCATGGGAAATGTTTTCACTATGGAAAAGAAGGGCATAGAGCATTTGAATGTTCCTAGTGCCAAGGAAGGATAGATCAAAGAATAGAAAGCCAGGCTAGAGTTGTACATGTTGATGAAGATGCTAGATCATCACATTATGAAGATGCTAAAAGAGGAGAAGTCTTAGCTAACAGAAGAGTCCTACTAAGTGGTGAGAATGATGATCAAAGAAGAAGCTTGTTTTGAACAAGGTGTAGATGTGAAGATAAGTATTGTGATGTGATCATTAATGGTGGAATTACTATCAATCTGGTGTCAGAAATGATGGTCACCAAGTTGAAGCTGAAGAGATAGAAACACTTGCATCCATACCATTTTATTTGGGTACAAGATGACCACAAGGTCATGGTCAATGAGCAATGCTTAGTGAAGTTCAAGATTGGAAGCTTCCAGGATGAGGTACTATGTGATATCATAACTATGGACATATGTTATATGTTGCTGGGTAGGCCATGGAATTTTAACAGACATGTTGTACATGATGGGTGAGAAAATACAGACACTCTGACCAAGGACAGAGTGAAACATAAGTTGAAGTTGTTGAAGGATAAAGAAGAAAAGGTATGTAGTGTTGCCATAATATGTTTAGTTGATGGAAAAGAGTTTCTCAAAGGTATGAAGTGTGAGCATGTGTGCTTTTCTATAATTCTAAAAGATAGTAAAGAAGAAATAGAGGAGGTACCTGCAAAAGTTGTAGATATATTGGGAGAGTTTTTTGATATTGTATTAGATAATGAACCTGATGGATTGCCCCTAATGAGAAAGATCAGTCACCAGATGAATTTGGTTCTAAGAGCTGGTTTTCCAAATAAGGTAGTATACATAATGACACCAATAGAAAGTGAAGAGTTGAATAAACAAGTTCATGAGTTGTTGTAGAAGGGGTTGATTTGAGAGAGTATGAGTCAATGTGTTGTACCAGCCATATTAGCACCAAAGAAGAATGGATAATGGAGGATGTGCATAGATTCTTGTGCTATCAACAAAATCAAAATCAAGTACAAATTTCCATTACCAAGCATGGATGATATTATGGACTGTTTGAGTGGAATTGAGTATTTCACAAAGATAGATCTGAAGAGTGGGTACCATTAGATTTATATTAGAGAAAGTGATGAGTGGAAGACTACTTTCAAGACCAAACAAGGACTGTACAAGTGGTTAGTCATGCCTTTTGGGCTAACTAATGCACTGAGCACTTTTATGAGGCTCATGATTGACGTACTGAAGGAGTTTTTGGGTAAGTTTTTTATTATTTACTTAGATAATATTTTGATCTTTAGTAAGACATTGGAGAATCAATTGATCCGCATTCACAAGGTGTTTGATAAGTTGAGGGAAGAAAAGTTGATGGTTAAACCTAAAGAAGTGTAATTTTGTAAAGGAGTTGGTGTACCTAGGATTTGTAGTCTCAATAAAAGGTCTAAAAATAGACCCAGAGAAAGTGAAGGCTATCCTTGAATGGTCTACTCCAAGGGCTGCGACAAAGGTAAGATCTTTTCATGGAATAGCTAGTTTTTATAGAAAGTTCATAAGAGGTTTTAGTAGTATTGTGGACCCTTGGCTGAAACAATGAGAGGAGATATGAAAGAATTTAAGTGGATTGTAGGAGTAGATAAGAGATTTAATTTGTTCAAATAGAAGGTTACTAAGCAACCTATTTTATCACTTCTAGATTTTAACAAGGTGTTTCAAGTAGACTATAATCCTAGTGGTACTACAATAGGAGCTATTATGAGCCAAGAAGGTAGACCTGTTGCTTATTTTAGTGAGAAGTTGAATGATGCAAGAAGAAAATATTATGTTTATGATCAATAATTTTATGCTATAGTTCAAGCATTGAAGAAGTGGAGACACTATCTTTTTCCTAAGCAATTTGTTTTGTATATTGATCATAAAGCTTTGCAATATTTAAATAGTCAAAGAAAATTGAACTAAAGGCATTTGAAGTGGGTTGAAATTTCACAGAGTTATACATTTGTTTTGAAACACAAGAATGGAAAGTCTAATTGAGTTGTAGATGTTCTTAGTAGAAGACAACTTTTGCTAATAGAAATGGAGATAGAGGTGGTTGGGTTCAAGGAACTCAGTACTTTGTATTGAAATGATCCTAATTTTGGTGAAGCCTAGAAGCCTTGTACCGAACTTGTTACACTTGATAGGAAAAAGTGGTTGGATTTCATGATCCAGGATGGTATGTTGTTCAAAAGAAGCCAGTTGTGCATTCCTAGAAGTTCAATGCGAGAGCATCTCATCAAGGAGAAGCATAGTGGAGGATTGGCTAGACATTTTGATAGAGATAAAACCATAGCTTTGGTTGCTAATAATTATTACTAGCCATAGTTGTAGCAATATGTGAAGAAGTTTCTATAGAGTTGCAGAGTATGTTAGATTGTGAAAGGAGTGAAGTAGAATGCAGGGTTATATCAGCCATTACCTATACCAAAGAAGCCATGGGAGGATGTTAGCATGGATTTTGTTCTTGGATTACCGAGGATGTAGCAAAGGCATGAATCTATTTTTATGGTGGTTGAAAGGTTTTCAAAGATCTCACATTTTATTCCCTACACGAAGACTAGTGATGTTGTTTATGTAGCAAAGTTGTTTTTCAAAGAAGTATTGAGACTAAATGGTCTTCTAAAGTGTATAGTTTCTGATCAAGATACCAAATTTGTTGGGTATTTCTAGCATACATTGTAGAAGAAATTGAAGACAGAGTTGAAGTTTTATTCTTTGCATCATCCACAGATTGATGGACAAATAGAAGTTGTGAATCACAGTTTGGGAAGCTTGCAGAGATATTTGGTTGAAAAAAAACCAAAAGGACGGGATATGATTTTACCATAGGAAGAATTTGTATATAATAATTCTATGAACAAGAGTGTTGGTAAATCACCATTCCAGATTGTATATGGGAGTAGTCCCATAAATGCTTTTGAATTGAGGCAGTTGGATAAAGGAGAGATAAGTAGTGCTAAAGTAGAAGAATTTGATGAGCACTTGGAGGTGAGGAAGCACATCATAAGGATGGATACATAGTAAAAGGCTAAGAAAAATGTGAAAAGGAGGTATAAAGAATTTTAGATTGGAGATAAAGTCATGATTCATTTGAGAAAGGAGTGTTTTCTAGTTGGTACATATAATAAGTTGAAGATGAAGAAGTTTGGACCATCCAAGATAGTGAAAAGGCATAATTCTGGAAATGCTTATGAAGTGGAGTTGCCTATAGAATTGAATATTTCACCAATATTTAACATTTCATATTTGATAGAGTATTATGGAGGAGGTGATGAAAATGATGTTGCAAAAGCGTAGTGGAGTATTCTAGTAGCTAGTTCAGCTATAAAGGAGATTGAGGAGGTACTAGACAACTGTGTTGGTAAAAATACAAGGAATAGAACTTATGAGGAATACCTAGCCAAATGGAAAGGGAGGCTAGTAGAGGATTCATCATGGCTAGCAAGGGAGGAGGTTAACCATCTTGGTTTTCCTCTAAACACTTGAGACATGATAGAGTCACTTTTGAAATTACCCCAGGTGTTTGATGCAAGAGCATCTTGGGTGTAAGAGCAATCTTGCATCACCCAAAGATATTTTCTTTTTAGTCTTGTCTATTTTAATAAGGACTAGTAGATAGGGTGGTTACTATTTATGAGAAATTGATATTTTTAGTAAGTTTGTCATAAGAGCTCAAAATGTTCTCATTTTATACATGAAGGTTCATTTTAGAGTTGTAAGCCTACCATAAAATTCTCATTTCTCTAACGTAAGTATTAGAGAAGTTATTGCAGGTTTTCAGTGGAAAAATTTGTAGAAAAATCTCTAGGCTCACCATTGGAGGCCTTAGAGTGCCCAGATGAGGTCTAAAAACTTGATAGAAGGGCGCTAGCATGGTTCCAAGCTTGTAGATTAGGAGTTGGCATTTCTGAAAAGTGGTTATAATAGCCAATTGGAGCAACGGTTTGAGAGTTATGGCCTTTCAAAGTTGGGCTACCTAAAATAAATGTCAAAAATGTATTTGGTTGACTCTATATGTATTGTTAGGATTTTTCATCCTTAGGTATTAAGTTTCAATGTCTAGAACTTTCCCGGGCAACATAAAATTGCCTATTTAAGAAAGGTCTAAACATTGTCTAGAACAGTTTTGGGTGGTAGTTCATAGCTTAGTCTTACAAATTATTGTAAAGAAGGTGCCCATGTGGGTTAGCATATTGTACTTGTGAATTTTGTAATTCTGCATTTGCAGGGAAAATAAGAAGTCCATATCTTTTTTCTCGCATTTGCTATTGTTTCTTTGTTTTTGTTATGTGTTTATGGTATTAAGGGGAGCACCCTTCATCACTTTTCTAGTAGTAGCAAATCTGATGAGGATAGAAAGATAGAAGAAGGAGTAGCCCTTCTGGTAAGAAGAGAAAAGGATGGTAAGAAATTTTTTAAATGTTGGACTTGTAATGAGTTTGGTCATTATGCATCTAAGTGTCCTAAAAGAGAGACAAAAGTATAAAGGAAAGTTCAAACCTAGAAGAGATAGAGATTGTTTGTATGTAAATGAAGAAGATAATTTTGATGAACAAGAAATAAGTGCTAGTGATGATGAATTACGATTTGTAGCTATTAAAGACGAAAATTCAGAGAAAATGGCTTTGGCATCACATCTTGAAAATAAACATGATTAGATAATTGATATTGGTTGTTCACATCATATGACTAGTGATATGAACAAGTTTGTTGACTTCAAAAGTCATAGTGGATGCATTTTCAAAGTTGGAAACAATGCAGCATGCCATGTTAAAGGTATTAGATCTATAACTCTTGATGGAAAGACTAACACTGAGGTTGCATATTTTTTTGATGGTTTGAAACACAATCTTCTAAGTGGTGGACAACTAGTGGATAAAGGTTATCAGTTACAGTTCATAGTGAAGACATGCATGATCAGAGACATAGATTGAAAGGTAATTGGAATATGAACTAGATGTAGAGGTAATGTATTTCAGCTGAATCCAACTGAAATGACATGTTTGTTTGCTATAGTAGATGATAGTTGGTTATGGCATAAGAGATTTTGTCATATAAACTTTGATAGCATTGTAAAAACTAGTATATTGTTTGCAGTCAGAGATTTTCCAAAGATTGTTAAGCCTACTAACACAATTTGCAAGGAGTGTGTATTGGCAAAGCATACCAGAACTTATTTTCCCAACAAGAAGTTTACTATTATAGAAAAGTTATAAGTTGTACATATAGATCTTAGTGGTCCTATTTAGACTAAAGGACTCTATGGTGAAAAGTGTTTCTTGAATTTAGTTGATGAATTTTCTAGAATGACGTGCATTTCTTAAATAAAAATTTGAGATATTTGATAAGTTCAAGATATTCAAGAATAGAGTTGAGAATGATTCGGGTATTAAGATTAAATGTTTAAAATCAAATAGAGGAGGAGAGTTTACTTCAAATGAGTTTAACATCTTTTGTGAAGCTAATGGAATCAAAAGACAATTATTAGCTCCAAGAACCCCTGGACAAAATGGCATTGTAGAGAGAAGAAATAGGCTAGTAATAGAAGAATCAAGAGCTATGTTGGCTAAGAATGATGTATCCAAGATGTTTTGGAAAGAAGCTATGAATACATCAGTCTACACTATGAACAAAGTGCAAGCCAAGAAAGACACAAACAAGACCCCTTATGAACTATAGTTTGGCCACTCACCTATAGTTAAGTATTTCAAAAATTTTGGTAGTAAATGTTACATCAAAAGAGATGATGATATTGTTAAGTTTGATGCTAGAAGTGATGAAGGTATGTTTCTTGGTTATTCATTGAAAATAAGAGCTTATAGGCTTTATAATCTGAGATCTAAGACTATTATAGAAATTACAATATAAGAGTTGATGAGAAATTTAGGATACAAGAAAGAGTAGTTGATTACAATTCTGATGATGAGAACATTGTTACTAAACCAAGGAATGATGCAATATTCTTTGAGACTAAAAATGATTTGCATAATGAAGGAGAGAAAAGATAGGAACAAAGCTTGAAACCTTCAAGAGACCTAAAAGTTGAGATAAAAACTCCTACTTTTGGTAAGAATATGACAAAGAATCATCCACTAGAGCAAATCATCGAAAGCAAAGATAAAGGTGTGATGACAAGAAGTAGAATCAATAAAGAACTATGTTTGATATCTCAAGTTGAACCAAGAAATGTAGATGAAGCATGTAAATATGACCATTGGAAGCAAGCTATGAAATAAGAATTGGATCAAATAGTGAATAATGAGACATGGGAATTGGTCCCAAAACTGGTAGACAAGAATGTGAGATAAACAAAATGGGTATTTAGGAACAAGATGAATTAACAAGGTGAAGTTGTAAGGAACAAAGAAAGATTGGTATAGCTTACTCAAATCAAGAAGGAATAGACTATGATGAAACCTATGCTTTTGTGGCAAGAATAGTAGTAAGCCTATTCTTAGCCTATATAACACATAAGAAATTCAAAGTGTATCAAATGGATGTCAAATCAACATTTTTGAATGGAGAACTTGAAGAATAGGTATACATAGAACGACATGAAGATTTTACTTTAATAGAGGACAAGGACATAGTATGTAGATTGAAGAAATTATTGCATGGCTTAAAGAAAGCACCTAGAACTTGATATGCAAGGTTGGACAAGCATTTACCAAAGCTTGGATTTAGTAAATGTATGGCAGATAGTAATCTATACTAGAAAGAAATAGATGATGGATTGATAATTTTGGTAATATTTATAGATGATATCATATTTGGAGGAAATGATGATGAAAGTGACAAGTTTGCAGAAGAAATGAAGAAGGAATTTTAAATTAGCATGGAAGGAGAAATAAAATACTTCCTAGGATTACAGATTGTGCAAGACAAAGAAGTAATCTTTATTTCTCAGACTATGTATTTGAAATATGCACTGAAAAGGTTTGGTTTGGAAACATTTAAACTAGTTGGAACACCTATGGTAACTAGACACAAGTTATCTACAAAGGATGAGACACCTAGTGTTGAGTAGAAGAAGTATAGATCTATGATTGGAGGGTTGCAATATTTGACTCACACAAGGCTAGATATAGAAAATGCAGTTGGAATTGTTGCAAGATTTCAAGCTGATACCAGAGAAGCTCATTATGTAGTAGTCAAAAGGATATTTAGATACCTTAAAGGAACACCAAAGTTCAAATTGCAATATGATAGATCTAATGATTTCACTTTATATGCTTATACTAATGTTGATTGGGTAGGTAGTATGGATGATAGAAAGAGCACTAGTGGTGGAGCCTAATTTCTTGGAGGAAGATTGGTTTCTTGGTTAAGCAAGAAGTAGGACTATACCTCAAAAAGTACAGTAGAAGTAGAATATGTTGCAAAAACAAACAATTGTAATCAAGTTTTTTGGATGAAGTAGATGTTGAAGGATATAAGGATAGAAGTCAATGAACCTATTTCATACATTGTGATAACACAAGTATGATGAATATGTCTAAGAATCTAGCATTGCATTCTAAGACAAAGTACATTTCTACCAAATATCACATGTTGAGAGAGAAATTTTCAAAAAAGAAAATTAGATTGGAGTATGTAAGCACCAAAGAGAAGATTGTAGAAATTTTTACCAAGCCACTTTCCAAAGAGACTCTTGAGTATCTGCGAGGTATACTAGGGGTTATGCCCCTTCCTATGTCAGAGTAGATGATGCAAGCATTCATCGATCTAGTATAATAAAACACTATTATTTTTCTAGACTAAATGTTGATGCTTCATGTATGGGGGTGTATCTATGATGGACAGATTCATCTAGGACTCTTGTTGGATATTATTTTGAATAGTGTCTTTGGACACTTGAGCAAGTTAGAGACAGTTGTTGCAGAGATTGATGGTTGTTGAAACATTTGACATTGATCTCAATGGGGGAGAAATTATAGCATGAAAAACAATTTGATATAGAGTACACTCAAGGGAGAGATTATAGTTGATATAGAGCACATTGCGGTATATCAATGGACAAAATGATTAATGAAGAGGATTTGAAAAGAAAGGATAACAATATTTTAATGTTGTTATTTTGGAACTAGATATTTTTTATCTACGTTGCCACCAATGCCAAAGGGGGAGATTGTTGGAAGCATGAATGTTGATGATACTTCTATGGGAGAGTATTGTAGAAACATGATTAGATCAATATCATGATGATATGTTACATTCATGATTGTGTTTGTCATTGATGTCAACATAGCAATTTTCTATGGCATATAGCAGAAGAATAATTGTAAAGATCAAGTTGGTACAGATAGATAATTAAGCATATTTACTAAGTAAGGTTAAAGAGAGATAATACTAAGTGTCTAGTATATGCGGCTAACCTTAGAAGCATAAGATATTAAGTTTGGAAGAAGTTATACAAGTTTCAGTGAAGATTGTTCTGAGATAGAGTTTATAGAATCATGTTCTGGCAAACTTGTTATATCTCTTAGTAGAGTTTCTATCCTAAGAAGCACAATTAAAGATGTGAAGAAGACATTCTGGAGATGATGTGGCTAAGATTTCTTGTCATAATGTCACACATATGGAAAGTTATTCAATTTACAAGGTTAAAGATTAATGTTTTCGCTAAGTGTAATGTGTTCTTAATGAGGTAAATTGTTATCTTTGGGGAATATTGTTTCTAACATACACATGTAAGATTTACATAGAGATATCAAAGAAGGATAAGTGGTTGCAAATTTAACTTGACACTATAAAGAAGCATATTGGAAAATTTTACAAAAAGGAAATCACAGATAGAGTTGAAAAATCAATGGTAACTTGGAAAATGAAGGACAATTGTTTGCATGTCAAGAATACTGAATTTTACGAGTTGTAGGAGACATTACAAGAGAAGTATGTTGAAAGAAAAGGTTGTATTGAGGTTTTTCTTGGGAAAGAAATGGAAGTATAAAATCGAGGAACACTTGTTCAGTTAAGTGTCTCCTTTTATATTTTGAGTAGAGGGAACCCTATAACAAACTACCCATCTTTGAGTGGTTTATTGCACTTTCTAAAAGTTCAAAACTATCCCAAAAAATCACTGATTACTAAGCAATAGATGGGAATGGGAAACCTATCTTGTAGAGGTTGAAAAATAGGCCATGAAGGGAAAAGTAATAGTCAACTTTCAATGCATTTTTTCTAGATGAAGTTACAATAATTGATAATAATTCTTGGGTATACATGCATGTTTATACTATAACCGATTTTTTCCATCAATCTTATCTACTATCCATTGCTAAATTGAATTCTAGTGCAAGAGAAGAAAATTTATATGAACTATTGAACAATTATCTAATTTAGTTTGGAAGTATAGATAAAATAGAAATTTCTAAAAAGTTGATTTTTGTTGGAGAAGATGTCCCAGAGTTTCATTTATGCAAGGTCATAAATGTCATCTTTATAAAAAGATCAAAAATTAATGTGCACCCTACATTATTCCCATTCACTACATGGCCTATTGAATGAATCTATCTTTCAAATTTGTTAGTATTAATCACTATGTTAGTAAAGTTGAATATTTAATCACATAAATCTACCAATACCTCTATTGAAATCTAAAATGAGTCTAGTTATTTAAACACTTTTCTCAAGGACTAACTGATGGGAAGAATCTTCTTAAAGATAATGATACCAAATGGATCTCTTTGAATGGACTAGTGCATTGAGTATTTTATGAATATCCATAATTTCTTGGACTGTTGAACATAATGCAAGATGGATTAGGGGTGTCTTTATTTCCTTAAGTCTATTTGAACCTAGTTGATGCTAAGATGATCTTAAATTTAATAGCTCTTATCTCCATGATAAAGTAAATGAGAAATATTATGAAAAAGGTTCAACAAAGAGCTATGTAGATTACAAAATATGCTAAGCTGTATAAAAATACCTTTATGAACCTCTGTACTTCATATCAAATAGAACTATTAGATGATTCAAAGTTTTCAAATTGGATAAGAATCACATATTTGAATAATCCTAATAATTTTTTACACATCTATGAAAATGATGAGGTTTGTGCTAGGGTATGTGGAGTTGATATACCAGTCCAATACCATGTACATGTTAACCCCAATGAATTATGAAGTAAAACAGATGTAGAGTATCAAGCTTTACGTGTTAAAAGGGAATATTTCAAGAAGATCATTGACTTTATGCTTGAGTCTTTCAAGCTAGTTTTCTATAATCTTTCCTTACAAATTAGAATAAGATTCCCCCTAGATGAGCTGATTGAGGCAATATCTATTGTGTTTAATCATTATTAGAGTCACAATAATCCGAATGAATTTTGGAAGTATGACTTTGATAAAGATTTTTTTTTAAAGTAAAGTAATCAATGGAGTAACTATAAATGGAATTTTAGATGAATCTTGATTAAGAGAGCATTCATTTTTTTTTCAAACATAACAGGGGAATAATATGATATTATAGAGAAACTAGAGAACAAGGGAGCAGTAAGAAATCTTTGGAAAAACCTTTCTTGGAGAGAACAATTGAGAGAGTCAATATCAAAATATTTCAATCTTGTTGATTTATGTTTCATGATGGTATTGGGTTCAATGGAGGATGAGAGAGTTTTTAGTACTTTGGGGTTCCTAAAGTCAAAGCTTAGAAATAAATTAGACAAAAAAATGGAAAATTTCTTGAGGCTCTATACTTCATAGTACGAGGTAGATAATTTCCCTTATGAGAGGGATCTAAAAACTTGGAGGAAAATATATCAAAGAAGAGGGTTGGTAAATATTTCAAACCAAAGTGGTAGTACCAAGAAGAATAGAAGCAATGAAGTTGACTTTGAGATGCATCATGGCAATGAATATGAAGAAAACACATCAAACAATGAAATGTTGTATGAAGTTGGTGGAAAGGAATATGATGATACTGATGATAAGGTGATGTGGCAACTTTTAACAGTTGTAGTAGAAAGTCCTAGAATCCTAGGTATTTAAGTTGCCAACTTGTCAAGTTACTTTACACAACTCAAATTAATTTAAATTTACAAAAAATATTGATTTTAAAAAGTATTAATCTGAATTCAAACCCTTAGGCTTAGCTATAGATGTTTAAGTTCAAACATTGATATTGAATTTTCATTTAATTTATCTAGTCCATCTTATACATCTCTATCTAATTCATCTTGTACAAGTCAATTTAGATCCCTAGTTGTACTTGAGATTTTTATTGATTTATATTTTATTTTATAGTAATATGATACATGTACCATATTAAATTTGATTCAATTCACAATTCATAGTGTTTCCATGTAGAAATCTTAGACAATAGTAATACAAATTAACAATCATACAAATCAATATTGATCCTAGAGAAGTAGAATATTAGAACCCTTTTCAAATGATCCCAAATTCCCTTTTATAGAGACAAGTGAGAAACAAAAGTTGAAGGTAAATTTGCAATTGTACATGACTAAATTATGCATATGCATTAACAATGGTACAAATTTTTAGGAAGAAAAAAATTTCCAATTGCTACAACTATCCTATTCAAAACATAGAGTTTAAAATTTAAAATCAAATAGAGCAAGTAAAATTAAATTATGAATATTAACAAGTAACAAGTAAGAGATAACAAAGCCTTGATATATCATATTATTGTCACTTACTTAGTAATAAAATTAAGGATTGGGAGATGAACCAATGAGGTCTTTTATGGAGCTCCATCCTACATCATTTATAAGCTTCATTTTATTAAGGGTATAGATTAATAGCTCTAACCTTGTTAGCATGCATACTTGGAAGAGAAAATTTCATTAGATTTGAACCTTTCATCCATTACTACATTCAATGTTGACAATGGTTTGATGCAACTTGTAATGCTTTCTAGATTTGTTTCATTAGGCAACTTGCCTAAATCAAAGTTCATTTTGTCCTACAATATTTTTGTGTAAGATTTTTTTCCAATGAATTTTCCTTTTGGGTCAACAATACTGGGTAAAAAATGATTTGGCAAGATGAGTATGCTTTGATTCATCTTTGTCAACTCTTTGGAATCCTAGCCCATATTATCCTTTGCTTCCTTTAGTTTCTGACAATTTTTAATGACAATTAGGTCATGATAGAGGATAAAATGTAGTTGTTTATTCCCCAATATTCCAAATCCTTGTTATTGGTTGTTCGTACAAGAATTTTTGTGGGACTATGAAAGAAGTCTTATTTATCCTCAACAAGTTTTTTTAGATCTTCAAAGACATCTCTAATAGTTTTATTTAATTCTAACCATTCACCCAACCTATCACTATTCTACATTATGTTCACCCCAATGTCTTGTATGATATACTTTACAATGTTTCTTAAATTCTCCTTGACCTAGTATTTGAAAGTTTTAATTGTATTTTGTGCATTCTCCAAATCCTTTTTCTGACATCTTTATTTTAGTATTTTTTTTCTCTTTTTTCTTGTTTCTTATGCTATCTTTTCCCAATGAGATGCTCTTTTCCTCTCATTCTCAAATTGATTCTTCAAATTATTATTTTTCTTTGTAGTAAACTCCTATTTTTCCCTCTCATTCTCCAATTCAATCTTCAAATTTCTACTTTCCTTGACTGAAAACTCTAATTCATCTTTCAATTTATTGTTTATCTATGCAGTAGATTCTAGAAACTTGAACAATCGTGGAGTAGTGACTTTTTCATCCTCACTTTTTTTTAATCAATGTCAACCAATTGTTTTCTCACTTTTGTTTAGTTGTTTATCCATATGTTCTTGTTGCACATTTTCTTCCATAGAAGAAGAAATCTTTATCCTTTTTTGTAATTCTTTGCACTTATTATTTGGTGCTTTATCCTTAACCTTTACATTTTCTAGGTCTTCTTGTAACATTTCTATTTTCTTCACAAGCCTTCTATTCTCTCTCTTTCTCTCTCCATATTCATTAGTTTAGAGTAGATCATTTGGTTGGTCTCTTTTGATATATTAATTTTGTTTATATTTTTCACCTTCAAGAATCCATTTTGATAGTCCTAACCTATAAATTAGAAGGTTTTATTTGACTTAGTGATGTATTATTATCCTTTTCATGGGGTACACCATACTTGAAGTACATCACTTTTGTGTTTGGTTCATATGTTGGAAGTATGCTATTACATGCAAGATTTTCATTACAAGATGCAACAATTATTTCCCTTTTCAATGTCTTCATATTTTTCTTATTCTGTTTGACACTCTCACAATGATTTTGTTTCAAAATAATTGTAACAAAAATATGGTTTTGATGAGGAAAATGAATGTTTGAAAGGTTATCTTTCATTTGCAACAAATACACCTCCACCTTCACCAATGGTTCTAACAAATGCATTTTTCAGGTTTTCCAACAACTTGAAGCTAACCCATTCATAATTGTGTTCCACTATCACCAATAGCTAGAGTTTTAAGACTATTTTGAGGGTTTTTTCCTAAAGCTACTAGTGCATACAAAACATTACTACTATCAATTGGTGTATTAAGATCTAGAAATGATATTGTTGAAATTTTCATAACTTTTTTCTTTTTTTGCACTAGGTTCACTTGTGCTAGTGGGATCAACTTCAACTAGATTTGAAGATTTAACAAATATTATATGGGGTTGAATTTGGGAAGAAGAATGTATGTTCCATTTTTAGATGAATCATCTAAAATCTCATCAAAGACTGGTTTACATCCCCTTTTTGGTGGAGCTAGTACTTGGATTGGACAAAAAACCCCTTTAGCTATTGGACCTAGGCCACCAAAATCTAAATAACCCATTTTTTCTATCATATTTGCCACTAAAATATAATTTTGCTTCATAGGATCACTTTATTAAAATTTCTTGGAGTCTTAGTTGATCTAGGATCCAAATTAGCTTCCATGTCTTCATCACTGTCATTATATGCTTTAATAGAGTGCTCTTTATTCTAGTAATCACTAAAATGTTGATCCTCACAAATTTCCAAAATAGATGTTGAGGTCTTTAGCTCACTCACATTATTCCTCACTTCCCAAGAAACATTCATCTTTACATGCTTCTTTAAGTTCTTATAGCATAGATTTATCAGAGGGTTGAATGACTTTCTTATAGAAATTGAAGTATGATAGTGGCTAATATTTGTGAAATGTCATACTCTAGGATGATAATTCTTGCATTGAAATATTATTCTTTGCTACATGTTTCCCTATCTCTTTCTTAACCTCATCCCAAGAATCCAGGTTTTTAAACTTTTCTACCACTAACATCTCCTGATGTTGATATTTGTTTGTTGAGTTCTCATTCACAACAAGTATTGTTTTTATTATGTTGAGTGGATCATAATACTAGTGACTAAAAAAAAAAAAGTTAAATAAATTCAACAATATATGTGCCACTTTGAAACCTTTTGTCTCAAATGTGAAACCTCCACATGTGAAAGGAAAGGAAGGAAATACCATTTTATTTTGTTGTCCATGGAAGAGTTCATCTATAGTCTCCATATATCATATATCTATTCTAATGTGAAAATCCTCATTTTTAATTGCATTAGAAGTTTGCATGGTTCAATAGAAGAACTGTAAAACCTCAACATAATATAGTATTCCATGAAGAACCAATCAACCAATTATATTTGACTTCATAGTTGAATGCAGTCTCTACAAGGCACAAACAATCCAGGCATCAGAGTGCCCATGATTTTATGGTAAATAGGTGCCAAAAATAAGTTTACAAAATTATTGTAGTGATTTCTATTAGCATTTATCCTCATCTTATGTGTCCACTCATAGACTGGCCTTGGCTTCTCTGAATACTTCTGGGTTTTCTCATAAAAAAAAAAGACTTGGATATCAAGCTTGTTTGTCTAAGTCTCAAATACTTTCCTATGATTTTATAGAAGAAGGTAACACAAGTACATTGTGAATCTAGATGTCTCACATAAACCATTTTTTATCATTACTAATTGTTCTTGAATAGATTAAGAAATGTATTCAACATAATTATATCATATTGCTTCCTTGACACCTCCACAATGGATATTATAAATCATTTCTAGAACATTGGTGCCCACTTCCCTATTTCTATCTAATCCAAGGAAAAATGCTAGAAATGAAATAAAATTATGAACCCATGACACAAACATATCATAATCATAAGGAGGCTTATGATATCTATCTAGTCTAACACTATAACAACTAATATTATCTACATATGAGCTTGAGCTTATTATACCTTTAAAATAGGAATCTTTAAAACCAAATTCGAGATTGCCATAAGCCTATGCTAGATTTTCTTGGTCAATGTGCATGTTAAAGCTTTTTGATTCAAACCCTAGGTCCACTAGAGTAGAAAATTCACTCTTAGTCATTGATAAAATTTCCACCTGAGTGCTTTTGTTTACCATAGAATTTCTTTTTTCATCATAATTTTTGGGACAAAGCATTATAATTTTTGGGCAAGGGGAGACTTGGTGTAAGACCATTCTTGCTAATCTTGTACCCCATAGAACAATCTTATTTGTATATGCATTAATAGAGCAATTAAATTTAATATATTTCTTCTCCTTATTTAGACCCATCCACTTATTATACAATGCATGTCTAATTTCCATGATTCCATCTCCATGTATAATAGGGCAAAAAATATCATGGTATTCATTAGTGAAACCTGGTGTTTTAACCTATTTTTTGGTATCCATTATGTATTTATTTTTGTGTGTACTCATACTCAAGGATTTTGACATTATTTTTCCTATGTCTACTACTAGTATTTAACATTCATAACAATTATGATTTAACTAGTATCATTTTAACTATGACAATTAAAATTCAAACTTCAAGCCCTAATTGTATAATCTAAATGTTGGAAACTAAAATTAGAATAGGTTTTATATTGTCATGGATGTCAAACCTTACTGGAAAGGCATTTACTAATAGTGTATAGTGTCGTATCTATTGACTGATGAAGAGGATTTGAAAATAGAGATAACTAGATGGACCAGTGAGGTTGCTGAGTAAGGAGGAACAAGTATGTTGGAACTACAATGGAAACTTGACCACTTAGTCTTTGACAAGATGATGTATTGTTTAATCATTATATGAAGTATAGAAGTATTGAGTTAAACATAAGTGAAGCTTAGCTAAATGTGGTCAATGAAGGCTATTGAAGAAGAAGATTAAGGAACTTAAGAGATAGCTAAGTGATAGTTATGATAAGCAAGTTGAAGAAGAAAATGTAGTAGCAACCAAGTGTAGTGAAGACTGAGCAAACTAGTGAAAGCCGAGTGAGACGGAACAATAGAAACTGAGCTATATAGTGTTGACTAAGAAGAAGAACACAATGATGATTGAGTGTCAAGAAATGATAGTTTGTGAAAAAGTTAATTTTGATGCCGACGTAGTTAAAATTTTGGATTAGTCAAAATGCATGGATGATAAGATTCAATGCCTGCGCTTAGTTTAGTTTCATCTTTCTTGTAGGCTTCTAGGAGTAAAGCTAAGTCTAGGGGGAGTGGATGTAATGCCTACCCCTAGTTGTTTTTACCAATTATATTGTCAGATTCTTTTAGGCCTATTTTATGTTGATGTTTATAATTATCGATACTTGGTTACTAGATTAGATTAAGTGTATTTCATATTTAGTAGATATATGTGTTGAGTTACTTAGTTATTTCATGTGTTTATGATTATTTTGATTATTATACATGTATGTTCATTTAGTGATTTTTTAGTTATCTCATGATGATAGTAGATGGATTATTTATATGCAATTCTATGGTTACTTACCCCATGCTTGCATGTGTATGGTACACTTAGTATTTTACATAATGATCGACATTCCTGTTAGTTTGTGGTGACTGATTAGGAAAGTACTATACATACTTCATAAATTCTTTGGGGCCTATTTTATCAAGATTTTGGGCCGACATGTAATTATTAATTATAACCCTAAAATGGTAAAAATACTTGTATAAAAGGGCTTAGGATTAGCGATTGTTTCAGTATTGTGATGCAAAAATTGGTTCTTATAGAAATATTGAGCTGTAAGGGATTACAGCTTGTAATCAGGTTATAATCACTGGATCGTAATAATATTAGACTTACTATTTGGTGGATGTAGCCCAGGTATTGGGTGAACCATGTTAAATCTTAGTGTCTTGTGTTCTTTTCTATGTGATCTATTTTTTTTGATATTATTTATATTTGCATGTAATTGTTATTTCTATCTATGGTTTAACTGTGATTTAATCCTCATAGTTCCTGATATGATTGAGGGAGGGTGTCATAGTCACCTGCTAGTCAGGATCTACATGATGCACCACTCTTCATCATTTCATATTTAGTTTAGATTATATGTGTATGTACATGCATAGATTTATGCAGATTGTAGGTATCGGGTATCGACTTCCCTAAATTACCAGGATGAGCATACCCTATTGTAGTATCTTAATGGTGTAAGTGGGGAGATAATTCTTAAGTCCAAATCCTAACCTAAGCCAATTGTCTTATAAAGTGGACAAGTATCTAAATTGTTTACCTGTCCAAATTCATCAAGACATGTGAATTCATGATTTTGACCCTAGAGTTTGATTATGTTCTTTTTCTTTAGTTTTGTAGGTCTAGTGTGATTTTCAGTTGTAATTTGATCATATTAAAAGATAATTTAACGATTTAATTTAATGAAAATTTTATTTTAAAAAATTAACATTTAATTATATTTAATCAATTGAGAAATTAAATAAATAGAAGAATTAAATTTAAAATATTTGATCAAAGTTCTAGTTTTGTCATATTTATATTTATTTAATTTAATAATAATTTATCTAGGAGTTTCATTTTAATAATAAAATCTAAATAATATTATTAGTTAAATTAATAAATATTATATTAAAAGCATTTCATAATTTAATAAGATAGAGAAAGCATTAACTTAATAAAGTTTATTTTAATTAAATTACAAAAAGTGGTGCATGAAATTAAAATATAATAAAGTAATTAAAAAAGGGGTTTTAACATTATTGCATAGTCAAAGCCCTAAATTGGTAAAAGCTCTTTATTAAGAAATCAGAGCTCATTTCTCCATATACAAGTTTGGAGGAGCCAATTTTTGGGAAGAGGGTTGTCAAAGAGAAGGAAAACTCTTGCATGTTTTGTGTGTTCACTTTTTAGCATAAGATCTAGGTAGGATCTTGTGAATTTTGCACAATAGTTCTTGTTTTGAAAATATCTATCTTCTCTTTGTTTATTGTGTTTTTATTTTCAAAATGTAGTTAGGGTTGAAACCCTTGTTTGTGAAGTTAATTGTTTTTCATTTCAAAAATTACTATAGAAAAAATTGAGATTAGAAACCTTGTTTGATAAATTTGGGGATTTTGTATTTGGACATGTTAAAATTTGGGATGTGGGTTATAAGAGAAAATTCAATTTTTTTTATGAATTTGATTGTTCTTCATTTTCAAAAAATCTCTATAAATAAATTGAAATTAGAAACACTTGTTTGGGAATCTTGTATTTGCAATTTGTTTGATTAAAATTAGGATGTGGGTTTAAAATAGAAAACTAGTTTTGTTTTATAAGTTTTGTCTGTTTATCTTGGGTTGCTATACCAGGTTTATATTGGAAGATTTATTTTAAAAATATATATTTATATAACATATAAATTACCACAGTAAATTTAATTATTATGATAATTATATATATATAACACTAACAATTTACATTTAAAAAAAAAGTAGAGGTATGCATTTCATCAGTGGGGGGTTACCATGTTTTAATGTTTTTATTATTAAAAAAAAATTTAAAAATTGAAAAGGGGAAGCGAGGCAATGACCTCCCTGTCCCCCTATCCTCCTTCCTTCTATTTCATCAGTTGTCATAGAAGCAACTCCCAAGACAACAATTGTCATAGCAGTAGCTACCATTGGCAACCAAGCCCCATAAAATAGGATACGTGAATTCAAATCACATTTGTTATTGCATTTATTATTATTATTATATATAAGTTTCGTGTTATATTAATAATATTGTTAATCTTAATGTTATTATTCATTATTAATATTAATATTATTATTTTATTAATATTATTTTATTATTTTATTTAATAATTATTATCATTAATAAATAATATATTATATATTATTTTAATATTAATTAAATAATTATTAGTATTAATAATTTAATAATAGTTAATAAAAATTTAATAAAATTATTTAATTTTGAGGTTGTTATAAATATAATTAATTGAATTTTTAATTAATTTACTATTGCAATATAATTGTGAAGTAAATGGATAATTGTAAATTTGGGAAAAAAGGATTTTTTAAAGTAAACTTATTTTTTACTTGACGAATCAATTTTATATGTAAATGATTTCTATTACTAGGGGATTTTTATTACATCATTTAATAATTCAAAAACCTTAGTAAATTTGATGCTTTGGTATTGAAAAAATGAACCCTGATTGTAATAAAAAATTCTATAACTTGTAATACTTGGAAATGAGAATTAAAACCTTGTTTGTATATTGAACTATTATGTTTGAAGAAAACCTAATGATCTATGAAAATAAATGTTTAAAAGACTTTGATGAGATGTGTGTGGTTTTACATTTGGGGTTTTAGGTTTAAAATATTTTTAATGATTTGTTGAGAGTTGAGACGCATGTGGACTTGAGAACATTAGCAAAGCTATGAATTGAAAATGAATTGGAAACTTAAAAAAACCTATAGTGAAAATTGAACTTATGTGTTTTCAAAAAAATGGAATGAATTATGAAAGTTACTTTTGTATATACTTTATGTCATATGTGGTTTACTGCTGTGGGTCTTGGATTTGATTTAGTTCTTTGACCAAATTGGGATGTTTACCAGAGGATTGGGGATTTTGTTCTATGATGAGGTTACATATCTGATATTTTATACCTGACCATTGTGATGTAGTCACATGTCCTCTTTGATGATTTTCATCTATTGGTTGTTATTACTTTCTAGTTTCTCTTGTGTAGAATTGAAGTGAATTGTGTGACTTTTCTAGTATAACCTTTTATCTTTGGATTGCTTCCTAGTTGCTTGAATAGGACTAAGATGATTATGTGATTTTTTTTTGGTGATTCCATGTTATGTCATGGTTTGGTGTTTGTGTACTTGATTTTGGATCAGTCCTGTTAGGATGATTGTATTGGTGAAATCTGTGATTTGATCAATGATATTTTAGTACTTTCTAGTTGCTTGTTTAAGAATTGAGGTGTGGGTAATGGTTGTATGAGACCACCTACTTTTTCTAAGCTTAGGGTAGGTTCTATGTATGTCATGTTGAGAAGTGGATTACAATGGAGGTCGGATCCCTAAGTGGATGCCTGGGTAACCCATTGTAGGTTGTTTTAATAAGTGATAACATTTCATTAAATGGGTTTAAAATAAATTAATAAGATATGGTGCCACACACTCCGTGATCCATCATCAGGATGCATGCAAGAGAGGAGAAGGAGAAGAGAGATAGATAACAGATAGACTCCAAATAAAAGGAAGGGAGGGGAGGGGAGGGGAGAGGAGAGAGAGAGCACGAAGAACGAGGACAACCACCCATCAAGGAGACTTCTAGAAACAAAAAAGGGGGGCAGAACATAAAAGACCAAGCCAGTAGAAAGGAGAACACAATAAGCAACTGAAAGACCTAAATTGAAAAAGAATTAAAAATTATAGAAATTAAAACCAACAATGAAAGAAGAAAAAGAAAACAAGAGGAAAGGATAATGAAAAAAAGATAAAATAAAATAAAATAAAATAAGAAATAAAATATAAAATAAAATGAAATAATAATAATAAAATAAATAAATAAATCATACAATTAAACAAAAACGAATAATTGAAAAATAAAAAGACAAATGATAAGAGGATTCACAGAATGGAAGAAAGATTAGAAGATAACTAAATAATCAAAAGATCAATCGAAAAATTGAATTAATTAATTAATTGGTCAAATTAAACAATTGTTAAATTGATTAGTTAATTAATTAATATTTTAATCAATTGATTAATAGAGACGAAAAATGATAAGATAATTAATTAATCAATCACACAATTGATTGATTAATCAATTAAAAAAGGGGGAATAAATAGATAAAAAAGGGATAGTTAATTGATTAATTAGATGATTAATTAATCAATTGATTGAAAGAGGGAAAAGTCAATAAAATAATTAAATAAGTCAAAAGAAAAGCAAAAAAGAAACTAAGTTGATCAATTGATTGGCTAATTAATTTATTAATCAAATGATTAGATGATTAATTAAGTTAATTAATTAATTAATCAATCGATTGATTGATAAATTAACAAAAAGAAAAACAATGAAAGGAAGAAAAGAAAGAAGAAAGGACAAAAATTAAAGAATTAATCAATCAACCAGGTTCTTTGCTCTTGTGGCACCCCCTACATAGGTGAAACAGGTCGCTCTTTTGCCACTCATCTCAAGGAACATGCGGCAGATATTAGACATCAGCAGGTCCTTAAATTTTCCCTGGCCGAGCACTCATCATCCACTAAACACCATATTTGCCTTGAGGATGCTCTTATTGTTTCCAAGGAGCATAACTTCTTTAGTAGAAAGATCAAGGAGGCGGTTGAGATTTTTAACAACCCATCTAACCTCAACCTCGACGATGGGTGGCACTTACACCACTCATGGCGTCCCTTACTTTCGTCTCTTAAGAGTTCTTGCCCAACCTAGTCTTGTTCAGGCTTGGTCTCCTCGTTGCTTCCTCCTCCATTGCCCCTTCCCCCCCCCCCCCCATCTTTTTCTCCCTAGGGTTCTTTCCCTCCTCCCTCGTTCTCTTCCCCTCACTCACTCCTTCTCTTAGGTTCCCTATTCTCCTTGTGTCTGCCTCATTCTTCCTTTCTTTCCTCTATAGCCCTCCTTTCATCTCAAGGTTTTGTCCCCCCTCTCTTCTTTGTTTGTTGGGTTGTTTTTTTTCTTTTTTCTTTTTTCTTTTTGTGTTCCTTCTTTCTCTCCTTTTTCTTTTCTTTTTGCATTTTTCTCCCTTATTCCTTGTTCTTCATTTTCAACTTTCTTGTTTTTCACTTTAATTTTTATTATTTCATTTGACTCTTTTTTATTTTTTATTTTTTTATTTTCCCCTTCCCCCGTCTTCTATATATATAGTTTATTTATTCTTTGTCTTTTCTCTTTCCCCCCCTTTTATTTTGGGAACTTCTTCTTCTTTTCTTTTTTAATTTATTTTTATTTTCATTCTTTTCTTGTTTTCTTTTTCCTTGTCCTTTTTTATCTATTTAATTTATTTTTTTCTATTTTATCTATTTACTTGCTTTTTGGTCTTTTCAATTTTCTTCTTTTAATTAATTTATCAATCAATCAATCAATCAATCAATCATTTGATCGATTAATTAATTTACTCATTATTTCAATCAATTGGTTGATTGATTAATTGTTTAATTATTGTTCCCCCCTTTTCCCTTCTTTTTGTTTTCCTCCTTTCATTGTTCTTTCTCTTTGTTAATTTTCCAATCTTTCGATTAAGTGATTAATCAATCAACTTAATTAATTAACTAATCAATTGATTAATTAATTAATTTTCCTTTCTTTTGATTTATTTAGTTTTCTTTTGTTAATTAATCAATTAATCAATCAATCATTTGATTGATTAATTAATTAACTCATTAATTCAATCATTTGGTTGATTGATTAATTGTTTAATTTTTGTCCTTTCTTCTTTCTTTTCTTCCTTTCATTGTTTTTCTTTTTTTTAATTTATCAATCAATCGATTGATTGATTAATTAATTAACTTAATTAATCATCTAATCATTTGATTAATAAATTAATTAGCCAATCAATTGATCAACTTAGTTTCTTTTCTACTTTTCTTTTGACTTATTTAATTATTTTATTGACTTTTCCTGCTTTCAATCAATTGATTAATTAATCATCTAATTATCAATTAAATATCCCTTTTTTTATCTATTTATTCCCCCTTTGTTAATTGATTAATCAATCAATTGTGTGATTGATTAATTAATTATCTTATCATTTTTCATCTCTATTAATCAATCGATTAATATATTAATTAATTAACTAATCAATTTAACAATTGTTTAATTTGATCAATTAATTAATTAATTCAGTTTTTCGATTGATCTTTTGATTATTTAGTTATCTTCTAATCTTTCTTCCATTCTGCGAATCCTCTTATCATTTGTCTTTTTATTTTTCAATTATTCTTTTTTGTTTAATTGTATGATTTATTTATTTATTTTATTATTATTATTTCTTTTTCTTTTTCTTTTTCTTTTTTAATATCTTTTTTTCATTATTCTTTCCTCTTGTTTTCTTTTTCTTCTTTCATTGTTGGTTTTAATTTCTATAATTTTTAATTCTTTTTCAATTTAGGTCTTTCAGTTGCTTATTGTGTTCTCCTTTCTACTGGCTTGGTCTTTTATGTTCTGCCCCCCTTTTTTGTTTTTAGAAGTCTCCTTGGTGGGTGGTTGTCCTCGTTCTTTGTGCTCTCTCTCTCCTCTCCCCTCTCCTCCCTTCCTTTTATTTGGAGTCTATCTGCTATCTATCTCTCTTCTCCTTCTCTTCTCTTGCATGCATCCTGATGATGGATCATGGAGTGTGATCCGAAACGTTGATGTAAAAATCTGTTCACACAATCAAATCTAGAAATCTAATGCACAACAATGATGGATTGTGGAAATCTGATAGCTCTAATAAACATCATTTTGCCTCCCCCATTTTGCTACTTTTCCTTTTCCCATCACTCACACCATCTCAACATGTGAAGCATGGATGACATAATCAAAATTAAAAGGAATTAGTTGTGACAAAAAAAATTCATTAATATTTCATCCTTCACACTTGCCTAAATTAGAGAGATGTTGATATACTTTGGTTTTGATGAGGTCTTAACTTTCACAAGGATGAGATAATCAACTTATAGAGATTTCAAGAGACAGCATGAGTGCTTATAAAATAATTGTCCATTCAATTAGCAGATTATAGATTATTTTCTAAGCAATATCTATAATGGAGTCTTCCATTGTCCTGTTTCACTCATATGAAGTAAGAACTATGGCATTGAGAGGCTTAGTAAAGCCTGAACGATGAAACAAGATTCTCAACCCTATTGATAAAATCAATAGAGCTCTTAGTGAACAATCTTTCATTTATGATTTTACTTGGAGAACTAATAGTTTCATTTTAGGTAGACATTGTTCAAAGGAATTAAAACATTCTCCCATGAATATAGAAGAACATTGAAGATTTTCCAAAATATCAATACTAATGCAAGTCTTAAGACTTATATTCAGTATGGATACACGGGTTTGATCAAAAAACTTAAATTTAAAAAAAAAATTAAAATGAATTGTTTCTCTCGATAGAAAATCATGATCATATTAAGTATAAGATTAAATTTTTGAAGAAATTAGCCTCATTCCAAATAGAACCATAAGATTCATATAGAAAATAACCAACTAGAAAAACTTAAGATCTTTTCGTATTCACCATGAAAATATTATGGTATAGTATCACAGATGTTTTGAAAGTAATTATAAAACAAAACATAGTGTTTGTATCATCAGAGTCGATCCTCTCAAAGTTTTCTAAAATATAAATAGCCACACACGGTTCCAAAAATAGTTTCAAAAACTAAATATCTTAGTGAGTGATCCAAACTGACTATAGTCTTTAAGGAAAACATATCTACTAAAAAAAAAGAATATTGGCTTAAGGCCCCTAAGCCTATCAAATTGCCAACTAAGTTGGAAACATCTTGGTTCTACACATGGCTTGTAGGAAGCCTTCCTCAAACCTCTTTCCATTGATTATGAATAAGCATGAGCTTGATCAATTCTTTGTATTGAGGCACACCAAACTACTCTAGCCTTAACTTCCACATGGTTATTATCTTGTGAGCATGTTCCAAATTCATTTCTTGAGCTGCCAAATGATCATCATAGATGACCATCATGGAATCTACCCAGGCTATAGTTTTGAAATTCTTAATTGAGACTTCCTTGGCCTCTTTCATAGCCTTCAATTTATCCTAGCAAGTTGATCCAATGTCTTTCAACTCTTTATCTGGCATGCCCTTATTCTCCATGATATCAACATCAATGCACTTGATGTCCTTGCTTAAAATTTGTCTTACACACTCTAATTATTTCAATATTTCAGAGCATTCATCCAAACTCTACTTGATCACTATGTTTCTCCATTCTACATTTTGTCAGGATACAAACATGAAGTCAACATTTATGCTAGTGTTTGGCTTCTCCACCATAATATTCTTTACCCCTTACTCTTGAATCTCATTGATATGGATGATAAATTTATCCCATTTCTCCTCTCTACTTCTAAAACATTTATCTTTAACTCCATAATAGTCATCACCTTATCAATCTTCATCTTAATTTTAGTGAAGCATGAAATATAGTTAACTTTACAGGAGATTACAAAATCAATTCAATCATCAAATGTGCAGGTGATTGATCTATCCCTTTTTACCTATTTAATAAAATTATGATTGGCTAGAGAGGTAATGTCTACCACAAAGATAACCTTGGGCAATGTTTCACTATCAAGATTCTATAGAGCATGGATATATTCAACCATTAATCACATAAACTATTTAACTCTATCTTATCCTTCCAGTATTTCTAGATTCTTTTTTCAACTCTTGCATTGTCAACATTGAATATTTTAATGTCAGTGACTCTAGATGTTGGTCCAAGGACAATATTCTCCATAGTATAATCTTGTGGCTTATATACATATCCTACCTATTGCCATGTTTTTTGATCTACCTCTAGTAGAGTCTCTATTTTAGGCTTCTTGTTCTTAGGCATTTTGCAAAGGAATTTTCTCACCATATCCTCTACTGAGACAATCACCTGAACTATACTTATTTTCTTATTGATTGATAAATCAAACAAGTTTGGTATAAAGGAACCACTCTTAAGTGGAGGATTTTGAAAATTAGGGGAATTTCCAATAGCTAGTGAACTGAGAGTGTTAGCTTCATCTAGAACTTATTGATTGCTTTGATCCATGGATCCCATTAAACTTTTAGCAGTTGTCTCACTTATAATTTTGACCTTAAGTGGCTCCTTATTAGTGTTAACTATGACATCTTGCTAATACTTCTTCATTTGGGTCCATGAATGAGTCCACCTAGATGGAGGTGGAAGTTGACTTGTACTTTGAACAACAAGTTCAACTTTAGGTTTGGGATTTAGATCACGAAAATAAATGCTCAAAAAATCTCCTGATAAAAAGTAAAAAGTTGCAAACTCCTTGTATCTCCAAAGAAAATCGGAATGCTTACCTCATACAATTACGAAAGAATGATCAAAAGGAGAAACTCTTAAGTGTTCAAACCTGAAGATCATGTCATGGACAAATAGGGAAAGTAGTAATTTGACAAGGAGCCTTAATCATTAATGAGTATGTCCTAACTTTACACATAAAAAATCTTACTTTGCCATCATTCACACTAATTAACATTAATTATGTATCTTTTTTAGCCTTTTTGGGAAAGAATTATCAAATTTTATACCATCACTTGCATTGCCACATGTCACCATTGGGAAAAAATTTAGACTCATGAACTTCAAACTCTTTAACTATTGATTATGGTTCAATGTTTGAGTTCAAAAATCTTATAAATATTGGGATATGATGCTCACACATTGACTCAACATAATAGAAATATTTCTTTGTACCAAACCTTGAACTTGAACTGCAAACAGTTGAAATTTCAATTTCAAGGAAGAGCATAGAAATTTGACAGACATCACAAGCCCCACAGAGAATTTATAAATATGAAAATGGAACTCTTGAACTATGAACCTTGTGGTTCAAGTTCAAGGTTCAAAGTGTGAGAAGGACTTGATGGAAAACAAGCGAGGGAATAAAAGGCTAAGTCCAAAACATGGGTAACAAAGTTCAAGCTACTTAATAAGTTATGCGAGATGATTATAGACTCTAGTTCTACCTACAATATAGCATCTAATGAGGTAGTAAAAAAACTCAATTTGCAAAGAATACCCCATGGGAATCTTTACAAAGAAACTTTGTAGAAAAAGGGGCAACCTGTGATAGTGAATGAGCAAGCTTGGGTAGAATTCAATATTGGGAAATATAAAGATAAGGTGTCGTGTGATGTCCTACCCATGGATGCCTTCCACCTTATTTAGGGAAGGCCATGGAAATTTGAGAGGGAAGCCATACATGATGGTAAGAAGAATTCCTACTCCTTTAAGAAAGATGGAGTCAACTACAAATTCAGCCTTTGCTAGATGAAGACGAAAGTCAAACCATAGGTCCTAATGTGTTAATAGTAGATGAAAATAAATTCGTATCTACATTAAAAAAGGAGGAGTGGGGTATGCCATAGTATTCAAGCCTATAGAGGAGAAGACAAATCAAAAGGTGATTATACCACAAGAGGTACACGAGATCCTAGATCAATTCAAGGATGTCGAGTGGATTCCATATTTTTGGTATAGAAAGGATGCCCAATGGATTCCAACAAATCAAGGGTGATCTGCCTAGAGAAAACAACTTCATAATAAACTCCACTCAAAAGTAGAGGATAACAACACAATTTCCTACCCAATTTTCATACTATTCCTTATAATAAATTTCAAACTAAAACTCCTCTATCTGAAATGCTCTTTAAGTTCCCTCTCAATGTGCTTCTCCCTCATGAACCTTTGGATGCTAATTAAATTATACCTATGTATGAAATACATGCACAAATAAACCACACAAATTGTTTTAAAATTGCTTCTTGCCCCATCGTGCCATATATTGTGTTCTTATTTTAAAAATATTAAATTCTTTACAAAAGAATAACATATACATTTGAAGATATATAGAAAACATGCATTTAATCTATCTATATTGATTAATTGCAAAAAAAATTCATTTTTAATTTGAAAAAAATATAATTACTAATTATCAATTAGAAAAACAAAAAGAAACCATAAAAAAAATTTAAAAATAAGTGGAAACTATATCATATCTCTTATGATACTATTTCCAATAGGAGGTGTGATACAACTGGAGTCCCACCTAATTAATGAAAAAAAAGAATTAGGATTAAAAGAAAATGTGACCTTATGACTTTGAGAAAATGTATTGGTATACACATCTTTCCAACAACAATATTTTTCTTTGCAAATTTTATATATGTATGTATTTAAGAAAAACCAAGGGAGTAGAATGCTCCTTTGGTGAGAGATGAAAATTTCTACATGGAATGTCAAGGGACTATTGGCCCTTGACAAGAAATGCTTGGTAAAATGAGAATTAAATAGAATGGAAGGGGAATTGGTCTTCTTATAGGAGACAAAGATCAATCTTGATAAAGCTCTCAACTTCTTGTAGTCTTTCCATAAGTGGCAACGCTATTTTAAGGAAGCGTTTGGAGCTTTGGGAGGTTTGGGTATATTGTGGAATCCAAATTTCATAAAAGTTTCAAAATTGGAAAGATCTCCCCATTGGATCTTTGGGAAATTTATTTTTCATAAGAATATTTTGGAATTTCCAATTTTTAATGTTTATGGTCCTATTAAATTTGGGGACAAATGTAAGGTCTAGATAGAGATTTCAAAGGGGCTGGTTTTGATTGATTGTACCAAGGTAATTATAGCAGGAGATTTTAACAACTTACTTGATCTAGAAGATAATTCTAGGAGCTTAAGGACATCTTCTCAAATCATGGAGGATTTTAGAAGGTTTGTTCTGTAAAATCATCTATTCGATGTTGTCCTGACAAATGGTAAATACACTTGGACCAACCGTAGGGTGAAATTCACCATACTTTCAGAGAGGTTGGAAAGATTTTTGGTTGGTTCTTTTTGGGTTGAATCTTCTTTTATTTTGGATTCCTATATACTTCCATTTTCTCTATTTGATCACTTAATAGTTCAGCTCTCTATAAATGAATCTTCTAAAAGAGGTAAATGTAGCTTTAGATTTCAAAATATGTGGTGCAGAGATCAAGATTTTTTGCTTATTCTGGAATAATGGTGGAAGGAGAGTAACATTTTTATTGGGACTCTAAGTTATTATTTCACACAAAGATTGAAATTGGTTAAGAAAAATATTTAAAAATGGAATAAGGTTTCTTGTAAAAACATTTTCTCAGAGAAACTTAGAATTGATTCAGATTTGGATTTGATAAACAATCATGTCAATGCAGTAGGTATGTCAAATGAAGATTTTATTTAAGAAAAAAGATTGAAATATGATCTATCAAAAGTTCTTCATAGAGAGGAGGTATTTTGGAGGGATAAATCTAGAGATAATTGGATTAGTGTTGGTGATCTCAACATGAAATTATTTCATGCTTCGATTAAATCGAGAAGAGTCAGCAACATAATTAATCATATTCAAAAGGATCAAGGAGTTTGGTTAGAAGATGAAGATGTTATAGAAAATAGAGTAGTTGATAATTTTAAAACTTCAATAGGGGAAAATAATGACTTTTTTTTTTACCCTCAAAATTTTCTCAATGAGATTCTGAGAGTGCTTTCAATGGAGGACAATGTGGATTCGTTGCATCCCTTTTCCATCTTGGATGTTAAAAAAGTAGTCTTTGATAATCTTTCAGATAAGACACAAGGTCCTAATGGTTTCCCCTCCTAATTTTTTCATAAATGCTGGCATTTTATGGTGGAAGACATTGTGAAGATTATAGAGGATTTTAGAAAAAAGGGAGATTTGTGAAAGAGATCAGTAATACAGTCATTGTTTTGATTCCTAAGAAATAGGCGTGTGTTGTAATGTTAGATTTATGGCCAATTTCCCTATGCAATTTTTTTATAAAATCATCTCCAAGGCAGTAGTGAATAGATTGAAGTCAAAGCTGGATAGGTATATCTTGACAAAGCAACATGGTTTTATCCCTCGAAGATAAATTTCATATAGTATTCTTGTGGCTAGAGAAGTTATTCACTCTATAAAGACATGCAAGAGACTAGGTATGATTATCAAATTAGTGTTAATAAAGCATATGATAAGGTTAGATGGTCTTTTCTTTGTGAAGTGCTATCTAGGTTCAAATATTGTCAAGTATAGATAAGATGTATCTTCCATTGTTTATCATTGGTTCACTTCTTGATTCTAGTCAATGGTTATCTTTGTGGTTTTTTTCAAGAAACTAATGGATTGAGGCAAGGAAATCCTCTATCCCCATTCCTTTTTGTTCTGATGATAGAGATTCTTGGTAGAAACATTTAAAAAAACAAGCTAATTTGGGTTGTTGGAAAGGGAGTTTAATCCAAAATTTCTCTGAACCAATTTCTTGCTCATAATTTGTTGATGATATTGTGATGTTTGGGGAGGCATCAGTTAGGGAAGCTTTAGTCATTAGGGAGGTATTGGATAGTTATGAAAGAGTGTCAGGACAATGTATGAATAGAATGTAATCCAAGGTTTATTTTCTAAATTCTAGTAGGAATCTGTAGAATAATATTATATCTATATTGGGATTCATTACATGAGAATTTCCCATTGTATATTTGGGGGTTCCTCTATTCGTAGGAAGATTTGATCCCAAGGTATGGGAGGACATTTCAAATAGATGTCAAAAAAAGGCTCTAGGTTGGAAAAATCAATGGTTATCTCAGGCATGTATAATCCAAATGATCAAATCGGTACTTTCAGTCATTCCCATTTATTATATGTCAGTATATCAAATTTCTATCAAAGAAATAGCATCAATTAATAGATTTTTAAAAAAAATCCTTTGGGGAGGTTCAAAGGATGTGAAGAAGATTTTGCTCATTAGTTGGGATGTGGTCTGTAAATCTGAAGCTAATGGTGGTATTGGTTTAAGGAAGATGGGGTTGCAGAATAGTGCTCTGGGAGCTAAATTGGTTTGGAGGATGTATAAAAACACAAATAAACCATGGTGTAAAGTTATGTTTGCAAAATATTTAGATTCTAATGCCCCTGAAAAAATTATTACAGTGGCTAATATGAAGAGAGGATCTCATATGTGGCATTTTCTTTGGAACAACCATAATCTAATCACAGATCATCTTACATGAAAATTATTGAATGGGTGTAGAGAAAAGTTTTGGCATGATTCTTGGAATGGTGATCCTCCATTAATCAACTCTTTTGAGGATATCAATTGGGTAATTGAAACATAAATTATGATGGGGGATAAAGTTGTTGATTAATTTAATAATTAGGAGAATTCCTGCCACGGATAACTTTAAGAAACCCCTCCTAAAAAAAAATGCCTAAAATGCTAGCGAATCCAACAGTTTGTGAGCAGGAAAATTTTAATGTCAAGGAAATTTTTTTTGTTCAATATAGGGAAATAAAATATTATATGTTGGAAATTTTTTTCTTTCCCTAGAAAAAATCATTTTAAATGTGGTGAATTAATGTTTTTTCTTGCTGATAGATAAAAAATGATGGCTATTTTTCCCCTTGCCAGAAATGAATTAACAATGTTAGAGATGAATTACTTGTTTTGTAGGAAAATGAATAAAATGGTCTTGCCTAATCTTTAGTGGTAAATTGAAAAATTGTTTAATCTGAAAGCAAAATTTGCACATGTATTGGCTAGCGACTGTACTAACTGCTGAGTAGTCACTTAAAGTTTTAACTTGTGTACTATCTTAGGTCTATTATTAATAATGTCGTAACATCGTTATGTTAGTGTCACTATTACCAAGTTGGCTACCATCACTTTTGTATTGTTAATAGTAAATAAAATAGTTTTATTGACCATTGATTAATTAGAGATCAATGATAGAAGATGCATTTCAGAGCCACTCACTTGAAAAGACATGGAGTTACATGAAATTCTTTGGAATGAAGACACGTGGAAAGGTTTGCATAAAAATCATTACTTAATGTTAGGTACTATTGACTATCCGACATTAATGCCAATACATTTTGATGTTTCACACACTTGAAAATTAATAGGAATATGAAAAAATAAGATATGAAATATTGTGAATGCCAATGAATTTAATGCAACAACCATTAAATAGCCTCTTCAAATCTTCTTTCATTATCATTTCTCATATTCTTCAATCTAAATTCAGTTTGTAGTTGCACTTTGCAAAGATTCTTGAATCTTAGACATGGATATGCCAATTTGCCTAAAATGCACTAGAATGGCTCTGTAAAAGCCCTTTTTTGGGTAGGATTCTTGATGATGTCCTTGTCATGGTTTGTAAGCTAGATGTCTAAAGTCCTTTTATCCACCATGCTATATTCATGGTCCTCGGCCATGAATTCTTGAGAAATGATAAGAGGTACTGTGTGTCCATGGATATTACCTCTCACTTCCTTTCATCTCTTCTCGACCTTAGAGGAAGTCAAATAGACATTTTGATGCTTCTACATAACATTTTTAAGGAAACATTTTTAGAAGATGATGCCAAAATTCTTGTATTGGCCGAGCAAGTACTGGGGTTGGGCATTGGCATCCCTTTTGCAGACGTAGTAGACAACTACTGGGAGGAAGGTATAGGGTGCATTATACATAAGTATCCTTTCTTGCTTGGCATGAACGAACAACAATTGACTTGCCATCAGAAGTGGGCACAACTCAAAAGGGATTTTCTATAGAGGTGGTTGTTGTTGAATGGCATCAATGAGACCAACTTCACATGGCTGGACGAGTTTAGCAACATCATCTTATCCAACAGATTCCTCACAGAGGGACTTGAAGACCTTTTTGATTGAAGGCTTCAAGCCCTTAGGCCCTTAGCCCATTGATGCTTCTAGCCTACTTGGTTCCCTAGTTCCCTAGTTCTTGAATATTGTTTCCTTAACTGTTGCCCTTTGGGTAAAAAAATGTTTTTAAGATATCCATATTTTTCTTTGGATTGGGCCTTGCCCTTTTTTGTAAATTATGAAATAGTAAAACTAGGTTGATTTAATCAACTATTTTGAATATCTATGCTATCAATTAGTATTATGTACATTGTATAATCTAAAATATTATCAATGAAAAAAATAGTTTTTGGCTTCTCAAATCGTTGTTCTTGTTAGTCTACGACTTTTTTTTTGGCACTCAATTCTCAATGCACTGTTGAAATGTTAGTCTATGACTTTGTTAAAAATAATTAACTATTAATAGTTATAAAGTTAGAACTTAGAACTTAGAAATAGAAAAAAGGGTTTTAAAAATCCTGATTCCCTTTATGGTTTCATAAAATATATTTGATTAATGATTTATAGTAAAAAATTATTCAATAAAAAATTATCCAATTAAAAGTTTTGTAATTTCTAAAACTATTTTTCTTTAATCTATTATCTGATTAGTTAAAACAAATGGAGCAATAAGATATTAAGAGCGGATTTCAAGGAAAACTAAAGATTTTACCCTTAACAAAGTTAAATATAAATTTGATAATTTATGTGTCAAATTTTTATTTCATACCTATCTTGTCACCTATTCTTAACTTTTTTTCAATATGAAATCTTTTAAATGATGAAAAATAGTTTATAAACAATTATCACAATTTTTTCCAAAAAGATATAAAGATCACCACATGGAATGCTAGGGGCTTAAACGACCCTAGAAAAAAAAGATTATTGAAAAAAAATCTTAACTTATTTGAATTTGAAATAATTTTATTATAGGAAACAAAATTAAATAGGATAGAAGGTATTAAACTAGACAAGCAGTTGGGTAATTGGAAAATTGCTATGTAATAATCTGCAGGTGCCTCTGGGGGCTTAGGGTTCATTTGAAATCAAAGGAAAGTTATCTTAGAAATATTAAGTATGAATAAAAATTGGATTTGTGGTTTAGTTATGAGTCATAAATCCAATATTAAGTTTATCCTAATTAACATTTATAGTCCTACTAACAATAATGAGAAAAGAGTAGTATGGGAAGAAATTAGTTTTTTTTCTAAATAGTCATCAAAATAATCTAATTTTTTTAAGAGGATACTTCAACACCATCCTAAAACCAAATGAAAAAATAGGGGGCTCACAACAGATTCCCCAATCATCGAAAGACTTCAAAAGATGGTATGACTTCCACAACTTGATTGACATCCCATTTAAGAATGGAAATTATAATTGGAACAATAGGCAGAAGGACTTCACCTATATTGCAAAAAAATTAGATAGATTTTTTTATTAGAGGAGACCTAGATGTTAATAACTAAAATATTCAATCTATGATTCTTCCTATTATTGGCTCCGATCATTTCCTAGTTAGAGTTCAATTCTCTAAACCTCATAAACCGGCTAGGAGTTCTTTTAAATGCGAAAATAATGGTTTTTAGATCCTGGCTTCTTAGATAATATTAAGACATGGTGGTGACAAGGTAATTTTGAAGGTTCTAGGATGTTTATCTTTGTTTCTAAGATGAAGATGCTCAAAGAGAAGATTCTCAAATAGAACAAAGAACACTTTAACAACATTTTTAAAGAAAAAATGGATATTGAAGATAGGTTAAAGAAATTAAACTCAAAAATCATTAAGAAAGGTATGAATAATGAAAGTTATATTTTAGAAAGAGAACTACTCGCAAAACAAGAGGATATTTTGTCCAAAGAAGAAATATTCTAGAGACAAAAGTCATGAGAAAGGTGGTTGGACAAGGGAGATTGGAACACTAAATTCTTCCATAATTCTACCCTCTATAACAGAGCCAAGAGTAAAATCACAGGGGTATAAAAAACCATAGGGGTATAGCCATAATAATCCTAATGAAATCTCAAAGATTTTTGTGGATCATTTTTAGAATATATTAAACAATTTTGAAGGGTCAAATAGAGTAGCTCAATCCAACTTATTGGAAGTAATCCCTAAACTGGTTTCAACAGAGGAAAACAAAACATTAAACAGTCCTATAACATTAGAAGAAGTTAGAACAGTCATTTTCAACATGAATCCTAATAAATCACTAGGTCTTTATAGATTTCAGGCCCTTTTTTTATCAAAGATTGGGATATCATTGGGACAAATCTTTGGAAGGAAATTGAAGCCTCTAGAAAGGGTGGTTCCCTATTATTTGAAATTAATTATACCTTCCTTACTTTGATCCCCAAAAAGTCAGATCTTGAGTGTTTGAGAAATTTTAGGCCCATTGCACTCTACAATACGATTTATAAAATTTTCTCAAAGATTTTAGCCAATAGGTTAAAATTAATTCTTCCAAATATTATCTCTGAGGAACAAAAATGTTTTGTCCTAGGTAGATCAATTTTGGATGGTATTCTTATCATCCAAGAAACAATTCACTTAGCCCAAAAAAATAAAGAGGCATGTATGTTCATGAAGCTTGACATCCAAAAAGCTTATGATATGGTGGACTGGAAGTTCCTTTGCAAAACATTAGAAGCTTTCATTTTTTCCCAACAATGGATTAATCTTATCTTCAAATGCATATCAACTACCAAAATTTTGCTACTCATTAATGGGTCCCCTGAAGGTTTCTTTGAAACTTCGAGGGGCATAAGGCAAGGAGATCCTTTATCTTCATTTCTTTATATAATTATGGTAGAAGCCTTTGGAAGAGCACTTACTGAGGCTTATAATAAAGTGGTAATTAAAGGGATCACTGTCACCAATAATATTCCCAACATAACTCACCAACAATATGTTGATGATACAATTTTTCCAGGTGAAAGTTTGATGAAAGAGGAAAACAATCTAAAATTCATCATACAGAGATATATGAAAGCCTCTGGGCAAAAAGTGAATGAATCCAAATCAGACATATATTTCATCAATATGGATCCTAAGATAGAAAACTAGATCTATCATATTATGGGATACAATAAAGGTTGTTTCCCTTGCAAGTATCTTGGCATTGAACTAGAGAAGGGAGTGAGATCAGGAAAGGTTTGGAATAATATAATGGAGAAGTTGGATGCCAAGATCGGATGCTGGAAGGATAAATGGCTTACAAAAGCCAGAAAAAGTATAAATATTAGCTTTGTTTTATTGGCCATCCCAATTTACCCACTATCCTGCCTTCCACTACCCAAGTATCTCCATCATAAATTGGAATCTAAACTCAAAAACTTCCTTTGGAATGATTGTGAGGAATCAAAAAAATTGGTCCTTGTCAAATGGGAAAACACATGTAAACCTAAGGTATGTGGAGGGTTAGGCATTAAGAATCTTCAATGGCAAAATGAAGCATTAAGGGATAAATTAATATGGCATCTTTACATGAAAAAAGAGAAAAAAATGGATTGAGATAATGTTTAATAAGTATTTGGATGTAGAAGATCCTATTTCACTTTTTAGAATGAAGATCATTCCTAAAGGATGAGAAAGTTAGAATTTCATGGTTAAATGTTGGCATCTTGTTAGCAAATATTTAACTTGGGATGTTGGGAAGGGCAAAGATGCCCTTTTTTGGGAAGATTCTTGGGATAGACATCCATCGATAGACAATAACCTTGTCCCAGGAAACCTAAAAGAAAAGCTTATAAGTTGCTGGGGTAGGAAAGTAAGTGATAATAGAAAAAGGTTTCCACCAAAAATTTCTCTAGGTGGGTCTGGAAACCATTGGAAGATGTAGGGTTGGATTCATCTGAAATCAAGGCATTTGAGAATATCATACAATATAGGAAAGTAGAGCAGGTCTATAGGAAGGATAAGCTCATCTGGGTGGCCTCTAATGATGGTAAGTGTTAGTCTCAAAATGGTTTTTGACACTTGAGTGCCAACACACTTAATCACTTTCTACATTGGAGCCGAGTACACCATGTATGCCGAGCCACAACATGAGCCGAGTCAGGGAAGCCTTCAGATGTCGAGTGATCTTCAGGTGCCGAGCAGCCTTCAGGTGCCGAGTGAAGATCAAGTGTCAAGCATGATACAAGTGTTGAGTGACATTTGAGTGCCGAGTCATAGACGATGCCGAGAAATATAGAAATACAACAAGTTTCAAGTAAGCCAGTTTAATATAAGTGTCAAGCATCAGAGATCAATAAGTGTTGACCAACACAGAATGCACATATGAGTTTGTAACATTATAAATTCATATGTAAATCATTTTTATGGCTGACATATGATAAATCTTGAACAATTAAAAGATAAGATCGAATCTTTTGTTTTTCCCATGCAATCAGCATGCAGCCAATTGTAAATGTGCAAGGAATAAGCGAGAAATAGAGATTCAATATGGATCATAGATCCATACCTAAACCTAAGTCTTCAAATGTCTTTATAAGGAAGACAAAATCACGTTGAACCCTATGGTGGATGGACGAGGGTGTGCAAGGAAGACTAATTCTCAGAGTGAAGAGTATCAGATCACAGAGGATCAAGATCAGAAAAAGCAGATCAAGTGCTTGTATTCAGAAATCGAAGGATTGTAAGCTATTAGGTTTATTATACCTAATACTCTCTAGCAATTGTATTAGAAAGAAAATCCTATGGTAATAGGTTAGCTTAGCAGATATTTTGTAAATCCTATAAATAGGTGACAAAATCCCTTAGTAGGGTAACACTTCTTGTAAAGTGTTTGAAATCCTTTAACCAGGTCACTATTGATACAGTGTAAATCTTTTAATAGGGCAGGCCTTTAATAGGGTAGACCATCAGAAGTGGTTAAATCTTATTGCTGCAGTAATTTTTGTGGGTATCATCCCCACCCTAGTTTTACCTTCTTATTCCTAGAGGGTTTCTGGGTTACCAAAATCTTAAGTGTTATGCTTATGTGTTTTTTATAATTGTGTGATATGTTTATATGCATGCAATTTACTTTCATTTTTTTTTTTTTTTAAGTTTTAATGGTCAAAGCACAGTACCTCTGATTCACCCCCCCCCCCCCCCCCCCCCCCCCCCCCTCTCAGAAGCATTATTCCTATTTGAATATTCCAACAGGTAAGTATAGTGTGAAAAATGGTTACAAAGCATTGATAAACTCTAAGAGATGGGAGGAGGTGGAAATCCCACTCAAACTCTATTGGGATTCAGCTTGTTTTCCGAAGGCAAGTTTTTTTCTTATGGCTCGCATCTCAAAATAGGACATTAACAACTGATAGATTCAATAAATTGGGTATAGAAGCTCCTTTGAGATGTGTTCTCTACAAATGAGATGGTGAAAATGTTGACCATCTCCTTTACAACTAGCCATTCTCTCGAGTTTGTTGGGAATGGCTTAGTTAGAAGTTAAGCTGGATAGCTCCATTTTTGAGATTTCTTAGTGATTTTCTCAAAGAGTGGCCTTCAAACCTAGGTGAGGAAATTTATAATAAACTTTGGAACATTTTTTCCTCCATCCTCATGTGGGAATTATTGAAAGAAAGGAACAAAAGAATTTTTAGTGATTTTGAGATGAAATTAGAAGAGTTAGTCCTAAAAATAGAAGGTAGCATAGTTGAAACAAGTAACCCTTATCTTAGGACAACCAGAATGGAAGAAGGATCATTTTCTTTATGGGACAATTAGATTAAAAAGGCATGGCCTAATTCGATAAATCCACCCCATTTTTATTTCAAAAAAAGTAAGGAGGCAAGGAAAAGCTACAGATGGACTCCCCCTCCAAAAGGATGGGCAAAGCTCAACTTCGATGAAGCAGCCAAAGGTAATCCAAGGGTAGCAAGAGTTGGCTACATCATCAACAACAACTCAGGTCAATGGATTACCAAAAAAGCAATGCCCATTAGCCCCACTTCTAATAACTTGGCAGAGCTTGAAGCATTAGAAGAAGGGCTAAAGTTGTGTCTTCATTTAGGACTACCCAAGATCATCGTCGAAGGTGATTTTCAAATCATCTTAAATGCTATTAGGAATAGAGCAACCCCAAACTAGGTTCTTTATTCCAAACTAGAAGAAGTTATTACTCTAATAGATAGGTTTGAGGAAATCAAAATTGGTCATATATATCGAGAGGGCAATCAAAGGGAAGACACTTTGGCCAATAAAGGTGTTGATGGTGTCAACTCATTGGAAGTTAGAGTTGAGTGATGCTCTTTTATGTAATCATTTTCAATTCTAAATCCTTCTACTTAATTTGACATATTTGGTATTATGATATAGATAGCTCTAGGAGAGTTAGATTAGGCTACTATATACATGGTTAAGTTATCTAGGGCACCTGCATGTATTAACATACCTTACTCTTTAGAGACTCAGGGAATGTATATTAGGAGCTTAAAGTTGGCATTATTAAGTAACCTAGGCAAGTATAGATATTCTTAGGACATGTGCATTAGGTATTCAAATAGGTAGAATCAGAGTTTATTAGTAATGCAATAAATCATATAGGTTGATTGCATTCCACATCGATATATTAGATGGCAAGAATACATTTGTATCATCATTCTAAGGTTACATCAATATCCACTAAATTAGAAAAGTTGAGGAGGTTCTAGAGGCTTCGGCTACTAATCTATTTAGTTATTAAAATTCCTAGTCTCTGTCATTAGGTTAGGTTTTTTTTTTTTTTTTTTAAGTTGGACTCAATTATATGCATTTTCCACTCTTTCAAGGCTTGCACAATGGCATTTCAAGGCAATGTCAAACTAGAAAGGTGGAACCACATCCTTAGGGCAGTGGACAGAATGACCTGAATTGTGGTGAGTAGAGCTATTGGTGAAGGAGTATTCAAGTATGAATACACCTGGAGGAAGAACAATGATATAATAGGCACTTTCATTGGTTGCATGGCTCATGCCAGGATTAGTAAATGGAATATGGTAAAACTATGTTTAAATATCTTTGAGTCTACTTGGTGTCATGGTATAATGGAAGTAGTCTTTAGCTTGGATGAAGACCTGAGAGTTCCCCTTGTAGAGATTTCTATGGATCACCCCCTGGGGAGTCTTGTGATGGCCAATATCCCTAGGAGACTAGCCCTTGTAATTAGGGATAGAGTTGCATTCAATATGGCCTGGCCCAAAATAGAAGCATGTTTCCATTTCCTCCTTGATTGGAGAAAGATCATAGTGAATGTTGACCAGGGTTGGCTCAATAATTATCTTAACTATTTAAGTCTTACATCCATCTAGGAGTGGAATTTGGCAACTTGGATAGGTTGGATTTCTGTACCCCTAACTTAGAAAAGACTAGCAGAGATCAATCCTCTTTTGAATTTCCTCCAAACTTTCAGGCAGAAAACCTGAATGATGTAGTGGAAGTAATCATGGTATATTGGAAGAAATGAGGTGTATCAAGGAGTTGTTGACTCATGTGTTTTATTCTGCTTGAGTTTGATGGTTTGGTTAGGAAGCTTCATCTTCTGGTTTTTGGATCTGGGCATAAGGCACACGCTGGTCATATTATACTTTAGTCTTTAAGTTGTTGTTTTGCTGGTTATTTAGCTAGGTGAGCCCCTATTTATACTAGAATTTTGGTTTGTAGTAAAATGCTAGTAGATTGATTAAAGTCTAGTATCTAGTAATGGGAAGCTAATGCCCTCAACTGTACTTATGCCATTGTTCTTGGTAGTTCTCTAAACTTTATATAAATATAGATTAATAAAAGTATATGTTTTAATTTTGGAGGGTTTATCTCTTTTTGTGATGCTTATTGGATTTCCATTCAATCACGCAAGTAGTATAGCATTATATTCATTAAGAATTGGTATGTAATTTTGAATGGGTATTAGATGTTTAGTCTCCTAAATTTAATATTAAATTTAATATCTTTATGACTAAAGTTGCAATAAGAATAGGTACTTTATTTTTACTATTCCTTCACTGATAGGCATTATGGATTATTAGCCAAAGCCCTTGTTAGTGTAGCTATCAGAAGATGGAAACTGACTCGGGTTGGATGTGAAAACTCAGAATTGATTGATTAACATTGACTAGAAATCTTCAATTCATAATATTTATAATCTATTGTTAGGTCTATAAGACTAATTAAACTATGGGATGTTTGTGATTAATTGATAAGAATCTTATACAGTCATGCAGATGTATGTTTGGTTTTAGAGAATGATAGGTAATTTAATAAGTTCACTGAGATGTTTTAAAAACATAAACTAGACAAGGCTTATTTTTTCAAATAGAAGGCCAAGGGCTTTGTTAGGAAGGCATCCAATATTAACTATTTAGATAGTTTAAGGATTCTGCTTATTAAAGGAATAATAAGATTTTTTTGATGAATGCCTATCACGAGTTATGTAGGAAATATTTCAAAAGAAAGGATTTTTATCTTCCCTAAGGCATGCATCAAATTAAAAAGATTATGTAACTATATTACTAACAATCTTGATGGTTACTATGTAACTATATTACTGTCAATTTTGTGACTACTGGTGTTTTTGGCTGGTAATGTGTTGTTTACCAGCTTTTTGATTGTATATGGGCCGACCTCCTTGCTTTTGGTCGATTTTAATTTCAAAAACAATCTTGATGGTTAAGTAAATAAGATAGGTTTGAGCACGTTGTTCAATAATTGAAGGATTTAAAAGGCAATAGCTAGAATGGTCCAATCATAATTGGTTTCAATGACATTGAAGAATTGTTGATCATTGGATTAATTTGTATTACAATCTTTCCTTTGTAGTAACATTTATGAGTTAATTTATTGGGGTATGCCCCTTTCATAATGTAATAATAAATGACATTTGTCCCAAGCTAGACTAGAGGTTTTCTTCTCTATTCTTTCCTACCAATGTCTGTTTGAACGAAGATATTCTGCTATAATTATCTTTTTATTAATAAAAACTATCAAGGCCTTGGCTACTTACCAATCAAATAATAATAATAATAATTTATAGATAATTAAACTATATTACATTTTAATTTTGAAACTAAATAATAAATATGAATAAAAATATAGCATTTGTAATTATATTTTTAAGTTGTAATTATTTTATATACATTAAACTATTGTCATTATTATTTCATATCTTGCACCAATTTTATTTTATAAAATTTAATATATCTTCATTGAATTTTTCATATCATTTTTACAATAAAAAGTTTATGATAGAAAAAAATCATTTCTATAATAGAAAAGAAAATCATTTATTTATATTATATTAAAAATATTATAATAATTATTATAAATTATATTACATATATTATATTTTATATAAATAATTAAATTAACATCATGATTTTGACATGCTCAAGCTTAAAAGTGAAATAATAATAATTAATAACAACTTCTTTAACAATATTTATTTCAACATTTTTCTTTATATTAATTAATATGCTATGCAAATTCTTTTCAATGACCGCAGCTCTATTTCAGGCAAAATTTTATAAGATTGAAGATAAAGTCTATTTCTACCTGAAACTAGGACACGTGTACTCAAAGATTCTACCTGAATTCCGACCGTTGCATAAAAGAAAGATCGATGACTTGAGATGAATTTCAAGCCAATTTGGGAAATGTTTTCCCATGTGCCTACATTCATCCAAAATCGTGACATGTGTCTACTCATTGAAAGACTCAATTAATATTATTAATAATTATGTTTATAAACAATTGTCACAATTGTCAATATATGTTAATAATTTATAGATAATTAAACTATATTACATATTAATTTTGAAACTAAATAATAAATATGAATAAAAATATAACATTTGAAATTATATTTTTAAATTTTAATTATTTTATTTAAATTAAACTATTGTCATTATAATTTATTATTAGTGCTTGATGATAGGCTTAGGGCTAAGAGCTAAATATTTCATTTTCAATGTGATTCATTAACATTAATATTAATATTTTTTTAATGTAAGTGCATTGGTTTATATTTTATATTTTAATAATATATTTTTTATAAATTATAATATATTTTTTGTCATTAAATTAAAAATAATATTACTTATATTATATAATCATTTAAGATTTATTATTATTATAAAAATATTATTATGTTTATATTATAATTATTTATTATATAATAGAACATATAATCTAATTATTTATAATATAATATAATTATAAATAGATGATATATATGTAATAGAACATATATCAATGATTATATTTATAAATAAAATTTAAATTTAAATTAACATCATTATAGAAAAATATAATTATATAACATTTTTATTAATTATAATAAATTTATTAAATTTAAATTAGATTTATATAAAAACTAAAGGCAAGTACTAATGGCACTTGTTTCATATCTTGAACCAATTTTATTTTATAAAATTTAATATATCTTCATTGAATTTTTCATATCATCTTTTAAATAAAAAGTTTTTGATAGAAAAGAAAATCATTTCTATAATAGAAAAGAAAATCTCCTTTATTTATATTATATTATAACTATTATAATAATTATTATACATTATATTTTTTTTATATAATTTTTTTATAAATAATTAAATTAACCCAAAATTAGGACACATGTACTCCAAGACTCTACCCAAAATCTCGACCGTTGACTAAAAGAAATATCAACAACTCAAGATGAATTTTCAGTCGATTTGGGAAATGTTTTCCCATGTGCCTAGATTCATCTAAAATTGTGACACGTGTTTGGTCATTACAAAGCTCAATTTGTTAGAATCTGATAAGATTAATAACCCAGAAAACTAGTGCAAAGAGTAAATATCTAAACTATGAATGCAAATGATACAAAATCAAAATAGCATCATAGAGTTAGTCTCCAAGAGAGCAATGCAAATGCTGGAAGCAAAATAGCATTAAGAGGGTGCAAAAACAAGAGATGCAAATACACGCCAGGTAGCATTCTTATATAGGCTAGGAAGAGAGAGGAGGTGGCAACACCAACCAATGAGGAGCAACCATCTATTGGACTAAAGATAGAAAAGTATCTTCCCAAGATAGCTAATAGATGCTCACATGTAGGAAGGTGACACCTCACAACCATTCATCTAATAAGACATACTTTATTAACCTAAGTGAGATTATTAAAAGTGTAGGAAAAACCTAGCAAAATAGGAAAAATAAAAAACTACACTAACACCCCCCCATAAGTGAAGCTTAGGTGGATGTAGAAATGGGTCCCGGCAAGTCAAGCCTGATGAGGTACCCATGTACATAAAATTCCCCCAAAAGAGAGAGAAAAGAGACTCCCCAAAGAAAACTAAGACTCCAAGTGAGAGGAAACGGCCCCCCTAAAAGATGAAGCATCCCTCACCTCCAGCAAAGCTTGCAAATTTTGTCTGGTAGATCCACTTACATCGAACAAGTTTTCTTCCCTTAGGAAAAGGGAGAATATCCCAAGTGTGGTTCCTCATCAAGGAACTATACTCTTCCTGCATAGCTGTATCCCACTTAGAAATACCAGAACCCTCGTAAAAGGATTGTGGATTTGACGTAGTAGCAATGAAGATATGTAGAGCATCCTGGAATTGTGAAAAAATTTGCTTGGTGTCTGATGGATCCCCAACCCAATCACCTACAAACTGCAAGGTCTGTCTAGCCCAAAGTGGACCAGAAGATGGAGAATCTAGAGGAGAATCATCAACCTATGAATGATGCATAGGAGAGGAAGGAGGTGAGTCCTCTGAATCACTCTCTGCATCAAAAGTGGAGGTAGAAGACTGCTCAAGTGAATCTGGCCCATTAGAAGATCTATCATGTATTCTAAGTGACTCCAATGTCAAAGTAGAAGGCAACCCTATGACCATGCTCTGCTAGTTAAGCTGATGCAAGTAGTGGAAGTTAAGATGGCCAAACTGCTCATGTCATAATCTTCTCACATCATTAGAATGAGTGAGCAAAACAGTCAAAGGAGGATCAGGAACAAGGTGAGAAAACATATAGAGTCGTGACTGATGATCTGCTCTCCCAACTGCAACTGTAGAATCATTGTGCAACTCATGTATCTCCACTGAATCAGGAGTGAACTCAACTCGCTTTCCTAAACCTGTGTGAGTGATCTGGTGTACCAATAGGAGATTAGTTGACAATGAGGGTACACAAGGAACATCATGGAATGTGCCATCCTCCACATCAATAGACCCTCTCCCACACACCTCAACAAGAGTGTTATCACCCATCAAAATAGAAGGCATAGTACACGACTCCAAGGATGCAAGTTCTTCCTTAGATGAAGCCATGTGGTGCGAAGCACCCAAATCAAGAACCCAAGTGGATGGTGAGGAAGCAACTGCAAAAAGGGCCTTGCCCTTTCCTTTCCCCTTGCTGTTTTCTTTTTCTTTGTTAGACCCTTCATTAGAACTTTGTTTGATAGACTCAAGAACACTGATATTATTCTTATCAAGAATGTATGTCAAGTGATCAAGTTGTTTCTACAAACATTTATGTTCATCATGACCAGGTCTTTTACAATAGGCACATTTGACATTTTCTTTCTTAGGCTTATCGCCCTTGGAAGATGGTGTATCAATAGTTGCTTTTGAAGAAATTGATATCTAATACTTCTTCTCCTCGCTATTCTTTTGTTTCTTGTCCTTACTATTGTTGTTACTACTTTGTCCTTGTTGTTCTTTTGTGCCTTGGTTGACAACCAAGGCATGTGACATAGAGGACTTAAGAATGCCCATCTAGATTAGCTTGTCCTGTTCTCGAGTGAGATTGATAGGAAAATCATCTAAAGATGGCATGGTGAATTGAGTACCAAGTGCACCCTTAGTAGCATAGAAGGTAGAGACAAACACAGAATATTCTAAACTTAGCTTAGAGAGAATACTAAGAATCAGTTGTTCATCTTTCTTTTCAATTTCACATTGTTTTAATTGCAACCTTAGTGATTTCAATTTGGTGAAAAAATCTTGGATTGTGTTGAAATTGCCTGGACTCAAACTAATTAATTCATTTTCCAACATATGACCCCTCATTGAATCTTGTGTGCCAAATAGTGTTTCTAGCTTTGTCCATACTTCATTTGGTGTATCCAAAGACTCAATGTGAAATAGAAAGTTAGGAGAAACAGACAAACACAATGTTCCAAATGCCTCATCACATTTGTTAAACCACTTAGGCTTATCTTCATCTTTAGTAGGTTTAGTTTCAAGTCCCATAGTTATCCTATTTAATCCAGCTTTCCTTAAGTGAATTGTCATGCATGATTTCCACTCAAAGTAATTGAATGGAGTTAGGATGGGCATATTTGTTTGATCCATGATGAAGAAATGCAGAGAAGAAATGCTAGAAAGAAGAGAACCCAGCCACGACAATGCCCCCCTGCCCCCCCCCTTTTTACTCAATCAAAGAACCCCCCCCCCCCCCCCCCCCAAAGAAATATGATTTGGCACTTTATTTTAGTGCATTTACAACTACCACTAGAAAGAGATACTTAGTGGTCTTGATTTCAATGCATTACAAACCCTCATGAAGAGCATATGCTAAAAGTGAAACTTGGGCACAATAATCAAGGAAACAAATAGCACCACTGCGATCTAATTAAAAAATTATGCACTTTCAAAAAAAGAATCGCCTCGATACAAGGTCGTATGAGAAAGTTATGATCTTTCAAAGTTTTCAAAATGAGAACTATGCACAGTCACGGCTGAGAATCTGCAATTTCTAAAGAATTCATGCATGAAAATCAAAAAACAACTCCACTAGTGGATAGAGCACAAAAAAATAGTCAAGTTCATAATGAGAATCATCAAAATCGGAGTCTGTATGAGCAAGAACGAGACATTTGAAAACTGCATTCAAATCTGCGACTGCCAACGGAGAGGGGTATGGCTGTAGCTTTGCATGCTCGATTCTAAAAAATATACAGCTTGCATGCAAAATCTAAAAGATACCCAGATGGTTTTTTGGGACTGCGAACAAAACACAGAAAGCATTTTTCTTACTGATGTACAAAAGATGTTGTTGTAGTGTAAATCAGACGCCTTTAACCAAAAAAATTGCTCCAAAAATCAAAAAACGACCCCAGAAACCAAAATATGACATGCAAATGCTGGATCAGCTTCTTAAGTTCATCAATGACATGCTGGAACTTGCAATACTAATTGAAAACTCCAAATATGCAAGTTGGTTGTTAGATTTGAGATTGAAACCCCAGAGAAAAACTGTTTTTGTCAAAACTTTTCTGATTCTCAAGATCATCCAAAGATGCAAGAGAAGAGCATACTTCATTTTTCAAAAAACTACAATAAATTTTATTTGCCCCCCTCGAATCTCTCAAATAAGGAAACTAAAATCTACTCTTGCACATAGGAAAGCTCTGATACCATGTTAGAATCTGATAAGATTAATAACCCAGAAAACTAGTGCAAAGAGTAAATATCTAAACTATGAATGCAGATGATACAAAATCAAAATAGCATCACAGAGTTAGTCTCCAAGAGAGTAATGCAAATGCTAGAAGAAAAATAGCATTAAGAGGGTGCAAAAACAAGAGATGCAAATACAAGCCAAGTAGCATTCTTATATAGGCTAGGAAGAGAGAGGAGGTGGCAACACCAACCAATGAGGAGCAACCATCTATCGGACTAAAGATAGAAAAGTATCTTCCCAAGATAGCTAATAGATGCTCACATGTAGGAAGGTGACACCTCACAACCATTCACCTAATAAGACATGCTTTATTAACCTAAGCGAGATTATTAAAAGTGTAGGAAAAACCTAGCAAAATAGGAAAAATAAAAAACTACACTAACACAATTAAGTGTCAGGACTCAATTAATTTATTCATAATTATGTTTAGGCTTTAAAAAAAAATATTACTTAATTCCGACTAGGCAATGCCATGATTGTTAAGTAAAAGGCAAATCAATGCCAATGGCAATGACTTGGGATGAATATTAGGTAAATTTTGGGTCCGTTATCACTATTATCAAAAAACATCTGAAATCGTGACACATGTCCTTCACACATGTCATGATTGACTCGTGTCATGATTCTGGATGACTCTTGACAACAGCGATAGCATTTCACAAATTGACCTAAAAATCATATCGATAATTAAGTTCAATTTTTATTAATTAATTTATTTAAAATAAACAAATTTATCCAAATGTATATTAATGTAATAAATTTTTACTTTTTAAAATTATTGTTATGTACATTACTACATTATTGAGTCTTGACTCTTTATGTCGTTTACATGTACATTGTACATATTATTAGTAAAGTACCTAAAACCATTAATTACTTAATACTTTCATTTTAACTTTTAACTATTAACCTTCTATGTTTTTAGAGTATGAAGTTGAAAGTTCACCAAGTCAAGTTTGATACAATAGAGTTTTCAAATTTCAAATTTTTAAAGACTAGCAGAATTCCATTTTGTGTTCTGAAGATTGAAAATGTGAAACTTGAGTATCAGATGACAACACCAATTATCCAATCTTCATTTTGGGTATTTAAATTTATTTTTTAAAATTCATTGCAATTTGCAGCAATAGAAATCTTGATTTTAATTGTCTTAGGTTTACACTTTACAATTAATTTAATAGGGCCTGAGGAAGAATTTTATTAATAACCAGTAGTAGGCATAGGCAAAACAACATCAAAAACCTCTCATACAAGTGGGCGCATAAAGGCAAAGAAAGACATTAAAGAACTCAGGCAAGTGCTACAAACCCCAGGTTTCACTGATGAATGTCATGATATTTTTTATCTTGTTATCCATGAAGATTTTGGAATTATGGGAATTATACATTCATTGTTTAATAAGTGGAAAGATCCATAAAAGGGGAGAATTTATTACAAATATAACAACAATATTCGTGCACATACAAATAAACTAGCTGCTCTGATTACTGGATTAGCAAACCTCCCTATACCCGAAGTATTCTCTTGTCCTAGAATTGTAATGCTATGTTCTCAGAATTATGATGAAAATAGAAAGGCAATTGTAAACCAAAACACTTAGGAGGAAATTTTATCCATAACTGAGAGCGAATTTGTCACTTTGTTAGACCTAGGGCTAGGGTTTAAACCAAAAAGCTTTAACGAACGCATTGACTTGGTTAAACTAGCATAGGCTTATGACAAATTAGAAAGAGTTTTTCAAGATTCATATATTAAGGGTTTAATAAAATCAAAGTCCTCTACTAGTGTTACATTGGACATAGACCATAAGCCTCCTTATCAGTATGATATTTTTGTGCCATGGGTTTAGAATACTATTTCTTTGTTATCATTTTTTTTGAAATTGGATAGTAACAAGGAAGTGGGGGCCAGTGTTCTTGAAATGATTTATAATATCCATTGTTGAGGTCATTCAACTGAGAAGGTAGATGTAAGATATAATTTTGTTCAACACATTGTTGAATCTATGCAACAATAATTACTAATGATTAAATAAAGTACAACTATAGGCAAGATGAAGACATTTAGGTTCACAAATTAATTATGCTACCTTCTTTTAGCAAAGCATCACCCAATATTTGAGACAGAGAACAAAAAGCTTGATATTGAGGTCTATAAGTTTGATAAGAAAACTCAGAAGAAATCAGAGACTCCAAGTCTAGCATATGAGTGGACACATAAGATGAGGATGACTGCTACAAATAGAAACTATAACCATTTTGAAGACTTATTTTTGGCACCTATTTACCAAAAAATAATGGGCACTTTGATGTCTAGATTGTCTGTGTCTTGTAAAGATTGCATTCAACTAGGAAGTCAGATTCAATTGGTTGACTAGTTCTTCATGGAAGAGTACACTATTTGAAGGTTTTACAGTTCAATGGTTGAACCAAACTTCCAATGCATGTTAAAGAAAGGGTTTTGGTGCTAGAACATATACAATAGATGGAGAGCACATATGAAATTTTTAGTGGACAACAAAGGAAAATGATATTTCTTTCCTTGCCTTTAACAATTGGAGGCCTCACATTTGAGAGAAAGGCTTTCAAAGTGGCAAATGAATCGGTAACTTTTTTTGGCTTTGATTTTTTCAGTCATTGGAATTATGATCCACTGAATATAATAAAAATGAGACTTATTGCCAATGGGAACTCTATGAGCAAATATCAACATTAGGAGATGCCATTGATAGAAAAGTTAAAAATAAGGATTCATGGGATGAGGTTAAGAAAGAGATGGAGAAACATGCAACAAAGAATAATATTTCAATGCAATAATTGTCATCCAAAATTACGACATTGCACATATTAGAGTCACCCAAATCAGAGCCTCTAACATACTTAAATTTCTATGGGAAAGGTTCTGAACCTTCTAAGAGATCTATGTGGAAAGCAGTTAAAGAGGCATGCACATTTTCTTTATGGTGTCAAACCAAGATGACTAATTTTTGGAAAATGAGGCAAAATTTGGGTGAACCAAGGACATTAGTAGGTTTTGAGGAAATTGAGGAGAATGAACTTTTTAGTGATTATTGGAATAAAGAGCATCCAACTATCCTATATGATTTTGGCAGTGACAATGATAATGAAAGATAGAAGGACCTCAAGTTTGATGCTGACATTCAAGGTATTCAGCTTTTTGGGTCAACCAAGGGCAAAGATATTGTTAAAATTCAAATGAGTGATTCTATTAATAAATTTATAGTAAAGGGGCAACTATGATACAAAAATGGGTTATGCAGGTATAGGGCACATTGGTGCAAGTGGTGAAGGAATTTGGAATCCAGTTTCAGTACCAGACCCACCCAAAAGAGGATATATACCAATCATTGGACTCTCTAAGATTGAAGATGATTCATCTAAAAAGGGAAAAAAATATTATACTTCTACTTCTGAAGGTCATCCCAACACATTATTTGTTAAATCTTCAAATCCAATTGTAGTTGATCCCACTAGCACTTGCATTGGCACTAGCATGGATGAACCTTGTGCAAAAAGGAGAAAATTTATGAAAATTACACCACAAGCAATGTCAATGGTTACTTCACCAATGTATGCACCAGTAGCTTCTGTACAAAACCTGAAAAATAGTCCGGAAATGTGAGGATTTGGAATGGGCCATCTTCAGTCTGTTGACAATCCTCAAAATACAATTGTAGCTAAAGTAAGTTTAACTAGATTTGGAGGAGCATACAATGATACAATTGATAATTCACCTTTCAAACACTCAATTATGTCAACAAACTCAAATTTTAGTTTGAACAAGTTTGCATCAAAGTTTGAAAAGACAAGTGAAAGAAATAGGCAAATTATGAAGACTTTGAAAAGTGATGTAGTTGATGAATGTCAAGGATCTACTAAAAGAATATTTTCAACATATGATCCAAACAATGAAATGATGAACTTCATGGTTGTTATGCCCCTAGGTAGAGATAATAATCTGCCAAAAAATGTAATAAATCATAATGATATACAAGTTACCAATCTTCAAATGGATTTGTCAAAAGTGAAAAATATTGAAAAAATCAATATATCAAAAGAGAGCAACAAAATGGTCTACTCTACACTTCTAAAAGTGGAAAGGGAAAACAAAAGGCTTACAAAGAAAATAGAAAAGTTATGGGAAGACCTTGATAATGTGAAGGCCAAGTAGAAAGTAGTAGACAATAGGTTCTAAGAATCACAAAACATGATAAAGAATTCTTCTGCTACAGAGGCAATTGTCCAGTAAGAAAAGATGAATGAACAAGTGCAAAATTTGACTAAAGAATTTGATGAGTGCCAAAAAATACTTTAGCATGAAAAAGCCTCTATTGCACAGTTGTTCATGTCTATAGAGAGTAGTCCACAGGTCAACAATAAATTGAAAATTGACCTGGACTTTGCTGTCAAGGAAAATAATAATTTGAAGATTGAATTGGAGAATGAAAAAAAAGAGGAGTCTAAGACAAGGATGATTTATAATTTGCAAAAGGAATTGGGGAATGCGAAGAAAAGAGAGGAGTCTAGTGCAAACACAATCCACAATTTGAATAAGAAATTGGAGAATATGAAAAAAAAAAAGGAGTCAACTGTAAAAAAAATCCTTGATTTGAAGAAGGAATTGGAGAATGTGAAGAAAACAAAATCTAGTGCTACTGCAAGCACTAACACAATCCACCATATGAGGAGGGAATTGGAGAATGCAAAGCAAAAAGAGAAGTCAGCTACAAAGAAAATCCTCAATTTGAAAAAGGAATTGGAGAATGCAAAGAAAGAGGAGTCTACTCAAAGACTCCATGATTTGAAGAAGGAATTGGACAATGTGAAGAAAAAGGAGGAGTCCACTGCAAAGACAATCCATGATTTGAAAAGCAAACTCAAGGATGAGAAGAAAAATTAGGTAACTACTGCAAATACAATCCAATATTTGAAGAAGAAATTGGAGGATGAGAGGAAGAGAGCAACTAATTGGCAAGGACAACTAGAGGAAATATAGAAAAAGAGTGAAAATGAGATTTCTGAAACGAAGAAAAAGATGGAGAATGTAATTGCACAAAATAGAATGACCTCTTTCAAAGACCATCATGTCAAGGATACTATAATAAACATAGTTAAGCTTATCAAATAAGAAAATTGGGACAAAATAATGAAGAATAGTTATAGTTTGTTTGAATAGAAATCTCATACTTCTCTTTGAAAATGTAAAAAATGATGTTCAGGGTAAAAGACAAATCTTCACCAATTCTTTAAAAAAATTTTCTAACCAAATTTTGAATAAAGTACGGAGATCTAGTGATAGGGATTTGGCAAACCATGGAATAAAAAACCACTTGGATGCCTCTATAATGACCATTGATGTCTGTCACAATTGTGAACAAGTAATGGAAATAGATGAAGCTCTCAAAATCTGCTTCCAAAGACTTGACGAAGATGAATCACATCATACTGAACTTGCTAACTCTTGGATTACCAAATCTAGCTTAATTGAGATGACAAATTCATTGGAAAAGAAGATTATATGAAAAACTTTTAGGATAGCATGAATTATGATTTAGGCAACTTGCATGAGGAAACCACTCCAGAAACAATTGCAAGTTGCATCAAACCACTATCAACAATGAATGAAGTTATAGATAAACTCCTCAACTCATGTAAAACTATCTCTCTGAAGTATTCATTATTGACGAGGTTACAACTATTTAGCTACAACCTCAAACAAATGGAGCTTCCAAATGATGTAGAATGGAGTGCCCTAAGGAAATTCATTAGAGCTAGGTCATCTTCTCAAATTATTACTATTGCTATCAATGGTAGTCATAGCTGATAGCACTAAGAAGTAACAACTTAGTAAGTGATAGTACTATAATTGTTTTGTTACTTGTTTCTCTTTAATTTCAAATTTTGGATTTAATTTCAGCTTTGTTTAATGTTAATTGTTATAGGAATCAAGAGCCAATATATTAGGATAGTTGGGCAGCCAGGCACTGGCATACTATTACTACACAAAGCAGATTGAAAAAATTTCCCTGTTACTTAAAAAATTTGTACAATTGGCAATGTGATTGTACACACACAATGTATTATGTAGTAATAATCTGATTATATATACAATTACAAACTAACCTACAACTATTGTTGCTCCCTTGTATCTGCAAAAGGGAATTCAGGGTCATTTCAATTTGACATTGAGTGATTTGCAAAGGGTTGTAATTGTTTGTAATTGTTAAATGTATTATGTTATAGGCTGATTTATAATTATAAATTATAATACAATTTTTTTTTAAATAGAGTTTATTCTGTCATATGCATCATGTTACAATTTCTTAAAGAAACTAGAATCAATGAAAATATTAGCATGTTAAAAAAATAAAATCAATGAAAATCTCAACATGTAAGTTTGTAACATCAACATGTTCAAAAAAAATTTAAGCATCTATAAAAGGATAGTGAATGAAGTCTATAAATTGACTTCTACAAACATAGTTATTTAGTAGATAGAGTCTTGGATTAGAGCTACTACTAGACTCATGTAGAAGTTAGAACTTGAAGTTGAAAAGCTACTATAGTTGTCACTCTGCTTGGACTGACTCAACATCACTATCATCAAAATCCTCCTCATTTATTGCATATAACATTTCATTGTTTGTTGTGTTTTCTTTAGATTCACTGTCAGCATTAGTATGCATGCCAAAGTCAACATCATCTTCATTACTTCCAATATCAGGACATGAACCACTGCCATCACCACTGCCACTACCACCACCACTTAGGTCTAAAATGTTGAGAATCTCTCTTCATTGACATTGGTTTCTCCAAATGTTGAAAGCCATGTCATAAGGGAAACTTTCTACCTCATACCTAGAATTATAGAACCTAAAAAAATTATCCAAATTTTTGTCTAATTTGTTTCTAACATTTGACTTCAGGAAGCCCAAAGTACTGAAAACTTTTTCATTCTCCATTGAACCCAATATCATTATCAAACATAAATTGGAAAGCTTGAAATATTCTAGTATTGACTCTCTCAATTGATTGCTCTCACTAAGATTTTTCCAAAGCTTTGTTACCGCTCCCTCTTCATTTTGGTTCTTCATAAGATCATATTGTTCCCTCATTATGTTTGCAAAAGAATATGATTGATCTCTCAGTTGAGATTCATCTAAAATTCCATTTATAGTTACTCCATTAATTACTTTAGGTTTGCAAAAATTCTGAATCAAAGTCGTCATCCTTCTTCAAAAAGCAGTCAAACAATTCAGAGACCAATATTGTGGAAAAAAATTTGACATTGCTTCAAGCAGTTCCTCTGAGGGGAATCTGAATCTAATTTTTGACTAAAGATTGTAGCAAACTCACTTGACAAAGTCAAGCACAGATTCTTTGATCTTCTTGAAGTCTTCACTTGTAACATGTGAAAGTACCTTCTCTAGTTCTAATTCAACTTCACTTCCTGCTTCGTTGAGGTTGGAGTTGAGGTTGACTTGGGCATAGTACTACATTGGTATGTCAACTTAATGTACCTTGGCATTAACCTCATCATTTGCACCAATATGTAAAAAGTTCCTAGGATTGTTCAAATCTGTGATTTTTATCCACTTTTCAAACTTTGATTAATCTAATGGTAGTAATCAATATAGAGTATCTAGGCTATTACATGTCATTCTACATAACTTATTATATTCTACAATGTACATAGCTCTTTGTTGAACCTTTTTTTATAATATTTTTCATGTCTTATAGCATGGGGATAATAGCTGCTAAAGTTAAGAGTATTTTAACATTAGTTAGACTTGAATATAGCCGAGTGAATTTGTCTCGCACAAAGTGGATTAGTCCAAGCAATGACGAATATTCAAAGATTACTCGATGTGCTGGTCCATCCAAAGAGATCCACCTAGTATCATTGTCTTTAAGAAGAACCTCCTCCCATCAGTAAGTCCTTGAGAAAAGTGTTGAAATTCTCGAATTTGTTTTGGACTTTGACAAAAGTATTGGTAAATCTCTTTGATTAGAGATTTCACTTTACTTACACAACCAAAATCACTGACAATTTCAAAAGCTAGATTCATTCGATGGGCCATGCAATGAATGGGAATAGTGTAGGGTGCCAAATCATTCTTGATCTTTTTTCAAAGATTTCCTTTATGACCTTGCATAGTTGAAGCTCCATCCACTCCAACACACACCAAATTTTTGGCAATCTCCATTTTATCCAAACCTCTACATTCAATTAGAGTACTCTTTAATAAATCATATAAATTTTTAGCTATTGCACTACAATTCAATTTAGCAATAGATAGTAGAAAGGGTTGACAACAAAGATTGTTTACAGTGTAATGCCCCGCCAAGGGATCCAAAGAATTAACCTAAAATTTCAAGTTTGGTAGCATTTTTTTTTTTTTTTAAATACATGAAAGTAAAAATCATATACAACTTATACATAATAACGGAAGCAATAGCAAAAATCGTATGAATGTAAACATAAACATAATAGGTAAGTTTCCTACATGTCATTGTGTGCCTCTGGGATTAGATGTCGATTTTGTGATTGAAACCTTTGAGTTAGTATACTTTTAGGATTCTTGGACTTAGAGAGTATTTATACTTGTGATTTGGATAGCCTATTTGGGACTTGAGATTATCTCCTCAGCACAGTGGGAGTGGACCACTTAGGTTCCATGCGGTCGGGTGGTAGTGTTTATCACTCTTATCATTTGAGATCCGTTTGAGACACCATGGCTGATGCATTCTTTGTTGGCATCTATCTTCATGGATTATGATGGTGGACATGTATCCTTACATTGATGATTTGCATATGTTAGATGATGATATCTTATGCTTTACTTTGGATGTTAGATTAATTTCTGTATATGATGTAGCATGTATAGGTGTGACATTCCTACTATGTTAATATCGATGATCTCTTCGGTGATTTGGAATGTTACAAACAGAGGGATGGCTAGGACCCACGATGGTCTAATGATGCTATTTACAATTGGGAGAAACTGTGCATTTAGTTTATTATGTTTGATCTTTTATGATGGATGTTTATATCTTCTATGATGATGTATCATGTATGACATGTTATTACCTTTACTTTGTTGCATCATGGTTTGGAATAGGATGATGTACCTTATTTCACATATGTATATTCTTTTAAGCCTTTCATACCCTGTGACATGTATAGTGGATGATTGAGCATTTAGAAATGTAATGTATAAACATTGAACTTATCATTATTATTTCATGTGTTGTTATATTAGATGGATTCAATAATGTTAATTGATTTAGATGTAATTCAACTTTAAGGGATCCTTAAAGAATATAACCTGTTATGTTTATGTTTACATTTAGACGGCTTTTGCAATTACTTTCGTTATTATGTGTAAGTTGTATATAATTTTTACTTTCATGTATTTAAAAAAAATAAAAAATAAATGCTACCAAACTTAGTGAAATTTTAGGTTAATTCTTTGGATCCCTTGGCAGGGTGTTACATACAGTATAAACATGCATGCACACCCAAAAAGTATTATCAATTGTTGTAACTTCATCTAGAGATAGTGTGATGAAATTTGAGTGTTTTATTTTTTTTTTCATATCTTCTTTTTCAACATGTGCAAGACATCTAGCCCATTCCCACCCACTATTTACTGACTAGTGACTATTTGGATAGTTTTGAAGTTTGAAAAAGTGCAATAAGGTAGTAATTGAAGGGTAGTCTATCATAGGATGTCCTCCACTCAAAATATAAAAGACCACACTTAATTGAACTACTTTTCCCATATTTTGCACTTCCATTTCTTTCCCAAATGAAATCTTTGATGGAACCTTTTACCATAGAATGATTCTCCCGTAATTATTGCTGTAACTTGTATATTTCAGCATTCCTGATATGTAGACAATTTTCCTTTGTTTTCCAAGTTAGCATGGATTTTTCAAACTCCATCTATAGTTTCCTTTTTGTAAACTTTAATGACATGCTTTTCTATGGTATCAAGTTTAAGCTGCAACCTCTTCTCCTTCTTTGTTATCTCTATGCAAATTTTACATCTACATTCTACAGGAGGCTCACCATCAATTGGATTGGCCACTGGTTCAATGAACTAGTACTTTTCCACCCATTCTAACTAAAAATTCCTTTTGGACAAATCCCAGTGAGATTGATTTTTCTTTGATTCCAATTTTATTTTCCCCTTTTGTGCATGAACATGATTTATGGAATCACTTTTGGTTTTCTCACGCAACTGGTCTTGGATTGACTCCAACTCTATAATATCAATTTCTAACTCCCTACTTAGGCGAAGTACCTCCAAATTGTGTTCAAGTTCATCCTTGACTGAGATATCAGGTTCACCAACTTGAACTTCAATACGGTCCAAGTCTCCAACTTATGATGAATCTCTTTTTTCAATAAGCACTGGAGATCTACCTTGTGAATATTTTAGGTTACTAGCATTTCCACTACCAAAATATGCCACTATGCTTCTGCATTTTGGTAATGGTGGCCTCTCTTGGCTTTTAGGGATCCTACTAGAACTCCTGTTACCCCTCTTGTTTGACATTGCAAACCAATAAAAGCTACAAAAAATAAATTAACTTAGTTGTTGAATAAAAAACTCAAATAGTGATGACTCAAAGACTGTGAACAATGATAGTAGACTACTTAGATTACATATAATAATAATAATCTAATTCATTCTCCAAAAAATGGTACTACTGCTATGGTACTACAATCTTCAATCTACCCAATATAATTCACAAACCTATAGGCTATCTTAGCATGTGATATGTCTAGTCACCAGTGGACACTAGATAGTAAAACTAAAAAATAACCAATACCACTATACCAGTACATTAGTACCACTGTCGACATAAAAATAAATAAAAAATCACTTGCCTTTTATGAAAACTAGGGTCCATGGGTCAATGGGAAATGCACTCAACACTCTAAAACTTCGGTGGCAATAAGAAATGCCAATCTCTAGACCAAAAAATAGTGAATCACCGAATTGTGTAGAATAATAATATCTTATAGTCCAATCTAGGTTGGCAAATTATGTTGCATTAATAAGTAGGAATGTCAAATATAGGCAAAGCGCACCTTCCTATTCAAGCCCGTAGTAGGAAATAGTTGGCTAAATGAGGCTGGTGGTCAACACATGTTGGGAAAATGGTAGGCGATAACCAAAAAAAGGAAAAATTATTTGGTTGTAGTAATGGCAAAATAACGTGGGCCAATAAGAAACAAACATGCAAAGGCTAGAAAAATGTTTAAAATAAATGTATATTATATTGGTGATTGGACCAATATTTTTGACCAATCATGTGATAAATAATGGGCGACTATCACGGGCATTGAACCCAAATCTGATAAATATTTGGTGATGTGATTGGCCTATGTTGCATGTGCTATTTGCCAAATGACGATTGACCCATGAGATGGGATCACCAAAAGGTGAATATTTGCCACTAAAGTAATCTTTGATTCCTTCTTGGTGTGTTGGAAGTTAGTGGATATCAATTCTTTGGATTCTCAAAGGAAACTATTTGACATTCTTTCTGATAAAATTGTGATTCTCTCAAATTGTGAGGATCAACTGATTCAGAGCACTTCTAAATTAGGGGATTATAAGTTAAATCTTGGATATGAGTTGTAGAGGAGCAGGATTAGAGATGTTAAATGGAAATCGATTCTTTGTTGGGGGAAATGACTCCTTCCAAAAGATGGAGCTTTTCTTTCAATTTCCTTGCATGGTAGGATTCTTATAGGTAGTCATCTAAAGAGTATTGGCATTGAGGGACCAAGTTGGTTTATATTATGAAAAAGGATGAGGAGAAAGTAGATCATCTCCTGCTTTGGTGTCATTTTGTGCAATAGTGTTGCGATTGGTTATTGAGTTCATTGAAGTGAAATGCAGTGAGAAATGAACTGTTTAAAGATTTTATGTTTTCTTGGCCAATAGATAGATGTTTTTCCAAATGAGGCATTCTCTAGATAATAAGTCCATCTATTTTAGTATGGCATGTTTGGAAAGAGAGAAATAGTAGGATTTTTGAAGAGAGTGAATTGGGAGTTGAATGTTTGCTAGAGAAGATTAAACATGCTATTGAAGAGGTTGTTAATAACGAGACAGAGGGGTTGAAGTATAAATTTCAATCTAAATAGGATTAGGATATGGAAGTTTGATGGTCACTTAAATCTAGAGGGGATCATCTCATGAGAGATAAGAAAGTGGTTAGAAATATGATCACTTGGAAACCTCCTCGAGAGGGCTGGTTGAAATTAAACTTTGATAGGGTTAGTAAAGGAAACCTGTGTAAAAGTGGTATTGGTGTTATCATCTAAAATAAATATGGGTAGTTTATTAAAGCTATAACACGACCAACTGGAAACACTTCAAATAATGTGGTTGAGATCTTGACATTGGAAGCTAGTCTTAGATGGTGCGCTTCTAATGGAGTTGTAAACCTAATTATTGAGGGAGATTCAATGGTCATCATCAATGGGGTGGTAGATAGAAATTTCAAAGCATGTAGACTAGTTGAATGGATTCCAAAAATCTTGGATCATCTAAGATCAATAGGAGAAATTCAAATCCAACATGTTTATTGAGAAGGGAATAGAGTGGCTAACATATTGGCAAATCTGGGGATTGAAGGAAGAGAAATGAAAATGTTTGAATTGGTCGATCACATGTTAGCGTCCTTGAACAAGATTGTTGTAGAAGAATCATAAAATTTCACAAGAAAAGGTATAGGCTAATGTTAGAACAAGTCAAGTCATCTACTAGAAGGAGAGTATCTTGTGAGAAATAGTCCTTTTTTAGACATTCGTTGTGGCTCTTTAGGAATACAACTGAGTTTGACTAGGCAATTTTTTAAATCTCATCCAACACACCCATGACAGATGATTTTTTTTTCCTTTTTTAAGGAAGTATGACCTTTTTCTTTTGCATTGGTGTGATGGTGTTCTTGGGAATTAGGCGTAAATGTATGCAAGAAGAAGGTTTGGTAGAGACACCAAAGGATCAAATCATTAGGCTTGTTAAGAATGTTATTGATCAAGAGAGAGCAACAATTATAGAGCTATTGGGTGGGGATTACTAGATAGGAGGTCATGTGCACGATGGGAAATTAATTCTTGATCTCTTTCATCCTATTATACAAGTGTTAGGTCATTCAATGCCTGTAAATGGAACGATTCATAGAATGATGGAAGAAGAAATTTATATGGAGGTATCTATTGTCATGGATCTGATTGACACAAGATTATTGGGTGGAGGTATTCTAAGTTATGGAAGCTGAAATTAGGAAAAAGCTGATGAAAAAGGCTTGGAAGTTGTTCTAGACTTGAGTGGTGAAGGAGTTTGACATGAGCAAGTTTGAAGCCTTTTGTTAATTGAATATATTGTGTATAGTTTAGTATATATTGTGTTTGTACATGCATGGTTTTTATGCAGGTTGCAGGTACCGGGTATCGACTTCCCTGAATTGCTAGGATGAGCGTACCCTATCACATTATCTCAATGATAAGTGAGGAGAGATAAATTCTCAAGTTCAAATCCCAACCCTTTGAGTCATTTGTCCTAAATGGAAAATTAGGACAAGTATCTAAGTTGAATACCCACTGAATGTGTCGGATGACATATTTCGTGATTTTTAACCCTTTAGATTTATTTTGTATGATTTGTTTTATCATGGATTTTTATATTTTATCTTGAAGGTCTATGGTGAATTTTTCATTAATTAAGTCTTAATAAATAGATTTAATTAATAAATTATTTATTTGAAAAAATTAATAAAATATCATGATCTTTGATATTTTGATTGTAATTAATTAAATGTGAATTATTGGGGAAAAGAAATTAAATAAAAGGAAACTAAAAATTAAAATTAATAATAATTATAAAATAATAATAAAGTAATAAATAAAATAATAATAATAAAAGTTACAAAAATTAAAATGAAAGTTATAAAATTTAAATAGAAATTATTTTAAAAGTAAATTAGAGTTATAAGCTTGCATGAGAATTAACATGTGTCAACAACACGGGGGTTAGTGCATCAATTAAGCACAAGATGTCTACAACTCTATGACTCATCAAAAAGGTTGGAAAAGACCATGCTTAATTGGTGACACCTTTCAGTGATTTCAAGAAGCATTCCAAAGGTTTCTTGAGAGCTCTTGATAATCAGGCATTCATAGAAGCTTAAATGAAAAGTTTAATGGAAGCTACAAGCTTAATGGAAGCCACGAGCTATAAGCTAAAAATAGAAGCTTCAAAGCTTACATGAATGAGAGAAGATTCATATGCTCGTATATTTCCTACTTGCTTCTATGCTCCTTCTAGCACTTCTAATCACTTGGAGGATTCGATCGGCTTGGATTCTTGGAAGAATTGGAAATGATGGAGAAGGAAGGGATTTTCTATGGACTTCTGAGGTATGGCAAAGTAGCATCAGTGTCCAGGTGCACTCGTGATATTCTCATATTTCTTTTGCACTCTTTCTCTTCTTGTCTTCATCATATATGTTTTATGTGTCTGAATACTCTCTGTGATTGAATCTACCATTTGAAATTGGAATCTAGATATTTTATTTGAATGAGAAGAAAACAATAAAAAAACCCTCGTTCCAAATGAGAAAGAAATTAGATTTTAATCGGGTTTGGGTTCGAATTTATATTAAATTAGAAAGACAAGATTTGGAATTAAAATAGAAATTCTAAGTTGAAAATTTGAATGATTAAATGTAATCTTTCTATCAATTATATTTTTAGATGCATATGAACAAACCCTTTATGGTTAAATTTAGAGAACAATTATTTTAACAGAAAATTCTTAATTCATCACGAATTGTCTTATCGCTGTCCCTTGGATAGACCTGAACTCAGTCATTCATAACTTTTTATTGTGATCGAATTTATTCGATTGCTTCGGTCAAAAGTGGTACAACTTGGCTCTCTCTAACATATTTAAATTTCAGCCCGATCCAACAGTTCATTAGGGAGATATGACTGTCGTACTGAGACTGTTTTATTCAAAGACAGATATTTCTCCATTTCCCATAACCAAGAGTTCTTTATGCTTAAACTTCACAAAAATAATATATAAAAGCATGAAATGAATTAAAGATATTATTGCAATCTTCTCTTATTAGAATTTTATTAATATGCATTAGTTTTATATGGTTTATTATCTAATCTAATTAAATCAAATTTAATTAAGATTAGTTAATAGTAGAAGAAGTGTAAATAATTATTAGTCAATCTAAGTAAATGGATGAGAGAAAATTAAAATAAAAGAAATTTTAATATAGTTTATATAGTGAACTTTTTATAATGTATATTGAATACTATTTAATATATATTAAACAATTTTAGAGTTGTTTAATGAAGATGATAATGTTAAGAATTTGGAGATTATTCATGTTAAAATTTACAATGAGTCTTATTGGTTTGTGATATGCATCTTTATATAGATAAAATATTATTAAAACAATTAGAAAATGGAGTCTAATGGTTTATTTCAATATTGATTAAATAATTGTAAAATGATAATTTATATTATATTGATTTAAATTTAGAAACTCTGAATGATATTGGATTAAGACTAAATTATTATGTTATTGGTTAATACGTTTGAATACCTTAATGGAGTTAAGAGTTAGCCAAATATTAACTAATGAGTTTATGGAAAGATTCTATAGATTGGGTATTTATAGTTTGAGGAGTTTATTATTTATTAATGTTTGTAAGGACTAGCAAACTATTAATAAATAATGGTGTAAATAGTTCAATTAGATTTAATCTAGTGAAGATTATTTAATGATTAAAGTTTTGTAAAAATATTAGTTTTCGGATTAGAAGTATAATTGATTTTTAATCAATTGATATTCATTGAGTTGATATTATAACTATGATATTAATAATTAAGTTGTGTGATAGAGTCTTATTTGAAAAGATTAATGATAATACGAATTTGTTAAGGGAATGTTAGAATTCTTTGAAAGAAGAAGAATGAGGTCATTATAGATTTATTCTCAATATAGCTTGCTAATAAATATTGACAAGTTATTATTATTGAATTATTAATATGAACATTTGAATATTGAATTATAGTTGACTTTTATCATACAAAATTATAGTTAGTTATTAGTCATCTAATATTAATTAGAACGTTGCTATGATTATGTAATTATTAATTAAATCAATCAATGAGAGTTAATTAGATTTAATTAACAATTAAGTTAAGTAATAAAAATTTAATTGATATAATTATTTTAATAAGATTGTAGAAGTATTGATATCAAGTTGATAGGTTTTATTCTTATGACTTGAATGATGACCTTAGATATTTAATGGTGAAGACTTAGTAATATTTAATTGAGGACTATTAGAATATGGACCTATGTTAATTGATTGATGTAATTGATCATTTTAATAAACTTATAATCTCTTATTCAAAGAATGATAATTGGTTCTCTTATAATATAACGAATAATGATCTTAAAAAAAAGTTGAAAGGTTAATCAATTAGAATATGGATCATGGTTAAATATAAAAGACAATTTAATTAAGGTCAGTGATGATCAGTTTAATGAGTAAATAATTATCTTTAAGTTATTCTTAGAATAATGCTATCGGGGAATAAATGGGTTGACTTGTAGGTCAAATGATGAAACTTAAAACACTTGAAGTATACCTGCAAACAGAAAACTGAAAATCTCTACACATTATTCAACTATGTGAATTTAGTAAACCAAAACATGTGTTTGCATCGTGTATTCTATATGCTTTTTATTTTGAGTTTTGGGTTGACTAGTGTTGACCAATCCTAGGTTATTACCAGAAGCTCGGGGGTTATGAGATGTGATGACATGTTGATCTTATTTGGTCTTGATCTTTATAAGCCCAACCATGGTAATGTGATCGCATGCTCTATGAAATGTTTGTATTTACTAATTATTATTCATCAGTCTTCATGTGTGAAGCTGAGATGTATATGTATCTGAAACACTTGAGCTAATCATTTTTGAGTCATCGATCAGTTATCTTTGGATTACTTTCTAGTCGCCATGATGGGACTGAAATGTGAATTTATTTCTTGATGATGTCATGTTGTGACATTTTTGACTCAACCATTTTGGAGTCTTCGATCAGTATGATTTTGAGATATTCTCGGTTGCTTGTTGAGAACTATTTATCTTGAAATATATTTTGGTTATTGAGAACCAATTGATACTTATGATTATCAGTGATGTCTTCAGTTGGCAATAGAGAACTGTTGTGGTCATGATTTTCTATGGATGCTTTTTCAGATGCTCATGGAGATTTGATGATTCTTATCTTGGAGATTTGACGATTCTTATTATGGATATTTGATGCTTTTATGCATATTTGATGATTTTATTATGGATTATCTTTTATGATTTTGAAAATTATGATTCCATGACCTTAAGGTAGGTAATCTACTTGTAGTGTCGAAAAGTGGCTTGCAATGGAGGCTGGGGCCCTAAGTGGCTGCCAGGGTAACTCATTGTAAATTTGGTTAATAAGTGATAACATTTACACACTAAATGAAGATTAAATGAACTTAAAAAGATAATTGTTTTGATGTTCTTGCCCATGCCTTGAGTGCTTGTACAGGCTAGGATGGGAGTAGTGAGAACGCATGGTTGCGACCGTGCATTCCATAGTATACCTCGTCAGTATGAGAGGATACTAGTGGCCGCATGAGATCAGTATGAACCCGTGGAGTTTAGCTAACTGCCAGGGTAACTTGTACGTGATAATTGCGATGACACTTTCCCACTTGCAGAGTAGGTTTCCTGCATGTCTTTGTGTGCCTCTGAGAATTAGATGTTGGTTTTGTGTGATGGAACCTTTGACTTGGTATACTTTTAGGATTCCTAGACTTATAGAGATTTGTGCTTCGTGAATTGATATCCTGTTTGAGACTTGAGATTATCTCCTCAGCATGGTGGGAGTGGACCACTTAGGTTCCACGCGGTCGGGTGGTAGTGTATTTTCACTCTTATCATTTGAGATCCGTCTGAGACACCGTGGTTGGAGTATCCTTGGTTGGTATTTATTCTTCATCATATTCTTGGAGCATTATGATAGATAATATACCTTATGATGGATGTATTTACTGGTATGTTTCTTATATTGATGATTTTCTTTACTTTACATATGTTAGTTGATGATTTATTATGTTTTACTTTGCATGTTAGTAAGATGTTTTAGGAGTGACATTCCTACTGTGTTAATACCGATGATCTCTTCGATGCTTTGGAATGTTACGTACGGAGGGATGGCTAGGATCCATGATGGTCTAATGATGCTATTTACGGTTGGAAGGAACCGTGCACTTAGTTATTTATGTTTGTGATATATGATTATCTTTTGTGATGGATATTTGTATCTTTTGTGATGATGTATCATGTATGATATGTGGTTCCATTTATGTTATTGCATCATGGATTAATATTAGATGATGATGATGTACTTTATTTACTTGGATGTTTATTCTTTTAATCTGTTCATACCCTGTGATATGTATGGTGGATGATTGAGCTAAAATGTAGTTACAAAAAAGACATTTGTATATTGTTTAAGTACATTGGATGTATCATTGTTATTTCATAAGGATGGGATGTTAGATGAATAGTTAATTTAGATGTGATACAATGTTAAGGGATCTTTAAAGAATGTAGTCTGTTATGTATATATGTTATATTTATTTTCATTTGAATTGTTGTTATTGCTTCCGCAAATATTATGAATAGTTTTATCTTTCATGTTTTAAAAAAAAAAAAATTTGGCAAACTTAGTAAAAAAATTTGGATCTCTTGGCGGGGCATTACATTTGGTATCAGAGCTCGAGTTTCAACATTGGGAGCTCTGGGTATATTGGAATGCTACTAGTTATTAACTAGTTGAATAAAACGAAAACTTAAAACTATCGTGTGTATCTTTTTCAAACTGAAAACTTGAAACTAGGTGAACTGAAACAGAACTTAAAACTGTTACTTACATATTTTTTATATTTCAACACTTAGCTTTCAAAACTAAAAATTTTACTAAAAATCTAAACGAAGGTAAAACTAAAAATTGAAACTCATTCTAGCTGCAAAACATGTATCTTTTATCTATGTTGTAAGGTAGTAAAGCTCTGTTTATCTTTGCAATCATTAAGTTGCTTTTGTTTAGAATGAATTAAGGGATCTATTTTAGTAGTTAAAAGAATGAATGTTGAATCGATATAGTTTTCAATTTACCATTAAACCATAATCATATTACTTTAAGGGTGTTGTAATATTCTCAGTGGAAACATGTTTCCCTACAGAGGGAAAGGGTTCAATGAGACCCACATAATGAGTATCTTAGTTTCTCATTCTTGTAGGCTTCCAGGAGTAAGCCTAATCCCAAGGGGGGTGGATGTAGTGCCTGCCCCTGATTCGTATTTTGTTATCATTGCTGAACTCTTTTAGAGCTAATTTTATGTTGTTGGTTAGCAACATTCTTTTGAGATTATCATATATTATGTTATGAATTCAGTTTACTATGTGATGAGATTACTTAGACTTTACATTTCATGTATGCATGATGATTATTTTTAATGTTTGCAATTATTGATAATGATTATTACATTGCTTTCAGTTATTAATGATGATTATTAAGATGATTTATTATCATATGTGTTTTTTATGGATACTTACCCCATACTTGCATGTGTATGGTGTGCGTGTTTGCTTTGCGTATTTGCTTTTGTATGGCATGTCTAATGTGGTTAAAGAAAGGAGTCGTAGTCACCTGCTAGTCGAGATTTACACGATGCACCACTTCCTGTCATTGCCTGTTTAGTTTAGTATATATTGTGTTTGTACATGCATGATTTTTATGCAGGTTGCAAGTACCGGGTATCGACTTCTCTGAATTGCCAAGATGAGCGTACCCTATCACATTATCTCAATGATAAGAGAGGGGAGATAAATTCTCAAGTCCAAATCCCAACCCTTTGAGCCATTTGTCCTAATTGGAAAATTAGGACAAGTATTTGAGCTGAATACCCACCGAATGTGTCGAATGACATATTTTATAATTTTTAACCCTTTAGATTTATTTTGTATGATTTGTTCTATGATGAATTTTTATATTTTATCTTGGAGGTCTATGGTGAATTTTTCATTAATTAAGTTTTAATAAATAGATTTAATTAATAAATTATTTATTTGAGAAAATTAATTAAATATCATGATCTTTAATATTTTGATTGTAATTAATTAAATGTGAATTATTGGAGAAAATGAATTAAATAAAAGAAAATTAATAATTAAAATTAATAATAATTATAAAATAATAATAAAGTAATAAATAAAATAATAATAATAAAAGTTGTAAAAATTAAAATGAAAGTTATAAAATTTAAATAAAAATTATTTAAAAAGTAAATTGGAGTTATAAGCTTGCATGAAAATTAACATGTGTCAACAACATGGGGGTTAGTGTATCAATTAAGCAAAAGGTGTCTACAACTCTATGACTCATCAAAAAGGTTGGAAAAGACCCATGCTTAGTTGGTGACACTTTTCAACGGTTTCAAGAAGCATTCCAAAGTTTTCTTGAGAGCTCTTGATATTTAGGCATTCATAGAAGCTTAAATGAAAAGCTTAATGGAAGCTACAAGCTTAATAGAAGCAATGAGCTACAAGCTAAAAATAGAAGCTTCAAAGCTTACATGGATGAGAGAATATTCATATGCTCGTATATTTTCTACTTGCTTCTATGCTCCTTTTAGCACTTCTAATCACTTGGAGGATTCGATCGGCTTGGATTCTTGGAAGAATTGCGAATGATGGAGAAAGAAGAGATTTTCTATGGACTTATGAGGCATGGCAAAATAGCATCAGTGTCCAGGTCCACTCATGATATTCTCATATTCCCTTTGCACTCTTTTTCTTTGTCTTCATCATATCTGTTTTATGTGTCTGAATACTCTCTGTGATTGAATCTACCATTTGAAATTGGAATTTAGATATTTTATTTGGATGAGAAGAAAACAATAGAAAAACCCTCGTTCTAAATGAGAAAAAAATTAGATTTTAATCGAATTTGGGTTCGAATTTATATTAAATTAGAAAGACAAGATTTAAAATTAAAATAGAAATTCTAAGTTGAAAATTCGAATGATTAGATGTAATCTTTCTATCAATTATATTTTTAGATACATATGAACAAACCCTTTATAGTTAAATTTAGAGAACAATTATTTTAACAAGAAATTCTTAATTCATCACAAAATGTCTTGTCGCTGCCCCTTGGATAAAATCGAACTCAGTCATTTATAACTTTTTATTATGATCGAATTTATTCGATCGCTCCGGTCAGAAGTGGCACAACTTGGCCCTCTCCAACATATTTAAATTTCAGTCTGATCCAATAGTTCATTAGGGAGATATGACCATCGTACTGAGACTGTTTTATTCAAAGACAGATATTTCTCCATTTCCCATAACCAAGAGTTTTTTATTCTTAAACTTCACAAAAATAATATATAAAAGCATGAAATGAATTAAAGATATTATTGCAATCTTCCCTTATTAGAATCTTATTAATATGCATTAGTTTTATATAATTTATTATCTAATCTAATTAAATCAAATTTAATTAAGATTATTTAATAGTAGAAGAAGTGTAATTAATTATTAGTCAATCTAAGTAAATGGATGAGAGAAAATTAAAATAAAAGAGATTTTAATATAGTTTATATAGTGGACTTTTTATAATGTATATTGAATACTATTTAATATATATTAAACAATTTTAGAGTTGTTTAATGAAGATGATAATATTAAGAATTTGGAGATTATTCATATTAAAATCTACAATGAATCTTATTGGTTTGTGATAGGGATCTTTAAATAGACAAAATATTATTAGAACAATTAGAAAATTGAGTTTAATGGTTTATTTCAATATTGATTAAATAATTGTAAGATGATCATTTATATTATGTTAATTTAAATTTAGAAACTCTGAATGATATTGGATTAAGACTGAATTATTATGTTATTGGTTAATACGTTTGAATACTTTAATGGAGTTAAGAGTTAGCCAAATATTAACTAATGAGTTTATGGAAGGATTCTATAGTTTGGGTATTTGTAGTTTGAGGAGTTTATTATTTATTAATGTTTGTAAGGACTAGCAAACTATTAATAAATAATGGTGTAAATAGTTCGATTAGATTTAATCTAATGAAGATTATTTAATGATTAAAGTTTTGTAAAGATATTAGTTTTCGGATTTGAAGTATAATTGATTTTTAATCAATTGATATTTATTGAGTTGATATTATAACTATGATATTAATAATTAAGTTGTGCAATATAATCTTATTTGAAAAGATTAATGATAATACGAATTTGTTAAGGTAATGTCGGAATTCTTTGAAAGAAGACGAATGAGGTCATTATAGATTTATTCTCAATATAGCTTGCTAATAAATATTGACAAGTTATTATTATTGAATTATTAATATGAACATTTGAGTATTGAATTGTAATTGACTTTTATCATATAGAATTATAGTTAGTTATTAGTCATCTGATATTAATTGGAATGTTGCTATGATTATGTAATTATTAATTAAATCAATCAATGAGAGTTAATTAGATTTAATTAACAATTAAGTTAAGTAATGAAGATTTAATTGATATAATTATTTTAATAAGATTGTAGAAATATTGATATCAAGTTGATAGGTCTTATTCTTATGACTTGAATGATGACCTTAGATATTTAATGGTGAAGACTTAGTAATATTTAATTAAGGACTATTAGAATATGGACCTATGTTAATTGATTGATGTAATTGATCATTTTAATAAACTTATAATCTCTTATTTGAAGAATGATAATTGGTTCTCTTATAATATAACGAATAATGATCCTAAAAAAAAAGTTGAAAGGTTAATCAATTAGAATATGGATCATGGTTAAATATAAAAGACAATTTAATTAAGGTCAGTGATGATCAGTTTAATGAATAAATAATTATTTTTAATTTATTCTTAGAATAATGCTATCGGAGAATATATGGGTTGACTTGTAGGCCAAATAATGAAACTTAAAACACTTGAAGTATACCTGCAAATAGAAAATTGGAAACCTCTACACATTATTCAACTATGTGAATTTAGTAAACCAAAATATGTGTTTGCATCGTGTATTCTATATGCTTCTTGTTTTGGGTTGACTAGTGTTGACCAGTCCTAGGTTGTTACCAGAGGCTCGGGGGTTATGAGATGTGATGGCATGTTGATCTTATTTGGTCTTGATCTTTATAAGCCCAACCATGGTAATGTGATCGCATGCTCTATGAAATGTTTGTATTTACTAATTATTATTCATCAGTCTTCATGTGTGAAGCTGAGATGTATATGTATCTGAGACACTTGAGCTAATCATTTTTGAGTCATTGATTGGTTATCTTTGGATTACTTTCTAGTTGCCATGATGGGACTGAAATGTGGATTTATTTTTTGATGATGTCATATTGTGACATGTTTGACTCAATCATTTTGGAGTCTTCGATCAGTATGATTTTGAGATATTCTTGGTTGCTTGTTGAGAACCATCTATCTTGAGATATATTTTGGTTATTGAGAACCAATTGATACTTATGATTATCAGTGATGCCTTCAGTTGCCAATAAAGAACTGTTGTGGTCATGATTTTCTATGGATTTTTTTCAAATGCTCATGAAGATTTGATGATTTTTATTATAGATATTTGATGCTTTTATGCATATTTGATAATTTTATTATGGATTATCTTTTATGATTTTGAGATTTATGATTCCATGAGCTTAGGGTAGGTAATCTACTTGTAGTGTCAGGAAGTGGCTTGCAATGGGGGTCGAGGCCCTAAGTGGCTGCCAGGGTAACTCATTGTAAGTTTGGTTAATAAGTGATAACATTTACACACTAAATGGAGATTAAATGAACTTAAAAAGATAATTGTTTTGATGTTCTCGCCCATGCCTTGAGTGCTTGTACAGGCTAGGATGGGAGTAGTGAAAACGCATGGTTGTGACTGTGCATTCCGTAGTATGCCTCGTCAGTATGAGAGGATACTAGTGGCCGCATGAGATCAGTATGGACCTGTGGAGTTTAGCTAACTGCCAAGGTAACTTCTACATGATAATTGCGATGACACTTTCCTACTTGCAGAGTAGGTTTCTTATATGTCTTTGTGTACCTCTGAGAATTAGATGTCGGTTTTGTGTGATGGAACCTTTGAGTTGGTATACTTTTAGGATTCCTGGACTTATAGAGATTTGTGCTTCGTAAATTGATATCATGTTTGGGACTTGAGATTATCTCTTCAACACGGTGGGAGTGGACCACTTAGGTTCCACGCGATCGGGTGGTAGTGTATTTTCACTCTCATCATTTGAGATCCATCCGAGACACTGTGGTTGGAGTATCCTTGGTTGGTATTTATTCTTCATCATGTTCTTGGAGCATTATGATAGATAATATACCTTATGATGGATGTATTTACTTGTATTTTTCTTATATTGATGATTTTCTTTACTTTGCATATGTTAGTTGATGATTTATTATGCTTTACTTTGCATGTTAGTAGGATGTTTTAGGAGTGACATTTCTACTATGTTAATACCGATGATCTCTTTGGTGCTTTGGAATGTTACGCATGGAGGAATGGCGAGGATCCACAATGGTCTAATGATGCTATTTACGGTTGGGAGGAACCGTGCACTTAGTGATTTATGTTTGTGATATATGGTTATCTTTTGTGATGGATGTTTGTATCTTTTGTGATGATGTATCATGTATGATATGTGGTTTCATTTATGTTATTGCATCATGGATTAATATTAGATGATGATGATGTACTTTATTTACTTGGATGTTTATTCTTTTAAGCTTTTCATACCCTGTGATATGTATGGTGGATGATTGAGCTAAAATGTAGTTACAACAAGGACATTTGTATATTTTTTAAGTACATTGGATGTATCATTGTTATTTCATAAGGATGGGATGTTAGATGAATAGTTAATTTAGATGTGATACAACGTTAAGGGATCTTTAAAGAATGTAGCCTGTTATGTATATATGTTATGTTTATTTTTATTTGAATTGTTGTTATTGCTTCCGCAAATGTTATGAATGATTTTATCTTTCATATTTAAAAAAAAAAAAATTGTTTGAAAAACTTAGTAAAATTCTTTGGATCCCTTGGCGGGGCATTACAGATCAACACACTTGAGGAAAGGAATCAATACACTTAAGGGGGGAATCAATGCACTTGAGGACCTAGAATGACATGCTTAATTATCAAATATGGGAAAAAATATAGAAGTTTAGATTGACTTTAGGACTAAAATTGGGAAAATTTGGGGTCTTGGAGGTAGAATATGAGAAAAACACAATTGAGATTTCCTTGAAACCTTCCTAGCAATCAATCAAACCCATGGTAAACCTCATATCAATCCAAAATTTCAATATAGAATAAACAAAGGTCTTTATTAAAAAATTAAAAAATACAATACAAAATGAGTCAAACTAACATGAATTTATTTCCCAAGGATCTATAATGCATCCTAAACATAGAAAGATCACTAAATAACATCCAATAACTTATTTCCAACTTACTAGATTTTTTATTAGTCTATCACTTCCTAATAGCATTAAGACAACACACATGACATACACAATGATAATTTATATGAAGGATTTCTCTAAAAAATAGATCATACTTGGAGTCTTGTGGAAAATCCTTGATAGAAGAAGATGTATAATGGACTCCAAAAAATTAAGAGGTGATCCACCCAAAGAAAATAACTCCATAATAAACTCCAGTCAAAAGTAGACAATAACAACACCATTTTCTACCTAATTTTCAAACTCTTTCTCATAAGAAATTTAAAACTAAAAATCTCAAACCAAAATTATCAAATTCAACCTCTCACTCCTCTCTCTAAAATACTCTCTAAATTTCAGTTAAATGTGCTTCTCCCTTGTATATCTTTGGATGATGACTAGCTCATAGACATGTACAAAATGAATACACAAATCAACCACATGTTTCATTTGAAGATTGTCACTTGTCCCATTATATTACATCTTGTATTGTTCTTGTTTAAAAATTAATAGAAACTTTTTTAAAATATAATATATACATTAGAAAATATAACTAGTTGATCGTAAATATATATATTTTTTTTAATTTGATTTTTTTTTTTAAAATTAAAAATTATCATTTAGAAAAGAAGAAAAACAACCATAAATAAATTCAAAAACATTGAGTGCAAACATTAGCATATCTCTTATGATACCATTCCCAATCAACAAATTAATTGCATAATGGAGATTCAAAACAAGTGTCCACTCTTTAAAAAGAACAAAGTTATACATTTATGTGCATATTAAACTATCAAAATATTAAAATAATGTTTAAAACTATATTTCATAGAAAAAAATTTAGACAATTGACACATTCCCCAATTATCATCAGTAGTCGACACAAACACAATTTCAACCATTTTTTCAAACATTTGAATTGATTTTCCTAAAAATGATTGTTGAGAAAAAATAGATTAGAGTGTATATTCATCCATTTGTTTTCTTTAATAAGCAGGTGCCACATAGTGGCAAGTACATGCCTTTTAGTTTGGAAAATTAAAAAAATAATATTGTTGTGTCTTATAACACAATATAATATTCAAAGTTTAAAAAAAAATCAAAATAATTGTTTAATAAATTTGATAGTAATAGTGGGTGAATAAAATAACCAAAAATATTTTATATATATATATAAAGTTATACTACTAAAAATTTTAGTTTTAGAAAATAAAAAAGTTCTAATTCATTCAAGCAAATTCATAATCACTAACTAATAAACATTGAATCAAATATTACTCACCTACGAATTGCAATGCATTGAAAAATACATTGAATTTATTATGAATATGATTAAAATAAGTATAAGAGACACTTATATGTATTAGAATTGCATGAATTGTGCAACATAATCATGATTATAGAAAATAATAAATGATATTTGAGAGCTAATTAAATATAATGATGTTAAAGGAATAATCAAATCTTTGAAATCTATTAAAAACTAAAAAATAATCATTATTATAATTAGATAAATTGTGTTACATACAATTTTAATAAATAAATATAAAATAAATAATGACATCTAAATTTTATATTTATTTCTATATTAGAATTTAACATATGGTGTGTGCTATTTCTACCATTTCCTTTTGCTTAATCACTTTCATAATAGGGAGTTAGTCTACGTTTCCTTTTTTTTTTATGCATGCACTAGAAGAGATAGTTATGGATGTTAGGGAAAAACAAAGAAATGGGCTAATTTTACTATTATATACCAAGGGCCCATGTTTTGTTTATTCTAGTTCCACTTGCCCTATGCCCACCCAGAGTAATTGCCATTGATAATTTCCTCCCCATTGTTAACCCCCTTCATTTGGAGTTTATGGGTGACAATTATGCCCCTACTCCACAACCCTCACCCAACCAAACCTTGGTCAAGAGCAAGAAGAAAAAACCCCAAGTTCTAGAGCTGGTTGCCAATACAAAAGCCAAAATTGAAAAGAGGATGGAGGTGGAGATTGGGGACTCAGATGAAGAGATTTGTGGGAACAAAATAAGATTGGATAGGTTGACCAAGACCAAGGGTAGATTTAGACAAATAGCTAAACACTCATAGGAGGTTGAGGAGTAAGATACTAATTCAAAGGAGAGTGATTAGATTTTAGGGGATGGTAAGGAGGAATTGAAGGATGATACTGCCAATAAAGATGAGGAGAAGTGGGCGTTGAAAACAATTGTTCAATTGCATATTGTCTTTGATGTTACACAAAATGTTAAGTCTTTACCAATTAGTGTCTGTCGAGCTCACTTGGGTGATGAAGGTAATTTCTAGTGTCTATTGAGCATTCTAGAGTAAACCAAGTTCAGAGACAATATGTCTTGAATTCACTCAAGCACCAAAGGAATTTTACAAGAAGATAGTGTCTGTCCAGTTCACTTGGACACCAAAGAGAAGTTGGCATGGAACCAGTGTTAAGTGAACTCACTTGGTTACCAAAGGAATTTAGTTTAGGATGCAGTGTTAACCAAGTTCATGCGGTTAACAAAGGAAGTATAAAGAAATTATTTTTTGAGTTAGTATTGACCAAGTTGGATTGGCTAATGAAGGATTTTATTGAATCAATATATTTAGTTTGATGAACTTATTTGTTAATTTTAGCCAACTTAAGGGATGAATATTGAATATCTATAAGTGTATTCAAGCCAACTTAATAAGGAAAAATATATAAGGTCAAGTTATGGGACTGAATATGAGAAGCACGAGATTGAAAAGATAAACTAAGGAAGTGAATTGGAAGGATAGAAAAATATCCTAAGTTGACTAAGCTGCAAAGTTTTATCTGATCAAGGAGGATCAAGTATTCAAGCTAGAACAAAGATATGAAATTAGTAATACAGTTGCATTAGCAATTAGGTCGTATCATTATTACTCTCTAATAATTGTAGTAGTGTATCAAATCTCTTAACAGAGTTATCTTAATAGCTATTTTCCAAACCCTCTAACAAGGTGGAATTTCTAGATTGAAGTGTCTAAAGACCTCTAACAAGGTCACTCCTAATAGGGTGATTAAATCCTTTAATAGGGACACACCTAACAATGTATTTTGTATGTCAAATATAGAAAATATGCTCTACTCTACTCTATAACTTTTTTCGCTCTTTTTGTGATTTGAATTTTCAACTACCATGGCCCTGGAGGGCCTAGGCATGTTGGAGGCCCTAGGGTGCCTAGACCTTCTTATGGTGCTATATCTTCATAAGGAAGATTCTCTCACTTTGTCAAGTTGGAGTTGGGTTTTTCCAATACTTCTAAACCCCCTTTATTAGGTTTTGGTGTTGACTCTGTGCATGAGGTTGGGTGCACTACTTCACCCCCCCTCCCTAAGGGAGGGTGGAAATATGTTCTCATTGTGACAAGGTGGGAAAAAAAAAGCTTGAGGATCCCAATGTCACCCACAATATCACAGGACCAAAAATTTCTTTCCCTAATAGTGTTGTGGGTGTAGACACCTAAATATGATTACATCAATAGGTAGTCATATTTAGTCTTTTCCTAGGAAATTATTGATTATGTATTTACTATTTAATCAATTAATCATCATCCCCTAGATGATTAATTAATTTAATTAACTATAGTCCAATTGATGAAATCAAATGATCACCCAAAATCAATTTATCAATTAAATCCCTATTCCTCTATTATATTAAATGAATTCTCAAATCTATTTAATTTAATCCCATACCCCCATTTTATTAAATAAATCATTTAATAAAATATCTAAAATCTTAAAAGCCTTCCTAAACCCTATCCTTTACCCCTAATCCAACTCATTCACCCATACTAACCTCACTTACCCCCTAACCCTCTTCTAAGCCAATTTTAATACCCCTCCTAAACATGTGCACAACTTTAAGCAAGGGTTAAGACTTGCTAACCCAAGCCAAAGTTAATAAACTCAACCACACCTCTCACATCCTCAAAATATCTCTCACATCCTCAAAATATCTCTTCCACCTCCCTTAATGATTCTTACATCCCTCTTACAAGTGTCACCTCCCTTTTGATGCTAAACAAGCACAATCCATGTGCTTCCTTTTGAGTGCATCTTGACCCTCCCTCACCATCTTATCATCCTTACATCTTAACCATCCATCTCTCTACCCCTTAGCCTATAAATGAAACCCTCTCCCTTCACAAAATCATCCACCTTTCATGCAATGTTATGATGCTATTTTGAGAGCTTGAAGACTACCAAAATACCATCATAATGATGAAATCCCTCCATACCTCCATTGTTTGAAACCCCCATCCATAAACACATTTGGTGAAACCCCCCATCCTTTAGAAGCTTGAGCACAACATGAGCATAGATCCCCTGCTATTAGGGACACATCCACTTCATCAAGGGTTATGCCATAAGGAGCCTGTCATTCTTGGTTTGCTTCCTTTTTTGGTGATAACCTTTGTCTTATCGTAAGTGTTTACCATTTTTAGTATTGTGAATGCTTTGAATAGATTAGGTTTCAATTTGCATTACTAAGTTAGGTGATATAGTGGGCAACGTTGTTGCCTCCCTCAAATATTGTTTTGTAGATCATTTCATCTCCTTTAGGCCATCGATTGAGATGACTAGGAAGTGGGTGGCACAAAAATGGTTCATGAAGGGAAGTGTTATTGTCTCGGCTATGGCTAATGGCCTCTTCTACTTTTGCTTCATGACTACTAAAAATTTGGCAACTATCCTCTTAGGGACCTAGTACTATGGAAAACACTACCTGGCCCTAGCAAAATGATATCCTAGTTTTGTCAGTCTAGAACTCGAAAGCTTGGCCCTAGTGTGGGTTCACTTTCTAGGACTGTCGCTAGAATTCTAGGATGAGAAGATATTGAGATGCATTGGAAATACCTTTGGTCATTTTATTGTGGTGGACCAAGTAACCTTGCTTAAATCTAGATTTGTCTTTGCTAGATTCTGTCTGAATGTTACCATTAATAGGACTCTCCCAACCATGGTCACATTGTCCTCTAAGTGGGGTAAGTAGGTCCAACCAATTGAATATGAGAATATTGGCCTATACTTCCAAAAATGTGGGTGCTTTGGCCATGTGCTAACAACATGCAATGCTCTAAAGGACAAACAAAAGGCAGACTTATCTAACTCTACTATGCTAGGGGAACCTTTAGCTACACCTCTAGGAGTGGTTATTGAAGGTATAAAGGAAAACTCAAGTGGGATATCAACAATGGCATATCTCGTGCATAACAAGGTTGAGGTAGCTAATAAACTAATTAACATATTGAGTGAGGAAGTGAAGAAAAGAACAGATATGGAGGAATACCCATTTAGGAAGGAAATAGATAATTTACCAAATTTCCCCATTGTGGGAGAAGATATTGTCGATCATGCCTTGGAGGAAGGTGAAATTAGAACCCCTACTGGTGACATTATGGTGTTGGTTGATAATCACAAGGAGGTGGTTCCTACTAGTAGTGCTTCAGTTGGGGCTCATGTGAGCTCAGTTAGAGAGCTTGTGGGGACCCCAGATCTCCTGGTTATAGTTTAGACCATAGTGTTGGTGACTCATGCCAATAATTCCCTACCACTTATGGTTTGGGGTGGGAGGGGTGTAATAATGGGGATCCTAATATGATAAGTCATTGGGGGATCTTCATCATGAAAAAACTCAAATTGGTGTCCCTTGAGGTAGCAGAGGCTAAAGGCATGAGAAGCATTGAGGTGGGTGAGGGAAAGATGGCTCTCTTAACCCCATCCTTTCCCCAAACAAGTGTTACAACTGAGTGGGAATTCCCAAAAAGGAAAACCAGGGGTAGAAAGAAACTAGATATGGGGGTCACTACCTCAATGGGTTGTCCTAATAGCAAAATGACTCATACAAAGTAAGCTAGAAGGGAGGTGGCTAGTGAAAGACAACTTACACTGGAGATAATTAAGAAAGGTAAGAAATGAAATTCCTCTCATAGAATATTAGGAGGTTGAAAAATGCCTAGAAACAATATGCTCTTAGACAATGTATCCTTTCAGAAAGGAATGATTGTATCCTCATTCAGGAAACTAAGATGAAAAATCAAAACTTTACTAAGTTGGTCGATAGGATATGGCCTGGGGAAACTTTCTTCCATTTAGAAGTAGAAGAGGATTTGGGAGGCCTAGCTACTATGTGGAACCCAAACGGTATGAAGGGTAGTGAGATCCATAAAGAAAATAACTTCATGATTATTGAGTTTAGAAATGATAGAATGGTGTGGAAACTAGTAAACATTTATACCTGAATACCAGGGTTAATAGAAGGGAAGTTTGGGAAAAGGTTAGAATAAAGGTTAGAATTCTAGGATGAGAAGATATTGAGATGCATTGGAAACACCTTTGGTCATTTTATTGCGGTGGACCAAGTAACCTTGCTTAAATCTAGATTTATCTTTGCTAGATTCTGTGTGAATGTTACCATTAATAGGACTCTCCCAACCATGGTCACGTTGTCCTCTAAGTGGGGTAAGTAGGTCCAACCAATTGAATATGAGAATGTTGGCCTATACTTCCAAAAATATGGGTGCTTTGGCCATGTGCTAACAACATGCAATGCTCTAAAGGACAAACAAAAGGCAGACTTATCTGACTCTACTATGTTAGGGGAACCTTTAGCTACACCTCTGGGAGTGGTTATTGAAGGTACAAAGGAAAACTCAAGTGGGATATCAAGAATGGCATGTCTCGTGCATAACAAGGTTGAGGTAGCTAATAAACTGATTAACATATTGAGTGAGGAAGTGAAGAAAAGAATAGATATGGAGGAATACCCATTTAGGAAGGAAATAGATAATTTACCAAATTTCCCCATTGTGGGAGAAGATATTGTCGATCATGCCTTGGAGGAAGGTGAAATTAGAACCCCTACTGGTGACATTATGGTGTTGGTTGATAATCAAAAGGAGGTGGTTCCTGCTAGTAGTGCTTCAGTTGGGGCTCATGTGAGCTCAGTTAGAGAGCTAGTGGGGACCCCAGATCTCCTGGTTATAGTTTAGACCATAGTGTTGGTGACTCATGCCAATAATTCCCTACCACTTATGGTTGGGGGGGGGGCGGGGCGGCTAATGGGGTAGCAGAGGCTAAAGGCATGAGAAGCATTGAGGTGGGTGAGGGAAAGATGGCTCTCTTAACCCCATCCTTTCCCCAAAAAAGTGTTACAAGTGAGTGGGAATTCCCAAAAAGGAAAACTAGGGGTAGCAAGAAACCAGATATGGGGGTCGCTACCTCAATGGGTTGTCCTAATAGCAAAATGGCTCATACAAAGTAAGCTGGAAGGGAGGTGGCTAGTGAAAGACAACTGACACTAGAGATAATTAAGAAAGGTAAGAAATGAAATTCCTCTCATAGAATATTAGGAGGTTGAACAATGCCCAGAAATAATATGCTCTTAGACAATGTATCCTTTCAGAAAGGAATGACTATATCCTCATTCAGGAAACTAAGATGACAAATCAAAACTTTACTAAGTTGGTCGATAAGATATGGCCTGGGGAAACTTTCTTCCATTTAGAAGTAGAAGGGGCTTTGGGAGGCCTAGCTACTATGTGGAACCCAAACGTTATGAAGGGTAGTGAGATCCATAAAGAAAAGAACTTCATGATTATTGAGTTTAGAAATGACAGAATGGTGTGGAAACTAGTAAACATTTATACCTGAATACCAAGGTTAATAAAAGGGAAGTTTGGGAAAAGGTTAGAATAAAGGTGAAAAAATTGAAGGAAAAAAGATTGATGTGTATGGGGGACTTCAACTCCCCACTTTACACTTTGGAAAAGCTTGGGGGGATCAATGACTTCTTTGAGAGTATATAGGATCTTTTGGATTTCATTAACACTTGTGACCTTGTGGATGTAGACCTGTAGGGAAACCCATTTACTTGGTCCAACAACAAGAAAGGCAATGAATTGATCCAAGTAAGGTTAGACCAACTCTTGGTTTCTAGAGACTAGCCCCATATCATCCCCTCATCCCTAGTCAACCTCTCAAGAACTATTTTTGACCACTCCCTGATTTGAATGAGGATGTGTTTGTGAGTGGGCCTAAACCCTTTAGATATGAAATCATGTGGAAGTCCCATCCTGATTTTAGGAATAAAGTGAAAGAATGGTGGAACATCAGAGTGGATGGGATTGCTATGTTCTAAATGACTTAGAAATGGGATAATGTTAGAAGGAATGTTAAGGATTGGGCTAAAGGATCCTTTGGGGATGTCTTTAAAATTTAAAAGAAAAGAGCTTGAGGAGGAGCTTAAAAAGCTGTAATCAGCCATAGTAGCAGGAGATGTCACTAAGGCTACCACTCTTAAGGAGCAGAAGTGTAAGAAGAAGTGGAAGGACACTATTAGTAGGGAGGAGATCTTTTGGAAGAAAATGTCCCGCATTTCCTAGCTACTTGAAGGTGATAAGAATACTTCCTTCTTCCATAGATTTGCTTCAAATTATTAAAAAAGGAACACCATTACCTCTCTAAAGGAGGAACGAGGGAGGACCCTGAAGGAACAAGAAGATATGGGAAGACATGTGATGGAGTTCTTCACAAGTGCTTATAAAAGGGAAGATGAGTGAAGAAGCAATTTAATTAGGAGAAGTATGCTCAAAAATATCCCAACTATCCTAGGGGGTGAAGAAAATAATAAGCTTAAGGAGAAAGTCTCAGGAGAGGAGGTTAAGAAGTTATGTTCTCTATGAAATCCTATAAGGTTCCAGCCCTAGGTGGCTTCTGACCAACCTTTTTCTAGCACTTCTTGGAAGTGATAAAAAATGAACTTATTTGGGCCACTAGGGATATGATCAGAACTGGGAGGATGCTAAGAAGGATCAATAAAACCTTTATTGTCCTTGTGCCTAAAATCTAGACACCAAGAACCATAAGGTATTTTAGGCCAATCAGTCTCTACAATACCATCTAAGAGATCTTCTCTAAGATGTGTGTTAATGGGATTAAACCTTTCCTAGACATGGTTATTGGGATCCCTTAGAAGGGGTTTGTCCTAGGATGTCAAATCCTAGATTTTGTGATTAACACACATAAAATCATCCACTCTATGGACAAAAGTAGAAGACTAGGTATGACCCTCATGCTGGACATCTCCAAGTCCTATGATAGATTCAATTGGTCTTTCCTCTATGATGTCCTAGAACAAGTGGGGTTTAATAAGAACATTATGAATATCATAAAAACTATGGTGGAAACCACCCAATTTGAAGTGATTCTTAATGGGACTCCTTGGGGTAACTTTGAAGTTGGAAGAGGACTAAGACAAGGTGATTCTCTTTCCCCTTACCTTTTCATTATGGTGGCTAAAGTGTTAGGAAGGTCGGTTACCAGGTTGGCTAGTTTAGGTAGCTCGAAAGGTATAAAGTTAGTTACTACTCTGACACCTGAGGTTATCCAACAATTTTTGGATGACACTTTTCATTTTTAGAGATTCCTCTATCCAGGAAGCCAACACTTAGATGACCCTCCTCATCAATTATGGGAATTTCTCAGGTTAGAAAATTAGCCTAGTTAAAAATAAGTTTTTTTTTTTAATACACTTGAGGTTTTGCAGGTGAAAGTTAAAAATATACTTGGCTACTAGTCGAATAACCTCTTGGATACCTACCTTGGCCTTCGTCTAACTCCCAAGGAAGTATCTACCACCTTTTGGAACTTTATTCTAGAGAGAATGCCAAAAAAGCTAGTTGGGTGGAAAGGAAAATTATTAAGTAATGCAGGTAAACTTCAACTCCTGCTGGTGGCTCTTCAAGGAATACCAATATACTTCCTCTCAATTTTCAAGATAAACTAGAATATGGTGAATAAACTTGAAAAATTGCAAAGGAACTTCCTTTGGTCTGGCATGGAGGAAAGAAACAAATGGATCCTCATCAATTGGGAGACTACGTGCAAACCTAAAGATAAGGGGGGGGCTGGGAATTAGAAGAATTGCTGACATGAATAAGGCTATACTCACTAAGGTCAAGTGGAGAATGGTTGAGAAAAAACTAGTTGGGGAAGGATCATGAGGGCTAAATACCTAGCCAATACTCTCTTTAGATATAACCTCTTTAATAATGACCTCCCTAAGGGCTCAAAGATTTGGAACAACATCCTCAAATGCAAGCCCCTCCTATGGAAGGGTGTAAAATGGCTGGTTGGGAACGGTAAAAGAATAAGATTTTGGGAGGACAATTGGATAGGGGGGAAACCACTCATCTACAACAAGTTCAGTAGGCAACAACAGCCCTTAAAAAGTAATGTGGGAACAAAGATGGAAGATTATATTGATAATCAAAGGAAATGGAAGTGGTTATCCACCTTCGATATCCCTAATAGAGAGGATCCCCTTGTTAAAGATTTGGAGGAAATGATGTGCCACCTCTATATGTGTAAATATGGCCTTTTTTTAACACACACTTCAACATGGTCTTTTTATGTGGATTCATCTTGGAATGAACATGAGGTTGTTCACCCAAGAGGAGTCTTGTAAGATGACCTGTTGCCTTCTATCTAGATGGATTTTACTTGCTTATGCTCTCAAATTTGAGGTACAGGTAATTAGACCATTATAAAATGAAGGGTTTAAATGTAACTATATGATTATGCAAATTAATCTATATGTTATGCAAGCATTTATCTAAGAAATAATAAAATAAATTAAGCTATATGTAATGTATTTTTTAATCTAAATGATACTAAGATGTTAAGCAAAAGCACATAAAAAGCTATGAAAGTGGGTATGCAATTCGACAATAATTCAATAGCATGAAAATTCAACCCCTGTAATGAGGAATTATGATTCTCTTAAATAGAATTCCTAGAATAGATCAACGGGTGAGATCAACTCAGATAAATGGTCAGGATTGAAGCAAAGATTCAGTTAAGATGGAAACTTCCTTGTGCAGGTGGAGTTAACTATTTTAGATATGAGTGTGATGAGTAGTTAATTGAACTTTTCATAAGTGTGAGAGAAAGTTAAGTAGATTGTTTCCAATTTCAAGAAGTAGTTCACTCAGAGTTTCCATTTTAGAACTAAAGATAGGATTTTGAAGATATTATATAATTTAATAAGTGAGATATGATCTCATAAATGCATTTCCTATTTAATTGAATAATCATATTCAATTAATTAAAACAAGCATAATTATTAAATTAAATAAATTTAATCCCTTAGTACATTAGCCTTAGGTGATAATTTAATTTAATTGAAGTATAAATACTTTAAATTAAATTCAATCTTAATCAGTAAGTTTAATGTGACTAATATGAGTCCATACTTTAGGAATTAAATCAATAGCATGATTAATGCAAATTGAGGTTTTCTACATTTGACAATTAAGTCAATTAGCAACAATCAGAATAAGAATTGCCTAGTGAAATAGGACTTTAGAATTGACCAAAATAGACCAAAATTGGTGATCATGGCAGTGAGCCAATTTTGGGGTATTAAAATTGTGTGCCTATGTATTCGTCGAGTTGCAGCAAAGTTTTTTTTCCCTTGAATTTTGATTTGTATTGACATCTAAGGGATCTAGGATTTATTTTTGGAGTAAGTGATTTACCCCTCCCCTCTTAGATACTTCTCATTTATTTCCATCAATTGGTATTAGAGCTTTTGATGTTTGCAGAGAAGGTTTTAAGGACCAAAACTAAAGATTAAGATGTCTTATAGGAGAGAGATTCCCAAGTTGAACTAAGATATCTTTGTAGCATGATAGGGACTTATGAGGCTACATTTGGCAACTATCAGTGATTCAAGATGCAAATATCTTGATAGTGAATACAAGACTCCTACTGAAACTTTTTCAGTTGAAGATATTTTTGAAAAGAAAAATCATAACATCATGACAATTGACATTGCTTTTGCTCTTAATTATGTTGAATGTGATGAAGTCAAAAATTGCACTACAACTCATGACATGTGGATCAAGCTGAAAGCCATCTATGGAGGAGATGATAATGTGAGAAGAGCTAAAGCCAAAATTCTTAGAGGATAATTTGATTAGATGAAGATGAGAGAAGATGAAAACATTAAAAAATATGTTAAGTGAATTAAAGCAAGTGTGAGCACAATAAAGGCATCAGGAAGAGACATTGATGACAAAATAGTTGTAAGCAAGGTACTCAAAACTATTCTTCCTATCCATGCAATTAGAGTGTCTTCTATTCAAGAAATGAGATGTGATCCAAATAGAAATATAACTTTGGATGTTGTAGTTGGAAGATTGATAGCCTTTGATTTGGATAACTATGATAACTATGTTCCTAGTTCCAAAGACATTGAGTCTGCATTTGAAGCCAAGATTTCACTCAAGAAAAGGGGTAAGAAATCAAAAGCCAATCAATTAGAAAGTGAAGAAGAAGAAGAAATTTTAGACAGTGATCTTGAAATTTTTGAAGCCCTAGTTGCAAAGAAATATTCCAAAGGAAGAGGAAAGTACAAAGATAAGATTCCTCTAATATATTTTTCTTGTGAAGAAGTTGGTCACCTTGCTGCAAGGTGCCCAAACAGAGAAGACAAGGATGAAAAGAAAAGAAATAAGTACAAAGGTAAGAAGGAATTCAAAAACTTCAAGGACTACAAGGACATAGGTAAGAAATCTTGTTTTATGGCTAAATTTTTTGATAATAATAAAGATGAAATGGTATATATTGTTGTAGAAGATGAATTTGATAATGAAGAAGATAAAATGACACTTATCTTTCATGTTAGAAAGAATGATACATGGATTATTGATAGTGGTTTCTCATGTCATATGGCTCGAGAAAAAACAAAGTTTGAGCAAATGGAACATTATGATGGTGGTAATGTGAGGTTTGGAAATAGTGAACCTTGTTGCATAAAGGGAAATGAATGTATCTCATTAACTAATGAACATAGATGTGATAATGTGTATTGGGTTGAAGGACTAAATCATAACCTATTGAGTGTGGCACAGTTGAATAATATTGGATTCAAGGTGGAATTCATGAATGGGAAGGCCAAACTGATGGATGGAAAAGGAAATATGGTTGTGTCTGGCAAACAAACAAAAGGTAATCTATTCCACCTAGATCTCAGTGAAAGTTTATGTTTTATTGCTCAAGTAGAAGAAATATAGTTATGGCACAAAAGGTTATGTCATGTAAACTATGATAACCTGGTCAAAGTAAGCAAAAATAGAGGAATAAGAGGTATTCCTAGCTTAAGAAAACTAGATATGGGTTTATGCAAAAATTGTCAAATTGGTAAGATGGGAAAAAATAGTTTCAAAAGAAAAAACTATCATTCTAATGAAGTCTTAGAGCTAGTACATGCAAACTTATGTGGACCTATTGGAATAAAAAGTTACAGTGGAGATAAGTTTTTCATTCTGTTTGTTGATGATTATTCTAGAATGATGAGTGTAATGTATCTAAAAGAAAAATCTAAATCTTTTTAAAAATTTAAGTGGTATCTAGCAAGAGTAGTAAAAGAAACTAGAAAGAAACTTAAATGTTTGAGATTAGACAAAGGCGGTGAATTCATTTCCAATGAATTTTGCACTGAAAAAAGAATTAAGAGACAAGTATCAACCCTCGGTACACCTCAGTAGAATGGTATAGCTAAAAGAAGGAACACATCCATCATAGATTGTGCAAGAACATTAATTATAGAAAAGAATATTGTGATCAAATACTAGAAGGAAGTAATTAGTATTGCAATTCATACCTTGAACAACGTATAGTTGAAGAAAGACTCAAATCAAAATCTTTATGAATTATGGTATGGCTACAAACCTAATGTAAATTACTTGAAATTATTTGGCAGCAAATGTTATATCTTAAAAGAATCTAGGAAAGGAAAATTTAGTGTAAAAGGTGATGAAGGCATAGTCCTAGGATACTCCTATAGAAGTAAAGCATACACATGTTTGAATTTGTCTACTCGTAAAATCATAGAAAGTCCATATGTGAGAATTGATGAGTTTGCAGAAAAGAGTGAAGAAGAAAGTAACAAAGAACTTGAAGATTATAGAAGATTTGTTTACTATGAACCTTATACTTTTTCAAATCTATCTAGAAAATAGGAGGTCTTACCTCTTGAGTCCCCAAAATCTCCAAAAGCTACCGAGTTACAATTGATACATCCCAAGTCATAGTTTGAAGCACCCAAGTCATAGTTAGATTCTACTGAGCTATTGCTAGAGCAAACTAAGTTTGATGGGCCTAAGTCACAAATAGTGGCTTGAGCTTAATACAAAAGATGATTAAGAGATTAGTGAACCAAACTCCAAATCCAAAAAACCAATGTTAGAAAAATATGTCAGAAGGCATCATGCACTTGATTAGATCATTGGAGACAAATTAGATGGAATAATGACAAGAAATAAATTGAAACATACGTGTTTGCTTGCTAAATTTGAATCTAGAAATGTTAAAGATGCTTTGGTTAATGAAAGTTGGATTGAAGCAATGAATGAGGAAATAGAATAGATGGAGAAGAACAAAACTTGGAATCTTATTCCTAGACCCAAGGATAAAAATGTAATTGACACAAAGTGGGTATTTTGAAATAAGCTAAATGAAGATGGAGAAGTTTCTAAAAACAAAACAAAGTTAGTATGTAAAGGTTATTCTCAAGAAGAAGGTATTGATTATGGTGAAACTTTTGCTCCTATTGCAAGATTAGAAGGTGTTAGAACTTTACTAGCATATGCAACACACAAAAGATTTAAAGTATATCAAATGGATGTAAAATTTTCATTCTTGAATGAAATTCTTGTGAGGAAGTCTACATTGAACAACCTAAAGGTTTTGTAGATCCTAGCAAAAGAGATCTGGTCTACAAATTACACAAAGCTTTGTATGGTCTCAAGCAAGCTCCTAGAGCTTGGTATGAAAGACTTCATAACTACTTGATAAAGATTGGTTTTCAAAGAAAAAATGATAATAGTAGTCTGTATATCAAAGGACTAGACAAGAAGATTGTGTTGGTAGAAATATTCGTGGATGACACTTTATTTACAAGAAATGATGACTTGTGCAAGGCATTTTTAGAACAAATGAGTAAGGAATCTAAGATATCTATGTTTGGAGAAACAAAATTCTTTTTTGGATTGTAGATCTAATAGAAGAAAGATGGTATCTACATTACTCAATCTTAATATATCAAGGATATACTAAAGAAATTTAGAATGGAAGACTCAAGACCAGTTGAAACTCCTATGTCTACTAGACATAAGCTTTCCAAAAGTGATGATTCCAAGAGGTAGATTAGATAACATACAGATCAATAACTGGAAAAGTGCAATGTGTAGTGCATACAAGTGATATTGCATTAGCAGTTAGTATGGGGGCAAGATTCTTAGTAAATCTCAAAGAAAATCACATGATGTCAATCAAAAGAATCATGAGATATCTATTAGGTACCGAAGACTATGGTTTATGGTACAAAAAAGGAGGCAGTTTGACTCAAAATTATTCATAGATGTTAATTGGGCAGGAAGTATTGATGATAGAAAGAGCTCTAATGGTGGAGCATTCCTTCTTGATAAAAGATTAGTGTCCTGGACAAGTAAGAAACAAAATTCTATTTTTGAGTCCACAACAAAGTAGAATATGTGGTAGTAGTAATTAATTGTTCTAATATTGTTTGGTTTAAACAACTATTGGTAGGTATGAAAATTGAGATCAAGGATCTAGTGATTATATACTGTGATAACACTAGTGCAATTAATATATCAAAGAATCCTATGATGCATACCAAAACCAAGCACATTGCTATAAAATATAATGTTTTGAGAGAATTGGTACAAGATAAAGAGGTAAGATTGGAATATGTAAATACAAAAGAGCAAATTATAGACATATTCATGAAGCCATAACCTAAGGATGCATTTTTGTATCTGAGAAATAAGCTAGGGGTCATTTCCCTATCCAAAGCTCACTAAATGAAGTTTAGTGATGCATCAACCAGAGCATGTTGAAGATCAATCAGTTGATGCAATATTGACAGAGGCACAATGCAAATTAATCATTACATCAGGTACATTGATATACACTAGATATTTGTTAGAAACAATAGTCCACCAAGATAACTGAGAGTGAGGGGGGGGGGGGGGAGGGGGGGGGCGTGGTTGAATCAATTATCCAATAATTAAAAAATTTATTATCCTTATACAATCTTATCCATTCAACCAAAGTAAATAGCAGCCATAACAAGATGCACATAGACAATTACACTAGATATGTTAACTAGGGAAAACCCTAATGGGAATGACACCCACAAGATGATGTACTAATATAAATATTTCTTATTAGAGGATGAACCATTTTAGGAGTCTATTACAAAATTTAGTATATAGAGTCTCTGTTAGGAGACTTTGAATCCATGTTAGGAGATTCCAACCATGTTATGAGTTGTGCCAACCCTATTATGAGTTGTAGTACAATGTATGCAAGAAGAGACCACTGTTCAAACATGTAAGTTTATTACAAGAAGATCTCACTACCCAAATAAGTAATCTACTATTAAGTTCATCTTTCCTCTATTCTATCAAGCAAACCTATCACCTTCAAACCTTGTAGACTCGGTCATAGACCTTGGATCCAAATATCTAACCTCGGATCACACAATAAAACATTGCCAATAAAGTTTCCTTCACTTCTATTTTTCTTTGCTCAAATTTTCATTCTACTCTTCGAGCTACTTCTAATCACTTCTTCATATCATATTTAATAAAGGAAAATGTCCTTCATTTATACCAAATCCATAAAACAATTCCTTGAGTTGGCTATTACACCTTGTCAATTAATTATTATAGGACCATATTAAGAACACATTACACTTAGTGATAACATTAATCTTTTGCCTTGCAACTTGAGTAACTTTCTATACACACAATATTATAATTAGTGATCTTAACCATGTCATCATCAACATGTTTTCTACATATTCTCAATCTCTATTCTTAGAATAACAACTCTGCTAAGAGATATAACAAGTTTACCAGAACATGCCTCTATAAACTCTATCTTAGAACAGACATCACCAAAACTTAGATAACTTTTTCCTGACTTATCATTTCTTTATTTGACATTAACTGCATACACTAGATACTTAGAAGTATGTCCCATAATCTTGGATAGTGAGAATACTCAAGTAACCATCTGTACCAACTTGATCTTTCTATTGTTCTTCCATCAAATACCATAGAAAAGTGTTATGTTGACATCAATGACAAACTCAGTCATGAATGTAACATATCATCATGATAATAATCAAGCCATGTGTCTTTAATACTCCCCGATAGGAATATCATCAACATTCATGCTTCCAATAATCTCTCCCTTTGTCACTGATGGAAACATAGATGAAAAACATCTAGTTCTAAGAATACCAATTGCAAAATATTGTTAATCTTTCTTTTCAAATCCTTTTCATCAATCATTCTCCCAAACTGTGCTTCTCCAACTTATGCTAAACTTTTCAACTTCTCCCCCATTGATATACCTCAATGATGTTTTGTATGTAGTACTTCCCTCCTATTGACATCAATGTCAAAGGTTTCAACAACCATCAAATTCTACATCAATTGATTCTTAATAGCTTAAGTGTCCAAAGATACTATTCAAGAAAAATATCCAAGAAGAGTAATAGATTACTTTGTCCATCACAGATACTCCCCCATACAAGAAGCATCACCATTCAGTCTAGATGAACAATAGTGCTCTATTATACTATACTAATGCATCCTTGCATCTTCTACTCTGATGTAACAAGGAGCATAGCCCCTAGCATACCTTTCAAATACTCAAAAGTCTCTTTGAGAAGAGGCTTAGTGAATATATCTACAATCTGCTTTTTGTTGCTTACATATTCCAATCTAATTTCCTTTTCTACAACTTTCTCTCTCAACATGTGATACTTGATAGAAATGTACTTAGTCTTAGAATGCAACACTGGATTCTTAGACATATTTATTGTGCTTGTGTTGTCACGGTGTATGACAACAAGTTCTCTAAATTCTATCCTTATATCCTTCAGCATCTGTTTCATCCAAACAACTTAATTACAATTGTTTTCTACTACAACATATTCTACTTCTATTTTACTTTGTGAGATACAATCCTAATTTTTTCTTAGCTAAGAAATGAATCTTCCTCCAAGAAAGAAGGCTCCATTTCTAGGGCTCTTTCGATCATCCATATTGCTTGTCCAATCAACATCAGTACAAACACTTAGAGTGAAATCATTAGATCTATCATACTATAATCCAAACTTAGGTGTTCCTTTTAGGTATCCAAATATCCTTTTGACTATTGCATAATGTGCTTCTCTAGGATCAGCTTGAAATCTTGCAACAATTCCAACTACATTTTCTATATCTAGCCTTGTGTGAGTTAGATATTACAAACCTCTGATCATAGATCTATACTTCTTCTTCTCAATAGTAGGTGTCTCATCCTTTGTAGATAATATATGTCTAGTTACCATAGGTGTTCCAATAGGTTTGCATGTTTCCAAACCAAACCTTTTCAGCAAATCCTTCAAGTACTTAGTTTGAGAAATAAAAAGTCCTTCTTTATTCTATACAATTTGTAATCCTAGAAAATATTTTATTTCTCCTATCATACTCATTTCAAATTCTTTCTTTATTTTGTTTGCAAACTTTTTACTTTCCTCATCATTTCCTCCAAATATGATATTATCAAAAAATATTGCCAAAATCATTAGTCCATCATTAATTTCTTTTCAAAAGAGATTACTATTTGTTATACCTTTACTATATCCAAGCTTTGTAAAATGCTTGTCCAATCTTGCAGGCTAGGTTTTGGGTCTTTGCTTCAAGCCATTTAATGCTTTCTTTAATCTGCATACTATGTCCTTGTCATCTCTCAAAGGACAATCTTTAGGCTATTCAATGTATACCTCTTTTTCAAGTTCTCCATTTAGAAATGCTGACTTGACATCCATCTGATACACTTTGAATTTTTTATATGCTACATATGCTAAGAATAACTTTACTACTTCAATTCTAGCCATAGGAGCATAGTTTTCATCATAGTCTATTCCTTCTTTCTATGAGTAACCTTTACATACCAATCTTGCTTTGTTCCTTACAACTTTGCCTTGTTCATTCATCTTGTTCTTGAATACCAATTTAGTTCCTAGCACATTCTTGTCTGCTAGTCTGGAGACCAATTCCCATGTTTCATTCTTTACTATCTAATCTAATTCCTCTTTCATAGCTTGCTTCCAATTATCATCTTTGCATGCTTCATCTACATTCTTATGTTAAACTTGAGATATCAAACATAGTTCTTCATTGACTCTACTTCTTGTCATCACACCTTTATATTTTCTTCCGATGATCTGCTCGGGTGAATGATTCTTTGTCATATTCTTTCCTGAAGTAGGAGTTTTTATCTCAAGTTTTGGCTCTACTGAAGGTCCTAAGCTTTTTTCCTACCTTAATTCTCATTCAATCTACAACTCATTGTTAGTCTCAGAGAATACTTCATAATTCCCTTGTTTAGTAACAACATCATCATCTTAACTATAATAAACTATTCTTTCTTATATCCTGAATTTCTCATCAACTCTCACATTTGTACTTTCCATAATATCTTAGTTATTTTATTATAATATCTATAATCCTTTATTTTCAATGAATAACCAAGAAACATAGCTTCATCACTTCTAGCATCAAACTTATCAATATCATCATCTCTTTTGATATAACACTTACTGCCAAAAAAATTAAAATACTTAACAATAGGTGAGTAACCAAACCATAGTTCATAAGGGGTCTTATTTATGTCTTTCCTAACCTATACTCTACTCAGAGTGTAGACTATTGTATTCATAGCTTCTCTTCAAAACATCTTGGATACTTCATTCAGCTAACATAGCTCTTGCAACTTTTGTTATTGATTTTTTTCTTCTTTCTGCTACTCCATTTTGTTTAGGGGTTCTCAGAGCTGATAACTACCTTTTGATTCCATTTTCTTCACAAAACATGTTAAACACATTTGAAATAAACTCTCCTTCTCTATTTGAGCTTAAATATTTAATCTTCATGCTTGATTCATTCTCAACTCTATTATTGAATATCTTGAACTTATTAAATGCCTCATATTTTTCTTTAAGAAATGCAACCCACATCATTCTAGAAAAGTCATCAACTAAAATTATGAAATAAATTTCACCATAGAATCCTTTAGTCTTTGTAGGATTGCTAAGATTTTTATGTAGAATTTTTAATTTTTCTATAGTAGTAAACTTCTTATAGGGAAAAGAAGTTTTGTTATACTTTTCCAAGACACACTCCTTGCAAGTTGTGTTAGAAGGCTTTACAATCTTAAGGAAATCTCTAATTGCAAAGATACTACTAGTTTTCATAACCGTGTCTAAGTTTATATGACAAAATCTTTTATGTCATAACCAACTATCATCTACCTTTGCAACCAAACACATCATTTCAGTGTGATTCAACTAAAATACATTACCTCTAGATCTGGTTCATGGTCCAATTACCTTCCCATATTTATCTCTAATCATGCATGTCCTTTAAACTTTATCTACTATTTGTCCAACACTCATAAGATTGTGCTTCAAACCATCAACAAAATATACATTCTTAGTGTTAGTTTTACCATCAAGAGTTATAGATCCAATACCTTTAACATGGCAAGCTACATTGTTTCCAACTTTGACAATGCCTCCATCCTAACTTTTGAAGTTAACAAACTTGTTCATATTACTAGTCATATGATGTGAACAACTGCTATCAATTATCCAATTAGATTTCTTTTCAACTTGTGATACCAAAACTACTTTCTCTAGGCTTTCTTCTTTGATTGTTACAAATCATATTTCATCATCACTAGCACTTACTACTTGTTCATCAAATTCATCTTCTTCACTTGCATATAAAAATTTTCTATCTCTTCTAGGTTTGTAATTTCCTTTATAATTTTTCTCTCTTTTAGGACACTTAAATGCATAATGACCAAATTCATTGCAAGTCCAACATTTAAAGATTGTCTTACCATCTTTATCTCTCCTTAGCAGAAGGGAAACTCCTTCAATATTTTTGTGCTCATTAGATCTACTGCTACTAGCAAAGTCTCCTCTAGCACTTCTGCTCCTTGATAAACTAGGTCAAATATTCAAGGTATTGAAAATTGTTTCTATTCTGATCAATTCTTTGGACTGTCTAAGTTCATTCTCAATTGCTTCAATTATTCCAAGCAATGTCTCCCTTGTGAAATATTTGGTAAAATATATCAACAACTATACCATTTGAACTGTTGACTTAAATGGTGTTGTTAAAGTCTTCAATATCTTCCATATAACCTCATCATCTTCTTTTGTTCCTCCTTGAGATTTAATTCCTGCAGTGATTTCTGATATTTTTCCTATATATGATCTTATAGATTCTGTATTGCATACAAATGTAATAAGAGGAATAAACATTAAGCAACTAACATCTATTCCTACATGATTATGCAAACCTCAAAATATGCAAGATAACATGTAAACAAAGATAACATGAAATAAAAAGAGCATTAAACTATTGAAAATAGCACATATGCAAACCTCATGAAATCATCAAGTGTAGATGATTTCATTGTTGTGGGATGTGGTTGCTCACAAATCCCATAGCATAACAATGAGGTAGATAGTTCTTGTGGAAATGAGGAGAGAGCTCTCCTTTTATAGGAAAAGAGGTGCAATGGATGGCTGAGATTGAATGCAAGATGAATGGCTAGGATCTCTCAGGATTAATGAGGTGTCCATGAGGTGGAGGCCAAGTAGATTCCATGTGGATTAGAGTTTTTGACTATTCAAAGGGGGCAATATGCTCACACATGTGTGAACAACCTTTGATGTGACATGTCTATGATAGGTGTAAGAGGGTTGGAGGCTCAAGGTTTCTCACACATGTGTGAGACACCTTTGAAAGTGATGGGTCAATGACAAGTGTAAGAGTGTGTAAGATCATGTTTCCTCACACATGTGTGAGACACATTTGGTTCACATGTGAAGGGGGACAAAGATGTAAGTGTGTAAGAGTCACATGTCACATGTGACTAGGGTTTGCTAATCCTTTAATTAGGATTGTGCAAATGATTAAGGATATGACTAGATGAGAAACTAGGACTAATTAGTGGATAAGTGGATTGACCCAGGTTAGAAGGATGGGTTAAGTTAGAAAAGTGAGTTTAGGTGAGGGTTAAAGTTAGGAGCCATGTGCTCAAATAGAATTAAATTTAATATTTAATTCCAAGTGGGATTAGGCAAAGGATTAATCAAGTAAATGAAGTACTTAATTAAAGTGAATGGGTTAGGATTTAAATAAACCTTAGTTCATTTAAATCAAGGAAAGGAAAATATAATTAAATAAATGTAAATTTATTTAATAAAAGTTAGGGTAATTAAATAAATAATAAATATCTATTTAATTGGTCAAGAAAAGGGGATTTGGACAATTTTAGGTGTCTACATTTTGTGCCTCTTTGATATAGCATTAGTAATGTTATATCAAAGAAAAATAAAATATAGTGGCTGGGAGGATAAGACTAGTAGCATGATGCCCCAGTCACCGAAGGATGAGGAAGGATGATGAGGATGGAAGGGTATGCCCCCTCAAGAGGACATGCAAGTTAGGAGAATACGAATGTTCTCTCAAAATGGAAGGGAAGATGGAAGGGAGTGTGAAAATGAAAAGATTGATAAAGTTATGATGCAATGGTGTGAGCAACCTAATTTTGATATTGTATTTAACACTATGCACCAAGGTATGAGGAACCAAGATGACAATGTGTCAAGTACGTGAAAAAGGAGCCTAATACAACCATATGCCTTATGAAACCATGATATAGAAGACCATGATTCCTAGGACAATAGGATGCAAAGACCATGAGAAATGAAAAAAATACTAATGTATACAAGTAACAAGCAATCATGCACAAAAAACCAAAAGCAAACCAACAATTTGCCCCTAGTCAAGGTGAAAACCAGTTAATGGATTGATTGATGATGATTGATTAAGGATGGCAAAGCTAACGATAAGCGTAATGCACATCCAAGGATTGGGAAGGATTCATCCCATGAGAATGTTCGAAATAAGTTAATGGATTATCAGTTGATTGGGTCAAATTGATGAAGTGATTAATGATTGATGTACAAGATTGCAAGATTAGATTGATTGGATTAGTATTGATTGCATAGTGAGATTTTTTTGATGTTTTGATTTTACGATGGATAGAAGAATGAACATGGATGAGACTCGAAGAATGATGGTGATAGGATGAAGAATGACGAGAGTGGAATAGATTGAAATTGATTTGATGTGAAAGGATTAAAAGAAGGGAAAATTGATTGAAATTAGAGGATAAATGAATGAAGTTGATTGAAGTGAGTTGGAAGAATTAGATTGAATGTGATATGAACGAATGCATAGAATGGATTGGGACCAATGAAAAGGGAGAGCCAAGGCATGGGAGATGGAGGAATAACAATGTGAGTTGGTGGATGCAAGGAATGGTGGAAGGATATGAGGGGCCAAATGATATGGGATTGGAAAATGCGGAGCAAAGGGACCATGTTTCAAAGGAGTCCAAATGATGCACCATAGCAAGGATATGAAAATGGAAGGAAGTATGGTGGAAAGGGTGCATGAAAATGGAAAGATGGAACAAAGGCTAGCATATGGAGGAAAAGAAGGCATGTGCTCTACCAAAGCATGTATGAACATTTTGATATTGTGCCTCTAATAGTGATCATGAGCATGGGCATGAAAGGGGAATGGATAAGGGATATGGGAGGGAGGGTATGAAAAAGGGATAATGATATGAAGGGTATGGATGAAGTGTGGGATATGTAATGGATGAAATGGATGGGATGACCATGATCAAGGATATGTGAAAGGGGGATGGAAATACATAGGAATATGGATGGAAAATGGATGAACACGACAAGGATGATGGGATGCAAGATATAGACAACATGTCAAGATGAAATATATGAAAGAAGTATGGAATTATATAGGAAATGTGTGGATAATGCACAAGGGATATGTCAAGTGAGTGTATGGATGGATGAAAGGAAAGTGAAATTCAAGATCAAAGATGGAAAAGGATAGGGAACAGTAGATGGAAGTATGGAGGATATGTATGAAAGTTTGGTATGGATGGAGCTTGCCCCCAGTGTAGAGTGCAAGTGAAAGAGGAAAAGTGAATGGATGGACAAGCAAAATTGGAAGGCAATGGATACATGCAAGGAAAATGAAGGGAGGACTCAAGCATCTATTTATATGGATGGTATCCCTTGATATTTTTTTCCTTTCCTTTTTATTTTCAAAGAATTTGACTATTTTCTCGTAGATGTTGGGAGGGTAGTGAATGGAGGACAATGGCTTATGAAAAAGGTTGAATTAAGGGGTTGGAGTGGGAGGGAGAAAGACATGGTTTGTGGATGCTAGTTTGGAAGACTTGTGAAGGAAGCAGAAAGATCTTCATTGGCACACACTTTGAAGGCTAATGGAAAGGAGGAAATTGTGGGATATAAGGACCCAAAATGGAGGAAGGAGACGATGGATTTAAGATGGTGGATTTGGGTATAAGGACCCAAAATGGAGATGAAAAGTGGAAGCGTGGATGGATTATGCATAGGGGAAGCCCTTGGATTAGTGAAATTGGATGTCATTTTGAATCTTTCTTTGAGATTCATTGCTACATTAAGTAGCTTTGGTATCCACAAAATTTTTGCATTCTTTATTTTCAGCCTTTGTGGCCTTTTAGTTTTGTTTTGGATCATATTTTTCTTTTCTTGAACATGTCTTTTAGAGGGGACATGTTGATCCTTTGGATTTTGTGGATTTTTAGCTTTATTCACTTTTTGTTCAGCATCCAATTTGCTTCTGTTGGCCATGGTATGGGTGCATAAAGGTAAATGGGGTGGAGAGCTTAGGGATGGTGAACGTTGGAAGGAATTCAAGGATGTGTGCCTTTGTTGATCTTTACTAGGAGATGAGGTGGAAGACATGGATACAGTGGATGGATGTATGTAAGGGCCCAAAATGGAAGGAAGGGATGAAGGGTTTGGATGTGGAATATAAGGACCTAGAATGGATGGATGTGAGGAAGGAATGGGGATATGGATATAAGGTCCTAAAATGGATGGCAGTGAGGAAGGAATAAGCTTGGATTTGGAAGGAGTGGAAGGCATACCAACATCTTGAGACATTGTTTCTTCAATGGGATACTTATTATTTTCAACACAAGATGCGAGTCCATGTAGATGGGGTTCATGAGTGGATTGGATAGGTGGGATAGGATCATATGGAGGATTAGGATTATGAGGGCTAATAGGATCGTGAGATGGAGTGGGATCATGAAATGAAAATGGAGGGGTGCTTTGATCTTGACTTGAAAGAGGATCATGTGGCGGAATGCATGGATCATGAGATGGAATAGGATCACTGAATGGAGTGGAGGGAATGGAACCATGAGAAAGGGTGATTTGATCTTGACATGGAGGAATATTAATGGATGGCATGGAAGGAATTTCTTCATGAAGTGGAGGGTCTATGGATGCTAACTCTTGAGATGGAATGAAATTGGTAAGGTGTGTGGTACATGGAATGCCTTGATCTTGGTTAGGAAGGGAATCATGAGATGGACTAGGGGGAATAAATGGATCTTGAGGGATAGAGGAATGAAGGGATAGAGAAATGCTCAGATCTAGAGGAGAAGAGGAATCTATAATGGCATGCTTTGGATGAAGGTCATGAGATGGAACTAGGGGTATCACTTTGGGTGATTGGATTGCTTTATCTTGTTCTTTACACTTAGCCAAGAGCGATGTGAAAAACCCCTTACGAGGTGGGGATGAGATTTTTGGAGGATTAGGATTATTTGAAGGTTGAACGATGGGTAAGGGATTGCATGGAGGGTTGGGGTTGGATGGGACATGAGGACTAGGATCTTCGAAACATGGGGGAAGAGGACACATGGCCTAGAAAGCAGACTCCTTATGTTGACTTGCTAAGAGATAATTCTTTAATTTTTCCATTTCCATGGTAAGGGCACATGTGTTTGAGGAAGTGTGTGGGCTATGAATGGAATCGTATGTGGTGGAAGGATATGGAGGTTGATTTCCCTTGTCAAAGGTAGAAGAATAATGAACATGAGATGAATTAGAGTTAGATATGAAATTTTGAGGATGAATTTGATATGCAGGTTGAACAAGAGGTATAACTCCATATTATCTTTGAAGATTGTCAACCATTTGATTAAGCCAACTCGGATCCATAGATGTTAGATGAAGAGTGATGGAAGATTTGATGATGGAATATGAACTTAGGACTAGGAGCAATTTTGGACTTTTGTGTTAATTTGATCTGAATTAGATTTTGATTTGATATTGAATTTGATTTGATATGATATTGATTGGATGAGAGTTTAATTTGATTTGATAAAAACCCTATGGTATTGCAAACAAGTAAATGTGAGACTTGATTTAAAGTCCAATGTTTATGAAAATGTTCCTATGTCCAAAGTAGAAGATTTTATAAAAAATTGAATTAGAAGAAGATTTGAATGAAATTAGGAAGATTGATTATGGAGGAAGATTTAAATGGATCGAATTAAGAATTTATTAGAAATGATTGAATTTGACAAGGGATTGGATTAAGAATCACAAGGATGAATCATTGAATGAAGGAATTGGATCTTGATGTGGATTCTGAACCATGATTAGGATGAAGATTATGGATTTGATTGAATGATTAAGAAAATGAGGAAATGATGGGGATGAATGGAGATGATTAAGATGTCAAGGGATGATTTGAATGATGAAGACAAGAGATGTATGTGGGTGATGACTTGGATGGAAAGAAGATGTGACGTGGAAATGATGTGGACAACGTGACTAAGAAGATCAAAATTAAGACTTGTTTTTGTTGTTTTTGAAATTTTGTTTTTAAATTTTTTTGGATTTTTGAAACTTTACGATTTTTTGGATTTTTATGTTTTATGATGTTTTTGGGTTTTTTTAGGTTTAAGATGCAAAATCAAACAAGGAAATGTGTACAAGGAAAGCATGTTTCAAACACTCAAGAATGCTAAACACACCAACAAACCTATAAGGTTTCAACTAGGATGTACAAGGATCAACTAGAGGGCGTCTTCGATATACGCAAGGTACATGAGGCCCAAATCTGTAGATGAAAGAAAAAACTACCACATAGTTGGGGAGAGACAGTAACCCAAATCTCCTCCGTCACTTCCCAAAGGTATAAAGTTATTTGGGGCCTAGCCAAGAGTGACAATATTTTGCTTCCAAGAGAGGTGTCTTTCGATTCACCTCCCAATTTTTATACTCCGCCAGAACACTAGAGTTGAGGTCATCGCAAGGGGTGATGAAATCCCCAAGCAAGACTCCTAAAAAAAGAAAAACAAGACCACTTATTTCTTGTGCACCCAAGATCACCCAAAGGTGTGAGGGGAGAGAATACGTAAGTGGCCTCAAGGTTCAAAAAGACACGCATTCTTTCCCGTTGAAACTTTAGGTTTTCTAATCTATGTTGAAGACACACGTGATTAAACCATACAATGTTCTTTCCAATTTGAAATTGTCGTCAACATAAATGAAAAGAGCGGATTCGTCAACAAGAAAGTAAATCGAGCGTGTGCATAAGCAAAATTTTTGAAAATGAAATCAATTTCCCTTAAGGCATTCAAGATTGTGTGAGTTTGTTTTAAGCACCAATTCCAAATGTTTGCTAGCCTAAGCATATATGTCCATTCCCTTAAGGCATTCAAGATTGAATTTGATTGTTTTAGCATTCAACCATGCATTCAAAGATGATTTTTTAAGCATACAAGTTCATTCCAAAATAAAATTAAGGCAAAAACCTGCAAACAATATGGTTAGTGAGAAAATATCCCTACAAAACCACAAGTTAGGGCAGCGAAAATGTAGGACAAACATGAAACAACCTTGAAATGAAAAAGTTAGCACAAAATTTGGTCTTTGACAAAGAAAATAGAGATCTAAATAGAATTAAAATCTCATGAAACCAATATCATCATGACGATCTTGGAATCAGCTTTTCGGCAATATTTTGTTTTTCGAAAATGAAGCCCGTATGCTCAAGTTATGAGCAAAAAATGGAAGGTTGCTCCTTATGGCTTAAAAGGGCATGTGGACTACTCATGCAATGATGATGTCAGCAACCTACGAGCAAAAATTTGATGGTTAGGTTCACGTCAAGCAAAAAAAAAAATTTCTTTTTGATTTTTTGAAAAAAAAAAAAAAAATCTGGATAGTTTTATATGAACAAGAGATCAATGTTATTTTTTATTTTTTATTTTTAAAAAGGAAATGAAAAGAAAATATTTTTTTTTTATGCCTTTCATTTTTAAAATGAAAAATATATATATTAAAAGGGGGGTGGAGTAGGGTTTAAGCACAGGAGAGAAGCGGAGGATGAGGGTTTTCGCGCGAGTGGCAGGAGGTGAGGGAGGAAGAAGTGGAGCTGTGAGAGGGAGTAATGGTTTGTAGTGGAAATTCTTAGCAGATGGTTTTGGTTGCAGCAGCAAGGGCAGAGTGGTGGTGGTGCATAACCGCGGAAGCAGGGATGCAGGTGGGAGCACGAGAGAGGAGTGGCAGCGGCGATCGCAAGGGGGAGCAGCAGCAATGGCCGCAAAGGTTTCGGTGGAGCGCAGGCAAGGTTTCACTAGCGTGGAGAGATGTGGAGGAGGTTACAGGGGAGCTGCAGTAGAAGTGTTTGGTGGTGCAAGCGGTGGGTGTTGCAAACGGTGGCACTACGAGTGGGAGGGCAAATGCAAGCGGAGGAGAGAAGTGGCAGGGCACCGGGAGGAGGGGGTGTTGCTACGGGGAGAAAGGGAGGTGGTGGTGATAGGCACTGGGGCTACGGTGAAGAAGGAGCCACAGAAGTGCAGGGTTGGGGGAGTGAGCTAAGCGGCCGCGGCTTGAATTGTAGGGGGTTTCGACGGCGGCTGCGCCGCTCACGGGTGGTGGTCACGTTAGGGTTTTTCGACAGGTGACAGTTGGAGACAACGGAAAAATTTTGATGAGGATGGGTGACAGCGATGGAGGAAGGGGGAGCTGCCGGAGGAAGAAGGAGAGCTGGGGGCCGTGGCAACAGTTGTGCCACTCACGGGTGACACCGCGGCCAAGAAAAAAAGAAAAGAGTTAAAACCCTTTTTTTTTTTGAAATTTTTTTTTTGTTTTTGGTTTTAAATATATATATATATATATATAACTATCCTACCCCTTCCTCTCTTTTTTTTCTTGATTTAGATTTTTGACAATAAGTGTATTTATATAAAAAAAAAATCTATTTAAGCTAAATGATAAAAAAAAAATTAAAAAGCATAAATGAAGTAAAGTAAAATAACATAGACCCTCCAATTTTTTTTATTTTTTATTTTTTGCAAAAAATTTATATATTAACAAAAAGGGGTTTTTTTTTTTTGCTTTTCTATTAACAAAGAATATATTCAATGTATCTACACCCTAGAACTTGAAAATAAAAGCAATAAGAAATGAAATATAGAGTGTTATATGTCAAAATACTTCCCTTATGCACTTCAAACATGATGATGGGCTTTATGGCTCGATTAGAGGCTCCTCATGAAACTTGATCTCCAAATGCTTCCTTAACCTCCAAGCTCACAGAACACTCAAAAACACATTAGATCGTTAGTTCAAACCTGTGAAGTGGGTCCCACCGGGCATGCCAAAAATGTATTGCATAAAAATGTAATAAGAGGAATAAACATTAAGAAACTAACATCTATTCCTACATGATTATGCAAACCTCAAAATATGCAAGATAACATGTAAACAAAGATAACATGAAATAAAAAGAGCATTAAACTATTGAAAATAGCACATATGCAAACCTCATGAAATCATCAAGTGTAGATGATTTCATTGTTGTGGGATGTGGTTTCTCACAAATCTTACAACATAACAATGAGGTAGATAGTGCTTGTGGAAATGAGGAGAGAGCTCTCCTTTTATGGAAAAAGAGGTGCAATGGATGGCTAAGATTGAATGCAAGATGAATGGCTAGGATCTCTCAGGATCAATGAGGTGTCCATGAGGTGGAGGCCAAGTAGACTCCATGTGGATTAGGGTTTTTGACTATTCAAAGGGGGCAATATGCTCACACATGTGTGAGCAACCTTTGATGTGACATGTCTATGACAAGTGTAAGAGGGTTGGAGGCTCAAAGTTTCTCACACATGTGTGAGACACCTTTGAAAGTGATCGGTCAATGACAAGTGTAAGAGTGTGTAAGATCATGTTTCCTCACACGTGTGAGACACATTTGGTTCATATGTGAAGGGGGACAAAGATGTAAGTGTGTAAGAGTCACATGTCACATGTGACTAGGGTTTGCTAATCCTTTGATTAGGATTGTGCAAATGATTAAGGATATGACTAGATGAGAAACTAGGACTAATTAGTGGATAAGTGGATTGACCCAAGTTAGAAGGATAGGTTAGGTTAGAAAAGTGAGGTTAGGTGAGGGTTAAAGTTAGGATCCAAGTGCTCAAATAGAATTAAATTTAATATTTAATTCCAAGTGGGATTAGGCAAAGGATTAATCAAGTAAATGAAGTACTTAATTAAAGTGAATGGGTTAGGATTTAAATAAACCTTAGTTCATTTAAATCAAGGAAAGGAAAATATAATTAAATAAATGTAAATTTATTTAATAAAAGGTATGGTAATTAAATAAATAATAAATATCTATTTAATTGGTCAAGAAAAGGGGATTTGGACAACTTTAGGTGTCTATAGATTCATCTTCCATCATTTTAGCATCTTGAAATGCACAAATCTAATTTTTTAGTCTCAACCTTTTAGAATGTTCATCACCTTCAAAACTAGTTTCCAAAGATTTCCAAATCAAATGTGAAGTAACAAGTGACTTTACCTAGTTGTATTCAATTTCAGGAAGTGCAGTCAACAATGCTTCTCTAGCTCTCATATTGCACATAAAAAGATCTCTTTCTTCCTCAGTACAAGTTTCCAAATCTTTCTCATCTATTATTGTCTTTGATTTTTTTTCATGATCCAATATCCTGAACCCATACCAAGTAGATGTGTCTTCATCTTTTTCTTCCAGCTATCATAATTTGTTCTATTGAACTTCAGACTATCTTTCTTGAATATGTTTGCCATGGATCTCCCAAAGTTGTTAAACATTATCTTCAAGGACTTGAAGCTTTGATACCAATTATTAGAAACAATAGTCCACAAAGATAACTGAGAAGGGGGGGTTTGAATCACTTATTCAATAATTAAAACATTTATTATCCTTATACAATCTTATCCATTCAACCAAAGTAAACAACAACCATAACAAGATGCACACAGACAATTACATCAGATACATTAACTAGGGAAACCCTTGATCAGAGAGAAAACCTTGGTGGGAATGATGCTCACAATATGATGTACTAATATAAATATTCTTTATTATAGGATGGACCATGTTAGGAGTTTCCAATCCTGTTAGGAGTTGTGTTGCCCACTGCCCAAACATGCAATTTCAATTACAAGAAGAGCTCACTGCTAAAAAAAGTAATCTACTATTAAGCTCCTCTTTCCTCTATTTTTTCAATCAAACCAATCATTTTCAGATCTTGTAGACTAGGTCATGGACCTCAGATCAAAATATCTAACCTCAGATCACACAATAAAACCTTGGCAATGAAGTTTCCTTCACTTCTACTCTACTCTACTCAACTTCGTATTCCTCTTTTTGATCTTCTTCTAATAACTTCTTCATATAATATTTGATAAAGTAAAATGTCCTTCCTTTATACCAAATCCATAAAACATTTTCTTGACTTAGTTGTTACACCTTCTCAATTGATTATTATAGAACCACATTAAGAACACACTACACTTAGCGATAAAATTAATCTTTTTCCTTTCAACTTGAGTAACTTTCCATACACATAATTTTATGATGAGTGAGCTTAATAATGTCATCATCAACATGTCTTCTACACATCCTCAACCTTGATTCTTTGAATAATAACTCTACTAAGAGATATAAAAAGTTTACTAGAACATGCCTTAGTAAACTATATCTAACATCACCAAAACTTACATAACTTCTTCCAGACTTATCATATCTTCATTCGACATTAACTACATACACTAGATACTTAGAAGTATCTCCCATAACCTTGGATAGTGAGAATACTCAATTAGCCATCTGTACCAACTTGATCTTTCCATTGTTCTTTTGTTAGATACTACAGAAACTTGCTATGTTGACATCAATGAAAAACTTAGTCATGAATGTAACATATCATCACGATAATGATCTAGCCATGTGTCTTTAACAATCCCCCATAGGAATATCATCAAAATTCATGCTTCCAACAATATTTTCTTTGGCATGAGATGTCAAAGAGGGAGAAAGTTTTCTATCATATCTCACAAAAAATTTATCACTTCAAGAATTGACAAAGAGGGAGATATCGAAGGGAAAAGTTTGCTGACAGAGGGAGAAACTTAAGGTAGAGGGAGTTCTCATAGTTGAGAATTAGAATGAAACTAAGGATATATTTCTTACTTTATTCTAGCTCTAAAATTTTATTAGATTATGACATGTTGTTTTTCCATCAACACCAAAGAGGGAGATTGTTGGAAACAATTGATCAATTATGTATTGTCTTTGATATTACACAAAATGTCAAATCATTTCTAGTTAGTGTTTTTTGAGCTCACTTGGGTACTGAAGATAGTTTTCTATGTCTGTTGAGCATTGCAGAGTTTTCCTAGTTTAGAAGACAATGTCTACCAAGTTCACGTAGGAGACAAAAGAAAGTTTATAGAAGTTGAGTGTTAACCAAGCTCACTTGGTTAATGAAGGAAATATTGGATGAAACTAGTGTTAACTGAGCTCACTCAATTAATAAAGGAACTTTGTGAAAATGTAGTGTTGACTGAGTTCACTTGGTTGACATAGGAAAATCACTTTGAGTTAGTTTCTATTTAGCAAGGTTGGCTAATGAAGGGTTTTCTTATTTTGGCATATTAATTTCAATTGAATTGTCTATTGGCTCCAGTCGAATGAGAAGATGAATATTAATTATTCTAAAATTGTATTCAAGTCAACTTGACAATGTGTAAGATATGAATATAAGGTCAATTTGAGGATTTAATGTGTAGTGGAATTGAATTGAAGATTTAATGATGCTTAGAGGAAGTAGATTAGAAGGATAAGCATAATATCCTTGCTGAGCTACATAGATACATTCGATCAGAAAGGATCAAGTATACAAGCCAGAATTGAGATATGTAATCAATAATTTAGTTGCATCAAAAATCAAGTCATCTCATTGTTACTTTTTAACTATTATAGTAGTGATCTAAATCTCTTAACAGAGTTGGCTTAATAGCTATTTATAAATCTTCTATCAAGGTGACATTTCTATTGAATTGTTTAAAGTCCTCTAACAAGGCCACTACTAAAAAGGTGGTTAAATTCTCTAATAGGGTCACACCTAATAGTATGTTTTATAACCTTTAACATGGTTGGCTCGTAATAGGGCTCACTTCAGAAGAGTGAAAATTAGTAACTAGTTGCAATTGGTGGTTTTTCTCAAACTGGGTTTTCACGTTAAATCTTATTGTCAAATGTGTTCATGCTATTTCCTTTATATGTTTGCAACTAAGTTAAAGTAATATCAATCATAGATAATATCTTAAAGTTTTTCATGATAATATTTTACTAAGTTATTTCAATTTTTTTTGAGCTTTAGCATTGGTTAATGAAAATCGAGTGTGTGTGTATATGCTGAGTTACAACAGAGTTATGTTTTCCCTGAGTTTTGATTTGTATTAACATCTAAGGGATCTAGAATTTGTTTTTGGAGTAACTGATTTACCCCTCCCCTCTCAGTTACTTCTCATTTATTAACATTACATAAGACATCTTGTCATATCCAAATGTGAAAGAGTATGTGTTTCAAACAAGTATGAATACGAATTGAAGAGTAAAGATGACAAGTAGTATAAGGAAAAGAAAAGTCTCATCTATTACAGAAAGGTGATCATTTCTACATCAAAGGAATCACAATTAGAAAACTAAGTTGTGGAGTAGAGATAAGCCATTGGTTCATCCGAACAGGTGCATTAGTCAAATCCTCTAATAATGTGGACTTAACAGTCTTATGATAAATGTCCTAACCGAGTACATACTTCATTGTATTGTATAAATCCTTTCACAATGTGGATGTAATAGTCCTTATTTCTCTTAACAAGGCATATCACTAGAAGTTATCATTTCTAAGCCTTAACCGACCAACTTTATACTGTAGTACCAAATCTTATGGGTATCATCCCCCTAGTTTTACTTTCTATTTGGAAGGTATCTAGGTTACCAATCATTGTGTCAACTCTTATGAATGTTTTATTTCTTTTAGCCTTTCATGCATGCAATTGAATTAGATTAGCTTAAAGAGGATTAATTGGTGAATTGAAGTTAAAGTTTTATTGGTTCCTAATTCACCCCCCTACCCGCCCCCTCTCAATCACCTAGCCCACCATACATTTCCAATAGGGACATCTATTTTACAAGACCATTTTAGGTAACTACAAAACCAAGGGATTTTATAATAGAGGATGGAATGATACCATCTCTCATGCCAAAGAATCAATTATATAGTTAATCAATTTATTGTTGTTAAGGTGTAAGGATATGTAAAAGGGGTTAGGCCTCTTCTCAGTTGGTTTTGACTCATCCACTAAGGCTTTTGTGGTGGGTTTAGTTACACTGTGAGAGGAATTATATCTAAGGAAGAAGATAAAGCTTTCCTTCTACAAAATTTTAACCTCTAGTGTTTTTGAATTAGATAGAAGAGTCCTCACCATAGTGTCTTTACCTTTAGTTGGACTACTAGAGGAGGTTGCACATAATCAAAACATGGGAATTCTGTAATTTCTATTGAGAAATATATAAGAGGGGTCCTCAAGAGTCGCTAAAATTTCTTATGTTATCTCATTATGTATATCTTTTGTCGCCTCCATCTAAATATGTCTCATTATACTAGGGAAAGTTTCACCATCATGATCTATTATAGGATGAAAAGTATACATCATCTCGTTCCCCAAGGATTCATCAAGGGTTAATCTTGGTTGAATAGAAGAAAGTTGATGTCTCTTTCTAGAATTTTGATTGAATTTCCCTTCTATATATGTCTTGATAAGGTGGTTGATATGAAGTTATTTCTTTGAATGATTATCTCTTCAGAGAGATCACATAACTAACTAATCTTTGAACTACAAGGTTTGATAGGTTGTGCATTTTGAATTTATACCTCTTTCATATGTTTACATGTTATTATTAGGCCATCTTCCAATTTAATGGCTAACATCTATGTGATTTCTAGATCACCTACTCTATTGTTGAAAACAGATTGATATAAGTATGATAAATGTCTTTCAATCATTATTTTGTCACTAATGTCAAACCTACTACTTGCTAGTAAGACAATTTCTTATATGAGTTAAGTACTATCATTTATTTGATTAATGAAGAGGATTTGATCAAATAAGGTAACAATAGCACCTAGAAGAAATTTTGAGTTATGATATATAAAGGAGTACAAGAATCAATTAAGATAGTGATATTATAGTGCATTAATAATCTACTTAAGTTTGCAAAGGTTGGTTACACTGAATAAGTTTAGAAGAACAAGTTAAATGAAGTTTGTCTACCAAGCTTGACTAAGTGGATAGTAAGTGTCGAGTAAAGTTAGTACAAGTTGGGTAGAAAATTAGTTGGAGTGGAGTAAAGTCAATTTTAGTGTAAGTTGAGTTAAATAGTGTAAGCCAAGTAAAGTTTAATTGATGTCGAGCACTGGTAAATTTTAGTTCATGTCAAGTGTTTTGACAGTGGATGCTAAGCATTAGAAGCCAGTTAATGCTGAGTGTTAGCATTATGAGAAAGATCAAGAATTTCTTGAATTTGAGCTGACAAGTTTATTTTCTTGGATTGTGTGAACTATGTGGAAGATAACATTGATGAGCCGATGGCACATAATTCAACATAAACAATTTTGAGGCAAATTCAAAGAGGATTAAAGTAGAGTTTTCTAGAAGGTAATGAAATGAAATGAGGGGTAGATTCATTGAATCCTACTTGATCTTACCTAACCCTAAACTGGATGATGGAGGATGAATAGAAAAAGATATTAATTCTTTATTTATAGAGATGGCTAGTTAGAAGCAAGAGTTGATGTGTGAGAACCTTAGGAAGACAAGGAGTCTAGCATATCTTCTTCATTCAGTGACCTAAGAGAAGAGACTGCATTGGCAAATAAAGAAAGAAGGCTTAAGGGTATGGATGCTTGAAGGGTGAACAAGCTATCAGAGCTAAAGAGTGTGAAAGCCAAGTAGAATGGAGGACTAAAATAGAGATATGTAACCTAAAAATAAAGTTATAAGTTGTTATCAGATCAACCCTTATTATTACCCTTTCATCATTATATCAATGTAGGGTAAATCTATTAGATTAAGGTTGACCTAATAGTCATTACATTCCAATTGAATGATCTAAAGTCCTCTAAGAAGGATCAATCCTAATAGGGTGATTGAAATCCTTTAACTGGGTCACATTTAATAGTGTGCATTATAACCTTTAATAGGATTAGGCTTTTAGAGGGCATCACTTCAAAAGAGTGAGAATGAGTAGCATGTTACTAGTGGTTTTTCCCATATTAGGTTTTCACATTAAATAATTGTGTCAAATATTTTATTGAATTTGGTATGTTTCATGATTATATTTCTACAAATTGATTTGCTAGTAATCTACAAGTTTGAGTGATTGCATAATTGCATGATGAAAATGTTTTATGGATATGGGTTCACTAAGCTATGAAAAGTTTTATTTGTACATATGGACCTTGGATAACTAAGTCACTCCCCCTCTCATTTATTCTAAAGACTACAAAGACAAAGGTAAGAAGTCTTGCTACATTGCTGAAGAGGAAACAAAAGAGGGATCTGAAGATCATGATGATGATGTGGTGTATCTTGCAATGAAAGATGAATCTGATGAAGATGAGGAAACTACACTAGTGTCTTGCATGAACAAGAATGACAAATGGATTATTAACAATGGGTGTTCACATCACATGATTGGACATAAAAGTAAGTTCATTACCTTGAAATATTATGATGGAAATAGTGTAAGGTTTGGTAATTATGCACCATGTCTAATAAAAGGAAAAGGTTCTATCAAGCTCACAGAAAATATTTTATGTGACAATGCTTATTATGTTGAAGGACTTAACTATAACTTTTTGAGCATGTCACAACTAAATAATTTGGGTTGTAATGTTGAGTTTAAGAAAAAAATTGCTAAGATATATGATGTTGATGGAAAACTAATTGGAAAAGGTGATCAAACTAGAGGTAATCTTTTCTACCTTGATATAGAGGATGCTACTTGTTTAGTTGTAGAATTTGATGTTGTGGCTATGACACAAGTGGTTGTGTAATTTTAATTTAAAAAACTTGGTTAGTATCAATAACATGAGAAGAGTTAGAGGTTTGGTTAAGTTGAAAAAGCCTGACTATATAATTTGCAAACAATGTTAATTAGGCAAAATGACAAAGTAAAGTTTTAAGAGTAAGACTCATAACTTTAAAGGAATATTAGAGATTGTTCATACTAACTTGTGTGGACCAATTTAAGTGAAAATATACAAAGGAGATAAGTACATTATGTTGCTTGATGATTATTCTAGAATGATGACAATTATATTTCTAAAACAAAAATCTGATGCTTTCTAAATTTTTAAGTAGTACTTAGCAAGAGTTAAGAAAGAAACATGTAAAAGTATGAAATGTTTGAGATACATCAAATGAGTTTGAGATGTTCTGTAATGATAGAGGAATCAAAAGATAAACATCTACTCTTAGAACCCCTACACAAAATGTAATTGTTGAAAGGAGGAATAGGTCTATAATGGATTGTGCTAGGACACTCATGACAAAGAAAAATGTTGCTTTGAAATACTAGAGAGAAGCTGTAAGTACAACTATCTATACCTTGAATCATGTACAAGTCAAGAAAGATACTCATTCAACACCTTTTGAACTATGGTATGGATACTCACCAAATGCAAAATACTTTAAGGTATTTGGAAGAAAATGCTATATTCTCAAAGATTTCAAGAATGGTAAACCAGATGCAAAAAGTGAAAAAGGTATATTTATTGGTTATTCCACAAGAAGTAAAGCTTATAAGTGTTTAAATACTAACACTAACAAAGTTGTGGAAAGTGCAAATGTGAAATTTGATGAATATATAGAAGTATATGAGGCTAAAACTATGAAGGAAAAAAAATAACACAGATCATTTGTATACTTTTATGAAAGTATGCCTACTGATGAAGATGATGTAAATAAAGTTGCAAGCCAGCAGTAAGTTTCAGTGACTGTTGAATCACATGCTATGCATGTTGACTTGCATTCAGAAACCAAGCTACATTCAAGTGTTGAGTTAGAGAATGAAGATGAGGCACATTATGATTTTATAATTAGTGTACATGAAAGAGATTTTGAACTACCTAACATAGAGGTACATAGTGATTCAGAAGTTGAGAGACCAACTGAAGAAAACAAAACAAAACAAAGATTGTCTAATTATATCAAGAGACATTATCCTGTTGCACAAAGCATTGAAGATAAAGATGCTAGACCTATGAAAAGGAACAAGTTGAGAAATAATGCATTTTTATTGAGCATGCAAGTACCTAAAATAGTGAAAGATGTCTGAGAAGATATGGACTAGATTAAAGCCATGGAAGAAGAGATTGAACAAATTGAGAAAAATAAGACATGGACTCTAGTTCCTAGACCAAAAGACAAAAATGTGATTGATACCAAATGGTTATACAGAAACAAGTTAAATGAAAATGGTGAAGTCACAAGGAACAAGGCAAGATTAGTTTGTAAAGGATATGCACAAGAAGAAGGGATAGACTATGGAGATACATTCACCCCTATTGCAAGATTGGAACGAGTAAGAACTTTTCTTGCTTACTCTATATACAAAGGTTTCAAAGTTTATCAAATGGATGTTAAATCTATATTTCTTAATGGTATATTGGAGGAAGAGGTTTATATAGAACAACTAGAAAGATTTGTTGATGCTAACAACAAAAACATAGTATGTAGACTACACAAAGCTCTTTATTGTTTGAAGCAAGCACCAAGAGCATGGTATGAGAGACTTCATAATTATCTTGTGAAGATTGGATTTGAAAAGACTAGTGATAACAACAATCTATATTTGAAGATAGAGAAAGGCAAAGGTATTTTGTTATCTAAAATTTTTGTTGATGATATCATATTTGGAGGTCAAGATACTTTATGTAAGGCTTTTACAAATGAAATGAAACAAGAATTTGAGATGTCTATGTTTGGAGAGATCAAGTTCTTTATGGGTTTGCAAGTACATTAGATGAAATATGGTACATATACATCACTTAGTCAAAGTATGCAAAGGAGATACTAATTTTTTTTGGATTGGAAGATCCAGTAAGTACACCTATGGTGACAGGACACAAATTGTCAAAGAATGATGATTTAGTTGAGGTGAATCAAACATTATATAGGTCTATGATTGGAAAATCACAATATGTAGTACACAATAGAACTAATATTACATTATTTATAAATATAGTTGTAATATTCTTTTGCTAATCCCAGGGAGAATCACTTAATGGTAGTAAAGAGAATAATGAGATATCTAAAAGGAATAGAGGACTATGGTCTTTACTAGAAGAAAAATGAGAAATTTGACTTAAGAGCCTATATTGATGCTAATTGGGCTAGAAATATTGATGATAGAAAGAGCACCAGTGGAGGAGAATTTTTATTTGGAAAAAGGTTGGTTACATGGACTAGTAAGAAATGAAACTGCATTTCTCAATCTACTATTGAAGTTGAATATGTTGTTGTTGTGATGAACTATACAAATATTGTATGGATCAAATAGCTACTCAAATGTATGAAGGAGGAAATCATTGAACCTATGATACTTTTTTGTGATAATACAAGTGCTATAAATATATCAAATAATTATGTGATACATAAAAAGACTAAGCACATTGCAATCAAGTATCATTACTTGAGAGAATTAGTTCAAGATAGAGAAGTGAAGATGGAATATGTTAACACAAAAGAGAAAATTGTTGATATCTTCACAAAATCATTACCTAAGGATACTCATGATTATCTAGGAGGTAAACAAGGGTTAATACCCCTAATAAAGGCTATCTAAGAAGCATGAGGAGTGCCTTTCATCAAACAAGTTATTTGGCATACGTTACACATTGATGCAATGAATCTTACTTTAGGAGTTGTCGAAAGTAATCAAAAAGTTAGAGCTATAAATCAATCACAAGCAAGGTGACAAAGGGATAAACTCAAAAGTATTCATATCTACATATGAAGATGACATGTCTTTTGCATTTTTGTCAAAGAGGGAGAAATTGTTGTCAAAGAAAAGTGTACTAAGATCAAGAAATCATAGAGGGAGAAATCTAGATATAGAAGATACACAACTATGGAATATCTACTCAGAGGGAGAAAGTGCACAACTATACCTGTAAATTCGATCTACCTAGTAAGAAGGAGATAATGTTGAGGGAGATATAAGAAGTGATCAAAAGGAAGTCATAAGGATGAGTTGATTGATTGTTTGTTGATCAGAACAAAACTTTGTAACCTATTCAGAAGATAGAAGTTACTAATAGAGGGAGAGATTTAAATACAAGGAATTATTTTATTTTTGGTATTTTGTTGGTCTTATTGATTAAGTCTAGTTAGTTTGGTTTTCCATCAATGCCAAAGAGGGAGGATTTTGAAAATAGATTGATATAAGTATGATAAATGTGTTATAATCATTGTTTTGTCATTGATGTCAAACCTGCTACTTGCTAGTAAGACAGTTGCTTATATGAGTTAAGTACTATCATTTATTTGATTGATGTGCACTAATAATCTACTTAAGGTTGCAAAGGTTGGTTACATTGAGTAAGTTTAGAAGAATAAGTTAAATAAAGTTTGTCTACCAAGATTGACCAATTAGATAGTAGGTGCCAAGAAAAGTTAGTGCAAGTTGGATAAAGTTTAATTGAAGCTGAGCACTAGTAAACTTTAGTTCGTGCTAAGTGTTTTGATAGTGGATGTCGAGCAACGTAGTATATGGCAGTATGTGTTGAGCATTAGAAGCCAGTTAATGTCAAGTGTCAACATTATGAGAAAGATCAAGAATTTGATGAATCTGAGCTGATAATTTTGTTTGCTTGGATTGTGTGAACCATGTGGAAGATAAGATTGATGAATTGGTGGCACAAAATTTAAGATAAACTATTTTGAGGTGAATTCAAAGAGGATTGAAGGAGAAGTTTCTAGAAGGGAATGAAATGAAATGAGGGGTAGATTCATTGAATCCTACCTAATTTGACCTAACCCTAAAATGGACGACAGAGGATAAACAAAAAAGTATCTTAATTCTCTATTTATAGAGATAGGTGGTTATAAGCAAGAGTTGATGTGCAAAAATGTAAGGAAGATAAGGATTCTAGGGTATTTACCTCATTCAGTGACATAAGATAAGAGATTGCATTATAAAAGAAAGCAAGAAGGCTTAAGGGTATGGATACTTGAAGGGTGAACAAGCTATCAGAGTTGAAGAGTGGGAAACCCAAGTAGAATGGAGGACTAAAATAGAGATACGAAATCTACAAATAAAGTTGTAAGTTGTTATCAGATCAAGCCTTACCATTACTCTTTAATCATTGTATCAGTCTAGGGTAAATCTTTTGGATTAAGGTTGACCTAATAGTCATTTGTAAATCCTTTTACTGGGTGACATTCCAAGTGAATGATCTAAAGTCCTCTAATAAGGCTCACTCCTAACAGGGTGATTGAAATCCTCTAACTGGGTCACATTTAATAGTGTGCATTGTAACCTTTAATCGGGTTGGCCTTTCACAAGGCATCACTTTAGAAGAGTGAGAATGAGTAGTATGTTACTGGTAGTTTTTCTAAAATTGGGTTTCCATGTTAAATCATTGTGTCAAATGTGTTATTGACTCTATTATGTTTCATTTTTACATTTCTACAAGTTGATTTGGTAGTAACCTACAAATTTGAGTGATTGCATAATCTACTAGATGCATGCATGGTGAAAATGTTTTATGGATATGGGTTCAGTAAGCTGTGAAATTTTTTAATTGTACATCTAGACCTTGGATAACTAATTCACCCCCCCTCTCAGTTATTCTATAGAATTCCAACACTCTACCTCTCCTAAGGTGAAATATAATGTTTGATGGTGTAATATTTAGGGAAAGTCCCTTCCTATTTTTTTCATTAGACCTATAGGTAACATGAATCTTGAGAAGTACCTTATTGAACTTACTAACAAAATCTCGTGCATGGATTTATAAATTTCCTTCTTTAACTAGGTTAGCTTATGCGATAATGATTATTCATCATTAACACATTTAAATTAGGCTTCAAAGGCAGTCCTCGTATCATTCCAATTGTCAATGGAGGTAGCAGGGAGATGATTGAGCTAGTCTCTTTCTACATCTATGAGGGTTTGAAAAAAAATGATAGCAATGTCTTTGTTTGGCACAACCAACACTCCATAAGCAACCTTAAATTCATTCAAATGGTCATCTTTTGCGATCTTCCTATCTCCATTGAACTTGGGTAAGAATTCTTTGGCTCCTTTGGGTAAGTTATTTAGATTTTCTCCTAGGTTCAAGGGACTAACAATAACTCTCCATGGCTAGTTTTGCACTATTGTAGGTAAAATGACATTAAAGGGTTGCAACTTTAAGCAAAGAAGGTACTAGGGTTCATAGTAAAATCAATGCTTGGAATGCTATAGGGGAAATAGTAACTTTAGGTGGTGAAGAGGGATTACTACTTGATTCTTTTTCATTCTTCTTGTGAGGATCTTAGAAAAAAATAAGAGCTTCTAAGATCCTCATGTTAATATAAGAATAATTACTAAGAGGTGGAGTGAACTAGTAATCAACATCGCAATAATTAAACTTCACCAATTCAAACTGATAAGAAATTTAACCTCTTAAACTTCGAATCAACACAATAGGTAAAGTAAAATTTAAGTAACACATGAAACATAAAAATTATCCACAAAAGTATAACATGAGATATATCTCATGGAATGAATTAGGGTGAAAGCTGCAATGTGAGAATAATGCTCACAAATTGTGCTCTTTTGGAATATTCTTTATTAGCACCTTTCTCGGTAAAGGATCACAATAAAACTACTAGGTGTTGCTAAGTTAGGGGATTTTCTCAAGACCTATCAAAGTCTTATACCCTACTATGAATAACCTTGTTAGAGAATTTTCAACACTCTTTAGAATGACACCTAGTTAGAATATTTTACAACAAGGACCTATTAGGACCCACTTGATCAAGCAATTTTTTTTGTTACTGTTGTTAGAGAGAAACATTATTTTCACTTCTATATTCAGTCAAGTTAAGATCTCAACTTGAAAATATATGATATTTTTCACTTTTTCTTAATCACAATCTATTCTAACTCTTCCTCTATAATCACAACCTTCTCCAACTTTGTAATCACTTACAACCAACAACTTAGTTATTCTTTGGTTTTCCCTAAAGTAGGAATTGTTTTCACCACCTTAATAAAAACTAAACCAAATAATACAAATTAATTCTTGCATCAAAAGTCACATCTATCTATTCTTTCTTTCTTTACTCCTAACCATTGATCTAAACCTTAGAAATTATCCCAAATTTATAAGGGATTTTGACCATGAAGAAACTTCTTGAAGGTTATTCCTTAAACATATTATGTAGATTAATGTATCATCAATTATTTCCATAAATTATACATTATCCTTCTAATTATTTGTAATTAATTATTAATACAATCAATAATTTAAATCTTACAATCTATCTTTGAATCTTAACAAAATATTATTTGTTTATTGATAAGCCTCTATTTTTACCTATTCACCTTCTCATCCTTTGTACATGTTCATTAAAGTTACCTGATGGGTTTATTGTAGTTTACCTATTCTTGTTAACATTAGTTCCTAACAACTGAATTACATTTACTTGTAAACATTATATGGTGTTATCTTAATCATTTCATCTTGACATAATTCTCAATCATATCTTATGATTACTCTATATAATTCATCATGGATTTGAAGAAATATTCAAATTATTTAACTACTTGTCACCATCTGCCTTAGAAATTGCCTAATTTGATTATAATATACATAGCTTCCTTAATTCTTCATATGAATGGATGTCATTAAAAATATATTATCATAACTCATTAAATGACCTTTTTGTATGAGAGCAACATTTAATTCATTAGGTAACTCATCCTTTACTTTTATTAATATATGGTAATATGCTAAAATACTTAGTGAAATAGTTAACATCAATGACAACCATATAATTGATTTACCTATCATCAAATCTTGTTCCAAACTTCATAAACTCAACATCTAACTTAGTCAATAATATCCATTAAATAATATGCCAACAAGAATCACATTAAATTAGATATTCCAACATCTCAAAATCTTCATCAATGAGGTCTCTATTTATGTCTCCCTTGGTGTATCTCTTGTTAACCAGCTTATTGATTCTTGTTAACTTGATCTTAAATGTGCCCCATATCTTGTCTATTTCTTCTAGAGATGGTGATAATTCTTTCAATAATGACTATTTTCTTCCCCATTGGTACTCTTCTCAAAATATCACCAAATTCTTGAAGCTCAAAGACATGATTAACTTTGTGCTATTGGTGAGCACTTCAAGTACACTTCTAAGGAAATATGTTTAATTCTAGATAATATCCTCTAAGATGTATTCATATACAAGATTAGTTTAACTATTTGGGAGAAAGTTTTTATGTGGTAAGACCATTATCTTTCATCATGAAAAATTGATCTTAGTCAATATCTTGTTCAAATCCCCAGTAGAATCACCAAAAATATATTGGCTAACATATTTGTTTCTTTTAAAATGTATACTACTTAAACAATAACTCATTCCCCTTTAAGAAATCTATTTGGAAACCGTATATGGGTCAATAATCATATATTTTTCCTCTAATTTTACAAGGTACATCTTTCTAGTTAGATTTCCAATGAATCAAACTACACTAATCATGCAAGTATGGTTTTCACCATAAACCACATAAGGCTTAATGCATCCATCTGAAAAATATGTTTTGAATACACGAAACATAAAATTACTTATTTAAACTACACAAGAAATCATAATTTTTTTGTGAACATCCATCTAAACAATAGATAAACAATTAATTCTTAATAAAAAATATAAAGAAATATTTATATCCATCCACATATACAAGTAATTAAATTGATCAATAGATTTTATCCATGAAATAGAAAGATATAAATAATATAAAAACACATTGATTAATATTACTTTTAATCAATCTAAAATACTTTCATTCTCATATCAATTCTTTCCCACTTCAACTTCAAAGTCATAAAGACCTATGCACAATATTACTTATAGATTTTTAAATACAAAACTTTTGAACCATTAACATTGGTTCATCCCCATATCTATATCAAAGTTTAACCATAACTAGCTTTAAAACTACCTATGGTTTTAGAAGAACCATGGGTCAAAATAAACTAGTTGTAAAACTGAGCTTAATAACTATGGGATAAATATACCTTTTTTTAGATGAAATATTTTTAAAATAAGGTAAATAGTAACTAATCCACACATGATGAATTATTTTGTGTTTCTCCACCAGACTCTACTCATGCATTATTCTTCATTTTTCACTCCCCATAGACATTCATGAATTTTTAGGAAAAGGAAAGTTTTGAGGTTATGATGGATGGCATACTCTTCCTCTAGGAATCCTTCTCCTTTCTCCAAGTCCACATGCATGTGCTAGTAACTTTTCATCAAGTAGAAAGAGCATGGGCTCGACCTTTTCCAACTTTGAGAAGTGGTCCACCTTAAGGATCATATCCTTCTTCATTTTATTGGTTTTTTTCTTAAATGTGATGACTATTACATCCATGTCATGCTTTATGATGCAATCATGCCAAATATATGTAGTGTTGATCTATTTCATGTCACTATACAAACTTTTAGCCAAATCATTTGGCTATTTTTTTATCTTCATAAAGTCTCGAATTTTGGCCTTCTCACAATATTCATCTAGTCTATGTATTTTTTGAAAATGGACAATTTTGCTTTATCTACATTTTTAAAAAGTTTCTTTGATAGAAATTTTTTTACTCCATACTATTGAACTTTGTGGATTCATAGTAAAACTTGAATCCAATTTTCCTCTTCATTCTGTCAAGATGACATCTTTACTTGGACTTTAGTGAGTATCTTTATGAGCTCATTGTAAACAACCCAAGAGTAAAGAATACATTACTCACCATACTTAATTATATCATCAACCCATTCATCAAAGGCATCAGATATTATTTCATCCCTATATGTTTGATTGATCATGTTTTGATTATTAGAAGATGTTGGATCAAAAGATTATTATTTTTGAGAAATTGCACAAGGGCTCGAATTGTTAATGGCATCTATATAGGTTTCCAAGGCTATGATTGTCTACTTCATTTCCTTTCTTTCTTTTCTATCCTTCTAGTACCTAATCAACACATTTTTAGTAGAGAGATCAAAGTTGTGAATATAAACTTATTTATTAGTCGTTTCAAGATCAACCTTTTATCTTATGAAGTCATTAATGGTAATTGGATATGTGACTTCTTCTTTTGTATTTTTCTTAGCCACCTCATATATCTAATTCTCCATCTTTGAATCAATATCAATCCTAGACTTGGTCTTTAATTTCTTAGTGTTTTCCTCTTCAATGGTGTACTTGCTCACCATACCACCAACTCAAACTAACATAGGGATTGTGCTCCTTTTCTTACTAATGTTGGTTATAAACCAAGTGTGAGTGTCTTCTATAAATGATGTGGCAATGTTAGGCTTAGAAAGGGTAGTACTAATCATGGTCATTGCATCTAAATCCAAAAGGGTATTCATGGATTGAGTTTTTTGTTCCCACTCTTCTGTCAAATCTATGTCTATTACTACCTCATCTCATGAACCTTTCTTCCTATTGGACCTTAATTTTTACCTAGCAACCTAAATAAGGTATTATATAGTAGTAAGACTTATTGGTTATTTCCTTCTCAAGGATGCCCTAAATTTTTTCTTGATCTTACCTATAGTACAAGACTTAGCATTAGCGTTAGAACATATAGTTGACTGGGGAGATTTGATTTTTTGTGAGGGACTTAATCTCTTATACTATTCTCCTTCACTTTCTTTTTTTAAAACCATAGTCTAGTCCTCCACATGACACCTAATATCATTATTTCAATGTCATACTTTTTATCCTCAATCCAATTAACATCATGGAGGAGATGACCTTCTTTACTTCTTCAAGCTTAGGGTAAATTACTTCCTCATTTTCACTCTATATATGGGAAACATCCACTCCTAAAGCTATAATTTGTAATTATTTTAGGTTTAACCTATTCCATTGTCTTTTTTTGATGTCAAATTTATCTACACAATCCTCTAAATGACTCATAGGATGAAACTAATCATAGGGGTTCAAATGCTAGAGACCATATCTCTTATTATTAAAGCATTTCCATGCTTGATAATATTTGAGACTAAATCTACTCAAATCATACTTGATGCTTACAACATCTAAGAATTTTTTATGAGAACAAAATCCTAGCTCTAATTGAAAGGGGGAATCATGATCCTTTTTAAGTATGTACTTTTTCCCACTAGTACTATTTTCCTCCAAACTTCTCCTAAAATGAAATAGTCCATAGCATATCTTGGATTTGGTAAGTTTTCACTCATGTATCGTCCCACATAGATATAGGAAAAATATGAGAATTAAATATAGCATCTTTCATAAATATTGTTAAACATTACAGGTTCCTTTGTAATACTTTTAGATTGCAAAATTTTGATTTCAAACACCAAATTCCCCATGAAGATGTCATTCAATCTTATATAATTTTCTATAGCCCTATCCATTTTCACTAGTGAATAATATTTTTGTATGTTAATCCCCTAGGACCATCGTTCATGGGCTAAACCTACCCACTCCTACAAGCAAGGGAATAAATTAAATATGATGAAGTTCATAAGTCTTATGAATTGAGATGGGCTATGTTTGGTTGTTCTACCATGTCTTCAATTATCACTTCTCCTTGACTAATTCATCATTGTCCTTATAAAATTATCTAAATAAATAAATACATTCATCGATAGAAAATTTTGGCACAATTTGATCCTTTTACCCTATGTTACAATACTATCAGGTCCCAAATATAAGGTTATATGTGGTAAGTAGTAACTTTTCTTAGAAATCTAGAATCCTTTTTTAGAATTTGAGAAACCAATTATTGGCTATGGTAGTTTTTACAGGAAGGCTCTTCCCTCTCATATTTGGAAGCATACATGATGGGGTTATAGTTTGAATATACCTCTTTTTTTGGTATTCTTAAGACAGAGATAATTGTATCCTTGTTAATGGATAATAATATCTCAGTGCCATCATCTTTATAAATACATTAATTTCTAGCATCGTAGATGTTAATACATTCTCGTATCAACTCAAAGCATGTAACTACAAAAGGAAATGTAGGAGCTTCTACACAACCACTCTCAAAGAAATTTTTGGTAAAGAGTTCATCTAGTGGATTCCTAAGCATTACTTTGAATTCTTCTATGTCAAAATTGGCTAGGGAAGTATCATCATATACAAAGGATTGATAGATGAAATATTGGTCATTGTCAAAAATATGAGATGCGGACCTAATTTTGCTAATTCTAACTTAGGTAAAATATGAGCAATACAATTTAAATTAGAATTCATCAATAGTTAAGGATTAGAAAACTCACCTTATCGACCATAAACACTACAAAGCTCCAACATGACAACCCAAAAAATATCCTATGCTCTTATACTCATTATTGATTAATGAAAAAAATTCAAGATTTCTTTTTAAAAAAATTATCTCATGCAAAATATTGAGGATTTAATTGTTAATTATGTTTCTTGTGTGAATGATGAACAAGGCTCCCCTTAATATCATAAACTCATAATAGAAACAAATAAACAATATCAAATGCGAGAAAAAAAATGGACTTCTTATTATTGCCACAAAAATTATATTACAAGAATTCTCAATTACAATATGCTAACCCAAATGGGCACCTTCATTTCAATAATATGCAAGACTAAGTTGTGAACTACCTCCTAGAGTTGTTGTAGACAATGTTCGAGCCTTTCTTAAATAAGAAATTTATGCTACCCAAGAAGGTTCTAGATGGTCAAACTTAATACCCAAGGCCGAAAAATCCTAACAAAATTTTTAAGTTAGCCAAATACATCTTTGACATTTATTTTGGAAATTTCAGGTAGCCCAACTTTGGAAGGCCATAACTCTCGAACTGTTGCTTTGATTGGCTACTATAATCATTTTTTCAAAAATGTTGACTCCTAATCTATAGGCTTGAAACTATGTTGGTGCCCTTCCATCAAGTTTTCAAACCTCAATTGGGCACCCTAAGGCCTCCAACAGTGACCCTAAAGATCTTTCTGCAAATTTTTCCATCGAAAATCTACAATAACTTCTCTGATACTTAAACTAGAGCAATGAGATTTTTATGGTAGGCTTACAACTCTAAGATGAACCTTCATATAGAAAATGAGAACATTCCAAGCTCATATGAAAATGTTACTAAGAATATTAAGCCCCTATAAATAGTAACATCATTTCTATTAGTTGTTATTAAAATAGAAAGACTAAAAATAAAAATATTTTTCGGTGATGCAAGATTGCTCTTACACCTAGGATGCTCCTTCATCAGTGAAGTACTAACAACATAACCTTTATGAGTGTAAATATTAATTACCCATCATATCTCCATGCAACCTTATTAAATAATGATTACTTCCCTTTTAAGAGTTCATTTTTTCATAATTTTCTCCAAGTTCACATGTGTGCCCCATCAAATGATGTCCTTCCCCTTCACCTCAACATTTAAATTATCATTTATGATATAAGGGTATGTGCAGGATCATGGTGTACCAAACTATGGCTTTAAGTGGCAGTGAAAAATTAACAAATCAGGGTTATGTCAACTTGACACATAATTTTAAACTCAACCCATTAAATGATGACATATGTCCCTAGGGGTCCTAGGACCCCTAGGTACATATTAGAATTGTTCATATGGGTCAAAGGGTTTCATAGGTTGACCTATGACCCCTTTCAACCCATTACATGATGACATATGTCTCTAGAGGTCCTAGCACCCCTAGGGACATATTAGAATCGTTCATAAAGGTCGAAGGGGGTCATAGGTTGACTTATAATCCCTTTCGACCCATTACATAATGACATATGTCCTTAGAGGTCTTAGGACCCCTAGGGACATATTAGAATCATTCTTATAGTTTGACACATTACATGATGACATATGTCCCTAGGGGTCTTGGGACCCCTAGGGACATATTAAAATCATTCATATGGGTCAAAGGGGGTCATGGGTTGACCTATGACCCCCTTCAACCCATTACATGAAGACATATGTCCTTAGGGGTCCTAGGACCTCTAGGGACAGATTAGAATCATTCATATGGATCAAAGGGGGTCATAGGTCTTCGACCCATTAAATGATGGCATATGTCCCTAGGGGTCCTAGAACCCGTAGGGACATATTAGAATTGTTCATATGGGTCAAAGGGGGTCATAGGTTGACCTATGACCCCCTTCGACCCATTAAATGATGACATATGTCCTTAGGGGTCTTAGGACCCCTAGAGACATATTAGAATTGTTCATATGGGCCCCTTCGACCCATTAAATGATGACATCTCCCTAGGGGTCTTAGGACCCCTAGGGACATATTAGAATTATTCATATGGGTCAAAGGGGGTCATAAGTTGACCTATGACCCCCTTTGACCCATTACATGATGGCATATGTCTCTAGGAGCCCTATGGACATATGAGAATAATTCTTATGGGTCGAATGGGGTCATAGGTCCCTTCGACACATTACATGATGACATATGTCTCTAGGGGTCCTAGGACCCCCAGGGACATATTAGAATCATTCATATAGGTCGAAGGGGGTCATAGGTTGACCTATGATCCCCTTCGACCCATTAAATAATGACATATGTCCCTAGGGGTCCTAGGACCCCTAGGGACATATTAGAATTGTTCATATGTGTCAAAGGGGGTTATAGGTTGACCTATGATCTTCTTTGACCCATTACATGATGACATATGTCCCTAGGACCCCTAGGGACATATGAAAATCATTCTTATGGGTCAAAGGGTGTCATAGGTTGACCTATGACCCCTTTCGATGTATTACATGATGACATATGTCCCTAGGGGTCCTAGAACCCTTAGAAAAATATTAGAATCATTCTTATGGGTCAAAGGTGGTCATAGGTTGACCTATGACCCACTTCAACCCATTACATGATGACATATGTCCCTAGGGGTCCTCAAGACCATAGGGACATATTAGAATCGTACTTATGGGTCTAAGGGGTCAGCCTATGACCCCCTTTGACCCATTACATAATGACATATGCCCCTAGGGGTCTTAGGACCCCTAGGGACATATTAGAATACTTCTTATGGGTCAAAGGGGGTCATAGGTTGACTTATGACCCCCTTCGACCTATTACATGATGACATATGTCCAAAGGGGTCCTAAGACCCCTAGGGACATATTAGAATCATTCTTATGGGTCAACGGGGGTCATTGTTTGACCTATGACCCCTTTGACCTTTTACATGATGACATATGTCCCTAGGACCCCTAGGGACATATTAGAATCATTCTTATGGGTCAAAGGGCACCATAGGGTGACCTATGACACCCTTCGACTCATTACATGACGACATATGTCCCTAGGGCTCCTAAGACCCCTAGGGACATATTAGAAACGTTCTTATGGGTCAAAAGGGGTCATAGGTCAACCTATGACCCCCTTCGACCCATTACATGATGACATATGTCCCTAGGGGTCATAAGACACCTAGGGACATATTAGAATTGTTCATATTGGTCAAAGGGGGTCTTAGGTTGACCTATGACCACCTTCGACCCATTAAATGATGACATATGTCCCTAAGCATCTTAGGGACCCTAGGAACATATTAGAATAGTTCATATGGGTCAAAGGGGGTCATAGGTTGACCTATGACCCCCTTCGACCCATTAAATGATGACATATGTTTCTAAGGCTCCTAGGACCCCTAGAAACATATTAAAATTGTTCATATGGGTCAAAGGGGGTCATAGGTTGACCTATGACTCCCTTTGACCTATTACATGATGACATATGTCGCTAGGACCCCTAAGGACATATGAGAATTATTTTTATGCATCAAAGGGGGTCATAGGTTGACCTATGACCCCCTTCGACACATTACATGATGGCATATGTCCCTAGGCATCCTAGGACCCCTGGGGACATATTAGAATCATTCATATGGGATGAAGGGGGTCATAGGTTGGCCTATGATCACCTTCGACCCATTAAATGACGACTTATGTCCCTAAGGGTCCTAGGACCCCTAGGGACATATGTTGTCATGTAATGGGTTGTGAACGATTCTAAGATGTCCCTAGGGGTCCTAGGACCCCTAGGGACATATGTCATCATGTAATGGGTCGAAGGGGGTCATAGGTCAACTTATGACCCCCTTTGAGCCATAAGAATGATTCTAATATGTCCCTAGAGGTCCTAGGACCCCTAGGGACATATGTCATCATTTAATGGGTTGAAGGGGTCATAGGTCAACCTATGACCCCCTTTGACCCATATGAATGAATCTAATATGTTCCTAAGGGTCCTAGGACCCCTAGGGACATATGTCATCATGTAATATGTCGAAGTGGGTCATAGGTTAACCTATGACCCCCTTTGAGCCATAAGAATGATTCTAATATGTCCCTAGGACCCCTAGGGAGATATGTCATCATTTAATGGGTTGAAGGGGGTCATAGGTCAACCTATGACCCCCTTTGACCCATATGAAGCATTCTAATATGTCCTTAGGGGTCCTAGGACCCCTATGGACATATGTCATTAGGTAATGGGTCGAAGACCCATTAGAAGGATTGTAATATGTCCCTAGGGGTCTTAGGACCCCTAGGGACATATGTCATCATGTAATCAGTTAAAGGGGGTCATAGGTCATCCTATGACCCCCTTTGACCCATAAGAATGATTCTAATATGTCCTTAGGGGTCCTAGGACCCCTAGGGACATATGTCATCATTTAATGGGTTGAAGGTGGTCATATGTAATGCCCCACCCGGAGATCCTTAGAAACAAGGATTCAAATCAAGCCAAGATATTTTTTTTTTTACAAGTATGAATGCACAAGACAACACCATACAGGGATCACAAAGATCACAACGGAAGACTTCAACACAATCCCGGCAACCAACGAATCTCTAAACGCCACTACCCAACTGACACGCCCAAACAAAAGCTAACAACCACCACAACAAGATGAGGGCACAAGAAATGACCACTCACCAACAAAACACCAAGCTGGGGTAAAATGCAGAATCCTGAAATTTGGCTAAGCCTGAAATCCTGAAGCCCTGAAAATTGGCTAAGTTTGGATTTTTGAAGCCCTGAAATTTTCTAGAATCCATAACTTATCTCTGAGAGGTCTGAAACCTATCTCAAACGATTTTTCGCATATATTAAAATATATCTTAAGTATAAGGAATTAAATATACGTCAACTTATACTTAAACGATATATTTTAAACCCCAAGACACTAAAACAGAAACACGAAAACTCGATTTCAAGAGAAACCAACAGAATTCAAAATGCAACAACACAGGGTCGAAGAACGCCCAAAAGGGTATCCAAAATCACTCTCACAAAAATTGGATCACGAAGAAAAGTGCCCGCTGATGGCACACGCAATTTTTTTCACAAAAACCGTGCGACACTTTTTACTAAGGGAGGGCGACACTTCTCCCTTACTGCGTGCGACACTTCTCAAGAAGGCGTGTGATACTGGAAAAGTATCGCGCGACATTTCTCATAAAGCCGTGAGACACTCTTCCAGTTTCGTACGACACTTCTCCAGTAATGTGTGCGACACTTTATAGTATCGTACGACATTCTTTCTATGGGTGTGTGATACTTTCTTAGTGTCGCACAATGCTAAACAAATGTCGCCCATAAAAAGTAAAAGCACTTCTAGAACTCAAAAATGGAGAAAAATTGACAAAAGAACCTCCACACCGGGGAGTACCGGATCCACGAAGGTTCAAGGAATGAACACTCAAGCACAAGAACAACATAGAATGAACAACATCGATCCAACAAAACTACAGTAGCAAATAACATACTGAAATAAACCTCGTAGAGAGCTGAACCAAAGCAACATCGCAATGTACAGAAATACATCTCAGGAACAAAACAACCAAACTAAGTACGCGGTTCCTCCCAACCGTCAATAGCATCATAAGACCATCGTGGGTCCTAGCCATCCCCCGCACGTAACATCCCAAGCCACCGACCAAATTGGCGGTACTGTCGTAATAGGGACGTCACTACAAAAACATGCAACAATATAAGCACAAGGAAATCTAACATGCTAGTGATAACGCATAAGATAATCCTACAGTAGATAAAATCACCTATCACATGCTAAACAGCAGTAAGCAACAGATATACTACTAAAGCAAATCACATCATCTAATCATATGCTAAACCTCATAATAAGGGAATGCGCCAAATAAAATAACATCATCTAAACATGATATACAAGCATCCCAATGAAAGAATAAATTACAAGAAAGCATACTTTGGAACCCGAAGTACCAAGTGAAGACATCCAACAATGGTCGCACTAGGACAAAAGATTGTCTCTGTACACCGATCCCTAGCAGTGGTGAAGGTAGCTACGCCTCCCAACCACGTGGCACCCGTAGGTCCACACCCACCGTGCTGATGGAGATAATGATCCAACCACAAACACACATAAAGCACAACATCCAAGGCTAACACTCATGCCAGACAGTATGATGGCTGCAACCAAGAACCTAAGACAATGCAAGGAGTAAAGGTCCTGGTCAGACACTCAATAGGCTACTATGTAGGGGCTGACATCCTAGAGAGTCGCTTGGCATCAAAAAGCTCAAGCTTGGATCGTGTGTCCTCAAACTTAAACGGGTGCTCACACATTGTGTCCTCGAACTTAATCGGGTGCTCACACATTTTACTTATCTTAAGTTTTTATTAACAATCACACATTTATTTAATTATCAGTTATATAAAGCTTCCTCTGCCAACCCATGATGCCATGATCATCAGGCTGCGAGATAGAAGCCCCCTCTAGATGCTACCCTACCCTACCCATGCTCATCCTACGACAAGTGCCCGTGGGCATGCATACTCCCATCCCAACCCCAATGATCATAACTTCTGGCAAATCCACAAAAGATTGGCCTTGCAAGTCACCCAACAAATGTACGCGCACGTACTCGTATGTGGTGCACCACCATCACGAAGATCATAACACAAGGACAGGAATGAGAACATAATGCAAAGAAAACACCCAACTGAAAGCAACACGGGAAGGACGGATTCTACACGAATCCCAAAGCCAATAAAATCATACATCATGAAATCACTCGACCGGCCTCAATCCAAGAGTATGGATTCTACACGAATCCCAATGATGTAACAAGACCAAACATCGTGAACTCACTCAATCAGCCTCAATCCGAGAGTATGGATTCTACACGAATCTTGGCATTCATGAAACAAAAGCAAAGGTCCAACAAAAACATAACAAGTGTAAAATCACTCAACCGAACACAACGTTGGGAGTACGGATGCAACACGCATCCCAATGCAACATAAAAGTGCAAAAGTGGTCTGACTAATATCCAAACGGATCATCAAGGTCCACGACCCACATTGTGTCAAGAAACCTCAAGAAAATAGGGCGACACGCAAAATGAGGTAAAAACCCCAAAAAATTGAAAAACTACAAAATTAAAACCCATTTGGCCTTTGGGTTCAAAAACTCCAAAAATCCAAAAATAAATGAAATCGGACACCGTATGCAAAAATGGCCAGCATAACGGCGTAAAATCCCAAACCCTCATCCCAAAAAAATAGAGAAATGTTCATACCCGCCCAACCGGGTAGAACTAACATACAAAAACGAAGGAGAACACTAGTTCTCAGCCTCCAAACAAATGGCTACCAAAAACAGAAGCTGAAACGGAGCAGAAACAATAAAACAGGAAAGCCCTACCTCACAGCCAAAAGGGCAAAACGGGAATCTGAACCATAAAATAAATATCATGCAGAAGTAGCTAAAAATTGTGGCAATCCAAGGTTTCCCCGAGCTGGATCCAACGAGCTCAACCTCGCGACGATCCCACGCCCGTAGCTCCCACAACGAACAAAACAGTAAATCCTCATGAAGAGGATTTTGGGTTTTACTCTCCAACTTTCCAATTTGAAAGTGAGAAGTGAAGAATTAAATTCCTCTTTGGATACTTATTCACTTTTCGGGTGAATAATCGATTAGGGCATTTAACCAGCCAATCTAGTTAAACCCCGAATCGACCCAAACGAAAATAGGCCATTCTTATAAATAGGAATTCATCTATGGCAAAGCTGCCAGAAATATAAAATAAAACAATTAAAAAGCTCGAAAACTCAAAAACACATAAATCTCCTGAACAACTTTCACGACAAAGTGAAACTCTAAATGCACAGACACGCTTACTGGTCTAATCACATAATGCAAAGAGTTCGGATTTAATAATCACCGAAAGGTTTAAATTAAACATTTAATTAAGGATATGTCGACCATACAAGGATGACATTGGTAAAATATGAAAGGTTGAATCACTAACTCCATGTGCCACTACTAGGGATATAAATCATGCACACTAAACAACAAGATCAAGTGCAATTGCATATAATAACATAGTCGAAGCAATAAATGCATTAAATCACCTAATTTAACCATTTAATTAATTATACTAAAATAATCTATTTACATCACTCACGTTCGCAAAAGGCATAGCAACGCAAGAATGAAGTAAATAACCATAGCATTAAATCCATCACATAACAAAATCAGAGGTATGTCCAAATACCAGATAACCAGATAACATCATAAAACACACTGTCATCTCAAAATGGCATCATCATGCAATATGATTAACTGAACAGCATAGTAGTCTAAAATCCATGATACTGGAATCAAAGTGTAGCATCTGACCCTCGGGTCCTCTCAAATGTAAACATAACATGAGTAACAAATATCTCTCTAATCAAAAATACAACAAGGTAAATGCCTCAGCACATATCCCAATAAATCAACATGGACAATCCATTTCTAATCATTAATGCATTTAATAAAGATTGATTACTCTGCCTCAAAAAGGCATTTAAAACACATAAGAAAACACAGTCATAAACATGACTAACCACTACTATAGGAACCTAGTCCAGTGCAGCATGGTAAAAGAACATAGTGCAATCTTTGCACACATCTCAAGGTAATCACGAAACAACCTCATGATACCACATCGATCCTGGTAACCACTGGCACAAACCTTAGTGAACCAAGAATCACATCATAATCTAAAAGATTAGTCAAAAGCATAATCAACGCAACTGATAAAGAAACATAAATCCAAACACCTCAACGGTGTAGACCACTCAGGGTCACAATCATGATCCCATCACAACAAAAGATCATCAAGGTTGCATCCGTTAGGATGACTTAAAAAAGTCAAATGGGAGAGGCACTACATCATAGGTCAACCTATGACCCCCTTTAATCCATAAAAACTATTCTAATATGTCACTAAGTGTTCTAGGACCTGTAGGGACATATGTCATCATTTAATGGATCAAAAAGGGTCATTGGTCAACCTATGACCCCTTTTGACTCATATGAATGATTATAATATGTCCCTAGGGATCCTAGGACCCCTAGGGACATATGTTATCATGTAATGGGTCGAACGAGGTCATAGGTCAACCTATGACCCCCTTTAACCCATATGAATGATTCTAATATGTTCTTAAGGATCCTAGGACCCCTGGGGACATATGTCATCATGTAATGGGTCGAAGGGGGTCGTAGGTCAACCTAGGACCCCCTTTGACCCATATGAATGATTTCATTTAATGGGTCCAAAGGGGTCATAGGTCAACCTATGACCCCCTTTGACCCATATGAAGCATTCTAATATGTCCCTAGGGGTTCTAGGATTCCTAGAAACATATGTCATCATGTAATGAGTATGAGGGGGTTATAGGTCAACCTATGACCCATAAGAACAATTCTAATATGTCCCTAGGGGTCCTAAAACCCCTAGGTACATATGTCATCATTTAATGGGTCGAAGGAGGGTCATAGGTCAACCTATGACAACCTTTGACCCATATGAAGCATTCTAATATGTCCCTAGGGGTCCTAGGACCCCTATGGACATATGTCATCATTTAATATGTCGAAGTGGGTCATAAGTCAACCTATGACCCCCGTTGACCCATAAGAACAATTCTAATATGTCCCTAGGGGTCCTAGGATCCCTAGGGAGATATGTCATCATGTAAGAGTTCGATAAGAATGATTTGAATATGTCCTTAGGGGTCTTAGGACCCCTAGGGACGTATGTGATCATTTAATAGGTCAAAGGGGGTCATAGGTCAACCTATGACTCGCTTTGACCCATATGAAACATTCTAATATGTCCCTAGGGGTCCTAGGACCCCTAGGGACATATGTTGTCATGTAATGTGTCAAAGGGGGTGATAGTTCACCCTATGACCCCCTTCAAACCATATGAAAGATTCTAATATGTCCCTAGGGGTCTTAGGATGCTTAAGGACATATGTCATCGTGGAATGTGTCGAAGGGGGTCATATGTCACTCTACGATCCCCTTTGACCCGTATGAATGATTCTAATATGTCCCTAGGGGTCTTAGGATTCTTAAGGACATATGTCATCATGGAATGTGTCGAAGGTGGTCATAGGTCACCCTATGACCCCCTTCAACCCATATGAATGATTCTAATATGTCCCTAGGGGTCCTAGGACCCCTAGGGACATATGTCGTCTTGTAATATGTTGAAAGGGTTCATAGGTCATCTTGTGACCCCCTTTGATCCATATAAACTATTCTAATATGTCCTTAGGGGTCCTAAGATCCCTTAGGGACATATGTCATCATGGAATGTGTCGAAAGGGGTCATAGGTCATCCTATGAGCCCTTTCGACCCATATAAACGACTCCAATAGAAATAATATAGTAAAAATAATTTTATATATATATATATATATATATAATATTTATAGATTATAATAATGATAACATAATATATTATTATATATTAATAACATAAGTCATAATATTAATAATATATTATAGATTATAATTTACATATGATAATAATAATAATAATATATTATAGATTATAATTTATATATGATAATAATAATAATATGTATTAATAACATATATATAATATATTACGTTATCATATTTAATAAAAATATAGTAAAAGTAATAATAATATATCATAATAATATATATTATATTTATAGATAATAATAATAATAATAACATAATATATTATTATATATTAATAGATTATATATTATATCTTTACATTACATTATTTTATATATATATATATATATATATATATATATATATAATTTTATATAATTTTATATTATTATATAATATATAGATTATATATTATTTTATATATAATAGTTATGTTATTATATTATATATTTATAGTTTATATATTATATCTTTACATATTTCATAACTCAAATTAGTTATATCACTTATAAATTCATTTTTTCCTCCAATTTTTGTGCCTTTTCCCTCCAATTTTTATGCTACCGGTATCGGATATCAGATTTCATATCGAATATCCAATATGAGATCTGATATCCGATATGAGATCGGATATTCGATCTCATATCAGATATCCGATCTCAAATCGGATATCCGATAAGGCTTGGGCCTTACTTTCCAAGTTTGGTACCTAGATAGGTGAAAAAAAGTCAGAGCAGATTTTGAAGCGCTTTTAGATGTGTTCAAACTCTATTTTTTTCACATCACCACTTTTTGGCACACCATGATCCTGCACATACCCATAAGAACATGTTATTAATACTCCCTTGAACCCGCTTGACCTTGGCATAACATATTTCCTCTCATTTTAATATTTTTATGAGTGTGCATGATCCTAACACCATGCTACATAAAGAATGGATGATATGACCATTTGATGGATCTGACTTGGCCTATTAAGTACAGAGACTCAAACTTGATGAGCTGGGGTTAACCATGAGGAAATTGGTTCAAAGGGTTTAGGGAGGTACATGATGGTGCAAGTCACATGTTCATAAAATCTTTAAAGGAGGGTTTAAGAAAGGGTTTAACCAGGTTTGACCCTTGGAACCACATTGAAACACTTTGAATTTGGTTCATTTGGGTTAGTGACTTTTACATTAGAAGATTTAAAGGATTAGAAAAAGAGTTCCAAAGAAGATGCATAAGAATAGGATAAATTAATAAAGCACCAACAAATAAGAATGTATTTTATTAATATTCACTATAATAGTTAAAAATCTTTCACTGGTGATGACTAATGATGTTTCAGTGGTAGAGGATTTGTAGGATGAGGGTTTATTTTCAAATGATGGAGGGAAATTAGAGGATAATCATGATATGACAAGGAGTTCTAAGAGAGAAGGAGGATCTAGTAATAATGGGATGGAAAAATCTTGCAATGATAGTTCTTGTGTCAAACCATTATATAGTATAGTGGTGGTTGATTCTTCATTTTTAGTATTTCTAGCTTTGGCTTTCTTTAGTGGAAGTTTCTCATGCATTGACAGAGATAATGGAGAAGGAAGAATTGACACCGATGGAGATAGACAAGGAGGTGAGACTAATAGTAGAAGAAAATGCAAAGATGGCATTAAAGGCAAGGCCCCATTGCCCTTAATGGAGACGCTCATTCTCGAGCCAAATGATGACATGGTAAAGGCATTTAGGGATAAGAAAAGTAGACTCAAGAATATATCTATATTTTTTGTCTACTTGGATGTGAAGTTTCTACCTATTAGAAAATATTTAGATGATTTCTTTAACAATGTTTGTGGAAATAAACTTGGAATTATAGTTAATTTTAGCAGAACGATTCAAAGAGGCTTGTTTTCTATCTTTCTTAAAACACATGCTATGCAAGGAAAAGTGTTAAAGAAGGGTTTGTGGAATGTGGGGAAAACCTTTTTTTGGGCTTTTTAGTGGTCACCTAGTAGTAAAATAGAGAAAATACCACTAATTCCTCTCCCTTTTGGGTGAAGTTGTAGAATATTCAAATAGAGTTTTGGTCTTTTCTCCTACTTATGTTAAAACCTTTGGGGTCTATCCTCCAGATTGTGCATTCCAAAATCACCCTTTGGCACTTGAATGCTAGTACCCTTATTTCTCTTGATTCAGATGTTTCCTTTTTGGAAGAAATCTTAGTCAAATTTAAAGATGAAACGTTATGTTGGAAAATTCATCAATTAGGGGATTTGGGTGCTTGTTTTCACTATAAGTTAAATGGAAATAATAAAAAGGATTTGCCCATTTTTGAAAAACATTTTCAAAATTTTTAATGGAGGAAAGATGGCAACACCAAATGTGAATGCTAAGAATGATAATAGTAAGAGTTCTGAAAATGTTAACATTGATAAGCAAAACGAAGGTTGGAATACCATGAAAGATAACCCAAATGGAAACCCTAATGATAATAATTTTGTTACTCATTATAATCTTCTTTATGATGTTTAATATGTGGTTCTTCATGTAGATGATAAAATGAATGAGAATACCAAGAACCCATTTGATGTTAAACCTTTATACATCCCTGTTAATAGAGAAAAAGTTAATGATGACAATGCCCCAATTTTTAATTCCCTACAATTATCTCTTAGCAAGCTAAATTTAAATAGTAGTATGGGTGTGATTTCAAAATTACATAGTTTGAGTGAGTTTAATAGTCCTCCTAGGTCCTCTAGCCTAGTGCAGAATGGTATGGCTTCTAACCTTGATAATCCTTGTTCTACTATTCATAAGGATAGCCCTGATCAAGGATTTTTTAAAGTTACTATAAAAAGAAGAGGAAGACCTATGAAAGAACTAATAGTGAAAAAAATTGTGGAAGAAGCAAAAAAAGTCAAAAACATTGAGACCCCAAATTATTTTAACAAACTCTTTAAGAGTTCTAAATTATCAAATTGTCAATCATGAATCAGCACATGTATAGTTGGAATATTAGAGGGCTTGAAATGCTTGATAGAAAGAAATAATATGGTTAGGAGTTCATGTAAAAAATCCATAATAAAGATATCATTTGTTTATAAGAAAATAAAATCATTGGGTACCATGCCTTTAACACCCTCAAGTTTTTCTGGGATAGGGCTAAATGCCTATACTCTAGTCACCAATCAGGGAAAGGTGGGGTGGCTTTCCTTATCAACCCAAAATGGGTGCAAACTCTTGTGTCTTATTGTTACCCCATCTGCCATAGAGCTATTTGGGCTATCTTCAGTTTCAATAAATCACTTATAGGAGTATGCAATATTTATGCTTCCAATGATTATAGAGAAAGAGCTCTTCTTTGGGATTGGTTAGTTGATAACCTACTAGATGCTAATTGGATATTCATGGGAGACTTTAACATGATTGAGAACACTCAAGATAAAAGAGGATGGTCTAGACAGTGTTGGAAAGGAAATGAACATTACTTGTGGTCAAAATTTTAAGAGAAGACTTTAAATTCATGATCTCCTTGATAAAAGGGAGACTAAGTTTGAATACATATGGTTTACCTAGTGAAATTTAACCAATCTTTGGGTAAAATAATTTATTACATACTTGATAGAGTCTATATGATCCCTTCTTTTTTAAGTTAAAACATCAAAACAATGTCTCTCTTATTGTGGTTACTCCTACTAATATGTCTTGTCACTCTCCCATTTATGCTTGCATTGATAATTTGGAGAATAAGAATCATTGCACTTTGAGAAAAAAGGGTTTCCTCAAGCTTAATTTGTCATTGCTTCAAGAGGATGAGGTTATGTGTAGGATCATGGTCAACCAAACTATACCCTTAAGTGGAAATGAAAAATCATCAAATAAGGGCTATGTCAAATTGATGTGCAATTTTAAACTTGTCATGAAATTTCAATCAAAAAGTTGTTAGAAAAGAAGCTATAGGAAATTGAATTTAGTTTTTGAACTACTAGGCCATATTTGAACAAAGAAAAAAATGATTGGTCAAAATTTTGAATTTTAATGCAATAGTACAAAAAATTCAGGACAAAAATAAGAGTAGGCATATGTCTAGGCACATTAATGTTGGAATTATTTAGAATAATTGAGAGGGGGGGTGAATTAGTTATCCAAGGTCCATATGTACAAATAAAACTTTGCACAACTTAGTAAATCAATATCCATAAGACTTTCATGCATGCATCCATTAGATCATACAATCACTTAAACTTGTAGATTAAATTCCTAGGTCAAATTAACTTTGCAATAATATAAACATGAAACATAACAGATTCAATAACACATTTGACACAAGGATTTTACATGGAAACCCAATTTGGGAAAAACCACCAATAACATGCTACTCATTCTCACTCTTCTAAAGTGATGCCCTATGAAAGGCCAACCTTGTTAAAGGTTACAATGCACACTTTTAAATGTGACCTGGTTAGATGATTTCAATCACCCTATGAGGAGTGAGCCTTATTAGAGGACTTTAGATCATTCACTTAGAATGTCACTTGGTTAAAGGATTTAAAAATGGCTATTAGGTCAACATTAATCCAAAGGATTTATCCTAGATTGGTACAATGATTAGAAAGTAATAGTAAGGTTTGATCTGATAACAAATTTACAACTCACTTGTAGATTACAAATCTCTATTTCAATCCTCCATTCTACTTGGCTTTTACACACTTCAGCTTTGATAGCTTGTTCACCCTTCAAGCATTCATACTCTTAAGCCTTCTTACTTTGCTTGCCAATATAAATCTCTTATATACAGTCATTAAATGAAGAAATACCTTGGACCTCTTGTCTAACTTAGATTCTCAAAAATTACCAACCTTTCTTTTGCTTAGTTATCTCTATAAATAGAAAATTAAGATATTTTTCTGTTCAACCTCTGTCATCCTTTTTAGGGTTAGGTGGGATTAGGTAAGATTCAATGAATCTACCCATCTTTTCATTTGAGTCCCTTCTAAAAACGTCTTCTCCAATCCTCTTTAAATTTGCCTCAAAATGGTTTACCATGAATTCCGTGCCACCAACTCATCATAGTTATCTTCCAAATGCTTCATACAATTTAAGAAAATAAAATAGTCAGCTCAAATTTGTCAAATCTATGATTTAATAGGAATACTAGCACTCGACATCAATATGTTGTCACTTATCTTCCATACTGATCTTCCACTCATCATCCACTAGATAACTTGACAAACACTAAAGTTTATTGGTTCTTGACATCAACTAAACTTTACTCGGCTTACACTAAGTTCACTCAGCATACACTAGGTCTTCACTTTACTCGGCTCCAACTAATTTTTTGGTCAACTTGCACTAACTTTTCTTGACACCTATTGTCTACTCGATCAACCTTGATAGACTTAATTCTTCGTACTTGTTCTTCTAGACATAGTCAGTGTATCCAACCTTTGTAGCCCTAAGTAGATAATCAATACACTATATCAACACTATCTTAATTGATCTTTGTGCTCTTTTTTCATATCATAACTCAAGTTTTCCTCTAGGTGCTCTTATTATCACATTTGATCAAATCATCTCCATCAATCAAATAAATGATAGTACTCAAATCAACTAGGCAATTGTCTTACCAGCAAGTAGCACGTTTGACATTAGTGAGAAAAAAATGATTGAAACACATTCTCATACTTATGTCAATCTATTTTCAACAATCTCCCTCTTTGAAATTGATGGAAAACAATACTAACAACAATACTAAAAAGAAAATAATTCCTTGTATTGAAATCTCTCCCTCTATCAGCAGCTTTCATCTTCTATATAGGCTACAAATTTATTTTATGATCAATAGACAATCAACATATCCTTATGACTCCCTCTTAATCACTCCCTCTTTCTAGTATTTAGGTATCTTTGTACTATGTTGTTCTTATATCTCTCTTAGCACTATCTCCCTCTTATTAGGTAGATGTATGTCATTGTGTTTGGTATTCTGCATTTCTCCCTTTCACTATTTTTCCCTATTTTTATTTCTCCCTCTTTGACAACAATGCCAAAGAATTGTCATCTTAATAAGATGTTAACACTTTTAGTTTCTTCCTCTATCACCTAGCTTGTGACTAATCTATAACTCCAACTCTTTGATTACTTTAGTCAGCTCCTAAAATAATATCCACTACATCAATGTGTAACACGTCAATTATCTTGGTTGATGCAGGACACTACTTATTCTACTTAAATAGCCTTTGATAGGGGTATAACCCCTAGTTTACCTCTTAGATACTCATAAGCATCCTTAGTAATTCTTTTGTGAAGATAATAGTTATCTTCTCTTTTGTATTCACATATTCCATCTTCACCTCTTTGTCTTGAACTTGTATATGAGCAATGTTAGTATGCTAATAGAAACCAAATTTAAATAAAGCTTCTACAAACTAAACAAAATTCATAAACTTCAAGATAGACTAAGATGAGCTCTCAATTGAGAATATGAGCCATTAATGGGCTCTCTCAATGAAGCTCTCTTGTTGAGTGGCTTTGTCTAAATAGATAGGATGTATGCTCAAGCTTATGCTTCAAAAAGGGCTTCAAATGGAGTTGGAATTTGGGTGTGAGTGTATGGTTTTGATGTAAAATGGCTTCTTAAAATGGCATTATGAATTTACTTCATGGATTGTGTTGTTTTTCAAAGGGGAAGGATCCAATTTATAGGCAAGAGGCTTGAGGAATTGAGAGCTAAGATGCAAGGATGGGAAAAAGCTCATGGAGGGCTCAGATTGCATGAGAGGAGAGCACATGGATTGTGCTTCCTTACAACCAATCAAGGAGTGACACATGTCACATGGTGAGAGGATGGAGGAAAGGGGAAGGATGAGTCAACAAAGCAGGCTCAAGGGATAAAATCTTCATAAAGGCCCTCATAATGGCTTGTAAGAGCAATAAAAGGGCTTGGAAGAGTCATTTATGGCCTAGTGAGCTTCTTAAAGTTTTATGGTTGAGATATTTTGAAGGAGATGAAAGGAATTTCGACTTGGGATTGATTAGGAGGGTTTTAAGCTTTCTTAGGATTGTGCAAATGATTAGAGGATGGATTAGGATGGTTTAGGATTAGCTTAGGGATAGGCAAGTGTATGGCATTTAATGAGGGTGGGTGAAGGAGGAGATATTTGTTAACTTTGGCTTGGGTTAGTAAGTCTTAACCCATGTTTAGAGAATGTGACAAGGTTAGGAGGGGATTAGGATTAGGTTTAAAGACATCTTCTAGAAGAGTCTAGACTTTGGATGAGGATAAAGACTTTCTAGAATAGTCTAGAATTTCCTAGGATGAGGATGAAGACTTTCTAGAAGAGTCTAGAACTTCTTAGGATGAGGATAAATTAGATTTTTAGGAAATAAATAAAGTTTTATTTATTTCAAGGGTTTGGGTTGAGGAGATATTTATTAAAACTTTTTTAATAAACATGAGGATTAATATTTAATCTTAATTAAATATTTTGAGTTGGGATTAGGGGTAGGAAATGATGGGATTAGCCTTTAATCAAAATTAAAGAAGGGTTATAAGATTTTGGAAGAGGTTAGTGGTCTTAAGGAAATTGGCCAAGTTTTGGGCAAAAAATAAATTTTTTATTTATTTTGGGTTTTTTGGTCAATTTATTAATTAAATAATTAATAAATAAGGAAATAATGTTTAAATAAGATTTAAACATTTTTGGGAGGGATTCTTTAATTAAATATTTTTAATTAAGATAAAGGGATTTAATGGCATAAAAATTAATTAATTAATTAATTAATTAATGATGATGTCATCAAGAATTTTTCAGAAAATAAAAATACTTTATTTTCTAAAGGTTTTTAGGTGTCTACAGAACTAACTCTCTTAAGTAATGATACTTGATTGCAATGTGCTTAGTATTTGTATGCATCACATGGTTTTATGATATATATTTAGAGCACTTGTGTTATCACAATAAAGCATCACAGGTTCAGTAATTTCATCCTTCATACCTTTGAGTAGTCGTTTGTTCCATACAATGTTTGTACAATTTTATAGCAGCAACATATTTAGCTTCAACAGTAGATTGAGATATGTAATTTTGTTTCTTGCTAGTCAATGTAATCAACCTTTTTTCCTAAGAAAATACTCCTCCACTAGTGCTCTTTTGATCACCAATATTTCTAGCCCAATCAACATTAGTGTAGGCTCTCAACTCAAACTTCATTTTTTTTTTAGTATAGACCATAGTCTTTTGTTCCTTTCAAATATCTCATTATTCTCTTAACTTCCATCGAGTGATTCTCCCTGGGATTAGCAGAGAATCTTGCAACTATCCCAATAGATAATGCAATATTAGGTCTGCTATACACTACATATAACAATTTACTAATCATAAACCTGTATAATGTTTGATTCACCTCAACAAAATCATCATTCTTTGACAACTTGTGTCTTGTCACCATAGGTGTGCTTACTAGCTTGGAATCTTCCAATCCAAAAAATTTTAGTATATCCTTTACATACTTAGAGTGAGTGATGTATATACCATGCTTCATATGACATACTTACAAACCCACAACAAACTTGATCTCTCCAAACATAGACATATCAAATTCTTTATTTATTTCATTTGTAAAGGATTTATATAAAGTATCTTGACCTCCAAATATGACATCATCAATAAGAGTTTTAGATAGTAACATACATTTATCTTGCTCTATCTTCAAGTACAAATTGTTGTTATCATCAGTCCTCTCAAATCCAATCTTCACAAGATAATTGTGAAGCCTTTCTTACCATGCTTTTGGTGCTTGCTTTAAACCATACAAATCTCTGTGCAATCTAATACCATTTTTTTTTTGTTAGCATCATCAAATCCTTATGGTTGTTCTATATATACCTCTTCTTCTAATATGTCATTTAGAAATGCAAATTCAACATCCATTTGATAAACTTTGAAACATTTGTATATAGAGTAAGCAAGCAGAGTTTTTACTCCTTCGAATCTTGCAACAGGGGCAAAAGTTTCTCCATAGTATATCCCTTCTTATTTTGCATACCCTTTGCAAACTAATTTTTCCTTATTCCTTGTAATTTCACCATTTTCATCTAACTTGTTTTTGTACACCCACTTAGTGCCAATCATATTTTAATCTTCTGGTCTAGGAACTAGAGTCCATGTCTTTTTCTTCTCAATTTGTTCAATCTCTTTGTTAATTGGCTTTACTCTAGTCCACATCTTCTGAGGCATCTTTCACTATTTTAGTTTCATGCATGCTAAGAAAACATGTATCACTCCTTAGCTTGTTTCTTGTCATTGGTCTTGCATCTTTATCTCCAATAATTTATGTGGCAGGGTGATGTCTTTTGATATACTTTGACAATCTTGGTTGTAATCTATTTTCCTCATTTGGCACTTTTGAATCACTATGTACTTCTCTATCAAGTAAATCAACATCTCTTTCATGTATATTAAGCTCATAATCAGAACATGCAGCAGTTTCAGTCTACAACTTGGCACCTGATTGTAGCTTGATTCCTAAATGTAGCTCAACATTCATTATATGTGACTCAGAAGTCACCAAAACTTGTTGTTTATTTGCATCTTGATTTACAACATCTTAATCAACATGCATACCTTCATAAAAGTATACAAAAGATTTGTATTCCTTTGGTTCCTTCATAGGTTTAGCCTCATGTACCTTTGTATATTCATCAAATTTCACATTTGCACTTTTCACAACTTTATTACTATTAGTATTTAAACACATTTAAGCTTTACTTCTTGTAGAATAGCCAAGGAATTTACCTTCTTCACTTTTTGCATCTAATTTATCATTCTTGAAATCTTTGAGAATATAGCATTTGCTTCTAAATACTTTAAAATATTTTATATTGGGTGAGTATCCATGCCATAGTTCAAAAGGTGTTGAATGAGTACCTTTCTTGACTTGCACATAGTTCAAGGTATATATAGCTATACTTATAGCCTCTCTCTAGTATTTCAAAGCAATATTCTTCTCCATCATGAGAATCCTAGCATAGTCCATTACAGATCTATTCATATTTTTAGTAATTCCATTTTGTGGAGGGTTCCTAAGGGCAGATGTCTATCTTTTGATTCATCTGTCATTATAGAACATCTCAAACTCATTTGATGTAAATTCTCCTCCTCTATCAAATCTCATCCATTCTAGACTTTTACTTGTTTCCTTCTCAACTCTTGCTATGTACCACTTAAACATTCAAAAAATATTAGATTTGTGTTTCAGAAACATAACTATCATCATCCTAGACTAATCATCAACAAGTAACATAATGTAGTTATCACCTTTGTAGCTTTGCACATTAATTGGTCCACATAAGTCAGTATGAACAATCTCCAAAATTCCTTTAGAGGTGTGAGTCCTACTCTTAAAACTAGACTTTGTCATTTTGCCTAACTGATATTATTTGCAAATTATACTGTCAGGTTTCTTCAACTTAGGAAAACCTCTAACTCTTCTCATGTTACCAATATTAACCAAGTTATCAAAATTAACATGACATAATCTCTTGTGCCATAACCACACATCATCAAATTCTACAACTAGACAAGTAGCATCATTCATATCAAGGTAGAATAGATTACCTCTAGTTTGATCACCTTTTCCAATTAGTTTTCCACTAGTATCATATATCTTAGCTATCTTGTTCTCAAACTCAACCTTGCAACCTAAGCTATTCAATTGTGACACACTCAACAAATTATAGTTAAGTCCTTCAACATAATAAGCATTATCACATAAAATCTTTTCTGTGAGTTTGATAGAACCTTTTCCTTTTATTAGACATGGTGCATCATTACCAAACCTTACACTATTTCCATCATAATAATTCAAGGTAATAAACTTACTTTTATCTCCAATCATGTGATGTGAACGCCCACTATCAATGAACCATTTGTCATTCTTGCTCACACAAGACACTAATGTAGTTGCCTCATCCTCATTAGAATCATCATGATCGTCAGATGCATCTTTGGTTTCCTCTTTTGCAATATAGTAAGACTTCTTTCCTTTATCTTTGTAACCTTTGGTGTCCTCATCTCTTTTACTTTTGTATTTATCTCCACTTCTATAGTTCTTCTTCTTTGTACATCTAGCAACAATATGACCAACCTCATTGCAATTAAAACACATGATAGGTAACTTACCTTTGAATTTTCCTTTACCTCTATGAAATATCCTTGCTAGTAGTGCTTCAAGCTAATCTACAACCTCCTCATCTATATCACTATCAATGGAAACATATTTTACCCTTTTCTTCTTTTTTTCATTAGGTTCATTCAATGACAGCTTAGCTTTAAAAGTAGATTCCATATTGTTAGATTTGAAGTTGTCAAAATTAGATAGGTAAAAAGAAATGAGCCTACCTAACAAACCTTCAAGATTTAGATTAGAACCTAGTATATATCTTAGTTCTTGTATTGTAGAAACTCTAATAGCATAAATTGGCAGCAGTGTTCTCAAAACTTTTCTTAATACAATATCATCATCTATAGTACCAGTAGCTCCTCTTATACCATTAACAACATCTTTTATTCTAGAGCAATATTGGTCAAAATTCTCACCTTCTTGCATTCTCATATCATCAAACTTAGCTCTAAGACTTTTAGATTTGGCTCTCAAAAAATTTGCATCTCATCCATAGATGGTCTAAAAGGCATCCCACATCTTCATTGCACTATAAAAATCCTTGATGTCATCAAACCTAACATGACTTAGGGTAGAGGTAATCTCCAACATTGCCTAGTTGTGTTCCTTCTTCTTTTTCAGATCTTCAACAGTTAGGGCTTTAGTAGGGTCAACATGCTCAATGGTGATAGTCGATTGTGCATGGTCTCCAAGACCTCCTAAATGTAGCTTCAACAAACTTTTCCATGTAGGTAAGTTTTCTTTCTTAAGCTTGGGTACCTCTCTCTTTGACGTCTTGATCTTTTGCTTCTAGCATCTTCAAACTAGTCCTCTTAAGTAGATGCATTTGATACCAATTATTGGAATTCTTTAGAATAACTGAGAGGGGGGAGGGGGTGAATTAGTTATCCAAAGTCTAGCTGTACAAACAAAACTTTTCACAACTTAGTTAACCCATATCCATAAAACATATTCATGCATGCATCCATTAGATCATACAATCACTTAAACTTGTAGATTACTGACCTAGGTCAAAATAACTTTGCAAAATTGTAATTATGAAACATAATAGATTCAATAACACATTTGACACAAGGATTTTATATGGAAACTCAATTTGAAAAAAACCACCAGTAACATGCTACTCATTCTCACTCTTCTAAAGTGATGCTTGGTGAAAGACCAACCTTGTTAAAGGTTACACTACACACTTCTAAATGTGACCTGGTTAGAGGATTTCAATCACCCTTTTAGGAGTGAGCTTTGATAGAGGACTTTAGATCATTCACTTGGAATGTCACCTTGTTAAAGGATTTACAAATGATTGTTAGGTCAACCTTAATCCAAAGGATTTACCCTAGAATGGTACAATTATTAGAAAGTAATAGTAAGGCTTGATCTAATAATAAATTTACAACTCACTTGTAGATTACAAATCTTTGTTTTAGTCCTCTATTTTTCTTAGCTTTCACACACTTTAGCTCTGATAGCTTTTTCACCCTTCAAGCATTCATACTCTTAAGCCTTCTTGCTTTGCTTTCCAATAACATTCTCTTCTATTTGGTCACTGAATGAAGCAATACCTTAGACCTCTTGTCTAACTTAGGTTCTCAAACATGATTAACCTTGCATTTGACCAACCATCTCTATAAATAGAAAGTTAAGTTCTTTTATCATTCAACCTCCATCGTCCATTTTAGGGTTAGGTAGGATTAGGTGTAATGCCTTGCCAAGGGATCCAAAAGAATTAACCTAAAGTTTTACTAGGTTTTCCAAACAAATTTTTTTTTGAAACATGAAAGATAAACCATTCATATCAAACAAATAGTAATAGAAGCAATAACATACATACAACTAAAAGCATACATAACAGGTTACATTCCTTAAGGATCTCAAGACATTGAGTCACATTTAATCTAACTAATACTAAGTCTACTAGCTACCACATCCACATGAAAGAATAATTAAAAATTCTAATGTCCATAATATACATTTGTTCTGAATGCCTCTTGGCAATTAAATTCAGAATGCTCAATCATCTACTATACATGTCACATGGTATGAAAGGTTTAAAAGAATATACATATGTAAAAATAAAGATACATCATCCTCCTCAAATTCCATGATACAAGTGCAATAAAGTAAATGAAACCATTAATATACATGATACATCTATCCATCAATAAAGATATAACAACCATCATAAAAGATAACCATCCATCATAAAACACAACTAACTAAGTACGCAGTTCCTCCCAACCATCAATAGCATCATTAGACCATCGTGGGCCCTAGCCATCCTTCCACACGTAACATCCCAAGCCACCAAAGAGATCATTAGTATTATCATAGTAGGAATGTCACTCCTAAACATACTACATCATATGCAAAAAGAAATCTAACATGCTACAACATATGCATAAGAAATATAATCCATCGAATAAACAATAAGATGATTCTATAAGTAAATAACATCATCTATCATATGCTAATCATCAATATAAGGATATGTGTCCATCATAATGATACAAAGATAGAATGAAGATAAATGCCAACAAAGAATGCTCCAACCATGGTGTCTTAGACGGATCCCAAATGGTAAGAGTGAAAAACACTACCACCCAACCGCATGGGACCTAAATGGCCCACTCCCACCATGCTGAGGAGATAGTCTTGAGTCTCAAATAGGATATCAAATCACATAACACAAGACAACAAATCACATAACACAAGTACTCTCTAAGTTGAGGAATCCTAAAAGTATACTAACTCAAAGGTTCTAATAAGAATGACATCTAATCCCAGAGGCACAACAAAGACATGTAGGAAACCTACTATGTAAGCAGGAAAGTGTCATTGCATGGATCACGCAAGAGTTACCCTGGTAGTCTCTCAATAGACCTTGACCCCCTAGTGATCCCTATGCGGCCACTAGTATCCTCTCTTACTGATGAGGCATACTACAGAATGCAAAGTCACAACCAAGCATTCTCTCTACTCCCATCCTAGTCTGTACTAGCACTCAGGGCATGGGTGAGAACATACAATTATCTTATTAGGTTCATTTTAATCCCCATTTAGTGTAAATGTTTTCACTTATTAAATAACTTACAATGAGTTACCTTGGCAACCACTTTGGGCCCCTGCCCCCATTGCAAACCACTTCCTGACACTACAAGTAGATAACCTACCCTAGGCTCATGAAATCAAAAATCACAAAATCACCTCATAACTAAACAAGCAATTGGAAAGCATCATAAAGATAATCAAAATAATCACATAGTTCTCCATGAGCAACTGAAAAGCATCCAATGATAATCATAATATCCATCGGTTCTCAATGAGCAACCAAAAAGTATCTCAAAATAGTACTGATTGAAGACTCCCAAAATGGTCAAGTCAAAAACATGTCACAACATGACATCATCAAGATAAAAACAAACACTTCACTCCCATCAAGGCGACTAGAAAGCAATCCAAGTATAATTGATCGATGACTCAAAAATGGTTAAGTCAAGTATCACAAATACATACACCTCAGCTTCACACAAGAATACTTGAAAACAATAAAAATCAGTAAATACAAACATCTCATAGAGCATACCATCACATTTCCATGGTTGGGTTTTAAAAAGATCAAGATCAACATCAGCATGGCATCGCAAACACATAACCCCCAAGCCTTTGGTAACAACCTAAGACTGGTCAAAGCTAGGACGAACCCCAAAACACATGTAGCATAGAGAAACAAGATACAAACATATGTTTTGGTTTTCTTTTTTAATCACATGGTTAAGACAAATATGAGGTTTCAGATTTTGTTTCAAGTATATTTCAAGAGTATAAGATTCTTCTACAAGTCAACCCATTTTTTTTCAAATAACGCATAGAATTATCCCTCCATTAATTTAAACAATTTTCTAAAATAATCAGAAGATAATTATTTACTTATTTAAATAATTGAACTAGTTCCCATTGAATTTTAATAAAATCATTGCATTATTTTACTAAAATCAGTGTTACTAATAATAAAACTCCCTTGATTCCAAGAAGCGTCTCCCATTATTCAAATCACAAGAATAATACTTAATAATTAGTTTACAATTTCCTTAAAAGACTTCAAGGACAATCATTTATTTAAAATAATCTTCATTGATTTTAAGTAAAATCAATCTCATTAATAATTCAATTATTTAATTCCACTAAACACTTATTAATATCTCTTTTCTTTTAATTTGCCCTCATTTAAAAATCCATTTGACTAATAATTAATTACACTTCTTCTACTATGAACTAATCTTAATTTAATTTAATTTAATTAGATTAGTTAATAAATCATATAAAACTAATGCATAATAATAAGATTCTATTTTTAATTCAAACCCAAACCCGAATCAATTTCCAAATCTTGATTCTACTAAGGGAAGATTGCAATAATAATTTAATTCTCATAACTAGATGAAACAATATGCATGCCCAAATTCTAAATTACAAAATTGAAGATTCAGTCATAGAGAATTATTCAAACACACATAATAGACACGATGAAGACATGAAAAGGAAGAGCATAATAAAATATGCAAAATAATCACGAGTGCCTACTTGGACACTGATGCTAATTCGCTATGCCTCAAAAAATTGTAGAGAAGCTCCTCCTCTTAGAACCTTCTCCTTTCTCTAAAAATTCCTTCCTTCTCCAACATTCGCAATTCCTCTAAGAATTGAACCCCCAAGTGACTAGAAGTGCTTGTAGAAGCATATGAGGATGTCCATACACCCTAGGAGAGCCTATATATAAAGGCCTCTAAGATGCATCTAGAATGTGTCCAGGAAGAACTAAGCGATAAGCATGACAACTAAGAACATATCTTCCACGATAAGAAGATAAACATGATGAGGTGTCTAGAATGTTGTAGACACCATGTGCTTCTAAGTGTAGACAACACGTGCATAATTAGAGTGCAAACTCCTATATTGTCAACATGACAACTCACAAGAGTTTGCATACTCCTATGTGAATAAGTATTAAAATAATACACATTACTTAATTAATTAAATTTCTTTATTTAATATTCACTTGACTCCTTTTTAAATTAATTTATTAATTTTAAATCTCATGCACTTATCATGAAATTTTTAATAAATTAATTTCTTTTCCACTTTTAAATTTATTTTCGAAACTTAATTGATAAAATATTTATTAACTTAAATATTAATATTATTTAGCATTTATTTAAAAATGAACTTTAAATATATTATTATTAAATTAAATAAATATTATCACGTTCCAAATTTAAATTTATAACTTTTCTTCAAATTTAATTCTTTTTATTTAATTAATTTCCCAATTAATTAAATAAAAATTAAATATTAAAATTTAATAATAATAATTTTTCATTAAATTAAATCTCTTAATTAGACTTAATTAATAGAAAAATACACCAAAGGCTCATAAAGTAAAATATGAAAACCCATCATAACAAAACACATACAAGGGTTAATATCACGAATTACTTCATCCGATGCATTCGGAGGGTACTCGACTCAGATACTTGTCCTAATTTTAAATTAGGACAAATGGTTTAAAGGGTTTAGGATTTGGACTTGAGAATTTATCTCCCCTCTCTTACCATTGAGATAATGCGATAGGGTACACTCATCCTGGCAATTCAAGAAAGTCAATACTCGGTACCTGCAACCTGCATAAAATCCATGCATGTACATACATAATATATACTAAGCTAAATAGGCAATGGTAGGAAATGATGTATCATGTAGATCCTAACTAGCAGGTGACTACGACTCCCTTCCTTAATCAAATTAGAAATGCCATATAAAAAGAAAACGAACACGCACATCATACACATGCAAGTATGGGGTAAGTATCCATAAGAAAACAAACAGAACAAACCATCTATCTAATCATCATCAATAACTAAAATCACTTGAATAATCATCACGCATACATGAAATATACAGTACCAAATGATCTCATCATATAATAAATTGAATCTAAAACAATATCTGATAATCTAAAAATAATGTTACTAATAATCATCAACATAAAATTGTCCTAAAAAAGTTTGACAATAATAGCAAAATGCAAACTAGGGTAGGCACTACATTAGGTAGTATTCAATGAATCTACCCATCTCTTCATTTGAGTCCCTTCTAGAAACTTCTTCTCCAATCCTCTTTGAATTCACCTCAAAATGGTTTACCATTAATTCTATGCCACCAACTCATCATAGTTATCTTCCACATGCTTCACACAATTCAAGAAAAAAAAATAGTTAGCTCAAATTTGTCAAATCTATGATTTAACATGAATATAAGCACTTGACATCAATAAGTTTCCACTTGTCTTCCATACTAATCTTTCATTCATCATCCACTCGATAACTTGACAAAAACTAAATTTTACTAGTGCTCAGCACTAACTAAACTTTACTCAGCTTACACTATGTTCAATCGACATACACTAAATCTTCACTTTACTTGTCTCTAATTGATTTTCTTCTTGGCTTGCACTAAATTTTTTCGACACCTACCATCCACTTGGTCAAACTTGGCAAACTCAATTTGTCTTACTTGTTCTTTTAGACTTAGTCAGTGTATCCAACTTTTGCAGCCTTAAGTAGATAATCAATACACTATATCATCATTGTCTTAACTAATCATTGTACTCCTTTTTTATACCATAACTCAAGTTTTCTTCTAGGTGCTCTTGTTATCATAGATCAAATCCTCTTCATCAATTAGACAAATGGTAGTACTCAAATCAACTAGGCAGTTGTCTTGCCAAGAAGTTTGCTAGGAAGTAGCAAGTTTGACATCAATGACAAAATAATGATTGAAACACATTGTCATACTTATGTCAGTCTATTTTCAACACTTAATCAAAATCAAATAATGATATTTTTAATAAGATTATAGATATAAGAAGTAGATTCATGCCCGGATGTGACACATATTTTTAGGTATTTTTATTTCAAGTAAATAATTAATTATGAATTTTCTCCTATAGTTTTATCGAAATAAAAAACTCTGGTATCTGATCACCTTAACTAATTTAAAACTCTACAAAATTTAATTTTCTTTATAGTAGAAGAAGTATATAATATGACAGATCTTTTGGATTTTAAAAATGTTATACCATTTGAAAGTTATATTTATTTTTCAATTAGTCTGTCAATCAATGCTTTATGCATAACTCCATTAGAAAATGAGTAATAATTACTTACTGCACTCATAATTTGATAGACATTGGATTTATGGAGAGATAAAAGCATTCTTAAGAAACCCTTTTTATTTCATCAAATTTGGGTGAAAAAAAAGTCATCAACTACATGTTTGAAGTGAAAATACACAAGAACAGGCCAAAAACATGTTTTTGGGACATTTTTAAGTTGGCCATGTAGAGTTGGTATCGAAAACAATACTAGGCCTTATAAAGGTATTAATATTTTGGTTTGGTACTAGGATGGGTGGGAAAAAAGTTAGAATATATTTTGAAATGCTTTGAGGAATTTCAAAACTACATAGTTTTTAGATTTCCACTTTTTGACACACCATGATCCTGCAGATACCCATGACATTGAAAATACTTTTTATATGGTTTCCATGATGACCAATATGTGCAAAAAAGATGCCATAGCCCAAGCTAGGTGGATGATCAAGGTGGATACTTGGAGAAAGATTTTTCAAATCATAGGATGTAAGGAAGTTCAGGATAAGAGAAGAAGTGAGAATGAATATCAAAAGAAGCTTAATATAATTGAGAAGGATTTACAAGAGAGAGGGAGAGATTTGAATTTAGAGAAAGACCTAATTAATACAAAGATGTTCTTTAGAAAGATTTAGAATATCAAGATTCAAAGCTAGGAAGTTAGAGCTAAGGCCAACTGGTTGCAAGATGGTGATAGAGACTCTAAATATTTTTTAACCTTATCAAAGCTAAGGAAAAAAGAGAAATAATTGAAGGTATATGTATTGATGAAGGTATCTCCAATGATAATAAAGATATCCTAGAGGTTTCTTATTAGTTCTATAAGAAGCTTTTTAGTTTGGAAAAAGATGCTAATAATGTTGATGTTATAAACAAGTGTGTTACTCTTATATCGAGGAAGTTTCTATGGATCAAGCCATATGTATTGATCTCACTATCAATGCTCAAGAAATTAATGACACTCTTTCCTCCATGGCCACTAGTAAATCCCCCGACGAGGATGGATTCCCTACATTGAATTTTATAAGAAATACAAAGATTGGATTTCAGAGGAGCTTCTCTTGGTATATAAAGAGGCTTTTGAGTTTGGTACTTTTGGTGAATGCATTAACAAAGGGATTATCAAACTACTTCCAAAAGGTGGTGATAATTCCTACATTAAAAATTGGAGACTTGTCACTCTTCTAGTCTTCCATTTAAAATTCTTGCAAAATTGTTAGCCAGAAGAATTGTTGGGATGCTTAACAAGATTGTTTCAATTACTCAAACTAGCTTTATTAAGGGGAGATATATTTTAGAGAATCTCAGTACTAGATGGGAAGCTATGTAGTGGGTCAAAGACAATGGGCAGAATGTGGGTGCAGGTTCTTTTGGACTTCGAGAAGGCTTTTGATAGAATTGAGTGGAAATTTGTGATCAAAGTGTTGGAAAGATTATGGTTCCCTTCCTCCTATAAATGGGTTGACATCTTGTTCAAAGATTCAAACATTGTTGTCTATATTACTAAAGAGTGCTTTGATTCTATTTCTTTGGGAAGATCTATTAGACAAGGATGCCCATTAGCTCCCTCTCTTTTTATGTGGCTACAGATGCTTTAACATATATACTGAATGCTAAGGAGTTGGGTCCTCCATTGAAGGGTATTTCTCTACTTAACCATAATGATCTCCTTCTTGAACAATTTGTTGATGATAAAATCCTTTGTGGAGTTAACTGAAGCTAATTTTGATAATATGATGAATAGATTGCAATTCTTTTGTAAGGCCTATGGAGCTAAGGTTTCCTAGGGGAAATCCTCTATTCTTGGTTGTCTTGACTCCCTCCTAATTGGATTGGGAGCCAAGAGTTGAAATGGTTTGGTCCAAATCACATTGTGAGATACCTTGGTATCCCCTTTTATGTTGAACCCTCTTTGAAAGATATGTGGAACTAGGTTTATAGTAAAATTGAGGATAAACATTTAAAATGATAAACTCATATGTTGTCACTTGTTGGGAGAGCTCAAGTTGTTCAAAAGGTTCTTTCTTCATACACTGTTTACTATGCTTCAGCTTGGTTGTTCACTAAGTGTCAAAATGTGAAAATTGAAAAGACCTTAAGGCACTTTCTCTAGTTGGATGGTTTAGGATATAAGAAGAGACATAGTGTGAACTAGGATTGGTTTTTCTACCATAAGAATTTAGAGGGTTTGGGCATGAGAGATGTCAAAAAGAAAGGGATTTCCTTAGCTACTAAGTAGATTCTCAATTCTCTTGGTGGCAGTGAGTTGTGGAAGGTATTGGTAAGGAACAATATTACTAGGTCTATTATTAAGAAAAGTAAAAAATGAGATAATATTCCTTTGATTGACATTGTTCTAGGTATTTTAAGGTTAGAGTTGTTGGATTAAAAAAATTCATTCTATTTGGAAAGCTTGGACTCAGGTAAGAGTGTTGATTCATTCAAGGTATATTGTTGGGAAGAATCTGTACTACTATTCAGTCAAGGATAGATCTTTATGGTGGGGTGTTTATCTTAATGATAAACCTTTGGCATTAAGTCAAAGTTTCTCAACAAAAATTTGGAACAAAAAGGACATTTTTGTGATATACATTATTATTATCAGTAACTAGATGGGTTTTTGGGAGGAAATCAAGAGTAAATTTAATATCCCTAATCCTCCAAAGAAAACTTTTACTCTTTTTAGTAATGCTCTTGGTTATTTTTTTCCTAGTAAAAGATTCAATACTCACCATTTTCTAGAGTAGGTTTGGAGGCAAGATGGTAAGCTTATGGGTGAGTTTTCTAGCAGCCAAATTTATAAGCTTCTTAACCATAGTATGAATAATTTTTATAGAATTAATCAGGTTTGGGGTATTGATTGGTCTTATGCTAGATGGAAATTTATTTTTGAACTTTTTTGGCACTCACATGTTGCACCTAAAAAAGGTTGTTTCAGATGGTTCCTCCTTTTAAAAAAGCTTCCTATGGGTTCTTTTCTTTCTAGTAATGGTAAGAAGCCCATTGTTTTCTTACTTTGTCATTGTCCTGAATCCTTTGAGCGACTTTTTTTTAGTGCAAGTTTGCAAAAAGGATTTGGTCTTTTTTTTTTGGTAATTCTTTTAAATGGAATCATAAGCCCAGTTTGTCTTGGCATGAAATTCTTGTTGGGTATGTTGAGGTTTTTGATCTGAAGTTAAGTTCTTTTTGGTTTTCTCTCACTAATGAAATTCTATGGTTCATTTGGAAGAAAAGGAATGAGGAAATCTTCCAAGGGTGGAAAAGAGAATTTACGATTTTTCTTAAAACTCACCCTTCTTTTTATCACTCCACATGTTATGGTGGTAATTAAAGTGCCATAGGAAAGATTTATAGAATTGTTGAGGAAGGGCAACATGTTGCTATTCAAATATGACATCCTAATGTCCAATTTTGTTTCCTAGCAAATGGATCCAAATATACCTAGTACTTTCAGACCTTCTCACTAGGGTGGTCTTGTTAGCCATGAGGAATATATCCATGTTCAATAGGATGATTCTCATTTTGGTCAAATAGAAATTACAAGGATCTTATTTTAGGAGCCTAGTTGAAAGTTCTTTCTATGGAGATGGTTGGAACCTAAATAATGTTTGGTTCATAAGTAATGTAAATGACGGTTGGGATTGACTATTGGATCTATTTTGGGTAGTTGATTTTGTGTAGGTCTATATATGAACTTGCTAAACTTGATATGTTATAATGTAATTGTAGTATTGCTATATGTGTAAGGTTGTAGTGTTTGGTGTTCCTTCAATTACTAAATGCAATTCTGGCATCTAGTTCTATTTTGTTGTATTTTTCTTTTGTAACTTGTTGATCTGCTATCTCAAATATAAAATAAAAGCTTTTAGTGTGAAAAATGATTAGTGGTAGTGACCATAAAAAATAGTGGTTCATCATCCCAAATAATTCTAACCTACACTATACCTCATTTAGTGCCTACCCCTAGTTTTCTTTTCAATTATTATTCTTGAACTCTTTTAGGCCAGCATTATGATTATGTTTGATGTTAGTGGTATTTGATTTTCAGATTGTTCGATATTGTTTCATACTCAATTGATTATATGATGAGATTATTTTGGTACTATTTATTTCAGGTATGCATGATTATACTTTGATGGATGATTGTATACAATGATTCCATTTATTTCATGATGATAGTTAGATGGATTATTGGTATGCATTTTCTATGGATACTTAACCCATACTTGCATGTGTATGGCGTACCTATAAGTTTTATTTTATGTATGATACTTCTGATATGGTTGAGGGAGGGAGTCATAGTCATCTGCTAGTTGGGATCTACATGATGCACACTTCCTACCATTACCTATTTAGTTTAGAATATATGCGTATGTACATGTGCAACTTTTATGTAGATCATAGATACTAGGTATTGACTTCCATGAATTGCCAAGATGAGTGTACTTTATCACAATATCTCAATGGTAAGCAAGGGGGGATAACTTTTGAGTTTGAACCCTATCCTTAAACCATTTGACATAAAAAATAGGGCAAGAACCTGAGTTGTATACCTTTTGAATTTGTCAAGTGATGTAAATTCATGATTATAACCCTTGAGTTTGATCTAGTATTTGTGCTTTATAATGGGTTGTCATTGTTAATCTTGTAGGTCTTTGGTGATTTTTGTTTTGATTAAATCAATTCAAAAGAATAATTAATGATTTAATTTAATGGAATATTATGAGGAAAATTTGATATTTAATTAATTGAGAAATTAATTAAATAAAAAGAATTAAATTTAAAGATAAAGTTATAGTTCTAATTTTGGAGCATAATAATATTTATTTTATTTAATAAAAAGACATATAGGAGATCATTTTTAAATAAATGCTAAATATTATTATTACTTAAATTTATAAATATTTTTATCAAAAATGTCTCAAAAATTAATTAAATAGAGAAAGAAAATTATTTAATAATGTTATTTTAATTAAATGGCAAATGGGTTCTACATGAATATTAAAATATAATTAAATAATAAAGGTAAAGGGCTTTTTGTGTGATTGCACAATTAAGGCCCTAAATTAGGGAAGAACTCTTTATTAGTGATTTAGAGTTCATTTCTTAAGGACTAGGTTTTGGAGGAGCAATTTCAGAGGAGTTTTTCAGAAAGAAAAGGAAATACTTATGTGCTTAGTGCATTGTCAAATTAGCATTATATTCAAGTAGAATCTTGTGGTTAATTTGTGCAGTAGATTTCCATTCTTAAATTTCCTATCTTCTTCATGCCTGGATAAATCTGTTCTCAAAAATTTAGATTTGGTTGATATAATTGTGTTGTAATTTACTGGTTTCTTTTCTTGATCATGTCCGTGAATGAATTAGTTAAATTAAAACCCTTATCATTTATCTTAATTGTTCTTCATTCTAAGATTATTTGTATATGAGTTTTGAGAATTTAGAAAACCTTGTTTTGTTAATATAATAGAATGTTTTTAATCAAGTAGGGTTTGGGAAGATAAATTGTTTTCTAAAAAAGGAAAATCTAAATGGTTGAGGTTTTCCCTATCATATCTAATTTCACAATCTTTGTTAAAAATATATATTTAAAAAAAATGTTTTAGCAAGTTTAGGTGGCGAGTGGGGGGGCTTATTGGTTGTTTTTATATTTTAAAATATTTTTAAAAATGAAATTGGTGGGCAGGACCACCAACCCTCCACCCACCCCTTACCTTTTACCCCTGCATAATGGCGAGAATGTTGTCGACAACCATTTTGGCTGCTACACAACACACTCTATTGTCGTGACAGCAGGTAATATCATAGGCAATACTTTGTTGTCGCACCAGTAGAGCTACTGCAGCAACACTTCAACCCATGGGCTTTAAAAAAATAAAGATGTTAATTTTTATTATTATTAATTTTTATTAAATTAAAATTAATTTAATAACAATTTTATTAAATGTTAAATTTAATGAACATTTTAATTATTAAATGCTAGATTTAAATTTAATAAATGTTTATAGTAGTTAAATGTTAAAATTTATCAATATTATTATTATTAGACTAATGATTACTTTATTAATAATTTAATATAAGTTATTTTATTAATTAGTCATTGATTATTATCTTTAATATTCTAATGATTATTGATTAACATTTATAATATTTAATTAAATTTAGAATTACTGTATTATGAAATTGTATATGTAAAGTAAAATTTGGACATTGTAAACTTTATCAAACTAGAAACTTACAATGAAATGAAAACTTGAACCTTACCATTAACCAAATCTATGTGTTTTCAAAATCAAATAAAACTATGAAACTACATTGTCTGTTGTATGTTTTCTTGTATGTCAAGTTTGGGGTTGACTTAGAGTGTTGACCAACTTCAAGATGCCTACCAGAGGCTGAGAGTTATTATTTTGATGATGTCTTGAGATGCCATGATTTTGTAGATATGTACTTGATTTTGAATCAATCATGTTAGGATGATTGTACGGGTAAAATCTATGATTTTGATCAGTGATGTTTTTCAATGCTTTCCAGTTACTTGTTTAAGAACTTATGTGTCTTTTATGGTCGTATGAGACCCTCTACCTTTACTGGGCTTAGGGTAGGTTATCTATATGTCTTGTTGGGAAGTGGCTTGTAATGGAGGCCAGCACCCTAAAGAGGCTACATGGGTAACCCATTGTAGATTATTTTAATAAGTGATAACACTACATTAAATGAGAGTAAAATAAATTAATAAGAGTCTTTATCTTTCCTTGCCCATGCCTTGAGTGCTAGTATATGCTAGGATGGGAGTAGAGAGAACACTTGGTTGCGACCTTGCTTTGTTAGTATTCCTTGTTAGTACAAAAGGATACTAGTGCCACACAGAGTCACTAGGGGGGTAGAGTCCAGTGAGGCTGCTAGGGTAAACTTAGAGTTGACTCATGCGATGACACTTGCCTGCTTACATAGTAGATTTCCTATGTGGGTGATCCCACAATAATGGGTTCCACTTTTTGACCAATTTTGACACTGAAATCAATATTTTTGAAACAAACCTCACGTTTGAGTGACTATATCTTTAAAAATATGAATAATTTCAAGATGACATAAACTAGTGATTTGTAAACTTTAAAAAAAAATTATTTATGTCAATTTTTTCTTCTCCTCTGAAAAGTGGTACATGTTAAAATTTAATTTTTTTAAAGAGTGATAGTCTGTTTGACACACATAACTTTTTTTCAATAAAAGATAATGAGGTAATTCTTTTGGCATTAGATTTATAACATCAATATCTAGAGGATGCATTTGGCTTGATTCAATTTGGTTTAATATTGTATAGTTTATGAATTTTTGAAGTGACACCAATTGTAATTCATACATACATTCATTTTGACATAGATAACTTGAACTCAATTTATCATAAAATGATTTTTTTTTCTTAATAGAAAGCTATCTCAATAACCTATTTCCTAGATATTTTTAAATTTTTTTAAACATAATTTACTAATTTTCTCAAAGTGTCAAAGTCGGTTGATGTTCAATCGGCAATGACCATATAATGAGTTAAACTCATATTTGAAAGTCTTAATGAATATAATATGTATTACAATTATAGTTGTTGGAAAGCTTGCTCTAAGAAGCACAAATTGACATTTTTTATTTTAGTCTAGGAGATCAATCATTTTCAATTTTGAGTGTCAAAAGAGCCAATTTTATTTTTTTCAGAAAAGAGGGTCAAAAATTTGTAATTCAACATGTTCACCGCGAACATGGTGTTTGCAATGAACATGTTTTATGAATTCATTGTGAACATACATAGCTAAGTTTTCCAGTAACCAAAAATTCAATTTAGCATGTTCTCACGAACATGTCATATTGTTTATGTTCGTGTGAACATTCAAAAAATGTTTATGTCACTAGCAGACAAGTCATTTTAAAAATAATGTGAAGCCATACTTACCAAGTCATACCAGGTGACATGTTTATATAGTTATTGCGTGAAATTTATCTTGAGGCAAGGGGTAAATTCTTTTTAATAATGATTTTATAATGGGAAACAAGAAAGGAAAGCAAAGCAAATATGCAAGAAAGAGATTTGACAAAGCAGAACAAAGAAATCTTCATAAGACTGTTGCATGTTATCATCGAATTAAACAAAGTATGTAATTTTATATATTATTTTTTTTTATGGTCTTAAATTTAATTATGTTTCAATCTTATTTTTTATCTAATTTTATTTATTTATAAATTTTTTGCAAACAATCAACTAGGTGAAGGAAATGTTGAAGAAGGCTCAACAAAAGTAGAAGAAGTGCATATGGGAGAAAGGTCAGGAACACTCCCTACAGAATCTAAAACAATGAATGTTGAAGAAGGTTCAAGATCACTCCCTACAGAGGTTCAAATAACATAAGTCAAAGAATAGTAAAAATCTTTCACTGTAGAATCTCAAAAAATGAATGTTGGAGAAGGCTCAAGATCGCTCCCTAAAGAAATTCCAATAATAGAAATTAGAGGAGGGTCAGGATCAAGTGTAGGAACTGGTATGGATGAACTCCTAAATATTGCCAATCTATAAAGAATGGTATTTCTCATAAAAATTTAAATCATTTACTTAAAATGGATGTGGATAAATTGAGAAGACTTGCAACTATTGTTCAGCCCTTAAGTTTGTCTAAGAAAAGGTCAATGAATAAGAATATAAGAGAAATTATGACTAAATTTGATAACATTGAAACACTTGAACAAGCTCAGTTGCTTTCACTTTTGCTTACACAAATTAAGTTGCAAGAGGCATTGAAATTGTTAGGTGTAGACACAACATCAAAGAAGAGAAGATTTTCTAATATGCAAACTGATGTGATTGAAAATGTTAAACAAGGTTCAAGAAACATAGGAAAACACTCTCAAACTAAAGATAAGTCTGTGGCAAGAAAAGTGATGTTGATGTCTATTGTAAATAAGAAGATGACCCAAAATAGACAAATATCTTCAATTTCGTCTAAAATGGTTTTTAGTAAGAAAACAATGAGAGAATATGTTAAGAGAAGATTAATTGTGGATGACAGTACTATGGACAACAATTGGGCAATCATGTGTAGAGCACCTCGTTGATAATATTGAAGAGTTATCAAAAAAATTAGTCATATCATTTTGGATTGATAACACTCATCCTTCATCAAATAGTAGAGATATTATTAGGCATAGGATTGCATTTGGTCAATATGAACATCATACAAAATATTGGTTGGACACAACATAACATGAGTTATATGTGTCATTTTGTAGCGAACATCTTAATGTAAAAGTTTGGTAAAGATTGTTTGAAAAATTGAAGCCATACTTTATGAGGTCAAAAAAAGTGTTTGAAACATGTTGTTGTCATCATCATATTGAGTTTGATCTCCACTATTAGGTATTTTGAAAGCTTGTAGAAGACACATATGGTTTTCATGCTTCTCCTCCTAGTAGGAGAAGTGAGTTTATATCATCCATTCTATGTGACAAAGTAGATGATCCAGCTAGTCAAATAAATTGCATCAAAGGATTATGTGAAACATGTGGTGAATTGGCTCTATTTCCTTTGAAAATTGAATTGCAAAAGTTACAAGTATGTGAAGAATGAAAAAAAGTTGGGGAAAGAGACAAAAAGGTTGGAATATGTTGAAGAGGAATTACCTATTCTAGCATTTATGGACAAATTTAAGAATTTGATTCAACCTTATATTCGTCACGCATTTTTTGCAAAGTGGCAAGCACAACAATTTCAAACTTGAGAGATAATTTCTCACTTGGAATGATTGTATCAGTTGTTAATTTTGCAGATAACTATTCCTTTGTTCATCAGAAAGCAATTCAATTAGATTATTACTTTTCTAAGCAAGTCACTATTATGGTACATGTTTGTTACAGACATGCACAGTTAGATTTGGATGGTGTTCAGAGTACAATTCAAGCATGAGTAATTAAAAAGGAATATCATTTTTATATAAGTGATGATAAAGAACATGACATTCACTATGTAAAAAATTGCTTCAATATGTTCTTTTCTTCTTTGAAAGAAAGAGACATAAATGTTGATAAGCATTATGTTTGGTCTGATGGATGTGCTACATAGTTCAAATCATTTAGACCATTTTATGCATTATGTAGATATCATCGTAGTGAGAATGTAAAACACATATGAAATTTCTTCGAGAGTGGCCATAGAAAAGGTGAACATGATGGTGTTGGAGCTTGCATCTAATGTGCTCTATGAAAGTATCAAATGAATTATTAGGGAGTTTGTGTAAATGATGCACATGTTGTTGTTGAATGGTGTAAGACACATTTTACATCAGACGAGGTCGAGACATCGTCAACAACGAGTTGATAGGTACCATATAGAGTCTTTTCGGAGATAATAGGTATGGATGTGTACATGTTCCTTACATTCAGTCATGAGTACAGATAATTGCAATTGGACATTGAAGACAAGAGAATACTCATATTTTTGTGACAGTTGCATTGATGAAGACTATCAAGAATGCATCAATCAAAGACATGGATATACAAGTGCATGGATTTCGGTACCACTTGATGTTACCAATACATTTGATAAAGATGATGAAAATTTTGATGATATTCCATTGATTTCTAATGATTATAATCATATCTTTGGATTGGTAAAAGTGGGTAAGTATCATAAAAATTAATCTCAAGTTGTTAGTTAATTTCAACTTGTTATTTAATTACCAATTTGAACTATCTTATAGATACTCTACACATGTATGCCTACTTGTTATGCAGGAGATGTCTTTGCAATGATTGTTGAGCTTGGAAATCATGAAGGTGCCAGTTATTATTTATTGTGATGTACTGCAAAGAGGACTAAGTTATATGATCTTGAAGAAAGTGATGGAATGTTGTTCCCCATAGATATTACATATACATGTGTGCACATACATAAATGAATAAATATATATATCTAGGTAACTTTACATCTATCAAATTTTAAAATATTTAAATTTGTGGTGCAGGTTCTATTGTGATAGAGGGAACATATTTGAAGCAAGACAAAATAGTCCAACATGGAATACACTTTGTTGATTATCAACTTGACAACAAGGTTTTACAATACAACCACCTGGTCATTACTACCAAGTTTTGTCTACATCCAATCAAACTTAAGCGTGTACATTGCAAGTGGAAACTAGACAGTGAAGATCATGAGAAGATATTACATGTTATAAGTGTACATCATAGTTGAACTAACCTTTGAGATTTATTTTATAATAATTTGAATTAATTTAAAGTTGTTAGTTTACTGTAAAGGGTCATAACTCTTAGTTTATTAGTTTATTAATGTGTTTTTAAATGTACATAAATTTTAATAATATTAATTACCATGGATCATATTGGATCCATTCTCTTGGAAATAAGGTTAATATATTGTTCCTTTGAACTATATTATCTTATTGCCTTGTGTTCTTGGATTTATTTATGACCACATTTGGTTCAAATTAGATTGACTAATGCATGTGTTTGGAATAAAAACCTTTATCATACTTGAGATATTTATACTTGATGGGATCTTGAGGTTCTTGTACTCTTGGTATGTGACCACTTGAGTTCTTCTAGTATTATGGTTGTTGGGACTCAAAATCGAAGCCCTGATTTTGAGTACCTTTGAAAAATCAAACCCTATAAGCGCTTTTTGATGCATTTGTACTTGGCCATCCATTTGAGGCCTAAGAGGTGTTTAATGTTTCTAATACCTTGAATTTAGTGCATCTATGTGTTTCATGATGATAAATTGTCATTCTGAGCCATTTCGTAAAGTCTCGTTTTGAGCAATTTCTAATTATGCATTTTTGCTAAAGTGTCAAATAGCGATAGGAGGTTGTGTTTGCAATTAAATATCTCACACCCAGTAATGTATCATGACTCACCACTTTGCGAATGTGTAGTGTCCATACCAAAGAGCCTTTGTTTCAGATTTCAAGTCATTTTGAATCCATTTAACTAGGTTTTGAATCCCTCAAATTTGGTCATTTATTGATGTCATGCTGATGTGAATTATTCTGAATTCTAGAAACCCCTATTTAACTTGTTATAAATTTGACCCAGTTGACCAAAATGCTAAAATTCATTTTGCATTACATTTTAGAAGTTAGAGACTTGCTATGTTTCAATTTTGAGCCTATGAAAAATCCATTTGATCAATTTTCAAATGTGATTCCAAATGCAATTTGTAACTTTTTACTGGTGTCAAGAAGTGCAGATTTGTCAGAACCCCTATTCATGATGATATATCTTGAAATCCATGATAGATGAGATTGAATGGATTGTACCACTATGTTCTACTCTAAAAATACTTTAAGTGTGTCAATTTTTAAGTCTTGATGAATTCGTCTACACACTTTTCCAAGTCAATTCCATTTGCAAAAAATGTTTTTCTACCATTGTTTCCAAGACAAATTTTGAGTAGCCTACTTTGACCCCTCACCATTTATGCCCAGTTATTTGTCATGAGCCCAAATTGCAGATTTATATTGTTTTCATGATAGTGAACCAACACCCTAGTTTTTGTTTCCCCAAGTGTCAATTTACCTAGTTTTCAAAGCCAAATCCAAATGCGATTTATGGTTTTCTGACATGTTTTCATGTAGGTAATTCTGAAAAGGAAACTTTGACAATTAATATCTTTTGACTGAGAATTTTTCATGAGATGAGATTTGATAGGGTAAGAGATTGTGAAACAAAGAATCAGTTTGTATGGTTTCAGAGCTCAGTCGGGTGTTTTGATCAATTTTTAAGGCCAGTCAACATATACCTTGCAACTAAATTGACAGTTGGCAAAAAGAGGTAAAGTGATTTTCAAAATTTGAATCAATGACGCAGATTGATTCCAACTATAAGCAGGCATTCAATAGATCAATTTGGAAATTCACTTGTATGAAAATGAAATTTTTTTAGTCGGACCCACTTTGGGCCCCACTAATTTCATTAGATTTATGACATTTGTGAGGATTAAGGATTGTTTTAAAACAAATGATTATAATGACATCAACTTTATAAGGTTGATGTATGCATATTGTCATGTAGAGTTAAATGGATATGTGGGGGATTTACATATCTTTATGATTAATGTATTATTTTTCTTTGTGCCTTTTTTTGATAATAAGATGAGCCTGGTCAGTGTTTGGGTAATGGAGTGGAGTATCCCTCCATGCTAGTCTACAATACATATGGGTCATCATGATAAGTTAGAAGTCTAAATGAAGTTTTATATATATATTGGGTAAAATAAAAATTAAAAAAAATATGACTATGTGGTAATCTGAGGACATTGATTGAATGTAAGTCAATATATGCAAATTTGAGGACATTGATCAAAGGTTTTGCTCCTAGTCATCTAGTAACTTTAGTTGAAGGCATGGTATCTATCTCTTTCTATAAGTTGATTAATGATATATAATGATTCTAATAATTTTCAAATGTTGATCATTGAATTAATGCTACATGAGCCTCCACATTCTTGTCATGAAACTCCATTCTTGATTCCCTACACCAAACCATTTATAGTACTGAGTAGTAACCCTAGTGTACTATGATTTTATTGCATTGGTATTGCATTATGGGTGTTTGTCAAGTCTTGAGTATTATCTATATGTTATTGACTAGTTGCATTGATTTCATTAATTGGCATGAGTGTATATACGTATATTCCCTTGTGTGATTTATTCCTTATTTGGGTTGTAAAACTATCTCTGCAAGCATGGTAGGGTGAGCATGTGGGTTCCACATGGTCAGGTGACACAATCAACAAATATTAGGGATCAATGCATAGATGATGAACTTTATTAAGAGACTTTGTGTGAAATGGATCATTATTTCTTCCCTTTCTCTCTCTTCCTCTCTCTTTTCTAATTGTATACCCATATTGTAATTCTAATTATTGAATTATGTTTATATAATGTTTATAGATGTAATTAAGTGTAATTCATCTTGATTTTGTTTATTTGGTACTCCTTGTTGTAGATATAGGTTACACATTGGTATTAGTACTTAGATTTATGTATTTTGCCTCAAACTAGATAGAACTACACATATGGTTATTTCCCCATGCATACATATAATCTTGTTATGCATATAGCCCTTATCTATATGCATATGTCCTTTTATTATGTGCATTCCAACTAGTGAACTACTCTCATCTTGCACATTTGGAATAGAATGCACTTGTTTAGGGTAACTTGTGTATTAATGAATGTTACATTGGATCTCCCTACATTCTCAAGAGTATTTTCATGTGTTTAATTTCACCTTTAACATGTTAATTAATTTCACCTTTTACATTAATAATATTATTAATTACCATGGTGAAATTAAACAGATGAAATATGTTATTTGATTGTTTTATAATGATCACAATAAAATCTAAAATCTAAAGTTTAAATATGTTTACAATAAATTTTTATAATGATCATGTAATAAAATCTATAATCTAATTTATGAAGAATGTTCCACTAAATTTTTAAAAAAATACACATACATGTATGTCTCAAGAATAAACATCTACATCTAATATAGACTAGATACTGAAATGCATAAATATGCAAACTATAAGTCTCAAATAAACATGTATACATGTAACAAAATATAAAAAGTCATATACATGTGACCATCCAACTACTGAAGTACTAAATAGTCAAATAAACAGTGAAACATGTATGTATGCCATCGAGGTACTAAAATACACATACATGTAACATGTAAGTCTCTAAAATATATACAAAGTCTCCAATATATAAATTCATGCATCTAATATATAAATTTATTACTACTAGAGGGACCCCTCAATACACATACAAACAGAATGACCCTCTGATCGAGTCTCTTGTACATCATGTGGCTAAGGCGCATCAATCGAGCTTTGCAAATACACACACACACACACACAAACATGTGTACATGTTCAAATTAAATATTAAATGTCCCTTTTCTAATTTCTGTATGATATTTCCAACCTTTAATTAGATCTTTAAGATCAAACAACTAATATCACAAAGATCCTCCAAATTTCTCAAGAAACCCGAAATCGGGTATGCCAGAAATGGTGCCAAAAGCTTCACAGCTTCACCTATTATTAATAAATCTGAAAATGGAAAATTTTACAGAAATTTCAGCAGAATAATAGCCTACAAAATGACATTTTCATATCTATATAGCCTTTACACAACAGCTTACAAATGTAGGACAAAAACTATGCTCATCGGGCTCCCGAAATTAACACAAAAATGCCCAGAAACACCACAAAAACACTAATAAACTATCTCAAAAGTTTAATCACGTCCCAATACATATATTCAGCTCTATTTTAACACCTTAAAGTCTGAAATACAGCAGCAACCAAAACTGATATGAAATGCTCAACTGAAAACACCAAACTCATGCAAAAAACACACCCAAAAACCCACAAATCTACACTGTTCAGCACAAAGGCAAACTCTGTATGAGCATGCACATGGAATGGCTTCAAACTCCTGTCCTTAGCCTTCCTAGAAACCTGCAAACTCCTATTCTTGGGTCTCCCTGGAAACCTACAAACTCCCGTTCTTGGGTCTCCTTCTCCACAGGTTTGGCAGCCTCTGAAGAATAACAAAGAATGAGCAAAAAGCAAGTTCTCCCATCAGCCCAAAATGCCTCCAAACCCCTTAAAAGAGGGCATAACTGTAACTCACATCCAAGAGAGGTTAATGAAACATATTTTAATAATAATTTTCATTTATTAGTCCAACAGTTTCCAAAGATTAACCCCCTTTTTCTGAAACTTCACTTTCTTGGGCCTGCCTGCCTTAGCAAAGATTATTATTTTTTAATTATTTGAAAAGGGGACATGACAAGTCCTCCCCTCCCAAAAATTTCTTGTCCTCAAGCAATGGATAAACAATAAACCAATCAATCCACCTGGATCCCAAATGTAGTCATAAACTATACTACTACCAATTAACACATGCTCCTGCAATATCCTCTACAATATGACCAAGAGGAATCCATAATCAAACTGACAATTATAGCTCAACCAAACTCCAAAATCACAACTTCCACAGTTAGAAACCCATGAGACACAAACTCTTAGAACATCAAAATCCAAGTAAAGTGGACTACCAACACAGTAAATATCATCAATGCATTCCACTAGCCTATACGGAATGTACAATCCAACTCTGCAACAATGGTGAATGCTCCCAAATAAAACTGTACCAAGTATGGAGAATCCACACACTATACAATGCCTGTAGTCAACACAACTTTGTAGATCACCAACCACTATCTCATAACCATAACTACCATGCACCCTTGATGGTGAAAAGCCATCACAAGATAAATAGCAAGAATTGGAACCCAAACCAAATTTTCCTGCCATCAACTCCTCAACACAAGGATCAAATGCTAACTGATGTACATACCTTGCAATATAAAGTTGATAAAAAAAACCAACCTCAGTCAACAGCTTACCATGAACAAGTGATACAACCCACTGTGACTGTTCACCAGCTAAGTCAGGAGATGTCATAGCCAAAGGAGTAGAATCAATAACAACACCCGTTGAAGCATCACTCTGAAACTCTTTCTCTAAGTCATGTATTATCAAGCTGTCAACTGTAGAACCTATCACCGTGTCATGCCCATCACAACTCTCATCCTGAGACGTCAAACTATCCCATAACTGATGACAAGCACTAGGAACCAAAGTACATCTTTGTATCATCATCTCATCAACATGGTCATCAAAGGTAAATGGATGAGCGTACCTCATAGTGTAATGCCGATAGAATGCGCCAATCTCAGTCAGTGGCTGAGACTATAATCCAGATGAAACTAACTGCAATTGATCATTAAACATGTTGGAACTTACTACTACCTCTGAAGATATCACCAAGTGAGTAGTATTACTAGCAGGAACCATGCCAATTGTCAACTTGCCAACATCACACATGATCTTTGATACATCTCTAGTCTTCGTACCATCAATACTAGAGGCCACCACCATGTCAGGCATACAACAATCTGCTACAACACCCAACTCAACTGAACCTGACTCTAGTGGGAATGAACCTGATATGCCAATGTTAGTATCAAAGATGTATGCATCCCCATCTCCACTGTCTCTGACAATCTCGGCCATGGACATCCTCGGATCACCAAACACCACAGCTTGTGACTGTATAGAATCAGGTAAAGACTGTAGTCGCTCTAACTCCATGGTCACCTTAGCCAAATGAAACTGTGACTCCTTGAAAGCCAACTGTGTACTCTCAAGAATCTCAGAAGTCACCTCAAGCTGCTCAGTAAGCTCACTCACCTCATCTTCCTTGGCCAACAATGCATCATATGTTGTACTACCCCACTCCATAAGATAATCTCTATCAGCTACCAACTGCATATAATTCTGTCTCAAAATTCGAATAGCCTCCCATAAAGAGTGGAACTCTGTCAAGGAAAGATAACTGCCTCCCTGCTCATCACTAGTAGGAGAACACCATCCATAAACTACTAACAACTGATGAGAAGCATCGAAATGCTAGGAAGTGATAGCAATGTCTCGGTCACTAACTCTCAACTAATTAGACACATGATGGCACTGGCTTGACTATCTCCTACAAACCTCCTCTGATGCACTATCTAAAGGAGTATCCTCAAAGTTACTAGTCTCTAGAGTATTACCATCCATATCCTATGAATCAAATCTAAAGCTCATATCAACATATGGAGTATCAAAAACATTAGCATTGCTGTCCAACTCCTCTATACCCAAGGAAACTAAGTCTTCAAAACTGCCCACTGCATCCTCCTGGATGTCATCAATGCCAATATGATCCTGGGACTCATCTATACACACTGCCAAATATGAAATATCATCAACACATTCCAGCAAGTATGGTCGACCGGATATATGAACAAAGCCCAACATTGGTGTATAAAAACTAATACCAACATCAGACAAGATACTGGCACAAGAAAAGACAACATCGTGTAATCTGCTAATCAAATCCATGATAGCACCCAAACAAACACTGCTACCAAAAAGTGTTAAAGATCTCCAGTCAACTGAATCCCAAATGCCAATATAACAATATCGAGTCCATATCCGTAAACTAGAATCAACTAGTAACTCAAGAAAACTCCTCACCTGAGTAATATGACCAATACCAACTAACTCCACATACCTATCATGATGAGATAATGAAGTCACAATACTATCTGTGTTCACCTTCAGCTGGTTGGACAAATCATGTGAAGTACTACCAGCCTCAACCTCATGTGATGAAGCATCTAACTGTGCCTGGTACTCTTTCTCAGCAAAGTCATGAAAGCTCAATGTCTACTCATCTCTACTAGGTATCTCACCATCCTGCACAACAACATCCTCATAATCATCATCTGAACCCACTACACTATAGTCACTGCCTGTTGTAACTATACCATCTTGAATACTTGTGGCATCACCCTTTGACGACCTATAAACAATTGTCTCAATTTGAGTATCAAGTTGACCGTTACTATCAATCTGTGTAATATCCTTTCCCACCACCTCTTGTGGCAGAGTAGAATCTGAGACCTCTACTTGGCTATCAACTAGTTTCTCAAACTCCTCATGCAAGTTCTTGGGAATTGTGTCATCTGTCCTATGAGAAAATCTGCTAAATAGAAATCCAGTCAACTTATCCACCTTAGTTGGGTCGGACAACATGTCATTCATTATACGGTGGTGCTCAACCAACTATTCAGACATGTCATGGCTTATTTTCATAAGTTTATCTCGAATGTCTAAATAACCATCCTTTCTACTATTTTGACTCTAGATATCAATTGTCCAAGATCGTGTCCTCTGAGACTCTGTACTATACCTGTCCATTCTGGATAAAGTAGAGTGTAACCCCAATAGGATATAACTTCTTCAAACACCAAGAACTAACATGCAACCATAGATTTTGACATGCAACTGATTAGAAGCAACATGCAACCACCAAATTCACCAAGAACTAACATGCAAATGATTAGAAGTAGCATGCAACCATAAATTTTGACATGTAGTTGATTAGAAGCAACATGCAATCATAAATTATGACATGCGAGATCTGGGTAGTTGTCAAAACTGACATGCAAGATCTGGGTAGTTGTCAAAACTGACATGCAAGATTTGGGTAGTTGTCAAAACTAACATGCAAACTTCTACAACCACCAAATTCACTAAGAACTAACATGAAAATGATTAGAAGTAGCATGCAACCATAAATTTTGACATGCAACTGATTAGAAGCAACATGCAATCATAAATTATGACATGCAAGATCTGGGTAGTTGTCAAAACTGACATGCAAGCTTCTACAAACCCTCAGGCTGGCAAGATCATGGCTCTGATACCACTGAAATGTCCCTTTTCTAATTTTTTTATGATATTTTCAACCTTTAATCAGATCTTTAAGATCAAACAACTAATATCACAAAGATCCTCCAAATTTCTCAAGAAACCCCAAATCGGGTATGCCAGAAATGGTGCCAAAAGCTTCACAGCTTCACCTATTATTAATAAATCTAAAAATGAAAATTTTTACAAAAATTTCAGCAGCATAATAGTCTAAAAAATGACATTTCCAGATCTATATAGCCTTTACACAACAGATCACAAATGTAGGACAAAAACTATGCTCATCGGGCTCTCGAAATTAACACAAAAATGCCCAGAAACACCACAAAAACACTAATAAACTATCTCAAAAGTTTAATAACGTCCCAATACATATATTCAACTCTATTTTAACAGCTTAAAGTCTGAAATACAGCAGCAACCAAAACTGATATGAAATGCTTAACTGAAAACACCAAACTCATGCAAAAAACACACCCAAAAACCCACAAATCTACATTGTTCAGCACAAAGGCAAACTCTGTATGAGCATGCACATGGAATGGCTTCAAACTCCTATCCTTAGCCTTCCTGAAAACCTACAAACTCCCGTTCTTGAGTCTCCCTGGAAACCTGCAAACTCCCGTTCTTGGGTCTCCTTCTCCACAAGTTTGGCAGCCTCTGAAGAATAACAAAGAATGAGCAAAAATCAAGTTCTCCCATCAGCCCAAAATGCCTCCAAACCCCTTAAAAGAGGGCATAATTGTAACTCACGTCCAAGAGAGGTTAATGAAACATATTTTAATAATAATTTTCATTTATTAGTCCAACGGTTTCCAAAGATTAACCCCCTTTTTCTGAAACTTCACTTTCTTGGGCCTGCCTGCCTTAGCAAAGATTATTATTTTTTAATTATTTGAAAAGGGGACATGACAAAATACGAGTGCATATATATCTATTTTGAAACATAAATAACTTTACAAACTTTTTAAAACTTATACCTGAGCACTACTAGGTGCCTCAATAGAATCATCTCTCTGATGTACATGCCTTGACCCAACACTAGATGTAATCATGTGCTTGGTGACCTATGCCTCCATGATTTATTATAGTTCTTAAATTAAATATCTATCTGAGCTAAATGTTTTAATTTTATATATTTAAATTTAAAAATAAATTTTATATATATGTGTACCTGGGTCTCTGGAGGTGGAGGATGATCTGAAGTAGACTCCATCGTATCATCTATCGATGCACCTCTACTGCCTAAAACATCAGTGCATCCTAATACTCTAGCATCATCTCCTAAAACTCTGACATGTATTGAATGACTCGCAACACCACAATCTCCAATTGCTAGTAATGATGAGTGAAATAGACTATGTAACTACCTAGGTAATGGTGTAGAATTAGTGTTGGGTTTGAATAACATGTCCATGTACGATGATAATCCCATGCTCAGACTAGTATCAATCTCAAAAAGCCCTCATAATTTCTCACCAAAATCATCAAGGCCCTTAGTTGTGATCCTAACATCTCCAACTCGTATGCCCGAGCCATTTGTAGAGTGTTGTGAGCCTAGTGTAGAATATTGTGAGCTATGCACAGGTGTATTGACTGTCACTGGTGTGGTTTGTGCCTGTGGAACTACAGGGCTCCAATGGTGTTTAATGACATACATCACTAAGTGAACTGGCATCCCTTGTGTATTATAAATATAACCGATACTGTGCAATAGATCCTTCAAAAAATATACTGCTAAATCCGTGTGTATGTTGTCTTGAAAGAGTACAAACATCGCTTGGTATTGGTAATCCAATAGCTCTATATGTGTCATTAGAGGAGGTACTTGAAGAGCTACTAGATGCCTCTGAAGATGGTTAACCTAGATGACTCCGTTGACTGTGAATATAATGACCAAGAGAATTAAATGTAATACTAGCAGCCGCAGATGCAATGTGTCCAATACTGTCAATTGCTCCCCTCTGGGAAGCAATGACAACTCTATCTACAATAGGTGCATGTGTTGGAGTCACTGGAGGTAGTCTCTATCCAATGAATTGTCTCACATCTGGAGGTGGTAGGAAATGTACACTACGATACTAGTTATGATCTATGATCTGACCACGCCCATGTCCATAATAATTTGGAATGTCTAAGTAGTTGACGTTGAGCCCTATGTAGAACTCAGTGTACAATTGTTGTGCAAAATAAAGAGGTATCTAGTCATTATTAGGATAATGACCATGTACAGCTAAAAAATGAGGATAGATCATGCTAGCAATAATAGGATCTCTACATCATGTGACTCAGTAGCCTCTCACCCTACCCTGTGCACCCTCATATGATGGAAAGAGATCTCGTTTGATGATGTCTTTGGGGGTCACCCTCTTGACGTCATTAAAAGATACATCTCTCAAAATCTTAGCCCTAAGCTCCCTAGATATGGAAGCTAATATGTCAGGGTTAAATGAATGGTGAGCTCTAAATCTAGCAGTCAAATCTTATAAACTCCTACATATAGTAGCACATATGTCTCTGTATAGACCATAATTGGAGGACAAAATAGATTGTTGTAATCTAGCAACCTCCTGCTCTAAAAATGAAAATAATGCATCGATATTGATGCATAGAGGTGGTGTAGTAGGACCTCCAACAAGAGCTGTAGGTGTAGGACCTCCAACAAGAGTCGCACTAGGAACCATGTCAGGACCTACACCACTTGGAGCTACACTAGGAGCCACAACATGAGCCCCATGAATAGCCCTACGATGAGGCACAATAGGAGCCCCACCATGAGCTACATCACGAACCTAACCACGAGCAACATGACAAACTGCATGAGGAGCCAAAATAGGAATTGCGTCAGGTGTCACAACAGGAACCACATTAGGTGCCACAACAAGAACCACAACAAGAGCTACAGTAGGAGCCGTAGCAGGATCCATAGTAGGATCCGCAATAGGAGCTGCAACAGGATGATGAGCAAGCTAATAGTGTGAAGTCATATCTATACAACATTTCATGGAGCTACTTTATATACAATTTTTAAATTGTACATATAATACATATGTTATAACATGTACACATGTCTGTCTAAGTCTAGTACAAACAATTTTTTACTTAAATTAAAAGATATATGTAATCACGTACATCACATGTCTAGATAATCTATAACACAAGTACACATCAATAGAATTTATATGATCACATATGTATATGAGAGATAGAGTTAGAGTTAAAGAACTTGAGTTTTTAGAACTTTAGTCCAATTAAAGATTAGTAACTAGGTTTGACTTAAAGGGTTTGAAATGAGTTAGATTAGGATTTAATTAAAATTTCATTTAGATTAAAAAGAGTTTGAGTTTTTAGTTCTGGATCTTACATTAGATTTTGAGTTAAAGAAATTAGGGTTAAAAATGAGTTTTCAATTACCTAAAATCGTACATGTTAGAGTTTGAGTTAGATTAAAGGGTGCCATTTATAGATAGATAAGGGTTTGAGTTTTCAGTTAGGATTGTAACATTAGATCTAGTTTGAGAACTTAGATTACGGCTTGAGTTTGAAGTTAGGATATAATATTTATTAGGGTTTGAAAATGATTTAGAAATACAATTTAAGGCTCACAACTAAAAAAGTGTAGAACTGACATAAAGTAAAGTTATCAAAAATATATATACAATTATAGTTTGTTGTTGTCAATAATACAGGTCCTCAAATATAAGTTATTTGAATAAGTTGACACTTGCATCACATATACATTTCTTACAAGTTCATACTGGACCACTCAGGTTTCTAGTGGAAGCCAGGGAATGAATCATGAACATAATTTAAATATATGTATATATCTAGATAACTTAATAAAAAAATCTATTGTAATCTTATTAATATTTAAATTAATAAGAGAGTTTTTATTGTTCTTATTGATCTAAGATTAAATTTGTAGGAAGAGTGGGTCAATATTAGAAAAATACTAGAAGAATTATAGGCCTTAGCCTAGGTAAGAACCTAATTTTCCTTATAGTTCCATCATCAACATATACGGGGAATGAAAGTGAAATTTAAGGCAGGATGGTCAATGTCTTTTGAAGAATCCTAGACTAAGAACAAAACAAAGAAATACTATTGTGAAACATGTTCTATATAAAAACATAGAAAATAGGATCTTATTAGTTAAGTTCTAACCAAACCAATTATCTAGAGTATGGAAAATGAAAGTCCTTGAAGATTGAAAATACTTGATATCAAAAGATATCAAAGTTATACTTGACACATCAAGAGTATTGAAAGAATTGTAACCTATGTATGTGTAAGAGTTCCACATCAATATTTAAAAATCTTTATATAGGTGATCTTGCATGTCCCATTTGATTAAATGAAATGAATTTTTTTGGCTACCTTCATGTAATTGAGTTGTTATATGTTCTGAATTATTTCCAAATGCGATCAAATTTTGATTTGGGTTTTCCAACTAGCCACCTTGGGCGCTGAAGCAAAAATTGGGTATAGGGTCCATGTACTGACCAACATGAACCCCTGAAGTTAGGGTGCACACATTTTGTCTCTTCTCCCCTAGCATGGTTTGAATGTTAGATCTAACGTGAACATGCATAAAAATAGAACTTTTTGATTTTATTTTATTATTCATAAATTGAATCCAAAAGATAATGTCTTTATATTGATGAATGTGGTAAAATAATAAATTTGATAGTATAATATTTCTAATATATCGATACAATTATTGAATTATAACTATGTCAAATGTGAGATATGTAATGTATTATGAGTAGAAAGTCATTATAATAGGCTATTTTTAATTCTGAAAATGATTAAAGGTATTGATCTAGATGTAAAGTGGTTTTAAATGAGTGTCGCCTAGGGGAAACCTACAAGTTATTGCTCAAGGTGAAATAATTGAGTGCTCATTCATTTTCATAAAATAAAAACTCTAGTAGTGGATCAAGTTTATATGTACAAAAACATGTTTTATATATATATATATATATATATATATATATATATATATATATATATATATATATATATATTTTTTGGCTCCTGATTAGTCCATTTATGCACCACTACTAGAGATTTATGAACTAATACTTGGACATTTGTCCATAAGAATTGGTGATATGACTGAAATGGTTTTTGGTGAAATGGAGGTTTTGTATTAGTTGACACATTTTAAAATCATGTTTTGACCCTTTTGTGTATAATATCTCCTATAGAGTGTGTCAATATTGGCCATAAGCTAAAACCTCAACTTTAATAAGTTATGTTGCCATTATTGGTACCTTTCCCGTAGATGAAATGAATGATAATTTTTTCCATTTCCTCTCATGAGAGTTGGGTTGTTGTGAACCTCTACTCATGAAACATGACTTAACAAGTTTTTCTTATAGGCCACCAAGTTTAATCCTAACAAAAATATCATGATTTGAATATCACAAATTGACTTGTTGTAAGTAACACCTACTTAACTATGGTTGTATGTGGTAGTAATTATTATAAATATATCTTATTGCTTCCACTATTTTTGAAAACATACGATATTTTAAATACCTAGCAATTTTAGAAAAGATTTTATTTAAATTTCACTAACGACACTTGCATTGTTAAGATGGTTATGTTTCTTCTTGCATTTAATGACTTCTATATGGATATTTTCTCAATGAAGTATTATGATGCATGTACAACTTAATGTTAGTGTACTTTAGTGATATTATTAAAATTTCAAACCATTTTAAGATGTTAATTGATAGTTAGGCACCAAGTTTAATAGAACGGACAAGCCATGAAAATCTTCATTATTTAAAATTTGATTTTTTCCAACTAATTTATTTGTTTTTCTTTACTAATATATATTTATTACATTAATAAAAAAATGTGAACATTAAACTCAATAGTGGTGAATTAGAATTTATTTTTCAAATGACTAACTATATTTTTTAATTTTTAATTCAACACATAAGTAACATTTTCATGCATTGACATGACTTGGTATTTAAAATATATTTCATTACAACTTTATATTACTCCTTGAGCTCTCTTTCATATCTCCAAGTGAAATGATGAGAAATGATATCTTTTGAATATAAATAATAAACTTCTCTAAGACATCAAAATCCTTGCAAAGATCTTTGAGTGTGAATAGTTTTGAGCGTTATCTACTTCTACATTTGTCTTGATAGAGAAAAAATTTAGGGGAGTCAATATTATGAAAGATCTCATAGTGACTTGAAAGGTGTTAAGGATAGATATTTTCCTTCTTCCTTCTTATATTATTTGTCTTCTAAAACTATTCTATTGTTTGGAGGGAGTAGGAAAAATATTTTGGAATCCATTAGATTACCATGGTTAATGACAAATATATTTTTGGAATATCATGAAACATGAATCTATTTGAAGATTTTTTTGTTCATTTATATCTTACATTTTAAATTAATTTTTTTCGTAAACTTGAAAGTGAAATTTCAGTTAATCTTAGGTTTGTAAAAGGGATAGCTCAAGTTACCTTCTCTTACAACCACTGTATGAAGCTCAGTCTAATCTTCACTTGTTAACATTATAAAGGATTTAGCAAGTATACTCAATTGTAAAATTACTTAGATAAAGGGTTTGATTACTATTCAAATGGTTTAGATTAAAGGGTTTTTTGAATGTTAAAGATTACCTCACATGTGATTCTAGGGTTTGATAAATAAAGATCTATCTAAGGGTTTGGTTACCTGGTTTGATTTATAGGGAACTTACATGGTTAGATTAATAGGTTTTGTGTTAGATTCATATTTGATTAGGATTTCATTCTAGGGTTTGAGCTAGGGTAACTTGAGTTAGATTAGGGTTTCAATTTAAGTTAGGGTTTAAAGATTAGGATTTCAGTTATAGTTAGGGTTAGGTTCCAGGGTTATCTAGTTATCTATTAAGATTAGGATTTCAGTTAAAGATTAGGGTTTGATCTAAAGGGTTCAAATGATTTCTAGATTAGGGTTTGAGTGAACTAGATTTTAAAGGGGTTGGTTGGGGTTACAGTTGTACATTATTTACTTAAACTTGGTTTGAGTTAGGGTTTGATTTAAAGGGAACTTTCTATTTAGATTATTAATTTAGGGTTTGAGTTAAAGATTAGGGTTTGATTAGCATTTGATTTAAAAAGAAATTCTAGGGTAAATGAGTAAATATTAGTGTTTGAGTTTTCAGTTAGGAAATTAGATATAAGGGTTTGAGTTAGAGATCTAAGGGTTTTACTTAAATTTGGTTCAGATTAGATTATGGTTACTATTCAACCTAGGGTTACATTAGCTTGTTTTAGTTATGGAACTCTAGGATTAAAGAGTTTTCAAATTAGGGTTAGAGTTTGAGTTGGGGTTAGAAATTAGGGTTAGAGTTAGAGTTAGGGTTAGGGTTATGGTTAGTTTTTTAGGGTTATAGTTAGTTTTACAGTTATGTCTAGATCTAGCTCGTTCTAATATTTTTTAATTTTCTACACTAATTTATTAATTAGTTTAAAACATTTTTCTAATAATTCAAGTTTAATGTTTTTTCTAATGTTTTGTAAATTTTTTTTCAAATATTTTCTAATATTTTCTAATATTTTGTAATGTTATATATGCTAATTTATTTTATTTAATGTTAAATATTAATATTTCCTAATGTTATAATACTAATTTATTTTTCTAATATTGTACAAGAAATTAATATTTTTTAATATTTCACTTAGTAATGTTTTCCTAATAATTCTACACTATTGTTTTTTAATATTTTTACAATTTTTTTCTAATATTTTCTATTTTTCAAAAGTTAATATTTTTAAAAATATTTTATAATGTTTTTTCTAATATTTTTCTAATTTTTTCTAATTTTTTTTTCTAATATTTTCTTATAATTTTTTATTATTTTTCAAACTAATATTTTTAAATATATTTTCTAATGTTTTCTAATGTTTAAAAATATAGTTTTTTTTTCTAATGTTTTTCTAATAAAATTAATATTTTTCTAAATTTATTTTTCTAATGTTTTTATAATAAAACTAATATTTTTCTTTAAAAATTGTTTCTAATTAAACTAATTTCTTTTTCTAATAAAACTAATTTTTTTTGAATTTTATTTTCTAATATTCTATAGTATTTTTTTAAAAATATTTTTAAATAATTTTCTAACATTTTCTAATTTTCAAGACTAACGTTTAAAAAAATATTTTCTAATTTTTTTTCTAATATTTTTCTAATATTTGCTAATGTTTTTCCTAATATTTTCTCATAGTTTTCTAATATTTTCCAAACTGATATTTTTTTAAATATATTTTCTAACATGTTTTTCTAATATTTAAATGTAATGTTTTTCTAATAAAAACTAATATTTGAATATAATGTTTTTTCTAATATTTTTTTATGTAATGTTTTTTATAATGTTCTGAAATTCTAGAAATTAACATTTTTTTAATATTTTCTAATGTTTTTCTAATATTCTAAACTATTGCTTTTCTAATATTTATCTAATTTAACACTAATTTTTTTCTAAATTTATTTTCTAATGCTATATTAATATTTTTCTAATATATAACATATACAAAAAAAAATTATAAACGTTAAATTAATAGAATTAAGTAACATAAATAAATAATACAAATATTAAATTAACATTAAAATATGCTTTAAAACATTAAAAACATTCAAATAATAACATATAGACATACCTGAAATAGTGCAACAATGAGAATCTGGAGGAGAATGATGGGGCACTTTAACCAGTCAAGCACGTTCACTCTAATGTATAAGTCAAAATCAATGAATGTAAAAATGAATAGTGAAATTAAGAAAATGACATTTAAAAATGTCGCAGTCGCTATAAAATATTATCACAGTGAACATATTAATTATGTTCACTGTGAACATACCTAATAAATGTAAAACATATTCATAGCAAACACTATTATATTATATGTTCACTACGAACATACTTACTATGTTCGCACAAACAAACTATAAATGTGATTAGCGCAGTTTGCAAAGTTTTTGGATTTTTTTGTCCCACAAAAGTGGAACCCATTATTGTGGGTTCACTGATGTGTTATTCTTTCCTCTGGGTTTAGATGGCACTTGTGTCTTGGTACATTGAGTTAGATTGCTTTTAGGCTTTCCTTGACCTAGATATTGATTTTGGCTTTTGGCTTTTGGGATTGTTATCTTGTTTGGGACTTGAGACTATCTCCTTAGCGCAGTGGGAGTGGACCCTTTTTGGGTTACCATGAGGTCAGGTGGTAGTTCTTTTTACTTTTACCATTGAGATCTATCAGTTCGATGTCATTGTTGGAGTTCCCTATTTTGTATTTCCTTTCATTCTATTCTTATGTACTATGATGGATGGTTATACCTATTGTATTGTATCTTATTACATGGATCATAAGAGATGATGTAATCTATTTTATGATGTATATTTTTTCAGCCTTTCATACCCTATGACCTATATAGTGGATGATTGTGCATTCTGATTATTACCAAGTGGCATTTGAGATAATTGTATATTATTTAAATAGATTCGTTCTTGTAGTTATTCTTTAATGTGGATGTGTTATATATTGGTTTTTAGTATTAATTAAACTTTAATGTGATTCAACGTCATGAGACCCTTAAGAATTGTACTTTTCTTTATGGTATGTGTTTATGTGTATGTTATTGCTTCCACTATTTTTTATAACTATTGTTAAGTTATTATTTTTCAAAAAAAAAAAGTTTAGAAAACTTAGTAAAACTTTAGGTTAATTTCTTTTGGGTTCCCTGGTGGGGTGTTACACCTCACAAGCCAATCATGAATAGAGTAAAATGAAACAAAATAATTATATTAAAACCACCATTAGAACCAAAATAATTCCAACCTAGAAACCCTTTACAAAATCCATCAAAGATAGAGTTGATATATTGTAAAGCCCCCACAAGTAAAAGATTTTTATTTTATCCCAAAACATATAGAAATCCATTAAACATAAGAAACTAAAGGAAACAAGTATTCATACACCTTTGGATTTCAGTGCTATTTACTAGTGCTATGTATCTAACGTCTACTTACCCCTTAAACTTCACTTCCACTTCCCAATGTGAATGTCCTTTATCACCATCAAAGTAAGACTCAAGGAAATTTTGTTTTGTTGAATGAAAACCTTCAAATTCTTCTAGATATACATAACCTCATTTCTTCATATTACCATGTTGAACTCAATGGGCCAACATAGAAAATAGAGTAGTTTGAGTAGCTCCTCTTTCACATGGATTATTAATGCTTTCATTGTCATCAAACCCAACACCGGGGATCTCCCACTCCAAAATAGCTCCTTAAGCACAAATTTATAAAAAAAACTCTACAATGGTGTGTATATCACCTATCAAATTGTATTGGTGTTCAATATCAATTGTAAGCCTCATGCTAACACTAGAGAAGTGATGTATACATTAGTTTTGAAATGGTTTATGACATTAACAAAAAAACATCTCCTATGATTTCTTACACAATTTGGACAAAATCCATATCCTTGAAAATAAAGAGATCCTCCAATCTCTTAGTAAAGTGGGTCAAAAATAAGATGCTTGATGTCTCATTGTCAATAGAATGAAATTGGTCTCCATCATCATTATTGTGCAATCTTGAATACAACTCATTGCACAAATAATTTCCACATATTGCTACTTAGAATAATGCAATGATACCCTCATCTTGTCACACATATCTCCTTGCTAAGAAATAAATGAAAATCATTGGTATTAGTCACCAAAGATGAGGGTACTAAAGTCCTACATGCTAAAGCCCAATTTTTAGAACATATCTCCCACCTTTTTCACTAATCTTTGTACATGGCTAATTTGATAGTCATTGAAGGTGCACTATTCATGTTTAATATCATTGATGCAATTTTGTAAATAACTTCAATTCTAAAGTAAAACTATGAATTTTTTCAATCCTCAATTCATTGTCTATCCACTATCAAGTAAAAGGAGACTTGCTTTCTTAAACATCACCTATTAATGAGATCCATACATAAGGTCCTTCTTCCTTGAATTAATCTCTATTGACTTAGATTTCACATATCTCATTCATACGCTTGTCTTCTAACATTTAACTATCCACACACATATTTTCATTCACTTGAGTTTAACATAATTTAACTTTTGCATTTATCTCATTCATGAAGTTAAGTAGTATCATTTAATTACTCTCTTTAAAAAGGGTTACCTGGGTATTTGGTTTCTTTCATTCCCAATCAAGGTTAGTTGAGTGTTTGATTTTTACAAAACATGGAGATTAGAAGAAAATTAACTTATTACTTGGTTATATTTCACTAAAAATATTGTACATCAAATTTTAATCATTGCATATCTTAATTATTTTGTCTTATATGTTTTTTGTTCATCTCTATTGACTCAAATTTCAAGTATCCCATTCATAGGCTTATCTTCTAACATCTAACTACCCACACATTTGTTTTCATTCAACTCGTTTTAATGCCATGTTACTTTTGTATTTATTTAATTCTTGATGTTAATTATTACCATTTAAACAATCTCTTAAGAAAGTGTTACCAAGATATTTCATATCTTTCATTCTTATTTAATGTTAGTTGGTAAGATAAATATAACTAATTATTTAAAACACATCAATGTCTAATCAACATGTAATTTATTATTTGATTTTTATGGAATGTAAAAAATTATTAAAAAATATTACTTTCTTACATTTCATTTAAAATATTGTACATAGTATTTTATTATTAGATATTTCAACTTTTTAATATTTTTATAATTTTTCAAATTACAACTAAATATTTATTTGATTTATAAAATAAATTATAAGTAGAATTGGATTAATGAAAAGTGTCAACAAAATACAAAATAAAAATCTCTCTCATCCCTTAAAGGAACACACAAGTCAACGCCTTCTAATTCCATGTAACGGCTCTGAGTTTTTAAAAATAGTACCATTAAAAAAAAACTTGACTTCATTTGCAAGCATTATTTTTTAAGTTTTTTTCCATACTTTTTAATATTATTAGTTCTTGCCACAGGCACGATACTATAGCATCCAGTAGGTGCTTTTAGTTAACTTTTATCAAGCCAATCATATTTTAGAATTTTTATATATTCCCATTCAAATATAATGTTTGTTTATATAAACTTTATGAATATATAAATTTGTACGTGAACACTCATTGTTCACTTTTTTTCAAAACTTTTGATTGGTCAGAGAATGAAATTTTTATTTTGAACTTTATCATGCCCACGTATAGCACAGTGCACTATGGGGACATGTACTTTTAAAGGATAAAAAAAAATCTGTATTGAATATTTGTTTCTTCTGTTGATGTGCCTTGACAGGTGATATTTTCTACTTTGTATAGTGGTCATTGTGAAAATTTAATGCAATGTTCTACAAAAATCTATCGACATTGAATGTGCGCAGGAGACATTGTCCTTTCCTTTCATCTGGATTGTTCCTGATATCTACCGCCATATCTTCATTATGAATTTGCAGGTAATTTAACAATTCCAAGATTATAAGGTCTGCAAAATAACAAGCAGGGTGCATATGTACTAGAATGGATTGCGGATCATATGGTTACCCCCTATAGTCATGCCAATCGTCCACTTTTAAGATTTTCCTCATCCATGCTCGCCTGTGTGCAATATTCATAATCTGCATGGCACACCTAGTAATTTGAAATCCCTATGGAAGTCATTGTATTTTTGTTTACATTTCTTCTATTTGTAATCCATAGATCGCATGTGTGCAATATTCATAATTTGCATGGCACACCTGGTAATTTGAAATCCCTATGGAATTCATTATATTTTTGTTTACATTTCTTCTATTTGTAATCTATAGATTGGATCCGTGTGCAATTTCTGGTCATTCCATTGGTTTTGAAATCCCCACAGAATTGTATTTTTCTTTATACAATTGCAGTTGCAAGAAATAATTTTTAGTTGATTGTTTCTGCCTACTAATTATTGTTTTATCTCTCTCACAGAGTTGGGAAAAGATTTCAAATTATCATAGGCATTAATCTGTTTGCAATTCCCTGCACAAAAATAATTCTTTAGCATTGGTTGCCTGTTCAACACACTCATCAAGTGTTATTGCAACTTGTTCCCCTTATTGCATTATTTTGTGGTTTTTCCAAGATCAACCAGAGGAAAGAATAAGAAGCCTTGAGCATCTTATTCCTTTCTTCTTCAGAGACAGGGTGTCTACCAAAAACGTAATAAATTTCCTTATAATCTGATCTCTCTTCAATCCTAATTTTTGCAAAAGACTTATCAAAATTGTTATTCTTTCCAATGAGAGGTTTTCGATAATGCCCACAATCTTGGAAGGGCGACCCAGATCTGAACCAAAATTAGTAAGACTCAATAATATAGCGAAATTTTGCTTTTCATTTTTTGTGATCCTAATTTGCCATGCTTGTTGTCTATGATGGTGAATACAATGTCTTACGGATTAATGAATGCTTACAATCATAATCCCTTGGATAACCTTTCTCAGCCCATTCCCAATACTAAGGATTAAGCATAAGGTGAATAACTTACAACAGACCTTGCTGGGTTAATAATCCTTAACCAGTGTCCTTCGCAGATTACAAACAATTAGATCACCCTTCCCAATGTTTCATGTCATCAAATCCTATTAGAACTTTTCAAGGGCTGCAAGCAAGATAATACATTAGAATAGATGAGTTCCCATGGTTGGGCCAGGTACTTTGTATTAGTTAATTAAATTTTAGCTTGGCAGATTTACTTTTAAATTATAGTTAGGCAAAGTACAAATCCTAAATTGTTCTATATTAACATACATAATTAATTAGATTTATTTCAATTTGATAGAGCCATATCTCCTTTATTTACCAGTAAATTGAATTGCCTTCTAATTATAATCTAGTCAAGTTTCGATTAGAGAGGAATAGAAACATCATTCATGTCAGTATGGCTAGCAATAACATCTAAAGATTGTATGTTAATATACATTTTTTTTGTCGTCTGAATTTGTGGCATTTATCCTTATATTTGTAATATAATACAATATACGTTCACACCCTTTTTTTTGTGCTGAGTTATTTAATGGTATTTATCATTATTATATTTGTAATATAATGTAATTAACAGTCATACACTTTTCAATGTTGCAAAATAAATGTTATCTAATGAAATGTCAACTGACACCACCGAATTTGCAGCTTATTTATAAAATTCATTGATCTAATGCATACCCGTTTGATTTCTCAACTAATAGTAAGTTTTTTGGCTATTTCAAGAAGACTCTACCGAAGAATATAGATACCAAGTTGAAGTATAGCTATATATTTCATCCACAGACTAATAGACAAAGAGAGGTTGTACGTAAGAGTTTATAAAATCTGTTGAGATGTTTAGCTGGATATAAATGGAGTAATTGGGACTTAATGTTGGCACAAGTTGAGTTTGCATACAATGGTTTAGAAAATAAGAGTACTAGAAATAATTCCTTTTGAGATTTTTATTTGCATAGAACCATGAAGTATATCAGATTTGAGAGATATTACTAGAGAAGAGAAGAGGACTACTAAAGGGGAAGCATTTTCTAAATATATGAAGTCATTACATGAGGAAGTGAAACATAAGCTAGAGGAAAGTAATTATAAGTACAAGGATAATGTAGATAAAGAAAGGAGACATAAGGTTTTTGAAGTTGATGATGAAGTGATGGTGCATCTAAAGAAATTAAGATTTCTTGTAGGAACATATAATAAGTTGAAGATGAAGAAGTTTGGTCCTTGCAAGATATTGAGGAGATTTGATAGTGGAAATACTTATGAAGTAGATTTACCTAATGACATAGATATATCACTTATATACATCTTTGCTAATTTGTATGAGTATAATGAACTTGATGAAGAAGTAAAAGTACTAAGTGATTGTCCTAAGAAGCAAATAGAAGAAGTTGAATAGATTTTGGAAAAGTGAATTAGCAAAGTCACAAGATGTAAAAAGTACATGGAATATTTGGGGAAGTAGAAGAACATATCGATTGAAGATTCTATGTGGATTTCCCAATTTGAGTTGGATAAAGCTTGGGTTGTGACGTACTCATGATTCAAAGAATCATTTCTTTTTAATTGTGGGTGTCATACCACCCAACACAAGGATGGTTGAAAAATAGGGCCAAAGGCACACCTAATCACCAAGCAACATTGAAAATATGAAAACAACACAAGGAGAGGGGAAATATAACCACAGATTCAATGTATTTTATTCAATAAAACTCCATACATGTCACATTGTTAGGCCTTCCCAATTATGGCCAATACAAAGATTCAGTTACAAAACTAAAGCACTCTGCATGTATGCCCAATTCACCACTAGTAGCCTTCAATCTTTCTCTACCAAGCACCTTCCTTTTACCATTACTTAAACCTAAAACAAGACTCCCTATTTATACTACCCCAAACAACTTACAAAACTTTGTAGATCCAATATAGAAGAATGCAACAACCTAGATATAGGCCCACACACATCTCAATGGTTGACCCCATTATTAAATGAATGACTATGAATTAAATACATAGGTCATCCTACAAATAAGACCCTTCAAATAAACAAAACAAAAGAATAGCTAACACTGAGAAACAAAACAACTTAGTGACATAAGAGCAAGACATCACTGAGTAGATATATGTTCAGGCATTGGTGACCACATAAAATTTCATATAAACTGAGTCAACTTGGTGAAGGAATATAGGAACAATCTAACAAGCCAACTTCCAAAAAACTACCACAAAGTAACCGAGCACATTTACAGAGTAGGATTGGTACAAAATTGAGATGCTCCTACATCAATGATTAAATATTTCATCATAGTTACAATAATGTATTAGCATAATAGATAAGAGTATTCCTTTGGGGGAGTTTGTTTTCATATTTGAAGAGATTATTGAGTGATTATGAGTTGCATTTATTACTTGATTTATCATTGATGTCAACATATATGCTTTCTAGTTGGAACGGTCAGAGTTGCAAAGAGATTTTTGGTTAGTGCATTTAGAGATTGTAATGTTGTGTTCTAGGTTATTAGAGTGTTGGTTGATATGTCTTGATGATGTATCTATGTTAACGAAACATAATATGAAGGTTTGAGTGAGTTGTGGTAATTTCATGGAAGACTAGTTGCAAGTCACTGTGCAGAGATCATAATATTGGTATTTGAGTTGTATCTTTTTGACAAGATTGAAGCTTGTTCAATGGGCTTAGATTTTGGTTAGATTGATGTTCTTTATGATGGGTTTGAGGTAGCATAATTGGTTGATCAATATGTGATGGTTGTTGAATTGTAACATGACATATGTTCACTGTTAGGCCGACAGTGTGATAGAATATTATGTATAATTATAATTTAACATGTAATGCAATATCTAATTAAACTCCTATACTATTCATTTTACATTGGGGAAGCCTCAAGGATGACTCAAATAGTTTTTTTAGGACTTGGTATGAAGGAAAGATGTTTTCCTTGGTTGTAAGTATCATATGTGGTGTAATTTATGATCATTGTATTATGCGAGATTTGGATGCAAATTTGATGAGGTCATAGTAAAGGATGATATTTATGATGTGTTGAGAAATTTAAAGTAATTATATTGGAAAATAAATTTGGCATATCAGTTAGTTTTCACTTGGATATGTTATCCCACACTACTACATTTGGGACCAAATTGCGACGATGGGTCGTTGCAATTACGACAGTCAACCATCATCCAACCAACATTAGTCAAAATTGGCTCTCATCTAATGGGCATTGGAATTTTGTTGTCACAAGTTGCGACAGAAAGGGTTATCATCACAATTGTGATGCCTACAAGTATCATAAATTGGGCTATTGTTCTGGCAAACTGTTAATTTTCACCATAAGCATTACGATGGAAATCTGTAAAAGACACTGTCACAATTGTGACGTCTATGTGACATAAATGCTATGGGTCCAATGGAAAGCCATCAAAAACTACCATCACAATTGGGATGGGCATGTGGCAAGAATGTTGTGGGATCGATGGCCAATTGTTGCAATTGTGACATCATGTTGTAATTATAATAAAAAATTGGCAGCAAACGTTGAATAGCTATGATGCAATCATAGGTTAATATTTAGATTCACTTGGTTTCAAAAATAGTTTAATATTCTCTACTAATTAGGGCTAACCACATGAAGGTGGAAGATCATTTGGCCCCACTCCCCTCCAACATCTAAATTCCCCGTTAACATCTAAAATCTTTAAGAAATTATCAATGTTTAAAGTACAAAAAAGGTTCCAGACCTGCAAAAGTGACATTACTTTCCAATCTTCTGGTGCATGTCATTTTTTTGTCACATCCAAAATAAGATTTTGCCACTTTGAATTTAGAATGCACATGAACCTATGTTCTTTATGCATGGACAATAGGCAGAGTTGAAAAAATACAACATGATTACATTTATTTAATAGGTCTATTAAGTTTTTAAAATTATAGACCATCATCATGAACAATGTTTGTGATGGTCTATAACTTAAAATACCTCTAACAAAAATGCAAACCTATTGCATTTTTTAGCTCCGCCTAATGTCGTATGCATATGAATCGACATTGCATATTCAACTATGCCATCCTTCTACATTGTCTAAAACCAAGAGATTCACACAATTAGTTGGCATACAATCATAGGTTATTGTTAAGCCTCACTTGGTTTTGAGAATAGTTTAATATTCTCTACTAATTAGGGCCAACCACACGAAGGTGGAAGCTCATTTGCATATTTAAAGTACCTGGAATGTCCTCATCACCTCTTGATACTCTTAAGGGAAGTCCATCTTCATTTCTCATAGGCAAATCATCACACGGGTACATCCACGAATGTCCTCATCACCTTGTGCATGAAATGAATCCAATATTAAAAAATGCCCCCTAAGAAATAATAGTTCAAGTGAAATAAACACATGAAAAATGAGAGAGAGAAAGAGGAATCTACTTACGAATAGGCGTTGTCATCGCGTCTGTGGCCATGCTACCTATTGAGTGAGTGTTTTTTTTCTTTTTCTTTTTGTGCCAAGATCTCTCTATTTATATACATAGGCACACACATATTTGTGTGTATGTATGTACACACACACACACACATATATATCTACATACATACATGCATACATATACATAAATAATAGTAATATATGTATTGCATTTGCATTTTCTCTACCATTTTTTATAAGAGTGTTTCAAGGTTGGGAATGATTTCAACATCCTTTGCATGGTTTATAGGTAATATCATTGTGGTAGAGGCTTCTACAAGGGAATGAGCCTCATGATTATGGCATTTACATAGAAGCATAACTTGCTTCTTCAAATCCTTACCCTCAACTCTTCATTGAAGTTATTCTTCTAGCAATGAGAATAGCTACTACAAATTCGTGGGAACCAAGGGACCTTGAACCTATACTACATTTTCTGGAGACATGGGAGAAGTTACTACTCTGCCCATTTTTCCTGGTCTACATTATTTGTGTGTAGGATTTTGAGGTAAGTCACTTAGCATGGGTTGAGTGAGTTTTATTATTTTATTATTTGGTTTCTGTAATATGTATGCAGCTAGATCAATTTTCTAGTGTGCTAAGATGTAATAAGCACCTCAAAAGAAATCTCTCTTTATATATTCATACATGCATACATAAACACACACATTTGTGTGTATATGTATGTATATATACATATACATATACATAAAGAGAATATTATCTATATATACATACATACATAGACACACACACATGTGTGTGTATGTATATATACACATACATATACATAAAGAGAAGCTTCTCTATTCACTTACCAAGGGAAATATAAAGATATACATGTTTAGAAGGAAGAAAAAAAAAAAAAAAACACTTACATAGGTACCTCTTCTCCCCTTGAAGAAAATTGCAAAGCCACAAGGGCACAACATGACAATGAAATCATAGAACAAGGGCACGAATATTGATGAGCCTCTAAAAGGCCATTATTTTGAGATCCTTTTTATCTTGTTTTTAGACAATTATCTTGCAAAAACATTTTATGACTCTATGGTCTTAGGAAAATGAACTTATGTTTTTATGAATATTTTATCTGTGTGTTAAGACATGAATTTGAAGAATAGATAGTTCAGATATGCTATGTTTTCTTGAATCTATGTACTTCTATAGTATAATGAAGGGAAGTTACATGCTGATAAATGTTTCCACATCCATACTATGTTTGGGTAGACTCCTTCTTGTGTCCATAGGATTTGCAAAGAAAGATAGTTTGAACATTACACCTTTTTCTAACATTGATGATAAATTAATATATGTATGTGGAAATTGTATGCATTCAATGTTTTGCAAGTACCTGTCATGTGCATTCAAATTCATCACCTTAGCGCTAAGTCAAAGTCAACTAGATTGCTAAACAACCGTGAATGAGCAAGATATTGATTTTTTTCTATTTTGATAGCACATGAATATAGCTCCCTCAACCTACTATATTCTTGGAGGATTTAATCGTAGTTATTGATATTTCTGTTGCAAACTTTATGACTATGTAATTGATCCTCATTGATTGAGTGATCATAGAGTTAGGAAGTTATTGTAGTTTCCCTTTAAATAATGTCCACTATAGTTTTTAAAAGAAGTTTTTTGGAAGGGAAAAGATAGAATAGATTGATTTTCATAATGATAGTGTGTGATCTTGTTTTTAATTAGATGTAATCTCTTACCATGAATGAATAGAATACAAAGTTCAAGTTTACATCTTCTGTCTTGATTGTCTTTTCTGTTCACTCATCCAAGGGGGCCCACTTGGTGAGTAAATTGCTCTATTAAAATAGATTTCATTTCTTTGTTTGTTTCTTTGCAAAGTAGAATTCTGATGTTCCTGCAACCATTAACAGAATCAGTGAATTGTTCCTATAGCATAGGTGCATAGATAGATTTACTATTTGCAACATTACTCTAAGCTCTAAGATAAGATGTCATTTTAGTTCTTAGATTAAGTCTCCTTTAGCATTCCCTTTATTTAGTTGTAATGACTTAAAGAGGTATCAAATCATATACTTTACAACCACCCTCTCAAGCTTACGCTCCTGGGTTGACAAAATAAAATGAAGTCAATATGTAATTCTTAGGAAAATGCATGATTATGTCTAATCATGGAGTCACTATAAAAGGATGTACAATCCTTTGTTACTAAGGTATTAAGTTGATCAACCATTTTTGGCATCATTGTCGGGGAAGGTGTCAATCTAATTCAACCTTGAAGTCATTGTTTTAGTTTAGATTTCACATTATTTTGCATGCATAGAAGAAGAGACCTCATTGGGAGATTTCTTCCCCATAATATTCAAGAAGAAATTTTTAATGCTAAACCTAAAGAACCTTACAGCAAAAATGAAGAAGAACCTTTTGAAAATCCATTCCCTATTGTTCAAGAATGAATACCCTCATCCTCTAAAGAATCCTTGCATTTGAATGATCTTTTTGCTAACCTAAATCCCAAGATAATCCACTTGCCCTTGTTATCTATCAACCACCACCTCTAGTACCCCCTCCAGGAATGGCTTAGCCTCAACATCAACCTACATTTCCTTTTCCTATCCCTCCTTGGTAGGGTAACCAAAAATTGAAGAACATACTTATTGCTACACTTCCCAAGTTTTGTGGATTAATCAATGAAGACCTTGAAACCTTTCTCTTTAAGTTTGACATACTTTGTAGAATTTGTGACTATAGAATTGATTCCTATAAACTAAAGTTGTTTCCTTTTACACTAAAAGAAGCTTCTTTGAGATGGTTCATGGGGTTGGTTGCCAATGTTGTAGCAGATTGGACTACAATGAACAACTTGTTTCTCACAAAGTATAAAGAATACTATAGGGGTCAAGATTTGAAAGGGGATGACATTTTAAAAATGTCCCAAAAGGATGATGAAACCCTAGAAGATTATGTTTCTTAGTTCATGTTCAACCTATAGAGGAACACATAGCATCAACTGAATGACGAATCAAAGAAACATCTTTTTTTGAGAGGCATAAATGATGGAAGCATTGAAGCTCTAGATCTTATGGTAGGAGGAGATATCACTCAAAAAACTTGGACTGATATATAGAATATATGCCTGAATTATTCTAGATCCACTATGAAGAAAGGTAGGGGACTTAGAGATCTACCACACAAGTCCAATGGCAGTTGAGGAGCATCGAAGATGGAATTATCTAATTTGTTGTTAGATTTCAAGAAAGACATCATTAATGATGTAGCCACTCAACTAGACACCATGCAATCCAGAAGGAAGATAGATGAAGTTGATGCCATGTTGACTGAATACTCTCCACATTGTAGGGAAAAGAAAAGGTGTTGTAGATGTAAGTCTGTTGTAAGTGTGGAGACACAATCACTACCTACTAAGTTCCAAGCCATTGATAAAAATGGAGAGGTGCTTCATGTTGCTCAATGAAAACCATGGGCTCAAAGACAAGGTATGTCATAAGATCCTCTTCAAAGTTATAATAATAGCAATCAATCGAAAAAATTTCAGAATGCTGGTTTTAGTGGAAATAATAATTGGTAGCAACCCTAGCAAGGTTGGTAGCAACATCAGTAGGGTTGGGAACAACTCAAAATTGGAATACCCAACCTAGTCGGAAAACCTTATTGCCACCACCTCATCAACAAGCTTTAATGCCTCCTCTTGTAGCCATTAATACTCCTCCCAAGCAGACCCAACTAATAGTTTAGCCTAATCCTAATCCGAACAATACCAAACTGTAGGCTCAATAACAAAGCTATGTTATCTCATTGAATGATATTCACTTAAGGTTAGACACCACTTTTCCTTCACCCCAAAATCCTATAAAAACTAAAGGTGAAGATCCCCTGACTAAGTAGATAGATGAGTCAAATTAGAAGACCTCTCTTGTAGCCAAAGAACCTCCATTCCCCCATCGGTTGATGGAACAAAGCCAGCCCACAGAGAACTATGTAGTCATTGATTTTCTTAATTAGCTGAAGCAAATGATAGTAAAAATACCATTACTGGATGCTATTAAGGAATTCCATTCCTATACTAAAGCTATTAAGGAAGCATGCATTAAACAACTAGGAAGGAAGAAGAAATATCCAAAAACCATTCATGTCCTAGGACAGTTGTCTAACTTAATATTGGAGAAATTAACTATACCTAAATACTCTAACCTTGGGAGTTTTGTAGTTACAGTCACTATTCATGGAATCCAAGTTCAAAATGCTTTAGTTGATCTAGGAGCATCTACAAATGTCATGAAAAAGGAGGTATTGTCTTGACTACATATCATTGGCCTCAGAGAGACACCCACCATACTTCAGCTTGCTGATAGCTCTACCAACATCTCTCTATTTATATACATCCATACATGCATCCATGCATACGTACATTTACACATATATATATACATATACATATGTATATACATACATACATACATACATTTACAAAGATCACAAGGGTATGACAAACTGTTGAGTGAGTTGTATTGTTTTTATGTTGTGCCAAGATCTCTTTGTTTAGAAACATACAAATGGGGAATGAATAATATTGTGTTTTCTTTTCTTTTTTGTTTATGATCCATAATCCACAAGATCTCTATAGTAATGCATAATTTAACTTCAATACCCAACCAATCAGTAAGTAGACCAATTTAACTAGGTTATGGCTCAGGCATGTGCTATTCCCATTTATCATATGGTTGCAATGTTGGAGGCAAAAAAAATTCAAAAGTGGTAGTAGGTTTTGTATCATTGGCCTGATTTTAATGAAGTAACAAAGTGGTTTTTAGGGTGGAAAGGACTATTTTTCCCTGAGCTTCTTGCTAGTGAGAGGATAAGAAGTTGGCTAAATGTTTCCTTTGAAATGATAAATAAATTTGTAGATGGTATGACTGTGGAACAACATGGGGCTAGAGAATGTAAGCTATCTTAGGGTGATGGAGCAACGCCAATTTGAGGCACTTCAACATCAACAAGCAGCAACAACATATGCTCAAGAACAAGCCTTAGCTTCCATGGGGTGGGATTCACCTAAATAAGTCCATGGGTGCACCTTAGTTGAGTTTCAAGGAACTAATTTTAATATATGCACAAGAACATGACATCTAATTTTAGTATATATATATTATATTAGTAATATTAACATTAATATTAGTAATATTTTTTTTTAATATAAATAAAATATTATTTAATAATATTTTGTTTATAAGATATATATTGTGAACAATATAATTAATTAAAGATATTAATTAATTATTTTAAATTAGGTGATCATTTAATTTAAGTCTAGATTAATGAAAATCAACGGGAATCTTATCATCATCAGCTTAAAATCAATATAATAATATTTACCTTAGTAAATTTAGGAAATTGATCATGGGGTAAATATTTGTTTTATACTTAAGCTATTATTTTAATTTTCTATAAGGAAAATGATGAAAATATTTCATCACTTGTTAGTAAAATCTGAAATGGAAACTGCAACTCCACATTTAACTTAAAACAGAAAGAAATGTGCTTGTATCTTGTTTTCCTTAGGCTATTTATGTTTGGGATTCTTTTGGGTTGACTAGATTGTTGACCAAGTTATAGGACATCTACCAGAGGCTTGGGGGTTTTGTGAGTGTGGTATCATGTTGACTCGACCTTGATCATTATTGCTCAACCATGTATGTGATGGTATGTTTATGATGAGTATATTTGTTTTGTTGAATATTATGTTTCAGTGTCTTGGTGAACTACCGAAATGTATGCTATGAGATACCTGAATAAACATTATGAGTCATTGATCAGTATTGTTGGATTATTGTCGGTTGCTTGTTGAGAACCAATGGATATTTTGATTTATCTTGTTGCTTTCCAGTTGCTCGTAGAGAACTGATGTGATTACTATGATTATCTTTATTATGCTTTCCAGTCACTTGTATAGGACTAAGGTGATTTTGCTATGATTATGTGATTTGTGATTTCATGAGTTTAGGGTAGGTTATCTTTATGCAGTGTCGGGAAGTGGCTTCCAATGGGGGCGGGGGATCCTAAGTGGTCCTGGGGGTAACCCATTGTAAGTTGTTTAATAAGTGATAACTTTACACTTAATACTAACTTAAATCAACCTAGTAAAAGATAATTGTATGTTCTCACCCATGCCATGAGTGCTATTACAGACTAGGATGGGAGTAGAGAGAACGCTTGGTTATGACCTTGCATTCTGTAGTATGCCTTGTCAATGTGAGAGGATACTAGTGGCCGCAGGCATCACTAGGGACCCAGGAGTCCTAAGGGACTGCTCGGGTAACTTCGAACATGATTTGTGCGATGACAATTTCCCACTTACATAGTAGATACCTACGTGTCTTTGTGGTGCCTCTAGGTTTAGATGTCAATCTATTTTAGGAACCTTTGAGTTAGCATACTTATAGGATTTCCTAGACTTAGAGAGTATTTATGTTATATGTTTTGTTATCCTATTTGGGACTTGAGATTATCTCCTCAGCACGGTGGGAGTGGACCATTTAGGTTCCACGTGGTCGGGTGGTAGTGCTTTTTACTCTTACCATTGAGATCTGTCCGAGACACCATGGCTGGAGTATTCTTGTTGGCATATACCTTCATTCTGTTCATGGATCATTATGATAGATGGTTATATTATCATTTTATGATGGATGTATATCTCTTGATGTATGGATTTATTATGTATGATGGATGGTTTCATTTATTTTATTGCACGTGTATCATGGATCTGAAGAGGATGATGTATATTTATCTTGCTTATGTATATTCTTTTAAGCCTTTCATACCCTGTGACATGTACAGTGGATGAATGAGCATTCCGAATTAATTTGCCAAGAGGCATTCAGAACAATTGTATATTTTATGGACATTGGACTTTTCATTATTCTTTCATATGGATGTATTAAATGATGGACTTAGTTTTAGATTAGATCTAAATGTGATTCAACGTCATGGGATCTTTAAGGAATGCAACCTATTATGTATGTTATTTCTTCCGCTACTTTGTGTTTGATGTGTATGTTATACTTTCTTATATTAAAAAAAAATGCTACCAAACTTAGTCAAACTTTAGGTTATTTCTTTTGGATCCCTTGGTGGGGCGTTACATCTGGTATAAAGCACGGGTTTCTACATTGGGAGCTCTGGGTATATTGGAACACCACTAGTGTTAACTAGTTGAACAAAAAAAAAAAAACTTTAAATTATTATGTGTAACTCTTTCAAACTGAAACTTGAAACTAGTTGAACTGAAAACAGAGCTTAAACTATTAATGGTATATTTTTCATACTTCAACACTTAGACTTTAAACTGAAAATGACACTTTTACTGTTTGCAAAATGTGTGTCTTTTATATATACAATTTACAATTTTATGCATTATGGTTGTTATAGTATTCTATATCTTGGATATTATTGTAGGATGGTATCTGGGACGAGATCTTCTGTTAGAGGCCATAGCCTTGGCCATGGCAGAGGCCGTGGACGAGGTAGAGATATCAGTGTTCATGAGTCTGTCCACAAGAGCCCCATTCATGAAGAGAATAGGGAAGAGTATGTCAGTGAGCATTAGGAAGAGAACCACAGAGAGGAACATGTTGACTCTGACGAGGTTGATCTGAGGCAAATGATGGAAACCATCATTGATCACCTACCTCCTGTTCATGAGAAGGATAGAGCACACCAAGAAGGACATGAGCATAGACACAGGTCTAGGAGCCCTCAGAGGGATCGACATAGATCCATTGTGTCTTCTCAGATGAAGGACCTTTAGAGGTCCAAGATCTAGCCCTTTAATGGGCAAGGTTCTGGTTATGTAGCTTAGCAGTGGCTTATTGCCCTTGATAGGATTTTTGCTATGCAGAACTTTGATAGTAATGTTAAAGCGAGGTTTGTCATTACCAACCTGGAGTTATTTGGGGCCACCTAGTGGACTATTGAGGAAAAGAAGTTGGGCATTAACATGGGTAGTGTCACTTGGGAGATTTTCTTGGAGAGCTTTCATGAGCGATTCCTACCAGAGGAATGGAAGCAGCATAGAGCATATGAGTTCCATAACCTGAGACAGTACAGTATGACCGTTGTAGAGTATGAGCGCAAGTTCTATGAGCTCATGCCCTTTTCGAGATTCAGTGACAATCTAGCACAGTTGGCACTACATTTCATTTGAGGCTTGAAGAACCATTTTGTTGACAGTGTTAAGGTATTTGAGCCTAAAATCCTCAAGGATGCAGTACATCAAGCTATCCTTGTAGAGAAGAGTATCAACCTTGGATAGGGGGGTTTTGTGGGAGCGCCTACTAAAGTAGGATCTAAGGGCAACCACAACTTCGGTGGAAATAGGAAGCCTCCCTTCCCTAAGGGGAATCAATCTCAGTAGTAGTCTCAATAGCAGAAGGGATCTTACCCTCAGGCACAGAGTGGTGGCAGTGGTTCCAACTCTAGGAACAATCGCAATGCTCAACGCAATAAACGGAATCAGCAAGCTCAGCCTGCACAAAGCAACTAGTATTTTGCTAGCAGGGATAGCCACCAGCGATCAAATGCACCGCCTATAGGGAGAGGATCTGGTAGAGGCACTGGATGTTATACGTGTGGACGGATTGGTCACATAGCAGCATACTGTCCACAGCGAGCATCTCAATATGCAAGACCTAGGCCAGCAGCATCTGAGCCTACAGTCAGAGATGCAAGTAGAAATCATAGAGTATTTGCATCGATGGATCATCATTGGGTAGACCATCAGGGGACAGTAGTTGAGACTACAGGAGCTATCTGAGGTACACCTCTCTCTATTTTGTTTGATTCAGGTGCTACAGATTCTTTTATTTCTCCATCTCTAGTTGTTAAGTGTAAGCTGGAGGTGGTTAAGCAAGATCATGGTTGGTAAGTGGAACTAGCCTCAGGTGCTAAATTTTCCACAGATTTTGTAGTTCATAAGTGTGGACTTAGCATAGGAGGTTTTGAGACTTCAATTGACCTTCAAGTTATTCCTCTTGGCTCCTACGATGTGGTCTTAGGTATGGATTGGCTTGGCTCTCATAGGGCTAGTATAGACTGCAAAAAGAAGACCATTATGTGTCAGGATGACCAAGGGAAGGATGTCAAGATTATGGGGATATCGAGACCTATATCTCTACAGATGATCTCTACTATGCAATTAAAGCGGAGCTTTCGTAAGGGATGTCAGGTATTTGTTGTTACAGTAAATGAGCTAGATGAAGAAGACTCTATGAGGAGGACCCTAGATCACCCTATTTTACATGAGTATGCAGATGTCTTTCTGAGTGAGATTCCAGGCATGCCTTCGAAGAGAGACATTGATTTTAGCATTGAGCTCACTCCAGGATTGGAGCCTATCTCTAGAGCTCCTTACCGTATGACCACTCAGGAATTAAGTGAGTTGCATTTGCAGTTAGAGGAACTTTTGGCCAAGGGTAGTATTTGACCTAGTGTATCACCATGGGGAGCTCCAGTTCTCTTCGTGAAGAAGAAGGATGGTTCTTTGTGCCTTTGCATTGATTACAGACAACTGAACAAGGTGACAATAAAGAATAGGTATCCTTTACCAAGGATTGATGATTTATTTGATCAGATCAACGAAGCTACAGTGTTCTCCAAGATTGACCTTAAGTCAGGATACCATCAACTTTGCATCAAGGAAGCTGATATTCATAAGACCGCCTTTCGAACTCACTATGGGCATTATGAGTTCACAGTGGTACCCTTTGGGCTAACGAACGCTCCATCAATTTTCATGTGCTTGATGAATGGGGTGTTTTGTTCCTATCTTGATAGATTTGTTCTTGTGTTCCTCGATGATATACTGATATATTCTAAGTCCCAGAAGGAACATGAGGAACATTTGAGTTTGGTTTTACAATGCTTGAGAGATAATCAACTTTATGCCAATGCGGCAAAGTGTGATTTCTTTCAATCAGAGATACAGTATTTAGGACACGTTATCTCAGGTGAAGGTATCTCTGTAGACCCTGCGAAGATCTAGGCAATAGTAGATTGGCCTGCACCCACTATTGTGTCGGAGATTCGTAGTTTCATGGGTCTAGCTGGTTATTATCGCAGATTTGTCCAAAACTTCTCCAAAACAACACATCCTATTACCTCCCTTCAGAGGAAAGGAAAGAAGTTTCTATGGACAGAAAAATGTGAAGAAGCATTTCGGAAGCTTAAGGAGCTTCTGACCAGTGCACCAATCTTAGCAGTACCTGATCCAGAAGGCAATTTCATGGTGTGTACATGTCATGTCCCCTTTTCAAATAATTAAAAAATAATAATCTTTGCTAAGGCAAGCAGGCCCAAGAAAGTGAAGTTTCAGAAAAAGGGGGTTAATCTTTGGAAACCGTTGGACTAATAAATGAAAATTATTATTAAAATATGTTTCATTAACCTCTCTTGGACGTGAGTTACGGTTATGCCCTCTTTTAAGGGGTTTGGAGGCATTTTGGGCAGATTCCAAAACTTGATTTTCACTCATTCTTTGTTATTCTTCAGAAGCTGCCAAACCTGTGGAGAAGGAGACCCAAGAATGGGAGTTTGCAGGTTTCCAGGGAGACCCAAGAACGGGAGTTTGCAAGTTTCTAGGAAGGCTAAGGAGGGGAGTTTGAAGCCATTCCATGTGCATGCTCATATAGAGTTTTCCTTTGTGCTGAACAGTGTAGATTTGTGGGTTTTTGGGTGTGTTTTTTGCATGAGTTTGGTGTTTTCAGTTGAGCATTTCATATCAGTTTTGGTTGCTGCTGTATTTCAGACTTTAAGCTATTAAAATAGAGCTGAATATATGTATTGGGACGTGATTAAACTTCTGAGATAGTTTATTAGTGTTTTTGTGGTGTTTCCAGGCATTTTTGTGTTAATTTCGGGAGCCCGATGAGCATAGTTTTTGTCCTACATTTGTGAGCTGTTGTGTAAAGGCTATATAGATCTAAAAATGTCATTTTGTAGGCTGTTATGCTGCTGAAAATTCTGTAAAAATTTTCATTTTCAGATTTATTAATAATAGGTGAAGCTGTGAAGCTTTTGGCACCATTTCTGGCATACACGATTTCGGGTTTCTTGAGAAATTTGGAGGATCTTCGTGATATTAGTTGTTTGATCTTAAAGATCTGATTAAAGGTTGGAAATATCATACAAAATCAGAAAAGGGACATTTCAGTGGTATCAGAGCCATGATCTTGCCAGCTTGAGGGTTTGTAGAAGTTTGCAGGTCAGTTTTGACAACTACCCAGATCTTGCATTTCAGTTTTGAGAACTACCCAAATCTTGCATGTCATAATTTATGGTTGCATGTTGCTTCTAATCAGCTACATGTCAAAATTTATGGTTGCATGCTACTTCTAATCATTTTCATGTTAGTTCTTGGTGAATTTGGTGGTTGTAGAAGTTTGCATTTCAGTTTTGACAACTACCCAGATCTTGCATGTCAATTTTGTCAACTACCCAGATCTTGCATGTCATAATTTGGTGGTTGCATGTTGCTTCTAATCAGTTGCATGTCAAAATCTATGGTTGCATGATACTTCTAATCATTTGCATGTTAGTTCTTGGTGAATTTGGTGGTTGTAGAAGTTTGCATGTCAGTTTTGACAACTACCCAAATCTTGCATGTTAGTTTTGACAACTACCCAGATCTTGCATGTCAATTTTGACAACTACCCAGATCTTGCATGTCATAATTTGGTGGTTGCATGTTGCTTCTAATCAGTTGCATGTCCAAATCTATGGTTGCATGCTACTTCTAATCATTTGCATGTTAGTTCTTGGTGTTTGAAGAAGTTATATCCTATTGGGGTTACACTCTACTTTATCCAGAATGGACAGGTATAGTACAGAGTCTCAGAGGACACGATCTTGGACAATTGATAACCAGAGTCAAAACAGTAGAAAGGATGGTTATTTAGACATTTGAGATAAACTTATGAAAATAAGCCATGACATGTCTGAACAGTTGGTTGAGCACCACCGTATAATGAATGACATGTTATCTGACCCAGCTAAGGTGGATAAGTTGACTGGATTTCTATTTGGCATATTTTCTCACAGGACAGATGACACAATTCCCAAGAAGTTGCATGAGGAGTTTGAGAAACTAGCTAATAGCCAGGTAGAGGTCTCAGATTCTACTCTGCCACAGGAGGTGGTGGGAAAGGATATTACACAGATTGATAGTAACGGTCAACTTGATACTCAGATTGAGACAATTGTTTATAGGTTGTCAAAGGGTGATGCCACAGGTATTCAGGATGGTATAGTTACAACAGGCAGTGACTACAGTGTAGTGGGTTTAGATGATGATTATGAGGATGTTGTTGTGCAGGATGGTGAGATACCTGGTAGAGATGAGCAGACATTGAGCATTCATGACTTTGCTGAGAAAGAGTACCAGGCACAGTTAGATGCTTCATCACATGAGGTTGAGGTTGGTAGTACTTCACATGATTTGTCCAGCCAGCTGAAGGTGAACAAACATAGTATTGTGACTTCATTATCTCATCATGACAAGTATGTGGAGTTAGTTGGTATTGGTCATATTACTCAGGTGAGGAGTTTTCTTGAGTTACCAGTTGATTCTAGTTTACGGATATGGACTCGAGATTGTTATATTGGTGTTTGGGATTCAGTTGACTGGAGATCTTTAACACTTTTTGGTAGCAGTGTCTGTTTGGGTGCTATCATGGAGTTGATTAGCAGATTACACGGTGTTGTCTTTTCTTGTGCCAATATCTTGTCTGATGTTGGTATTAGTTTTTATACACCGATGTTGGGCTTTGTTCATATATCTAGTCGACCATACTTGCTAGAATGTGTTGATGATATTTCATATTTGGCAGTGTGTATAGATGAGTCCCAGGATCATATTGGCATTGATGACATCCAGGAGGATGCAGTGGGCAGTTTTGAAGACTTAGTTTCCTTGGGTATAGAGGAGTTGGACAGAAATGCTAATGTTTTTGATACTCTGTATGTTGATATGAGCTTTAGATTTGATTCACACGATATGGATGGTAATACTCTAGAGACTAGTAACTTTGAGGATACTCTTTTAGACAATGCATCAGAGGAGGTTTGTAGGAGACAGTCAAGCCAGTGTCATCATGTGTCTAATCAGTTGAGAGTTAGTGACCAAGACATTGCTATCACTTGCCAACATTTCGATGTTGTTCGTCAGTTGTTAGCAGTTTATGGATGGGGTTCTCCTACTAGTGATGAGCAGGAAGGCAGTTATCTTTCCTTGACAGAGATCCACTCTTTATGGGAGGCTATTCAGATTTTGAGACAGAATTATATGAAGTTGCTAGCTGACAGAGATTATCTTATGGAGTGGGGTAGTACAGCATATGATGCATTGTTGGTCAAGGAAGATGAGGTGAGTGAGCTTACTGAGCAGCTTGAGGTGACTTCTGAGATTCTTGAGAGTACACAGTTGGATTTCAAGGAGTCACAGCTTCATTTGGCTATGGTGACCATGGAGTTAGAGCAACTACAGTCTTTACCTGATTCTATACAGTCACAAGCTATGGTGTTTGGTGATCCCAGGATGTCCATGGCCGAGATTGTCAGAGACAGTGGAGATGGGGATGCATCCATCCTTGATACTAACATTGGCATATCAGGTTCATTCCCACTAGAGTCAAGTTCAGTTGAGTTGGGTGTTATAGCAGATTGTTGTATGCCTGACATGGTGGTGGCCTCTGGTACTGATGGCACAGAGACTAGAGATGCATCAAAGATCGTGTGCGATGTTGGTGAGTTGATAGTTGGCATGGTTCTTGCTAGTAATACTACTCCCTTGGTGATATCTTTGGAGGTAGTAGTCAGTTCCAACATGGTTAATGATCAATTGCAATTAGTTTCATCTAGATTACAGTCTGAGCCACTGACTGAGATTGGCGCATTCTATCAGCATTACACTATGAGGTACGCTCATCAATTTACCTTTGATGACCATGTTGATGAGATTATGATACAGAGATGTACTTTGGTTCCTAGTGCCTATCATCAATTATGGAATAGTTTGATGCCTCGGGATGAGATTTGTGATGGGCACGACATGTTGATAGGTCATGCAGTTGATAGCTTGATAATACATGACTTAGAGCAGGAGTTTTGGAGTGATGCTTCAGCAGGTTTTGTTATTGATTCTACTCCTTTGGCTATGACATCTCCTGACTTAGCTAGTGATCAGTCGCAGTGGGTTATATCACTTGTTCATGATGAGTTGTTGACTGAGGTTGGTTTTTTTAATCAACATTATATTGCAGGGTATGTACATCAGTTAGCAATTGATCCTTGTGTTGAGGAGTTGATGGCAGAAAAATTTGGTTTGGGTTCCATTTCTTGTTGTTTATCTTGTGATGGCTTTTCACCATCAAGGGTGCATGGGAGTTATGGTTATGAGATAGTGGCTGATGATCTACAGAGTTGTGTTGACTACAGGAGTTGTACAGTGTGTGGATTCTCCATACTTGGTACAATTTCATTCGGGAGCATTCACCATTGTTGCAGAGTTGGATTGTACATTCTGTGTAGGCCAGTGGAATGCATTGATGGTATTTACTATGTTGGTTGTCCACTTTACTTGGGTTTTGATGTTCTAAGAGTTTGTATCTCGTGGGTTTCTGACTATGAAAGTTGTGATTTTGGAGTTTGGTTGAGCTGTAATTGTCAGTTTGATTATGGATTCCTCTTGGTCATATTGCAGAGGATATTGCAGGAGCCTGTGTTAATTGGTAGTAGTATAGTTCATGACTACATTTGGGATCCAGGTGGATTGATTGCTTTATTGTTCAGCCATTGCTTGAGGACAAGCAATTTTTGGGAGGGGAGGACTTGTCATGTCCCCTTTTCAAATAATTAAAAAATAATAATCTTTGCTAAGGCAGGCAGGCCCAAGAAAGTGAAGTTTCAGAAAAAGGGGGTTAATCTTTGGAAACCGTTGGACTAATAAATGAAAATTATTATTAAAATATGTTTCATTAACCTCTCTTGGACGTGAGTTACGGTTATGCCCTCTTTTAAGGGGTTTGGAGGCATTTTGGGCAGATTCCACAACTTGATTTTCACTCATTCTTTGTTATTCTTCAGAGGCTGCCAAACCTGTGGAGAAGGAGACCCAAGAACGGGAGTTTGCAGGTTTCCAGGGAGACCCAAGAACGGGAGTTTGCAGGTTTCCAGGAAGGCTAAGGACAAGATTTTGAAGCCATTCCATGTGCATGCTCATACAGACTTTGCCTTTGTGCTAAACAGTGTAGATTTGTGGGTTTTTGGGTGTGTTTTTTGCATGAGTTTGGTGTTTTCAGTTGAGCATTTCATATCAGTTTTGGTTGCTGCTGTATTTCAGACTTTAAGCTATTAAAATAGAGCTGAATATATGTATTGGGACGTGATTAAACTTCTGAGATAGTTTATTAGTGTTTTTGTGGTGTTTCCGGGCATTTTTGTGTTAATTTCGGGAGCCCGATGAGCATAGTTTTTGTCCTACATTTGTGAGTTGTTGTGTAAAGGCTATATAGATCTGAAAATGTCATTTTGTAGGCTGTTATGCTGCTGAAACTTCTGTAAAAATTTCCATTTTCAGATTTATTAATAATAAGTGAAGCTGTGAAGCTTTTGGCACCATTTCTGGCATACTCGATTTGGGGTTTCTTGAGAAATTTGGAGGATCTTCGTGATATTAGTTGTTTGATCTTAAAGATCTTATTAAAGGTTGGAAATATCATACAAAATCAGAAAAGGGACATTTCAGTACAGATGCTTCCCTTGAGGGGATTGGAGTAGTCCTGATGTAGAATGGTCGAGTGATTGCATATGAATCACGCAAACTCAAGGATCATAAGTTGAATTATCCTACACATGACCTTGAGTTAGCAGCAATAGTTCATGCCTTAGTGAGATGGAGACATTTCTTGTTGGGACACAGATTTGAACTACATAGCGATCATTGTAGTCTTCAGTACATATTCACGCAGCCTAATTTGAATGCTAGGCAGAGGCGTTGGATGGAGGTTTTATGTGAGTATGACTTTGAGGTAAAGTATATCCAAGGGAAAGAGAATGTAGTAGCTGATGCTTTGAGTCGTAGGAAACATGTGATATCATCTATGACTCTTAGTGTTGATTTGAGGTGTTAGATAGTTCAGGCACTCCCTACCGATTCTTGGTATCAGGAGGTGTGCAAAGAGATAGATTCAGGGAGACCTTTGGAGGGTAAGTTTTCAGACTATGTCCTAGAGTCAGATGGCCTTTTGAGACATTCAGGAAGGATCTATGTGCCACTACTAGATGAGCTTCGCATATTGATCCTATCAGAGGCCCATTGTGCACCTTACTCGGCACATCCAGGTGTCAAGAAGATGCATGCAGACTTGTGACATTTATTCTATTGGTCCGGGATGAAGCGCAACATTGCTGATTTTGTGGCTAGATGTCTTGAGTGTCAGAGAGTCAAGATAGAACACCAGCATCCGACAGGACTTTTGCAGCCGAATCTCATTCCTTCATGGAAGTGGGACATCATCTCTATGGACTTCATAGTAGGATTACCTATGACTTCTCATCATCATGATGCTATCATGGTCACCATTGATCGATTGACTAAGGTGGCACATTTTTCACCAATCAGGTCTTCCTACATTGCAGCTTTTGTAGCTAATGTCTTCATGCGCGACATCGTGAGACTACATGGTATTCCCCGAAAGATCATTTTGGATAGGGATCATGTTTTCACTTCTGCATTTTGGACATCACTACAACATGATCTTGGAGCGCAGTTGAATTTTAGTTCAGCATATCACCCAGAGATAGATGGACAGACAGAGAGAGTGAATCAGGTTCTCGAAGATATGTTGAGGATGTACGTGATGGATAAGCAGGCTCATTGGGAGGACTATCTCTACCTAATGGAGTTTGCTTACAACAACGGGTATCACAGTTCTATTGGCATGGCACCTTTCCAAACCTTATATGGACGTCTTTGTCGTACACCTTTGAATTGGGACAGTCTTGAGGATTGCATCCTATTGGGTCCTGAGATGCTTCGTGACATGGAGCAACAGGTTGTGCGTATCCGAGAGCACTTGACTATGGCACAGGATAGGTAGAAAAAGTATGTTGATGCACATAGGAAAGATAAGCAGTTTGTTGTGGGAGAGAAGGTTTTCTTGAGAGTACGTCTGTGGAAGAGTCTGATCAGTTATGGAAAGGGCTCGAAGCTAGCACCTCGCTTTGTGGGACCATTCGATATTCTTGAGAGGATTGGTCCAATTGCCTATCGTCTTGCTTTACCACCCAGCCTTGCTCGCATTCACGATGTTTTCCATGTTTCAGTACTTAGACAGTATATCCCTGATGTTGTACATATTCTTGATTGGAATGCATTGCAAGTAGAGGACGAGCAGCTGGCTTTGGAGCTAGTTCGTATTCTAGAGTAGCGGGAGTTAACCCTCAGGGGTCGAACCATAGAGCAAGTAAGGGTCCAATGGGACCCTACTAATGAGTCTTCAGCTACATGGGAGGATGCATCTAGATTACGAAATTTATATCCCTATTTGTTTGTAGGCTTCCAAGAGTAAGCCTAAGTCTAGGGGAGGTGGATGTAGTGCCTGCCTCTAGTCTACATTTTTCTAGTTACATTTCTGCTATCATTGCCAAACTCTTTTAGGCCAAGTTTTATATTTGATAATTAGTAGCATTATCTTGAGATTATTAGATATTGTTTTAGACTCAGTTGATATATGATGAGATTACTTGGTACTCTATACTTCATGTGTACATGATGATTATTACAATGCTATTAGATTATTGATGATGTTTAGTTAGATGGATTATCCTATGTCTTTTCTGATGGATACTTACCCCATACTACACGTGTATGATGTGCGTGTTTGTTTTCTTTATGTATGATGTTTATGATATGGTTAAGGAAGGGAGTCATAGTCACCTGCTTGTTGGGATCTACACGATGCACCACTTCCTGCCATTGCCTGTTTAGCTTAGTATATATTGTGTATGTACATGCGTGGATTTTATGCAGGTTGTAGGTACCGGGTATCGACTTCCCTGAATTGCCAGGATGAGCGTACCCTATCGCATTATCTCAATGGTAAGAGAGGGGAGATAAATTCTTAAGTCCAAATTCTAAACCTATGAGCCATTCGTCCTAATTAATAATTAGGACAAGTATCTGAGTCATGTACCTTTCGAATGCGTTGGATGACATTAATTCATGATTTTAAACCCTTAGTTGAATTTTGTATGTGTTTAACTATGATGGGTTTTCGTATTTTTACTTTATGAGTTTTAGTGAATTTTTTGTTAATTAAGTCTAATTAAAAAGATTTAATTAATAATTTAATTTAATGGAAAATTATATGCTATGTTAATATTTTATTTAATTAATTGAGAAATTAATTATATAAAAGAGTCATATAAAAGAATTAAATTTGAGAATAAATCTATAAGTTTAAATTTGAACATGATAATATTTAATTAATTTAATTAATTTTATATATATATATATATATATATATATATATATATATATATATATATATATATATATATATATATATATATATATATATATATATATATATATATATATATATATATATATATTTGGAGTGCATTTTTAAATAAATGCTAAATAATATTGTTATTTAAATTAATAGATAGTCATCAAAATTATTGTTCAAAAATAAATTTAGAAGTGGGAAAAGAAAATTAAATTATTAAAAGTTTTATGATTGCATAATACGTGCATGAGACTAAATTAAATAAATCAATTTAAAAGAGGTCAAGTAAAGATTAAATAAATTAATTTAATGGATTATTGTATGTGCATGGAAAAGATAAAAGAAAGATAAATAAAGAGTTAATAAAGAGTTAAAAAGGTGTGAGCAAAGAGTTCTCTGAGGTGAATGCACAATTAGTGCCCCGATTATAGGGAGAGAACTCCTTTATCACAAATTGGGGGTTCATTTTTGGGGGCCTGGGAATTTTGGAGAAGAAGGAAAATTTCAGAGGAGAAAGTTCTGAAAGGGGAATTATTTTCTACAGATTTCTGGAGCATAGCAAATTAGCATCAGTTTCCATGTAGACGCTTGTGAAGATTTGCATAATTCTAATACGTTCTTTTAATTCCTATCTTCTTCGTGTTTGCTAAATAATTGTCTGGATAATTCTGGTAAAGAATATATATCATGCTTGTGAATTCTGGATATTGGAAAATTATTCTGTACATGGAATGTTTTAATTGATCAATATAATTTCTCCCCAATAGAGTGTAAATTGTGAAAACTTATCAGAAAGGGTAGAAATCTTATTGGAAGATCTTCTTAAAAATATTGATAAGAAAATAAGAAATGGGGATCTAGTTTTTTGTCTATCAGATTTAATTCTGAACTTTCGGTAAAAGAATATATATATTTACACAGTAAATATATATTCATTTTAAAATAGGTTTGATTATAATCGAATTCATTATTTACAAAATCTTGTTGTTAAAACGTTTTTATAAAAAACGTCATTTTTCGAAGTTTGTTTTATATATATTAAAAAAATTAATAAAATTAAAAATTAAAAAATGACTTTGGGAGGGCAGGTTTTACCCCACCCCATCCCCACTTTTTACTTGTGGCACTGCTGTCGCTGACCACAGTACAGACTGTGGCAACAGCAACCTGTTGCTGCGGCCGACAGTTTTGTTTTAAAGCCACGCGGACTATAAACGCACAGCTTGTTTTAAACATTTTTATTTATTTATCATTTTTAAATTATTAAAATTTGTTAATATTTTTTTTTAATATGTATAAATTTTTAATTATTAATTTTATTAATAATAATTATTAATAAGATTAATATTAGTAATATATTTTTTTAATATAAATAAAATATTATTTAATAATATTTTGTTTATAAGATATATATTGTGAACAATATAATTAATTAAAGATATTAATTAATTATTTTAAATTAGGTGATCATTTAATTTAAGTCTAGATTAATGAAAATCAACAGGAATCTTATCATCATCTGCTTAAAGTCAATATAATAATATATACCTTAGTAAATTTAGGAAATTGATCATGGGGTAAATATTTGTTTTATACTTAAGCTATTATTTTAATTTACTATAAGGAAAACGATGAAAATATTTCATCACTTGTTAGTAAAATCTAAAATGGAAACTGCAACTCCACATTTAACTTAAAACTGAAAGAAATGTGCTTGTATCTTGTTTTCCTTATGCTATTTATGTTTGGGATTCTTTTGGGTTGACTAGATTGTTGACCAAGTTATAGGATGTCTACCAGAGGCTTGGGGGTTTTGTGAGTGTGGTATCATGTTGACTCGACCTTGATCATTATTGCTCAACCATGTATGTGATGGTATGTTTATGATGAGTATATTTGTTTTGTTGAATATTATGTTTCAGTGTCTTGGTGAAATAGCGGAATGTATGCTATGAGATACCTGAATAACCATTATGAGTCATTGATCAGTATTGTTGGATTATTGTCGGTTGCTTGTTGAGAATCGATGGATATTTTGATTTATCTTGTTGCTTTCCAGTTGCTCGTAGAGAACTGATGTGATTACTATGATTATCTTTATTATGCTTTCCAGTCACTTGTATAGGACTGAGGTGATTTTGCTATGATTATGTGATTTGTGATTTCATGAGCTTAGGGTAGGTTATCTTTATGCAGTGTCAGGAAGTGGCTTGCAATGGGGGTCGGGGACCCTAAGTGGTCCTGGGGGTAACCCATTGTAAGTTGTTTAATAAGTGATAACTTTACACTTAATACTAACTTAAATGAATCTAATAAGAGATAATTATATGTTCTCGCCCATGCCATGAGTGTTATTACAGACTAGGATGGGAGTAGAGAGAACGCTTGGTTATGACCTTGCATTTCATAGTATGCCTTGTCAGTGCGAGAAGATATTAGTGGCCACAGGGATCACTAGGGACTCGGGAGTCCTAAGGGACTACTCGGGTAACTCCGAACATGATTTGTACGATGACACTTTCCTGCTTACATAGTAGATACCTACGTGTCTTTGTGGTGCCTCTAGGTTTAGATGTCAATCAATTTTAGGAACCTTTGAGTTAGCATACTTATAGGATTTCCTGGACTTAGAGAGTATTTATGTTATATGTTTTGTTATCCTATTTGGGACTTGAGATTACCTCCTCAGCGCGGTGATAGTGAACCATTTAGGTTCCACATGGTCGGGTGGTAGTGCTTTTTACTCTTACCATTGAGATCAGTCTGAGACACCGTGGCTAGAGTATTCTTGTTGGCATATACCTTCATTTTTTTTATGGATCATTATGATAGATGGTTATATTATATGTTGGATGTTGTATCATTTTATGATGGATGTATATCTCTTGATGTATGGATTTATTATGTATGATGGATGGTTTCATTTATTTTATTGCACGTGTATCATGGATCCGAAGAGGATGATGTATATTTATCTTGCTTATGCATATTCTTTTAAGCCTTTCATACCCTGTGACATGTACAGTGGATGAATGAGCATTCCGAATTAATTTGCCAAGAGGCATTTAGAACAATTGTATATTTTATGGACATTGGACTTTTCATTATTCTTTCATATGGATGTATTAAATGATGGACTTAGTTTTAGATTAGATCTAAATGTGATTCAACGTCATGGGATCTTTAAGGAATGCAACCTGTTATGTATGTTATTTCTTCCACTACTTTGTGTTTGATGTGTATGTTATACTTTCTTATTAAAAAAAAAATGCTACCAAACTTAGTCAAACTTTAGGTTATTTCTTTTGGATCCCTTGGCGGGGCGTTACAATTCTTCCAACAATGAGAATAGCTACTACACATTCCTGGGAGCCAAGGGACCCTAAAATTATGCTACATTTTCTAGAGACATGGGAGAAGTTACTACCGGCTTTAATACTTCACAACATTCTGGATCATTTAGTAATCCCCAAGCTAACAGTAGCAGTAGATACTTGGGATGCAAAGATCACAAGGGCACAACAATGAAATCCTAGATCTCCACTTGGGAGACATACATACATATACATGTATGTATGTATATAGAGAGATCTTTTTTAAGGTGCTTATTATATATTAGCTACACAACAAAAAAATTGATCCAGTTGCATACATATTTCAAAATCCAAATAATAAAACAATAAAACTCACTCAACCCATTCTAAGTGACTCAGCTTGAGATCCTACACAAAAATAATGTTGATTGTTCCTTTTATTATACCTAATCTGATGATAGTTCTATAGGAATTTGTAATCAACCCAGCTAATTAGCAACTAGACCAAATTAATAGCAATAGTAGATACTTAGGATCCTCACAGGGAGAGCATGCCAATACAATTCAAAATTTGCAGAATTTAAATAAGTTATTTATCTGCAATTCTTTTAAACCTTTAATAAGAAAGACATAAAATACCAAGTTTGGTAGATCCAGACATTCCAGTTAAATTTACTGGCAAACATAGAACATATAATAACATTGTCCATTAAGTTTCCCAACATGTTCCTACATTGTTAATACCCTGTCTTAGCTAATTTTCTTGAATCTAATTGAAGTCAAATTGGAATTTCAAAAACTCATATTTCTTAAGCACATAGAAAACATAGTTATAATTAAGAGGCATAAATAAGTAAACATATTTTAAACCCCATTGTAAAAGAAAGCAATCATTAAATACATATACACTTTAAAAAGTTGAACAAATTTGCCCTTAACAAAAGTAGATATATTCTACGATTCTATACGATATTTTAGCTAGATTTTCTCATTAGAAATCATGGCATTTGGAAAAAATATATAGATTTGAAATAAAAGTTTGTATTAGTCAAAACCAAATAAAAATCAACTCAATTAGATATATTCTAGGATTTCTATTAAATAAAGAAATGAGTCTTATCACAAGACACGGGTCTTCTCACCTACATGATTAGTTTGGAATTTTGTTCTCACCAAAAATCATAAAATCTAAAAACAACTATGCTAAAAAGAACGTAAAAGGATGATTATCATACACAATCATGTTTTTAGCTCTTTTGGAACAATCATTCTTACAACTTTTTGGCTCAATCTCCAACTAGTCAGTATGTGTTTTGAAAAATTATTCTTGGAATTGTACAATGATTAATATAATTTAGCACAAGTACTATGTGATTGTGTATACATGCATGTAAAGAAGTTCACATAGTAAACTAATTTACATACATACATGCACATATGCATACAATCATGATAATTAGTTATCCTTGAATCTGACCAAAGCTATTATATTTGAATAAGAGATACATGTTTAGAAAGAAAAGAAAGTAACATTTACATAGGTACCTCTTCTCCCCTTGAAGAAAATTACAAAACAAGGGCATGAAGATCACAACGGAATGATAAAAAAATCCTAGATCTCCATTGACCTCCACCAACATTCAAAGCTCTCAACCCTCGTTTGGAGCTTTCCACCCTCTTTCACACACAACTCTCCACAATCAATCAAAACAAATGGGGAATGATTAATGTCATTTTTTCTTTTCATTTTTTGTTTATAATCCACAATATCTCTCTATTTATACATACATGCATACATACATATATACACTACATACATACATACATACATATATACATAAGTTTACAATTGTTCAACAAAATTAATGTTTTACAAGAAAATGCATCTAAAGAACTATTAGCTCAAAAGCAAGAACATGGTGTTGAAACAATACAAAAAGTTCTCGACATGAGAGGTCCATAAGTGAGGGTGTTGACCAATCTTGAAAACTTGAATGCTAAAATGAAAGCTATCGATGATCAAACACCTATGTTGGGGGTTACAACACACTGTGAAGTTGATTTTAGATAAGATAGAGGGAGATATTCAAAAGTTTGATAATCAAAATTTAAGGCATGGGAGCAAAGGAGAAGGAGTGACTTTAGAAAGAGACTGCATGACAAAAACAACAACTAGACAACATAGAGGATATTATGGGAGCCATTTGATAGAATCTAGTAAAGTGTTGCAGTAGGTACTATGACATTGGAATCACTTGCAGGTGTCTTTAAGAACTTACAGTCCAAATATCAAATGTTTATAAGAGTGTTTCAAGGTTGGGAACCACTTCAACATCCTTTGTAAGGTTTAGAGGTAATGCCATTGTGTTAGAGGCTTTTGCAAGGGAATGAGCCTCATGATTATGGCTAGTTTCTTTCTAAAAATATCTACTATGATATGTTTTTGTAAAATTTATTGCGAACTCTACCCATTTTTCCTGGTTTGCATTATTTTTGTGGACGATCTTGAGGTAAGTCACTTAGCATGGGTTGAGTGAGTTTTATTTTTATTTTTATTTGGATTATGGAATATGTATGCAATTGGATCATTTTTGTTGTTGTGTAGCTTATATATAATAAGCACTTTTAAAAAGATCTCTAGATATACATGTTCAAAAGGAGATATAAAGAGATACATGTTTAGAAGGAAAAGAAACCAACATTTACATACCCTTGAAGAAAATCACAGAGCTAGCTTGGCATGGCAACAAAATTGTAGAGAAAGGGCAACATGACAATGAAATCGTAGAGCAAGGGCACAATAACAAAATGTAGTGATCACAAGAGCATGGAAAGAAAATTGTAGAGCAAGGGCACAACAACAAAATGCAAAGATATATCACAGGAAAGAAATGGACCAAACACATATGCATAATCATGAGGCATATTACCTTACAGATGTCATAACCTAGTTATATATATGTATATATCAACCTAGCTAATAAAAAACTAGACCCATTTAACTAGTTATGGCTTGTTTCTTTCTTAAAATATCTACTATGATATGTTTTTGTAAAATTTCTTGTGAACTCGACCCATTTTTTGTGGTCTGCATTATTTTTGTGCAGGATCTTAAGGTAAGTCACTTAGCACAAGTTGAGTGAGTTTTATTGTTTTATTATTTGGATTCCAGAATATGTATGTAGTTGGATCATATATGTAATAAGCACCTTGAAAAAGATCTCTCTAAATATATAAAGAGATACATGTTTACAAGGAAAAGAAAAAAATATTTACATACATACACCTTCTTGCCCTTGAAGAAAATTGTAGAGCTAGGGCACATAGATGATAAGGGTGTGACACGATAATGAAATCACAGAGCAATGGCATGACGCAACAATGAAATAGCAAAGCAAGGGCATGCCATGACAATGAAATTGCTAAGCAAGGGCACAACAATGAAATGAAAAGATCATGAAGGCACAATAACCAAATGCATTGATCACAAGGGAGCTATGAAAATGTTCATACCTCTCCACTTCTTTCGCACACAGCTCTATCCAAAATCAAAACAAATGGAAAATGATTTTTGTGTTTCTTTATTTATTTATTTATGCTTGCGAGGGTGTTGCAATTGTGATGCCAACATCAGTATTGCAATGTTGTCAAGGACAATTGCAAAAAAAAACATGCAAATGACCACAAATTACACCACTATCGCAAATTATCATTGCAATGTGACCCTAAATATTGTAGTGCCAAAAAATGTTAGGTAAAGATAGTTCTAAAGCAAGTTGGATAGCAGGTTCAATTGACTTCTTATTGGCTCTTAACAATGTTGAAGTAACTCTTAACAAGGTTGGAATATTCTAATAGGATTCAAGATCTCCTAAGAGGGACTACATCTACTAATTGTATGTAAGGACCCCCTATCATAGTCTTATCCTTGCATAAGGAACTTTTATGTTAGTACATCATCTTGTGGGCATCATTCCCCTGGGGTTTCCCTCTCATCATGGGTTTCCCTAGTTAAAAAATATTTTGTCATTATGCATGATTTTTATTTTATGGTTGTTGCATCTATTGATCACACATTTTAGATTTGATAAAGTTTATTTAAGTTGGTTTAAATGCACAAATAATTCACCCCCCTTCCCCTCTCAGTTGTATTGGTGGGGTTTACTTTCTAACAATTGGTATCAGAGCATAAGCAAGAGCCTACAATACAACGGTAACTTTTGAGCCTCTCATATGGGAGGTCTTGTATTCAAATTTGCTTAACACATAAAAAATAATTAATTACGATAAATGATTTAGGCTTCGATCATTTACCAATAAAAAATAAATAAATAATTTGGTATCAAAGCATTAGGTCCTTGATCAAGAAATTCAACTTAAGGAGATCCATGGTTAAATTCAAGAAGAAAAGTCTAAAATTTGATAAAGAGAACTATGACAGTTAAAAGGAGAAAATGAAGACTTGTTTGCTATGTATGGGAGTTGATTACTGAATGATCACAAGGAAAACAAGATAGTGATAGATGAAGCAAAGATGGATTCATATACACAATAGGAGAAAGATCTATTCATGTGCAAAATGTATGCCAAAGAAGCATTGCTATCAACTCTTCTAGAATCAAAATATATTGAGGTAAAATGCTTACAACTTGCACCTGCAATTTGGATTAAATTACAAAGTCTTTTTGAAGGTGATAAGTTTGCAAAGAAATATGAATTTCAGAATTGGAAAGATATGCTGATAGTGTTAAGATTCTAGAAGATGAATCATTAAAGGGATATTTTGCTAGAATATTTGAGATTGTTGTAGAAATTAAGAGTTGTGATGAAATTGTTACTTAAGATGATGTTGTGTGGAAGATTTTTAAATCTTTTCCACCTACTTATGAGAAGAAAGTATAAACTATTGAGGAGATTGTTCGTATCACATCTAACTTTACTAGAGAGACACTACTTGGGAAGATGCAAGCATGTGAACACATGTTGAAGAAGAAACAAGGAATAACTATGACATAGACTACTTTTAGTGTACAGAAAGAGTGACCTACATTAACTAGGAGTGCAAGCATAAGTGAAGATTATGCTAAAAAATGTGTAGAAAAGTAGAAGAATTTGAGAAGATTGATGAAGGACTTGCATTACTTACAAAAATGGAACCTAAAGGTAGGATGTTTTTGTTTATTGGAATTACAAAGAACATGGTCATTTTTCATCGCAATGTCCTAAAGAGAAAGGAAGACAAAACCTAAGAAACCTTGTAAGTCAAAGATTATAACAGATTTTTTTTTCGTTGAGAAGATGATGAATTTTATTTTAAGATGATAAATCTCCTAATAAGTGTTGATGAAAATATAATGTGATTGGATTTATTGCTATTAAAGAAGAGAGACCTAAAAAAGAATGTATAAGAATAGAAATCTTTGGGAAAACTAACACTGAGGATGTTTATTTTATTGATGGATTAAAACATAACCTTTTGAGTGTCAAACAACTTGCAGATAAGGGATATTAGTTGCAATTCACTAAGAAGATTTGCATAATCGAAGAAAAAGATGATAAAGTAATTGGAATAGGTACAAGGACTAAAGATAATGTTTTTTAATTGAATCCTACTAAGATGCCATATTTGGTTGCTAGAGTGGATAATAGTTGGTTATGGCATAAGATATTTTGTCACATTAACTTTGATAACATTTTGAAGATTAGTAAAGAAAAAAACAATAAGAGATCTACCTAAGATTTTGAAATCCTTTAACATGATTTGCAAGGAATGTGTGATAGTTAAAAAAAAAAAAAAATTATCTCCAAGAGAGGTATTTACTACATTAGTTAAGATGGAGATTGAACACTTATATTTATCTTGTCCTACAAGATCTCAAGCATTCTATGCTGAAAGGTATTTTATTCTTTTTATTGATGGTTTTACAAGGATGATATGGTAACATTTTTTAGAGAAAAGTCTGAAGCTTTTGAGAAATTCAAATTATTCAAAAGTAGAGTAGAGAATGGATCAAGATTGAAGATAAAATGCGTAAGATTTATAGAGGAGGAGAATTCATTTCAAATGAGTTTAACATCTTTTGTGAAGATAATGGAATTAAGAGACAACTTTAAGCCCCTAAGATAACACACCAGAATGGAATAGTGGAAAGGAAATATAAATATGTTAATGAAGCAAATAGAGCTATGATGATTAAAGGTAATGCATCACATATCTTTTGGATAGAAGTAGTGAACAACATAGTATATTCAATGAACATAGTACAAAATAGACAACGTACTAGTAAGATACATTATGAACTATGGTTTGGACATACATATATTATGAAATACTTTAGAATATTTGGAAGTAAATTTTATATCAAAAAAGAATATGATATTGGAAATTTTGATCCTAGAAGTGATGAAGCTATATTTCAGGATATTCATTGAAAAGCAAGGTATGTAGATGTTTTAATCAAAGATTGAAAACTATTGTTCAAAGCACCAATGTAAAAGTTGATGAAAGGTTCAAAAATCTAGAAAGTATAATTGATTATAATTCTAATGATAATGGAAATGTTGAGTAAAGGACTAACATTCTGAATTTTGAACATGAACTATTTTATGAAGTCAACAATGATTTGCAAGAAGAAAAACCTAGACAAGAACCAAGATCATAACCAAGAGCAAAAGTCATAATAGAACAAGGAACACCCAAAGTATGTTACAAGGAATCACCCTATGAATCAGATCATTGGAAGTGAAAACAAGGGAGTGATGACAAGAAACAAGGTTAATGAATAATTATGTTTGATTTTACAAGTTGAACCTAAGATTGCAGATGAAGGATGTAAAGATGAATTTTGGATAAAGGCTATGAAACAGGAACTTGAGCAAATTGAAAAGAAAAAAACATGGGAATTGGTCCCTGGACCTAAAGACAAGAGCATCACTGACACTAAGTGTGTGTTCATATATAAGATGAATGAACAAGGAAAAGTGGTAAGAAACAAAGAAAGGTTAGTAAAGGTTATTCACAATAAGAAGGAATTGACTTTGAGGAAAAATTTTCCCTTGTTGCTAGACTTGAAGCAATAAGAATATTTTTGGCTTATGCATCCAAGGAGAATTTTAAGGTATATCATATGGATGCCAAGACATATTTTTGAAATGGTGAACTTGAAGAAGAGGTTTACATTGAGCAACCTGATGGTTTTTTGCTGACAAAAGATAAAGATAAGGTTTATAGACTAATGAAAGATTTATATGGATTGAAGCAAGAACCAAGAGCTTGGTATGCTAGAGTGGAAAAACATCTACATAATTTAGGATTTAAGAATGGTAATAAAAACAATAACATGTAATTAAGGACAAATGCAGAAGGATAACTTATTTTTGTAGTATTTATTGATAATATTGTTTTTAGAGGAAATAATGAAGCTAGTCAGAAATTTTCAAAGAAATGAAGAATGAATTTGAGATGAATATGATTGGTGAGAAGAAATATTTATTAGGATTGAAAATAACTCAAAACAAGGATGGAATTTTCATATCATAAACCAAATATTTTAAGGTTTTGTTGACAAGATTTGGTTCAAAGAACTGTAAGCCAGTTGGAACACCTATGGTTACATAACACAAATTGTCAAGCAAGGATGAATCTCTTAATGTAATACAAATGAGATACAGGTCTATGATAGGATGATTGTAGTATTTGACACATACAAGACTATATATAGCTAATGTAGTTGGAATTGTGGCAAGATTCCAAGTAGATCCTAAAGAGACACAATTAGTAGCAATAAAGAGATTTTTCAAATATTTGAAGGGAACAACATATTATGGGTTATGATATGAAAGATCACATGATTTTACTTTATATGCATACGTTGATGTAGATTGGTCAGGAAATATGGATGACATAAAGAGTATAAGTGGTGGAGCATTTTTCTTAGGAGGAAGATTGGTTTTATGGCTTAACAATAAACAATAATGCATATCATTGTCTACAATAGAAGCACATTATGTTGCAGGAAAAAGTAATTGAAATCAGATTATTTGGATGAAATAGATGTTGAAAGACATAGGTATTGAGTTTCTAGATCCTATTATCATTCATCATGATAGCACAAGTACGATCTGTATGTCAAAAAATTCACCATTACATTCAAAGACTAAGCACATTGCATTAAATGATCACTTTTTGAGATAGAAGGTAGCAAAGAAGGAAATTAGATTGGAGTATGTTAGTGATGAGAGTCATTTATGACCTATTTTTATGGCATATTTTAATGTATTTTATATACCTTCATACTCACTTCTATATTTTATTTCCATTCTATTTCATCCCATTTTACCACCTTTTGTCGTATATGGTTAAATATATATTAGTAATATTTAATATGGTTTTGGGAATTTTTTTTTTTGTGTGGCAAGAGTGGAGCCACTTGATATATATATATATATATATATATATATATATATATATATATATATATATATATATATATATATATATATATATATATATATATATATATATATATATATATATATATATATAATTTAAAACTGGTTCAAGAGCTCAACTAGGAAAGAACAAAAAAGAAAACCCAACATCATCACATTATGTACAAAATGCAAGCATTGATATTGACAAACATAGATCAATGGAAAAAACATACATTCACCAAAATTCAAACTTTATCAAATTTTGCATTTTCGAGCGTATCAAAACAACAAGCATAAGGGACTCAAAACAACCAAAGTTTTAAAATGTTTTACAAAACATGCCTAAAGTTTTAGAAGAAAATAATTCAAAAAATAGAAGAATGCCAATAAACTATTTTTCTTCCATGTCCTCGGCACCCTCTGTAGAAGTGGACACAAAACCAGGTTGTACCAATGATCCCATCCAAAATATGAGCATGGTAGTGGAGCCACCTCCCATCCTAAGCTCGAGCCTTCAATGACAACATCAAAAATACCACCCCAGATTGTTGGTTTGGGATGATCTGAGTGGGGTTTTGGGACAAGGTGTCCCAAGCCAAGAGCATGTAGAGCAGGAACTAACCAGTCACCAAGTTCATGAGCCGATTGAATTAAGGGAGCTAGAGGAGTCTTCTTATAAATACTGCATGTGCATCAGAAATTGGAAGACCCAAGATGTCAAGCAGTACAAATCCAATTTTCTTCACACCCTTAGTCATTTGAAAACCTAGAGCTTTTTTCGTAACTTGCAAGGTCTTGGTCAAGAACCGTGAGTTGTGCTTTTCACATGACTTCTGTATTGCCTCGAAAGTCACCAAAATCTCATGTTTTTGCATGAGCATGGTCCTTGAAAATAGTCCTCCCACCAAGGCATTTCTGGACCACAAATCATAACTCTACATAGCCCATTTCAGTTTATTTTGAGCCTAAAACTCTACTTTGACCACCTTGTAAGCAATGATTTCCAATCTCGGAGTTGATTGAAGAAGATCCATAACATTAGATAGAAATACAAAGACCAAATTTGAAGGGTATATCACATGTCTAGATGTTGTAGAGAAGAAGTCCTCCCCAATGACATTATGAATCGCATGACAAGTGGAGGAAGAAAGTAGAATGAACATAATATCCAACACTCATCATCCAAGGGATGAGAGAGTGCATCTTCATCTACTTTTGGTTGAAGCAAAATTTTGTAATTTTTGGGTAGGATGTTTCTATGATATTGATGACAAGACTCACATTTCACACAAGCATCCAAAGAGAACGACATCCTAGAAATTGATAAGACAAGCAAAGAGAGTAGGGAAGAAGCAAACATAAAAAGAAATCTAAACACTCAAAATATATGACACATATATTCCTATGTGAGTAATAAATAAAGGTGTCATTATATCAAAGCCCAATTGCAACTATGTAGAGTGAAGTACAAGACTGACAACCCCAAATTGATTAAGGCACGAATATTCTGCATCCGTATGTACTAGAATGATAAAAACCTTGTTACCATCTATTAAAGTTATCCTTGATGAACTTGAGACATGCTTTTGACTTAAATGTAGATTTGATCTTGTCAAATGTAAAACTACACAACATACTCAAGTGACGATAGCAATAAATGATACTGAGCAATGCAGAAAGATTTAGTATGACTTCACCATAATCTTGCATACTCGAACCTCCTTGATCATCAAAGCAGCTCCGTGCCATTACAATTCCTCATTAAGATCTTCACAAGTGTGGACCCAAAACACTTAGCAAGATTATATAGCTCGGTCAGTATACCCATGAGCACTCAGTAATAACTATGATCAAATAGCTCGGCATGAGTCTCTTGTTAACTCGACAAAAACTTGGCTGGAAGCCAGTCAGCACACCACCTGGGGGAACTTAGTAATTAGAAAATTGAATAGCTCAATAAGCCTCAAGTAACTCGGTCAATACTAAACTCGAGCTTACTTGGTAAGCATTAAGCCAAGGGTGACTCGGTCAATGATGAACCCAAACTCTCTATCAATACTTAACTCAATAAACACTAAGCCAAGAATAACTTAGTCAATACTAAACTCTTAGTCAATGATGAACCCAAACTCTATCAATACTGAACTCGGTAAACACTAAGCCAAGAGTAATACAGTCAATAAAACGAAAACATTAAGCCAAGAGTAACTCAGACAATATTGAACTCGAACTTATTCTATTTGTGCAACCATCATTAAAAGGTTTTCTCTTGTTGAATTAAGGTAAATAAAGTGGGAAAGTTGGCAAGTATAAACTCTATAATGTCACAACCAATATTGGATAAAGTATCTGCAACCTAGTTTCCCTCCCTGAGGATATGAGAGAATGACACCACTTCAAATTTATCAATCATTGCCCAAGCTTTTTCTAGAATATAACCAAACTTCTAGTTCTTTGATTTTTTCTTTACACATGAATTGATAACCACTGAAGAATCCCGCTCAATGTGAATATTAACTATGTTTAGCTGAAGTGCCAATTCTAAACCAAGTAGGAGTGCCATGGCTTCAACTTTGTTGTTTGTACCACCCAGCAATTTTTGAGCCAACATACCTAACACGTACCCATTATGATCTCTTATACACACTCCAGCTCCCGATTCACCAGGATTGCCTCTCAAGCAGCCATAAAAATTTAACTTGCAATCTCCCCTAGCAGGGGGAACCCATTTCACAATCTTTCTATTAACTTTCTCATGAGAACCACTAGATGTAATGAATTGATAAGATGGAGAGGGTAAAGAAGTCTATCTATTAGCCAAAGCAATATCCCAACTTATAACAATAAGATGTTCAGACGTTCTTTTGACATAAACTACCACAACTTCCCCCACTACAACTTTTAATGCTGACAACACATTTTCTAATGTCGAAGGTTGATTTTGAAAAACTCTTTTATTCCTGTCCTACAAATTGCCCAAATAACAATTGCTGGGATACACTTCCAATACACGAATAATAAGAGTGACTAATTAGACTTGTCCAATCTTGGAACATATCCCATAAGGTGTTTGGAAGGGGTATACTAAAATTTAATTTTTGAAGGATGAAGATCCAGCATTGATATGTCAATTTACATTGAACAAAGAGGTGATCAAAATTCTCCTCTACCTCCATGCATAATACACATTTCATATTATGAACAATATTCAATTTTGATAACTTTTCTCTTGTCAAAATTCTCTTTTTTAAGGCTAACCAAGGAAAATTTCTTGCCTTTGGTAAGACTACCGAGTTCCAACAAATTATGAATGTCTGAAATGACTTGTAACCAACTTCGAGATTCTTGGCAGCTAAGTAACCCAATTTTACTGAGTATTTGCCCTCTTGATATGGGGCCCAGATTAGTGTATCTAGGATATTAGACACTAAAATAGTCCTTGTATTACATATACTAATAAATTCTTTTTTGATCTATTCAAGAATCAGTAACTTATTTGGGTTTTTCCAAGTAACCCTACCTGAAATTGGATCAATGAATTGAAAATAATTAGCTACATAGGGGCCCCATTCAACCCAAAAAATTATAATCCAATTGTCAAAGGATTTGGGATTACAAAGCAAAGGAAGGCCATTCCATGAATCCTACCAAAAGAGTGCCTTAAAACCATTGTTAATTTTCCAAATCAAATATCTAGCAACTAAATCACGAGATCCCACCAAGAAGTTCCAAATAATTGACCCTTTAGGCAAATGGTCCATAGTGAAAATTCTAGAGGGGTCAGTAGAATTTAAATATTTTCTCTATAAGATCCTACACCATTTAGCCTCTACTTTCTCATACAAAGACCAAACTAAATTACCATCGAAAGCAATATTCCTTAAAGCCAGATTAGGAAGATTAATACCACCTTGATGTTTCTCTAAAGACATTTCCTTTAACAAGATGAGAGGGATTTTACTATTACCTGATATATTTTCCATCCATAAAAAACCTTGAATAATGCCTTTAATCTACTTAATAATAAACCTAGGTGTTGATAAAATAGAGAAGTAATAATTTGGGATAGCTGATAAGATAGACTTAACTAAAAGAATTTTGCCGGATAAAGAAAGCCATCTTACCTTCCAAGCCATTGTTCTTGCTTTAATTTTATCTACTATATTTTTCCAATAAGAAGCTTTATTACTACCCATGAAAAAGGGAACACCCAAATATGTAGATGGTAATTTTTCCTCCTCAAAATCAAGAATCTTTTTAATCCTTTGTGCAATAGGTGGAGCTGTGTTGAAGAAGAAGATTTTAGATTTTACCATGCTGATCTTCTAACTTGCGAACAGTGAATATTGGTCCAGTAAATACTTAATATGCTTGGCTTCATTAATATTTGTAGATTTGAACAACAAAGTGTCATCTGCAAAGAGAGAGTGAATGACCACTAGATCATTTCCTCCAAATTGAATGCCTTTCCAAAGCTCTAACTATTGAGATTGAATTATGGCCCTACTAAAAGCTTATGCCATTAGAATAAATAAGGCAGGTGAAAGGGGATCACCTTGTCTAACTCCTTGAGAATATTTGAAGTACCCCTCTAAAGACCCATTAATAAGAACGGAAAATGAAGCCCCTGAAATATAGGCTTTGATCCATTTGCACCAAGCTTTACTTAAACCAAATTTCTCCAATACTTTGATAAGAAAGGACCAGTTAACTCTATCATATACCTTCATCATATCAAGTTTAATAACAAAGGAAGGAATTTGATTTTCTTTGATATGATGAAGAGTTTCATGAGCCACAATTGCCCCTTTTGATGTCTCTTTACTTGGCACAAAACCACCCTATTATGGAGAAATTATATTAGGCAACGAAACTTGAAGTCTAGAATAAATAGCCTTTGTGAAGATTTTATATATAGTGTTGCACAATGAAATTGGTCTAAAATCAACAAAAGTCTAGGGATCGCCAGACTTAGGAATGATGACAATATTAGTAGAATTAAAATTCCCACACATGTAACCCTTGCGTCAAGAGGATCCTAGGGCCATAAGTAAATCCCAACCTAGAACATCCCAACATTTCTAAAATAAGAGAGCTATAAAGCCATCAGGACTAGGTGCTTTATCTAGGGGCAGGGATTGAACTATTTTCTAAATTTCCTCCAAAGTGAAGGGCTTCATAAGAGCATCATTATCTTGATCTGATATAATTCGTGGAACTACCTCTAAGAATGAGTCAAGTTGATGGTTGTTTACATCCATTTTTATTGATGGAACAAGGAGTTCTTTAAATAATCTGACCCCTTCCCTTTAAATACTTGCCTTATCTAATAATTTTTTACCCGTAAGTTGTTCTGTGATTGAAAAAATGGATTTACTTGCCTTTTTTTGACTAGCTGAAGCATAAAAGAATTTTGTGTTATGATCACCATCACTTAACCATAATTCTCTAGATTTTTGCCACCAATATTCTTCCTCCCTGTGACATAGCTCCATCCATTGAAATTGCTTCTCTTTCTGACGAGAATATGAATTTGAATTCAAGCCAAAACTGATGATTTCTTCATTGATTTCTTGAAGTTCCTTCTGCACCTTGTTTTTCTCCTCAAAAATATTTTTGAAACCTATTTTTTCTAGATTATGATTTTGTCTTTAAGCTATTGGAGTTTCTTATAGAACTGATACATATTATTACCTTTTACCTGCGGAGCACTGACCCACCATTGTCTAATTAAAGGAAGAAATGTTGGATGTCTAAACCACATTCTTTCAAATTTAAATGAATATTTATAACGTGAAGTTGACTGGTCCACTTTATTATCTAAGGATAATGAAATAAGAAAGTGATTTGATCCTAGGAAAGAAAGAATTTTTGCCGAGAATAGATTAGATGTTATTTTCCATGCTTGTGAAACTAAAAATCTATCAAGTTTTTTAATAATTTCCAGGAAACCGTCTCTTCTATTATGCGAAGTGAAGCATACATTGGACGTTTCAATTTCAAACAATTCATTAGTAGTGATAAAGCTATCAAATTCCTCCATAATTTTTAGAGATGGAAAAATTCCTTCTTGTTTCTCCTTATTATTTTGAATTGCATTGAAGTTACCACCTATGATACAATTTTGTTGTGGTAAAGATTTGATTTTTTCTTAAATGACATTCCAAACTTTAACCTATCTGAAATACTTGATGGACCATAAATATTAAAGATAACCATCGAGATTTCAAAATGTTGAAACTTAAAACATTGCCAACCCAAATCTTGTCCTATTAAGCTTCCAGTAACAACCTTCAGGTTCCATAAAGTGGTTAAACCTCTCAATGCCCCAACAATGAGACAATGGACAAATTTCCATTACTTCTATTTACCAATTGACTCCTCATACTTTTCATCTAATAACTTTGTCTCTTGAAGTAATATAATATCTCCTTGCGACTCATCAAGTAGTTTTTTAATCCAGCTTCTTTTGTCAGGGGCGTTGATGCCCCTGACATTCCATGTTATGATCTTCATCCTTCCACCAAAGGACACTTAGTCATTTTGGTGACTCTTTTTACTGATTGAAATTTTTCTTCCAAAGTGGATTGAATGCCTGCTACAATTTCTTCTTTAGCTTTTTTACTTTTACTCTTTTTGCCATGAGTCTTTGGAATAGAGGATACCACAGTGGGATCTCCAGGTGACTTCATAATTGAAAGGGTTTGTGAGAAATCAAAAGTGGACCCACAACGAATATTTTCATTGATCATTTGTTCAGGTTGGAAATCTCCTAATTGCCTCTGAGCTTCCTCAAAAATTTCTATTGATGTCTAGGACATATCTTCTTGCATAACTTCTTCTACAATTAAGTGAAATTGTTCTGATACCACAAATGTTGAAATCTCATTAGCTAATTGATGTAATTTAGATTCCACATCACTGTCCAACCTGAGGTCTTGCATAGTCTATTTACACGTCAGGACAAACATCTCTAGAGGGCACTAATTAAACATAACATGATGTGTGACTAAATCTACTATAGATCAACTGTGTTTGTTCCAATCAGACAAACTAAAGTCCTGATAATTCAACTGATTACAAATTGTTTGATGATATGAAATGTTATGGAATTTTTGAGCATGTGCCATCAAAACAAATTGGTTTTTAAAACTTACTCCTAGAAAATATATTGGAAACTGCTTCACAAAATGACATTTGACAAGGCCCCTTCTGTCCATTACCTTATGACAATTCTTTGAAGTATTAGAAAGCTATAATTCCAATCCAGGACTATTTTGATTATCCTTACACATCTCCATTGTAGGATTTACACAAGAGTAATGACATGAAAATGGAAGGGATGAATGATTTGCATAAAGAGACTAATTGTTATCCTCAATTTCCAAATTTGATGGAAGGATCTGATCTTGTGAAGGCTCATTTGGTAGATCCAAGTCTAAATGAGAAATAGATAGAATAGCATCATTATTATAATTAATTTGATGAATATTTGTACTATTTACATTAGTAACCTGCCTAAATTTACATTTCTTAGGCATCGATGAATGGTCCTCACATACCATAATCTGGTCTGAATCAACACCTTGGCAATCGACATTAAAATGGCCCAAAATCAAAGAATCTTTATCAATTACCACCAGATCCTAAATACGAACAATTTGTTTCAAATCCCCCCATTTGGAATGACAAATTATATATTGTGGAATTGGTTTCTGATTGTTGAGAAGTAAGCAAACCCTAACTGGGCAAAAGACTTGTTCAAAAGGGATGAGATCATGACTGATAAAGATACCCACCTTGTTTGCTAGCAATTCAACAAATTTTGTGTCTCTGTATTCAAGGGGCAAATCTAGTAATTCTATCCAGTAGCGAAAAAAGATAACATCATTTGATTTAGGGGAAAAATTTGGCGAAAATGGGAATGTAGAGATGCCAAAACCTTTACAAAACCACCCTTAGAATTTATGCACTCGATCCCTAGTCTCGGCTGAAGTAAAGAGAACAATAAAATAGCTTAAAATTTGATCATGGAATAATACCTCTTTCATACCTGGCCAGTTATTGAAAATCCATGCATGTATGTCTGTTTTGCTTAAATTATGAGATTGAATCTGCACCCTAAGTGCTATCTTTCTCAAAAATTCAACATGCGGGGATATCAACCTTTCTAGAATAGTGATTTCCATTATTGCCAGATCTTTAAATCCTGTGTCTGCATGAACAATATTCTCTGATTGCTTCTTCCTCCAAATGCTTTTTGGTTTACCAACATTTGCATTGGCCTTTGAGAGTTTCAGTTTGAAGGGAGCTCTCGTAAAGTCTCTAGAAATCATTTGCCTTTGCATTCCTTGTAGCAAACTCTCACCCTTCTCCCATAAGCCCTTTCCTATCAGAGAAGAATGCCCATGTAGCTGCTGGTTCGGATTCACACTAGCAACTTATTCTTTCAATGATCCCTATACTGTGTCTGAAGCAGAAGAACACCCATTACCTTGCTAATTGGGAATCTCACCATCCATAACCCTTTGCTTATCAACCAATTCCCGTAGAGGACCATTGAACATCATCTCTTTGTCACAAATATTGAATGGCACCTACTGCTTGGATTTTGCATTGTTGTTGATATGAAACCTGGGGTTTAAGAAAAAGGGTTTTGCCAGCTGCATGATAGCTCTTTTAAAGAAGATTTCATCCCAAGATTTGAGTCATTGTCCATCAAAATGTTGAACCCGATCTGCCCTACCTGACTACTTAGTATACTAAAATTTATTTGCAAACTTCCTTGTCTACCATTGCCTACCTTCTTGTCACGACCATCTTGCCATTCTTTTAATATGGTTTTGGGATTAACTAATGGAAATTATGTATTAATTATTTTTACTAATCAAAATTATTTATGTCATGACATATATAGTTTGCAACATTCTGATTCGTTGGTGCAGATCTTCCTATTGCAGTCTAGAATTCTGCAAAACTTCCTGTCACAATCTAGAATTTTGCCGAACTTTCTATCGCCTATCAGACTTCCTGTCACATGACATACTGCTTATCACCTATTAGACTTCCTATCACCTAACAAGACTTCTTGACACCTATCAACTCTTCCTGATGCCTATTTTACAGCTTCATATAATTGGTTGATTCGTAAATCAATTTTCTACCAGCCATTTTAAACCGATGGCTAGTTTTCTATTTTATGGAAGTAGAAAATAACTTGCTTATTATTTGAGCTTGTTTTTGTAACTAAATAATTTTAATATGAGGAATAAAATTCATGTCATAATATTGTTAAGATGGCCAAACCAAACCATTTTATTTTAGCCAACTATTGTTGTAATACTAAGCTATGTATTTCATCTCTATTATAGCTTCTGGGAGCATATTTTTATATCAATAAAACACTTCTACATACAAATCTTCCTGTAGCATAATTCTATGTAAATTCTATGCTATTTATGAATGAATAAAATATCATTATTTTGATCAAAGGAGTGTTGAAGAATATTTAATTTCATCACCAGGCGTACTAAGGAGGCAGGATCCACTTCTTAGGATGACTAGTGATTTAGTTTAGATTGTTTGTGTATTTTTATTTTAGTTTGATTAATTGTGTGATTGTATTTGTGTTTATGCAATTGATATTTCATTGGTATGTTTTATTAGATTAAGCCTTGATTGTAAAGGAAGAGAATTTGTAAGTGCATGAATGTTGAAATATTTTATTTACATATTAATGTCTATGATAGGGGGAATTTAATTCGTACAATCTTTATCATATTAAAAATTCTAATCACTTATTCTTGTTCAAAGAATTATTCATTATGGAAATTATTGAAGTGTTCTTTTTTCACTTTCATATATTTCACTCTATTGTTCATTTCCCATCTTTTGCATGCAGCAAGCCTAAACTTCCTGTCGCACATCATTCCCTCACCTGCCAATCAAATTTATTCATCCATTTTATTATTATCATTTTTTATAACTCTACCTATCATTCAAAAACTAAATGGTAGAGTTATTGTATGGATGATATTTCTTTACTACTCTTGATATGCTTGGTCCTGAGAATATGGTTAAAGGTCTCTTATTGTGGTGAGATGATATCAATTGGTAATGTTTCTTTGCATGAGCATTAAGTAACACTTTGTCTTGGATTTTCCAATCTATATGAAGCATGGTGGTCTATAACTTGGTCTACACGATTCATTAATATTTTAGTGCTATTTTATAGAGCTACACATCTAGAGACAACCTAAAGACATACATAAGGATCTTAGGCTTTTTGCAGATCATCACATGCCTTCCTAGAGATGTGTCTCTATCTGTTTCTAGTTTTATGGACAGATTGGTGAGTATAATTGGCTTTTCACTCTACCACCTAGCCTTTGGTAATGAAGATGTGTTATTTCATGCAATGGATACCTCTTATTATTATCAAGATAAGATAACATAACTTTATGTGGTGTCATCATAGAGAAATATTTCTTTTGCGGATTGTCATCATTATGAGTATTTCTTCTAGCCAAGTGTGTGAGTGTGTGTTCCAAAGTTCTACAAGAAGATTTCATAATCAATGGCATGAGATACATGGATCAAGATTATTTGTGTAGAAAGTGGTTAGGATTCTTAGGTTATTCTTGGTCATCATTTCCAATGCATTACACAATCCAGTTTCAATGGTGCCTTTTTGTCAAGAAATTTGGTTCTTGTTGATATCACTCTTCATCATCCATAGAAGGATTCATTTTTCCTTTGGCCATTCTATGTAGTTATTTAAAAAATTAAAAAAGAAAAAGAAAAAATAAAAAGAAAAAATAAAGAGAAAAAGAAAAATGCAATAAAAGATCCAACAATTAAAACCTTTGGGCATTATTGGCCAACTAATATTTGAAAACTGGTTTTTGGTGGATATTAATTGCAAAATAAATTCTTAGTGGTGAAAATTGTTTCTACAGTGACCTTAAGTGGTAAGTGATTGAAATTGGCTTGCCAGTGATCACTTATCGTTATCAAAAATGAAAAGAAAAAGATAAAAACTACAAAAGAAAAGAAAAAGAAAAAGAAAAAGAAATGCAATAATTGGGTTGAGCTAACCATTTTTCTGAGACACTCGGTTGCTTCTTTGTCTCTTTCTCTCTCAATATTTCTATCATCTAATGTTTCTTTGTTGTGTGGTCACCATGATTTTGATCACCTACAGTTTGTGCTACACATTCAGTCAAGGTACTATTGAAAATGGATCCATCTCCCTCCATTGTGCTCTATATTATTTTCTACTAGTGGTGATATTCTATACCGGAGTGCTTCTAGTTAGTGTTTTTGGTTCCATCCGATGGTCTACCATCTAGTGTTTCATGTCAGTTGGAAACATTTTGTGGTGTTGTGATTCTTGGTGCAATCCTTGGTTCCTTCTTTGTTTGAGCTTCATAGTTGCAATGATCTTTTGGTTTCCAAACCTTGGCATCCATGGACATGCATATTGGTAAAATAATTAGTTTTATTTTCCAGCGTTAAATTCTTAATTTTGTTAATATTGCTTATATTATATTGATTGTTATGCAACACTCATACCCAACCTCTCCCTATTTTCGGATGATGGTCAACCATTTAAGTTGGGGGGAGGTACACCATGCTTATTACATATATTTTCATCCATTATACTTTATCATTCTTTATTCAATCTTCAAACCCATTATTTCCTACTTAAAATTTCTCATTCCATCCTACATGAACTCTATTATTTCACCCTTGCTAATCATTTGTGTTGCATAACTATTTCACCAATTCCAAGTCATCATGTGCATAGTAATATTTTTTCTCATGACATCTCCTATATATGAGCATTTAAAACATGATGCTATCAAAAATGAAAATGAAAAAAAGAGAGGAAAAAATGAAAACAATAAAAATGAAAAATTGCAGGAGGTAGCTATATTGGAAAAATTAATTTTGAAAAAATGAAGCATTAAAGCTTGTCATAAGAAGCTCAAAAAAAAGTTAAATATGGTCATGCATGAATTATAGTAGTTAAGGGTAATGAAGCAAGCCTAGGAGATACATTCCAAAGTGCTTCTAGTTCAAACTAAAGGCCTCTTGATCATTACTAATTACATGAGGACGTGCAATATGTTAAGTTGGGGGGAATGATGAGAGTCATTTATGACCCATTTTTATGGCATATTTTAATATATTTTATACACTTTCATACTCACTTCTAAATTTTATTTCCATTCTATTTCATCTCATTTTACCAACTTTTGTTGCATATGGTTAAATATATATAAGTAGTACTTAATATAGTTTTGGGATTAAATTATGGAAATTATTTATTGATTCTTTTTACTAACCAAAATTGTTTATGTCATGGCATATATAGTTTGCAGCATTCTGATTTGTGGGTGCAGATCTTCCTGTCACAGTCTAGAGTTCTGCAGAACTTCTTGTCGCAGTCTAGAATTTTGTCGAACTTCCTATCACCTGTCACCTGACAGACTCTTTGTCACCTATCATACTTCCTATCGCCTAACAATACTTCCTAATGCCTATCAACTCTTCTTGACACCTATTTTACAGCTTCATATAATTGGTTGATTTGTAGATCAATTTTCTACCAACCATTATAAACCCATGGCTATTTTTCTTTTTTATGGAAGTAGAAAATAACTTGCTTATCATTTGAGCATGTTGTTGTAACAAAATCAATTTAATTTGAGGACTAAAATGCACATCATAATATTGTCAAGATGGCCAAACCAAACCATCTTATTTTAGCCAACTATTGTTGTAATATTGAGAGCTATATATTTAATCTCTATTGTAGCTTTTGGGACCAGATTTTTATATCACATTTTTATATTAGTTTAACACTTCTGCATATAGTTCTTCCTATAGCAGAATTCTGTGTAAATTCTATGTTATTTATGGATGAATAAAATATCATTATTCTAATCGAAGGAGTGTTGAATAATATTTAATTTCATCACCAGGCGTACTGAGGAGGCAAGATCCACTTCTTGGGATGACTGGTGATTTAGTTTAGATTGTTTGTGTTTTTTTATTTATATTTGATTAATTGTGTGATTTTATTTGTGTTTATGAAATTGATATTTCATTGGTATGTTTTATTAGATTAAGCCTTGATTGTAAAGGAAGAGAATCTGAAAGTGCATCAATGCTAAAATCTTTTATTTACATATTAATGTCTGTGATAGGGGGAATATAATTTGTACAATCCTTATCATATTAAAAATTCTAATCATTTAGTCTTGTTCAAAGAATTATTCATTCTGCAAATTATTGAAGTGCTCTTATTTCACTTTCATACATTTCACTCCATTGTTCATTTCTCATCTTTTGCACGTAGCAAACCTAAACTTTCCTATCGCACTTCATTCCCTCACCTGCTAGCCAAAGTTCGTATCACATTCTTTTCTTAGTCTTATTTATTTCTGACTTCCTGTAGAAGATCAACCTCTTGTCATAGATTGTGCCCTATATTTTTTACATTATTATTAAACATTTTAGAATATTAAGGGTATGATTCTTATTTCATAGTAGTGTGTTTTTTAAAGTATTGAAGTGAAATTAATTTGGTGTGATTAGAATTATGGGTTGTGTAATGTAATCAAAAGATTGTGTCTATTTGTTATTACTAATTAGAAAGTGATTTTATCAGCAATATTGAGTGGGTAATTTTCTAGTCCTTAGAATAAGTTTTCTTTAAGAGTTTTAGTTTAGCTCCTATCATCAGGAAGTGCCAGTTCTATTTTGGTTTGTTGTAGCTTTCCTTCCATGTGTTCTAGTTGCATCCATCCCCACTTGGAATTATATCTTCATCCCTTCGAGAGATAGACACTATACCTTTCATCAGTTTACGACCTCAGATTGATATTTAAATGTAAGATTAACTAGTTCATAATCTTATCAATTATCCTTAATATTTGAACCACAATTGGTCCCAACAATTAGCATAAAGGAACAAACATAATACATACTTACTAAACCTTTAGATAAGGACACTTTTGAGTATTGCAGAGGTGTGCTTGGGGTTATGCCCCAAACTTCTTTAGAGTAATTGATGCAGGATTGCATCAGTCCAATATATCCAAAGCTTATTCTTACATTTGAACTCCATGTTTGGTGATGCTTGATTTGGGGGAGTAGTCACTTTGGATATAGTTATTGAGAACTCTTCAATAATGTGTTGTATAACAATATCTTTTGGCACTTGGCAACTTTTTAAGATTGTTTTAGAGATGATCAAACTTTGAGAATTGACATAAGTCATTGATGTCAATGGGGGATACTAATACACGAAAAACCTTATACACCCATGGGGGAGAGTAATGTATGTTGGTGAATGAGGGAGATTCATATGTGTAGAGAGTATACAAATTCTATTGATATTAGTAAACACTTATTGATGTCAATATAGAGTTTGACATTCTTGGCACTTCTAGTTTTTCATCATATGTTGCCACCAATACCAAAAGGGGAGATTGTTGGCATGAATTCTAAGATTATTTCTTTGGGGAGTTTTTTGGCATGTTCAAAGATATGATTGAGTACTTATGGGTTGCATTCATGGCTTGGTTCATCATTGATGTCAACATATATGCTTTTTGGTTGGAACATTCATAGTTGTAGAGAGAGGTTTGGTTAGTGCAGTCAGAGATTGTAGTGTTGTGTTATATGGGGTTAGTAGAGTGTTATTGGATATGAATTGATGATGTATCTATGTTCATGAAATGATTATGAAGTTTTGAGTGAGTTATGATAGTTTTATTGAAGATTGTTGTAGGCTAGTGTGCAGAGAACATAATACTAGTATTTGAGTTGTATCTTTTTGGTGAGGTTGAAGCTTATTCAACAAGCTAGAGTTTCAGTTAGAAACATGGTTAATGGTGATGTGTTTAAGGTAGAAGAATATATTGATCATTTTGTGAAGGTCGTTGAAGTGTAACATGTCATATGTTCACTATCAGGCTGACTATATTGGAATTTGTTTTGAATGTATAATTGTATTGTAACGTGTAATATAATATCTTGTGAAGGTCCTATACTATTCATTGTATATTGAAGAATCTTCAAGGATTATTCAACTGGGCATAAAGGAAAGATATTTTTGTTGGTTATAAGGAAAGATGCTATTATGTATGAGCACTATATTATGAGAGCTTTGGGTGAAAATTTGATGAGACCAGAGTAGATGATGATGTTGATGATGTGTTGAGAACTTCAAATGAATTTGTATTGGAAAAAAAATGTTGTATCATTTAGTTCACCTTGTACATGTTATCTTGAGAATTATTATGTGAAGATAGTTTTGAAGCAATTTGGATAGTGGGTTTTGTTGAATTCCTATCAACTCCTAATAGGGTTGAAGAGACTCCTAATAGGGTTAGGATCTTCTAACATGAATTCAAAGTCTTCCTACATGGATTACATGTAATAATTGTATGTAATTGGCTTATAAAAAAGTCTTATTGTTTCATAAGGAACTTTTATATTAGTACATCATCCTGTGGTATCTTTCTCACCGGGGTTTTCCCTCTCATCAAGGGTTTCCCTAGTTAAAAAATATTGTGTCATTGTGCATGATTTTGATTTTATGTTTGGTGCATCTATTGGTCACATATTTCAGATTTGATAAAGTTTATTTAAGTTGGTTTAAATGCATAGTTGATTCACTCCCCCCCCCTCTTAGTTGCATTGGTGAGCTTTACTTTCTAACACAATCTTGTCAGAGGTCAATATAAATTATCATCAAAATTCTAACATCTATTGTGTCAGATTATTGATAATCACCCAATAAAATCATGATGATAATGTTGCAATGTTTCCCCATTGTTACACCCAAGTTTTGAAAAACATGTCATTAGAATTCAGATGTATATTTCATTGACGACGTGATGGCAAGGTATTTGTTTAAGATTCTAATGAAACTTGAGTGATAACAAGATGCTTGGATGTTCATCACAAAAACAAAAGATAGACATCAAAAGTCCAATGAAAGTTCATAAAAAAAGTGCCAAAATGTGTTGGTGTGCCTATCTCTCTCATTAGTAAGATGTTCCACTCTCCATACTTGGCATATCCATCCTTGCCAAAGCAACTTGTCTTTAGAGAGTACATTCATTTTTTCTGTAATCTTGTACTCCTTTGATAATTATGTTTTTTGATCTAATTTGCCTTTCTTTGATATATTTTTCTTTTAAGCTACTAACATGAGTGTTTTTTTCTACTTCCATATTATAAGAGTTGTTAAGGACCCGTGTCCATGTTTTAGATTTTTTTTTAAAGAACCTCCTTGCTTTTCCTCACTTTCTTTCACTCCATAGTTATTTTCTTGGTCAAGCACTTTCCCTTTAGCTTCCTAAACTTCACAATTCAACACATTTTCCATTGTTGAATCTTTCATGATCTAACATTCCATTTGCATGTCTTATTATTCTTTCTTCCCTACCAAAAAATAATCTTGCAACAATGTCATTTGCTCCTTAAGAACCTTATTATTTTCTTCTATTAGCTAATTTTAAACAATTAAAGCACGACGCAAGAAACTAAGTGAAAGCCAAATAAAACTAAAATTTTAAAATATTTCACAGTGATAAGAACAAATTGTGTATCCTCCAAAATTATCTTTGAAAATTGAACAAACATCCACTTGTGGCCCTAAGAATTCTCATATACACACTCTTTGGTGATATGGAAATCAAATCCAAAATAAATTTGCACGACACTCCCTAAGATGTAAATTATTAAAATCCAAATTTAACTACTTAGTTGTTTCAAGATATGTATTCTTCAAGACCCCTCTAGAACTCGTCATATCACCTTCTTGAATTGATACTAGATCTCCTTTTGGGAAGCTTCCTCTAGGAGAATCCATTCATTTAGTTCAATAAACATGTATGTCAAACAAATTCACCTAATTCCAATACATGTGTAAGATATCATTAAAAAACAATTGCCCTCTTGAAATTAATCTAAAAGTGCACATTCAAACTTCAACAAACCTTGTTTGCTTTTGACTTTGAACAAATATCAAATTGAACTATGAAGCCCTATAAATAAACATAAGAGTACATTCTCGTGAGGCAATCACATGAATAATACCTTTTCACTCAACCCTTAATTGGTTTTGAAATTTGAATCTCCAAAGTAGGCAACTTGATAAAGTTAACTTTGCACTTGAACAACAAATTATAATAGTTAGCATTCACTTTTGAGATTGTAAAAATACCAAATGAATAAATGGAGCTCTACAAATGAACACAAGGGAACATTAAGATAGTGAGAACTATAAGCGACAATACTTTTGAAATGGCAATAATCTAGTAGTGAAATTCAAACCCCTAAAGTTGATCAACTTGCTAGAGACAACAAGGTGTAAACATAAAACTCCTCCAAGACCTTGGAACTTGCTGCTCCAAAACATATCAAATATGGCTTTCAATAGAAAACTGGACATGTGAACTCAATTATAGCATATAAGTGTGATCTCAAAGTGGTTTTATATGAGGATCACACAATTTCAAGATATACACCTTAAAAGTGGGCTATCCAAGAAGATTTTGCAAGAGTATTTTTGAGTGTTACAACTAATTTGATCATCATATGCATATCAAAATTTGCAAGATATTTGAGTGCTAGCAAGATCATCATTATCTTTCCCTAATTTTGGATTCATGTTGGAAATTGGGATGATTCCTTTCCCTAGGATGACATGTTAAAAATCCCTTTCTAGATATCGACACCATCGTGACCAAACGAGCTTAGACATAAGAGCCTCCATAGTTTTCTTTGTTTCCTCGATATCAACTAGCATTACAAGAAACATTGAAGCTACGTTGAAGTTCATACAATATCAACTATTCCCACTCCAATTTTCATCACCCAAATCCAATCTTAACACATGGAACACTTCTCTTGCTTTAGTTTCAAACACCTCCATTAGTCTCCTTTTGGAGACATCACCGTAGAACATGACTTGTCTCTTCTACGCCCTTATATAGATAGTGTCCATGTTTTCCAATGTTTGTTACACTAGTTTACACCATTTTCTTATTGCACTACTATAAACGAACATACTCTCCTTAATTTCTTTTCCTTGATTCATATATATTGTTTTGTCACCCGATCTCTCTAAGCATGGTAGCTCAAGCTGTTTTGTCATAAATATTGATTACAACATAAAGTGTGCTAGTTGTTTAGAGACATTGTGTCCTCTTCCACTACTATCAAATCTATTACTACCTTTGTAAATGCATCTGCAACACCATTCCCTTCTTGATATACATGTGATACAATATATACTCCAAGTTATTAATCTATTTCATAGTTTTAATTCACCAACCAATCTGAAGTCCCAATTTCACGTATCTTGCTTGAATAACATATGCAATGAGTTGTGAATCTTCTTCCAAATGAATTCTCTAGTATTTTTATTTTGTTCTCATTCCTAGTCCCATCAATGTCACTTGAATTTTCACTTAATTATTTGTTGCTCAACCAAACCTCTCCCCACCATCCTTAGAACCCGTCCTTCATGGTTTTTGAGCACATGTCCAACATCAACTCACTCTAGATTACCCCTAGACACCTCATCAATGTCAATTTCAATCCATCAATCATCGAAAGGATTCCACATCTTTTGATTCTAATAGACATATTAACCTATCTAGCCCTATAAATGAGAGACCACTATTTTAATATTAGTAATAGCGATTGGTTAATATTATACTAAATGCATATGATTTATAATTTGACTAAATAATACATTATCTAATAAGTATTTATCTCACATGCATCAAGATAGTAACAATTGCTTTTAATAAGCCTCTTGTATTTTAATAACTTCTCAAATGAAAAATATAATCTTTTGAAATACATTACGTAAATAATAATAATAATAATAAAATAAAAATATTGCATTTTACCCAGATTCTAGATGTAGAGGGCATTAAATTTTGCCTTCAATAGATTTTACAACTAGTACCAGGGGAGCCGAGCGGGCCTCAAATGGTAGTAAAATTACAGCCATGAGATGCAAGGAAATCAATGATGGTCCTTATTTTACTCTTTTAACCTTCAAGAAACATGATTGGATTTTTCCCTCAACGGTACTCAAACCAGAGCCACCGGATGAGAGAAAATCGAGGGCATACATGGAATGCTCAGTTTAAATAAAAAACATGCTTGAATTTTTTATGTGATACCGTTTAAAAAAGATGCTTGGATTTTTTTCTCAACGGTACTCAAACCAAAGCCAGCGGATGATATACACTTGAGGGTATATATGGATGGAATCGTTAGTTTTAAAAAGCAAGCATTGATTTTCAAAAATATGCAACGGTACTCAAACCAGAGCCATCGGATGAGAACAAATCGAGGGCATACACGGAATGATTTTTTTTCCCATATAACCGTTTTAAAAATCACCGTTTCACTTTCTATTTATGGACAATGTATTTGGAAGCAGGGCACATTGTTCCCTATTCCCTTTTCTTTTAGGTCTTGTTTGCCTTCCATTGTGATTCTGGCATGGCCATGCCTTCTTTTATGTTTTCATTTAGTTTTTGTGTTTGGATTTTTTCTTTTCAGTTTTTCTACTTCTTTTTGTGTATGTTTGGCTGCATTTTGAATGGGGCAACAGCGAGGAAATGCTGTGCATCATCAGAAGTGGAGGAATCAGCGGCACCGCATCCTTCTCAGTATAGTGCTGTGAAAGCTATCTTTGGTTTCTCTCTTGACAGGGACTCAGGTAATCATTTGATTGTACTAAATAGTTGATTGATATAGAAATTAAATCTATGAATAGATGTGTACAAGTCAGGCTTCTTTAGAGCAGGAGAATTATATTTGCATTCTATGTAATCTCTTTTATTTCGCCTCATTGGTCTCACATTTTTCCTTTAATTCCTTTGAGTTTGGTATATTTCTGTCAAATTGTTGTTGCTTATCTCAGTGATGTTCCATTCTTTGCTTGATCTTTTTGTTAAAAAGAAATTTGTAATCATTGCTTGTTCTCAGTTTCTTCTAACTTGGGTTATAGAGTCACCAAGTGCAGAACAGAGGGTAGCATGCACGATTGTAGGTATATTTTTCTTTTTGTTTCATGCACTTTAACTTTATTGATTCTGCAGCTAGTCCTCTCCTCCCTGTCTTTCCTGAATGGACTGGATAGTCTATTCAATACAAGTTCCAGTTTCTAATTTCTGCTATATAAACTCAATATTGTTGACAATGAAATAGCGACAACAGTGCCTTCCTAACTTTCCTAGCCTGTTTGCCATTTATGATTTATCTGATGCATGTAAGAGTAGTCCTGTGTTGAGATGTTTGTTGAAGGCTTTTAATTCGTTCAATTTAGCCTATTTGCAGGAGGATAATCTTTTCTGTTTTGCCTCTTTTTTCCGCACACTTTTCTGATTTTCTTTTCTTCCTTAGAGATGGGGATATTTTTGTCAAGTTATTGCTTATCTCAGTGATGTTGTAAAGCTTCTGATGTCGACTAAGAACCTCAATATTGCTGAAGATAACATGGAGACAACAATTGTATTCTTTCTACTTTGCAGGAGGTTTCTCTTTTTTGTGTTACCTCTTTTTTCTCTCGTTTTCCTGATTTCCTTTGTTCCTTAGAGATGGGGATATTTCTGTCAGGTTATTGCTTATCTCTGTGACGTTCTATTCTTGTGCTTGATGTTTACATTCTTGGAAGTGTTTGCAAACATTGCTTGTTTTCATTTTCTTCTCACTTGGATTATGAAGCCACCAAGTGCAGAACAGAGGATACCATGCATAATTGTAGGTGTATTTAACTTTTTTTCACATACTACTTTGTTGACTATGCTGCTGCTAGTCCTCCATAACTTTCTTGAATGTACTGGATAGACTATTCAATACAAGTAACAGTTTCTCATGTCTACTATAGAATCTCAATGAGATGACAATGTCTTCCTAAATTTCCTAGCCTGTTTGTAATATATATGATGTATATAAGAGTTTTTCTGTTTTGCAAGATATTTGTTGAAGGCTCTTAATTCAATCAATTTAGCTTATGGCCTGTAGCTTTTTCCATTTCTATCTCTTCTTTCATTCATGTTGTGGGGCATTCTATCATATGACCATCCTTTTGCATTGCATTATAATCAATCTTTGCAGTTTTTCTTAAGTTTGCCACTATTTTTGTTGTCATGTAAATATTGACCAGGAGAAAAACAAATCTGCCTGCGAATGACCAGTTCATAGGGCAGGTCAAATTTTAGTAGATAGTGCATTGGTGGTTAAGTTATTTCTATCTCTTCTTTGATTCATGTTGTGGGGCATTCTATCTGATGACCATCCTTTTGTTGCATTTTAATCATAATCTTTGCAGTTTTTCTTTAAGCTTGCTACTATTGTTGTTGTCATGTAAATATTGACTAGGAGATAAACAAATCTCTGTCTGCAGATGACCAGTTCATAGGGTAGGTCAAGTTTTAGTAGATAGTGCATTGGTGGCTAAGGTATTTCTGAATTAGATATACCATTTAGTAGATAGTGCACGGAAGTGGGTGTTTATCACCTTACTTTGTTGATGACGACTATCTTGTTTCCTATATAGTATATGTATCAAAATGAAATTGATTATTTTCATTTTTAATACATCTTTATTTGCAACAGAATGAGAGTGGGTTTGATGCATTTTTCTTTCATTGTGCAGCAATCTTTTCAAGGAGTGTTATGAATAAAAGGAAACCATGATCCCTTTCTTTTTGTGGAAGTATGCGAATAGAGATGGGCTGTCGTATGCAATGGATACAAGGTATTGTTTCTACCCTCATTACTATCATGAAAGATAATTTCACGTTTGCATACATATAGAGTTTGAACTCTAAAAATGCCAAATTTTGTATCTACAATTTTTTTTAGGATATAGAGTTTCAACTATGCAGTCTGTAGACTGTGTGCTATTTTTCATGTCATATTTTAGTATCCTCTCTCAATTTTCAAACTTTGACATGACTTCTATATTCATGGATCCTATACACTATTTGATCAAGGTTCAAATTAGTGAAAACTTAATTTTAGTAGAGACAATAGATATAACAAATTAGAACTATCACGAAGCATTTGCTGGTTGTCTGTTAGGGAACTTTCTGATAAATACCTACATCTCACATTATTTATTTTCAAATAAGTTCAAACTAATTAACTTGAAAGAGTCAGTCTTGTGTGGTTTAATATTGTCAGACACTAGAAAGAAGCAAAGAAGTCATTTGACAAAATATTTCTAGGAGCGTATGATAAATTTACTATTTATTATACTGTGGTTAATTTTCACACATCATGATATATCCCAACATATCTTTTCACAGCATAATTCCTGATATTTTCTTGGAAATATTGTGAATTTTTCAAAATATCAGTGGTGCATACAAATCAGTTAAACTGCAGGCATCTGCAGTGCAAGATAACACTGCACTCTATGTAACCTTTTCTGTGTTACCTCTTCTCACCTTTTCCTTTTGTTCCTTAGAATTCGTGGCATTTCTGTCAATCATTTGCTTATCTCAGTGATGTTCTATCCTTCTGCTTGATAATTTTGTTAGTTAAAGGGAAATTGCAAGTGTTTGTAAACATTGATTGTTTTCAGTTTCTTTCAGTTGGGTTATGAAGCCAGCAATTGCAGAGCACAACAAATAGGTCATTTGGGTTATCCCACACTGAAAGCTCATATGGATTGCAACGTAAATCCAACATGTGAACATTGATGTTCAGATCAGATAGCTCTTGCAACTTTCTTCAACCTTTGACCCTAAACATTCAATGCAACAGAAACTATTTAATGCACCTTTATTGCAATAATTGAGGAAACTCAAATTTCCCTTGCATCGATTAATGAGCCCAATTCATGAGCAAATCTTTCAAACTAATCCTTTTTGAGTGATACTAAGAAATCCACCAACCTTTCTCATTATTTATGAGAACTCACATCTAATTTCTATGCATCTCGAATTGAGACTTAAATTTGTCCCAGACCATCAATATTCTTAATGCTACTATGATGAGCTATCTGTCTTATTTTCATGTTCTGCAAGATTACTAGATTGTAGATTAGATTGAATCTAGTGCTTCTTTGAACTCGTGTTTTTTGAAATCAGACACGCTGTAAAGTAATTCAAGTCCTGCCATTATAGTTTTGTGCAATGTCCCCTTTTTGAAATAGGATTTAATAATAAACTAAGTTACCAGATTCCCTCCAGGAACCCTCAAAATCTAGTTTGATTCTGTACAATGTCTGGTCCTGTAATGTCCCCTTTTTGAAATAGGATTTAATAATAACAAAGTAACCAGATTCCCTCCAGCGCAACCTGCAAAGTCTAGTTTGATTCTGTACAATGTCTGATTCTTGTCAAATTCGCCCCAAATTTGCTTGCAGAGCCCCAAATTCCCTACCAATTCATTCTATTAGGGGAACCTAGTCAGGATTTGAATTTGGAAGAATTTGCTACACAACAGTTGAACTTGGGCCAAATTTGTTCTCAAAAGAGTTTTCTTGACTTTTTTCAAGGGGTTTGTTTGCCTAATTTGGTCTATTTGACCCTACAACTCTGAAAAGTGGCCACTGAGGATGATTTTTATGTTGTTTATGCATTTGTGAATGAAAAAGAAAACTTGCTTATGTTGGAAATCCAAAATGACCTATGATATCTTTGGATATAGGGCTTAAAACTTGAATCTTAACTTTTGATCTAGCTAAGTTAGAAATCCTCTAACTAATACAATATGAAATTTTGGATGACCCTACAATCCTAAAAAGTGACCACTAGAAAGGCTAAAAAGGATGATTTCTATGTTATTTGTGCATTTGTGAATGAAAAATCAGAAATGCTTATGTTGAATCTTAACTTTTGATCTAGTTTGCTTAAAAATCCTCTAACTAATGCAATATAAAATTTTGGATGACCTTACAACCCTAAAAGGTGACCACTAGAAAGGCTAAATAGGATGATTTTTATGTTATTTGTGCATTTGTGAATGAAAAATAGTACTTGTTTATGTTGGAAATCCAAATTGACCTACGATATCATTGAATCTAGGGCTAAAAATTTGAATCTTAACTTATGATCTAGCTGGTTAGAAATCCTCTAGCTAATACAATATAAAATCTTGGATAACTATACTTATCCTCCGCTGATTTCTGTCATTCTCAAACACCCTTGATTTTCAAATGCATTCCATGCATGTGACCAAGCAAGTGTATCATGTTGTCTGTAGCATAGTGGTGTATGAACTTATTTGTTGTTGCATATAAATGCAAATATATTATTATTAAAAACTTATGTTTAAACCCAAATTTAACCCGAACCCACCTCCAATTTTGTATCGAATTTCAAACCTGAATCTTCAATGCGACAGTGAACCCAAATTCAAACCGACAACTAAGATAATAAATAGTAATTAATAAAATCAAAATCAAAATAAATAAATAATAGAATATAATTAAAAGTTAAGTTTAATGAAAGGTCAAGTGGCATGTAGTGATGAAGAGTTGTGATTCCCTCAACAAAAAGATATAAATGGGAGAAAATTTCATTTGAAAGGGAGATGGATGGAGCAAGGAAATTTGGAAAATGAAAGAACTCAGAAGTAATTTTGAACTAGATTAAGATTAGTTATGGAGCAATTCATATGTGGATGGGACACCACTCTTGGGAAGATATATCAAGATCACTATTGGATAGATATATCAAGAAGTTTTATAGTGCATTTGAGGGGAGAAAGAGTTTATATCAGACTTCATTTGCAAATCTGCAAATGAAAAGATAAAAGGGAAGATCATAAAAGAAGGTTGAAGGCATAATTGTAAGAAGAGTTAGTAGCAAAATTGCATGGAAGAGTATATGCAAATATAAACGAGGAATATTTGCAGACATAAAAGAATATGCTGATGCAAAATGAGAAAGGAAGTTTATGTTGAGACTTAAAGGATACGTGAATCAAGAAAGAATGTAGAATTGTGACTATGAAGGATTGTGATTTTTCAAAAGGTTTGTAATTATGAAGAGTTCTTACTTTTTGAAAGGGTTGTAGTAATTAAGAGTTGTTACTTTTTGAGAGGGTTGTGACTATTTGAAAGAGAGAATGAAAGATTGTTACTCTTACAAAAAGGCAAATATGATGAAGAGGTGTGACATCACCCTTAATGGGAAGATATAAAGGAAAAGGAGTAGAGAAGATCTAGAATAGATTCAGAGCAGATGTATATAGAGGGATCTGAAAGAAGAGTTCAGATGGAAAGAAGAAAACAGGATACGTAGATGTAGAAAAGATGTGCAGATCTTAAATGGTGACCCTCACTTGTAAAATAAAAAGGGTAGATCATTGCAAGCAAACAACAATCTATGAATCAACAAAGGTTGAATCAATCAAACATCAATTCAACAAACTGTTGATGCGAGTTTTGTGTCACTACATAACATATTAGTAATTGGATGCTTGATACAGAATATCAAATACACAATTCCTCTCTTGAAAAGTTATCTCTCATGGGACATGAGTATAACTCCAATGTTCCTTACACCGTTGGATACTCGCTCAGTTTTATCAATGTGATTTGCTGGTAATCACATAGGCGGCCTTACGTTTTCTTGTTTGAGAAAAATTTGGATCTTGGTGAGAAAATGGAGATGGTGGTTCGGTGTGAATGCTAGATGATGTTGATGGTGCGATGATGGCAATGTAGGGTGAATGGCGATGGAAGGTGAGAATGCCGATGTTTTGGTTTACTTCTCTAACTAACCTCTTCTAAGCATGAAATTTGGCTGCTCAACTACTCCTACTCCTAAGAATGGAAGGTTAGCAGATGGACGGGGATCGAATCTAATGAAGGCTAACCAGCGGCCCTACCTCCATAGATGCAACGCTTCAAAGGAAAGTAAACTAGATCACCACACAAAGCCTCCCAACCAGCCGCTAGGATGCTAGTGGCCTAGTGTTGACCCCTATCAAACATCTACCAAAGCTACCATGCAACAATCCATTTTATTTTACTCTTACTCTAACAACTTGAAATGAAATTGCTTCAACTTGAAAAGAAAATTTAACTATGTGGAAGTAGAAAACATGCAATAACACCCAATGTTCTTAGTCAACATGCAATGAAAAAGAGAGCACTTTGGTATTATTTTCGCAACAATTTCTCCAACCCCTCCTCCTTTACAAATGAGAGCCAATGGCCTTATATAGAGGTCCAAAATACAATGGACGGTAGAGATCAAAACAAGATCGACGATCCAGATTGGATCCAAAAACCCTAATTAGGGTTGCCACCCCATCGGCCAATGAGAAGATGCCACCTCATCAATGGACCAATGAAAAAAGTACAAAAGTGGCAACCAATGAGAAGGCACCAAAATGGTGGCCAATCAGAAACAAACACTTGTCCTATTCTAGAAGAAAGAGAAAGTTGCCACTTGGGCTTACATAAGATGATCTTCTACTATAATTCTTCCTTTTTCTTTTGTTCTTTTAGCTAAGGCAATGGACTTAGCTAGCCTTTCGTTAACTTCTTCCATAGGAGGACAAGGTGTGTGCTTCGCTCGGAGTTCTGCTGACTTTGCCACGCTGTTTGCTGCTTGTAGTATCCTTTCGTGATCCTTCTCATATTCCTTTGCAAACCCAATAAAAGCATCGAGTGAGGAAAGGGTGTTCAGATGTTTCCTTTTGACGGCAGCCTTTCCTAACTCATCCAAATCCTGTCTCACTGACATCCTCCTCTCTAATACCCTCAAAATCAAGCGCCACCCCAACGTCGCTCATCATGGTCGAAATGGAAGTGTCGACACTTGGGCCGTGTTGTGCAATCTCATCATGAATTTCCTCAAGTGTTCTGAATCTGGTAGTCAATGCGACATACCAAGATTCAACTATGCTCAATCCTCTCTCATCAACCAACCGGGCTCTTTCCAAATATGCCTCCGGTAGCCTAATGAACGCCTGCAGCCTAGGAATAACCAAATCCTTGATGGGAAGAAAATTCTTCCATTCCTCTTCAAATAATCTGAATTTATTTCTAACAGTCACCAATGACTGGAATGTTGAGATGAAGGAAGGCAAGAAATTTCGCCCATCTTGGATTGTATCATAGATCCAACCCCTTACTTCATGTAACTGAGCTGATACCTCTTCTGAATTGCTCCCACTGTCTTGAGGAAGGGCTGCCTGATGCAGCTGTTGGATTGGCTGGCAATCTCTCCAATATTTGTTTTCGGCCTCCAACTTTACTATCCTTTCGTTTGCCTTCCTCAATCTTTCTCTGATTGATGCTATGCCTTCCTGAACCTCCTCACATTCCATATCATCTGTATTTCTTCCCAAATTATGTTCTACTATTTCGTACTCCTGGGCTGCAATCTCATCCGCTGCCTTATTGACTGTTGGTATAGCAATCTGAACCCTTCGGTGACCATCACTGTTGCTTCTGATTACCCTTGCCACCATATTTGCCATCTGTTTTTGGTTCTCGCTATCATCCTTTTCTATTAGTCCTTGGATATCATCAACTGCGTGAGCCATTACCACCTCGCCTCTCGGCATAAGCATTTGCCTTAACCATAGTGGTGCAGTGCATCTCCCCAAATCCGGATTCGGTTCGACCAACAAAGCATCACCAACGGCCTTAGACGCTTGACTTATCTCTTCAATATCAATCGGCCCATCTTCTTCTCTACTAGTTTCTGCCATATTTCCTTGCTGGTTCTTCGAGAGAGGGGAGTACTCCGTACTTTCACTGTAGCCACTTGATTCCGAATCAGAGCTCACCTCCACTGCGGCCCCTTTATCACTCGAATTGACCTCTTGGCTTCTAGCCTTAGTTATACTCTCCCTTGACGGCGCTGCCCGCTGTCTCTTGGCTGGAGGTTCCGAACGTTCTTGGCTTTTCTCTACCTCCAAAGCCCTCTTCTTGCTATTTCTAACTGCCTCCGATTGCCGGCCACTTCCTTCACCCTTCTTTCCGAGTGATTCTACTAGACCTTCCTTCGGTTTCATCATCTCATAAGTAAGGAGAACCTTTTGTCTTTGTAGCTTTCTCAACTTGGCATTATACCACGACTCGGTATGCAAATCAACTGTCCTTGTGACTGCCTCCAAGGAAGGATCCTGATGATCGTCCCAATCCACTGGATTCAACTCTGTTCCAACTACTGTCTCATAGTCTTCTCTCAACACACTACGATCATCCTCCAATTGATCGGGAATATCAAGGCCTCTCCATCTGATATCTCTCATCATGTTCACCGACAATCTCGAGAAAGCTAGCTTTCTCACGCGAAAATCATCCTTTGCATTGGCCCAAAAGTCCTCTATAGTGGGAACATGCTTAAATTCGCTTCCATGAGATGCCTTGATAAGACCAACAGGGTCGAATCCTTGCCTTGCTCTGTACCATCCTAGATGATACCACTCCAATTCCTTTTCCGCAGCCTCAAAGGTGGCCCGATTTGGGCAACTATCATTGCCAATTATAATTGAGAAGGAAACGCCTGTTTTCCCCTCATTCCTCATTACTCTATCATAGTGCTCAAGCTGCCTAGCCAATTCCATCAAAACTACCTTGTCGGGCGGGTATCTTGGAAGCCTCTTGGGACAAACTGTACTTCCTGCCACTCTAATGTATGTGAATTGCGGGAATTGGATGAACCAACTCCCAAACTTCTTAATCCTTGCTTCTGCTTCCGATGAAAGTCTCTTAGCAGGCGCCCCTTGTAATACCCTTACTGTCTTCATGGCGAATGCATCGCAAAACATCTTGTAATCCTTGTTATTGTGCAAATGAAGCTGCGGATAGCATTCATGCACCAAATATTGCCCCGGCCCATTACCAATCTCTCCTAAGGCCCTAAGTCCCGGACTCTCATACAATCTAGCGATTAAGTAAAACAGATAGGATCCCATGTAGAATTGCCTTTGGTTTTGAACTGTTCTAAGTTGCAACTCTAAATTTTCACTTATGATCCTAGCCCAATCAAATTTTCCTTTTCCCTTTTCAATTTCATCAATGAAGAAGTACATCCAGTTTTCGAATTGCATAGCTTGAGCTAGGCCCATGATCCGGCTGAGAAGAACAATGAGATCGCCATATTCCGGCTTGAAATCTGCCACTGTAAGCCTTGTTGATTTGTTAACTCCTTTCCTTCCTTCGTGTATCCAATTCCGCTTTAGATGTGAGAAGTAGGCCTCTTGGTTACCTTGAAATGATTTGGCCGCCTAATCCACCATTACAACTGTCATGCCCTTGCTCTGAGGAATATTAAATGTCTCTTCAATTGCTTGTTCGCCAATGTTGGCCAACACTCTCTTCCCTTCGCCAAAAATGATGGATTTACTGTCTAGATCAAATCTGGATGCACACTCCATAATCAATTCCGGACAAGGCAAAGTAGGAGGAAAAGCTGCTGCATGTACAATTCCGCTCTTGTATATCCTCTTTGCCAAGGGGGATTGTCCTTCCTTTAGTCTGTCCCTCATCCGTATCATGTCCACTGTAGCGATATTAGTATCGGTTATTTTCTTCATTTTCGAGAAGAAGGAAGTTTTGGGCGTCATATCCTCTTTGTCTTTCTTAGCGTTTGCCCGCTTGGGATTCTTACTTGCACTATCATCCTCCATGCTCGTCGCCCTATTACGGGATGGTAGAGTGGTGGACCAAAAGGCAAGAAGAACCAAGTAGTGCAATTCTTAGAAAAGAGCGAAAGAATGGATGTCAGCTTAAGCACTCCTTGCAACTCTAGATGATGACTTTCACCTTAACTAATAATCTTACAGCAACTTTTCGGAACCCGGGATATGACATCAAAGAATTACAAATCCCTTTGCAAATTAGAAAACAAAGCCTCTAAGCTTATCCAACACTTGCCTTCTATGCAAAAATCAAACTTTCATATGTATCTCTTCTCCCAACAAAATTGCCCAAATCTGATATAAAAATTGCAGCCCCTCTAGAAAATCAGAATTTTGTCTCCCACAAATTTCGGCCCCCACAAAATTCGGCTAAGCATGAAAAAAAATCTGCCCTTCCACAAAATTCGCCCAAGCAAAGAAGGAGCAAAATCTGTAAAATCTGCCACCTAGGGCACAAATCGCAGCCCACAAAGTGGAGCAAAAATCCCCAAAAACGCAAAAAATCTGGCCCTTAGACAAATCGCCCAAGAATGGCAATGGAGAAATTGCCCAAAAATCGCCAAAAAACTGCCTTCCACCAATTTCGCCCAAGTCTGGAAATCTGCCCTTGCTTCAAATTCGCCCAAGCATGAGGAGCAAATGAATTGATGAAAATGAAATGGAAGGGGACTCCCTTTATAGCAGCTTTCACCTTCCTCCCAGGCTGGCCGACTTGGTCCTATAGAGGAAAAAAAAAACCAAAATTAAAGCTAAGTTAGTGGCCCACTTTAAATACTTTGCCAAAATTTTAATTTTCTAAAATGAAAACTGCACTTTTAATTTACTAATTAACCACAAATTGCAAAACGAAATTGAATGGTGCCTTGGGGATGCTAAAAATTTCTATTTAATGATGGTTTGCTAATTAATACATCCTTGAAGTTGAATTTTGGCTAACCAAAAGCCATTTCTTAATATTAATTTACCAATTTCATTAAATACCAAAAGCTTTCAAGGCAAATTTAATCTATTAAAGCCAATTTTTGCAATTTTCCTTTAAATCGATTTTGCTAAATAATTAAAATTTTATGACAAAAAATAAAATTGCCTCTAGAGTAAAAATCGATTTTGCAATTTAACTTCATCTTACAAAATTAAATTCTATTTCACCAAAAAAAATAAGATTTTCAAAGAACCTAAGTCTAACGAAAAATTTCCTTATTTGAAAATCATTCAAATTTACAATTAAATCCAAATTTTCAAAAGAAATCGTCTAAGTACAAAATTCACAATCTTATCCTGCCAAGTTGAAATCAATTTTGAACTTATTCGGCCTAAGGATAGAACTGATAGCTCTGGAAAATCAAGTTGAAACCGGGTGAAAAATACATCTAACCTTCTCCACTGGCCCTAAAGGCGATTAAAAAAGGGGGTCCCCAAGATTTTGGGGCGATGTGTGAAAACCTCACAACATCTGGCGACTCCACGGGTGAAATGTTCCTGAACATTTCGAGAAACAAGTAACTTAGAACAAAATCTCAAGATGGCCTATCCGCAAATCACTTAAGGACGAGCACTCAACAAGGGAAAGCACTCTCAAGTTGAACCTAAGCACTCTGACCATAAGTTACTCTCGTGTGTGCAAATGATTTATTCCTCGCTCGACAAGAAGTTGATAGTCTCTCAGATCCATTAGACTTAGCTATTATAAATATCCTTACTTCAAAAGCAACCCGGATAGAGCTCCGCTGCCAGTCAGGCGTCTATAGCCCCGACGGAGTTATCGCTGTGGCACCACAATCACGGTTCTGCCTTTAGTGATTATCTTTATAGCACCGGCAGAGATGACTGCACACCCTTTAACCAAATTTTATCTTTATTTTCACTTTAATATTGCCATTTCTCTTTTCTCCTGATATTTTCTCTTTTTCTTCTCTCTTTTCAATCTTTTGTTTGGTTTGCAGGCAATGAAGCTTGCGGAGGGTTTGGAAGACCACAGTGGCACTGAAGCAGGTGTATGATTTTTACTAAGTCCAACTTCACTTTAAAACACCAAGAACTCAGAGCAATTAAGTGTGAGTAGAATGTTGTAACCATGTCAAAAGATAACTTAAGAACCTCTATAGAGTCTAACCCAAATTTAGTACAAGTCCTACCATAGACCAACGACTAAACACATCCTTTAATCTCTGAACCTTGTTAAATGCATTTGAGAAATGAACAAGACAGACTCCGTTTTGTCCCAATATAATATAAAATCTACACACCTCGCCCATGAGTGATAACATGGAACCCTCCTTTGCACTTGCAAAGGTCCAAAACCAAAACTACTCTCCGACCTGAGGGAAGCAAAAAGATCTCAAGTCAAATGACTTGATGCAAATCAAATTCAAGCTCCCTCAAAACACCTAAACTAAGCAACTAAAAGAAAACTACTCTAAACAATTGAAAGGGAAACTACTCTAACCCTTGGGCCAAATGGTCCAAGATAAACTCTATTCTAAAGAACTGAAAGCAAACCTAAACTAACAACTGAAAGCAAACCTAAACTAACTATGTACAAAGGGCTCCGGACAGAGTCCTAGGCTTGGAAATAATGCTTGAGGAATTGCCCATTGACGGGCAATGGGACATCTCCTCCAGTGAGTGTCTTGAGTCTAAATGCATTATCTCCAATGATCTCAGCAATCTGGAAAGGACCTTTCCAAAGTTTGTCGAATTTATTATGTTGTCCTTTCTTTTCATGGGCTTTGTCCCAATATAAGACCAAGTCAGAAATCCTGAAGGCCTTGTTTTGTGCTTTTCTGTCAAACCAACGTTTTACTACCCCTTGATGTTTTGCAAATTTTTCCAGGGCTTCGTCTCTTTTCTCATCTAACTGCATCAGTTGAGTCAACCTGACTTGGACTCTGTCTTCGTTCTCATCATAGTATTCCTGTATGAACCTTAAAGTTGGAATTTTCAATTGAATTGGGAATACAGGGTCTTGTCCATAAACCATATGAAAAGGAGTGATCCCTATGGACTCTTTAACTCTTGTTCTATCTGCCCACAAAGCGTATCTCAGTTGTGTGTGCCAATCTTTTGGGTTTGTGGATTCTGCTAGGCCATTTCCCTGGGGATAGTAACCTGATGAAAATTTTAAAATAATCCTGTGATCAAATGCCCATGTATGAAATTTCAAAGAAGTGAAAGCAGAACCATTATCACAAACAAAAGCAGAAGGACAACCAAACCTGGTAGTGATTCTTTCCTCTAAAAATTTGATAACAATCTCAGCAGTGCAATTCTTGAAAGCTTGGGCTTCTGACCATCGAGTACAGTAGTCAGTTGCGGTTAGAATATACCTGTGTTGTGCTGAGGAAGGTGGATTGATAGGACCGATGAAGTCAAGTCCTCACATTGCGAAAGGTCTCACCTCGATGATTGGCCGCAGAGGCATTGCCGGATTCCTTTGTCGTTTTGCCGAAGTTTGGCAAACATGACAAATCTTTACGTGCTCGTGAGTATCCTTGAACAAAGTTGGCCAATAATATCCTGCTCTTAGTATCCAATGTGCTGTGGCCAAGTCTGATCCGTGTCCTGTTCCCCATTTATCATGAAAATGTTCCAAAATATTTCTGGCTTCTTCCTTTCCGACACATCTCAAATATATCCCTTCATGATTTTGCTTGTATAATACTGCTCCTTGTAACATATATCTTCTGCTCTTGAATCTCAATGCTCGCTTCTATACTGGATTCAAATGTGAAGGGCACCGATGATTTAACAAATAGTTGGTTATGTCCTGGTACCATTCATCGGGATGTACATCCTCCAATTCATAAACTTGTTGCACAAGTCCAGGTCCCTCTGATGCCATGGTCTGTGCCAATTGTTGTCCTCTAACCAATTTCATTGGTAGGATTTCTATGTCATATTCTTGGATAGTGGTGACCCACTTGCCTCTTCTTTCTCCAAGCTCACTCTGCATCAGTAGCGTCTTCACTGCTATATCAGGTACAATTGCACGTACTTTACTTCTCAAGATGTAGTGTCTGAATTTCTTCATTGCCTTCACCAAGGCATAAGCTTGCTTCTCCACATTTGGATAATTCAATTCAGCTTCTCTGAAAGGTGCACTCATGAAGGCTATCGGGTGCTCTTCATCTTCTTCATTCTTCTGTGTTAAAATAGCCGCGCATGCATGATCAGAGGCGAAAGAATATATATTGAATGGCCTCTCATAATCTGGACTCACTAGAACTGGTGCATTGATGATAGCATGTTTTATCTCTTCAAATGCCTTCTTAGCTACTGGAGTCCAATCCACTTTTGCATCCTTTTTCAACATGTCATTCATTGGCTTCACGATCTCAGCAAATGCAGATATGAACTTTCTCACAAAGTTGATCTTTCCAAAGAACGATTTGAGCTCCTTCTTACTTCCTGGCATGCCAAGTTTGGAAATTGCTTCCACCCTCTCTGGATCTATCATGATACCTCTTTCTGAAATTATATGTCCTAGCAATTTACCCTCGGTGACTCCAAACATACATTTCTTCGGGTTCAGAGAAATTCCATACCTACTACATTTCCTGAAAACTTTCCTCAAATCCAGAATGTGATCTTCTCTGTTCTTTGAAAATACGGTTATGTCATCCATGTAGATTATAATGCACTTGTCTTTTAAGTCCTTGAAAGCATAATCCATGGCTCTTTGAAATGTTGCGCCTGCATTGATCAAGCCAAAAGGCATCCTTCTGTATGCAAATGTTCCCCACTTCGTGGTGAAAGCCGTTTTTAACCTATCTTCTTCTTCGACTATCACTTGATTATATCCCGAGTATCCATCCATAAATGACATCATTTGGGCTCCATTTACAATTTGCAAAACCTCGTCTAGTGATGGCAATGGATAATTGTCTTTTTCTGAGGCTCTGTTCAAATTTTTGAAATCTACACAGTCTTATCTCTCCATTCTTCTTCCTTACTGGGACAAGATTGGCGACCCACGTTGAATGTCTCACTGGGAAAATGATCCGCGCATCTAGCAACTTCTTTACTTCTTGATATATCAATGGTTCTAACAAAGGATTGACTGGCCTCTGCCGCTGCCTGAATGGCTTACTCCCTTCCTTCAGTGGAATTGTATGTGTGATGATAGAACGATCATATGTTTTCAAATCTCCATATCCCCAAGCAATTACATCTGGGAATTCCTTCATCAAACTCAATATATCTGCCTTCTCCTTAGGTGTGCAAACTTTCCCAATGTGAACTATTTTGGGACAATCTTCTGTCCCCAAATTAACCTTTTCACACTCATCGCCCCCTGTGGGTTGATACTGCATTTTGTGGAACTGGTCCATGTCAAATATCCTTTCTAACTCAATAATCCCCTTTGGAATAGTATTTTCTTTTAAGCTCATAATTCCTTCTGCATCAATCTCTGCTTCTTCATCCACTTCACCATCTATGATTTGCGCTGTGAAAACATCTGAATTGGTCAAGAATTTGAGGATATGTCTATCATCTTCAAACACTTGGAAATTCTTGACATTGTCTAGTACTGATGGAACCGATGCCAACTCAACTCTGAATTTCTTCAAACCATCCAACTTAATTGGTGCCAGCGAGCTTGCAGTCTGTGCGAGGGCATTTGCCACCTGATTGTTCGCTATATAGCTAAACTTGATATTGAAGGCATCGAAGTCCTCTATCAAATCCCAAACCCTGTTTCTATATCTCTTCAATCTCTTGTCATAGCAGGCGAACTTCTGTTTTATCTGCTCAATTATCAAATATGAGTCCCCAAGAACATGTAGTAAATTGGCACCTTTCTTGATAGCGCATAACAATCCTAAAATCAAAGCTTCATATTCTGCCACATTGTTAGTGCATGAGAATTGCAATCTATGTGCCTCTAAATATGTTGTCCCTGTTGGGCTGACTAACTCAAATCCGGCTCCAGCTCCTTGTTTGGTTCTGGAACCATCGAATCTTAGAGTCCATACTCCATTTCTTTCTAGATGCTTCTCCTTTTGGAGACTCTCCGACTCGTCTATTTCATCATCTTCTTTTATTTCCGCACTGGGTGGTGTAATTTGGTTCTTTGTTTCACCCATCATGTTGCTTTCTGCTTCATCAACTTGTTGAATCTCAACCTTCTGTTTACCATGTTGATCTTCTCGTTTTAGAGCCCCTGGTATTCTCTTTTCCACTTGTTCTAAGGCTACTGTACACAGAGAGCAGGATAACTCCGAGTGGAATGCATTGTGAATTCTGCACCAATTGGGTAATAATAAGTCTCTTACTGGTGTTCGGTTACCCAACTCCATTCCTTGTTGCACGGTCCTAGTCACGAAATTCTTGAAATTTTCAAACATGCCTTCACCCTCATCGGACGAAGCATCTGGATCTGACTCAATCAGGATCTCAGTGGAATCCCTTCCTTTGCTTATGATATTCATTGTCAATACTTCTACTTTCTTTGGTTTGTAGGTGCTCATATTTGTCTCCACAAACAATATTTCGTTTGACTCCCCATTTTCGGTCACTGTCAATCTCAACCTTGGGGTGCTATCAATTCTAATTTGATTCGCCAAACCTTTCCATGGGAGCCACATGTGGGAGAAGTCAGTAGCCATATATCCATTCAATTTTCTAGCCCAATCTCTCCCTAGGATCAATCCGTAGGTATCGGCTACATCCACTACTGAAATGTCTACCATGTGTTCCATCCTCGGATCGTATGCCAACTGCATATGTATATTGTGTAATTCTCCTACCACTGGCACTTCCGTTTTATCCAATTGAGTAACTCTTCTGTTGGAGTCCAAAGGCGTGATTCCTAACCTTCTGCAAATGTTCAAAGGCATGACGTTGCTTGATGCTCCTGAATCTATCAAACAATTGTGAAGCAACTTCCCGAACATCCTTACTGACAACAAGAATGGGGCTGGTTCCTCTTTCCCTTGATAATATACCACAGGTGTCTTATGTGCTTGCTTTGGCTTCACTCCGAAATCTATTGTTTGAGTAATCTCTTCCTTCTTCACCTTTTCTTTATTGTTCACCGGATTTTGACTCTTTTGAGTTTGTTGTTCTATAGGCGTCGATCCTTGAGCCACATAAATTGGTTGAGGCCCTAACTGGCCATTGAAACTGCTAATGTCGCCATATGCAACCTCTTGTGTAGGGTTCTCCCCCTCACCATACGAAATTTCTTGAGATGAATTTGTCATATTCGCTCCTAGAGCGTCTTGGATTACATGCACCGAATTAGGAGGAGACCTCCCTTGAGTATGTGTTACTGTACTTTGAGTTTGAGATCCTTGTGGTTTGTTATCCTTCAAATTGTTAAGGAACGTATCCCTAACCTCTGCTATCTTCAGTAATTCGAACAAAGGGAGACTGATCTTGATCTTCCTCATCTCCTCTGTCACACTTTGTCCCAACTTCTTCAATTCTTCGTTATTGACAGTGTTGTTTCCCGTTCTTCCTCTATTTGTTTCTTGTGTCGACTGGACATTCTGTGATCTTTGAACATCTTGATTGTTCTTTTGTGTACCCTGTTGAAAATTCTGTTGTCCATTCCCACTGCTATGGTTACTCTGTCTGTATTCAGGGGCATCCCTTGAAGCATTTGGTACATTGCTCGCATTGGGGTGCGGAGGTGTATTGAAATTATTCGGGGGAATGGAGGATGTGAAGGGTCCGTCATTCTTCCTGTTGTTTCTCTGATAAAATCTTGCGTTGCTAGCCGGTTGTTGAAATTTTTGATTCCCACCTGTTCCTTGAACTAGAACAGTATCCTCCAAAGGTGGGAAAGAAAAATCCGACTCATTGTTATATTCATTTTGATTTATCACCTCGCTAATTGGCCCATTGGCTGATTCGGGTGGAAATCTTCCTTGGTGCTCTTTATATGCTTCAAATTCTGGCGGGAATGAAAACTCCTCAAAAGTCAAACACTGATCATATCCCGGGGATGGAACAATCTCATACCCCGTGACCTTCACATCTTCCTGACTATTTGACTCATCTATTATGTTTTGAAACAGGTTAGATGCCCTCTTGAACTCAGCACATCCTAACTCCGAATGTAAATCAGTCTCATGAAATCTGCAATATTTGGACATAGCGGACTCAGCTAGAAATATTCTATCTACCGGTCTACTGTCAGCTAAGGCCTGATTATCAAGTGGCGACACCACATTTCCATTGTTCAGGCCTGTGTTCCAAGTCTTCCTTTGGTTAGACTGATTGCTATATCCTTGGTCTTGTGACTGATTGTTACCTTGATAGTTGTTGTTTTGATAATTCCTTTGATAACCACCACCTTGATTGTTTCTTTGGTAGTCTCTATCCTGATAATTTCTTTGGTATCCCCCTTCTTGATGGTTTCTTTGATACCCTCCTTGATAACTTCCACCTTGATTCTGGTAATTATTCCCTTGGTTCTGATAATTGCTTCCTTGGTTGTTTCTATGGGAACTTTGGAGTTGATTGTTCTGATTTCTCAAATAGGTGACGTCCGTGGATAGCTTCTTGACTTGGTCAATCAACTCTTTCATCTCATCCTTCTCTTCTTGTGTCCTCGTGGAGGAACCTGCACCTTGTAGATAAACTGGTACTGAGGGTGGTGCTTGAGATAATGGAGGTCTCGGGTGTACCACCAATTGATTTGTAGGAGCTTGGTAAGCAAGTTGTGGAACTGGATTGTTCGGATACCTTACACCTTGAGGTTCTATTCCTTGTTGGCCTAATTGCCTCCCAATCTTAATTGCTTTAGTGTAAGCCTCAGTTAGCGTTGTAGGAGCAGGATTCGCCATCCTTGTGAACATAGCCGTCTGGCTGTCTAAGGCACTGTAGTATGCTTCCAATGCACCCGCCTCTGTTATTGTGTAAGGAGCTTGCAATCTCGTGTAAGCCTTATGGAAACGATCATTGAAGGAACTTATTGACTCTTTATCACGTCTCCTGATGTCCACAAACATTCTATGTAACTCCAGTGGTGTGGTGGGCATACCAAACTTTGCAATAAAGGCTTCCCTGAGTTGAACCCATCCCGTTATTGATGATGCTGGCAAATTGACAAACCAGTAATATGGTTCCTCACTCAATGAATAGGGGAAAAGCCTACATGCAACATCTTCTTCTTGAATTCTTCTGTTGCATAATGCCTCTTGAAACACTTTGATATGCTCTTCCGCTGTGCGGTTAGGGTTATTGACAAAAAACTTGGAGCAAAAAACCTCAGGATTCTTAGGTAGATCATGGTACTGTTGGAATGAAATGGGTGAAGCATTGTTTTGAATCCATGGTGGTTGAGCCATTGTTGGTTGATTGGCTTGAACTTGAACTTGAACTTGAACTGGCGAATTAACCAAAGCTTGGATTGTTTGACCACTTGAGGAGCTAGCTAAGTTTGAGATATCAGCTACCCGACGATTCCTTGACCTTTTGGGAGATTCTAACACAAGTAAGTCTTCTTCTTGGTGTGGTGTATTTCTCAATATCCTCTGTCTCTTATCCGATATCAATCTCTCAAATCTTTTAGGGGAAAAAGATCCAATCTTTCTATCCAGCTTGAATATAGTTCAGACCCGACTCAAGTGATTCTCTAATTCGAGTTTTCTTTGATAGTAGCTTGAGCTTGTCTTTGTGCCTTTCTTTCTCTCTCAAGCTTCCTTTCCAATTCTCTTTGGCGTTCCAACTTCCTTTGAATTCTCCTTTCAATAGCTCTTGCTTTCCTTTCTTCTTGATTCAATACTTCAATGGTGTCCAAATACTCGACGCTTGATGAGCGACGTTGGGGTGGCGCTTGATTTTGAGGGTATTAGAGAGGAGGATGTCAGTGAGACAGGATTTGGATCGAGATTGGATGAGTTAGGAAAGGCTGCCGTCAAAAGGAAACATCTGAACACCCTTTCCTCACTCGATGCTTTTATTGGGTTTGCAAAGGAATATGAGAAGGATCACGAAAGGATACTACAAGCAGCAAACAGCGTGGCAAAGTCAGCAGAACTCCGAGCGAAGCACACACCTTGTCCTCCTATGGAAGAAGTTAACGAAAGGCTAGCTAAGTTCATTGCCTTAGCTAAAAGAACAAAAGAAAAAGGAAGAATTATATTAGAAGATCATCTTATGTAAGCCCAAGTGGCAACTTTCTCTTTCTTCTAGAATAGGACAAGTGTTTGTTTCTGATTGGCCACCATTTTGGTGCCTTCTCATTGGTTGCCACTTTTGCACTTTTTTCATTGGTCCATTGATGAGGTGGCATCTTCTCATTGGCCGATGGGGTGGCAACCCTAATTAGGGTTTTTGGATCCAATCTGGATCGTCGATCTTGTTTTGATCTCTACCGTCCATTGTATTTTGGACCTCTATATAAGGCCATTGGCTCTCATTTGTAAAGGGGGAGGGGTTGGAGAAATTGTTGCGAAAATAATACCAAAGTGCTCTCTTTTTCATTGCATGTTGACTAAGAACATTGGGTGTTATTGCATGTTTTCTACTTCCACATAGTTAAATTTTCTTTTCAAGTTGAAGCAATTTCATTTCAAGTTGTTAGAGTAAGAGTAAAATAAAATGGATAGTTGCATGGTAGCTTTGGTAGATGTTTGATAGGGGTCAACACTAGGCCACTAGCATCCTAGCAGCTGGTTGGGAGGCTTTGTGTGGTGATCTAGTTTACTTTCCTTTGAAGCGTTGCATCTATGGAGGTAGGGCCGCTGGTTAGCCTTCATTAGATTCGATCCCCGTCCATCTGCTAACCTTCCATTCTTAGGAGTAGGAGTAGTTGAGTAGCCAAATTTCATGCTTAGAAGAGGTTAGTTAGAGAAGTAAACCAAAACATCGGCATTCTCACCTTCCATCGCCATTCACCCTACATTGCCATCATCGTGCCATCAACATCATCTAGCATTCACACCGAACCACCATCTCCATTTTCTCACCAAGATCCAAATTTTTTCTCAAACAAGAAAACGTAAGGCCGCCTACGTGATTACCAGCAAATCACATTGATAAAACTGAGCGAGTATCCAACGGTGTAAGGAACATTGGAGTTATACTCATGTCCCATGAGAGATAACTTTTCAAGAGAGGAATTGTGTATTTGATATTTTGTATCAAGCATCCAATTACTAATATGTTATGTAGTGACACAAAACTTGCATCAACACAAACTAGCAATCAAATCATCATCAATCAATTTGCAATCAAAGTCATCATCATTCAAACATTAATCTTGTAAATGTCATCCTATGAAACTCACATTCTAGCCAATCATGGGTAATGAGAAAGAAATGTAAATGACAGATGACCAAATAATTTAGACCATTATCATTTGTTACATATTAATTTACGAGTATTCTTTATAATTATTCTTATCTGGTCTTTGTGTGCATCTTAGATATATCATAATAAGTAATTTTATGTGTACGCATTCCTACAAACTCATATACATCTGCACATCAGTGATCTAATATACATTTATTGTTATCTGATATAAAAGTACGTAAAATATGTTATGCTCCTGACTTCTGTAATTAATAATGGTAAGGAAAGTGAGGTAATTACTGGTGGGAGAACGGTGATGGGGTCACCTTCTAAGCATCTCACCTCATGGTTGTGATCAAGGAGGCTCCATTGGGCTGAACAGGGGAAAAGTGGATCAAGGAGGCTCCATCCTACCAATGGGGGGAAAGTGGTCTGCCTTTGGGCTTAGGATGGATCGACTTTCAGAGCACCCCATTTGAATATCAGTAATCTAATATGCATTTATTGCTATCTGATATAAAAGTATATAAAAGATGTTATGTTCCTGACTTTTGTAATTAATAATGGTAAGGAAAGTGAGGTAATTATTGGTGGGAGAACCTTGTTGTGAGTAATCCCCACAAATAGATGTTTAATCATTTGAAGTCGGGCTAGGATTGGTGAGATGATAGAGAACGACGATATGACCCCATCCTAGGTGGCCCACCTCATATGTATTGCATATGGCACATGAGGTCAAAGGGGATTGTAAACTGCTTTGGGGGCACCTCATCAAATCACCCTACCTTAGGCATCTATGGTTGGGTCACCTTAATGTTAATTTTAGCAATCTAATGAGTTGAAAAAGTGAACTATGGAACATGATGATAAATAATAAACCATAACTGTGTTCTAGGGCTCCAATTAAAGTGTGAGGCATCTCTTAAACCTTAATTGTTTGACAAATATTGTGATCTAGGGAAAGGTTTGGATAATCATAGGACATTATATTTAGTTTAGTCCTTGTGATCATTGCTTATATACATATTATTAGTTAGTTTAGGATCTCTTTTTTTAAAAGTGGAAGTCATAAAGTTGATTCATTGATATTGAGTCTGTAGAATCGGCTTAGATGTCGAGAATTATGCTTGAGCAGATATTTGAATCACCAAGTTTTGGAATTTCGTTAGTCAAATATTTTTTTTGATCCATTAACCTTAGAAAGTTGCTTTTGTCAAAACTTGGTGCCTAATTTGGCTGCTTAAAGCTTACAGTATGCTAGAGAGAGAGAGAGAGAGATGTTCACTAATTGTTGATTATGTGTTTCTAATCATTTCTTTAGTATTAATAACTTCTTACATCTCAGGTTAACACTAGATATGCTAATGAACATCTTATCATTTTAGGGCATGAGACCATTCAACATTTGCATATGGTTGTAATTAGGGGGCTTGAATTTTACATGGGCTATCATAACACACTTTTATGCCACAATGAATGGTTAATATCATCTTTAGTTGATTCGATGCTATTCACCATTCATGATTTATCATAGAGAACTTTTATGTCACAATGAAATAGTTAACTAGATTGTTATTCGATCCAACATAGTACCTTGTATGAGCTTCAAATTTGAAACAAAAATATTAAACTTTCCTAGCTTGGTTTCAATTTTTATTGGTTGTTGAATCCAACTATTCCTCGGGAGTTGTCATTTCTATGGGTGCCAAAACAAAGGGAAACCTTGAGCAACAATGTATACAATTATAGACTTATATACAATTACATATTGAATGTTTTTGTAGTTTATGAATAATCTTCCAATCTTTTCATGTCAATGTTTTAGTGTTCAATCATAAACAACCTGACTTTGTGGTACTATTTTCATGGGGTTTATGATCTTGACATAAACTGCAAACACATTGAATATGTAGTTGCGTACAAGTGTGTCATGTCCCCTCCTGTTAACTAAGCTCAAGTCTGATACTTAGCCTATCTTTGCACTCTGGTAGGCCTAAGTCATTAAACTAGGGGTGTCTTGGGGGTGGAAAGTGGGAAAAGATTATTTATTTATTTTTCTTCACCTTAATCGTAATTCCCTTAATTTTGGTGGTGGTCATTATTTGACTTGGCAATTAAGGTGCTGATTACTCACTTCCTATCAACCACCTCACCAAACTCCTTCTGCAGTCATGTTGTACTGCTTTTGAGGTCGCCTACTTGTTGGGCTCAATGTAATGTTTCTTTGAGCCTTTTTGTGATGTATCGCGGAAGACAAAATTCTTAACATTTTCACTCTACAAAGATAAATAATATTTTATGAAGGACGAAACTCTTACTCTAAATAGGACATTACCCCTATTCGATTATTTTTGTTTCCAAATTCACGTCACGTCACCTGTGTTCACATAGAGTGTTGAATTGACGTCACCTGTGTATTCACACATAGTGCTATATTTGTTGGTGTAAATAAGTATTCACTATTACACTTTATTTAAGTTTTCTTAGGTCAATGCATTATTTTATTATTCATTAGGTAAGACACTTAGGAGTTTGCATACTCATATGAGTTATCATGTTGACAACACTGGAGTAAGCAACTCTAATTCAGCACATGGTGTCTACAACACTGGAGTTTGCATATTTATCTGAGTTGTCATGCAGACAACATAGTTATTCGCACTCATAATTTAGCGCATGGTGTCTACAACATAATTTTACGTGCTACACCTTTGTAGGCTTATCCTCTCATCATTGCACTAACTCTTGTGCTTAATGGAGGATAATCCACTCCTGGTGGACATGTGCTTGGTTGTAAGACTTATCAGTGTGTTGACTCCTAGGCATTCTAGAAGCATTCTAGAGGCCTTTATATTCAGGCACTCCTAGTGTGTATGTACATCAATTAAATACTATATTGTTATTTTGATCATACTCTGGTCTATTCTTGTGCTTGTGTTTGAGTTCCTTGATCTTGGGTGATTTTGCCCTAAGGCAAATTCTTACAATATTCATGTTACCCATGTATTCACACAGAGGCCTAAATTTACATCACCTGTGTATTCACACAGAGTGCTACATTCACGTCACCCATATATTCACACATAGTGCTAAATCCACATTGGAAGCTAGTGAAAGTTGGGGTTTTCATCTTACTGTTTTGTCATATTGGAGTCTGTGCTAGCGTGTTGATTCAAGGAAAAATGGGAAGGTACAAGTTTGCACAGTCTTTGATCAACTAGCAGGTGGTTAGGAAGCCAAGTAGACCATTCACATCGCTCCCTGAGTGTTGAACGTATACCTCAAACCATCCAGTTCCAATGTTTGAATGGTATTTATAAGTGTTTTTTTAATCTAAGTTGTTATTTGGTTGTTTACAACTGCATGCTAAGTGACAATGATATCTAAGGTTTGACTTTGAGCTAGACAGAGATATTTGTAGTTGGGTGTTACTGGTACTGCATTATTTGTATCATAAAATTGGACATTATCTAATGAAGTGCATCTCAAATTTTAATAGTATAACAATGTTATGCCGCATTGTCTACTATTAACACATAATTCCTGTCAAGGCTTCCCCTGTGAAAATAAAACTTTCAGATTACTAGAAATATTAGACAAAGCATACTACAGTGGTATCAAAGCAGCGAGCTTGCTGCCTAGTTGGTATTCGTGATTGAATGCATCAATATAATAGAGTCGCATACAGTTTGGATACCGCCACAAATTCCGGAAAGGCAGAACAAAATTAGAGGTTATTGAATACATTCAATGGTTGAAAGAGTTGCAGACCCAGATGAAGAAGCAGATAGAGAAGCAAAGGAAACCTTGGGCGGTCTTAGAGAAAGGCAAAATCATGTTGATGATGTACTGCAACATCTTGTACAGGCTATACAATGGATGAAAACTGGACCTAGAAGACCTCAGAGTCATCATAGTGACACCTTGTGGCATGGGAGTCCCCACTTGTAATGCAAATAGGCTTTCAATGCTCGTGTTTGCTGAACATAATGATGAGATTGAAGTTGTAAATGCTGGAGCTAAAGGAGACATTCTCGATGATGTCATGACTACGTATGTTGAATGGGATTTGTCTCTGGACAATGTCAATGCAATCTTAAGCTTTGTTCAGTATATGAGACAGCAAAGGGAATTAGTGAGAGCAAGACAAGATAGGAGTCCAAGGGCCCCAAGTAGGGAATTCAAACATGCTTGGAACAAGTTTACCTTACCAATATTTGATGCCAGCGGAAAAACTATAGCCAGGGCATGGAATACGGGTACTGCATTATTTGTATCATAAAATTGGACATTATCTAATGAAGTGCATCTCAAATTTTAATAGTATAACAATGTTATGCCGCATTGTCTACTATTAACTCATAATTCATGTCAAGACTTCTCCTGTGAAAATAAAACTTTCAGATTACTAGAAATACTAGACAAAGCATATTACAGTGGTATCAAAGCAGCGAGCTTGCTGCCTAGTTGGTATTCGTGATTGAATGCATCAATATAATAGAGAGTTGCATACAGTTTGGATACCCCCACAAATTCCAGAAAGGCAGAACAAAATTAGAGGTTATTGGAATGCATTCAATGGTGAAAGAGTTGCAAACCCAGATGAAGAAGCAGATAGAGAAGCAAAGGAAACCTTGGGAGGTCATAGAGAAGGGCAAAATCACGTTGATGATGTACTGCAACATCTTGTACAGGCTATACAACGGGTGAACACTGGACCTAAAAGACCTCAGAGTCATCGCAGTGACACCTTGTGGCATGGGAGCCCCCACTTGTAATGCAAATAGGCTTTCAATGCTTGTGTTTGCTGAGCATAATGATGAGATTGAAGTTGTCAATGCTGGAGCTAAAGGAGACATTCTTGATGATGTCATGACTACGTTTGCTGAATGGGATTTGTCTCTGGACAATTTTAATGCAGTCTTAAGCTTTGTTCAGTATACGGGACAGTGAAGGGAATTAGTGAGAGCAAGACAAGATAGGAGTCCAAAGGCCCCTAGTAGGGAATTCAAACATGCTTTGAACAAGTTTACCTTACTAATATTTGATGCCAGCTGAAAAATTATAGCCAGGGTATGGAATACATAAATTAGATACATTTCTTACACTAAAACTTATGTCTAGAATAGAAGCAAATAAGTTTTCTACTATGCATTTGGATGGACCAGCTTGGTGGCACCATGGCTTAGTCGCTTAAGATCATGGCATGAATAATTCTTATGAGGAGTTTAGTAACAAACTAATATGCAGGTTTGATAGGAGAGACAAAGAAGTTTACTACAAGAAGTTAACTGAACTCAAGCATAGTGGAACATTAGATACTTACATCGATGAATTTCAAAGGATATCTATCATGGTCCTTGACATGTTTGAAAATAGGACATTAGAGTGGAACATTAGATACTAACATTGATGAATTTCAAAGGATATCTATCATGTCCCTGACATGTTTGAAAATAGGAGGGTGATGTTGTTTATCGAAGGTTTGAGGGAGAAATTCAAGCAATTTGTCGAAGTGCTGAAGCCAAGTAATCTACAAGATGCAGCACTCAAGATGGCACTTGATTTAGATAGCTCATTTTCAATGGTTCAACCTTCCAAGTTGCCTTTTAAGCAGCCCACGACCAATATGAAATCTTCAAATCAGAATAAGGGTACTCCACCAAAGGCAGATTCTGAGTCAAGGAATGAGCTAATTATGTTTCACATGCAAAGTACCTTGGTCACCAAATCATAGATGCCTGCAAAGTTCATTATATTGAAGTTTCTGATGATGAAAACGAAGGCAATGAATCAGATGACAGCAAGGGGGAAGCCACACACAAGCTGCCCCGAATGAAGACGGTTAAGAAAAAGTTCCAGATCAGCCTCCTACAATTGCCACCCTCTCGGGAGTTTCTATAGGTAGTCTTATTTGACTTAAGGGAGGAGTCAAAGGGCAACAAATGGTTTGTTTAGTGGATAGAGGGACAACACATAACTTCATTAGTACTGCTATAACAACAAAATGAATGTTACATGTGAATGTTGTTCCACATTTCAATGTTAAGATTGCTGGTGGAGATCTTCTCATTGTTTAGGGATGTTCTCAGCTTGAGGTTCGGTTGGGCAGTTACACACTTATTGCAGATTTTTTTGTGATTGAGTTAGGAGGGATGAATGCTATTTTGGGTCTGCAGTGGCCCCAGACTCTTGGCAGGTACACTATAGATCATGATCAGAAACAAATTGAGTTTATGAGGGGAGATCAACAAGTCATACTTTGAGCTATGATTGATAAGGGCCCCAAGATCGTTTCGGCTCACAAGATGGGGTCTATCTTGAGGCATGATGAAAACTAAATATTGATTCTAAATTTGTGAAACATTATATTCAGTACTAGATAGTCACCAAGGAGTTTTTGGTGATATCCCTACTGTATTCCTCCAAACTGGGGATTTGAGCATGTGATAGAGTTGGAAGAGGGTGCAAAGCCACTCATCACTACACCTTATTGACACCCTAGTCATTATAAGGAGATAAAGAAGACTGTTTGGGAGTGACTTGACATGGGGCATATTAGGCTGAGTTCGAGTACATTTGCTTCATCAATGGTTTTGGTTAAGAAAAAGGATGAAACTGTACGAATGTGTATTGACTTACAAGGCCCTTAATAAGAGAACTATTAAGAACAAGTATCCCATCCACATATTGATGAGCTTTTGGCATGATGATAGAGAGTAGACAACAGATTGCTTTATCTCCACTAAATCTATTTAAGATTTTAGACATCGACATCATAATGACATTCATTCAGTACTAGATAGCCAAAAAGGAGTTTTTGGTGATATCCCTCCTGGGATTTGTCCTGACTGGGGATTTAAGCATGTGATAGAGTTGGAAGAGGGTGCAAAGCTAGTTATCACTACACCTTAGGCATTATGAGGAGATAAAGAAGACCATTCGGGAGTTACTTGACATGGGGCTTTGAGTCCGTTTGCTTCATCAATGGTTTTGGTGAAGAAAAAGGATGGAACTCTTTGAACGAGTATTGACTTAGAAGTCCTTAATGAGAGGACTATTAAGAACAGGTATCCCATCCACATATTGATGAGCTTTTGGATCAGCTACATGGGGTTGTTTACTTCTTGAAGATTGGTCTTTGTTTAGGGTACCATCAGATTAGGGTCCGTGAGGAGGATGTACATAAGACAACATTTAGGTGTCATTACACACTATGAGGTTTTGGTGATGCCCTGGGGCTTTGAGTCCGTTTGCTTCATCAATGGTTTTGGTGAAGAAAAAGGATGGAACTCTTTGAACGAGTATTGACTTAGAAGTCCTTAATGAGAGGACTATTAAGAACAGGTATCCCATCCACATATTGATGAGCTTTTGGATCAGCTACATGGGGTTGTTTACTTCTTGAAGATTGGTCTTTGTTTAGGGTACCATCAGATTAGGGTCCGTGAGGAGGATGTACATGAGACAACATTTAGGTGTCATTACACACTATGAGGTTTTGGTGATGCCCTTTGAACTCACCAACACACTTGCTACATTTCAATCATGCATGAACCATATATTTAATAAGCAGTTGCACAAGTTTGAGTTGGTATTCTTTGATGACATTCTAATTTTTAGCAAAACATGGGAGGAGCATTTACAACATTTGGATGAGATTTTGAGTATCATGGAGCATTATTCACTATTTGCTAAAGAATACAAATACAAGTTTGGGTTGACAGAGATCCCATACCTCAAACATGTTATTGGAGCTAATCGGGTCAAGGTTCACCGAGAAAAGGTACAGGCTATACTAGACTGTCCATCACTAAAGAATGTATCAGTCTTGAGAGGATTCCTTGGATTGTGTTCGTATTACTGGAGGTTTGTCAAGGGGTTTTCTCAACTTGTAGCACCACTCACAAACCTCACAAAATTGGGTGCTTTTAGGTGGTCTATAGATTTGGAGATGATATTTGATAAGGTCAAACAGGTGATGAGTACATGCCTAGTCCTATCATTACTAGATTTCACTAGGCCATTTATTTTGGAGTGTGATGCCTCAAGTGACAGAATAGGGGTGATAATGATGCATAATAGACATCCTATTGTGTATGAGAGCAGGAAATTGAAATATCACAAAAACTTATATTCCACCTATGATAAGTAGATGCTAGCTATAATGCACGCTCTAGCTAAATTTAAGGAGTACTTGGTGGGTGAACGTTTTGTAGTAAGGATAGTAAGGATTGATCATAACAACTTGCGCTTCTTGGCACAAAAGGAGTTGAAGGAAAGACAACAACATGGATCAACAAGATTCAAGCCTACAATTTTGATATTGCGCTTTCTTGGAGACGAGCCAATGCTACTTGTACCGTTATTTCAGAGATTTCAGCTGATTGAAAGTTTCAACTGTTAGTTAAATATTCTAAAAACACCTTTGCATGTGAGGTTTTGGATGGGTAGATTTAGGATGACAAGTACAGGGTTATAGATGATATTGTTTACTACAAAAACATAATTTACTTGGTCCGTGAATCCAAATTGGAGCATATTATGCATGCCATTCACGATAACCAGATAGAAGGCCATCCTAGGTAACTACAAGCCCATGCAAGAGAGGTTCACTTGGAAGGGTCTTAAGAGCGATATCCTCCATCATGTCAAGGGGTGTTTGACCTGTCAACAAAACAAGTCAAAGCATTTACACCTAGTTGGTTTAATGCAACCCCTATCGATTGCTGAGCACAGGCGGGAGAGTATATCCATGGATTTCATCACAGGGCTTCTGAGGGTGCAGGGTAAAGACAATATTTTTTGTGGTTGTAGACAGATTGACAAAGTACGATCATTTCTTCGTAGTGGTAGTTGAGTGGACAACTTCATAGATAGCAACACTATTCTTCAGGAAAGTCTTCTGACTACACGGTCTACTGATGACCATCGTCAGTGACAGGGACAATAAGTTCCTTAGCATGTTTTAGTAGGACCTTTGTAGACAAGTAGGGACAAAGTTGACATCCAACACCAATCACCACATCCAGACAAACGAAGATAGTAAATAAGTGGATTGAGGGGTACCTCTATAATTACATTTTTGGGTAGCAGTGAGTGTGGGTTCTATTATCTCCAAAATCTACACCCTAATTTGCTTTAAGTCTTAAAACTCTCAGCGATTTTGGAGAAACATTGGATCAACCAAAAGTTGTGGGTAACCTATGACCTGGTTGAACCTTCGGATACTAGGCCGGTTCCTATATGATATATCTAATACCTTACTTGTACTAATGGAGACATGAAAAACTTATATGGAAAAGGGTAAAAAGACAACCTTGAACATAAAAAGCTTAAAAGATTAAAATAAGGTGATACACCAAGATTGATAACACAAAGCACTGTTATACCTGAAACACAATGAAAATTTTTAACAGATAATCACAAAACCCTTGCTTGAAGATCTCCTAATTCATATCAATATTTGAAGAGAAGGTTTATAAACTTGAAAATATACGAAAGGAAACTAATCACAATCAAATATATCAATAATGGAAACACAACTCAAAACCAATGAAACAGATATCAGATAAGGAAGATGCAAGACAAGATATAATTTAGAAGGTCTATCAACAAAAACACAATTGAATAACGTCAATCACCTTAAAGCATACAACCAAATCTTTCACTCCAAAGCTGATTCCAATGAAAACTTTATTCCATTCAAAGGCCCATATAACAATATATTTGCATAAAAGCGCAGAATAATTGAAGAAACAGGTACCAAGGACAAAATCACATAAGCATCCCTCTTCCCTCAAAATTTGAACCCCTTCTTGAAAAATAAGAGAGGTATATAACAACAATACCATCTGCATAATATCAGGAAGTTTGGGTCGAAATTAACTCATTATTAAGAACCTCTAAAAACTCCAAAAATATGTCCCGCCTATCTCAAACTGAGCCTTCACCATCCATGCATAAGAAAAGTCTAAAAAAGACTTCAAAACTACCACAAATAACTCCATAATACACTCCAAACTCCTTAGTCTGAACTAGGCCTCCAAAAATATCAACTGAGACTGCTCCTTCAAATTTGGCATTAAAAAATATTAACACCCTGTCAACTGCTTAGTTCAACTTAAAATTACAATGCAAAGTCCCTTTTTAAAAACAAACTCTCCCTATTTGATTTATTATTTATTGCATTTTATAATTATTATTATCTACTAGTTGATTTATAAATTATCAACTAAAGATAAATAATATTATTTACAATTTAATGGAATGCAATGAATAATAATAAGTTTTTTTAAAATAATAACATAGACACATAAGAGATCAAGTCTATATTATTATTTTAATAACTTGCATATAAAAATGACTCCTTACATGCATGGACCCGAAAACTTCCTAAATTGCAATTAAGGAATTCATAAAGGGAAGTCGAGAGTTTTATTTTGTTATTTGGTGTTTTGAGAGCATGTGCAAGCAAAACACAATAGGGTTATTGTGAACCCTAGCTGCCATGGAGGCCCAGACCTGCGATTTTCTTGCTGTTAGACACTATTTTCTGGTGTATCCTGCTGTTCTTAGACGCTTGGAAGATTTCTCAGATTCGTGGCGTGAAAAAATGGAAGTTTATTTGAGAAGCCGATTGGTGTCTGCTGCTACTTGGAAGCCGAATCCGTTCTTCTTACATTTTATCTTTCCCAGCTGGGTTTGGCTCCATATTTGATGTTCTCTTTGGCTGCCATAAAGCTCCCATGCGGATTTTTCATGAAACATGGCGATTATTTGAAAACGCCAACTGTTGCTGCTATTTGAAAGCAATAACATGGGTTTCTTCTCATGTGAGTGATTTTACTCTTCTTTGTTTGGACGCGTGAACTTCCTTTCTTCATGGGTATGAGAAAAAATGATGCTAGCTGGTTATTTGTTTAATTATTTGAAGACGTATCTGCTCTCTTGCTGCTGTTATAAGAAACTGGACGCCATTTTAATTCAGATCTGTGATTTTCTTGGGTTCTTTGGAAATCATTCACCAAGTTTTTATGAGGGTTTTTAATTGCTGAAAGTTGTAATATCTGGGCGCCATATTTACTTCAGACCTGTGATTTTCTTGGCAATGAAATTGATACTACAGTAGTACTATTCTTTTTTCATCAGTTAATTGTTGCAATGCAGCTGTATTTCCTCCATGCTGGGTTCTTTTGGACGTTTGTAAATTTAGGGCTTCTTCCTCCATTTTTCCCTAATTCTGGTTGTGAATTTTGAGTATGTGAAACCCATGAATCTATTCTGTTTGCTTTTTTGCTGAAAGTAACTCATTCATACCAGATTTTTATGAGGGTTGTTTGCTGTATATGAGTTTTTTAGCTGTTTGAAAAATACCCATGTAAATATATACTAGCCTGTCAGCAACATTGTTCGTTTCCTTTAGAAGATGTATCTGATCTCTTAGTAGTTTCTTACTGCTGTTATAAAATCTGAGCACCCCTTTTTTATTCCAGACCTGTGATTTTATTCTGAAAGTAGCATACTTCTTTTGTGATATCAAATGGCTTCCTTTTTCCCTCATGTTCGTCTGTAGTATTTATAATTTCAGATATGCACAATGTGGACTACTAAGCAAGATATTGTTGACCCTGCTGTAGCATATCAGAATTACATAGAGATATATGCTCCTGAACTATTTCAATGCTGGAACTTTCATTTCATTCTCACTTTTGCTGGTTGTTTGTTGAGATAGTAACACACCTTCACAACACATAGGTCTATCACACACATATTGTTGTTCAAGTGAACTAATACATGACTTTCTCACATGAATATATCTCAGTCCTGTCACCTTTTAAGTGCTTTCATTTCCAGCATTACCTGAGACTCATGAATATATTCCTCTAAAATTTGTGTAATCTGATGTTGTTCGGAGCTGCTTGGAAATGGTCTCACACATTTCTTCCTTTTTTGCACTTTTCCACCTTGTAATTGCTAAATTGTTCTGAAATGACACTTCTATTACGATGACTGAAGTGATAAACAAAATGCTGATAACACCTTCATCAGTACCATTTTTGCATCTTCATATTGCTTCTTGCTACTGCATCATACTAATTATAGGTTGTGCTTTCCTTCACCCCTGAATGTATTGCTTGCCCATTGTCTTCATTTGGGAATGATGCTTAGATTGCTCACTCTACTTTGTAGTCCGAACTTGTGCTTTTCGTGCAAGAATTAATGTTTTTGCTGCTCTTGCTGTTTATCTCCTCTTGCTGTTTATCTTGAGTGTACATGCAATTCTTGACATCCTTTTGTTGCTCTTACACATGTTAAAGCAAAAGGTTTCATAACTAATATAGTTTGTCCCTTTAATGCTCTTTGATACTTTGACATTTGTAATAAAAGAAAATCACAGATAAAAGGTTTCATATTAAGATATGTCCCTTTGATATCCATGTACAATTGGTTTCCATTGCAAATGTTCATTAATGGCTTTGATGCTTTCATTTTCTGTCCTATGCAAGTGCTATCTTGTTTTCACTAGTCATTACAAGTAAAAGGTTTCAAATCAAAAATGAATTGTCCCTTTAATACTTTTATTTTTTGTGATTGGCTTCTCTATCTGCTGATGTATGTCTGTATCTTGTTGAGATGAATAGCGTGTAGGATGATGAATGTGAGATGAAGTGAGTTATCAGCATTGCTTAGATCCATTGGATCTAACCTATTCTCTTTTGTGGATGCAGGAATTGGAAGCATGGAAAGGGCGAGATCCAGAACAACAAAAACATGGATATGGATGGATGCCACTCCTCCAGTCATTACAAGCAATGACTGGTGCCCATGACCTTTTTCTCCTTTTACTCCTCTTTCATGTTACTGATTTCAGTAGAGTACAGATGTATATCAGCACATAGGGACTACTCTTACAGTCCAGTGTGTGGGAGAAATTTACTTTCAACATTTTATTTCTATCATAATTTGTTCCATCATATAAACATTGTATATTGTTTCAATATGGATAAAATGCTTTCTTTTAATGCATTTCTGAGTATTACTTGAAATTAATAAGCATGTATGTTTTCCTCCATTTGAACATGTGTGAAAATAGAGCAACAGGTTCAATGGTTGTATTTGAGTGAATACTGCTACAATTCCACCTACCATATGACCAATGACATGTCCCCTTTCATAGTACTTTATGGGTACAAAGTTTTATCTTTTGTGGATTTAGCTTTGACAGGTTGTTAGGCACCATTGGCCAAGGATTGGTTGCAGGAGCAACATGATATCTTATCAGCTCTTAAGGAGAATATGCAACCAGCTTAGATTCAGCAAAAGAGTTTTTCTAAACTATCACCGAACTGAGAGAGCTTTTGTAGTTGGGGAGATTGTATTTCTAGGACTCCAACCCTACAGACTGAGTTCACTAAAGAGTGGGTCCGAGAAACTCAGGCCTAGATTTTGTGGACCCTACAAGAAAAATTGGAGAAGCAACTTACGAGTTCGAACTGCCAGTATCTGGTTAGATGGGCTAGTTTACTAATTGAAGATGTGATGTGGGAAAGTTAACAGATTCTCCAACATCGAGTGCTTTTATCGCTTGGGGACAAGCCATCCCGGGAAGGGAGGACTGTCATGTGCCCTCTCATCAACTAAGCTCAAGTCTTAAACTTAGCCTATCTTTTCACCTCGGCAAGCCTTAGTCATTACACTATGGGTGGAAAGTGGGAAAAGATAATTAATTTTTAATCTCCACCTTAACTGTAAGACCCTACCTCAGTTCAAACCTTTGGTGGTGGCCACTATTTGACATGGTATTTCTAGGATTCCAACCCTACAGACCGAGTTCACTAAAGAGGAGTGGGTTCGAGAAACTTAGGCCTAGATGTTGTCGACCCTACAAGAAAAATTGGAGAAGCAAATTACGAGTTGGAACTGTCATCAGATAGCCGATTCACAATGTCTTTCATGTTTCTTGCCTCAAAAAGGCACTTGGACAACATTTTACTTGTCTAACCGGGGTTACTTCCACTTGATGAGGAAGGGAAGTTGGAGAAGGTGCCTGCTGAAGTTCTTGACACAAGAGAAAAGTAGTTAAGGAACAGAGGCATCATAGAGGATCTGGTTAGATGGGCTAGTTTACTCATTGAAGATGTGATGTGGGAAAGTTAATAGATTCTCCAACACCGAGTGCTTTTATCGCTTGGGTACAAGCAATCCCACGAAGGGAGGACTTTCATGTGGCCTCCCATCAACTAAGGTCAAGTCTTATACGTAGCCTATCTTTTCACCTCGACAGGCCTTAGTCATATAACTATGGGTGTTACAGGGGTGGAAAGTGGGAAAAGATTATTAATTTTTAATCTCCACCTTAACTGTAAGACCTTACTTCAATTCAAACCTTTGGTGGTGGCCACTATTTGACATGTCACTATTTGATGTGGCAATTAAGTTGCTGATTGCTTCCTTCTTGGTAGCCACCTCATCGATAGATATGTTGGTTATGTTATAATGCTTATGAGGTTGCCAACATGATGGGCTAAAATGTAATGTTTCTTTCGCATTGCTGGTTATCGAGAGCCTTTTTGGGATGTATCGCAGAGGACAGGAGCACATACAAAACTCTAAACATTCTCTCTTTGCAAAGGTAAACAGTATTTTTATGAAGGATGAAATCCCTTCTATTACTCTGAATAGGACGTCATCCCTATTTGATTGTTCTTGTTTTCAAATTCACTCCACCTGTGTATCCACACAGAGTACCAAATCATAGGTTGGAATCCACGTTGGAAGCTGTTGAACGCTGGGGTTTGCATCTCATTGTTTGGTCATATTCAAGTCTATAAGGAGGACCGGACACAAGCTGTCTATGCCAGTGTGTGGATTCAAGGAAAAACGAGAATTGCATGAACTGATGCCTTCTCTATCAGGACCCTGCAATTGATAAAAAATGAAGGTGCAAATAGTCTTGATCACCAACAGGTGGTTAGGAAGCCAACTCGACCATTTAGACTGCTCCCTAAGTGTTGAACTCATACCTTGAAAGCATACCTCAAACCATCCAGTTCCAGCCTTTGAATGGTATTTATAAGTCACTTTATCTAAGCTGTTGTTTTTTGTTTATTTACAAACTCAATACCTTTGGGTGTTAAGTGACGATGATATCTAAGGTCTGACTCTAAGCTAGATTGACATCACCCCTATTTGATTGTTCCTATTTTCAAATTCACGTCACCCGTGTATCCACACAGAGTGCCAAAACACAGGTTGTAATCCACATTGGAAGCTGTGCAACGCTGGGGTTTGCATCTCACTGTTCGGTCATATTCGAGTCTATAAGGAGGACTGGACACAAGCTGTCTGTGCCAGGATGTGTATTCAAGGGAAAATGGGAATTGCATGAACTGATGCTTTCTTTCTCAGGAGCCCGTAATTGATAAAAAATGAAGGTGGAAGTTTGCAGTCTTTGATCAACCAACAGGGGGTTAGGAAGCCAACTTGACCATTTACACTGCTCCCTGAGTGTTGAATGCATACGTCAAACCATCCAGTTCCAGCATTTGAATGGTATCTATAAGTGACTTTATCTAAGCTGTTGTTATTTGGTTGTTTACAAAATACCTTAGCGTGTTGAGTGACGATGATATCTAAGGTCTAAATCTGAGCTAGATAGACATATTTGTAGTTGGTTGTTACTGGTACTGCATTATCTGTCATCATAAAACTGAACATTATCCAATGAAGTGCAATCTCAGATTTTGATAGTTTAACAATGTTATGCCACATTGTCTGCTATTAATTCACAATTCATGTCAAGACTTCTCCTGCTGTGAAAATGAAACTTTCAGATTACCAAAAATATTAGACAAAGCATATTACAAAGTGCATAGATGTTATAAGGAACAAACAATGAGACAAAATCTGATCGTTTTTTCCATGCCCTTGATGCTGGTATGTCAATTAGGCCATCTATCCAGCTAAAGTGATGAATCTTCCAGTTTGGCTACTGCAACACTGTCTATAGTGGTCATTCGTATTTCTCATGCACTCATCTTTAATAAAACTCTCACTAGACAAGGCCAACCTCCATTTCTATAAGCCAATCATTGACGATTGTCACAGCCTCAGGAGAGTGACTACGCTTCCCGACTGAGAACCAAAATTTGTGACTCCTAATTGTCCATCATATCCATTATAATGCAAAACAATTAGAGATGCATCTGGATTCCGCCTTTCAACTAGTTAGTTACTTCAAACAGATTCAGGAATACGATCCAACAAAAAGTCTAAGCTATGCCGGTCAACCCAGGATTACACGTGATTGAAATCTAGGACGATCCCACACTTTCCAATGGTAAGAATCTGTCTTTCTCAATTTTACAAGTGTGATTCTTGGGTATGCCCTACTGGGAGAAGTTCCTAAAAGGGAAAATGAGCAAGGGGTTCCTAAAAACAACTCTGTCCATGCCGGGGCAATTCTACCATCATCTATGTTCATAACAAATTCTTGTGTGTCCATTCCACTCAATAATGTAAGGACTAAAGGAACTACGTGAATCTTCATCTTATAACTAGCAAACACAACCTTTTACCGTCCATTCAGGTTGCTCAAAATATCTTCAATTGTTTGTTTACCCAATGTCGTCGCTGCCCTTGCGTAGGAAAGCATTGATCTCTTCATTCTTATGGTTTTCTTCTTGGCCTCATATCTCCAGTTCAAACCTCTTCAATAATAGGTGGCCCCAGATCTCCACAATAAAGAACAGTCAGTGGTGATAGTGAGACTGCAATGCAATGTCATCGTAGGTTCAGCCATTACAAAATAGATAGGAGAGAATGGTGAGCGCTTCAAAACCTCAACAATTATAGGTAAAGAACAATGAAACATGTGCAAAGCCAACCCTTCAAGACTCAACACAAAGAGAATGTATGATGGAACAATTGACAGTTGTCGTCCATGTTACCAAATTCTTATCGGTTGGAAAAGAGGATTTAAGCTTGTAAAAAAAAAATAATTCTGAAGGTCAGCAGTGACTGGCTGCAAATTGAAACGGAGCAAAACCGAAGAAAAAATATCGTCTAACATTTGGAATGCTTCAATTGCTCGTAATATCTTGTCGAGGAATGTAATGTGGCAACATAATGCGACAACTTGTATGAGCAAACACTTCTCTCTCTTCTCCATGGTAATGTCAAATCTATTAGGCCTTGCCATGAGCAGTTTTGTGTATGAAATACTTATTGGTACCCATGATTGATAGCATGTGAGCAATGATGCCCAATGGCAACTTTGCCTCCGCCCATAAAAATTCAACTTCATTGCGTCCTTTGAGCCACCACTATCATCTTTCTCTTGCAGCCCATCTGAGACCTTTCTAGGGCATTTACTAGAGATCTGCTTAAACCCGAATAAAAATCAGGCGAGTGAGTCAGTGGATATAAAACAGAATAGCGATGCCAATCCAGCAAAACTTAAAACAGCTTCTCAAAACATTGATACTCTTATATTGGTGGTGTAACCTAGCTCTGATACCATGTTAAATTCAGCCCAAATATTAAGAACAACAACAATATGGAATAACAAAATAGATGCAAGATAGATATAGAGACACAAAATTATCCTAGGAAAATACTTTCAAATGAAGGGAAAGCCACACCAACACCAAAAATATCTCTTTTATTGATCATAAATATTCAAGCGTACAATGCTTTTTGCTTGATGTGATATATATAACAAATAAAGCGACTTCACTTTACAATTGAAGGTTGTTGAAGTATAGCATCAGTCGAAGTGATATACTCATTACATTGAGTATTTGTATTCATGATTTATATGAACATTGTTTTACGTCTCATATTACTGATAAGAATGTGTGTGTGTGTGTATGTGTGTGTGTGTGTGTCCATGACTTACATAAGCTACGAGAGAGGACTTTGTTGTAGCCTCTGTTGGATTGATTTTATTGAAGCTGCCTCATTGATGATATATTGTCCAAGATAAGTATCTTATATATATAATATATATTATATATTATGCATCATATATATATATATATATATATATGATATATGCAATATATAATGTATTATATATTATGCATTATATATTATTATAGAATAATATAATAATATAATACTATGTTACATATATGGTTAATATATTAATATTATATATATGTTAAAGGTGAGTTATACATATAGTTATTTATAAACTAAATGGTGATTAACTATAGAGACATGTCTCCTCTCATATTTATATGAAATCCAAATTTGCATTTGGAAATCATCAATTACAATAGCCATGATTATACATTTGCAGAAACAATCTTAGTTACTTTAAGAAAGGTCTCTTCAAATTCCAAATACATTCATGCCTCAATGCATGTCATACAACACGTCTCTATATTTAATAATATCTCAATTATTATCACAATTATAATCACAAATGTCCTCTTCTGCTCAAGGTGACCATAGCGGTTTTAACAATATTTCTAGAGAACAAAGATAAAGATCTCTATTACAGCTTCAATCTTCAACAATAAATATCTTAAAACATTTAAGTAAATTTGGTTGCACTCTCAACTAATACTATAATCACAAATGTCCTCTTTTGCTCAAGGTGACCATATCGGTTATAATGACAATATTTCTAGAAAACAGAGATAAAGGTCTCTATCGCAGCTTTAGTCTTCAACAACGAATATTATAAACACGAACCTTTACATAAATTTGGTTGCACTCTCAACTAATGCAATCTTCTGAGTTTGATTCTAGATCGAAAGAAGAGTTCATATGCAAATATTGTGTGTACCTCAGATGAATTTGATTGTACCCTGAATTTTAGATGCATGGAAACTTGATTAGCAACCTAAAAAAAATGAAGCACCATGGATTGACCAAACCTTAATTATAGTCAGTGACTTGATTGTAAATTACAGAATAAATATCCCACTTCAAAGAATCTTGGTAAATTTGATAGGAAATTCAGCATATTAAATATCATAATCACAAATCATTGGCTAAATTTGTGTGCACCCTCAACTAATACAATCTGGTGAATTTCATTCTATTTCAGAAAGAAGAGTTCAGATGCAATTATTGAATGGGATTCAGACGAATTTGATTGTTCACTGAATTTCAGATGCATGGAAATTTTATTGTTTTCTGAATAAGTGAGGCAGGGAGTATATGACTATGTATGCCCAATAGAGTAGGGCTGGGGAATTAAACCATAATCACAATAGAGAAGGGTTTGGTGCAGGTATTTGGTAGTAATTCAATTGTGCCCTAAACAGTTCAGCACAAGTGGATTTGGACATTCACTAAACAATGACGAACCCCAAGTTCTAGTATAGCTTCATTGGAAGAGGAGGGGTTTCGTTCATGAAAGTGGTAAATACATTTAATAAATCTTTCAACAGATCTAAAAGTCTTAAGAACATAATAGAGAACCATTGGACATTATCAAAGGCGGGGATTTAGACATCTCGCCTATACATGAACTTCCTGTATCTCAAATTTTGAATCTCCGCAAACATTGATCAATGAATTGTTTGCACAATATAAACAAAAGCAATGCGAATTTCTGTGCATGTATGTATGCTCAATAGAGGAGGGCATGCAAATTAAATCGTAATTACAGTAGAGAAGGGTTGGTGCAGGTATTAGGTAGAAATTCTACCGTGCCCTAAACAATGCAGCACAAGTTTCACTAAACAATGACAAACCCCAACTCCTAGATTATAGCAATGTGTGGAAATGCCACAACAAGACACAAAATTTTCATGTTTTACACAGGTCAAAATGACTAATTCAGTGCATATCAATCAGTGAATCAAACAATCTGTCAAGAAAAGATCAATTCAGCAAAATTATTATACTAGCAATCAAATTGTCCCCAATTAGTCCACAGCTTAGATTTAGAAATTAATCATCATATGTCTATCATACCAATCAGTTCACCATTCAAACATTGATCATGTATCTGTCATCCTTTGAAACTCACATTCATCCATTCAATCATGGGTTATGAGAAAGAAATCTAAAAGACAGAAGACCAAATAATTTAGACCATTATCATTTGGTATATATTACTTTACAAGTATTCTTTATGTTTATTCTTACCTGGTCTTTGTGTGCATCTTAGACTTATCATAATAAGTAATATAATGTGTAGACATTCCTACAAACTTATATGCCATCTGTATATCAGTGATCTAATATGTATTTATAGCTATACGATAGAAAAGTATGGAAAAGATGTTATGTTCCTAACTATTGTTATCAATAATGGTAAGGAAAGTGAGGTAATTACTTGTGGGATAACGGTGACGGGGTCACCCTCTAAGCATCTCATCTCATGGTTGTGATCAAGGAGGCTCCATTCTACCAAAGGGGGGAAAGTGGACTACCTTTGGGCTTAGGAAGGATCAACTTTCGGGGTACCCCATCTGTATATCAATGATCTCATATGCATTTATTGCCATCTGATATAAACGTATGTAAAAGATGTTATTGTAATCGATAATGGTAAGGAAAGTGAGGTAATTACTAGTGGGAGAACGGTGATGAGGTTACCTTCTAAGCATCTCACCTAATGGTTGCAATCAAGAAGGCTCCATTGGGCCAAATGGGGGAAAGTAGACTTCCTTTGGTCTTAGGAAGGATAGACTTTTGGGGCACCCCATCTATATATCAATGATCTAGTATGCATTTATTGCTATCAATGATCTAATATGCATTTATCGCTATCTAATTTAAAAGTATGTAAAAGATGTTATGTTGCTGACTTTTTAAATTAATAATGGTAAGGAAAGTTAGGTAATTACTGGTGGGAGAATGGTGATGGAGTCACCTTCTAAGCATCTCACATTTTGGTTGTGGTTAGGAGGGTCCATTGGGCCGAACAGGGGATAAGTTGACTGCCTTTGGGCTTAGGAAGAATCGACTTTTCAGGCACACTGCTGTGAATGATCCCCTCAGTCTTACTGTGGTAAATAGATGTTCAATCATTTGAAGTCAAGCTAGGAGTGGTGAGATGAAGGAGAATGATGATATGACCCTATCCTAGGTGGCCCACCTCATATGTATTGCATGGGCCACATGAGGCCAAGGGGGATGGTATATCTACTGTGGGGGCACCTTATCAAATCACCCTACGTTAGGCTTACGCACCTTATGAAATCACCCTACGTTAGGCTTCTATGGTTAATGTTAATTTTAGCAATCTAATAAGTTGAAAAAGTGAACTATGCAACATGATAATAAATAATAAACCCCTTACTGTGTTGCAGGGCTTCAATTAAAGTGAGGCATCTCTTAAACCCTAATTTTTTGACAAATACCGTGATCTATTTTTTGACAAATACTGTGATCTAGGGAAAGATTTGGATAATCATAATTTGGGGACATATTTAGTCTCGTCCCTGTGATCATTACTCATATACAGATGATTATTTAGTTTAGGATCTTCTCTTTTTTTATTTTTAATTGGAACAGTAAAGTTGTTTCATTGACATTGACTCTGAAGAATTGGCTTAGATGTTGATAATTATGTTTGAGCAGAATTCGAATCACTGAGTTTTGGAATTTTGTTAATCAAATATTCTTTATGATCCATTAACCTTAGAATGACGATTTTGTCAAAACTTGGTGCCCAATTTAGCTGCTTAAAGCTTACACTAGGCTAGAGAGGGAGATGTTCACTCATTATTGACTATGTGTTTCTAGTCATTTCTTTAGTATTAATAACTTCTTAGGTCTCAGGTTAACACTAGATATGCTAATTAACATCTTATCATTTCAGGGCATGGGACCATTTAACATCCACATATGTTTGTAGTCAGGGGGCTTGAATTTTACATGGTTTATCATGAAGAACTTGTGTGCCACAATGAATGGTTAATATCATCTCTAATCGATTCAATGCTATTCACCATTCATGCTTTATCATAGAGAACTTGTATGTCACAATGAAATAGTTAATTTCATCTTTATTCGATCCAACATTATACCCTATTTGAGCTTCATTTTTGAAGCAGAATATTTAACTTTCCTAGCTTGGCTTCAATTTTTATGGACTGCTGAATCCAACTATTTCTTGTGAGTTGTCATTTGTGTTGGTGCCAAAACAAAGGGTACATATATACAATTATAGACTTGTGCACATTTACATATTGAATGTGTTTGCAGTTTATAAATAATCTTTCTAATCCTTTCATGCCAATGTTCTATTTTAATGGGGTTTATGATGAATCTTCCAGTTTGGCTACTGCCACACTGTCTATAGTGGTCTTTCCTATTTCTCGTGCATTCATCTTAATAACACTCTGTTGATTGATGGTTTTTCTAAATTCTGTGTTCTTTTCCTGTTACTAGTAAGATAAGTGATTGTTTAGTTTGTATGACTGGATGATTTATCCATTCTAGGGGTCATGAAAGTGTTAACCATTATGGCCCAACCTATTGTGCATAATGTTATGATCTGAAATTGTTAAAGACATTGGGGGTTTCTTGGTGGATTCCTGGGCTAAAACAGAGGCAGAGTCATAAGGTATTGATTGGCATTTGGTAAACTATTATCTTGAAGAAGAAGAGTTTGAAAAATTAAGAGGTCAATCTATTTTCAAAGTAGAACTAGTGTAGAGTAAACAAAGAAGCTTGCACCCAAAAGAGGGGAGTCTATACAATTTATTTAAATGAGTGAAGGGTTCTATCGTGAAAAATACTAATACCAAACTAGCCTTGCGATTAGTTAACGCTTTTCTATAGTTGAGGTTTTTTGTTTCTTTTCTAAAGATGAGGTTCCAAATGTGTACCATGTTTTTATACATTTTTTATTCCTCAATAATCATTTGTGATTTCCAAGCTCTGCGACTTTGCCCTCTTCAGAGATTTCAATACAAGCTGCATTAACAATTGTGGAGAGAGAACGAACAATCGTCCATTTAATTCCATTGGTTATGATTTTCTCAAGGGCTTCCTAAGCAAAAGTGTTTTGTTGCATTGTCCAATAGAAGTGTCTTTGGGGTTTCCAGTATTGGTTTTGCTATATTTATTCTCTGTGGCTACTCATCTGACAGTTGCATTTCTCTTCATTTTAATATGCTAACTTGTTTCAGATTGGACAGGTTAGAGTAAAAGTTTATACCATTAGACATACAGAGTGAAAATTTAGAATTGCGTGTATTTCAATTTTCAACATTAATGTTAGAATTATTTCAGAAGTATACTTCAACATCTTTTTATATTTAAGCATTTAATTACACATTTCTTGAATGCCTTTTATAGGCCCTTCATAATAACCAATGTAAAAGTCTACCATGACCTATCTCAAGATGAACAAAAAGACTCCAAATGTTGATAGATCAACAGATAGCTGACTTTCTTATATTCATTAGAAAAGAGCCTCAAACCATGGATATTGATTGTATCCTTCTTCAGCAAACCAGACTGAAAACAATCAAAAGCTTAGTTGGAGGATGCGTGCCCTGCCCTTGCACATCCAGCACAGATGCATACTGTTTGGACCAGGATGCACATCCTGGACTGTGTATTTCTATACTGTGTGTTGCTCATATACAGACACTCAAAGAAACCCTTCAACTTCTCTCCATGTATCCACGTACTGGGCTCTCATACCCGAATCTGTACCAGCATACAAATCGGTAACTTAGATGAAAAGAGTAAAATCAGTGAAACATTTGATAAAACACAATAAAAAACTTAATTTTGATTGCAAATATAGAAGCAAGAACCGGAAACATTGATAAATCAGAACTGACATTGATAAGATACTGAAAAGCATTGTCTCGTACCTGCCCCAACTCTGGCTCCAGTCCTACAGTACCATTAAGTCCATGTTGAACTCTACGAGACTTTGTTTTTAATTGTAGTTATTTTGAAGTGCTTGCATGGTAGTCAGCATCTTTATACCATTTTGCTATTCTATGCGAACATGTACATAATCCTTTACACCTGATCCCACATTGTTTGTTTTTGACTCCTTGAATGTGAATGAGCCTGCAATATGTTTCAAGGAACTCAGGAATGTGCAATGATGTGGCAAAACATTTCTTAGCAGCACTATTTGCAAAGAGTGATTTGGCTCTGTTATTTAAGGTGGGGGTGCTTGAAAAGTGGAAGGCTGTTTATTTTTCAGAAGGGAGATATTGTATGTGTTTTTTTCAGAATTAAATTTTAAACGAAAAAAGTCGTTAAAAATATAACCCTAAATGGGTGCCACCATTATCAAAGGTTTTATCACACAATCTATGGACCAAAGCATGTTCTCCTTTGTAACCAAGTTATATCACCTTGTAAACAAGTAGATATATGGGTCTTGATGCAAGGCAAGGACAATTTCAATGTGGTTTGCTCAATGGATGAAGGCAAGCGGAAATATTAGGGTGAATTTGATAGAATTTCATACATGGGTCTTGATGCAAGATTAGGAAAATTTCAATTAAGCTTGCTCAATGGATGAAGGCAAGCGGAAATTTTGAGGTGAATTTGATAGAATTTCGTACATGGGTCTTGATGCAAGATTAGGACAATTTCAATTGAGCTTGTTCAATGGATAATATCATTCACAAGTCTTCATGCAATAACCGAGACGATTTCAATTTAGCTCATTTAATGCATGAGGCCAAGTGGAAATATCAAGGTGAATTTGATAGATTTAATATCATAGTCTATTGAATCCAATCCCATAGATTTCACAATTGTAATGCGGGTTGCTGGTGGATTCATACATGGTTGAGGGGTACATGTTGGATGAATTTCACTATGATCAAGAAGACCAGGCCAGATAAATTCGACCACAACCTCAATGGATTAGAGTAAGGGGGGACCTCTCAAGGTGAATATCATAAAAATAAATATCTTGTGCCATTTATGAATTCCACAAGGATCATGTCATAAACTCATAAAGACTTGTAATTGTGCATACTCTCACCAGACAAGAGTGAGGCCAGCTGGGTTTGAATTTTCCCTAACCAATGAAGGCAAGTGGACTTTAGAGTACCCTAACTGCGCCCTAAATAGATGAGGCACCATGGATTCTGCTGTCCCATTTTTGGTCGCGCTATTTTCAAGCTTTCCCCCTTAGGAGCCTTGTTACCAAATACATGATCCAAAAATTTAGCAATTTCATATTCGGGTTTTTGCATGGGTCACTTCTCATCAGGAGTCCCTTCTTCCCTTTGGTCGGGTTTTCGGGAATCTTAGTGGGCCTATGCTCCATCTACTTGCTTTATGCAGAAATCCCTAAGTCGTGTGCGCTCGCCGATTGCCCTGTTTTAATAACGTTTTCCCCTTAGGAGTCTAGGCTTCCCCTTGATGAGAAGAAGTTTGTCTAAGTCCACATTGCTTTTAAAAGAAAGTAGAGTTTGGAGTTTCCCCTACTCTACTTCTCCCCTGCTCGGAGACGAAGTGCTCTTAAGGAGATCCCACATAAAGGAAGATTTCGCTCCTGTGACTAAGTTTAAGTCTGAAGCTCAAAGAATATCAACTGTTGTACCCAAAGAAGGCGTTGTTTGGGGAGCACCCGTTTTTGAAGATTTCCGAAGTAAAGAAAAAGCTAAGTGCAAGCATTCGGGAAAGAAGTTAAAGTGCTTCTCCAGTGCTGGAAGTGAAGTGCTCACCAGCAAAAGCCGAATCTCCGGAGCCCAACATAAACTTAATGCCTTAGCCAAATTTAATGTCAAAAAAGTATAATTTTAGCTTGCCCCATTTAAAGGAGCCAAAATTTCATAAGATTGGATTTTATGAAGGAAAAGGTTGTACGGAAAGGAGTGGGTGACATCTTTTTCTGCTTGTTAAACCTTGCATTAATGAGAAATTCGATCGTTAAGCCCAAAAGCGTGCTAGGATTGAATGAAAATCAGATTGCGAAGATCTCTAGCCAACGATAAAAAAGGAAAGATCTATAAAGGATTTCCCTCGGCATAATTCATCATCTGGTTCTAATAGTCATTTTCGAATTCCGCTAGTTAATTGTTCAAGCGCTATAAAACCACCATGGCTGCAAAGTTTATTGGTTATGATAGCCTAAATTTTATTGATTGTACTCAAAAAAACTTGAGTGATACCTCATTGAGATTCTATGCTCTGGGTAACTTGCATCAGAGATTGCGAGCAGACCTAATACATCCAGTCACTCAGAGATTGAAGGAGAACGACCTAGTTGAGGCGGCGAGATTTCCAGCGGCGGTGCAAGCACTAGAGCTCATTTTAGAGTGCATATCGCACTACGATCTCGATACCAATCAAATAAAGATGCTTGGAGATGAGGTGCTCCTGTCTCTCAAGCAGAATTCATTACATAATAGTTTTCGACTATTGGCAAGAGATGTATATAGTGAAATGGATTTATGGAACTCTGCCTCAATATATAATGAGAATAAAAGGTTGCATTGTCGAGACATGATGACGAGTTAGTTCCAGACCCCATGGAGCAAGAAAAGTAAAGTACCCAAGACTCTATATGGTACAAATTTGAAGAGGGAATCCATTGACATTATGGTTCTCCTATACAAATTGAAGAGCAATGAGGAATCGCTTAACTTCGTGGAGCACTACTATCTGGTGCAAGCAGTGTATGCAGAGGGTGAGTATGTGGATTAGGCCTTGATAATGTATGACAACCTCTCCAGTGGGCCTCAAAGCGCCAAGGCCCAGAAGCAATTCTTCATGTCCTATTTGATCTATGCTTTGGTGACTATCCAGTTGTGGTTGGGGTTGCCACGTGTAGAGGAATATGATGAAGACATCCATGTTTATGACTTGTTTTCGTGCCTACAACTGCATAGGAGTTATGCAGCTTTCATGAATGTTAATGATGCGTTCACTATGAGAATTTGTAGGATGTTGCAAGGGTACTTAGAGCACCATTTTTACCCAAAAGCAATGGTCGTGGTGCTCCAATTTAGAAGCTTCTTCATCTAGTTCCCAACTTTCTTGTACATTTGGATTGCAGGATTTGACAGTTTCCCTTGGAAGCTCCCCAGATATTCGGATGACCGAATAGTGCTTGTTGAAATGTGCTTCCAAAACCTGGAGGTAAATAAACTATGTTCAAATGTGAAGAAGGTAGGAATCCCCTTCTTGATTGTGGTAGGAGCCTACTCTTGTGCCTCCTAATCAAATGCAAAGAACATGCTGAAGAATTTGGAGAGTACAAACCGACAACCTATGAAGTAATTAGGCTGAAGTTTCACTCTATGGACTATATTAAAGACAATCTGTAGTTGGGGTCGACATTTAAGCATGTTCTCGCCTAGAGGACTTGTGTGGATGAGCTTGAGAGCCGGGAAAGGTATTTCTCAAGGATGAGTATAGATCAAGTGAAGTTATATGGTGTGAATATAAATGTCGAATGAATTGAAGATGGTGGATAGAACATGTAGTCTTCTACCTATTTGAATCAAATCAAGAACACACCAATGACGTGGCTCCTCTCGGCCTCATGGTTGATAATTTAGAAGTGTTAACTGTTAGAGTCATCAAAAGAACAAATAAATGGGTCGAATGCACCCAAACTCGGAGAAAGCGAACTGGTGGTTCTTCGTTAGGTTCTCAACCAGCTTAGTCTGCTGCCGCCACTTCCTCAAGCATAGTGCCAACAACTATCACCACTTTGGTCGGATCATCACAATCAGTGGGAGGAAGTAGAGGAGACCAACCTCTAGAGAAAAATATCCCAGTTGCTTCCACTTGCGGATGCGGGCTTGTTCCAGTGATTGACTCAACAGGAGAGTCAGAAAAAGATGAAGACAAGGACATGGGGAAGGAGGCAGAGCCCGAAGGAGATAAAGATAAAAATTCCTCCATGTCAGCAAACACCTCAGGTGTCGGATACGCAAGGTAACATTTCTGCCATCACTTCTACTACGAAGACAATTGTATTTCCATTTTCCATCAGGAAAACAAGTACTCCCATAGCGAGGAAGTTGTTCAATGCCATGATTCTACAGTCCTCACGGAACGTGCTTACTTTCGAATCCTAGTTGGAAAACACCTTGGAGCGGAAGAGGAAACGAGTTGAAGACAGAGCACCCCCTAAGGACTTGATCGTCTAGACGGTGAAGCAAACTCCAGTTTTGAAGAAGGCAAAGAGGGCCCCTACATTGGAAACTCTAGGTAGGGATACAAATACCAAGAACTACATCATGGAGGTCGCCCAAGCTCAGAAGGTTGGAGATCTGGCCGAGTTGTCCCTTGCTGATTTTAATGTTTAGCAACATGACACAAGACCGGCTAGGCATGACACCAAGGGCTTAATGTGGAAGTTTCTGAAAGAAGAAATTGATGAAGAGCTCGATGAGTTGAAGGTTTCTAAGGCTCAACTCAAAGCTGCAAACAAGGAGCTGTCCAAATGTATCAGGCTATTGTTCACTCCATTATCTAGCCAATCTAGAGAATTGTCAGATTCAAGGCCATTTAATCCTTCTGCTGAGGAGAACAAAGCTCTGTTGGCCAAGCTATAGGAGGAAAGACATTTTGGGCAGATTGACAAAGAATGGCTAAAGGATATGAAAGCTAGGGGTCTGCCATTGGTAGAGAAATTGGGCACCCTGTGCATCAAAGTTGAGAACTTGAAAGAGACCATAGGGACTAATGTTGTGTCCATGAAGTCAGATATTGAGAAATACAAGGACTCCATGACCCTGCTGTATGAGATCATAAGCTTGAACATTTTGAAGGATGGAAATGAGCCTCTGACACATTGGATGAGGTCTCTTGAATTTAAGAAAGAGAGCTTTGACCGATGTCGAGAAACAATTGAAGGTGGTCTATGAATCAGTAAATGTGGAAGAAAAACTCTTTGAATATCTTAAGCAGCTACATATAGAGTTGTACGTAAGCAAGTGTGGTGAGGTGGTAGATGTGAGTCACATGAAGAATGCCTACGAAGATTTCATTGATGAGCTGGTGTGTCATGACAATTTTCAATCATTTGATCTACACATGCTTACTATCATGGATGGGATGCAAGTGAAGGTGTTAGAAAAGTTGCATATCCAGGTCGACACCGTGGAGGGCTTGGTCATAGACCATGGTTACTAGTTACTAAGGTAAGATAATGTGTCAATTCCAAATCTAGAGGATCTAACGGCAATCATTGAGGTAATGAAGCAGCACAAGTTGAATCAAGAAGCTGCCAAGCCAAAGGACAGTGGAATCCAAAATGCTCCAGCTCCCCCAAATTAATCATTATTCTGTATCAAATGACATGTGTCATTCTTTCCTATTATTAGCTCCTTCTACCTTCTCGGAATGTAATATTTCGTAATGACTGAAAGACTAAGGGCCTAGAAATGTAAGTTTTTTGATAATCAATTAAGGATTGGCAAATTTTAGTGCGAATTTTCCCCCTGTAACTATGATTACTGAGTGAGAATTGAGGATTTGCATTAAGATTGTTCATGGAGAATTTGATTTTTGCTTGAAATTAGGAATGGTTGATCTTCGATGGTCATTGGGTTGATGGTTCTGATATTTGTGGGTTACTGTGGTTTCTTGCATTTTCTTCTCCCCTGTTCTCTATTGCATGCGCATGTTGTGTTTGGGAATTGGGATGTGAAAGAATTGGGAAGTCATTGAGTTTAATGGTCGTTGGGCTAATGGTTTTGACTGGTCTGAGAGCCACTTAGGTTCAATCATGTCTTTGTTTCCTGTGCTTGCATTTAGGAGTAAATTGCATATCATTCAGTAGCTGGTAGATGCATATAGGAGTAGTTCACGTGCTGAAAGGAGGAGGTCTGGTTATATTCATGGTATTGGGCTGAAATCTTAAGTCTTGCCCGGGTTTTCTGTGGTTGCTGGAAATCTGGAAATAGCCTCTCCTGCTCTCCGGTTAAGAGCATACCCCATAATTAGGAGTAGGAACCAATACAAATTCTTTGCATATCTACTAGGAGGGAGCTGTACCTCTAAAATTCAGAGGGAAGCTAAAAGAGGAGCAAAACCAAAGGGGCTTCCCAATCTGTTGGTGACTAATTGTTTTCTCACCCCTTCGGTGTGAGAGAGTCATTTCTGTTGACAAAAAGAGGACAAACTGTCAACCAACAGATTCAAACATGGTTGAGGAGTATATGTTGGATGAATTTCATTGTGTTCAAGATGACAGGGCCAGATAAATTTGGCCACAGCTTCAATGGCTGAGACTCAGGGGACCTCTTGAGGCAGGTATCATAAATATAAATGTCCTATGCCATTTATTGAATTCCGCAAAGATCATGCCATAAACTCATAAAGACATGTAATTGTGCATACTCTTACTAGATAAGGCCAACCTATTTTGAAAGCATACTTAATGGGTGAGGCCAGCTGGATCTGAAAGTGCCCTAACCAATGAAGGGAAGTGAATTTTAGAGTACCCTAACTGTACCCTAAATAGGTGAGGCACCATGGATTGATCAAATGTTAAAAGGTAAGGTCAGCTGGACATGACTGTAAAACTTACATCATAAATATCCCACTTCAAAGAATCTTTGGCAAATTTGACAGGAAATTCAGAATAAGATATATATCATAATCTCAAATCTTTAAGTAAATTTGGTTGCATTCTCAACTAATACAATCTTCTTAGTTTGACTTTAAATCGAAAGAAGAGTTTAGATACAAGTAATGTGTGTACTGCAGATGAATTTAATTTTACCCTGAACTTCAGGATCATGGAAATTTGATTAGTGGCCTACAAAGATGAGGCACCACGGATTGACCAAACCTTAATTTATGGTCAGTGACTTGACTGTAAATTACAGAAAAGATATCCCACTTCAAAGAATCTTGGGTAAATTTGATAGGAAATTCAGCATAAAACATATCATAATAACAAATCATTGACTAAATTGGGTTGCACCCTCAACTAATACAATCTGGTGAGTTTGATTCTCTTTTTGAAAAGAAGAATTCAGATGCAAGTATTGAGCGGGATTCAGATGAATTTGATTGTTCACTAAATTTCAGATGCATGGAAATTTGAATGTTTTCTGAATAAATGAGGTTGGGCATATATGACTGTATGTATGCTCAATAGAGGTGGGCACGAGAACTAAACCATAATTACAATAGAGAAGGGTTGTTGCAGGTATTTGGTAGAAAATTCGACTGTGCCCTAAACAATTGAGCACGAGTGGGTTCATTCACTAAACAATGACGAACCCCAAGTCCTAGATTATAGCTTCATCAGATAAGGAATGGTTCAGTTCATGAAATTGGTAAATACGTTTAATAAATCCTTTAACAGATCTAAAAGTCTCAAGAACATAGCAGAGAAACCATTAGAGCTTATCAAAGGTGCAGATTTGGACATCTAGACTATGCATTGAACTTCCTCTGTCTCAGACTCTAAATCTCTGTAAACACTGATTAATGCAATGCCTAAACAATACAAAGAAAAGCAATACAATTCATGTGCAGGTATGTATGCTCAATAGAGGGCACGAGAATTAAATCATAATTACAGTAGAGAAGGGTTGGTGCAGGTATTTGGTAGAAATTCTACTGGGCCCTAAACAATTCAACACAAATGGGTTCATTCACTAAACAATGACAAACCCCAAGTCCTAGATTATAGCTTCATTGGATGAGGGGTGGTTCATTTTATGAAATTGGTAAATACATTTAATGAATCCTTTAACAGATCTAGAAGTCTCAAGAACATAGCAGAGAAAACCATTAGAACTTATCAATGTTGGGGATTTGGACATCTAGACTATATATCCACTTCCCCTGTCTCAAACTTTGAAACTCTGCAAACATTGATCAATGCAATGCCTGCTCAATACAAAGAAAAGGAATGCAAATTTCAGTATAGGTATGTATGCTCAATAGAGGAGAGGGCATGAGAATTAAACCATAATTACAATTGAGAAGGGTTGGTGCAGGTATTTGGTAGAAATTCGATTGTGCCCTAATAAAAATTCAACACAAGTGGGTTCATTCACTAAACAATGACAAACCCCAAGTCCTAGATTATAGCTTCATCGGATGAGGAGTGGTTCAGTTCATGAAATTGGTAAATACGTTTAATAAATCCTTTAACAGATCTAAAAGTCTCAAGAACATAGCAAAGAAAAAAATTAGAGCTTATCAAAGGTGAGGATTTGGACATCTAGACTATCCATTAATATCCTCTGTCTTAAACTTTTAATCTTTGCAAAGATTGATTAATGCTATGCCTGTACAATACAAAGAAAAGCAATGCAAATATCTATGCATAATATGGAGAGCAAGGGTAGATTTATTTAACTGAGGATAAGGACAAGTTGGTGTGTGTTTTATGACACAAAGAACATAAAATAAAATATTGTGGGTACTTTTTCCTCTCTTCAGCAAAATCCTCAATGTGCTAAATAGAGAATTTGTGTGATTACAAAGATGACTCCAAGGTTCCAGATGCATGTGATTTTACTGTTCAAGATAGACTCTTGTGGTAGGTTGATTTTTTGACAACCTCCAAGGGGACTTACTCAGTTATTGAAGATTTTCAAACAGTTAACAATTTCACATCATCCTAGCTGGGAGGACTGTAGGTCTGCTTGTGGATTTTATCAAGACGTAATAAATTTTCTGTGTAACCTTGGCATACGACTTCATGCTTTGTGGAATTTACCCATAAGCATACTTCATGTGTAATTGTGGAAACTTCCTTGGCATGTTGGACTTCTTGATGATTTGTGGAATGTTCATCCCTTGGGCAAATTCCATTCCCTTAGATTCGGTGGAATTGAGCTTGGAACAAGAAATTTCCTTCTATTTTCCATATGGGATTTCATGTCGAACTAAGAATTCTACCCCCTGATCTGACTTCATCATAACTTGAGGATTATTCCTCATTTGTGATCAGACTTCTCTTGGATTGAGATTTTTTTTAACAATTGGCAAATTTTATTCTCAAGACTGCATTTTCTTCATTTTATTGACATCTTCCTCCAATCCTTCATAAATCTATTACAATTGTAAGATTTGCAGATTGAAAATTTGAATTTGGAATGAAAAATCCTTCAAGGAAATAGTCTTGAACCTGCAATCAGATTAGGAAACCCTTTGCAAAACTTCAAAGTAAGTTTCTTTAAGTGTGGATGGACTTCGCAAGAGATTTGAGAATTTTTCCAAGACTTGATGAGGTTGGACATTGTCATGACTTAGGGAATTAGCGAACACTAGCAATTTTGCAAAACTTTCCCCAAGCTAGGTAGACTTTGTGCTATTTTGACAATTTACTTCACAATTAACCAAATTTGCAATGTCTTCTTGACTTGGTTGGACTTCACTATTGATTGTAGATTTTTTTTTCTTGCATGGTTGGACTTGGTGTAGCAGTAAATGATTTTCAAGCTTCATAGGGTGGGATACATATAAAATATAACATTTAAATATAATACCTTTCTTATATTTGAACTTAAGTTATATTTATTGTACATACTGTTAGGATGTTTGAGAGTGGTTTAGATATCAAGGAGTTAAAGTGGCAATTCTCTTAGGGAATTAGCAAACACTCGGCAATTTTTCAAAACTTTCCCCAAGCTAGGTAGACTTTGTGCTATTTTGAAATTTACTTCACAAGTAACCAAATTTGCAATGCCTTCTTGACTTGGTTGGACTTCACCATGGATTGTAGATTTTCTTTTTCTTGCATGGTTGGACTTGGTGTAGCAGTAAGGATTTTCAAGCTTCATAGGGTGGGATACATATAAAATATAACATTTAAATATAATACCTTTCTTATATTTGAACTTTTAAGTTATATTTATTTTACATACTGTTAGGATGTTTGAGAGTGGTTTAGATATCTCGGAGTTAAAATGGCAATTCTAGAGCTTAGAAGATCCTTAAAAGTTTTGGACTCTCCTAAATTTCAATAATTAAAAAGATATTAATAAATTTGATACTGGAACAAGGATTTTGCAAGAATTTTCACAACTTTTCTTGGATTGGAATCAAGAATTTGGTGTTTGAAATAAGGAATTTTATACTCGGGTTTATTTTTCACTTTTTTCAGTTGTAGCCTTAATCAAAAAATCTTCCACGCTTCCAATCCACTTTTAAAAGATTGTTTTAAACTTAAAGGCTCTAAAGATATTTTTTAAGTTTACAAATATTATATTATTAAAGATATTTTAATTATTTGAACATATCTGTGTGAGGCTATGCATGTGTGAATGTCTCAAGACTCCAGTCCTATGAATGTGTTTGTTTGTGAATTGGTATCGAAGAACCTTTATGAAAACTGTCATGTCTTGGCTCAATTGTGGGCTTCGAATAAACTAACCATATTCAAAATCAGTAGTTGGTCAGATTGGGAGAATTAGAAGAGATTCCTTGCGACTCAGTCGGGGGATGTCTTGGCTTCACTGAAATTTGGCAGCACATCCAGTTGAGTCTTTACTCGCCAAGAGATGCAACGGAGCAACACTCATCTTCAATCTGGATTGGGATGCTTAAGGAATGCAACAAGGAATTTCAGTGCAATTCCTGGTAACAATGCAGAGAATTTCGATGCACAACAGTGGAAGGATGCAGTTGCAGCTCCAGACAATAGCATTTTTATTTTTTATTTTTTGAAATGAAATTATATTTGACAGAAAATAGTTGTTCAATGCGAGTTTCTTTGGAAATTATGCATGTATATTTTGTTGCGTTCAATCAAGGACACCTGAAATGGCCTACAAACAATGTCTTTGATACCAGAAAATGGCCTACGATGCCAAAATAACGATGTATGGTGTGCGACTACAAACTAACACTGCAGTAATTGTCATTATCAATCATTCACTGGTCATAAAATTTGTCATTCTCTTCTCAAATCACTTTGGATTCATTTTATATTTTCCTCATTCACCGGAATTTGGCCCAAAGTCGACCAGGGTCCTTCACAATGGATTTTGACTGAATGATGCAGTCTGATGCTGACTTTGGATTGAAATCAAATGACTGACGAACCGACTTGCAAATTCAGGGTTTCGGGATCGAATATGACAACTTAGCTTAACCTTTAGCCTTCCCAAAATAGAAACTTCCATGTTTTTGAAAAAGCCAAAAGCAGGCAACAAAAAGTAAACCCTGATTGGCCAAAAACTGCATGTCCCTATTTGCAATGGGGCTATGTGTGAGAACGTTGCAACAAGACACAAGATTGCCATGTTTTACACAGGTCAAAATCACTAACTGAATGCATATCAATCAATGCAACAGAATTTGTTGTTGCTTTCTATCCAGCACTCAATCTCAAAGCAGGGGCAGTGTAGGAGCCAAAGATTGGAATGGCAATAGCCAAACCTGTTGGAGGAGTGAGGGAGGAGTTGTTTGAGTGGGTTCATTCTGAAAATATGAATTGTGAGTCAAAAGTTGTTCTCAAGAATTTGGAGGAGTGAGGGAGGAGTTGTTTGAGTGGGTTCATTATCTTGTGCTTCATTTTGGGTTTGATTTCCTGTACTGAAAATATGAATTGCAAGTCAAAAGTTGTTCTCAAGAAATTTTCCAGTGTGAGTTCTTGGTTTATGATACTTAATGTTGGCCCACAATATAAAGCCTATCGGCTAATTCATTTAATGCTTAATATACTTCTTTTTTAACTTGAATATTTATACATTATTGTTAGCATTTTTGAAAAAAATAACATTATTGGGTTTTGCTGGCTGAGCACTGAGAAAGAAGTGTGATATTCATCCTGTACCAAATATAGCTTGTCCTTGAGCAACGATGCTTCTTGATCACCGTCCATTTTATGTCAATGATGCTTCTTGATTGTTCAGAATGTGGTTTCTAGTCATTAAATTTCCCTCTCAAATAATCTCACATCATGGCTGTGACTGCCTTATCCATTTGTTTGCTCTGCACATAGCCATGTGCTAGAATTTTCCAAATCTTATAGATTTGCTCACCTCATTCCTTCACAGTATTACTGAAACTTTCAGCCTTTTCTATTATACCTCCTCTTAAATATGCAGAAAGATGTAGCTTAGGAAGTGGGAAACCATATTTTGAACTTCTTGACCCATTGTTTGAATGTCCTCTCTGCTTCTTTAACACCCCCAACTTGTGTCTTCCTTTATTTTTACAGTGCACTTTGCTGATTAAATAAGCATCTTAGGAAGTTTTTTTCATCACATTTCACTCTGTTCATATAATATTTTCTTGAAGTATGAATACCAAGTTTCATGAGATTTATAAGCTAGAAACCCTCACACCCACCATCTGTACAATTAAATATTTTGGTAATTATGGATTGATTCCCCAGCAGAAATCATGAGAAAGAGTTCAAAGCTGCAATTAATTGGCTTTTTAGTCCTGTTATCCAGATCACTTAAACAACTAATTATAATGTGCTGTAAAGTTTGATTGTTGTGATGCCAATGCATATGTGGAGAGATGGATAGAAATCAGATCTGAGAATTTTTTGGATTTTTCATTTTCTATAAATCTGCTTTTTAAAAAGTAACTTTAGAAAAATTGAAGAAGCCAAAGAATTATGTATCTTAATTTAGCCACAGAAATCTTTTACGAGAACCTCTTCTGATTAGGGTGGCTTTTTGGAATATGGATGGCTTGGAAGCAAGTCTTGGAATGTTTGGTTCATAGCATAATAATTTTTGGTGGCTCATTTTTTTATCTCTGTTTCTATCTTCTCACTAAAAAATTATGAGAATGTGGATGTGACTCTAGGAGTGAGAATATTTATTAAGAACAGAAGACATGTTCAATGCTGATCTGCATTGTTGAAAAGAAAACAAGTACATAGTTCCTCATACATTTTGTTGATGTCTTCCACTCCGAGCTCTTCAATTTTGTAATGGAGGTATGACCAAACATCTTCTATCAACGATACACCAGGTGGTATCGTTGAACAAAGTCTTGGCTTGAAAAACATTTGTTGAACATCAAATCACCAGATTTCCTTCTGAGTACATCAGCAAGACGATGTAGGAAAAAGTGTTAGTATCATGCAACATTGTAGAAATATCTCAGAAATCTCTAGCTATGAGACAGCTTTGCGTATTTGTTTTGTTGGTTCCATGATGAATTGATAACAGTAACTTATTATTCTGAATGAAAATAAGTAATAACCATAGCTGTAGAGTTGTGCTAATTGTGGACATTGAATAGATTGTGGGTTTTAAGACATGAATTGACAAGAAATAGCCTTGTTTGGAACTCATATATCCCTTTTTAAAATGGTATCGTTTGTCTGTATGATATTAGTTTGTTGGAACTTGTTAATATTCTTTTTGGGGAAAAAGCTAATAGCTCTGTAATTAATTTGTAAAATGGACAATGAAACTTCAATACAAGGCTGCTCTTAAGTTCTAAAATGGGCTTTGGTTTAATTGCATATTGAGAGAAAAACAGTGTTATGTCTGTTTCCAACTTCTGAAACTTTAATGAATATCAATGAAAGGCCATTGTTTAAAGGAAAGTCTATTGTTTTTCCTATTTTATAATTTGTGAAGGCATTGTGCTCGCTAGTTGTGTAGGTTTCCTTCATAAAAGATTCCTTGGAGAGTCTTCCAGAAAGAGTGGAGTGTACCTCCTGTATAAAACAATTGAAAGAAGTATGAGCTTCCATGGGTTATCCAAAAGTTGTTTCATTTCATGGAAATGTTGCAACATAAGGATTCAGAGCATACAAAAATTCTAGTTAGCAATCATATTACTGTCCCATCATTTAGCGTGTTGTATATCATATTTCATTTTGTAAACAAAAAAAGTTGCAGTGAATCAATTCAATTAATGTCTTTAAAAGTGCTGAAATTTACTGTTAATCACTTCTATTTTTGCATTAGGTAGGAACCCAATCTGCAACGTAGTCCCTGTTGTTTGAATGTAACTTACTGTTTGGCATGTAACGGTGTTTGATTATATAGATTAAGATTAATGTGATTTTTTGAGTTTTAATTTCAAGACAGATGGTTGAACTCTCTCATCTTGACTTGGGCTATTTATATCTTGTATTACTACATCATTGTGGCATGGTGAAAATGGCATATTGTCCCACTAGTCGAAGAAATTGCACCATATTTTTATCACATATCCAAAGGTCGGCTACATGTTCAGAATTCATACTAGAGAGATTGGTTGTAACTAATCCATGTCCGTTGGATTTTTAGTCTGCTAATACCATCAAGCTATATATGTGTGAACTTTCTTATCTTGACTTGGACACTAACATCTTGTACTGCTACATCGTTGTGGCATATAACTCTTAGCAATCTTGTCCCAAAAGTCAAAATACTACTTGCATCATATTTTTATTACATATCTAGGAGTTGACCATATGTTTAGAATTCATACTGGAAAGGTCGGTTGTAACTAATCTATATCCGTTGGATTTTTCACTCTACTAATGTTATCAAGCTATATGTGCATTTCATATCCTCTAAAAGCATTAGGTATGAATAAAATTAGTGTTTTAACCAATTAAAATAGTAGAAGACAGTGAGTTGATGCTCTTCAACATATTGTATTGGGACAAACTAATGATGGAGTTGATTTACATTTGGACCTTCCTTATGATCTTTATTTATTTTCAAAATAGTTGATGAACTATATTTGATGGTAGCATTGTATCTTCAAGAGAAGCAACAACTCCGAAAATGCCTTTTTAATCTAATCAGATTTATTTTAGTGGAAGTGCTTTTGATGCTAAATGTTTAAGTTCCCTATCTGAAAGATGAGACTTGAGCCCTTGAACTATTATCTCAAGTCTAGTGATTGTAATGTCCCCTTAATTGATAGTTTTTGATCTAAGGCATATAACTATGAATGTTTTAACATATGTTTGTATTGCCTTAATCTAGTTACTACTAATAATGTGGTTGGTATCAAATATTTGATATGTATTGGAGATGAGATTATGACGTAGGAGGGAGTTCATCTTAAGGACCACATAATTAAATATGATGTATTGACAAGAGCAATTTATTAGTCCAAATGATAATAACCTAGTTGTAGAGTTGTACATAATTTGGATATTGAATAGATTGTAGGTTTGAAGAAATGAACAAAAAATGCACTCAATCCTTTTGGTGCCTTTAATTGATTTTGGTCTATGCATACCAAATTTTATCCCCAACATTGTTGATTTTTTGAACCACTTCAAAAGGAACATCCCCTTGTCTCACTAGTGAAGCACTCAATCCTTTGGGCGCCTTTAATTGATTTTGGTCTATGCATACCAAATTTTATCCCCAACATTGAACTCAACCTTATGCCTATGTTTGTCAGCAAACTTCATACGATTGGAAGCCTATGTCAAGTGATACTCAAAACTCATCAATAAAGAGGTGCCCACGATCTTGGGGGCGTTTTGTGTTTTTGAACATAACATTGTCCATTTGTTACTTGTAAATTGGGTGCATTTAATAAATGATATTAGGCAAATTGCTCTACCATCATATTTGGTCTGTGTTTATTGCATTCTCATTTTGACATCTTGTTTTGTCATGCACCACATTGATCAATCTACTAGTATACATTTGGGAGGCATCTGATCTAATATGTTTTAAGCATTCCACAACAACACATAGGAGAGGCGTAGTATGGTATCCCTTTTGTAGGGTAGCCTCGCATACAATTTCGCATAGGATAGCCACTGTGGCACAATCTCCTCCAAGGACCGTAGCAATTAGTATTAGAGCGAGTCAGATCTTGGAGGTGAGTTTTGACTTTGGCATAACTTGAGCAAAGGAGGTTGCTAATATTAGATTTGGAATTGAGCAGAAGCATGGGAGATGCGGATAGTCAATTCGAGATGGACCAAAACTAGCCCCAACATCATGATGGAACAAAGAAGAGTGGAATTCTTAAGCACAAGGATTGGTTGTAAGATCGTGAAGCAAGGTTGAATGCATTAGAGAATTCTGACTTGGACGAGAGGTTAGAAGAAAAATGGAATGGAGAATTGGCTAAATTGGGCAAGTAGGTGAACTCCTTGAAGGAAGACATTTGTTTCTTGAAGGAGCGCCAATAGATCTACCTTTCATTGCTACAAAGAGGCAGTCAAGCTTCTTAGTCATCAGGGCCGGGGAGTATGATGGAGATTGCAATGACACCATCCTAGACAACTTTTGGGATGTGGAGGAATTTCTAGCCAACACACCAAACGTAAGTGGCAGAGCTCAAGTCAAAGAGGTGATGGCACACTTGACTAGGAGAGCTAAGTTGTGGTGGGGAACACATCAATTTGATGAATGTGTCACTAGGCTATGAAGTTGATTAAGACTTGGGTAGATTGGAGACATGCCTTGCATGATCTATTTAGACCTGATAACTCATAGTGGATATCCAAACGAAGATGGAGAACTTGAACCACAGTGACACCATTCACGACTATGTCAAGGGGTTTTAGGTATGGCATCCAAAATTCACCAGAATCTACCTAAGACATCTATATAAGGAAGCATTGCACATTCATTTGGACATCAACAAATCATCAGAGCAGTGGACAATGAGGAGCAACAAAGTGTGAGCAAGGAGTTGGTGTCCATTTCTAGCGAACTGCCTTGGCACTTGGCCGCATAGTTGCATATTGTTTTGCAAACCTTTGGATACACAAGCTTGGAGCTCTTTTGTAATAAGATCTATCAAGTCTGTTTGGCATGATCAATTCATTGGGGGCGATCTGTGTTTTTGAAGATAAAATCCTATCCATTTGTTACTTTAAATTGGTTGTATTTAATAAAGTTTACATGCAAATTGCCCCACCCTCATATTTGGTCCGTGTTCATTGCATTCTCATTTTGTCACCTGGTTTTGTTATGCACCACATTGATGAATCCACTAGCATACATGTGGGAGGTAAAAGCAAATTACAAACTTTAAAATTAATTCTAATAACGTAACAAAAGATGAATGATTGGAGACGTGCCCAATAAAGTATGGTGCTCACAAACTCCAAACATGAACTAAGCCTAGTTAATATTTTATGCATAATTACAAATTTATTGGAAAATATTATTTTGTTGGTAAGGAATTACAACTTAATGTGCGAAGAGTGTTTTTATATTTACAATAGCAAAACAAGGGTGTTGTCTCTTAAGAATCAAAGTCTAAAAGGCGTCAAAATGAGATCAATAAAAGCACAAATAAGGGTGTTGGTCCTTGGAAAGAGTTATTCATATAAATGATTTTTTATTAGTTATTCATACATATTATATATTATATTTATCATTCATTCATTTGGATTTATGACATATTAAATGTGAGTGTTAATTCATTATGTCATTGTTGATGTTTTGTAGCTTCACTCGGATAAATTGTAAGATTGTAATTATGTTAACAAACAAACATGTCCCATGGAGGGACATGTCTATTCTTTACTCACTTTCTTATATATATAAGAGGTCGCTGCCATTTGGAAAACATATACCATAAAACATGGCAATGTGAATACATTTGTAGCAGAGCCCTAAAACTAACATGGTATCAAAGCAAATCAATTATTGGGAAATAATTGAATACACCAAATCTAGATATGTGATGAAAAAGGAAAAAGGTTATTTGAAAATGAAACCATATTATTTTTACATGGAGAGCTCTTAAACAAGACTTTTATCGATAAAATCCTACTATCCATATATTTTAGTTTAGGATTCTATCAACTTATACTATAAGGCAAAGTTTCTGTGTGACAAAATTTGGAAAGATGGATAAATTTGGCACCATTGATAATATCTACATTAGATAGCAATCATATTCATGGTTTGGTATAGTCTCGGTGGGGATATTATTTGAATAAACTTCATATCTATAGAAAACACATCCGCTAGACCACCACTTATGTAAATTCTAGGCGTGAGTGTCTCTCGGCTTCCAGTCATTTGCACAGATTGTTATTTTTGAGGAGCACAAATTTATTGTCACAATCCATCTGGAGGGAGAATCCCAGGAGCCGGATCAAAATAAAATAATTTTACTCATCCTGTGAACCTTTTATGATCAACCATTTAGGGGAACTTGGTCTTCATTCATGGTGGAAAAATGTATCTACCTTATTGCGCAATGATTTTTCATATGGACACAACCAGAGTATATGGATCAAAAGTAATAAATTGAACAACGAATACTTATGGCTGTGGACAGTGACAAGAATGGTGATAGACCACAACCAACTCATCATGGAGAAAGAGCATTCGGTCAATGATCGTCAAACATGAGTGAATAAGATTACACGAATATTAGGAAAGACAATTTTGGGGAGATTCTATTAATGTGGGTATCCACATATCATCGGTTTTAGTAGACAGAAGATAACAAATAATGACAAATGGAATAGATAAGGAACGAAAAGAAATTATTGTAAATGGTGTAGCACTATCATTCATTGTCCACATCATCCAATACCTTGATGTATAGTCAGCAGGGGAAAGGTGCAATGTTTATTTGGCTAGTTAAGAAATTCATACGTATAGATTAAGTTTGGGAGCGATAACAATAACATCTATTGCAGATTGTTAGGTTGGTGGACATATTTATTAAATACAACTATTTTAATAAGGACTAGTAGACAGGGTGGTTACTATTTATGGGAACTTGCTATTTTTAGTAAGTTTGTCATACGAGCTTGGAATGTTCTCATTTTCTATACGAATGTTCATTTTAGAGTTATGGGCCTATTTTAAAAATCTCATTGCTCCAGCTTAAGTACCAAAGAAGTTATTGCAAATTTTCAGTGGTAAAATTTGTAGAAAAATCTTTAGGCTCACACTGGAGGCCTTAGAGTACCAGGTTGAGGTTCGAAAACTTGACGAAAAGGCACTTACGCTGTTCTAAGCCTGTAGATTAGGAGCTGGTGTTTTTGAAAAGTGGTTATAATAGCCAATCAGAGCAATGATTTGAGAGTTACGACCTTCCAAAGTTGGGCTACCTGAAATTTCTAAAATAATTGTCAAAGATGTATTCGGTCGACTCTATATATATTGTTAGGTTTTGTTGACTCTAGGTATTAAATTTCAATGTCTAGAACCTTCTCGGGTGACATAAAATTGCCTATTTAAGAAAGACCCGAACATTGTCTAGAACAACTCTGGGTGGTAGTTTGCAGCTTAGTCTTGCAAATTACTGTAATGAAGGCGCTCATTAGGGTTAGCATATTGTACTTGTGAATTCTGTACTCCGCGTTTGCGACGCAAATAAAAAATCCATATTTTGTTCTCGCATTTGCTTTTGTTTCTTTGTTTTTGTTATGGTTTATGGTATAAAGGAGAGCACCCATTATCAAGTGGCATTAGAGCTAGAGTTTTTGAGTGTGTGGACAGGTCGCTGACTGTGAGGCAGTTCACACTATGATTGTGGTTTGGCTGAGTGTGTAGATAGAGCGCTGATTGTGGGACAGTTTGCACTAGGGTTTATACGGAAGCACAAAAATGCCTCCATGAAGAAAGCACGGCGAAAGAGCTATAGGTGTTACACCTGAGGGTTTTGGAGCCCTTTAAACACAAATGCAAGCATTGGAAGAACAAACATGTAGAGGAATAAATCTTTCCGTAAGAGATGAAAGCGATGATGAGGATGAAGTAGAAGCAAATGTCGAAGCATAGACAGTTCTAAACTTAGATCAAGAGAGGCTTTTTAGGGCCATCTCCAAGATTGGAAAGAAGATCTAAGTTTGAAGTTCCCACATTTTTGGGAAATCTTAAACTAGAGGAGCCGATCGATCAGATTAATGAATTGGAGGAGTATTTTGAGTATGAAGATACTGAGGATCCTGATAGGGTCAAGTTTGCGAAGGCAAAGCTAAAGGGACATGCAAAGATCTGGTGGCAAGAGGTTCAATTGGAGCAAAATAGAAAGGGAAAGGACAAAATCACTAGATGGGATTGGATGATAGCTAAACTGAAGCGACAATTCATTCCCATGGATTATGAGTTTGACCTCTTGAAAAAAATGCAAGGGTTGAAGCAAGTGGGAAAATATGTTCAAGAGTATACCAAAGAGTTCTACCGAGTTCTCATTAGAACCGTCCGTGCAGATGTTGATGAGGAGAAAGTGACCCGTTATCTTAATGGGTTAAGGCCAAGTATTCAGGATGAGCCGAGTCTGGTTCGAATGAACAATATTGAGGAGGCATATTAGTTTTCCCTAAGAGTTGAGGAGAAATTGAGCAAGAAGTTTGACAACAAGAATAGTGGAAGAGGTCGCAGTGGAAGATCATGCAGACGATCTTATGCAGGCTGTAATGATGATCAAAAGAACAAGGATGGGGCTAGAAGTAACAGTCAGAATCAGAGGGGAAACAATTCCAATCGTTTCCATGATCATAAAAATAGAGACCATAGAGGAAGACGCAAAGGACAAGGCTCTGGAAGAGGAGGCTTATGTGGGAAATGTTTTCACTGCAAAGAAGGGCATAGAGCATTTGAATGTTCCCAATGCTAAGGAAGGATAGATCGAAGAACAGAAGGCCAAACTAGAGTTGCACATGTTGAAGATGCCAGATCCTCACATTCTGAAGATGTTGAAAGAGGAGAAGTCCTAGTTAACAGAAGAGTCCTATTGAGTGGTGAGAACGAACCTGATCAAGGAAGGATGTTGTGATGTGATCATTGATGGTGGAAGTACTGACAATCTCGTGTAAGAAACGATGGTCACAAAGTTGAAGCTGAAGAGACAAAGACACTTGCGTCCATATCGTATTGTTTAGGTGCAAGATGACCACAAGGTCATGGTCAATGAGCAGTGCTCAGTGAAGTTCAAGATTGCAAGCTACCAGGATGAGGTACTTTGTGATATTATACCTTATGGAGATATGTCATATGTTGCTAGGTAGGCTATGACAATTTGACATGCATGCTGTACACGACTGGCGATCAAATAACTACACTCTAACCAAGGATGGAGTGAAACATAATTTGAAGCCATTGAAGGATAAAGAACAAAATGTATGTAGTGTTGCCAGAATAAGTTTTGTTCATGGAAAAGAGTTTCTCAAAGCTATAATTTCAAAAGATAGTAAGCAGAAGTACATGAGGTACTTGCAAAAGTTGCAAATATGTTGGGAGAGTTTTTTGATATTGTATGAGATAATGAACCTAATGGATTGCCCCCAATGAGGTATATCAATCACCGGATGGATTTGGTTCCATGAGCTAGTTTTCCAAACAAGGCAGCGCACATAACGACACCTACATAAAGTGAAGAGTTAAACAGACAAGTTCATTAGTTGTTGCAGAAGGGGTTGATTCGAGAGAGTTTGAGTCCATGTGCTCTACCAACAATATTATCACAAAAAAAGAATGGAGAATGGAGGATGTGCACAGATTCTCGCACTATCAACAAGATCAAAATCAAGTATAGATTTCCATTGCCAAGGATGGATGATATTTTGGACTGTTTGAGTGGAGCTAAGGTATTTCACAAAGATAGATCTAAAGAGTGGGTACCATCAGATTCATATCAAAGAAGGTGATGTGTGGAAGACTACTTTCAAGACAAAAGAATGATTGTACGAGTGGTTAGTCATGCCTTTTGGGCTAATCAATGCACCAAGCACTTTTATGCAGCTCATGAATGAGGTACTGAAGGAGTTTCTAGGTAAATTTGTCATTGTTTACCTATATGATATTTTGATCTTTAGTAAGACATTGGAAGAGCATTTGCTCCATATTTGCAGGGTGTTTGATAAGTTGAGGGAAGAAAAGTTGTTGATAACCCTGAAGAAGTGTAGTTTTGTAAAGGAGTCGGTGTACCTGAGATTTGTAGTCTTAGCAGAAAGTTTGAAAATGGATCTAGAGAAGTGAAGGCTATTCTTGAATGGCCTACTCCAAGAAGTGCAACAGAGGTAAAATCTTTTCATGGAGGCTAGTTTTTACAAAAAGTTCATAAGAGGTTTTAGTAGTATTTGTGGACCCTTGATTGAAACAATGAGAATGGATAGGAAAGAATTTAAGTGGACTATAGGAGCAGATAAGAGTTTTAATCTGTTGAAACAGAAAGCTACTGAGCAGCCTGTTTTAGCACTTATTGATTTTAACAAGGTGTTCCAAGTAGACTGTGATGGTAGTGGTACTGCAATAGGAGTTGTTTTGAGCCAAGAAGGTAGACCTATTGCTTATTTTAGTGAGAAGTTGAATGATGCAAAAAGAAAATATTATGTTTATGATCAAAAAATTTATGCTATAGTTCAAACATTAAAGAAGTGGAGGCACTATCTTCTTCCTAAGGTGTTTGTTTTGTATACTGATCATCAACCTTTGCAATATTTAAATAGTCAACGAAAATTAAACCAAAGACATTTGAAGTGGGTTGAGTTTTTGCAGAGTTATGCATTTTTTTTTGAAACACAAAATTGAGAAGTCTAATAGAGTTGCAGATGTTCTTAGTAGAAGACAACTTTTGTTGACAAATATGTAGATAGAGGTGGTTGGGTTCAAGGAACTCAATACTTTATATCTAGATGATCCTGATTGTGGTGAAGCGTGGAAGGCTTGTACATAACCTGTTACACTTGATAGGAAGAAGTGGTTGGATTTCATGATCCAAGATAGTATCTTATTCAAAGGAAGTCAATTGAGTATTCCCATAAGTTCAATGAGAGAGAATCTCATCAAGGAGAAGCATAGTGGAGGATTGGTTGGACATTTTGGCAGAGATAAGACCATTGCTTTGGTTGCTGAGAATTATGCTGCAGCAAGATGTGAAGAAGTTTGTGCAGAGTTGTAGAGTATATTAGATGGTGAAAGGAATGAAGCAAAATACAAGGTTGTATCAGCCATACCTGTACTAAAGAAGCCACGGGAGGATGTCAGCATGGATTTGTTCTTGTAATACCAAGGACTCGGCGAAGACATGATTCTATTTTTGTGGTGGTTCAAAGATGACACATTTTATTCCTTGCAAGAAGACTAGTATGTTGTTCATGTAGCAGAGTTGTTTTTTAGAGAAGTGGTGAGACTACGTGTTCTACCAAAGAATATAGTTTCAGATCAAGATACCAAATTTTTTGGGTATTTCTGGCGTACATTGTGGAAGAAGTTGAAGACAAGATTTGAAGTTTAGTAAATCACATCATCCATAGACTAATGGACATACATAAGTTGTGAATCGCAGTTTGGGAAACTTGTTGAGATGTTTGGTTGGAGACAAGCCAAAAATGGATGAGATCAATTTTACCATAGGCGGAATTTGCATATAATAATTCTGTCAACAAGAGTACTGGTAAATCACCATTCCAGATTGTGTGTGTAGTCTCAGAAATGCTTTTGAATTGCGACAGTTGGATAAAGGAGAGATAAGTAGTGCTGAAGTAGAAGAATTTGCTGAACATTTCAAGAACATTCATGAAGAGGTGAGAAAGCACATCATAAAGATGAATACACAATATATGGCTAAGGTAGATGTGAAAATGAGGTATAAGGATTTCTATATTGGAGATGAAGTCATGGTTCATTTGAGAAATGTGTGTTTTCTAGTGGGTACATATAATAAGTTGAAAATGAAGAAGTTTGGACCTTGCAAGATAGTGAAAATGCATGATTTTGGAAATGCCTATGAAGTGGAGTTCCTAGCTGAATTGAATATTTCACCAATATTGAACATTTCAAATTTGATAGAGTATTATGAAAGAGGTGATGTAGATGAAGTTACAGAAGCACAATGGAGTATTTTAGCAACTAGTTTGACAACACAAGAGATTGAGGAGATATTAGATAGTCGTATTGGCAAAAGTACAAGGAACATCACTTATGAGGAATACCTAGTCAAATGGAAAGGGAGGCCAGTGGAGGATTCATCATGACTAGCAAGGGAGGAGGTTAACCATCTAGGTTTTGCTTTGAACACCTGAGACGTGACATAATCACTTCTCAAATTATGCTGGGTGTTTGATGCATGCTCCTGGGTGTGAGGACAATAATGCATCACCCAAAAATATTTTCTTTTTAGTCTTTTCTATTTTAATAAGGACTAGTAGATAGGGTGGTTACTATTTATGAGAACTTGCTATTTTTAGTAAGTTTGTCGTACGAGCTCAGAATGTTCTCATTTTCTACATGAAGGTTCATTTTAGAGTTATAAGCCTACCATTAAAATCTCATTGCTCCAGCTTAAGTATCAGATAAGTTATTGCAGATTTTCGGTGGAAAAATTTGTAAAAAAATCTTTAGGCTCACCATTGAAGATCTTAGAGTGGCCAGATGAGGTCCGAAAACTCGACAGAAGGGTGCTTGCATGATTTTAAGTCTGTAGATTAGCAACTGGTGTTTCCTAAAAGTGGTTATAATAGCTAGTCAAAGCAACAACCCGAAATTTCTAAAACAATTGTCAAAGATTTATTTTGTAGACTCTATATGCATTGTTAGGGTCTGTCAACCCTCGGTATTATGTTTCAATGTCTAGAACCTTCTTGGGCGACATAAAATTTCCTATTTAATAAAGGCCCGAACATTGTCTAGAACAACTCTGGGTGGTAGTTTGCAGTTTAGTCTTGTAGATTATTGTTTCAAAGGCACCCATGTGGGTTAGCATATTGTACTTGTGAATTCTATAACTCCACATTTGTGGCACAAGTAAGAAGTTCATATTTTTTTCTCTTATTTGCTGTTGTTTCTTTGTTTATGTTATGGTATTAAGGGGAGCACCCTTCATCAATGCATCATGTGAAGGAATGGAAAGATATACTCGATGCAAACCCTAGCAACTAATGGCATATGTCTTATTGGGATTAAAAAAAAGAGAGTCAAAGTACTTGCACCCATTGGAAGGTAAAGGCATCACACACAAATCGATGAAGAAAAGCAATAAGGAATGATTTATGTATAATGTCTATTTTCTATTCTTTACTATTATGTTTAATAAAAAATATAAAAAATTACTATATATATATATATATATATATATATATATATATATATATATATATATATATATATATATATATATATATATATATATATATATATATATATATACATACAAAATTACATTTAATTGTATAAATCAATTCAATATGATATTTAATATTTTGGTATAATATTTGTTAAATATAAAGAGATTCATTTTAGGAGTATGAAAGATAAATATTGAATAATATTTATTTAAGAAATGATTGATATTTTATGGGATAAATATACTATCTTATAAGAAGGGTGAAAGAAATTTAGTGTTAGATGTGAAATTACCACACTAGGGATGACGAGAGCAATTGAGGATGTTGATAAGTATTTGTTTTCCATACAATTGTCTATTCATTGTAGTTTCTGTCTTATTTATTTTTTACAAGAGCTATGTGCCTTGATCTTTTCCTCCGAGAATGTTATTGGAGGAAAAAGGGGAAGATTGAGAGAGGGAGCAAATAGATGATATTATTTAGTCAACCTTTGGTAATCTTGATCATATTGATTAAGAGGGAGTAAATCATCTTGTGATGATTCTTCTTGATCAATAAATTCTAGCAGACAAGAGGACAATGATTCATGAATAGGCCTCTTGACTATGTGATTTTAATGGGCTTACCCTCTGTGTATATCATGAGGAAGTGACGACTTCCAAATAATGTCAGTTGTATTTGCAGAAGTTATTGTAAGGTGACGATCTTACAATAGCTTGTATTATGAGATCAAATAAATTGAGTAAATGGTGAATGTCTTGCATCTCAACATTCTGGGAGACCATTACTCGAAGTATTTGGTGAATATCTTTGATATTATGGGAGGCCAATACTCTTGATATCATATGTGATATCAAACCTTATTTTGAGTAATTGGTGAATATATTATGATATTCTGGGAGACCATTACTTGAAGTATTTGGTGAATATCTTTGATATTCTGGGAGGCCAATACTCTTGATATCATATGTGATATCAAACCTTATTTTGAGCAATTGGTGAATATCTTATGATAGTCTGGGAGACTAATACTTGTGATGTCAAATATGATATCACACCTTATTTGAATACTTGGTGAATGTCGGATGTCGATATTCTAGGAGGCCAATACTCTTGATATCAGATGTGAATACTCTTAATATCTATTGCGATATCAAAATGATAGATATCATCTGATCAAAGATATATTTTTTGCCATACCTAATATTGCCAGCGGTGTAATACATGTCCTATGTTTATCCTCCCTAGCTAAGAGGGAGTGTTGATGTTTTGTTGCTTCACTTGGATAAATTGTAGCACATATATATAATTAATTATAAGATTGTAATTATGTTAATGGACACATGGGACATGTCTATTATTTACTCACTGCCATTTGGAAAACATATACCATAAAACATGGCAATGCGAATACATATGTAGCATACCTCTAAAAACTAACAGTTATAAATCTTTTTAAATTTTTGTTGGTTTTAATAGATGTGTTATGTTGGAAAACACAATTGCATACCTGTTTCCTATTTTGGGTCCACTTTTAATACATTTGTATAAATCAACTCATGATTGCATGGACTTGTTTTTATCATCACACATTTATAAAAAAATGATATTGATCCTTGGATATTTATTTAATCACTCTAGTTTTAGATTTTAAAGTGTGCAATTTACCTAAGCCACTTTAACGTATGTAGTATCAAATCTAAAACTTTTAAAACTCAACATTCAAAGTGAACCTTGTTGCTCAATTCCTAATAGCCAATATGGCCCAACCTCTCATGTTTGTGTGAATTTGGATGCTATATTGTTATATTTAAGGATAATTTCTTATTAATTTTTAATCATGCCCTATGACCTAAATCAAGGAATAATTGTGAAACATCCATTGAGAAAACAACAAAGTATTAATTCTTGTTATATTGTGTACTTGATTGTTGTCCTATGTGTTCATTGTTGTTGTTCCTAGCTTAGCATCACATCAAACACATCCAACAAGCTAACTTATATGTATAAAAATTGACAAGCCTATGCCAATTCAATTCTATGTGTTTAGCTCATTTACATGTTTCAGATTAACTTCCATGGACAAAAGACTGGTTATGTATAAACATATCTCAAGTAGAGTGAAATATAATTACTTCAAGCATTCATATGACCATGGCCATATTTGTTAGCATATTAACAACTTAATTTATGTCATCTTTTATGGTATGTTCCTCCATTTAAGTACTGAGCTTACTATTACATATTATATTTTTATGAGATCTATTAATTGAATTATGGATTTAAAAAAAAGAAAAAAGAAAGTTGTAGCTCCTCACTCTAGATTAAATTTGTTTATCATAGCAATTTACTACTTCACCTTAGGTGAGTCTTTCTAGAAGGCTAACGCCTCTCAAACATGCATCCCTTCTACAATGAGGAGAAAAGATAACATTCAAGAGATATAGATAAGATGATTTTTTATTATCTTCTCTATTTTCTTATTCTAATTTATTTCCTATTCTTGTTTTCTTTCTTACCTTTCCTCTCCCCTTATAAGCCTCTACTTAGACACTTTATGTGTTGGAGTGTTCCTATGTGCATATTTACTTTGCTTAACTTCATTTCAATATTTTGATGAAGTTGACTACCCAAGTTTTCAACCTTAGCGCTTATCCATTGTTTCTTAGGTTTATCAAGCATCCCTCTTCCTATGGAAAATTTAGTTTTCATATCTAGTTAGGATTTGGATTAGCCTTTGGTTTATAAACATTATGAATGTATTTATTTAGATTTGAGTTTTATAGAACAATAAATTACAACATTAGTTGTGCAAGTGTGTTGTAATTGAGTCTTTTATGATTTTTTATGTCATGTTATTGCATTACTCTTAGGATCTTACCCAAATATAATTACATCACCACCATTATACAATGTATCATCTTAAAAATTGAAGACTTACTTTTAGACCATTTTATCCGTTAGTGCATTTAGTATGATAGGACCTCCCATTAAAACTAATTGCATACATGTAATTTAAATCAAGGTCCTATCCTATCCTCCAACATTGGTCAAAAAACTAATTTGTTTCTTATATCTAAGCACCCTCTCCTATTTTTTCAACCATTCATAAACTCATGTCCCTTTTGAGTCCCATTTCACATTTAGATCTTATTTTTCTTTGTTATCCATTTGATTCTTTCTGAATTACATATACACCTGAGGTCCCCAAGCTTAACTTAGACCCTCTCAGGTATAGTACTACATGTGTGACATATACCTAGGTGTAAGTCAAGGTTGACCTATGTCCTTTTTGGGATATTTCATTTTTCCTATCTAGAATAGTCAACCTTTGCAATTTAAGCCCTAAAATCACTACAAGGAGATTGTTTTGCCCTCATTTTTACATCTCATATCATGAAATTCTTTGAGTGCATCAACAATTAAAATAAATCATTCTCAAGCAATAAAGGGAAAGCATTCAAGATATTTTGACGATTTCAAGCAAGAAATGATCAATTCAAGACATCTAGCCATCATTCATCAAGTAGTAATGCATTTACTTCCAAAGATCTAGCTTCTATCATCATTGGGGGAAAATAAGTTGGCCATCAAAGGATGAGATCTATATTGATTCAAGACTTCCTCTTTGTTTTCAATCCTTCATTAGAGCAAACTACAAGCATCTATTGTAAGAAGTTTAGTATTACGTGATTTTCTTTTGGTTTTTGTGTTGAGTCAAGGCTATTTCATCAATATACTTTATCACATGCTAAGCACAATTGCATCTACATGGTATGATATTGTTTTGTTGGTGAAAATAGAAGCCAATAAATGTAAACTACATAAACTATGTGATATGAGTTCATTGACTAATCACTTTCATACTAAGCCATTCAATACAAGAGAAAAAGGGGCTTCCAAACATAACTATCAATATAGTTTAAGTTAGATTAGGAAAACCAAAGTAGGATGAAGGGATGCTAATGCTAAACTTTAGTTATCTCAAGGAAGTACACAAACAAGTCCTCTTTCATGCAATGTTAATTAACTTTAAGTGTGCAATGCGAATGTAAATAGAACCAAATGATTTAGTGACAAGACTAAAATAGATATAGGTGTTATATCTATGTAATCAACCCAATTAAGATATAGAAATAGGTCAATACTAAGAGATGAAAGAAAGGGTGGAAAAATTCTCTTGAAGTATGCAAGAGAATATTCTTTTTTCACTCTAAAAACAATGGATCTACAACTATGATTTTGATTTTGCAATTAGGACAAAAAACCCAAAAAAACTCTAAAAAGCCAAGGCCTCTAGATAGAGGTTGACCAAAAGAAATTCTACTAGTAGGTTTACAAAAAGTTGGACATAGGGCACTGTATCAAAATTGACCTAGGTTCTCTCAAAATCCCTCAATGTGTAGTATTCATATCCAAAGTCACAATCTTGATATCCTGTTCCTACATATAAGTGAAATTGATTTTGTTTTTTGGGGAGGGTTTGCCTTGATCAATCCCTATATTGAGGAATCAACCTTGAAATGAAATGAACTGTAAAGCATGTAAGGAAGTAAGACAAATATAAACATTCACCTTGCTTGATGAAACACTTGTCAATATGGATTTTGCAATGCTTGAATGTTATAGATATTGAATCCATGAACGATATAGAAAATCTCCACAAATGAAATGGATACCAAAAAAAAAAAGTCATGGGGCCATGGATGTAAATGTACACTAAAGAAGAATAAGAAGATGGATGCCACAATGTAGATCTCCTCCCTTGATGACCAACAAAATGCTATATCTTAAAGAGGAAATTCTCACAAAGGATGATTGAATCTTGAGAAGATCTTGCAATTTTCATTGAAAACTTCTTAAATGCTTGAACTCTTGTGTAATTGCTTAGGTATGCTTTTGATTGTCTTGTGATTGAAAATAAGGTGTATAGGCTTTCTTTTATACTAGATTTTGGGCATGAAAATAAAGCAAGCTGATGGGGTCAACTAATTTCCAAATTTGAATTACCAAGATAAAATTAGTTGTAGGACCCAAAATGTTTGGGGTACAGGTCAAGCTTTATTGACCTATACTAGTGTATGTTGACTTGGGTTGACCTATACCAAGGTTATCCTGAGAATGGGTAATCTTGAGTTCTTGGAAACTACACTGTGAAAATTGAAGAAAAAAAACTTAGTAGGAAAAAGAGATGATTGAACACAAATCCATCCATGTTCCACAAATTAGTAAAGGGTGGGAGTTTTGATTAAGTAAAAGTAGGTTTTGAAAGTACCCGAAACCTTGTACAAAGGGATGAGAAAGATATAACAATGAAGGATCTTAATACAACTGTGGACCACCACTTGACAAACTAGAGGAACACACCAAAGTTCCCAACAAGGGCTAATTGTTGGCAGTGGGCCAACGTCCCTCGCAGGATTCGCGACATGGCTTAACCACCTATTGTGGTTCTATAAGACTATTGGCTGTATCGAGCATTAATAGATTAATCTTTTGATGCAACGACAACCTTGTCCTTTCTAACAATTGGTATCAGAGCTTGGTCATAGGTTCAAATCTTGCTGGTCACGACGAGTGATGCTGGGAGGGGGATTGTTGGTAGTGGGCTAGCGTCCCTCCTAGGACTCATGACATGGCTTAACCACCTAATGACAACCCTATCCTTTCTAACAGTAACAACCCAGAAAGCCAAAGACCAACAAGATTTACATTTTGGTCCAATCTTAAAGAATGGGAGTTAAACGGGTCTTAAATGATGACTTTTTCTATTTTAAGACAATACATATACATTTCATTATTATATATTTAATCTCTACTACATGCTAGCATTTGCTTTATTTTAATTCAAAGATAATTATGAATTAGGGGCTTGATTGAGGCAAGCACCTTCCTACAATAATTTCCCCTTCTTTCTTGTGTGTAGGTGCATATCGCAAAGTTTTGGATTCAGATTTTACATATTTAGAGTTGCAATCTCAGTCATAGATTAAAGATTTTTAGTTGTCAACCTCTTAGGTATGGTTATAGTTGACCTATACCCCAAGTTGACCTATACCTATACCCAAAAAATCAAAATGTTCTTGGAACCTTCAAATTTTCACAGTTTGCATATTTATCCTTTTGGAACCTAAATCTAGATATATTTCCATATTTTGATACAATTTGATAGTCATTTTTTAGATCTAAGGCTTGGACCTCTACTGGCCCTCAAGGTGAGTATGTTTCATTCTTTGTTATTTCATAGAACTAACTTTCATAGTTTAGATCCCCCTCATGCATATCATTTATGAATCCTTATCTTAGGGAAAGGAAGACCACATAATTTGGTTTCCTTTTGGGTCTTGGATTTTCCTAAATATAACACATACTTTAATGAGCAATCTATACTAGCATTGCTCACCATTTTATGTATTACATTTTGGTGAACCCATTACATTCATGATTTCTACTTTTTGATTGAGTAGTAAGGTCTTCTTTATGTGATCTTTATTACATTTAGGTCTACTTTAATTTTTATGCATTTTGTTCATTACTACTTTTTTGCATTTTAAAAGACAAAAATATTGCATCTTGTTTCATAAATCTAGTTCATTCTTAGATTGCATTGCATTGCATTTTATCTAAAATATTAAAAAAAATCATTTTTAGTCATTACATTTGATTTTTAATGGATTTTTTAATCTTCATTTGCTTGTTCATTTTCAAATTTGCTTCAAGATCTTCAAGATGTTCCATTTCATGCACATGGCAAAAAAATAGTTCTTCCTTTCATTGATTCCCATAATGTTCACCCTCCCAAAGTCAATCCCAACCATGAAAACATTTTTGCAGAAGAAGAGCCCATTTCTTCAAAGTATCTCACTCCAATTGGTGAGGTCTTGTGTAAGATGATGTTGAACCTTCAACTAAAATGTATCTCTCTTGTTAAGACATTTTGGTACAAGAGACGAACACTTTCTCTTGTTTTCTCTTCACCTCCTTACCTTTAGGGATCAAGCTTTACTGAGTCATGATTATGCCTATGTTATATTGTGATTTATTAATACATATGTTACTACCCTTGATCAAATTGCTATTTGGGATGAACCCTTGGATTTAAATATTGATTACTCTCTCCCTCATGAAGCCAATTTGAGTTATGATTATTCCTCTTCTAAAATGTGCCTTTGTCAACACAATATTCCTTCTCTTGATGATTCTTCTATTTGGGATGAATCCTTAGATAAGGATGTGGATTACTCTTATTGATATACCAAAGCTGACTAATGAACAATAGTTTTTAGAAGAAACTTTAGGTATCCTTCCTTATACTATTCCTAATCACTCTATACATTCTCCTCCTAAATTTTCCATGAAACAAGGGTCAATTTTTTTTGAGCTTACTTGGGCCATATTAATTGCTCTTCCTTTGAAAAAAAGCACAAAATTAACAAATATAAACAAGAAAATTCTTCCATTTATATGTTTCATCAAATTAATGGCCATAAGACTAGCGAATGTTATTATTTGAAGTGTTAAATTCAAGAATTCATTGATTGTGGTATTTTCAAATGACTTGTAACTATAAATGGTCATGGTCATTCTACTTAACACATCTACATTCCTATTATGTTTCTCCTCACTATGTGACATTGCTAGCTTATCCTTTGTGGGCCCATTGTAATAGTTTTGTAGCAACATAATAGTTCTTTTTCCCTGTCTCCTCTTTTGGGGCAAGGGTTCTATTTCACTCTCCATTTCTCTCAAAGTATCTATTTTCTATCTTTGTTGATTGTTTATTTTATAAGATGACATTATTTCTTGCATGCATTTTTTGTTTTACATAAAGATACTCTCTTTTTCAAGAGATAGACATATCAAGTTGCCACCTTTATGTCTGTTTTAAAAAAAATCTATTATAAATAGAAACTACTTTCAGAGCATAACACATCCTTCCTCTTTGTCTTTTCCTTCATAATACATCCAATATCCCTTATGAACTTGCATGTTTTATTATATGATGCTCCTTTCTACATGAATTTGTTGTTTTGCGTAAGGCTTTTTTATCACTAGTTGCAACCTTATGATTGCATGAGAAGTGTATCTTTATAATAAAATCTCTATTACCTAGGGCACATATTGGATCTTCCTTCTCCTCCTCCTTTTTAGGATCAATTATCTCTTTGTTGTTCATCTCTTTTGTACTATGATGTTCTCCATACATAGAAGTGCATATCTTTTATAATTGGGTTGATTACTAAGTAGATATAACATGACATCCTTCCTTCTTTATTTAATTTCTAAATGGTTTTTCATTAATTAAATGATACACTCATTTTTGGAAAAATTTACTTTATTTCACAAAATATACTAACGTATTTTGTTAACAATACTTTTCATGTCTCAAAAGGCATGTTTACCATCTAACAATAATTCATATCCCCATTTCCTTTCTTTCTTTAAGGATTTTCTTACTTTATATGTGATGTCTTTTCTAGCATATATGTCTAGTTTACAACTTATTTTTCTTGGAATTCTATATCTATAATGAGGTAGCTATCATTCAAGGTGTATTATATATTTTATCTTGAATTGACACTTAGGGGGCAATGTTGCAATCATATTCCTCTCTCTTTTGTCTTAGGTTCTACTTTCCTTAGTGCAATAGAATTCATTTATCTAGTGACATTATTTTCCTACATGGAATTCTTGTTGATCATAATTCTTCCTTATACAAGATGAAGGTATCCTTGATCATCACCTCTTCCTTATTTTCAAAACTATGCTCATTATAAACACCTTCCCTTACCATGTGATTCAAAGTTTGTCATCCATCATCAAGAATACATGTTTCTCTTGGACACAAAGGGCTAAATGGGTGCATCTGTGTTCTCATCCCTCTCTTGGTCTTGAAAATTGTATCCTTGTTCAAGAGATCCTCTTGAATCTAGATGTATTTTTTACAAGGTCTCTTCTTTTCAAGGCTCTTTTTCTATGAGTGAAATATTCTTTCATAGACATCTATTGTATTAGCTATGTTTATGAAATACATCACTAATTTAAGGATATCTCCTTGTTGATGGAAGTATTTATCCTTGATTCTCTTCCTTATAATGTCTAATTCATAGCCATCATAAGGGAAGAGGCATACCTATGACCTCCCTTGTACATTCTCTTGCACATTTTTCTTATGATATAAAACCAATCCCTACACGTATAAGTGATATGTATCCATGCTTGGGATGCACATTTACAAAAAATCCCCATGATATAAGTGATAATGTATCCATTCATGGGGTGCAAATTTACAAACCAATCTCTATGGATGCAACGAGCCCTAATATATTCATGAAGTTCACAAACATAACTAGTTCTCATCATGGATATAATGGATCCCGATCCATGTATGGAGTGTGCAAACATAACCAATTCTCATGGATACAACAAATCCCGATCCATTCACAAGGTGCACACATGCACACATAGGAAAAGTCACCATTAGGCGCAATATTTAAAAAAAAAAAAAGAATTGACTAGCACAACACACCAATTTGCTAGAACTTTCAATTCTATCCTTTGTGTGGTTCATAGTAAGACACATAATCTTACTAGGAAATGTAAGCCCACCACTCTCTCTCTTTGTCTCTTGATCATGGAGTTTTTGTCATTATTTGTGATGCTCTTGGTCTTCCTATGCGATCATTTGTACTCATGCAATAGCTTTCCAGACATGATATTAGCAGGTGAGACATTTTCGATCAAAGCCACTTTCATTGGTTGATTTGGAACCTTGTTTTAGTACTAGCTTTTTGTTGTTTTAGATATCATTTGTCTTTGCTTGTGATTTTTGCTTTATTTTTTTTCATGGATGTGGATTTCGGTTCTTTACTTTAGGGACTTGTGTTAGCAATATCTTATCTCTTTTTGATTCACCATAATCATCTTTCTCTCTCTTTCTTCTTTCTCTATTTTACCCTAAATATGAGCTTGTCTCATACTCTCACTATAGTAGGGGACTAAATGTATCATCTTAAAAAGTAAGAACTTACTTTTGTGTCCTTTTTTAGACCATCTTAGTCCTCCTTAGTGCACTCCTTATGATAGGATGCTCCATTGCACCTAATCGCATACATAATTTTAATCAAGGTCCTACCCTCTCCTTCAATCTTGCTCAAAAATATAAGTTGAATATAATATCTATACATTCTCTCTTATTTTTTACCCATTCACAAATTTATGTCCCTCTTGATTTTTATTTCACATCCAAATATCAAATTCTCACCCATCCTTTTGATCCTCTATGAACCACTTATACATCCAAGATCATTGAGGTTCCCCCTTGAATTAGACCCTCTCAGATATAGGTCACACATGGGTGATCTATACTTGGGTATAGGTTGAGGTTGACCTATACCCAAGGATTTAATTTTGTATGATTTCTAGGCCTGTTTTGGGATGTTTCATTTTCCCCTCCTATTATAGTTGGCCTTTGAAATTTCAACCATTAATATCACTAAAAAATGAGTCTTTTCCCCTAAGTTTCACATCTCATCTCATGAAATCCATCAAGTCCATCCATAATTACAATAAATCAAGAGAAAGCATTCTAGATCATTTGATGATTTCAAGCAAGCAAATATCCATTGAAGACATTCATCCATCATTCATTAAGCATTAATGCATTTCTTTCCAAACTCTATCTCCTTTGTTCATTGGAGACAAAGGAGTTAACCATCAATGAGGAGATCTACATCCATTCAAATATTCCTCTTCTTTGAAAGCATTTCCTACATGATTTCCTTTTATTTTTTGTGTCGATTCATGATTATTGGATTAACATACTTGATCATATACTAAGCATAATTGCATATACATGGTGTATAGATTCATTTTTCAGACTTAATCTTTGCTATATGCTAGAGTTTTCTTTATTTCAACTCAAGTTTGATTTATAAACCAAAGCTAGGGGCTGAAGCAAGTCACTTCCCAAAATAATCTCCCATTCTTTCTTATGTGTAGGTCTCAGAGTTTCAGATCCATATTTCATATATTTGGAGTTGCAATTTCAATCATAGATTGAAGATTTATAGTATTCAACCTCTTAGATATAGGTTGAAGTCAACCTATACCCCAAAATTTGATCAATTCCTAGGACCTTCATATTTTTACAATTTTTAGATGCAACCTTCATTGAGAGAAAATTCTTTCATTTGAAAGCTTTTTTGAGGTGCAACAAGTTTCACTATCATTTTCTATAAATATTAATTCTTATATATTATATTTGTATATGGTGAAATGGTTATCAATGATGAACTCCCACTTCACCACCGTACATTGGAAAAGGGATCTTAGAGTGTCACTCCCTAAAATACTTAACTCAAATTAGCATGACACAAGGAGATAAAGGGGTGCTAATGCAAGATCTAGGTCCTTAAGAGGTATTTATTTTAGGACCCCTTTTGCTTTCCATTTAATGCATAAGTGTATAGAAAGAAATGTGTGATGAATATGCAAGGAAAGTAAAGTAAACACTTACACAATGATAAGCAACAAGATAACATATCAGGTGTATCAGAGTTAGTGATATAAAAGGAAATAAAAGAAGATGGAATCATCATGAGGTTTAATAGAGGAAGCCACTTTAGATCTATAAAAACCCAATCAGATTGTAGTGAAATTGGAAACAAAAAGAGTTTTGGAAACTTGAGAAATGAACCTTTCTGCTGTAAAACCTAAAATGCACAAGAATAGGTTGATGTTGGGATGACCTATACTAGTATAGGTCAAATTTGAGGTGATCTATAACTTGAAGGAATAAATCCAAGGGTTTCAAGACTCTAACTAAAACTACACCTTCAAATTTATCTTTTTTGAATCTAAATATCTCAAATTTGCACCTAAACATAAGAAAGGGGAAATATTGGGGGAAAGGGGCTTGCATTGGTTAGGCCCTCATTGAGGAATTAAACTTGAAATGAGATAAAATATAAATATTAATTTTCTTGTCAAACACTTGTGGATCGATCCAGATCACTTATAACCACAAAGTTGTATGCTTGCTTGAGTTGTAAAGTAGGAGCATAGAATGTAGGATATCTCTACTTATGTAATAGATCAACATTTTGCCAAGTCATGACTCATGGATGTATGAATGCTCGAATACAAGGAGGAATAATGGATATTGGATATAGATCTCCTCCCTTGATGTCCACTTTCTTTGTCTTCAATGAAGAAAGAAGTTAGATCTATAGAAGGAAATGATTGATTGGTGGATAATGGATGAATGACTTCAATGGATACTTTCTTGAATTCCTTGAATTTATAATATATCACTTTAGAATGATAGCTAGTAGATCTTGTGTGTATGGTCAATTATGTATGTAAAGATTAAGGGAGAAGGCATGGTTTTGAAGTGGCTTTGGGGTCAATTTTTGCAAGGTCTCACTACATTGGGTGGGAAAAGAGATGTGTTTTGCATCAAGCCCTAAAATTTATTGAGGTCAACCTATGTTTGACCTATACAAATATAGGTCACCCCATGAGAAACATATATAGGTATAGGTTGCCTAATGTATGACCTATACTCGAAAGGGTTAATTTTTGAGGTAAATAATGCAAGATCCAAATATCATTTAAAATTTTGGTGAAAATGAAAGGATAAGCAAGAAAATCAAGTGTAAAGGCTAAAATGGGGTGAAAAGGGAAAGATAATTAGGTGAGTGGGTGGATAAAAGGAAAAGTGTGCATATAAATCAACATAGAGTTTTAAGAAAGATTGAGGGAAGAAAGAGGATCTTTTTTGTTTAAGTGTATGAAATTAAGTGCAATGTAAGATCCAGATATAATAAGAACACTAATGAGAGCTAAAAGGGTCTTAAACAATACAAATTGAGTGTACAATTTTTAAGACTACACATTTAGCTCCTACTTTAGCGGGTGAAACAACTCATGTTGAAGGTAAAGTAGATTAAATGCATTAGATGATCTTATCAAAGCTAAGATGACCCATTAGGATACTCAAAATGTAATTTTAGGGGTCCCAAAGGGTTTTTAGGGCTTCTAAGGGGTTCTAAGACACACCTTCTGACTCCTATAAACACTTACGACCCCTAAGATGTATTCTTAGGGGTCCTAATTGGTTGTATGAGCTTCTAAGGGGTCCTAAGACACCTTATAACCTCATACAACCCCTTAGGACCCCTATGATATATTACTAGGGGTTATAAAAGGTCATAAGGGGCCTATGACACCTTATGACCCCTTAAAATCCCTTAGGCCCCCTAAGATGTATTCTTAGGGGTCCTGATTGGTCATAAGGGGTCCTAGGACATCTAATGACACTATACAATCCCTTAGGACCCCAAGACATATTTGTATGGGTCCTCAAATATTGTGAGAGGTAATAAGGGGTTCTAGGAAACCCTATGGCTCTTTACAACCCCTTAGAACCCCTAAGATGTATTCTTAAAGGTCTTAATGGGTTGTAAGGTCTTTTAAGAGTTTTGACCCTTAAGATGTATTCTAAAGGGTTATAAGAGGTCTTAAAATACCTTATGGCCCCTTACAACCACTTTAGACTATTAATATGTGTCCTTAGGGCTCCTCAATGGTTGTTAGTGGTCTTTAGGGATCCTAAGATGTATTCTTAATGGACTTCAAGGATTAAAAGGGGTCCTAAGAAAACTTATAACTCCTTACAATATCTTATAACCCCTAAGATGTATTCATTAGGGTCCTAATGCTCATATGGGGCTAGCAAGGGGTCTCGTGACACCTTATACCTTTAACAACCCCTTATAACCCCTAATATCTTTTCTGCGGGGTCTTAAGGTAGCCTATGACATCATATTACCCCTTAGGAACTCTAAGTTATAATCTTGGGGGGCCCCTCAAGGGTCACAAAGGGTTCTAAGGTGTCCTCGGACACCTTATGACTCCTTGCAAGCTCTAAGATGTGCTCTTAGGGGTTGTAAGGGATCTTAAGGAGTGCCTTAAAACACCTTGTCACTTATACATTTGGTGTACATTTCCAATGACAATTCTTGATGTAGAAGGCAATTTGTGATGAATTTGTATTTTTTTAAATGGTCCTCATATTCGCTAGAATTCTGACTCCCTACTATATAAGGAGTTAGAATTATGACAACTATAATGATAATAAAGATCATGTTTGTGGATGTCAAAATTATGACTACAACATAATGTCCTATAGTCATAATTCTAATGATGTCGTGGAATACTAAAAAAAATAAAAACATTGTTATAAGATACACTTGCAAAAATTTAGCTAGCTAACCAAAAAAGATACACCGCAACCAAGAGATAAAATTCAATTATGCTTCTTTGCATAAATTTGTTGTTTGCAATGTGGTGGAAAATTGACCTAAGGTTCTAGAGGACGTGAAATTCACATAGGTTATGAGTAACAATAATGAATCTACGTGCAAAGACTTGACTATGCCCCTTATTGTTAAACTAAATAAAAAAATGGTGTTGCATTAGAAACCAAAAAAAAAAGTTTTGTGGTATTGTCGCTTTATGGAACATCACGTTAGGGTTTTAGTATATGTTTTATTGAATAATTCAAAAAGGTTTATTTTTTATTGTCTTTTAAATATTATAATTACATAGAGAATTAGTTGAAAGATACTTTTGAAGCATTGGATCCTACATATTTAGTGTTCTTTCTTCATGATTGACTAAGGCCAATAGGGAGGAAGTTATTTCCCTCTCAAGCCCTAGATGGGGTTACAATTAAAAAAATGTTTTGCCCTGTTATAGACTCTAGTTGTCTTAGAAACAAGATTTTCTATGTTATTAGTAGGTTATTTTTTCTCTAGGTCATTGAACTTCTTTCCCACATCCCCACAATTTACTGTTAACACGTTGTTACAGAGAGATTTCCACTTTTTCTATTTGTAATTAGTTGTATTCCTAGTCTAGTAATAAAGTAGATCACATGTTTTTTTGTGAATGAGAGGCACTAGAGATAACGATTAAGATGTTAAAAGAGATGGAAATCATGTAAGAGTAAATAATATAAAAACCAAAAAACATAGGTCTACTACAAGAGATAGAAGATGAAAAAATGCATTCACTTGATTGAATACCAATATGAATCAATTATAATTTATTTATAAAACTCCATAGCCCATGCTCAATCTACAATGTTCTAGATTATACATTGTTTCTTTGCATAAAGCACTACAATATTAATTTTTACAAAAATAAAGCATGCATTAGGGTGTAATCTAGTTTTGAAATTATGGAAATTTGGCACTAGGGAAATACCATTTCCTTGTCTTGAGATTGTAAAGGTATTGTATCTATGAATATGTTTTGAAAGTTCCTTTGGATCAATGACTAATTCAAAGAATAGATTTTTGTCATGGTTTTTCATTGTCATTGCCACGATAGTTAGTCTACAACTCTTAAATTATATAACCAAATAATGTAGAGCTTTGTGGGTTAAGTCCAATAAAACAAGGACAAATAATATTGATGTTCACTATTAGATATAACTTCTCACATCAAATAACCTTCTCCAAGGCACTACTTAGGTTCCCTAAACTAGTAACAACTCAAGCTTTCATCAGCCAACCCACTAACTCCTCATATACATAAGACCTTTCAATTGTCAAACCCATTCATTTATCAACTCCCATACCCACCTTACTCTACATATGAAATGTACCCAATCTCTGACCATGAACATGTGAGCTTCATCCTAATAACATCTTGCTTTTGGACATTTACACTCAAAAACCTCACAAGGGCTCTGTAACCATAAGCCCTAGTCTTGTATTTGAACTTTTTTACAAACTCTCAATACCCTATCAAAGGATAGACCTTCTCTATTTACAATAATGGCCAAATAAATGAACAATGCATTATCTTACTTATATTATGATCACCTAGCCAGACCCTTAACCAATCCACCAACAGTATGATAGTAAACATTCCCTTACAAATTTCTTTGATGAAATTCACCCTATCTCATCCTAGGAACAACAAGACAAGTTCCTAAGGCTTTGTTCACTTCTTCTTTCTTCATTTTTTTCCATTTTTGAGCCTTAGTGGAGAAACTAATAGCTTTGGCAATGATGTTCTCATTGATTTTGAAATTGTAACCATTGATAGTCACCCTTCTTTCATTTTAGGTAGAGATGAATTCACGAGAAACTGTTTCATCATAGCCTCTTAACATACTTTCCATGAAGGGTAAAATGGTGCCCTCCTCACAAACAAACATAATCATGGTATTCTTCTATAATTCTTCCTCATTTTTGTTGGGTTCAATTCTCATCTTATGACCTCCCATGACAGAGTTCTACATATGGCAAAAAAGGATATACAAGAGAATAATAGAGATTTTTTTTTGAAGCGGAAACCAACTATGTCTTGTCTTAATAAGGAAGCTGCCATGATGCCTTAAATTTTTACGATTACAAACATAATTATGATTTCACTCCAAACTCTTCAAAATATGCTTGTATATGTGTGAGCCATTATATGAAAAGATGGATCCTTTTTCACTAATCTCACCAATTTTTTAAAATCTCAATTCTTGGGAATGTTGCCATTTGATATGAATTAAACACCCACAAGGTCTTGTATTAAGAAGGAAAACATCATAGTAGTAATTATTAATCTAAGCCATCTCATGAGTGTTCTATAAGGAAAAACTAACCATCTATATCCATCTAGTCATCATGCAATTCATGTGATGCCTAGACCACAAGAGCATAGGGCTTGGGCCAAAAAGAGACAGGTGTTACTCCAAACTCCTCCACTAGTCTGGTATTTGGTGGTAGAGGCACCATCAAAATTTAACTTGAACCATCCTAGTGAGGGGGTGACCATTTGACAAGACCTCAATAAATCTTCTTAGAATTATTAAATTGTCAAACCCAGGGCTAACATTCCAATTGCTAGTAATACGTAGGTTTACTGAATTAGGAGGAGCCCTGGGGCATTCCTAGTTTTAGGTAGAAATGTTCTCCTATATAAGTTTGAGCCTAGTTTGAAGAGAAGTATGAGGAGAACATTCAGAGTTTTTTAAAGTCAAGTTATTCCTTTCTTTCCATATGCACAAAAAAATGTGGCTAGGAACCAATCTGCAAAGGATTTGCAGGACGGGTGTTGTTATGTGGAGCCGAATCAAACTTAGAGGTTAATCTTCCACCACTTTGTCAGTGTAGTTCCCCCCTAGTTTTTCCTATAGAAGTTTTGGGGTAGCATCCCCATGTTAGGTGTAAAGGGTAATGCCCCTTACATAGTCAAGGGGTAGTGCCCAAGGCCGGGTCCTAGGGTCATGTCCCAAGTAGGGTCTTAGGGTTGTCCCTCAGTCATTCTGCTTGTTGCAATAGATGGGTGTCTTGTGTTCTCTTTTGTTTGCTTTATTCTTTTGTGATATTGGTTATATTTGCATGTACTTATGATTTTTTTCTCTCTAATCCTAACAAGTGGGTATTCGAGCAAGGTTATTTTAGTTATCCTCTGTAGGAAGGTCTCATATTTTAGTGGGAGTCTCAAAGTTGGGTGGGAGTAAAGACATATGAGGGTAAGATGAAGGTTGAGAATTTAATGGTGTTAAAATAAAAGGATTACTACAAATGAAATAATATTGCCTTAAAGTTTTGTATTTATCAAATAGAGTAATCTCTATCGCATTTATATTTGGAATAAGATCATGAAGTGACATGTCCCGTCAAATACAATAATCTCTCTTGCACTGGCCTATCAAAACATGAATTTAATGATATCCACCAATGGCTCTGAGTAATTACCTATCAAAACATTAAATTAATGATATCCACCAAGCACTCAATAGGGTAATGGCCTATCATAAAATCAAGGCAAGATATCCACCAAATACCTATCATATATCTATACAAACAACTGATGGACCGTCAATTCAATGACATCTAACACTTAGTTGTTGTTTTACAAGATAAAGCCTTTTATGATCTATTTCAACATTTACATCAAATATATATCGTGATTTAAGTTATTGTAAGATCATCACCTTTCAATAACTTAAGCAAGTACACATGATAATCATTTGGAAGTTGTCACTTCCTCATGATGTACACAAAAGCTAGACCCATATACACATGAAGTGACCACATATACTATCATGTGGTGTTGTCATGACATCCACCATGGATGATATCAGAGAATATGTTTTTTTACCTCAAACTTATCTCTCATAGAGAAGAATGTATTAGGTGGGATTTCACTTGGCACTTCTTCTTCATGAAGAATCACTAACATTTTGACTTCCTTGTCATGATTATTTCCAATAAGGTGTCAAGACTACCTCTGAATCTATCCTCTATCCTCTCCCTCTCTTTTTGTCCAAAGTTTTTTGTAATGAATTGTCATGCTCCTTTGTTCAACAAGTATCCATCTATCTAGGATTTTTATAGTCTAGACATAGTGGTTCACATGAAACTTCATCCCATGAATCATAATCAGTTTAACTACTATAATTTTCTTAGTAGAGAAACCATCTCAGCATAGTCTACTCCTTCTAAACCAATATGACCAAGATTCTTGGAAGTAATGTGAAACATATCATCTATTTTCTCCATCTCTAACAGATGTGGTAAACTCCCTCTTGTTATAGAAATGTACTCATATTAAGTAGCGTGCCTAATGTACCATTCTTTTTCCTACAAGAACATCCTTAGAGACAAGGGAAAAAGGTCAAGGCAAGTAACTCTTATAGTAAATATTAGTAAATGTAATACTAAAACATAATGAGTACTTATCTTCTCATCATTGATACAAGTTGCTCCAATGAAGGTCCATATGCATTAGATCAAAAAATGCCACCTTAATTAGGAAACACATTAGCTTTATGAGATCATTAAATTTTACCACCTTGGGTCCTCTTGTCCCTCACGATACACAAGACACGTGGTGGGTCCTCCATTTTAAATATTTCTCCCCTCACAAGTGAATCTATATATTCTCTTCCTTACCATGTTGAATGATATCAACCTCTAATTTTGTTGGTCATCAACTTCTACATCTTTTGTATCTTCTAGCAAATAACACTTTCACTAATTATCTCCTTATCTCTTGTACAATTAAGTAGATTTCACTCTGATGGGGATACAACCCAAACATAGAATGGACACAACAGGAAAAGAGAAATTGTATTAACTGTGAAAATAAGCTAGTACATTCAGTACAGAGAAAATAGACTTCATAAAATGCCCTATGGGCTTACAATAACATAAATATGGAAATAATTTCTCCTTTCAGTACCTCCTCTCAAACTCCACTCCGAACTGCCTTTTACAATGCCAGAAATGTCCTTAAATAGACCCCGGAGGGTTAAGGACTAGGAATACATTCTAGAAAGTGCTAGTAGGCATCCACCGACCAAATAGAAGGCTCCAAAAGCTGCGTTAGAAGTTGACGCAGATCTAGAAGAATCCAAAAACGGTAACCGAACTTTCGGGAGGCTTATCTTTGGAACCGTAGGTTCGATTAACGAACCATTTACATTTTTGAAAAGCTCTCAAAGCGCTCTATAGCCCTATGGACGAGCTTCACTCATCCCCCATTTTTTGGCCCTTTTCGAAGTCATTTAATGCCCCTAACCTGACTTTGAAGCATTCTTAGGAGGTCTCCAAAACTCAAAAAACTGTGATAACTTTCAAGTCGTGGGGCCTTTTGACCTGATTCTTTTTCTAGAATGCTCTAAATTACAATTACATTCATCTGGCCCATTTACACCTCCTAGTTCACCAAAATGATGGCTCAATTACATACTCCTTTTTTTTGGCATTTACACATATCCCAAGGTGTTCAAATACTCTATCCTAGAACACTGATAGTGGAACTGTGAGAGTTGGAACCTTTATTTGACCCAAATGGGTATCCAAAAATGAAAACACATGAAACAAAAACTAAGTCTAAGTACATTTTTTTTTTGGGTGACACAAGATTGCCCTTATACCTCTGGATGCTCCTGCATCAGACACCTAGGGTAGATTGAAAAGTGACCCTGTCACTTTATGAATGGTAGAGGAAATCCCAAATGGGAAACCTCGGCTGCTGAAATCCAAGTTGAGTCCTCGATCGGCCGTCCTTTCCACTTGACCAAGTACTCTTCATACTGCCTGTTTCTGGTACTTCTACCCACACGATGATCTAGAATGTCTTCTATCTCCTCCTTCTTAGAAGAAGGAATTGGACATTGCTCTAACACCAGCTCCTCATTTGCACCATCATCATGATACTCTGTTAAGTTTGCAATGTTGAAAATAGGAGAAATGTGAACACCATCTGGCAGATCCACCTCATATGCATTTCCTGAGTCATGTTTCTTCAGAATTTTGCAAGGACCAAATTTCTTCATTTTTAGCTTCTTGTAAGTACCGACTGGAAATCTTTCTTTTCGAAAGTGCACCATGACTAGATCCCCTACTTGGAATTCCTTATGTCTTCTCCTTCGATCATCCCTAGCTTTATACTCCTGATTCATCTTGGTAATGTGTGCTTGAACCTCCTCATGTAGACGCTTGATATGTTTGGCAAATTCTTCAGCTTCAACACTTGTCCTTTCCCCTTGCTCTATATTTCTCAATTCTGGTGTAGTCCTTGGGCTACTTCCATATACAATTTGGAATGGTGATTTTCCAGTACTCCTATTTATAGAGTTATTGTAAGCAAAATCTGCTTGTGGTAGAATCAAATCCCATCCCTTGGGCTTATCCCCAACTAAACATCTCAGCAAATTGCCCAGACTTCTGTTTACCACTTCTGTTTGGCCGTCAGTCTGTGGGTGATGCGTGGAACTGAATTTCAAGTCTGTTCTCAACTTCTTCCACAATGTCCTCCAGAAATACCCCACAAATTTAGTATCTCTGTCAGAAACTATACTCCTTGGAAGACCATGTAGTCTTACCACCTCTCTGAAAAACAAGTCTGCAATATGGACAACATCATGAGTCTTGTGGCATGGAATGAAATGTGCCATTTTGGATAACCTATCAACCACCACAAATACTGATTCATTACCCCTTTGTGTCCTTGGCAATCCAAGAACAAAATCCATACTTATGTCCTCCCATGGCCTTGATGGAACAGGCAATGGCTGATATAGCCCAGTATTGTGACTAAATCCCTTGGCAACTTGACAAACCTGGCAACTCTCTACAAAATTCTTCACATCTTGTGAAATCTGAGGCCAAAAATAATGTTCTCTAAGAATGGCAATGGTCTTATCTCGACCAAAATGTCCTGCCATCCCTCCGTTGTGCTTCTCCTTAATCAGATTTTCCCTCATGGAACTCCTTGGAATGCACAATTGAATACCCTTGAACAACATGCCATCTTGAATCAAATAGTCTAACCACTTGGTTCTATCTACAAAAACAAGCTCTTTACAAGCTTTCCATGCTTAAGCAAAATCAGGATCCTCAAGGTACAAATTCTTGAGTTCATCAAACCCAACTACTTCAACCTGCATTACTGTAAGCAACAACTGTCTCCTACTTAGTGCATCTGCAACCCTGTTAGATTTTTCACTTCTATGCTTCAACACAAATGTATAACTCTACAAGAACTCTACCCACTTCATATGCCCCTGATTCAATTTACCTTGGCTATTTAGGTACTGTAATGCCTGATGATCAGTATACAAAACAAATTCCTTTGGCAACAAATAATGCCTCCATTTCTTTAAGGCCTGAACTATTGCATAGAACTCTTGATCATAAACATAATACTTTTTCTTTGCATCATTCAAATTTTCACTAAAATATGCAATAGGCTTACCTTCTTGGCTTAATACAACCCTAATAACACTTCCACTAGCATCACAATCCACCTGGAACACCTTTCTAAAATTTGGAAGTGCCAAAACAGGTTGTTCTGTCACCTTCTTCTTCAGCAATTCAAAACTTCTCGCAGTTGCTGTAGTCCATTTGAACTCTTTTCTATCCCCTCTTATTGTGTCAGTTAGGGGTGCACATATGCCACTAAAATTCTTAATAAACTTCCTGTAAAAACTAACCAGACCATGAAATGATCTTACCTCAGTAGCAGACCTTGGAGTAGGCCATTCCAAGATGGCTTTTACCTTCTCTGGATCCATTTTGAGACCTTCAGGTGATATAACAAACCCCAAATAAACTAACTCCCTTTTTGCAAAGATATACTTCTTCAAATTAATTAATAGTTTCTCTTCCCTTAACCTTTCAAGGACACTACGAATATGCAATAAATGTTCTTCCAAAGTCTTGCTGAAAATTAAAATATCATCCAAATAGACAATAACAAAATTTCCCAAGAACTTCTTAAATACCTCATTCATAAGCCGCATGAAGGTGCTTGGGGTGTTTTTCAATCCAAAGGGCATGACTAACCACTCATAAAGACCCTCTTTGGTCTTGAAGGCCATTTTCCACTCATCTCCTTCTCAAATCTGTATCTGATGATAGCCACTCTTGAGATCTATCTTTGTGAAGTACTGAGCTCCACTCAAGCAGTCAATAAGATCATCCATTCTTGGCAAAGGAAATCAGTACTTGATGGTTATCCTATTTATAGCTCGAGAATCTGTACATATCCTCCACTCTCCATCCTTCTTTGGTGCGAGTACTACTGGTACTGCACATGGACTTAGTCAAGCCCTTCCTCAACAACTCCTGAACCTATCTGTTTAGCTCCTCTGTTTCAGTAGGAGTCATCCTATGAGCAACCTGGTTAGGCAAACTTGCTCCTGGAATCAGATCTATCTAATGACTCATTTTCCTTACTAGTGGCAATCCTTCTGGAACATTATCAGAGATAATATCTCCAAATTCACCTAGTAAATTTGAAACTTCAAGTGGTATTTCACTACTACTTTCTTTATCTTTCCTAGGAATCAAAGCATAGCACATACGCTGATGTTTCATTCCATCTAAAAAATTCCTTCCATCAACAAGACAAATCCTAGCACTACTACATACCTTTTCACCTTCCTTTTGCATGGGCTTCAGTTTGTGGCAAACTCCATCCTTTGTTAGAGATTATGTGTTTGCATGACCATCATGTACTGCATGTCTATCAAACTACCATGGTCTACCCAAAAATAGATGGCAAACATCCATCAGAATAACATCACAGAGAACTTCATCATGGTAACTCCCAATTTTGAATTTCATGAGACATTGTTCACTTACCAGGACCTTATGATCATCTTTTACCCAAGCAATCTGATAGGGCTGGGGATGTCTCTCCCTCTTGAGCTTCAGCTTAGAGACCATCTCTTCTGATACCAAGTTATCAGTGCTACCACCATCAATGATCATGTCACAACATTTATCCTCACACTTGCATCTGGTATGGAACAAACTCCTCCTTTGTCCTGGTTCAATCTCACCACTTAGTAGGACCCTTTCATTCACCAAGGTCTCTCCTCTTTCTGCATCCTCTGAATGTGATGATTGTGCATCCTCATCCACATGAGCAACCCTAGCTTGGACCTCAACTCTCCCATATGTCCTTCCTTGTCGTTGAGGGCATTCAAAGGCAGGATGACCTTCTTCATTGCAATGGAAACAGGTACCACGAAAGCCTCCTCTTCCTTGTCCACGTCCTCTACCTCTTCCTCTCTGATTTCCAAAGTCTTGATCACGGGTGCGGTTGAAACCTTCATTCCTCTGGTTCCTACTAGTACCCACATCTTCATTTTTCTTTTGGGTTTCATTTCGACCTCCAGATGACCTACTGCTTCCCCTTCCTCCTTGACCACACCCTCTTTGTCTCCCTTCAAACCTCTTATTCAACTTCTCTTTAACTCGTAGAGCAAACTGGTATGCCTCTTCAACGCTGGTCATTCTTACTAGACTTAATTCCTCCTGGATGCTAGGTCACAACCCACTGATATAACGAGAAACCTTCTCCTTATTTGCTTCTACATGCCCTGCTCTAATCAAAAGTTGATAAAAATCCTCTGCATATTCTTGGACTGATCTTCTTGCTTGTTTTAGCCCATGCATCTTCTTAAACAAATCAAGCTCGTAGTCCATAGGAATGAACTGCTTCTTCAATTTGTCCACCATGTGATCCCACCTTGTGATCTTCTCCTTTCCTCTTCTGTTTCTTTCCAATTGAACCTCTTGCCACCAGATTTTGGCATGACCTTTTAGTTTGGCCTTTGCAAACTTAACCCTATCTAGGTTCCTGATATCCTCATACTCAAAGTATTCTTCCAGTTCATTGATCTAATCGATCAACTCATCTGATTTTAGATTTTTTGAAAATACACCCACATCAATTGTAGGTCTTTTCTCAAATTTAGTAATGGCCCTAAAAAGCCTTTCCTCTGCCTGATTTAGAACTTCCTCATCAAATTCCCCTTATGGTCCAATTTCTTCTTCTTCATTTTCATCCTCATTGTCGTCACCTGCGGCAACATTTGTTCTTCTACGAAGCTCCTCCTGCAATGCTTGTACCTGCCTTTGGAGGGCTCTAACCTCCTCAGGATTAACAGCTCCGTTCCTTCCACCACGCTCTCTTCGTGGAGGCATTCTCTTAACTCAAACCCACAACTACACAGTCCTGGTGCAAATTGCCTCACAGTCGGCGCTCTGTCTACACACTCAGGAAAATCAGCTCTGATACCACTTGATGGGGACACAACCCAAACACATAATGGACACAACAAGAAAAGGGAAATTGTATTAACTGTGAAAATAAGCTAGTACATTTAGTACAGAGAAAATAGACTTCATAACATGCCCTATGGGCTTCCAATAACATAAATCTGGAGATAATTTCTCCTTTCAGTACTTCCTCTCAAACTCCACTCCGAACTGCCTTTTACAATGCCAGAAATGTCCTTAAATAGACCCCAAAGGGTTAAGGACTAGGAATACATTCTAGAAAGTGCTAGTAGGCATCCACCGATCAAATAGAAGGCTCCAGAAGCTACGTTAGAAATCGACGCAAATCTAGAAGAATCTAGAAATGGTAACCGAACTTCCGAGAGGCATATCTTTTGAACCGTAGCTCCGATTGACGAACTGTTTACATTTTCGAAAAGCTCTCTAAGCGCTCTATAGCCCTATGGACGAGCTTTGCTCATCCCCCATTTTTTGGCCCTTTTTGAGGTCATTTAATGCCTCTAACCTGACTTTGAAGCATTCTTAAGAGGTCTCCAAAACTTGAAAAACTGCAATAACTTTCAAATCGTGGGGCCTTTTGACCTGATTCTTTTTCTGGAATGCTCTAAATTACAATTACATTCATCTGGCCAATTTACACCTCCTAGTTCACCAAAATGATGGCTCAATTACATACTCCTATTTTTTTGGCATTTACACGTATCCCAAGGTGTTCAAATACTCTATCCTAGAACACTGATAGTGAAACTGTGAGAGTTGGAACCTTTATTTGACCCAAATGGGTATCTAGAAATGAAAACACATGAAACAGAAACTAAGTCTAAGTACATTTTTTTTTTTGGTGACACAGGATTTCCCTTATACCTCTGGATGCTCCTGCATCACACTCCTTTTGCAAAGTTATAGCTTCTTTTGTACTCATACTATATTCTCTTCCTTACCATGTTGAATGATATCAACCTCTAGCTTTGTTGGTCATCAACTTCTACATCTTTTATATCTTCTAGCAAATAACACTTTGACAAACTATCTCCTTATCTCTTGTACAATTAAGTAGATTTCACTCCTTTTGCAAAGTTATAGATTCTTCTATACTCAAACTATATTCTTTTCCTTATCATGTTGAATGGTATCAACCTCTAACTTTTTTGATCATCAACTTCTACATCTTTTGTATCTTCTAGGAAATAACACTATGACAAACTATCTCCTTATCTCTTGTACAATTAAGTAGATTGCACTGCTTTTGCAAAGTTATAGCTTCTTTTGTACTCATACTGTATTCTCTTCCTTATCATGTTGAATGATGTCAACCTCTAACTTTGTTGGTCATCAACTTCTATATCTTTTGTATCTTCTAGCAAATAACACTTTGACAAACTATCTCATTATCTCTTGTACAATTAAGTAGATTTCACTCCTTTTGCAAAGTTATAGCATCTTCTATACTCATACTATATTCTCTTCCTTACCATGTTGAATGATATCAACCTGTAACTCTGTTGATCATCAACTTCTACATCTTTTGCATCTTCTAACAAATAACACTTGACAAACTATCTCTTTATCTCTTGTACTACAAGTAGATTTCACTCCTTTTGCAAAGTTATAGCTTCTTCCGTACTCATAATTTCATGTTTGTCTTATCTTTTCCCATTGGAACAAAAAAATTAAAAATATAAGAATATTACTCAAAAGAATACTGATCCCACTATTCTAAATCAGATTAGGATAGTTCCAAGTGATTTCAAACCTTGCCCTTTTTTTTTCTTTGGATCCAAGACATTTTGGACTGGTTTCCATTACATGAACACATCTTAAAATTGTAACTGATTCTCATGCACATATATACCAATTCTACACAATGGAGTACTTAATCTCAACATAATATAGATACAAAATTGGGGTATGAAGCTAGTTGGTATCTAAGTATCGTTATCTCTGCAAATCATTGTTTTATCATATCAACTGCTCAATGTTATAAGCATTGTCTTTCTCTTATGACTAATAATACATGTGATAGTTGACTTCTATTTGACTTTCCTGTCAATTGTCCTCATTTCTTTTCTACAATAACTTAATACATTAAGATAGAATTCCATTTGGATTATTTACTCTATCCCACAATTAACTCATGACAATGCTTATGGAAGTGAGTATCGTGTCTGTCTAAAGTTATTTCTATTTGCTATATATTGAGAATATGAAACTTTGGAAGTGCTCACATTTAAAGGGATGTTATTATTATGTTATAAACACCAATAATGAAGTGGACTTGAGATTGACATATAAGTTGTATGGTTCCCAACTTAAGGATATATATATATATATATATATATATATATATATATATATATATATATATATATATATATATATATATATATATATATATATATATATATATATATATATATATATATATATATGAGTCTATTGAAAGGATTTTTCACACTGCTACGGTAAGTTATAAATGCTATTTCTAGAACATTAGAGTGTTCATTCAGTTGTTTTCTTCTTTATGAAAAATCATTAGGATTCTCCTAAGTATGGGTACTTGATTTTATCACATTAACAAAATCTTGATTTTATCAAACATGTCATCGGTGTCCACTTGGATATATCAGCATGGAGATAATCTCCATGTAAGAGGTTTATTATTATTTTGGCCACGTAATATCAGCATGGAGATAATCTCCATGTAAGAGGTTTATTATTATTTTGGCCACGTAATAATGACATGTCACAAGCTTAAAAAAATGGTAATTCTACATCAATGGTAATTAAGGGGCCAACATATTCACCCTTTGTTCGTTGATGCATTTTAACCGGCATATCAGCTCGTATTCCACGTTAAATCCATCTATCAAGTCAACAATTTAATGGTCCCTTCAATTCTTTCTTCTAGATTGTTTTACCACATTTTCTCAATAATAACTTCAGGGATCATAGTCATAACAAAGTTAGGTCCACATTATACATGTCAGATTATTGGTGGGCCCAATGTGGATGATGATGTCATTCCTCCCATGTTAGTTCAATGACTATGGTTTCTTACTATAATTTGATAAATATTGTAACCTGTTCGATGTGGCTAGAGAGGCTGGAAAAAGTCATGAAACTCGGCATTATTTTTTCTTTTCATGGAAATATTCTCCCTTCTACTAGCACCACTGCCCGAGTTGTCTTCTTTGGATCTTGGGGTCCATTTTATTACCAGTGTTTTTTGTTCAATGATTCACTACCTTGGTTCTTCATTGATGATGTGTATGGAAAATAAAAACAAGTGAGTATTGAAGTGTGGAAGGAAAAGAAAAATAAGAAATTGGAGCTTAAGCAGATAGATGTATGGGGACCGTCTTAGGTATCTTTTCTTGGTGGCTCTCAGTATTATATTGCATTAGTTGATGATGCAACTAGGAAAGTATCGATTTATTTCTTTAGACATAAATTTGATGTATTTAAAGCTTTTAAGAAATATAAAAGATTGGTAGAAAATCAGACTGGTAATGTCTTAGATTTTATGATGATGGTGAGTATTGGAGCAAGAGTTTTAAGATTATTGCTCCTATAAAGGTATTCATAGACATAAGATTGTTCCAAGGACCCCACAATAAAATGGATTGGTTGAACACATGAACATGACAATAGTGAAACATGTAAAGAGCATGAGGTTGCATGTTGGAATACCCTTAAATATGTGGGAAGATGTTGTTAATGCTATTGTATATTTAACCAATAGAGGTCACTCTACTCTTTTAGGTTGTGGTATTCTAGAGGAAACATTCATAGGTAAGAAGGTGAATTGTTCTTTTCTCAAGACATTTGATTGTGAAGCATTTCAACACATAGATTTTGAAAATATAACCAAGACGAAAGCTAAATATGAGAAATGTGTATTTGTTGGATGTGAGATTGATGATTTTTTGGCTACACATTTGGAGATTTTAAGAATCATAAAATTTTAAGTAGGGATTTTATATTCAATGAGAAAGTGTTGTATAAAGATCTGTTGCATTAGCATGAGAAAAATGAAAATGATTATGTAGTATTGGATGATGCTAAAAAGGATGATGTTCCATCAATCTCTCATGGTCCGTAACAACATCAACAAAAAATACCACAAACCAAAATTAATGTTAGATGGTCAACAAGGTAAAATAGACCTCTTGAAAGTTTTTCTCCATCTTCAAGTACTTTATTTTATTAATACATGTTGGTGAACTAGAAAGATATGATGAAGTTGTGCATGTAGGTACAAAAGATTTAGTGGGAGTTTGCAATGACATAACAAAAGGACTCTTGTTGAAAAATCAGACTTGAGATTTATGCAAGTTATCTTCCAGTAAAAGGACATTAAGTTATAAATGGGTTTATAGGCTAATAGAAGAGGATGGAGGTAAGAAAATATTCAAAACTAGGTAGTTGTAAAAAGATTTCTATAGAGAAGGGGGCATATATTTTGATGAGATCATATCTCCGGTTGTTGAAATGCCTTCTATTCATACTATTTTTAGTATTGTGGCTATTGAAGATTTGCATTTGGAATAGCTTGATGTTAAAACAACTTTTCTTCATGGTAATTTGGATGAAGAAATATATATGGAACAATCAAATGGATTTGAGGACAAGGGTAAGGAGAATTTAGTGTGTAGATTAAAGAAAAGTTTATATGATTTGAAGCAAGCACCATGAAAATTGTATCTTAAATTTGATATTTAATGAATGAGCATGGATACACTTGGTGTCATTTAGATCATTGTGTTTATTTTAAGAGGTTGGATGATGACAACTACATTACTTTATATTTATATTTTGATGATATGTTTGTAGGTCAGTCTAACATGGATCACATCAAGGGATTGAAACAACAATTAGCACTTTATTTTGCTATGAAAGATTTGGGGACAAAAAAAAAAAATGATTTCTATCAAAATTTACAGAGATAGTAAGAATAGAAAATTAACTCTATGTCAGTTGTAGCTAGTTTAATGTATGTCATGGTGTACTAGACTAGATATTTCACATGTTGTGAGAGTTCTTAGCATGCATATGAGTCATCCTAGGACTGAGCACTAGAATGCAGTCAAATGGATTCTTAGATATTTGAGAGGTACATCCAGTAAATGTTTACATTTTGGGGGCTCTACTACTAATTTACAAGGCTATGTTGACTCTAATTTGGTAGGGGATTTATATACCATACGAAGTACTATAGGATATGTATTTACTATTGGTGGGAAAATAGTGAGTTGGATTTTTTGGTTATAAAAGATGTATTATCTATCCACTAAAGAGGTAGATGTATTATGGATATGGCTTCAATTTTTTAGTGAAAAGTTTGGGCACCCACATATGGAGAATTATCTATTTACACATTGCTAGTGTGTCATTCATCTTGCTAAGAATTATGCTCTACATTCAAAGACAAAACACATGCAACTGCACTACCATGTCATTTGATCAATTTTGGATGATGGATAGTTAAAATTGGAAAAGATACATATGAATGATAATCCAACTTATATGTTTACAAATGGACTACAAGGGAGAAGTTAAACTCCTTTATAGCTTTGGTTGGTCTTCTAGACTAAACAAAATAAAAGAACAACATAGTCTAGGGTGGTTTTACATTCCAGTGAGAGCTACAAGTTTATTAGTGTTATGTTCCATCTTCAAGTGGGAGGTTATTATTGTGGAGTCTAATCAGTCTCCACGAAAGAGATTGTTGTTATGTCAAGGGGCAGCACCCAAGGCGGTGTGTTGGGGTTGCACCCTAGGTGCACTTCCTATTGCAATATAGGGCAAGGTCAAGTGGTAGTGCCCTCAAAGTAAAAAATGAGTTTACTATTGTAAAAAGGCATCCGCAATTAATTTTTTCTATAGGACAACATATTCTAGCCCTAACTTTATAAGAAACAAAAATCTATCTAAAATGGCTTAGGATTAGGGATTTTATAATGTATGGGGATTTAGTAGCTTCTTGTAGTGGTATTGAGTCAGAAGGGATTGTAGATTGTAATCAGGTTGAAATCATAGGATAATAAGAATATTGGACTTGTGGTTTGGTGGACATAGCCTAGGAATTAGTTATATGTCTTGTGTTCTCTTCTATGTGCTTTAGTTCTTTGTAATTGTTACCCATTTTTCACCTACTGGATCAAATAGGTAGAGCCATGTTTTGCTATACTGATTTCTGGTTTAAATATTTATGAGCATGCATTTGGTTATGTAAACACTTGTGTTTCCATGTGTATAAGTTACATTTTATGACAAAAAGTAAAACCATCACATAGAGAAAACATATATCACATATCTTTTCCAAAAATATAACCTTTATCTATCAAGTGTTCATTACGTTTCACATAGGTTGTGAAACTAACCAAAGGAAAATAAACTAGAATTCAATCTATGCATATAAATACAAATGCGAAAAGGAAAAAGCATAAAATTAAAAGGTTCATGGGTTGCATCCATTACTTGGAATGACTGGTCATGTTGTTGGTTGTCTACATCTTTGTTTCAGATCTTTGTTAAAGGGACATATCAATGTTTTATTAGAAATTTTTTATTATATTAAATCTACAAATCATAGTTACAAAGGCAAAGATTATTTAAGGGATGACATTCAATGGTTGAAACCTTACAATTTCCATTAAGCATGTCATATCAATTTTCTTTAGAAAGATCATACATTTGAAAGCAAGTGGCTTGAAGGATAGTGTGTTGTTGGGGGAAGATTAATGAAGTCTAAACATTATGTCGGCATTGAAGAGAAAGTATATTCTTTATCACAGAATGACAAAAAGCATAATGTTAACAACAAGGTGGGTAGGCATTAGCATTTAAATGTCATTTCTATTGTAATCAACCTTATTCTAATACTATTAACATGGTATTATTTCACTCAAGTAGATTCAATCAACTTTGGCTCTGCCCCTTCATAAATAAAAAATATTAAATAGTTGATAAATAAAGCATTTGACTATCAAACTAATTGACTATGACATGTAGAGGATGCCACCATACCTAACTAGAATCACTAACATAATACAAATAATTTAGTTCAAATAATCACTAGAACTTCAAATCTAACTGAAAAATCCATTCTACTGACAAGCACATCAAATATTAATAATTGTTGACTAATTGGAGGTCACTGAAATAAATAGCTCAGATTAAAGTTGATAGTTCCAAGATGATTTAAGGTTGGATTCAATTAGTGAGGTAAGGAACACAATAATAGAAAAAATCAAATAAATGGTCACCTTAAAATGTAAAATAATTGAAAATCATATAACTTGATAAATAGTTATTTAATACTTACTAAATCAAGAGTACAAATGTTTAGGAATATTGTTTCTAGAAAAATAGTTGTGTTAAGGGGTGTGAATCCTTTACCCTTATCTTTAAAGTATTGAATAACTTTTATATAGGCTAAGGAATCTTTTCAAGTACATTTTAAAGTAAGTATTGACATGAAAAAGTCATCACTTGGCTTTATATATTATGCTTTATAACTTATATGATATACTTTTAATAGACCTCTTTATTCATTAATCAATGTCTAAAACTTACTAAATTTTAACCATTATCTATGTTTCTCAAAACAAAGTTTAGATTTGAATTAAAAGAAACAAAACTTAAGGAAACTAGTCAACATACAATTTATAACTATTAATTATCTATTAAATCATCATAAGTGTTTGATCCTTCTTTCATGCCACCTTTCACAATGAAGGTCTATAGATAATCAAGATAAACAAGAGAATTCAAGCCTTATACTTACTATTACATATAATATAGCCTCCCAACATAGAGACATAGGTCATAGAATTAAAAAGTGTATTAGAAATGAATCAGATCAAACATCTAGCATTCCAAACATTCATTGAAGTCACATTAGTGGAATTGGTTTTAGCTAAAAAATCAAGCATTCACTACTAAGAAATCATAATAAGAATAGTCGATCATATCAATCTTACAAAAAAAAAGTATGTTTATGTTGGTAGGCTATTGTACATAGATGTAGTAACCCCAACTGGTTATAACTTCTTCAAACACCAAAATCTTCTCTAGTTCAGTTGTTCAACATTTTGTCAAACACTTGGCAAGCAAGCTTTAATACCAATGTAATGTCCTCTTACAAGGAACTAATATGCAAGTGAAATTCTTTGGAATTTTCAATGCAAATACATGGAAACTGATAATCACAACAAAATCATATGCTCAAAATTTGATTATGAATTATCACAGCAAAATCATATGCTTAAAATTTGATTCTAAATTATCACAGCAAAATCATATGCTTATGAAGTACAAAGGTAATAGCGATGCTCAAGAATGGATTTGAATCAAACACAGATACTACAGTGCAGCATCATGCATGTATATTGTAGCAGCCAAAATCTTTTCTCCAATTAAGCACAAAATAGAACTCCTGAATTGAAGCTCTCCTAAATACCAAATTCAATGGATATTTCACCACCTCAAATAGTTGCAACACTAAAGAGTCGACGTTCTCCAATGGTTGACTGAAATTAGAAACCTTAGTTTCTTCTCCCAACTTGATATCAAATGCAATTCACAAAATCAGATGATAAACAATGAAGCTCTCACCTCTATTTATACTTTTCCTTCACCCTTCTAGAAGGAAATAAAATATTTAATAATTGCATTCTCTAGAAGTTTCTCCCTTTCCAATAATTAATGCTCTTTTAGGAAATTAAATTACTAGAAGTTTCCCCCTTCCAATAATTAGTGCACTTGCTAGAAGCTTCTCTCTTGCAATACAACAATTAATTGTGCTTCTAGAAAATTAAATTACTAGAAGCTTCCCCCTTCCAATAATTAATGCCTTCACTAATAAATTAAATTAATTAAATATAAAGTCACTTTTTTTTTCTTTTTTTTTGATTTTATAAGAAATTAATTTAATCAATTTCTTCTTATTTCTCCACTTAGCCTTCAGAGAAGGTAAAGGCTAAGAAATCCATTGATATGCTAAAAATATGGGGACATTACAGTCTGCCCTCCTTGAAATTGCTTGTCCTCAAGAAACTTCAAATTTGGATGCTGCAAAATCTCCTCATTCTCCCATGTTGCATCCTCTACTAGTAGGTTCTTCCATTTCACCAAATACTCCCTTATAGTGTGCCACCTCAAGTTCCTTTCCCTGAAATCAATGATAGCCTCTGGCACTAATATCTATTTTTCCTCATCATCCAAGGGTGGGAGCACTGTAAAAGTAACAATATGATGTCCTAGCATCTTCTTGAGGCATGACACATGAAAAACATTGTTCACCTTGCACTCTGCTAGCAAATCTAGCTCATAAGCCACCTCTCCCACTTTCCTGATAATCTTGAATGGACCATAGTATCATGGCTTGAGTTCCTCGGCACCACTCTTCTTGAGAGAGGATTGATGGTAAGGTTACAACATAAGGTACACCATATCTCCAACCTCAAAAGTTTGCTATGTCCTCTTCTTATCTGCATACTGCTTCTGCTCATTTTGTGCCTTGGTTATATAATCCTTGAGAGTCTTAATAATGTCTTGACTCTTCTGTATCAAATCACCTACACTGGGCATTCTACTATCATTGAAAAGAAGATCCATAAAATTGGGTGCCTCATACCCATACAAGCCCATAAAGGGTGACATCTAAATAGACATGTGATAAGTGGTATTGTAGCAATTGTCACAGAGATAAATCCACTTTACCCATGCCTTTTGTTGCCCTGCTATATAATTTATGAGATATCCCTCCACCCATTTATTCACTATCTCCATTTGACCATCTATCTAAGGGTGGTAGCTAGTACTCAGAGTGAGCTTTGTTGCACACAACCTGAATAGCTCCTACCAAAAGTGATTCATAAACCTCCTATCTTTGTCACTCACAATGCTCCAAGGTAAGCCATGTAATTTGAATATCTCCTTGTAGAAAAAATCTACCACCTATGTAGCAGTGATCAAAAAGAAGTGTGAAAACTTCGTAAGGTGATCAACAACCACACATATGCAATCCCTGCCTTGGGCTTTAGGTAGTCCTGTGATGCAGTCCATAGATAAACACTCCCATTTTCTATTAGGAATCAGAAGTGGCTGATGTAAATCGGCTGGATAGGAGTGTTCCTACTTATTCTGTTGGTAGGTGGGACACTCCCTAACATACTGAAGTACCTTTGCTTTGAGCCCTTTCCATATGAAATGCTCTCTAATTTTCTAGTATGTCTTGTAGAAACCAATATGTCTTGCCATAGGTGAATCATGAAAAGATTTTAAAACCATCCTCCTCACTATTGAACCTGGAACCAAAAATATTTTCCCTTTGTAAATGATGAGCTCCTTCACAAGGGTGTATCTACTGTCCTGAATAGTTCCATCTATGAATCCGGCTGTCCATTCATCCTTTGCATACTTTGCAAGGATCAAGTGTCTCCAATCCTCCCATATATCTATCAATAAACTCAAATGGGACCTATGTGATAAAGCATCAACAACAACAATCTATGTCCCCTTAAAATATGTAATATTAAAGTCATAGGATTGTAACTTGCTCACCCACTTCTGCTGCCTATCATTGAGATTTCACTACCCCAAAAAGTGTTTCAGGTTACTATGGTTAGTTCTGATACAAAATTTTCTACCTACAAAATATTGCCTAAATTTAGCCAAAGCATGCATAATGGCTAACATTTCCTTATCATATATGTTGAAGCTCTTCTCTAGCTCTCTTAATTTCCTGCTCTCATAAACAATAAAGTGCTTCTCCTGCATAAGCACTACTCCAATGCCCTCTGGCTTCCTCTATGCTACTCTAACCTCAAATTCATCATGCCAAAAGTGGTGAAGCAAACCAATGGAACCCATCCAATACATCTCTCTACAACTCCTGCTAAACTCCCATTGATGTGATAACTAACCAAACCATCATGCCAACCGACACCATAGTCATCTTGTAACCATGTACCCATAAGAAAACTTTGTGACGTAGGAGTAGCAAACCCTGTTGGATACATATCAGCATGATGTATAACTGATAGCTGTCCTTGCAAGTAATCCCCCACAAAAAGTTGATTCGGATGCTTGCAACCGCTAATCCCATCTTTCAAAGATGGTGAATAGCCATCCCACAGAGGATGGTATAATTTCAAAACCAATCCATACCGATGCATCATTGAGTCCTCCGTGCATGGGTCAAAAGAAAAGTGATGGGCACTCCTCACTATATATTCGCGGTAAAATGCATGCACCAAACTTTGTTAATGGCTCATTACTAACAACACTTTAATCAAGTAGTTGATCCCTCTAAGTTGAAAAACAAGCTGGCATCCAAAACTAGCTGCATGGAATGAAGTGACAGATTTGCTTCGAGGAGATGGTAAGAAATCAACATGAGATCCATACTCCCAATTAGATAACACTCTGTGAATGCCTTTAGTGGATGATGGAGTAGTGTCATGTACTACCACACAACTCTAAGGAGAATCCACCATTGTGATGCAAGAGCTACTAGTAAATTGTCCTATATCAACTATCATGGTGCTAATCTTAGGAGAACTCGATACAACCAAGGTACTCATCCCAGCTGAAAATTTTGTACCTATTTCTATGATAGATGTAACCACATCCACACTACAACCTGTGGGTATAAGATCCTTATCAACTGCCTCTGTATGTAACTATACTATATTTGCAGTTGGTGGAGACTATGCCAAACTCAACTCCTCTGTAAGCTTCTCAATCTGTAATTGTGACTCTTGAAGCGCCAACTGTGCACTCTGCAACGAGTCCATAGTCACTTCAAGCTCATGAGTGAGCTTATCAACCTTCTCCTCCTTTCCCTACAATGCAACATAACAAATGCAATCCTACTCGAGAAGAAAATCTCTATCTGCAAGTAGTTGTAGGTAATTTTGTTTCATCATTCCAATCGCTTCTCGGAGTGCATGTATCTTTGCAAGGGAAAAAATACTATCACCATGCTCATTTGTCAAAGGTGTACTTCAACCATAGATGGCCAACATTTGATGAGCAACATCAAAATGCTCAACAGTTATGGCAACCATCCTGTCATTAACCTTCAGTTGACTTGCTAAATGATGATCCCCTTGTGATGAAAAATTTCCACACAAATCTTCCAATTTTTCATCCGCATTGTGATATCAGGCTAAATCAATGTCACTCACCATATGATAAGATAAAATTGTGTATGCTATCCTCTATGCACATCTCAAAATCTAGGGTTTTGTTGCTATGCACCTCATAGGACGGGTCAAATGGTGAGGTAGAAACTACTAATATAACAGTATCTTCAAGCACTTCCACTTCCAAGGTGACTGCGTGTCTATCCACATCATGATCTTGGGATTCATTGTCATCAAATGAATTTTTTGATTCATTTTCTAAGGTTTGATTTTTGCTGTCCATAAGGTCAGTTGTATGATGGTCACTAACTACTAGGAATTCATCATAGAGGCTTCTAGATACTATAGAGACCTCTCGTTCCTCTTTCTCTTTGTTATCTGATGTAGTCCTCTTAAAAATGGAAACCTTACATCGTGCCACTTTATCTAGTTTTGCAGGGTCTAAAATAGATTCATTCATCCTTTTTTGATTTTCATCCAACATTTTCAAACTTAGTTTAAGCTTCTCCATATTCTTGTCCCACTGCTTCTAGGTACTTGAAGTAAACATGATTAACTAACTGATTCAATGTCCAATCTACCCAACAGGATGGTAGGTCAATAACTCTGGTACCAATGTAGTAACCTCGACAGGTTATAACTTCTTCAAACACCAAAATCTTCTCTAGTTCAGTTGTTCGACATTTTGTCAAACACTATGCAAGAAAGCTCAGATACTAATGTAGTAACCCCGACTTGTTATAACTTCAACAAATACCAAATTCTTTGCTAGTTCAGTTGTTTGACATTTTGTCAAACACTTGGCAAGCAAGCTTTGATACCAATGTAATATCCTCTTACAAGGAACTAATATGCAAGTGCAATTCTTTGGAATTTTGAATGCAAATACATGGAAACTGATAATCACAGCAAAATCATGTGCTCAAAATTTGATTATGAATTATCATAGCAAAATCATATGCTTAAAATTTGATTATGAATTATCACAAAAAAATCATATGCTTATGAAGTACAATGATAATAGCGATTCTTGAGAATGGATTTGAATTAAACATAGATACTACAACACAACATCGTGCATGTGTACTATAACAACCAAAATCTTTTCTCCAATTAAGCACAAAATAGAACTCCTAAATTGAAGCTCTCCTAAATACCAAATTCAATGGATATTTCACCACCTCAAATAGTTGCAACATTGAAGATTTGACGTTCTCCAATGGTTGAATGAAATCGAAAACCTTAGTTTCTTCTCCCAACTTGATATCAAATGCACTTCACAAAATCGGATGATAAACAATAAAGCTCTCACCTCTATTTATACTTTTTCTTCACCCTTCTAGAAGCAAATAAAATATTTAATAATTGCATTCTCTAGAAGTTTCTCCCTTTCCAATAATAAATGTGCTTTTAGGAAATTAAATTACTAGAAGTTTCCCCCTTCCAATAATTAATGCACTAGCTAGAAGCTTCTCTCTTGCAATACAATAATTAATTGTGCTTCTAGAAAATTAAATTACTAGAAGCGTCCCCCTTCCAATAATTAATGCCCTCACTAATAAATTAAATTAATTAAATATAAAGTCACTTTTTTTTTTCTTTTTTTCTTTTTTTTTTGACTTTATAAGAAATTAATTTAATGAATTTCTCCTTATTTCTCCACTTAGCCTTCAGAGAACGTAAAGACTAAGAATTCCATTGATATTGTAAAAATATGGGGACATTACAATAGAAAATAATAATAAAATCCCTTTCTTTATATGAGAAAAAATTACTAGTACATTAACAAGTTAATAATCAAAACCCTTCTCACATATGATCTCACCTTGAAATTTTGCGCTTCAACTTTAATATTTTATTTACTTTTTCAAAAAATATTCTTTCCATAATTTTGAAATCCCCAAAAATATTAGTGAAAAATCAACTCAAAATTGGAAGATGATGGACTATAAATATAGGATCTAAGTAGTTTGCAATAATTTTATGATAGACACCATACCTATAATGAAATAGAACATGGAACATGGGTATGAGCATTCAGTCGCAGTAATCTGAGTCTCTCAGCTTCTAGATCATAAAATATGTCAACTAGTTCATGAAAAATAGCTTCCAACCATGTAGTGGAAAAAGAATGTGTGAAGCCTTAAAACCAATTGAAATTTGAATGAAATTTTGACACATAAGCATCATTAGATATCTGTTCTCTAATTGTATTAAAATAAATACTGTCACATAACACAAGAAAAATGCAAGTCAGTATGTGATTTATTTAGTAATGCCACACAACACAAGAAAAGTGCAAGACACTATGTGATCTAATTAGAAATACCAAAAAACACAAGAAAAATGCAAGACAATATGTGTTTTAATTAGAATAGCCCTATCAACTACTTATAATTATTTAAGATAAAATGTCTTAACAATTTTTTCCACTAACAATATTGATTCTCATCCAGAAATAAAAAGAGGGTGAAGAAATGAATTGAGAAACACCAAACTCACTTAAAATTGATATTTAGATTCTTCATAAATGAATGTGAAAGAAGAATAGATTATATGATGTACTCTAAACAAAACACATGGATGCATCAAATAAAAAATAAAATAAGAACAAATTACAATGTGTCATGTTCTAAAATGACCTATTTAAAAGAAGTGAAGTCATTGATTTTTTCAATGGGCATTGATCTATTTTTTTTCTCAAAAGTCAGAATGTGTTATTCATTAAAGAAAAAAAAATCATTAATGTGGGCTTTGACATGTTTTTTTCCCAACGATCATTAAAGAAAAATAAATGGATGAATCTGCACTATGGTTTGTTTCTTCCTCAACTGTTATTTTCTGGCAAATTTGAACATTTGAAAAAATGGTTGAATTTGCGCTTTACAGCGACTATAAACAAACATGTGAATTATTGTAATTTTTTCTTCGAAATATAGTTTTTAAATTTTTGTTTAAAAATATTATTTTTTATATTTTAATAGTTTAATATACATATAAATTTATTACTCCTGGTTTTTAAAGGACCAACACTTGTTTTCAATCTTCATTTTGGAATTAATTTACTGATTGGATGTCATATGATGAGAGATATGCTCAAGTTTGCAACCATCTTTTGAAATTTATTTATGGTTATCTTTCCTTTTTCTCATAGATTAGTAATTGCATTTTGTTAAGGTGCAATAGCTATGTTAATAGAAAAATATATTAGGGTAATATATTGAAGGAAATGACAAGGGATAAAAAAAAATTCAAAAAAATTTAACGAGTGCAAATTCTTTCTAAAAACATCATTTAAAAAATAAAACATCTCACACAAATCTAGCCAATAATATAAGGCATAATTTCATTTAAAAAAATCAATAATAGTAATATAGAGTGCAATTTCTTTTCCAAAACATCATTTCAAAAACAAAACATCTCATACAAATTTAGCCGACAATTTAAGGTACAAATTTATTTTTTAAAAATTTAAATATCTCACCAAAACAAACTAATAGTTTGTGACCTAAATTAATTCTAGAAACTAGCAAAATACATTCAAATAATTTAGCAATATGGAATGCAATTTCTTTCACACCAAAGAAAGTCCAAGAGCGACAAATCCCACACAAATTTAGCCAATGATGTAAGGTGTAGATTCATTTCAAGAGTATTTAAATATATCACCAAACTAACCTAATAGTCTAATCCCACAAAAATCAATCTTAGGGAGTGTTCTTTCTTTTCAAAAATACCTCAACATCTCCCACAAATAGTTGAATAATGTAAAGTTTAGATGCATTCCATAGTTTCATTTCATATGACTTCAAAATTTGATAGAATCATAAGGTATCTACTTTTTATTCCTGACACCAATATTTACTTGGAGAATCAAGAATTCATCTTACCTAGAAACCATTTATTTAAATCTTCATTTTCTCAAACTTACTATGCCACATTTTGCAAATTCTATTACAATTATGTAGCACTGATATTCATGTATTATTTCTTTTCATCTTTTACACAATCGCCTCCCATACATTTACAAGTACAAAGATATTTAAATAAGCATCAAAATCTACAAATATGAATATAAAACTTCAATTTTATTAATGCAAATAATGCAAGAAACCAATCCTTAAGGATCATAATTCTACAATAGCTTGCATCACCTACCATGAACTTTCATCCATGAGAACTCTAAATTAAATCGGTCATAGAATGTAAGACTTTTTGCTACATTTTTCAGACATTCTAAAGACATGCCTCCTAGCATTGACATCATTTGAAAACCACCATCAAAGGTCAGACAACCACCTTCCACACTTGAGTCCATTTAACATGTATACCCCGTCTAGAAATTGTATTCATATCCTCAAAAAAGATACTCAAGAATTGACAACCCTTAAGATTAAGACGAATAAAAATAGTGTTGTAAATAATTAGAAAGTTGATTCAGAAGGGAAAAAAAAGTTTGACTCCCAAGAAGAATCTAGGGATATCTAAGAAGCCATGGGGAATATTCTATAGAAAGATGAAGCATTCCTTTGGTTTTGTATCGAGCATCACCTCTCCTGTTAAACACAAATCACTGGCTTAAATAACATTCACATTTGCATCATCTTTAAGCCATGAAGATGATTGAGAAACCAAATCAGGTCAAAAATGGCTGCAATCCTAAATGGGTGAGCTCCAAACTCTACCAAAATAATATTGTTGGGGGTAGATCTATGACATCTGATAATCCGACAGAGGAGCAAAGTCTGGGTATGCTCGATCATGGGCCAATCCAAATCTAAAAGGGAAGGACGCCAAACCACTGAACCATAGAGCACTGTGGGTCTTACTAAGGAATCTAGGAGGGATAGCCTAGACGATGTGTCCTGAAAGTGGTGTCTTATTATATTTCCTTTTATACACAATTTTTTTGCAGTGAATCAATTCAACTAATGTCTTTAAAAGTGCTGAAATTTACTATTAATCACTGCTATTTTTGCATTAGGTAGGCACCCAATCTCTAGTGCAGTCCCTGTTGTTTGAATGCAACTTATTGTTTGCATGTAATGGTGTTTGATTATATAGATTAATATTAATGTGATTTTCATTTCAGTAAAATACAATAAGAGGCTGATGTTCAATGTGGTCAATATTGGTAGAATATTTGAGTTTTAATTTTGAAACAAATGATTGAACTGGCTTATCTTGACTTGAACTATTTTTTATCTTGTACTACTACAACATTGTGGCATAGTGAAAATGACATATTGTCCCACTACTTAGAGAACTTGTACCATATTTTTATCACATATCTAGTAGTTGGCTACATGTCTAGAATTCATAATAGAGAGATCAGCTGTAACTAGTCCATGTCCATTGGATTTTTTAATTTGCTTATACGATCAAGCTATATATGTGTGAACTTTCTGATCTTGGCTTGGACTATTAGTATCTTATATTGCTGCATTGTTATGGAATATAACTCTTAGCAATATTGTCCCACAAGTCAGAGCACTACTTGCATCATATTTTTATTATAGGAGTTGACCATATGCTTAGAATTCATACTAGAAAGGTCAATTGTGACTAATCCATATTTATTGGATTTTTCATTCCACTAATGTTATCAAGATATATGTGTATTTCATATCCTCTACAAGCATTAGGTATGAATAAAATTAGTGTTTCAACTAAATAAAATAGTAGAAGACAATGAGTAGATGCTCTTGAATATATTGTATTGGGACAGCCCAATGATGAAGTTGATATACATTTGGAATTTTCTTATCATCTTTATTTATTTCAAAATAGTTGATGAACTCTATTTGATGTAGCATTGTATCTTCAAGAGAAGCAACGATTCCAAAAATGCCTTTTTTTAAATCTAGTTAGATCTATTTTAGTGGAAGTGCTTTTGATGCTACATGTTTAAGTTCCCTATCTAAAAGATGTAATTTGGGCCTTGGAACCGAGTACCTATAATGTTCCCTTAATTAATAGTTTTTGATCTAAGGCATATAACTACAATTGTTTTAACATATGTTTCTCTTTCCTTAAGAACATGAGATTATGACATAGGAGAGAGTTCCTCTTAAGGACCATATAATCCTTGCAACCTAAGTAATGCCTCCCTTAAAAAGAAACAAATCAAAGTAAAAGACATCATGGATATAGTTTCCTTGCACAACAAGCTAAAACCAAATATATGTTATAGGAATCAAACACAATAGTTTCTAGAGAATACTATGACACCACTACATGCATAGAATAATAATTCTTTTGAATACCTACCAAAAATAAAGATCTGACAAAAGTTAGTTTGCAATAACTTTGTTGGATAATAATTCAACATGAATTTAGAGATTCATGTAGTAGACAGGAGAAGCATGGAACAAAAAATAAATGCAATACAATATATTAAAATTGAAAACAAAAGTGAAAATACAAAAAATCACGTTCTTCCATCCTTATTTTCAACTTCCAACAATGTTATTTGTAACAAAACCCAAGTAGGTTTTATTGTGTTTTCCTACCAAAATAGAAGATTGTCACAAAATGAAGTACTAAGGGAAATAAAATAAAAAGATTGAGATCAATTAGAACTAAAAGTTAGAAACCATATCCACCATCCCCTAGTGGAATTCTTGAGAATAGTGCAAAGATGTAATTAATTTGCTCATTCCAATGCCAAGAAAATTGTACTATATGTTCTTTGCATCACTTAAAAAACCTAGTTATATTGTATTATAATTTTGATTGTAGATATACCAAATGCATATGTAAAGATACAAACATAATCACATAAATATTATCATTTGAGAAAAATGGCTTTCCTTGCCCGTGTTGATATATTTATGTATTAACTAAGGAACTAGATCTTAAAACCTTTGACCAAGTAGCCTTTATTATGGAACAATTTTTTATAGAAAGTTTCACTTCCTATGAATTTAATTCTTGTTAAAATGTATTTTGTAAACTCAAAGAAAGGAAACTCTATCAAAGAATATATGTACCTTAACCAAACACAATAATTTAGAGAATACTATGACACCACTACATGCATAGAATAATAATTATTTTGAATACCTACCAAAAATAAAGATCTTACAAAAGTTAGTTTGCAATACCATTATCGAATAATAATTCAACATGAATTTAGAGATTCATGTAGTAGACAAGAGAAGCATGCAACGAAAAATAAATGCAATACAAAATATTAAAATTGAAAATATAAGTGAAAAGAAAAAAGATCACATTCTTCCATCCTTATTCCCAACTTCAAACAATGTTATTTGTAACAAAAATCAAGTAGGTTTTATTGTGCTTTCCTACCAAAATAGAAGATTGTCACAAAATGAAGTACTAAGGGAAATAAAATAAAAAGACTGAGATCAATCAAAACTAAAAGTTAGAAACCACATCCACCGTCCCCTAGTGGAATTCTTGAGAATAGTGAAAAGATGTAATTAATTTGCTCATTCCATTGCCAAAAAAATTATACTATATGTTCTTTGCACCACTTAAAAATTCTAATTATATTTTATTATAATTTTGATTGTAGATATACCAAATGCATATGTGAAGATACAAACATAGGGTAGTGTAAATATTATCATTTGAGAAAAATGGCTTTCCTTGCCAATGCTGATATATTTGTGTATTAACTAAGGAACTAGATCTTAAAACTTATGACCTAATAGTACCCTTTATTATGGAACACAAAATTTTGGAAAGTTTCACTTCCTATGAATTTAATTCTTTTAAAATGTGTTTTGTAAACTCAAAGAAATAAAAATCTATCAAAGAATACATATGCCTTAACTAAGCCATGAAAATGTCTAAACTATTTTTATTGGACAACTTTATGAAGTGTGGAAGACTTGCAAGTCTTGGTATACTTAAATCATACTTAAATCATATCATAATAATTTTCTGGTGAAAACATTTTTTGATGTTTCATCTCCCTGATCATAAATATGAAAAAGTTTCCTTATATCCCCAAAAAAACCATAGACATAACACCTAAGCATCAACCCATATATTTGCAAACTTAGCCAAAACAAAAAAGGAGACACTAGACTATTAATGATAGAACCACTTCACAACGTCCTCTCTGGAGAAGTTGGGAAATCCTTTCCCACCATTTGGCTTCACTACTGACATAGTAGCACTAGAACTATCTCCACTTGAACATTGCCAATGATGACACGTCCACCCCTGCAACTACACCTCCTTGCCTCAAAGCAATGCCCTCACTGTTTGAAATCTTTCAAGCCGCTACACTACTGACCTTTTGTACAGACACAAGAAACTAATGCCTCACCACTAGCTGTCTGACCTCCACAATTGGGACTATGGATTTATTGGTGGTGGCCTTCCTTTTTCACCTTCCACCCAACAAGCCCTACACATGATGCAGTTAATGAGAAATCATAAACTCTAGCAACAACTTCCACCCCTCCTTCACTTTTGGCAAATGCATTTGTATGAATTGTAGATGACCACTCTACTTGTGGTTCAAGCTCACCCTCTCCCACTCCTATCTAAATCAAAAGACCATCTCCCATGTGCACTCACACAGGTATGTGTAGGATCATGGTCAACCAAACTATGGCCTTAAGTGGCAGTGAATAACCAACCAATTAGGGTTATTTTAACTTGACACATAATTTTAAAGTAGTTATGGTCTCTATATAAAAAAAATTGTAAACAAAGAATCTATAGGAAATTAAATGTAGTTTATGAAATACTAGGCCTTATCTTGAGAATAAATTATTTGATTTGTCAAAGTTTTGGATTTTAATGCAGTACTGCAAACATTTCACGGCAAAAATAAAAAGTAGGTGTATGTCTGACTACCTTAATCAAAATCAAATGATAATATTTTAAAATATAATTATAGATATAAAAAGTAGACTCATGCTAGGATGTGAAGCATATTTTTGGTTATTTTTTATTCCAAATAAATAATTAAATATGAATTTCCTACTGTAACTTTTCATAATAAAAAAACTCTCGTGTCTAACCACCTTAACTAATTGAAAACTTTTAATTTTTTTTTTCTTAAACTAGGCGAAGCATAGAATGTGATATAACTTTTGGATTTTAAAAATGCTATACCATTTGAAAGTTATAGCTATTTTTCAATCAATATGTCAATTAGCAATTTATAGACATCTTCATTAAAAATTAACTAATAAATACTCATCGTACTAATAATTTGATAGTAATTATATTGATGGAATCTTGACAGTGTTATAAAAAAACCTATTTCGTTTCATGAAATTTGGATGAAAAAATATTGTTAGATGGCTACTCAAAGTCTGAATGCCATAGAAACATGTCTCAAACATGATTTTTGAGTTAATCAAAGAGGTTTCGTAAATACCAAGCCTAATAGGGTACCCAAAATGTAGTGGCAAAATAAAAATCTTCAAAAATTTAGAAGGTGAGAACTAGTTATACATTTTAAACAAAAAGTTAAAAAACATATTTAAATATGTTTTCACATTTAAGATATAATGATATTTGAATATTATTATTTTATTTAATATTATATAATAAATTTTATTGTTATGATATTATATATGATATTAAATATGATTACATAATATATTAGGATCATACTATTATATATTAATATATAATAATATATATTATCTATAATATTATAATATATTATTATTATTATTATATTATTAAATATATATTATTACATATATTACTATAATATATTATTACATAGTTATAGAAATTATCACATAGTATTATATAGTTTATAAAATTACAATATGACTGATTACCCTATATTGTCCCTAAGGGTCCTAGGACCCCTAGGGACACATGTCGCAATGCAATGGGTCGAATGGGGTCGTGGGCTAGCCTAAAACCCCATTCAACCCATTACATTGATTACCTATGTCCCTAGGGGTTGTAGGACCCGTAGGACCCCTAGGGACACATGTCACCATGCAATGGGTCAAATGGGGTAGTGGGCTAGCCCAGGATCCCATTTGACCCATCCAATCGATTACCCTATGTCCCTAGGGGTCCTAGGATCCCTAGGGACACATGTCACCATGCAATGGGTCAAATGAGGTTGATTACCCTATGTCCCAGACACATGTCATCATGCAATGGGTTGAATGGGGTTGTGGGCTAGCCGACAACCCCATTTGACCCATTTGATTGATTACCCTATGTCCCTAGAGGTCCTAGGACCACTAGGGACACATGTCATGATGCAATTGGTGAAATGGGGTCATGCGATAGCCTACAACCCCATTCAACCCATTCATCGATTACCCTATGTCCTTAGGGAGGACACATGTCACGATGCAATGGGTCGAATGTGGTTGTGGACTAGCCTAGACCCCATTCAACCTATATGATCAATTACCATATATCCCTAGGGGTCCTAGGACCCTTAGGGACACATGTCACCATACAATAGGTTGAATGGGATTGTGGGCTAGCCTATGACCCCATTTGACCCATCCAATCAATTACCCTATGTCCATAGGGGTCTTAAGACCCTTAGGGACACATGTTGCCATGCAATGGGTCAAATGGGATCGTGGGCTAGCCTACAACCCCATTCAACCCATTGCATAAACTATCCTATATCCCTAGGGGTCCTAGGACACCTAGGGACACATGTCACAATGCAATGGGTTGAATGGGGTTGTGGGCTAGCTTACAACCCCATTTGACCTATTTCATCAATTACCCTATGTCCCTAGGGGTCCTAGGATTGCTAGGGATAGATGTCACCATGCAATGGGCCAAATGGGGTTGTGTGCTAGCCTACCACCACATTCAACCCATTGCATTAATTACCCTATGTACCTAAAGGTCCTAGGACCCCTAGGGACACATGTCGCCATGCCATGGGTCGAAGGGGGTCATGTACTAGCCTACAACCCCATTCAACCCATTGCATCAATTACCCTATGTCTCTAAGGGTCGTAGGACCCCTAGGGACACATGTCACAATGCAATGGGTTGAATGGGGTCCTATGACTCCATTCAACCCATATGGTCAATTACCTTATGTCCCTAGGGGTCCTAGGACCCCTAGGGACACATGTTGCCATGTAATGGGTCAAATGGGGTCATGGGCTAGCCTATGACCCCATTGCATCGATTACCCTATGTCCACCCCTATGGACACATGTCACCATGCAATGGGTTGAATGGGGTTGTGGGATAGCCTACGACCCCATTCGACCCATTGCATCGATTGCCCTATGTCCCCTAGGGAGCCCTAGGGACACATGTCATCATGCACTACATCGAATGGGTTGTGGGCTAGCTCATGACCCCATTGGACCCATCCGATAGATTATCCTATGTCCCTAGGGGTCCTAGGACCCCTATGGACACATGTCATCATGCAATGGGTCGAATGGGGTCGTGGGCTAGCCTATGGCCCCATTTGACCCATTGCATTGATTACCCTATGTAGGACCCCTAGAGACACATGTCACTATGCAATGGGTTGAATGGGGTTGTGGGTAGTCGACGACCCCATTTGACCCATCTGATTGACTACCCTATGTCCCTAGGGGTCCTAGGACTCCTAGAGACACATGTCGTCCGATTGATTATCCTATGTCCCTAGGGGTCCTAGGACTCCTAGGGACACATGCCACCATGCAATGGGTCGAATGGGGTCACATCGGCTATTCGGCCCATTGCATCAATTACACTATGTCCTTAGGGGTCCTAGGACTCCTAGGGACACATGTCGCCATGCAATGGGTCGAATGGGGATGTGGGCTAGACTACGACCTCATTCGACCCATCCGATTGATTACCCTAGCTTATGATCCCATTACTATATAATAAGAATAATAATAATATTAATAATAATACTAATACTAATGCTAATAATAATGATAACAATAATAATACATTACTGTATTATACACTATTAATGATAATAATATATGACTATATGTTATATAATAATAATATATTACTAGATTATATAATAATAATAATCGTATATTACTATATTATATTAATAATAATAATATATTATTATTATATTATATAATAATAACTACTAATATATAATATATACTATTTTATATTTCCCACACTAATTGATTTTATATACTAATATGTACTAGTATATAATAGTTGTTCATTTCACACACTTTCCCAATTGATTTCCCTCCAAATTTTGCACAATGATTTCGAGTACTTGATATCATATCGGTATCCAATCTTGAATTAGATACTCGATATGAGATCAAATACCTAATTTGGGATCAGGTACCTGAATTTTTTTATTGGCAGAATTTTCCCAAAATATTCTCTGTTACCACAGACTTGACAATCACAATTGTTTTTGCCATTTTCATGGGTTTGGAGAAAAAAGTTTGTTTGAGGCCATTCGACTAAAAATGTTGGTACAAGATTTGATTAGGTGTCAAGTTTTGTTGTCTGAATGGGGAGCGGTAGTCATCGAAAGGCTAAACGGAAAAGGAAGATATCAAATGAAGACATTGCAACATATAGAGAAAGAGACAAGGTAAATCACCGAAGGAAGAGATAAGGTATGTTAAATGTGAATCAAGTTGATGATGTTTTGATCGAAGGTGAAATCATAGAGTTAGAAATGAATATGTTCAATTGGGGAATGAAAATGTACCAATTGATTTTGATAATACCAAGATTGAAAATATGGAGAATGAAAATTTACTAGTTCATAATGTAAATGTCATGATTGACCATGTCAAAAATGAAAATATAGAGGAACACTACATATCTCCTAATTATAATTGAAATGAAGGTCCTAGAACACCAAAATGGATAATTGAAATTGATGATTATGGGCTTCAAGACTATACGATGTTTTTCGGCAACAAGATAGTGGTTGAGATATGTTAATTTTTTATGCACTTATTAAAGATGCCAAAGATGAGATCTATGCTTTCCAAATCTAAGATTCGTGTCAATTAAAAAATGAGAAAAAATTCCATTATTGTGAAGAATCTTTTTAGTACTCTCAATAGCATTGAGAAAAATAACAGGAAGAAGGATAAGAGAGCTACTTGAAGGGTTATTACAACCTCTATGGTAAGTCATCATTTGAGAAAGGGTAGATATATGAGACAAACTTGTATTGACTTGAACCTAAATCACACTACTTTGAGAAAATCACTTACTGTAAGGAAACTTGGCAACAAAGAATATAACCGTTTCCACATAACCCATAATAGATCTGAAATAAATACGGAATTAAAATCCACATGCAAGAGAATAGACAACATACCCATAAAATTGTGACACAAGATATACCCTGGGAAACCCTCATTGAGGGAAAAACTCGGCCTCCAAAAGCATCCATCACCATGTATTATTCAGCAAAAATACCATTTCCATACAACCATGGAAGCCTTCATGGCCATAGCCACAACCGAGCAAACTATGTGAACAAGCATGAATCCACACATCCCATGCCATGCTTTCAACCTTCACAAATGCTCCCTTGGCTAACTTGTCAAGCCTTGTCTCACTCGACTCTTACCTTTTGTCTTCTCCTTGTCACTCTTACTCTCTACAACAACTACCCTTGTGGTTGCTTATATAGTAGCAAATCCCACAAAACCACTAAGTGGTATTACATAAACCATGTGCTAAAACCATGTGCTACCTAACCCACTGACCCCACATTCAATATTGGGCATTTAATTCTTTTCCCCAATATTAAATAATTACATGAAATATTTTCACAATGTTACAATACAACTCATCAAGAATATTCCATGGGAATCTTTACATGTTGTATGTCCATCTAGGTACAACATTACATAATCAATAAAATAAAATAATAAAATAACAATATTATGCAATGTGTGCAACACCCATTATCTCAACACTTACTAGACGAGAGATAATTGATGATCCTCTTCAAAATGATACATGGGGAGACTTCCACACTTTGACAAGAAGCTAACTGATGATGTGAAGCAAAAAAGTACACAGTTTTGGCACTCTAGCTCAAGAGTCTCACCCAATGCTAAAGATGTGTTGAAGTTGATAATTGACATTAGAGACCACACAACACATCCTAAACATTATTTGGAGGTAAGTCAAACAATGTTGTTCAAAGAATTTAGAGAGAGTCATCCAAGATTGCATATATCACAAAGGGCTTTTGAATCCTTGAAGCCATTTATTGTATGCCACTTAAAATTTGAAATACATGTTACAAATATCCTATGGAGTTTTTTATGCATCATGAACTATTATGCTTCATTTGTTCTACTTTTCATAGTAAAGAAATTTTGGAGAATTGTGGTGCTAGTGGGCTTCCAAAATCATCAAGAGACTTGCTAGATCAATTTTTATGTCCTAGAGTTGATAGTTGTTTCTTTTATAGAAATACTTTCTTAAATGAGAAGTGTTCATAATGTGGTGGCTTATCCAAGTTTGACACATGTTTCTATGAGGGGTGTGAATAAGATCTTGGGAGGAGAATAGTGAAAAAAATGGTATATGAAATAGTGAAATACACATTGAAGAGTGGAGGTGAGGGCTCTATATGTGAATTCATTCCAAAAGAAATTAGTTTGGCTAGTTTTATTTCAGATTTCAAGACAAATGTTTTTTACAAGTATGCAAGGTATAATCATAGGTCTCAATGGTTGGATCATCAATTTAGAATTTGCAAGGAGGCTTTTCTCATTGGCACTATAATATTAGTTGTTGACTTTGAAGAGAACTACACATTGCAGCCCCAAAATGAGACACAATCTCAGTATTACAGCTCCATTCATATTGCTAATTTTGTCTACATAACACATAGACATGCTCCTGATAGTGCGGAAGATAATCAAAATATTATTAGAGAGTACCATTTTTACATGAGTGATGATGGATCTCACTCTCACAAGTTTGTACAACATTATTTCAAGAATTATTTTAATTTCTTATAGGAGCATGACATTGGTATGGATAGACATATCATTTGTTCAGATAATTACATAGGTCAATTCAAGAATGTTCACATGTTTTATTGGTTGTGTAGGATGCACGTAGAGAGGGGGGCACCTCATATTTGGAGTTTTTTTTGAGTCTAACCATGGGAAAGAGAAACATGATGGAACAAGGGCATGTGTGAAGAGAGCTCTAATTAAGGAGCAATTGAAGATTTAAGGAGAAAAGCTTCTTGATGCTCGTAGCATTGTTGATTGGTGTAGTTCAACATTATCATAGGGGGGAATCTTTATTTAGTAGTACACAGGTTCTTTTGGTTGGTTGAGGAAAGGTCCATAGGTGTTAGATCACACTAGTACATTTGGGCTCATTTTTTGACCATTATTGGTCAAATTTTCAACCAACCTACTGGTTTGTTGAAATTTTGACCAATACATTGGTCGAAAACTTTCAAAATTGTTGGCACAATTTCTACCAAGAATTTATCAAAATTTCAACTAATGCTGGTATAAAACTACACAACATTTGTCAAAATTTCAACCAGTGCTTGGTGGAAAACTGCCAAGCATTTGTCAAAATTTCGACCAATGCTTGGTAGAAAATTGCCAAGCATTGGTTGAAATTTTGACCAACACTTCGTTGAATTTTTTTTGAGGCTCACACTTGTTGAGGTCCACTTTAGCGATGGCCCTTCATGTGAAATTGAATTCATACATTTTTTTTTAATGATAACATATAACAACAATTATAAAATAGTGGAAGCAATAACATATATTCATACATAAGCAACACATAAACATATTACATTCCTTTAGGATCTCATGACGTTAAATCACATTTGAATATAATTAATATTAAATCTAATAAATAACACATCCACATTAAAGATTAACAAGAAGTTCAAATCCATTTAAATAATATACAATTGTCCCGAATACCCCTTGGCAATAATCAAAATGCAGAATCATCCACTGTACATGTCACAGGGTATGAAAGCTTGAAAGAATATACATTATAAAATAGATCACATCATCTCTTTAAGATCCGTGAAATTAAAATGCAATACAATAGGTATGACCATCCATCATAGTACGCAAAGATAGAATGAAAGGAAATGCAGAACAAGGAACTCCAGCCATGACATTAGTTGACGGATCTCAATGGTAAAAGTAAAAAGCACTACCACCCAACCTTGTGGTAACCCAAGAAGGTCCACTCCCACCACATTGAGGAGATAGTCTCAAGTCCCAAATAGGATAACAAACTCAATATTCAAAATCTCCGACCACGTTGAGGAGATAGTCTCAAGTCCCAACTAGGATGACAAACTCAAAAGTCAAAATCAACATCTAAGTCAAGAAAAACCTAAAAGAAATCTAACTCAAAGGTACCAAGATATAAACAACATCTAAACCCAGAGGCAAACAAAGACACGTAGGGAATCTACTATGCAAGTAGGCAAGTGTCATCGCATGAGTCAACTCTAAGGTTACCCTGGCATCCTTACTAGACTCTAGCCCCCTAGTGACTCTATGTGGCACTAGTATCCTTTCATATTGACCATGCATACTAACGAAGCAAGGTCACAACCAAACATCATCTCTACTCCCATCCTAGTATGTACTAGAACTCAAGGCATGGACGAGGAAAGGCAATGAATCTTGTTAATTCATTTTACTCTGATTTAATGTAATGTTATCACTTATTTAAACAAGCTACAATGGGTTACCCAAGAAACTTCTTTGGGCTCTAACCTCCATTGCAAGTCACTGCCTGACATTACATACATATAACATTTCCTAAGCTCATAAAAGTACAAATCAAAGAATCATAGTTTTCATCTTAGCCATATACAAGTGACTGGAAAGCATCAAAAGACAATTCACAATAACACCTCAATTCTTCACAAGTAGCTGGAAAGCATCCAAAAATAATTGATCAAAGACTCAAAGGTTAAATTAGATAGGTCACACCATTCACCTTAGTTTCACACAAGAACACTAGAAAACAATAACAATCAATAGATCAAAACTCCTCATAGAGCATACAAGACACATTACCATGGTTGAGTATAAAATATTGAGATCAAAACATCATCATGACATTACAAAAAAATAGAACTCCCAAGCCTCTGGTAAACATCCTGATTTGGTCAAAGCACTAAGTTAACCCGAAACCCAACATAGAAGTAAACATTCAACAAACAGTGTAGTTTTGTAGTTCTATTTGATTTTGAAAACACATAGTTTGAGTTCATTACAATGCAAGTTTTCAATTTTCCCTTTACAACTTAACCCATTTCCCATTTAAAAACAAATTGCACAATTACCATTAACTTATGAAAATACAAAAGCCTTTATTAAATATCATAAAATAATTTAAATAGTAATTATTTAATTATTAGATAATAATTATCAATCATTTAATAAAATTATTACGGGATCATTAATAATCATAACTATTAAATAATAACACAATACCCTTTATATCTTACACTCATTAACCAATACTCACTATTAATTAAATTTAATTAAACTACATTAATCAAATGAATTAGTATTTACTAACAATAATAAATAATTTATTAATTATTAATAAATTTAAAATTAATAATAAATAAAAATTTATAAAAATTCAATTAAATAATTTTTTGTTTTTAAAAAATATTTAATAATAAAAAAAGGTGGGTGGGTTGGTAACGTTTTTAAAGGTCCACCGGCCTACAACATCCCTACTACCACATCGTCCTTATTGTCACAGCAGCAGTACGATGTATTGTTGCTACTATAGCAATACGCTGTGCAACAACAACATGTACGTTGCAGGAGACAAAAAGGGGGAGGTGGGATGTGGTAGCCCGCCTCCTCTAGTCCAATTTTTTTATAAAAAAATAATTATATTTTTATTTATTTATAAAATCAAACAAAACAAAACGCCCCTTCCCAATAATTTTTTTGTATATATATATATATATATATATTAGAGAACTCTGCAAAATACTTTGATAGGGAAAACCCAATAAACCAATCGATTTTGCATTCTAAAAATTCAATTTATTTTCAAAACCCTACTCGATTAAAATACTCAGTTGTTAAAATTCAGAGAACAAGGGTTCTAAAAACTCCATCTCTCGAATATAGATAAATTTGATAAAAATAACAATAAAATTTACCATGAAAGATTGATCTTAATTAAAACTTGGAAAATAGATTTATCAAACATGAAGAAGATAGGAAATTCGAGGAACATAAATCACTATGTGAATAAATCACAAGATTCTACCTGAATTTGATGCTAATATGCAAAGGCACGAAGCACACGCGAAATCATCTTTCTTCTGAAACCCTTCTTTTTGAAAATCCCTTCTTCAAAATCCTGGTCCCTGTAAAATGAGCTCTAGATCTTTGATAAAAAGTTCTCCACTAAATTTGGGTCTCTGATTATGCAATCACATGAGGTAACTCCTGATCAAATTATTTTTAATATTTTATTACTTTTTAAATATTCATGCACACTTTTTGCAATTCAAAATATCTTTATTAAATTAATTTCTCTTTCTCTCTTTAATTAATTTTTGAAGCATTTTTGATAAAAATATTTATTAAGTAATAATAATATTTAGCATTTATTTAAAAATGATCTCATAAATTTATTATTATTAAATTAAATAAATATTATTATGCTCTAAAATTAGAACTATAATTTTATCTTTAAATTTAATTCTTTTATTTAATTAGTTCCTCAATTAATTAAGTATAATTAAATATTGAACTTAATAATTTTTCATTAAATTAAATCATTAATTATTCTTTTAGTTTGATTTAATTAATAGAAAAATCACCATAGACCCACAAGATGAACTATGAAAACCCATCATAAAATACAACATACAAGATCAAACTCAAGGGTTATAACCACAAATTTATGTCATATGATGAATTCGAAAGGTAAGCATGTCAGATACTTGCCCTACTTTTTAGGACAAATGATTTTAAGGATAGGATTTAGACTCAAGAATTATCTCCCTTCTCTTACCAATGAGATAATGCGATAGGGTATGCTCATCCTAGCAATTTAGAGAAGTTGATACCCAGTACTTGCAATCTGCATAAAATCCATGCATGTACAAACACATATTCTAAACAAAATATGCAATGGTAGGAAGTGGTGCATCGTGTATCCTAACTAGCTAGTGACTATGACTCCATTCCTCAACCACATCAGATACATCAAATGTAAAGAAAACATACAGGTAAACCATACACATGCAAGTATGGGGTAAGTATCCATAGAACAAATATATAAATAATCCATCTAACTATCATTGTGAAATAATTGGAATCATTGTAAACAATCATCATCAAAGTGTAATCATGCATACATGAAATAACTAGTACCAAAGTAATCTCATCATATAGTCAACTAAGTATGAAAAAATATTTAATAATCTGAAAATCAAACATCGCTAACCATCAAACATAACATAAGTTGGCCTAAAAGAGTTTGGTCAATAATAACTGAAAAGCAAGCTAGGGGTAGGCAGTACAGAACACTAGTGTAGTTCGTGGCTCTTTAGTTGCAATACCTTCTTTCAAGCTTCTTAAAATATGTGCAACTGCCTTTGACCATTCTTCTTCATCTAAATCATCATAAGTGGCCAATGGGTACAACCTTCTTTAGACACACTAGATTTTAGTTCAAAGGAAGAATTACCTATTAGCAATTTTCTTTTCTTTTGGATTAGTAAAGGTTGATGTCACTTAATTTCTTTTCCCTTCTTTTATTTCCCATGCTCTTTACATAACTTATCAAAATCCTGAATGCATTTGTCCACCCTAATTACCTCCAATTATATTTCATCATAGAAATGTAGGAGCTTCTTACTCAGCCTTTGATTTTCAAAATTCAACAAAATTCCCCAAATTTTCACCCTTTTCATTATCTTAGAATTATGATCATATTTTCTGATGATGTCCTCTTTAATGTTAAATTGGTGATCATATCTTGCAATAAAAGACTTTATGTGACCCTCGAGACTAGATTGACTGGATTTGTCACTTTGTAATCCAATATTATGTTGATCCCTATGTCATGTTGTCTATTAGTGTCAAACACTTAGTCATATAGTTGGTCGATCATCACTACAACCGAGCCATCCTATACATGTTGAGCCTTGTAATTAGACTTGTATATATTTAATGTATGAACTGAGTAGTAGTGTCTATTGAGTAAGTCTATGGTCATCGAGTACTCCAATAAATGTCGAGTCATCAAGAAGATAGTTCATGTCGAGCGTATAGATGTCAAGTCAAATGGTATAAGCCAAGTATGTGAATTCCTAGTGTCAACATGCAAAATAGTTATGACTGAGTTTCAAAATGTTCAAGTGTCGAGTAAACCAATTTAGACATAATTGTTTGGAATGACACAAACACCAAGATAAAACATTTTTGTTGATATGGATATGTATTTTTTTTAAGGAGTCAATTACAAAGATGATCACATGTTCTATTATGGATCACTAATCCTTATGCAAGGTGGTTAGCCAATCAAAAAATTGAAAGGACTAAGCAACAAAAGAGAGAGATCTAGATCATTTATTTTTGACCTGGAAACTTCTATAGATGGTTATAAGAAGAGGAACCAAACCCTAATTTTGTACGTATGGATGCGTAAGAGAGAGGTTTCAAGTTTGTATGCTAGAGGTGAAGTGTGAAAGGAAATAAGACATAGCGATTGAGAAAAGCAATGAGGACAAAATACATATATATTAGATTAGAGATCATATCAGAGATTGTAAAGAGGAGATTTGTTATCACCATTTGAATTGCAAATTGAAGGATCATGTATTGATACATTCTAGCAAGTGTTTCAGGGTAAATCTCTTAACAGAGTGGTCCTAACAGACCTTTTTAAATCTCTTAACAAAGTGCTTACTTAGTTGTAAGTTTTAAATCCTTTAATTAATGTGGATTGTATAAGTCTTGTAAGCTCTTAACAAGGAAGACCCCTCACATGATAGATCATCAGAAGTCATCAAATGTGTAGCCCTAATAGGAAAATCCTCCCCTAAAGATGTAGGTGTTGCCCCAATACTAGATGCCATAATGTATGATGTAAAGATGTATGCCTATAAATATCTAAGATACAAGTATGACAAAGATATATGTACATGCATATACACACATATACATACAATATAAATATAAATAATCAAGTTTTAATTTAAAACATATATGTACAACATTATGTATGCATTATTTAATCAAATCTAAGTTAAAAAACTAAAAAATATAGATAATTTTAAAACACGTATATATATCAGCAATGCATTGCATATTTATTTGAACACAAAAATTTACATGTGTGATAAAAAACTTGAAGTTAATTTGAAACTAAGTACAAATAAAGGTTATTTACTAAACTTGAGCAACTAAGTTAACTAGAGGTTTGAATTGATTTTCTAGGTTTGATGTAGACGGAACTTAACTAGGCTATATGTATTTGAACATCTAAGTTGACTCTAAATTTTGTGTTGTATATCTTTTGAAATTAGTTTATTTTTAGTTCTAAATTTGAACAACTAGGCTATTCTAGTTTAGTTCTACTTGATATTTGACTATGTTAGTTTTATATCTTAAAAGTTAGATATGTTATATTATAGGTTAGTAAGCTAACTTCTTCTAAAATATAATTAACTAATATTAATCTATGTTAACTATGCTTAATCTATGACTATAATTAACTATGGTTAAATTTGACTATAGTTATCTATATTTAATCTATGTCTATGATTAACTACATTAAATTTCAAGACTATAGTTGTCTATGTTGAATCTACATGTATGGTTAGTTAGATTAAATTTGACTATAATTTTCTACATTTACTCTACCAATATTTCATCTACCACCTACATTTTTAAAAAGTTGTTACACACACCTAGTGGCATTTTCCCACAAACACTCTTTATCTACCACTATAAATAAGGCCTCGAGGACTCATTTCAGGCAATGAAGTATTTAGGAGCGAGCCTTGGAGTCATAAAGTTTTAGCTTATAGAAAAGTCTCATAGAATCTAATAAGGCCATAGGGAGTATGCTCTATCTCTTATGAGATATCAAAACAAAATTGGCTTTCATGACTCATGTTCTCATTTTGTAATGTTATATTTCAAATATTAGTAGAAAGAAGTCATAACCATTTGGTGACTAGCCTTCTCGCTACTCATCTCAAGCTTTGTATCTATTTGTACATTTCATTTTGTCCAATTACCCATTATATTCATTTGCCTTTCCTTGGCATGTACCTCACTTGATCATTCCACATAAGTATTTCATTGTCTTATACATACATACATATATATATATATATATCAAACAAAATTTTCTTTGTAAATATTCATTTTAGGCTTTATATCTACTTCTAGATTTTGATATTGCTTTTGAAATTAAAAGCGACCAAAAACAAGGGGGTCGGCCCTTAAAACCAAAATGCTGGTAACCAACACATCACTAGCAATAATCAAAAGAGAACATTACTGAAATGAAAGCAAACTAAGAAGTAATTTAAACACAATATTTATACCCAAACTTCTAACCAAAATACTACTATGAATAGAAACAACTAAACTATAGTAGAAGTCCATAGAGTTAACTATACTACTAAAATTCACAAAAAAATTGTTGGCATAGTCAAGCCAACCCAAGTCTGAGTAAGAGCTGGATACCAGCAAACCAAGTAACAACATAATTAACATAAAACAACTAGGATCCAATGATCCTTTAAAACTATAGACTTATTTCAAAAAAATTTCCTTTCCCTTCCCTGCCAAAAGAACCCGGGCCCAATCATCAACAAGAAACTTAAAGAGAAGCTTATGATCCTCCATGTCCATCCCTATTTCTTCTTTCTCCTGGCCCAGCAATTGGAGGATGGTGGCAACAACATGAGTGACCTTTGGGGTGAATTTAGAGAACGTAGAGAATCCTTCTTCTAAAACATTATCCCTTTGATTTAGGTGGGCAATCACCTTCGTTTACTTCTCGACCTTCTCTTTGTTTTTAGTTCTCACCTTTTTAGCTTCCTCTTTAGCTTTTTCCACCTGGTTATCATCCTGCAAGACCTTTGGGTTAGTATAAACCTTGGATTTTTCCTTGACTGGGAAGGAAATGGTAATGGGGGAGGTATCAAATTTGTTACTATCTTCACAGAAGGTAATGGGTTGTAGGGTGAAGCTGGCAAAAACATCGGTAGTCTCCATAGTGATGGCATTTCTAGGCAACTCTTGAGTGTTCCCTACAGACATCTAGGCATTATAAATAGAATTGTTGGCATAATTCTCACTCTTTTCTACCTCCTCTTTCCCTTTTTCTCTCTTGAAGTCAGAGTTATTCTCCTCCTCCCTCTCCCTTTCATTGTTCTAAGAGCTCTCCTCCTCCACCTCTTCAACCCTGAATCTATTAGATTTTTGCTTATGCCTTGCCTGAGATTTGGCAAGTCTACCTGGCCTTCTCCTACCCTTTTCGCATCCCTCCTCCTTCAAGCCCTCCTCTTCCACCTCCACCAGTTTTTCAACTTTAATCTTTTTACTAGCCTTATGTTCGACAACCACTTCAACTTTTTTCTTTTTCTTATTTTCACGACTAGGGGAAGGCCACAGGGTATGAATTCTAGTACCGGTGCTGGTACTCCGAGGGGAACTCTGATGGTGGCGCTGGTTGTCAACCACCACCACCCTACGAGACAAAGGGCAAGATGGAATTGGTATAGGCAAAAAATCAAGCCTTGGTGAATAATGGTAAAGTCATGCCCCTTGTTCCTCTTCTCCCTAACATCACTAACCATATCCTCTAGAGAATGTAGCAGAAAAAATAGGATAGAAATAAAATCCCTATTTGTAAAATGATTCAAGAGGGGAAAGTGGTAATAGTAGTAAACACCAAACCCGCCCTCCAGCATAATGTATTTCATGAGCACTAGGCAGACATCATCCCATGGAGCTGGCAGCCTATCCCTCTTAAATCCTCCTCTGTAGTGCACTGGCTCTTCGCCCTTCGCAAAAAAAACTACTCATACTGGCCTCATCTACCATTTTAGTGACCTTTCTCCATTTACTTCCTTTCAAAGATAGCCCAGTGGCCATGGAAATTACTTCTTCATTTACTTGGAAAGTAATGCCATTTATGGTTACCTTGCGGTTGTTCCACCCATTGATGAATTGGAGGGCACAATTCTCATCATACCTCGCCATCACCTGCATGTAAGGCAGAAATCCCCTTTCCTTTAACAAGAACCAGGTCACCATCCTGTCTTTGAAATTCTCAATTTTTGTGGGCTCCACCCATTTCTTCCCCACTTTCTTCTGAATCCTCCACCTTAGTGATATGCATATGAACCTCTTTTTCTCCAATATCACTACTAATATTTTTAGCTCTATACCTCTCTACGAAAAGCAAAATGGTTATACAAGCCCATTTTCGAGACACTTCAAAATCCCATGTGAATTCTTTATGAGAATAGTGCATGTTTAACATCATAATTTTTACACCCCTAAAATTTTTGACACTCTTAATAATAATATTATTCGTACTTTCAAAGAGGAAGTAATTTGAATTCCACAGTAAGTTACCATAATGGCAAAATGACACTCTCCTTAATTTGTATCCATTCATTTTACCATTTGTACGACCACATCTTCTCCTCATTTCTCTAAAAAATTTATTAAATTTAGCAAATTCCAACTTTCTAAGGAAGAAATTGCCAAATTTGGCCCCAACCTTAAGTTTTGCAGTCATAATTAATTAATACTCTCCCCTCTTTCCTTGCGAATCAAGGACATAATGTCCTCTTTTAGATTATCCATATTTCTCCAGCACGTGACTATCGTTAATTCAAAACCCTTGGTCACCACCACATTTGCCACCTTATTTCCTTCTCTATAGATGTGCTGCAGGTGGACCTTTTCCATCCCTTCCAAAATGTGCTTAATGTCCATGATGATAGTTCGAATATTCCATCCTAGTTGGGACACTCCATTTACCAAATCAATAATTAATTTGGAGTTCCCTTATATAGTAATTTCCTTAACTTGCATTTCACTAATCAGTTGAAGACCCCAAAGTAGATCCATAGCTTCAGCCAAATTATTACTTCCACCCCCCACCTTCCTAGAGTAGATTAACAACGCTTCACCATTCCCATTCCTTAGCACTCCACCCATCGCTCCTATACCCCCTCTAGTAGCCCCATCAAAATTTAGTTTGAATTGAGTTAGGTTTGGTGGTTTCCATCTTGTTTGCTATCTCTTTAACACTTTTGAGTTAGCAAAATGATAAAAGTCCTCTTGAACACCCCATTTTTAGCAATCTGACCTTCTAGCCTACCTGGTTCTTCCTTCGGTAACTTACATTTGGCTACCCTTAAATTTTCCTTTAGCAATTTCTCCATGATTCGCATAATCACCTCCCTAGGTCTTTCCACCTCCCTAAATATTCTATTGTTTCCCTCTTTCCATATATGCCAACAAATATATGGTGGAACAATTTTCCACAGAAAAACCAATTTTGGGTGGTAGAAGGGACAACTCCAATTCTCCACAAATTGATAGAGGTTGTCCTTCAGAACCCAATTTAGACCAAATTTCTCCCACACCATAGCCCAAATATTCAATGTGTACTGACATTCAAGGAACAAGTGAGATATACTCTCCTCCTTTTCTTTGTAGAGACAACATCGGTTTGTGATAGAAAACCCCCTTCTTTTCAGATTATCAAGAGTTAAAATTTTACCAATGTGAACAGTCTACCAAAAAAATTATAATTTTAGGGAGAAGATTAATAATGAAAACTTTATGCCATAATGGTGGGCAAAATTCCTTACTAAAGAGATGTTTGTAAGCCGATTTCATTGTAAATTGACCACTAGAAATTAAGTCCCAAACTTTAGTATCCTCTTGAATCATAATTGGGGGTCTTTGTGCTCCTAATATCATTTCCAATTCCTTAATAAGCTGAATATCCTCCTGGGTGTAAGCGTCTTTACATAGTTTCTTCCACTTCCTCCCTTGATCCATATAGTCCTCCACCTCCTTCCCATGTCTTCTTTTAGTAACTCCATTTGTATTTTAAATTTGTTGTAAACCAACAGTTTCCCACCCATTTAATTATCCTCTCAAAATCTAATACTCCACCCATTCCCCACAATCCACCTTGTCCCTTCCCTTACTAAGCTTCTACTCCTGAAAATATTCATCTAGATTTTGGAGCCTCTAGGAAGATCATTATTGAAGAGATTCCAAGTAAAAGGAGAATTTGAGAAATATTTAGATTTCATTATATTACCCCAATCCATATTATCTTCTCCCAGTCTCCAGGCTATCTTTGTAAGGAATGCTTTATTTAGATCCCAGAGTCTTCTAACTCCCAAACCCCCTTTCTCCTTTGGCTTACAAATCTCATCCCAATTAACCAAACTCAATTTGTTCTTCTCCTCCATCCCTGACCAGAGGAAATTCCTTTGTATTCTCTCAATTCTGTCTGCCATATTTTGGTTAATTTTAAAAAGGGACAGGAAGTAAATTGGAATTCCCTATAGAGCCGCCGAGAGCAATTACAATTTACCAGCATTCCTTAAAATATTCCCTTTCCATCCTGCTAGATTCTTTTGAATTCTTTCCACTATATTCCATAAATCATTGGTCACCTCCTTAGTGGCTAATGGTAGGCCAAGATAAGTATCTGGGAGGTTGGTAGACTAACAACCTAAAATTTTTCTTATCTTCCTTTGTAATGAGGCATCAATATTAAAAAAATAGATCTTACTTTTATAGTAATTAACTTGCTAGCCTAAACTTTCTTCATAATTACAAAGGATAGTTTTCCAGGTTTTAGCTTCCATAACCGAAGATTCTCCAAAGAGGAAAGTATCATCAAAAAATTGTTGTAGCACTTTAGTATCAGCTGTAGTAGTAGGCCTAATTCTTTTAACACATCCTGTATTAACTAGTTTGGTGAAAGACCTCCCCAATACCTCAGCAACCATAATAAAAAGGTAGGGCGATAGTGGGTCACCTTGTCTTAGTTCTTTCTTCGCTCCAAAATTGCCCTAGGGGGAGCCATTTAAAAGAACATAAAACTGAATCGATCCTACCATCGTCTTAATTAGGTTTATAACTTTGTCATTGAACCCCACTCTTTTGAGCACATCATAGAGGAAGTCCCACTTCACCTTATCATAGGCCTTGGAGATATCTAACTTGAAGGCCATTCCAGGTCTTTTATTTTTTTCCATAGAATGAATGATCTCATCTATGGTTATCGCTACATCCAGGATTTGTCTTCCTGAAACAAATCCCTTTTGTGGAGTACCAATTTTTTTCTTCTAGAAATGGTTTTATCTTATTGACTAGAACTTTGGCAAAGATCTTATATACTATATTGCATAGACTTATTGGTCTAAAATCCATCAGGCTTATAGGTGTCAGAGTTTTGGGGACTAAAGCAATAAAAGTATTATTAATCCTTTTTAGCATCTTCCCAATTTTAAAGAAATCTTTGGTAGCCTAGACCAATTCACTTTTAACAATCTCCCAGAAGTGCTAGAAGAAAGCTGGAGGAAAACTATCTAAACCTGGGGCCTTATAAGCTTTCATAGAAAACACAATACATTTCACTTCCTCCTCCATGATGTTTCCTAGAATGTGGTTGTTTTCCACCGCACCCACCACCTGTGGGATCGTATTAATCAAACTTCTTCTGATAACATGATTTCTTGCATTATTATCCTTGATGTAAGCTTTGCTAAAATATTCCACCGCATGTCTTCCCATCTCCTCCTGGTCCTTATGTACCCTACCTCCTTCCCCTTCCAATCTATTGATTGTGTTTCTTCTTTTATGATCAGAGGCTGACCTGTGAAAGAAAGTAGTGTTTTTGTCCCCCTCAGTTAACCATTGGACTCTTGATCTTTGTTTCCAATAAATTTCCCCCTTCAACATAATATCCTTCCATTTTTTTCTATATTCCTCTTCTTCCTCAATTGCACTTTCAAGGTTATTTCCTTCAACAATTTTCCCTTGGAGATATTTTAGTTTTTCCTCCACTTCTCCTTTGATTTTGAAAAAGTCTCTAGAGGAACTCTTAGCCTAGCCCTTGACATTTCTCCTTATATTATCAAGCTTTTGAGTCAGTCTATACATAGTAGTGCCATCTAACCTTATATTCCACCAATCCTGAATTCTATCTTTAAATTCTAGGTGATATTGCCACATTATTTCATACCTAAAAGGTTTCGGTCCACCCTTTAAACCATCCTCCCACTAAAAGATTAAAGGGGAATGATCTAAAGTAGTTCTAGTAAGGTTCTCCAATATGGAATTGCTTAGACTATTCCAATTACCTGTCACCATCAACCCATCCAATCTCACCTAGATAAGATCATTCCCTTTTCTATTATTGGTCCAAGTAAATGAATTCCCTCTCAAATCCACATCAATAAAATCCATTCTTCTTAGTCATTAAGGTCTTGCAAACTTTTAGGGTAGTCCACGTTTCCCCCATTTTCTTCGAATGACAAAGGGGGGTATTAAAATCTCCCATACACATTAATTGTTTATCTTTCATATTTTTTGGGATCCTTACCAACTTGTCATATGTTTCCTTTGTCCCTACCTTACTTTTAGAAGCATATATATTTATAAGCCCCCAATGTTGAATACTAGTTTGGAAATCAGTAATTATGAAATTTCTATCCTTCCAAACTTCAACCCCTATCATAGAACACGAGTTCCACATAGTAGAAATGCCCCCCGAGGATTCTTCAACATCCATATACATGTAAGCAGCACCCAAGAAAATATGACTAGCAATTCTATCAAAATTAGCATTAGACATTTTAGTTTCTTGTATTAGCACACAATCTACCTTTTCCTGAAATATGCACTATTTTAGAGCATACTACTTCTGGAGATTATTTAACCCCCTTAGATTCCAAGAGAGGAATTTCATTTCTTACCTCTAGTTACAGTCTCCAGTGTAAGTTTCTTACCACTGGCCATGTCCTTTGTTGCTTGTTTGGTCCTAGTTTCTCTGCTAGTCAGTCTTCCAACTGTCCCACATGCCCCTATATCTGGTTTTTTTTCCCTCTTCTCTTCCTTTTCTGAACCTCCCATTCTCCATTATCCCCTTCCTGTGGTGAATTGGGGCTTAGTTCTTTTTCAACCTTCTCAATGCTTTCCATCACTTAAGCAACAATCTTTGCAAGAGAGGCTTTTATCATCCTTATGGGGTTCATACCCACTCCTGGGCAGCACCTTCTATGGTTGTTAGTTCTTAGAGTCCCTCTCTATCCTATTTTAATGGAGTGCAAGGAAGAGGATGGTTAACCACTATTTCACCTTCCTCCATCATTTCTCCTTCCTTAATTTGTCCCATTGGTGAACTAACTAGTTCCTCTAGCTCACGTCTAAAGGGATATTCACCCATTTTCTCATTATCTACTTAAGCTTTCACTTCCCCAGGAATAATATCCCGCTTTGGTCCTTTACCTGGGGAAGTCTGCACCAGGTTATCCTCCATTTTTTGAACATCAACAATCTCCTCCACCAAGCTTAGGGTATCTAAGGGTTCCCCCACCTCTTCCACAACAATTCCTAGGGAGCCTTCCTTTTGTTTATCCTTCTACACTTGAGCCTTACAGTCCACTATAAGGTGTCCAAATTGACCACATTTCTGATAGAACAGGCCCACATTCTCATATTCAATGGGTTGAACTTTCTCTCCCCATTTGGTTTTGAGCATGACCATAGTTGGGAGGGCCCTATTCAAAGCCACATTCACATAGAATTTAGCATATACCAGTCGTGATTTTTGCATAGTTACTTTGTCCATAGTAACAAAATGCTCAAAATAATTTACCACCCACCTTAGGATCTTCTCAACTCAAAATTCAAGGGGTAGTCCTGGTAACTTTACCTAGATTGGAGCTAGCTTATTGAGCTCAGCATTAGCATGAAAGCCCAGGTGTGACCTTGCCAAAGCAAGACAATGCTTCCCATAGTACCAAGTTCCTGAGAGTATGAGGTTGATATCTTCCTCCAACGTAAATTTAAAAGAGAAGAGGCCACTTGACATTGCTAAAACACCCACACTACCCCTAATTTTTCATTTCTGACTCACCCATTTATGAACCATCTTGATTGTAGGTATAAAGCCTACGAATCTGCCCACAACAAAAAGTTTTAGACTAGAGGTAACATTGTCCACCAAGGTATAGGGGAGGGAGATCACTGGCCCATCTATGCCATGAGTAATCTTGGGACCCTCCATTGAAAAATTTGCCACCAAAGAGCCCACAAGTGCATTCTTCTAGCCTCTCAATGTCCCATCTATCAACTTTTGATCTCCATCTAGTGGACAACTAGCAGGTCCCCCATTACCCAAAACCACAGTGTCGGAGAAAGACTTCCCAACATCACCCAAGGACCTACCAACCTTTGTCTTGTCATCCAAATCCCTATGCAAAGCTAGCACCATCTAAAGATCTGAGTAGGGTGGAGGATCTGGAGGCCTGGGGCCTGCCATGAACAAATTCAAAATTCAAATCTGAGCGGTAACGAGTTGCAAAGCGGTGTAATACAAGTAGGATATAGTTATTGGAACGTGTTTGATTTTGATATTGTTGCTATCTCATATATTTATAGAATTAATCTCAAATGATGTGGTTGGGTTGACAATAACTTGTAATTCATCTTAACTTCTTTCACAAGATCAAAATCTAAGTACAAAATATAATGAGTTAAAAATGAAAATGTTTGGTCTCATTGTAAGGTTCTTAAATACACAATTTATGCAATTACTAGGTTATCATCTAATTTAAAACAAAACCTTACTCCCAAGCCAAATTGAGTATAGATGAAAAATGGGGCAATATTGTAATTTACCAAATAATTGTTTGGATAAAATGAAAACCATAAAAAATTGATTATTTTTAGTCAAAATGAGAGATATTATTTAATAGATGCCATATTTAACAAATAATTTGTGAAAAGCTAATGTGGAAACATTAGTTGGTTTAAAAACTACTATTTACAATACTCCATTGCGAAGAGTTATTATTCTTTACAACATTATAAACAACTTCAATATGTTTGAGCTTTGTTACTACTGGGAATTTATGAAGCTTGTTAAAATTGTCAATGAAGTAGTTGCTTGAGAATGTCAATATTTTAAATGCCCTTTAGAATTTTGCCAATAATAATCAAGCACATTTAAATTACATTGGCTATTTGGACTACTTGGAGGAATGTGCAAAGTAAACTGGTTATTGTTACTATTGAGGATCCATAAGGCATAAATTTCCCTTTCCATCAATAATTTCGAAGGATTTAACAACATGTGCTAAATTTTGAAACCCTTCAATTTTTCGTCATTTGGTACTTTGGGTTCATTTTGTAACTTTTAATCATAACTTTAAATTACCATCTATGAAAAATCAAGAATTTGTTTCACAACCTTGTAACGGCTTAAGCAACTTTGTTTATTGAGCTTGAGAACATGACAAGTGGGGAAATAGGTGCAACTTTTGACTATAAGTATGTGTGACCAATTTGAAATTATTTTTACAGCATTCACACATTCAACTAGCTAGATAATGAGTCGAATACCAAAGTTTAAATTTTGGTTAGTAAAAAATTGGGCCAATAATTGGCTATAAATGGGGACACAGACTATATAGGATGTAGCATGAATCTAGAGTCTCAACAAGATCATTAGTGTGTTATCCATGGGTAAAGGAGTCATAAAGGAGAGACAACAAGAGAGACTAATTGAATAAATTAAAGGCAAGGAAAAAAATGGAACACATGAAAAAAACTTCTACATGAGATATATATAAGATAGGTATACCTATTGCAAGGGACTCAAAAATGGTCACACAAAGCTATTTACAAGTTGAGAGTAATAGGTTTGAATAAGAAGAAACAAATCTGCAAATTAGATAACCTTGATATAATTTGTGATGCAAAGAAACTTATGCTAAATATAAATGTCAAATATTGTCTTTGCATATTAGCTTCCTTAGGTTCACCTAGAGAAAAACGTTCATCTAAAAAGAGAAGATTGATGTAGACACTATTGTCCTAGTGGAGGTCATTGCTTGAACTTTCCAAACACCGACCTGGAAAACAAATATCAAGCAAGCTAAATTCATTTTTATTCTTCATTCTCGACTTCATTGTTGGTACAATTCACACAAGCATTTCTTGATGTAGGAGTGTCTACTCAGTCAAAATATTCAAAAAAGTGGATCTACTTGAAGTTTAGATGCTCCACAAGACACAAATCATAATTCCATCAAGATAGGGACTGTTTTGACACATCTTTCTGGTTTTCATCTTCAACCTATTCAACAACATCAATATGATCAAATACATTATCTTGACCGACTTATTATTCTTCATGGTACTCTTTATGAAATTTAAGAGTTTCATATTTTGCTTATATGAAGTTTTAGAAAAGATTTATTGATAATTCATCTTCTTGAAAGATTTTTTTAAAAAATTCAATAAATACATCTGTGAGGCTTTAAACAAAATCAGGTTACCATTCATTTCATTTTGGTTTCTATGAAATTTATATAGACATTCTAGAAGTAAGAAGCTTGCTTAACAAAATTAACAGTTTGCACAGTTTGAACTGTTAGGGGGACAACTGAAGGAGTAAATATCATGACATTTGTTTTCGAAATCTTATATATAGCCTTATGCATAATAAGTGGGAGAGAGAAAGAAGAAATGCTCCACCAGTCCCTGGTTGACAACTATTGGTATTACGAGCAACAATCTCCCCCTTAAATACTTGTACGAATGTAATACCACGCGTCCTTGAACGATTCTACCGCACGCTTCAATGCTCAAGCGCATGAAGCTTATTGACGATTCTCCTCTCGTGAGGATTTTACTCCCTGGAAACGCGAGAACAGATGGTTTTGTGAAATGAGAAGACTGTAGTTTTATTTTATTGTTGAGCAGAAAGACGCAGCCATGGTCTGAAAGGGACATATATTGATCCCACACGTAGCAGGAAACTAATTAACCACAAGTCTAAATATGGAGAGTTTGAAAATTTCGTATGTCGAGCTCGGTAGCGTGGGCTTGTAACCCGAGCGGGGACGCACAAGTTGGGGGAACAGGTTGGATTTGGTCGGAAGGAGGGAGAAACGCGTGGCATATAAATGTGGCGCGCCCTGCTCCAAGTAGAGAGTTGTTGCCAGGCCATCCTTCGAAGGAGGGATGTCTCCTGTCTGGCAGCGTAAGGGCGGAGGGGACTGCGTGAGGCTGGTTTCACAGAGCAACGATTACCTCCCGCTCCCTACAGTGGAAGGACTACGCGCCGCTTGCCCCTCTCTCCCACTCATCCTCACGGCCTGCTCATCCTCGAACCTCCACCTTTTGCTATTTTCAGGGTTTTACCACTTTCTCCTATGCGAAGAGGACAGGTGAGGCCATTTGAAGTTACTTCCTATCAGTGGCAGATGTCTTCCCATGTTAGTTTTCCATCTATCTAGCTCCTATTAGATCTGGAGCTAATTTTCCATTAACTTTTTCATCCTTTACAATAAAACGTCTCCTTAGACCTCATTTTTGTTTTTATTTTGACTGTAAATAATTTTCTTTAGTTCATCTTTGTCATGAAAAGGCTTCCTTTATATTGTCTTTTATAGATTATTTGCAGAAATGTTGATTGTAAATGGTGAATTTTAAAGATTTACAATGAAAAGGCTATCTTTTTATTATGTTTTAATAAATTATTTACGGAAATTGTGGAAATTTAATTTTAATTGGTGATTTTTACATTATTTACAATGATAAGGCTTGTTTTTAGTTCCATTGTTTTTTCCAGCAATTTATGTAGTTATCTTATGCTTAGGCTTAGTTGCTTTTAAGTATATAATTGATAATCACTACTTTTAAGGCAATTTTATTTCATGGATCTTTCCTCCTAATATTGAATCAAGCTACTTTGTTATATCAAGTCAAAATTTCTTATAAAAGTATTGAAATGAACTTTTCCAAATTTCTCTTCATACCATAGGTTCTATATGATATTAAAGTTAGAATATAAATATAATCCTTATTGTGTTTAGACTAATTATTTAGTTGAAGGACGCTTTAAATTAAGTAGCAAATATTTTGTCACAATTTTTTTTAATGGGTTCCTTTCAAGAGCCATGGGATCTATCACCATATCCTAGCCATAATAGTATATGATTCTTGTAATGATAGAGTGTGAGTGGATGTTAGTGTATAAATAAATTTAGCAAATTTATTGAAACCAAAATTATCTTTAAGTTTTCTTTTCTTCAAAGAATTAATCTTCTTCACCTTCATAGTGCTCAATATAATTTAATATAATCTTCTTCACCTTTATATGCTCAATACAATTTAATCTAATCTTCTTCACCTTCATAGTGTTCAGTTCAATTTAATAAAATCTTCTTCACCTTCATAGAGCTCAATATAATTCAATCATTGAGAGTGCATTTGTAGGGCAAAGCACTAGGTGGATTTGAAATCATTGGTTCACCAAAATGAGGAGAAAAAATAAAATTTTCATTGATAGGAGAGGGCAGATTTCCACAATCCATAGATAAATTCTTAGAATATTTCTAGATTCAGTTGTTTAAATGTTTTTGCATCAATGTTTTAGATCACACTCTATGATCCATGATGTTCTCTTTCTCTTATTCTAGTGATGGATCACGAAGTGTGATCTGAAATGTTGATGCAAAAATATTTATACAACTGAATGCAGAAACATTGTCCATATTCCTAATAGAGTGCATACTTCTGATGACTTGACCTGTTAGGAGCAATAAGGACTATTATTCCACCTTGTGAAAGGATTTTACAAGCATACAATGAAGTATGCACTCTCTTAGGAGATTTAGCATAAGACTGTTAAGTCCACCTTGTTAGAGGATTTGATTGATGCACCTATTAGGATGAACCAGTAGTCGATCTTTGATCTGTAACTTTGATTTTCTGTATGAGATTCCTTGAATCACTGCAATATTTGGGGTCAAATTGTGACGATGGTGTAATTTATGTTGATTTTCATTTTTTTTTTCAATTCTCCCCAACATCATCGCAATGGTGACGGTGGAGTCGCACTTACGATGCCCCCGTGAGCATAAATAAAAAAAGAAAACACAAAATACATCATTTTCTATTTGTTTTGATTGTGGAGAGATGTGCATGAAAGAGGTGGAGAGCTCTGAATGAGGGTGGAGAGCTGTGAACATTGTTGTGCCCTTGTGATCAGTGCATTTGGTTGTTGTGCCTTTGTGATCTCTACATTTTGTTGACGTGCCCTTGCTTTATGATTTCATTATCATGGTGCGTTGTTGCTTTGCGATTTCATTGTCATGTTGTGCCCTTGCTCTACAATTTTTTTGTTGTGTCGTGCCCTTGTGATCTACGTACCCTTTCTCTGCAATTTTCTTCAAGGGGCAAGAAGAGTTACGCATGTAAACATTTTTTTCTTTTTCCTTGTAAACATGTATGTCTTTATATTTCCTTCTAAACATGTATCCGTTTATATAGTTAGATATATCTCATCTAAGGTGCTTATTACATATTATCTCACAATAGAAAAAATGATCTAATAGCATACATATTCTAGAATCAAAATAATAAAACAATAAAACTCACTCAACCCATGCTAAGTGACTTACCTCAAGATTGTGCACAAAAATAATGCAGACCATAAAAATGGGCAGAGTTTGCAAGAATTTTACAAAAACATATCATACCAGATATTTTTAGAAAGAAACAAGCCATAAGACAATTGAATTGGTCTAGTTGTTGATTAGCTAGGTTGATTACAAATTCCTATAGAACTGTCATTAGATTATTTACATATTCCAGAATTCAAATAATAAAACAATAAAACTCACTCAACCCGTGCTAAGTGACTTACCTCAAGACCCTGCACTAAAATAATGCAGACCAGGAAATGGGTAGAGTTCACAAGTTTTACAAAAACATATCATAGCAGATATTTTTAGAAAGAAACAAGCCATAACACAGTTGAATCGGTCTAGTTGCTGATTAGCAAGGTTGATTACAAATTCATGTAGAATTGTCATCAGATTAGGTACATATTCCAAAATTTGAATAATAAAACAATAAAATTCACTCAACCCATGCTAAGTGACTTACCTCAAGATTCTGCACAAAAATAACACAGACCATGAAAAGTGGGTTGAGTTTGCAAAAAAAATTACAAAAATATATGATAGCAAATATTTTTAGAAAGAAGCAAGCCATAACCTAGTTGAATCGGTCTAGTTTCTAATTAGCTGGGTTGATTACAAATTCTTGTAGAACTGTCATCAAATTAGGTACATATTTGAGAATTCAAATAATAAAACAATAAAACTTACTCAACCTGTGTTAAGTGACTTACCTCAAGATCTTGCAGAAAAATAATGCAGACCATGAAAAATGGGCAGAGTTCGCAAGAAATTTTACAAAAATATATCATAGCAGATATTTTTAGAAAGAAACAAGCCATAACACAGTTGAATTGGTCTAGTTGTTGATTAGCAAGGTTGATTACAAATCCTGTAGAACTATCATTAGATTAGGTACATATTCTAGAATTCAAATAATAAAACAATAAAACTCACTCAACCCTTGCTAAGTGACTTATCTCAAGATCCTACTCAAAATAATGCAAACCACGAAAAACGGCCATAGTTCATAAGAAATTTTACAAAAATATATCATAGCAAATATTTTTAGAAAGAAATAAGCCATAGCCTAGTTGAGTTGGTCTAGTTGTTGATTAGCTGGGTTGATTACAAATTCCTATAGAACTATCATCAGATTAGGTACATATTCCAGCATCCAAATAATAGAACTATAAAACTCACTCAACTTGTGCTAAGTGACTTACCTCAAGATCCTACACAAATATAATGTAGACCATGAAAAATGGGTAGAGTTTGCAAGAGATTTTACAAAAAAAAATCATAGCAAATATTTTAAGAAAGAAACAAGCCATAACCCAGTTAAATTGGTCTAGTTGTTGATTAGCTAGGTTGATTAAAAATTCCTGTAGAACTGTCATTAGATTAAGTACAATAAAACAAACAATAAGCTTTACCAAAAATGATCTAGCTGCATACATACTCCTTAACATTTTCCTCCACATCATTTTACTTAGGGCCCATTTGGTTATAGGAATATGGCTGGAATAGACATCTGTCTATTCTTGAAATCTCTGAATTCTCCATTTGGGTGCAACAGTTAGGAATTGGGAATAAGCATACAATAGGAATATGTATTCCATTTATGCCCCAAAAAATGGGTATCTCAATTTCACCGAAATAGGTGGAATTGGAATACTTATTTCTATTCCACATTTTTACTTTATTAAATCAAGTCCGTGAAAATTGTGCCACTCATTTCCCTCAATATTGGCACTCAAGCTTGCACTCATTTTCTTGATATTTGTAGAACATCACATGGGTTATCACTTGCATTGCTATTGAAGCTATACTTTGGGGTTGAATTTTCCATTATAGGTCCTAAGGTTTTAGCTTCTTGTTTGATACTAGAGATTATTGTTTTTAAGCCCTAATGATATATTTGAAGTGAATGTTGTGAGAGTTTGTTGCTTTTCCAATTTGCATGGATTGGTGGAAGTTGTAGTAAGTACTAATAAATCCTCTTTGGACATGGATTGCACACTAATACTAAATTAATGTATGTAATTGTTGTTGTTGATTTAAGAGTGCATCTATAATTAAAAGGTCGGTAAATTATACATATTGCTCATGTAAATTTTATTTGTTGATACAGACTAGGATTTTTTTTTTTTTTTTTCCATCTATGTGTATGAAGAGATTAAGTTTGTTTCCATTTATGTAAATTATTATAATGTCATAACAATTTTTAAATTAATGTTGTTTTTGTCTTTGGAGCTACTAAACATACATTTAAATCAGATATATTAAATCCAATTATAGGTGAGGTAATAGGCTTTAGTTTTAATTGTGGTGACTAATTATGGATAAAATGATGAATAAATAATACTAGTTTGATAACTATCTTCTTGTGCAACTAATTATGTGTTAATTAGAGTGCTATTCACATTTTGTGCAATCTAGTGGAGCATTAGAGGATTAAGTGTGTTGAAATCAACATGTTCACTATATTTAACAATTGATTCAAGAGAGAGGATTTCATTATGCAAGGGTACTTAAGAAGGTAATTTCTTGTGCAACCACTTTCCTTAGTGTTATCCTAAGATGATATGGGCCTTTTCTATGCATCATAAAAACATGGAGAAAGAAATTGAAAATCTATTCTACAATATATAACAATAGAGAAACAATACAGTTGGGAGAAGCAAGGATTTAGGTTAGTTGAAGGATTTGGGAGATGCATCACTTGCATGCTAGGCATGAAGTGCATTCCCCAAACTTATAAAGAATGGTTGGATATAAAGGCTCCATACGCTAGCCCAACAATGGAAGCCAACGATGTTGAAGAATAACTTTAGTGAAGAGTTGAGTGACATTACCTCTAAATCTTTAAAAATATTGAAATATATTTTGTGGTCAACATTGAGGCCCTTTCAAATGATGATCAAATAGGACCCTAAGGCGCAAATGTCTTGGGCATTAATTTGAGCACCCAAGATCATGATTAAGGACTTCAAAGTCATGAGGATGAACTAGGTGAGATCACCTCCCTAACATGACTATCAAAGTAAATGTGATGGGGAAAAATAATAATAGTCCAACCCATTAGGATTTAACAAGGTAGATCTAATATCAACATCATGTTCGTGCTTCTAAGCTAACATTTCTTCAAGTACATTTTCTTGTAAAACATTAATTTTGTTGAACAATTGTAAACTCTTAGAAAATGCATTCTTATTTTCTATTATTATTGATGGGATTCCCTTGAACAAAATCAAAATGAAGAGGCTTAAATACACAAATAAAAATCTTTCAAAACTATATGTGCGGATATAAACAAGTGCAACATGTCCAATATTTTTGCAGATATACACATTAATTACACCAAATTTTTCTTTCAAAACCATATGTGTAGATATAAAAATTAAGTACAAGATTTCCAATAATTTTTCAGATAGACACATTAATTACACCAAATTTTTCTTTCAAAACCATATATGCAGATATAAATATTAAGTAGATGATGCTCCTGATGTAAATAATGCTTCTACTGATCACGATGATGATGATGAGGAGGAGGAGGATGATGATTGAGGATGATGACGATGATTATAATGTTTTACTATTTATAATTCATATGTGATGCTAATATTTGATGTAATTTTGAGTATATGTATCATGAATTATTTAGCTGGCATAAGACTATTGATTTACTATTGCAAAAACATGAAGCCCTTTCATGAGCATCCCACATACACTCATGGATCATTAGGTATAAGTCAGTACACCCCATAGAGATTAATGTCTTTTACCATTTGTAAAATATTTTACTATTTATAATTCATATGTGATGCTAATATTCAATGTAATTTTGAGTATATGTATCATGAATTATTTAGCTGGCATAAGACTATTGATTTACTATTGCAAAAACATGAAGCCCTTTCATGAGCATCCCACATACACTCATGGATCATCAGGTATAAGTCAGTACACCCCATAGAGATTAATGTCTTTTACCATTTGTAAAATATTTTTCTCGTTGCCACCTATCTCTCTTATTTTGTGGAGTCCAAGTACCAACGAGTAGGTATTTGTTAGATTTGTTTTACTCGAGCGAGGAAAATGTAGGAATTGAAGAAGAAAGTGAGACATATAGTATGTCTAAATCAAGGAGATCGACTCAAGGTAAAATTATAAAAAATAAATTCAATAAGTGAACAAAATTTTTCCTTGCTCAAGGGGGGTCATGTTCTTATGATGATGAGAGTAAAGGCAACTTCAATGCACCTTTTAGCTACAAACATTTATAGAAACAATGGATCCCCAATGAACTTCCTCCAATAAACACTAATTTTGGTGTTGCAGAGAGGATATATCACATAACACCATCCTCATTAAATGGTTTGGGCCTATTTTCCATGGATGGCATAGAGGTCTCTTACAACAAGGTTGTTGAATTGATGGAGTATTGGATGCAGATTGTTAGATTAAAAAAAAGTATGTGTAGGTATGCACTCGTAGTAAATTATATACAACAAAAAGTTAGTGAACAAAGTAAAATAGTAGCTATATACATTGACAGAAGGCCAAAAGCATCAGGGATTGTTGCAAGTTTTATAAATAGTACACGACCTACATCAACTAAGAAGCCATCCAATTGCATATTTGAGGTATGTGAGGGAAATCACATATTTGTATTTGCTATAAAATAAATATATGGAGGCGAAGAGCCTCCTATTGATTACAATTTGAATCACATAAACACAAACAAAGCCATTATCATGGATGGGGTGGTACATACTATGCAAATTTAAAATCAACTCAAAGCAATGAAGATAAACATACCATTAATTTTTTTTTTTTTTTGCTAACTTAGAATAATAACACATGTTTTTTAACATGTCTCAATGATTTTTTTCTAAAATACAGGGGCACAATATGGATCAACACCCACAGGATCTGCACAACAATGATGATTCTTCTTCTTGACAAGTAAAACTCATTGTTGTTGTACAAATTAGATACTAGAAATATGTTAATGCATATTTTTTTATTATGTTTTATTATTCACCACTATTTTGGGTTGATTTTAAATATAGAGCTAATAATATTGCTCTTGCAAATGAGTGTTGATTAAGACAAGGGAAAGGAAAAAGTAGTCCACGAGGACGAGGAGCTGTACCACAATGAGCCAGTTGAATTTACTATTGAATTTAATTTAGCTACTAATCTTGTGGTTGCATTGAAAAAGTGTATTAATGATATATGAATTTTTATTATCAAAAGTGGCATTAACTCAACCTCGGACTCCTACAACAGAAGATACAATCAATAGGTTGTTGATCCTAGTTCACACATATTTAGTAAGTATTAATGTAGTTTTTAATTATAAAAAAAGTTCAATAACAGTTTTTATAGTATACTCTTTTATTTATGTCATTAAATAAATTGCATGTGTTATTGTTTCAGAGGATGGTAAGGATGTTAATGGGTGATCCCCTAGAGGATGATACTTCAGGTGGTTCAAGTACATCGCATGTTCTATCCTACACTTTTGTTTTACTTGAACAATTTTTTTTTAATAGCTCTAACAATATTGTTTTATTATGCTCTAACAATCTCATTTTTTAGCTCCTACCATTGATCCTATGTTCACTATGCCACTTGGTACAAGGACCAGAACTCAAGAGGCACTACCAACTACAAATTTGGCAACACATGGCTCGGCAATACATACAGTGGCATTGCCTATTGGTAAGTCAATTCCTCTTTTTCTCTCTCATTTTTTATGTGTTTATTTCTCTTGAACTATTACTTCTTAGGGGGAATTTTGTAATATTGGATTCATTTTATGCAAGAGGTGATGAGGACATTCCTGGGTGTTCTTGTGCTCAATGTAGGAGAACATTAAAGAATTGTGATCAATTGCTTGTTAGCAATGAAGATGATCTTCCCCTAAAAGTACCCCAACTTCCAAGTACTTAAAAGATTGATCCTTTCTTTTACTATACAATCTTATACTCATAATCAAATCTACTAACCTCCTATGTAGTCCCCTGTAATAACTACTAATCATATTATTATTTTTCAGGGAATAATAATTTTTATGAAAAAATAATGATGAAAGTTTGTGTATATTTGGGCTGACCATATGCATAGGGTATCATATTTTGATTTCATTTCTAGATCATGTTTCCTTAATTTGATCAATTTCTTCAAGTAAATTAAAAGGTAGGTTCAATTCCTTTATGAATCTAACAGTTTTTTCTTTTTTTAAAAGGTGGAATTTTCAAGCAAAAGAGTTAAAGTGCCAACTCATTGATGCCATGACATCTCTTTTTGGACCCAACGTCTTTCAAAGACTTAGGCTCCTTGAGAAAGAAGGCTAAGCTTTGAAGTATATTGGGTTCAACTACAGGACCCAAATGAAAAAAAACTCTTGTTATCAATGGCCACCCTATATTCACGTTATTGAGTGAGAGAATCTTATAAAGGATGCCACTATTCAAAAAGCATTAGATGATGAAGAACTGGTACCACCTAAGGAAACAAGGTATGTCATAATATTAAGAATTAAATTATGTAATAATTTTTAATGCCTACCCCTAGTTGACTTTTTTGATGGTATTAATGAATTCTTTTAGGCTTCTTTTATGTTTATGTTTATGATTATCAGTACTTGGTCACAAGATTAGATTAAATATATTTCATATTCAGATGATATAAGTGTTGAGTTACTTAGTTATTTCATGTGTTCAAGATTATTTTGATGATGTTACATGTATGCTCGTATAGTGAGTTCAGTTATTTCATGATGTTAGTTGGATGAATGATTTATATGCAGTTTTATGATTACTTACCCCATACTTGCATGTGTATGGTGTACGTGTATGTTTTATTTTATGATTGACATTTTTGATGTGGTTGAAGGAGGGAGTCATAGTAACCTACTAGTTGAGATCTACACGATGTACTACTCCTCACCATTTCGTGTTTAGTTTAGAATATATGAGTATGTACATGTGTGGATTTTATGCAGATTGTAGGTATTAGGTATCGACTTCCCTAGATTGCCAGAATGAGCATACCCTATCGCAGTATCTCAATGGTATAAGTGGGAAGATAATTCTTGAGTCCAAATCCTAACCTAAGCCAATTGTCCTAGAAAATAGGACATGCATCTGAGTTAGTTTCACCTTTCTGAATTCGTCATTCTAATCCTTGAGTTTGACTCTATTCTTTGTCTTTAGTTGAGTTGTTGTACTTGGCTTTGTGTGTCTGTTGTGATTTTTGGTTATAATTTAATCAAATTAAAAGATAATTTAATGATTTAATTTAATGAAAATTCTATAAAGAAAATTAAATGTTTAATTATATTTAACTAATTGAGAAATTAATTAAATAAAAGAATTAAATTTAAAGATTTTATTACAGTTCTAATTTTGGTGTATTTATATTTTATTTTATTTAATATTTATTATTTAGGATTTTTATTTAAATAATAAACTCTAAATAATATTATTAGTTAAATTAATAAATATTATATTAAAAACATCTCGTAATTAGCTAGAAAGAGAAAACATAAATTCAATAAAGTTTATTTTAATTAAATTGCATCAAGTTTATGCATGAAATTAAAATATAATAAATTAAATTAAAGAGAGAAAGAGAATTAATTTAATAAAGATATATTAAATGATAAAAGGTTGTGCATGAATATTTAAAATGTAATAAAATATTAAAATATAAGATCAACGAGTCTTCTCAGGTGATTACACTATTGAAGCCCTAAATTTAGGGGAGAACTCTTTATCAGAGATCTAGTGCTCATTTTGCAATTACATAGGTTTGGGGGAGTTGATTTCTAGGAAGAGGGTTTTCGAAAGAGAAGGAAATTCTTGTGTGTTTTGTGCATTTGTGAGTTTAACATCATATCCAAATAGGATCTTGTGGGTTTGTGCAATAATTGTTCGTTCTTGATTTCTCTGTCTTCTCCATGTTTGCAAAACTATTTTCAAAATTGAATTGATTTGAGAACCCTTGTATGTGATTTTATCATTCTTCATCTAAGAAACTATTAGCCAAAATGCCCTCTTGCCAAAGAATCAAATTTATATGATAAATCACCTAACGGTCACCTAGGGATTTGAATTAAGCATTGGTTGTATCTTATCATGCTTAAAAGACATATCATGCAAAGTTAGATCATCCAGATCTATGGCTAGTGCATGATCGTCATAAGTCAAGAATCGGCTAAGTTTTGAGTTGCAATCGAGTAATTCCCCTTGTTTCACTTGGTTGCAAGGGTGAGAGAGAAAACCTTGGTCAAGGTGGCAACAATGCAGATGGGGTCAAAAATTAACCTTCACAAGGTTGTAGTGGTTAGTAAAGAATGCTAAGAGTATGTTGTGAGGTAGTGATGATTAGTGGGTCATAGTTTCATAGGTAGTAATGATTATTAAGGAAAGTTGGTGGCGAGGTCGCGATCACAAATGGTCAAACACAAGGTATAAAGATCAAACCATTGAGAGAGTGGCATAATGGTAAGAAATGTTTGGTCCATGTAGTAGGACTTGATGGTTAAACTTCAGTTGACCAAAGGTCATGATTGATTTGGAAGTTAGTGGCAGTAGAAGTAGTTCCTTGAATGATGAATCTGATCTTTTTGATCTCTTGTAACTACTTTCATTGATCCATAACCTTGATAAATGCAAAGAGATACTCCACCACCATTAGTTGATCCATTCATTCAGTTAGAGATTATATGACCATTGCTTCTGACCTCTCAGAGATTTTTTTGGTGGAGAAGTGATCCTCTCATGTATGGATTTATGCCATAATCATATCTTTTCAGTTTTGCAGTGATTATTCTCTCAAAGATTTGATTATAGTGGTTGACTTTTTATCTTATGAGGGAAGTTATCCAAGCTATGCTAGCACTATAAAGGCAAATATTGTACTCTTTTTTAGGGTCAAATATTCTCTATTTTCCATAGCATTGCCTTGGCATGCTACTATAAATCCCTCTTTGCCTTTGAATTATATGACTGTTTGCCTTATCTCTTTCAACCATTGTCATACTGTGCAAGCTTGCCTACCTCTCTTCGACATACTATTAATATCTATAATCTGCATTTTATGTGTCTCTTTGGCTCGTGAATGATAAGAAGTGAAGCATTTTTCCTTGTGTCACTCATGTGGTTGTCTGATCTTTATGTAGTTTATAGATTAAAGCAAGTTTGAATCTGTATATCTTTGGACTGTCATAATAATAGTACTATGCATGTATGGGAAGAGATTGGTCTAAATACCCTATTTTGGTGCATCATCTTATTATTGCTATCATATGTTCTTTCTCCCTTTTCTCTTCAAGGATAGTTTAAGTGCATCCTAATAGTAGAGGAAATTGACCTTCTTCAAAGACTTAGCCTCATAATTCAAGTCCCACAACTTGGAGGTTGTTTCCATATTTCACGAGGTTGTCCTTAGGTAAGACTTCAGACAGGGGTACAAGCTTTTGTGACAACAATTTTCGGTACGCTCAATGGGACATCATATTAAAACATTTAAAGTTTTTTGGTGTCAAAGAAAGATTCCATGTTCATACTAAAGAGATAGTACTACCTTCAATATTAAGCCTTTAGAGGCTCATTTTTCAAAGGTACTTGGTGACTCTACTTTCAACAACAATCTGGTTCCCATACCAAAGTTGTCATGACTCATGCCCAAGAAACACACGAGAGCATCCTCTAGAGGTAATTTTCAATATTAAGAGCTTTCATTTTTGAGTTCAAGAAGAAAGGCCAAGGTATCCATATCACTAGTTAGAAGTACAGTAGCAACACATACCCCTGCAAGATCTATCTCCACTCCTCATGTTGTTAGGTCTCAACCTAGGATACCATCTACTCATATTAATAGATCACTTGTTTACATGGCTAGAGCTCATGCTTTTGCCACTTTGAATGGTGGGAGCCCTCTCCTATTAACCAAAAGGCATGAAATGCTAATATCAACTCTTAAAAGTGTACCTAAGTTTATTGGTGAAACCTCTATCTCTCCTATTGAACATATTTAGGAGGTGTCTAATGTCTGTAATATTCATGGCATCGCTGAGGATGATGTAGCAATTTTTTGGCCTCATCCCTAAAAGGAAAGGCACTACAATGGTATCAAGGTTTTCCTCACAACTCTATTACTAATTGGGATGTGTTAGTTGCATCCTTATGCAAACATTTCGAAGAAACACTAGTAAATTTAGGCCTAAATTTTGATGCGAAAAGGTCAAAATTTTGACAAGAGTAGGTCGATAAGGCGACCAAGTTTGCTGTCAGTCTTTTCTGGTCAATTTTTTGCCACATAGATTTTGCATTGAAATTTTGACTCCATAAAGGTGGACTTACTGAGGTAAATTTTGTCGATTTCCCTAGTCCAAGCTAAATTGTTGTTTCCTCATTTGCGGGTGCCACTAGTCAAAATTTTGACGTAAACCTACATTAATTTGGCATCAAAATTGCGACGAAAACACCTTACTTTTCTACACCAGTTCCATACAAGCGACGTCAAAGGCGACCAGTTTGGTGTTGAAATTGTGACCAAAATACCAATTCTTATTTGCATTTGTGTCAAAATTGAGACCAAGATATGTAGAAATTTTGACAAGCTATCCCAATTATTGTAAAAGCTTTGCTCTCATAGGAGCCTTCTAAATTGCACAAAACTTGATTCTAAAGTGTAATTGCTCGGTGCATGAGAGTCAGGGTATCGTGCACATTTCTACCTCCACACCATTGTTTCATTCTTCACATGATTTATTTCATACAAAACAATGGGAAGGAGGAAGAAATGTGCATGATATCTTGAGTCTCCACTGAGCAATTATGCTTTACAACTCAAATTTTGTGCAGTTTAGAAGGCTCCTATGAGAGAAAAGCCTTTGCAATAATTGGCATAGTACATCTAAACATTGGTTCCTGCAGGGAAGAATAAAATTAGGAAAGAATTATTTATCAGGAATGAAAGCCAATAATTTCATCTATTTTTCAAACAGATAAACGTGACAAAAAATCTTACAGTCCCAATCACATCATCATAAGAGTGCATATATAACTATAACTATAACTATAACTATGTCTAAAACCAACATAATTTACAAATATCCACAATTCAAATATTATCCCTTGATGTATTCTTTAATGCAAAGTTTTAAGTCAACTATTTTATCGCCCTAGATGTAATACCAAACTGTCATTAGGCTAAAGACTACAACAAGATTTACAATTTACAAATGCAAGGAGAACTACCCAACCAAAGTAGAAAATGACATGAAAAGTTAACAATCTATCAATTAACAATCTAGATGAAATATTTCTAGCAATTGAACTGTACAGTATAGAAACAAAAAATTACCTTAAAATTGACACCTCACTAGTTGTTCATTTGCATTTGTAATGGCTTCACAAAAGTTGAAAGCTTATGATTTGTCAAGAACACAAAAGGAACTCGTAGTTTAGCTGCATCAATAAAACTAAAGTAGTTTAGTTGCATGGTGAGGGCAAGAGACTGTCAATATCAATTGTGGAGTTGCAGATAGGTAAGCAATAAACATAAAAAGGTAGTACAAGATTTTAATAGCAATTGTGACCTTCGCAATTTTTCTCAGTAGTTTTGGGTCATTAAATTGGATAGAAAATTGATAGTAAAATGTGAAAGAGAACACACATAATGTCACATCAAAATAAGTTTGCATCCTACATATGAGTATGCATCAAAACTGAATTTTTACCTCCTCAATCTATCTATATCAATAAAGAAATAAGATGTTTTTGTAATACAAAATTCTTGAACCCTATTCCACTATAATCTTTCAAACCTGCAAAATAAAACAAAAGCCATAAGAACTAAAATAAAAGGATTTATTTCTAACAAACTATCACAGATGCTTTGTATACACCTTAGGACATGATACAAGTTGTTTCACAAGCAACACTTAACATTCCAATTTTTTTCTCGTTTACTAGAGTGATGATAAACTATATGCAAAGTAGAAATAGTGCAACATAATAGATGATTAGTATCTACAATTTTTAATACTAAAAATTATAAAGAATGTAATACTCACAAGTGTCACTGCCTAAGAGAATGCAACCCAAGTTTATCATGATCTCTGCAGCATTCATTGCATTGGGAATATCCTACTTATTTGCAAACACTAGTAACATTGCATCTCATAGTTCATCTTGCAAGAAAAAGAAACTTAAATAATAATAAAAATTCTATAGATAACATGAAAATAATTGTTAAAAGAATGAGGCCAATTTTACACATAATAACCAAAGTTGCCATGAGAAAGACATGAAATCTTCTTGATCCATTTTTCAACTGTGTTTATACAATCCTAAAAATTCACTTTGATAGTTCTGACTAATTATTGTTGGAAGGATTTTATTTGCTTCATCAAATGAGTGTATATTGTAGTCTTGGCTTCTTGTATTTTTCAAGATAGTATCATTACTCGTCTAGTATTGTTCAATCTGAAATGATGATATTGATATGTTGTTTTTCTATAACAACCAAAAAAAGGGGTTGTTAACCTTTACACAAACAAGGGATGAAAGCATAAACATAGGGCATCAAAAACACAACAAAAAAAACCTCTTCCTATGTACTTGGACAAAAGTCTAAGCAACACTATTGTTAGGATTGCAATAAAGGAAACCCCACTACAACCTATCAACAAGGCCTAAGAGTGATTATTTAAGAGTCAGCATTATCAATAGAATTTTGTTCAAAATAGAAGTGGGAGCAGTAACTTCAACAACATAGGCCACAACGCTAGCATGCATCGCACCTAAAATACGGTCTAACATCCAAAATTGTGAGAAGAATGGAAGCGATAGAAGTCTAGCTCAGACCAACAGCATTAGAAGCATTAATATAATCAAAAAAAGTTTCTTCTTCATTAGAAAACAAGTCCTCAAAAGGAAAATCTAAAACATAATCAAAAGCTCTAATTGTCAAATGGTCATTTTTCATGGCCCTCCATCAAGTGACAACACCTATCCAACACAAAATGGAAATCATTAGGCATGTATCCTATAGAGATGCAATCTCTACAACAAAATGGAAAACCATCATATTCAATGCTTCACCCATGGCCTCTCATCAACCATGATTGAAGTGGAGAGATCTCTATTTCAACTAGAATACAAACATAGAATAGCCCAAAATTGTACTTGATCCATCCAATTGTAGGAACTAGCAAAGGGAATTTCCAATGGCCTCGGGCAAAACAACTCAAAAAAGTGAAATGAAGATGAGGAAGGAAAACCCAAACATAACTCACATAGGTATAGCTGAATGTCACCAAACATTAGGGACTTTAAAGAATTAGTCACCCAACGGTGTAAATCTTAGAGGCACTAGAGACTCTAAGAATTTATAGACCATACTTCTACATTGATAAAAGTCCATGTTATCACCACAAAATAGGACAAATTTTGCATAAGACTTGACAGCCCAAGTATAGCTCCTTTAACCAAAATTTGACAGATAATTATCTAGAGCATTCAGTGGGTCTAGAACCACCAACAAGAGCAAATATCCTAGCACCTAGAAGCCTAGCTTAGTCCTACACCAGGAGAGTCAAACCCCCAAAAAAACCATCCAATGGATCTCTTCTGATGGGGTGTGTTACGAGTATATTAAGTTCCCCTCTTTCTCCAGAGTGGAAAACATCATGAATTTTGAGTTTAGATCTACATTATGTAATACTGCTTTACTCATGTTTAGAGATCCTTACAGTAAACTCATAGATACTTATTATATCTACTCTATAATAAATGGCAGTGTAATAACATACTAGCATCAGAGTTCATAACCCACATCAAAAGTGGTTAGTTACACAAGAAGAAGCATCCAACATGGGACATGAGAAACAAATTCAAATTTCTCCTCTATTATCAAAGGATCATAGTAAGGCACAACATAAATTGTCAAATATAAATAATAGTCAACTGTCATGTTACTTAGATCCCTATGAAAATGTAGCACTAAAATACAATATACATTGGAGTTAGGAATTTGGTTGACAACCAAAATCAATTGAATTGAAATAAGAAACTTCACCAAAGAATCAACTAAATATGTAATTTTAAGCATATTTTGCTACTCAAAATGTTATGACTTCTTCCTTCTTGACCTTAAACTTATGACATTTTCTAGTTTTACGGGAGGAAACATGATCTCTCCAACTATTAGTTCTAAATGACTTCCACCTTAGGCTCATAGAGTCTTTGAACTAGATAGATAATCACAACCATGCTGAAGACCATGGAAATAGAGGATAACATGGAAAATACCAAACAACAAGTTGGATGATGATGAAGACTACAGTGAAGGTAGAAGATCCTAGACATCATCAATTAATACCAAACTACCAAATGGAGTATACAAACTTGAAAAGATAAGACACACCTTACAACTAAATGAAACTCTAGAAGCTACCATCAAATGGCATGACATTGAATCATTACCAATAAATGACTACAACATAGAGAAGCTACTAGATATGGTATTTCTATTCATTTTTCAAACAAAAGAGTGCAATAGGTATGCAATCACGACTAAGGAAAGTGCAATTTCACACCATTTTCCATGTTGATGTTGAGATACAAACCTGTGCAATCCAATCTCCCAAGGAATAGACAACACCACGTATCACCATCTTTGCCAAAACAAGATTTGTCATAAAGCGATGTTAGAATAGTTACTAAAATGGTCATAAATTATGTTGTTATAGTAAAATAATACTTTAACTTAAGAAAAAAAACTATACAATATTAAAACATTATATCGTGCTTTAAAAACTAAAAAGGTACCTGTAACGAAGAGCCTCATTTCGACTTGCTAATTGGTTGTCACTATTAACTATAAGCTTATCTTTAAATTTTGAGCTTCACTTGGTTTCAAGAATAGTTAAATATTCTCTACTTAACAGGGCCAACCACGTGAAGGTGGAAGTTCATTTGGCCCCTCCCCCCCCTCCTAACATCACTCTAAATTCCCCAATAACATTTAATAACATTCAATTCATCCATTTTTGAAATATAACATTCAATCATTATAATCGCATGATAACATTCATTAACACATAAAATTCATAAACACACAACATTCATGAATAATTTAAGAGTAAGTCATTCATGAATAATTCATTAACACAATATTCATTAACACCCAACATTAATGAATAATATTCATTAACAATATTCAAGAGTAAGTCATTCATGAATAATCATATCTTTTTTGCTTTCTTGCCATTTCTTTTTTCCATAAAATTTCTAAGAGGAATATCAATGTCCTCGTCATCCCCATTAACATTTAATAACATTCAATTCATCCATTTTTGAAATATAACATTCAATCATTATAATCACATGATAACATTCATTAACACATAAAATTCATAAACACACAACATTTTTGAATAATTCATTAACACAAAATTCATTAACACGCAACATTCAAGAGTAAGTCATTCATGAATAATTCATTAACACAATATTCATTAACACCCAATATTAATGAATAATATTCATTAACAATATTCATTAACAATATTCAAGAGTAAGTCATTCATGAATAATCATATCTTTTTTTCTTTCTTGCCGTTTCTTTTTTTCATAAAATTTCTAAGAGGAATATCAATGTCCTCGTCATCCCCCTCCTCTACTAGTTCTAACACATGTCTCCTCCTCATCCGTTCAAGAACATCATGAGGCCATTGCACCAAAAGGGGGTCAGCTGCAATAACAAGTACTTCATGAGTTAAATTTGCACCATTTTATATTAGTGAATTACGAGTTTTTATTTAAGTAAAAGAACTATAAATCAAAAAATTAATTCAAAAGAACAAAACATAGATTTTCTTTACCTGAATGTGCATAATGATCTACCTGTTGATCATTTTGAACATCCTCCGACACTCGTTCAACATGACATGATTCTATATCCTCAACACAAAAATTTAAAATTTTTAAATTGTATTAATAATTATATAATTAGTTTTAAATAACAAATGAGCACCTCCATCGATAGTACAATGCACATCAGGGGCTTCGTGATGCTGTGTATGATTTGTGTCACGATTAACAAGCTGCATTGCAATGTCATGCACATTATTATCAAATAAATTATTTCTCAAGTATTCAATTTCTAATATATATTTTGGCGTATTTACCTATGCACATGATGTAGGAGACTAGTCGGTTGGGGCAATGGAAGTTTGCCATAGGCATTCAGCCACTGCTGCATAGCCTTGCTTGAAGGCAATTTTTTTGTGTTCTTTTGTGGCCTCTAGATTAAAATCAGCGCCCTGCATTTTTTTATTAATTAACAAAATTATTTGCATTTTATAAATAATTTTTCTTTGCAATTCATTTATTGCTACTTACAACGTGTGCTTTGATTTTTGAATATCCCCCAGAGCCAAGTCTGTGCTGCCCAAGCTTTTCCAGCCTCACCTTTGTTGCCATTGATGTGTCTTGCAACCTATGAAAAGTTTGAAATATGTTAGATGATATAGATATAAAGATCAGTACTAAATAGTGGATTATTATATATTGGTATGAAGGTTTTAGCATAAAGTAGCATGTTCCACCAAAAATATGAAAAAAGGGAAGAAATTATAGCATCATACCTTTAATTGACATGTGTAATCATGCTATTTATCCATATTCTAACATTCCTCTCCATATAGTTACACATAAATTTTGACAGTCTATATTATCCATTGTCACACAAAGTAAACGATAAGCTAAAAGTTCAAACAACTAGTAGATTTTATAGATTAATTTTTTTTTCCATCAAAGATAAGTCAATTTAGTTGAATGGGATGTGAACATATTTGGTAAATTGGGGGGGGGGGGGCTTCATGGAGGAACCACTGGTTCAAGCTACAGTTTAGAGTCTATATGCTTAGTGGAAAGGCATTAGTCTGGTAGCATTACCTTGGTATCATTACCTGCTGGTTCTTGATGTCCTGTAGAGTATCCATAGGTTTCACACTCAAAGTGTTTTTATCCCCAAGGCTGCAACAGGTATAAACTTGAGGGCAAATGTTAGATTTCAAATTATTTTAGTAGCATTCATTTTTACCCGTAGCTGAAAAGTGAGTATTTTTTTGTTTTCAATTTAAAAGACATCACCTTTGTGTATCAAGTGCTTCTTTAGCCTCCACACTGCATGGAACTGATTTTATAAATGGTGGTTGTAACTAAAACAAAATCCCCATTGATTTGCTAAGATAACTAGCAACTAACAAGAACTACCTAGCATTGTTCCAACAAAAGACTCATGACTTAAGACTTATCTTAATCTATGTTTATTTTGATTGCTTCTAGCAGTGGAGCACCATTCAGAATGTTTGAGAAGATAAAAAATGTTACATCATAGTTTGGAGGATGTTTCATATAGTCTACATCCACAACAAACAATTTCAAAGCTGACAGTTGGATAGAAAACTGTTTAGATAAGCTTCAACTATTCTTAAAAGTCACACAATAAAAGAAGAATTAAGGATAGAATAAAATAAAAAGTCAACTTTAACACTTTTACTGTAGAAATTATGAAGATTAGTATGTGATCATGTTTAAACTATTTGCTTTAATAATGCCACATAATTTTGTTCCTATAAATAAGATATAAGAGTTTAAGAAATAGTAAATTTCATAGAGTGGAAAGACATAGCAGAAATTATCAGCATTATTTATAAGAATGAAATTTGGGTTAGAGTTTTCCAAAAAAAAATTCATAACTTTAAATGCTTGCAAACAAATGCTTTCATGCAGATTAAAATAACATAAATGCTTACACTTGTAGGGGACACGACCAATAATGGACAATGCAGGCACAACTCCTTCAAATAAGGAAAACATTGTAGAACTTTGACATTAGCAAAATCTTCATCATCAGAACAGGTGATTTTCCTGATCGATTTCACTTTTGCAAAATGTTCCAGAAGTTGAGTGTCAGTTTCCAAATAGAGACATTTAGGTAAACAAAATCTCACCATTATCTTACTGGGAAAACTGCTATCAATAATTCTAATGCTTTCTAAGAGTGGACAATTCACATCCAATTTCATATATATATCATTGACATGTCAGAGGGGTGATACAATCAAAAGATCAAAACTAAGTGCTAATCAGAGCACTATCAATATCTCAAGTCTCAAAATGATACATCAAATATACAATGAATCTCATGATCAATATAAAGATACAAAAAGGAACAAAAGATAGCATGGACCTAACTACAACCTTCCCCCTCATCACCAGGAGGAGGAGGAGTAACATCTGCATGTGCAGGAGGCACTACACCATCAGAAGCTCAAGCATAATCAAAGAACCTTGAGACATGTTGAGCTATAGGTACTGCATTTTCATATACTACATAATAATGAGCAACCCAAGAGGTATGATGACAGGTCTCATCTCGCTCTAACTCTATCTTTCTCTTTAGCTCTGTGATCTCAGACCATAGATCTACTATCTCACAGTTCCCCTCTTCTAGCTAGTCATACATCTCTAACTATAACTTGCACCTGTAACTTGCCCAGCTACCTCTGAGAAGTCCTCAATCTCTCCCTCACATGTCATAGAGAATCTTGAGTCTATGCTAATACATCTCCTATGGGTGAAACCTGTGGAGGCCAATTTGGCATGTCATCATCCCCTCCTCCACCCACATCCTATTGTGGTGGCTCCTCTACCCTATGTCTCTTGGCATCACCTCCTACTATACCCATGGTGCTCATCTCTCTGTGAGTTCTTACATGAGTAGGCCTATGTGCCTATTCATTGTTGCTTGATCTAAGATCCAATCTAATAGTATCAGAAGGAATTGTAACAAGAACTACTAGTGGCCATTATAATGGTCTCTCCTCCCTCAAAGGATGTTCTTATGGTTGTTGAAAATCAGGGTGTGGTGCCTGACTAACTACCCCTATAGGATTAGTTATATGAGGAAATGAATGTGTGGCCAAATGCTCTATGTACTAGGGAGTGACACCATCATTCACTACATCTAGAAAGTAGTCCCACCTATAAATGGTAAGGCCACTAACATCTTCCATACATCTAATTGGGTCCAATCTAGGAAAACAACCTTTCTTTACCTCCTTGGTGAAGCAGGTGTAAATACTGTACTCATGTGATATACTGCATTGATAGTCAAACTGTCTCTAGACATGGGTTCGTGGAAATCTCTCTATCTTCAATGAAGAATGGCCATTTAGTGGCTAAGATACCAACATGAATCCTAGCTAGGGGAAGACATCATCTTATGGCTCTATGCCTAGCCATGGTCTATAGGTAACATACATCATGTCATCCAAATGAAGTCTCAAATAGTTTGTCTTACCTAGTGTAGGCTGGATCATCTCTCCACAATACCAATAAATATAAATCTAAAAGGGTTGTTGTCAGTCCTCAAAGATAGGAACATGATTTTTGTCATTAACTTGTGTTTCTGGCATTGAACATGATGCTTATTACTTTTAGGAGACTGACCATTAGTAAAATTCTTGCAAAGTTTTTCAAAAAAATTGTACTTGTCATTACAATTGCTGAATATCATTGATCACCTATACTGCTAACACATACAACTATGGTACATGTAGTTGTGCATTACTATATTTTCAAGACATAATATAGCTATATGTGAAGTTATAAGCACACTATTTATATCTTATGTAGGATTTATGCCCAGATTGAGATATATACAGTTGTGTCAGCATTAAGATTGAGATTTATAAGCAATTGTGTCAGCATATGAATTTAGGATTTATAAGCAATTGTGTCAATTATATCTTATGTAGGATTTATGCCCAGGTTGAGATTGAGATTTATAAGCAATTGTGTCAGCATATGAATTACATACCTTTCATCAATAGATAGATTAAATTGAGCTAGTTGAAATTGTTGATACTGAAGTTGAACCCTAAATTTTCTCATTAATGTACTAGTAGTTAATAGTATTGCATACCTTCTCAAATTTTTTGGTGTACTTTCTTTTGGACGTTCCCCTTTCTCCTTTGCATCCAAAATGAACTCATTCCAGTCCCTCACTAAAACAAAGGGAGGACGTGCGTACTTCGAGTTTAGGACAAGGCTCTTTCTATATGTGTCCCTCACAACCTTAAGATGTCTGGAAGCTTTTTGTAACAATTTATTATGATCAAAATATTACTACCAAAGTCATGCTCTATATCTTTGATGAGCTCATCTTTTAATTTTTGATCTTGGTTGTTCCACCTTTTAAGAAAAAACACAAAATTGTTAAATATAGCTAGCATAAGAAAAGACCCGAATGAAAGGAAAAATGTTGCACCAATTAATGATATGAAAAAAAATAGTGGGATAAAATTAGTTCAGTTATGATGTTCCACCTTTTACATATGGTGGGCCCGAATCTTCGCAATGTGAGGTCATAAAGCCTCCTATAAAATATATCATTTCCTACAAAAAACGTCATGGGATAATTAATAGTAAGAAACATTAACATGAATCATGCAAAGAATACTTTTCATAGTGAATAACAAATACATAAAGTGAGATACATTTCATCTTTTTAGTGATCTATTTTAGGGTTGGAGGATCAACTTGACCAAAATTAACCAAAAAAGAAGTTAGTATCTTCTACTGAAAGCATGAAATTGCAATGTACCGAATTACTAAACTAGAGAATTACTGGTATAGACAAAAGGTCATTGATAATTCAGATGATCCTACCAAACCCCTAATAAAAAGGAATTTTGGAATAATTAAACAACTTGCACAAAAAATGAATTGTATACGAGTGACTCCAAATCCTTAGCTTTTAATATGCTTCATAGATGAGATTGCATTATATGTTTTGAACAAGATGTGGAAAAAAATCAAATGACATAGATATAAGCATTCTCACACCATGAGTGAAGCAACAATTGCATAAAGCTTTATTGCAAAAAAATTGTCAATATTATTTACATTGTACATACTTGTTTATATAATGCTTCAATTCCTAAACTAAAAAACTATAGCTAGTGTTCTAACCATGCATAAAAATAAAATTACAATGCAGATGTATGAAATTATATGCATAACTACTCCTATACTAGTTTATAACTACTATGGAAGCACAACACTGAAATCACAATACCAAATCCAACTCCATAACTTATTCCCAATCCCACTGCCCACCATCAACTCTCCATTATATCTTTGCTGCTACCAACTGTAGTCTTATTCCATTCTGCTTGATGCTCTTTGCAACCTAAACCACAACCCAATGTCATATTTTCAAGGGGAAACCCATGAAGGTTGGGGTTTCCTAAAAAGGAGGAAGCCTCAAATGTTGCAAATTGTTTTCCCTGTGGTATTAATCCTGACAACATGTTGTTTGAAAGATTCAATACTTCGAGGAAGGTTAGATTTGAAAATTTGAGAGGAATTTTTCCTGACAACTTGTTTTCTGAAAGATCTAGAGACTCTAAATGAGCCATGTTTGCCAAGGATTCAGGAATTGAACCACATAGCTGATTATTTGAGAAGTTGAGAGAAATTAAACCTTGGAGGACTCCCAGTGCTGGAGGAATATTGCCTAAGAGGTTGTTATGTGAGAGATCCATGAACTTGTCTACATAGATTATCTTCTCTTATGTTTGAACCCTTCCTTTTATCTAAATTTTTACTTCATCCTTGAACTTTGATTCATAAGGATAGTCCAGATTTAAATCAGTGAAATAAGAGAAGGTAAGTTGTTCATCAATAATTTGAGATTGATTGACCATAGCATATAGATTACTTAGATCTTGATGGATACTTTCTGATAAATAATTACTCGATAAATCTAGAATTTTGAGATTATGCAACCTCATAAGTTGGGATCGAATTTTACCTTCGAAATTATTAGAGTTTAAGCTCAAAATTTTCAAATCTTTCAGCTTTTCAATCCAAATAGGAATTTTACCTTCAAATTTATTATTTCCCAAATCAAATATTTTGAGACCTATACAATTTGAAAGGGACAGAGGAATATTACCTTGAAACCTATTGCCATTGAGATTTAGTACATGAAGAGCTATGAGATTTCCCAACTCCTATGGAATCTCCCCTTCCAAATCATTGTGAGCCAATTTTAAAACCACTAATTGAGAACACAACCTGATAGTTGTAGGGATCTTTCCCATCAGCTTGTTATTTGACAAGTCCAAAATGCCCACTCTATTTGAATTTGTGCAAGTAGAACTTGGAATTTCTTCGGAGAGGTTATTTCTTGACAATGACAGAAAGATCAATGCCCAAATATCTGATGGAGGGCTAATGTTTGGAATTGAGCTGTTAAAAATATTATCTGACAGATCTAATAGGAATGAAACAAAATCTAGAGTAGGAAGTGTGCCATACAATCTATTCCCTTGCAAATCCACTGCAAAAAATTGATGGGATATCTGCCAAGGTAGAGAACCTTCTAGATTGTTATCTGAAAGAATGAGCGTATCAAGATTATGAAGATCCCACAACCATGAAGGAATATTTCCCACAATTTTGTTACTTGAAAGATCTAGTTCCTTCATTTGATATTGTTGGGACAAAAATGCAGGGAACACACCTTCTATATTGCAAGACCTCAATGCCAAGTACTCCAAATGGTCAAACTATGGAATCCAACTTGCAAATATAGTAATAGATAACTGATTTTCAGAAAGGTCCAATCCTCGTAAGCGAGTTAGATTTTTGAGCATCTGAAATGAAATGTTGCCTCTTAATCTATTGGAAGCAAGTGCCAACACTTTTAAACTGGCCATCTTCAAAAGAGAATCTGGAATTGTTCCTGATAGCTGGTTATCGCCTAGATGCAGCTCACTTAATATTGAAAGCTCACATATAGAGGGTGGAATCTAGCTAGTCAGATGATTATGGCTGAGTAACAATACTCTTAAACTTGCCAGCTTTGAATTGGAGTCTGGGATTCTTCCTGACAGCTGGTTGTTACTGAGGTCCAGATGTGCAAGGGATAAAATGTTGTCAAAAGAGGACGGCATAGTTCCCTCCAAATTATTATGGGACAGATCCATGATCTCAAGTTTTGAATAGTTTGTAGCAGAGTGGGGAAACTCTCCACTTAAATTGTAGCTACAAAGAGATAGAGCAACAAGTGAGTTGGAATGGCCTAAAATGAAAGAAATGTTTCCCTTCAAGTCATTATTACCACTAAGGTCAAGATTTATCAATTTCGAATGGGGCATGAAATTGGAAGGGATGGAGCCATTTAGATTACTGTAGCTAAGATCAAGTGAAACCAACGAAGATGCATTCTCAATCCAAGAGGGTAGTTTGGACGGGAATGAATTCCATGATAAATGTAGATGGGACAAAGAGGTCAGATTTGATAGATCTAGAATATTACCTGACAGCCCACAACTAGATAGTTGAATTCGGGTGAGATTGTGAAGACTGCTGAGGGCCTCACCCCAGTGCTTTGAGCCCATTGTTAGGCACTTCATTCATTACCAAGAATTTAAGGCTTCTCAAACCTCTGGCCCATACATCAAACTTACCACCCTTAAATTCCCAATTATATGAAAGATCCAAATGATGCAAGCTTGACATATTTCCCAACACTAGAGGAACCTCACCACCAAATCCAACATTTGACAAGCTAACAAATGAAAGCCTCTACAGTTTTGAGAACTGTGGAGGAATAGAAATACCTTGACAGTAATTCCAGCTAAAATCCAAGTGTTGCAGGTGCTGCAGATCAAACAACGATGGATGAATTTCATCGCTCAACTGATTGCTTAGATCAAGGGTAATCACATGCGATGTATGATAATCGTAGCCAACGCCCTCCCACTCGCAACAATTCAATCCATGCCAAGAGGATAACTGACCCAAGGAAAGATAAAGGCTACCCTTGAAATCTAACAGAGAACTTCTCTCATCTTTGATACATGCTATTGAAATTGACATGTTAAGTTATGGAGTTGGATTTGGTATTGTGATTGTAGTGTTGTGCTTCCACATTTCTGAAAATTACAGTGCAGATGTATGAAATTATATGCATAACTACTCCTATACTAGTTTATAACTCCTATTTGTGATTGTTTAACTCCATCACCCAAGAGGATGCCAAACAAGATTAAGTTTTACTAGAGATGTCAAAAAATTACATTAAAAAAAATCTAATTTATAGAAATAACTGCAGCAGGTAAAGCAAATTTGAAAGATAAAAATAGACAACTTATGTATATAAATCCCAGAATCATTATGATTCAAAATATTACTTGACTTATAATTAATAATTGTGGAAGGTTTTGTTTTCACTGCAGTCAAAATCCGTTAACATAATGGGTGAAGGTAAGGTAGGGATATACCAAACTCGCACTGTAATGTGGTTCCACATTTATAAGACACAACAAAAATTGGTTCCACATTTATATGACACTTTTGAAATATTAAAAATATATAAGTAGTTCACCATATTTTTTAACTCTCAAAATATTAAAGAAATGATATTCTATGATGCCAGTGTTTTTCCTAAATGCTAGAGAAACTACATTAGAGATGTATAGTATTTCATATACTACTACTCAAGAGTTCTAATCATTTCAAATTGTAATAGAATAATTACTATATATTAAATGTACATTTATCTCACATGGCCTTTACCTTATTGTTCACTTGTTGTAATTCTTATTTATGGATCATGTACAAATGTGTTATGAGTTTTGGAAGATATTACCTTATCTCATAGACATCCTTGGTATCAAGACTGGCTTAGTTGTATATATGCAAAGCATATTTTCAACATTTCCATTTAAAAGGATACTTCTACATTTTCCATTATCTGCTCACTAAAACACAAAATACTAATTTTGAGCCATAAGTTTCCATCAATAAAATATAGATGTATTGATAAGACACAAATCAATGCAAAACCAAAGAAGAAAAGCTTGGTGAGATAAGGCCACATAATAGAAGGAAAGAAGTATAGGAGAAAATTGTTAAATAGGCACACTAAATTTCTCGTGGAGAACATTAAAATAAAGTCAATGAATTGAACTTCTATGATGCCCCCAATCCAGCCGGTCAATGCACCACTACAAGTGATAAATGTGACATTTTTAATTACCCTTACAAATACCCATAACTGTTTGAAAAAGCTAAGATTTGTGCATCTCAAATGCAACTAGAAATTTTTTGCTAACACTATTTTGTAACCCTACGAATAACATACAATTAGTGAAAGCACCAAACTTCCATTAAGTTTCAAGCAGATTCCATTTAATGCAGAAGAAAAGAAATCTCAAACTAGTTAGCATATTAGTTTCCTGATTTCCACCAGTTCTTGAGGGCTTGTAAGAAAATGAGAGGGAAATTCCCTTAGTGATGTAACATAAACAATTATTGTTCTTGGCTCTCAATTGATGAGGTTTCAGTACAAGGCTCGCACTCCCATACCAAGTAACAAAGATGATTGGTGTTCTTCACTACCAATTAAGAATATCCCAATCTAAGGTTTGTGCTCTCATATCAAGTAGAAAAAAAAATTATGGTTCTTGGTTCTTATCAAAGAGGTTTTTCAAGCTAGGTCGCAAGCTTCCATACCAAGTAGCAAAAATAATTATTGTCCTTAGCACTCAACTAAAAAGGTTTTAGTTTAAGGCTCTTGCTACTATACAGACTAGAACAAAAATAATTATTGCTCTTAGCTTGTAATTGAAGAAGCTCTAATCTAAGACTCATGCTCTCATATCAAACAATAAAAAAAATATTATTATTCTTGATTATTTTTCCAATAAATATTAATCTAGAACTCATACTCTTATATCCAATAACAAAAATATATCATTCTCAACTATCAATCCAAAAAATTTCACTCTAAGAATTCTACTTCCATATCAAATAACAAATATAATTACTGTGTTGCTCCCAATATAAAAAGTTCCAATCTAAAGCTCATGATCCTATATAAAATATTATTAAACAAGATAAGATTTCTTCAATCCATAATAACTTCTCCAAATACAGAATATTATTCATCAGTTTTACCAATAACCAAAGTAATTGGTAGACAAAAGGTCACAGGCTGCAGATTCAAACCATTGGAATGTCTAAAAGAAATTGCATTGTACAACTGACACAAAACGTGAGCCAAATTGTTGCATGAAGCTTAAAATAGTGAAATAGTTGAAGTCAATGAAGTCAATCATAACGTAGGTTCAAAAAATCTAAATGTTTTTGGTAGAACTTTCTCAACACACTGAATTAAGATCTAAATTGCTAGTTTTTCAGCTCCCCAAAAGTAGGATGCCACAACAAAAAAATTGCCTTGTCAGGATAGTGTAAATGAATATCTCACCAAGCCACTTTCCACATGAAATCAAAGATTATCTTGGTTAATTTCTTTGTTCAATTCAAAGGGCTCAATATAACTTCAATCTCTTTTCATAAGTACTGTTGTTTTCAGCTGTTATATGGTACATAGTATTACAGTTGTTTGAAATTTTTTGTAATGCACATTCAAAGCCCTTCTAATAGATAGTTTGATGGACCAGAAGTTCCACAAGATGAATACAACACGTGGTTACAAAAGATCGGGATGCATTAAGCAGTCAGTACTAAAAAAGTAGCACAAGATTAATGCATGGAGTGCTCAAACCACTAATTTTGGAGAAAATGCCACCAACATGGAGTCCCCAAGCGCATTCTTATGAAACCCCTTATAGTGTGGTTGAATTGACACCACATGGCAGAGAAGGGAACACTTTCTACTATTGAATATAGGAGGATAATAAATCATGTACCAACTAACAATACATAAGAAAGGACTTTGTTGTCACTTAGGTTTTCACCCTTGTCCAAGGCCTATGCGCGAGGACAACCTAGTGAAACATGGAAACAACCTCCAAGCTGTGGGACTTGAACTGCGAGGTTGAGTCTCCGGAGAAGGCCGACTTCCTCTTACTTTCAGGGTGCACCTATCTATTCTCAGAAGGAAAAGGGAGAAAGAGAGCATTAAAGCAAATCTACCTAGTCTAATCTAAGGTAGTGATGCACCAAAACAGAGTGTTCAGACTCATTTTCCTGCCAATATATGCACTACAGAACTAGGGTAAAGGTCATACATTCATTTAGACTTATATCAACCAACAGCCACATGCAGATCAGGAGATGAACTGAATAACACCAGGAACAAAAGATTTCACTTGTATATTATTCAATAGGCCAAAGATAGATACAGTATGCAAAACACTGATCTCAACAATGCATCAACAAGAGGCAAAATGATACAAATACACGTTGATGACTGAAAGAGATGATACAGGATGTTTATCTAGCTCAAAGACAAAGGGATTTTTCACTGCAAGTCTGCAAGCAGTAGCCGAGAAAATTAGGAAGAGTCGATAGTTTTTGGCACACTCGGTGGGACTCATATCAGAAGATTTCAGGTCTACTGGTGTCAAGAAGAAAGAATTCTAGAGATAAATGCTGAAGAAGTAGTGCTAGCTTCAATTTTCAAGCCTTCAAGAGGCTGATTCTTCAAGTACTTGGTGACTCTAAACATCAAAAAGTCTGGTTCCAGACCAAGTTTGCAGTGATTCATGCCCAGGACTGAAACAAGGGCATCTTCTAGAGGTAAATTTCAATATCAAGAGCTTTCCCTTTCAAATCCTAGGAGAAGAAGGACTAGAACTTCATTATCACCAGTTAGGGGTAGAATAACAATTGATATACCTGTAAGATCTGTCTCTACTCCCCCTACTGTTCGAACTCAGCCTAGATTGCCATCAACACTCATCAATAGAACACTTGTTTATATGGCACAGCCAAGAGTTCATGCTTTTGCCACCTTTAATGGTGGAAGTCCTCTGTTGTTAGCCCAAAGACATGATATACCAGTATCTGCACTAAAAAGTATACCTAATTTTATTGGTGAAACTTCTATTTCCCCTCTAGAGCATATCCAAGAGGTAGTGAATGTCTGCAATATTCATGGTATTACAGAAGATGATGTTGCCGTCAGACTTCTAGCCTCATCTTTAAAAGGAAAAGCATTACAGTGGTATAGAGGCTTAACTCATGGTTCCATAACTGATTGGGATGGACTAGGAGCAGGATTATGCAAACATTTTGAGGATAAGAGTGACCATTTGTCACTACTAGAGCAACTGACTACAATAAAAAGAGCCCCCCATGAATGTATGACTGATTTTAATTACAGATTCCAAAAGACATGGGATAGAATACCTACTATAGTGAAACCTACCCCTGGTAATGCCTTCTTGCATTACCTTAGAGCTTTCAATAGTGACATTGCCACTACTATCCAAACTATGGGAGGAGATACATTACCAAATGCTTATGAGACAGCTATAAAAGCTGAGAATATCCTAATACAAGGTGGGAAGTTGGCTCCAAGGCCTCCTATGCCTTTCTTTCCTGATGTTCCCAACCACCAACTAGCAATAGCTCCCCTTCCTACAATTTCTACATCACAAGCCCTTACTCCAGTTCCCCAAGCTTCCACATCCTCAAACGGAATAGAGGAACTCAAGGAAATGCTCCAAGGTCTAGTGCTGAATACAGCTAAAAGAGAGAGGACTCTGGATAAAAAATTGCAAGAGCAGGGGAAGGAGTTGAAGGACCAAGGGAAGAGATTAGAGGATAGTTTTTCTCTAATACAAAAAATGAGTAACAAGGTGGTGGCCTTAGAAAGGCAGCAAGCCCAAAGTGGCAAGCCCCCCCAATTACAACATCAGGCTCTAAGTGGTGGTAGGCCTCCTAATCATTGGAATAGCTCTTTTGATCAGAATAGGCAAAATAGTCATGCTGCTGCTTTAAGCTCAAATCAGAGTAGAGCTTTAGTTCCTCAAAATAACTTAGCCCAAAATCAAGACTTCTGTCCTTCATGTAACTATTCTTATACCTACTGCCTGTGTCAGAAAGCAGAATCTTATTTGGCCCTAACTGTCCAGGAGTCCGCAATAAAGCAATCACACAAGGAAGATCATCCCAAGGAGGCCTCATATGTTCAGAGGCAGGGTGATTGCTCTTTTATGAATCACCAGATGGAGGAGCATTGTAATGTAAACTAGGATTATGTTGCTCATAACACAAGAAGCAAGAAGAGAGCTATGGAACATACTGCCCCCCTTTCTCCTGAGTAGGCCTCAACTTCGAGTGTTATACCTCATACACAAAAAGAAAATGAGCAGACAAACACTTCACAATAGCAAAGGCAAGATCCAAGAAAGGAGGATGCAAGTGATCCCTATGTTGCTTCATCTCGGCCTCTCATGGGTACAGCTCCCAAAGTTACCGCCAAAATTCCTAATGCACCCTTGAGTGTGGTAGAGCAAATGAAGAAAACCAATGTAAGCATTTCCATGTGGGATGCAGTTGCCACCATACCAATGCAGAAAAGGATGTTGCAGCAAGAATTGGAAAAGATTGAGCCCAAAGATCAGTCATCTACCAGGGAGGGTGACACTAGTTTAGTACAACCATCAGGTGACGTGGAGACAAATAAAAAGGTTAGACCTCCTCCATTCTATGTTTCTCTGATTATAGGGGGCAAGTTAGTCCATAATTGCATGATAGATTCAGGGGCTAGCAGCTCAGTAATGCCTAGGTGTGTTGTTGATGCTTTAGGAATGAAATATGAGCCCATTATTAGGGATGTGTTACAACTAGATGGGAGTACTGTCAAAACTGTAGGCATCCTTAGGAGTGTGGAAATGGCCCTACATGCATGCCCTGGTTGTACTGTGATTCAAGACATATCTGTTGCTGAAGTCAAGCCCTATTTTGCCATCGATCTTTCAAGAGACTTCACTGCCCAAATAGGTGGATCCATATCTGCTGATTGGTCTTATATGTCATTTAAGACCAGATATGGGGCCAACGCTTCAATTAGAGCAGAACCTCAAGCCCTTCATCACACTGAACCATACACTCCCAACTTCATTAATATGAATTGCCCCATTTTGGAGATGGATGAAAATGACATAGTAAATGAGCCTGCCACCTCCATAGTAGAGATTCCTGATTTCTTCTTAGATGAGTGGGCAAACACATGTCAGTTTGAGCCTATGTCGGAAACTCTTGAGACAGGCCTTAGTACATATTGCATAATAGAGAAGGAGGCTCAAGTTCCTGATCTTGTTGGAGCTAATGATGACATGAGTGGAATATGGAATATGTACTTTGATGGCTCAAGGAATAGAAATGGAGTAGGGGCCGGTGTTATGTTGATCTCTCCTGCACAAATAAGATACTACTTCTCTTTTAGGCTCCAATTCAGTTGTACCAATAATGTGGCCGAGTATGAATCTTTGATCCAAGGTCTCCTACTTGCCCAAAAGAGGGGAATTCAAGCCTTGAAATTATATGGAGACAATGAGTTGGTAGTGAACCAAGTGAGAAATCAGAATATCACCAAAAATGGCTTGCTCAAGTCTTACAAACACAGAGTCTGGGATTTTCTTGAGGGTTTCCAAGCATTTAATATCCAAAGCATTCCTAGGAAAGAAAAAAAATATGCTGATAGACTTGCAGCAGTGGGTGCATCTTATGATGTGCCAAGGAATCTCGAGGAAGAGAGGAAGCAACAAATAAGGGTGGTAGTAAGGCCTGCTGTTCCTGATAATAATACTCATTGGCAGGTGTTTGAGTCCGATGAGCAGATTGTGAGTTTCTTGTAGAATGAAGTAGAATTTTCAGAAAGAAATCAGTCAAGACTACAAGATTAGTATGGTGATCAGATCATTCACCCCAGTTCCAACAAGTTGCCCAAGGGTCTCATTACCTTGGAGAGTGTCTTTAATCCTGATGATCAGACAAGAGGCAAAGGAATAAATCTAGCTATAGAAAAGGATGATCATGCTCCAGTTACTATTGCTGATGGAAAATCTCTTAACATGGGGAAGGTATGTTCTAAGGTTGAGCAAGAAAATTTCATTCATCTATGTCAAGAATTTAACGATGTGTTTGCTTGGTCATATGATGACTTAAAGGGGTTTGACCCTAGTTTGTTTCAGCATACCATAGATTTAGTTGATAGGGTCAAACCAGTAAGGCAAAAACAGAGGCCAGTAAATCCCAAGATTGAACCCTTAATGAGGAAGGAACTATCCAAGTTGATTGAAGCTAACATAATTTTTCCTATCAAACACTCATCATGGGTGCCTAACCTTGTCCCTGTAAGGAAGAAGAATGGAGAAATCAGACTATGTGTGGACTTTAGGGATCTTAATCAGGCTTCCCTTAAGGATCACCATCCTCTCCCTTCTATGGAACAAATTCTGTCCAAGGTCAGTGGGTCAAGGAGGTTCTCTTTTATTGATGGATTTTTTGGTTATAACCAAGTGTTGGTTAAAGAATCTGACAGATATAAGACAACATTTACTACTAAATGGGGCACCTATTCTTATTGCAAGATGCCATTCAGACTAACAAATGCAGGTGCCATGTTCCAAAAGGCAATGGAGGTAGCTTTCAAAAGATTAATCGACAAGTTTGTCTTAGTATACCTTGATGATATAACTGTATATTCCAAGAATGTAAAAGATCACCTTGATCATTTGAGACAGGTATTTCTAAGATGTAGAGAGTTTGGGGTTTCCCTCAACCCAGCCAAGTGTGTCTTTGCTACAAGCCAAGGAAAATTACTGGGACACATTGTATCTAAGGATGGGTTGACCATTGATCCAGAAAGAAGAAAAGCCATACTTGCCCTTCCCCTCCCTAAACACAAGAAAGGGCTGCAAAGTTTCCTTGGTAGGATAAATTTTGTAAGAAGGTTTATTCCTAATATTGCCATCATGGTGAAACCCCTTACAGCCATGCTTAAGAAAGATATGGTCTTCTCATGGACCAAGGATGGGAAGGAGAGTTTTGAAGAAATTAAGGCAGCCATAGCCTCAACCCCCACTCTCATGAACCCAAATTTTAAGAAAGATTTCATCCTCTACACTTTAGGTGGTGAGTCAAGTGTTTCTATTGTCTTAACTCAGACAAATGACAAGAATGAGGAGCAACCCATAGCCTTCTTTAGTGAAGGGCTCAAGGAATATGAAGATAAGTATAGCTTTATTGAGAAGCAATCCCTTGTAGTCATTAGAGCCTTGAAGAAATTTAGACACCTCTTATCCCACAATAGGATCCATTTGTTGGTGCCCCATGTGAGTGTAAAAGACTTCTTGTTAAGCAAGGACATCAGTGAAAAGAGAGCTGGATGGATCAGTAGGGTAATGGATTATGATGTTGATATTCAAATTACCAAGTTGGTAAGAGGGAGAGGATTATACAAAGAAATGTTATCAGGTCAGGATTCAGATAAAGGGATTGCTATGGTAATTGCAGAGCAGCAGGAGGAAAGAAATGTTAATGCCCCAAGGAGCTGGATGGATGACATGAGGAACTTTTTATCAGGGAATGGATACCCTCAGGGATTGGATAGAGCTAAAAGAAGACAATATAGACTGCAATCCATTCCCTATGTTGTGATTGATGATATCCTATTCAGGAGGGATTTTAATGGGACCCTGTTGAGATGTATTGAAGAAGATCAGGTTGAGAGGATGATTAAAGAACTTCATGATGGCCCTGATGGTGGCCACTTCTCTGCAAGAACAACCGCCATAAAGATAATGAGGGTTGGATATTACTGGCCATCTCTGTTCCATGATTGTTATAGGTATGTGAGAAAATGTGAGAGATGTGCTTTTTTCTCAGGCAAACAAAGACTTGCAGCTCTTCCTCTTCACCCCATTCAGGTGGATCAGCCCTTCACCCAATGGGGGTTGGATTTTGTAGGCCCCATTAATCCTCCATCTAGTGCAGGTCATAAATGGATCTTGGTTGCTACCAATTATTTCACTAGGTGGATAGAGGCAGTTGCCTTGAAGGATGCTACAGAGCCATCAGTTGTTGAATTCCTTGATGGAATTGTATCTAGGTTTGGAGCTCCTTCTACTATCATCTCAGATAATGCCAAATCTTTTATTGGAACCCAGATTTGTGCATGGGCAATGAGTCACAATATCTATTTGAGCACATCATCGAACTACTATCCTCAAGGTAATGTTTTGGCTGAATCCTCCAATAAGAATCTGATCAGAATCATAAGGAGAACGATAGAAGACAATCAGAGGGTCTGGCATAAAAAATTAAGGACTGCTCTGTGGGCTGATAGGATAAAACCCAAGAGATATATTGGGAATTCACCTTTTGTGCTAGTATATGGTAGGGAGGCCAGACTTCCAATCTCGTTGGAATTCCCATCCTTGGAGTTGGCTCATCAGCTGGAATTGGTTGAAAATAGTCTCATGTCAGTGAGAATGGTAGAGTTAATTGAACTGGAAGAAAAGAGAAACAAAGCTATGCAAACCCTGGAGATACACCAGCAGCAGATGAAGAAGAGTTTTGATAAGAAGGCAAGGGCCAGAATCTTCAGAGAAGGAGATTTAGTTCTCAAGTGGGACTTAGATAGAGAAAAACCAGGAAGGCACTCCAAATTTGATCCACTATGGAGTGGCCCTTATCTGATCTCCAGTTGCAAACAGGCCAATGCGTTCCAGCTAAGCAGGCCAAATGGTGAAATTCTGCCCATTCCAGTCAATGGGATCCATTTGAAGCCCTATTTCTAAAAGTTGTGAATCCATGTACATAGTTAGTTTAGTTGCTTCCTGTTGTTCCTGTTTTACAATAAGTGCGCGTGCACATGGCTCACTTCTTGAGTCGCCAATTCTCGAAGTTTTGACAAGTCTCAAGTTGCTAAGGAGGTCCTTTTTTTTTGTTTTCAAGTCGCAAGACAAAGCCAGAGTTCAACAGTTCTTTAATGTTTTGATTTCCTCATTAAGGGTTAGGGTTTCTTGCAGCTCTTGGTTCTGTAACTTCTGGGCCCTCTTTTTTGACTCTATGGCCCAATGGATTATTCTCAAGCACTGGTCATGCATTGAGCAGGCTCATGCCCCCTGCGAGTCGCCATAAGTGTTACCTCTGGTTTTACTACCAAGGATTTAGATTCAAACACACGGCTTATTCAACGGTTAGTCTTAGAGTTGGTATTTTAATGCTACGATTCGCGAGTTTTCTGGCCGACAGATCTAAGCGGTATCGACAGTTGGCGCCATCGTGCTATAAAGAAAATGCACGATATTTATGATAGCACAATAATGCACTAAGGACATGTTGCAGAGGTGGGTCTGGCGTTTTGCGGGTCGAAAAAGGTTCTTAACGCCCTTGGCACTATGTCGCTATCACAAATCGGCCTAAAATCTCCATAGTGACATAGCGCCCGACGGAAATAGTCACGGCGGCAAATTTTGACGATCGACGAAATCGGGTGTTGCGACGACGAATCAGGAGAGACCACGTGTGCCAGGTCAGAGTTCCTGTTGGCATGGCTAACACAGTCAGGGCTTACATTCACCACCGTCGGATCAACTCAGATCAATGGTAAGCACCATCGCGCTATGGAGGAGTTGCGTGAGGGTTATGATAGCGACATCGCGCCCTGGTCATGCGTGTCAGGTGGGGCCGTGTCTCAAAGCGATGCCAGGTGTATCGACATGGAGGGCGAAAGCATGAGGTACGACGAGTCCTCACGATCATCGGATTTGGTCGCATCAACAGATGGCGCCATCTCGCTATGGCGAAGATGTGCAAATTTTATCATAGCGACATGGCGACCATCTGCCACGTGGATCGACAGGACCAGGTCTCACGAGGGATCGCCAGGTGTCATCCAAGTTGTGGTGCAGTTACGAATATGGCAATGAGTGGGATGGATCCGGTAGCAGGTTGCAGAGTACGACAGGTTAGCAGTTTCATGGCGGTGGGCAGACAGGTTCATGGCTCGAAGGTTTCAAAAACACGACGAGGTGCTATGGCGCCAACGGAAAACCCATGCATTTTTCGATGGCAACATAGTGCCCAAGCAGAAAGTTCACCATGGCAAGAAATGATCAGACGGATGGGTCCTAGCGGGTACTGTGCAAGCACAGTCGGCGTGGTGAATCGGATGGGGACACACGTAAATCTCAGGGCACGCTGTCAGTGGGCGCTATGGCGCTATGGGAATTTGGCCTTGATTTCCGCATAGTGACATGGCACCTAGCTGACACGTGGTCGCTCTGCAGATCAGGTCTTGGGTTGCCAGCTAGTCTTCATCGAACCAAATAAGGAGGTGCCATGTGTATGAGTCGGTGCATGGCGTACAACGGGCCCAGTAGTTCCAGAAGGAATGGTGAGTCTTCACGATCGTCGGATCTGCAAGGATCGACGGTAGGCACCATCTCGCCATGGTGAAGCTGCGGGTTTTTTAGCATAGCGACTTGGCGCCCTTTTGCCACGTGTCGGTGAGGTCAAGTCTCGCCAGGATGCGTCGCTGAGGTGGTGCCAAACAGGATGGGCCCAATCGCGGATTGGAGGGTCCATGGTGAATCAAGAATTGCCACATATGCCAGGTTAGGGAAAGGACATGTCGTGGGACCAATTTCTTGACGCAACCAGCACGTTGCAGAGGTGGGTTCTACATCGTCAGATCTACAGGGATTAGCGACAGGCGCTATCTCGCCATGGAGAAACTGCGTGAATTTTATGATAGCGAGTTAGCGCCCGTGCGCCACGTGTCCTGGTGGAACCATGTTTCATACAACTGGCGTAGTCTAGGATGGCGGTTGGCGGTTAGTGTAACCGTCACAATCATGATAGTATTCAGGGTGGTGTGGTTAGTCCAATGAAGGGTGGTCAACCACGGGAGGACCTCCAGGTGGTGAAATAAAGAAATGCAATTGGCCCGCGTGGCTTAGTTGACGCATAGGGAGCCCGGTTGACCTTTTGACCTTGACGGATTCATGAACCAGGAGGTGAGGATAATCAATTTTGTCGTGCAATCTAATATCCATGATCAATCTTGACCTACCAGAGTAAATGTAAAACACAGAATGACACTCCACCCACCCGTTGATCCATCTACCAGGTCGGAGCGCAGTTATGGCACCGTTTTTAGTCTTCTCAGGACATTATTGGCAAAAGAGATCAAATTTTCTGGAGATTTTTTCCATGATTTTCTTCCACGGTACTCAATGGCAAGTAGTTGTAGGGTCATTTCAGCAAAAAAGATCTCAGTTACGCTTGAACTATAAAGGCAGATTTTGTACATTTTGTAAGGGTCGACTCTTCCTGATTTTCTCGGCTGCTGCTTGCAGACTTGCAGTGAAAAATCCCTTTGTCTCTGAGCTAGATAAACATCCTGTATCATCTCTTTCAGCCATCAATGTGTATGTGTATCGTTTTGCCTCTCGTTGATGCATTGTTGAGATCAGTGGTCTGCATACTGTATCTATCTTTGGCCTATTGAATAATATACAAGTGAAATATTCTATTCCTAGTGTTATTCAGTTCATCTCCTATTTTGCATGTGGTTGTTGGTTGATATAAGTCTGAATGAATGTATGACCTTGAATGTTACCCTAGTTTCGTAGTGCATATATGGGCAGGAAAATGAGTCTGAACACTCTGTTTTGGTGCATCACCGCCTTAGATTAGACTAGGTAGATTTTCTTTACTGCTCTCTTTGTCCCTTTCCCTTATGAGAATAGATAGGTGTGCCCTGACAGTAAGAGGAAGCCGGCCTTCTCCGGAGACTCAACCTCACAGTTCAAGTCCCATAGCTGTGAGGTTGTTTCCATGTTTCACTAGGTTGTCCTTGCGCATAGGCCTTGGACAAGGGTGCAAACCTAAATGACAACAGACTTGAATATAAAAAAAGGCATGATCCAAGGCTTGATTGTGCATGAGGAGTTGAGTGCTTGGAAGAGGGGATGAAGCCATTCATGGTGAATTTGTGTGGAGTCTAGACAAGATAGAGGGCAATAAAACTAGACTGTGGGAGTTACCACCAAAATTTTATATATTACAACCCTACACAATGTTGTGGTAAAGAAAACCATATAGTGCTAAACTCTTACCTGTTACAATGGTCCCTACACAATGCCGAGTCCTCTCTTTCAGAACCTACCCTTGAAAATCTACGCCCTCCTACGAGAAAAATGCTGGAAGTGAAGGAGTTGAAGTGGTGGGTCAATGGAGGTCGACCACTGGCACATCAAGAAGCAACCCTCATGCCAAATGAAATGTGTTATATTTTTGCCCTTTTCTTTTATTTTATGCTGTGGTGTGTGTCACAATTGCGAAAAAAATAATTTGTTGCAATTGCGACCAACACAAGCATGCTATTAAAAAAAAAAAAAAAATTTGCTTTATAACTTGACCAACCAACCCATTTAAAATACTTGGTCGCAATTTTTGGTCACAATTTAGGGTAAAATGCACTAGTGACAAAAGTGACCATCTATCACTTTTGGAGCAATTGACAACTATTAAGAGGGCTCCCCATGAGTGTATGATTGATTTCAATTATAGGTTTCAAAAGAGCTAGGATAGGATACCTACTACAGTGAAGCCCTCTCCTAGTAATGCATTCTTGTATTATCTTAGAGCCTTCAACAGTGATATTGCTACCACCTTGCAATCTATGGGAGGTGATACTCTTCTAAAGGCTTATGAGATTACCATAAGAGCAGAGAATATTTTTATACAAGGAGGAAAGTTAGCTCCAAGGGCCCCAATGCCTTTCTTCCCCAACCTACCTAATCATCAACCTACTATGGCCCCTATTCATGTCCCCTCTATAAGTAGCCTCTTGTTGTAGTTCCAATAGCCTCCACATCCTATGATGGGGTTGATAGGATTGAGGTCATGATGCAGACATTGATGCAGAATGTAGAAAGGAGGATGGAAGACCAAGAAAAGAAGATGGAGGATAATAGTGCAGTAGTGAAAAAATGGGAAATGAGTTGGTGACCATGAACAGGAAACAAGCTCAAAATAATAAGCCCCTACAACTCCAAAGTCAAGGTCCCATTCCTGGTAGACCTCCAAACTAGAGTCATGTCCCCTACAATCAGAATAAACCTATTGATCACCTTCACAATCAGAATAGACCTATTGACCACCCCCAATCTTTGAACACCAACCTAAATAGGGCTCTAGTCCATCAGAACAACCTTGCCCAAGATCATGATTTATGACCTTCTTGTATCTACTCCTATGGATACTGCATGTGCTAGAAGGTAGAATCTTACTTGGCTTTAATTGTACCAAAGCAAGTGGTTGCCCAACAACACAATGTTATTCAAGTTGTTGATACTTTTCAGCAGGATGAGTGTTCTTTTATGAACTGCCTGGTGGAAGAACATGGTAATGTAAACTAGGATTTTTGTGCTTATAATACCAGGAGCAAGAAAAGAGCCATGGAAGTGGTTTCTCCTCAAACTCCTAATCAAAATTCCACATCAAGTGTAGTGCCTCATATACAAGTAGTTTCCCAGCAACACAATGTGAATCAGCCTGCCAATGCCCCTCAGCAGCAAAGGCAGGGTGAAAGCAAAGATAATTTGAATAATCCACAAACTATCCCACCTCAAGCTTCTACTTCCAAGGCTCTCACCAAAACATCTAATGCTCCTTTTAGTGTCATAGAGCAGATGAGGAAGGCCAATGTAAACATTTCTATGTGGGATGTTGTAACTATTGTATTGTCACAAAGGAGGTTGCTACAATAGGAGTTGGAAAACATTGAACTCAAAGATCATTCATCTAGTGTGGAGGATGTTTTGAGCTTAGTACAACCATCAAGAGGGATATAAACAAGTAAAAAGGTTAGACCTCCTCCATTTTATGTTTCTCTAATTATAGGAGATAAGCTAGTCCACAACTGCATGATTGATTCAGGAGCTAGCAGTTCAATAATTCCCAAGTGTGTTGCTAATATCCTAGAAATGAAATATGAACCTTTTGTTAAGGAGGTATTGGAGTTAGATGGTAGTACTGTCAAGACTATGGGAATCCTTTGGAATGTTGAAATGTCCTTACATGCATGCCTAGGTTGCATTGTAGTTCAACATATATCAATTGTTAAGGTCAAGCCACACTCTGTCATTTGTCTTTCAAGAGACTTCACTGCTCAAATAGGTGGTTATATTTCTTTTGATTGGTTGTATGTGTTTTTTAGAACTAGATATGGAACCAAAGTTTCAATTAGAGTAGAACCATTATCCCTCCATCATATTGAGTCCTACACTCCCAATCTCATCAATATGAATTGCACCATCCTAGAGATAGATGAAAATGATATAGTGAATGAGCCTGCCACTTCTTTAGTTTATAAACCCGATTTCCTCTTGGATGAGTGGGCTAATGCTTATAAATTTGGTCCTATATTAGAAACCTTAGAGACCGGTCTAGGTACTTATTGTATATTAGAAAAAGATACTCTTGTCCCTAATTTGATGAAAACTAAAGAAGATACAAGTGGAATATGGAGTATGTATTTTGATGGATCAGGAAATAAAAATGGGTTAGAGGTTGGTGTAATGTTGGTTTCTCCTACACTGGAAAGGTACTATTTCTCATTTAGGCTTCAATTTAGTTGTACTAATAACATAGCCAAGTATGAGGCATTGATTCAAGGTCTCTTACTTTCTCAAAAAAGAGGAATCCAAGCATTGAGTGTGTATGGGGATAGTGAGCTGGTGGTCAATTAGGTGAGGAATCAAAATGTTACTAAGAATAATGTTCTCAAGTCTTATAAACATAGAGTATGGGATTTGCTTGATGGTTTCAATGCATTTAATATTCAAAGAATCTCTAGAAGAGGAAATAGACACACTGATAGACTTGTGGCAGTGGGTGCATCTTATGATTTCCCAAGGAGCCTCAAAGATGAGAAGAAGCATAAGATTAAAGTGGTGGTTATACTCATTGTCCCTAATAATGATATCCATTGGTAGGTTTTTGAGTCTGATGCACAAATTGTGAGTTTCTTGCAGAATGAAGCAGAGTTCTTAAATAGAAATCAATCAAGATTGCATGACCAATATGGTGATCAAATCATCAACCTCAGCTTCATCAAGTTACCTAAGGGTCTTATTACCTTAGAGAGTGTCTTCAATCCTAACGATCAAGTTAGGGAAAGAGGAATGAATCTGACTGCAAATAAAGGAGACCATATGCCAATCATACTGATGGAAGGACATTAAGCAGAGGGAATGTATGTTCTAAGGTTGAGTAGGAAAATTTTGTTCATCTATGTCAAGAATTTAATGATATATTTGCTTGGACATATGATGATTTAAAGGGGTTTAACTCTATTTTGTTTCAACATACTATAGATCCAATTGATAATGTCAAGCCTGTTAGGTAAAAATAGAGGCTAGTAAATCCCAAGATTGATCCCATAATGAGAAATGAGTTGTTCAAATTAATTGAGGCCAATATCATTTTCCCTATCAAGCATTCCTCTTGGGTGGCAAAACTTGTCCCTATTAGGAAAAAGAGTGGAGAGATTAGATTATGCATAGATTTTAGGCATCTTAACCAAGCATCCCTCAAAGATCATCATCCTCTCCCTTCCATGGAGAAAATATTGTCCAAGGTTAGTGTTTTAGAGAGATTCTCCTTCTTGGATGGATTCTCAGGTTATAATCAGGTGTTAGTCAAGGAAGCTAATAGATATAAAACTGCTTTCACTACTAAATGGGGCACCTATGCCTATAGTAAAATGCCTTTTGGACTAACAAATGCAAGTGCCACATTTTAGAAAGCAATGGAGACGACCGTCAAAAATTTGATTGAGAGATTTGTGTTAGTTTACCTTGATGATATCACAGTATATTCAAAGGATGTAGCAGAGCATTTTGGTCATCTCAAACAAGTGTTTGTAAGATGTAGAGAGTACAAAGTATCTTTGAATCCAAGAAAGTGTGTCTTTTCCACTAACCAAGGGAAATTATTAGGACATATTGTATCTAAGGATGGTCTGACTATTGATCCAAAGAGGACTAATGCTATACTTGCTCTTTCTCTTCCTAGTCACAAGAAAAGTCTGGAAAGTTTTCTTGGTAGAATAAATTTTGTGAGAATATTTATTCCTAACCTACCTACCATGGTGAAACCTCTTACAATTATGCTAAAAAATAATATGGCCTTCTCATGGACTAAAGAAGGGAAATAAAGTTTTGAAGAGATCAAAGTAGGCATAGCTTCAACTCCTACTCTCATTAATTCAAATTTTGATAAGGATTTCATTCTTTACACCTTAGGAGGTGGGTCAAATATTTCTGTTGTTTTGACTTAACTAAATGATAAAAATTAAGAACAACCTATTGCTTTCTTTAGTGAAGGACTCAAAGAATATGAAAGTAAGTATAGCTATGTGGAAAAGAAAACCCTTGCAATCATAAGAGCCTTGAAGAAATTTAGACACCTGCTATCTTAGAAAAAATTCCATTTTTTGGTCCCTCATGCTAGTGTTAAGGATTTCTTGTTAAGCAAAGACATTAGTGAGAAAAGAGCTAGTTTGATCACTAAGGTAATGGAGTATGATGTGGATATTCATATCAACAAACTAATAAGAGGAAAAGGATTGTGTGAATATATGATCTCATCTCATGAGCCTAATGAAGAAGTTGTCTTGGTGTTGACAAAATAATAGGAGGCGAGAAATGACAGTCCAAGGAGTTGGATGGATGATATGAAGACCTTCTTAACTGGGAACAGATATCCTCAAGGGTTGGATAAAGCTAAGAGAAGATAGTTCAGATTGTAGTCTATTCCTTGTGCTATAATTGATGGTGTTTTATTTAGGAGAGAATTCAATGGAGCCCTGCTAAGTTGTATTGATACAGATCAAGTAGAGAGGATAGTTAAAGAGCTTCATGATGGTCTTGATGGTGGCCACTTTTCAATAAGAACCACTACAATGAAGATCATGAGAGCTGGTTACTACTAGGAATCTTTGTTCCATGACTACCATAGGCATGTAAGGAAGTGCAGAAAGTGTGCCTTCTTCTCAAGTAAACAAAAACTTGTAGCCCTCCCACTTCACCCCATCTAGGTTGATCAATGATTAGCCTTTTACCTAGTGGGGATCAAATTTTATTGGTCTTATTAACCCACCTTCTAGCTCTGGTCATAAATGGATTCTAGTTGCTACAGATTATTTTACAAGGTGGATAGAGGCAATAGCCTTAAAAGACTCTATAGAAGCTTCAATTGTAGAATTCCTTGATGGTATTGTCACAAGATCTGGTGCACCTTCTACTATAATATTAGACAATGCTAAATCATTTATAGGAGCTCATATTTTTGCAAGGGCAATTAATCATGGAATTTACTTGAGCACATCTTCCAATTATTATCCTTAGGGAAATGGCTTGTTTGAGTCATCCAATAAAAATTTGATCAGAATCATCAAGAGAACTGTTGAAGATAACCAAAGATGTTGGCATTGAAAATTGAAGACTACCCTTTGGAATGATAGAATAACACCCAAAAGAGCCATAGGAAATTCTCCTTTCATTTTAGTATATGGCATGGAAGTTAGGCTCCTGTCTCACTAGAGTTTACTACTCTTGAGCTAGCTCATCAATTAGAATTAATTGAAGATGATGCTATGTTTGTAAGAATGGTAGATTTGATGGAGTTAGAGGAGAAAAGAGGTCAAGCAATACATACCTTAGAAATAAATCAGCAATAGATGAAGAGGAGTTTTGACAAGAAGGATAAGGCCGAAAGTTTTAGGGAAGGTGATCTTGTGTTGCAATGGGATGCAGACAGAGAAAAGGTAGGGATACATTTAAAATTTGATGCTTTATGGAGTGGTCCCTATGTAATTATTAGTTGCAAACAATCTAATGTTTTTCAATTGAGCAGGCCTAATGGAAAAGTCTTTCCTATTCCAATCAATGGAATATATCTCAAGCCCTGCCTATGATGAGATAAGTGTTTGTGTACATAGTCAAAGTAGTTTTTTTTTCCTGTTCTTTCTTATTTTCAAGAAGTGCATGAGCACATGTTTTATTTTGTAGCAGAGAGTTTTGGTTCTATGTTTTGAGAAGTTATAGAAGAAGAAGGCATGTTATAGCTCAAAATTTGGTAGAAATGATAAAATTGATGAGTTTCATGGTTGCCAAGACTCCATAGCTCAATGGATCCTTTGATGGTAATTGGTCATATGCTAAGAAAGCTTGCATCCCCTTGAAGTCACTAGAAATGTTAGCCAAAATTCCCTCCCACCAAAGAATCAAATTTAAATGATAAATCACCCAATGGTCACTTAGGGCTTTAAATTAAGCATTGGTTGTATCTTATATCATGCCTTAGAATTTTTTAAATTATGACTATGTGATTCACACAGTCGTGGTTTATTGAGCATCAACTAGGGTCAAGGTGGCAAAGGTGCAACTACTTTATTTTTGCCTAATCACATGGTTATGTTAACATGCTATAGTTTAAGTTATGACAATGCAAAAAAGATAGATCTTCAATGCTTCAAAGACATATCATGCACCATTAGATCATCCAGATCTATAGCCATTGCATGATCACCACAAGTCAAGAATAGGCTAAGTTTTGAGTTGTGATCAAGTAGTTCCCCTTATTTCACTTGGCTGCAAGGGTGAGAGAGGAAACCTTGGTCAAGGTGGTGACAATGTAGATGTGGTCAAAACTCAATCTTCACAAGGTCATAGTAGTTAGTAAAGAATTCTAAGAGTAGGTTGTGAGGTAGTGATGATCAGTGGGTTGTTATTTTGAAAGTAGTAACAATTATTAAGGAAAGATGGTGGCAAGGCCACGATCACGAATGGTCAAATGTAAGGCATAAAGATCAACTCGATGATAGAGTGGCATAATGGTAAGAAATGTTTGGTCCACATACCAGGACTTGATGGTTAAACCTTAGTTGATCAAAGGTCATGATCAATTTGGAAGTTGGTGCCAATGGAAGTAGTTCCTTGAATGATGATTTTGATCTTTCTAATCTCCTATAACTACTTTCATTGATCCCTAGGCTTGATAAATGTAAAGAGATACTCAATCATCGTTAGTTGATCCATTCATTCAATCAGAGATTAAATGACCATCACTCCTGACCTCTCAAAGATTTGTTTGGTGAAGAAGTGATCCTCTCATGTATGGATTTATTCCATAATCAGATCTTTTTCAATTTTGTAGTTATTATTCTCTGAAGATTTGATTGTAGTGGTTGATTTTTTATCTTATGAGGGAAGTTATCCAAGTTATGTTGGCACTATAAAGGAAAATATTGTACTCTTTCTTACGGTCAGATCTTCTCTGTTTTCCCTAGCATTTCCTTGGCATGCTACTATAAATTCACTCTTACACCTTTGAATTATATGATTGTCTGCCTTATCTCTTTCAACCATTGTCATACTGTGCAAGCTTGCCTACCTCTCTTTGATGTACTATTAATATCTATAATCTACATTTTTTGTATCTCTTTGGCTTGTGTGATAAGACGTGAAGCATTTTTCATCGTGTCACTCATGTGGTTGTCTGATCTTTATGTAGTTTACAAATTAAAACAAGTTTGAATCCATATATCTTTGGACTGTCGTAATAATAGTACTATTCATGTATGGGCAGAGACTAGTCTGAACACCCTATTTTGGTGCATTACTTGATTAGAATAGATTAGGTAGTTGCTTTCATGTATTCCTTCTCCCTTTTCTCTTCAAGAATAGTTTAAGTGCATCCTAATAGTAGAGAAAGCCATCTTTCTCCGGAGACTTGGCCTTATAGTTCAAGTCCCATAGCTTGGAGGTTGTTTCCATGTTTCACAAGGTTTTCCTTAGGTAAGACTTCAAACAAGGGTGCAAGCTTTTGTGACAACAGAAACCTCTGTAAATAAATTGAATCTAAAACCCTTGTTCTTGATATTATTATTTAATTTGAGATTATCTATATACGAATTTGAAACCCTTGTTTGTATTTTTATTGCTCTTCATTTTCAAAAGCATCTATAATGAATGGAGGGATTAAAACCTTTGTTGTTAATTTGAGGCTTCGCAAATGGATTTGTTAAAATTAGGTTGTGAGTTTTGAAAAGAAAACCAATTTTGTTTTATAGATTTTGACTGTTTGGTCTAGATTTCTATACCAGGTTTATACTGGAAAAATTATATTATATATAATTACATAGTAATTGGTAATTACTATGTAATTACATTATTAAATATTAAAAATGGAATTGTTTATGGGAGGCTTTTATTTTATGTTTCACAAAACATAATTTAAAAATATATATAATTAGGTGGGTGCGGGCCACCACCCCCCCATCCCCTGTCTTTGTCCTCGTGTTTTCTTTTCCATGTCGGTGGTCTTTTTTTTGCCCTTGCACAACAAGTACTGCTACAATAGCAGCAATACTATGTATTGCTACTATGACAACTTTTCTATTAGCTGCACGAGCCTAAAACACTTTTAATATTATGCATTTTTTGTATAAAAATTTAATTTACTAAAATTTTAAATTATTACTTTTTTTTAATATAGTTTATTTTATTATTAATTAATTTAGTTAATGTAATTTTAAGTTATTATTAATTAATTTAATTAATATGAAATGTAATTAGTAATTTTAAAATAATAATAATTATATTATTAAATAATAATTATAGTTATTAATAAATTAGTATACTTTTATTGATAATTTTATAATTTTTATGTTGAATAATTTAATACTTATTATTTAATAGTTGCATTAGTGTTATTAAGTTAGTTGTAAGTTGTGTAGTTTGATTTAAACAAAGTTTTAATGTTAAATCAACTAGGTTTAATTAAAATATTTATTTTGAACTTATTATTTGATTTATCTAAGTGAATCTAATGAACTTATAGGGTTACATTGTTAAATGATGTATGTAAGTCAAAACCCTGTTTGTTTATTGAAAATGTAAGCGAATCTGTAATACTTGGAAAACAAAAAAAATTGAAACCTTGATTGTCTATCAAACTTTTGTGTTTTCAAAACTAGATGATTTATGAAAATAGTTGTTAAACTTCTAATGAAATGTATGATGTATTTCATGTTGGGTTTTAGGTTTAACTTGGTATTTATGACACTTGGAAACAAAACCGAAAACTTGAAAAACTATAAGTGAAAATTAAACTTGGGTGTTTTTGAAAACCTAATGAGATATGAAATTCACTTTTGCATTTACTCTTTATGCGACATGTGATTTACTGGTGTTGGGGTTTAGGGGTTGACTTAGCTTTGACTAGTCAAGATGTTTACCAGAGGCTTGGGAGTTTTGTTCTATGATGTCATGATGATGTTTTGATTATACCTGACCATGGTAATGTGTCATTTGTGTGCTATGATGAGTTTGATCATATGATTTGATGTTCTTTCCAATTTCTTGTATAGAAGCAAGGTGAATGGTATGACCTTTTCTGACATAACCTTTGAGTCTTTGATCAGTTATCTTTGGATTTCTTCCCCGTTGCTTGCATAGGACTGAGGTGATTGAATGATTTGTTTTTGGTGATGTTATGTTATGACATGGATTTTATTTATGTGTACTTGATTTTGGATTAGTCCAGTTAGGATGATCGTATTGGTGGAATGTGCGATTATGATCAATAATATTTTCAATATTTTTCAAGTTGGTTATTTAAGAACAAATGAGTGATTTATGGTCATATGAGACCTATTGCTTTTATTAGGCTTAGGATAGCTTAGTGGCTTGCAATGGAGGCCGAGGCCCTAAAGAGGCTGGCAGGTAACCCATTGTAGGTTATTTTAATAAGTGAAACATTTCATTAAATGGGTTTAAAATGAATTAATAAGATATTGGTACCATAGAAAGTCACTAGGTGGTTCAGAGTATTAAAAGACTAACCAAGGTAACCATAGAGCTGACTTGTTAGTATGCCTTATCTGTACAAAAGGATATTGATGTCACATTGAGACACTAGGGGGTTGGAGTATTAAAAGACTTCTTGGGTAACCTTAGAGTTGGCTCATGCAATGACACTTTCCCACTTACATAGTAAATTTCCTATGTGTCTTTGTTTGCCTCTGGGTTTAGATGTCACTTGTGTCTTAGTAACTTGAGTTAGATTGCTTTCAGGTTTTCCTTGACCTGGATATTACTTTTGAATTTTGGGATTGTTATCCTATTTGGGACTTGAGGCTATCTCCTCAGCATGGCAGGAGTGGACCCTTTTTGGGTTTCACAAGGTTGGGTGGTAGTGCTTTTTACTTTTACCATTGAGATTTGACAGTTCGAAGTCGTGGCTAGAGTTCCCTATTCTATACTCTCTTTCATTCTATTTCTTATGTACTATGATGGATGGTTGTATTGTATTTGATTTCATATATCTTATGAGATGATGTAATCTATTTTTATGATGTATATTCTTTCATCCTTTCATACCCTGTGACCTATATAGCGGATGATTGTGCATTTTGATTATTGCCAAGTGGCATTCGAGATAACTGTATATTATTTAAATGGATTTGACCTTGTAGTTATTCTTTAATGTGGATGTGTTATATATTAGTTTTAGTATTATTAAACTTAAATGTGATTCAACGTCATGCAACCCTTAGGAAATGTAATTTGTTTTATGGTATGTGTTTATGTGTATGATATTGCTTCCACTATTTTATATCTGTTGTTGTTAAGTTATTATCTTTAAAAAATAAAATGTTTGACAATCTTAGTGAAACTTTAGGTTAATTTATTTTGGGTTTCCTAATAGGGTGTTACATAATTATTGTTAATACTTATGTGATCTAACATATTTTGGCCACATATTCTTTGAGAAAGAAGTCCTATCTGCCAATCTTTCTTCTATCCAAGCCTCAATTCAGGAGGATGGATATGATGAGTTAAACAAAGAGCCTAAGCTATTTATCCTTTTAGATTTACACAATATTATCAGTAAAGAGGAGAAGTTCTGGAGACATAGATCAAGGGTTAACTAGCTCAAAGAGGGAGACCAGAATACGAAGTTTTTTCATCTTACTACTCTAAAACATCGTGCTAATAACAGAATCATAGGTTTAAAGAAAGGATAGGGAATGTTGACCAAGGATGAGGAAATCTCAATTGAGGCTATTTCTTTCTTCTCCTGCCTGTTGTCTTGGGATCCTATGCTATCCAAAGTGGATCAGGATGACATTGTTTCCTGCATCCCTTAGATCATCCTTCCTCACCATAATAAACTGCTTCGAGCCATTCCCTCTAATTCAGAAGTTAAAGAAGCTCTCTTCTCTCTGCCGACAGATAAATCTCCTAGCCTTGATGGTTTCCCTTCTTTCTTTTTCCAATTGTTTTAGCCTATTTTGATGAAGGATGTGGTGAAGGCTGTTCAGGAATTCTTTGGGGCTAGAAGCATTCTAAAGGAGATTAACTCTACTTTTTTAGTTCTCATTCCTAAAGTTCCTAGAGCCAATTCCTTGGACAAGTTTAGACCAATTAGTCTATGCAATTCTTTTTATAAGATCATATTGAAGGTTCTTACTTCCAGGTTGCTCAAACTCCTCCCTTTGATTATTTCTCAACAACAAACTAGTTTTGTCTCAGGCAGACAAATTTTAGACTCCATAATGATGTTGCATGAAGTGATTCACTCTATGGGTGCTGGAAAAAGGGAAGGGATATTACTTAAATTGGACCTCTCAAAAGCCTATGACTGGGTTGACTGGTCTTTCCTAGATATGGTGCTTAAAACTTTTGAGTTTGATGACAAAACTTGTAAGCTAATCTCTCAGCTGGTTACTACTTCCTCACTTGCTGTCTTAGTCAATGGATCCCCCTCTAATTTTTTCAAACCTTCTCGTGGTCTTTGTCAGGGGGATCCTCCTTTTCCTATTCTATTCATAATCTTGGTGGAATGCATAGGCAGACTTATTGAGAAGAATAAGAAGGAAGGGAGAATCAAAAGTTTTAAACCTTCTTCTAAAAGTGACCCTTTTATGCATCAGCAATTTGTTGAAGACACTATTATGGGAGGAGAGGCTTCTGTTAAGGAGGCAAAGGAAATGAAGGACATATTGGATATCTACTCCGGAGGGTCAGGCTAGCTCATCAACTGGGATAAGAGTTCTGTTTTCTTTATCAACACTCCTAAGGACAAAGAAAAGAAAATTTCCAAAATTCTGGGATGTAGTGTGGGGAAGCTTCCCTCTACCTATCTTGTGCTTCCTTTGGGCATGAATCCTCCTGTTTCTTTCTAGAACGACATTATGGACATATTTAGTAAGAAGCTGGTTGGTTGGAAAGGGGCCTCTCTTAGCCAAGCTGGAAAATGCCAACTGGTTAAATCCACCCTTCAGAACTTGCCTGTTTATGCTTTGAGCCTTTTTGTGATCCCTGTGAAATTTTTTGAGAGGAAGGAAAAAATTCAGAGAGACTTTTTGTGGATGGGGGCTGAAAAGAATAAAAGGTATCCACTTGTTGCTTGGGAAAAAGTTAGCCTTCCCAAGAAATATGGAGGTCTAGGCATCAGGAAGCTAACTCACCTCAACAAGGCTCTTTTGGCTAAGTAAATATGGTGTATCTTTAGCAGCATAGGGGAATGGAGAGACATTATGGAAAACAAGTATATAAAGAGGCCGTCTAAACAATTTACCCTCTTCAGCAAAGATATCCCAAGAGGATCCGCTATTTGGAATGTTTTTTTAAAAGCCAAGGACCTGACAAATTCTAGAGTCTCTTGGAAATTGGGAAATGGGGAGGATATCCAGTTCTGGTCCAATAGATGACTTATTTAGGGCCCTCTTATGAAAAACCCCAGCTATGAGGTCTGGGTGAATGACTGCATCAACCATTTTGGGCAAAAAGTTAGTAACTATAGGAACGACCAGGGATGGATAGACCATTTCGTCATCTCTGAAGATCTTAATCCTATTATGATTATGCTAAACTCTATGGACCTAAATAATAATAGGGATGAATTGGTCTGGGGAGATAACGCCAATGGGCTATATACTACTGCCTTTGGGTATTCGACCCTTTCGAGATTAAATGAGATTCCTCCTTGGTCGAGGGCTTGGTTCCCTAGCCTCATTCCAAAAATTAATATGTTCTATTGGTTGGCTCTACAAGACAAAATCCTCACCCAGGATAGCCTCATTAAAAGAGGTCATATTATGCCCAGCAGATGTGTGTTATGTAAAGATCAGATGAAGACTAGCAATCATTTGTTCATTCATTGCTCTTTCTCTAGGGAGGTTTGGGTTTTCCTTACTCAAGACTTGGGCTTTAGCTAGTGTGTGCCTTTTAACCTTCTGGATCTCTTCTGTCAATGGAAATGCATGTTCAATAGGTTTGATCTTCAGGAATTAAGTTCCTGGATCTTGCCTCATTTCTGTTGGAGCATTTGGAAGGAGAGAAATAACAGAATCTTTAGAGATAAAGAGGAGCTAGCTATAGTGATAGGAAAGAAAATATTTGCAAACATTAAGGAAAACTATTCAGTAACGAAAGGGGGAGATATAGAATTAGGTGGCAGAAAAAAGGAGAAGGCAAAAGACAGAAAGACAAAAAGATAGGAAGCCAAATGGCTTCTCCCCCCAGAAGGATGGCATAAAGCCAACTTCGACGGATCATCGAAGGGAAATCCTAGCTCCTCAGGAAGTGGAGGCACAATAAGGAATGAAAATGGTGATGGTATTGCGGCTTTTTCCCTCTCACTGGGATTTCAAACCAACCACTTTGCGGAAGCGAATGCTGCATGTAATATTGTCAAACTAGCTTTTGAAGTTGGAGTTACTAATCTTTGGCTTGAAGGGGATTCAAACAACATTATAAAATGTATTAATGGAAAATCTCAGCCTTCATGGTTGATTGCAAATCTTATTGATGAGACTCATGAGACTCTTGCAAAATTTGGTAGAGTCCACATCACTCATATATTTCAGGAAGCTAACTCGGTAGCCGACAGGTTTGCTAATATAGGGATCAGCGCAAACCAAATAATGACATGGCATCTTGGAAATATTTTTTCGACGGATGTCAAAAGTATGATCGAACTGGACAAGATCCAAGGAAGTACAGAGAAGATCAATGTGCAATTATGAGAATGAATGGATCAAGGGGAAAGGGTACTTCCCAAAAAGGTAGCATGGGAAATTGTAATTGCTGTAACTTATTACAGACTATTCGACATGCTTTGTGGGTCATTTTTTGCATTTGCAATAGAAGCAACATAAAAGTTAATTCTTTCTACATTCTGCTCATACACAGAGGTTCCTATCAGTTAGAATGCGAGGTGCATATGAGAATTGAGGGTGCACAGAGTGTAGATATGGTAGGTGAAAGGTGTAGAAAGGAGCCAGTTGGTGAAATAGAGAAATGGAGTAGGGAAAAATTTTGGGAGCAATTGGATCAGGGAAGGATTACAAGATACATGACAAAACTGCATGGTTTTGATCAAGAGGTGACCAATAGCATGGTTGGTTCATGGAAGGAAGGTAGAGTTAAGGTGAATGGGGTATCTTTCATGATCACTGAGGAGGTGATATCCACTATTTTTGAAATCTTGATTGAGGGTTTTAAGTTTTTTAGGGATAAGAAGCTCTCGGCTAACGCTGTGCGAGATTTTGTGAAGGATGCGGAGGAACTAAAAGCCTTGAAGAAGATTGACACATACTATGTTCCTGATACCATGAAGAAACTATGGAGGTATGTTCTGAGAGCTGTAATCAAGTACATTACTCTGGACCCTAGGTTTGATCAGGCTCGTACCCACCACTTTGTCCTTTTGAATCATTTTTGGCACAGCTGTAAAATTTCTTTTCCTTTTTACTTGTTAACTTCCATGAGCAAGGCAATGGTTAGCTTCAAAAAGAAGCCCATTGATAACCCCGCTCTGCATGAGGGGCTCTTGTTGCTTATTTATAAAGAACTTTAAGGCTTAGACAATAAGAAATGCCCCCCTTTAGACTGAGAATGTGACCTCTGGAAGCTCCAGCTTCTCTTCAGACTCGGATGATATTTAGAGCTTTAGCTCTGAGGATGGTGAGATTTCTTTCGCTGACAAAAATGTCACCCATCAGGTCAAGAATTTGCCTTCTTCCATTACCCTTAGTAGAAAAAGCCCTAGGGTTCATGGGCAGAAGCAACCTATGAAGGATGTGAAGGTTGACAATGATGATGAGGAGGATGTGGAGATGAAAGAGGAGGAAAAGGAGATGCAGGAGGAAAATAAGGAAGACCAAGGAGGGAAGAAATGCAAGAGGGTGGGTCTAGAGGATGAGAGATTGCAGCAAGATTGGGATATGTCTTCACTGCCTCTTTCTCCTATCCATATTCAAGCCCAATCTGAGGAGAAAAAAATGGAATCTAATACCGAGGGTGGGGAGGTGTAGGTTAAAGACAGGAGGAAAGCTTGGAAAAACTTTAATGTTAGGACCTCAAAAATGGGCATTTTTAGAGAGGCCATGAACCTGCAGGTCCTTGTGGAAAACCAAGAAGGGGAGCAACTTGAAGAACTCATAGACCCAGTAATTGTTTCTATTTCAGATAAAGCAAGGGAAACTGGGCTAAACCTCTTGAACAATGCCCACAACAGTATGATTGATAACTTCAAATCAATCAACTAGCTTTTCCATGAGCTGGAGGAGGTCAAAGAGCAGGTGGGTCATATGGAGGAAAATAGGAATGGAGCATATTCTGATAATAGAGATGGAAATGGTGAGAGGCTCAGTCTAGCAAAGAGAAGGATTAACAACCTCAAAATCTACAATCATAATCTCTCAAACCAGATGATTTTTTTGCTTAGCTCCATTAACAAAAAGATCATATCTTTAACTAGCTGGGTCAAAGACAGAGTAATGAAGGAAGAAGAGGAAGGAAAAGATAGGGAAAAATCTAGACTAGTGGTTGACACTGCAAAGGACAACATCAACAATGATCAGGACCAGGAGGATCAAAGGGTGCACCAGCAAGAGGCTGTGGAGAACCAGATGGCCTATGAGGTTGCTCAGGCCATGCAAGACCTGGGGAGAAAGAATGAGGACTAATCCACTGCCTATTCTTTTGTCTCAATCTATTTTTTGGCTTTTTATCAGGGCTTTTTCCTTTGTCGTTTCTTGTTGTATCTATTCCTGTTCTTTTCTATGATCTTTGTTTTTTGGCTGGGCCTTGGGTTTATTATTAGCCCTTGAACTTGAACTCTTTTGGCTGGGCTTTTCACGCTTATTATCAACCTTGTTAATTTTTTAACTCTTGGGTTTCAGGGTCCCTATAAAACCTGTTTATCTAATCAAAAACTTATTTTCAACCTCACATAGGTTTGCTGACACATTAAAGGAAACTGAAGCAAGAAAATAAAAACACGGGCAGCACAAGCTTGACTCGAGTGGATATTCAAAACTTGTTGCATAAGTTGTGAGTATAAGTAAATGAAAAATTATATGCACATATTTATAAATTGTAAACAATTTGGTCTTGATGAAATTGATTACAAACAAAAAATCATGACACCATGCAAAAAAGTAGGCCATGGATTTTTAAAAAAATCTCTGAAGAGGACAAGAAATTAGCCTACGGACAAGGCTATACAGCCATGTCTGAATGAATTTGAGCAATGAGTGTAGAAGCCTCTTCTGTTGGATCTATCAATGAGGTAAATAAGTCAATTAATTTTTATTTCAAATTTTATACTTTAGCAATTACTATATTTGATATTAAGTTCCAAAAATATAAGTCATTTTATTTGTTTTGAGTAAGGAAATAATGATTATATATTTATTTAAAACTTTATAGTAAATATATTTATACATATTAAAATGAATAATTAACATTTCTTAGTATTTGTCTTGTATTTATATGTGTATATTGCTGATAAATGTACTAATTATTTACATTGGATTGCAGCCTACCATCCTGATACATCAACCAAGCACCATGGATGCAGTGATTTGAATATGGATCCTAGAACTCAAGGTATATTTTTCTATTTTATTTTTTATTTCTGAATTATTAATACAAGTAAACATTTTAAATTGAATTTGGTGTAGTAATACAAATTTAACTATAATATGTGCTGGGATTTAAAAACATCTTGTATTGAAGTTGCACTGGATGCAGAGGTTATTCCTAATGAACATGATGAGGTCCAAGCCAGCTAGCAAGATGATGTGGTTGGACAAGGTAAAGAGCGCTACAATGTTCTTTAAAGTCTTTAAAGTCTCAATTTTTAAAATGTAACCCTTTCATTTGTTATTGCAGAGGACTTTCCTGTGCAAAGGATAGTGAGTACACGTTTACAGGTGAGAAGAAATATCGATGATAATATGGATATGCCTCTACAACATATAGGGAAGGACAGAAAAAGAAAAAAAGAAATGATTCATGTAACTTATGTAACTTATTGGATAATGATTGATGTTTATGTATAGATGTTTTATTTATGTTCTATTGAATGTTCATGTGAATGTTCTACTGAATCTTATGTTTCAATGTTAGTGTGAATATTCTAATGAAACTAATGTGTTATTGAATGTTATCATGTGCTAATTCATGAATGTTACATTTATTAATAGAATGAATAAATTTTAGATGTTAACAAGAAATTTAAATGTTTTTTTTTTTTTTTTGGGGGGGGGGGGGACGTGGTGGGTGGTTGCAAGCTTCAACCTTCATGTGGTTGGCCCTGATTAGTAGAGAATATTAAACTATTCTTGAAACCAAGGGAAGCTCAACATTAACCTATGATTGCATGATAACTAATTGTGTGAATCTCTTGGTTTTGGGCAATGTAGAAGGATTCCATAGTCAAACTCATTTATTTATGAAATTTAGTTTCAATGTATGAAGTATTCAAAAGAATGGCTTACCATGGGATTGCCTCAAATTATTCATCTCTAAGGTATTCTAATGTTTATATTTATCTGCAATTATGTTTAATTGCATTTGATAACTTTTTTTGTAAATTGGGGAGACATGAAGAAGAATTTGAATAGTGGAAACAACTGACATTAGATCATTCTAAAGTATACATTGATTCATGAACTATTCTCAATATTTCCTTTTAGTGTGGTGATATGTTGAATAATATTATAGAGAGGAAGCAGAGGATCCTAAAGTCTGGGCAAAGATTTGTCTTCAAAACATGGCCAAATTAGTAAAGGAGGCCACCACAATGTCATGTACTTGAACCTATGTTTCATTTTTTTGATAGTGAGAAACATTAGCCCCTTCAAAATTGACTCACACTATGTGTTCTATATGACATGCAATGCTTAATGGAGAAAACAAGTAACATTTATAATTTCATAATTTATAATCCTTGTTGTAAATTACAATATGAAAAAGTCAAACTTCATTAGCTACATCTCTACCAAGGTTTATATATGATATCTACTGATTTTGGTGACATGCCCTTACTTTGCGATTTTGGTGCCATGCCCTTGCTCTATGACTTTGGTGACCTGACCTTGCTTGTACCCTTTCTCTATGATTTCATTTCCATGCCCTAGCTCTCTGATTTTCTTCAAGGGCTATGTAAATTTTGGTTTCTTTTACTTTGAAATATGTATCTCTTTATATCTCCTTCTAAACATGTATATTTAGAGATCTTTTTTATGGTTCTTATACATCTTAGCACAATAGAAAAATTGATCTAGTTGCATACATATTCTAGAATCTAAATAATAAAACAATAAACCTCACTCAACCTATACTAAGTGACTTACCTCAAGATCCTACACAAAAATAATGCAGACTAGGAAAAATGGGGAGAGTTTGCAAGAAAATTTACAAAAACATATCATAGCAGATATTTTTAGAAAGAAACTAGCCATAACTAGTTAAATGGATCTAGTTGATGATTCACTAGGTCGATTAAAAATTCTTGTATAGCTCTCATCAAATTGGGTACTATTGGTCACAGATTGGTTTTGACAATTGAGTGCCAACACACTTAACCAATTTCTAAGTTGATGTCAAGTATGATACAAATGTCGAGCCATAGTATGTGCTAAGCCAAAGATTCAAAAAGTGTTGAGTGAACTTAGGTGCTGAGCAAGATTCAAGTGCTGAGTGATAAGTGATGCTAAGTCACTATAGGTGCCGAGCAAAGTATAGATGCCGAGAAAGACAAAGTTACTATAAGAGCCGAGTGAGATAGAATTCCTATATGTGTTAAGCATCAGCAATCAGTAAGTGTTGAGTAACACAGAATCAACATATGAGTTTGTGTCTTCACAAACTCAGATGTAAACCATTTTTTAGCCAACTTAAGATGAATCTCAAAGGATCTTAAAGATAAGATTGAATCTTTTTCATTTCCCATGTAATTAACATGCAACCAATAAGAAAAATGGAGAAAGCATGCAACCAATAGGAAAAGTGTAAAAATTTGAGCAAGAAAAGAAGGATGATTACTAATCATAGATTCATACCTAACCCTAAGGCTTCAAAACCTTTAAAAGGAGGTCGATACCCCATAATTTGTGTGTGTAAGAGAGTTATTGGGAGAATTCTAGTGAAGCTCAAAAGGGTGTAAAGATTTAAAGAAGGAAGAGAAACATTGTAGAACTTAGTTGGTTAGAATAGAGCATTAGCACTTTGAGTAAAGACATATCAGATCAGGAAGGATTAAATTAGATTGAGAAGAACAAGAATCTAGAATCAACAATTAAAGATTATAAATCATTAGGTCAATACATTCTAATACTTTCTAGCCATTGTATTAGGAATGAAAATCCTATGGAGATAGGTTGGTCTAACAGCCATGTTGTAAGCCTTTCAACAAGGTGCTAAATCCTTTAACAGAGTAATATTCCAAGTAAGTGTTTATAAATCCTTTAATCAAGTCACTTCTAACAGGGTGTAAAGCCTTTAACAGGGTAGACCATTGGAAGTGGTCAAACTTTTTAACCTTAAATAGTTACATATTGTTGCACTGATAATTTGTGGGTGTCATCCTCACCCCAGTTTTACCTTCTCATTTTGGAGGGTTTCTGGGTGACCAAAATCTTATGTTATCTATTTTCATGCATGTCTTTACTTTTATGTTAAATAGATATGGTAGATGCATGTGAATGATCTTAGTTAAAAGTTTTAGACAATAAATATTGTTACTTTTGATTCACACCCCCCTTTTAGAAGCAAATCTTCCCATTTGTAAATTTCAATAGGTATAATAAAATGAATAACCAGTTGTTCCTAGCTAGCAGGATAAAATACAGTCTTCGAAGGTGATAAAATTGCATATGCAAGGAATTAAAGAATAACTTTAGTGAAGAGTTGAGTGTAAGGAGTTGAAGAAGCAATTTTTGCTTCTATATAAATGCCATAATCATGAGGCTCATTCCCTTGCAAAAGCCTCTACCACAATGACATTACCTCTAAACCATGCAAAGGATGTTGAAGTGGTTCCCAACCTTGAAACACTCTTATAAGAATTTGATATTTGGACTATAAATTCTCAAAGACACTTGCAAGTGATTCCAATGTCATAGTACCTACCACAACACTTTCTTAGATTCTATCCAATGGCTCCCATAATATCCTCTATGTTATCAAGTTGTTGTTTCTGTTATGCAGCCTCTTTCTAAAGCCACTCCTTCTCCATCTCTTTCTAATGCCACTCCTTCTCCTTTGCTCTCATGCCTTAAATTTTGATTATCAAAATTTTGAACATCTACCTCTACCTTATCTAAGATCAACTTCACATTGTGTTGTGATTCTAGTATAGGTGTTTGATCATTGATAGATTTCATTTCAACAGTCAAGTTTTCAAGATTGGTTAACACCCTCACTTGTGGACCCCTCATTTCAAGAACTTTCTATACCATTTCAACACCATGTTCTTGCTTCTGAGCTAATAGTTCTTTAGGTGCATTTTCTTGTAAGACATTAATTTTGTTGAACAATTGTAAACTCTTAGAAAGTGCATTGTTATTTTCATGTATATATGTATATATAATAATATTTTCATGTTTGTTAAAATAATAACTAACATTACCATTAGATCATATAATAATGAAGTAATCAACCCAGTTAATCAACAACTAGAACAATTTAACTATTTTTAAAAATGGTTATTCATCATGCACCTAGATTACTCTGTGATCTTGCCTACTATTGTCTAATTTTGGAGTATATTCATTATCTCAAGAAAGTGCTAAAAACTCTTGAGATAGCCGAGCTTGTATCGACAAACATCAATAGACATTATTTCAAACTCCACAGAACCTGCCATAATAGAAGAAGTATCTCTCTGAATAAATTTGATTTTTCTCTTAACTAGGCTCTGATACCATGTTAAAGATCCCATATAAGATTGGAATTTTTCTTATTCATCAAGTCTGAAATCACCAAACATGTCATGAAAGGAAATCTCTTAGCTTTGATAAATTGGTGTAAGTATGTTATGAAGGAGACATGTCATGAAAGGACATGTCTCCATGATGTGGAGCCATATTTGTTCATGGCATGGATTCACTATTAACTAATCAAATCATAACAATGGCCCTAATTAGATTGGTTAACTTTAACCAATATTATTATAAGCCCAGGTCATTGATATGCATAGAAGAAGAATGGATAATATATCTGATCCCTTTCATGTATCAACATTATTGTATTTGATCTTTCTTGACCGATTCTATGCATGAATATCAAATCATTAGTTGATATGTTACAAATAAAGGATAGGAATTAGTACTAAAATAAGAGTCCTACATTTTGATATTTAGTCATTTTGTTGGCCTTTGATATTTCTAGAAATAATAATTCTTTGGTGACTAACATATACTAAACTGATCACAACAATAATGGATTTGATACCAATCTGATCTAGAGGGGATTGTGGTTTAACTAACCAAACATATTTTTTCTTAACAAGGTCTTAATGACCATCCAATATTCTACTCATTAGTGGCCTTCCTAAGCTATCTAACAAGACAATCCAACAATTCTTGGTAGAGTTACAAACTCTCTAGCCAAACAAACTAGGATATAATCAAATTATATTTTTTCGTAGAGAATTAATGAGTTTATATGTTACTTAGACCCAACATGTAACCATAGATACTTTGGTTCTTGTCCATGAAAAAACCCACAATCCAATTTGTTGTAGTAAGGGCTAAAAGAATCATGATAAAATTAGCCCTCTTATTGAGGTATTTGAGTTTTTTCTCCTACAAAACCTAAATGACCCCCAAATTAAATTACATATTTAGAAACTCTTGTCAAGCTATGAAATAGCATCAAAGAATGGGAATTTTCTTTTTCTCCTAACTCCCTTCACCTAGATTGAGCAAGATTAGGCTTGATTTGCAGATTTAGGACCAACTCGAATGCATCCTTTTGGCATAGGGTGAAATCTTTGTTACACAAAGAGTGAACTGATTGAATTCTTTGGTAAATATACATGCAATATGGATATATGTGAACTATTTTATTGAATTCCTAGAACTAACAACTACCCATAGAATGAAATGATTGCAACCTTTGCATAAATTTTTTTTGAGAAGGCCTTAGGATCTTTGAATTTCTTGAAATATTCTTGATATAGTTCCATACAAAATATTGAACCATAGGTAATGTGCAAGCTATTTAGTAGAAAGTCCAAAGATATGGTGATCTAAAATTTGCACGTCAACTTTATGTCAATTGTATGATAAAATGCCTAGCAGAAATGTGGTAGTATAGATAGAAACACATTTGTTCCATTTGACATAATGCTGCAAAGAGTAGTCATCTTGAGAAATGATAGGAACAGACTTCAACATTTGCACAAGGATTTGTTGGATTGATTTTAGAAACTTTTGAGTTCTTTTACGTAAACATCTGTATAAAGTGAAAGTGACTTGCAAATGGCATGTTTTTTTGAGGTTCAAATAATGAGATTAAATATATTGAATATGTTACTTGTAAAATTTTATGATTTCTTATATGTTTCTACCATGATCTTTGAGTTGGTTGTTGAACTTTTGTAAAAAAATTTCATTCCCATAAATTTTTTATTAGAGTTTCTTGATTAGATATTTTTATATTCTATGTTAGTTGCAAATACTTTCGAACAAAAGAATGTATTTCCCACACTTTAATTGATCGTCTGCAAGAATGTACATTCATCACCTTCTCTTTAATTTAAACCCCTCAATTTTATTACAAGATGAGCCAAGTTGATGAAATGAGCCAAGTGCAAATTGTAGATTTGTTTTGTAGTCTCTACACTTGGCTATATATTTTTAAAATACCATCAACCAAAAATTAACACTAATTCTCATGAGCAAAACTATAAGTCCATAAGTCCAATTCATAACATTGACCTTGAAATAGTTATCAATTTTAGTCTTGAAGATATACTTAAGGTTTTTTGGATCCACAGTGAAAAAGAGTATGAAACCTGTGGGGCTCACCTTGAATGTGGGTATTTGCATTATACGTATGTGGTCCATAGCAACATTCTTTAAAAAAAATTATTAGCATGCCACTACAATTGTGATGATACATACAATGACATGGCAATGAGTGAACAACATTTCCATTGCATAATCGTCACATTTGTGATGGCAAAATCCGATGGATTTTCGTCACACCCTTGGCATTGCTATCGCGCACCATCACAATTATGACAACCTAGAGAAACTGCTAGATGTCATACTTGTTACAGTAGTCTATCACAAGAATGATAATACGGTGGTGACCTTTTCTCTTTGTCTTCTACCAATTTGTGATAGCTTAGTGCATCATAGTAATTGCAACAGAGGATTTTTTCATTGTAAGTTGCGACACCAAAAGTCTAACGCCCATTCGATAGGGTCCATTATTGTGTTCTATTGCATGGGTGATGCTTGGCAGTTGCAATTCTGATTGCTTGCCATCGTAATTCACATCCAAATGTAGTAGTGAATTACAATGATCACCTTAATGTGATAGATAAGTCTCTACAATTCCATATATTTCTTGTAGCCTTCACTAATCCGCACCCATATGCTTCTTACTTCTTCACAATCATGATTACTTATTACAATGGATATGATATAATATATTACACATATATCAATCTATTTAATTACCATGTGGAGTTGGATACATTACCAAATTCATCATAATTCACAAAGTTAACCCACTAGTGTAACTTAGGTTATAAAGACAACTCGATGATGTTCTGACACTCGAAAAAAACTGTCAACACTTGACAAACTCTAGCACTCGGTTGACCTATGAAGCTCAGCATATTGATCACTTCGAGTATCAAGAACTTAGTTAGCACTGTATGACTTGGTGAACAATAAGAAGCTCAGTAGATACTAAATCACTCAGTTGATACTACATGGCTTGGTCAACATTGAATTCACTTTTTTAACACTACGAGCTTAGTAGACATTGATATGCTTGGTTAACACTACAGAGCTTGGTTAACACTATGATCTTCATCGCTTATGCTAAAAAAGCTTGGTAGCCATTACTACACTTAGGTAATACTGTATATTGCGTCTGATGCTTGGTAAACACTTTAGAACTCAGCAAGCACTGCAATTTGTCTTAGATGCTCAATAGACACTATGAAGCTTGACATGAACTACAATCTAATTGTTTAGCTCGATAGCAATTGAAACACTTGGTTAACACTACTAGAAGAATGATAAGCTCGATAGCAATTGTAGAGATTGGTAGCAATGAAACCAACTAACTAAGCATTAAGTCATTGATAGACAAGTGATTTGACCATCAGGTCAACAATCTGCCCCTTTGGCATTAGTGACAAAAACACTTATCATACCAAAAAATTTAAATTCTCAAAGTTACATATCAAAACTACCTTATCAATAATCTGGACCTTCAACTTGATTTTGATTGTTGTCTACTTTTGTAGCTCAGTAACGTCTTACTCTATTTTTTTGATTTTTCAAAATTTCTTTTGTAAACATATTTTTTGCTATTTATACATTTATTTTCTCTTATATTACTACTCCCCCATACATCTCTCCTCTATACATATATTTGGAGTATAATATTCTTCTCCCCTTTTTCAAAAATCTTATCAATAATCTTAACTTCTCCCCCTTTTTTATATAAATTTCAAAGGTGCAAAAAACATATTACAAGTTAATACAGAAATGAGACAAGAAATCATTGTATACCTTCAAAATGATTTCCATGGTCTTGTTCCAATTTTCTTGCAATACCTTGGATACATGCAAGGCTATCTACACTTCTGCTAAAAGTTCAATCATGTGGTTTTTTATGGAGAAGTTATTGTCACATGGGTCAATGTCTTTGCATGAGCAATATGATTTTGCAGTGCATCCAGGTTGTGAAGGATCATACATTGAATATTTGTAAGTGTGGCCCTAATCCTAGCTTCTTCCCTCAATAATTATGCCTAAAGATCTGTCAAGTACCTGATCTTCACAAAATGTGTAGAGCTGCAACTAGGATCAAGTGACAATTGTTGTGCACTTGCCTTCATACCCTCATCTACCTTGGATAGTTTATCCTTTATGTCCTTAGTAAAGATAGATGTATCACTTAACTTTACAAATAAAGAAATAACATTATTTATATAAGTTTCAAGTGTAGCAAAAGTAGTAGATAATTTTACTTGGTTAAAAGTTATCTTTTGTGCTACCTACTTGAAAACTTTATTTTCTAACTTTCTCTCTATCCTCTGTACAATTTTCTCTTACCCATTCAGCTCTTTGTAGTACTTGTGAACAACTTCCACAACTTAATCCAAAATAGGTTGTTTCTCATGAATTTTAATGCTCAGAGCATCAAAAAATATGCTCTTGATGTCTTCAAGTACCTAGTTTTTCTTTTTCTTTTCCCCTTTGAGCTTTTGTTTCCTTGCTCTTTTCTTCTAGAGCTCACCAAGGGTATCCATCTAATCAAGAGTTGGATTGGAAAGATCCCAATTTGGTATTACAATGTCCTCCTCTAGATAAATTTGTTCCTTAGAGGCTTCAACCTCTTGAACCTCTTCTTTATGAATAGTAGAGGAAATAATTTATTTTCATATATTCAAAACTTCAATGCTCGGTTGAGGCTGAGTCTCAACTATCATTGCACTAGCCACAGTAGAAATAATAGTTGAAAAAGTAGAAACATCAACAAATATAGGAATAGTAGAAATCAAACTAATAGCAAGAATACCTTGTTGTTTCTCAATTGAGCTTGATGCTTGAATGATCTTAGCCTGTTGCTCGGTAGATGAAGTGATAACAACATCAATCATCTTTTCACTCGGTAAAGGTGCTCCACAGATTGGTTATGTGCTTGGTAATGTAGTCTTCACCTCAACTAACTCAGTAGAATCCTTCTCGAAGCTAGATTGCATAAAGGATTTTCTCAGAGAATGAGGAAAGTAGGCCATAATCTCCACTTCTATATTCTTTGCATCAGATTCTTGTATACTTTGAGTCTTAGGAAGGTTTCCTCTAGTAGCTTCTTGATCTTTTTCAACAACATCATCTTCTACATTGCCAACTTCCTCATCATCAATGTCCTTATTATCTTTTTCAATATCTTTTTCTTCATCATCCTTGTCATCTATCTGTACAACATGATTACTGGATTTGTGCAACATATAGATTGGGTGACACAAAACTTTTGAGACAAGATATAGTGACCCTAAAACCTTCCAAATACAAAGTAGAACTAGGGTGGAGATGATATCCATAAGCTTTAGCATTGTAGTATAAATTTGTCCTATTGATGTAGGAGCATCCTAAGCTTTCCTAGAATCCTGAATGTTGGAGGAGTTCTAGTTTGTGGTTGTGGACTTGGTCGCTTTTGGGCATAGTTTATGCCTAGGAGCTTGACATAATCTGGAGCTTAACATACATTGTGTTTCTTGGCATGGTTTTTGGTTGCTTGACATGGTCTAGGAGCTCGGCATGGTTTGGGAACTTGAGATGGTATCTGGAACTTGGCATGGTCACTAGAAGTCAACATGGTCTCTAGAACTTGGCAATGCTTGGGAATTTACTAGTGCTTAGCTTGGTTTTTTTGACACTCAATTTGGTCTTGGTTTTTATGGGTGTTGAGTTGTCTGTGGGATAACTTTTGTCATTTAATTTATGTATGGGTATTTAATTTAGTGTTGTATCTGACTTGTGGCTCAACCTATATTTAATGTAAGGGATTTAATTTAGTTTGTAATAAGTTGGACCGACTTGTGGCTTAGTTGGGTAGAAGAAGGGGTCTTGTAGAGTCTTTTGGCATGATGATTCATTCTAGCTTAGAGAAGGGGATGAGGAGTAGATGCAAATTTTGAAGAGCTAGGGTTGCAGCTTAGGAACTAGAGGATTGCTTGGTGGACCTAAGGATACAAGTGTGGATTCTTCTTGGTGTTCTTATCCAGTGGTGGATCTAGACTAGCTAGAATTGGTGTGTGGTAATTGGATCTTGTGGGATCTTGTAGAGATGGTATTGTAATTGATGCTTGTATTTGGCCCTAACCTAGAAGGCCTTATAGCTAGGCATATCACATTTAATCAGTTATTTATGTATAAAGAGTTTTGAATTGGTATAAGATCTTGCATTTGTGTTACATTATTGTTTCTTGTTGTTGTGTTTCTACTGTGTGTTGGATTTTGGATCACCTTATTTTGGGGTACATCTAGATTACACTGCATCAGGTGGTATCAGAGTGAATTTTTTCTTGTGTGTGCGGAAAAATTACTGAAGCTAAGGCAATTTGCACGAGGACTTGTAGAGAAGGTTGATCTTGTGGAGTTGATTGATCTTCTGGATTGGTGGATCTGTTGCTTTAGGTTCGCAAAGATTTTGGAAGATGCCTCCAAGAATATGTTGGAATATTCAAATATGGAAAGAGTACTTATGAGAGGGGGGGTTGGGTGAATCATAAGTATCCTACATTATCCAATAAAATTTTTAACTGAAAGTAAATTGCATGCATGTAAATACATCAAATAAACATGAAACTAAACACATGCATCAACAACACATAACACTGGAATTTGGTAACCCAGAAACCCTCCAGGAATAAGAAGGTAAAACTAGGGTGGGGATGATACCCACAAAAATTACTACAGCAATATTGTTCAACCACTTCTAATGGTCTGCCCTGTTAAAGGCCTGCCCTGTTAAAGGCTTTACACTGTGTCAATAGTGACCTGGTTAAAGGATTTCAAACACTTAACATGAAGTGTCACCCTGTTAAAGGATTTAATCACCTAATTAAAGGATCTACAAAATAGCTGTTAAGCTAACCTATTACCATAGGATTTTCATTCTAATACAATTGCTAGAAAGTATTAGGTATAATGAACCTGATAGATTACAATCCTTGATTGCTGAATGCAGGCACCTGTTTCACTTTCTCTGATCTTGATCCTTTTGTGATTTGATAATCCTCGCTTCTGAAAATAGATTTCCTTGTGCACCCTTGTATGTCCACTCATATATATCTTTACAATGAAATTTCTTCTTCCTTATAAAGACTTCGAAGACTTAGGGTTAGATATGGATCTACGATCCACATTGAATCTCAATTTCTTGCTCAATACTTGTCTTTTGCTGATTGGTTGCATGCCTTTATCATTTTTCTTATTGGCTGCATGTAGATTGCATAGGAAAGATAAAAGATTCGATCTCATCATTAAATGCTTTGAGATTTTCCTTATGTCGGCTGTAAAAACTGTTTGCATCATAGTTTGTGCAATTAAAAACTCTTATGTTGATATTTTGAGTTACTCGGCTCCTGAAGCATTGCTGATGCTCGGCACATGCTATTTCTTGGATAGCTTGACACCTAAGAAAAACTGTATCACTCAACACCTACTGTTACTCGACACTTGTTAACACTCCACACTTGTTAATCACTCGGCACTTGTTAACACTCGGCACTTGTTAACACTCGGCACTTGATATAGCTCGGCACTTCATATTACTCAGCACCTACTCTTTGTTCGGTATTGTTTAGTGGAAAAATGGTTAAGTGTATTGACACTCAGTTGTCAAAATTATTCTTTAAACTAACAATCTCCCCCTTTGACATGAGTGGCAAAAACACTTAACTAAGATCCTTATGACTCCTTATTGGTTGATCCTTTATGTACACTCAATGATTTCTGTCCTGTTTCTGCATTTTGACTAATCAAAATTTGCTATCTCAAAATTTGCTCCCAAAATTTGCTATCTCCCCCTTTTATCATACTTATCATTTCATTTCCTGTACTTAACTCCCTTATACTTAATCTCTTCTTATCACTCCCCCATACTTATTTCTCCCCCTTTTTGACACTTATGTCAAGGGTCTTACAAGGAAATTCCATACTTGGCCAAAAATATACTATTTACTTCAAGGAGTACCTTTAGAGCTGCATCCCAATTTGCTAGTGTGACATCCAATGTCTTATGCTGGATGGCAATCTCTGCTGCTAGGTGTACAAGTCCATCAGATGAAGAAAGATTGGAGACTTTCTTGAGGACTGTCTCTGCATTTATCTGCTCCTTGTGAAGTAGTTCCAAATGAGGAGTTATTGAGGATTGAATTTGCATCAATTTAGCTTTTGTGGTTGCCTCCTTTACTGCTAAGACAACTAACTCTCTTTGTGTGTGAAGCGATTGGGCAAAATGCTTCTCACTCTGAGTTGGATTTATGGGGAGTTGCATGCTAGAAATCTTCAAATTGTTCTCCAAGCTCAGTATTATCTAGCTAGTGTCCTGTGTGAATGTGGAAAAATCATACAACTTGTTGTACAGGAAAAAGATGTTTCCTAGTACAGTTTTAACTGTTTTAATTTTCTTTGCCAGTTCTTCTTGTGACAGTGCTATATCACCGGATATTTTACTATTTGCCTTGCCTTGGAACTTCCTTTCTGACCATTCGAGCAATCTGGCATTTGTTTCCTGGTCTTCACTAGTCACCTGGTCAACTATATCAGATAGTTTCTCTATAATTGGTCTTGACTCATCTGGAGACTATAAGCAGAAAGCTTCTATAAATATGTATTTAATTTCATTCAAGGTAAGCTTATGCTTGTGTTCTTTTCTTAGTGCTTCTTGTCTCCTTCTTCTGTCCAATGCACTCTGAATTTCATTGATCTTCTCTTCAGTAAGAGTGCTAGATTCATAATATGGGATCTTTATTTCTTCATCAAGCTCAGGAACTCCATAGTGAAGTTTCCTGACTGCTTTTGATGAGCTCGAGCCTGGTGTCCTAATTTGTAGCTATAACCCATCTGTGCTCGGCTACTGAAAAGTCTGTGTTGGAGTACCAGATTTTGGTAATGAAACCAATGTTTGTATTGCAGACTCCTTCTTTGTCTCATCTTTTTCTTCAGCTTGAGTATCCCTTTTATGATCTCTAGGCGGGGTTAAACTTTTTGGTTGTTCAGATGTTTCTTTTATTTCCCCTGCTGCTGTACTCAACATTTGAAGTGTATAAGTGACTACACTTGGTGGAGGTGGTGGTGGAAGAAATAGAATACCAGTAGTTTGTATGGTCAAAGGTGGCACTTGTGCCTTTACCTTGACTATCTTTGTTTTAACTTCTAGATTCTGTAATTCATCAACACTTACCAATACAGGATTTGAACTTAATTTTGCTACTAGTGATGATTGGTCAAGGAGATCTCTAAATCCTCTGCAATTAATGGATTGATGTTTGGATTTGCAGTGTCTGTAACATCTTTTATTTTTATAATATCTGTAGGTGTGATGGTGGCATGAGGAGGACTAGGAGGAGATACCTATGTGTCTTGCATACTTTGATCTTGTGGCTCAGCTGTATCTTTCTCTTCCTCTTTCTCCTCTGTATGTGCCTTTTCTTCCTTTTCTTCTTCACTTTTCTTCTCCACTTGTTCCTTCTCTTTTTCCTTGGTTCCTGACATCTTCTTTTCTCTTATCTTGGCACTTGCCTCTACCTTATATTCTTCATTATACACATCTTCTATTTTCTTGTAAACTATTTTCCACAATCTTGTGGATTTTGTAACTACCTCTTCAATTTTATTCTGTAATATGCTGAATCCTCTATGCTTGGGAGTGAATCTATTATTATGCCTTTTTACTACATTTGTTACTTGATCTTTAGTCAAATCAGGCAACAATCTAGCTAATGTTGACTCCCTTATCTCCTTTTCCATTTGTAAACAAAAATGCCATTTATCCTCTACAATTTTATACAATTCTTTCGGCATTGATTCATCTAATTCTAGAGGTGTGTGCTTATATTTAGCCATCATAGCATACACAGATTCCTCTAATTTATTTTGCTCTTCTTTGGTGAGCTTAGAAAAATTCAGGTTCTTTAAACCTTTCAAATCATCATTCCTAATTTTTGAACATAATTTATCAACAACAGTCTGAGGTTTGTGTCTTACCACTTGAAATTGACTATTGTCCTCTGACTCTGTCTTCTCCTCATCTGTTTCAGGCTGGGCAATAAATTTTCTTTTCTTAGACTCGGCAGCAGTCTTCTTTGAGTTTTTCTTCTTTCCTTTTTCCTCCTCTTGGGCTTTTTGTGCTGTAGCCCTTGTGGTAGGTCTCTTTGGTGCAGGAGCAACTACTTGCTTTCCCTTGGATTGAGTAGCAGGAGGAGTTGTGGCTTTTCTTTTAACTGGTGCTTCCTCGGCTTCTTCTTCCTCAGCACTTTCCTCTTTATCTTCTCCTAACCCTTGAGTCAGACCTTGAAGTTTATCTCCCTCTTCTTCAATGTCTTCTCCTTCCTCTTCTGTTGTTCCTTCTTCTTCAACACCAAATTTTCTCTTGATTTGTCTCACCATTTTTTCTTTCTTCTTTACTGTAGAAACAGTCTTCAAATCTGTTATCACCCTTGATTTAACAACATCATAGGTTCCAAAAGCTTTTGCATTTTTATCATTTTCTTATGCAAGTAGGACTATTATCGTTGTAGAAGCTTGATCAATATCAAGTTCATAACCTAGTGGCCTAAGCCATCTTACTCTAGGTATAACTGCTTGTATATAGGTATAATCTATATCTACAAGAAAACAAATTTTGTTTTCATATTTCTCAGTCAATGAGACTGGAATCCTCATTCTTTGTTTCATGGACTTTTTGAAGTCCTCAAAGTAACTAGTCATTTGGGCATCAAAATTTTCACCCATCTATTCAATGTATCCATTGATTTGTTCAACAATTGTTTTGTCTGGACTCCATCTCACCTTACCTACGGAAGGGAATTCTTTCATCAGATAGAAAAATATGCACATCAAAACTGATCCAAATTTGCACTGAGCTCCCTTGCTCTTCCTTATAGCTGCCAAGTTTTCATTAATCTATTGAAACATGAGCTCCGCTAGATCATATGTGTGATCCTTTTTAATTATCTTGTATGCAACATCAACTGCTATACAAGGTACACTGTTTAACCTGCTTGATTGATAGAATTTGTGTGAAATGATTCTCACAACAAAATCTAGTAGGGGATTTGTGACTGTGTCAATAGTCATTCCTCTATTGTTCCATTTAGCACTTGTGTTTTTCTTTATTACTTCCCTTTTGTCACTTTGCAGGGTCTTTGGCCGATCTAGGGTTGGAATACTAGTAACCCTATGAATAGTTTTCTTGGTGAATTTTACTGGCCCTGACTCTAACCAAAAAGCTCCATCGTGTATTTTGCTCAAAACTATCCATACCCATTCAGTTTTGAAAACAATAAAAAATTCTAGGGTTTTGGTTAATCCTTTTCTTTATGTTATTGAGAACTCATCTTTCAGTCTTTTGTTCTCACATAGTTTGTCATATGCATTATAGATTTCTAAATCTCCTATGGCTCCAATTTTGCAGTAATAACATCTACGAACATCTTGGACCATAACAACTTTATCCAAAATAACTGATAATGCACCTGCGGGATCATTCTTGTATGCTACTTCTGGAATGGGCTTGAATTCAGGTTGTTTAACTTCATTGCTGACTAGCTATATCTCATGACTCTCTCTACCCTTAGTGGTTCCTGAACCAGATGCATTGTTTACCAAACTAGGGTTTACGATTTAAACAAGTTTATAAATTCTACGTAGCTCGGCACTTAAGTAAAATACCTCAAATCGATGAAACTTGTCTTGAATCGCTGTTGAAATCTTCACAAATGGCTTCTGAGCTGACCTTGATCTTCTTCGCTCTTCTTGGATTTGCTTTTCATTTGAATGGTGGAAAGATGATCGAAAATCAAATTTATGTACCCTTCAAAACAAAGTAATTAATGCTTAGTGCGCTGCCAACTATCTACTCGGCACCTGAAGGGTTTCAACATGACTTCGCACCCATTGTGTTTCACTTTGCTCGGCTCCTATTGATATTTCACAGCTCGACATCATCTATCAACTCGATCGCTATTAGCAACTCGGCACCTAAAGACAACTTTGACAGATCTTGCAAAAATTCTCAATTTTGATTTAGCATCTTTGCTTATGCTGATTTCTTCTTTGCAGTTCTTCTATGTCTTGGGACTGATGTATGATGTAATCTTGGTTTATCAATCCCACACACTTATTCTTGCTTAATTTGATGAAGTGTGATCACTTGACCTATTAGGTGAAGTGATCTTTGCACTTGATGTGCTATACTCATCTTTCTTCTTCCATGTCTTATTCATTTCACTTCTGATATGTCCAACATCTATCTTTGCCTTTCCATTGCTGAACTCAAAACTTGATGCCTTTGACCTTGTTGGGCAATTCCTGCTGACATGACCAGTTTTTAAGCAACTGAAACATGTAGTTTGACTCAACCATCTTTTGTAGTTCCCTCTAAAATGTGTTCTTATGCAGTTCTGTGGTATATGTCCATATTCTTGACAATAGTGACAACTGTAACTGGTGTTGTAAATCCAAAATTCATGGTTTGATGTCTTTGCTAGTTGATTTAATGTCCACATAGGCTTTGATCTACATTCAAAAGCTCTATGTCCATACTTTTTGCAATTATAACAATGTCCATCAAATCTTGATGTCTTAGTAGTTTTGGTTCTGCATTCATATGCTTGATGACCTTGCTTCTTGCATTTATGACAATGGTTTATACTTTTAGGTTTATCATGCTTATGGGCATTCTTGCTTCTACATACATTAGATGTATGTCCTTTCTTTCCATAGAAATGACATGTAGGTTTAACATCTTTACCTTTATCACTTCTTTGTTCTGCACTCTTTGATGATTCTCCAACTTCAGTGCTGTTGTATCCAAGTCCTGATGTATCATGGGTTGATCTTGGGGATTTTAGTAATTGCTCAAAATATTTGATGGCTTCACTTGACTTGTTGAGATTCTCTGCCACCTCTTTTTCTCTGTTCAATTCATTTTGCATTTTTTCATTCTGCATCTTCAAAGTAGAGATCTCAATATCTTTCACATTGAGTTCATGATGAAGGTTCATCATTTGGGCAAGTGTATCCATTTGCATGTTTGAGATCCTTGTCAATTTAGTACATTTTTCTTCAAGTCTGTTTACAAGATTTCTTTTGTCATTTTCCATCATGCCCTTGTCATCAACTGCTCTTTTCTTTTGTTCAGTAATTTCACATATCATTATGGCCTGTGATTCGTGTTCCATCTTGAGAGATCTTATCTCCTCTGTTTGAGCTTTGTTTTTCTCCACCAGTTCTGCTATTGCTGCATCAAACTCTTTAGTGTCTCCGTTAGAAAATATGTTGGTGGTATCAATCTCTTTGTAGTTTATCTCATTTTCGGCTATGGCTAGATCCTTCCTTTTTTTTTAATGAATTTCTCAACTTGTTTCTAAATTCCTCCAAGCTATGCAGAGCAAGTTGCACATCTATCACCTGATTTTCAATGATCTTTCCAAGTTTGAAAGCTTCCATCTTTAGATCTTTTCCTCCAAGCTGTTAGGCTTTTCCTTGTGAGAACCTGGATTTTCTCTGATACCAGTTGTTGGAATATTCAAATATGGAAAGAGTACTTATGAGAGGGGGGGGTTGAATCATAAGTATCCCACATTATCCAATAAAATTTTTAACTGAAAGTAAATTGCATGCATGTAAATACATCAAATAAACATGAAACTAAACACATGCATCAACAACACATAACACTGGAATTTGGTAACCCAGAAACCCTCCAGGCATAAGAAGGTAAAACTGGGGTGGGGATGATACCCACAAAAATTACTACAACAATATTGTTCAACCACTTCTAATGGTCTGCCCTGTTAAAGGCCTACCCTGTTAAAGGCTTTACATTGTGTCAATAGTGACCTGGTTAAAGGATTTCAAACACTTAACATGAAGTGTCACCCTGTTAAAGGATTTAATCACCTAATTAAAGGATCTACGAAATAGCTGTTAAGCTAACCTATTACCATAGGATTTTCATTCTAATACAATTGCTAGAAAGTATTAGGTATAATGAACCTGATGGATTACAATCCTTGATTGCTGAATGCAGGCACCTGTTTCACTTTCTCTGATCTTGATCCTTTTGTGATCTGATAATCCTCGCTTCTGAAAATAGATTTCCTTGTGCACCCTTGTATGTCCACTCATATATACCTTTACAATGAAATTTCTTCTTCCTTATAAAGACTTCGAAGACTTAGGGTTAGATATGGATCTACGATCCACATTGAATCTCAATTTCCCGCTCAATACTTGTCTTTTGTTGATTGGTTGCATGCCTTTATCATTTTTCTTATTGGTTGCATGTAGATTGCATAGGAAAGATAAAAGATTCGATCTCATCATTAAATCCTTCGAGATTTTCCTTATGTCAGTTGCAAAAACTGTTTGCATCATAGTTTGTGCAATTACAAACTCTTATGTTGATATTCTGAGTTACTCGGCTCCTGAAGCATTGTTGATGCTCGGCACATGCTGTTTCCTGGATAGCTCGGCACCTAAGAAAAACTATATCACTCGGCACCTACTGTTACTCGGCACTTGTTAACACTCGACACTTGTTAATTACTTGACACTTGTTAACACTCGGCACTTGTTAACACTCAACACTTGATATAGCTCAACACTTCATATTACTCGGCACCTACTCTTTGTTTGGCATTGCTTAGTAGAAAAAATGGTTAAGTGTATTAACACTCAGTTGTCAAAATCATTCTTTAAACTAACAAAATATTATACCCTAGGGCAATTGATGATCTTAGTGATATAGTGGAAGAACGATCTCAGAGAATATTAGAGTAGAATTTAGATATGAGATTGCATTGATGAAGAGTGACATGATTATTGAAATTGTGAGTGCTTTAGATGGTGTTCCTAGGCATGTGGGTACCAAAGGTAGTTATGAGGAAGTTGCTGAAGACTTTGAAGTTGTTGGATCTAGTGGTGAGGACAAAATTGATCATGTGGAGAGACCTATTGGAACTAGGACTGGTCAATTTTCTAGACTGGGATCTCAGTTGAAGCTGGAGCATAAGATGGAGGTTTCTAATTTCTCAGGTACTTTGACTCCTAAAGACCTGATTGATTAGATTGGTGAATTGGAAGATTACTTTAAGCTTGAGGATATTGAGGATCCACTCAAAGCGAGGTTGGTGCAAACTAAGTTAAAAGGACATGTTGCTCTTTAGTGGAAAGAACTACAAAGAGATAGAGAAGTGGAAGGCGAAATGAAGATCACTAGATGAAGATTGATGGTGACTAATTTGAAGGCTAAGTTCATTCATGTTGATTATGAGCTTGAGTTGTTTAAAAGATTGTAGAGTTTAAAATAGAAAGATATGTCTATGAAAGATTTTACCAAGGAGTTCTACAAATTGACTATTTGATTTGATCATAGAGAACTATCACAGGAAAAAGGTAGCTCGGTACATTAATGGTGTGAGCTATGATATTCAGGATAAGGTCAATTTGTTGAATATTTCTTCAGTTGAGGATGCTTATCAATATGCCCTAAAGGCAAAGGATAATTTGAAGAGGAAAAGTCAAGGTAATGCTAGAGGGCAGGAGAAGCAGTAAACCTCAACAAAAGCTAAACTAAGTGTAGAAAGTGATCCAAAACCTATTGATCAAGAAAGGAGGATAGGTGGAGGTGGGTTTAGAGGAAATAGTTTCAAATGTAGTAAAGAAGGGCATAGAACTTTTGAATGTTTGATTGGTAGGACAACTATTATTGTGAATGAGATTGTAGTTCAAGACAGTTAGCCTAAGCAAGGAGAAACTTTGTTGGCCCGGTGAGTACTAGTTGGTGAGAGGACATTGGATTCTTGTCAAAGGACTAGTTTGTTTAGAACCTTTTGTAAGTCTAGTGGTAAAGTTTGCAAGGTGAATGTGGATGGTGGTAGTACAGATAACCTTGTTGCTCAGGAGATGGTTTAGAAACTTGGTTTGAAGAGAGTGAGACATCCTTATCCTTATAGGATTGTTTGGTTGCAAGATCAATGTGCTTTGGAAGTGAGGGAGCAATGCCTTGTTGATTTGCAGATTTAGTAGTATAAAGATCAAGTGTTGTGTGATATTGTGGACATGAATAGTTGTCATGTGTTTCTTGGTAGACCTTGGCAGTATGATTGCAGGGTTGTGCATGATTGTGTCAAAAATGTGTTTACTGTTGAGAAAGGTGGTAGAAAGTTTTCCCTGATTCCTTTGCAAAATGAATAGCTCGGTAGGAGGAACTTGTGTATTGGCAATCAAGTTAAGTTGGTAGATTCTGGGAAGGTCGAAGATCAGTATAGAAATTAGATTTGTAGCACACCAAAGATGGATGTGAAGAAGCAAAAGAAGAATGAGGGAAAGAGTGTACAAGTTGAAGACTTGGAGGATATATATGTGAAGAACCAACTTGGGATTTATGTGTTGAATCCCAAAAGATGTTCTTCTAGCTACTAAAACATATTTTCAAACTTGGGGTGTCTGGCTTTCTTGGAATCCTTCATGTTGGAGGAGTTTTGGTTTGTGGTTGTTGATTTGATCACTTTTGGGCACAATTTATGCCTGGGAGCTTGGCATACACTATGTTGCTTGACATGGTCTTTGGTTTCTCAACATGGTCTGGGAACTCCACATGGTCTAGGAACTGAACATGGTCTCTAGAACTCAACATAGTCTCTAGAACTCATCATGGTCTCTGGAACTCGACAATGCTTGCGAATTTACTAGTGCTTGACTTGGTTTCTATGGATGCCAAGTTGTCTATGAGTTGACTTTTGACATTTAATTTATGTATGGCTATTTAATTTGGTGTTATAGCCAACTTGTGGCGCAACCTATATTTAATGTAAGCAATTTAATTTAGTTTGTAATGAGCTAGGCTAACTTGTGGCTTAGCTAGGTATAAGAAGGGGTCTTGTAGAGTCTTTTGAAATTTAATTTATGTATGGGTATTTAATTTATTGTTGTATCTAACTTGTAGCTCAGCCTATATTTAATGTAAGGGATTTAATTTAGTTTGTAATGAGCTGGGCCGACTTGTGGCTTAGTTGGATATAAGAAGGGGTGTTGTAGAGTTTTTTGGCATAATGATTCATTCTAGCTTAGAGAAGGGGATGAAGAGTAAATGCAAATTTTGAAGAGCTAGGGTTGCGGCTTAGGAACTAGAGGATTGCTTGGTGGACTTGAGGGTACAAGTGTGGATTCTTCTTGGTGTTCTTATCCAGTGGTGGATATGGACTAGCTATGTGATGTCCCCTTCTAGCTAGAGACATCACTTTAGCTGGTGATTAGCCTATCAGAGACCCTCGTAGGCTAATAAGATTGGATAGAGGGTCACCTTGGTGTGGAGATCCTCCAAGGACCAGAGCAGAGTACTCTTCTGGGTTGCCAGAGTTTGTTTATGATGAGTTTTCCTTTGAGTTTGGCTTGGTCAGGCTATTTTTAGCAGTTTTGGAGTTATAAAGATAGACCCCTGCTATTTTTAGAAAAGGGGTATGGTCATATGCAGTTCTATCATGTTAGCTCCCAGTCCAAATGACATTAAAAAATGTTGAGTAATAATGGAGATATTAATGTTTATTTAGTTAAAATAAACATGATTGGTTTTGAGCCTATATTGTTAAGTTAAAATATATAACTTAAGTGAGGGTCATGATATCATAAAAGGGGCCATCGTTTCAATTAATTGTGGGTCCAAGCTTATGGAAAAATTAAAAGGGGTTTTCTAAGTTTTAATGTAATAACATTTTTTATGTTATTATTATATCTTTTATCCCACATTGAGCGTGGAGACTCATTCTGGAGTTGAGGAGTCCTTATAAACAAACCTTCTCTTCCTTCAAGAGCAGGTTATGAGAATTGCTTAAAAACTTTGCCTTGTGAAATTTCTTGAAGTTGTGGCAACAAGGGTTTCTACAAGTTTAAGAAGAATTCAGACTGTGGAGAACGTAGTATCTTCAGAGTTGATGCAATTTGAGGGTGTGAAATATCACTTGAATTTTGCCTGTGAGTTGACTTCATTCTGGAGTCAATATTGTGTTTCAGTAAGGAAAAAGTGGATGAATCTGTTTACAGGTTGGAAGGGGTTAAAACAGCAGCTACAGTCCTGTGAACAGTACAGTGCTACAGTGAATTAAAAATCAGAGATTTAATATTGCGGTTTTTGATAGGCGCTGCCCAAGGAGGAAGCAACCAGCAGCGTGGTTGTGTATCGGAGACAAAAATCAGGTTTTTTCAACTATTAATGATGATGTTTTTAATGTATGCTTCTAGCAATAAGTATTGTACAAACATTAGGAGCCATCTGAATAAATGAATTTGATTAGCATTATAATCAGATTTGAGTTATAATTTGAGGTAGATTAGTTTTCAATATTTGTATTTTCTTTTCATCAACTCAAAAACCCAAAAACAGCTTAAAACATTCAAAAACAAACCAAAAACAATTATTACACCCAGGGAAACAAACAGTGATCAGCGTAGAGCCTATTTGGGGTTCTTACAAGCTAGAAATGGCGTGTGGTAATTAGATCTTGTGGGATCTTGCAGAAATGATATTGTAATTGATGTGTGTATTTAGCCCTAACTTAGAAGGCCTTACAATCGAGCTTATTATATGTAATCAATTATTTATGAATAAAGAGTTGTGAATTGGTATTAGATCTTGCATTTGCGTTGCATTATTATTTCTTGTTGTTGTGTTTTCATTGTGCATTGGTGTGCTGGATTTTGGATCACCTCATTTTGGGGTACATCTCAATTGCACTGCATCAAGTGATATCAGAGTGAAGGTTTTCCTGTGTGTGTGGATGGATTGCTAAAGCTAAGGTGGTTTGCACTAGGACTTATAGAGAATGTTGATCTTGTGGAGTTGATTGATCTTTTGGATTGGTGGATCTGTTGCTTTGGGTTTGCAATGATTTTGGAAGACACCTCTAAGAAGATTGGACCCTAGAGAAATTGACAATCTTAGTGATGTTGTGGAAAAAAGGATCTTAGAGAACACTAGAGCATAATTTAGATATGAGATTTCATTGATGAAGAGTGATGTGATTGTTGAAATTGTGAGTGCTTTAGGTGGTGTACCTAGGCATGTGGGTACTAAAGGTAGTTATGAGGAAGTTGTTGAAGTCTTTGAAGTTGTTGGATCTAGTGGTGAGGACATAATTGATCTTGTAGAGAGACCTATTGGAACTAGGTCTGGTCAGTTTTCTAGACTGGATCTTAGTTGAAGCTAAAGCATAAGATAGAGGTTTCTAATTTCTTAGGTACTTTGATTCCTGAAGACCTGATTGATTAGATTGGTATGGAAGATTACTTTGAGCTTGAGGAATTGAGGATCTACTCAAAGTGAGGTTGGCACAAACTAAGTTAAAAGGACATGCTGCTCTTTGGTGTAAAGAATTATAAAGAGACAAAGAGGAGGAAGGTGAAATAAAGATCACTAGATGGAGATTGATGGTGACTAAGTTGAAGGATAAATTCATTCATGTTGATTATAAACTTGAGTTCTTTAAAAGATTAGAGAATCTAAAATAGAAAGATATGTCTATGAAATATTATACCGAGGATTTCTACAAGTTGACTATTTGATCTGATCATAAAGAATTGTCAAAGGAAAAGGTAGCTCAGTACATTAATGGTTTGAGATATGATATTCAAGATGAGGTTGGTTTTCCAAATATTTCTTTAGTTGAGGATGGTTATCAGTACACCTTGAAGGTAGAGGATAAGTTAAAGAGGAAAAGTCAAGGTAATGCTAGAGGGAAGGAGAAGCAGGACAACTCAACACAAGCTAAACTGAGTGTAGAAAGCAAACCAAAACCTGTTGATCAAAAAAGGAGGCTAGGTGGAGGTGAGTTTAGAGGTAATTTTTTCAAATTTTTTGTGAATGAGCCTGTAGTTCAAGGTAGTTAGCTTGAGAAAGGAGAAACTTTGTTGGCTTGGCGAGTACTGGTTGGTGAAAGGACATTAGATTCTTGTCAAATGACTAGTTTTTTTAGGACTTGTTGTAAGTCTAGTGGTAAAGTTTGCAAGGTGATTTTGGATGGTGGTACTACTAATAATCTTTTTGTTGAGGAGATGGTTTAGAAACTTGGTTTGAAGAGAGGGAAACATCCTTATCCTTATAGGATTGGTTAGTTGCAAGGTCAATGTGCTTTGGAAGTGAGGGAGCAATGCCTTGTTTATTTCTAGATTGAGCAGTATAAGGGTCAAGTTTTGTGTGATATTGTGGACATGAATAGTTATCATGTGTTTTTTGGTAGACCTTGGCAGAATGATTGTAGGGTTGTGCATGATTGTGTCAAAAATGTGTTTACTATTGAGAAAGATAGTCAAAAGTTTTCCCTAATTCCTTTGCAGAACGAAGAGCTCGGTAAGAGGAACTTGAGTATTGGTAGTCAAGTTGAGTTGGCAAATTCTAGGAAGGTTGGAGATCAATATGGAAATCAGACTTATATCACACCAAAGATGGATGTGAAGAAGTGGAAGAAGAATAAGGGAAAGAGTGTACAAGTTGAAGACCTGGAGGATATATATGTGAAGAACCAATTTGGGATTTATGTGTTGAATCCCAGAAGATGTTCTTCCAGCTACTAGAACATCTTTTAGAACCTAGGATGTCTGATGTAGGAGCATCCTAGGCTTTCTTAGAATCCTACATGTTGGAGGAGTTCTAGTTTGTGGTTGTGGATTTAGTCACTTTTGGGCATATTTTATGCTTGGGATCTCGACATACTCTAGTGCTTGATATACGTTGTATTTCTTAGCATGTTCTTTGGTTGCTTGACATGGTCTGGGAACTTCACATGGTCTAGGAACTCGACATGGTCTCTAGAACTCAGCATGGTCTCTGGAACTCAACATGGTCTCTGGAACTCAATAATGCTTGGGAATTTACTAGTGCTTGGCTTGGTTTTGTTGACACTAAGTTTGGTCTTGGTTTCCATGGGTGTCGAGTTATTTGTGAGCTTGCTTTTGACATTTAATTTATGTATGAATATTTAATTTAGTGTTGTAGCTGACTTGTGGCTCAACCTATATTTGATGTAAGGGATTTAATTTAGTTTGTAATGAATTGGGCCGACTTGTGACTTAGTTGGGTATAAGAAGGGGTCTTGTAGAGTATTTTGACATGATGAGGAGTAGATGCAAATTTTGAAGAGCTAGGGTTGTAGCTTAGGAACCAGAGAATTTCTTGGTGGACTTGAGGGTAGAAGTGTGGATTCTTCTTGGTGTTCTTATCTAGTTGTGGATCTAGACTAGTTGGAATTAGTGTGTGGTAATTGGATCTTGTGGGATCTTGCATAACTAGTATTGTAATTATTGTTTATATTTTTCCCTAACTTCTAGAAGACCTTACAACCGGGCATATTATATGTAATCATTTATTAATGAAAAAAGAGTTGTGAATTGGTATCAAATCTTACATTTGTGTTGCATTATTGTTTCTTGTTGTTGTATTTCTGTTATGTTTTAGTGTGTTGGATTTTGGATCACCTCATTTTGGGGTACACCTAGATTACACTGTGTCATATGTGAAGGCTTACAATTGGTCACTTCTAATGACCTTCCTTGCTAGGAGCAATAAAGACTATTAGTCCACCTTGTGAAAGGATTTTACAAACATACAATGAAGTATGCACTCTGTTAGGAGATTTAGTATAACACTGTTAAGTCCACCTTGTTAGAGGATTTTCCTAATGCACCTATTAGGATGAACTAGTGGCTGATTTGTGATCTACAACTAATTTTTTGTATGAGATTCCTTGAATTACAATGATCACCTTGATGTGATAGATAAGTCTCTACAATTCCTTATACTACTTGTAGCCTTCTCTGATTCACTCTCATCTGCTTCTTACTTCTTCACAATCATGATTACTTATTACAATGGATATGATGTAATACACTATATATATATATATGTATGTATGTATGTATGTATGTATACCAATCTATTTAATTACCTTCTAGAGTTAGCTACAATACCAAATTCATCATAATTCACAAAATTGGCCTACTACCATAACTTGGGTTATGAAGACAACTCAATGATGTTCTGACACTTGGAAAATATTGTCAACACTCAAAAAACTCTAGTACTCGACCGACCTATGAAGCTTGATTCATACTGATCACTTTGAGTAGCAAGAACTCAGTCAACATTGTATGTCTTGGTGAACACTGAGAAACTCAGCAGATACTGAATCACTTGGTTAACATTGCATGGCTTGGTAAACAGTGAATTCACTTGGTTAACATTGTGAGCTTGGTAGACACTAATATGCTTGGTTAACACTACAGACCTTGGTTAACACTATGATCTACATCACTTATGCTGAAAAGCTCGGTAGCCATTGCTACACTCAGGTAACACTATATATTGTCTTTGAAGCTTGGTAAACACAGTAGAACTTGGCAACCATTGTAATTTGTCTCAGATGCTCAATAGACACTATGAAGCTTGACATGAAATACAATTTAATTGTTTAGCTTGGTAGTAATTGAAACACTTGGTTAACACTATTAGAAGAATGATAAGCTCGGTAGCAACTATAGAGCTTGGGAGAAATGAAACCAACTCAATGTTAAGTCACTAATAGACAAATGATTTGACCATAAGGTCAACAAACATATGTGAGATTGCAAAATATTTGGACTGAAGGAAATTAAATCCTCCTGTGTGTATTGTCATATGCAACTAATGAGCCAATGGGTCTGTGAAACTAATGAGTTAGAACACGTATGGACTTCACACATGAGTATTGGCTTAGTAACATAGACAAAATAATGATCAATATAAGGTGGTGGGCTATAGCTAGGTATTGGGTTTCATACCTCAATAGTGGTAAGTATTAAGGAAAAGGGAGATTGATTTCGAACTTAAGGGGAGTTTGACATTTCTTCAAAGACAACTTTGGATGAGGAGCTTAGATGATGCATATTGAGAGGGAGTTTGAAAGTCCTTGTGGAAAACCATATCATTTTAATGGGCCTACCTCCAATGTACATCATGAGGAAGTGATGACTTCTAATTTATTATCACTTGTATCTATAGAAGTTATTGATATGTGACGATCTTTTAATAACTTAACCTTCTATTGTGATAGACATTTTATGATGCTTGAAATAGATCATAATAGATTGTAAACTTGCATGGTGGATTGAGTTCCTTAAACAAACGATGGCCATCTATTATGATGGACATTTTTTGATGTCTAAGTACATCATGATAGATGATATCTTGCATGGTGGATTAAGTTCCTTAAACAAACCATGGCCTTCTATTGTGATAGGCATCATAGACATATCACAATAGAAGATCACTTGCATGGTTGATTAAGTTCCTTAAATAGACCATGGTTGTTCATATGGTAAGCATTATGAGAACGCATGTGCACATACCTTATGAACATTTTTTGATATGTAAATGTTGAATATCTTTTGATCAAAGATATTATTACATTAAATTAAGGTAATATATGGTCATGTGTTTATCCTCTCTCGCTAAGAGGGGGTGTTGATGTTGTAGCTTCAGTCAAATTGATTTGATCTTGACATATCTCTTCTACTCCTATTTATATAACTTGGATCTACATTTGAAAAACACATACCACAAAAATGACAGTGCCATCACATTTGTAGCAATCCCAAAAAACTAACAACTTTATGTTCATTTCTAGATTTTGATATTGTTTCTCTATCATATATGTATAGAATTAATCTCAAAGGATGTAGTTGGCTTGACGATATAACTTGTATTTCATCTTAACTTCTTTCAAAATATCAAAATCTAAGTACAAAATATAACAAGTTAAAAATTAAAACGTTCGGTCTCATGGTAAGGTTCTTAAACACACAATTGATGTGATGACTAGGTTAATATCTATTTTAAAACAACACCTTACTCCCAAGCAAAATTGAGTATAGATGAAAAATGAGGCAATATAGTAATTTACCAAATAATTGTTTGGATAATATGAAAAGCATAAAAATTTAATTAGTTTTAGTTAAAATAAGAGATATTATTAAATAGATGTCATATTTAAAAGATAATTTGTGAAAAGCTAATGTGAAAACATTAGTTGGTTTAAAAACTATTATATACAATACTCCATTGCAAAGAGTTATTAGTCTTTACAAAATTATAAACAACTTCAATATGTTTGAGCTTTGTTACTACTAGGAATTTGTGAAGCTTGTTAAAATTGTCAATGAAATAGTTGCTTAAGAATGTCAATATTTTTAACGCTCTTCATAACTTCACCAATAATAATCAAGCACATTAAATTATATTGGCTATTTGAACTACTTGGAGAAATGTGCAAAGTAAACTGATTATTATTACTATTGAGGATCCATAAGGCATACATTTCCCTTTCCATCAATAATTTGGAACGATTTAACAACATGCACTAAATTTTGAAACCCTTCAATTTTTTGTCATTTGGTACTTTGGGTTCATTTTGTAACTTTTAGTCATAACTTTAAATTACCATCTATGAAAAATCAAGAATTTTTTTCACAACCTTGTAACAGCTTAAGTAACTTTGTTTATTGAACTTGAGAACATGACGAGTGGGGAAATAGGTGCAACTTTTGACTATAAGTATGTGTGACCAATTTGAAATTGTTTTTACAACATTCACACATTCAACGAGCTAGATAATGAGTCGAATACTAAAGTTTAAATGTTGGTTAGTCAAAAATTGGGCCAACAATTGGCTATAACTGGGAACACAAACTATAAAGGATGTAGCATGAATCTAGAGTCTCAACAAGATCATTAGTGTGTTATCCATGGGTAAAAGAATCATATAGGAGAGACAAGAAGAGGGACTAATTGAAGAAATTAAAGGCAAGGAAAAAATGGAACACGCGACAAAAACTTCTACCTGAGATATGTATAAGGTAGGTCTACCTATTGCAAGGGACTCAAAAATGGTCACACAAAGCTATTTACAAGTTGAGAAGAATAGGTTTGAATGAGAAGAAACAAATCCATAAATTAGATAACCTTCATATAATTTGTGACGCAAAGAAACTTACGCTAAATATATATGTCAAATATTGTCTTTGCATATTAGCTTCCTTATGTTCACCTAGAGAAAAACATTCATCTAAAAATAAAAGATTGATGTAGACACTATTGTCCTAGTGGAGGTCATTGCTTGAAGTTTCCAAACTCCGATCTAGAAAATAAATATCAAGCAAGCTAATTTCATTTTTACTCTTTGTTAGATCATCATTCTTGACTTCATTGTTGGTAATTCACATGAGCATTTCTTGATATAGGAGTGTCTACTTGGTCAAAATATTCAAAAATGTGGATTGACTTGAAGTTTGGATGCTCCACAAGACACAAATCATACTTCCATCAAGATAGGGACTTTTTTGACACCTTTATGGTTTTCATCTTCAACCTATTCAACAGCATCAATATAGTCAAATACATTATCTTGACCGACTTATTCTTCTTCATGGTACTTTTTATGAAATTTAAGAGTTTCATATTTTGCTTGTATGAAGGTTTAGAGAAGATTTATTAATGATTCATCTTCTTAACAAATTTTATTTTTTTATTAAGTGTGTATCTATAAGACTTTAAACAAAAGCATACTATAGTTTATTTCATTATATTCTATGAAATTTATATATACATTATAAAGGTAGGAAGCTTGCTTAACAAAATTAACATATTGTATTGTTGTTTAGGGGGACAACTCAAGTAGTAAATATCATGACATTTGTTTTCCTTTAATGTACTTAGATTGAATATATATATATATATATATATATATATCCTTATGCATAATGGAAGAGAAAAAAGAGAAAATGAAATGCTCCACCAATCCCCGGTTGACAACTATTGGTATTACGAGCAACAATCTCTCCCTTAAATACTTGTACGAATGTAACACAAATGTAGCTGCACTTATCCTTAACTACCACGCGTCCATGAACGATTCTACCATACGCTTCAATGCTCGATCGCATCAAGCTTATCAACAGAAGTTTAATTCTCCTCTCGTGAGGATTTTACTTCCTTGAAACACAAGAACAGATCTGTTTGCGTCGCATTATTTCCTGTGAATCGTGGTTTTGTGAAATGAGAACACTCTAGTTTTATTTTATTGTTGAGCAGAAAGACGCAGCAATGGTCTGAAGGGGACATATATTTATCCCACACGTAGCAGGAAGCTAATTAAGACGACGTTTAAGTATAGGAACTTTGACCATACTATGTGTCGAGCTCGGTAGCGTGGGCTTGTAACCCGAGTGGGGACGCACAAGATGGAGGAACAGGTTGGATTTGGTCGGAAGGAGGGAGAAACGCGTGGCATATGACTGTGGCGCGCCCTGCTCCAAGTAGAGAGTTGCTGTCAGGCCATCCTTCGAAGGAGGGATGCGTTCTGTCTGGCAGCGTAAGGCGGAGGGGACCGCGTGAGGCTGGTTTCACAGAGCAACGATTACCTCCCGCTCCCTACAGTGGAAGGACTACGCGCCGCTTGCCCCTCTCTCCCACTCATCCTCCCGGCCTGCTCATCCTCGAACCCCCACCTTTTGCTATTAAATTTCCATGTTCCACTGTTTGAATTCCATTGTTCTCGTCATAGATAGAAATAGAAAAAGACGAATTTCATTGTTCCATTGTGGTTTTTTTAATCTAACATAGAAATAGAAGTCGTTTACAATTCGTTTGTTTTATTCTTTCTTATTTCATTGTTCTAATCTGACTTAGAAATAGAAAAAATTCTTTCACAATTCATAATAGTAATAGTTTATTTTACTCTTTCTTTAAATCTAAATCAAAAGCTTTGAGCAAAATGCATTGTAATTAGTACATGTACCTTCTTCGATGAAATAATTTCTATACATGCATCATACTAATCTTCCTCACCTTCATAGTGTTCAATACAAATTTCATCATACAAATTTCTTTCCTCTTTAATCATTGAGCAAAATGCATTGTAATTAGTACATGTACCTTCTTCGATGCAATAATCTCCGTACATTCATCATACTAATCTTCCTCACCTTCATAGTGTTCAATACAAATTTCATCATATGGATTTCTTTCCTCTTTAATCATTGAGCAAAATGCATTGTAATTAGTACATGTACCTTCTTCGATGAAATAATCTCCATACATGCATCATACTTATCTTCCTCACCTTCATAGTGTTCAATACAAATTTCATCATACGGATTTCTTTCCTCTTTAATCATTCAGTGTGCATTTGTAGGGAAAAGTACTAGGTGGATTCGAAATCATGGGTTTACCAAAATGAGGAGAAACAAAAAACAATATTCATTGATAGTAGAGAGCACATTTCCACAATCCATAGATAAATTCTTAGAATATTTTTGGATTCAAATGTGTAAATGTTTTTGCATCAATGTTTCAGATAACACTCTCTGTGATCCATAATCAGAATAAGACAAAGAGAACATCATGGATCACAGAGTGTGATCTGAAACATTGATACAAAAATATTTACATAATTGAATCCAGAAACATTCTAAGAATATTCATTGAATGCATAATATCTAAATGATTGAATAATAAATAAAAATATTGGGCCTAAATTAATTAGAGTTGAGACATATGGATGTATTAGCGAAGATATTATTTTACACAATTTAGTATTTTAGCATCATAAAATTCCACCCCTTTGCAATTCTAGGTTATCTAGGCCCTATTTTAGCATGTATGACCTCTCACATCTGGTTCCACTTGCCCAACTCGATTTTGCGTTTAATTCCAACCTCCTTTATCCAAATAGCACCTCGAGTTCCAAATTAAGGTCACATTGGGTGAAACAAGGTTCCTTGGGTGTCCCATTCCCAGAAACATGCCAATCAAGATGCAACATTCCCCAATGATCAAGCTCAAATAGTGCCTACTCAATGTCTACACTATTTTAGCCGGTATTTTATACCTGCACTGGATTTCATCAACTTTTACACACCACATTGTTGTGAGAGGTATTGTTGGAAGTAGAGGAGGTTGTTGGCACTAGGGGAGATCGTTGAAGTAGAAGATATGTTTTATTGATGATAGGTTTTGTAATTGGTGTCAGCATATATTCTGAGGTTGCAAACAAACTCAAATTATGTATGTTATGGATTATTGATTAGTACATGGATATGTTGTACCAAACTGGTACTTGGGGGGTTAATCGGTACTAAATTTCAAATTGGTTAGTTGAGATACCTTCTCAATTACTTTAAACTATACATTGATTAAGAAAGAAAAATAAAAATGAAAGAAACACAATAAAACCATATAAACTCACACAAGAAAGCATTCATCAATGACACATGAGTTTTGTACATGTAAATCCTCAATGAGAGAATAAAAAACATAGTGGTGACAATATATCCACTAGCCTTTATATTCTGAGGTTGCAAACAAACTCAAATTATGTATGTTATAGGTTATTGATCACTACAATATGGATATGTTGTACCAAACCGGTACTGGGGGGATTAGTCAGTACTAACTTTCAAATTGGTTGGTTGAGCTACCTTTTTCAATTACTTTAAACTCCACATTGATTAAGAAAGAAAAATAAAAATGAAAGAAACACAATAAAACCATATAAACTCACACAAGAAAGCATACATCAATGATAAATGAGTTTTGTACGTGTAAACCCTCGATGAGAGAATTAAAAAACATACCGGGAGTAACATACCCACTAGCCTTTATATTTTGAGGTTGCAAAAAACTCAAATTATGTATTTTATAGGTTACTGATAAGTACAATATGGATATATTGTATTGAACCGGTACTAGGGGGATTAGTCGGTACTAACTTTCAAATTGGTTAGTTGAGCTACCTTTTCAATTACTTTAAACTCCACATTGATTAAGGAAAAAAATTTAAATGAAAGAAACACAATAAAACAATATAAACTCACACAAGAAAGCATACATCAATGACACATGAATTTTATACATGTAAACCCTCAATGAGAGAATAAAAAACATAAAGAATAGAAGATTGTCATATTAGAGGCTACAACTGTTCTTTTTGAGAATGCATTCAGTTATGAATATTGATAACCTATGAGGATTACAAAAGCCTGTTCAGACTATCCTATGAGATAATAAGATAAGATCAGATCAGATAATATTATTAATGTCCAACAAAAGACCACAACAAGGGTCTATGGGACTGGAAGCTTACATCAAGAAAATAACAGACAAACGAAGCACCAAACAATGACCACAAAAGAACAAGAACAAAAAAAAAAAAAACAAAGAAGAAGACGAAAGCAAGAGACATCATGGGAAAGATTAGTTATCCATCCTTGTAGATAAAAAGTCTAACAATGACTTATTAGCTCGGCTACCAGAGGCCCTGTGATGAAGCTAAGTGCTACAAGAGGAGTGTCATTGGTGACGAGGTCCCTTGCGAGGTCTCACAGATCTGGAATCGCCCATATTAGGGAGACTGTACAGATGCTTCACACCCCGAACCGAAGTTAAGGGCGAGAAGAAGGTCGTAATAAGTGGTGTCTAGGTCTGACTCCTAGGAAATGAAAGCTGTAAAGTATGATCATGAAGCTGCAAGGACTAACGAAGATAGAGCTCAATGCAACGTTGATCAATGTACCTAAAAAAATCCAAGAGGGATCTGCAATCTCTAAATAAATAGTAAAATCTCCCTCTAATCTTGTAGTATATGGGGCATCTGAAAAGAAAATGAGTCTCAGGTTCTGCCTTGTCTAAGGTACAAAGTGTGCACACCCAATCCTCTCTAGCAATATGGTGATCAACTTGGATCTAGAGTCTATGTGAGCCCACCCTGAAGGAGCCAAGGGAGATACGTAGGGCATGTGTCCAATATCTGTGTAAGTACTCAAGGAAAAAAAAATCCCATCTCGAATATCTAAGAAGTGCTCGGCATAGAAAGCCATCCTCGAACGTAGTCCCCCTAGAGGATCCACCCAAGTCTGTATGATATACTACCTATAGATGTCAAGTATGACATGTCTGTTCAACTTCTGCCAAGAGGGGAGTAGATGAGCAGGAGCATCTAATGAGAATTGGTATGGAGGGAGATGGCCGATGTCGATCCCAACTAAACTCAGCAAGATAGTAGCTTGAGCATACCAACAACAGGCTCTAGTAGCTAGATTGAAGTCTACAATAGCAACTGAGGAGCAATAGGCTAAGTAAGGGTATATGTGTTGGCCTTCAATCGAGTCTGCAAAACCACGAAGATGGTGGAGAAACCAAATTAGGTAAAAAATGGTTGCAAACCTAAATGAGTGAGCTCCAAACTCAACCAAAATAATACTGTGGGGGGTAGATCTATGACATCTAATAATCCAATGGAGGAGCAGAGTCTAGGTATGCTACATCATGGCCCAATCCGAGTCTAAAAGGGAAGGACCCTAAACCACCGCACCATAGAGCAACATGGGTCTTACTAAGGAATCTAGGAGGGATAGCTTAGATTGTGTGTCCTGAAAGTGGTGTATGAAGCACTGTCTCTTGAGCATGGCAAGGGAACCCAACCCTTTACTTATCCGAGGTTGAATGGTTGGTCTCAAGTTGAAATAAGATCCAGAAAACTTAACCCCAAGGTATGTGTAAGATGATGTAATCTCAACTTCTCGACCTTGGAAGTGAAAATGGAGATGTGAGGTCTTCAAACCATTGGAGACCGTAACACGAGTCTTCTCAAGGTTCATGACCAGCTTTCTCATATCACAAAAAGATGCAAGTCTATCCAAAATCCTTTGAAGCTCTTCAAGAGAAGACACAAGAAGAACCACATCATTAGCAAAGAGAAGGATGGAGATCAATACCTGGTGTAGATGACAACCATCACTTGGAAGTGAGGAGTCACTGAGAAAAGCCTCAAGCTCATCAATGTAGATCCTAAACAAGGTGGGCGAGAGAGGGCATCCCTACTTCACCCCAATGGTGCTCTAGATAGGGTCAGAGAAGCCCTCTATGGTCCCGAGTCTACCAATCACTATCTCATATAACCTCATGATAGCCATCAATAAGATCTTAGAAATACCAATATCTCTCAGTCTCAAAAAAGAGCTGCTTTGGGGATGGAATCAAAAGCCTTACAAAAATCCACAAAATAGTAGTAGACTTTCTTCAAGTGGTGTTGAGCCTCCTCAATAATAGCCTGTACTGTAAAGATATGATTCATGGTTTGGTAGTTTTCCCTAAATCCTTCTTGACCCTTAGCCCTTCAATTCCTCCTACCGAGCTTACTAGATACAATAGTATTCAATGCTATAGCATAAAGTTTGGCAAATGTATGCCCAATCATGATGGTTCTATAGTTTTCGGGATCAAAGGTTAGCCCAGACTTATGGATTGGGTGAATAACGTGTCTCAACCAAGATTATGGAAAACCAAAACATACCACTCTATTAAAGAGTTTAGAGAGATAAGGGCCCAGGATCATGGTGTCGAGCTTGAAGAGCTCAGCCTAAAAGCCCTCCTCATCAGCTACCCTACTACATCTCATAAGTTTGATGGCCTCGTAAATGTTGGAGGTGGAGATAAAGTGACAATGGGGGAATGAGCTCGGAAGGGGAGCGAACTGACTTGGGATATCATACAACATGGAGACATGAGAGGCAAGGAAGCAAAGGTCAAGGGTGGACTGGGGTTGGCTATGCTGAGGGAACATGATGCGCCAAAACAACTTGGGATACTGAATAAGTGTGTCACGAAGGGATCTGCCTTGTGAAGCAATAAATAATCGCTTCTTATGGCGAAGAAAGCATTTGTAGGAGAGTCGTAAATTGGTGAAAGTGGGGGAATGAGTATCAAAAGGCAAGCATAAAGAGAAATGGAAGATTTTACATGCCTCATCAAACCACTGGTTCATGGGACAAGTATTCTGTTGAACGAATCTGGGAGTGTTGGGAAAGGAGTGGTGAGGGATGAGAGGATTTACAATATTCCTTCTAGGAGGTACCTTTTAAAAGGTTTTACAAATGCTTGCTAATGAAGCATGTCTAGTTAAGAGCTTACAAAATAGACACAATGGTGAGAAAGAAAACTATAATAGTTGATCTAATAATGACACAACTTTCCTTGTGGATCTATTGCATATACCTTGAAGATCTCTTGATCTCCTCTTCCATTTTTGGCTTACCCTATGGACACTCTTGTGTCACCTTTATCTCTTGTTTGTTCTTCAACATCTCTTTTGATAATGATATTTTATTTTAATCTTAAATAGAAATTAATTCTCTTACGATTCATGCTAGTATTAGAAATAATAAATCCAAGCAATTTCCCACTATCTACCCCAGAGGCTCACTTGTGAGGATTCAACTGCATATTGTATCTTTATATCCATTCAAATATTTTTCTAAGGATATCAATATGATCTTCACGTTTAACTAATTTATCAAGAATTTCATCAACATAGTCCTAGAGGATCTTATGTATATAATCATGAAATATAAGAGTCATAGCGTATTGATAAGTTGCACCTGCATTCTTTAATCCAAATGTCATCATGACCCTACAAAGTGTTCCCTAAGGTGTTATAAATGTGGTCTTATATTGGTGTTCTAGGGCAATAAATATTTGATTATAACCAAAGGATCAGTTCATGAAAGAAAATAAACCATGTCCAACTATAGAATCCACTATCATGTCAATATTAATTAAAGGAAATCATCCTTCAAGGAAGCTTTATTTAAATCTTGAAAGTTAGTGCACATCAGAATCTTGTTTTCTCCCTTAAAAACAATAACAATATTTGATTTCCAAGGAGAATAATCAATAGAGCTAATGAAACCAACTCATCTAAGAGCTTTTCAATCTCTTATTTAACAAGAAGAGCAATTCTCATATTCATCTTGAAAATATTTTACTTGACAAGAGTAATATTTTATGCAAGAACAATATTGTGCTTCACAGTCTTAGGATCAATGCCAGGCTTATCGAAATAAGACCATGCAAATATCTTTTAATTCAATCAAGAGAATACTAAATTGTTCACATTCTTCTCGAGTCAAACATTTTCCAATTTTAATCACTATTTGAAAATCGACCAAGTCCATTTGAACATCAATGATTTATGTTATAATCAAATTACTTTTTATAGAACCTTCAATTGGTAAATTGTCATCATATGTGTTATTGAAAGTCATGTTTTCCCCAAAGTAACCATTAGCATTTAAATAATATCTCCATCACTTCTTATTATGAAAAAAAGGAATATTATCATAGAATCGTAGAAATTCCATTGGAGCATCATCATTGGGAAATAAATCCATTTCAATTTTCATGTCAAAATCCAAAAGATATCATGGGTTAATGAGTTTTAAAGGTCCATTGCAAATGTGATTAACATTGAATGGGAATAGGAAACATTATTAATAAGGATTGAACCTTTACCCATATGTATGTTTAGGAAATCCATTATCCAAAGGAACTTGTATACCTTGTTCAAATTTTCCGCAACCCTTACCATTCTATCCATATTTCTTTAGCGAAGTGTAACCAAGACCATAACAACCAACCATGTTCTTAGGAGTTAAAGCTGCTTCATAATTTTTTCTATCATAAAAATTAGGCTTTATTGTCTCCATAGTTTCTTCAGTCTAAAGCAGACACAGATATATTTTTCAGCTCACCCAAAAGTAGAGTAGATACTTTCTTCTTAGGTTCATCTCTTTTTTTCATGAAGTTTAAATATGACACTTTGTATTCCCTAATAAATGTAGAATTAAAATTTAGAGTACCTCAATCATCCTCAGAAAGGGAAGAATAGTTTTCATTCTTCATAGTTTTTTCTTTAGTTTCTGGTGTCTTAGGTTCTTGTGTAGAAGAACATTGAGCATATTTTGCATTTAAACAAGGGTTAGGTGTATCATCTGCATAAATTATATACATGAGATTTTGTAAAAAAATTGCACCTCCCAATTAAGTGTAGAAGGAAAAACATGCATAGAATGTAGCCAAGGTCTTCGTAAAAGAAGGTTATAATTCAACGTTCTAGGCATAACATTCATAGGGGTATCCAAGATTTTAGGACTAACATTGATGGGTAATGTAATAATGCCCAAAGAGTGTTTAGCAATGTTATCTTGAGGAAGCACAGTTGAGAAGGTGATGAAGAAACTATAATAGTAGGTTGAGGATTATTTTGAGTGCAATAAGCATGAGTAATGGAATATGGATAAAAAAAGTACCCTTAATAGTCATCTTAGGACAACTCTTAATAGTCATCAAAGGATTTCCATAGCATACACGAGGTGCATCAATATAATAAAAAAATGTGCAAAAAGGAATCCATACACATGACTTATCATAAAAATTATTCGAAAAATATGCAGAAGAGAGTGGAATAAGATCATGAGAAACCTCATCCAACACATTCTCCATACAGGAAAGATCTGATCTAGAGTATTATCCTTATGCACAATGAAGGTATCATCAAAGTAATCATAAAAGAAATCAAACATCTTGAAAGAAAACTAAATTCTATACAATGATTTTTTTGTATTTTTGGAATAAAGAAATACAAGAACATATGGGAGAGGAAATCTAATATGTATGAAATGTCTAATAAAATGCAATAATCAAACTCTAAAATCAAGATAGTAAATGTCAAATGTCGAGTTCACCAAAAATGTGTAGGGGGGATTTGAACCAAGGGAATTAACCTAAAGTTCATCACATAGCCTCACATCTCAAGAGGACAAGTTCAAGAAAAATGATTATTTCTAACCAATCTCCAAAGGTATTAAACTTTAGTAGGTCAATGCAATCCAAATGGTAATGGAGCACTAACTCAAACCTAGATCTAATGGTTATGAAAATAAGTAAAAGAATACACTTTTCCCTTGATATCCTAATTAGTTACTTTTAGATCTATGAAAAATATACAATATAAAATAACATGCATAAATGACAGAGATGGGTAAAAAAACTTATCTAAAAGGAGGATCAAATGTTTGAAACTGAATTTATTCTTGTTGTGATCTTATTGTAGATGAACATAGATGGATTTAGGCTTGAAACCACCAAATTTTCAAAACCCAAAATTCATTCAATAATTTGGAAAGGTCATCTTTCATGCAATGTCAACTTTCTCCTAAAGTAGGGGAGTAGTGCATCCCTAACCAACTATATCTGACCTTGATTTGGATTTTTCAATTTTGATAAATGATGAAGAGGGTGCTTATATTTGAAAATTATTGTTCCTTTGAAAATTATGATGAAGAGGTTGCTTATCTGACCTCTGCCACCTTTGCCTCTGCCCAATCTCCTTCCTACTCACATGGTTGCCCTGGCACCTGCCACATGGCACTGGTGCCACATCAATACATGTCATGTGTCAGGTGCCATGTTGGATTTTTTGCATCCATTGCCATGTGAATGCCACATGGAAATCTTTTTTTGTTGCAATGGCCCCTAGGCTTCCAATTTTAAAGTAGTAAAATGCTAATGTAAGCACTACATCATCACTCTTGCTTGCCCTTTAGGTCCTCTTTTGACATATTGTTTTTTTTGGTTGTATCTTGAGCATACAAAGGTCTTTTTTGATCCAAAAGAAGCATCAGAAAGTTGGATCCAAGACAGAGATAATGGTGTAGGAGTTTTTTAGTTTTGATGCAGTTTGGTTGCCTATTTGGGCAGTCAAAGCTGGGTGTTTATTTTTTCACTCCGGAGGGCATATCTTGAGCATCCCATCTCCATTTTTTTTAAAAATGTTGTATTTTTGGAAAGTTGGTTCAGTTCTCTTTCCAAAAATGTTGGTTTGTCTTCTAGATTCTGCTCCAAGATCTTTCTATTATGGTTTTTTATTTATTGCACTATGGTGGATATCTTGGGTGTTTTAGATCCAGGGATCATTTTCATGGCATGAGATTTATTCTTTTGGGTTGTACTATCTGTTGTAATAGCTCTTTTTCCTTTTTGATCATTGTTGATATCATTTGTAAGCATGTTTATGCAAATATGGTGAGATAAAGTGCCACTCCTTGCATTTTTAGGATCTTTCTCATCATTGTGACTTATTGTACTTGCACTACATTATAAAGTTCCATGGGGGGATAGTTGTTTTCCTTTTAGAGCCCTCTTTCTTTGTCAAGTGAGTGTCCCTTCCATGACATTAGCCCTATGATGTGTAGATGACACGTACCTTTATAGGTGTTTGTACCCCTTCCTCACTCTCGATGTTCTTGGTTCTTTTTGTCTTGTAGGAGTTATTGGCCTGCTTTCTCAGTTGCCTATCACCTCACCATTTTTTGCATTGTGGGGGGGTTCTTCTATTGTTTCTTATGCTTCCTTGGTTTGATTGATTGGCTCTTCAGGCTTTGGTGTTTCATGTCATTTGTATTTTCAAGTCCAGTTGTTTGCCTTTGTTTGCCTCACTTCGATGCAGATTATAGTCTTCTCTACCTGGTTAAGTTCTATCTCAGAGGAAGTTCTATAGATCAATAGTTTCTTTTTGACAAAGTTTGTGACTTCTTCATGCTTCATTGATGTTTCTTCGTGATCGCTCTTTGTTTCTATTTTCTAGAACATTCCTCTAGTTGGAGGCTTCTGTAATCCTTCACTAGGTTTTCAAATACCTCTTTTTGGAGTAGAGTTTTTTCCATTGGGTTTTCTCTATTTCTCCATTTCATAGAGATTTTGTTGTGCTTGGTACCTCATCAGGTCTTGTTGTTAGGACCCAAGTTTTCTTTTAGCATTGCATTGTAGTTTTCTTGCTCTTTATGCATTGTTGCTCATCTTAAGGGGGCATGTTAGAGAAAAAGGTTAATGTGATTTTTTTCCTCTAATAGTTAGGAGATTTGCAAAGATCTTTTAAGACCACTCTATTAAGAGATTTACCTTATCTCAATCTATTAAAACTGATTCAATACCTAATCCTTGATCTACTCTGATAAGTTGATGTTGGATCTCCTCTTTCCAATCTAGTTTGATTTCTTGATCTGATATATCTCTTTTTTCCTTCACTGCTTAAGTAGGTCACTTGCTCTATTTTGGAATTATAGAACTCTTTGCCTCTTCTACAATGTTCACACATTCACACTTGAATTGCATGAATAACATGTTTGCTCCCTTGTATCACCATACACTTCATCATACAAAACTAGGTCAAGTTCTACCCTATTTAAAGATTTTATCAAGAGTTTTATTGATGTGTCCTTATTTCATCTCTCCATCTAATTTGTTCATCACACAACATAGAGATTTGTGATCCACATCATAAAATGTGTAAAATTCTCTGTAACAAACTCCACAAGTATTAAATATTATGTCTATGTCAACCTAGAATGGTTTACCTCAAAGTTTGTATCATTCTTGACTTGAATGTAAATTTTGCATTGCTTGACACTTACTATTTCTGATACTCAGCACTCACTATATATGTTGCTAACACTCGGTCTCTACTATGCTTGGCACCTTCTATGTAACTTGGCTTCAATGTACTTGTACTTCTTAGTTAACATTAAACTCGGCTTACATTATAAATATTCGTCGATAATATACTTGCTTGGTTAGTATAAAGCTTAGTATACATGTTTATATATATAAGTTTATCTCATAACTCAACCTATGATGTAGTAGCCAAAGTACCTATTCACGACAATGCATTCTATAGAAAAAAAAACATATAGAAAAATATAGATGCAATAAACATGTTTTGGAACTCGCATATCTTCCATTAACCAATCTCTTTCTACATCATTTTATGGCTTCTTAAATAACTAAAAACTCTCTAAATTCAAAAAAATAGAAAATTACCTTTTTTTGGAAATTTTTAACAAATCTTCAATTTTGCCATTTTAGGTAACCTTCAAAATTAACTCCTAAAAAGCTGAAAATAAAACTGGACTTTCCTTAAGCTACAACAACTTGACCTGCCAACTAATATTTAAATTTGGAAATATCCATTTGAAGTTATTACAAATAAACACTCTAAAAAACACACAAAGATTATGATAATTGAGTTTTGGGGGTCTAAATGGATTTTCTGGGACCTAAAAAATAAATATTTCTACACAAAAGTTATGACTCCCAGAATTTGATGCATCATTCTCCCCTTCTTGAAAGAAATGCAACTCCTGCAAGTGGTTGTCTGTGAATTGCTCCAACATTGTTAGATCTAACTAGAAAACCACCCACTTAGATAATCATGTACTCTTTATTTCAGGTAACTCATCCCACTATATTAGGTATCTGTTATGCTGACCATGCCTTGTGGAGCTAGTCTACTTGTCAAGAATTTTGGCAATCTTTTCCTTCTTCTTATTGGGAAGGTGATGTTTCCAATCCACTCCCTGTACGTCATCTATATATGGAACATCTCCATGGAATGTGTATAGATCAGAAACATTAAAAATAGGGGAGATGTCAAGATTTGATGGTAAGCTAACCTCAAAAGCATTATCATTGATCTTTTTGATGATTTTGCAAGGTCTAATCTTTTTATACTTCAATTTATGATATGTGCCTATAGGAAACCATTCACACCTCAAGTAAACCATCACCAAGTCACCTGTAGAAAATTTTATTTTTATCTCCAAGTAGCATCTGCAACAATCTTGTAACTCACATTACTATCCTGTAACTTTTGTCTAATATCTTGTTGGAGCTTGTGAAGGTGTTCAACAAAAGAAACTCCATCATCACTAATTCTATCTCCCAATAGAAGTGACATAAGGTCTAGAACACCTTGGGGGTTTTGGCCATAGACAATTTGAAATGGAGATTTTTTGGTTGATATGTTAACAAAAATATTATAGGAAAATTCTGCTTGGGGCAATGCCAAGTCCCACTATTTAGGATTCTCACCCATAATGCATCGTAATAGATTTCCCAAGCTTCGGTTAACTACCTATGTTTGTCCATCAATTTGAGGATGATATACACTACTAAACTATAACTTTGTTCCTAATTTCCTCTAGAGAGTCCTCCAAAAATGACTTTAATATCTCTATCAAAGGTAATGGTCTTTGGAAGACCATGTAAATAGACAACTTCTAAGAAGAATAGTTCTACTATTCTAGTTGCATTGTTGGTCTTTTTACAAGCAAGAAAGTGGACCATTTTAAAAAATTGATCAACAACCACAAAAATAGAATCATTACCTCCCTAAGTGTGTGGAAGACCCAATACAAAATCCATGCTCAAGCTAGTCCATGGTTCAATGGGTATTGGTAAAGGCATGTATAATCCTTTAATATGTAAATGTCCTTTAGCTACTTGACAAATTCTGCATCTTGTCACATATTTAGTGATGTCCCTCTTTATCTTGGGCCAACAACTAAGTTTATTGTTTTGTCCTTTCCAAAGTGTCCAACTAGTCACCACTATGAAATTCTCTGATAATGTTTTCTTGCATAGATTCGCCTAGAATGCATAGTTCTTTACATTTAAAGAGGTAACCATCCTACATTAATAGTCACCTTTCATATTATCCAAGTTACTAGAAGACAAAACGTTTAGTTGTTCTACAATTTCCCAAAAATCATCATCAGTTTCATATAGAGCCTTAATAGCATCAAAACCAGTGACTTCAATTTCCATTATGGTTAATAGTGTAGCACTCCCGCTCAAGGCATCAACAACCTGATTTTATTTTCTAGACTTCTGTTTCAAAACAAAGGTATATCCCTGTAAGAAATATACCCACTTGGCATGTAAAATTCAACTTCTTTTGTGTGTTGAGATATTTCAAAGCAATATGATTAGTAAATAGCACAAATTCATGCAAGACCAGATAGTGCCTCTAGTTTCTTAATGTGTGAACAATTGCATAAAACTCCAGATCATAGGTAGAATAATTCTTTCTCACTTCATTCAATTTCTCACTAAAGAAGGCTACAGGCTTACCTGCTTGGCTAAGAACAATGCCTATCCCAACATGTGAAGCATCACACTCTACTTCAAAAACTTTGTCAAAATATGGAAGTTTTACTATAGGAGCTTTAGTTACCTTATTCTTCAAGAATTTAAAACTCTCCTCAGCATCTGTTGTCCATGTCAATTCCCTTCCTTTTGTATAGTCTATTATGGGTGCTACAATACTACTAAAATTTTGGATAAACTTTCGGTAGAAAGTTTCCAACTCATGAAAAATTCTTACTCCTATTATACTAGAAGGACTGGACCATTCTAGGAATATTTTTACCTTTTCTAGATCCATCTGAACACTAGCTTGAGAAATGACAAAGCCTAGAAAGGTCAAACTAGTTTGTATGAATCTACACTTCTTCAAGTTTGCAAAGAGCTTCTCCTTCCTTAATACACTCAAGATGATCCTTAGGTTTTGTAAGTGGTCTCCCTTGATTCTACTATAGATCACGATATCATCAAAATAAACTACAAAAAAGTTACCAATGTAAGGTCGCAACACAATATTCATCAACCGCATAAATGTGTTAGGTGCATTAGAAATCACAAAATGCATAACCATCCATTCACATAGACCATCTCTTGTCTTAAATGATGTCTTCCATTCATCCCCCTCTTGAATGCAGATTTGGTGGTGGCCACTTTGAAGATCAATCTTCGTTAGATCATCATTCTTGACTTCATTGTTGGTAATTCACACGAGCATTTCTTGATATAGGAGTGTCTACTTGGTCAAAATATTCAAAAATGTGGATTGACTTGAAGTTTGGATGCTCCACAAGACACAAATCATACTTCCATCAAGATAGGGACTTTTTTGACACCTTTATGGTTTTCATCTTCAACCTATTCAACAACATCAATATAGTCAAATACATTATCTTGACCGACTTATTCTTCTTTATGACACTCTTTATGAAATTTAACAGTTTCATATTTTGCTTGTATGAAGGTTTAGAAAAGATTTATTAATGATTAATCTTCTTAACAAATTTTATTTTTTCTAAGTCTCAATATCTATAAGACTTTAAACAAAAGCATACTATGGTTCATTTCATTTAATTCTATGAAATTTATATAAACTTTATAGAGGTAGGAAGCTTGCTAAACAAAATTAACATTTTGTATTGTTGTTTATGGGGGACAACTCAAGTAGTAAATATCATGACATTTGTTTTACTTTAATGTGCTTAGATTGAAATCATATATATATATATATATGTCCTTATGCATAATACGTGGGAGAGAAAAAGGAAAAATAGAAATGCTCCACCGATCCCTGGTTGAACTATTTTGGTAGTACGTGCAACAATCTCCCCCTTAAATACTTGTACGAATGTAACACAAATATAGCTGCATTTGTCCTTAACTACCACGCGTTCTTGAGCGATTCTACCCACACGCTTCAATGCTCGATCGCATCAAGCTTATTAACAAAAGTTTCTTTCTCCTCTCGCGAGGATTTTACTTCCTGAAAACGCAAGGACAGATCTGTTTGCGTCGCATTATTTCATGTGAATCGTACTTTTATTTTATTGTTGAGCAGAAAGACGCAGCGATGGTCTGAAGGGGATATATTTATCCCACACGCAGCAGGAAACTAATTAAAAACAATTTTAAATATGGAGAGTTTGCCCACATTGGATGTCGAGCTCGGTAGCGTGGGCTTGTAACCCGAGTGGGGACGCACAAGGTGGAGGAACAGGTTGGATTTGGTCGGAAGGAGGGAGAAACGCGTGGCATATGACTGTGGCGCGCCCTGCTCCAAGTAGAGAGTTGCTGTCAGGCCATCCTTCGAAGGAGGGATGCGTTCTGTCTGGCAGCGTAAGGCGGAGGGGACCGCGTGAGGCTGGTTTCACAGAGCAACGATTACCTCCCGCTCCCTACAGTGGAAGGACTACGCGCCGCTTGCCCCTCTCTCCCACTCATCCTCCCGGCCTGCTCATCCTCGAACCCCCATCTTTTGCTATTAACTTCCCATGTTCCACTGTTTGAATTCCATTGTTCTCATCATATATAGAAATAGAAAAGATGAATTTCATTGCTCCATTGTGCTTTTTCTAATCTAACATAGAAATAAGAAAACACGAGTTCCATTGTTCTTATTCTAATCTAACACAGAAATAAGAACAAAGAAATAGATAAGAGTCTTTTACAATTCATTACAGTAATAGTTTATTTTATTCTTTCTTATTTCATTGTTCTAATCTAACTTAGAAATATAAAAGATTTTTTCACAATTCATAATAGTAATAATTTATTTTACTCTTCTATTAAATCTAAATCTAAAGTTTTGAGCAATATGCATTGTAATTAGTACGGGTACCTTCTTCGATGAAATGATCTTCATACATGCATCATACTAATCTTCCTCACCTTCATAATGTTCAACACAAATTTCATCAGACGGATTTCTTTCCTCTTTAATCATTGAGTGTGCATTTGTAGGGAAAACTACTAGGTGGATTTGAAATCATGGGCTTACCAAAATGAGGAGAAACAAAAAACAATGTTCATTGATAGTAGAGAGCACATTTCCACAATTCATAGATAAATTCTTAGAATTTTTTGGATTCAAATGTGTAAATGTTTTTGCATCAATGTTTCAGATCACACTTTGTGATCCATCATTAGAATAAGAGAAAGAGAACATCATGGATCACAGAGTGTGATCTGAAACATTGATGCAAAAACATTTACACATTTGAATCCAAAAAATTCTAAGAATTTATCTATGAATTGTGGAAATGTGCTCTCTACTATCAATGAACATTGTTTTTTGTTTCTCCTCATTTTGGTAAGCCCATGATTTCAAATCCACCTAGTAGTTTTCCCTACAAATGCACACTCAATGATTAAAGAGGAAAGAAATCCGTCTGATGAAATTTGTGTTGAACATTACGAAGGTGAGGAAGATTAGTATGATGCATGTATGAAGATCATTTCATCGAAGAAGGTACCCGTACTAATTACAATGCATATTGCTCAAAACTTTAGATTTAGATTTAATAGAAGAGTAAAATAAATTATTACTATTATGAATTGTGAAAAAATCTTTTATATTTCTCTTATTCTAATGATGGATCACAAAGTGTGATTAGAAACATTGATGCACCCAGAATGCACGAGAGAGTAAAAAACACTCTGACACTAAGAACACACCTTAATCTGGTAGTCAAAAGGCGCCAACAAGAAGAAAGGCATGAGTCTCTCTCCGAATAACTCCTCCCAATGAAGCCACATGGAAAATTTCAAGAAGAACGGAGATGCAGGTCAAAAGTTATGGCCCTCGGAAGTTGTTGGATCAATTTCCCAATCTTATAAGCTTTTATTTTGGTCATCATAAGAAGCGATTGTTATATTGACCGTTTCATTTGTACGAATATTACTTTGTTGAGAAACATCATCTTTATTGCCTAGAATGCACCTTATCTAGCACTAAGAATGCACCTTATCAAGCACTCAGAATGAACATGAGTCGGGGTACAGGAGGAGAAGGGGATGGGCGATTGAAAATGGACGCTGAGAAGCATGAGAGGAGTGTAAATATAACAATAAGGCAACTGGGTGCTCTAAAAAGTAAAAGAAGCGTGCAACACCAGGACTTCATGGGAGGTCACCCATCCCAATACTACTTCGGCCCAAGCGTGCTTAACTGCGGAGTTCTGATGGGATCCGGTGCACTAATGCTGGTATGATCACACCCAACATCAAACTCTCACACCCTCATGTTAGCCCATGCATCATAATGCAACCTTATCTAGAACACCCCTTATCGAACACTCAGAGTGCACCTTATCGAGCACGTAGAATGCACAAGACAGTAAAAAGAACTCTGACACTAAGAATGCACCTTATCTGGCACACGAAAGGCGCCAATCGGAAGAAAGGCATGAGTCTCTCTCCGAATAACTCCTCCCAATGAAGCCACGTGGAAAATTTCAAGAAGAACGGAGATGGGGGTAAAAAGTTATGGCCCTTGGAAGTTGTTGGATCAATTTCCCAATCTTATAAGCTTTTATTTTCGTCATCACAAGAATCAATTGTTATATCAACCGTTTCATCCATACAGAGATTACTTTGTTGAGGAACATCATCTTTAGTGCCTAGAATGCACCTTATCTAGCACTAAGAACATGCCTTATCGAGCACTCGAAATGAACATGAGTCGAGGTACGAGAGGAGAAGGGGATGGGCGATTGAAAATGGGTGCTAAGAATCATGAGAGGAGTGTAAATATAACAATGAGGCAACCGAATGCTCTTAAAATTAAAAGAAAGGTGAAACAAAAAACAATATTCATTGATAGTAGAGAGTGGATTTCCACAATCCATAGATAAATTCTTAGAATATTTTTGGATTCAAATGTGTAAATGTTTTTGCATCAATGTTTCAGATCACACTCTATGATCCATGATGTTCTCTTTCTCTTATTCTGATGATGGATCACAAAGTGTGATCTGAAACATTGATGCAAAAATATTTACATAATTGAATCCAGAAACATTCTAAGAATATTCATGGAATTCATAATGCCTAAATGATTGAATAATAAATAATAATATTGGGCCTAAATTAATTAGAGTTGAGACATATGGATGTGTTAACAAAGATATTATTTTACACAATTTAGTATTTTAGCATCATAAAATTTCACCCCTTTGCAATTCTTGGTTATCTAGGCCATATTTTAGCATGTATGACCTCTCACATCTGGTTCCACTTCCCCAACTCGATTTTGCATTTAATTCCAACCTCCTTTATCTAAATAGGACCTCGTGTTCCAAATTAAGGTCACATTGGGTGGAAGAAGGCTTTCTGGGTGCCTCGTTGCCAGAAACATGCTAACCAAGATGCAACATTCCCCAATGATCAAGCTCAAATAGTGCCTACTCAGTGTCTACACTATTTTAGTGGGTATTTTAAACCTGCATTGGCTTTCATCAACTTTTACAAACCATAGTAATGTGAGAGGTATTGTTGGAAGTAAAGGAGGTTGTTGGCACTAGGGGAGATTGTTGAAGTAGTAGATATGTTTTATTGATGATAGGTTTTGTTATTGATGTTAGCATATATTTTGAGGTTGCAAACAAACTCAAATTATGTATGTTATAGGTTATTGATCATTACAATATGGATATGTTGTACCAAATTGGTATTGGGGGGATTAGTTAGTACTAACTTTCAAATTGGTTAGTTGAGCTACCTTTTCAATTACTTTAAACTCCACATTGATTAAGAAAGAAAAATGAAAATGAAAGAAACACAATAAAACCATATTAACTCACACAAGAAAGCATACATCAATGAAAAATGAGTTTTGTACATGTAAACCCTCAATGAGAGAATAAAAAACATAGCGGGAGTAATATACCCACTGGCCTTTATATTCTAAGGTTGCAAACAAACTCAAACTATGTATGTTATAGGTTATTGATCAGTACAATATGGATATGTTGTATTGAATTGGTATTGGGGGGATTAGTCAGTGCTAACTTTCAAATTGGTTAGTTGAGATACCTTTTCAATTACTTTAAACTCCACATTGATTAAGAAAATAAAATAGAATGAAAGAAACACAATAAAATGATATAAACTCACACAAGAAAGCATACATCAATGACACATGAGTTTTGTACATGTAAACCCTCAATGAGAGAATAAAAAACATAAAGAATAAAAAGATTGTCATGTTAGAGGCTACAACTGTTCTTTTTGAGAATGCATTCAGTTATGAATATTGATAACTTGTGAGGATTAAGAAAATAAAATAGAATGAAAGAAACACAATAAAATGATATAAACTCACACAAGAAAGCATACATCAATGACACATGAGTTTTGTACATGTAAACCCTCAATGAGAGAATAAAAAACATAAAGAATAAAAAGATTGTCATGTTAGAGGCTACAACTGTTCTTTTTGAGAATGCATTCAGTTATGAATATTGATAACCTGTGAGGATTAAAAAATCCTATTAAGACTATCCTATGAGAGGATATACAATATTCCTTCTAGGAGGTACCTTTTAAGAGGTTTTACAAATGCTTGCTAATGAAGCATGTCTAGTTAAGAGCTTACAAAATAGACACAATGGTGAGAAAGAAAACTATAATAGTTGATCTAATAATGGCACAACTTTCCTTGTAGATATGTTGCATGCACCTTGAAGATCCCTTGATCTCCTCTTCCATTTTTGGCTTACTCTATGAACACTTCTGTGTCACCTTTATCTCTTGTTTTTTCTTCAACATCTCTTGTGATAATGATATTTTATTTTAATCTTAAATAGAAATCAATTCTCTTACGATTCATGTTAGTATTGGAAATAATAAATCCAAGCAATTTCCCACTATCTACCCCAGAGGCTCACTTGTGAGGATTCAACCGCATATCATATCTTTGTATCCATTCAAATATTTTTCTAAGGATATCAATATGATCTTTATGTTTAACTAATTTATCAAGAATTTCATCAACATAGTCTTGGAGGATCTTATGCATATAATCATGAAATATAAGAGTCATAACATGTTGATAAGTTGCACCTGCATTCTTTAATCCAAAAGTCATCATGACCCTACAAAGTGTTCCCTAAGGTGTTATAAATGTGGCCTTATATTGGTCTTCTAGGGCAATAAATATTTGATTATAATCAAAGAATCAATCCATGAAAGATAATAAACCATGTCCAGCTATAGAATCCACTATCGTGTCAATATTAATTAAAGGAAATCATCCTTCAAGGAAGCTTTATTTAATTATTGAAAGTTAGTGCACATTAGAAGCTTCTTTTCTCCCTTAAAAACAATAACAACATTTGATATCCAAGGAGAATAATCAATAGAGCTGATGAAACCAACTCATCTAAGAGCTTTTCAATCTCTTGTTTAACAAGAACAGCAATTCTCATATTCATCTTGAAAATATTTTTCTTGACAAGAGTAATATTTTATGCAAGAACAATATTGTGCTTCACAGTCATAGGATCAATGCCAGGCATATCCAAATAAGACCATGCAAATATATCTTTGACTTCAATCAGGAGAATACTAAATTGTTCACATTCTTCTTGAGTCAAACATTTTGAGAATCAACCAAGTCCATTTGAACACTAATGCTTTATGTTAAAAGAAAATTACTTTTTATAGAATCTTCAATTGGTAAATTGTCATCATATGTGTTATCGAAAGTCATGTTTTCCCCAAAGTAACTATTAGCATTTAAGTAATATCTCCATCACTTCTTGTGATGAAAAAAAGGAATATTATCATAGACTCATAGAAATTTCATTGGAGCATCATCATTGGGAAATAAATCCATTTCAGTTTTCATGTCAAAATCCAAAAGATATCATGGGTTAATGAGTTTTAAGGGTCCATTGCAAATGTGATTAATACTTAATGGGAATAGGAAACATTGTTAATAAGGATTGAACCTTTACCCATATGTATGTTTAGGAAATCCACTATCCAAAGGAACTTGTATACCTTGTTCAAATTTTCCGCAACCCTTACTATTCAGTCCATATTTCTTTAGCAAAGTCTAATGAAGACCATAACAACCAACCATATTCTTAAGAGTTAAAGGTGCTTCATAATTTTGTATATCATAACAATTAGGATTTATTGTCTCCATAGTTTCTTCAGTCTAAAGCAGGCACAAATATATTTTTCAGCTCACCCAAAAGTAGAGTAGATACTTTCTTTTTAGGCTCATCTTACTTTTTCATGAAGTTTAAATCTAACACTTTGTATTCCCTAATAAATATAGAATTAAAATATAGAGTACCTCAATCATCCTCAGAAAGGGAAGAATAGTTTTCATTCTTCATAGGTTTCTCTTTAATTTCAAGTGTCTTAGGTTCTTGTGTAGAAGAAGATTGAGCATATTTTGAATTTAAACAAGGGTTAGGTGTATCATCTACATAAATTATATACATGAGATTTTGTAAAAAAATTGCACCTTCCAATAAAGCATAGAAGGAAAAAAATGCATAGAATGTAGCCAAGGTCTTCCTAAAAGAAAGTTGTTATTCAACGGTCTAGGCATAACATTCATAGGGGTATCCAAGATTTCATGACTAGCATTGATGGGTAATGTAATAATTCCCAAAGAGTGTTTAGCAATGTTATCAAATATATGAATAGGAATGTGATCAAGTTGAATTGTGAAAGGATAATCTTGCATAGCTTTTAATATGTCCATGCTAAAAACATTCAATCCCCAACCATTATCAATTAGAGTGCATCATATGGTGTTCCTATTAATAGGCACAACCACCATAAGAGCATCACACCTATTTTGAACATCAATAAGAGGAAGATCATATTCAATGAAGACAATAGGAGGAACAAATGACATAATATACATACAATCCAAAAATGAATTAATTGTATCTATATTAGGTGGAGGAAAGGGAAGAGTAGATAAAGCCTTTTGCAAAGCTTCATGATAGGTAGGTGAAGTTTGAAAAAATCCCCAAAGAGAAATCTTAGCAAGCATAGCTCATAATTGTTCTATTGAGTCATACTGCTTGAAAGAAGTAGTTGGAAATCAAGGTGCTTGAGGAAGCATAGGTTGAGAAGGTGGTGAAGAAACTACAATAGTAGGTTGAGGATTATTCTGAGTGCAATAAGCATGAGCAATGGAATATGGATCAAAAAAGTAGTTCAAAGGGTTTGTAGGTTTACCCTTAATAGAAATCTTAGGACAACTCTTAATAGTCATCAAAGGTTTTTCATAGCATACACAAGGTACATCAATAGAATAAAAAATTGTGCAAAAAGGAAGCCATACACACAACTTATCATAAAAATTATTCGAAAAATATGTGGAAGAGAGTGGAATAAGATCATGAGAAACCTCATCCAACACATTCTCCATACATGAAATATCTAATCTAGAGTACTATCCTTATGCATAATGAAGGTATCATCAAAGTAATCATAAAAGAAATCAAACATCTTGAAATACAAACTAAATTCTATGCAATGATTTTTTTCTAATTAAATGATTTTTTTTGTATTTTTGGAATAAAGAAATACAAGAACATATGAGAGAGGAAATATAATATGTATGAAATGTCTAATAAAATGCAATAATAAAACCCTAAAATCAAAATAGTAAATGTAAAATGTCGAGTTCACCAAACATGTGTAGGGGGGATTTGAACCAAGGGAATAAGTTCATCACATAGCCTCACATCTCAAGAGGACAAGTTCAAGAAAAATGATTATTTCTAACCAATCTCCAAAGGTATTAAACCTTAGTAGGTCAATGCAATCCAAATGGTAATGGAGCACTAACTCAAACCTAGATCTAATGGTTATGAAGATAAGTAAAAGAATACACTTTTCCCTTGATATCCTAATTAGTTACTTTTAGATCTATGGAAAATATACAATGTAAAATAACATGCATAAATGACAGAGATGGGTAACAAACTTATCTCAAAGGAGGATCAAATGTTTGAAACTGAATTTATTCTTGTTGTGAAGTTATTGTAGATGAACATATATGGATTTAGGCTTGAAACCACCAAATTTTCAAAACCCAAAATTCATTCAATAATTTGGAAAGGTCAACTTTCATGCAATGTCAACTTTCTCCTAAAGTAGGGGAGCAGTGCATCCCTAACCAACTATATCTGACCTTGATTTTGATTTTTTAGTTTCGATAAATGATGAAGAGGGTGCTTATATTTGAAACTTATCTTTCCTTTTAATATCTAGTGATATTTGAAATAGGGTGTTTTGGGTGGCTATGTAGGGGTTTTCCTTAGTCAACCCCCCATTTTGGTGGTTTACACCTCCACAAATAGTTGTTATGTTAATTGTAATGTGTTATTCTTGTGTATGAGATTTGAATGTGTGATTCCAAGATCTAAATCCATAGATCCAAATCCTATCATGAAGTTATGTGCTTGAATGATGACAAAACAACAATGTATAGATTTGAGGATAACCTAGAAAGTATACCAAGCCCCCAAGGCTAAAGTACTCTGAGCCATACCCATATTTCATATTTTCTACTGCATTCTCGAATCTTGATGCCCAAATGATAGAATGGAAGGAGAAGATGGAGACATCTTTTTCTTTAAAGGGTATTTCCAAGCCTCCTTCCTTTGTGCACCTTGCAAATGTACAAAGACAAATTGGTATATCCACAATTTCTTCTCCACATAAAGTACATGTACTCTTTCTTGATCTTACTTTATTGCTCAGGCATGCTCACATATACTTACTTGATCTCCATACATGCAAAATGAAGTAATTGAGGGTGCTTTTAGAGGATTCTTGATTAACTCTCTCTTGCAAGGTGACCAAGCTCAAAGACTAAGTTCTAGATCAAACCTTGAGGAAGGTCCCGATGAGAAAGACCCAAAATGGGATCCATGCAGGGGTGCACTATGCCCTTGATTGGTCCAATAGGGATGTACTACATCCTAATGTTAGTATTAACCTCAGACAGAAATAAAAATTACATGCGAATATAAACAATAAAAAATAATAATAGATCACAAAGAAGAGAACACAAGACACCAAGATTTAATGCGGTTCACCGAAACCCTAGGCTATGTCCACCAAACAATAAGTCCAATATTATTACAATCCAGTCATTACAACTGATTACAATCTATAATCCCTTACTACTCAATACCGCTATAAGAAGTAATTTTGCATCACCCACACTGAAACAATCCCTAACCCTAGGCCCTTTTATACAAGTATTTTTGCCACTTTAGGGTCAAAATTAGTTACAACATGTCAACCATGAAATTCCAATAAAATAGCCCCCAAAAAATTAACCCCTACTTGGGGCTTGGCCCGACCTCGAACCTTGCCAAGGAATCATGGAGTATGTATAGTATTTCCTTGATCAGTCACCACAAACTAACAATCTCCAACTTGGGGACTGATCAGGCTCCACGATAAATAACAATCTCCCACTTGGAGACTAATCTTGTAGATATGTTGCTACTCCACGAGGCTCCCACTAGATCAAACCACCCTAGACTTTGTTGTTCTTTTATTCTATTCAGTCTAGAAGACCAACCATAGTTGAAGATGAGTTCAGCTTCTCCCTTGTCACTACCTTTGTAAACATATCTGTTGGATTGTCATTTGTATGTATCTTGTCCAACTTTAATTGTTCATCATCCAAAACTAACCAATTGAAATGGTACTACAACTGAATGTGTTTTGTCTTTGAATGTAGAGCTAAATTCTTTACAAGATGAATGACACTTTGACTATCTATAAACAAATAATTATCCTTCTAAGGGTGTCCCAATTCTTCTAGGAAGAATTGAAGCCATATCATCTCCTTGCTAGCCTCTGCAACAACAACATACTCTTCCTCTATAGTGGATAAAGCATTAACCTTCTACAAACGAGAAACCCAACTCACGGCTGCCCCACCATTAGTAAATATATAACCTGTAGTACTCCACCTGGTATCAATATCCCCTGCCAAATCTAAGTCAACATATCCCTGTAAATCATTAGCAAAGCCTGCAAAATGTAGACACTTACTAGAGGTTCCTCTCAAATATCAAAGAATCCATTTAACTGCATTCCAATGCTCAAGCCTTGGATGACTCATATACCTACGAACAACTCCCACTACATGTCTAATATCTAGCCTTGTACATATCATAGCATACATCAAGCTTCCTATAGTTGAAGCATAAAGTACCTTGGACATCTTATCCTCCTCTTCTTGTGTCTTTGGACACATCTCCTTAGTCAACTTCAAATGACCAGATAAAGGTGTGCTGATAGCTTTTGTATTCTCCATAGAGAAATATTGCAACACCTTTACAATATAATCAACTTGAGATAATGTTAGTTTCCCATTCTTCCTATCTTTGCAAATCTTCATACCAAGGATTTGTTTTTTTGCCCCCAAATCCTTCATAGAAAACACATGTACTAATTGGTGTTTCAACCCCTTAATGTGATCCATGTTAGACCCAACTACAAGCATATCATCAACATATAAATATAAAATAATGTAGTTTTCATCATCTAACCTCTTAAAGTAAACACAATGATATGAATGACACCTACTATATCCATGCTCATACATAAAACTCTCAAATTTTAGATACCATTGTCGAGGTGCTTCCTTCAAGCCATATAAACTTTTCTTCAATTTTCACACTAGGTTCTCCTTACCCTTGACCTCAAATCCCTGTGGCTATGCCATATATATATCTTCATCCGAAATAATCACCATAAAGGAAGACTATTTTAACATCAAGCTACTCCAAATACAAATCTTTAGTAGCCACAATACTTAAAACAATGCAAATAGAAGTCATTTTAACAATAGAAGAGAATATCTCATCAAAATCAATGCCATTTTTTTGTGCAAATCCTATTACAACTAACTCAGCTTTAAATATTTCTTATCTCCATCCTCTTCTTTCAACCTGTAAACCCATTTATTCTGTAAATCTTGTTTGTCTCTAGGTAACTTCCATAGATCCCAAGTCTTATTTTTCAGCAAGGAGTCCATTTCGTCTACCATTGAAGACTTCCACTGAATCTTAGTACCCACTAGCACAACTTTATCATAATATTTCAGTTCACTTGCATCAGTAAGTAAAATAGAATACAAAGAGGGAGAAAATCTTTATAAAGGTCTAGTTAGCCTTGTTGACTATCTAATATTCACTAGGCGTGTGGTATTTTTTGTTGCGGTTGTTGCACATCATGAGGAATTTCTGGAATATCATCTTTTGGAGTATCATTTAGCACTACATAATCATCTTCTTGCTTCTCATGTTGCTGCAATAGATCTTTGTACAACACTTTCTCATTGAATATGACATCCCTGCTTCTTACAATTTTATGATTTTAAAAATCCCAAAGCCTATAACCAAATTCATCACTTCCATATCCAAAAAATACACATTTCTTTGACTTAGCTTCCAGCTTGGTTCTATTTTTAGAATAAACATGTGCAAATGCTTCATAATTGAAAGTCTTGAGAAAAGAATAACTCACCTTCTTACTAGTCCATGCTTCCTCTAGAATACCACAACCCAAAGAAATAAAGAGACCTCTATTAGTCAAATATACAATAGTATTGACAGCCTTCACCCACTTGTTTAAGGGAAACCCAACATGTAACCTCATTCTCCTTGCACACTCTATTATAGTCTTGTTCATGTGTTCAACCACTCCATTTTCCTGTGCAATCCTTGGAATAATTTTCCATCTATGAATACCATTAGTGGAGCAATAATATTCAAATTTATGACTATAATACTCAACACCATTATCATATGTGAGATATTTTAATTTCTTTCCAATCTCATTTTCAACCAAGCATTTTCATTTCTTAAAAATTTGAAATACATCAAATTTATGTCTAAGGAAATAAATCCATACTTTCCTAGTTGCATCATCAATAAATGTAACATAATAATGAGAGCCACCAAGGGAAGATACTTGAGTTGGACCCCATACATCTGTATGCACAAGCTCTAATTTCTCACTTTTATTTTCCTTCACAGTCTTCACAAAATCTACTCTATTTTGTTTTCCATACACACAACTTTCACAAAGACCTATATTAACACATTTCAAACTTGGTAAAACTTTCTTTGAATGAAGTAATGTCATACCTTTCTCACTCATGTGCCCAAGTTTGTGGTGCCATAGCATTGAATCAAAATTTATAGTAATAGTTTGTTCTCCCTAGTCAACTGCAATAATTGTTCCTGAAAATTTATTTTTATCTAAAACAATCAAAGTAGAAGGAATAATATAACCTGTACAAAGATATAAGGTGCCTACTTTCACACCTTTTTCTACTATAAGGGAACCTTTTGAAACCTTTCAATTTTTATTATTAAAAGTAACAACACAACCCTCATCACCGAGTTGCGCTACTGAAATTAAATTCCTACTTAGCCTTGGAACATATCTTACCTCATGTAGTAGCCAATGATTCTCATTCTGCAACTTAATCTGAACTTTTTCCTTTCCAATAATCTGACATGGTTCATTATCCGCCAAATAAAAAAGCCCAAAATCCCCTTGGACATAATCAATGAAATAACCTCTATTAGGTGCAGCATGGAATGAAGCACCAAAATCTAAAACCCATGAATCATCAATACTTTCTAAAGAGAGAAGCAAAGCATCCTCTTCAGATATGTTACTTACCATATTTGCCTCCTTGTTCCCTTCTCATTTATCTCCTTCATTTTTCTTTTGAGTCCAACAATCTTTCTTCTTATGCCCTAGTTTCTCATTATACCAGCAGTCATTTGGTTCTCTCAATTGAGACCTCTTCCCCTTCAACTTTCCTCTTGATTTCCCATGATTTTCTGGAATTATTTCCTCTTTCAATCATTCTACTTATTCTTTGCATGCTCAAAGCACTTTCCAGTGTAGATCCACCTGAGGTTTTCCTACAAATTCCCTCACTCAAAATAACACTAATCACATCATCATATTGTAGGGTATTATGTCCAGAGATAGAATTAATCATGGCCATTACTAAGCCATTCCATCTTTCAGGCAAAGAACACAAAATCAATAGAGCCCTAATTTATTCATCAAAATTAATACCCACAGAAGATAACTGATAGTAATAGTATTAAACTCATTTTAAGATCCACAAAAAATCCACCTTCTTCCATTTTCATATTAAATAAACGCTTCATGAGAAATACCTTATTTGAAGTCGAGGGCTTTTCATACAGTGTCACTAGGGTTTTCATCAACTCTTTTGTTGTCTTCACTTTTGTAATGTTAAATGTCATGGATGGTGCCAAGCATAATCAAATGCTTCCAAGTTCCTTTTTGTCTAAAAGATCCCAGTCCTCATTTGTCATAGTTCCAAGTGATTCTTAGTTTTTTCTTCCAATGACTTCAATAAATCCTTCTAATAAAGATAGTCTTCTATTTGCATTTTTCACAACTGAAAGTTCTACCCATTAAACTTGTCAAGCTTCAGCTTACCCTCATTTGTCATCACTCCAACTCAATCGTGAGACCTTCCTGCAAAGGATAATTGAAAAATAACCTCACTCTAATACCACTTGTTAGGATTAACCTCAGATAGAAATAAAAATTACATGCAAATATAAACAATATCAAAAAATAATAGATCACATTGAAAAGAACACAAGACACCAAGATTTAACTTGGTTCACCCAAACCCTAGGCTATGTCCATCAAACATCAAGTCCAGTATTATTATGATCCAATGATTACAACCTAATTACAATTTGTAATCCCTTATAGCTTAATACTGCCACAAGAAGCAATTTCGCATCACCCACACTGAAACTATCCCTAACCCTAAGCCCTTTTAGACAGGTATTTTTACCGCTTTAGGGTTGAAATTAGTTACAACACATTGGCCATAAAATGCCAATAAAATAGCCCCAAAAGAATAAACCTTCTCGTGGCCCAACCCGGCCCAACCTCAACCTCGCCAAGGAATTATGGAGTATGTATAGTACTTCCTTGATTAGTCACCACAAACTAACACCTTGATTGGGAAGGGACAACTATGTCCCTTCCAACCAAGTGTAGCAATCCCTTGGGCAACCTTAAGATCTAAGAACAAGTCTTAGATCTCAAAAATCAACTACATATTTCAAGGAAATTATATTTTAGTGCAAAAAAAGAGTTGAATCAATTGGAAGAAGAGGAAATGGAGGACATAAGTAAATATATTATACCTCAAGTTTTGAGTTATAAGATAGGAATACCAAGGAGGACTTATTAGGTCCTACCTAGATCCCATTTAAGAAAAATATAAAGGAGATATGCAAATACATCTTAAATGAAAATGTAACATTAAATTACATTAAATAGACACTAAATGATCATAAATTGAAGTGCTTCCAATTTGAGATAGTACAATATGTATGTGAGATTGGTATGATACAAGTGATATTATATTTTATTGGAGTTGTATTAGCATAAGAGATGATGTTGGTTAGTTTGGTTGTAATGGACTACTTGTTCATTTTTATGTAATTATTGTAATGAGATTGGTAAACATGACCAAGGGATAGATCTGAGATTAAATGTGATCAATGTGCTCTAGTGAAATGTTCCCTTTTGATTCAGCGATAAGAATCTGCATGTATGTGCATATTTTGTTCTCTATTTTTCATTATCTTAACCAAGCATCTTGTGGGTTAGATCCTTATTAAGGTTTTCCCTAATGAGGTTCCTCAAGAACAAATTTGACATTGTTGTGTTATGGTTTGAGGGTATTGAATTCAACATTTATTATTTAGATTAGTTTATGTTTGAGAGGTTTTCACACTTAATCATTACAACTAACTCACCCCCCCCCCCCTCTCAATTTTTCTTTTCTTCTTTTGGCTTGATAATTAGTATCAGAGCATAGATATTGTTGGAGGATCTTAACCACTTGAAGGAGATCTGGTATGGAAAGTTTGGGGAAAGAGATTCCAAAGTTTGTTGATCCAAATAATCTAATATGGAAGGATTATATGGCTATCATCTCATGTACATGATAGATGAGTATTGGTATATTACAACTGACCAAGGCTATTTTATATCAAATGATTTATTGCTAGCTATTAATGTTGAGAAGAGTAAGTTCAAAGAGAACATTAGAGCTAGAGAAGCTATTATTAGTGCCTTGAAAAAAATGATAAAAAATCACATATCTATGGATGTAGAACATCTAATGAGGTATGGACTAAACTTTAAATATCTTATGACAGTCATGAATATGTTAAGAAAGATAAATGGTATGGATTGGAAGAAAAGTACGAAGATATGAGGATGAGGGAAAATATGAATGTTATATCATTTGTGGAGAGGATGGATGATCTAGTTTTCTTAACTAAATATGTTGGAGAAACCTTGATAGAAGATGAAGCTATTAACAAGATTATGAGATCTTTGCTAGAGTGTTACTATGAGAAAGTTTCTCCTATTGAATAACCAAGGGCAATTAGAAAGATTCCTAGAGAAGCATCGGTCAGAAGGCTTTACGCATATAAGATGACTACAATTAATAATATAAATGTTGAGGTTGCATTCAAATATACAATAAGGATAGAAGATTAATTATATATAGGAATTCTTGTATTGAGGACAATGATAGAATGATAGCTGAGTATGATAGTTATACAAGTTTATCAAGTTTAGCTAGATGTGGAAGATAAATTGAGGTTTGGGAAGAGATTGAAGAAGAGAGAAAGACATATGAGTTGGAAGCCCTAATTGTAAGAATACTTCCTAAATGATCTAGTAAATATGAAGGAAAGCTACCTTTGAAATACTTTAAAATTTTTAATTGATATTAGATGAGTACTATAGCAAATAAATAAGACATATATTTCCATTACTTTTTAGTTTATATTTAATAAGTGTATATAAAGTACTACTTAATCCATATATAGATTTAGATTTAGATTTATTAGGTGCTATTTTATGTGCTTAGTAAATATAAATTAAAAAGTAAGATATAAATATGTTTTCCCCTATTATTATATTTACAAAATGTGTAATTAATAATTATTAAATATGTTTTCCCCTATTATTATATTTACAAGATGACACAAAAGGTTGGAGGCACTTTTGTGCCAACTTTTTATCAAACACAATATCTTATTTTAAGAAAAATGTTACTAAGAATTGATGTTATTGTAGATGATAATTAATAGCTTTGTTGTAGTGATCCTTGGAGAGAGATTTTTGAGTTAGAGCTTTCATTTCATTTCATGTATTAGGGAGAATGATAATATAACAAGAAGGGTTGTGATGGTGTTGATTATAAATATGACTTATGCATTAGAGTTTGCATTAAAATTTGCAAGGAAAACAATCTTATGTATAATGAGTTGATGATTGTTGCAATAATATAAATTAATAATTACCTACTTTTGAATGATTAGTAATTTGAAGACAGAGATTATCAACTCACCAGAAGTGCTCTTAAGTAGCTTAATTTTAAATATGATAATTACATTATGATGTGTTAAGGTTGTTAGGGTATTAGGTACAAGAGGTTGTACTTTTGTATTGGGATGAGTTATTTGGTTGCTCAAAATGATGCTTTAAATCATAAACATTGCATGTGTTCTCTAGGATAAATCTACATAACTAGGTGATAGAAGTTATGAACTTAGATGATTATGATGATGGGGATGAATTAAGGTTTTATAGTTTAGGGTTTTAATAGAAACATATATCAATTGGTATGTCCTTGTTTTGATACCTATGATTTGAGACTTTCTACATTGTTTGCCTATTAAATATTGATTTGTACTAACGATGCTATGTAGTGTTTTACCTTATGATGTTATTTATGGTACCTTGGTGACTATGTTATATGCATTCAGATACTTTAGTATGCTTTATTGATGATGTTTATGATGATTTAGGTATATGCGTGCATCATGATGATCATTTCAATATTTAATTCAAATTGATGAATATGTTATGATATTTCAATTATGCAATCAATTATGTGTTATCATGTGTAGAAATGAATTTTTTTTTATTAAAATGAGAATGTAGAATGTTTAGTCAATTGATTATACAATTTGATTTATATATATGTGATTTTATCAAGCTACTAATATTCAAATTGAGTATGCAAGATTGTTACCATGGAAATTATCAGAGAATCGACAACCAACCATATGTGTGAACAATAAAGCCAAGGTTGAATCTAATTAAGAGATTTGAACCTTGTTGTTGAGTGATTTAATTCATGATCATAATTTGTGTGTATGTATTAGGTGTTTTCACTATGTAATTAGTGACATATCAATGTTGTGTAATGTGGATTTATAGTGTCACTTGACACTTGTCATGTGTTTGTGTAATGACATGTATACTAAGGTTGGAAATGTGATGATAAACCTAACTGACTTATTAAGAACCTAATTAAACCCCATTGATTTAAGATACTTGTAAAGTCCTGCCAATTAGGTTAATTAGATTCAGATTTTTCTAGTCACTTCTAGAGGTCAAAAAGTGGTCTCAGGGGCCAATTTTAATGAAATCTAAGTACCTAAGTGTTAGGGGTATGGTTGGGAACATTTTTGACACTACTAGAATCCCCTAGTGGCCTTAGTGACCCTTTTAATATCTCATTTCCCATATGTTGCGAAAATTGAGAGGCCTCTTGACCTCTCCCAAAACCCTCACTCCTTTCCAATCTTGCATATATGATAGGGGACATGATGGTGGCCAAAGAACTTAGAGTCAATTCTAAATTTATTGCTAGTTGGTGGGTGGATTTTGGAGGCCTTTTTAGAGGTCCTTTTAGGAATTAGAGGGTGTTCACTAGCTCTCTAATTTTAGAGACATTAGGGTTTTAGATTGAAGGAAGCAAAATTGATTGGGCTCTTCTCAACCATCATTTTACAATAAAACTTATGAAGGTCAGTTACCTCTATTGTCATAAAATCTTGTTCTTGTTGGCAAATAGATTAGTATATTATTTCATTCTCTTGAATATGTGCTTCATGTATTTTGTGTTGTTGTAATGTAAGGGGATGGGATTTTAGTTTTGATTTCATTCTTATTGTGTTCATTCTTTGATTTTGAATGAAGGAATTTGTGAAGGGTGTAATGACATTACTCCCCCTTGGATAGGGAAGAAGTGGCCAAGAATGGAGGAAGCAATTAGTTGGACTCTATGGAAGTGTAGAGTCTCTTCTTGTGGTGAGAAAAGGTAAGAAATGCAAGGTGTATGGGCCCTTGCATGCCAATGTTATTGATATTGCTTTAGGGGAGATAAGTAGAAGAAAGTATGGAAATTGTATGTGAATTCTAGATTTGGAAGAGGCATATTTATTTGTATGTTTTACATTTGGAAATATCCTACATGGTAGTCCACCTTAACTCCTTGGTTATGGGTTCAAGGTGAATCCCATTATGCAAGCCTTGGATGGGTGTTTTTGTTGTGTTTATGTTGTTGTGATTGGACTTGGTTGTCACCCATTGGTTACCGGTTCTCCTAGCTTAGTGGGTGGTCTCCTTGAGATCTAGAATGGGAGGTGAGCTCTCTCTATGGTTAGTTTTATGTGCATTTCCTAATTTTGGATAGGTTCTTATGATAGAGAAACTTGGATTTGGAGCATTGATGGTGTTCTTGAGTCATTTTGTTGGAGACTTCTCCATTATATTACCTCCTATTGTATTTTCATTCATGTATTGAAGATGAAGTTGTAACTTGGTGAAGATCAATGGAATAGGTCCTATGTTGTAAATTTCATATCTTGATAATAGAAATGAACTTGTTTTATGAAAAAGATGTATATCATGTGACAATGTTTCATTTAATTTCAATGCGATTCCTATCTTCAAATGTATGTAGATACCATAGTTAGTAAAGGTTAATTGTTCCATAAATTATCTCTTGAATCTTGAATTCCAATAATGAAAGTAATAAGGTTTGGCATTAGTAATATCATGACATTTCATGAGGATTTAAATCTAGTTTGAATTGTTTTCCTATAAGTTCTTGTTAAAGATTCAATGTTCAGATTCATACATTCAATGTTAATGCACTTTAATCTTACCTAGCAAACCTAATGGTTTAAAAATAGAATTAAAATCCCTATTGAAACATTCGAACACTACATTAAATCACCCCACAACTCATGGGAAAATATAAATCCCCATGCTATTTTAATCCCATGAGCAAACTCATAAAGTGAAGGAGAAAGTCAAATATATGTTAACAAAAAAAAGAGATCAATTGTGCATCTACAAGATGTTGACAATTGTATGGAACAAAAATAATATTTGCCACAAAATGTAGACAATATTCTTGTAGATACTCTTCTATATATATATTAAATGATAAAACCCACTTGCTAAAAATGTTAATATTAGATTTAAATGGAAAAATTAAGGGTTCATTTAAACAATTTTTAAATACCACATCATCATCTTTAAATGGATAGTAGTACCCAAAAATATCAAATAATAATTAAAAAAGTCATCTTGTGGAAGGGGGGATGGGACAACATATGGTCCCCACCCCCATTTCCTTCTTCATATCGAGACAGGCTAATCTCCAAACAAAATGTACTAAAGACAAAACAAACTCAAACTTTTTTTTTCCCCAAATTCACCAAAACATAGTGATTTTTTTTTCCAATTTTGTTCTTGTTTTTGACTATAAACTATACAAATCACAAAGATCAAATGCTGAAATTTTTAGAAAAACCCATGATGTTTTCAATTTTTTGAAAATTGGTCAACTATATAGTTTGTAGGGAGGATAGTTGCATCTCTTCATATCATTCTCCACCTTTATTAGACACAGGTCTGACTACATTGAAAGTTGTATGGAAAATCAACAAGAAAAAAGATGAGTTAGTACCTTTAAATTTTTCCCCCACTCAACTTTGTGTACCATCTCCCTTTATGAGGATGGACGTTGGTCTTGGTATTGGTGACAAATTTTTGATGGAGAAGTCAACACTTATTAAAAACAAATATGATTGTTTGTGTACCCTCCACCCTCACCAAGTGGGTAGACCTTGGGCCATGTGCCAAGGACATTGATGTGCCCCCTCTTGGCTCAAGTGAGCTTGTGGAGTGTTGGATAGTTTTGGGTGGGGTCTAGGAAAGCTATTGAAGGGGGTGGGGGTATATTTTGGGATTAGTAGGTGTTGGGGATAGTTCGGATAGTTAATATAGGTTGGTTAGTATTTAGATCATTGTTAGTAGTTCTTTTTAAGGGGATTAGCAATGTATGATTGTAGAAGGAAAAATAAAGTAAAATAAGAATTGTAATGTGGTTAGAGTTAGTCTAATAAACTTTAGTGATTTGAATAGCGAAGTGTTTAGGATTTGTCATCAAGGCTTAGATGGTAGAGATTTTTTAATTGTATTAGTTGGAAATTTTATTGTTAGTATTTTATTTATGAGTTAATAAGTGAGTGTTAGGTATTAATAATGGTGGTTAGAGGATTAGTTACTATGTGTAGAAATCCTTGTCTAGTTAGTAAGAATTGGTTTTAAGTTGTGTTTATAAAGTTGGGTGATTAGAGTTAGTTTGTGCAAGTAGGATTAGTTATAGTATTTGAAATTCTTGTATTGAATATTCATATGATACCTTATAATACTCTCTAGTTAGAAATTTTAAATTAAATCTTTCCTTGTGGGACATTTTTAGGTATTGGGATTATAGTGATAAATGTTAAGTGTAGGGGACATGAGTATAAGGTTGGGAGGTTAGTGTTTTGTTTTCAGATTTTTATCTAATTGTAGAATATAATTGAAAAATCATATTATTTTATTAGGGGAATTATTTTATCATTGCATTATAGTAATACCATATATTTAACTGAGGGTTTAATTAGTTCATATTGTCGATAATGTTAGGAGTTTAGAGGAGGGTTTGGATAAATAATTTGGTAAGATGAGTCAGATTATGTTAGAAGATAAATTGTATAGTGTAATTAGAATTATGGAGAATATTAATGTTTTAATTATTTCTATGGGTTATTCTAACAATCAAGATCAAGTATTAAGGTATTGATAAGTTAACTTACAAGTACATATTTGTGCACCTAGAAGATTGAACTAGTTTTATAAATTAAGTGTAAAGATATCAAATAAAACCTCGTAACTTGTGTTATTGATCAAATGTTTTTTAAGCATGATATAATATCATCCTAAACATGAAACTATGATTTAATCAATTGACTTAATCAACTTGAACTAAGTGTTCCTATAGCACTAGGACTTAGGGTTTTGAACCCATGCAAAGTGTTGGAATGTTGACTCTGCATCCTCATGTAATGTAATCAAAATTTAATTATTACTTAAACCTTGTGACTTGAAACTTACCCATCTTGTTATTATTCCCTGCAACATATTCAAAGGTTATTATGTGTTTAACATAGTTGTATTACCTTTTAAAAAAAAATGTTGGTGTGTTTTTTCCCTGAATATTTGAAACAAAGGGACATACAATTTTCTCTTCAACTTTGACAAAGGCTTATAGAGTTTGTAAATTGATATTAATGTTCAATTTGATATAACAAGGAATTTATGAGGAGTAAGAATAATCATAGATCATAGAGTTCCAATGGTTGTAGGAATAGTCACAAAACAAGGTTTCAATTGTTCTAGGAACTATTTAAGTATATAATTTTGAATAGTTTATGAGGGCTTTATTTTTTCCATTAATTATGGATAAATTTTGAGTAATTCCAAGAGAAAATATACATAAGTTTTGGAGCTTATGTGATGTATGCATGCACAAGGATATTTTGGGGCTTTTATAATGCATAATGCTACTTTAAGCACTAATTTAAGGAACAACTTAAATATCACACACTAAGCTTAATTCCTAGACCAAAGGTGTTAAATAGTCAAAGTTGACTTTTTTTTTTCTCAATCTTGATTCTCCCCTTAGTGTGTAATGTTTAAGGGTGGCCCTAATTTAGGTGCTAAAACAAGCACTAATTTAGGTGCTAAAACAAGCACTAATTTAGGTACTACTAAAATAAATTCTAATTTAGGCACTAAATTAGATAAGACTAATTTAGATGCTAAATGAAACACTAAATTAGGTGCTAAATAACACCTTCTTACTTTATCTAGTGCAAAAAATGCCAAAATTAGTGTCATCCCCAAAAATAATGCTCATTTAAAAAAAAAATGAGAAGAATATGTCAAAATATTGGGTGGAAGGAAAAAAGGGATCTCATTGCCTAGTTTTATATAATGTCCTAGGAATTTCCCCTAGGGTTTTCTTTTCTTTCATCTCCTACTTTTACCATTCTTTCACTATATCTACCTCATATGTCAACCATGCCCCTTCCATTTCTTAACATATTTATCTATGTTTCTTTTATTTTTATTATTTCTCCATCCTCCACCAAGCCCACTAATCTTATTCTCCTTATGTTCAACACTCTATAAGTATCTAAGTCATAGACAAAGAAAATTATGTGCCTCTTTCGAGGGATAGAAGATAGTTATATATTTTTATAAACTATATGTAGATTTAGAAATGCATTGCCCTATCCTAGGTTATAAAAGAGATCATTTTTCTTTCCATATCATAAATGAAATAAAATAAAATAAAATAAATTAAAATTTAAAAATTTAGTGCAAAAGGTGGGAGTACAAGGATGGGCAAACTGAGAATATCAATAGTTAGAGAGCCAAGTGGGGCATAGTCCTTGCATTGTAGGTTATTTCCATTTGAGTTAGGTTTCTAGATAATTGAGTCTTGAGAAGACTCTTTAAGGGCCCCCACTTAGTGAGTATTCTTTTTGTGGCAATTATTATTATTCTACATCCAATAACTAGTTGGTATTTGTTGGTGATTGTTTTGTCACCTTAAATTAGAACATTGAAATGACTCCATGAGCCCAACGAGTGTAACAAAATACTCACAAGAGGAAGATGGGAAGCATAATTACACCAAGACCATATCTGAACCTTAGAGGTACAAATCCCTTGTGTAAGATATGAAATTAACATAAACCAATACACATTTAACCAAAAAGTGAAGAAAAGAAATGATCATGCATGCAAAGAAATAAAATAAACTATCTCAAAATAGATACTGAATGTACATGAAACAAAGTTCATTTACATAAAAAAAAATGTAGTACGAACAAGGGAAATAAACCTTAAAATTACCATAGGTGTTATTAAAATATAAAATAGTGCATAACTTTGGAAATTATCTGAAAGCAATTCATGAGAAACATAGAAATGTAGGCTCGAAGAATGCTAGCACAAAATTTTGATATGCATTCATATGAAAAACCAAAAAGAATAGAATCTTTTACATAGAAGCTAAAAACCTAAAAGTATGCCTTTTTTCTCCATTCCTTTCCCCACATTCTATTTACAATAATTTCTTTTATATAACACTAGCTACTCATTTCTACAATTACGATTGCAAAAATAAATCAAAATGGTTTAGTTTTTGTCATCAAGAAAAGAAACAACCTAAATTCCTTCTAGGTCCACTTCCACATTTTATTCATCTTCTACTCCTCCTTCATCCACATTCACATACAACAGGTTGAGGAGGTCCATCATGAAATTTAGGGCCCTTTCTTCTTCCACATTGGCAAGTATAAAACCAAATTTTGCATGGTCCCTTTCATTCTCCATCTTGAAAATGTCACTCTCATAAAATTTAAGAGAAACCTATATTCATGTAAAAATGACAAGAAGAATTAATTTGAGTGTAGTATGGTTGAAATATAATCCTTAATCAATACACTATCAGAAGAAAAAATTACAATGGTATAAGAATTGGATTCAAAACATGAGATTTGGGAAAAAAATGGAAAAAATTATGGAATGAAAAAATGCAAGAAGATGGGACAATTAGAGCCTATGATTAGGGAATTATAAATATTGTCACAAGAATAAGAAACACTAGAGGATTCATAACTAAAGATGAAACTGTGAGAAATATTCTTAGATATATGACACCATCCTATATGAGAAAGGTCAATGTTATTAAGGAATTAATTCCTCTCCAAGGGATTAAAAAAGGAGACACTAATTGGTAAGGTATAAGATTTTGAAACTTATAAACTTAAAGATATTTTCATAATGGTGAATGTGCTTTTAAAGATAATGCTCATAAAGATAAGATAATTCTAATAAAGAGTGTGACCACTAGTAGTGAAAACCTTGGATATTATGCTAGGCATTGGACAAAAATAGAGGAAGAAGAAATAAATTTGGATGAGCTTGAAACTTTGATCATGATAATAGAACACAAAGGTGAGAGATAATTTCAAGGAAAATTACTTGTCAGAAGGTTGATCACTTTGCTTCTAGATATCCTAGCAGAATATCTAAACTTAAGTCTAAAACTTACAAGTCAAAATACCCTAAGGAATTTTATTATTCTAGAGATGATGAGCTTGATATTAAGGATATTAATTTTGAAGACAATGCTAATGAAGATGAAATAGGATTTTTCTCTACTAAAGATGGGGGTCATGTTAAGGAGGAGAAACCCTTAGTCTCACATATTGAGAAGAAATAATAATGAATTATAGACAATGGATGTTCACATCACATGGTAGGTGACAAATACAAGTTTGTTGAGTTGAAAAAGTATGATGGTGGTGTTATCAAATATGGGAACAATACTCCTTTCTTGATTAAGGGAAAGGGTTCTATAATTCTTGATGGTAAAAATAATATAAATGATGCTCTATATTTTTTATGGTGTAAAACATAACTTTTTTAAGTTTTGGACAACTTGTAGTCAAGAGCTATCATTTTGAATTTTGAGATAAAATATGTTTAGTTAGAGATTAATGAGGAAATATGACTACAAATGGTGCTAAGACTATAGCTAATATTTTTTAATTAAAACCGTTAGACGTTAGTTATTTTGTTTCTAAGATTGATGACAATAGGATATGGCATGAAATTCATGTTGACTTTGATAAAATGGTGAGAACCAATAGTTCTAATGCAATCATATATTTTCCTAAGATTATGAACCCTACTAACACAATGTACAAAGAATTTGTCATGGGTAAACATATAAGGAATAATTTTCAGATAAAGATAGTTATTGTTAAATAAAATTTGGAATTGATACACACAAACTTATGTGGCTCTACTAAGACAATATCATAACATGGAAAGACATTTTTTATCCTTTTTGTTGATGATTACTCTATAATGACGTGGATTGATTTTCTAAGAGATGAGAAGAATTTACAACAAAAAAGCTAAATAGATAAGGTAGAGATTTAATTTGGACTAGAGATAAAATATTTAATAACTGATAGAGGAGAAGAATTTGCATCTAATAAGTTTAATACACACTCTTAGGATAATGGTATTCTTAGACAAACTTTACCTCTAGGACACCACAAGAAAATGGTGTAGCAAAGAGAAGAAAAAGAAACTACATTGGATACAAAAAGAACCATGATGTTTGAAGGTAAGCTAGCACATGTTCATTGGATAGAAGTAGTAAATACTTCAATATACACCTTGAACAGAGTTCAGAAAAGGCATGGAATGGGTAAATTTTTTTATGATATTTAGTTTTTTCATGTATCTATAGTTAATTACTTTAGAAACTTTGGAAGAAAGTGACGCATTAAAAGAGATGATGAGATAGTAAAGCTTGATCCTAGAAGTGATGAATGGATATTTCTCAATTATTATACTAGGATAAAATATTATGGATGTTATAATCTTAGATTGAAGAAGATTATTGGAAGTGCAAATGTGAAAATTAATGAAAGGTCTAGGTGCAAGAATGACCATTTGATTATGAATTTGATCAAGAAGTGAATTAGGCAAACACAAGTCAAAGACATAGCTTAATTTAGAATTAGAATCAAATTAAAATACATGAACGATCCTTTGAGATAGAAAATAGGATACATGTTTAGATTCAAGAACTAAGGGAAGATCATAGAACACTTATGTATGTAGCTTTCAATCATTATGGTGATAAGACTATTGGAAATACAATTAGTAGTGTAATGACTAGATCTAGAATGATAAATAAATTATGTTAATTTCTCAAAGTAAAGTTAAACCTATTTGAATTATTCTTTAATTTTACACATTTATCATTCTTTCATTATATCTACCTTATATGTCAACCATTCCTCTTCCATTTCTTTAAATTTTTTAAAGTAAAAGTGCCTAGCCACTTTGTGTGTGTGTGTGTGTGTGTGTGTGTGTGTGTGTGTGTGTGTGTGTGTGTGTGTGTGTGCATGCGCGTGTGTACATGTGTGTATATATATGTATGTATATGTATATGTATATATATGTGTGTGTGTGTGTGTGTGTGTGTGTGTGTGTGTGTGTGTGCATATACATACATACATATATAGACATACACACACATATATATTTTTATTTATTTATTTATTTTAATCAAAAAAGTGATTTTTGAGTACTCTAGTTTTAAGTATATGCAAAAATTAAATGTAAAACAAAGATTTGATACTTTAAAATAAATAGATAAAGTTGTTAGTTTTATAGGATTTATCTTCTAGTGTGATGGTTAAGTCGTTGCATTGTTGATAGTGCATCTAGTTTTAATTCTTCATTGTGCTATTGTAATTGTAAGCTTGTTTCTTAGCTGATATATTATGTTTTGTGGTGTTCATGCTCATGATTCCATAATTATTCATATTTGTGTCAAAACACTTATTGAGCTTGTATAGTTGTAGGCTATGTGCCCTTGTTATACTAGTGAAATAAAAGTTTATTAATTGTTTAAAAATAAAGTTTTATTATTATTAAAAATGAAATATAAATTACCATATAAATTAAACGTAGGGTGTTGAATGGAGGAACTAGGATAAATCAAAAGAGAAAAATATAAATTAAGAACTAAAGTTGTTTTATGAAAGAGAAAAGTGAAAAGTGAGAGTTTTTGGTTGGTTAAATAAAGAACAACATGAATAAACCCTGTGAAAATAAAGATTGTAATTGTACAAATTGAAGAATTCCCTTGAAGCAAATAATAATGCTCATTTAGGGTGTATCTTTAGATCTTATTGTATGCAACTAAGTTTATGGTTGATAGGTGTAGCTCTTTAAGATTGTAGTTGGTTTATTTATGTATATGATTAAATTTCATCATGTCACCTCCCATTTGATTTTCTAATGGATGCCATGCCTCTCATTTCTTTAAGGTAACTTGGAGATTTTGTTTATTCTTTGTTTTGTGGTCAATAGATCATTATTTGATTGAAAATCAAGAATTGAAAGCTAAAAGATCCTTCAAAAAAGAAATCAGAGAAAGACCAAAGTTTTTTTCGAACAAACTTTCCCAGTCATTAAAGTCAACCATCTTGTTGCTATAATTTTTTATTTTTTTTCATTGATTTATGTAATTTATGGTGCTTATTGTTGAAAGCAAATCTTCTATGGAGAAAATGTGCATAAATTTCTCTCTTGGTTTCCATGCAAAACCAAATTTTCAAAAAGAGTTTAAAACATTTATTTTTTAAATGTAGAAGAAGTTTAATGTTTTCAAGGCATTTTAAAGTTTTGACTAGAATATCATTTTTGGAGGATACTATATATGATAAATTTGTTCTCTTACAAAAGTACGAAAATATGTTTTTCTTAATAAATTCCATAATCATATAAGAAAGTGATGTACTGGGGAATTAGTTTTAAAAAAAAGGTTTATCATGATTTTTTTGTAAGGGGTGTATTTGTTTTTGTAACTAAGTACATTATTGGTTGTAACTGATATTTATTTTCAAAAAAAAAAAAATAATAATAAAAATATTATGTCTAGGTCTTATTTGAAAGGAAATGGGAGAGTTTCATTTGTTGATATTTCCAAAATTTTGTGTTGAGAATTCGAGAGATAGTGCATCTTTTTATGACAAATATGAAAAGAAATGTAATGTCTAATTGTTGAGTCACATCTTTGAAGGAGGCAATTTTACATATTGGTGTACTAGAATGCAAACAGTACTCAAATCTAAGGATTTGTGGGATATTATTCAACAAGGATATGTTGAGGTAACAAATGTAAATCCATTAAATGACAAAAAAAAAGGGAATATAAAGTAAATAAAAAAAATGATAATAAAGCTTTATTTTTTATTCAAGGTGTTATCATTCAAGCTATTTTTTAGGATAACTAGTCTTGTTCATTCTAAGAAAGCATGGAATATACTAAGTAATATAGATCAAGGTGTACAAATTGCTAAATTACAAATAATGAGATTTAAAAAAAAATGTAAATATGGTAACAAGTGAATGTGTTAATGAATTCCTAACAAGGGTAGAAGGTCTAGTCGGCCATATTAAAGTACTAGGGGAAGATGTAGATTGCACACATGTCATTTAAAATGTATTGAGAAGTTTGGTTGCAAATTTTGAATGTGTGGTCTCTACAATTCAGATTTTGAAAGACCTGTAAAGCATGAAAATATGAGAATTAAGTATATTTTTTAAAAATTTCCAAAGAAAGAATGATAAGTAATGAAGAATTCTTAGAGAAAGAATTTTCCTCTAAAGAAAATATAAGAGGAAAAAAAACTAATTATTCAAAAATCATAGTAAAAGTGATAATAAAAGTAAGAATAGATACAAAGGTAAATCTAGCAATTGTAGAGGAAGAGGAAATTATTCCAAAGGAATAATTAATGGGGAAGGTGATAGTAAAATGAATGTTTAATGATTTCATTTATATTAGTTTGGCTAGAAGAGGAAAATGTAGAAGTAATGGGGGAGACGATAGTAAAATGAATGTATAATGCTTTCATTGATATATGTTTAGATATTATAATTCATAATATTTGAGTAAACAAGGTGAAATAGAAAAGAGGAATGCTCATAACATTATTAAAGATAAGAAAAAAGAATCATTTCTTGTTTTAATACAAATTTTAGTGATTTTAATGTTATTCACATGTAACATCTAATGAGATCATATTTGTTAATTTAGAACAAAAGCATCAAATTATTGTAGTAATTTGAGATAATAATTTTAATAGAAGAAAAGGCAAGGGGACTATTGCACTTACAACAAAATATGGTAAAGTAAACCACATTAATGAAATACTATTAGTTCCAACACTCAATAAGAATTTTTTGTCTATTGAACAAATGTTAGAGAAAAAAATGTCAAGTAACTTTTGATAAGAATGAGTGCATAATAAGAGATAAATAAAAAAAGAATGAAATTATTTTGATAGAGAAAATAATAGGTGATAAGATGTTTCCTATTCATTTCACTCATTTGAACCAAGCATTAAGGTCTAGTGAAATGAATGAAAGTAACACCTGGGACAAAAGATATGGTCACCTAAGTTTTAGTGGGTTGATTTTACTCGAAAGGTTATAAATGGTTAAAGGACTACCATTAATATGAGACACAAAAAAAGTGTGTAAAAGGTATATTGTTGGATAAATAAAATAGGAAACACCTTCTTTGAACAAATCCAAGTATTGTTTAACTTTCATTGATGATTACTTAAGAAAAAACTTGGGTGCATTGTTTGATTTTGAAAAATGAACTATTTGAAAAAATTGTATAGTTCAAGAGTTTGATTAAAAAGAGAAGTGGTAAATATACCAAAGTGATAAGGTTAGACAATGGAGTTGAATACAAGTCAAATAAATTTACTAATTTTTGTACAAATCTTGGAATCAAAAGAGAGTTTAGTACTTCCTACACTCCACAACAAAATAGAGTTTTGAAAAGGAAGAATAAGACTATTCTTGAAATCACAATAAGTGTGTTGAAAGAGAAAAATCTAGATAAAATTTATTGGACAGAAGCACTCTACACAAGAATGTATCATCTAAATAGAAGTCCTACAAAAGAAATTAAATGAATAACTCTTGAACAAGACTAGTAAGGGGTAAAGCCAATTGTTGATCACTTTAGAGTATTTGGGTTTGTTTCTTATGCACACATACCAAAAGGGAAAAGGTCTAAGCTAGATGACAAAGGCCTTAAATATATTTTCTTTGTTTATGGAGCTAAAAAATATGATCCAGTTGGGAAAAATCTTGTGATAAGAAAATATATGGTACTCAATGAAATAGAAGAATATATAGAAAATCAAACAAAAGGAAACAAGCTAATAATTAATGAGATTGAAGAGGAGGAAGATAATGTGTGTGGATTATCTTAGTGCAATAGAAATAAAATATAAAAATATCAAAGAAAAATAAAAAAGAATATAGAGAATGAAACAAAAGGAAAAGAGATAATAATTGATGATATTGTAGAGGAGGAAGAAGATGCACATGAATCATCTAGTGCAATAGAAAGAAAGAAAAATATATATCAAAGAACAAAAGAAAAGATTCATCCATCAACTTTTTGGAAGTCTTAGTTGGAAACCAAGATACTGAGGAGGGGAGAGGGTGGGTGTGATTCAGGATCTGTAACACTTCAACATTTTCACAATACCATAATGCATTCACCACATTTACCATCTCATGTCCAATTGCTTATGCATGCATAACTTATATAATCAAACTATAATAACATATATATCTGATCTATCATTCACATGCATGAAAAGTAATCACATGAAACAAAGATCTTGGTTACCAAGAAACACCTCAAAATGAAGTTAAAATTGGGGTGGGGATAACACCCAAAAATCTTCACTACTATAGTAATAAAGTTAACCTGTTAGGTTTACAATGTTTAACCATGTCCAATGATCTACCCTGTGAGGGGTCTACCTTGTTAAAAGATTTTAAGACTGTTAGATCTCACCCTATTAGAGAATTTCAAAATTACAAAAAAGTAAGGACCCTATCAGTGAAGGATTTGAGAAAATACACAAATCAAATCCACAAAGCTCTCAAAAACCTACATCTAGAAAACCTATCATGGAGAAGAAAAAGACAAGAAGAGGCAAGGGTTTTCTCTAAAAATATACAAATTGTATTCTCAAATAAAGAAAAGATGTAGATTATTACAAAAGATCAATCCTTATAAAAGGAGATCGAAACCCAAAAGGGTAACCTAAAAAGTTATATAGGTTACCTAAAAGGTAAAAGTTATTTATTAATTACTAATTAATTATTAAATAGGGAATGCAAAAAGTACATAAAGAATAATCTTAAGAAGGGAGAATAGGCAATTAAAATAAATTCTTCATGGCATCAGAGCTAGATCTGCTATAACTTGTTCAATATTTGGAGGAAAAAGAGAGCGAGGGTTTGATAGATTAGATCTAGAGTTTTTTAGGTATTTCTTGAGAAAACAGGGGACTCACTGACTTTTGGAGTAGTTTGAGACCAAACGGACCTCACAGATGGATCCAGAAGGCGTCAAAACCCTTGTTTCCATATAAAGTTCATCCATTTTGGACAATGTTGATCTGGGAGGCAAATTGTTTTTGTCTAGAAGGTCATACAACCTCTTACATGCACTCTAAGGTGATTTAAAAAAATTAAAATTAAAAAGAGGCCATAGGCCATTTTCTGGCCCGCAACCACCTTTTTTGGCAATGGCAGTACTTTCTGACACCGATGACCCTTAGAGTTTTCAGCCTACAATATTTTCAGTTGCTAAAGCATTTTCAACACTGCTACTAAGTTTTCTGGGAAATGATGACCATTTTTGACAAGGCATTCCTTTCTCAAAACCATTGTAGGATGTGACTACAAGTCCACCACTGTTGTCAGGACCATTGCTCTGCCACTAGGACCTCCACCATCATTGTCAGGACCATTTCTCTACTACTAGGACCTCCACCATCGCTTGTTGGCCTCTATCACCTCTGCCTCCTCACTACTCATGTGGTTGCCTTGGCACCTACCATGTGTCAGGTGCCACATTGGCTTTTTTGGGCCCATTGCCATGTGAATACCATGTGGCAGTCTTTTTTTGCTACAACAACCCCTAGGCTATCAAATTTTAAGCAGTGAAATGTTGACATTAGCATTGCATCATCACTCCTTTTCCTTTAGGTCCTCTTTTGACATACAATTGGTTTTTTTGTCATATCTTGAGCATATAGAGATCTTTTTCTGATCCAAAAGAAGCATTGGAAAGCTAGTTCCAAGATAGAGATAATGGTATAGGATTTTTCTGGTTTTGATGCAATTTGGTTGCCTATTTGGGCAGTCAAAGTTGGGTGTTTATTTTTTCACTCTGGAGGGCATACCTTCAGCATCCCATCTCCACTTTTGAAAACATTATATTTTTGGAAATCTAGTTCAATTCTCTTTCCAAAAATGTTGGTTTGCCTTCTAGATTCTACTCCAAGATCTTTCTATTATGGTTTTTTCTTTATTACACTGTGGTGGATATCTTGGGTGTTTTAGGTCCAAGGATCATTTTCATGGCATGAGATTTCTTCTTTTGGCTTGTACTATCTATTGCAATAGCTCTTTTCCCTTTCTAATCATTTTTGATATCATTTTTAAACATGTTTATGCAAACACATTGAGATAAAGTGCCACTCCTTGCATTTTTGGGATATTTCTTAACATTGTGACTTATTGTACTCGCACTACATTATAAAGTGCCATGGGGGGATAGTTGTTTTCCTTTTAGAGCCCTCTTTCTTTGTGAAGTGAGTGTCCCTTCCATGACATTAGCCCCATGATGTGTCAATGACATGTGCCTTTATAGGTGTTTGTACCCCTTCCTCACTCTCGGTGTTCTTGGTTCTTTCTATTTTGCAGGAGTTATTGGCCCACTTTCTCAGTTGCTTGTCACCTCACCCTTTTATTTTTTAGGGGGGGTTATTTTTTTTGTTTCTCACGCTTCCTTGGTTTGATTGATTAGCTCTTCAGGATTTGGTATTTCATGCCATATGTATTTTCAAGTTCAGTTGTTTGCCTTTGCTTGCCTCCCGATTCGATGTAGATTATAGTCTTCTCTACCTAGCCAAGTTTTATTTCAGAGGAAGTTCTATAGATCAGAAATTTCTTTTTGACAGATTTTGTGACTTCTTCATGCTTCACTAATGTTTCTTCATGATCTCTCTTTGTTCCTATTTTCTAGAACATTCCTCTAGTTGGAGGCTTCTGCAATCCTTCACTAGGTTTTTAGCTATCTCTTTTTGGAGTAGAATTTTTCCCACTAGGTTTTCTCTATTTCTCCATTTCATAGAGATTTTATTGTGATTGGGTACCTCATCAGGCCTTGTTGCCAAGACCCAATTTTGCTTTCAGCATTGCATGGTAGTTTCCTTGCTCTTTTTGCACTGTTTCTCATCTTAAGGGGGGGTGTTAGAGAAAAGGGTTAATTTTTTTATTTACTTTAATAGTCAGGATATTTACAAAGATCTCTTAAGACCACTCTATTAAGAGATTTACCCTATCTCAATTTGTTAAAACTGATTTAGTGCCTAATCCTCAGTCTACTTTGATAAGTTGATGTTGGATCTCCTCTTTCCAATCTAGTTTGATTTCTTGATCTGATATATCTCTTTTGTTCTTCACTGCTTAAGTAGGTCACTTGCTCTATTTTGGAATAATAGAACTCTTTGCTTCTTCTGCAATGTTCCCACATTCACACTTGAATCGCATGAATAACATGTTCACTCCTTTGTATCACCATACACTTCATCATACAAAACTAGTTCAAGTTCTACCCTATTTAAAGATTTCATAAAGAGTTTTCTAGATGCATCCTTACTTCACCTCTCCATCTAATTTGTTCATCACACAACATAGGGATCTATGATCCACGTCATAAAATGTGTAAAACTCTCTGTAACAAACTCTACAAGTATTAAATATTATGTCTATGTTAACCTAGAACGGTTTACCTCAAAGTTTGTATCATTCCTAACTTGAATGTAAATTTTTTGTTTCTTGACACTTACTATTTTTTGATACTTGGCACTCACTATATATGTTGTTGACACTCGATCTCTACTTTTCTTAGCACCTTCTATGTAACTCAGCTTCAATGTGCTTGAACTTCTTAATTAACATTAGACTCGACTTACATTATAAATATTCGACTATAATATACTTGCTTGGCTCCTATAGAGCTTAGTATACATGTTTATATATATAAGTTTATCTCATGACTTAGCCTATGAGGTAGTAGCCAAAGTACCTATTCACAATAATGCATTCTATAGAACGAAAACATATAGAAAAGTACAGATGCAATAAACATATTTTGAAACTCACATATCTTCAATTAACCAACCTCTTTCTACATCATTAAGCAACTTTTTAAATAACTAAAAACTCTCTAAATTCAAAAAAATAGAAAATTACCTTTTTGGCAAATTTTAGGAAATCTTTAATTTTACCATTTTAGGTAACCTTCGAAATTAACTCCTAAAAAGTTAAAAATAAAACTAGACTTTCCTTAAGTTACTACAACTTGACTTGCCAATTGATCTTTAAATTTGGAAATATCCATTCAAAGTTATTACAAAAAACAAATTTTAAAAAACACACAAAGATTACGATAACTAAGTTTTGGGGGTCTAAATGGATTTTCTGGGACCTAAAAAATAAATATTTCTGGACAAAAGTAATGACTCCAAAAATTTGATGCATCATTCTCCCCTTCTTGAAAGAAATACAACTCTTGTACCTAGTTTTTATGAATTGCTCCAACCTTTTTGGATCTAACTACAAAACTACCCACTCAGATAATCATGTACACTCTATTTCAAGTAACTCATCCCACTATATTAGGGATCTATTATGTTGACCATGCCTTGTGGAGCTAGTCTACTTGTGAAGAATTTTGACAATCTTTTCCTTCTTCTTATTGGGAAGGTGATGTTGTGAATCCACTCCCTGTACATCATTTGTATGTGGAACATCTCCATGGAATGTGTATAGATCGAAAACATTAAAAATAGGGGAGATGTCAAGATTTGATAGTAAGCTAACCTCATAAGCATTATCATTGATTTTTTTGATGATTTTGCAAGGCCCAATCTTTTTATACTTCAATTTATGATATGTGCCTATAGGAAACCATTCACACCTCAAGTAAACCATCACCAAGTCATGTGCAGAAAATATTTTTTGTCTCTGAGTAGCATCTATAGCAATCTTGTAACTCGCATTACTATCCTATAACTTTTGTCTGATATCTTGTTGGAGCTGGTGAAGATGTTCAAAAAAAGCAACTTCATCATCACTAATTCTATCTCCCAATAGAAGTGACACAAGATCTAAAACACCTGGGGAGTTTTGGCCATAGAAAATTTGAAATGAAGATTTTTTAGTTGATCTATTAACAAAAATATTATAGGAAAATTCTGCCTGGGGCAATGCTCAGTCCCATTGTTTAGGCTTCTCACCCATGATGCATTGTAATTGATTTCCCAAGCTTTGATTGACTACCTATGTTTGTCCATCAGTTTGAGGATGATATACACTACTAAACTATAACTTTGTTCCTAATTTCCTTTAGAGAGTCCTCCAAAAATTACTCAATAACTTAGTATCTCTATCAAAGTTAATGGTCTTTGGAAGACCATGTAAACAGACAACTTCTAAGAAGAATAGTTCTACTATTCTAGTTGCATTGATCTTTTTACAAGCAAGAAAGTAGACCATTTTAAAAAATTGATCAACAACCACAAAAATAGAATCATTACCTCCTTGAGTGTGTGGAAGACCCAATACAAAATCCATGCTCAAGCTAGTCCATGGTTCAATGGGTATTGGTAAAGGCATGTATAATCCTATAATCTATGAATGTCCTTTAGCCACTTGACAAATTTTGTATCTTGCCACATATTTAGTGATGTCCGTCTTTATCTTGGGCCAACAACTAAGTTTATTGTTTTGTCCTTTCCAAAGTGTCTAGCTAGTCCACCTCTGTAAAATTCCTTGATAATGTTTTCTTGCATAGATTCACCTGGAATGCATAGTTGTTTACCTTTAAAGAGGTAACCATCCTACATAAATAGTCATCTTTCATATTATCCAACTTAATAGAAGATGAAGCCTTTAGTTGTTCTACAATTTCCCATAAATCATCATCAGTTTCATACAAGGCCTTAATAGCATCAAAACTAGTGATTTCAATTTCTATTTTTGTTAATAGTGTAGCATTCCTACTCAAGGCATCAACAACCTAATTTTATTTTCCAGACTTATGTTTCAAAATAAAGGTATATCGCTATAAGAAATTTACCCACTTGGCATGTCAACTATTCAACTTCTTTTGTGTGTTGAGATATTTTAAAGCAATATGGTCAATAAATAGCATGAATTTGTGCAAGACCAAATAGTGCCTCTTGTTTCTTAATGCTTGAACAATTGCATAAAAGTTCAAATCATAGGTAGAATAATTCTTTCTCACTTCATTCAATTTCTCACTAAAGAAGGCTACAAGCTTACCTTCTTGGCTAAGAACAACGCCTATCCCAACATGTGAAGCATCACACTCTACTTGAAAAACTTTGTCAAAATTTGGAAGTGTTAACATAGGAGCTTTAGTTACCTTATTCTTTAAGAATTTAAAACTGTCCTCAGCATATGTTGTCCATGTGAGTTCCCTTCCTTTGGTATAGTATGTTATGGGTGCTACAATACTACTAAAATTTTGGATAAACTCTTGGTAGAAAGTTTCCAACTCATGAAAATTCTTACTCCTTTTATACTAGAAGGACTGAGCCATTCTAGGATTGCTTTGACCTTTTCTAGATCCATCTGAACACCATCTTGAGAAATGACAAAGCCTAGAAAGCTCAAACTAGTTTGCATGAATCTACACTTCTTCAAGTTTACAAAGAGCTTCTCCTTCCTTAATACACTCAAGATGATCCTCAGGTGTTGTAAGTGGTCTTCCTTGATTCTACTATAGATCACGATATCATCAAAATAAAATACAAAAAATTACCAATGTAAGGTCATAACACAATATTCATCAACCACATAAATGTGTTAGGTGCATTATAAATCACAAAAGGCATAACCATCCATTCATATAGACCATCTCTTGTCTTAAATGATGTCTTCTATTCACCCCCCTCTCAAATGTAGATCTGGTGGTAGCCACTTTGAAGATCAATCTTGCTATAGTACTTAGCCCCCACTAATTCATCCATCATGTCATCTATCCGAGGAATAGGAAATCGATACATAATGTTAATCTTATCAATTGCTCTGCTATCAGTTCACATCCTCCATGTATCATTCTACTTTGAGTCAACAATGTGGGTATTGCACATGGACTTATGCTTTCTCTGACCAAAACCATTTGCATCAGTTATGTCACTTTTTTATTTAGCTTTTCATGTTGTGTTGGATTCAACCGATAGGCTGCCTGATTAGGTAGAGTTTCTCCAGGAATAAGATCAATATGATGTATAATATCTCTTTTTGGTGGGAGACCATCAGGTAGTTCATCAAGAACAACATCAAAAAACTCCTCCAACACCTTCATTACCTTAGCTTGCATCAAGTATTCTTGTTCTTCTCCTCTTTTTAGTACTAGTGCATAACAACATCCTATTACTTTCATTTCTTTGACAACTTCTTTTGCAGACAACATGGTTTCATTCTTCTTTCATCCTTAAGTTGCAAGAGAACCACTTTAGAGACATCCTTCCAAAATGTGTAAGTATTTTTCTCCCCATCATGTATGACCTTCCTATCATATTGCCATGGTCTTCCCAATAATATATGGCAAGCATCCATAGGGATTCTCTATTCTCATGGATAATTTAGGTCATTTATGTATCTAACAATCATTTTCTCATCATCTTCTTGATTCTCTATTCTCATGGATAATTTATAGAACTCATTTGTGTACTCTTGTATAGGTAAATTTTTTTTCTTAAAATTATGGAGCTTGTGAAAGAGGCTTTATGAGTAATCCAAGGGTAAGAACTTTTTCGGTAGATTTTTCTCCATCTTGCTCTATGTTTTGAGCTTTTCCTTTTTTTTCCTAGTTCATTCATTTTGGAGGTGATCCCACCATATCATTGCATGTCCTTTTAACTTTTTTCTTTCAAAATTCATTTTCTTTTCCTTTTCCATAGGCTTCCATTCAATAAAATTCCCCATCTCATTTAGCTAGTCTATCAATTCTTCTGGCTTAAGACTACCAACATAGTCTAAAACTTTGATCTTGATCCCTTTATTTTCACCTTCTAAAGCCCAAAGTGCTCTATCTTAGTAGCTCAGCTCTTCCAACTATTCTTATCCATTTTCTTCATTTTGATTAGCACCCCTTCGATTTCCTTCTTCATCTAATTCATTCTCTCCTTGTACTACTAGTATTCCTTGATTATGCATTTGCTTATTCAGCCATTCAATCTACCTCTACATATCTAGCATCAATATTTGTATTGGAGTGACACCTCCACCTCCTCTTCCTCTTCCTCTTTCTCTCCCAATCATATTCCTACTCTAATACCAAATGATGTAACTTACCCAAAGTACCTATTCATAGTAATGCATTATACCAAAGGAAAACATAGAGAAACATATAGATGCAATAAACATATTTTGAAACTCGCATATCTTCCATTAACCAACCTCTTTCTACATCATTTTCAGCTTCTTAACTAACTAAAAACTCTTTGAATTCAAAAAAATAGAAAATTACCTTTTTTGGTAGATTTTAACAAATCTTCAATTTTTCCATTTCAAGTAACCTTCAAAATTAACTACTAAAATCTAAAAATAAAATTGGATTTTTTTAAAGCTACAACAACTTGACCTAACAACTAATCTTTGAATTTGTAAATATCCATTCGAAGTTATTACAAAAAACAAACTCTAGAAAACACACAAATATTATGATAATTGAGTTTTGGGGGTCTAAATGGATTTTATGAGACCTAATTTTTTTTTTTTGGAAACAAGGGAGTAGGGATGAATTTTTGGGCCATAAAACTCCCCCTTACAAAGCCACTGCAAAAATTTGAGAGAAAACCTAGGTTTGAGTCAAAAGTTATGACTCCCGATTGCAGCGATGACCATCTGACACTGCCTAGTATATAACTAAGAATTTGACACTAATATAAAATAATAATTAGAGATAAAAATATAACTCTTATTTTAGATTAAAATTTTGGGAAAATAACAAGGTCACAAGAAAAAGTGAATTTTGCATTAATGACTCAATTCATGGAAAATAATGAACCACAAACATTTGAACAAGCTTAATAAAAAGATGATTGAATTGAAGAAATAAATAATGAAATAGACAAAATTGAAAGGAATGACACACAATATATGATTCAATTACCTCCTTGTAGGGAAGTTATTGGTACAAGATGGTTTTACAAAACTAAGTATAAATATGATGGAAACATTGAAAAAAAAAGGCTAGATTGGTAGCCAAAGGGTACACTCAACAAGAAGGTATTGATTATACTAAGACATTTTCACCTTTAGCACAAATGGATGCTACCATATTGGTTTTGGAATTGGTATCTTAGAATACTTAGATAGTTTATCAAATGCATGTGGAGAGTGATGCATTGAATGAATATATTGATGAGGAAGTATATGTTTCACAACTTAGAGGTTTTGAATTACCTTGTAATAGAACATTATATTTATGAAATAAAGAAGAGTGTGTATGCTTTTAAGTAGACATTAGATCCAAATATCTATATAAAGAGCTTAGCTAAAAATATTTTTATCTAAGATATCTATGTTGATGACCTTGTCTACACAAGGAATAATCCAAGTTTATCTTTGGAATTTAGAAGGACCACAATTATTGAGCATGAAATCATTGATTTGTGACAAATGCACTAATTTCTTGGTTTATTATTATGGAAAAAAATTGAAGTATTTATGTCTCCAAAAAAACTATGCTTTAGATGTCCTAAAAAAATAGATGCAAAGTTATAAACTAGTTGCAACACCTAACAAAGTTGGACTTAAATTGTCTACTTTCGATGTGTGAGATCGAGTGAACCCTACTCCATAGAGATAAGTGATTGGAGGCTTGATTTACTAATAACTACTTGTTGGTTCTATAGTATTCTCCTAGAATTCTAAGAAACAACCAAGAGTATCACTTTCTACAATAGAGGTAGAGTGGAAAGTTGCAATATATCTTAGTCTTGTTAAACTGTATGATTTAGAAGACTTACACCAAGTTAAAAATCAACCTACCTTGTAGTTTTGTGACAACAAGAGTTTTATAAAAATGACAAAAAAATTGATATTTCATAGTAGAACCAAATATGTTGAGATAATAAATCACTATTTTAGGGAATTATTTCAAAAAGGTTTGAACAAAATTGTGTACTGCAATAAAAAAGATCATATTATGGATATCTTTAGAAAGGCTCTCATGAAAGGTATTAGAATCTCATAGATCTACTTCATGTTCTTCCCAATGGTAATTATCAGGGAGAATGACAACAATAATACCCATTTGAGGCCTACCTATGGTTCTAATTTACTTTATAGTCTATTAATAAATATATGGTTTTATGAAATTAAGTTTGTAGTTGATAGTTAAATTTGGTTCATAAGTACACATACCTCGAAACTATTACTCTATTATTATTATATGGAATACTTGATTATTGGAATTGAAGGTCAAATGAGTCTAAGTTAATATTATGTCATATAACATATAGAAACCCTATTTCTACAACCGTTGGGTGGTCCTTACTCAATGGCCCAAACCCTATTTCAATAAAAATTTTTTAAGGACACTATGTTTTAGAGAAAGTTTCCAAAATAAAGGTACATGTCTAGAATAACAACTATTTTGAAACAAAGTGAGAAAGGATATAAAACTCTATAATGCCTCACCAAGGAACCCAAAATAAATTAACCTATTATGTCACTAAGTTTGTCAAGCAATTTTTTTTGAAAGATTGAAACAAACAAGAGATAACATAGTGGAAGCAATAACTCACATTCATACAAACAATCCAAAATATATATTTCATCTCTTGAGGGCTCCATGATGCTGAATCACATACATAATTTTTATTAATATTAAATCTAATACATAAAAAAAAGCTATATTATAGGATAACCATAAGTATGAAATCAAATGAAATAATATACAAGTACATAAGATGCCACATGGCATAATCAAAATGCATAATAATCCTCTATAGAAGTCACATGGTATGAAATGCTAAAAGAATATACATCAAGATAAGATACAACATCTCATAGGATCTCGAATAATCCAAGTACAATAAATCAAAATATGACCATAGAACATAATCACAAGATCCAAAGAATAGAACAACTGCACAAGTACATCCAATTTTTGGATCTCAATGGTATAAGAAACACTACCACCTGACCTCATGGAACCTAAATGGCCCACCCCCATTTTGCTAATGAGACAATCTCAAGTCCCAAGCAAATAACAATCTAAAAGTTGAACAAGAATCTAGGTCAAGGAATCCTGATAGCAATCTATCTCAAAGGTACCAAGTAAATAAGTAACATCTAATCCTAGAGGCAACAAAGACACATAGGAAACCTACTATGCATGTGGGAAAGTGTCATTGCATGAGCCAACTCTAAGGTTACCCTGGCAACCTCTTTGGACTCTGGCCCCCTAGTGACTCTATATGGCATCAATATCCTCTCTTACATACAAGGCATACTAATGAGGCAAGGTCATAACCAAACATCCTCTCTACTCCCATCCTAACCTATACTAACACTTGAGGCATGGAAAACGTAAAACACTAACTCTTGTTAATTCATTTTAATCCATTTAATCAAAGTTTATCACTTATTAATACAACTTACAATGGATTACCTAGGCAACCTCTTTAGGGCTCCAACCTCCATTGCAATCCACTTCCCAATATACACATAGATAACATATCCTAATCTCATAAAAAGAATATCTCATAAAACCATAATATTCATCTCAATCCTATACAAGCAACTGTGAAACACCAATAGACAAATCACAATATTCACCTCATTCCCATACAAGCAACTGGAAAACACCAATAGATAAATCACAATATTCACCGCAATCCTATACAAGCAACTAGAAAGCACCAATAGATAATTGATCGAAAACCTCACACCAAGAAAAATCACAACATATGAGCTTACAAAAAAAAATTCATCTCATCACACAAACACATGGATATAGCACATTGGTTGGGAATAAAATAATCATGACAAACAATATCACAAAAACAACCACTTCCCAAGCCTTTGGTGAACAATCTTATCTCGTCGAACTACTAGGTTTCCCCAAAACCCACCACAAAATAAGACATGACATCTCAACATGCATGTAAAAAAAAGTGTAGTTATTTAGTCTTTTTAAAAAAAATATCATTCTATAAAATTTGATTTGCGTCAAATTCAATTTTTCATTTCATAATCATTTCATAGTTAGATAAAGGTTATCAATCATGCAATATTATCATGTTATTAATTTAAATAATATTTTAATCAATAACATAAATGTATATTATTATATTACATCTTAATATCAATTTCACTTCTAAAATATTAGTTTGACTTCTAAAAGTCCAATATTAATATTTACTTTTTATTTAATTCATAATGCAACTCGAGATAACTCAAACTTGAAATTATAACTATAATTAAGTTATCTACAATTTCTCTCATAATATTAAATATTCATAACTAGATGATTATATAGTGAACTCCAGTATAACTTCTCTTAAAATATAACTAGATTACAATTATTTATTTATTGACTTCCCACTTGCATAAATAAATATAAAATCATTTATATGCAACTAATAGTTTAACTAAACTTAAAGATTCTTTAATACCAAGATCCACTTTATAGCTAAACGAGTAGTATTAATTTAATTTGTGAAAGAAAGGATGCTCCTTGCCTCTGTTTTGTTGTGGCACATGTTGTGCAAGAGCTGAGAGGCAATATTTGTATGGACATGGCAATCTTCCAAGGATATTACAATTGTGACATGTACGGTAGCACCCAAAACATTTCGTAGTCATACCCTAAATACCCTCTTGCAGTCATTCGTGGGCGGAATGCCAAGGTTCTTTCATTTTTTGTAAAGAATTCTCTTGAATACATGCTTACTCAATGTAGAAAAATAAAACAGGTTTAGGAATACAGAATGTGTAAAACAAGAACCAGTATGCCAATTATTTGACAAACTCTCTAAAGAAAATGATTACTTACAGTTGAAGAGTCATTATTTGTCATTTGTTTGACATAATTCCTTAATGTAATGTAGTGTCATATCATGCAAATTTTAACTCAAGAATATTTTGGACTACTTAGAGGCTTTATCAAAATAAGTTCACAAAATGAGTGCACAGTTTAGGGAGGAGTGAGGGCAGCAAGTGCAAATTCAAAGACAGAAGACAAGTCAGAGTTTCTTTCATAGGCAAGCTTCATATGGACAAAGTCATCATTTCTCTTCCCAACAACCTGATCACAAGCTTCATAGTGGTCAACATCATTTTGACCAAGATTATTTGAAAAAAAATTGTGATACCCTGATTGTGTAACCAGCTAGACCCCAATCTCATTGGGACAAGAATAAGGGTTTTCAAACCTTTTCTTTTTCTCAAAAAAATGTGACCAAGGTTAACCCCAAAAATTAAGGAGTTAAGGATGATGTCTAGAAGATCTTCAGTGGAGAAAAAATAGTCCAACCTACCAAACCATTTTTTCTCAATCCAAGATTCCATATTAAGTCTCATATTTCAAAAGCAAGGGCTCATACATAGAGGTCGCTAGCATAGAAGGAAGATAGATTGCCTACAAATGGTCTCTTGGGTAAGAGGCCATCCATTCAGCAAGGGGGCACCTCTTCCCTCATGATGAACCCTCCAAAGTTCAATGGAATATCAAGCTATGAGCATGGAGAATTAGAACCTCATGCAATTATGAAACCTATGAATTCTCATCAACAAGATTTTCATTCTTTAGAAAGTGCTCATTTTAAAAATTGGAATGGGCTGGGTGGGGGGGAATTTTGAAACTCTACTAGGCACCATTTTAAGAATTTGGAGTACTCTAAATTGTAGAATGGGTGAAGAGCAGTAAATCAAAGGCAAAAATAATCGATATTTGACATTTGCAAAGGTACTCCACTAGGTTCCCTAGTTCATTTTGGCCCTCCAATTCAAAAACAACCAGTTTTTCCTCCTGATGTTCACCCTCAAGTTAGAGCACCCTTCAATCCAAATAAAATCACATAGATATGGCAAGCTAAGAAATCTAAAAAGGCTCCATCTTATCATGTTCATCAGGATTCAATAAACATCACCCTACCAGAGCATATGTTATAGAATCATTTGACCTCCTTTGGAAAACCACTCTCATTAGTAAGTTCTCAAGTAACTCTCTGCTATTTCTAGATATTAAATCTTGGGGTTTTTAATCTTGGGCTAGTTTGAAGGATATTTTCCATCTAGATGTTGATTCAGGGTTTTTTGTGGCTATTTTCAAGTTTGATGATCTTAGAGATACCACTCATAAAAATAAATGTTGGTTCTGTCAAGGCTTGGGTTTATTCACTAAGATTTGGTCCCCAAATTTTAAACCAAATAATAAGGCTTTCCTTTTTCCCCCCCATTGGATCACCCTACCTCTACTACCTTTAGAATACAAAGATTTTACTATTGTGGAATTCATTGCTAACAAGATTGGTATCTTCATTAAATATCATCTCATTCCTTTTGAGCTCCCTCATCACTATATCAAAGTTTGTGTCCTATTATATTCTTCAAAGAAAATTCCAAATCAGATTAGTATCACATTAAAATAGGGGATTTGGACCTAGAATATTGTTCTACAGTAGGAAGACACTATTCATAAGTTCCAGCACAAATTGGGTCATTTTTATTTTCAATGCAAACTACAGGTTCAATTAGGGGTGCTTGTTTGTGAAGACCATTGAACATATTTGATTAAATGCTCAATTATAATTCAAACTCTTGAGAATCAATAGAATCCTAATGATGAATTATCTTTGCTTTCTTATATCTTGGTATACAATCCTTCTCAAATCATCGTGAATTTTTACAAAGTGTTTACATATTTCTATTACAAGTTGAGTAACTTTCTCTCACAGATGTATTATGCCTCCATAATTTTATAGATTGGTCCTCCACCTACTAGATCTTTTCATCTTGATAAAATAGAGTTAGGCATTTCTAAATTTAATACCTTCATAAATTACCTAATGTTCTAGTAATGTCCATCTAATATGATTGATATGTAGAGCATCTTCACCAATAATGTTGTTGCTTTATTAAAAAACCAAAAATTTTCTAATAGCATGATGGTAGATTTGGTAGCTAAAATAATTCATGAACCTTCATTAGAGGAAAGTGACATTCTTCTAGGTGAGAACTTACCTATTGATTTTTCCATCCTACAGCCCCATACTTTCGAATCATCTGCAACAGTCTTATGGGGAGGCCACTTAGAGATACAAGTTCCTAAATCATAGTCAAATTTACCTTTCATGGATTTTATTGCTACAAAAAAAATTAGATCAATACCCCCCAAGCTTCAAAGGATTCATTAGATTTTTCTTATGGTGAGGATTTTTTGATCTTCAGCTAGCTTCATCACTTCCAGTAGCCAGTTCAGAGAAATACATTATTAGAGGTTGTCAGTGACATCGATGAGGGTGCACATTTGGATGAACTAGGATCAAATTATTCAGACCAATCTGCCCCACTAGGTGGCTACAATAATAACTTAATTTTATCCATTAAGCAATCACTTAACTAGATTTCTCAAAGCAAGTTGATGCCAGAAAAAAGAGGAAGAAAGCCTATAGGCTTGAAGATAGAGACAGAGATAGTAGCAAGCATTCAGTCCACCCTAGATGATAAGTTTATGTCATATAAAAGATCAACAAGGATAACTAAGGGTTCTCCTTATCAACAATGAAGATCACATCTTGGAACGTCAGAGACTTAAATGCCTCTGACAAGCATAAAAGGATCAAGTCTAAACTTGATTCTATAAGAGTATATACAATTCTTCTGCAAGAAACCAAGATGTCACAAGAAATGTTTGAAAAGGAAATAAGTAAATGGTCTCAATGGAGCTTGGTACATAGGTAAAATAATGGCACTTTAGGTGGTATTATAGTATTATGGTACCCTATAGTAGTACAATTTCATCCCCTAACTCAACAGGATAACTAGCAACTAGTGAGAGTTGCTTGATTGGATCTATCTTTCATCCTATTCAGTATCTATGGTCCCACATTGACACAAGATAAACTTAGATTGTGGAAATAATTGACAAGTAGCATCCATTCTTAAAATGACCATCTTATAATTTTGGGAGGATATTTTAATGCTATACTTAAATCTTCATAGAAACAAGGTGGGATATGCCCTTCCCCCAAAACGGTCCAAGATTTTTTGTGCTTTTTAGAGGACAATAACTTGGACGATGTTGAGCCTAACAATGATTCTTTAAAATGGAACAATAAGAGGGAAAGTTTCTCTCAAATTGCAATTAGACTAGATAGATTTCTTGTCTTGTAGGAGTGGAAACTTTCAAATTTTACCTTCTTGTCTGAAATTTTTTCCCACCCAGGGTTCTGATCATTTCCCCATTTCCTTATAGCTAGACCTTCCAAGGGTAAATCAAGAATTTAATCATCATCCATCTTTCAAATTTGAAGGATGTGGCTCAAGCACCCTATTTTGTTCCTCTATTAAAACAATGGTGGATCAACACTCCATTTTGTGCTGGTTCAAAATGTGTCAGTTTTCTACAAAAATGAAGTGTGTCAAGAAGTATATTAAAAATTGAAATGTGCTAGTGTTCAAAAATATTTTTAAGGAAAAAGAGTTAGTTAAAAAAAAAACTAACAAAGATTTTTGATAGCACTATCAAATAGGGCATGATTTTTGATAATTTTGATAAACAAAAGGAGTTGCAGGCATAATGGGAAGAACTTAGTAATAAAGAAGAGATATATTCGCATCAAAAATCCTAAGAATTGTGGTTAAGAGAGGGGGATAAGAATACAAAATCCTTTCATGCACCAGCCAAGAAGAAGAGAGCATCCAATCACATCTTTAATATTAATAATTCAGATAATGGAAATCCAATCTCAGATGCTCAAGGTATTCAAGACGAAGGGGTAATTTTTTTTTAAAATCTGCTTCATCCTCCTAACTTGCCAACCTTTGCACATGATAATTCACAAGTCCTCCTTGATGCTATCCCTTCTTTGGTCTCACTTTCAGATAATATTGAATTAATGGCTCCATTCACCATTCATGAACTTAGAAAGGTGGTTTTCTCTTTGCCACTAGACAAAGCTCTTGGCCTAGATGGTTTCACAATGCTATTCTACCAAGCTTGTTGGGATTTCATTAGCTAGGATTTGCTTGGGATAATAGAAGAATTGTGAAAAAGAAAATCTATGCTTAAATATTCTAACACCACAAATATAGCCATTATTCCTAAGGTGAAAACCCCCAAGTCTTTCTTAGAATTTAGGCCTATCTCATTAAGCAACACTGTAGTGCCTCTCCCATTTGACTTTTGTAAGTCATCCTGATGGATGCAACGTTGCTGATCTTTTGTTGTGATGGGATCATGATTGTGACCCTAAGTGGTTTACACCATTGAGGTGTTTGGATTTATGTTTCTGTATCAGTTGCTTTGATTATGCTTTTGGCTAATCTTTGAGATTATGATGTGATTTTTGGTTCACTGAGGTTTGTGCTAGTGGTTACCAGGATTGATGTGGTATCATGAGGTTGTTCCGTGATTACCCTGAGATGTGTGCAGAGATTGCACTATGTTCTTTTACCATGCTACACTGGACTAGGTTCCTGTAGCAGTGGTTAGTCATGTTTTTGACTGTGTTTGCTTATGTGTTTTAAATGCCTTTTTAATGCAGAGTAACCAATCATTATTAAATTCTTAAGTAATTATAATGGATTGTTCTTGTTGGATTATTTGGTTATGTGCTACAGACATTTACCTTGTTTTATTTTGATCTGAGAGATATCTGTTCTTATGTGATGTTTTACATTTGAGATGACCTGAGGGTCAAATGTTACTCTTTGATTCCAGTATCATAGATATTAGACTACTATGTTGTTCAGTTAATCATATTGCATGATGATGCCATTTTGAGATGATAGTGTGTTTTATGATGTTATCTGATTATCTAGTATTTGGACATACCTCTGATTTTGCTATGTGATGAATTTAGTGCTATGGTTATTTACTTCATTCCTACGTTGTTATGCTTTATTCGAACGTGAGTGATGTAAATAGATTATTTTAATATAATTAAATAAATGGTTAAATTAGGTGATTTAATGCATTTATTACTTCGGCTATGTTATTATATGCAATTGCACTTGATCGTGTTGTTTAGTGTGCAGGATTTATATCCCTGGCAGTTGCACATGGAGTTAGTGATTCAGCCTTTCATATTTTCCCAATGTCATCCTTGTATGGTCGATGTATCCTTTATTAAATGTTTAATTTAAACCTTTCGGTGATTATTAAATCCGAACTCATTTGCATTATGTGATTAGACCAGTAAGCGTGTCTGTGCATTTAGAGGTTTGCATTGTCGCGAAAGTTGTTAAGGAGATTTATGTGTTTTTGAGTTTTCGGGCTTTTTAATTATTTAATTTTAATTTCTGGTAGCTTTGCCATAGATGAATTCCTATTTATAGGAATAGCCTGTTTTCATTTGGGTCGATTTGGGGTTTAATTGGATTGGCTGGTTAAATGCCCTAATCGATTATTCACCCAAAAAGTGAATAAATATCCAAAGAGGAATTTAATTCCTCACTTCTCACTTTCAAATTGGAAAGTTGGAGAGTAAAACCCAAAATCCTCTTCATGAGGATTTACTATTTTGTTCATTGTGGGAGCTACGGGCATGGGATCGTCGCGAGGTTGGGCTCGTTGGATCCAGCTCGGGAAACCTTGGATTGCCGCAATTTTTAGCTACTTCTACGAGATATTTATTTTATGGTTCTGATTCTCGTTTTGCCCTTTTGGCTGAGAGGTAGGGCTTTCCTATTTTATTGTTTCTACTCCATTTCTACTTCTGTTTTTGGTAGCCGTTTGTTTGGAGGCTGAGAACTAGTGTTCCCCTTCGTTTCTGTATGCTAGTTCTACCCGGTTGGGCGGGTATGCACATTTTCTTGTTTTTTGGGATGAGGGTTTGGGATTTTACGCCGTTATGCTGGCCGTTTTTGCATACGGTGTCTAATTCCATTTATTTTTGGATTTTTGGGGTTTTTGAACCCAAAGGCCAAATGGGTTTTAATTTTGAAGTTTTTCAAAATTTTGGGGTTTTTACCTCATTTTGCGTGCCATCCTATTTTCTCGAGTTTTCTTGGCACAATGTGGGTCGTGGACCTTGATGATTCGTTTGGATATTAGTCAGACCACTTTTGTACCTTTTATATTGCATTGGGATGCGTGTTGCATCCGTACTCCCGACGTTGTGTTTGGTTGAGTGATTTTACACCTGTTAAGGTTTCTTTTGGACCTTTGCTTTTGTTTCGTGAACGCTAGGATTCGTGTAGAATCTATACTCTCGGATTGAGGCCGGTTGAGTGAGTTCATGATGTTTGGTCTTGTTACATCATTGTGATTCGTGTAGAATCCATACTCTCGGATTGAGGCCGGTTGAGTGATCGCATGATGTATGATTTTATCAACTTTGGGATTCGTGTAGAATCCATCCTTCCCGTGTTGCTTTTAGTTGGGTGTTTTCTTTGCATTATGTTCTCATTCCTGTCCTTGTGTTATGATCTTCGTGATGGTGGTGCGCCACACACGAGTACGTGTGCATACATTTGTTGGGTGACTTGCGAGGCCCAATCTTCTGTGGATTTGCCAGAAGTTATGATCATTGGGGTTGGGATGGGAGTATGCATGCCCACGGGCACTTGTTGTAGGATGAGCATGGGTAGGGTAGGGTAGCATCTGGAAGGGGCTTCTATCTCGCAGCTCAATGATCATGGCATCATGGGTTGGCAGAGGAAGTTTTAAGCAAGTGATAACTAAATAAAATGTGTGATTGTTAATAAAACTTAAGATAAGTAAAATGTGTGAGCACCTGATTAAGTTCGAGGACACAATGTGTGAGCACCCGTTTAAGTTTGAGGACACACGATCTGAGCTTGGGCTTTTTGATGCCAAGCGACTCTCCAGGATGTCAGCCCCTACATAGTAGCCTATTGAGTGTCTGACCAGGACCTTTACTCCTTGCATTGTCTTAGGTTCTTGGTTCAGCCATCATACTGTCTGGCGTGAGTGTTAGCCTTGGATGTTGTGCTTTATGTGTGTTTGTGGTTGGATCATTATCTCCATTAGCATGATGGGTGTGGACCTACAGGTGTCACGTGGTTGGGAGGCATAGCTACCTTCACCACCGCTAGGGATCGGTGTATAGAGACGATCTTTTGTCCTAGTGCGACCATTGCTGGATGTCTTCACTTGGTACTTCGGGTTCCGAAGTATGCTTTCTTGTGATTTATGCTTTCTTTGGGATGCTTGTATATCATGTTTAGATGATGTTATTTTATTTGACGCATTCCCTTATTATGATGTTTAGCATATGATTAGATGCTGTGAATTGTTGTATTAGCATATCTATTGCTTACTGCTATTTAGCATGTGATAGGTGATGTTATCTACTATAGGATTATCTTATGTGTTACTACTAGCATGTTAGATTTCCTTATGCTTATATTGTTGCATGTTTTAATAGTGACATCCCTATTACGATAGTACCGATGATCTGGTCGGTGGCTTGGGATGTTACGCGCGGGGGATGGCTAGGACCCACGATGGTCTTATGATGCTATTGACGGTTGGGAGGAACCGCCCACTTAGTTTGGTTGTTTTGTTCCTGAGAGGTATTTCTATACATTGCGACATTGCTTTTGTTTTTTGTGATGTTTATTTCAGTGTGTTCTTTGCTGCTGTAGTTTAGATGGATAGATGCTCTCCTTTCTGTGTTGTTCTTGCGCTCAAGCGTTCATTTCTCGAGCCTTTGTGGATCCGGTACTCCCTGGTGTGGAGGTTCTTTTGTCATTTTTTTTCCCATTTTTGAGTTCTGGAAGTGTTTTTATTTTCTATGGGCGACATTTGTTCAGAATTGTGCGGCACTAATAAAGTATCGCACGCCCATAGAAAGAATGTCATAAGATACTATAAAGTGTCACACGCAATAAGGGAGAAGTGTCGCCCTCCCTTATTAAAAAGTGTCGCACGATTTTTGTGAAAAACCTGCGCATGCCATCAGCGGGCACTTTTCTTCGTGATCCAATCTTTTTGAGAGTTGATCGGAATACCCTTTTGGGCATTCTTCAAGCCTATGTTGTTGCATTTTGAATTCAGGAGGTTTCTTTTGAAATTCAGATACTTAAGATATATTTTAATATATGCGAAAAATTGTTTGAGATAGGTTTCAGCCCTCTTAGAGATAAGTTATGGATTCTAGGAAATTTCAGGGCTTCAGAAATCTAGACTTAGCCAATTTTTAGGGCTTCAGGATTTCAGGCTTAGCCAAATTTCAGGATTCTGCATTTTACCCCAACTTTGTGTTTCATTGATGAGTGGTCTTTTCTTGTGCCCTCATCTTGTTGTGGTGGTTGTTGGCTTTTGTTTGGGTGTGTCAGTTGGGTAGTGGCGTTCAGAGATTCGTTGGTTGCCGAGATTGTGTTGAAGTCTTCTGTTGCGATCTTTGTGATCCCTGTATGATGTTGTCTTGTGCATTCATACTTGTAAAAAAAAAATATCTTGGCTTGATTTGAATCCTTGTTTCCAAGGATCTCTGGGCGGGGCATTACAAACACAATATATAAGATTATCACAAAGGCTGTTTACTTGAGAATGCAACATCTGATTCCCAAAATTGTGTCTCAAGAACAAGGCGGCTTTGTCCCTGGGAGAGAAACTATGGAAGGGGCCTTACTCACACATGAGGTTCTACATTCAATTAATTCCTCCAAGACTTCGACCTTCATTATTAAACTTGATATGATGAAGGCCCATGATAGGGTCTATTGTGAGTTCCTATTCAAAGCTTTACAAAAATTTGGATTTTCAAAATCTTGGTGTAAATGGATTAGAGCTTGTGTTTTTGGAGCTTGGTTTTTAGTCATAATTAATGAGGTGCCAGTGGGGTTTTTTTTATCTTCTCAAGGTGTAAGGCAAGGTGACCCATTATCTTTGGTATTGTTTATATTAATGGTTGAAGCATTTAGTAGATTCATCCTAAATCAACATGCTATTGGATTTTGGCAAGGGCTTAAGATTGGGGAATCACATATTTCAGTCATGCACTCACAGTTTGCTAATGATATCTTTATTTTTGGATCATCCAATGCTTAGGAAACCAGGAAAATTAAACATGTTTTGGACCTTTACACGACAGCTTCTAGATTAATGTGGACAAATCAAAGATTTACTTTTTCAATACTAATCAGATTATTACAAATAAAATTGTCAACATTCTAGGGTTTTCAATGGATCACCTTCTATCTTTGTACCTTGGAATCCCTTTCTTCATGGGCCCTAGCAAAACAAACTACTGGTTGCCAATTATTGATAGAATTAAAGCAAGCGTGGTAGCTTGGAAATCTAGATGGCTTTCTCTTGCTAGCAAAATTCTTCTCTAAAATAGTGGTGGCAGCTATTCCTAACTATTATCTTCCAGTATTTAAAGCCCCTCCTTCAATGATTTAGACTATTCATAAGCTGTTAAGAGACTTTTTATGGTTTGGAAACATAGATGGTACAAAGAAAATTCCTCTTATTTCACTTAAAGACATGGCACATGTTAAAGCACTAGGTGGGGTGGGAATTCATTATTTGGCAAATAGAAATAAGGCCTTTGGCACCAAGTTAGTATGGAAAATGTATTCCAAGCCACAAAAAAAATGGTGTCAAATTATGCAATATACTTGTATTTAGATAACACCGGGCCTTTTAGAGTGCTTTCACTCAAGACACCCCAAGGGGCTCGACTTTATGGGATTTTATGATGTCTTCAAGAGACACGATTACTAAGTATATTTCATGCGAGGTGAATAATGGGGAGAAAGTTATGTTTTGAAGAGATTCTTGGAATGGAACCCCCCCTCTAATCAATTTGGGGCATTTGGAGGCTATCATTGATACAATGGAAACATTTTGGGGTTGCTATGTAATTGATTTTGTTCTAGCAATATGTTTTTCCTCTAGAAAAGTAATTTGGAAGGACTTGGGGGATCTCCCTATCTCATAAAATGATCAAGAAAGATTATCAAAGTTATTAGCAATTAAGGTAGTCTATCTATCAAAAAAAAGTAGATCAAATTCTTTGGGCTCTTGGCAAAGATGGCACATATACTATCAGAGAAGGATACATAACTATTCAACAAAAAGTATCATGTAACACTCCTAGTCGTGCTTTTTCTTTTTGCTAGAATCATGTAACCCTCCCTAAGGCTAGATTTTTTGCATGGATCACCCTGAAAAAGAGGGCTCTAACTAGTGATAGACTCTCTAAATTTAATATCTCTCAGCCTTTCAATTATCTTCTTTGTAACCAAGAGATTGAAACCAGGGATCATATTTTCCTCAATTATCCTTTTTTTTCCAACAATGCTAGTTATTTGTACTTGCCAAAATTCATTATCTCATTCCCCTTCCAAATAAATTATGGGATCTCTTTCAATCTTGGCTTGAGCTTTATACTAATTCACTCTTCTCTAGCCTTTGGACTTGCATTCTGACTTTAGTGGTTTGGCCCATATGGTGGGAATGAAACAAGAGAATCTTCTGCCAACACCCTTTTACAATTGAAAATGTTTTTGATTCTATTGAAAAATCCATTTTAGAACTAGTAAGCACTAGCCACTCAAAACTCAAATGCAACTCAATATTGTTTTCCTAGGTTAGTGTTATTATTCGTGAGTGGAAAAAAATCCTTGTGCCTATTGGTTGGTGTCATCAACCAAGTGCAACTTCGTCCCATGATAGAGATAAAGTACATTGGGTTCCACCTATTGCTAGACAAATCAAACTGAACTTTGATGCTTCATCTTGGGGAAATCTAGGTCAGTATGGTGTTGGTTTATGCATTCGAGATTACCATGGTGATGTACTAGCTTTCACATCTTCTCCCCTCCCTCATGGTTCAAATAATATGGTAGATGCACAAGCATTATTTCTTGGGTTGGTCTTGGCAAAACAAGTTGGCTTCTGTAGTATTCAAGTGGAAGGGGATTTCATGGTAATAATCATTGCTTGTATGAAAAGAATATCCCATAATTTGAAATTGGCTTATATCCTTCAAAAAATTTGGCTCATGTTAGACTCGTTTGTTGAAGTCCTTATCTCACATACCCTTTGTGAAAGAAATGGTTTGGCTGATTATTTAGCTAACATGGGTTGTGACAATTTTCATTAAGAAAGGACCATTCCACTTGGCAATACTATTCTTGATGAAGAATTTCATAAAGTGATTATATTAGATAAAAAAATCTTGCTAGTAAGTGGGCTGATTTGACATTGAATTTGTTGTTGGTTGCAGATTTTATGTGATGTGAGTTCTTATAGTGTATAGATCTGGCAGATTTTGTTTTGAGATGTTGTTGTTGACTTTCTTGCAGCCAATATTGTAATAGGTGATACTTTCTAACTCTTTTTATGTAACATCAATGATGTTGGGTTTTCTTTCCTAATTCTTTCTCGGTTAAGACTTTGAATCAGGCTTTATTAATAAAATATATAGTGGCCAGTCCACTTTTGCTTTTCTAAGAAAAAATAATTTTTGAAATTAATAAATAATAATTATTACTTTTTTGTTACTTCTAAAAAATTAGAATTAATAAATAATCATTAAATTTTTATTTTTTATTAATAATAATAAATAAATCCAAAAGCTATATTATATTTTTATAAAATAAAAATAAATATACAATTAGTATTTTTATAAAATAAAAATAAATATACAATTAGTATTTTTTCATGCATTTGATCTCTCAAATCATGCAACCATAATATACTTAATTTTCAATATTTGGTATATTTGTTTTCTTTAGCTACAACATGTTTTTCTCTCAATTAATCTTTTGTTTTTCTAAAAAAATCACAATTAAATTATTTTAGATATAAGAAGAATATTTATCTTTTTTTTAGAAAATTCATGATAATCACATGACAAATTTAAAGTTCAAACCCTAGCTGTTCAATTTTTTGTTTTCTTCCAATTTTCTATAATCAAATTAGAAAGGGTTTTAAAAGACTACAATCATAATAATTTTCTAATTTTTTTTCCAAAGTTTTCCTTGGTCATGTTTTCTTGATTAATAAGTTTTCATTTTCAAAATCTACAACATAATTCTTTATCCAAAGATTAATACAAAAAACTAATAAGCATTATGCAAGCACATAGGAAGATACAAAGTAGATAGATCTTTCAATAATATTCTACAATGGGTTTTCAAACCCTACCTCAAAACCACAGCCAAAATCTAAGACAACTTGTGAATGCATGTAAATCTAAACCTTCCAAAACTTTCAACAATTCTTTTGCTCCAATTCCAAAGTTTGCTGCCCAAAACCTGTGTGTAGAGAAATGAGCTCTAATCTCCTAATAAAGAATTTCTCAACCTAGGGTTTCAATTTTACGAACATGCAAAATCCTTCTCTTTAATTATTTTAATTTATTTAATTCCCTTGTGCATGCTTTTTTTCATTTTAATTAGAATAAAATTTATTTAAATTATTCTCACTTTGTTTTTATTAAATAATAAGATGTATTTAGAAAGTATATTTATTAATTTAAATAATAATAATATTTAGAGTTCATTATTAAAATGAAACTTCTAAATTAATTATTATTAAAGTATGTTAATATAATTACACCAAATTTAGAATTTTAATTAAATCTTTAAATTTATTCCCTCTATTTAATTAATTTCTCAATTAATTAAATATAATAAAAAAATTATTTTTTTCTCTATAATATTTTTGTTAAATTAAATCATTTTATAACATCTTTATTTGATTTAATTATAACTTAAAATCACATTAGACCCACAAACTAAATAAGAAAACTCATCTAAAAGACAGTACAAATTCAAACTCAAGGGTCAAAAATATCGAATTCACGTCACTTGACAAATTCAGAAGAATAAATAACTCAGATACTTATCGTATATTCTAGGACAATTGGCTCAAGTTTAGAATTTGAACTTGAGAACTATCTCCCCTCTTTACCATTAAGATATTGCGATAGGGCACACTCATCTTGGCAATTCAGGGAAGTCAATTTTTGGTACCTACAATCTGCATAAAAGCCAAACATGTACATATGCATGTAAATATAAATCAAATAGGCAATGGAAGGGATTGGTACATCGTGTAGATCCTAACTTGTAGGTAACTACGACTCCCTCCCTCAAACACATCAAAAACGTCAAACATAAAGTAAAACATACATGTACACCATATACATGCAATAATGGTGTAAGAATCCATGAAACCATATATAAATCACTCATATAACTATAATTACAAAAGCAACTCAAATCACCATATAAAACATACAAAGCATCATCATTAAAAGAATAAACATGAATACATAGAATAACTGAGTATCAAGTAGCTTATTAAATATATAACTATGTATGAAATAACATCAATCAAATGAGGTAACCAAGTACCACTAAATCATAACACATAACCATAAAAGATGGTCTAAAAGAATTTGGCAAAATAACATGAAAAGTAAACTAGGGGTAGGCACTACATCCTCCAAGGAAACTCTCTGAAATAGAGACATGTGTCATATATATGTACTTAAAGTCTCACCTAACATAAATTTATACCACACAATGATGAATATGACTATCAATAAAGGCAAGCCTTGGATATTGTAGGAGAAAATATTTAATGTATCATGTGAAAAGATTAAATTGTATTGGCAAAGACATCACTAAAATTTGAAGTAATTTTGTATCATTATTGGCAATTTGTCGAATCATGAGACCCAATTTTCATTAAATTTGGGCCATATGACCACCGCAAAAGTGCAATTTTTTTCACCAAAATTGGGGTCATCAATGAGTGAGATTTTCCAATTGCAAAACATTCGCCACTAAAGTTATCCCTGGGAAAAGGTTCATATGAATCCCAGAGAAAAGTAGAATAATCAATCCAATCAACATGAGTCATCAAAAGCAATTCATTTGTCAAATATCATATATTGCATGCAATAGGAGTGCTCCAACTTTACAATTATCACACATATGTATACTATCCAAAAATAATATTTGTCCCAATTATAAAAATCCAAAACCACTACATTTGATATCCATCAATCCACACATTCACCTCCAAAGTCCTAGTTACCAAATCATACATAACAATCTCAATCCTCAAGTCCACTATTTGAATCAAAAAATGTCCATCCTTAGTCCAACTCAAATCCTAAATTTATTGTATCCCTACAACCACTCTTTAATGTATGAATTATGGTGGCCATTTATTGAAATGTTTATGTTTGGACAAAGCCAATCCAACTATTAAAGAGTATTATCATAGTTTTGATTTGACTGTTAGTTGAAATAATATAGAAAAGTAACTTGATACTATTAGCATGTCATCAATGAAGCATCTAAATTAGCTACAGTGATAAAGGTTATTTTGGGCAACATTTATAAATTGACTAGCTAGTCAACCTTAAAATTGAGGATGATTTTTCTGATCCATTCCACAATACAAGTTCCTCCTATCATGTTATTCAGTTATATACATCTAGTGTATCTATTTAGTGAATATCTCATCCATACACACCTTGATCTTATTAATTTTCTGGAATGCACATGATGCATAGTTTGTCACACTCTTGGCATAACCACCTTTTGTCCATATACCATGTACCTACACTAAATTTACTAGATAATATTACTTGTATTTCATTCTTATATGAACACATTTAAATATTATGTGGTGTAGTCCTTAAAAATCTCTCTTTACATCCCTTTGTCAATTTATGTCCTCTCTATCCTATGCAACCCTCAACTATTCCATTCAAACCACCATTATTTCTTGTCTCTAGGATTGGATTATCTCTTACTAATAGTTCCACTATTGAAATTACAACCAAAATAAAATATATTCCATGCATCTTTAATCCAAGGCATGATCCTCAAAACACTCTATCTATGGTGAAGTTTATCCATCCAAAAAAATCCTTCAATTTGATCCTTATTGTTAGTAAACATATTTTTCCTACAAAAATAATTAAAAAGTATGCCTCTAGATGCCACAAATGGAAGAACAAAAAGTTACTAAATTTTGAATGAGTTATTATTGATTGATAACTCTCCTATGAAATGAAGGTACAACTCCCTCATAGAAATATTTTCAATGAACTAAGTAACAACGTGTATTTTTAACTTGGAGAAATAAAGGTTTTCTAACATTCACTCATAAAAATGAAATGAATGTGGTTGCTAGATTTATGAATGAGAATAAAAAGAGAAAGATTAGCAAATAACCACACAACCATTTATTCAATCCTTCTTTACATTGCAGAGCAACTGAAGGAAAATTTTATTCTACAAACTATAAGTGACCACAAGATTGCATTCGAAATAGAAAGGACATGACCACATAATCAATACCAGTCCAAGAAAGATATATTCAAACCACAAGATTTGATAATACAACCTTCTCTTTGTTCTAAATACATAACAAAAGAAACCATAAAATTGCTTTCTCCTTGTAATTACAATCAACTTTTTGCAGAAAACAAATAATCTCTCCTCTATTTCCCTATTAAAAATAGAATATATGTTCCTCTTGTGACAACCACAAGACTTGTAGAAATAGAAGGAGACTAGATTTATTTAAGGCTACATTGACACTTTATCAATATTCATGATTTTCCACCATTCTTAAACTTTGGATTGTCCCTTTTAATGTTTAGGAGGGAACATGACTAATCACTTGAGATGGATTTACAAGATATAAACCGAACATTTATTTTCATTTGCCTCTAAGGTGCCAATAAACCAATTCTAAATTGGATGTGGCTATCCTCCCTACAAATTGCACCATTGACTAAATTTCAAAAAAATGAAAACACAGTGAATTTTTTTGAAATTTTTAGCATTTGATCTTCATAATCTGTATATTTTGTGATAAAAAACAATAAATTTTTTGAGAAAATTTTGTTGTGTTTTAGTGAATCTGAAAAACTATCATATTTGACCTTTTTTTTTTGTCTTTGGTACATTTTGTCTAGAGATTAGCCAACACCTTCTAAATTTTCACTCCCATTGAAATGTGTACTGCAAATTGGTAGACAGGGCAAACCATTACTATTGGCCGAGCTATCCCTTTATGTCCATGAGTATTCTATCAAACACTTGTTCAAATTTCCTTCATATTTGTTATACTTTGGGATATATATAAATGCAACTTGGGGCATTTCCTTTGATCTCCTATGTGAATATCTTTGGGTGCATCAATTTAGGTGGAAACTTGTGCTTTTGATGAATGCTTTATCATCTCATGCTCTTGAGAGATTTGACTATTGATATACCTGATGCTTCTTTAGGGTTGTTCTAATATAAAAGAATTTTCATTTTGAAACTAGCCTGACATATTCATCTTGACTATTGAACATATGTCATGTCATTATTGTGATTCATTCCTAGCATTCGATCTCCTCCTCTGGACAATTCAAACACCTCTCTCTATGAAGTTCCATGACCATATGTGTCATTTATTTTTGCTCATGTTTTAGGTGGTTCTTTAGCATCATGCTCTAAGGATTCTTATGCTAGTGACATTTTGTCAAACAATTCACATGCACTGTCGGTGCTTTCAAGTTACCATTTTCATGGGATTCTAATTCCATAGCTTGGGCTTTCTATTTTGCCACCATAGCCATTTTTAGGAAGAAGGAAGAAGGGTGCTTGTTGCATTACTTGATCATCAATGATATGATGTTGTTCAAACATATATCGTGCACTCCTGAATGACTTGATCAAAAAGGTAATGATTGGTCTTGATACAATGTCATGAACTCCATGTTGTCACTTTCTGTGATTTGCACAACAAATTGATATGATTCGATAACCCCAATTGATTTAGGTATAACTAGTTGGGGGCACCATCACTTTATTAATATAAATTTAATCATATCTCTCCTCCTATAAGGTCACATTCATTGCATATATTCACACCTGATTCTTTCAAGCTAATACTTGGCTTTTCCATTGCATTGTTAGGTAGGTTTTCTCATGAGCTTCAAAGGACTTTTCAATTGATTTCATATCTCTAAGGATGTTTGAGTGCTCTTGCAAGTTCTTCGTGACTCCCACAAGACTTAGACTTAGCTATTGTAATTGAGGCCTTTTGTTGTCGATAGGGTTCTTCCTCAACTTTGCTCTTGAATCTAAATATTAATGATCATGAAAGCATTCATAATATAAATAACACCTTTGGATGTGTTTATGAATTTAATGTTCAATGCTATCTCCTCAGGTTGTAATCGAGACGTTGTCACTATTTGCATCTTCTCAACTTTGTGAAATAATATACTTCATATCTTTGAGACATCATGATCTAAAACACTAGAAATGAATCTAGATCTTTGAAATAGATTTGGACTTTTGAATCACCAAATTAGACTCTGATTTTGAGCCTTGAAATAACTTTCAATCTAAATCTGCATATTTAGGTAGGGGAAGTGAACTCATATCTGGGTCCTTACACCAACTTCTCAATTTGAATTCTAAATTTTGAGTTTTTAGATCTCTAAATTGAAGTTTTAATATTGAACATTCATTTGCACTTTTGAACTGGTGAAACCAAACCTTGAACTTTTAATGGCGGGCCCCTGATGAATCCAGATTCAAAACCTAAAGTTGTTTCATCTTTCTAGACTATTGAACTTCTGGATCTGCATTCTTGAATTTGTAGATGCTAAGCCTTCAAACTCTAAACCTCTAAACCTAAACTCCTGAACCAATGAATCTACATTTCAAACTTGCACTCTTGAACTTTGAGGTTGAAGTTCAAGTTCAACATGAGCATACAACACTGCTTCTTCGCAGATAAAACTTTACATAGGCACTATTAGTAATAGAAACCAACAAGAAACTAAAACAATTATGCACAGGATCAATTTGCAAAATTTTAAAAAATTGGGTGCTGAAGGCATGTTTACACTTATCATTCTACATATTGTGTTTAATTTGAAATTAATCAAACCAATTATCATCAAGATATTTCTTCACTAATCTTTTTAGTATTTCTTGGGATGCATTTCCATATCAAAAATAACATCATGTCATCAATCAATCAAATTTTACCTTCATCATGGGAAAAATCTAATGCAATCCTTATCATTAATCATTTTTCCATTGTCTGGTTGATTCATCCATCCAATACCATCTTCCAACTTATTAGTTTCTTTAATATGTTACAAGATACCAATTAAAGTGTTGATCTCTCTGAGTTTTATTTTCTATTAGTGTCAAAAACTTAGTCATATATAAGGAAGATTTAGTCAGTCATCATTGGGAGTGAGTTATTCTATATAGGAAAAGTCATGGAAAGACTTGTAAATAATCATGTATTTGCCAATCTCTATAGGAGCTAAGAAAGTCTTTGGTTGTTGAGTAGTTCCATATAAGCCGAGTTCAATAAATGCCGAGGAAAAAATCATATAGGTGTTGAGTCATATAGAAAGAGTTGAGTTAATTAAGTTCAAGTAACAACAAGAAGAATAGTTACGGTCGAGCATCAGAGACAATATGTGTCAAGTAGCACAGAGTGAACAAGATTGTCTGAAATGGTACAAACTTTGAGGTAAACCATTTTGAGCTAACATGTAAACAACATTTAATGATTATAGAGTTTTTTACAATGGTTGTTAGGAAATTTGATGTAGATCATTGATCCATATGAAGGAAGGACAACCAATCAAATAAAGAGACAAAAAGGGAAACATCTAGATCATTGATCTTATTCTAGAAGACCCTATACATGTCTTTAGAAGAGAACATCCAAACCCTTTTTCGTATAGTGTTTTAAGAGAAAGGAAGTGAAGTATTATGTAGAGTTAGGTTTTGGAGGCTACAAGTGAAATTTGTGAAGCAACAAAGTTAGAAACCTAATGAAGTAGTGAAGGACATAATTGTTGGAATTACAATAAAAAAGGTAAACTTCTGAGAGAGTGGGGGAGGTGAATTAGTAGTTTAAACTTGGACCCATAAAACTTTTACCACACATCCATCTCATACATTCAATGAGTAAAATGAAATAACATGTAAAGCATATACACCTAAAACATGTAAACACATAAACAATCATACACATATGACACAATATATGATTACCCAAAAACCCTCCAATGAGAAGCTAAAAATGGAGTGGCGATGACACCCAAAAATCTTCACTACTATAGGAATAAAGTGTATCCAATGAAGGTTACAATGTTTTGACCATGAAAGATTATCTACCCTATGAAAGGTCTTCCTTATTAAAGGCTTACAAAGACTATTAGGTCTCACCTTGTTAGAGGATTTCAAAACCTTGTTAGAAGTGTGCCTTGCAAAAGGAATTTAACTTAAAAATAAGTAAGTACCTTGTTAGAGGATTTCATATAGCCTATTAGGACTACTCTATTAAGAGATTTTGATTGAAATCACCTTAATGTCTCAGCTTTGATCCTATGGTTAGCACTTGCTTTCTTGATAATAGATCACCTCTAAATTGATGTCTTCTTGATCCTTCTTGATTAAATGTCTCTTTTCAGTATCCTTTTCCTTTCTTTTGTTCTCCTCTAACTGATTCTACAATTTTTTTTCACTTCATAACTTTTCAGCCACCATGAATGCTCTATTTGTGCATGTAAACTTCTCTCTTTGCTCCTTCAATTCCTTACACACTTGCTATAGAGTTTAGGGTTTGTCCCCCTTAAGAAGACTTTGGTGACTTAGGGTAAGGTATGAATCTATGGTTGAGATTCATCCATTTTTTTGCTTAATCCTTCCCATTTTCTAATTGGCTACATGTAATTACATAGGGAGTCCAACTAGAGATTCATCCTAATCTCCAAAATATCAAAATTCAATCTTAAGTTAGCTCAAAAATGGTTTACATAATTGTTTGTGCCTTTACAAAAAAAATCTATCAAGACTATCTTATTTGGCATCTGAAGTCTTTGATGCTTAGCATACACTAATCTCTCTACAATGACTTGGAACCTATATTGCTCAACATCCATTGTTCACTTAGCTCCTATGTTACTTGACATATACCATCTACTTGGCACTTGAGTGACTCGACACATGAGTGGCTTAGCATTCACTATGACTCGACGTGGTTTAATATATACATGTTGTTCTCAGCATGTACTACTAATTTGACATGAACTAAGTAAATAACTTAAGTGTGTTGACACTAACTTGTCAAAAGCAATCTAAGATGAACAATCTCCCCCTTTAACATGAGTGTCAAAAACACTTGAGTATACATTATCATCCTTAATCTTATGAGCATAACATATCTTAACTCAACTTATATACAAAACTTCAAAATCTCAAAATTTGATAATTCCCCTCGAGTTGATATGTCTTCTCTGTATTCAAAATTATTTACTCCTGCTGAGTAAATGTGTCTCTGTTGATAAACTTTGACTTGATGATGTTTTGTTGATACTCTTTCATCTAATACTTCATGTATTTTGATGTTTCTCCCTCTTTGCTTGTTTTCCCCCATTCTCTCATGTCATATTTTATTCTCCTCCTTTATATTTTTCTCCCCCTTTTTGAAACTTATATCAATGGGCTATACACTTATTTTGTGTTTGCCCAAAAAAGATTTATGGACATCCAATATCATCTTAAGAGTTGCATCCTAGTTCTCACATGCTATATCCAATGACTTCATTTGGATTGCTAGCTTGGTAGCAAGGTGGACTAGACCATCTAAGGTAGAAAGATTTGGGTCTTTCTTCATTAAGGTTTTTGCATAACCTAGCTCCTTGTGCAAAATTTCCATATGAGGGGTGAGAGTTTCCTAGATGCTAGTTAATTTGGCCCTTATGTTGGTGTCATCTGCTATTAATATAGCTAACTAACTTTGTATTCGAAGCAATGTCCTGAAATACTTCTCATTTTGAGTTGGATTCATTGGTAGTTTTGCACCCGATGCAACAATTTGGCTCTCTAAACTTAGAATGTGACTTCTAGTTTCTTGGATGAAGAGTGAGGGATTGCACAATTTAGTGTACATGAGAATATGTTCTCAAGTGCCTTCTTCACATCCTCGACCTTAGTTTCCAATGCAACTTGTGTTAGTGCTATATCACCTGATATTTTCTCATTGACTTTGCTTTGAAACTTCTTTTTTGAACATTCTAAAAATTTAGCATTAGTATCGAGGTCTTCATTATTGACCTTCTCCACTATGTTTGTCAGTTGTTCCATTAGTGGCTTGGTCTCATCAAGAGTTGGCAGACTAAATGCATCTAAAAATATGTCTTTAATATCTTGTAGTGTCTGCTTCTGCCTGTGCTCCCTTCTAAGAATTTCTTGATGCTTTTTCCTTGCTAGGGCCTGTTGCAATATGCTCATTTGTTCTATAGTCATATTAACATAATCATACTTGGGAAAAATAATCTCTTCAATCAAGGCTCACATCTCCATATTGAATTACTTGTTCAGCCTTTGATGAACTTGGGCTTGGCACTAAGATTTGCAATGGAGTAGTATCTGTGATCGACTTCTGAAGAGTATGACTTGATGGAGTGCCAGGTACTAATAAGGTTACCAAGGCTTGGATGGTAGTTTTCTCCTTCAATTGTGGTGTCATCTCACTCTCTTCAAGCTTGTCCTATTTTGCCACAATGACTTGACTTGCACCTTGTCCTTGTGTTGTAGGTGTAGATAAGTCTATCTAGCCTATTTCTTGTTATTCTATAGTAGCAACTTGTGTTTCCACTATGCTATTCTCTATAGTATTAATCTTGGAAATTGTATCAACCTTGTTAGATGTATCTTCTGGCATTTGGACCAAAGGTTGTACATTTGTGAGTAGATGGATGATAGAAGGTGGTTCTTGTGGATTCACCTTTTCCCTTGCAACATCAGTCACTAACTTTTGTAGCTCATCCACACTGACCAAAACAAGATTATCAAAAAGTTTATCTTGCAATGTAGATTTCTCTAATATATTATTCAAATTATCTTTAGTAAGAGGATTGATGTTCTAAGCTAATAGATCATAAACATCCTTGACAGTTGTTGTTTTAGTAGTGTCACTTGTGACATGTAGAGGATTGACACTCGATAATTGTGTGTCTTAAACACTCTATTCTTCTAGCTACTCTGGCTTAGATGTTTCCTTGTCATCTACTTTCATTTCTATTAGTCCTCCAATAGTGTTACATTTTTCATTATCTTCTTCATCATTCTTCACTTGAATGGGTGCTTTTTCTCCTTCCTTAACTATAGTCAACCCATAAGTGAGCTTCCACATCTGTGTGGACTTCTTAACAACATCCTCAATATTGTTTTACAAGATGCTAAAGGCTCTATATCTAGGTGTGAACATCACTACACATTTCTTTATAGCCTTAGCAATTTGTGCCTTAGTTAGTTCAGGCATCACTTGGGCTAGAGATGTTTCTCTAATTTGTTTCTCCAAGTCTAGACAATAGTACCATTTCTACTCAACCCTATCATATAGACTCTTTGGCATTGAGTTGGAAAGTTCTAGTGGAGTTGTCTTGAATTTTTCCATCATGGTATATATGACCTCCTCCACTTGATTTTTCTCTACTTTACCCAAATTATCAAAATCTACATGTGTAAATCTTGAGAGGTCTACACTATTCTTAGCATTTTTACATAAATTTTCAAGATCTAAAAGAGGATTATGACTCACCACCTTAAATTTTCTATTTTCATCTGACTCTATTTTCTCCTCATCAGAATCTGCTTGTGCAACATATTTTCTTCTCGGTCTCTTATGCTCTTGACCTCCTTGTTCTGCTTGTTTTGTCTTTTCCTATGCTTTTTGGGTTGTTGCACATGTACTAGCTCTTGTAGTAGGTGCAGTAGGCTTGGGTTGACTAAACTTAGCTACCTTTTTAACTTTAGTCACTGGTTGAGCCTTAGCCTTCATCTTCTTTGGCTTGACACAAGTAGGTGCTTCCTTAGCTTCTTCTCCCTCGACACCTTCATTATCCTCCTCTTCTTGGTCTTGTCCCATACCTTGAGTTAATGCAAGTGGTGCTTGTTCTTGGGTTTCTTCTTCCTCCTTAGCACCCTCTCCAAACTTAGCTTTTAGTTTCTTCACTATCTTCTCCTTTTTCTTCATGGCAAAGGTACTCTTCTATTCCATGGTAATTTTGGACTTTACCATCTCATAATTTCCAAATACCTTTGTAGTTTTATGTACCTATTCTTCTAGTAAATTTGTAATGGCTATAGAGGCCTCGTCCACATTTATTTCATAACCTAATGGTCTCAATCATCTCACCCTTGGTGTAGCAGCTTGTACAAATGTATAATCAACATCCATAAGAAAACATACATCATCATAGTGTTTCTCAACTAAGGATACTAGTATTCTTAATCTTTCCTTTATTGACTTCTTGAAGTCTTCAAAATAACTTGTCGTCAAAGATTCAAAATTCTCTCCTAATTGCTAAGTGTACTCACAATTATGTACTACTACTAATCTATTGGTTTTTCATCCCACAGTGCGAAATGAGGGGAATGTGTTTTGCACATAAAAGAATATAGAAATCAATATAGAACCAAATTTTCATTGTGCACTCTTTGTCTTTCTGATTGCTCCAAGGTTCTCCATCAATTGTTGCAATTGTAGCTCTGCTAGATCATATGTGTGATCTTTCTTTACAATTTTGTATCCCACATCTACACCTATATATGGCACACTAGTTAATCTACTAGATTGATAGAACTTGTGTGATATAACCCTTATAGCAAAGTTTATCAGATGATCAATGATTGTGTCAATTTCCATGCCTCTCTTGTTCTAGATAGCTCCTATATTTTTGTCAATCACTTCCTTCGAATCACTTCTCAATGTCTTGGGCTAATCTAGGGGTGGGTAACCAATAACCCTATGGATTATTCTCTTAGTAATTTTGATAGGTCCATTTTCTAGCCATAATGAACCATCATGGATTCAGCTAAGCACTATCTTAATCCACTTTGTCTTGAATACATTCAAAAAATCTAGGGCTCATGTTAATCCCTTCCTCTCAATGATTTTGAACTCTTCCTTCAAAAAAAATTATCACAGAGTTTTTTGTATGCTTCCCTAATCTCCATATCAGCAATTCTACCAATTTTATAGTTATAGCATTTTCTTACATCTTGTACCATTATCACATTTGATTGAATCAATGACAATGCACCAGAAGGGTCTTGTTTGTATGAAATATCAAGAATAGCTTTGAAAATGGGTTGCTTGACCTCATTACTCACTAAATAAACATTCAAAACTTCCTTTCCTTCTACATTCTTTGAACTAGATTCCATAATGTGAAACTAGGGGTTATAAAATTTAAACTACGTAGCTCGACACTTGATAAATACCTTATGAAATTTGATGAACTTGTGTAGAATCACTACTAAAATCTTCTACAAATACTTTGAATGGATTTCTAGATCACCTTTTTCTCTACTCACTCTTTCTTGAATTTGAAATGATGAAAAATGAGTGAAAATTGATCAAATACCCTTTGGAAACCCTGCAAGTAATGCTTGAGTGCTTACACAGCTGTAAGCTTGACATCAACCAATTTTAGACTCACTTGACATCCATTAACATTTCAATCACTCAGAAACCACTACAAGCTTGACATCAACTAGCCAGTTTGTAAGCTCAACATCTTCTAGCATTTTGGTTGACACACATAGAAAATTTAGCATGCTTGGCAACAACATGAAAAACTTAAAGATTTATCTTGAATTCCTAACAATATTTTGCATCCTTATTGTTGTTTTCCTATTTGATGACCACATGGGTTTTAATCTACATTCAAAAGCTCTATGTCCATTCTTCTGATAGTTGTAACAATATCCTTCAAATCTTTGTGTATGCATGGTCTTGGTTCTGCATCCATGTACCTAATGACCTTGCTTGTTGCACTTATGGAAGTATACCATGTTCTTAAGCTTGACACTCTGATTTGTAGTCTTACTCCTACACACATTAGTAGTATGTCCTTTCTTACCATAATTATGACATGTAGGTTTGGAGTTCTTACCTTTGTTGTTCCTTTCTTTTGCACTTTTAGATGAATCTCCTTCAAAGATTGTGTATCCTAGTCCAAATGTATCATTATTGGATCTAGGGGATCTTAATAGTTGCTCAAAATATTTGATGGCTTCATTTGGCTTGTTGAAACTTTTAGCCAATTCATTTTCTCTCTTTAGGTCATTCTACAAATTTTCATTTTGCAACTTCAATGTAGTTATCTCAATGTCCTTGAAATTTAATTCATAGTTGGCATACATCATTTCACTTAGAGTATCCGATTGCATGTTGGAAATCTTGGTTAGTTCTGATGATTTTTCTTCCAGTCTGTTGGCCAAAACTCTTTTATCTTCTTCAATCATGGCTTTCTTCTTTGTTTAGTCACCTCACATAGTAGTATAGCTTGTGATTCTTGCTCTAACTTGAGATTTCTGATTTCGTCAGCTTGGGCTCTATTATTTTCCATTAGATCTACAACTACTACATCAAATTCATTGGAGTTTCCATCTACAAATAGCTTATTAGTGTCTATCTCTTTGTATTGTGTGACATTCTCTACAATAACAATTTCCTTCCTTCTCTTCAAATAATTATTTAGATCTTTTCTTGCTTGATCCAGTCATTGTAGAATGAGTTGTATTTCAATTATTTGATTCTCAATAGTCTTTCTTAGCTGGTAGACTTCCATTTCAAGATCTTTCCTCAAAGCTGCAAAGCTTCTCTATTAGAGAACAAAGCTCTGATACCAATTGTTGGAATTACAATAGGGAAGGTAAACTTCTGAGGGGGAGGGTGAATCAATAGTATAAAAATTGGACCCATAAAACTTTCACCACACATCCATATCATACATTCAATGAGTAAAATAAAATAAAATGTAAAGAATATACATCTAAAACATGTAAACACATAAGTAATCATACACATATGACACCAAATATGATTACCTAGAAACCCTCCAATGAGAAGGTAAAACTGGGGTGGGGATGACACCCACAAATCTTCACTACTATAGTAATAAAGTGTATCCAATGAAGGTTACAATGTTTTGACCATGAAACATGATCTACCTTGTGAAAGATCTATCATGTTAAAGGCTTACAAAATTTGTAAGGTCTCACCTTGTTAGAGGATTTCAACACCCTATTAGAAGTGTTCCTTGCAAAAGGACTTTAACTTACAACTAAGTAAGCACCTTGCTAGAGGATTTAATATAGCTTGTTAGGACTATTCTTTTAAGAGATTTTGACTAGAATTACCTATTAGAATGTCTTAGATTTCATCCTATGGTTAGCACTTGCTTGCATGATAAAAAACCACATCTAAACTGAAGTCTTCTTGATCCTTCTTGATTAGATGTCTCTTTTGTGTATCTTTTTCCTTTCCTTTGTTCTACTCTAACTGATTCTGCAATGTTATTTCACTTCATAACTTTTAAGCCACCACGAATGCTCTCTTTGTGCATGCAAATTTCTCTCTTTGCTCCTTCAATTCCTTACACACTCGCTAGAGAGTTTAGGGTTTTTCTTCCTTAAGAAGACTTTGGTGACTTAGGATTAGGTATGAATCTATGACTAAGATTCATCCATTTTTTCACTTAATCCTTCCCATTTTTTGATTTCTTGTATGTAATTGCATAGGGAATCCAACTAGAGATTTGTCCTTATCTCCAAAATATTGAAATTCAATCATAAGTCAGCTCAAAAATGTTTTACATAGTTGTTTCTGCCTTTAAAAACAAATATCTCTCTACCATGACTCAGCAACTATATTGTTGGGCATCCATTATTTACTCAACTCCTGTGTCACTTGGCATATACTATCTACTCAACACTTGAGTAAATCGACACATGGGTGGCTTGGTACTCACTATGACTTGGCATGGTCTAATATATACATGTTGTGCTCAGCATGTACTACTAGTTTGGCATGAACTAAGTAAATAACTTAAGTGTGTTAACACTCACTTGTCAAAACCAATTTGAGATCAAGAATAATAAAGATATATCATATCAAAGATTGGAAGGAGGAGAGCCATAATCAGCATTGTAAGTGCAGACTGAAGGATCATGCACTAAATCAATTTTGGCAGATTGATTCAAGGTAAATCTCTTAATAGAGTGGTCTTAACAGGCCTTTGTAAATCTCTTAACAAAGTCCTTACTTCATTGTAAGTGTTAAATCCTTTAATCAAGGTAGACCTAATGTTCTTTGTAAAACTCTTAAAATGTAGACCCCTCATAGGGTAGATCATCAGAAGTGATCAAATTTGTAGTCCTAATAGACTAACTTTGTTACTATAGTGGTGAAGATTTGTAGGTGTTATCCCCACCCTAGTTTTACCTTCACCTTGGAGGGTTTCTAGGTAACCAAATATTTTGTGTTATGTGTTTACATTTCATGAATGTGATACATACTTAGATTTATTTCAGCATTTGATATTTCAAGTTATGTTATACATAATCGAGGTATGAAATGGTTAATATGGTGAATACATTCAAGTTGTTTAAATTTTTATAGATCTTGATTCACCCTTCTCTCCTCTCAATATATCTCAGTTTCCCAATAAGGTTCCAACAATTTCATGCATTATTTTTATTTCTTATTTGTATGCATTTGTGTTCATTTGTTGCTTCTAGTTTTACATCTTATGTCCATCATAATATCATGGAAACCTTCATCATTTATATGATGGTGTACCAACACTACTGAGTCCTTGGATCATTATACTAGCTAAAAAAAAATGTTTTTGTGTAAGTACATATGTACATGGTGCATTATCATCATAATCACTTATTTCATTATACATATCACTATATTATACATCAGATTAAATTTCATTCCTTTCTAATGATATTACTATGATAACATGTACCCATCATCCATCCTCTTCATTCATATATCCAATGTCATATTTTTCATCATATCACTTCAATAGTTCATCGTCTCACCTAGGTAGATTAATATCATCTATTTATCTTAGTAACATCAATCAATATGCCACATCCTAATCCACCATCTAGTCTATGCATGGCATTACATCATCCCTAACATTATTTCTCTCAAGTCACTTTGTACTTATGATGACATATCTTTCTCTCACCACCTTTTTGTTTTTAAGAGACATACTAGGCTCCATTTCACCAAAAAACTCTCTTAAGAGGGCATCACTTCCACCATCATTCCTAAGCTACCAAAAAAATTTTCTATCAAACTTTTATTCCATTCCACTCTAATTTTAATATTTTCTGACATAATGTAAATTAATCACATTGTATAAAAAGGGGGAAACATATAAACTCTTTAATGTCCCTATGCATTACCGATCAAATCCATCACCTACATCTAGTCATTGTCACATATTTCATTTCATTACTTGGTCTACATCCCCTTTACCTAAGGTTCACATTTAATTAGGTACTTCATGTTTTATTTAATCAAATACCTTTTCACCTCCTCCAAATGAAAAAACCAAATATCTAATCATTTCCTCTCTTATCGACCTTACAAATGTGGCTAAAATTATCATATGTTAATTATTTAATTTATGTATATTTCCTCAATATAATTTGTGAATAATGAATACATGAGAACATATGTGCTCATTTTTGGTGATAGGCATGTCAATTCTATCACTATTATTAGTATGCGTATTTAAAGGAAAACTATTAATTCAAATTGTTATGATGCTTATCATGGGTGGAAAATGTTAATTGTAGAATTGTTGAAAATTTTGTCAAATGTTGTCATAAAAAGTTACAAAGTTGATATGATTTTATTTTTCCCAATACACAATTTCTCTAATATCACACTTGAAAGACAATGGTATGGATATGTTGGACATGGAGTTCAAAAAATCATTATGAATTATGATTAGTTGGATTGGACTTTTTTTGGCCCCATATTCATTTTCTTTAGCTCTCTACCTTGAGTAGAGGCTTGTATATTTTCCATATTCCCAAAACCCAAAATCTATGTTTTTTTTTTCAAATACACTTTCATTATAACATTTATTTAACTAGGTATTGATTGTTCTTAACTTACAACTTAATCCTTCATTTTCATAGAGATATCAACTTCTTTGCCTAGCAATTTTCAAATTAGCTAAATGTAAAAAATACTATTATATCCTCACTCAAAGCATTGAAAAACTTGATTGAAAGTAAAATGGTTGATGCAAGATTATAGAAAGGTTTTGTGATCCATATCTTAGTGCAAATCTATGGATGGTAACAAATCAACTTTTTTTTAGATGATCAAATTACCCACTCCTTTGAGAGTATACACACCAATATACACACTAGTATGTAGACCAATAATTGGTATTAGAGTTGAGGTCCTCTGAAGATATAGGTTTAACCACTCAAGGAAAAGGTCAAAATGATGAAGAGGGAAGCACCAAAGTTTATGAAGGAAAATTATGCCCATGTTCTAGAAAGTTTAATTTGCATCTAAGAACCTTGGAAGATGTATACTTGAAGCATGTTAGGATGAAGTACATCCAAGCTGCACCACCATTGGATGTAGATCAAACAAAAGAGAAGGAAATCTATGTTTCTACCATGAAGATAGTGGAGTATGTTGATGTAGAAGACCTTGAAATAACATATGAAATATGGGAAAACTTGAAAACTATCTATGGAGGAGAAAATCATCCATAAGGCAAAGTCTAATAGCCTGAGAGGGAAATATGAAAACATGAGGATTCAAGAAGGAGAAAATATTTAGTATAGAAAAAGGATAAATGATGTAGTGGTTGGCATAAGAAGAGTTGGATGCAAACTAGAAGAGGATGATGCAGTGAGAAAAATATTGAGGACTCTACAACCTTAGTATGTTATAAAGGTTTTAAGCATTTAGGATCTAAGATTACTGAAGAAAGGTAAAGTTTCACTTGATTCCTTGATTGGAAAGTTAACTACATGTAAACTAAATAACTATGACAATAGTATTAGAAAGGAGAGGCTCATTCAAAGCCTCTATTACACTTGTTTCACTCAAGAAGGAAAAAGAAGTGGAGAGAAATTTTAGATATAGAAAAGATCTTAAAACTCTATTTCTTGATTAAGCCATATAAGAAGAGATGGAGGGTCTATTGGAAAGAATATTTCCTTGAGAGAAAGGAAATTATAAAAATAAACTTTATTTTAAGTGATTTAACTGGAGAAAAATAGGATATATAGCTGCCAAATGTCTTGAGCTAGACAAATGGGAAAAGAACAAGAAGTGGAAAAACTTCAAAAAAAAGGGAAAGAAGCATTACTATCTTGCAAAAGGTGTGAGTGATAAGGAATAAACCTATTCTAATTATGATGAGGAGGAGATAGATTTTGTGACAATAAAGGAAGAATGAGTAGAAAGAGCTATAATATTGAGCATCAACCATAATAAAAATTGGATCATAGACAGTGGTTGCTCTCACTACATGACTAGTGACTAGATAAAGTTCCATGAAGTAGAGGTAGAATGATAAGATTAATAAATGATGCTCCCTATGTAGTAATAGGTAAGGGTTTCATATCCATAAAGTATTCCACTAAATGGGAAGATGTGTATCTAGTAGAAGGATTAAAATACAACTTGTTGATCATAGCTCAACTAAGTAATAAGAATTATAGGTTTGAGATTGACAAAGGGTCTTGCAAGATTCTAGAAAAAAATAGATAAATTGTTGGCTACATGAGAGCAAAGCAATGGTAATTTTTTTAAAACCTTAATTCTACCATAAATAGTTATTTTGTAGCTAAGTCTAAAAGTAGTTGTTTGTGGCACAAGAGGCCATTCCATGTAAACTTAAAAAATATTATTAAGGTAGGAAGAAATAAGTGTGTGTGAATCTTGTTTTGGTCTCACAACACACGCCCTATTCCTGACTCAGGAATGGGGGCCCCCTACTTTTTTCAAAACTCTTGAATTCATGGTTCGAGATTTGAGAGAAGTATTTTAAAAGTTGAAAGCGTCAGAGTCATAAAAATTAAAAAATTAAAAAATTAGAAAAAAAAAAAAAAAGACAATACAAAAAAAAATCAAAAAATTGGAAAAGTATAAAAAATTATAAAATTAAAAAAAAAAAAAATCGTGTGCACAAGTGCACATGCTGAGGCGTGTCACAGACCCAACCTGATGCATGAGGGTTATAAATCCCTCCCCCCCATATATCTTTTTACCTTTTCTTTTGCATTGCCATCTCACTCAACGAAGTTGAGCTTGGTGAGTATAATGTTTTCACTTTGTGCATTGCACCTAAATTTTTTGCCCTAGCCACGACAACACTCAACATCACAAAGAGCCACTGCATGATCCACATGACAAGTTTCTACATGGCCTATGTGCCCAAACATTGCCATGTCGAAGCGGGCTCCTCAGCCCCCCCCACCCCGCGCACTGTGCCTAGACTGCGGCGCTATGTGGAAGCGCTTCATGCATTAAGTCACCGCGCAAATCGAACCTTGGCACTGCGTGCCCAGCCTTTCATGCCGTGCCCCCAACCTTGGCACCACATCAAAACCTAACTGCTCCTTCTATGCATTTTGTCCTGCGCACTCGCGTGCCATGCCCGCTCGCCACTCACACATTTGCACTTCCACCCATGCATTTTTTTCCATCTTTCTTTATATATATATATATATATATATATATATATATATATATAATTCTATGAAAAAAGAAAATAAAATAAAAAATAAATAAAATGTCCAAATTGGGCCTTTTCTTTCTTTTGCTTATTTAAATGTACAATTTTTTTTTTCATTTTGTCTTTGGACTAATAAATGTTTTTTCTCACAATGTGCAAGTGATCAAATGGTGTCCACATTCGATGTAGCACCCAAACCCATAGTTTTCAAATTCCAAGGTGTACCTTATAAGTCAAGATTCTATAATGACCACGTAGAAATTTGAGATACTGACCTGAGAACACAGATCTAGGAGAATTCCTAAGAATCTGCAACAAACCCATTGAGAGATCAGCCTTGGTATCCACATTGATCCATCCCAGATTGGTAAATGTAGCATCTCACCCCATGGTAGTGCAATTAACTAAACTAATCATGGCCTTTTCACAACATTTTGTTCTTGAAGAGAGAATTGTCAAGAGTGTCACTAGAAAGGTGGTTTTGGATCTATGACCTGACACAATTGAAAGGGTCTCCATCTTTTGAGAGGAGACCAATTAATTTGGCTCTCATATGAAGCAGCTGAGAGATGGTATAGGGAACACCAGTAGGAGGCAATTGATATCATACAATCTTCATACCTCATTGAGAAGCCTCCTTAGGGAAGGATAATGGGAAAAGTGGATATGACTTAGGGATATATGAAGGAAGACATTGGATACTCTATCATTCTCCTAAGTAGAGTCATGGGCTTACCTGCAGCAGGTCACTTGAGCACCTTCATGGTCAACTTCATTGAGACCATCAGACAAGTGAAGATACCACTAGATTGGGCCACCACACTAAGTGAAAAATTTTGTGAGTAGTTGAGGATAGTAAAGGACAAGAAGAAGTTTTACATGACTTACTACATGGTATACTTGCTTGCAGTAAGGGCAATAGACTATCCCAATTTGTACAGAAGAAGCAGTATGCAGGATCCCAATGCTTGGCCATATATAGTCTAGCCTCAGCTGGTGAAGAAGAAAATCTCAGCATAGAGCAAGAAGTACACAATCATGAATGATGTGTTCATCTTTGAAATCATTCAATTCATTGAGGGAGACTATGGGAAGAGGTTATGTGATGAAGCCAAAGTGCAAGTTATAGCTCTCGGGGCCTACTTCATCTAGTTCAAGACATTTACATATCTGCGTGTAGCTAGTGACTCTATCAATCCTAAGAAGCTCCTGAGATACCCAAGTGACAAACTGGTGTTGGTGGAGATATCCCAAAAAATTGAGTCAGCCTATGAGAAGATAAAGAGGCAATGAAGACCTGGCTAGGCATGGCCATTAGTCATTGGACCATATCAGGTGAAGAGGAAACAGGATATTCCATCCTTCGAATGGGAGTGGGAGAACTATCCCCTAGAGGAATACAACTCTCCTAGGCCCAATTTTGATAATGTCGAGAGGGTGAAGAGTCTAGAAGGAAAGAACTTCCTTCATGAGTATTCTATTGAAGATTACTAGATGAACGCAAAAAATGACTACGATGTCCGCATTAGGGACTATTGTAGGATGACTTTGCATTTAGTAAAAAAGGCTCTCCGGTTGAACATCCCAGAGGAGATAAGGCAACAAGATTTGAAGGAGTTACTGGACCCCCTATTCAATGCTGACAAAATTGTGAAAGACCCATTATGAATGCTGAGGTTGACAGGGAGGAGGCTAATGATATTAATCATCGAGGGAGGCATGTCATCAGAATGACAAAGGATTAGATCAAGAAACATTTTCCACTTGATCCAATTCTTGACATAGTGATCTTCCATGCACATGCTCACCTAGAAAGAGGTAGAGGAAAGAAAGTAACAATTCCTACCTTCGTAGGTCAGTCTCCTATCAGGCTAGAAATGGTATATTAGCTTAATCGCCTGGTTGGATATTATCACCCTCCTAAAAGGAAAGGAAAGAACAAAAGAAAGACGACCTCCCCTCAAAGGATTCCCCAGTAGCAGGAACAGAGTCCACAAGGGTCCCAAGATACTAGAGCTACCCAAGTCCAGGATGAACCATAATTGCCTCCTATTTTGTCTAGCCGACCAGAAGAGGGAGAGATTCCACAAGTCTCCGTTCCTCCTATGCAAGATGAGCTAGCTTCTCCTTCTACTTCCAAAAAACATAAGAAAAGAATTAAGATTCAAATGAAGAAGAGGCAAAGGATTAGTAGAAGATATGTGCCTAATCCATCTATTCCTAAAAGCATTCCAAAATGAGATGAAGAGGAGGAAGAAATAGACCCAGAAGAGGAACAAGTGCCCCTATAAGGAAGAACTTAGCTAGCTAGAGCCACAGAGTTGCAAAGGAGAAAGAGTTCCATAGGTCTCTCACCATCCGCTCAAGCAGAAACCTTAGAGCTCTCTTCTTTGAAAGATGAAGTATAGTAGTGGGTGGATGAGAAAAGTGAAGAGGGCGATGATGTTTTCTCAATGTCCGATTCTAATTTCATGCCTGTAGGTATAGAGTTGATCAGGGATAAGATTAGGGACACCCCTATAGGTGAATCTCAATAGGAAGACTAGACGCAAATGTCACCAGATACATAGGGTCTTGATCTTACTCCTCCATCTCCACCACGAGTTACAATGGTAGAATAGGGCTCGATGACTCCTCCACCTTAGAGTTTAGAGGAAAAGAAGGTTCAGAAGAAGTCATCATCAAAGGAGAGACCAAAACAAATGGCAACCGATGAAGTGTCAGAGGGATAAATGGTTGAATATTCTCAACCACTTTCCCAAGACATTGAGGTTTAGGTTACAGGGTCTACTAAGACTAAGGCTATAGAAGGGAAGCCCTCCCAATAGGATACAACTCCCAACAGGAGCGACAAAGGGAAGGAGGGCATAGAACATACTCCTTCATCATCAAGAGTCAGGTACTTAGTAGGACACATCCCTAGATGGATCTAAAAGGAAATAATGAGGAGTACCAAGCCTCAATTCTACGCTTTAGATGAAGACATTTGTGATATTGTAGAGATCCTAAATAAACTTGAGTCTCCATGACATGAGGCAACTCCATTGGCATTTGTCACTAGCATAAGGAACCAAGACTTATTTGCACAAGTGGCTTTCCCTCTTGAAGGCATAGATGCAGAAGGCCTTAGACTCGAGGATTATGAATTAAAGGATGTTATGTTGGGAAGACCTACATGGAATTCAGCTCAACAAATGATGACTATGGGAGTCAAAGAGGTTCTTAAGCACATGGAGCAAGATGAGATTGAACTCCAAGCACTTTGAAGGTAGGTTGAGATCCTAAAAGGATATCTAGTCAAAGTTTTTGGTCCTTTTAATCCTAAGCACCTTGAGAAAACTCTAAATACCATACTTACAGAAGGGGGAGGTGTAACACTTGACCCATTTTGAAAGGCTTGTCAGGAGTGGTGAGAAAGTTTTGAGGGGAAAGGCATTACAATTATCATAGGGAATTTGAAGTTATTGCATGCTACGCAAGACAATGTGAATAAAATCGTAGCAATTTTGAAGTAGGACTTTAGTATTGTGGATGAGATATGTGCCTGGAGTAAGGATTTGCAGACTCTACAAGCCATAAAGGGCCAGAGATACTAGGTATTGATAGATGTATATATTAGAGAAGAATTAGACATCACTGATTATTAGATAAAGAAAATAGTAGATAGCAATAAAGTAATGGAGACATTACACATGGAGATTCATCAGCTCAAGGATCAAGCCCGAGAGAAAATTTTGGAAGCAGAGAGACATTATAGTGATGCATGCTTGGATATTTTTGAAGATGAGGAGTGAGAAAAGTTGTTACTTGTAGAGATAGTAGTGGAAAATTTTAGGAAGATTTTTGTGGAGGTTGTTGATAATGAGGACATCTGAAAAGCCTTCAGGACAGAAGAAGCCTTGTTAGAATTGGATAACAAACTCAAGGATTTTGCTAATACCCAGATTGAGGTAGACAATTATAGACAAAAGGTAAAAGAAAAGTATGAGGCTTTAGATCTTTTAGATGCGGCTAAAATTGCTGAGAGTTTAGAGAAGTTCAAGGGCAAACATCCAAACATAGCCTTGGGATGAAGAAGAACAAAACTCACTAAAATTTTGAGATTTTAACCTTGTTAAGGTCCACATCTTTGTAGCTCTATAGGAGTGCAAGTCCATAGGTATGCAGGTCCACAGCTTCACAATTTAGAGGTGCACTAACAATTAATTGCTTGTTCCAAAAATAGCACTTTCCATGCATTGGGAATGCATTCTAACTGTAGTTTAACTTTGACACACACCTAGTAAAGGACCAACTTCTATTTTTGGCACCTCCAGACACTCCTACTTCAACTGAAGCCTTCCTCCTACTTTCTCTCTCATTTTTTTTTTTTTTTGACATGTAAAGGGCTCATGATCCAATTAATGAATAAAATATGGATGGAGTCCCTCTAAGAACTAGATTAATTGTTTGTCTATATATATTTAATTTGTTTTAATGTTTTAAAATCATTTTATTGCATGAAGATATCTCACTCTCAACACAAATTGAGGAGGCAAATTCTTATAAATACCCCACTATAATATGTAACAAGGAGTACTTTTATTATGCAATAAAATTATGCTTTTGGTGCTCGCATTTGGAGTGTAGTGATTCTTGCCTGAATGTGTCATTATTTTATGAATTTTTTTTATGAGATTATGATTGAGCCAAAGGTTTATTGCATTTCTTCTAGTTGTATGATCTTTTAGTTTTGGTGTTTGCTATAGATTTACAAATTCCACTAATGTAATGAGCTCGAGAAGAAATCATCAAATTGTGCCTGCATAGCCTTTTGTCTCGTATAAGCGCACTTTCCACAACCTTGCAATTTGATAAAAGGTGAAATATCATATGATTGTTAAAGTTTCTCAACAATGATTGTATCAGTGGATTCTAGGATGTGCCGCTCCTATTTTCATTGGTTTCCTACCAATTTCTTCAAAAGTTTAACTCACAGTGTGTTGTTTTCTATAGCTTACATCCATTAGGCTTTCAATTTCATGTTATTTTCTTTCAGTTTCGTTAGTCATTTTGCTAACCCCTTGTTAGAATAAGAACTCATTTTAGTTGCATTGTTAGAATTGCATTCATCAAAAAAATAGAAAATACAAAAAATATTGTTCTTTACTGTGTTATTTTGAGATAGGGAATAGATTTCACTCCATTCTGAGATCATAATAGAACTAGTAAAGGCCTCCTCATGAACAATCACATTTATCTTCAACTGGGTAGGTTTTGGTACATCGCAAGACAAATACTAAACCTTTGAGTTGATTCCAAAAGATTAGCTTTTCAAGTGAGGAATTGCACAATGGATTCCTATCATTGACCTAGTGCAAAATGACCGCCCAATAGAAGTGGCACTAGAAGGAGGGCCCCTTTAAACTCCCATAAAGGAATAAAATTTGTCAAAGTTTTGGAATTTTTACACTTCTACAATAATCTGCGCTTCACTCAAGTTTAGGACATTTTTTGAGTTTATTGAGAAATTTAGGTCCGTGGCTCTACAACTTCACAAGTACATAGGTCCATATATCTATAGGTACATAGGTCTATAGATCTACAACTTCGTAGGTGTGTAGGTGTGCAAAACTCTATGGTGCACAAAATTCAAAGAGGTGAGAAAGTGTACTTCTGCAAAGGTGTGCTTTTTCCCAAGATTGATGCAAGCTGGAGGATATTGATCCAAAATCCACATTTTAGTGAGCATTAAGGTCTATGCAAGGTGCACAAGAGTTTCTTGAGCTGACCCACTTCCACAAAACATGTAGTGACAAGGGAACATCTCGAATTCAACCACTTCCATTCGAACTTTCATCATCTTCTTCAACCCCACCTCCACTCCAACCACTTGGTGGAACACCACATATTCCAATAGCTACTCCTCAACAACCAACATTAGGTCTGCCAAACCCTCCAATGGCCTTTTTTGCAAATTCCATAGAATTACTAATAAACTTGAGAGGTGTACTCCATGACCTGTCTAAGAACCCCAAGAAGTTTTGCCCCAGATTCATCTATGGTGAGACTCAAACTACTGAAGATCATGTTAAGGTATTCAAAGAAATTTGCAACTGCAAGTAGGTTGCTAATGAGGATGTGGTTCTTTGCATATTTCCCTACTCTTTGGGGGAAACTGCCTTCAATTGGTACATTAATTTTCCATCAAGATGCATTGGAGATTGGGACATATTCAAAAAATTGTTCTTGGAACAATTCAAAACATTCATCAATCTAGCTATGATACATCAACAATTCATATCAATCAAAAGGGACCCAACTGAGACAGCTTCTCACTTCAACCATTGCTTTCACATGGCCTATTGCAAGTTGGAAATGCCATCCACTATACTTGTTGAATCCACTATTTAGATTTATCTGAATGCTATGGACCATCTTACTACAATTTTTCTCAGAAGACTTCCTATAGAAAATATTGACACATTGGATAAAGTCTTCGTAGAGGCAATCATGTTTATGAAGCAAGCCAATCCTAATGGAGGAGGAATGATGCTTCCGTTGCAAGCTATCACTACAATACCAACATACACCATGGGAGCACCCATGATGCCTAGCCAGATCATACCTATGAATCCAATTCCATTATAGTAGGAACTCGCTCCACAAAATCATGTGATAACATATCTAGGGTATGACCATCCAAAAATAGCTTTCTTTGAATAGAAGGCCATAGTTCCTGTGGAAATAGACAATAACCTTATTTTAGAAGTTGGTCAAATGAAGAAGACTTTGTCACAAATGAACAATAAATTGACACATCTTAGATTGTCACAAGGAAAAAATAAAAATGTCCAAAGAAACAATGTTGGCCCCTACAACAATAATTTTGGTTAGAATTACAATAGGAGCTTCAATAGGAATAATAACATCAACAATGGAGGAAACAACTTCAATCCTCCTGATCACAATAATGGCTTCCAAATGCAAAAAAAACAATTGAATACCTATCCAAATAATGGAAGCATTCCTACTGATAACAACAACAACATCCAATATGCTGATATTAATCAGTATGATGATAGCCAAAATGTGCTCAACAATGATGGTTCTTACTATAATGGCAATCGGGAGATGAATCAAAATTCATAGGTAAATGACAATCCTCCTTCTATACAATTCAATGCTATGCTATTGGAATCTTATGATTCTACATAGAATACACAAGTGAACAACCATTAAGTGAGGAATTCTCCTTCCCATTTAGCCAATTACTAGACCTTCAACATGATGAGATGTTTGCTTTTTGCAATGACAATCAAAATATGTATAATCTAAGAAATGGAAAGGAACTTTTGATAGAGGGGATTCCTCTAGATTTACAACCAACTCCACCTGATCCAAGAGTGAGTAACAATCCACCACTAGTAAGACTAGTATATGGAGGATGGTAGAATCAGAATCAAATGAATGTACCATCTAGACTAAAGAATCCCGCTTGGTCCATTGAAAAATAGAATGTGGTAGAGGATTTGAAAAGGACTAAGGCCAATATGTCCATGTTTGACATGTTACAAATTTTCCACAACAAAGAGAAGCTCTTATGAAGACATTGGATCATACAAAGGTTTCCCACAATACGAATATTGTTCCTCAAAAGATAGTATCTCAACAAGTGAATGCTATAGAAGCAATGCGCACTATGTTCAAAGACAAAGTTGAGGTACCCCCATTTTTGCTTAGCATCAAGATATATGAGAAGAATCTTCACAATTGCCTCATTAATTCAGGAGCATCATATAACATAATTCCATTATCAATAGCTCAAATGCTAGGAGTTAGTCCTCAACCCTCCAATTGAGTAGTAAAATAGTTGGATAAAATAGAGGTAAAAGTCATTGGTGTATTGAAAGATTTGCAGATACAGTTGACAGTTGACCCTTAGATTCAAGATGTTATTGACATACATGTTGTTGATATCCCAGAAACATATGGGTTGCTTCTAAGTAGATAATGGATGAAATTTTTGAGAGGATGGTTTTCTACAAAATTCACTCAATTGTGGTTGCCATGGAAAGGATTGAACAATTAAATCAAGATAGATGCTAAGCCCAAATTGAAAATGATGATTACAGATTACAATGCCCCGAATGAGATATCATTCTTATAATTAGGTTTGGGTTCATACAAAGTGATGGTATTGGATATGGTTCCAACCAATACACCTCAAGATTAGAATGAAGAACCTAAGGTGTCAGTACCCAAACGTGAAATCGTGACATAGTTCATAGATAGTATAGTGAGTAATTTACAATTTTTAGGAGAGGAAGCTAATCACAACATCCTTGTCCTTCCAAAAAAAATTTGGTTACGCAAAGTTAGTCACTCTGAGTTTGAATGCTCATCATGTCAAGAAGCAGTAGTGAAGGTACTAACACACAATGGAAAATAAGGATAAAAATACCTCAACAGATGAATTCACAGAAAGAAAAAATTTGGTCAACTCATCCAACCTTGTTGAAAACATTGAAGAGGAAAGAAAAGATCTATATGTGTCATAAAGTGATACCTCATCAAATGGGGGAAGTTTGTCTTCTCCTCCTCCAAGGATGATTAAAGTCCAAAGAAGAAGATGATATGTAAAAGGTAAAGGGTGGACTTCAATATTCATTCATCCTAAACCCAAAGTTGAGGAAATCAAAGAATTGATAGGGGAAATCCAAGATAAACAAGAAAATCATACACTTCCTATATCCACAGATTACAAAGGGGAATCATTGAGTCCTACACAAGGAAAGTTACAATGGATTCCTAAGAAACAATCATTCAAGGTTCTAGTGAAAGAAAAGTTACAAATGAATAAGCATAAAGTCAAAAAACCCAAGGAAAATGCAATTTGGACACTCTTCTTTGATGGTTGTAGGTGCAAGATGGGAGCTAGTACAGGTATTGAATTGGTCAACCTAAAACTTATGTCTTTCTATGTTGGATATCGATTATAGTTTAGATGTACTAACAATGCTGTAGAATATGAGGCATTAATTTGAGGACTTCTCTTTGCACTAGGGAAAGGAGTCACAGCTCTCATAATTGAAGGAGACTCTCAATTTTTTATACGATAATTAAAATCCATATACTCTTGCAACAATAAAAGATTACTTTCTTACAGAAAAGGGTATGGGATATATTGGATGACTTTGAAGCTTTAAACATCAAATCCATTCCAAGAAGAAAGAACATGGTGGCAGATGCTCTTGCCATTTCAGCAAGTGCTTTACAATCGGTTGAAAGAACCAACTTGAAAAAAATTTCAATAGAATTGATTGCTATTCCATCCATTCCTGATAATATCACAAACTTTTAGGTCTTTTAGGATGATCAACATATACTTGAGTTTATCATGTGCAGTTTCTATTTTGAGGGACAAGAGATTGATGATACACCAGATGACAAACTTGAAGATGATGAGCTTGAGGATGAAGACAGGATTCTTAATCTAAAAACCAACACTATTCCAAAAGGAATGGTTGAACTAGAATGTGTCTTTGATCATGACGAATCATCACTCAATAGAAGGGTAACCCAAGAAAAGGGAATCGAAGAATGTGACTCATACAATTTGGGTACTGATGAAGAACCAAGAATGGTATAGATAGGAAAAGTGTGAAACTAGAAGGGAAGACATGCTCAAATTACTCAAAAAGTATAAGGATGTTATTACCTAGAGCTATGAAGAGCTAAAGACTTATGATCCTAAGATTATCACACATGACATCCCACTGAAACTAGACACCAAACCATTCTGACAAAGACAAAGACCGGTAAATCCTATCATAGAACCACTAATCATGAAAGAAGTAAAGAAGCTACTAGATGGTAAGATCATATTTCCTATTTGCCACTCCACATGGGTGTCAAATTTGGTTCCCATGCAAAAGAGGACTAGAGAGATTTGTCTTTGTGTTGACTTTTGTAACTTGACTCTAGCATCTAAGAAAGACAACTATCCTTTGCCCTCACTTGACGGGGTACTACAAATTGTAAAAGGTTCAAAAATGATGTCTTTCCTAGATGGATATTCAAGGTATAATCAAGTGATGGTTGATGAAGAAGATAGGCTAAAGACGACTTTCACGACAAATGGGGAACTTTTTCTTACATAAGAATGCCCTTTGGACTGATTAACACAGGAGCTACATTTCAATGAGTGATGGATGAAGCTTTCAAAAGATTGATTAATAGATGTATAATCATCTACATGGATGACTTGACTATCTTTTCAAAAGATCAAAGTACCCACATTGCTGATCTAAGATAGGTATTCGATAGGTGTCATAAATACAACATATCTCTCAATCCCAAGAAATGTTCATTTGGTGTTACTAAAAGAAAGCTCCTGGGACATGTTATTTCTAAAGCTAGAATCTCCATTGATCTAGATGGAGTTGAATCTATTGTGAAACTAGCTACAGTTAAAAGGAATTGAAGTCTTTCTTCAAAAAGATAAACTTTGTGCAAAAAATCATAAGGGGATTTGTAGAGATAGTTTGTCCCCTTAATGATTTACTCAAAAAGAGGGCTAAGACGGAATGGGTTCCAAAGATAAAGAAATCATTTGAAGATATCAAGGTTGACATTTCTATGGCCCCAGTCTTGGTAAGTCCTAATTACGAGTTACCTTTTGAGATCTATTCCTTTGCTTCAAAACACTCTTGTGCAAGGATCCTGACACAAAAAAGGGAAAAGGAAGATGAAAGACCAATTTCTTTTATGAGTTTACTCTTGAAGAATATAAAATTCAATTATTCCAACCTTGATAAAAAATCCTTTGCATTAATCAAGGTGGTAAAGAAATTCTGTCATTACATACTAAGAAGTAAAGTGTATGCAATTGTACCTAATCTAGTAGTAAAGATGTTCTTGATGCAGAATGATTTGGGTGAAAGAAGAGGAAAGTGGATGGATATACTTCAAGAATTCAATCTTGAAATTCAATAGATGAGATTAGTCAGAGGTCAAGGGTTGTCAAAGATGATAGTTGATAACCAAAATGGAAATGAAAAGGAATTCAAGTTTGAGATTGAAACAAATGAGGATGATTAGAAGAAGATGATTGTATCACAAGTTGACATTAATTAGGGTGTGGTGACAGATGTTTGGTATCAAGACATTATTTATTATCTTCTACAAATGGATGAATAGTTCAAAATGTAGGGGACTTAAAATGAAATGCAAGTCCTACATGTTACATGACAACAAGTTGTATAAAAGGAACTATGAATGGATCTATTTGAAATGCTTAGGACGGGAAGAAGCCAAGGAAGTCTTGGAACATTTCCATTACAAGTATGAAATAGGACATGGTTCAGTAGAAGCAATGGCTCAGATGATTTCAAGATCAGGTTATTTTTGGCCCTTAATATTCAAGGATACTTTTGAATATGTGTGTCTTGCCATATATGTTGGACTAGTGCCAACAGAGAAAGGAATCTGGCAATGCCCTTACAGCCTGTGTATGAGATACACCCCTTCACAATGTGGGGGCTGGTTTTTATTGGTCTGATCAACCCACCATCATCAACAGGACATGCATTTATTCTCACAGCTATGTATTACTACACATGATGGACGAAAGCAAAAACATTCAGAAATTGCACTGCTAAGGTGGTGATAGACTTTTTGGAAGAACATATTGTTACCAGATTCCATATGCCATTTGCCCTTGTGTGTGATAATGAGTTTTCTTTTGCATCAGCATTTTTGACCTAGTGGGCACTTGAAAATAAAGTCATTACCAAGTTCTCTTTAAATTACTACCCACAAGGAAATGGGGTAGCAAAATCTACAAACAAAAACTTGATCATAGTAATAAGACAATTGTTGAAAGAAAATCCTAGGGATTGGCATACACAACTCAAATATGCCTTATGGATAGATCGAGTGAGAGTCAAAAATGCTTTGGGGACTTCTCCATATTTGCTTGTCTATGAAAAAGAAACACTATTCCCACTTAATCTCAAAATTCTTGTTTTAAAATTCATGAGTGGGTATGCTAAAGATGCTGACAAAGTACAAATCAGATTGATGTATCTTGTAGAGATGAATGAGAAATAGACAGTTGCATTGGAGCACATGGCTAAACATCAAGCTATTGTAAAAAGATGGTTCGATAAGAGAGCCACGATTAAATCATTCAAAATTTTTGACCTTGTTCTACTTTGGGATAAGGCAAAAGAAAATTCGGGCAGCCATATAAGGTTTCAACATTTGTGGATGGGCCATTATCAGATTGCATAAATTATTGGAGAAAACACTTTAAGGCTCAGTTCCTTACAAGGGGAATTTCTCCCCTTGCTCATAAATGGACAATTTCTGAAGCATTATTTTGAAGCCTAAAAGAGACACAAAAATAAATTAGTTAGATTTTTATTTATAAATTTAGTAAATTTTTTTTCCTGCAAGTGTGTTTGCTTTCATGTTGCATGTTTGGTTTCAGTTGTGTTTTTCCTTTCAAAGTTGTGTTAGTCCTAGGGGGTAAGGTGTACTTGAGATTTTCTCTCAAAATTTTACTAACCACTCTTTGGTTCTAATTTTAGGAAGAGGTATTTCTTTGTCAAAACATTTGGACGATTGTGTGTCTTATACCAACTTAGAAACCAACATATCTTGTGGAAATAGGGGACTTTCATCCTTGAAATCAGAAGCCTAGAACAACAAGTTCTCAACACTTTGCAAATTTAAAAATTTGATTATTTTATGTGCTATTGAATCAAAGTCAAAGGTGATGAAGGACGATCCAAACTTCAACTAGTTCAAACAGGAGGGGTCTCCTCGAATGGTTGCTAAGGTCATTGTTTGGTGTGAGAGTTTTTGAAAGTTCTAAAAGAGGAACACAAGGAATGTTTGCAAGAGATCAAATCCAAGAAATAACATCGATGTCCTAACTACATAGTCTAAGCATGGTCAGGATACAGAAAAAGAAAAAGAAATAAAATGGAAATAAAAGAGAAAATGCAGTGTTAAGATTGAAGGATTCTAAAAATCTTAAATGGAAAAAGATATGCCCTCAAAAATAAAGTATCTTATATTCAAATTATTGCTTCATCAAAAGTAACATTCTGAATGACATGGAGCAATTATTAAATTTGCCAAAAAATTGAAAGAATGTGGCATCCCACCAAGAGCCCTCAAACTGATTCTCTCATGTGGTCAAGCAATTGATCGATGAAAAGCCTTCGTGGAGATTTTGAATGAATGAGCTAGGAGTGGAAGATTGTTTTAAGTTGTCAGAAAAACTTTGATCGACGACATCTTGAGGCATTAAAGGAAATGAATACACATGCACACACTAAGCTTGAAGGTTTCAAATTCTGAGGTTGTGATTGTAAAGTCATCTAAAAGACGTTCGAGGTGTTTGAAGTTTGGTTGGTGTTTGACACACATTGGAAGAATGTTTGTTGATGAAGAAATGCCTTTGTCATTTCTTCCTTTTTTTGGGGCTATTTGTTGTGGTCTCGCAACACACACCCCATTCCTAACTCAGGAATGGGGGGCCCCTACTTTTTTCAAAACTCTTGAACTCATGGTTCAAGAGTCGAGAGAAGTATTTTAAAAGTCGAAAGCGTTAGAGTCATCAAAATTACAAAATCAAAAAATTAAAAAATTAGGAAAACCAAAAAAAATTGAAAAAAAAAAACACAATAAAAAATTTTAAAATCAAAAAAATCAAAAAATTGGAAAAGTATAAAAATTATAAAATTTCAAAAAAAAAAAATCATGCATACAAGCACGCACGAGGGCGGAGTGTGTGTTGTGCACCGGTGCATGCGCTAAGGTGCGCTATGTGGGGGTTATAAACCACCCCCCACCCATATATCTTTTTACCTTTTCTTTCACATTGCCATCTCACTCATTGGCACTGAGCTTGATGAGTATAACATTTTCACTTTGCACGTTGTTCCTAAGATTTTTGCCCCAGCTGTGGCAACACGCAATATCCCAAAGTACCATCGTGTGACTTGTGTAGCATGTCTCTACATGGCCCATGTGCCCACACATTGCCATGCCAAAGCATGCTCCTTAGCCCCCCCCCCCCCCCCCGCCGTGCGCGTTGCGCCTAGACTGCAGTGTCGCGTGCATGCACTTCATGCATTAAGTCACCACACAACTCAGACCTTAGTGCCGCACACACTCAGCCTTTTGCACCATGCGCCCGGCCTTGGTAGCACATCAAAACCTAACCACACATTACGTGCATTTTGTCCTGCATGCCACACCCACTCCCTGCTCACACACTTGCACTTCCACCCATGCATTTTTTTCCATCTTTCTTATTAAATTTTTAAAATATATATATATATATATATATATATATATATATATATATATATATATATATATATATATATAAATTCTAAAAAAATTAAATTAAATTAAATTAAAAATAAGAAAATAAAAAATAAATAAAACGTGCAAATTGGGCATTTTTTTCTTTTACTTATTTAAATTTACAGTTTTTTTTTTCTTTTTATCTTTGGACTAATAAATTTTTTTTCTCACAATGTGCAGGTGATCAAATGACATCCACATCCAAAGCAACACCCAAACTTTTAGTTTTTAAATTCCAAGTTGTACCCTCTAATTTGAGATTCCATGATGACCACATAGAAATCTGAGATACTAACCTGGGACACACATATCTTAGAGAATTCCTAAGAATTTGCAACAAGCCCACTGAGAGATTAGCCTTGGTATCCACATCAACCTATTCCAGATTGGTAAATGCAGTGTCTCACCCCAGGTCAGTGCAATCGGCTAAACTAATCATGGCCTTGTCACAACATTTTGTTCCTAAAGAGAGAATTGTTAAGAGTGTCACTAGAGAGGTGGTTTTGGATCTATGACCCGACAACATTGAAAGGGATTTCCATCTTCTGAGAGTAGACCAATTCATTAGGCTCTCATATGAAGCAATTGAGAGATGGTGCCAGGAACACCATTAGGAGGCAATTGATATCACACAATCTTCATACCTCATTGAGAAGCTTCCTCGAGGAAGGATAATAGGAGAGGTGGATATGACTTAGGGATATATCAAGGAAGACATTGGATACAACTTGCAATAGGATACAACTCCCAATAGGAGTGAAAAAGGGAAGGAGGTTGTAGAACATAGTCCTTCATCATTAAGAGTTAGGTCCTTAGCAAGACGCATATCATGCCTCAATTCTATGCTTCAAAGGAAGACATTTGTGATATTGTAGAGATCCTGAATAAAATCGAGTCTCCATCACATGAGGCAAATCCATTGGCATTTGTCACCAGCATAAGGAACCAGGATTTATTTGCACAAGTGGCTCTCCCTCTTCAAGGCACAAATACAGAAGGCCTTAGCCTCGAGGATTATGAATTAAAGAATGCTATATTTGGAAGGCCTACATGAGATTCAGCCTGACAAATGATGACTATGGGAGTCAAAAAGGTTCTTAAGCACATGGAGCAAGATGAGATTGAACTCCAAGCACTTCAAAGGTAGGTTGAGATCCTAAAAGGATATCTAGCTAAAGTTGTTGGTCCTCTTGATCCTAAGCACCTCGAGCAAACTATGAATACCATATTTACAGAAGGGGGAGGTGTACAACTTGACCTATTTTTGAAGGCGTGTCAGGAGTGGTGAGAAATTTTTGAGGAGAAAGGTGTTACAATTATCACAGAGAATTTGAAGTTACTGCATGCTACGTAGGAGAATGTGAATAAAATTGTAGCAATTTTGAAGCAAGACTTCAGTATTATGGATGAGGTATGTGCCTGGAGTAAGGATTTGCAAACTCTACAAGCCATAAAGGGCCAAAGATACTAGGTTTTGATAGATGTATATACCAGAGAAGAATTAGACATGATTGATGATTGGATAGAGGAAATAATAGATAGCAATAAAGTAATGGAGACATTACATGAAGAGATTCATCAGCTCAAGGACCAAGCCCAAGAAAGAATTTTGGAAGTAGAGAGACACTATAGTGATGCATGCTTGGATATTTTTGAAGATGAGGAAAGGGAAAAGTTGTTACCTATAGAGACAGTAGTGGAAAATTTCAGGATGATTTCTATGGATGTTCTTGATAATGAGGACATCCAACAAGCCTTCAGGATAGAAGAAGCCTTGTTAGAATTGGATACCAAACTCGAGGAATTTGTTGATACTCAGATTGAGGTAGACAATTATAGACAAAAGGTAAAAGACAAGTATGAGGCTTTAGATCTTTCAAATGCAGCTAAAATTGTTGAGATGATAAAGAAGTTTAAGGGAAAACATCCAAAAATAGCCTTGGGATGAAGAAGAACAAAATCCAGATACTAGAATTTCAATTTTGACACACGGTAAAATTTTGAGATTTTTACCCTATCGAGGTCCGCAGCTCTGTAGGTATAGAGGTCTGCAACTTCACAATTTAGAGGTGCGTTGACAGTTAACTGTTTGTTAAAATAGCACTTTCCATGCATCAAGAATGTATTCTAATGGTAGTTTAACTTTGACAAATGCCTATTAAAGGACCAACTTCTATTTTTGGCACCTGCAGAGACTCCTACTTTTTCTCTCATGTTTTTTTTTTTTTTTGACATGTAAAGGGCTCGTGCATCTAATTAATGAATAAAACATGGATGGAGTCCCTCTAAGCACCATATTAATTGTTAGTCTATATATATTTAGTTTTTTTTAATGTTTTAAAAGCATTTTATTGCATAAAGATATTTCTCACTCTCAACACAAATTGAGGAGACAATTTCTTATAAATACCTCACTGTAATATGTAACAAGGGCCACCGTTATTATGCAATAAAATTATTCTTTTGGTGCTCGAATTTGGAGTGTAGTGATTCTTTCCTGAATGTGTCATTGTTTTGTGAATTTTGTTCATGAGATTGTGATTGAGCCAAAGGTTTATTGCATTATTTTTGGTTGTGCGATCTTTTAGTTCTAGTGTTTGCTATAGTTTTATGAATTTTGTTGACGTAACAAGCTTGAGAAGAAATCATCAAATTTTTCTTGCATAGCCTTTTGTCTTGCATGAGCACACTTTTCATGGCCTTGCGATTTGATAAAAGGTGAAATATCATACAATTGTTAAAGTATCTCACCGACGATTGCATCGGTGGATTCTAGGAAGCGCTACTCTTGTTTTCATTGGCTTCCTACTAATTTCTTCAAAAGTTTAACTCATAGTGTGTTGTTTTCTGTAGCTTATGTCCATTAGGATTTCAATTTCATGTTATTTCAATTTCTTATTATTTTCTTTTAGTTTTTAAATTTTCTTTGCTAACCCCTTGTTAGAATAGGAACTCATTTTAGTTGCATTGTTAGAATTGTATTCATCAAAAAAATAGAAAATACAAAAATTATTGTTCTTTAGTGTGTCATTTTGAGACAACGAACATATTTCACTCCATTTCAAGATCATAATAGAACCAGAAAATGCCTCCTCATGAAAAATCACATTTATCTTTAATTGAACAAATTTTGGTATGTCGCAAAATAAATACTAAACCTTGGAGTTGATCCCAAGAGATTAGCTTTTCAAGAGAGGAATTATGCAATGGATTCCTATTGTTGACCTCATGCAAAATGACAACCCAAAAAATCTATATTCCAATCATAAAACCTAATAATGCAATGTGCAAGGATTGCCAACTAGGTAAGTTGACCAAGTCTAGTTTTGTTAGAAATAGGGAATACTAAGAGGGGGATAAATTAGTATTCCAAAACATTTTTTTATCAAATATGGATATTAGATATTAAATTTGAACTTATATAAATGAGTAAATTGAAAATAAATAATAAGCATACCACAAATAAACTCATAACACCATATTTTGTTAGCTAGGGAAACCCTAGCCAAGGAAAATTCCCAATGGGGATGGTACCCACAAAACGATCCATTGATAAAATGTGCCTTGTGAAATGTGTTGACCATGTTAGGAATCTATTACATACATATAGCATATTTTTCCTTATTAGAGTGCTAGACCTTGTAAGAGGTCTCAACCCTATTAGGAGTTGGATTACAAAAGTGGGTGATATTACTGCTTTTTACAATCAGATAAAACTTTACAAGTAGTATATAGAAATATCAAAACTTGATTGTGTTGATAGCTTCAATATCTATCTTGTCCTTTGTGGTCCCTTGCATCGAATCATACATAAAAATTTCTTCTCTATTTTGGCCATCAAATTTTTATTTAACCAAAATCATTAAAGTTTGTATATAACAATCATATTATTACAATACAATTGGAAAATTTGCTAAACAAGAATACGTTCCTTTATACCGATTTCTTTGATCTTTCATCCTTGCACTTAATCACATGGTATCAAAAAATAAATATCTCCTTCTACTAGTTGAGGGTTAACATCTAGGATCTCATCCCTTCCTTGTCAAGTTCCTAATTTGACAAGTCAAATCAATTACTTGACCAATTTGCCAATACTCTACCTTATGCTTTATTTTTATGATATCAAAATTGGCATTATAGAATCCATCCAAAACTTATGTAAAACATAATATAAAGTTCAATATAAAGTTAGAGAAGGCCATACATGGACTCAAAAGGCACCACAAGAATGGTATGAGAGATCACACTCATATTTGATAAAGATTGGGTCTATGAGAACTAGTGACAACAACAACAATATTTATTTGAGGATAGAAACTAAAGTTAGGTTGGTAATTGCTGAAATATTTGTGGATGACACCATCTATGGAGGAAATTACAAATAGAGAAAGGAATTTTTTTAAGAGATGATAAAAGAGTTCGAGATGTCAATTATAGGAGAAATAAAGTTCTTCATTGGGAGGAAAATGTCTCAACTAAAGGGTGAAATATCATAGGTCAAACAAAATATGTAAGTAAGATTCTAAAGAAAATTGGACTAGAGGAGTCCAAATTAGTGGGCTCCCCAATGGTGACCGATTTTAAACTATCAAAGGAGGAGGATTTTCCAAAAGGAAATGAAAAAATTACCAATCAATGATTGATAATTTATAATATGTGATGCATAGTAGACTAGACATTGCATAGGTAGTAGGGATAGTGGCAAGATTGTTTGCCAATCCCAAAGAATCATACCAAGTAGTTGTAAAGAGGATCTTTAGATATCTAAAGAGTACTAAAGAATAAAATTTACAATATCCTCACAAGGGAACCTTTGAGCTTAGTATTTGTACTAATATTGACTAGGAAGGAAATATATATGATAGAAAGAGAACCATTGAGGTGAATTATTTCTTGGAGCAATGCTAGTAGCATGGGCTAATAAGAAGTAAGATTGTATCTCTCAATCAATAGCAATGGTTGCAAATGTGTTAGCAATAGTGAGTTGAACTCATGTTGTTTGGATAAAAAAGCTACAAGTAATTTAGGAGATTATAGAGGAACTATTGGTCATTAAATTTACAACACAAGTGCAATAAACATATCAAAAAATCTAATCATGCACCCCAAGACAACACACATATCAATCATCATTTTCTTAGAGAGAAAGTTCAAGAAAAAGAGCTAAGTTTAGAATATGTGCCTACCAAATAACAACTAGAAGATATCTTCACTAAATCTCTTCAAAAGGAAAATTTTGAGTATCTTAGAGGGAAGTATAACAGTGGAACATGAACAAGTTCCACAAGAATAAACAGATGGAGAAGAAGTTAATCCCAAGGAACTAGAAGTTTATGCACTAGGAGAGGAACAAGTGTTAGCCAAGTATGGAAGAAGACAACACTCAATAGACCAAATTATTGCAGACAAGGATATTGGAGTAATGAAAGGAATAAAGGTGAGAGAGCCAACTTTTTGGTTCAAATTGTGAGCCTAAGAGTGATGAAGGTATCTTCTTAGGATACTTTGTGAAAATCAAGGCTTACTAATGTTTTAACACTAGGGGAAAAAAAATAGTGGAGTATGTGAATGTAAGGGTTGATGAGTTGTTAGAACAAAATGATGAATGAAGAAGTGAAAAACAAGAGGATTACAAATATTTTTTATATACCCCACTTATTGCACCAAGAAAAAGGAATGTGTACAAGTTCCACAAGAATAAACATAGGTAGAAGAAGTTTAATCTAAGGAACTAGAAGTTGATGCACTAGAAGAGGAACTAGTGTTAGCAAAATATGAAAGAAGGAACCACTTAGTAGACCAAATTACTGCAAACAAGGATATTGGAGTAATGAAAAGAATATAGGTGAGAGAGACAACTTGTTTGTTCTCACATATTGAGCCTATGACTACAAAAGAAGCCTTAAAGAATGAAGATTGGATGAAGGTCATGGAAACAAAAATTGAACAAATAAAGAGGAATGAGATATGGACCTTAGTTACTTGAGTAGAGGCCAAGAATGTCATTGGTACCAAATGGGTATTCAAAAATAAGATGAAAGAAGATGGAGATGTAATGAGAAACAAAGCTAGACTTATATATAAAGGATATTCATAGGAAGAAGCTATAAACTATGGGGAAACCTTTGCACCAGTGGCTAGATGGGAAGGAATTAGGATACTCCTAGTCTTTATAGCATACTGAAGGTTTAAAGTGTACTAGATGGATGTGAAGTTTTCTTTTCTTAATTGATTGATTGAAGAAGAAGTATACATTGAATGAAGTAAGGTATTTTCATTTGAAAATGACAAGGTATGAAAGTTAGAGAAGGCCATGTATGGACTCAAATAGGAACCATGAGAATGGTATGAGAGATTACACTTGTATCTGATAAAGATAGGGTTTATGAGAACTAGTGACAATAACAACAACATTTATTTGAGGAAAGAAATGGAAGTTGGGTTTCTCATTACTAAAACATTTGTGGATGACACCATATTTGGAGGAGATTATAAAATGAGGAAGGAATTTTGAAGAGATAATAAAAGAGTTTGAGATGTCAATTATAGGAGAAATAAAGTTTTTCATTGGAAGGAAAATGTATCAACTAAAGGGAAGAATATTCATAGGTCAAACAAAATATGTAAAGGAGATGTTAAAGAAATTTGGACTAAAGGAGTAAAAAGTTGAAAACTCCCCAAAGGTGACCAATTATAAACTATCAAAGGAAGATGATTTCCCAAAAGGAAATGGGAAAAATACTAATCAATGATTAATAAATTATAATATGTTATGTGCAATAGACTAGACATTGCATAGGTAGTAGGGATAGTGGCAATATTATATACCAATCCCAAAGAGTCATAGCAAGTAGTTGTAAAGAGGATCTTTAGATATTTGAAGGGTACTAAAGAATATAGTTTGTGGTATCCTCACAAGGGAACCTTTGACCATAGTATTTTTAATAATGTTGACTAGGAAGGAAACATAGATTATAGAAAGAGAGCTATTGAGGTGCATTATCTCTTGGAGAAAGACTAATAACATGGGTCGATAAAAAGTGAAATTGTATCTTTGAATCAATAACTAAGGCTAAGTATGTGGTAGAAATAGTGAGTTGTGCTCAATTTTTTTGTATCAAACAACTAATATAAGGAATTCAGGAGAAGATAGAGGAACTAGTGGTCAATAACTATAACAACACTAGTGCAATAAACATATTAGAGAATCTGGTCATGCACTACAAGACAAAGAACATATCAATCATCATTTTCTTAGAGAGAAAGCATATATATGCCTACCAAAGAAAAGCTAGAAGATATCTTCAAAAAATATCTTCAAAATGATAATTATGAGTATCTTAGAGGGAAGTTAGAGGTTAAGCCCCTATTACTCCTTAAATAAAGAAAAAGTGTGAAGAATCAATCCAAGATATTCAAATATTATACGTACACTAGATTGATGAACAAAGGAGGACTACTCCATGGGGGGGGGGGGGGGGGAGGGACATAAAGACATGATGATAGATGTTCACATTTGGCATTTCTTTCAAAGGGAGAGAATTAATAATGAGGTAAAATGAAGAGAAAGAAGAAAAAAAGAAATAGATGAGTTGGTAGAGAAAAACACCTACACAATCAGAAGAAAAAGAAGCACAAGATGGGGAGAAGTATGATATGACAAAAAAGAGAAGAAGTAATTAGAACTACATAAAAAGAGGAAATATACCGTGGTGAGACCAAAGAAAACCAATATTGGAGCACCAAAAGGATTCAATTATTTCAGAGGGAGATGTGAATAAAGGAAAGCAAGATAATGACATGTTTTATTTTCTAAGTATGCAATAGTCAATATATTGTTCTTTGACATTAAGAATATTGTATAAAGGCACAAAATAGTGTTGAAGTTGATTAAGGTTTCCATCAATTCCAAAGAGGGAGATTGTTGGCATAATTGACTAAGGAGTAAAGTTATGAGACTAGTGCAACTTAATAGTGAGATTAAGAGTAAGTGTTGTCATTGATGTCACTGAAAAAACATGTATTGATCATTAAATGAAAGGTAATCAATGAAATAAGGAATGGAAATGTATTCATCCTAGAGGGACAAACTGTTGCTTTACATAAGAAAAACTAGTGAAGACAAGTAGTCTTCCAAATCTACTTAGACATGTTTTGCTAAGTGTACACTAATGACAAGTAGGGAGCCAAGATAGACAAATTAGATGACAAGATGAGGTAACTGGTAAGTAACATAGATAATTTGAAGATAAGTCTTTAATACCATAGAATAGATGCAAGATACTCATGATTGGACATGTCACAAAGTAAGTGAAGTTGATTTGACACCTCAAAGAATGGTAGAGAAGTTGTCACAACATATTTCAATAAGAAGATGGGCAGAAGAATTCTAATTTGAATTCTTCCTTGCAAGCATTTTGGAGTTACAAATAACCCATGACTATCCATGTCAAGAAAGTACACTAGACACATTACCTGTGAATAAAATGCATGATAGTGAATGGAGAACTTGTCTAATAGAATATATTGAATCCAAATTTGAATTTACATATTAGGGTTTGAATATGATAAAAGAAACCTTTTCACCATTTATACTAGTGATCTAGTTCATCTCTCTTTTTGAAAATAATTCATTATTTTCTTGATGTACAAGTCTTGTAGATCTTTGAAACTCTTATAAGAAAAGAAAAGAAAGATGTCTATTTCAAGTGAAAACTATTTGGATGATCTTCAAGAATGAGATGGCTTGTTTAAGAAAGGTTTGTATAGGGTTATCATATCCATCCTTCAAATTATTAGCAAATAGAAGGCATCAAATTGTGAGAGCCATTTAAAAAATTTAATAGCTTATGAATCCACTAAACCAATACTATTACAAAACAAATGAATTATTTGATAGATGAGAAATTTAAGTTTTATGCACACCATCACCCTTTTAACTCACTTCAACAAAATTGGCTTGCCATTTTCTATAAAATCGTAATAACCCCAAAAGGTTATAACTTTGTGAAACACCAAATCCTTCTCAAATTCAATTGTTTGACATTTTGTCAAACACTTTGCAAGCAAGAGATATATTGCATATGTAAATTTTGATTACTTTCTAAATGCCAAACTTTAATAAATATGCTTCCAAAGAACACACCAAACAACTAATAATGAAGATGCAATTGTTTTGAATAACATTGATTACAAATAGGAAAATATGCATCTACATCAATAAGACATTAGGGGAAAAAAATTGATATAAAACTCTGATATAAACTAGATTACAATAGATTTTACAAACCCTAACTATGCCATAAATATCTATTCTCAAACAATGCAAAATGTAGTAGATAAAAACCTAGAATTGCTCCAAAAACATGAATGTTCCTGTAGCAAATTCCAACTTATCCCTTACTCCACAAAGCTGGCCCTAGGCCACAAATTTGGCACAATGAAAAGTCTAATTTGTCTTCTCCAATAGTTGCAACCCTTTAGAAGATATTTCACCACCTCAGTTATGCAAATCAATGGGAATGTTTGTTCCTAATGATCAATATAACAACTGCAGAAACCCTTGGCTCCACAAGCAATCCAGAAGAGTAGATGGAAACAAATTTGATGCTTAACAATGAGGCTTCCCTCCCTATTTATTCTTTTCCTTCACTCTTCTAGAAGGAAATAAAATATTATTTAATTTTCCTCTCTAGAAGCTTCCCCTTTCCAAGGCAATAATTAGTTGTACTTCTAGAAAATGCACTCTCTAGAAGCTTCCTCCTTTCCAATACAATAATTAGTTGTGCTTCTAGAAGATTAAATTCATTAAATATAAAATCACCTTTTTAATTTTAATTTATTTAATGAATTTATAAAAAATTAATTTAATCAATTTCTCCTTATTTCTCCACTTATCTTTCATAGAACATAAATGCTAAGAACTCCACTGAGATGCTAAAAAGATGGGGCCATTATAGTCTGCCCCTCTTGAAATTGCTTGTCCCCAAGCAATCTCAACTTTGGATGCTACAAAATTTCTTCATTCTCCCAAGTGGCATCTTCTACTGGCAAGTCCTTCCACTTCACCAAGTACTCCCTAATAGTATGTCTCCTCAAATTCCTATCCTTGAACTCAATGATAGCCTCTAGTACTAAAACTAATTTCTCCTCATCATCCAAGGGTGGAAGCACTATAGAAGGAACAATCTAGTGTCCTAATGCCTTTTTGAGATGTGACACATGAAAAATATTATGGACTCTTCTCTCTACTGATAAATCCAACTCATAAGCCACCTCTATAACTCTCTTGATCACCCTAAAAGGACTATAGTAATGTGACTTAAGTTTTTTCACACCACTCTTCTTGAGAGTGGACTGATAGTAAGGCTATACCATCAAATATACCATATCACCTACCTCAAAAGTCCACTCAGTCCTCTTCTGATTAGCATACTGCTTTTGTTGATTTTGTGCCTTGGTGATATTATCCTTAAGAGCCTTCACATTGTCCTAACTCTCCTATAATAAGTCTCTAGCACTAGGTAGTCTACTATCTAATAGCAACAAATCCATGAAACTAGGTGCCTCATATCCATATAATGCCATGAATGGTGACATTTGGATAATATGTGATAAGTGGAATTATAACAATATTAACATAGATATATCCACTTAACCCAGCCTTCTGTTGCCCTGCTATGTAATTCCTGAGTTTTCCCTCCACCTATTTGTTCACTATCTTTTTCTGGCCATCTATTTGGGGGTGGTAGCTAGTACTCAGAGTGAGTTTTGTCCTACACAATCTAAATGAATCCTACCATAAGTGACTCATAAACCTATTATCCTTGTCACTGACAATGCTTTGAGGTAAACCATGTAACCTAAATCCCTCTCTGAAGAATAAAGATGCCACTTGTGTAGCAATGTATGTAGTGTTGATTGGGAAGAAGTGGGAAAACTTTGTAAGCTGATCAACAACAACATATATACAGTCTCTGCCCTAGGCTCTTAGTAGTCCTATGATGAATTCCATGGATAAACACTCCCACTTCTTGTTAGGAATTGGAAGTGCCTTAAGTAAGCTAGCTGGGTAAGAGTGCTCCTATTTAATCTGCTGGCAAGCAGGACACTCTCTAACATATTGCAACACCTCATCTTTGAGCCCTTTCCACAAAAAATGCTCATGAATCTACTAGTAGGTTTTGTAAAACCTATATGTTCTACCATAGGTGAGTCATGATAAACTCTCAACACCATCCTCTTCACCTTTGACCCTGGCACCAAATAAATGTGCCCTTTATAAATAATGATCTCATTCACAAGGGTGAAATCACTATCTCGGATCAATCCATCTATGAATCTTGATGCCCATGTATCCTTTGCATACTCTACAAGGATCAAATGTCTTCCAATTCTCTGATATATCTATCATCAAGCTCAAGTGGGGTCTTCATAACAAGGCATCTACTACTACATTCTTTTTCCCCTTGAAATAGGTAATATCAAAATCATATGCCTGTAATTTACTCACCCATTTCTATTGCCTATCATTAAGATCTCACTACCCCAGGAAATGTTTCACACTATTGTAGTCAGCTTTTATGCTGAATTTTCTACCCATTAAATATTGTCTAAATTTGGCCAAAGCATGCATTATGGCCAACATTTCCTTATCATAAATGGTGAAGCTCTTCTCAAGCTCCCTAAGCTTCCTACTCTCATAAGTAATTGGGTGCTTGTCCTACATAAGCACCAGTCCAACACCTTTCCCAGATGCATCACAGTGCAACTCAAAATATTTGCTAAAATCTTGTGATGCTAGCATTGGACAGGGAGTCATCAACTCCTTGAATTTATCAAAACACTCTTATGCTTCAAGAGTCAATAAGAAAGCCCCCTTTCTCATCAAGTTCATCAAGGGTATTGCATGCTTGGAATATCCACTAACAAACCTCTTGTAGAACCCACACAACCCCAAAAATCCTCTCAACTATGTCAAGTTCACTAGAGTAGGCCACTCAATAATAGTACAAATATTTTCAGGATTCATGTGTACTCCTTGAGCACTAATAATGTGACCTAGATATACTAACTCTAATAATCCCAAATCACATTTAGACTCCTTTGCATACAAGGACTCCCTACTTAGAATGCTCAACACTGTGTCTAAGTGCCACACATGCTCATCCCATGTCCTACTATACACCAAGATTTCATCAAAGAAGACAACACAAATTTTCTCAACTAATGCTAAAAAACCCTATTCATTATGGACTGAAAAGTAGCTGGAGCATTAGTTAGCCCAAATGACATAATTAAAAACTCAAAATGGCCATAATGATATCTAAATGTCATCTTCTTTATATTTTGTTCTCTGACTTGGATCTGATGATAGCCTAATCTGAAATGAATTTTGGAGAAGAAACATGCTCCATGTAGGTCATCTAATAACTAATCAATCTATGGGATGGGGTACCTATTTTTTATAGTCTTCTTGTTTAGGACCCTATAATCTATGTACATCCTAAGATTTCCATCCTTCTTCTTCACCAAAACCATAGAAGAAGCAAAAGGTGAGTTACATTGCCTAATGTGCCCCATAGCAACTAGTTCCTTGATGGTTTTCTCAATCTCATTCTTCAATCTCTTTGGATGTATGTAGAGTGTGATCATGATGGGTTTAGCACCCTCCTATAACTCAATAATATGCTCAATACCTCTATCTAGAGGTCTACCTAGTAGTATTTCATTGAAAATCTTATAGTGCTTAATTATTAGGTTCTTATATGTTTGGATGATATTTTGATTTTTGCTACCCCTATGATGGCATTAAAGTGTAATGGGCTGCCCACTCAACCTTGTCATGTCTCAACAAGCTCTCCATGCACTTGCAAGACATCATCCTAAACCCATTATCATGAATGGCCTTAAGTATATGGTGCTTCCCCTCTGATTAAAACTTCATCTCCATATCTGTCAAATTGAGAGTGAACTCCCCTATGTCATGTAACCAAATCATACCTAAGACCAAATCTGTATCACCCATGTTAACAACATAAGAATCTGCTTTGAAATCAAATTATTGATCTTTAGGGGTAGACCTATAATCTTCTTGTCACATTTGATGATGTAGCCATTAGCTACCTTCACTCTAAGACCCTCAAATTACTCTATTTGTATCCCACACCTCTCAATCAATTTGGAATCAATAAAATTGTGAGTAGCACCTGTATCAAACAAAGTAATAATTCGATGACTATCCAATACCCCTCTCATCTTGAATGATCCCTCTTTTTGTACACTACTAAGATCGGCCTCCTTATGTCTATCTTTAGTCTTCTCATCACCTATATCATTTGTGCCTTCCTTTTCTTCAATTGATTCCTCTTTTTTAGATTGTTGGTCTAAATTTTCAGAATGAAAATCCTCATAATATGCCCACATAACCCAGTTTTCTTTCCCCTTTGGCCTCAAGGGATAGTCATGGTTCATGCCATAGGGTCCTTTGTAATAAAAAAAAATTTTTTTCTTCCTTAAATCATTCAATGTCTCTCTATCCAAAGGAGAAAATGATTTATCTTTATTTTCAGCCTTTGTTTCATTCCTATCAGATTTCTTGAAGAATGGTTTGTCTTTGCTAGATAATGCTCCTTTTGACTAAAATTTATTTACTAGGGCTGCTTGTTCCATACTTCCAGCCTTGTTAATTGCTTCTTGCAAATTGAATGGGTCAAAGGCTTTTAACCAACCCTTCAGTGGTTTGGATAATCCCTTTGTGAACAAAACAACCAAACTCCTATCTGATATATCTGGCACCATAACAGATAGCCTCTAAAAATCACTAATGAAATACTCCAATATGCTTGTCTATCTCAATTGTGCCAACTCCCTAAAGTAGACTTCTGGATCCTTCTTATCAAACCTCTCTACCAACCTGTCCATGAAGTTATGATATGAAGTCACTTGATTGTGTTGAAGGGTAACCATCCCATAGTACCACCAATCATGTGTAGCTCCCTCTAAATATAGCATGGCATATTTTACTGCCTCCACTTCTATCATAGGTCTTAGTGCTAAGAAGGTATCAAGCTTGTGAATCCAAGATTGTGTTGTCATTTTTCTATCCCATCAAATGTAGTCAAGGAAATCTTCCTTGTAGCCTATTTTAATTCATTATCCTTGCCATGAGATCTCCTATTCTATCTGAATACACGGTAGTCTTCTCTTCTTTGGTTCACAAACCTATCAAAAGTCATTCTCTCACGTACCTACATTGTTATTAATTCTCATTCATCATTAGCATCAATAAGGATATCTGCAAATGTCACATCCTTAGTTTCCTCCGCTAGCTCCTATACTAGTTCCATTCTAACAAAGGTAGGACATGTGGGCCTATCTACTTTTCTGGAAAGAATTCTATGAGCTCTAGGTGATCCCACTACACTCCTTTTATCCCCTTGTTCCTGATTCCATCTGTCTTGTGGGTTCATGCTCTCAACCATGGTGGTGAGTACCTACAAAGCCTAACTCATCCACTCTTGTCATGTAACCATTGCTTTGAAAAATTCCCTTGTTTCCTAATCCTAATTCCTATTATCTCTTGGTGGGCTACACTATTGCTTGTCACCCATGGTATTTGGTTGCCTATCAAAATCTTGTTCCCTATCAATCAAAGCTTTCTTGCTAGTGGAAAATCTATGAGAGCCAACCCCAGGTGGCTACATGGGATTGCTAAACCCTTGGGATGGCAAGATTTAGCTTTGATACCAATGTAATAACCCCAATAGGTTATAACTTTGTGAAACACAAAATCCTTCTCAAATTCAATTGTTTGACATTTTGTCAAACACTTTGCAAGAAAGAGATATATTGCATATGTAAATTCTGATTGCTTTCTAAATGCCAAACTTTAATAAATATGCTTCCAAAGAACACACCAAAAAACTAACAATGAATATGCAATTTTTTTAATAACACTGATTACAAATAGGAAAATGTGCATCTACATCAATAAGACATTAGGGCAACAAATTCTAATATAAAACTCTGATGTAAATCAAATTACAATAGATTTTACAAACCATACCAATGCTCTAAATATCTATTCTCAAACAATTCAAAATGTAGTAGATAAAAACCTATAATTGCTCCAAAAACATGAATTTTCTTGTAGCAAATTCCAACTTATTCCTTACTCCACAAAGTTGGCCCTAAGCCACAAATTTGGTACAATGAAAAGATTGATTTGTCTTCTCCAATAGTTGCAACTCTTTGGAAGATATTTTACCACCTCAGTTATGCAAATAAATGGGAGTGTTTGTTCCCAATGATTAATATAACAAATACAAAAACCCTTGGTTCCACAAGCTATTCAGAAGAGTAGATGGCAACAGTTTCGATACTCAACAATGAGGCTGCCCTTCCTATTTATTCATTTCCTTCACCCTTCTAGAAGGAAATAAAAATATTATTTAATTGCACTCTTTAGAAGCTTCCCACTTTCCAAGGCAATAATTAGTTGTACTTCTAGAAAATGCACTGCTTGCCCCTTTCCAATGCAATAATTAGTTGTGCTTCTAGAAAATTAAATTAATTAAATATAAAGTCACCTTTTAATTTTAATTAATTTAATGAATTTATAAGAAATTAATTTAATCAATTTCTTCTTATTTCTCCACTTAGCCTTCGGAGAATGTAAAGGCTAAGAACTCCACTGAGATGCTTAAAAGATGGGGACATTACACAAATAATAGTGAAAGGCAACAATCTAATGTTTGCTTGCACAAATAATTAGTAAAAAAAAATTCATTAATTTTTTTCTTGTATAGGACGGTGTTAATTCTTATCCAAATAAACCATCATATTTGAACTATTTCATTAAAATAGTTATTAATAAAAGCTTCTACCAAGGTCAAATTTTATTGATATCCTAACCCTTTAAATTCTAGGATCGTTAGAAAAGTTGTTTAGAAAATCTTCTACAAAGATTAAATTTTCTTGATATACTAACTCTTTGATTTATATGATGCCTTGAATTTGTATTTCTCAAAGTATGAGTTTCTTGGAGCTCAAAATCTATTATAAGAGATAAGGAAAATTGAGACCTTTCTATCTTAAGTGAAAACTATTTATGAAAGCTTCAAGTAGGAGAGGATATTTTAACAAGACAATGAACTTAATATACACCAACCAAGATTTTTAAATAATAAATAAAGTCTTGAGAAGGAAAGATATCATTCAAGCATTGTACATATCTAATTATGTTTGCTTCTCCCTTTCCCTTCTCTCTTCCTCTCTCCCCCTCTCATTATTTTTATTATATGAGTGTCCTTCCATATAACATAACTAGTTAATAACTTGTCAATTTTAGGTAAAGGTGATTACAATAGTAAATACTAGTTATTACAGTTGACATGTCTCTTCTTTCTTTGTGTAAATTACAAAATTGGTTGAACATGTTGGCATTATATTATATTTGTCATTAGTGACAACACTTACTCGATTCTGAATGATTACCGAATTCATCACTCAGTCTATAGTGTATATCGAGCATTCAGTGGTTACCTTTTAGGTTCATCACTTAAGTAGTTCATACTGAGCATTCTTGAAGCTACCGAGTGAGTGCGTAGTCAAGCAGTTCATATCGAGCATTCATGAAGCTACCAAGTGGGTGTGTAGCCCTATAGTATCTACTGAGCATACAATGTTCACCGAGCTTCATAGTGTTTACTGAGTGATGGAAGCCTAGTGTTTACTAAGTAGTGAAAGTGTAGTGTTTATCGAGTGAAAGCAAGGTAAACAAAGGATTCAATTTTTACCAAGTGACACTATATCTACCGAGTCACCTATGGTTATCGAGTTCAGAACTATGTCGAGTGATTAGTATGGACCGAGCCTTCACTTCTACCAAGTGCATGACAATGCCGAGCAATGTAGTGGATGTCGAGTATTAGAAGGTCACCAAGTCAGTTCAGTGAACTCGAGTTATTTACTACTGGGCCAACTCAGTAATGTTTTGTTCACTTGTGTTTTAGTTGACCTTGCAATTGTAATTATTGGAATGGTATATATGTAATTTATTATATCATTTACAATATATGCATGAGAATATCAAGAGAGACATGTAATGTTTTGAGAAGTGTAAATGTGAATCCGCAGAAGAGCAAAATATTCAGCAAGGTCTACAAGGAGCAGTAAAAGATTCATCAATCACAAGAGGTGATCTGTACTTCAAGGATCTAATTAGCAATCAATTTGTAAGTAGATCCAATATTTCATCCTAACAGGTGATATAGTTTTGTAAATCCTTTAACAGGGTAGACTTAACAGTCTTTGTATAAATCTCCTAACAGAGTGCATATTTCAGTGTATGTTTGTAAAATCCTCTAACAAGGTGGACCTAGCAGTCCTTTGTGCTCCTAATAGGGAAGATCACCAGAAGTGGTCAATGTAAGCCTTAACAGGCCAACCTCATACTGCAGTAACAAAGTTTTGTGGGTATCATCCCCACCCTAGTTTTACTTTCTATTTGGAAGGTTTTTGGGTTACCAAATCACTGTGTACATGTGTTATGGATGTTTGATTTATCATCTATGCAGTTGATTAGATGAATGAATGGTGAATAGTATATATGGTTAAAGTGCCGAGTTATTTAAAATTTTTGAGTTACTGATTCACCCCTCCCCTCTCAATAACCTATCATATCTTAAATATTTCCAACAATTGGTATTAGAGCTTTTGTGGTTCTTAGGATAAAAGTTTGATAGCTTGAGCAAAGATCAAGGACAATGGAGATATTTAGGCTTGACAAAGCTATTGAAAATGAAAAGCTAGATCTGGAAATGGCCATGGCTCAACTCAAAGAAGCAAAGGAGAATCTTTCTCAATCCCTAAAGAGAAGGAAGGAACTTGCAAGACAAATGAATAACCATCAGTATGTTGAAGAAAAGATTGAAAACCTTTTACCATCAAGCAATTCAAATGAAGCTAATGAGGCAATCAAAGAACTCCTAGCAAAGAATGGCTCTTTGTAGGAAGAAGTAAGAAAGCTTAAAAGAGAACAAGAAATCCAATCAAGCTATGTGAAGTTTTGGAATAGAGAAACAAGGCAACTGAAGACTTAGAGACAAGAAATAATCAATCCAATCAACATGAAGATCTTGTGGATCGACAATCTAATGCAAATGAAGAAATTATGAATTTGAGATATGAAAATGGAAGCCTGAGGAATGATTTAATCACTGAAAGACAAATCAATGAAAGCTTACAAAGTGACTTAAGATCTGAAAGACAAATCAATGAAATTTTGGAAAATGACTTGATCACTGAAAAGAAAATCAATGAGAGAATGATGAAATCTCAAGCAAACATGACTTAATTAAATCAACAAAGTGAGAAGGATCTTCGTAGATAAAAAGGTAAAGCTAGACTTGGTTATAAGGAAGAAGGTGAAACCTCTACACAAGGTGCCCAAAGGAATCAAAGGCCTACTTGCAATCACTATGGTAAGTTAGGTAATACATCAAACAAATGTTGGAGTAATGGAAAAGGTAAATTCAATGGTAAATGCTACAATTGCAGTCAGCATGGTCATAAAGCTAATGAATGCAAGGAGAAACCAAAATTTGAAGGAAAATGTCACAAATGCAAGAAGCATGGTCACAAGGTATTCCAATGCAGATCCAAATCATTCAATCTAGTTGAACAACTTGTTAAAGAAATATTTGGATGGGACTACAATACCTAGTGTAGATGTCATTATTGTGGAGAATATGGACATATTGGTATAAATTGTGCAAGACATCACCTAAGGAAGAAGGACACTACTGTAAGGTGCTATACATGTATAGAACTCGATCATATAGCTAAAAATTGCATGAACAAAAGAAAAATTGAAGATGAAAAGAAAAATAAAGCTAAAAACATTCAGAAGTAGATGAGGCAATAGTGGATTCCTAAATCTACCGAGCAAGATAGTTTAAATGATGGCAATGTCACTCAAGAGTCACTAGTAATATCTCAAGAAATTCCAAAATAAAAGAAAGAAAAATGATCAAATCAGTATTCCAAATACACAAGGATCAAAGAAAGCATATCTTTCGCCAAGTTGCATCTATCGAGGAAATTCGGTAGAAGACCTTACTGAGCTAGGTTGGGAGTAAAAAAAAGTTTTGTTCGATCACCAAATTGTAAGATTCTATCGAGCACGTGAATGACAACTTGTCAAGCACTATGTCATCTTAGCTACCTTTGTACCAAGCATTTATGGAAAAATTTTTGTCAAAAGGGCAGAATTTGATTTCATTCTTCACCGTAATTACAGAGCTAAGAAATTTCTAGCAATTCCAAGCGATTTCAAGTGATTTTCAAGCAGAGAATTTGTTCAAAATTTTCTTACACCTACCAAGCAACAATGACATCCAGGAGTAGTAGTAGCACCAAGGCAAAAAGAGGTTCAGAAATGCTAGTTAAAGGTGTGGAGTGGAAGGCACCAAATTTCAAGCTAGTTCCAACAATTGCAGAATCACTCAACCCTAATGGAGCTCAATCTCAAACTCCACCAAAGGTAATTCTCATAAATGACATTCATACACATTTCAAATGTTCTATTCAAGAGATTGGAAACCTAGAAATGGACAATGCCCTAGAAGAAATGAGAGTTGATGGCTCTTTGATACCCGAGCATAAGCATCTAGAGACCAAAGGGTTAACCCATATCTCGTACATGCCATGAAGTTTCCAAATTAAGTGGATCAAGTACATACTTAGTCATATTCACAATGGGAAACTTTGGTTAGAGCAGCTGGTGTTAATCACCAAGAAGATGATTCATAAGATTACCAATCTCCCCATGCTAAATAAAGTGAAAACTACCAAAACCCTAGGTCAGGAGGAGTTACAGAAGCAAACCCTAGCTAAATGGGATGGTAGAGGTTTGAAGGTCAACACTATATCTGATGTTGAATTAAGGTTTGGCATTCACATCATTGCCCACAAAATTTATAGCTCCAGTCATTTGAACAGTATGCCTTGTGAGGCTGTTGATTTGGCATTCAAAATTGTGAAGAAAAATCTTGAATTTGAGTTGTCAGAATTGTTGTTGAAACAATTGAACAAAAACATGGATAGCATAAGGACTTCAAAGAATAATCCCTACAAATTTGGTTCTCTATTAATTTGTTTATTTTTCGATATTCAAAAATTCTTTCCATCAAAGGGCTCAATTGTATGGAGAAAAGATATTCCAATTTTATATCAGATTAATGAGTTCATTGCTGACATGGACGTAAACTTTGAAAAAGTTATGGATAATTATTTTGAAGATTTCAAGGAAAGAATGAACAACAGGTTTCGAATTCTGCCCAAATTGGTTGAAGATTACAAAAATGATGTATGCTTCATGGTTGACTGTGATAAGGTATACATTCAGGTAGTCAAACCCCGAGTTGCATGGGTGAAACCCTCTCCTTATGAGGTGAATATTGATGAGGCCAGGGACATTATTGAAGCACTAGTGAATGAACTTATAGATCCTAAGCTTACTTCCTTTGGCACTTATGATGAAGCCAAGACTAGAATTGAGCTTGAAATTAAGCTACCCCAAGCTATAAGCAAAGGCAAGAGAAAGATAGCAAAGTTGAAAACTACAACTAGCCCTCTTATGCTTACTAAAGGAAAAGGTGTGGATGAAGAAGAAGAAGAAGAAGAAGGTGAACAAATTGAATATGAAAAAGAAGAGGAACCTCTAAAGAAGAAAGCGAAGACAATTATCACCAAACCTAAGAAGAAGCCTACTGTAGTATTCTCTAGAAGAACTAGACAAGGCAAGAAAGAAACTTTACTTGTCAGGCCTCCACTCAAATTTGAGGAAAGGATAAAAAAATTAGAAGAGGGAGCTAGCATCACAAATTTCAAAGCATTGAAATTTGAAACAAGGACTGATGCAGAGAAAATGTAGATTGAGCAACTGGTACTCAATAAGATGGGAAAATGGAAATACTCCCCAAACCAGCCTTCCCCTCAAATCTCCAAAGAGCTATTGGAGAGATTGCAACCAAGATGGGAGTCAGCCACCCAAATAGTCAAAGACATATATGAGCAATCCCTGAAGAATCTTCTACCGAGTTTTACTAAAGCAGAAATAAAGGTAGCAATGAAGAACAATGAAGGTAAAATGATGATTAGATTTCACACATGTTTGATTTTAATTAAGGACATTGAAAATGTTGTAAGAGATGCAACAAACATGTGGAAGAACATCTATCATCTGCAAAAGCCTAGTGATGATCCTGTTGAAATCAAGGATGATGACAGTAGTGATAACGATGATTTTGATAGCACTCCATCCATGACAGTTACTCTAGGAGATCTGCATGCACTAATGGAAGAGAAAGAGGAAGAAGACAAGGAAGAAGAAGCACATAAGGAAGAAAAATATGAAGAAGATCCAATAAAAATTGCAGCAAAAGTTATTGCATCCCTTCCTCACTCTCTGCCAGAGACTGTTACATCTACTTTGGAGATAGCTTCTACAAGTGAGATTGTGAGCACAACAGCCACATCTATTGCTCAAACTTCATTAGCCACCTCCCAACTCTAGGTATCTGAAATTGAAGTGACAAGCACTTTATCTACCGAGCTATCTGTCACCTCTTCAACCATCGAGTCAGCCTCCTTAGCCCCTTCATCAACAATGAGTATACCAGTAAGTTATACAATTTTGTTTTCATCAATTCTAGTAAGTTCTATAGTTTTTTTTTCATTAGTATCATCTGTATCCACTTTGACTCCAATGAGTTTAGATACTACTATGGGTACTCTACTGAGTGTGATACCATTTTTGGGAAGTGTTTCAATTTTTGATCCAGTTAGCACTTCTATTGGCATTCAATCCTCAAGTCCTATCCCAGTTTTCACTGCTAGCCCTTCTATCTCCACTATTGTGTCTGTTCCTAAGGTCAAACCAGTAATCACAGAAGTCAAACAAAAGCATCCATTAAAACTTCTGATCACTGGAAAGGAAATTGGAGAAGACATTGACTTAGACACAGAAATAGTGATTCCTAAGATTGACTATGACACTGCTACCATTAAAGAAATGAGGTTAGCCAGTCAACTCATAGAGATGAAAGCTATGCAGAAATAGTTAAGATTAGAAAGGAATAAGGAATACAAAATAATTGAGAATGCCAAGGATATAATTACAGATGCTATAGGTGTTGAAGTAGATTCTACTCAACACATTTTGATTCAGTTAGAAGAGGCAGTACAAAAATTTAATGAAGATTCTTTCAGACAAGAGAAACTTATTGAGAAAGCTGAAAGAAAATTTGATAATAAGGTGCTAGAGCATATTTCTCAAAAGATAGCAATCAAGCAAGTTGAATTGTCAACATTTCTGGGAAATTTTGAAAATTCTTTTAATAATGCAACATCACTTTTTGCCAAACTTTGTGATGTTTTTGGTTTTACTAAAGAAATAAAGGATAAGCTAAATAAGATTGACATTGACATGCAATCAAGTGCATCCAAGTTAAAGATGGACTCCTCCTCCACAACCTCCCATCACACCAAAATTAGATATTTGGCAGATGTATTGGTAGAACTATTGAGAGAGGAAGCAAAGATCTGGTCTACACTCATAGACATCCAACACATGTTCCTTCCTATCATGGACACAATGCAGAAACATATTACTCATTGCAAAACATTGGTCCAAGATTAGAACTTCTCAATGGCTGATCACTTTATCCAATTATCAGTAGAAGTTCAAATTGCTCTCTCCACCTGTCAAAATTTGCAGCAGATTTGGTATAATACTTTTGCCACCATCCTTAAGGTACATCAAGAATTTCATCTCACTTTGGTGTAGTCATATAAATTGTATGTATATAATCCTTTGGCATTATTGTCAAAAAGGGGGAAGGATTCGACATAATAAGTGAGGAGAGTTATCACTATAAGTGATAGGGGGAGTTAGCACTCAATATAGTTAGCATGTGTACATAAGTACCTTTGTATATACATCATCAAGAAGATATATATAGAAATGTATATGCAGCAATTCTACAAAGATCAATTTTGAAAAAAACCAAAATTCATTTAGTCAGGTTATGTACATATGTTTTGGCTTATAAGTGTTTTGTCACTAATGCCAAAGGGGGAGATTGTTGGCATTATATTATATTTGTCATTAGTGACAACACTTACTCAATTTTGAATGATTACCAAATTCATCACTCAGTCTATAGTGTATATCGAGCATTAAGTGGTTACCTTGTAGGTTCATTACTTAACTAGTTCATACTGAGCATTCCTGAAGCTACCGAGTGAGTGCACAGGCAAGCAGTTCATACCGAGTATTCATGAAGCTACCGAGTGGGTGTGTAGCCCTGTAGTATCTACTGAGCATACATTGTTCACCGAGCTTCATAGTGTTTACTGAGTGATGGAAGCCCAGTGTTTACCAAGTAGTGAAAGTGTAGTGTTTACCAAGTGAAAGCAAGGTAAACAAAGGATTCAAATTTTACCGAGTGACACTACTGTTAGAATTATTTAGAATAAGTGAGAGTGGGGGGGTGGTGAATTAGTTATCCAAGGTCCAATGATGTCCAATAAAACCTTTTCTACAAATCCTTAATGGCACATAACTGAAATTATTATGTATGCAATTGAACATCAAACAACCATGAAAAGTAAACATGCATCACAACATAACACTAAGGATTTGAAAACCCAGAAACCCTCCAAGAATAAGAAGGTAAAACTGGAGTGGGGATGATACCCACAAAATAATTGCACAATTGATTTCAACCACTTATGATGGTCTACCCTGTTAAAGTCCTACCCTATTAAAGGCTACAACACACTGTTAAATGTGACCTTGTTAAAGGATTTAAAAACATTCAACTTGGAATGTCACCTTGTTAAAGGATTTACATAGAGCTATTAGGCTCACCCAAGTCCATGGGATTTTCAGTCACCTTCTCGAAAGAATCTTTCATCCCTCTCTAAGGATCTCTTATCCTCCTCCTAAGGATCTCTTTATCCTTCTCCTGAGGATCTCTTTGTCCTTCTCTTGGGGATCTTCTATTCTTTTCCTGAGGCTTATTCACCTAGCTGTTAAGCTAACCTAGCAATGTAGGGTTTTAATATCTAATACAATGGTAAGAAAGTATTAGAAGGGTTTTGACCTGATACAGATTTGCAACCCTAACTATGCAGATTTTAGATCACTCTTTAGTTCTCTTCTTTGCTTGGCTTCTCTTCTTTGCAGTGTAGACAACTTGCTCACCATTCAAGATCTGTCTCCTTGAGTTCTTCCACTCATTATGCCAATGTAATTTCTCTGGTCACTTCATCAACTTAGAGTCTTGATGCTCTATTCTTACTCCTCTAGGCTTCTTTGCATGATCTCATTTATGACCAATTCCCTCTCTTGCATGCACCCTTGATCTCTGACTTGTAACTCCTTATATAGAAGTTCTATACTCAATTTCCCTCTCAAATCTCAATTTTATCTTGAGAAAATGGTATTATTTTCCCTCCAAATTATTTCTTCTAGAAACTTCATGATAAATCCATTTGCATTGGCCGAATTTTTTTTACATAGTGTTCTATGCCACCAGCTCATTATTCTTATCCTCTATCTGGTTCACAAAATTCTAGATAACTACCATGTCGTCTTAGATCTGGTGAATCTTTCATTTTCAAAATAATGCAGCAACTCGACATTATTGGTTTACTGATGCTCGACACCTTCTGTGTTACTCGACTTCTTAATGTTATCTTTACTAGCGCTCGACACTTGAAGACTTACTCGGCATTCATTACCTTTTGCTACTACTCGACACCTAAAGGATTTGGTGTTACTCGACATCTGAGTAATCACTCAAATCATACTGAAGTTGAACTTGCTCAACTTCAACTGAGAATCTGTTTGACTCTAACTAGCTTACTCGGTTCTTTCTAATGAACTTAGTTAATCCTAACATCTTTGATGTATCACATTGTGTCCATCCTCTTAGAGTATGTCATCAATACATTATTTTAGTAATGGCTTAGCTGATCATCATACTTCATTATATCATCATAACTTCAACCTTTCTCTAGGTACTCTAGTTACATCTTATTGATTGCCACCTCCTTGTCAATCAACCAATTAATAGTACTTCGATCATTAAAGCAATTTTCATTCTTGCAACTAGCAAGTTTGACATCAATAACAAAACAATGATTGAAAACATTCTTTACCAGTTCCATTATCCTTCATTCATGATCTTTTCAAACATTTCCAACAACTACATCTATCGAGTCACCTATGGTTACTGAGTTCAGAACTACATCAAGTGATTAGTATGGACCGAGCCTTCACTTCTATCGAGTGCATTATGATGCCAAGTAATGTAGTGGATGCCAAGTATCAAAAGGTCACTGAGTCAGTTCAGTGAACCTAAGTTATTTACTATTGGGCTGACTTCGTAATGTTTTGTTCACTTGTGTTTTAGCTGACCTTGCAATTGTAATTATTGGAATGGTATATATGTAATGTATTATATCATTTATAATATATGCATGAGAATATCAAGAGAGACATGTAATGTTTTGAGAAGTGTAAATGTGAATCAGCAAAAGAGCAGAATATTCAGCAAGGTCTACAAGGAGTAGTAAAAGATTCATCAGTCACAAGAGGTGATCTGTACTTCAAGGATCTAATTAGCAATTAAGTTGTAAGTAGATCCACTATTTTATCCTAATAGGTGAATCAATTTTGTAAATCCTTTAATAGGGTGGACTTAATACTCTTTGTATAAATCTCCTAACAGAGTGCATACTTTAGTGTATGTTTGTAAAATCCTCTAACAAGGTGGACCTAGCAGTCCTTTGTGCTCCTAATAGGGAAGATCACCAGAAGTGGTCAATGTAAGCCTTAATAGGCCAACCTCATACTGCAGTAATGACATTTTTTGGGTATCATCCCCACCCCAATTTTACTTTCTATTTGGAAGGTTTTTGGGTTACCAAATCACTGTGTACATGTGTTATGAATGTTTATTTCTCATATATGCAGTAGATTAGATGAATGAATGGTGAATAGTATATATGGTTAAAGTACTAAATTGTTTAAAGTTTTTGAGTTACTAATTCACCCCTCCCCTCTCAATAACCTATCATATCTTAAATATTTTGAATAGAACATTCTTCAAATTTTGCATGAAATTCACCTTGGGTTGTTGAGCTTAGTTGAACAAATGGTGATCATTTTGGTTTCTTACATGTAATCATCGTTAATAGTTAGTGATGGTGGGCACGTTTAAACATTCCATTAGTGTATTGAGAATTTTTGATTGATTTGCATTTGCCCTCTGGTCTGAAATACCAATGATATCATTGATCTATGGTGATCTAATGGGTGTTGGGCCTCGCTAATTTTAGCAAAAACTTAATTACAATGTCAATTAAATAATCCATTACTTAAATTAAATGTTAATATCATGTTAAATGTTAAACCTCAATCTTATAATTTTAATTCACTATTAAATGATATATTCTATTTCTTATGAATTTACAATTTTACAAGAAAATTTTGAAAATGCCAAAATATTGAAGAAATCAACAGGACAATAAAACACAATTTTAAATGGAACTACAAAATTATCATTGATATTTTTTCAAAAATAATAATCTATAGGTAGATGTATGTACAATGATTGTAATTTGATATGACAAAATAGAAACCAAACAAAAATGTCAACAATCACGATAAGTCCTCAGAAAACCTAGTCTGTGTAGAAATTATAAAACACAATTAAGTCTACAAATTCTTAAAATTAACTATTTCCCTCCTCCACTTCATCTAGATGAAATCATTTTTGCAAAAAATTACTACCAATTTGCACCCATTTCCTATGGTTCTTCAACTACGCAATACTCAGGCCCAATAGAAATGGTTGTAGGGCCACATTCCAACTAAGTTGTAGAAGCTTATTGATTTCACTTACCCAAGGAATCCCTACCCCTAATTCTCCATGAGCAATAGCCTCAATATCATTGACTAGGTATTTTTCTTTAAAAGTCTTCCCTAGGAGCATCAAAATTTGGACCTTTTCTCCTCTCAAGTCAAGGAAAGAGGCTAAAAATGGGGCATAATGTCCTTGTAGACATAGTACCTATTAGCATTCTCACAAAACTCATGACCCCACTCCATTTCCACAACATGATTAATGAAAGTCACAATGTCCCCAACCTCATTGCAAATTGACTCAAGGTTTTCATTAGGATAGGGTCCTAAAAATGCCTCCTAGTACTCTTTCAATTTGCCTGTTAGATAAATCAAAGTGGCCTTTGTTACGTACCTCAATCTCAGGATGAGTTGAACTATAAATCCTACATATACCCTAGTATTTTGACACCTTGTTCAAACTATGGATCATCCTTCAGGTAAAGAATGTCAGTAGATTTATATCCCCAAGGATTGTGGCCTAAATTTGACTCAAAGCCCTATCTCAAGATAGTAGCAAGAAATTAGGTCTTGTGGTTGGATTTTTTGAGATTTAACCCCCAAAATTTTGTAGATGTGTATAACAACATATCTCTCCTTATTTGGAAATCAATAATATATTATCAAGTACATATACTATTGTTAAACTATTCCAAAAATTAACTACTAAATTTATCAAGTGCATTGAAGAAAATCAAGTTCAAGAGCCATCAAAATCTTGAGTCCAAGCATTCAAGATCTAGCATTCCACTCAAGCATTCAAGGTGTTTTTTTCACAGATCTAGCCTCTTTCCCGATTGGAGGCCAAGAAAAGGATTTCTATCAGGGAAGAAAATATGTATTCATCCACTTTTATTCAAGTCTTCTCTCTTTTCTCCTCAATAAAATATTGTGGTTAATTACGACATCTATTCCATAAGGTTTTGTCTACCTTGATTTCCTTTTGGATTTTTATATTTAGTCAAAAAAACTATTACACCAATATATTTTATCACATTCAAAGAAGCATTTTCTTTGCCAAGGTATGATATACTTCATTTTTTAAATTTATCATCTCTTAGATGACATCATGTTTTCCTTTATATCATTTAATTTCAAGGTTGATTACTAAAAAGGGTTTGAGTGAGGAAAAAAAATTTATCCAACCTTCTTTCTCATTTACCTATGTATAGTTACAAGTTGTGAAGTCATCAAAGAGAATCCAAAAAGATCTAGTATTGTTGAAAGATTCCTAGAAAAATTCAATAAAAAATACTAGGAACAAAATGCCAAAAATATTATATGTCTAGGTAGAGAGCATCGAACGCATTCTATACCCTATCTCATGTTTCCAAATTTCACTCACAAGTCAAATATATCTTCTAATTTTTCATTTTTGAACGTATATCTCTATTAGTTTATATCAATCTCTTATTTTTAGTTTTTTAATAACTTTCCTATATTATCATTTACTTTGAATCATTATATCATTTCCATTTTTATCATTGCATATTTAGAGAACAGTCATTATTTTATTTAGTTCTTGAGCCTAGTAGATTATCTTCCTTCTAAATGTGTAAACCTTAAAAGGACAAATGATCTACCTCTTTGTATTTCGTTCATTTTCCTATAATACAAATACATATGGGTTTCTTATACATGATACAAGGGTGATCCTTGGCATTTCTCAAGCCTAATTAATCTATCTCACATATTTCAAATCTATGCAATGAATCCAATAAAAAAATATGTATTGGATATTGTTAAACTCCAAAAGTTCAAGGGGGTCAAAATAAAGCTTAAAAATAGATCAATCATATTTTGGATTTCAAATCCAATGATAACTATGTTTTGTCACCACCAACCAAGGTCCATGGTAACAATGTCTTCTAAATCCCAACAACCTAAACATGCTAGTAATGGTTTCATCTAATTTCTCTTTTTCAAATTTGGGTTATGTAGTTGTTTGGAGGTGAAATGGAGGCTTATGAATTTAACAATATAAACTATGTGACATTGATTTTTTAACTAACCACTTCCACACTAAGATTCAAACTACAAGAGAAAGAGGGGCTTCCAAACATAACCCTTAATATAATGCAAGTTAGATTAGAAAAACCCAAATGAATAAAGGGATGTCATTATTAAATCAATATTATATCAAGGAAGTACACAAGAAATTACTATTTCATGCAATGTAAATTTGATTAAAGATGTGTAATTATAAAATGTGAAATTGGACTAATTGATTAAATGAGAAGTGTTAAGATAGGTCTAGGTTCTAAATATATGCATTCAACCCAATTAAGAAATGGAAATAGGTCTAGAATAAAAACTAAAATGAATGAAAAAATTCTTACCTCAAAATGTGCAAGGTAATATGTCTTGTTTCTCTAAACATTGTGGATTTGAAATTGTGACTGAACTTTGAATTCACAATCACAATAGAAAGCCCAAAAAATGCTATTTTTCTTAGACCTCTAAGAAGACATCGACTTGTTGGTAAAGTGTCTTGATACATCATGGGAAAATAGGCATGTTCTTGGGATACGGTAGAAAAATTGACCCAATTTTTTCATAAAGGTTTCAACAAATAGTTATTGTTTGAAACTACAACTGGAACAATTGTTAGGTTGTCATTGATGTCAAACCTTATTGGTGAGATAGTTTTCTATCCGATCTAAGTGTCATATCTATTTGATTGATGAAGAGGATTTGAGAAGTTGGCCATAATAAAAGTACCTAGATGAAAGGTTGAGTTATGAAGAGTAAACCACAAATGAACACTTGATTAGTTAGACTTTGACAAGATAAAGTGATTGTTTAAACCATGTTACAAGTAGAGAAGAAAGTAACACTAAAGCCTTGAAGAAGTGATCAAAGATAGATCAAATGCAGAGGCTTGACTAAGCAATAGAGAAAAAGATTAAGGAACTTGAAGTATATCTTGAGTCATGCTAGTGTTGAATGAACCACAATATATGTTGAGCATAAATAGTATTGATCGAGCATTAGTATTGATTAAGTGATAGTATATGTGTCGAACAAGAAATCTAGTAGCAACTAAGTATCCCAATGATGACCAAGTATCAAAAATAGTGTTGGCCAAGGAACAACATTTTGACAGTTTATGAGAAATCATAATTTTCAGCCAACAAAGTTGATTTCTCTAAATATGGAAAGCATGTTGAAGATAAGGATGAATGACCTCAAATATTTAAATTGAGGGAAACCATTTTTTGTGCATTTATATGTAAGGATTCATGAAGAAGTTTCTAGAAAAGAAGAGGATAAACAAAAGGTGGATATATTTATTGTATATGTTGAATCTGATTGTAACTCTAAGACCAACAATGGTGTTTAAGTGGAAAAAGATCAAAATAACCTATTTAAGGACGTACAAGGGCTAACTTTTAAAAGGTTGAAGGTTGGAACAATAGTTGATGTTATTGACTAGCGAACTTAAGCAGAAGGCTAAAAAGAGTTGAGAAAAGGAGAAGTGTGATTTCTTGAAGGGTTGCCAAGTGAATTAGAGATTGAGATGACAATGAAGGTCTGTCAGTGGATCATCTTGTGAGGCAAACTAAAATCTGTATTTGCAAAGTGAGTTGTACTTGATTGATCAAAACCTGTTGTTACTTTCTAACCATTGTATCAGTATTGAAATCCTTTAATCAAGTTTGACCTAACAGTCATATGTAAATCCTTTAATCAAGGTGGCATTCTAATGGAATGTTCTAAAGTTCTCTAACAAGGCCACTCCTAATAGAGTGATTAAATCCTTTAACAAAGTCACATTTACGTTGGAATTTTTTAGAATAATTGAGAGGGGGGGAGGTGAATTAGTTATCCAAGGTCCAAATGTACAAATAAAACTTTTTTGTGGTTAATAAATTCATATCCATAAAACCATAACATGCATGCATCCATTAGATCATACAATAACTTAACTTAGTAGGTTACTATCCTAGGTCCAAATAACTTTGCATAAATGTAAATATGAAATACCATAAGCACATTCACACAATTTGACACAAGGATTTTATGTAGAAACCCAATTTGGGAAAAACCACCAGTAATATGCTACCCAATTTCACTCTTCTTTCTGAAGTGATGCCCTATGAAAGGCCAACTCTATTAAAGGTTACAATACACACTATGCAATGTGACATAGTTAGAGGATTTCAATCACCCTTTTAGGAGTGAGCCTTATTAGAGGACTTTAGAACATTCCATTAGAATTTCACTCAGTTAAAGGATTTACAAATGACTATTAGGTCAACCTTAATCCAAAGGATTTTATCCACATTGGTACAGTTGTTAGAAAGCAACAATAGGACTTGATCTAATTCAAAATTACAACTCACTTGTAGATTATAGATCTCTAGTTCAATCCTCCATTCTTCTTGGCATTCATACTCTTAGGCTTTGATAGCTTGTTCACCCTTCAAGCATTCATCCCCTTAAGCCTTCTTGCTTTGTATGCCAATTGCAGTCTCTTATGTTTGATCATTAGATGAAGAAAAACCCTAGACTCCTTGTCTTCCTTAGGTTATCACACACGAAAACCTTTGCTTCTGGCTAACTATCTCTATAAATAGAGAATTTAGATCTTTTTCCACTCAACCACAATCATCTATTTTAGGGTTAGGTAAGATTCAATGAATCTACCCATTTTTCCATTTTAGTTCCTCTAGAACCTTCCTCTGCAATCTTCCTTGAATTCACCTCAAAATGGCTTACCTTGAATTTTATGCCACCAACTCATCATAGTCATCTTCCACACGTTTCACATAATTCAAAAAATCAAATTAGTCAACTCAAATTTGTCACATCTTTGATTTAACACTATTTGTTGTCACTTTGCATCTATATTGTTCTGTCACTTGGCCAACAATAGTTCACTTGGAAAACACTAAAGTTTACTAATGCTCGACACCAACTAAACTTTACTCTGCATATACAAACTTTCACTCAGCTTGCACTATTTGTCATCTTTGCTTGGTACCTCTTGATTTTCACTTGGCTTCTACTACTTTCTACTCAGCTAGAATTGTTTTCTAGGTAAGGCTTGACAAATAGTTTTCTTACTTGATCTTCTTCCATTCTTTTCTTGAGTAATCTTTCATCACAAACTTTAAGTAGATAAACAATAAATTATAGTATCAATGTCTTACTTGGTCTTAGTGCTCCTTTTATACAACAAATACCTCAACCTTTCTTTAGGTTATCTTGTTATCTCCTCTTTTCAAATCCTCATCATCAATAAACCAAATGATAACATTTAGACCAAAAGGAAATTGTCTCACCAAAAAGTAGTAGGTTTGACATCATTGACAAAATAATCATTGTTCTATTACCAGTTCTACACTTCAAAACAATCTATTTTCAATAATATCCCTCTTTGGTATTGATGGCAAACCAATACCAACAACAATACCAAAAAGAAAATAATATCTTTGAAATTTCTCCCTCTATCAATATATGTCCTTCGTCTATATAGGGTAATGTAAGCTTTGTCAATCTCCTTCTATATATCTATCTTATATCTCTCTCTTTAGGTTATTTCTCTCTTTAGATACTTATCTCCCTCTTTGACAACAATGCCAAAGACTTGTCATCTTTTAATGCAGATATAATCAATTTAGGTTCTCCCTCTATCACCTTGCATGTGACTATAAATCTTCTAATTAAAATCCTTCATTACTTTAGGTAGCTCCTAAAGTAAGATCGATTGCATCAAGTTGCAAGATGCAACATTCAAACCAGTTGATGCAGGGCACAACTCATGCTTCTTAAGTAGCTTTGGATAGGGGTATCACCCCTATTTTACCTCTAAGATATTCATGTACATCCTTAGGTAAAGCTTTTACGAATATATCAACTATCTATTCTTTTGTATTCACATATTCCATCCTCACTTCTTTGTCTTGAAACAACTCCCTCAAGTAATGATACTTGATTGCAATGTGCTTAGTCTTTGTGTGCATCACAAGATTTTTTGATATGTTTACAACACTTGTATTATCAAAATAAAGTACCACAAGTTTATTATTTTCCTCCTTCATGAATTTGAGTAGCTATTTGATCCATACCCCATTTGTACAATTTATTGTAGCAGTCATATATTCAACTTCAGTAGTAGATTGAGATATACAATTTTTGTGTCTTATTGGTCTAGGTGACCAATCTCTTTCATAATAAAAATGCTCCACCACTTTTACTCTTTCTATCATCAATGTTGGTAGCCCAATAAACATCTATATAGGCTCTTAACTCAAATTTATCAACTTTCTTGTAGTATAGACCATAATCTTTTGTTCCTTTCAGATATCTCATAATTATTTTAATAGTCATCAAATGATTCTCCTTAGGATTTGTAGAAAATATTGCAACAATCCCAAAAACTAATACAATATTAGGTTTGTTATATAGTACATATTTCAACTTGCCAATCCCAAACCTATACAATGTTTGATTCACTTTAGCAGAATCATCAGTCTTTGATAATTTGTGTCCTGTCACCATAGGAGTACTAACTAGTTTTGAATCCTCCAAACCAAAAGTTTTCAATATTTCCTTTACATACTTAGACTAAATGATGTGTATACCATATTACATTTGATATACTTGCAAACCAAAAAGAACTTGATCTCTCCAAATATAGACATCTCAAATTCTTTATTCATTTCATTTGCAAATGTCTTACATAATGTAGTTTGACCTCCAAATATGATATCATCAACAAAAATTTCAAATAGTAAAATACCTTTACATGCTTTTTCCCTCAAGTACAAATTGATGTTATCATCAGTCTTCTCAAAACCAATCTTCACAAGATAATTGTGAAGCTTTTTGTACCATTCTCTTAGGGCTTTATTTAAACCATATAAAGATTTGTGTAGTCTGCATACCATGTTCTTATTGGTTGGTTCAAAAAATTATTTAGGTTGTTCTATGTAAACCTATTCTTCTATTATACCATTCAGAAATATTGACATCACATCCATTTGATAAATTTTGAAACCTTTGTATGCAGAGTAAGCAAGCAAAGTTCTTACTCCTCTCAATCTTGCAACTACGGAAAATGTTTCTTCATAGTCAATTGCTTCTTCTTGTGCATACCCCTTGAAAACTAATATTTCCTTATTCCTTGTGACTTCACCATTCTCATCTAACTTCTTTGTGTACACCCACTTGGTTCCAATCACTTTCTTGTTTTCTAGTCTAGGTACTAGAGTTCATGTCTTATTCTTCTCAATTTGATCAATCTCTTCTTTCATGGCTTTACTCCAGTATTCATTCTCTAATGCATCTTTCACTATCTTAGGCTCATGCATGCTCAAAAAACATGTATCACATCTCAACCTATTCCTTATCATTGGTCTACATTCTTTATCTCTAATAATTTTTTTAGCAGGGTGATGTCTCCTAACATACTTTGAAAATCTTAGTTCTACTCTTCTTTCTTCAATGGATCTATCAATTTTAGAATCACTATGTGCTACTCTATTAGGTAGATCGGCATTCCTTTTATGTACACTTATCTCAAAATCAGAATGTACCTCAGCTTATGTTTGCAACTTAGCTCCTAAATATAACTTGATTCCTAAACATAACTTGACATCAATTGGATGTACTTGGCAGTCACTGATACTTGTTTTTTTTTATGTACAACTTGATTTACAACACCTTCATTAGTAGGCATACCTTCATAAAAGTATACAAAAGATTTTAATTCTTTAGGTTCAGCTTCATGTACCTCTGTATATTCATCAAATTTTACACGTGTACTTTCCACAAATTTTTTATTTTTGGTATTTAAACACTTATAAGCTTTACTTCTTGTGGAATAGCCTAGGAATATACCTTCTTCACTTTTAGCATCAAATTTACCATTCATTTTGTCTTTAAGAATTTAGCACTTTCTTCCAAATACCTTAAAATATTTTACATTGGGTAAGTATCCATATGATAGTTCAAAAGGTGTTGAATGAGTACCTTTCTTGACTTGTACTTGGGTCAGGGTATAGACAGTTGTACTTACATCTTCTCTTTAGTATTTTAAAGCAACATTCTTCATCATCATCAGTGTTCTAGCATAGCCCATTATAGATATATTCCTCCTTTTAGTAATCCCATTTTGTGGAGGGGTCCTAGGCATAGAAGTCCGTCTCTTGATTCCTCTATCGTTACAAAATATCTCAAACTCATTTGATGTAAATTTTCCACCTCTATTAGATCTAAGACATTTTAAGTTTTTTCTAGTATCCTTTTCAACTCTTGCCATGTACTACTTAAACATTTGAAAAGCATTAGATTTTTATTTTAGAAACATAACTATCATCATCCTAGAATAATCATCAAAAAATAGGATAATATACTTGTCACCTTTGTAGCTTTGCACATGAATTGGTCTACACAAATTATTATGAATTAATTCCAAAATTTCTTTAGAGGAGTGAGTCTTACTTTCAAAACTAGATTTGGTCATCGTGCCTAACTAACATTGTTTGTAAATCACATTATCAGGTTTTTTTAGTTTAGGAAAACCTCTGAATATTTTCATGTTACTAATACTGGCTAACTTATCAAAATTAACATGAGATAACCTCTTGTGCCATAGCCACACATCATCAAATTCTACAACAAGATAAGTGGCATCATTCATATCAAGGTAAAGTAGATCACCTCAAGTCTAATCTCCATTTCCAATCAATTTTCCATCAGTGTCATAGATCTTTGCTTTCTTGTTCCCAAATTCAACTTTTTAACCTAAACTAATTAGTTGTGACACATTCAACAAGTTATAGTTAAGTCTTCTACATAATGAGCATTGTCACACATGATCTTTTCTATCAATTTGATTGATCCTTTACCTTTTATCAAATAGGGTGCATCATTACCAAATCTTACACTATTACCATTGTAATAATCAAGGGTAATGAACTTACTTTTATCTACTGTCATATGATGTGAACATCCACTGTCAATGGTCCATCTATAACTCTTGTTCACATAAGATAGTAGTGCAATTACCTCATCCTCATCAAAATTATCCTTCATAGAAACATACACAACTTCATCATCATGGTCATCAGATTCATCTTTTGTTTCTTCCTCAACAATGTAGTAAGACTTCTTTCCTTTGTCTTTATAATCTTTGTTGTTCTCATCTCTTTTACTTTTGTATTTGTCTCTACTTCTATTGTTCTTCTTCTCTAGACATATAGCAGCAATATGACCAACCTCATTGCAATTGAAGCATGTGATAGGTAGCTTACATTTTTATTTCAATTTGTTGCTGTGAAATCTCCTCACCAAAAATGCTTCAAGCTCTTCTACATCCTCCTCATTTGTATCACTATTACTAGAAACATGTTTGACCTTTTCATTTTTCTCTTTAGGTTCCTTTAATGACAGTTTATCTTTGAAAGAAGATTCAATATTTTTAGTTTTGAAATTATCAAAATCAGAGAGTTTAAAGGCGGTGATTCTACCCATCAGTCCTTCCAGGATTAAATTACTACCAAGAACACACCTTAGTTCTTGTATTGCAAAGAGTCTAATAGCATAGATAGGAAACAATTTTCTTAGTACTTTGTTGATTACAATCTCATCTTCAATAATACCATTAGCTCCTCTAATAGCATTCAGAACATCTTTGCTTCTTGTACAATATTGGACAATGGTCTCACCTTCTTGCATTCTCATGTCATCAAACTTTCCTCTTAGACTTTCAACATTGGTTCTCAAAACATTTGTATCTCCTCCATAAATTGTTTATATAGCATCCAACATCTTCTTTGCAGTATCATATCCTTTGATGTCATCAAACTCTGAGTATCTTAGGGAAAAGGCAAGCTCCAGCATTGTATGATTGTGTTCTTTCTTCTTTTTTAGATTATCGGTAGTTAGGGATCCAAAAGGATCAACATGCTCAGTAGTGATGGTAGATTGTGCATAGTCTCCAAGACCTCCTCGATGTAGCTTCATCAAACTTTTCCATGCAAAAAAGTTTTCTTTGTTCAATTTGGGCACTTCCTTTCTATACATCTTGATCTTTAGCTTTTAGTACCTTCAAACTATTCCTCACAAGCACCAATGCTCTGATACCAATTGTTCAAATTCTTTACAGTAACTAGGGGGGTGAATCAATTATCCAAGGTCCAAATGGAAAAATAAATTTTTTTAGTTCTTAACATATTCATATCCATAAAACCATAACATGCATGTATCCATTAGATCATACAATACCATAACTTAGTAGGTTACTGTCCCAGATCAAAATAACTTTGTAAAAATGTAATCATGAAATACCATAAGCACATTCACACAATTTAACACAAGGATTTTATGTGGAAACCCAATTTTGGAAAAACCATCAATAACATGCTACCCAATCTCACTCTTCTAAAGTGATGCCCTATGAAAGGGCAACCCTATTAAAGGTTACAATACACATTGTTAAATGTGGCCTAGTGAGAGGATTTCAATCACCTTGTTAGGAGTGATCCTTAGTAGAGGAATTTATAACATTCCATTAGAATATCACCTAGTTAAAGGATTTACAAATGACTATTTGGTCAACCTTAGTCCAAAGGATTTTATCCACACTGGTACAATTGTTAGAAAGCAATAGTAGGAATTGATCTGATAAAAACTTACAACTCACTTTAAGATTATAGATTTTTGGTTCAATCCTCCATTCTTCTTTCCATTCATACTCTTTAGCTCTGATAGCTTGTTCACCCTTCAAGCATTCATGCCCTTAAGCCTTCTTGCTTTCTATGCCAACTACAGTCTCTTATATCTAGCTACTAGATGAAAAAAAATCCTAGACTCCTTGTCTTCCTTTGGTTCTTGCACATGTCAACCTTTGCTTCTAGCCAGCTATCTCTACAAACAAAGAATACAAATCTTTTTCCACTTAACCACAATCATCCATTTTAGGGTTAGGTAAGATTCAATGAATCTGCCCACTTTTCCATTTGAGTTCCTCTGGAAACTTCCTCTACAATATTCCTTGAATTCACCCCAAAATGGTTTACCTTGAATTCTATTCCACATTTTCATCATAGTTATCTTCCACACACTTCACATAATTCAAGAAATCAAATTATTTGGCTCATATTCATCAAATATTTGATTTAACACTATTTTCTATCACTCAACATCTATATTGTTCTATTACTCGATAAATACTAAATTTTACTCAGCATATACTAACTTTCACTCGACTTGCACTGTTTCTCAACTTTGATTGACACCTCTTGATTTTTACTTGGCTTCTACTATTTTCTGATTGGCTAGCATTGTTTACTTAGCAAGGCTTGAAAAACACTTTTCTTACTTGATCTTCTTCCAGTCTTTTCTTGAGTAATCTTTTATTACAAACTTTAAGTAGATAAACAATATAATATAGTATCAATGTCTTACTTGGTCTTTGTGATCCTTTAATACACGAAATAACTAAACCTTTCTCTAGGTTCTCTTGTTATCTCCTCTTTTCAAATCCTCTTCATCAATCAACTAAATGATAGTATTCAAACCAAAAAGAAATTGTCTCACCTACAAATAGCAGGTTTGACATCATTAAAAAAATAATGATCATTCCATTAGAGGTTCTACACTTCAAAACAATCTCTTTTCAACAATTTAACAGTGTGATTTGTAACCTTTAATAGGTTGGCTCCTAACAAAGCTTACTTTAGAAGAGCAAAAATATTTGTGACATATTACTGGTGGTTTTTCCCAAATTGAGTTTCCATATTAAATCCTAGTGTCAAACTTGTGTGGATGTTATATATGGTGATTTACTATTAATATTTACATTTTGCAAGTCTATTTTATTTAGGATAGTTTTTTGTTCAATTGGTACATGTGGACCTTTAATAACCGATTCACCCCCTCCCCCATTGACTCTCAATTATTGTAAACATTCTAACAATTACTAGATATATGATCATAATTTCAATATCCTACCCTTGGAAATCGTAAAACTTGGTTTTATTTTTGGTTTGATAAGGGCTTTCATTGGTCAATCCTTTTTGAGGAATCAACCTTGAAATTAAGATGTAAAAATAATGATAAAGGAAATGCTAACATGTAGTAGGATTGAATATATCAAATAAAGGACACAATTCCTTTTGTAGATGCAATTAAATTTGATATGTGCTCAAATATGTGTAATAGCCTTGAATCAAAGAATCGAAAAGGAAATCATAAAGTCAAAACCTCATGAATGGAATGTATGTGATATGCCTTGATGAAGGATATAATAACTTGAATGTTTTGGATGATAGATATTCTCCTTAGAAGCCAGACTCTACTACCACCTTGAAGGAAGAAACTTGATGCAAGAAGGAAATACTTGATCTAGTATAAAGTGCCAAATGATCTTGAAAATGATGAAACTACCAGAAGATATTCCCAAAAATGTTATAAAATAGCAACTAAAGTGTCATGCCAAAAATGAGAGATTACCTAGAAATGTGGGAAAGATTATGGGAGAGAGAGAGAGAGAGAGAGAGAGAGAGAGAGAGAGAGAGAGAGAGAGAGAGAGTGTGTGTGTGTGTGTGAGAGAGAGTGATCTATAAACTAGGATTTGTAAGTTTTATAACTTAATCCAAAATAAAGATTTTAATCCCCAATCCAAGCAATAATTGATGTGTTTTAACCATTGAAATTACAAGAAAATTTATGTTTAAACACTTAAATTTATCAGTGTGCTTAAAAATATAAAATAGAGAATAATAAAACTGAAAGAATTAAGAGAATAAGAGAGACAGAAGAGAAACTACAAATTGTTGATAACTAAATGTTAGGACTACATCTCTGGGTCTGCTTCTCAATTTAGGGACCACTTTATTAATGTCACTAGGCAAAACATTTCTTCTTACAACATCCAAGCTTTTAGGCCTTCATAGTCTGTCTCTTTCATACTAGAAGAAATTAAACAATTCTTTGTACTTACAAAAATTTCTCACTTACAAAATTCATCTCAAGGATTACAAAATTTTCCCAATAATTTAATTCCTCCCAAAATTCTCCTCTAAACTCTCCATATTTTACAAAGGAAAATGACCCCCTCTTTTATACATGAAATATTCCTTATTTGGTCTAAAACCAAATAACAAACATAATAACCATTTTCCCCAAATAATAAATAACAAATAACTCCCTATTTTTGCCTTTATAATTACAAGCCATACAAACGAAAACACCCCTTTAAATAATCAAACAAATAAAAATATTTTGTTTGAAATGTAGGGTAAAAAGGGTTTGAATATATTCCATTCCCATATTTTTAGGGATTATTTTTAATCCATATTTTATGTTGGGGTTTCGAAAAAAAGAATATATAATCATCATGTTCAAAAGACCATTTTCATTTTTCAAAATGGGGCTGATTTTCCATATCATTGGGTTGATTGGGATTATGACATCAATGTTGATGTCATCATTTTCAACCTTTTTCCCTCTAACTTCAAACAAGCATAACTATCACATATGAAGTCCATTTTTGATAAAAATGAATGTAGTTAGAAAGCTTTTGATGGGCTCTTTAATTTGAAACCCATTGTTGACCACTTTCAAGATAGTCAAATTTTATCTCTTTTTTATAAGTCAATTTTAGTTGACCAATTTGCCCTAAATTTTGACCAAGCATAAATTTTCACCATGACCTCCTTTCGACGTGATTCAAAATGTGTCAAGATTGTATCAAGAAGCTCTAGTCATCAATCTTGATTCTGTGTGATTCTAAGACTATGAAATTTTTTAGGCCTTCTAGATCCACTTGGATGAGAGAGAGAGAGAGAGAGAGAGAGAGAGAGAGAGAGAGAGAGAGAGATTTTCTACAAAAAGACAAAATAGAAAGGATATTAAAGTATAGAAAACATGCATCAAGAAGCCAAAATAGATCCCAATAGAGGATGAATTTTGGCCCCCAGCTAAGAGGAACAAAGAGAAATACCTATTATGCCTCTTTTAAACATATTATGTAGAATAACATAGGGTAGCCCCAATAGGGAGCATAAATGCACAGTGATTTAATGAAGGAGGAATAAAATATCTTGTGTATAAGAATTTTTAACATTTTTGAATTTATTATGAACATACAAAATGAATTCAATACAATCACAAGGTAATTTTTCCTTATTGTAGAAAAAAAGACATGATAATCTAGTAATCAGATTCTTTTTGATAAGGTTGACACCTTAATTTAGGTGTAGTAAAAAGTTGGTGGTATAATATTAATGCTAAAGCTTCTTGAGTGTCATTAGGAGTTAAAGATTGAGTTGGAAAAAGAAGGTGAAGATGAGGTTGTGGAGGGGGGGAAGTGAGGAGGAATATGGGAAGAGAAAACATAACCAAGGCCTTGCATATGGTTTCATTGAGTAATGTGAACATGAGGCTTAATACCATGTTCATGGATACCAAGACCTAAACCCTTTTAACCTTGTATTGTGATAATATTATATCCCATGGTATAAGTGTTGAACCCTTGGTATTTGGTCTTTGATTGTTGTCCTTGATGTCAATAATGAGCATATGGTATGGCTAACATCATGTAATTATCTTATTTGATGTCCTTCACTATTTTTCAGAGTATATTCAAGACAAATACTTAAGTGTTATACAATTAACACTTAATTTTCACATTGGTTTTGAAAATGGATATAAAAAAAATAGTTTTGGTCTATTAGAAAGTTGACAAGATTTTTTATTAGATAAACCCCAACTATCATACCTTTTTGGAAAGGTTTTGGAGTTATCTAAAATGGGTTTTTGTTAGTTTTTGCATAACACATGTAAGGAAAGAGAAAAGGTCTATTTATCAGAAATAGTTACCAAATTGTTATGACAATTTTAGCAGTTTTGAGAGGTTTTGGTCTAATGGAAGTTTCGGGTATGTACCTGCCTCCAAAATTTTAAATTTCTTGGTTTATAAGTATATGATACATTCATCTAAAACATCCAATAGGTGGTTTTGATGGAAGTTGCAGAATTCGTGTGGAATTCCTTGTAGATCGAATAGTTTGCAGGTAGATTTTTAACAGCAAAGAAGAGGGTAATGCTTTATGTTTCTTATTTCATATTTGTGATTTGATTTTCATTGTAGAAGTTTATCAGTGGTAGAAGAAGGGTTATATATTGTTTCTTCATTCATTCATATCAATATTTGATTAGATCTTTTAATGGAAAAAGAAAATATATTTGGATATTGGATGTTTTGAGGAGAAAAGAAGTATATCCTGCATTGTGTTTTCAACAAGAAGTTGAAACTAGTGATTCATGATTTGTGTTGTAATAGAGATGATCCTCTAATTTTATATCTCACTTGTTCATTTTTGAAGTTGGTGCTTCTTGTATTCATGAAGTTGGTGCTTTAGGTGTAAGGGGTTAGTGTTCCTTGAAATTGGTGTTTCTAAAATTGGGTGTTGGTGCTTCCTAGAGTTGTAGCTCTAAAAGATTTGTCCAAGAGGCCAATAAAGTTTTAGATTCAAAGTGGTTTTTTACCCTAAGGGGTTTTCCACATTAAAATATTGTGTCACTTTGTTATTCATTAACTATCTTGCTCATGTGTTAAATTTTTATAACTTGTAATTGTTTCAAGTTTTTAAAATTATTTTAAATCACTAATTCACTTGCCACCTACTCTCTTAGTGGTGTTTTTATTCCAAAAATAAGTAGTGCAAAGGGTGAAAGGAGAGAATGGTTTGTCTTGAGGGTGATGGGTAAATGTAGTGTAATGAGGAATGGAATGAGTAGTTGTATATATAATCTTGAGAGTGAGGGGTATGCGTGGAAGATAGTGAAGGAGATCAAATAATTAAAAATTAATTAATACTAGAGTTGTGAACCATGCTTTGAAGGTGTTGGAAGGTAGTAGGGCTATGAGGAGATTGATCATCGGTAGGATTAGGCATATGATTAGGATTAGGAGTATCACTAACAAAATCTATAAAATCATTTAGAAGATGAATGAAAATCCACATTGAAGTTTGATGATGGTCTTGAAATATTCCTTAATTGGAAACCTTGTATTAGTTAACCTCATAATTCCATATTCAAGAAAGGCATGTAAAAAATGAACACCATGAAATAAAAGAAAATTGCAAAAATATCATAGTTATGAGAAAGAGAGACAAGAACAAAAGTGACTATAGATATTATTATGCACAATAATAGCTTAGAGAATGTAATTGTTGAAAAATAAGGTCTAACTACACAAGATAACCAAATCTTACTCCAAATTGAAAGATAAGAGAGATCTCAAGAGAGAAATATATAACTCCAAGATGAAAGAAAGAGGTATAGGAAATGGCGGTCACCAAAATGTCCAGTTGTGAAATGGAGGCCAATAAATTTAACAATATAAACTATGTAAGATGAAGTCATGAACTAACCACTTCTAGACCAATATTTGAAATACAAGAGAAAGAGGGGCTTCCAAACATAAATCTTAATATAATCCAAGTTACACTAGTAAATTGGACCTATTTTTCAACATGGTTCTAGTCAAAATTTTGAAAATTCAATGTCACTAGAATTGTGTCAAACATTCAACATATTCCATAGTCAACAATGTATCAATGGGAAGATCCATTCAAAATCATCCCCATCTATGTTACACACTGGCTAAGACAATTAATTCAAAATGATGAGCTATCAATGCTAGGAAGAGGTGATTCAATGGATATTTTATACTATCGATGACAAACCTCACCAAACTATCAATGCCAAGGAGAGACGATTTGATGAGTTTGTTATTCCATTGATGATAATTAGCATCAAAATTCTAACGACAAATAGAGTTTTCAAAAAAAAATGATTGGGCCACAATATGCCTTAAATGCATTTTCATTCATATTAATACATGTTCTCAACAATACGCCTCTTAGCAATTTCCATTTTCTTTCTTGTGGATAGGCTATATATTGGAGTCATCATCTTTACTTGAGCTCATCATATAGTATTTAGATTCGCTAGTGACTACAATGAGAAGTAAGAATGAACTTGTTTTAGTGAGAGGGATTCAATCTGACACTCAAAGTTTCATTAGAGGGCATTCAATTTGTTGATTTAATGCTAGGGTTTTGAGAGGTAAAATAGATAGCACAGAGAAGTTTTGGAAGAAGTTGAAAATGACATCCACAGTATAGCATCCGCGCATAGCACCGGCTACCAAGACAAAAAATACATTGACACCAAGCATCGGGGCATCATCCATCATGCCAACATCATTGTAGTGAAGGCTATTGCAGATGCAGTTCAAACCTCACTAGGTCCCAAGGGCATGGACAAGATTCTCTACACCTCCTCAAGTGATGTGATCATCACCAATGATGGTGCCACCATTCTTTAAAAAATAGAGGTAACTTAGCTAGCCACTAAAATGCTTATAGAGCTTTCAAAATCTTAGCATATTGTTGTTGGTGATGACATGCCAACAGTTGTTGTCATCGTTGATGTGATTCTTAAACAATGCATGAATTTTTTATCCAAGGGTGTTCATCTTACGTCCATTATGTCAAAGAACTTTCATAGGGACTTTGAGAAGGTTGTAGAGGTTTTAACTGCCATGACTATTCTTGTTGAATTGATAGATCGTGACTCTTTGGTGAAAAGTGCAAGCACTTCTTTGAATAGTAAGGTTATCGGCCAATATTCTACCTCATTGGCTCCACTTGCTATTGATGTCATCCTGAATATTATCGACCCTATGAAACCTAACATTATGGATTTGAGGGACATCAAAGTTCTGCAAAAATTGGGTGGGACTATTGATGATACAGAGATGGTTAAGGGTTTGGTGTTTGATAAGAAGGAAAGTCATATGACTGGATTCCCTAGCAGGATTGTGAATGCAAAGATTGGCATAATATAGTTCCAGATTTTGCCTCCCAAGATGGAAATTGAGCATAACATTGTGGTCTTTGATTATACAATAATGGATAGAATTTTGAAGGAGGAGAGGAATTATATTCTAGGTATGATAAAGAAGATCAAAGCCACTGGATGCAACATGCTATTGATCCAAAAGAATATTGTACAAGATGTCATCACTAATCTTTCAATGCATTATCCATCCAAGTCAAAGACTTTGGTGGTCAAGGATGTAGAAAGGGATGAAATCAAGTTCATTACCAAGACACTAAATTGTTTACCCATTACTAATATTGAACACTTTAGGGAGAAGAAGTTGGAGCCAAAAATGGATGTCTTTAATAATTTAAATTTATTATTTTGACAAAATTATTGGTCTTGATTTACTAAACTTATTCTTATCATGTGTATTACTTGTATTGTTCATTATGTAGTATCTTTTAAACAAAATGAGAAATCATTTTTTGCCAAACTATTGCGGAGCTCAAGACGAAAACAACTTGAAAAATGTAACTTGATAATTACTTCACAAAAATAGAATCCAATGTCATATAAACATACTAAGCATGAGATCAATATGGCACCACTTGCCACAAATTCATTATAAAATATTCAATGCAACATACCTTGGCTCTTTATTTTCTTCCTCTGTAGAACTTTATAGAACTTTATTCACATCACATGACAGAGAAAGGAAGAAAATAAATTAAGTACATAGTGCATGTGAATCTCTCCCTGTTATTTATCTGAAATGCATTTTAATGAGATGACAAAAAGTTGTCATATAAATAGAACAATGATAACTCTGCATAAATGTAGTTAATTTCTCAAACCATTAAACAAAACATGCTCCCATTAACTAAAAAGTCGAGTTTAAGTAAAGATTAGAGAATGATGAATTATTTGCACTTTCATATATGTTATCTTTCCTTTAAAAATGAAAGATATAATAGGATTTGTACTTGGTTATTTGCAAGATATAGAAAACATATGCTACTAAGTAAAAATAATAGAAAAAATAAGTATAAGAAAACTACAAGAAAAGGAATGACAAAGAAAGGATTAAGCACATAAGAATGCTTTCAAACAAGAGAATAAATAATTACGATCCATCACAACTAGTATGATGTTGTTGCCTTCACAATGAATAGATACAACTGAATTAAATGGTACTCATTCCAAGTGGAATTGGATGCTTGCTAGCTTAATTCTATCATAAGAGAAAATAATGTCTTTCTCACATGCCAAACACAATTCTACAATAAATTATGAGAGATTATTTTACTATTGTTAGTAGAGGAATAGATAAATAGAAATTAATTAATTAATTAATTTTTTTGGCTCAATCTCCAACTAGTCAGTATGTGTTTTGAAAATTTAATCTTGGACTATGAGTCAAGAAAAAGAGAAATATCAAACTTGAAAAATATGTACATAAATGCAATTAATTTTTAAACTTCAATTTTATAAACTTACAAAGAGAACCATAGAATTATAAGAAACAATTATGGTTTGTACTATTTCAAAATTATAGTTACAAGTGATAAAGTTATATACCTTTGATTCAGAGAGAAAAAATAATGGAGATGAAGTAGTGTTGAACGTGCAAGCTCAACTAACCCACCCCCCCCCCCCCGCCAATGTGGATGGCATTGTTAAGTAGAGAATAGTTACATACATACATGCATGGTTAAGTGCTACATAACTATGCCCAAGGCTTCTACACACTGGAGGCATACTCCACCTACCAGGCTACCTACATACCCATATACATGGGATCAAGATCCTTGAACTACTCACTCTAAAAAATATCGAGTTCTAGCTTCTAATTGTTTTGATGTATTTTTATTCCTCTAAACATTGGTGTCCTTTACTCACCTAATATAGCTCTTCTCCATCATACACCCACTCATGCGAATCAGGCAGTTTTCTATAATTACAATTCTATAATACCCTAGTGCAACCTTTGTGTTGTAGTTTATAGTCAATGTAAGGTTAAGCTATATACGTCCTAACTCACTCCTTATATAATTATTTTTATAATCTTGTGACAATAATCAATGGGTCTAAATAGACCAGTCAAGTTAATCCTAGTTGGGAACAACTGATTATTCATTTTATTGTACCTAATCTAATGACAGTTCTATAGGAATTTGTAATCAAGCTAGCCAATCAACAACTACACCAATTGAACTAGGTTATGGCTTCTCACTTAGCACAGGTTGAGTGAGTTTTATTGTTTTATTATTTGGATTTGGGAATGTGTATGCAGCTGGAATAATTTTTCTATTGTGCTAATATGTAATAAGAAACTTTAAAAAGATATCTCTCTGTATATAAAGACTAAAAGTTGTACATTTTATCATGTATTTAATTTTCATTTGCTTTTCCATTTCTTAAGCTATAAGAGTGTTTCAATGTTGGGAACCACTTCAACATCCTTTGCATGGTTTAGAGGTAATGTCATTGTTGCAGTGAGAATAACTTCAATGAAGAGTTAAGTGTAAGGAGTTACTACCCTAAACATTCAAGAAGCATTCAATCACATGTGAAATAAGGTATGTAAACATGCCTCAACCAATTATCATTAAATTTTGGATCACCTACTTAGTTAGTTTGGAATTTTGTTTTCACCAAAAATCATAAAATGCAAGAACAATTATGCCAAAAAGAACATAAAAAGATGATTATCATGCAAGATCATTTTTTTTGGCTCTTTTAGCAAATCATTCTTACAATTTTTTGGCTCAATCTCCAACTATTTAGTATGTGTTTTGAAAAAATATTCTTGGATTGTGATTTAGGAAAAAGAGAAATATCAAACTTGAAAAAGATGTACATAAATACAATTAATTTTTAAACTTCAATTTTATAAACTTATAAAGAGAACCATAGAATTATAAGAAACTATTGTGGCTTGTACTATTTGAAATTTATAGTTACAAGTGATAAAGTTATATACATACATACATAAGTTTTTTTTTTGGAAAATCTACTTGTGTACTAGTATTTACTATAGTCCTAATATCTTCTCCCTTATCTCATGGTTGTGATGATTCTTAAGTTTTATATATAAGGAAATGGAGGCCAGAACTAATTCTGATGTTAAATGGATACCTAATATCAATGGGGTTATTACCAAGGTTAATCTCAATATTCACTATGTAAACAATAAATTTTGCACACTTTTAGATAACAGTTCCATAATGGTTGCATGCTTTCTTTGTGTAGAGATTAGGGAAGGTTTAAAGGTTTTTTTTGTTGTGTGAAATTTCCCTCTCATGGGTCTACACCATAACCCTGATTCCTATAAGGAATGGAGCAAGAATTAATGAGTATCAGTTGTTGCATGTGAAATATAGTGAATCAACATCCAAGAAATGTGATAGAGGCTCAAGTATAATTTGCATGGTGTTTGGAGGGTTGCAGTCATTTTTGGGATTTTGAAGAACCCTTTGGAAGAGTAGAATAGGTGAGATACTAGAGTTTGGAAATCAATTACTATATTTTTGTTATGTATATTTGCAAATGAGAAAATTTTAAGTATATGGAGTCAATGATACGAAGATTGGGATATATGGTAGCAGCAATATTTTATATTTTTGTTCAGATTGTATGATTTTTTGAAAAGAATATGCGAGTTGATTGTGTTTATACTATAAAATATTTTCAAAGAAGCATTAAGTTCAAATTTCAAATATCAAGAGTATAATACTCCAGAGAATCAAAATTGATTTAAATGCAAATCTATGGGTGTCATTGATAAGAGATAAAACAAAAGGGGCTTATTGCCAAGCAAGGTGTTATAGTAAGGTTGTAGATGTGTTAGAGAATGCAGATGTGAAGTATGATTTATAGTTGGTTTGTATTGTAAAATCTGAGGGTTGTAATGAGTGATTTTTGAAATTTGAGAATATCATTGTCAATCCTGAAGTTGAGTCTATTTTGCCTGATTCTTGTTATTCATGTTGTTGACAAAAGACATTTAAACTATGGCTTGTAGTGTGATCAAAAGGGATTATAAATATTTTTTTTATCACAAATCTCCCAAATAATACTAAGTCGTTGGTTATTTTTGTGAAAGATATTGAAAGTGTAAGTCTTCATAATAAGAATAGTCACTTCCCAACCTATGTACAATACATTGGAAAACTAGTGAAGTATGTGATGGAAGTGACCAATTGCGTAAATTATTTCTGAAAACACAAACCATGCATATGATCTATTTGATGGAAACCATGTCTTATCTCCAACTTTTAGGAAATAAATCAAAACACACAATTGTAAGAGAAATCAATAATCTTGGTCTATGGTGAGTTCCACATGGATAGATGAGTGTTTGAATGTCAATGCAATAGAGGGGTTATTACTTGTGATATATTTGATGAAATGTGCATGAAAGGGTTCTTCACATAATTATGTTTGGAATGGATCTGACAACTAATATTTTGATTGAAATGGCAAAGAAAGGAGGAAAAAGATTTGGTCTCAAATTATATGAGACTCTATTGGAGTGTGGGAAATAGTCTCAAAACCCAACAATGACCAATAGTTACTATTTTTTATAGGTATGAGTTGGTGTGAGTATGTAATAATCATTGTAGTTTTTTTTGGTGTTGGTTATAAGTTTTAAACTCTAGTGTTTCTATGGGCCTAGTATGCACCCTGATGATTCAGAAGATAAGTTATGTAGGTCTTAATTGGGCTTTGTAGGTTGCTTATGTTTCCATTAATCATCTTTTTTTGTGTTGATAATTGTTATGCTATCTTCTCTAGAGAGATTCTACAAGTATCTATCTCATTGTTAAGAGTTTTTCCAAATAAGGGGATTGATTTTATGATCATTTCAATGTCAGGTTGTATGACTACTAGGCACTGTCAATCAAGCATGTAGCCATAGCTAGCTTTAACTGATGCCACTGTCTTATCTTTTATCGCGTAATAAAAAATCTGAATTCCTTGAACTCTCTCATCATAATAGTGGATCATGGAACATAGATGTTAAAAATAGTGATATATAATTACTCCTAGAAATATACTTTTATAATTTTAATTGTGGAAATATCGTATTTCTAACTTCAATTCTAGTTTTTAACTTCATGGAGTAGAACAAGATTTTTCTGTCTAGTTTTTTATTTTTAGAACATAGTAGAACAAGACCTTTTTTTCTAGTTTGGAAATTTTAATATACTCTCACTTTTTCTTCTATCTAATTAGTAGGAAAGAAAGGGTCTAACTTTGACATTCAATACATCACATGCATTTCAACAAGCTTCAAATGAGTTTCAAATTTTAGAAAAAAAAACCCTGATACCAAAAACTTATGAATTTGACTATATAAACAAACCCTAATACATTTCACTGTCAAGATTAACTACTAATGCTTAACATTCTTCCTTTAAGAGCATTTCATTACTACTAAAATGATGTGTTAACAATAAACAACTATTGAGAACTACAATGACTACCAATTTCCTAGTTGTAAGCTATACACAACCTCGGTTCAAATCTTGGGCCAATTTAGTACACTACAGAAACATAAAAAGATCACATTTTAAAGTCACAAGGCAAAAGGATTTCAAGATAGAAACTCACGAGTCGTAAGCTATAGAGCAGCACTAGTTTGAATCTCGGACCAATTCTAAACAACAACAAATAAAAATCACACTTTTAGGTTAGAATTTGAAAGGTTTTCATGATGGAAAAGGCACCTTCAACATATAAAAACCCTTAGCTTCAATGGCTATAAAAATCTTCTCGAAGCCTCCCTCTCACATGCTTACACTTTGCCACGTGAATGAATGAAGATTCAATTTTTCTTTTCTTTTTTGTTTATATCCTTGAAAACATCAAAATTTTGATGCTAAACTTAACTATCATCAAAATTTTGATGTTATTAGGATCATATTTTTAAAAGAATTGAATTTGACAAGCCAAATTAGCTTGTCGTTGAAAATTTAGAAAAAAGTGACCCCCAAATGTACTAGTGTTAGATTAGAAAAGAAAATATGAATAAAGGAATGCTAATTCTAAACCCAAATTACATCAAGGAAGTATGCAAGAAAGTCCTCTTTCATGCAAATTAAAGATTTGTAATTGTAAAATGTGAGATTGAACTAATTGATTAAATGAGAAGTGTAAGATAGGTCTAGGTTCTAAATATATGCAATCGACCAAATTAAGATGTGGAAAGAGATATAGACTAAAAAGTAAAATGAATGATAAAGTACTTAGTTTGAAATTTGCAAGGGAATGTTTATTTTCACTCCAAAAATTGCATAACTAAACTTGTGACTGAATTGTTGGAAATATTATGATAGGCTAAGTTACTAAGAGGGGAGGGGTGAATCAGTAACTTATCAAACTTAATCCTTAATTAACAATTAATCCTTCATGTGTATTTTGATCTAATCGCATGCATGAGAAACTAAAAACATTAAAGCATTCATAACACTATGACACACAATTTGTTGATGTAGAAACCTTCCAAATAGAAAATAAAACTAGGATGGGGATGATACCCACAAGCTTTAGTACTACAATATAAAGTTGGCTTGTTAAAGCTTAGAATGATCACTTCTGATGATCTTCCCTATTAGGAGCAATAAGGTCTGCTAGGTTCACCTTGCAAAAAGATCTACAAACATACAATGAAGTATGCACTCTGTAAAGAGATTTACACAAGACTGTTAGGTCTACCTTGTTAAAGGATTTGACCGATCCACCTATTAGGATGAAATAGTAGTTAATCTTTGATTTTCAACTTGGTTTGTTGAATGAGATTCCTTTAAGTATATAAATCACCTTACTATGATAGATAAATCTTTGTTGCTCCTTATACTGTTGTAGCCTTTGTAATTCGCTTTACTACTTTCCTCTGCTTGTTGCATTACATTATTTTTCTTATTTTTTAATCATCATATTGGATGTGATACAATATGTTACATATATACCAATCCAATTTACAAATTACAAAGTTAGCCACAATATGTAAGTCTACACAAAATACATAAAGTCAACACAAATGAAGAAACTTTGGTTTTGAAGACTAGCTCGGTGAAGTTCTAACAATCGGCATCCATTTTTAATGCTCAACATTTTCATGCACTCGATAGATTTGGAATCTCAGTTCATATTGATCACTTCCAAGTAATCTTGAACTCAGTCTACACTGGTGACTCGATGAATACTATGAAACTCGACAGATAAATTGAATCACTTGATTCACACTGCATAGCTCGGTCAATGCTATCACTACAAGCTTGGTATAAACTGAGTCACTTGGTTAACACTGAGTAGCTTGATTAATATTAGACTCACATCACATCAATTATGAACTCAATAAGCACTAAACAACTTAGTTTTTACTGATGAACTTGGCATACACTGTGATGCTCGATTTACACTACTAATCAACAATTTTGTAGTAACTACTTGGCACAAATTGAATATTGTCCAAGGGACTCGATAGCAACTATAGAACTCGATAGTATATGAAGTGCTTGGTTACCAATCTTAACTATACAATATGCTCGATAGATACTTACAATTTGAATCAGTGTATGTCACTAATAACAAACATGACTGAAATGTCAACATGAATTTGTTGAAAATAATTGATTAATTATGTATTATCTTTGATGTTACACAAAATTTCATATCATTGTGAGTTAGTCTATGCCAAGTTCACTCAAGTGATAAAGATAGTTTCTTATGTCTTCCAAGCATTCTAGACTTTGCCAATTTCAGAAGATAGTGTCTATCGAGTTCACTTGGTCGTTAAAAGAAAGTTTGCAATACTTGAGTGTTAACCAAGCTCACCTTGTTACCAAAGGAACTTTATGAATATGTAGTGTTAACTAGGTTCACTTAACACAGGAAAATCATTTCTAAGTTAGTGTCTACTGAGCGGGGTCAACTAACAAAGGAATTTCTTATTTTGGCATATTGAGTTCAATTATTTGTTTGTTGGTTCTAGTTAACTGAGGAGATGAAAATTAAGTATTCTAAGTTGTATTCAATCCAACTTGACATTATGTAAGATATAAATATAAGGTCAAGTTAAGGATTGAATATGTGGAACATAACAAAATATTTGAAGATGCTTAGAGGAAGTGAATTAGAAGGATAAGCAAAATAGCTTTGTTAAGCTAAAAACATACATTTAATCAGGAAGGATCAAGTATACAAGCCAGAATTGAGATCTACAATCAGAAATTTGGTTGCATCAGTAATCAGTTCATCTCGTTGTTACTTTCTAATCATTGTAGTAGTGATCTAAATCTCTTAACAGAGTTGGCTTAACATCTATTTGTAAATCCTCTAACAAGGTGGCATTTCTACTTGAAGTGTCTTAAAGGCCTCTAACAAGGCCACTCCTAATAGGGTGATCAAATCCTCTAACAAGGTCACACCTAAAAATGTGTTTTGTAACCTTTAACAGGGTTGGCTCCTAATAGGGCTCACTTCAAAGAGTGAAAATCAGTAACTAGTTGCAATTGGTGGTGTTTCCAAATTGGGTTTCCATGTTAAATCTTGGTGTCATTTTTATTCATGCTATTTATCTTATGTGTATGCAACTAAGTTAAGAAATATTAATCATAGATAATATCTTAATTTTTTCATGTTAAGTAGTTGCTAAGTTATTTCATTGTTTGTTGAGTTACAACATTTGCTAGTGTAAATTGAGTGTCTATGTGTTTGTCGAGTAACAACAGAATTTAGTTTAATCAAAATTTATATTTTGATTTGTATTGACATCTAAGGGATATAGAAATATTTTCATGGTAACTGATTCACCCCTCCCCTCTCAGTTACTCCTCTTATATTTCCAACAATTGGTATTAGAGCTTCTTGGTGCTCGCAGAGAAGGTTTCAAGGACCTAAGCTAAAGATCAAGATGTCTTACAGAAGAGAGATTCTCAAGTTGAACAGAGACAACTTTGCATCATGGCAAAAACTTATAAAATTGCATCTAGTAACCATCAATGATTCAGGTTTTAAATACTTAAACATTTCTTACAAAGATCCTACTGGTACAATGTTTGTAGAAGAAATTTTTGAAAAGAAAAATCATAATATCATGATGATTGACATAGCATCAACTCTTAATTGTGTTGAATTTGATGAAGTCAAAGAATGTGCTACTACTCATGAAATGTGGACCAAACTAAAGGATATCTATGGAGGTGATGATAATGTTAAAAGAGCTAAGGCAAAAAGCTTGAGAGGTCAATTTGATCAAATGAAAATGAGAGAGGATGAAAACATTGCAAAATATGTTGAAAGAATCAAAGCCAGTGTCAGTGCTATCAAAACCTTTGGAGAAACAATTGAAGATGTAATAATGGTAAGCAAGGTAATCAAAACCCTTCTTCCTATCTATGAAATCAGATTGTCTACTATTCAAGAGATGAGATGTGATCCAAATAACAAGATAACTTTGGATGCTCTAGTTAGAAGATTGACAACATTTGAATTAGATAACTATGAGAATTGTACTCCTAGTTCTAGCAATCTTGAGTCTACATTTGAAGCCAAAGTATCAATCAAGAAGAAAGCTAAAAGATCTAAAAGAAAACAATCTAAAAGTGAAGAGGAAGACAATTCTACTAGTGATCTTGAAGCTATTGAAGCATTTCTTGCAAGAAGGTATCCCAAAGGCAAAGGAAAGTATAAAGGTAAGATTCCTCTAATATATTTCTCTTGTGAAGAAGTTGGACACATTGTTGTAAGGTGCCCAAACAGAGAAGACAAAGATGAAAAGAAACATAAGTACAAAGGCAAGAAGGATTTTAAGAACTTCAAGGACTACAAGGACAAAGGGTAAGAAATCTTGTTTTATAGCTAAAGATTCAAATAGTAGTGAAGATGATGAGATGGTATATATTGTTGTAAAAGATGAATCTGATGATGAAGGAGATAAAATGGCACTTATCTCTCATGTTAGAAAAAAATAATACATGGATTATTGATAGTGGTTGCTCACATCATATGACTAGTGATAAAACAAAATTTGAACACATGGAACATTATGATGGTGATAGTGTGAGATTTGGAAATAATGAATCTTGTTGCATAAAGAGAAAAGGTTGTATCTCATTAACCAATATACTTAGATGTAGCAATGCTTATTGGGTTGAAGGACTAAAGCATAATCTACTGAGTGTGGCATAGTTGAATAACATTGGATTCAAGGTGGAATTCATGAATGGGAAGGCCAAGCTACTAGATGGAAAAGGTAATTTGTTTGGGTTTGGCAAACAAACAAAAGGTAACCTATTCTACCTTGATCTTAGTGAAAGTTCATGTTTTATTGCTCAAGTAGAAGAAAGTTGGTTATGGAATAAAAGGTTTTGTCATGTGCACTTTGATAATCTTTTCAAAATAAGAAAAAATATAAGAGTACGAGTTATTCATAGTCTAAGAAAACTTGATATGGGTCTTTGAAAAAATTGTCAAATTGATAAGATGGGAAAGACAACTTTCAAAAGAAAGAACTATCATTCTGAAAAAGTCTTGGAGTTGGTTCATACAAATCTTTGTGGACCTATTGGAACAAAGATTTATAGTGGAGATAAGTACTTTATTATTTTTCTTGATGACTATAATGTATCTAAAAGAAAAATCTGAAGCATTTAAAAAATATAAGTGGTATCTGGCAAGAGTAGAGAAAGAAACTGGAAAGAAGCTAAAATGTTTGAGATTGGACAGGGGTGGTGAATTCATTTCAAATGAGTTCAATGAATTATGCATTGAAAAAGGAATTAAGCGACAAGTATCAGCCCTTGGTACACCTTAGCGAAATGGTATAGTTGAAAGAAGGAATAGATCCATCATGGATTGTGCAAGAAATTTAATGATAGAAAAGGGTGTTGCAATAAAATACTAGAAGGAAGCAATCAGTACTACAGTGCATACCTTGAACTGAGTATAGTTGAAGAAAGACTCAAATCAAACTCCTTATGAACTTTGGTATGGCTAAAAACCTATCGTAAGTTACTTGAAACTATTTGGTAGTAAATGTTATATCTTGAAGGAATCTAGGAAAGGTAAATTTGATGTCAAAGGTGATGAAGGCATATTCCTAGGATACTCCTGCAGAAGTAAAGCATACAAATGTTTGAATTTATCCACTCATACAATCATAGAAAGTGCACATGTGAGAATTGATGAGTTTTCAGAAAAGAGTAAAGAAGAAAGCATCAAAGAACTTGGGGATTAAAAAATATTTGTTTATTATGAACCTAATACATTGCAAAATATATTTGGAAGTCAGAAGGCCTCACCTCCCAAGTCCCCAAAATCTCCAAAATCAAATGAGTTGCAACTAGTACAACCTGAGTCATACTCTAAAGGACCCAAGTCACAATCAAAAGCCACTAAGTTGTTGCCAGAGAAAACCAAGTATGATGCACTAGAGTCTCAAATAATGGGACTTGAGCTTGATGTAGAAGATCATGAAGAGGTTAGTGTAAGTAATTCTAAACCCAAGGTACCTTTGTTAGCAAGATATGTCAGAAGGCATCCTTCACCTAATCAAATCATCGAAGACAAATAAGATGGAACAATGACAAGAAACAAATTAAAAGGTAGATGTATGCTTGTTGAATTTGAACCTAGATCAGTGAAAGATGCTTCAGATAATGAAAGTTGGATTGAAGTTATGAATGAAGAAATAGAACAGATAGAGAGGAATAAGACATGGACTCTTGTTCCTAGACCCAAGGTTAAAAATTTAATTAGCACAAAATGGGTTTTCAAAAATAAGCTAAATGAAGATGGAGAAGTTTCCAGAAATAAAACAAGGTTAGTGTGTAAAGGTTATTCTCAAGAAGGTATTGATTATGGTGAAAATTTTTCTCCTGTTGCAAGGTTAGAAGGTGTTATAAATTTACTAGCATATGCAACACATAAAGGATTTAAAGTTTATCAAATGAATGTAAAATCTGCATTCTTGAATGGAATTCTTGAAGAGGAAGTTTACATAGAACAACCTAAAGCTTTTTTGGATCCTAGAAAAAAAGATATGGTCTATAAATTACACAAAGAATTGTATGGTCTCAAGAAAGCTCCCAGAGCTTGGTATGAAAGACTTCATAACTACTTGATAAAGATTGGTTTTCAAAAAACAAATGATAACAAAAACCTATACATCAAAGAAGGACCAGACAAGAAAATTGTGGTGGCTGAAATATTTGTGGATGACACTTTATTTACAAGAAATGATGACTTATGGAAGGCATTTTTAGAAGAGATGAGTAAAGAATTTGATATGTCCATATTTGGAGAGATAAAATTATTTGTTAGATTGTAGATCCAGTAGAAGAAAGATGGTATCTACATTACTCAATCCAAATATATCAAGGAGATGCTAAAAAATTTTAGAATGGAAGATTCAAGACTAGTTGGAACACCTATGTCTAATATGCATAATATTTCCAAAAATGATGATTTCAAAGAGGTAGATTAGACCAGATACAAATCAATAATTGGAAAATTGCAATATGTACTGCACACAAGGCTTGATATTAAACTAGTGGTTGGTATGGTAGCAAGATTCTTAAAAAATCCCAAAGAAAATTACATGATGGAAATCAAGAGAATCATGAGGTATTTGATAGGTACTAAAGAATATGGATTATGGTACCAAAAAGGAGGCAATTTGGACTTGGAAGAATTCACAGATGTTGATTGGGCACAAAGTGTTGATGATAGAAAGAGCACTAGTGGTGGAGCATTCTTTCTTGATAAAAGACTAGTATCTTGGACAAGAAAGAAGAAAAAATGTATTTCTTAGTCCACAAAAAAAGCATAATATGTGGCAAAAATAGTTAATTATTCCAATGTTGTTTAGTTCAAGCAACTATTGGCAAGTATAAAGATAGTGATCAAGGATCTAGTGGTTATCTTTTGTGATGACACTAGTGCAATTAATATATCAAATAATTCTATGATGCATACCAAAACCAAGCACAATGCTGAAAAATATCATTTTTTGAGAGAATTGGTACAAGATAAAGAGGTAAGATTGAAATATGTAAATACAGAAGAACAAATTGCAGACATATTCACTAAACCATTATCTAAGGATGCATTTTTGTATATAAGAGGTAAGTTAGGGGTCATTCCCCTATCTAAAGCTCACTAAATGAAGTTTAGCGATGCATCAACCAAAACATGTTGAAGATCAGTCAGTTGATGCAGTATTGACAAGGGTAAATTGCAAATTAATTAGTACATGAGGTAAATTGATATTTACTAAATATTGTCTTTGGCATTAGATGTGAAAGAGGGAGAAGTTTTTTGTCATATCTCATAGAAATTTTATAAAGATGGAGAGTATATATTTCTAGAGATGTCAAAGAGGGGGAACTTGGTCTGATATCAAAGAAAGGAAGTTTGCTATCAGAAGAAGATGTTGAAGATAGAGTTTTGCTAATAGAGGGAGAAACTAAAGGTAGAGGGAGTTCATAGTGATAGAGGGAGTTCTCATGGATGAGAATCAAAATGAAACTAAGCATATGTCCCTTACTTTATTCTTTCTCTAAAATTTCATTGTATTATGACATTTTGTGTTGCCATCAATGCCAAAGAAAGAGATTGTTGAAAACAATTGATTAATTATGTATTATCTTTGATGTTACGCAAAATGTCATATCATTTCTAGTTAGTGTATGTCGAGCTCACTCGAGCAATAAAGATAGTTTCCTATGTCTGTTGAGCATTCCAGATTTTGCCAAGTTTAGAAGATAGTGTCTACTGGGTTCACTTAGTCATCAAAAGAAAGTTTGCAGAAGTTGACTGTTAACTAAGCTCACTCAGTTAATGAAGAAACTATTGGATGGAACCAATGTTAACTAAGTTAACATAGGAAAATTATTTCTGAGTTAGTGTCTACCAAACAGGGTTAGCTAACAAAGGATTTTCTTGTTTTGGAATATTGAGTTCAATTGATTTGTTTTTTGGTTCTAGCTAACTAAGGAGATGAATATTAAGTATTCTAATTTGTATTCAAGCTGAATTGACATTGTGTAAGATATAAATATGGTGCAGGGAGGGACAAAATAACTAGGGCCAAAGGCACACCCAGTTATCCAAACCACCCTGCAAGAGTTAACACAATGGAAAGCACAACACAAGAACAAAGCCAAGGAGAGAGAGAATAAGATGTTTATATATTCCTCAAATAATTAGCATACATGCCCATTTGTATGGCCTTCTATGTTAAGGCCAAATAAAATACAACTTGTAGACTCACGAACCAACTTCAATTTCACATTTTCAACCTCCTAACCCTTGTTCCTCCTTTTCCAATTCTCCCTAAAACTCAATCCTAGGCCTCCTTAAATACTTGTGTGGCCATAGTTCAGCCTATAACAAAATTAATCCCTACATTAAATGCATGTGCAGCCACAAGTCGGCTCACATTAGATATTAACTACCTATGAAATTAAATACAAGCAAGGTCGGCCTAAATTGGAACCAGACATAGATAACTTGGCAAATGAAGAAGTCGGCAACCAAATGAATGCTTGACAACCACACAAACTCATTAACCACTCGACAATCAAAGACCACTCAGAAATCACATAGACTCAACAACCAAAGGATCAACTGGCAACCAGAGACCACTCAGAAACCAAAGGATCACTTGGCAACCAAAGACCACTCGACAATCACATGAACTCGGCAACCAAAGGATCACTCGCTAACTAAAGACCACTTGGCAACCAAAGGATCCCTCAACAATCAAAGATCACTCAGTAACAACTATGAACTTAACACCCACCAAATGTTTGACATCCACTAGGAACTTGGCACCAATAAATAACTGGCGCTTGGTAATAACTAAAACTTAGTAGTAACTAATATAAAGAACAAAAGTGCAGGATTAAGGAAACCTAGGATGCTCCTACATCAGACAACCAGGGTTGGAAGAAATGATTCTCTTGAATCATGTAAGTGTCACAACCTAAGCTAAATCCAACTCAGATTGAGAAATCCATGTAGCATCTTTAATTGGTCTATTCTTCCACTTTACTAGATAATCATAGTAATATTTTCCTCCTGTGCTCTTACCAACTCTCTGATCCAATATTTGTTCAATTTCTTTAATCTTCTTCTTAGAATAATCTTCTAATACAACAACTTCATTTTCTGACTCATGATACTTATATAAATCAGCAACATTGAATATAGGATATATATCCACATCATCAAGTGACTCAACTTCATAAGCATTACTACTATCAAATTTCTTCAAGATTTAACAAGGTCCAAACTTCTTCATCTTTAGCTTACTATATGTTCCAACAGGAAATCTTCCTTTCTTCAAATGAACCATCACCTCCTCACCAATTTCAAAACCATGATATCTTATAGACTTATCAGCATTCTCCTTATCCTTTTGATTAATTTGTTTCAACTTCAACTTCACTTCCTTATGCAAAGATTCCATAAATTCAACAAATTCTTCTCTTGTAGCACTTCTCTTTTCTTCACTAGCAACATCTCTTAAATCTGATACTCCTCTAGGTTGCACTCTCATATCAATCTCAAAAGGTGTCCTCCCTATACTCCTATTCATAGAATTATTATATGAAAATTCAGCTTGTGCCAATACCATCTCCCAATTACTTGGCTTATTCCCAACTAAACATCTCAGCAAATTACCCAAACTTTCGTTCATAACATTTGTCTATCCATCAATCTATGGATGGAATGTACAACTAAACTTCAACTTAGTACCCCATCTTCTTCCACAAAGTTTGCCAAAAATAACCAACAAACTTATTGTCACTGTTAGAAACAATACTTATTGGCAATCCATGCAATCTCACAATCTTTTTAAAGAAAAGTTTAGCAACATGTTCAACATCTAATGTCTTCTTACATGGTATGAAATGAGCCATCTTAGAAAATCTATCCACTACAACGAATATGGAATCATACCCCTTCACTGTCTTAGGTAATCCAAGAACAAAATCCATACTGATGTCACTCCAAGGTTTCTTAGGAATAGTAATAGGCATATACAAATCAGTATTTTAACTTACTCCTTTTGCAACTTGAAAAACTCCACAACTCTTTACAAATTTTTGAACATCCTTATACATGTGTGGCTAATAATACCCATCCTTCAACAAACTCAATGTCTTATCAATTCCAAAATGTCCAACCAATCTACCACTATGTTTTTCTTTAATCAAATTAACTATCCTAGAACTTCTAGGAATACACAACTAAATACCTTTAAACAACATACCTTCTTGAATGAAATATTCATCATACTTACTTATGTGATCTGTTAGATTTGGTGCTCTATACTCTCTCCACACCTTAGAAAAATCAGGGTCAGTATCATACAACTCTTTCATTTTGTCAAAACCAAGAACTTCGACCTTCATTTCAAGCAATAACGAATGTATTCTGCTCAATGCATCAACAACTATGTTAGTAACTCCACTTTTATGCTTGATCACAAATGTAAAATTTTGGAAGTACTCAACCCATTTCATATGTCTCTAATTTAATTTATGTTGATTTCCCAAGTATTGTAAAGATTTATGATCAGTATACAATAGAAACTCCTTAAGAATCAAATAATGTCTCCACTTCTTCAAGGCTTGAACAATAGCACAAAATTCTTGATCATACATAGAATACTTCCTTTTAGCATCATTTAACTTTTCACTAAAGAAAGAAATAGGTTTACCTTTTTGACTTAGTACAACTCCTATTGCACTACCACTTGCATCACATTCAACTTGAAATACCTTATTGAAATTAGGAAAAGCCAATACAGGAAACTCAACAACCTTTTGTTTCAAAGTTTCAAAACTCTTATCAGCTCCATGTGTCCACTTGAATTCCTTTTTATCTCCCTTCATTTTCTCAATCATAGCATTACAAAAAGAACTAAAATTCCTTATAAACTTCCTATAAAAACTAGCTAAACTATGAAATGATCTTACCTCACCCACATTCTTAGGTGTAGGGCATTCCAAAATAGCTTTAACCTTCTTAGGATCCATCTTCAAACCATCAACTGAAATCACAAATCCAAAATACACAATCTCCTCTTGCATAAAAGAACACTTCTTCAAATTAATCATCAACTTGTCCTCTTTTAATCTTTGTAATATTTGTCTAATATGCTCAAGATGTTCTTCCTTAGTCTTGCTGAATATCAAAATATCATCCAAATAAACAATCACAAACTTACCCAAGAATATTTTTAGAACTTCATTCATCAATCTCATGAAAGTACTAGGTTCATTAGTCAAACCAAAAGGCATAACCAACCATTCATATAAACCATCTTTGTGTTGAAAGTAGTTTTCCATTTATTACCTTTTCTTATTCTAATCTAATGATAGCCACTCTTTAAGTCAATCTTGGTAAAATACTTTGCTCCACTCAAAAAATTCATTATGTCATCTATCCTTGGCATAGGAAACCTATATTTCACTGTGATCTTGTTAACAGCTTTGGAATCAGTACACATTCTCCATTCTCCATTCTTTTTAGGTGCCAATACAATAGGTATAGTACATAGACTCAAACTTTCTTTGATCAAACCTTTCTCCAACAACTCATGTACTTGTCTATTAAGTTCTTCATTCTTTGTAGGTGTTAATCTATATGGTACTTTATTTGGAAAACCAGCTCTAGGAATCAGATCCATACAATGACTTATACTCCTTACTAGTGGTAAACCATTAGGGATATCCTCAACAAAAATCTCTTTATACTCATTTAGCAATTCTATAATTTCCTCTAGTACTCAGCTACCACTACCTGTTGTCACTAGGTCATTACTAGCTTCTGTTGCTTAGTCATTACTATCAACACTTGGTCCTCTAGGAACTATAGCAAAACAAACATGATTCTTTTTTACTATTTTTTCAAATTGCTTTCCATTAACCATGCAAAATTTTATTGCATTACAACTAACCTCATTTAGACTTTCAATCAAAGGCAGTAATATTTGCTTCTTCCCATTCACCTAAAGAGTATATTGATTCAATCTTGCATCATGTATAGCATATCTATCATATTACCATGGTCTACCCAAAAAAAATATGACAAAAATCCATAGGCATAATATCACACAAAATTTGATCAAAGTAATGTCCAATCTTGAACTTTATAATACATTATTCACTTACTAATATCTTGTGCTCATCTTTGATGCATCAAATATGATAAGGTTTGTGATGTTTTAGCCTTTGTAACCACAACTTTGTAACTAGCTCTTATGATGCCAAATTTGTTGAACTTCCACTATCAATGATCACTTTGCAGCATTTTCCAACCATCTTACATCTGGTATTGAAAAGACTTCTTCTCAAAATAAGTTCCTCATCACTTTCTTTATTACATAATGTTCTTCTTAACATTAGATTTTCTCTAGCCTCAGGTCCACTTGGTGAACTCTCAACGTCTCCTTGAATCATTAAATTTATATTATTTTTCCCACTTTCAGAAGATCTACATCCAAAAGATCTATGCCCTTCTTTACCACATCTAAAAAATTACCACGAAAACTACCTCTAGAATAAGAATTACCTCTTCCTTAGTAAGAACTAGTACCTCCTCGGTAAGAACTACCACCTTTCCATTCGGTCTTGCCTTTGTCATCATTATTCCATTCAAATTTTCCTTTATCATGCACAGAACTGTTAGATCTACCACCTTCACCATAGGATCTTCCTCTACCTCTTTGGAATCTACCACCTCTACCTCTTTGTCTTTGTTCATGCTTCTTTGTCAAGATCTCCTCAGCTTTCAAGGCATATTGATATGCTTTCTCCACACTTTCCAATTTCACAAAACTTATTTCATTTTAAATTCCAAATCTCAACCCATTTATGTACCTTGCAATTTTCTCAACATCATCATCCACATGTTCAGATATGATGTCCAATCTATAGAATTCCTTAGTATATTCCTCTACACTCATGTCTCTTTGCCTCAAATTTTGCATCTTTTGCAACAAGCTAACTTGGTAATTAGTAGGAAGGAATTTTTTCTTTACCTTTCTTATCATCTTCACCCAAGTTTTGATCTTCTCCTTTCCTCTCCTTTGTCTATCAGTTTGCAAATGCTCCCACCACAATGAGGCATGACCTTTCAACCTTGTGACTGCAATCTTCACCTTCCTATCATCAGGAGTGTTTTCATACTCAAAGAACCTCTTCATTTTAGAGATCCAATCCAACATACCATTGGTGTCCAATTTCTCATCATAAGGAACAACTTCTACAACAAGTTTTGAGTTTTCCCTAGATAATACTCTCAACAACCTTACTTCATCCTAGTCTTCTTTAGGTTCTAGATTAAGATTTGGTGTCATTGCTTCATCATCACTTACATCATCAAGCTGTGCTCCTCTCCTCTAGGATATCTTCACAGCATCTAATCTAGCTACAATTTGTCTCAATGTATCCAATATTGCATTATCAGCATTTCCTCTACCTCAAACCATCTTTATAAATTAGGTTTTTGCAATATTGTAACCCTCAATAAATTATAGGTCAAATCCATAGATCTACTACCCTACAACCAAATTCACTTAGGGTTCTACACAATCCATTCACCAAAAGGACAAACCTTGAGCTCTAATACCACCTAGTGTAGGGAGGGACATAATAACTAGGGCCAAAGGCACACCCAGCTATCCAAACCACCCTACAAGAGTTAACACAATGGAAAGCACAACACAAGAACAATGCCAAGGAGAGAGAATAAGATGTTTATATATTCCTTAGATAATCAACATACATGCCTAGCTGTAAGGCCTTCTAGGTTATGGCCAAATAAAATACAACTTTTAGATTCACGAACCAACTTCAATATCACATTTCCTACCTCCTAACCCTTGTTCCCCCTTTTCCAGTTGTCCCTAAAACTCAATCCTAGGCCTTGTTAAATACTTGTGCGGCCATAGGTTCGCTTATCACAAAATTAAACTCTACATTAAATGCATGCATAGCCACAAGTTGGCTCACATCAGATATTAACTACCTATAATGAAATTAAATACATGCAAGGTTGGCCCAATCTAGAACCAAACAAAGATAACTTGGCAAATGAAGACTTCACAAAACACTAACACTTGGCAACCAAATGAACACTTGGCAACCACACAAACTTGACAACCAAAGGATCACTCGGCAATCACGTGAACTCAACAACTAAAGGATCACTTGGCAACCAGAGACCACTTATCAACCAAAGACGACTCAAAAATCACATGAACTTGGCAACCAAAGGATCACTCGACAACCAAAGACCACTCGGCAACCAAAAATCACTCGACAACAACTATGAACTCGACACCCAGCAAATGTTTGGCATCCACTAGGAACTCGACACCAACAAAAAATTGGCACTCAACAATAATTGAAACTTGGTAGCAACTGATAGAAAGAACAAAAGTGTGAGATTAAGGAAACCCAGGATGCTCCTGCATCAAAATATAAGGTCAAGTTGAGGATTGAATGTGTGGAACATAACAAAAGACTTGAAGATCCTTAGAGGAAGCAAATTAGAAGGATAAGAAAAATATCCTTGTTGAGCTAAAAAGATACATTCGATCAAGAAGGATCAAGTATACAAACCATAATTGAGATCTATAATCAGCAATTTATTTGCATCAGTAATCAAGTCATCTCATTGTTACTTTTTATTCATTGTAGCACTGATCTAGATCTCTTAATAGAGTTGGCTTAACAGATATTTGTAAATCCTCTAACAAGATGGAATTTCTACTTGAAGTGCCTTAAAGACCTCTAACAAGGCCACTCCTAATAGGGTGATCAAATCATCTATCAAGGTCACACCTAACAGTGTGTTTTGAAACCTTTAATAGGGTTAGCTCCTAACAAGGCTCACTTTAGAAGAGTGAAAATTAGCAACTAGTTGCAATTGGTGGTTTTTCCCAAATTGGGTTTCCAAATTAAATCTTAGTGTCATTTGTGTTCATGTTATTTCTCTTATGTGTATGCAAATGAGTTAGGTAAGATTAATCACAGAGAATATCTTAAGTCTTTCATGTTAAGCAGTTGCTGAGTTATTTCAATGTTTGTCGAGTTACAATATTCACTAGTGTAAACCAAGTGCCTGTGTGTTTGCTAAGTAGTAGTAGAATTTAGTTTAATCAAATTTTATGTTTTGATTTGTATTGACATCTAAGGGATCTAGAAATATTTTAGTAGTAACTAATTCACCCCTCCCCTCTCAGTTACTCCTCTTATATTTCCAATAGAACTTTTGAGTGTGACTTCACGATCACAATAGAAAACCTAGAAAATGATATTTTCTCACACCTCTAAAATGATGTTGGTTTAGTGGTAAAGTGTCCAAAAATTTTACAATAATATGGACATGTTCCAGAGACATGGTAGCGAAGTTAAACTAACTTTTTTTGGAAGGTCTTAATGGGTTCCTTCCGTATTTGTGGTCACAATTTCAATATTTCACTTGTGCATATGGTAATACTTTGTTTTTGTTTTGGTTTTATGGGGGCTTGATTTCCTTGTTCAAGTCTTAGATTGACAAATCAACCTTGAAGTTTAGATATAACAATAAATGATAAAGGAAATGCTAACATGTAGTAGGGTTAAATATATTAAATAAAATATATAATTACCTTTGTAGATGTAATTGTATTTGATATGTGATCAAGTATGCAAGAGTAATAGTCTTGACTCAAAGAAACCAAAAGGAAACCATAGAAGTAAAAACCTCATAAATGGGAATGTGTATGATAATCCTTGGTGAATGATGGAATAACTTGAATAATTTGGATGATAGATCTCCTTCTTAGAAACCAAACTCCATAATCATCTTCGAAAGTAAAGAAAAGATGATCATCCTAGGAGAAAGATTTAAAAATTTAGAAACCTGAGACACTTTTGGCCCTAAACTTAAAAATCCCTAAGGAAAATATTGACCTATTTGTAAGAAAGTCAAAAATAGAGGTCCCTAAGGTCTCAAAGAAAGTGCAAAAAGATTTGAAAAATAATGAAGCTTCTAGAAAACATGTCTAAAAAGGTGTTAAAATAGCACCTAAAGGGCCATGCCCAAAAATGATAGATGTTCTAGAAAATGTGAGCAAGAATGGGAGGAGGGATGGTGAAAGGATAATAGGAAAAAGGATCCAAGTCCAATCTCTTGAAACCTCACCAAGAATAAACAAAAAAAAAACACATATTCAACATCAAGAACTAAGAGATTTACTAACTGATTAGACAATTCTCATGATAAAATATACTATCAAAATGCTCAGTTGTGAGGCCTTCTAAGTTGTGGCTAGTTAAAAAAAAGTTACAATCATAGAGCTAAAAGATGGTGTTCTTCAACTTCCATCCACTCTTTACTATCTCTCCATTTATTTTCCCTATTTTCCTTACTTTACTACATCTAATCGAAGCTCCTATATAGCTACCAAGACCACAAATCATCTTGTTACACATTTAATTACAAATAGGTCATGTGTTAGAGGAGGAAAAAGAAAACTATCAAATGATCAAAATAGAATTTTCACTCTTAAGGATAGGTCTATATGTAATCTAAGAGATGTCCTTTAACCATGCAATATTCCATGTCATCATAGGAAACCATGCCGAAAGAAATAATGCAATGCACTACATGAAACACAATAAAAAGTGAGTAGAGAAAGAGAAAAATAACTCCAAGAAAAATGAATATTGGATTTTGCACGCTTAGGGAAAGGATTGCCAATGGATCCACAATTAGATGTATCCACAATAAGATGCAAATTGCATACAACTTAACACCACAAGTAGTAATAAATACTCCTTGAACAACAAACTAGTACATAAAACAAGAAATATTTTTGGTTGATGCAAGATTTCTCATTGACCCAAGATCCTCCTGCATCAAACACCTGGGGTAAGTAACAAGTTATTGTCTGCATCAGGGAATCTTGACACTTTGACCTAAATCATAAAGATCCAACTCATCTTTTTTTTTATCCATGAACTGTCTTCCACTGAACAAGGTACTCGATATAGTCTTTTCCTCTAGTCCTCTTACTTACTCTACTATCCAAAGCTTTCTCAATATTTTCAATCTTCCTTTTGGGATAATCTAGGTTATCTTTAAATTCCTCATCTGATTCAAAATATTGAAATATGTCTGCAATATTGATTGAATATCCATATCTTTAGGTAATTCAACTTCAAAAGCATTTCCACTATCAAACTTTCTCAAAATCTTACCAAGACCAAACTTCTTCATTATCAACTTACTATAGCTAACAACTAAGAATATGTTCTTATTCAAGCAAACCATAACCTCATCATCAACTTCAAAAGATTTATATCTTCTTCCTTTATCTTCCCTCTATTTATACTCTTTATTACCAGTCTCCACATTCTTCTTCACTTCCTCATGTAGAGTCTCCATGAAATCCAAAAAATCCTCCACATCAACACTTCTCTTCTTCTTGATACTCAAATCTCTCATCTTAGTAGTTCTTTTAGGATGCACTACATTTACTATCTCAAAAGGTATTTTCTTAGTAATCTTATTCATAGAATTTTTGTATACAAACTCTACTTGTGCTTAAATCATATCCTAATTAGCAGGATTATCTCCAACCAAGCATCTCAATAATTTACCCAAACTCCTATTCACAACTTCAATTTGTCAATCCATTTGTAGATGAAATGTAGAGCTAAATTTAAGCTTGATATTCAATTTTGTTCAAAGTTTTCTCTAGAAATAACTAGTAAACTTAGTATCCCTATACAAAAAAATAGTTTTAGGCAACCCGTGCAATCTCACCACTTCTGTAAAGAATAATTTAGCCACATGTAATGCATCAGATGTCTTCTTACAACGAATGAAATGAGCCATTTGTAAAAATATATCAACCATTACTAGAATAGAATCATTACCCCTCTAAGTATTAGGTAAACAAAGCACAAAGTCCATATTGATTTCTTCCCAAGGTTAAATTGGTATAGGTAATGGTGAATATAAACCCAAATGTTGACTAGTTCCCTTTTTTGTTTGATAAATTATGCAACTCTTAACCATCTTCTACACATCTATATATATCTGAGGCTAGTAATATCTATTAGAAATAATTTTCACTATTTTTTCAATCCTAGGATGTCAAGAAATTCCTCCATCATATTTCTCCTTCATGATATTTTCCCTTATAGATCCTATGGGTATGCACAATTGAATTCATTTAAATAACATGTCTTCCTAAATGAAATAATCAGCCCACTTATCTTGTTTTCTCATCATTTGATTCTTACAATTCTTCCAAAGTTTTACAAAATAAGGATTAGTTTCATACAAATATTTCAAATCATCAAAACCAAATACCTCAACTCTCATCTCTGTTAGCAAATTCCTTCTTCTACTCAAAGCATCCACAACCTTGTTAGACTATCCACACTTATGTTTCAATACAAAAGAAAAAATTTCCAACTACTCTACCTACTTCATGTGTCTCTAATTCAACTTATTTTAACTTTCCAAATACTATAAAGCTTTATGGTCAATGTACAAGACAAAAATTTAGGCATCAAATAATGTTTTAATTCTTCAAAGCTTGAACAATAGCATAGAATTCTTGATCATAATCTATATACCTTTTCTTATCATCATTTAGTTTCTCACTAAAGAAAGCTACAAGTCTTTCTTCTTGACTCAAAACAACTCCAATGGTACTTCAACTAGCATCACAATCAACCTAAAAAACCTTAGTCAAATTAGGAAAAAAAAGTGTATGTAAATCTTCCACCTTTTGTTTCAATGTTTTAAAACTCTTATGTGCTCCATGTGTCCACTTGAAATCTTGTTTATCCCCTCCCATAGTCTTTTTCATTGCATTACATACTAGAGTGAAATTTCTAATGAACTTCCTATAGAAACTTACCAATCCATGAAATGATCTAACTTCCTCAACATTCTTAGATTTTTTATCTCAAGGACAACCTTTACCTTTTTAGGATGCATCTTCAAACCATCAACATGAATTATAAAACCAAGGTACACAATTTTCTCCTTCATGAATGAATATATTTTTAGATTAATTGAGAAATTTTCTTCATTCAACCTCTATAACATGTGTCTGATATGTCCAAGGTGTTCTTCCTTAGTCTTACTAAATATTAAAATATCATCAAGATAAACAATCACAAACTTACCCAAGAATTTTTTTACAACTTCATTCATTAGCCTCATGAAAGTGCTAGGTGCATTAGTTAAACCAAAAGGCATAACCAACCACTCATATAAACCTTGATTAGTCTTGAAAGCAATTTTCCATTCATCTCCTTCTCCTTCTCTTATTGTGATTTGACGATACCCAATTTTCAAATCAATTTCAGTGAAATATATTTCTCCACTCAAAAAATCCATTATATTATCCATCCTAGGAAATGGAAATCTACAATTCACTATTATCTTGTTTATATCTCTAGAATCAATGCACATTCTTCATTCCCCATTCTTTTTAGGTGTCAATACAATAGGTACATCACAAGAACTCAGACTTTCTCTAGTCAAACCCTTATCAAGCAATTCTTGCACTTGCCTATTCAAGTCAATATATTGAGAAGGAATCAACATGTATGGTGCTTCATTAGGAAAACTAGCTCCAGGTATCAAAACCATACAATGAATTATACTTCTTACATGAGAAAATCCATCAAGTACATTATCATAAATAATTTCTTAAAATTCAACCATTAAAGATCGAATCTTCAGTGTGTGCTCAAGTTCATCTTGTTTCTCAGTCTTCCTAGGAATCAAGGAAAAAAAACATTTTGCTCCTCCACATCCTTAAAATTGTTTTCCTTCCACCAAACATACTCTTATTGTGGTACAATGATTCTCATTAGGTTTCTCTACCAAAGGCAACAATACTTGTTTCTTTCCATCATCCCAAATAGTATATTGATTCAATCTACCTTCATGCAAATTTTTTCTATCATACTATCAATGTCTACTCAACAAAATATGACAACAATTCATAGGCATAATATCACATAAAAATTCACGATAATAATTTCCAATCCTAAATTTAACAAGGCATTGTTCACTTACTAGTAATTTATGCTCCTTCTGGATCAAAGAAACATGATAAGGCTTAGGATGTCTCAATCTTTACAACCTCAATTTGTTAGCCAATTCTTCTTATGCCAAATTTTCTGAACTTCCACTATAAATGATCTCTTTGTAAAAAATTCTAGCAAACTTACATTTAGTCTTGAATAAGCCCTTTCTTAAAATAGGCTCTTTATTAGTTTCCGCATTCCATAGGATTCTTCTCAACATCGAGTTCTTACCATGCTCAAGTTCATTAGGTGATTCAACAACTTCTTCACTGGCCAAACTATTTCTATTGTTACCTCCACTCTTCTTTCCTTATTTAGTACATTCAAAGGTTCTATGTACTTCTCCACACCTAAAACAAGTACCCTTGAACCAAGATCTTTCTTCTCTTTGACCATCATTACTATGATTCCTAGAGTAACTAGTATAGCCTCTAGTGTGATTACCTCTTTTACCAATAGGTTCCTCTTTCCATTCTATCTTACCCTTATCATACATTATACTATTAGATATACTACTTTCTTCCATCTCTTCCTCTTTGTCTTTGATCATGTTTCTTTTCCAACTTGTCTTTGATCTTTAAGGCATACTAGTATACTTCTTCCATACTATCAAGCTTAACATAACTAGTATCATCTTGAATAGATATCCTCAAGCCATTCGGGTATCCAACCACTTTCTCAACTTCATCATCAACATGTCCAGGTCTGATATCCAATTTGTAGAATTTCTTATTGTATTCTTTTGTAATCATATCCTTTTGTCTTGGATTTTGCATTCTTCTTAATAGATTAACCCAATAATCTGCAAGAAGAAACTTCTTCATCATCTTGCCAATCAATTTTGTCCATGTCTTGATCTTTTCTTTCCCCCTTTTTAGTCTTTCAATCTACAAATGATCCCACCAAAGTGAAGCATGGCCCTCCAACTTGGTGACTAGTATCTTTACATTCTTATTATCAAGGGTGCTTTTAGACTCAAAGAACTTGTCCATTTCAGCGATCCAATCCAACATTGTATAAGACTCAAGTTTTCCATCATAAAAAGAAACTTCAACCATAGGTTTGGATTTTTCCGTAGACAAAAATCTTAGAAGCCTCTCCTCATCTTGTTTCACTTTAGGTTTAGGATCCACATTAGGGGTCACTTCTTCATCATCACTAATATCCTCAAGATGCACACCTCTTCTCTGGGTTGTCTCAATAGCTTCAAGTATTGCTACAATCTACATTAACATGTCCATAATAGAATTATTTGTATTTCCTCTACCTATAACCATCTTGACAATAGTTCTTGCAAGATCATGAAATTTTGCAAGCTATATGTCAAATTCGAGATCGACTGCCATACAACCAATCCAACTAAGGTTCCCCATGATCCCAACCTTCACAAGGAAAGACAACTTGCTTTGTTACCACCTAACGCAAGGATGGTAGGAAAAAGGATCCAAGTCCAATCTCCTTACAGCTTACCAAGAGTGCATATGGAATAAAACTCATATTCAACAACAAGAACTAAGAGAATTATTGATTGATTAGACAATCCTCATGATAAATATACTATCAACATGCCTAACTGTGAGGCCTTCTGGGTTGCATCTAGTACAAATAAATTATAATCATATAGCTAAAATATTTCCTTCTTCATCTTTCATCTTCTCTTTACAATATCTCTATTTATTTTCCCTATTTCCCTTACTTTCCTACATCTAATCAAGCTCTTATGTAGCCAATAAGACCACAAGTCAACCTGTTAGGCATTTAATAATGTCCAATGGGTCTTACCTTGGAGGATAAAACAAAAGAACTATCAAAATATCAAAATAGAATCCACGGTCTTAAGGATAGGTGCACAAGTGATCCAAGAGATGTCCTTTAATTGTGCAAGATGCCACATCATCATAGGAAACCATGACGAAATAAATTCCATGATGCACTGCATTAAACACACAATAAAAAAAAGCAAAGAAAGAGGCATGTAACTCAAAGCACAATGAACATTGGATTTAATGCACTTAGGGTAAGAATCACCAATGGGTCCACAATAAGATGCCAACTATGTAGAACTTGAAACCACAAGCAACAATGAGTACTCCTTAAACAATAAACTGGTATAGAAAATAAGCAATATTTTTGGTTGATGCAAGATTGCTCATTAACCCAAGATTATCTTACATCAAGGGGAGGGAGGGAGGGAGAGAGAGAGAGAGAGAGAGAGAGAGAGAGAGAGAGAGAGAGAGAGAGAGAGAGAGAGAGAGAGAGAGCGCAAAACCAGATTAAGGATGGCTAAAAGGTCTCAAAATGAAGTGTTTCCATTTGAAGATATTATGATAGTTAAGTGGTATTTTCATTTGTGTCATCTCACCAAATTAACTATGGATATGGGCAACTCTAAGGTTTACACATCATCTGCAATTTTCATTCGAAACATTGCCACCTTGTCTAGTTTAAGGTCTATTGATTCTCCTCCATCCTATGCACCTTTGTGGGATATGACTGGGGGGGTGGATCCTGCCTTGTCCCCCCCTTATTTGTAAATTTCTACTCCTATGATGGATGGTAGTTCTATTATGATGGCTAATAGGGGTTTTTCTATTCAAGGGTCTATGATTTCTATATGGTCCTCTTATCTCTTCATTTCCTGTTAGTTCTTCCCTTGGTTTTTCCTTTGCATTTTCATCCTCTATAAATGTTTTCCCTACGGTCATTGGAAGTCAAATACTACCTATTGCTACTAGGATTGGTGTTAGGTCAACTTTGTGTGGCCCTATCTATTTGATGTTTGTTGGACTTCTTGTCTCCCCTTTTCTGCCTGCTAGAAATATTTCAAAGGTTATTCCTAATGTTTCCAAGGTAATTTTAGAGTCTTCTATTAAGGATTCAAATTTAGCTACAAGTATGTGTAAGGTTCCAAATTTGCTTCATAATGCCCCTAATCCTATGTTGCATCATTTTTATCTTATATTTTTTAAAACACAAAAAATGATATTTTTTCGAATACTTCTATTTTCTCATCTTGCTATTTGATTTGTCATTTTCAAGATTTTTATCCCAACCTCCCTTAGTTGCATGTCGAGTGATCTTCCAACACTGAGTTCTTCTTACATGTTCTATTCATATCTATCCCATGGCGAAGGGTTATTTCATTGCTAATTTCAATAATGTCATAGATAAAATGAATATTTTATGTAATAATTTCTTCATCTAGGAAGATAAGTTTATGTTGATGGTTAAATGCTAACATCCAAATTTTAACCCCTCTTTTGAGAAGTTCGACAAAATCCCTATTTGGGTTAGGTTTCCCAACTTTCCTCTTCATACATGGACTAATTCCTAGTTAGAGGAAGTGGGAAGGACTTTGGGGGAATTTTTTTATGATATATAAGGATTCATTTGATATTTTTCCCTCTACCTATGCCTAGATTTTGGTTGGCATGGATGTGTTTAGTGGGCTCCCTACTAAAATCAAGATTGATTCTTCTAGGGATTCCTATATTTGGAAACTTGACTATGAAGGCATCTCCTTCAAATGCCAAATATGTTTCAAATCTAGGCATGTGAATTAGTAAAAAAAAAAGATGTTTTACGTGGTGGAAGGGTGTTTTTCTCTACACTTCTATGCCAAAAAGAAAACCTTTTCTTAGGTAGTTGTGTAGGATTAAAGATTTTTTACGTGGTGGAAGGGTGTTTACCTCTACACTTCTATGCTCAAAAGAAAACCTTTTTCTTAGGTATTTGTGTAGGATTCTTTGAGTGTTGAGGCTATCCTACCTTTGTCTATTGGTATAGGTACTACTACTACTGTTTTTTCTACCTTTGATGAGGTTTAATCTGATGGTTGTGATGTGAATATTTTTTTTGTATTGGATCTCGCATGTCTTTTGGATTATACAACCATTTTTTTGATTGATTTTTGATTGGAGGTTGTCCCCCTGTAGTTATTGTTGGTCCTGTTCTATAGGATTTTGCTGGACCTATTGATGTAACCCAATCTCGTCAAAGAATAATTCAAAAATTGACGCAAGACAGATGTTTCAGAATACCATAAATCTTCATTAAAACTTTCAAAACTCTACTCTACCTCTACAATGAAAATAAATACCTCCTTCTTACAATTCTAAAAATTACCATATTTGGCAAATTTTTGAGAAAAATATAGATTTTTCCGTTTTTGGTAATTTTTAAAACTCATCCTATGAATCTCAATTTTTCCCAAGAAAATACCCCAACTAAGGCAAGATGAATTTCCAACTAATCAAAAAAATAAAATAAATATGATTTTAGATTTATTACAGAGACAACTTTCTAAAAAAATGGAAAAAACACAAAAAGCCAAATTCGAAGGTCAATACAAGATTTCAGGCTCCTGGAAAAATGTCAAAATGGCCACCTATCAAGCAAAGCTTGATTGAAAATCCAAATAACTTGTTCTAATGTAACTGCCTATAAAATTTTAGCCAAAACTCACATTCGAGTCAAAAGTTATGACCCCCAGAAGTAAATCTCGACAAAAACCTACATCTGAGTCAACAATCTTGACCCTTGGATGCCCCTACATCATTCTCCCTTGCTTGAAAAGAACACAACCCCTACAAGTTCTAATCCTCAAACTACTTCCATTTAGACTCATCTAGCTTTTACAAATCCCATTTCGTAATCCATGTGTTATTTGTCGGTGTCAACCCTTCCCACTACACGATATATCTATTGCAGTCACCCTAGTGAGTCTGAGTAGTCTTCTTGTCTAGAATCTATGAAATATTTTCTCTTTTTTTAATGGGTATGGTGTGTGTCCAGTCTACCACATCTTCCTTTTCAACAGAGGTATTATCATCATGAAAAGTATACAAATCAGAAATATTAAACATAGGAGATATATAAAAACCATTGGGGAGCTCTACCACATAAGCATTATCATTAATCTTTTTCAAAATCTTGCAAGGACCAATTTTCTTACATTTCAATTTACGATAAGTCCTGATAGGAAACCTCTCTTTTCTAAGATAAACCATCACTAGATCCCCTGCACTAAAAACCTAATACCTTCGAGTAGCATCTATAGAAGCTTTGTACCACTCATTGTTGTCCTGCAACTTCTGTTTTACATCTTTCTACAACTAGTAGAGCTGCTCTACAAAGGCCTCTCCATCATCACTGACTCTGTCACCCAAGGGAAGCTGTACCAAATCAAGAACACCCTGAGAGTTACATCCATAAACAACTTGAAATGGTGACTTACTAGTTGACCTATTCACTAAGCTATTATAAGCAAATTCTACCTAAGGCAATGCCAAATCCCATTGTTTGGGCTTCTCTCCAACAATACATCGTAATAGATTACCTAAACTATGATTGAAAACTTCTATTTGTCCATCAGTTTTTGGATGGTAAACACTATTAAACTATAATTTTGTTCCCATTTTCTTCCATAAGGTCCTCCATAAATGACTCAAGAACTTATTATCGTGATCAGAGGTGATATTTTTGGAACCCCATGCAATTTGAATATTTTAGAAAAGAATAACTTGACCACCCTAGTAGCATCACTAGTTTTCTTACAAGCAATGAAATGAACCATTTTTGAGAATATGTCCACAACTACAAAGATAGAGTCATTACCTCACTGTGTATGTGGCAATCCCAATACAAAATCCATACTCAAGTTTGTCCATGGTCCTACTGGTATTGGTAATGGCATGTACAATCTGGTGTTCTAGGAGTGGCCTTTGGCTACTTAACAAATTTGACACCTCTCCATAAACTTGATGATATCTTGCCTCATCTTTGGCCAATAGTATTTATCTACCACCAAAGCTATTGTTTTATCCTTCCCAAAATGCCCAACCATACCACTGCTATGAAATTCTCAAAAAATATTTTTCTACATTGAGCCTATAGGAACACATAGTTGCTTCCCCTTGAATAAGTAACCATATTTCATTAGATACTCACCTTGAATAGTGTTTATGTACCCAAGTACTAGATTCTTCAACTAATCAACAACTTCCCAAAAGTCACTATCAGATTCATACAAGCCTTTGATTGCATCGAAGCCAACCACCTCTATTTCCATGATGGTCAGAAGAACAACTTGCATGCTTAAGGCATCTTCAACTTGATTCTATTTCACTGATTTATGCTTTAGAAAAAAGGTAAACCCCTGTAGGAAAGAGACCCACTTTGCATGTCTAGTGTTCAATTTATTTTGTGTTCAAGTATTTCAAAGCAATATGGTCTGTAAACAACACAAATTCTTTGGCTACTAGATAATGCTTCCAGTGCCTCAAATCTTGCACAATTACATAGAATTCTATATCATATGTAGAATATTTCTTTCACACATCATTCAATTTTTCACTAAAAAAGGCAATAGGATTACCTTCTTGGCTAAGTACAGCACCAATGCCCACATGTGAGGCATCACAATCCACTTTGAACACTTTGTCAAAATCTAGTAGTGCTAGTATTGGAGCTTCAATGAACTTCTTCTTTAGGTATTGTAAACTCTCTTCAACCTCTTTGGTCCATGAAAACTCCTGACCCTTAGTGCAGTTTGTCACAGGAGCTACAATGCTGTTGAAATTATGAATGAAATTTCTATAGAAAGTAGCCAAGTCATGAAAAATTCTCACCTCAGTGATACTATGTGGACAATGCCATTCAAGAATGGCTTGAAATTTCTCTAGATCCATCTTGAAACCATCTATAGAAATGAAAAATCCTAGAAAAACCAAACTTTCTTGCATGAACCTACACTTCTTCAAATTAACATAGAGCTTTTCTCTTCTCATTACCCCCAATATAATCCTCAAGTGTTGCAGATGTTCTTCCCTTCCCTTACTAAAAATTAGTATATCATCAAAATAAACTACTACAAACTTACCAATGTAGTAACGCAACACATTGTTCATGAGTCTCATAAAAGTACTAGGTGCATTGGATAAACCAAAAGGCATAACCTTCCATTCATATAAACCATCCCTAGTTTTGAAAGTTACTTTCCACCCCCTCTCAAATGCAGATCTAATGGTACCCACTATGTAGGTCAATCTTAGAGAAATATGTCACTCCAGCAAGAACATCTATCATGTCATCCAAATGTGGGATAAGAAAATGATGCCTGATGGTTATCCTATCGATGGTTCGACTGTCTGTGCACATCCTCCACATTCCATCTTTCTTTGGAGTTAATAATTTTGGGACAACACAGAGGCTCATGCTTTCCTATACTAAGCCCTTTTGTATGAGCTTAGTCACCTGTTTTTTCAGTTCTGCATGCTGTGTCAAACTCATTCCATATGTTGCTTGCTTGAGGAGACTTGCTCCTGAAATAAGATCAATATGATGTTGGATATTTCATTTTGGGAAAATTCCATCAAGTAACTTTTCTGGGATAACATCTGAATATTCTTCCAACACTGCAACTGCTTTTGGTGGTATAGTCAAGTCTTCCTCTTTCCCCTTTTGTACTACCAATGCATAACAACACCTTGACACTTTCATCTCCTTAACAACTTCATTTTCAGAAAGCATACTTTTAGTTTTTCCATCACCCTTGAGAGGTAATAAGACTACCTTAGATCCATCCTTCTAGAAGGTGTAAGTATTCTTTTCCCCATTATGAATAACCTTTGTGTCATACTGCTAGAGACGACCCAAGAGGACATGGCATGTGTCCATCAAAATCACATCACACCATAGCTCATCCTTGTAGACCTTTCCTATGGAAAATTTAACAAGGCACCTCTTATTTACTGTGACTTCACTTCCCTTTTTAAACTATGCAATCCAATAAGGATGAGGGTGCTTTTCACACTGGAGATTTAATTTATCCACCATTTCTTTAGAAACCATATTCTCACATCTGTCTCCATCAACAATTACTTGACATACCTTTCCCCCTAAGGTACAACTTGTCTGAAATATGTTGGTCTTGAGCCATGAATCATCAATGCCCTTCTCCTCTACATCCTCCTTGGCTGGAATAATCATTGTCCTTCTCATCATGAGACTTTCTCCCATATCTGGAGATACTTCTTGTTCAAATTCATTGTCAGCCTGGGCTAGGTTCACTCTGGATGGCCCTCCTTAATTTCTATCCTACGTGTTGAAATTGGAACACTCAAAAGCCCTATGTCATTCTTCTCTACACCTAAAACAAGCGAGAGGCCTTCTCTAGTTTTCCTAGTCTCTTCCACTTTTGTAGCCTCAACCTTGTTGAAACCCCCTTCCTCTTTCTTGATTTGGAGGACCTTGCCTAGTGTTTATATTTTTTTCAAAACCCTAAAAAATCTCTCCCTAAACATTATTAGAACCTCCCCAAAATGGAGTTGAGGTACCCCTTCGACCACCTCTATTCCTTTGGTTATATTGCCTATTTTTCTTTTCTTCAACCTTTAGAGCTAATTGGTAGGCTTTCTCCATACTGTTAACACAATGCATGCCCAATTCATCTTGAATAGAGAATTTTAAGCCATTCACATATCTAGCAGCCATCTGCTCATTATTTTCATGATTCTCTATGTGCATGGATAGCTTGTGGAACTCATTTGCATAGTCTTGCACTGAAGACAAGTTTTGCTTCAAATTCTAGAATCTGTGAAAGAGGGCTTGTGAATAATCCATGGGTAAGAATTTCTCTCTTAGCTTTTTCTCCATCTTGATCCATGTCTTAATCTTCTCCTTGTCATTTCTAACTTGTTCCTTTTGGAGGTGATTCCACCATATCATTGCATGTCCTTTTAGTTTTGTGCATGCAAACTTCATCTTCTTTTCTTCTGTCATAGGCTTTCATTATAAAAATTTCCCCATCTTGTTCAGCTAGTCTATTAGTTCTTCTAGCTTAAGGCTACTAGCATTGTCTAAAATGTCAATCTTTATGACTTCAATTCTTCCTTCTAAAGCCCTAAGAACTCTATCTTCATAGCTCATTTCTCCCAGTCTTTCTTCTACAGTTTCTCCCTCTTCATCAGATTCATTTCCTCTTTGTATTCCTTGATTATCTAGTCACTCATTGAGTCCTTCAATCTCCCTCTTCATTTCTAGTACCAATCTTTACATTGGAGTGATGCCTCATCTTCCTCTTCCTCTTCCTCTCCCAACCATCTTACTACTTTGATAACAAATGATGTAACTCGATCTCGCCAAAGAATAATTCAAAAATTGACACAAGATAAATGTTTCAGAATACCATAACTCTTCATTAAAACTTTCACAACTCTAATTTTCCTCTACAATGAAAACAAACACCTCCTTATTACAATTCCAAAAATTACCATATTTGGTAGATTTTTTGAAAAAATAGATTTTTCCATTTTTGGTAATTTTAAAAACTCATCTTATGAATCCCAATTTTTCCCAAGAAAAGCCCCCAACTAAGGCAAGACGAATTGCCAACTAATCAATGAAATCAAAAGTATAATTTCAGATTTATTACAAAAATAACTTTCTAAAAAATTGGAAAAAAATACAAAAGGCCATATTCAGAGGTCAAGACAAGATTTCAGGCTTCCAAAAAAATGTTGAAACAACCACCTATCAAACTGAGCTTGATCGACAATCTAAATAACTCCTTCTAATGAAACTTCCTATAAATTTCAACCCAAACCCACATCCAAGTCAAAAGTTATGACCCCCAAAAGTGAATCTCAACCAAAACCCACATCTGAGTCAACAGCCTTTACCCTTAGATGCCCTTGCATCACCTATGAAGGTTCCTTTTGATTCTTAGGTGTAAGCTAATATTGATCATTATTCTTGTGGTGGCCCTCCCTTGATTCATGTTAGTCCTCCTTCCCAAGGCGGGGGGCTCTTTTGTGATTGATATGATCTCTCTGTAGAGTGTTGTTGTTAGGGTGTAAGAGGGTTAGATAAAATTGGAAGTAACTCCTCTTGAATAATAGGTTTCCAATCAAAGATACACCTAGAAACCTTTTCCTTATCAACTTTAGAATGACCAACCCTAATCATGGTCCTATAAAACTCCTCAATATACTCATATATTGATTTTTCATCTTCCTTCAATCCCTACATCTTCTAAAAAAATTCTAATTCATAATCAACTAATATGAATAATCTTTTCAAAATTTTAGCCATCCTATTCATTTAGAAATATTTTCTTTGACTCTCTTGTTCCTTTCCAATTGGACTTGTCTCCACCAAATACTTGCATGACCTTTCAAACTAGTCTTTGCTAAATGAACCTAATTAGGATCCTCCACTTCTCTATACTCAAAGTATTCTTCATTCTCATTAAGGATACCAACAAATGTAAAAACTTTAAATTCAAATATCTTTCTTATCTTGGACATAACATTAAGAAATATAGCCTCATTTGGATCTTTGTCATCTTCAATGACTTCTCCTAATAGTTCTTCTTCCTCAAAAGTTTCATCACTATCTTGATCAACTTGTGATGTAATTATCCTTCACAATTCATCTTGCAATTCTTTTACTTGCCTTTGCAAATCCCTAAAATTTTCATTAGCAATACCTCTAAATATTCTTAGAGGCATCTCTAATTCCTTCTAATTCATGTGGAAATCCTTTACAATTGTGACTCAAATCCACATTATGCGATACAACAACAAATCAAAATAGGGTTCATAATATGATCCAATTCTAGAAGGAACACAAATTTTCTCTAATACCACTTGATGCAACTCAAGGCAAGAGAATCCCGAAGGAGATGTCCAAACCTTGCAACAATGAGTCACACAAAGGAAGCACACGGAGACACAACTAAAATAATACTTTTATTATCAGAAAGTATATTATTGCATAAAATCTACATCAAACATGTTGGCTCATAGGACCTTATTGGTTACAACCATTACAAAGGAAATCGAACTTAGATCTCCCTTATGATCCCACAAGACCCAAGAGATAACCTACTATCCCTCCCTTCCTCTCTCGTGATTCCAAGACACCCTACCACATTTTATTTATAGATAACCTTCAATAGGTTGACCCAAAAGGAATCACTTTTCCTAATAATAGGAAAACAAGTTACAATAGCTAGAATAATCCTACAGATAAGATCAACGGTTGCTCACCAAGAACCTAAGATCCTCCTGCATTAGAAATCCTAATAACACAACATCTAACATGGTCAAATAATTGAACAAAATAGTCCAATAATTCTAGAATATATTATTAGTTAATTAGGACTCACAAGAAAACCAACATCCAATATATGTCAAGCTTTCATGAAGTTGGATATCGAAATGAAAACATGATGGAGTTGGTGCATGTGTTAAGAGAGCTCTTTTGTAAAGAGTAATTGAAATTTTGAGGATGCAGTCAAATTTTAAGATGCACTTGCAATTGTGGAAAGGTACAATTCAAGATTATCTAAAGGATCAAGTGAGAACTTCACAATGATACACTTCTACCTAGTTGAAAAAGAGAACATCTTTATGACATGATATTGATACAATCATGTTGTCAACTAAATGACATTCATTTAAGAGTTCTTAATCAAACAACCTGTGATTGGGAAGAGTGCAAGAATGTGAAATGAGTTTAAGAATGGAAAAATATATCATTAACACCAATGAATATGCGTGATCAACTTGACACATTAGATGACTATGTTGGTGTTTCATATAATAGTTGATATTGACATGTTAAAAAAAATCTATCAAGATGACTTTTTTGACACAAACATTAAATATTTAAATGACCTTGTTTGTTTAACAAATTATTTCACTAATAAATTTTTACTAACTAAATTAAAATAATAAAATTTGATTCAACTAAAATTAAAATACAGTTTATTGAATTTAATGTAATTTGAATATTTTGTAAAACCCTAGCTAGAATAATCCTAAAGATAAGATCAACAGTTGATTACACAAGCACATAGAGATGTGTGATCCAACCCATGGGTCCACATATGATCCAAGAATCACCACAAAGAGTCTCAAACCATCACACACTCAATTCATGCATTGCACAAAAAATTTCCCTTCATCGCTCCAAGTTATGATGGAGAACATGTTACCTAAAAGAAAAAAAAACCAATAACTGAACCAATAAGAATACATGATGTGCGATCAAAGAAGAATGATCCTCATTAGGTCTACAATAAGCCACTAAAATTGCACAAGCTAAAACAAACAATCAATAAACTGCAAGCTCGATCATCCAAACTAGCTAACATGAACAAATTAACAAAATACCCACCAAAATAATTCAAGATCTCCAAGAACCTAAGATGCTCTTGCATCAGAAATCCTAATAACACAACATCTAACATGGTCAAATAATTGCACCAGTCACTTCAAGAATACTAGAATATATTATTAGTTCAATAGGACTCACAAGAAAAACAACATCCAACATGTGTGGAGCTTTTATGAGGATGGATATAGAAATGCGAGCACAATGGAGTTGGTGCATGTGTTAAGAGAGCTTTTTTGTAGAGAGAAACTGAAAGTTTGAGGATGCAGTCAAATTTTAAGATGCACTTGTAATTGTGGAATGGTACAATTCAAGATTATCTATAGGATCAAGAGAGAACTTCACAATGATACACTTCTTCTAGCTAGTTGAAGAAGAGAATATTCTTTCATGCCTTGATATCAATACAATCAATGTGTAACTAAATTTTATTCATTTAGGAGCTGTTAATCTAACACTAGGACTATATGGACTAGGGGATCCTACATGTTTTTTTGATAACTTTATATTATAGGTGATTAGGAAGATTAGGAAGCATGCAAGAATATGAAATAGGTTTAAGAATGAAAACACATATCATTAACACCTATAGATACACGCGATCAACTTAACACTATAAATGAAGAAGAACTAGGTCACATGTTTACATTAGGGACCTGTTCGGTCATAGGGATGGAAATTGAGGAATGAGAATTGCTATTCTAGAATAGAAATTTGTTCTCTTTATTTTGTTGAACAAAATAGAAATTGGAATTTGACGCGTTCTTGGTATGATTTGAGACTGTTAGGAACCTGTGTGTTCCTTCTGTTTATTTTGTTAGAGTAGAGTTGTTGGACGCATATGCTTTGTAAGTCGTCCCGTGAGTTTATTTTATTATCCCACATGCATAGGTAGTATTACTTTTCTAGATCGTACCCAGTATATAAGAATAGGTTGAGGCCCTTGATGGGCACGGACGAATTTATTGTATTGAGCTTGCTCAAAGGAGGTTACCCCCTCGAAGTGGCCTGCGATCAGTAGATTTATTCTGAGTTCTGCTATCACTTTGTATTCTGTTATTTCGAGCATTCTCACGACATTGCTATAAGGAGGTTCTTCTCATCTGGTATCAGAGCACTCTCTTGGGCTCGCTGGGTGGAAATTACATCAAATTTTTTTTTTTTGTCGTGGCCTTCAGGTTCCTCTCACTTCTAATATCTCTTGTTATTGCAATAACTCTTTTCAGTTGTTCTGTCTGTGAGTGAATTTTTCTAAGTCAACTGTTCAGAAAAAAAAAAAAAAAAAGAGTAAAAATTTTTCTGTTTTTTAGTCGTAGCTTCCTTGTTTGCTTTCTGTTTCTGCTCATACTTCCGCAGAACGTCTGCAATATCATTTCGCATACTTCCTTCCTTGGCGACCCAACCCCAAATTTTACATATCAAAGCCCTAAATCCCTCATTTATCTAATTTTAGGGTTTGCCCTATCTTTTTCACCTCTCATCCAATCGCCACCAAACTGAGCCACAAGATTCAATTCCTCATTTTGCTCCCTTATCCCTCTTGGACTGTTCGCCTCATTTCGCCTCCCTACCCTTGAAACCCTCATTTTTCTTTTCCCTTGTCCCCAGATAGTCTCCCACCACCCGTCGAACACCCATTTCCTATATGAGTTTTACCCAAATCCAAGTTTGCCGTAACTAAAAAAGTTTTTGTTTCTCATCTTCTACCCATTTCCAAAAAAAAAAAAAAAAAAAAAAAAAAAAAAAAAAAAACCTTGTTTTATGGTTGTTACGCGTACAGGAGCAAAAATCATGGAAGAGGAAATTGCATCCCTCAAAACCAGACTTCAAGATCTGGATGACAAAATTCTGGGTCTTAACTTTCAGCAGTCAGCCATGAGCCGAAACCATTCAGGAGATACTGGGTCCTCTTCTGGCAATTTCCGTGGACCAAAGCTTGATTTTCCACGCTTCGATGGTTCTGATCCGACTGGATGGATCTATAGGGCAGAGCAGTATTTCAGCTTGCATAATACTTTGGATAACCACAAAGTCTCCCTTGCATCTTTTCATTTGGAACATGAAGCTCTTCAATGGTTCCGTTGGTACATCAAGGCTAATGTAGGCCCAACGTGGAGCGAATTGTGCACCCTCATTTTGGAGCGCTTTGGCCCTAGTTCCTTTGATGATTTCACAGGAGCACTCACTAAACTGCGTCAAACAGGCACTGTAAGAGAATACCAGACAGAGTTTGAAAAATTAGCTAATCACACAGAGGGCTTGTCTGATGAATTCTTCCGTAGTTGTTTTGTCAGTGGTCTGAAGGATGCACTTCGCTCAGAAGTCAAAATGTTTCGACCTACTACAATGATGGAAGCCCTTGGGTTGGCTAAGTTAGCGGAAGACAAGATTAGTGCTCTACAACGCTCCAGATCTAATTTTGTTCCATTCAGAAATACAGGTTCTCACAACCCTCCAGTCATACCAGCTCCCAGAACTACTCCGATCAAGCACTTGTCTGAAACAGAGATGCGAGTTAGGCGAGACAAAGGGCTTTGTTATAATTGTGATGAGAAATGGTCTCGGGGCCATAGATGTGTTCAGCAAAAGCTCTATCTCTTGGATGTGGATTCTCCACCGGAACTGGAAGAATATGTAGATGCTCAGGAAACAGTGGATGCTGAGGTTGAGCCTCACCAGCCTGAACCTCCTTCCCCAGAAGCTCCACCAGAGATATCTGTCCATGCTTTGGCAGGAGTCACTACTCCACAAACCATGCGGGTCCAGGGTTTCTTCAAGAAGATCCCTCTTACTATACTCATTGATTCTGGTAGCACTCATAACTTCATTGATCCACGAATAGCCAAACAGGCTGATTGCTTTATCCATCCCTGCTCTAGCTTTGAAGTCATGATTGCCAATGGGGGCACTTTACCTTGTAAAGGGAAATGTCGCAATGTGCGTCTCTCTATTGGAGATTATAACATGCGCTCTGACATGTTTGCCTTACCCTTAGGTGGCTGTGATGTGGTTTTGGGTGCCCAATGGTTACGCACTCTTGGCCCCATTCTCTGGGATTTTGCTGAACTTTGGATACAGTTTTCAGCCGAGGGGCACCAACACACTTTGAAAGGCTTACAACCAGGGTCTCTCAGCATCATCAGTTCACACCGTATGGAAAAACTTCTTAAGAAGAATTCACATGGTGTCATCGCTCAGCTCCATTCCATTCAGATGCAGCCATCAGCAGTCTCTAGCACTCCTGCCGATCTCCAACACATTTTGGACAAGTATTCTGGTGTATTTGCTGAACCTGTGGGATTACCTCCTTCTCGTCCAGAGGACCACCGTATTCAGCTCCTTCCTGGCAGTGTTCCGCCCAACATCAGGCCCTACCGCTACCCATTTCATCAGAAGACCGAAATCGAGATACTTGTCCGTGACTTACTGAAGCAAGGTATTATTCGCCCTAGTACCAGTTCCTTTTCTTCTCCAGTTCTGCTTGTTCGCAAAAAAGATGGGTCATGGCGACTCTGCATTGATTTCCGAGCACTTAATCATCTCACTATAAAGGACAAGTTTCCCATTCCAGTTGTTGATGAACTTCTTGATGAACTTCATGGGGCTCATTTTTTCTCCAAGTTAGATCTTCGTTCTGGGTATCATCAAATTCGGGTTAATGAGGAGGATATACCTAAAACTGCCTTCCGCACACATGATGGTCACTATGAATTTTTAGTCATGCCCTTTGGCCTCACGAATGCTCCTTCAACATTTCAGGCAGTGATGAATAACATCTTTCGACCATACCTCCGGAAATTCATTCTAGTCTTCTTTGATGATATCCTCATATATAGCAAAACTTGGGCTGAGCATCTCCATCATCTGGAGCTTGTCTTGCAACTTCTCTCTGATCATCAACTCTGTGCAAAACTATCTAAATGTGTGTTTGGCCAGGAGGAAGTGGAGTATCTCGGGCATATTGTTGCACACCATGGAGTGCGGGTGGATCCTACAAAAATAGATGCCATGAAAACTTGGCCGCATCCTAAAACTCTCAAGAGCCTTCGGGGTTTTTTGGGGTTGACTGGCTACTACCGCAAGTTTGTCAAAGATTACGGGAAAATTGCAGCACCATTGACAGCTCTGTTAAAAAAGGATGCCTTCTCCTGGACCCCTGTTGCTGAGACTGCATTTGAACAACTGAAACAGGCTATGTGCAGTACACCTGTTCTCGCGATGCCAGATTTTTCCAAACCCTTCACTATTGAGAGTGATGCTTGCGGCAATGGATTGGGTGCTGTTCTCCTGCAAGATGACCATCCTATTGCGTTCACTAGCAAAGCCCTCTCTGGTAAGAATCTAGCCCTCTCTACTTATGAAAAAGAAATGATGGCTATTTTGCATGCTGTACAGAAGTGGCGGCCATACCTCTTAGGGAGTCATTTTTGCATCAGAACCGATCACCAAAGTCTGAAATACTTCCTGGAACAACGGGTATCCTCTCCTACACAACAGAAATGGGTCAGCAAACTCATGGGGTATGATTATGAGATCACCTACAAGAAGGGTAAGGAGAATATTGTGGCAGATGCTCTTTCTCGCACATTTGATAATCAAGCTTCCCTTTCCGCTATTTCTAAGCCCATTCCCAATTGGTTAGCGTCTGTTCAGCAGGGCTATGACAGTGACTCTTCTTTATCTCAAATCATTCACCAGCTAGCCAATAATCCTTATGCTATACCACATTACTCTTGGGATGGTGCTTCTCTTCGATACAAGGGTCGGCTAGTGCTTCCTCAGAACCCAGCTCTACATCAGGCTATTTTTTATGAACTCCATGCTTCTCCTTCAGCAGGGCACTCAGGCTTCCTCAAAACTTATGAGCGAGCAAGGAGAAACTTCTTTTGGAAAGGAATGAAACAGACGATTCAACAGATGGTGGCTGAATGTGATACTTGCCAACGCCACAAGGGTGAAACGACCCTCCTTCCTGGCTTGCTCGAACCATTGCCCATCCCTACACGGATTTGGACTGATATTTCTATGGATTTCATTGAAGGGCTTCCTAAATCCGGTGGCAAGACAGTGATCTTGGTTGTGGTTGATCGTCTCTCGAAATATAGTCATTTTTGTGCCCTCAGCCACCCCTATACTGCCTCCTCTGTTGCACAAATCTTCATGGACCAGATATTTCGTCTTCATGGACTCCCTTCTTCCATTGTCTCTGATCGTGATGCAACTTTTACCAGTCATTTTTGGACTGAACTGTTTCAGAAAACTGGCACCAAACTGAAGATGAGTTCGGGCTATCACCCACAAACTGATGGTCAAACGGAAATTGTCAATAAATGCTTGGAAACTTATCTTCGTTGCTTCACTTCCGAACAGCAACATCAGTGGGCCAAGTGGCTCCCTTTAGCTGAATGGTGGTACAATACCTCTTACCACACTGCCTCTAAAATGACTCCATATGAAGCAGTCTATGGTCAGGCACCTCCAGTGCTCCTTCCCTACACTCCCAACAGCTCACCAGTCCAGGCAGTTGACATAGTTCTCCGCAGCAGGGATCAGATTCTTCGTACCTTACAGGATAATCTTCACATGGCCCGTAATCGGATGAAACAACAAGCAGATCAACACCGTTCTGAGCGCTCATTTCAAGTTGGGGATATGGTTTTTCTTCGTCTACAGCCATACAAACAATCCTCCCTAAAGCTGCAAGGGCGTCATAAGCTGGCCCCAAAATTTTATGGGCCTTATCAGGTTCTGCAGAAGATTGGTTCAGTTGCTTATAAACTGGAACTTCCTCCTTCTTCCCGCATTCATCCAGTCTTTCATGTTTCTTGTCTAAAGAAAGTTCTGGGTACCACTGTCAGAGCCCAAACTACTCTCCCTGAAATGGATACGGAAGGATCCATTATCCTGGAGCCGGTGGCAATCATTGACCAGCGCACTCGCCAGCTTCGCTCTCGCTCCATCTCTGAGGTCTTGATTCAGTGGCATGGCATGCAACCAGAGGATGCTACCTGGGAACCCCTTCTTCAGATTCAACAACAATTTCCACACCTTAAGCTTTGAGGACAAAGCTTTTTTCTAAGGGAGAGGGGATGTTAGGAACCTGTGTGTTCCTTCTGTTTATTTTGTTAGAGTAGAGTTGTTGGACGCATATGCTTTGTAAGTCGTCCCGTGAGTTTATTTTATTATCCCACATGCATAGGTAGTATTACTTTTCTAGATCGTACCCAGTATATAAGAATAGGTTGAGGCCCTTGATGGGCACGGACGAATTTATTGTATTGAGCTTGCTCAAAGGAGGTTACCCCCTCGAAGTGGCCTGCGATCAGTAGATTTATTCTGAGTTCTGCTATCACTTTGTATTCTGTTATTTCGAGCATTCTCACGACATTGCTATAAGGAGGTTCTTCTCAGAGACATCCATAAAATCTGTATGTAGAGCACAGGAATCGTACCTGACACTACCTCTAAGCACATAGATTTTAGAGTCTCTGAAATCTATTTGGGTATCTCTACAAGAGCAGCCTGAGATAAGGAGGGTCGAGAGGGCGACAGTGCAAACTTTTACATTAACAAAGAGAAGGTCATAGACTTCCTCAATATCCCCTCCATCAACACCGAGAGTGCAATAATATAAATGATATGACTGACTACCTGCAAATAAAATGTTCACCCCATTAAAGCTGTAGCTATGCGTATTGTTGAGGACTCATTTGAGAGTTTGAGCGGCAGTCTGTTGCACTGAACAAACACGACTTTTACTCAAATTTTCTCCCCGTGTTCGCAGTTACATGATTTAAATTGTGTCTCTGGCAATGGGATCAGTGACGAACTGCGAAGGAGGATCATCTAATGCATTTTTGATTCAACAGTTGTGGAACCATGTATTCGTGATTCGGTTGTTTCATCGAATAGTTCTGCGGATTTAAAATTTTAATCAAATAATCAATAGTCAAAATGAGAATAGGAATAACTATTCCAATAATAGTTATTTTTGAGAATGGACATGTGGTCATTTTTGGAGTCAAAATGGGAATATGCATTCCTATTCCTAATATCGAAATACAAAACAAATTCTATTTTTCAATTCTTATTTTGGTTGTATTCAAGCAACCAAATAGACCCTAAGGCTCGTTTGGTTGTAGGAATTACCGAATGTGGCATTCAAGTATTGCTAGAATAAGCTCACTTCTAGAATTCACAAATTCTTAAAATAATTTCTGAAATATCATTTGGACCACTTTGGTTGAACTGTAAGACTAGTATAGATATCTTAAACAAATCTATCTAAAGAAATGCCAATAGATATCCACTACAAAATAATTATAATTTAATTTACTACATTTAAAATTGTTTATAATTCCTTTATCCTTATTTATTTAGTTTTTAACTAATTTAAGCCTTTTATTTTAATTTTTTTTAAATGGATGATTTATATCTACAAATATTATTTTAAATAGATATTTTATGTTCTATTTATTAAATTATTTTAAAAAGTATTTTATAATTCTTTTATCCTTATTTATTTAGTTTTTAACTAATTTAAGCCTTTTATTTTAATTTTTTTTAAATGGATGATTTATATCTACAAATATTATTTTAAATAGATATTTTATGTTCTATTTATTAAATTATTTTAAAAAGTATATTCTATTTATAATAAAATTCAATGGAGTTCAGCAATCTGTGGGGTCTCTCTTGACGCGCACTCAGGTAATCATTTGATTGTTTTAAGATCTTTTTGTAAAAGTTGATTGATATTGAAAAATTGCATTCAAATCAGTCTGCTTGAATTGATTGATATTGGCTACTCTGCAGGAGGATCATATTTGCATTCTGTGCAATCTCTTTTATGTTACCTCATTTTTCTCAGTTTTTCTTGGGGATCTTTATGTTTTTGGTTATCTCAGTGATTTTCTACTCTCCTGCTTGGTGTTTTTTTAATTATAAAATAGTTTAGTTAAAAGGAAATTGTAAGTGTTTTCAGTTTCTTCTCACTTGGATTCTAAAGCCACCAAGTGCAGAACAGGGGATAGCATGCATGACAGACTCCATTTTTAATGCACTTTAAATTTGTTGATTATGCTGTAGGTAGTTCTTATGTCTCTTTTGAATGTACCGGGTAGTCTATTCAATACAAGCGACAATTTGTAATGGCTACTATAGAGCCTCAATATTGTTGAAAATAATATAGAGACAACAAAGATCGACTACTCATCTGCAATGGATACAAGGTATTGTTTCTTCCCTCACTGCAATCATCAAAGACAAATTCATGTTTTCAATGCATTTATAATGTTTTGAAGTTTACAATTGCTAAATTTTGTCTTTGCATACTTAGAGTTTGGAGTTCCAAAAATGTGATCTCTCCACTGCACTTGCTTTCATTTTCTATTGTCATGTTTTGGTAGCCTCTCTAAACTATTAGAATTTCACATGTCACCTATACTCATGGATCCTATTTACTGATTAATCAAGGTTCAATTTGTGGAAACTATATTTATGAGAACTGTCACAGGAACGATAGATATAACAATTTAGAACTATTTCGAAACATTTGTTGGTTACCTGCTATGGGACATTCTCATAAATACCTACACCACATTATTTAGTATTTATTATCATATTTGTGTAGATATTCAGAATAGTTCAATCTACTTCACCTGAGAGAGTCAAGTAAGTCTTGTGTAGTTCAATTTTGTCCACATTAAGAGATGCTAGAAATAAGCAAAAATGTGGTCTGACAGTATTTGTAGGACTGTATGCTTGTACTACTTATTTTATATTTATTATACTGAGCCCTAAACTTGTAAAATATTTCCCTGAAGACCATTTATCTTCTTAAGGATGAATTTATTATTAATAATTGCTTAGGTCTCAGGTTAATATAAGTTATGCTATTGCTTATTAACCTATTAGTTGGCATTGTTTTTCTATAGTTTATTAGATAGTATCATAGTATGCATAAGCTTCTGGTTTAAACTGTGTATTAAAAAAAGTCACACACAGGTGAAACTAGAAGCTTATGTATGCTTAAATTTCAAATCATTTCAGCACGTGAGACTAGCTCAAAATTTAACATTGATATATTGTCATCATGGAGCTTTTCTATTACATGGTTTATCATACAGCTCTTGTATGTCATAGTGAAATGGTTAATTTCATCTTTACTTAATCTAATGTTATAAACCATTCATACTAAGGTCACGGAGGAATTTTTAGTTTTGATCTTGATACAGAGTTCTTTACCAATGACTTTAAATTTGACTATCACATAATAACATACCTAAACTCCTATAATCTAGTGTTGGTTTCTGAGTCAATGTCATGTCAAGAAGTCAATGCACTGAGATGGAGGAAGACATATGGTACTTATTCTATTATTGACATAGGTGGCCAAAATGATGTTTGACATCTAAAATGGAGATTAACCAACGTACTATGTCTTTCCTGAATGTACTGGATAGTCCATAATAGAAGTGACAATTTCAGAATTGTTGAAAATAATATAGAGACAACATAAATTTACTAGCCTATTTGCAAATTATCTGGTGCACATAAAAGTTGTTTTGTTGTGTAATTCAATCAATATCAGTGAAACACAGGGACTCACACTCTATTTTCCAAAGCTCAAAGTACCCAACCATGAGATGTCCACGCACAAGGTACTTGAGTACCCAAGTACCATCTACTTCTGCCATTTCACAACCATGCCACCGCTGGGATGGGCACTTGAATTTCTATTTGAATTTCATAACTAGTACTTCAAATTCTATATTAATACTATACAACACCCCTCCCTAACCTGTCCTCCCCTACCACCACCCCCTAGTCGTCCATCTGTCATCCTAGAAATGAGGTCCATTGTCCCCCCCATCCTAGAAACTCATCCTAGCATCCCACAGTGTACCAACGTACCCCAATAATGATTTTACATTGATCAATTTAGTTTTCGAACTGTAGCTTTGCATTTCCAACTTTTGTTTCATTTATGTTGTGGGTTTTTGAATTCCATGACCACCCTTTTGGATTGCATTTCAATCGACCTTCACAGTTTTTCTTTAAGTTTCCTTTAAATGACCAATTCATAGGGCAGGTTAAATATAAATTGTGGCTAAGGAATTTTATGAAATAACTACACCAATTACATGAAGCAATAAGGGCTTTAAGATATATAATATTTATTGCAACAATTACACCTAAAGACATAATGACATTCAAACTTTTAATTGTAATCTATAGATATTCTTCCTATCACCAAGTCACTGGCACTATAACTGCTGCTTGAGAAAAAAATTAAGACTGTGCGTGGAAGTGAGTGCATACCATCTTCTTCGTTAATGTGGACTCCATATATGATAATATATGTGATATATGATAATATATGTGTTTTAAGTTAAACTGAATGTAATCATTTTAATACATCTTGATTTTTAATAAAGTGAGTGGGTTTAATGTATTTTTCTTTTGATGTGGACTATTGAATTTCTATATATGATTAAACATGTATTTAAGTGAAATTGATTGTTTAAGCATTTTTATTCATCTTGATTTGTAATAGAGTGAGAGTAGGCTAGATGTATATTTCTTTTGTTGTGGACTATCTAGTTTCCATATATGATAATACACCTATTTAAGTAAATTGATTGTTTTATCATTTTAATACATCTTGATTTTTAATTGAGTTAGAGTAGGTTTGATGAATATTTCTTTTCAATAAAATGTATTCATGATCCCTAACATTGTTGAGTTCAGGCATCAATTCAAATTTGGTTGCAGATTGGGTTGAATCCAAAAGTTCTTGTTGCCATTTCCAAAGTATTAGAAGGTATTGTTCCTTCCCTCACTACAATCACACATTTCTAAAGTTTTGAAGTTAAAAAATGTTAAATTCTGTTTTTGCATACTTTTTAAATATATGTAGTATTAAAAATATAGTATGTAGACTATGTGCATATTTTGGCAGCCTCACTGAACTATTAGACTTTGACATGTCTCATCATCATGTATTCATGGATCCTAATTACAGATTAATCAAGGTTCAAATTAGTGGAAACTTTATCGATTTAGTAGAGTGGAGAAAATTTCTCAACATGTTGACTTATGAAAATATGTTCAACCAGAAGTTCTTGTTGCCATTTCCAAAGTATTAGAAGGTATTGTTCCTTCCCTCACTACAATCATACATTTCTAAAGTTTTGAAGTTAAAAAATGTTGAATTTTGTTTTTGCATACTTTTTAAATATATGTAGTGTTAAAAATATAGTATGTAGACTGTGTGCATATTTTGGCAGCCTCATTGAACTATTAGACTTTGACATGTCTCATCATCATGTATTCATGGATCCTAATTACAGATTAATCAAGGTTCAAATTAGTGGAAACTTTATTAATTTAGTAGAGTGGAGAAAATTTCAACATGTTGACTTATGAAAATATGTTCAACCAGAAGTTCTTGTTGCCATTTCCAAAGTATTAGAAGGTATTGTTCCTTCCCTCACTACAATCATACATTTCTAAAGTTTTGAAGTTTAAAAATGTTGAATTCTGTTTTTGCATACTTTTTAAATATATATAGTGTTAAAAATATAGTATGTAGACTGTGTGCATATTTTGGCAGCCTCACTGAACTATTAGACTTTGACATGTCTCATCATCATGTATCCATGGATCCTAATTACAGATTAATCAAGGTTCAAATTAGCAGAAACTTTATTGATTTAGTAGAGTGGAGAAAATTTCTCAACATGTTGACTTATGAAAATATGTTCAATCTGTAGGATGTTTTGTTGGTCATTAGAAGTAGAGTTATGTGTGGTTGCCTGTTCAATGTTTTTAGTTAGCCAGTTTAAGTGGTACAAAGAACAGGGACTACAGTTTTGTAGAGAATAAAACAGGAAAGCTTTGAACTCTTACTCAATAATTGAAACATCTTAATCACCACAATTATATACTTCTTAAGATTTAGGTGAGTTTTGTTGATAATTAGGGAAAAAACAGAGTAATTTTCTATTTAAACTTTCATCCATCGAGTTTTCATAAAGAGAGGTTCATTTATGTGATCTAGGAGAAGGTATTAGTCCTTCCCTCACTAAAATTGTGAAATATAACCTAATGTTTGCATATATTTCTAATGTTTTGAAGTTTAGAAATGCTAAATTCTATTACCACTGTAATGGACACCCAAGAATGCCCAAAAACTGAACCAACTGCTGAAATTATATTAATTCTAAAAATGCTGCAATCAAGTACAAAGAGATGTATTCCAAAGGCCAAACCCTAAGGGAATGACGTCTAGAATGTTACAACAAAGAATGAACGTCCTCTATTGCCAAAAAAGGAGTGTGATTCACACATCCAAGCTCTTATCAAATGCAAGTTATAATCATCCAATCCAATAATCCGATGATCAGCAATGAGACTTTCAGCCCTATTTATCCTTTTCTTCATCCTTTTGGAAGGAACTAAAACATTAATTAATTGCAAGAGCTAGAAACTTCCTCCTTCCAATAATTAATGCATACCCTAAAAATTCCTCTTTGGCAATAATTAATTAAATCATGAGGCTTTCGTCCTTCCAATAATTAATACATACCCTAGAAGCTATTAATACAAAGTCACCTTTTAATTTTTAATTGAATGACTTTAATTTAATTTCTTCTTATCCTCCACTTAGACTTTGGAGAACGTAAAAGCTAAAAGATGGGATCATTACAAATCCGCCCTCCCAATTAAGTAACATAATGAACTCCAACCTCCACCTGGATCCCAATTGAAGTAATATGTGATATCCATATGGACATTAAACAAACTGCAAATGAACATCATTAAGACCAACCACATGTCCTGCAAGTTAGCTCCCAAAACTTGTGCTGATGAAGTATAAGTCTGGATGTCACCAGAAGGCGGCTCCATAGAAGATCTATGAAATCTCTTCTTCCCAACTACTGCAACACAAAACTGAATCTTTGTAGATGGTGAAAACAAAGCCCAACTCCACTCAGGAGAATGATCAACATCAGCCTCAAACATCAGATTATCATAAGACAATGTTGCATCCATGTTGAACATAGTACTATCCCAGGAGTGAACATTAATACTTTGTTGATCGATAATATAATATGACTTTGTCACTATATTTCTCACCTCATTAGCAATAACAAGTGTACTATCATCAGAGCACACATCTACAATTGCATGCATACTGCCAAACTCCTCGTTGGATGGTTCAACTGACATAGAAGTGGCTATTGATATGATAGTATCCTTGCATTCTTCTAATCCCACATCGATGGACTCCATATCACCAGCATCATAGCTAGGTGGCTCTATATGTGTCTCGATCCCACTTGAGGAATCAACTACCTTTTGCTCTAGAGAAACATACAAATCGTCAATGTTGATGCCCATCTTTCTAGCCATTCGCTACAACATCATATCCATTCGCCTATTTTGCTCCTTCAATGAACTCAGTAACCTAAGCATTGCATTTTCTTGATTTGGACTGGTATAAATTTTGTCAAACTCTTTTCCCTTTATCTCGTTGTTCCAAATTCCCTATAAGAACTCCACAGGATGGCAGGACTAATAGCTCTGATACCACTGTAATGGGCACCCACCGGTTATAACTTCATGAAAGACTTTGCAAGGAAGCTCTGATACCACTGTAATGGAAAACCTGAAAATAGCTCTAATACCACTGTAATGGACACCCAGGAATGCCCAAAAACTGAAACAACTGCTGAAATTATATTAATTTTAAAAATGTTGCAATCAAGTACAAAGAGATGTATTCCAAAGGCCAAACCCTAAGGGAATAATGTCTAGAATGTTACAACAGAGAATAAACATCCTCTATTGCCAAAAAAGGAGTGTGATTCACACATCCAAGCTCTTATCAAATGCAAGTTATAATCATCCGATCCAATAATCCGATGATCAACAATGAGACTTTCAGCCCTATTTATCATTTTCTTCATCCTTCTAGAAGGAACTAAAACATTAATTAATTGCAAGAGCTAGAAACTTCCTCCTTCCAATAATTAATGCATACCCTAGAAATTCCTCTTTGGCAATAATTAATTAAATCACGAGGCTTCCGTCCTTCCAATAATTAATACATACCCTAGAAGCTATTAATACAAAGTCACCTTTTAATTTTTAATTGAATGACTTTAATTTAATTTCTTCTTATCCTCCACTTAGACTTTGGAGAACGTGAGAGCTAAAAGATGGGATCATTACAAAAATATAGTCTGTAGACTGTGTGCATATTTTGGTAGCCTCAACTATTAGACTTTTACATGTCTCATGTATTCATGAATCCTTTTTAGTATTTAGTATTTACTGATTAATCAAGATTCAAATTGGTGGAAACTTTATTCATTTGGTAGAGTAGAGCAAATTTCTGAACATGTTGACTTGTGAAAATATGTTCAATACGTTGGATGTTTAGTTGCTCGTTAAAATTAGAGGGACGTGTGACTGGCTCTTCGTAGTAGATTCTAGAAATCATGTCTTTGGAGATGAAAGTAGAGGATCATGTATATATATATATATATATATATATATATATATATATATATCTTAGAACTATTTCAAAGCATTTTCTGGTTGCTTGTTGTGGGACATTCCATAAATACCTACACCATTTTATTATCATATTTGAGTAGATATTCAGCTCAGCTCAATCTACTTCACCTGAGAGGGTCAGTCTTGTGTAGTTCTATTTCTTCCACATAAAGGAAAACTTGTATTTGTAGGAGTTTGATTTTAGAACTAGCAAAAATGGCATCTGACAAAGTATTTGTAAGAGTGTATGATTTTAGAACTCAAATGTACTACTTATTTATTATACTGAGACCTAAATATTTCTTAAGGATTGATTTTTTTCTTTGGCCAATGATAAATCTCTGAGTTGGAGCTCAGTGTACCTAGGAACTCTTTAGTTAAATAATGTTAGAATCCATCTATATATTGTTTCCTAGGCCAATGTTAATTATTAATTAAACATGAACCAATAATAGCCAAGTGACTGGCTGTTTGCATTACTGAAGAAGTGAATGCATATTTCAATGTTTGGGAAGAGAGAATATTATAAATAAGTTATATTTAATTCATGATACACTTGATCAAGGTGCAAGATATCTTGATCATCCACATAAAAAGACTAGTAATAGCTTTTAGAACTCAGAAATGTACTAATTACTATATTGAGGCCTAAACATGTAATAGCTTTAATTGAAGACCATTTTATCTTCTTAAGGATTGGTTTCTTTCTTTGGTCAACAATGGATCTCCGAGTTGGAGCTCCGTGTACCTAGTAACTCTTAGGTTAAATCATGTTAGAATCCATCTCTATGTTGTTTCCTAGAGTTGTGTTAATTGACAATTAAACATGACATAATAGGCAGGTCACTGGCTGTTTGCAGAATGATTGAGTTACTACACCTTTGGAGGTGAAGGTATCAATGGCATCAATGATGAACTTCTTTAAAGCATTTTCTTTGCTTTCAAGGATTCTAGCCATAAAACATTGAATACATATAAAAAAAAGAAAGGGATCTTTCAGGCATTTAGACCAGCTCGATCTACTTAAGTTGAGGGATTTGGTCTTGTAGAGGTAAGTTTTGTACACAAAAATAAAAAATTTAAAAGATGATAAGTTCTATCATCAAATCATTTCTGGTAATAACATATGCATGTTTAGGAGAGGTGAATTCATGGTTACAAGTTGCGACTCAGTGTACCAAGAAACACTTATCCATTAACATGTAAACAGTAAAAAAAAATCCATCAATTCTAGATGCGTGGATGTTGCGATTCTTGAGTATCAGTTACTTTCCCTAAGCTTAATTGGAGAACCAAAATATTTCCTTCTTGTTGCTAACTCATAAAGTACACGTTATATTCAGACATATCTTTTCACAGCACGGTTCTTGACATTATATTGAAAAACATTGTTATTTTCTTTTAACAAAATTGCATCTAATATCACAATAAATTAGTTGTTTTCTATTCTTAATGTGTAAGGCATGTGATTTTTGTATCATTCTTTTCTGGAATATTGTAAAAAGTTTATACACCTTTAAGTTTAATGAGGTAGCTTTTAAAATTTCCAGCTACCATTATAAAATAGAAGTTTACAAAAATCATTGTTGTTATCCAAAAAGTTAACATAGTTATCTACAGTTGGTAAATACACTTGTTATATAATGCAGAGCTATTTGGTAGTTTCAACTATGGACCAAACAGCCCTGATCAATGCCTAATAACCCACGAGGTTAACCAACTATGTATATCTTTTATTTTACACCAAAGGGCTCAAACTTGTTCCAACCAATCCAAGACTATTCCAAGTGCTTCTAGGATTCTTCCTATCTCCTTTAACTGATTTCAAACACTCACAAGCACCAATAGCAATCTGGACACCTCAAACCATACAAACTAGTCATAAACTAGGTTATTTCCTTAGTTACCCAGTTCTTTGAACCAGGCAAATTTTGAACCGGTAGTTGGTTTTGGTCCCGGTTCCCTTTTGGATTCCACTTGGGCTCTAACCTAGGCAAGCTAGTTCCTTCAAGATGATCTTACGTAGAACCATGGTTGAACCAGGGCAAACCGAGTGCGAACCAGGTCCAGTTCCATTTGATACATTCTATAATTTAGTGTAGAAAATGATTATTACAGAATTTGAATAAAGATGTCTACAAAACAAAATTTGCTTAGGTTTAGATATTTATTTTATCAAATTAAACAAGCACTCAATATATCTTCTAGTGAAATTTTTATATCCAATTGTTGATAATGACCTCTGTTAGATTTATTGGAAGCTTTCTATCATGAGAAATGATATTTTAAACATTAAACAACATCTTCAATAGGTGAAGGGAGTTGCAAGCTACGTATATAACATTTTTCATGTAGGATGTTAATTACAAACTAGGAAGCTCTCTATACAATGAAAAAGTAATAAGGATTCTACAACTTAGAAAGCAAAAAGTCATTAGTGCAACTAGTCCCATTGACATTGGCACTATTTGTGAATCAACTCTAATGTCTTTGATGATGAGAAGAAGATGAAGATTTAGATAATCCATTAGAGGATTAAAACTTAGTATAAAGTTCTAATTATTGAAAGTCAAACAATGATACTTGGACTTGATATTATATTAATATTTTGGTGTTGATAATATATATGATGTTATGATTACAGGTTTATAGTGTTTTTGTTTCTTTTATGATACTATATGGTATTCTAATCTTAATTCATTCTTCTTGGCTGCATAAATGTATATGTATGTATATATGTATAATTTTTACATGTTTTTGTCCTAAAGAACCCAAACAACATTTGAAAATTTTGTCGTACCAGCAAATTGGTTCTTCAATCCTAAACTTGAACCGATAACTTAGGTTATTTCCCTTGTAGTCCTCTAAAACCCATTTTCTTCAGTTTTCACAAACTTTTTCCAAAACACCTAGAAAAAAAATTACATATCCAGATACCCTTTTGGAATTTTTATAACATATGTAAAACTCAAATACAAGAACTTCCTTTGGACCAACTTTACAAAATAAAGTGATTTAGTGTTGCTCAAGTCCTAATGAGGACAAATTAACAAAGTGAGTACTTTCAAATCTCACAACCAATACACCTCTATCTTTCCACAATGCCTCAACTTGTTCCCAGACCAAGTATTTTTGCACTCATTTGATTAGCCACCCTCACTTCACTAACACCTAAAACTAGGGCCTCCTCAAAACCACACTAGCCAAGACTTCCAAATCTGAAATAAAGTTGTTTCACCATGAATTTAACATGTCCAAGCTTAGTCCATCATAAAAACATGTCCTCATGTGGATTGATTCTCAGATCTAATAACCACCCCTTCACTTCCATTCACCTTCATCAACATTCTTACTCTCAACTTTTGTGATCACCCTAATATCAACTTCACACTGGCAATCTTGTTAGGTTATAATACATTTTAGGGCCTCATTCCTCAAGAAACAGAAAGCATATAAAGAGGAATGAGCCCAATGAACCCATTTGACTCACAAAATCAATATGAAACAACTAACCACCTGCAACACTGTTTTGGGACAATCAGAATAAATGGATCAAAACCAGATTTGTAAACCTTCAAAATGGACTCAGATGCACCCCCAAACATCAAGGAATCATTTGGTGTTCATTAGCAAACCAAAAATGAAAGGAACAATGAAATGGAAACAAGAAAATTTTAGATTTTTATCAAAATTACAGAAAACTGTGACACTTTTTGTCCCTTTTACATTTCAGACTCTTCTCCACGTTAAACCATCTCATATGGGCATCGATGAATGAACTTTAAACTACCTTTGCATTCCCAACTGACCAACACCAAAAACTATCAAACCACCAACATCTTAACTAGCCATTAAGACTTGAAAATTCAAATTTACTCTGATTGTTATAACCCTAAACCAATTTAAAGGCTTATTATTTGGCTTAATTACAACATTTATGATCGAACATAATGTATTGGACTCATCAAGCATCATTTATGCCATTATTACATAATTAGGCTGAATGACCCCTATTAGGTCCATTAGGACTTACGATCATTTTATTCTTCCTATTACATTCAAATGCCTTAATAGGCTTTTTTACATCATTTTTAGGCGATTTAGAATCTTTACCATATTTACCATGCCATAATGGCTTCTTGGACCTTCATGTCTCACTGGGTGCTCCTCCACCATACACCCCCTACATAAAGTCTCTTATCCCAAGAGAATAGGGGTCTTTTCCTTGCTCCACTCATCTTTCTCGATGGTCTCCTATGGGGCATATGTTGCAATAACAACTCCCCATGAGTTTCTTTCTTCCCTTTCATCCTGAAAATTCAAATTTACTAACTTTAACAATATGACTCTTATAACTCCCAAACAAATTCAAGGGCTTATTATTGGGCCTAATTTCAACATTTATGATTGAACATAACCTATTGGACTCATCAAGCATCATATATGCCATTATTACATAATTAGGCTTTAATGACCCTTATTAGGTCCATTAGGACTTATGATCATTTCATTCTTCCTATTACATTCAAATGCCTATTACATTTTAAATTCAAATTCACTAACTTTAACAATATGAATCTTATAACCCCCAAACCAATTCAAAGGCTTATTTTTTGGCCTAATTACAACATTTCTGATTGAACACAACCTACTGGACTCATCAAGCATCATTTATGTCATTATTACATGATTAGGCCTAATGACCCATATTAGGTACATTAGGACTTATGATCATTTTATTCTTCCCATTACATGCCTTAACAGGCTTTATTACATTTGTTGGTGTAATTAAATATTCACTAATTACACTTACTTAAGCTTACTTAGGATAATGCATTGCATAGTAGTTTGTGATTGAGGCACTTGGGAGTTTGCACCTTAATTAAATACATGGTGTAGGAGAATTCCACTTGAGGTGGTCATAGTTGTTATCTCAATCCACCTTTAGTGTACTTATCACATTATCATCCTTATCATTGCACATACTTCATTTCATAATGGAGGATGATCCATTTTTGGTGGACATGTGATTCCACCTGGTGTGGGTGATAGCTTATCTTCTCCTTATCATTGTCTCTTATCACCTCTCCTATATAAGGAGGCCTATTATGTACATTTCAAATAAATCCATTAGATGTCAATCAAGTCCATTATCAATAATAGCATTCTTGCATCTTCATGCAATTGTCTTACCAATCTCTTGTGGAAGTTATCTTGGTTTTTCATTTGATCCTGGGGGTGTTGTGGAGTCACCTAAAACTCTAACAACATCATTTTTAGGCCCTTTAGACCCTTTACCATATATACCTTGCCATAATGGCTTCTTGAACCTTCATGCCTCATTGGGTGATCCTGCACCAATATCATTGGGTTTAAAAACCTTGTGAATTGGGAACATGATTATTTCTATTTTGATTAGAGTTATTACCACCGTTGACTTTGATAACTGCAATCACTATTGTCATTATTGATACTTTGTGAGGATAGTCATTATTGCTATATTGTGAGGATAGTCACTATTGCTACTTTGTGAGGATAGCTCTATTATGGATTAGAAGTTTAAATCTATTTCAAGGGATGACAAAACTCATTGTTGTTATAAAAAAAGTGAACATAGTTATCTAAAGTTGGCAAATACACTTGGTATAATTGGGTTTAAGAACCTCGTGAAATGGGGACACGACTGTTGCCATTTTGATTAGAGTGATTACGTTTTAAATTTAAATTTACTAACTTTAACAATATGACTCTTATAACCCCCAAACTAATTTCAAAGGCTTACTTTTTTGGCCTAATTACAACATTTATGATTGAACACAACTTACTGGACTCATCAAGCATCATATGTGCCATTATTACATAATTAGGCGTAATGACCCTTATTAGGTCCATTAGAACTTATGATCATTTTATTCTTCCTATTACATTCAAATGCCTTAATAGGCTTTATTACATCATTTTTAGGCCCTTTAGACCCTTTACCATGTATACCATGCTATAATGGCTTCTTGAACCTTCATACCTCATTGGGTGATCCTGCACCAATATCATTGGGCTTAAAAACCTTGTGAATTGGGAATGTGACTGTTGCTATTTTGATTGGAGTAATAACCACTGGTGTCTTTGATAACTGCGATCACTACTGTCATTATTGATACTTTGTGAGGATAGTCACTATTGCTATTTTGTGAAGATAGTCACTATTGCTACTTTATGAGGATAGCTCTATTATGGATTAGAAGTTTAAATCTATCTCAAGGCATGACAAAAATCATTGTTGTCATCTTAAAAGTGAACGTAGTTATCTACAGTTGGCAAACACACTTGGTATAATAGGGTTAAAAAAACCTCATGAAATGGGGACGTGACTGTTGCCATTTTGATTAGAGTGATTACCACCATTGTTTTTCATAATTGCGATCAGTACTGTGATTGTTGTTCTTTTGTGAGGATAGTTACTAGACAAAGCTGTAAAATGATTATGTTGACTTTGTCATTATTATTGCATTGCAACATGCTGGTGTTGTTGTTGTCTTTGTTGCCATTTCTACTTATCAGTGGATATAGTTGTAGTTACTTCATATGTAGATGTATTATTTAGTTAATTGTTTAAGCACTTTTGTTGTTAGAACAGTTGTTTATAATGTTGCATCAGGTGAGAAATTTGCCATCATTATTGTTTTCTATCTATTAATTTTTGTTAATTTATAAATTCTAGCAAAATGAACTATTCAGTTTTGGGGGAACAATAGCAGCAATATTATGATGGATCTACATCAAATGGTGCTATATAAGGTGGCCTTAGAATTACAAACCTTAGGCACTAAAAGAAATGCCTTTGAGTGATAATCAAGTGCTGTAAGAGTCGCCCAAACCATAAATCTGTGAAGCTCAATTACAATACCTGTGTGGAATTGCTCATGACTAGTTCAAGGAGTTTCATCCACTAACCAGCTATAGAATTTAGAGGGTTTCCATATTCCAACCCATTGCAATAGACAAACAGTGCCTCCAATCTATTCAAGTAAAATAATGGACAAACAAAATCCCTTCTTTCGATCCCTTTCTTGATTACATGATGAATGTTTTTTTTAATAATTTTATGAATAAATTCCAATGTTCAAGTTCTTCCTTCTCTCCAAAATACACCTGCACACACTTCTTTGTCAATACTATTATTTTTAATGTGATGAGTTTGTTACATAACATCCATGATTCCCATAATTTGAGCATCCAATTTAAACACTTACAGTTCCTAATGGTACGTTCACTAAGCTCACAAGAAATAAAAAGATGGCTTAGGGATTGATCCTGAATTTTGGGGGAAAAGGAGACATGACAATCCCCCTTTCCAAAGATTGTTTGGACTCTCCTTTCCATGTGGTGTCTTTAATCGACAGTGTTTCCAACTCACCAAATTTCACTTAGGATCCCCATAATTTGAGCATCCAATTTAAACACTTATAGTTGCTAATGGTACATTCACTAAGCCCACGAGGAATAAAAAGTTGGCTTAGGGATTGATCCCGAATTTTGGGGGAAAAGGAGACATGACAATCCCCTTTCCAATGATTGTTTGAACTTACACAATTCAAATTTGGATGCTTCAGGGCATTATCTCCCTTCCATGTGGTGTCTTTAATAGATGGTCTTTCCAACTCACCAAATTCTCGAAGAACATATAGAAAAGAAACTATTGTATTCAATTTACCCCTTAGCTTAAAAAAGTTCTCTCAAAGCATTTTTCCTTCCCATTCTATGATTGAACAGAGTAACTTGGTCAATGCTAATTATATATAATAATTAATACTTTTTGAAGACTTGCTTGTGAACTAATTCTTTACAAGAGCACAAATTTACAAGTGCTCAATTAGTAGACAAATAGATACCTGATAATTAGTCCAAGCAACATTCATAAAAGAACCGAGGACTAAAATACAATCTTCTATAATACTCTTATTCAATACACGTAGTTTATAACTGAAACAACAATATATCAGTGTTCAAATCCTTATTAGGTAACTGAGTATAAACTGAGTTGATAGTTGATAAAAAGGCAAATGAAGCCAAACCAAAGGACTATACGGATGCTACATATAGATATTCTTTAATAATCAACACATATCTAAGCGTAGCATCAACACAAAATATTCGTCTACTGCAACTTATTAGTCCCTGCCTTAGGTAATGTTTTCAGTTATTTGTTTTGGCATTTTTATTGAAATTTGTTCTTTGCTAAAATATGATAGTTGAAGCTTAATGTTTCTAACTTAATAAAATTGCAAAAAGACAAAAAAATATTCATTATGAACTATATATCTTAAGTTTCTAGTAGCAAAATAGTTTTGGAGACTGTATATTCATTATGAACTGTATATCATAACTGTATATATGATAAACTGTTTTGGAGACTAGTGGGAAAATAGTTGACACTACAATATTACAATGAGCTTAAAGGTGCCTTTGGAATGAGCTGGGAGATTCTGGTGGGTAGATGACATTCTGTATGGTAGTTCATGTGCACCCACATTTTGCATGTATGCCCAACATCACAGTTGTAGGTTTTTTTTTAGATCTACTTTCTGTTCATTGTGAATAGATTGAAGCAGGAGCCGCAGAGAGATTTGCTTTAGTTTATCCCAAAAAAGAATTTTTCTTTCGCCCATATCCTCTCATTGCATGTTCATTCCATTTTAAATAATAAAATTAGTTCTGGTTTTGTCTATTCTCTCATTGGCATTGTTTAACTACATACACAAGTTGTGCCAAATCTTGATCTAAATCACTTGCCATCTTTTAATTGACTTTTTAATAAAAATATGTAAACAGACTAATCATTTTAGCATGTGTTTAATTATTTTATTTTATTTGAAATCAACTATGTTGTTATCTGCTAGATTAAGGCGTGCCATTTCTTACCACATTTTGCATACATGCGTAACAGAACAATTGCAGCAGGATTTTTAGATCTACTGTTTTATTAGTGTGAATATATTTAAGCAACAGCTATAGAGAGATTGGTTTTGGTTCATTATATTTTTAAAAGCATTCTTCTTTGTTAGGGTTATGTAATATTTTACCAGCAAACTCTGCCATGGTTTGTTTTTCCTTGTTGGATATTTTACATTGTGCATTATTTCATTCTAAAACAATTCTATTGGTATCTGCTAAATGAAGGCATTGATTCTATTGTTTTATCTGTGGCCCACTTTGTATAACATTATATTGTAAGACCTGATGTTAAGATTACTATCTGTTGCTTCTAGAGATGTTTTGCACTTTGAAATGAATTTTATGTTTATCTTCCTCCATTTGGGAAAATTTAATTTTGAAAACCCCATTTATTACTATTTGTTTCTTTTGGCATTTTTTGCTGGCCTAGTTTCATTGCAATCAGGAACCTGCTTGTTACCAAAAGGTGATTACTGATTTTTAATTTGTCTGAAGAGAGTTTTGAGGATTTTGTTTTGACACTTCTGGCTGTCAGTTGATTTTATTCTCTATAGCAACAAGCAATCCCATCCCATGAGCTCTCATATTCCTTAGTTTTCTACACTGAGAATTTGCTAAATGCTGGGTTATACTCAGAGTTAGCGTGAGTAGATTTCCACAATCCGTGAGATACTTTGTATGCTGCTTCTAGATTTGATTGCGTGAGTGTTATGCTACTTCAGTGCTATGCTGCTTCAAAACACTCGTGCAAACAAATCCAGAAGCAGCATATAGATTATGGTTCATAGTCCCCATATAATAGATTTCCCATTTCTCAATTTCAGTATTGGATAGGACCAAATGTCTGTCTTAAATCATGGCCAGGCTTTGTAGCCAATTTTCTCCAAAGTTTCTAAAGCTTTTTGATAAATTTAGATTGTGCAAATCCTATTAAACAAGTCACAAAACTTATTCAATCAAATCCAGAAGCTACATACAAATTGTTGATTATAGCTCCCATAAATAAATTTCTTATTTCTCACTTTCATTGTTGTATAGGACCAAATTTCTTGCCTTGTCTTATTATTTCTTCACTTTTTGCATCTAGCAGAGCATTTCCAACTATTATGTCTGATAAAAAATCCTCCTTTTATTTTGCTTTGATGTATCACTATACCCTGTTCCAAAATTCCTTATTTTTGCAGTCCACAATATCATATTTATTTGTCATGCTATTGAACAATTCCATATTTTGTATACATGTCTACCATAGTCATTTTCAGCCATCACATTTGACAAAAATCTGTTCTAAAGCTACCGTTTTGGTACAGGAAAGGAGGATATAATCTTTATATCAAAATTTCTGAATAATTATCTCAATCTTTGCAGAGTTTCCAAGCTTTCAAAAGGCTTCTGAAAGTATATGTGCTATGGATTGGTCAGCTAATCCGTATATCTAAATTTTCTGAAATTTTTTCTCAATTTTTGCCGAGTTACTGAGCTTTCAAAGTAATTGAATGAAAACAGGTTCTAGTAATAGGATTTTGATGGCTTAATTAAGATGCATCAATTCTTTGGTAGAATTTTCTTTTATTGAATTTTAAAGATATTTAAAAAATCAAATATATAAGTGGAACTTCCTAAATTTTTATGATATGTTACAGATTGAAGTGTAGCATGTGGCCGTAGGTTCTGATATCTGATTATTGAGCTCATACACAAATATATTGCCAGCGGCAAGGAAAATCAGAATCTATTTAATCTGATATTATTTACATAGCTTTCTATCTATCTCTAAATTTATGCATTTGGTATCACTACATTAAATTTTTACAATACTTTATAGTTAGCTGGTTTAAGTGGTACAGAATACAGGGTCTACAGTTTTGTTGGGAGTAAAATAGGAAAGCTTTGAGATTTAGGTGAGTTTTGTTTATATTTAGGGAAAAAAAAGGAATAATTTTGTATTTAAATTTTCATCCTTTAAGATTGCATAATGATAGCTTCAATTACTTGATCTAGGAAAACATTGCAACATGTATTTGATTTTGTAATCTTTTTAAAGCTTAAATCATATGCCACACAACTTAATTCGTCTGGGGAGACAATCCAGATTTAGTAATATATTTTAATACTAGATCTTAATTGTACAGAGATGGTGGGTGTGAGGGTTTCTAGATTTTAGCTCTAATATTTTACTCATCTTTTTATGTTCTTTTTCTTATTTCTGTGGGGTTTGGAATATATAGTTTGTGACAGTATTCTGTTTTGATGGGAAAGATTTTGTAGCTAATTCAAATTATTATTTCATGTCACTAAAATGCTGCAATGTTTCAGAGCATATGGAAACTATTTATGCTCAGTTGTATATCATATATTTTTTGGGTAATGGAAAAGTTGTATTAAATCAAAACAACGAAATGTTTTCATAAGTGTTGAAATTTTATTTTTAATCACTGCTATTTTTTGCATTGGGCATGGAGGCAAGCTGCAGCATAGCCTTTGTTGTTTCATTGAAACTGACTGTCGTTTCATGTAATTTTGTTTGATCATATATATTATGATCTATACGATTTCAATAAAAGATGAGGCCACTATTCAGCCCAGTCAATATTCTATTTGAGCTAATTTGGAAACAAAAATTTGAACTTTCTTATCTTGGCTTGTACATTTTTTGGATTCTTTATATCTTGTACTGCTAAATCTTTATGGCATAGGGAAAATGCCTAACTCTCAGCATTATTGACCTACTTGTTAGAAAGGTCAGTTGTAACAAATTCATGTCCACTGGATTCTTTGGTCAGCTAATGCAATCAAGCTATATATGTGTGTTTTATATCCTCTGCAAGCTTACGTGTGAACAAAATAATTCACCATTGTTTCAACCAAAAATAAATAAATAGAAGACAAGGAGTTGATGCTCTTCAACTAATTGAATTGGGGCAAACCGGTGATAAAATTGATAACTTTAAATTCTTTATCTATTTATTTTAATATAGTATACAAACTCTATTTTATGTGACCTTCATCTTTTACTTTGATAGAATCATGGCACTCAAGAGGAATATTCAAGGGGAAGGGTTTTTGATGCTTCCAACAGATGTGATGAGAGATCCAATGTGTTGGATTGATTTGAGTCCCAATTGGATTGGATTTGCTAAATTATGGGAAAGGTTCGTTGTGGTTATTGGAACCTCCTAATAAGAATCATTGCGGTTTTGTTTTTTTTTGGTAAGAGTTAGTCTTGTATTAATGTGAGTGGAATATGAGCTTCCTTGAGGATTGTGTTTAAGTGTATGTGTATGAAAGAATGTTCAAAGATGCATCACACTTCTATAAAAGAAGCACACAAGACTAATTAAATCTCCAATAAATGACGTTTCATATTTTGAAATGATGTAGATTAATCAAATGTATATTTTATAGTGTATTTAATGTTTAATAAAAAAAATTTATTATTACTAATATTAGTGCTGCTCCTGCTACTGTCGCTCTTGTTGCTGCTACTACTACTGCGACTGCTACTCGTGTTGTTGCTACTGCTACTACTCTTGCTACTACTGATGCTACTAGTAGTAGTTGTAGAGTGTAAATGTCATGTAAGTTCATAGAGATGTGCTAATCATATAGAATAACACAATTGAGATACACAAAAAGTAAAACATAGAATGTATCTTTAATACCACAATACCAGTAGGTGAGGAAATGGTTCTTTTATTAATACCAAAAATATTGTGAGTACATTGACAATATTCCAAGTACTTATAGAAGGGTCAGTTGGTTGGAAAAACCAACCAACGCATTCCCTCACCTCCTTACTGCCCAACCCAACTAGCTTTAACAGGTACTAAACACAATAGTTACTTTATTTCAACTACATCTTTCCCCGCCAAAAAAGTTGTCTTCGAGACGACTGCTAAACATGAAAATAACAAAAAAAATTTGACTTCAAGAAGAGGGATGGGAGGACATCCTTGTGCTTGGAGCTCCCCATAGCTATTGCAGGACCTGTTCAACCATCTGTTGTTTTGTCCGAACACCTTGTAGTACCCTTAAAGTGTCCACCTTCTTGGCTTCTACTGTGGTGATCTTGCTCTCCAATGCAGCTTTCTATATCTTCCAAGCTTCCTGCATGGCAACTTTTTCTACTTACCACTGATGTTGAGACTTTATCTTTCTAGTCCCCAGGCCTTAGCCAAGCTTTTTTCTTGTTAAAGTTCTAAGAAGGTTTTCTGAAAGGGAACTTACATAGCTGCAAGGTCCTTCATGAGAGTTGATGATTGTTCCTATCCACTAGAAATGATAGAACTGCTTGTCAACATAGTGGCCATGTCCTCTGAATATCCACCTTGCTCTAAGAGTTTCCAATCTGTATGGGAGCCAGTCAACATAAACACAACCAATATTTCTGCTACTATTATGATAGCTTCCAAATTCTGAGACCTAGCCTACTACATGAGCTTTCTGGTAGAATGCTCCATGGCATGCAACTCAGTGAGAAACAACTCTGCCTTGGCTGCAAAAGAAGCCGTGTCCGAAGATGCCCCACGCTTGCTTTGTATCTCTACCTATTCCTCAACAACTACCTGTAGAGGGGAAGACACCATGCCTTCTTCCTCGATTAACATGTAAACCTCCTCTAGGACCGTATCTACCATAGCCACAACCATCATACTTTTCTGAGTGTGGATTTCCTCTTGTTGTTTATCCATTGCTCCTATTGGCTATACCACAAGAGCAATTGGATGTACTGCTTCTGGGCCTAGAGGTGTTTGCAACCTCACTTTATGCACACACTTTGTTTGGCATCTCAAATCTATTACTTTAGTACAAGAGTGTTGTTCCAGATAGATTAGTGGTGCCATCCTCGAAAGTGATATTCTGGAAGCCTCCCATGTTAGAATTTTTTGCCTATCGCCTGCTCCTTCCTCGACTCTTTCTTGATTTGGGTCAAAAATATTTTTTGTAATAGTTCTTTCGAGATCACTAGTCATGTTATGGTAAATCTCTGGAGATTATGATATTCTAGTTGGAAGTGGCCCCTCCGTAGGTGGTAAGAAAGTAACTTCCTGTGGAGTCCCCTGTAGGTGACTTAGGTAGATTTCTACCTCTTGTGAGTCTAAGGAAGATGAATTCGTATTGCTGCCCTCTTTTGAACTTTCTTCATCCTATTCATCATCTTTGAGTGTCTCAACCACAACTGCTTGTTTTGGTTTCTTATTCTTTAGTTTGCCCCCATTGTGAGATCCTACACTCATGGTATCCATATGGAGCCAGTATGTCATAGCTAGTTTGTAGGGTTCCATCCTATTAGCCAGTATCAATGTCCCTCAATGCTCATTGCTCACCTGAGCTAGTATGTCATAGCAAGCTTGTAGGGTTCCACCCTATTAGCCAATATTAATGTCCCTCGATGCTTGTTGCTCACCTGACTCTGTACTGCTTCTAAGGATAAGGCCATGACATGATAGGGCATGTAAATGACCTTGTGTTTCAACTCCATGAATTCCCAAAGTTTTCCAGAAAGAAATTGAATCAAGTTATATGCCTATCCTTTATACAGTCTATCCACTACAAACAACATCCAAAGGGCAATATCTAAAGTGCGACTGCTTGCTATGAGCTTACTTTTCACCAAATCTACAATACATTTCCATTCATCATTTACAATGAAAATTTTCTTGAGACCCCTACTATTCTTCAAAATTCCTTCCCATTCTGGACTTGTAGGATCTTTTCGGCACATTAGTTTCAACCACTTCTTGTCTTTTATTGTCATAAGGGTTTTTTCCCAGTTCCTGCCCCCTATTGGGAATTTTGAAAATCCTACTTATTTCTTCTGTTGAATAAAAAACTGTCACCTGTTGCTAGAAATAGTGCACTATAGATTTATGACATGATCTCTCATAACCTATGATTAAATTCAGTAGTATAGGTTCAAACTCTTTTAATTCAAAAATTGACATGAAAATTATTTTGTCTACCTATGCTATACACAATGCCTTCTTTAGAGGATGATTTGCCTCTACTTTCTCCCACCGCGTCCTACACTCGCTTCCCATCACACTTTCAAACATGATATTGTTATCCATGATTTTCTGTGCCATTTTCCCTTTGCTTTTTGTCATCTTCCTTATCTCCTTTGCTTTTAGTGCCGCAAGTTTCTTCTTTTTGGAGTCAATAATTTCCCTCTACTCAGGTTTCCTATGCTTAATTTCACAATTGTATGTTGATGTTTTATTTCCAAATTTTCTTTAACATTTTGTATATGCCACCTGTACCAATCATTCTTGTGATGTGACTACTTGTAACAAACATCAACGTGTGGCAATGTCATACGGACTAGGCATGTATATGGACTACCACCGTACATCCCTAAGCTTCCTCCTTTATTGGAAATGATAAGTACAATTATTTTTCTCTTTAATGCCTCTTGTGGTACATACAGTTTCTGTTGTGTAGACACTTCCTCATGTACGAATGACCTCTCTCGTATGGAATTTTGTACATATGCTTCTCAATGTTTCTTCTTTTTCCTCTTGTATAGATGCCTTACATATTTCTTGTTTTGCCTCTCGTACAGATGCCCCATGTACTTCCTCTTTTGCCTCTCGTACAAATGTTTACAGTATGGATACCCTATTTGCCTATACTCTATTCTTATGTCGTACTTCTCTATTCTTTTTTACGGTTATCACCTTCGTACCCTCTATCTGAGAATGTCCTCATACAACCATGCTTTCCTCCTTTTGTTGTACAGATGGCCATATGACTGTTCCCTCCTCTTCTAGTGCAGGATGTACGACCATTGCTTCCTCTATTGCTATGTTAAGTACAGTGATAGTTTGTGGATCAGTCTTTTTATATGGTCTAGGTTTAACATTCTCTCCTTTGTCACTTTTTTCTTTTCTTACTTGTTCCTTTTCTCCTTTAGTACTTATAAAATAGTTGGTTTCCCATTTATTCCTTTCTTCATATGCTTTTAACTTAGACCCATTTAAATGCCTTTCTTCTTTATTCCTTTCTTCATATGCTTTTAAATGCCATTCTTTGTCGAGGTTTTTCTTGGGAAGAGAAGTTTACCTTGATGGCTAAACCCTAGTTTAAGGATTTTGACCCGTTGACAGAGTCCTTTAATAAGGACCCTTTGTGGGTTAGGTTGTCAAATCTTCCCCTTCACCTATGGGTGGATTCTGTCCTGGAGGCAGTGGGGGAGGCCCTTGGGGATTTTTTTCTTGTTGATTATGCTTCCTCCAATGTGTTTCACATGACATATGCTCATATCCTAGTTGAGGTCGACATCTCCAAGGGTTTCCCTGCTTTGATTTGTCTAGACTCACAGATCAGATCTTCGATCCATCTTCTTGATTATGAGGGAATCCCCTTCCATTATAGGAAATGCCACAAGATAGGTCACCTTGTTACTTGTTGCTCCTCTGAAAAATCTAGATTGAAGAAGTCCCCTTCTTGGTGGAAGAATGTTTCAGATGATCATTACATGGTTCATAAGGCCCCCACTGTTGGGGATGGTGACTCTTCATAGGACACTTTTTTTGCTAGCTCGACTATTGTCCCAGTTGGCTCTCCTGTTGCCCCTTGGTGACCTCCTCTATTCTACCTTTGTTGAAGCCTGGCTTTGGTGTTGTTTCCCATCCTGTAGCTCCATCCCTGGTTGATGATGCCCTGCCTTCTATTGTTGTTTCCCTTACTTCTGTTGTGATTAGTTCCCACTGTGGTGGTGCTGATCGTGGTGAGGTTGGTTGTGGTGATGAGGTTTTTGCGTGGTAGAAGGCTACTGGTTTGGTGGAGGATGGGTGGACCACAGTAAAGGGTAAAAAGGTCAAGCCATCCATTCCTTTTGATATGGCATTATGTTCTCAGAAATTGGGGTCGAAAGGGAAAGGTTGATTCCCTTTTTGTGGCCATTTTGTTTCTATTCTTCCTGGCTCTTTTGGCCTACTATTTTTTGTTGTTTGCCATGGTATGTTTTACCATGGGGTATCAGGTGCCTGTGTTCATCCTGTTTGTGTGGCTGGAAAATATTGTTTATTTGCAATGCCACCCTGGTTGCATGTTCTTGTTTGCTAACCTATTTCTCCTTTGACCTGTTATATTGTTGGTTTGGGCTTCATTGAAAATCTTTGTTTTCTACAGGGTTTCAGGGCCCTTCAAAACCCATTTACTAGGTCTCTGATAGGTTTATTATCTAGAGTAGATAACTTTATTGCTCCATTTTCCTTTATTTCTAATATTCTAAATTGTCCTAACCATCGGACTTAAAATTTTCTTGGTTTATTTTATTTTTTCTATTATACCTTAGTACGAGTTGCCATTGTTTAAAATTCATTTTCTTCAAATGTTTGTCATGCCAAAAATTTTGCCTTTGATGGGCCACCTCTGTACTCCATTGAGCAAGTGTTCTTCTTTTATCTAGTTTGAGTAAAGTATATAGTCTTTCCTTGAGGCTCTCCTCATCACCCAATCTATTCTGAATTGCCACCCATAGGATTGGTAGTATATGTTCCATTAGCATCACCACCTCTTGTCTGTACATAAGATGAAAGGGAGTGTGTCCAGTAGTGGTCTTATACATAGTCCTGTATGCCCAAACAATTGTTGTAATTCGTTCTTCCTAATCCTGCCATTCTACTCCACAAGTTTTATATAGGATTGCCACTATTACTTTTTTAGTGGCCTCTGCTTGGCCATTTGCCCTTGGATAATAAGGACTTGAGAATGAATGAAATTTTTTTATACTCACTTGTCATCATCCTGATGGTGTGATTCACAAAATGTACTCAGTCACTTGTTAGCTAGAGTGGAATCCTAAATCTTGTGACTATTTGCTCATACAAAAATTTGGTCATGTTGAGAGTCGTGTTTTTTGGAAGGGCCCATAGTTCAACCCATTTTTTTAGGTACTCTATTGCCACCACTACGTATTTACACCGATGGCTTTTTCTTACCTGTAAGGGACCCACAAAGTCCAATCCCCATTGTTCAAATAATTCTTGTGGTTGATATGGGAATAGTGGCATGAAGTCCCTTTTTAGTGGTTTGCTTGCTCTCTGACAAGTGTCGCAACTCAATACCCATTCCCTCACATCTGCATACAGTGTCGACCACCAGAGTCCTGCTAAGAGTACCTTCCTTGTTGTAGTATCCAGTCCCATGTGACATCCAACTAGTCCTTCATGGGATTCTTTTAGAACTCCTGGAATTTCTTCCTCCATCACATACCTCCTTAGTATTCCATCTGGTCCCATTTTGTACAGTGACCCTTCAATTAGCTGAAATGTGCTACTTTTAAGGCAATTTTCCTCCTCTCTATTGCAGACATTTCTCTTGGAAAGGTTATTGTTCATAAGTACTATCTGATTTCTTCAAAGCACTATGGTAACACCATGATCTAGAATAGGTCTACATCTGGAAATTCCTCTCACACCCTACTGTGAGAGGCTTCTCCTAACTTGATTCTTGACAATTGATCAACAATTACATGAGTTTTTCCTAGTCAGACTATGATTTTAAATGTAAACTCTTGTACTAGAATTAGCCATCTACTTACTCTCCCTTGGATCACCAACATGTTTACTAAGTACATTAGTGTTTGGTGGTCAAAAAAAAATGTAAAGGGTGTAGCTAATAAGTAATGTCTGAATTTTTGCATTGCATACACCATACCTAAAGCTTCTCTCTTTGTGATACTATAGTTACGCTATGCTATAAATAGAAGCTTGCTTGCAAAATATACAGGATGCTCGAGCCTTTCCTTCCTTGTTTGTGCCAAGGTGACACCTATTGCATAATTGGATGCATCCACATGGACACAAAATTCTTTGTAGATATATGAGAATAGGGGTCTCAACTAATCTTTTATTCAGTTCTTGGAAGGCATCTTCTTGCTCTTCCTTCCACCCAAACTGCTCTCCTTTCTTGGTTAATTTCTCCAGTGGCATTGACACTTTGGAAAATCCTTTTATAAACCTTCTATATTATCCTACATGGCCCAGTAATAATATGATACCTATTACATTCGATGGAGCTTCCATTTCCAAAATCACCTTGATCTTATCAGGATCTATCTTAAATCCTTCTTTGCATACAATATGCCTAAGAAGTCTGTTGTGTGAAACCATGAACCTGCATTTTTTTCAGATTGAGGGCTAGTCTTGCTCTTTGATATTTCTCCATTCATTATCGAAGAATTTTGAGGTGTTGCTCCTGCCCACTGTAAACCAAGCAGTCATCCAAGAAGGCTTTGAAATTCCCCACTAACATGCCATCAAAGATATGTAGTATGATCCTCTGGAATGTGGTTGGTGCATTGCATAGTTCGAAGGGCATCCTATTATAGGCATATACCCCATCTTCAACCACAAATGTAGTTTTTAGCTTATCTTCCTCCGCAATGGTAATTTGATTGTACCTTGAAAATCTATCCATAAAAGAATACATCTCGTGGCCGACTACCTCCTCCAAAATGCTATCAGTAAACGGAATGGGGAATGGGTCTTTTATTCTCACCACATTCAAACATCTAAAATCTACACATCCAAATTTGAGCACCATCCTTCTTGAGTGATATGACTATAGGAGATACCCATTCACTTGTTTGTACTTTGAATATTATCCTTGCTTCTAACATCTTTTTGATTTCTTCCCCAACCCCTTTTGCATAGTTTTTATTCATTCTATAAGTTTTCTTTCACACTAGTCTTGCTCCAAGTACTAATGGAATTCGATGGACACACAGTTCCAAGGGTACTTTCTACAAGTCTTTGTATGTCCAAGCAAAGATGCCCTTATACTCCAGGAAGATTCTAAGGGCTGTTGCCTCAACACTGGGTCCCAATCATCTCCTATCCCGATTTCTTTAGGTTGATCCACTTCTCCTAGGTTTAAAGTCTGGAGTTTGGCCTTCTTGTATTCCACCATTTTTTCAAAAATGTGTGCAGGTGTCTTGTTGAGATTTGCCACACCTTCCTTATACTCTATGTACCCTTTCAGGTATCATTCTTTTGACTCAGAATCTTGTACTTGCAACATATTACATTCTCCATGGAAAACTTCATAGTCTCCCATCTGCCAGTGAAATAATCCATTAAGGGAACTTGTGTCATCTTCTGAGAACTCCCCTAATCTAAGCACTCCTTCCTCATCTAGTTCCATTACTCCATAGTCTTCTCCTTTGGAGTTTGATGCCAAATCTTGACTTATTGACTGGTTCTTGAGATCTATGATGTACTTTCTACCTTGAGACTCAATAGCTAGAGTGTTTTGTTTCTAGTTATGAGAAGTTTTTTCTATGACCAACCATCCTCTTCCTAATAAAGCATCATACCCTTTCTTCTCTAAAGTGATAACAACAAAATCCAAAAAAATTAATGCGTACCTACTATGACTTTTTGTCGCATCAAAATCTCCATACTCTTGATTCCATGTTGGTTGGCTCCCTTTAGTTGAAATGTTAGTGGCCAAAGTGTAGGTTTCCCTATTTCCTTCCATGTCTCTTCTAATAAGACATTGATGTTGGAACCTCTATCAACAATAGTATTTGAAAGATTGCACCATAGTATCCCCATCTCTACTACTGTTGGTGTTCTCCCCATTCCTATAATGAACAGGGTATTGTCTTTTGTTTATACTTCTCCTTCCTTCTCTTTCTTTGAGGTTTTCCCTTTCGAGTTTGCCCCCTGTGTTAGTGCTACCTATAATTGGGGTAATGTTTCTAATAAATCTCCTATTTTTGCTGGGATAGTAGTTTCTAGTACTTGCCTCACAATATTTAGTACACCTCTACTCGAAGTAGGCTTTTCTAGTCTTATCTTTCCTTTCTCTCCCATGCTATCTTGAATGTCTTTCTTTGCTTCATGAAATCTTCATGTCTTTGTAGTAGCATCTGGATATGTTAATTTTTTGGCTTCCATCCTAGCAACCGCAGGAATTTTTCCTTATGGATCTTCATTGTCAAACATATTTACCCCCTTCTATCTCTAGCAGTTCACATCCTTATGATTGCCTCGCCCACACTATTTACATAGCATCCCTCCATTTTTTCCTCCTCCTCTTTGCCAATCTCTTGCAAAATGTCCCCATTCATTTCATCTCCTACATTGGATCATCAGTCTCCCCTTGGAATCATACTAGAGTGGACATCGTGGTGTGTTGTTGCTGCTATTATTATTACTTCCTCTCTTATTATTTTTGTATCCTCCTGGTGAGGCTTCTGTATTTGTATTCTTTGAAGGAGTGGAGGGTGGTGCAGATTTCTCCCCTTGGGTCAGGAATACTTGAGCGCTCCTTATTTTTAAATTGTAGGGGCAATGTTTAATTGTGTGCCCTAGTACCTGAAAAATCTCACACAATGCTTTCTTCGAGCATGCTCCTTTTGTATGGCCTCCTTTTTCACAATCAATGCACCAAAGTTCCCTCCCTTCTTTTCTTCTTTACCCCCTACCACTTCCTTCATCAATTGCCTTAGGTCTTTTCTTAGGGCTTGAAAGGTTTTGGATTATTCTTCGCTTTCTTTGGAACTTTAACTTGTGCTTGCATGTCTTCTTGCCTTGGAAGTTTTACGCTCACTTTCTGTGTCCATGGCACAAGTACACGCATCCCCAAAGGTTGCTGGTGGGACTATCTTCATCTTTTTCCTAAGAGATGATGTTAATCCTTCAATGAACCATTGTTTCTTTAGTCCATTAGTGGGCTTGTTGTCCAGTTTCCCTCTTAGCTCTTTTAGTCTTCTATTGCAGGTTTTGACGGATTCACTCTTCCCTTGTCTTGTGTTATAAATCTTCGTTACTATTTCATCATCATCCCTCAAGAGTCTGAATTCTTCCTCAAAGGTTTTGTGGAAATTATTCCATGTGTTTTTCTTTGTTGCCTCCAAATCAATATACCAATCAATGGTGATACCCCTTAGTGTGGTTGAGAAAGCTTTTAGCCATTCTACTATGTCATTTTCATTTCTCGTTTGCCATATTGTTATACATGTTATACAGTGGTAAGCATGTTCCTTTGAGCCGTCCCCTATGAAACCTGGCAATTTTTGTTTGTCTATTGCCATTATGTGGGGCTTTCTCCCTCTTGTCAAAACACTTCTTCTCGACGAAACACTTCTTATGGATGGAATACCTCCTCTCGATGGAAGACCTCCTCCTGATGGCACACTCCCTCCTAACTAGAAGTTTGTTCTTGATGAGGAACCTAAGTCTTGATTACTAAAAGTATCTTCTTCTTCTGAACTTTGCTCCTATCAGAGATCTCTCTGTGCATGTGTCTCTAAATTTTTGTATCCTAACTTCCTTGTTGGTGTCTCTAAGATGACCAAATTTGTAACACCTTTGATTGTATGATCGATCAATCCTTCTTGGATTTTGGTGGAATCCCCTTGTCCTCCCCTCAAGTTACAATGTCTCTCCTCCTATTACCAGAGATGTAGTGTCCTCAAGGTGACTTCTTCTTAAGTTTCTTCTCCTTGTACCTGCCTCAAATATATGTTTGGAATCAAGGGTTTGAATCGATTTTATTATCTATTTCCCTTTTTGGAATTTCATGTTCCTCATGTTCTCTAGTCCTCTTTTCCACAAACTGTTGGATTACTTGTTGTCTCCTCCATTCCCTTTGTGTCTCAGCTCTTTCCTCTTCTACTCATAACAAATTGCATGCTAACAGGTGAGGAATCTCTCCTAAGAGAGCATACACTGTTGGTGGCACCGAAAGCTCATCGAGTATCGTGCCTTTAGGGACCATTCTCTCACAAGCTTCCCTTTGTACATATTGATCAACTGCAACTTCCTAGGTCATCACCAGATCACATGTCAATTAATCTTCTTTGGTTATTTCTTCCTCCTCTTTGTCACTATTTGTTATTTGGATGAGCGGTACAAGAGGCCTTCCCATTACTCCATCCTACCGACCTCCAAGTTTAGACTTAAGCAATGGTGCCAAAAATGTAGAGTGGAAATATCACTCAAGTTCACAGAGATATGCTAATCATATAGAATAACACAATCGAGATACACAAAAAGTAAAATATAGAATGTATCTTTAATACCCCCATGCCAGTAAGCAAGGAAATGGTTTATTTATAAATACCAAAAACATCATGAGTACATTGACAATATTCTAAGTACTTATAGAAGGGTTGGTTAGTTGGGAAAACCAACTGATGCATTCCCTCACATCCTAACTACCCAAGCTAGTTATCTTTAACAAGTACTAAACACAATAGTTACTTTATTCTGACTATAGTAGTGGTAGTGGTGGTACTACTACTACTAGTATTCACATGCGGGGGCTTCTGGCTCTATAAATGGAAGGGATGTCAACTCATATGCTTATGTTAGTGGGGGTGCTTAAACAACTTCTATAGGTTCTTCAACAACCCTTTCAATCTTCTAGAGATGTTGCGATAACCAACTAACTCCATTCCAACCTATGCATCTATCCATGTGGCTATCATTGTCTTTGTAGTCTCTACTAGTTATGCTATTGATCATGCCTTCTTCCCCTTCGTTGCTAGTTCAAGCCCTACTTATCTATAGGCAGTTGGATCTACTAAATAATTAATGCCTTGCCACCACCACCACCACCACTAGTACTACCACTGCTACTACTACTACTGCTACTACCACTAACACTACTACTACCACCATTACCGCCACTAGTACTACTACTACCACTATCACTAGTATGACTGTCACTACTACAACTATCACTACTACCACCATGACTACCAATACCAATACTAGTACCAGTACCACTACCACCACCACCACCACCAATAGTAGTAGTGGTATTATATTATTTTTAAAGTTTGATATTTTGTTTTGGATCTCTTAGAGATCTAGCATTGAATGGATTCTTCTATTGGGAGAATTGTATGGTGTTACCATACTTCAAGGTTCTATTTATGCATGTATTGAATATCATGGCTTGTGCCATGTGAGATCTATCATTTGCATTTTATTATTTCCATTAATGTATATGTTGATTTTTTCAAGTGGTGTCAGCTACAACTTAGGAAAAAGCGGACAAAACCTTAGATCCATAAGTTTTGAATAGTTGTGTTTGTTGCCATATGTTTTTACAAAGTTTGATGACCAACTCTTCCTCATTTCCTCATGGGCTGATGTTGCCAAATTTTTTGTTAATATTTTTGCAAATGTAGAAGCTTGACTATTGCCTATTTCAAGGTCTACCCTATGGTGGTGCCTGGCTTGAATGTGAAGATTGGGTTTTTATTCACTAGCATTTGGCCTTCTCTCTTGAATCTCCATCATTGGGAAACAAGTTCTTGGAACCCTTAGTCACATGTAACATTGAACTTTTCCCTTGTCCAAAGGGGTTTTTATTATTGCATTTTCTTCCTCTAAAAACTGTGATTTAGTGTTGAGTAAGTTGTGGATTTGAGAGAAACACTCCCTTTCAGCCCTTGGACAATCTCTTTCAACCTCCCTCACTGAACTCTTCAATTTTCCCTCTATGTGGGTTTGTCTCCTCAAATATTGCACTACATATTTGGGAGATTTGTTTCTTTGAGGACAATGGAAATTCTATTGGTCATTTTTTGAAGATTCTACATTTGTGTGCATCTTCGTAGACATATGTCCATACTATTGATGAGGGATGTAGTGCTCATGGTTAGGGATAAGCCTTGGACTCAATTTTTGGATTATGAAGGCCTTTCCTTTCGATGTCAGTGTTGCTTCTCTATTGGACATTTAGCTACAATCTATTACAGTGTTTCATATTGAAGGTGTTACCTTTTGGTAGAAGGATGTAAACGATTATCATTTGATCAAATGAGCTTCTAAATATCTCTCTAATTCTACCTCTAACTACTCATAGGCTAATGATGAGGATGAAGCTGATGTTGCAAATTGGTTGATGGTTTCTCCTACTACAAATTGGTTGATGCTTGCTCCTATTGCAAATTTGGGTCATGTTCATGTTGAGAGATTGCTAGAAGTTGTGATTGTCAAGAGATTGTTTGAGAATGGAATTGCTGCTAGTTATGCTTGACATTAATGCTTTGTCCTTCATGTCAACATATCTATTTATCAAAAAAATTATTTGTTATTATTCAGTTTATATATT